>MU269980.1:4220406-7170306 GCA_021432705.1 Caranx ignobilis
TCACACAGATTGGGCAGGTGTACAGTGCTCTAGCTTTTTTTTTTTTTTTTTTTTTTTTTTTTTTCAGCTACAAACACTTTCATCTTGGAATGTGCATGCACAACATGTTGTAGCAACTAGTTTGTTTTAAGCAAACCTCCAGCTTTTGAGTCAGGCCACTCAAATGCTGCAGGTTTTAAAGTGCTACAAGAACACCACCAGCACTTTATTTGCCTTGAGGAGCTAACATTTGGTTAACATGAAGTGCAGCTCCTTGATACACAGGGTTAGGATATCACATAACATAATATATGATGGCTACAAATCACTGCTGAACAAATGTATGATGGAAGATTTAGGGTACGTTTAAGGTGAGCATGGTGTTGAGCTGTTTTTGGAAACAGGACACAAACAGTGATTTCCATGTTAAAATCAAAATTGCATTGACTTATCAATACCCACTTTATTGCTATGGAGTGTAACTTGTCTTCCTGCTTTGCTTCTGTAGACATGTTTTGGGAACTTCTTGAAAAACATAATGCCGTTTGTCTTGGTAGTTCTGTTTCCTGACTCCCAGACTCAGCATACACTAAGGGCTCACTGAACACTGGCACTGAACATACTGAAACAGGTAATATGAACACTCGTCTGCTTCAGGCTACAGTATAAGCATCACAGAATAAAGACAGTAGACTTGTGATCATCACAACTTAGAGCAGCTGTTACTGGCCAATCAGGGCCAAGCATTTTTTTGCACTTGAAGATGTGTTTGTTTGTTTATGGCTAAGCAGGAGACCTTTACAGCGGGAAATGGACACGGTCTTCAAAATATTCCAGCTTTGATGCACTATTACAACTCATCAGTGCTCGACCTTATAACAGAAACACCTTGGAAAGTTTTATTTCCTTTTCAAAGTAAAGGTCAGTGTAGGGTGCAGGTCTTGTAAACAGACTGTATGTAACAGTTGCCTTCACATGCACCTCTCTTGTGTAGTATATAGAAAGAATTCAGGTAAAGATGAATTTGTGCATGTTCTTGCTGTTTGAACCAGAATGTCACTGTCAGAATGTCAGAATGTTAGAATGTTAGAATTTCACATGTGAAATAAAGAGACCTAAACAATTAAAGATGTAATTTCTATATATCTGAGAGGTGAATTGAAAGTTTTATTCAGACAGATATCTTAATGATTACAGCTGTAGTCCAAAACTGCTTCTATTTTAAACAACTGAAAAAAAGGGACATTTACCAGCGGTGACAAAAGACCAAGTGCCTATTTAGATAAACAAAACAAACAAAAAGAGAAGGAAAGAGAAGAGAGAGAGAAACTTTTTTCAAAGAAATGATTCATTCCAGCGCAGAACAGTTTTGATATTTTGGATAAACAGTGAGAGGCTGTAAACTGAAAGGCAGAAATCAGCTCCTGCCATTTTAATAAGGATTTGTTTGCCACAGTTGCTTTAATTGCCCTTTGAATCCTCAGACTGACTGTGAAACTCAGAAATATTGTGGCTCTCTGTGTGAATGACTCATATCCACAAAGAAAATCACAGTTGAACACACTGCAACAGCCTGCAAAGTGAATATGTAAGGACCCAGGCGAGAACAGTGGTTGATGCAGATGAATGCTTAGAATTATTAATGATTAATGAATTCAAATCATAAGAACTATGATTTTGTAATAATTCAAACAAACTGTGATAAAATATTTGAAATGTCCACTTTTTTATGTGTATGTAGTGATTGTCTATTATATCAGAAGTAAAAGGCTTAGGGGATATTTTTTAACATGCAAAATATAATAATACCACTGGATCTCACACAGCTGAGTATTAATACAAGATCAGACAACATACAAACAGCATAATGTGCACTTGCAGTTGTAAACTGTGTGTTTTCTGCGTGACATTCCAGTTTACTCTCACCTTGATAGGCCAGCTGCCTTGCAATGCATGACAAAGAGCACACTTAAAGGAAAGTGGCTGAAGAATATTGCAACAATACACTTTTTGTTTTTTGTTTTTTTTAAATGTTCCAGAGCTGCATGAGCAGTAATGGAAAACAAAGCGTCTCTTTGATTTAGGTCTGGGTTCTGATATAAGACATTCCACTGTTCTCTAATATTCAATGTTGCAAGGAGAAAATAGATTCTATTGAGCATGTTACACTGCTACTTTGTTGTCAACAGGCCCTGAACACAGCACTCAGAATGAGCCATGGTCATATTAGAGAATGTGGAATATGGTGTAGAAGAATAATAAGCCACATGACTGCCTGAAAGTAATGATTAATAAATGGATATATAAATGGAGCAGAATTTACATTATAATAACTTTATGTTATTATAATGCAGATTTTTTTTTTCTTTCTTTCTTCTTAATGATGGAAAGATGGTGGGTTTAGTTAAATATAAGCTTTAGAAAACATTACACAGGTTCAAAAGTCTTGTCAAGTCTTTGATGGGAGCTTGACCTGAACAGAGGCAACCATTAAAGGGAAGCAAGGCTTGGTGTGACATGGAGACTTTGGATGTTTCACCTGCCTGAGCCAGAGGAAAGGACAGTGCAGTAGTCACAACATAGATGACCTTTCTTAGATCTGGGAAATTAAAATGTGCAGAGCACATCATTGAGCTACAGTAAAAATTAGGAGCAAGTCTGGATTCAGTGTGTCACTGTCACACTTTAACATCTACAGCCCCAGATGTTCCCCTGCAAAAGCAATGCTGTTTGACCTTGATTAAGTGCACAGCATCACAATGTGTTGGATGGAAGAATTGTTCGTCCTCTCGTCTCAAATCATGTTTTGCAGAATCCAAAATGACAAACCTTTTGTCGTGTTGATCTGCTGTTCTGCACTTGTGCTTTGTCCAACATGACTGCCGACAAACTGGAGAGTTAAAGATCTAATAAACAAAATTCATTAGAATATAAAAGAAGTAAAAAGTGGAACTTAGTTGCCCTGTTTCTTATTCAGCTCCAACACTTTCTCTCTTCCCCTCATACCCACTTTCTCAACCCATTATCATGCCCATGGTCCTTTTGTCTTATTTTTCCCTGTCTGTGTATCTCTCTGACTCACACTGATTGGCAGAGTACCATCACATGACCAGTGTCCATGGTCCGCCTGTGGGTGACCCAGGGTCAGCTCTCTCCTGGCGTGCGCTCAGCTGTGTCATTTGTCGTCTGCCAGTGCACATTTTTTCTTTATTCTTTTCCTTTTTTTTATTCTGTGAAATGAGCATACTCTTTTTTAGTCCAAACTTATCACTAAGAGGAGACCTGCAGGCACTGTTTTATCATACTGTGATGTACCAGTCTGTGAAGGCACATAATTGGTGTACAACAGTGGCTGTAGCTTTGTTGTGAGTAATGACCGCCCTCCCTATTGTTGGGAACAGGATGCAGTTATGGGGTTTCACCCCCGAGGGATGTGCAGCCTGTTAGAGGCTGGAAGTGTGAAACTCTGCTCATTTTATCTAGTGCTGAAATAAACATTCATAGCTTTTTAGAGCTTTACTTTTGTAGTCTGTGAAATATAATACAGAAAAGAATGTATGCTACTTTAATTAAAAAGAGACATATTCTGCCCCTTTTCCACAAATTAAAATAGTTCCCAGGTGTCTTAAAGACATGTCTGTGACTTGCTTCAGTCAAAATACCCCAAGGATCAAACATCACATCTTTTCATTCGCTCAGAACAGCACCTGTTCAGAACGGCTGGTTTCAGTGCCCTGTCCCTTTAAATGCAAATGAACCACTGCGAGCTCTGCCCCGGCCTTTCTACCAATACTAGTACTCACAGGTAGGGGTGGTATTATGTAAATTCAAAAACTAATGACATCATTATCAGACAACTGAGGGAACAGCTCGAAAAACCACATGGACTTTGACCTGTGGAGCCTGAAGATTACAGATTATTTCGTTAATTCTCACATTTTGGAGGCCGGAAGGCAAGTCAACCACCCAAATATATGTTAAAGAGCCTTCAGAAAGTGATATTTCCATAATGTTCCTTTTAAATATAATGAATATGAACATTTCTGTATCCTAAGTTTAAGAATAAACACATTTAAACTTTTATTACCTGCAATACAATATAAAGTAAATTATTTGTTGTTGTTGCTGTTTTTAGCCCTAGTTTTAACTTGGTTTTTCATTTTTGTCAGTGTGAGCTCAGTGGATACAGACTGCATCTTTAATGACACAGTGAGTGCTGCTGCTCTTTCCGTGTTCCCTTATTTAAATTATTATATATAACAAATGGATACAAAACAAATTACCATTCTATTTGCTCATTTTATTCCCATCTGTATCATTTTATTTTCCTCCGCTGACATGTGCCATTTGTAAAGGTTACAGTGGTATGTGGCTCAGGGAACATGTCTCACGCTGACATGCTGTAATCAGTTTAAAGATGACGAATTCAGTTCAGTTGATAGTGACTGCGGTGATTCGAATGAATACACGTCCATGCCTCTGCCACTCTTGTTTAGCATTTTATCATGGATAATAATGATGCTGCAATGGGAGAGCAACTGCTTTATGGCTCCTTTATGTACCAAACAAACATGTCACAGTCTGAGTCTAAGATGTGAACTGTAAAAAGTAAATGTGCTTTAGAATCTGCACATTTTGTGACGTAGACAGAGACAATACAAGAAAATACAGCAACTGACAAAACAGAAATATTTATTAAAAGGTACAGTGTGTAACTTATTTGGCCTTTTATTAGCAAAAATCAGATATTGCTTTCATGAATGTGTATTAACCAAAGTCTAATCACAGTCGCATACAAATGAAAGCTTTCTCATAGCTTAGAATGAGTTGTTTACAGATACATAGGTGGTGGTGCACCCAACTGAAGGCTGCCATGTTGCATCGCCATCTTTGAATACAGTAGCCGAAGGGGACAAACTTGGTTTGCCTTTCGCATTTTACCTATAAATCCCCGTGTGTTGACGGGAGCGATGAGGAGAAGCAAGCAAAGATGACTATGATGATGAAAGCGCCCTGCGGCTCATTCTACTTGCCATTTGCCCTTGAAATGGAGGACCATGCATACTCTTTGCCCCGTGAGAGGGAAGGCAAACCACCCAAGAAAAGAAAAAGAGAACATGACCAGGATAAAACGAGGGTCTATGTAGGCGTAACTTTTCCAGGTGGAGACTCATGAGCGAGAAGGACTTGAAAACGGACGCGGAGGTTGCAAGCTTTCTGCTAGACAGGTTTATTTTGGCGTAATGTTAGAACCAGGGCAGTGTAGTCCAGCAACTAGTGTATCCTCCTGTTTACGTCCTGTTACGTCCCGACAGTCCCACTGCCCCCTGCTTTGCTGAGTCTACAGGCCGAGAAAAATGATTTCACTTGTTGTTACATTGTTCGTTTAGAACTAGCACTAACAATTCACTGTATCACATTTGTTGGCAAAAATGACTGTAGCTATTAGCGATTAGCAGTAGCATGCTACCAAATACATGTTAATTATGGAGGACATGCTTATAACTTATTGGCATTAATAATGAAACAGAATACGTGTCATTCTGCACCTCATCACTTGATGGAACACTCGAAGTTGTGAATGAAGTTGATATGACACATTTTGACTCTTCGCGGCTTCCGTAGTGGTAATAACGCGTTTAGCGGAGGGGGTGCCAGAGAGTAATCGGTTGTTTGCATTCTATTAGCACACCACTAGATGAGACAATTAATTAGGGACAATAACAGCAACAGCGCCCGGGACTCCAACAGAACAGGATGCAACACTGAACTCACTGTGCAAATACACAGGGCATCTTCTGCAGCAAGAGGCAAGTCATGTCACTTCAGTCAGAACGTGTTGCTGTTTACAAGCTACATGAGTGTTTTGTGAGTGTATGATGTTGTGTGGCATAAATAGAAATTAGTCTATTTACATTGAAGCAGCACGGCTGCTGGAAGTCTCATTACAGCTAACAGCTATTGGCAATAATAAAACTGTTTTTAGAATAACTTACATAACCAAAGTGACAGTAACTACACAGACAAGAACAGTATATTATTGGGCCTCTGTTGAGCATTATCTGGACTTGGTCCTCAGACTGAGTGGACCTCCTCTGATCTCTGCTCTGCTTGTTGTTGTTCTCATGGGCTCCAGTCTGCACCTCTCTGACACACGGTTACATCCAACAGTCAAACATTGTTCCACATTTCTACTCATGTGCACAGTCCCTGTTCAATAAATGGTCATCTTTCATAAACAACACATATGGATACAGTGTTCTGGGGGTACTCCCATCCAATGCCAGCTGACAGTTTTATAACAAGATATAATGTATTGTTTTGGATATTAAACATATTTAAGCTACATAAATGTACATCTAGAAACATTCTTAGTTACAGAGGAACTGCAGCAGTTCTTGCAAAGTCTGAAACAGTTTGCAGTGGCAATCCCTTACATCAGTAGGAGGTGCAACTACAGGAGTCAGAACAAACAACACCTGCCTTATATACACAACATATTCATACAGCTAAATACAAGTAAAGACTGGGAACAAAGACTGTTCATAGCTCCCACTAAACCCAAAGTGCTTTAAGCC
Organism: Caranx ignobilis; assembly: GCA_021432705.1. Taxonomy (NCBI): domain Eukaryota; kingdom Metazoa; phylum Chordata; class Actinopteri; order Carangiformes; family Carangidae; genus Caranx; species Caranx ignobilis. The sequence goes on from MU269980.1 coordinate 4,226,964, forward strand.
AAAAATGTATTTGATAAGAAATAAAGAAAACAAGATAAAAGATACAGAAACAAAAATATCAGTGAACGAAGGGAAGGGCAAAGTGTAATTTTAAGTCGTCTGAAATTTTAATAACACACAGAGCAGAACATAAAAGCTTTGAGATTAATTTAAAAGGTGTCACAGGGAGGGCGAGTCTCAGATCTTTGAAGGTTCCTCTTACACGTGTAGCATAAAGCCAAATCCTGCATTGTTGAAAGTGTGCAGCAGTCAGTGGGCTGCTTCCATCCAGGATCAGTGTCACAGTGCAGTCAGAGCTCTAATGCAGGTGGTTACATTCATTTCACATCTGTAGCTGTAGTTAGCAGGTGTCAACTGGTTTTTAGGGATTTTTTTTAAATGCTTGTCTCACTTTCTATTAAAATGTTAATCTTTTTTGGCTCCACAGATATTTATCTTTATTTGATGTTTTGACTTAATTCAATTAAAGGAAGTTCTAATGATATCTGACTATTTTTTTTTTCAGTTTCTGATATTCTCAAAGGTCTACAACTTTTTAAAGTAAAAAAAAAAAAGAAAGAAAAACTAAGCCCGTTCCCAAGCCTCGTCCACCTGGACCCACCGAACATGCAGGATATGGTTTCTCTGCGTGTTTACCTGAAATCTACTTTATTTCTATTTGCTCACTAAGAAAAGAGTCAGCCAACTGTCACCGATCTGTTGTGACCAGAGCTCCAGAGAGGATATATCTCCCTGCATTTAGATTGCCTTCAATGATGACAAGTTCTGTCTTGGGGATTTTGGCGCATTATTTGGGGGGGTGCTACTCACACGGTTAGCTCTGTTGCTCATTCCATGAATGCGCAATCTTTACAAGTTGTACTCCGTTGTAAAGGTGACTAATCAGGCTTTCCAACAATATAAAATACAACACCAATTGGTGTTATTAAATGAGACAGACAGACAGATAGACAGATAGTAAGTCAATGGAAAATTAGTCTGAAATGGGAAAAGAACATGCTATATTTTACATTCAGTACACCCACACATACCATGTGGTAGTTGCAGTTTTCTTCATTGGACTCATGTGAATTCATACAACTGCATTAAGAATAACAAGCCACTCAGTCTCTTTCCATTTTCCCTCATTTTACTTCCCCTATTAAAGGATGAACATAAGAGCAGCCACACAATCCAATTTCGAAACATAACAGCATCTCTGCACAAAAGTTTGGAAATAAGACGCATCACATGATGAGGCAATTATCACTTTAAGACCAGTACAAAATTTTAATGGAGAACTCAGTTCTGTTCACGTCTGTGGGAGCTGTTCTTGCACCATTACAAACTGACCTGGCTTGAGTTGTAGATGAGGAACCATACACTGTCTCCAGCAGCATGACTGATTATAGGACACCTATAGTTACAGTATCATTTCAGTCCATTAAAAATATATACATAGTCACCATAGTGACTGTCCAGCAAGGAGTCACAAAGATAACATTGATAATGTAAAGTGCATTGTAGGTAGTAGATTATGAGTCGATTTAGTTACTCAGAAAAAAAACAAAATGAAAAAGTTAATTATTAATTCTGATATAATACGTCAAGACTTATGTCAGAATGCCCTTGCTACAGGAGACCCAATTCTAAAATGTGTCATTAGCTTAGTGAATTATTTAATATAATAATATGAAATATAAAAAATACAGTTGTATGGGGCGTCTTGTGGTGTAGTGGGCTGAGCAGGCACCCCATATACAGAGGCTGCAGTCCTCACTGCAGTCGGCCCCGGTTCGAATCCCGCATTGGGCAGCCCCTTACTGAATGTCATTCCCCCTCTCTCTGCCTCCCCACTTCCTGTCTCTCTCATACTGTGTCCAAAAATGTACTTAAAAAAAAATACAGTGGTATATAATGTTACTGCTATAGCTTTGAATCCATTAAATCGACATTTGGTCTGTTTTGTTTATGTTTCATTAATTTGTCATTGAGGTGAATTTCAGATGCTGAGACTTTACCTCCAATGTGGGAATGATCTTTATCTTCAGTCAACAAGTTTTTCATCAAGAGCATTTTATAAATTTATGAGTGTATATATAAACATTATTGAGAGGATCACGCCTGGCTTGGTTGATGAAACTTCCATCTATTCTGCGGCAGATGATTTTACAGTGAGACACTGTTGCTGTCTGCTTATGAATTGGCCTGAATTGCATTTGAAGCTGTATACGCAGAGATCCTCGTTACTGAGGGACGCTCAGCATCTGTGGCATTTTTACTATTTTTAGTAAATTTGTTGAACGTGTCTGTTACAAGCTGACATCACTTGTAAAGACTTTTCTTTTTCTTTTTTTTTCTCTTCAAGCTGTTTTACACAAGAAAGAACACTAATGGTGTAATGATTGCATGTGCTGGCCATTATCAGACTGTCAGTGTGCACTCAGAGCTGTCTGGCTGTCTGTGCATACACCCACTATTGTAATGATGAAGAACTCTTGACATAAGCTTGGAGGCTGCCCACCAGTTAGCCGTTTCCTAATGATTAATTGTGACACAGCAGTAGCATCCATTTGATATATATACCAGCCAGTACCCATGACCTTGAATAGATGAATACTGAGTGAATAATTATGAATAATTTATGGTAATAATTTGTTGTGTTACTGAATGCCTTGTATTCATAAAGCATTAGCACTTTAAGTGTTTCCACCATATGTATCCATCCTGATGGCATTGGTGAGCAATTTAATCAAAGAAAGTTTCCCAGGAAGAGAAAGGAAGATTAACAAGGTCGACTGTGATCTATTTAAATAACACATTTAGAGCATTTTGCTATAGAGTGTGGCCCACCAGAGGCAGGGCTGAGAGGGTGATGACAGGTTTAATATTAGTTTTGTGTCAGTGACTGATGAAAAAAAGAAAGAAAGGAAAAATAGTCTTTTAAAGTGTTAATAACTATAAGGAATTACACAACGATAACTAAATGTGTAGATTTGTACTCAGCAGTTTATAATTAGGAACTGTATGAATGAAAGTGTTGCCTAAAAGGTGGTGATGTGTACTCACTGCTGCCCAAAAGAAAATGAATTCATAACTGACTCAAGAAAAATAAACATAATTAGAACATATGACAATTACAAATTAGAGTCTGTGCTCATTGGTCAGGTACGGTGTTGTTAATTGTGGTGACTTTCATTACATACTTCATATCATCACTGTTTTGTCTTTCTGTCAGTTTCCTCTAAAGCTACATTAAGTGCTTAGATCTCTGTTGTGTTTCCCAGCCACTAACTGAAGCAGCTCTCAGACCACACTCTGATCTCATTAGATATTAGCTGGCATTATGAACCAGCCAATTCCTAGTTCAGTTAATTAGGCTCCTTCAAGACAGCCCTTCCTTTTTGAGCCTCTTTATCAAACGCTCCATAACTCAGTAACTCAGCACCAGTGAAGAGAGACAGACTATAGACCTAAATCCATCACAACTTCACAAATCAAAAACTGCAAAGATCTGGCAAGATCAGATGTTTAAAGAAGTTCATCTGCCCATAGCAGCTCAACCATGATTAAGCTATAATTAATTTTAAGCACAGAAAGCACCGTGGTCACATTCAAATTTTACATTCACTAAATTCAAATGAGGACATTCACCACAGTCAGTCAATTTAAACCACTGATGCAGTCCACCTGCATGTCACTGAGGGAGACAGAGCTGATTGACTGCAGCCTGAAGCAGGAGTATTTCACCAGTTTAATTTAGTGTGCACGCACACAGTTGGTGGAATCTTCAAACTGAGCAGAACTTTTTTTATTTTATGTATTTATTTTTTATTTGTGGTGTCCACACAGTTTTAGCAGATGCTTAATTTTAACAGGATGCTATTTCCCGGTGTTCTGGTTATGAAGGAAATCATTTTCCAACTTTTCCACCCTGCTGCAGGCATTAATACCACGATGCATCTAAAAGTAGAATTTTCATGTTAACTACCAATTTGTATGTAAATGAAGCATATACTGTTCCAAAATGTATTAAAAATCATGTGTTTAGCTGTCAAAGCCAATTTTGTTGTAGAGGCTAAAAGAATGTATTAGCTGTGAGTAAAGCCAGTAGGTCAACAGTGGCTCAGCAGTGAGTAACATATTCTGTGCTTAAAATGACTGTCACACTCGTCCTGTGGGGAGTATTTCTCCACTATTTCTGATTCACGTCTTGACTTTGATGGAGCACTGTGATAGAACTGGATCCCCATACGGCTGTCGCCTCTGACCCTGCAGTGGCAGTAGGAAATGACAGTATGAGTAATGCTATTCATCCAGTGCGGTCCATTGGATTGAAGGCTAGGCATTGTGTGGTGAGAAAACAATAATCTGTCTTTAATATGAATCCTTTGTCACCAGTTTTGTCCCTGGGACTGTGAGGGGCGCGGGAGAGAGCTGTGCGTGTAGTATCCTCCTCTTTTCCAAACTACCCTCGCAAGAGAATGCTAAAGATATGCAAATCTGGGACTTGGTGTTGATTCGCGGTAAATTGAAATTTTCAGGTGCTGACATTTTGTGCAGCGTAGCGTGATGATCATTACAGAGTGCGTGTTTAGCGGGTTGTTAGTTCTTTGTTTGCCGTTAAGAATAATTTTACACATTGCTGAATTGAATATTCAGTTTGATCCTTGTATCTCACAAACATAAAGAACAATACATTTCACTTTCTATAAAGTAACAAGGCAAGGGAAGGAAAACTCATTGGTATAGGACAATATCATGTACATGTCCATCAACATGCCTGATAGAAATTAAACTCATAAAAATACATGCGAACAGAGAATAAATCAGTATTTTAGCTTCTATTTACAAGTTTTTACAAGTTTTACATGTTATGTTTGTGGCAGATTCCAGCAACGAGCAACATGGTGGATGAAAAACACTTCACATGGTCTAGACTTGAGTACTCCAGACATCTCTAAAATGGGCTTATTTGGTAAACCAATGAATTTGTGTATTAATCGACTCTTGGGAGCACTGTGTAAAGACATGGATAGATTTTTGTAAGGTTTGCTGAGACACAAAGCTTCTGACCTGAGCTACAGATGTTTTTGAGATGTGAGCATGTTAGGGCTCTGTGAGTCAGATCTGTAAAGCAGAACTTAAGCTGTGAGGTTGAAGGTGAAAGAAGATCTTTGTTGCTAACCCAAAAGAAAGAAGTTCAGCTGGGGATGAGGGTGGGGAAATGTAGGCACAGGCATTTGGGAAGGATGATGGAAAAGGGAAGTGTACAAGGGCGAGGTTCCTTGGTAAATTGATTGGGTTGGCTGCAGGCACAGAGGGGGTAAATGGATCCTTCCACAGACAAGGCAGCAGTGGGAATGGAGAGCCACAGATGACTGGTTTCCAGCAGATAGGTGAGATTAGGACCGGACAGGCAGACAATAACAGAGTTAGACATGACAAACCAGGTAGAAGCAGGAAACTGAAATTGGGGCAAAGGGGGGTGGGGGGTGAGGTGGGGTGTCACAGTTATCAAAAAAAATCCAAAGAAGCAAGATTGAGATCCAGACATAGAGAAGACCATAGCACAATACAACTGTGAGTGACTGAAGGATCTGCAGAAGAATGGTGAGTTGAGTGCTCCACTTGCACTGCAGCAGCTAGGGGTGTCCATGGCAAAATGAATATCATGTGTGAAGGAAAAGTGGGAAGACAACACTCAGAAGGCCACACCCACATGCACTGACACTGACAGAACACGGACAAAATGGAAGGGGAGACGGCAGACACATGCAAGAAAAATGGGACGGATGAGCAAGACCTAATCCTAAAACAGAATGCAGAATTAGTGATGTTTAGCTCTGATGTGGTCCACATCTAGCCTGGTTCTGACCAGTCTTTTGCACTTCATTTCATTTTCATAAAGAGACTGACCACTCTCCATTGAGAAAACTATTGGATCTGTCTTTACCCAGTCAATAACTTTGGTCAGAATAACTTTTGCCTGAACACAATGAAGCTGCCACACACTGTAGGCTAAACAACAACCATCCCCCACTGCAATAAACAGAGCAAAGCGCAAAGAGCAAAGAGCAAAGCGAATGTGTGTAAGATGTCCATCAACAACAGGTGCATTGCCACAACGAAAGAATGGCTTCGCAAACATTCATCTTCGCCCTCATTATGTATCAACTACAACTTCAAACTTAGTGCATAACCTTAGACACTCCCTCTGTTCACTGACTGGCCGGCAGATTCTCTGAAGGAGAAACCGAGAAAGGTGGAGAACTGAAGGGAAATGAAAATTATGCTGAAGCACATAGGCGGGCGGAGCCAGGCTAGTCCACATCTATGATTACACATAGATTCTTAACATGGGCTGAAGAGTGTAACATTCCAGACTCTAATTGTTCACTTATCAGAAAGTCGATGGGTTGATTCCTGGCTCCTTCAGTCCACATATTGGAAGTGTCAGTGGGCAGCGGGCCCAAACTTCCCCTGATGTATCACTAGTGAATGTGTGTGTGTGTGTGTGTGTGTGTAGAGTACAGCAGTGTATGAATGTGACTGGTGATGAAAAGCGCTGTAAATGCTTTGAGACTTATGATATTTGTATGTGTTTTATTCATGAGCACATGACAAGCCACCATGTGTTTATTGTGCCATGTGCATGACTGCAAAGCACTGTAGCTGTTCGGTTGGTGGGTGGGTGGGCAGGCTGTTGACAGTCTTCATGTGATTGTCTTTCTGGGGATTTTCACTCAACGTTTGATTCTCGGATCCTTGTGGGGAACATGTGCTCAAAGTTTGGCTGAGAAAACGTTACCACACGAGGTGACTGAATTCTGTTTTGTTTTGTATTTGTTTTTTCGTCCCTGCTTCCAGAAGTCATTTACAATTCCCTATGGTCTCTGTTGCTGTTGACAACAGCGTTAGCTTGGTGAAGATGTAAACCGCCATTTGACTCCTCTGCTCACCAGCTGCAGATACTTTTAACCTGAGAACAAACACCTTTCGCTTTGGAATTGTAATCCAACCTGTGAATGCTGCCAATTGTGTTCGGTGGAGTGTAAACACATAGGAGTAAATGTGTTTGGACACCTAGACTGGTTTCATGCAGTGACAATGTGCAATAGAATTAGATGAAATATAACCAACAAATCAAGTTTTTAAGAGGGCAGAAGAAAACAGAGAGATGTAAGTGCACCCACAGGGACTGGCCAGAGTAGATCTGGGTGTGCAGTAAAAATAGATGGGACCTTGATTGCGCAATGGATAAATGGTGATGCATTCACTGTTAGTAAATTTGTCGGTCTTTGGCTTAGGAGTCGAGGCTTATGTCTGTTTGCTTTATTTATGGAATACATATTGTAGCTCAGGCTGCTGCTGTTGAAGCTTTGCTCCATACATCAAATTGACAGGATATTTTTAAATCACCAACACTTTATGAAATCTCCCGCATGGAATGTCTTTTGAATGTAAAGTAAAAGCAGAGCAAACACTGCTGAGTCAAAAACGATTTCAAAGACGGAACATAGAGAATGTTTCAGAGGACACACATTCCTCCCATAATCAGATGACTGGTAGACAATAAGATTTACAGATTCTCTTGAATACCTCATATGCTGTTATCAGTAGATGCAACAACTTACAGATGTTCATTCATAAGCAGGTAGATGCAGATAAAAAGAGCCCCCACTGAAGGTTTGGGGTGTGGGAGACTGTCGGCCCTGTAGTGTGTTTGTGGGAGATTTAGATCTGTCATTGGAAATGTGCCAATTTGTGGGCCTGTTTTCCCATTTGGGGGCCCGACTGGCCTGGTTTGCCTCTACTGACAGTGTGCCACAGGGAATGAAACAAAGGGAATGTTTTATTTGTGAAAGGGGTGAATGTTTTGGTGTTTACTCCCAAGCAGGAGGTGGATCACCATAGGAGGTGGTTCATGGAATGAAGAGGTGGACACAAGTTGTCTTCACGGTGCTGAAGGGCAGCAGAAAGAGACAGACCAGACTTTAAAGAATGACAGCTTACTAGTGATTGGCTTAAGGCCAGGGTAAGCTGTATTTGGATGAATACAAGAATGAGCTGGTGGAGCTTAGAGACAGGGGGAATTTTTGCTTGTTAACTTTGAAGGAACATACAAGGAGACAGTCTTCCTGACTCCACACTCACTAAGCTACATTTCTGGGACAATGATATTATGGGCTGTGGAACAAAAACAGATGGAAGTGTGAGGAATTAACATTATGTTTGTCCAAAGCTAATGCTGTTTGACCCCTGATGAGTTGAAAGCACAGTTTTCAATCTGGAAATACTGTGTAATGCCCTGGTTACACTACACAAATTCAGCCTGATTTTGGCCTGACAGACATGTCGCAGACAAACGTTCACTATCATTGAGGGTCCATCAAACATGTGTCTTTACCTTGTGTAGTAGCACATAATCAAAGAGCAGCGATCTGGCATCTGGGATGCCTCACGACCACAACACAGAAAGTCTGGCATGTCCAAATTTTTTCTACATGTTTCACACAGTGAGACATGACGTGTTCCCGGCGTTGACCAATGGGAAGACATGACCTTAGCCTGCCCTCGCCATGACAGCCAGAAGCGAGTCCATAAACTTTTTCTCTGTCTTCTTTTTTTTCTTTTTGGAGCAGAAGATGTCGAGCATCACACACAGTGCCTCTGTAGCCATGACTAACAACCGCTTGTTCTGCCTCCCCAACAACCTCGGAACTCGTGTGTGGTCACGATGACTGGCCGGGGTTCTGGTCGGGGTCTAATCTGTAATAATAAGCTCTTGCAGTGTTGACACAGAGGATATTCTACATACAATGATTCTACCACCATGACAGCAGCTCTGTGACGCACACAGCTTGGGTTAAGTGGGGCTTTGGGCTAAACACTGATACTAACGTGCTTTCAGTTACAGTGATATTTAGCAGCAAGCAGACTCATGTACCCACATCTACCTCACATTAGGGTTAGAAGAAAGCATTAGACAACTTACGACTGGGTTTCATCTATGGAAATCATGAATGTCCATCTTTGTCGATACCTGTGATCACTGCTGCGTACAGCTCCATGTGGTTTAATTCTACAGTTCCCAGAATTCTGCATGTGGGGACCACTCATTGGGCAGCTACTTTCTTAGAAATATAACAGAAGAGCAGCTGGTCTGTCTGTTTATTGTGCAGCCAAATATTTTAATAAATTGAGTCAGTCAATACTAATTGCAGCCACAATCTGGTTTCATGGTGTGAGTAGTTTTCCTCCCAACAGCACTCTACAGTAAAGTTGGTTAATTTCTGAGGAGTTGGAGGCGTGCAGCATGTCGCCCGCAGCTCTTCATCTAACAGCTCAGCGTGGCTGCTCCTGACTTTTCCATTACGTCCTTCAAAATCTTACAAATGATCTGTCGACGGAGATATGCACAAAATGACACTTTTCATTACTTTGTAGATGCACATTTTGTAGCTGAAATAACGAATGTGATCAACACTAATAAATAAGTGCAACGTGTTTAGCTGATCGGGTTTCACCTGCTAAGGAAAATCAGTGGGAGATGTGACACAGTACAGTTAAAGCAGAGTGAGGAGGCTTCAGTACATGACTGACTTTAGATGGTAGATGTGCATCAAAAGCTTGCAATACATTGCTGTAAATGTACACCAACAATGTCGATGAAAATATTGATTATTAATTACATTTGCAAAAAGTGCAGTAAATAACCATCCGTGTTATTTTCATATAATATTAAAAGAAATGTTAAATGGCCATATAGTGATAGTGCTTTTCTAGTCTCAAGGACCACTCAAAGCACTTTACATTGTCATCACGTTCACCCATTCACACACATTCATACAGAGCCTGTTGCTACACATAATACGCTTGATATTCAAGCATTCACACAACCATTCACACAACAGTGATACATCGTGAGCAAGTGTGGGTTCAGTATCTCGCCCAAGGACACTCCGGCATGTGGACAGCCACCCCAAAATCATATTCCTGGCATAAAAACATTTGGAAACAAGTCAGATTTGACATCTAAATTGCTGTTACTGAAGAACATTGAACACCATCCATAAATTGTATTAGAACAGAATATAAAACTTTATTGTCCAGCCAATGCAGGAAATGTGCCTTTGGCCTCACCCAGTTAGATAAAAAACACAGACTTGTCAACAAGAATTTCATGGGACAAATATGACAACAAAAAGTACACATAGAACAAACAAGTCTGCAATGATTTAAAAAAAAAATGTTGAGGGACGCTGCAATGATCCTCTAGTAACTTTATGTCCTACCACATTGACATGGTTGGGGCTCCCGAGAGAGACTGGACAATTTCATTTGAAACACACCTTGAAGTATCACAACAGGCACAGAGCACTGACCATTTTGGTGTGAAGTGCAATTTGGAAAAGTACACCGACTGTCAGCCGAGGGCTTTGGAGGAACAGTTTGTGACGGTGTCACCCCATCGCTGGCCTCTCTCCAAGTACTGGATCTTTCAGCCAATTTGAAAGCTGTCTGCCATCTGATGTTAAGGTTCGAGATCTAATGTGCCATCTTGTCAAGCAAGGTGTCCTGGTTGGGGAAAACCCTGTCAAAACCATCTACTTAATATCCCACACCACCACCCCACATGCTTTTACATGGCTCTTCCACAACAGACGACAGTAACCTTAATGAAGGGAGTTTCCTGCTACATGTCAGCGTTTCCTCTTGTATTTTGTGATTAAACACTCTGATTTACATGCTCAGTGCTGGTAAACTGTTTTGTTCAGTCTGTTTTGGATCATTTCGCCTTCCTACATCTCCCATCCCTTCAGAGAATGGAGAGTTGTTTAAGCATGGAGAGAGGGAGCTAAAGCCAAAGTGACAGCATTAGTGTCACAAACAGACTGTGTGTTCAGCCAGGTATTGTGTCTGCATTACATTCTGGTCTAGTGAGCCTCCTGTCAGAAGAGAAATTGGTATATCTTCCTCTTTTTTATGATTGATTTCTCCCTGTTTCCCTGTTGAATAACACTGCTTTTGTAGCTGAGGAAAAAAAGAAATAATATCTAGATGTGGGTGCTGTCTGTGTTCTTTCAGAAAACACACACCAGACAACTAAACTCTTGAGTGTTAAGTAGTTTAGGATACTGTGTGTGCCTGTTTTTCGAAGGGCACTTTTGCTGAAGTATCTACAGTAGGCCCTATGTCTCTCCAGAACTCAGTGTAATTTACCAAGGCCTAGATGTTTGTGTCAGAAATGTCTACTGTCACAATGGTGCAGCAGAAGACAGTCAAAGTTTGTGGTGCTACATTTGACAAACTCCCTTGAATATGTTTCTGAAATTGGTCGCTCACTGTGATCCACAGACCTTACATTTCTTTTTAAGAGCAGAGAAGGGAGCAGGTGAATTTACCATGCTGCAATCTGTGGGGAGATTTGCTGTTGTTGAGTTTCTCCACTGATGTTTTTGTGAGAATCAAAAAGCACAGGCTCCATTGTTGGGGCATTCCTAAACTTGGCAAATCAGGCTAAAGCTATTTGGATAGAGAGATATCCCTGCAGGTAAGTGGGTCAGTTCTCCGCTTAAAGGTCATAGACACACACTGGAAGGTCAATGGTCTGAATCCCAGAATCAGCTGGGAGCTACACAGGGATAGAAGGATTAACAATGCTCTTCCTTCCCGAAGTAGCCACTGACAAGGTGCCCTTGAGCACTTAACCTCTGGTAGCTCCACAGGAGTGACTCAGTAGCCAGAGGAGGACTGAACTGAACAGCTCCACATTCTGAATGTCTGCACTTTTATGAATATGAAGCAGGACAAAGCTTGAATACAGCACTGACACACAATGAAACTTCCCCTTGCCGTGCTCACAAAGTGACTAGACCACTAACAAAATGAATAAAGAACCTTCTCCTATTGCACCTTCACCTGTGACTTGCTGCGCATTCAACTAAATCCTGCAGTGCCACAGTGGCCTGCCAGGGAAATAGCAGAAGACAAAGATAACCTTTTATATTTTCATTTTATGACCTAATTTATTTCTATACTAAGGAAACACTTTGTCAATTGCTTTTTTTTCTGCTGAAGTGTGTGCAGGGGATTTCAAGCACAAAGGGCTGATATTAACTTCGCATTTTTATCTGTTTGTTGACAGACAGCTTTGCTATTGGAGCATTTCTGACTAAAATGAAAGAACGGCATGGAAAATTGGTGCCTGTGCATTTCCTCAGGAAATATGGAGGTCCCAAAAATAAATAGCTAAATAACTCTGCTTGATTAGAAATAAATAAATAAATAAATGTAAATCTAGCCAAATAAAAAATCATAAATAAAAGAATACATTTATTTATGTATTTATTTCTGCAGTTATTTATTTATTTCCATTCATTTCTCTCTGATTGTTCTTCTTTCCATGGTGATAAGAGGCTCAGTCATGCTGGCACATGCATAGGCAGACCTCAAATGGAGCTCGAGCACCTGCAGTTTTGCCTCCTAGAGACTAAGTCCTATGGGAACTCACTGTGATGAGCTACTTTGAGGCTGAGCAGCATGTTTTTGTCCAAACAAAGTAGGAAAAAAAAATACTCTGCTCAGTTTTTATAGTGAGTCTGATGTGCATTGTGAATCTGACACTATTTGGCAAGTATAGATCTGGTCTGGTTCCACTTTCACTATTGAGCAGCTGGAAATGTGCTATCTAGATATTATTAGTATTGATACCTTTTGCTGTTAATGTGGGATGTAATGTGTCAGTGGAACACGGTGGAGTGCTTGTGTTCCCATCGCACCACAACAGTTGTCTTGTTGTCCTTCTGACCTATCTACTGCAATAAAGTATAAGTATTTTCTATGTGTTAGTTGAGAATGAGAGATCTAAGATTAGCTAATGCAACGTGTGAGCCAGCCATGTTAATGTAAGCTTGCTCTCTCTCTCTTTATTTGATATGTCTGAAACCAACTTACTCAGCTTATGAGCAGCCCCCCCCTCCTCTCTCTCAGTCATCAAAAACAGATGAACAGAAGTAGTTATTACATATTAGCATACAGGCCTTAAACAGCAACTGTCAATTCATTCTTTTGGATTGTTGTACAGTAGGTTTGCTCATAGACCATCATCAATGACAGCCCCTCCCTCTACTGTGATAAGGATGTAGGCTAGCTGTTAGCCTGATCTGAAAAATAATTCAGTAGTAGTTTGGTAAGAGCACATGTGCAGAGCAATGGCATGTTTACAAGTAGGTCAGACAATTCATATAATTCATAACCGTGACCAATTCATGGCGATAGGAGCTTTTCATTGCTGTCAAGGTTTTTTGGCCCCTCCCCCTCTAATATCCTCTGCAAGGATCCCTCTGTATGTAGCTAATGTAGCTCCTGGTGTATTGATTATTTTGTGTTTTTGGTAACTTGCTATGTGCACCAACAAGTGCAGGCAGTTTTCTGGCTCTGATGACAATTTTCTGGTTTCTTTTTTATTTATTTATTTATTTATTTTACTTATTTACTTATTAAATTCTGATGCCACTGTTGCCCCCACAAAATAAAGGTGATAAGACAATATATAGAGAGATAAATAATCTAGTGATATCCTGTATGGCAGTGGAGCTGTGAGTGGGTGTGTGCATGTGTCATCTCTTTCACTTTGTGCGGTTCTGTAGACATGTGCGTATGTGCACACGTTGAGAGATGTTTCTGCTTTACTCTGCTTCGCTCCTGACTCGTATCAAATTTTTTTCTCCTGCTGTGTCTTCTGTCTTCTAACCTTTCATTCACCTGCATGGGACTCCAGAGGGACCAGTGGGACTCATCCGTGTGTGTCACTGTGCTCCTTTTCCAGTGACATTCCGCACAACGCACAAAATGTGTGTGTGTACGTGTGCCTGTGTGTTTGTATACATGGGCGTATGTGCACACTGCTTTCCATTCCAACAAACAGCAGAGGATGCACTTACAAATATGACAAGGCTGACAAATGATAATAATAACAATAATTGGACTGGGACACTCACACCATGTTGGAGGGCTGACTGCATGAAGAATTAGCAGCAAAGTAAAATACTACAGTCATTAACCCAGTAATGTTTAAAACTTATTTAAAATAAACATGGCCTGTCAGAACTTAACCTAATGCAGAAAACAGCAGCAATCTGCACTGACAGAACTAAAATCAATGCAATTCCTGCAGCTGTAACAAAAGGTTTAGCACCGTTTCATTTCCAATGGGGAAAAAAATAAATAAATAGAAATGTTGATGATGCTGGCAAACCAAAGTGTTCCCTTCTGAGTGCAGAATGTTTGGGGTTTTTTGCAGGTGGGGGCATCCACAGTGCATCATTTAATGTCTGTTGGGACACATTGCCTTTATCAAAAAAATGTCACTGTTGCAATTTGGTAATTGCACTTGGTCATAAGCCCTGCTGCAATTCCCATAATGTTTCAATTATTTGTTCAGCCAGTTTAACACAGCACCTTGTAGATACATGTACAATAGCACTGTACTTGAAATTCCACAGCTGACATGTTGGTGAATTGAACTGTTCTCTTAAACCATGAACTTCTATTGACAGTTTGGTTCTTCTTTGAAAATGAATTATGGATTCACAGGGATTCATAATTAAGCTTGTGTTAAAAACTTAATAACTTAGTTAATCATCTTTTAATCCATGTTTGAATTATTGATATTGTATACTGTGATTACTACAGCATTAGCTTCTCTTCAGTGCCAGTGCTGCATCTTTATCCAACATAATGTAGCTCAGCTTTAAAGTTTCCAAATCATCATGTCAAGTTTCCCCTTTGTCTCCCTCAGCATCAAAACAGTCCAACCCAGTAGATCTGCTCAGGTCCTTCTAGTTAATCCTGTTGTGAGTGGAACATTAGAGTCTGAGCTTCAAACATTTTGTATTAAATCCATATGTTATGTGAATCGTTCTTAGGCTTTAATAAAGCAGACACAGTTTATTGGTCACTGCTGACCCTTAGGCCTTTTTTTCCATTCCCCTTTTTAAGATCATTAAGGCTTCTCAAGAAGACATGTTTGTGCAAACTGTACTTTCTGCTTCTTTGACCCAAAGTTTTAATTTCCTTCTCAGCTTTGCAAATATAAATAATCCTCCTCTTCAAGTTTAGGTAACTGTTGGAGCATTGTTCTTCTTGAGAGTGTATTTCTCCAAAGGCAAACATTATGAAACTCACTGTTCCCTCTGAAAATAAATGGTTCATCCACCATATTTGTTGTGAGGCAGTCGAAGCAGAACTGCGTGATTGTTTGAGTTCATTCGATGACACAGCTAAATCACTGACTGTGTTGTCCCACAGTGTCCTGGTTAAAGACACTACATTTTATAGAGCCAGTAGGATAAATATTTGGTCAAGTATGGTCACACTGTGTCCTGCTTCCCTTTGGCTTCATGACACATTACCAGTACAGTGTGTAAACACAGAGAACAAAATAATGACTGTGATTTATCCAAATTACCTGCTGCAGTAGTACAGTAAGTGTCCAATAAGTGTGATAGGTGAGTCACCATACAGCTAACACCATCATCATGTGTATTTGGATGTTTTTTATTTTCCTAACTGTCCTTCCATCATACGCACATCTCCATGTTAGAATATAGATCCTCCAGGTCAAATTTGACTCTGAGTTTAAGTACTAGAGTATTTGATTTTAAAATGCTTAAGTATTCAGAAGATTTTATTCTGTTGTAGTACCTTTATATGGCGTTAGAATGAGCGCAATCTTTCTGTGTTTCTAAAACATCAAAGCTGGACTTGAGATCAGAGACATGGTCACTGATGAAGAAGACACAAGAAGACAGGTTCACACATGACTGACAGTTTTTTTCTCCTGTGATGTACACAGTGTATGGTCCATCACATTTTCAAAATAAAATCATATTTATTCACTCTCTAAAATCTCTGAGTCATGTATTTCCAATAATAATAATAACACTCACGATAAACACAAGCTCCATGTACTGTCTGATTGCTGATACCAAGACTCTCTATATCCACAGTCCCCTCACACCTTCACTCTCTGTCTGCATTCAGCACCACACACAGTCTGCACTCATTAGTTTTATTTGCACGGATGCATTAAACTGTGAACCTGAAATTTCTTGTTTTGCTCTATTTACTATGAATGGCATGTGTCACTTGGGGGTGAATTAACACTGTTGGGTGTGTGAAGCTGTCTGGATGATGTACTATATGGCCCGTGTGTGATAACTTGCAGACTAATCAGCCAGACGCTGAGGCTTTGTGCACTAAATTCATCTTCCCACATCTGTGAGCTGACTTAAACTTCAGGGTATTTTGGATTTTAAAAAGGCTGTGTTCCTGCAAGCTCATGCCAAATTTATAACATCCATTAATTAACAAAAAATTGGCACACATAGCTGAAATGTCTTTATGCATTGTTTTACTGATACTATCAATAAATGTTCTGCCAAATCCTGGTGTTAAGTGGGATAAATACCCTGGTGCTCTCTGAGTGGAGTTTTCTCTTTCATTAAGTTTATTCTGTGTCATTTCCCCTGTTGAAAAACACTAATAGAGCTCTTGCTGATGCTATTGTTTTAACCTGAATACACCAGATCATCACACACAGTACAAGTACAAGTGTGATTTCACTGGTCCCAGAAATCACTTAAGACACATAAAACATATAACAATGTCTTTTTTGAATAGTTTTAGATACCTGTGTTTATATTCTAGTTCCGTATCACATCCTATGCATAGGCTTTTTATAGCCTAAGCATATTTGAGGTAACAGTAATGCCATTCTAATGTCAACCCAGAGGTACAGGAAACAAAAAGGGATCAATCGCTGGTCTGTGGGTTCATGCTGTTCCAGAAAAAAAGAACAAAGCTATAAGTGCACAACAACCATGAAGGCTTTGTTCCTCAAGCTGGTTCCACTCTTGGGTCCAGTTCTCAGTTTTACTGTTCAGGTTTTATTTATTTATTTATTTTTCTTAATCTTCTCTTTTTTATTGTGGAAGTGAAAACATTTAGTAACAATTGGGCTTCTCAGCAAAAACACTACTCTTGCTGGGTGAAACAGGCTGCCTGTATGAAGGGCATGTAGCAGATGCAGAGTTTATTGACACCTGTGGGTGGGGTACACCTTTGTCACCAGTCATGCACAGAGCTGACATGTAGAGTCTAGAGCTCAGATTAGACTCTCTCTGCGCTCAGCCCAGTAACTGTATTTATGGGTCTGAGCCTGACTGAAATCTGACATGTTTTGAAAAGTTGACTGCCATAATTAAAACTTTAAATTACTATTCTGAGTAGTTTGAATGACAGAAATCTGTTCAGATGAGATCTTAATGAGTCCAACATGGAGGAGACAAGCCGTGTGCACTGTGATCCAATTTATAATGCCACGACTTATTATTATAGGTTATCCATCACAGTAGCCTATAAGGTAACATCTCTGAGTAACACACAAAAACTTACTCCACTGCACACAACTCATGTCAGCTCAAAACTGGATGTGGACCAGCCAGGGTCCGAGGGGAGGGTTTTGGCGGGGGGTCCTGGCCCAACCAGGCCTGCGGCTCATTGTCCAGTCAGCCAGAGATCTAACCTCTGATAGAGACAAATAACAAGCCACACTCACACTCAAACCTATGGGCAATTTTGAGGCCTTAATTAACCTAAACTAAGGAAAGCAGGAATACTCAGACACAGGAAGGAATGTATTATCTGCTTTTAGAAGTGATAATGTCAGTCCAGGAGCAGTGCTAATGAAAGGTACACATGGCATCAATAACTCGGACAGAGATTTAGGGTTTACTTCAATGAATGGCGTGCATTAATGTACTGAAGTCTTTTATTTTCAACATGAATATAGTGCTGCCTGGGAAGTATACTTATTTCTATATTTTCTTTTCCAACAGCACAATATTTCCAGTTGAACTGATATATAGATCAACCATTCACAACTATCTCACACAAACCCCATGTTGTTTAAAGCCCTCCTATTTGTGCACAGGGTATGTGGCATTGTGTATTCATTGTTTCCTGCAGTGTAACATAGACGGATCGTTGTGCCATTGGACTAAGTTTCTGTTGTCTGTGTTTTTTTCTGTCCTTTTTTCTGCCAGATGTAACGTGGACAGCAAAGTGTCACGAGTGGCGTGGCTCAATCGCACCACCATTCTGTTCGCGGGACGTGATAAGTGGTCCTTGGATCCTCGTGTCATCCTGGCGCAGAGCACTCCACAGGAGTACACCATCGAGATTCAAAACGTCGACGTCCACGACGAGGGGCCCTATGTCTGCTCCATCCTCACAAACAAGAAACCAAAAACTACAAAAGTGCATCTCGTTGTTCAAGGTAAGATGCTGCTTCCTGCCCCGGGCCCTGTCAGTTATAGTATTCAAATGTAACTGATAGCCAAAGAGCAGCGTGGTGAGCTGGTTGCAGGTTGGAAGATCATTTTATAGCTGAAGCACCGTAAACTTATAGTCTACAGAGGATTAAAAAAAATAAAAAAAGAAAAGTCCCTCTTCTGTTTTAGGATGCTTTGATAAGATTGAATTCAGTGAACATTAGACCCGGTGATGAGACCAGGATTCAATCTGGATTTAATTTCAGATTGGTGATAGGTATTGATTTAGGACAAAGTATATTGGAAAATGTCCCTGCTCGGTCTCATTGCAAAGTTGCACTGAATCAACTGTCAGCTCTGAGACTTTTATGATGGAATCATCTTTCTTCACAGTGAGTTTCCACAAACAATTAGCACCACTGCCCTGAGTCTGTGACTGAGCTCTAAACTATCTGCTCAACACATAATATATCATTATAAACCTGATTAAATAGTTGTGTCAAAAACCACAAAGAGAGCTCAGTATATACTGCAGGCAACCCTGGAGTAAATGCAGAACTATTTTAGATTTTAACATCAGTTGAGAAAAGAAGAAAAAAGAAAGTTTTAGTTCTGAGAAATACTTTCAGATTCTTTTAGCATAAATTCACATTATATTTTTTTTTTCCTGTTTTGAAAGACATTGCAACCAGCATAACATATGAAAAATAATTGACATGAACTTCACAAAAAAATTTGTTCAACTTGCTGCTATTCACTTTCATGAAATCATAATTAACATTGAGTATTTTTCACACTGTATAATTCATGATGATGTCTCATTAACTCTTAATTGATGCCAAGAAGCATCAAGCTGCTGGTTTCAGTCAAAAAATACAGACGTTGGTAGTCACAGAGACAAGGAAGCACGGCTCCAATTATACTTTTGCCTGGATTTTATCTGTCTTTTCTCCTTACCTTGGATAACCCTGACGATGTGGATGCTTCAAGCTCACACTCAGAAGCAACCACGAGAACTGCAGAAGGTGACGCTGGGCTTTGATACACCAACAAAACACTGGTGGTGCTTTATGTTGCTCACACACTAAAGGAAGGATGCACCAGCTTCAACAATCAGCATGCATGTGAGGGCAACGGTGTCTGTCAGTGGAACAAGGAGCCGGAGCCCCCGGCAGGTCAATTAGTGATGCAAATTTCAGCTCGGATTTATTTATACAGCACCTTTCACACAAACGTGTCGCCCAGAGTGCTTCACATGGCAGGATTAAAGCAACACACACATGCATAATTGAAAGATTAAACTTAACAACACAAAACAAAAGCCAGTAATATAAAAACAATGATATGATGATAAACTGTGACACACCAAGACAAAGACAGAAGTTGAATTTTAAGTGTATTCAACAGTCAGAGCTCTGAGAGACAGCAGTGAATGGAGGGAGAGTGGGGAGAGACACCGGACTGAGACCAGCTCCCTGCTGTTCAGGGCTCATTATACCCATGGTGTGTGTCCTAACCAGTCAGCCATCAGCTCTTGTTGAAGTCATCATCACTATACGTGTTACTAATTTAAACTAAATGTGTCCACACCTTAGATGAAGAGCTGATATTCTGAGACAAAATCATTGTACATATTATTCTCCACATATTTTCTTGCCGTACCAAGACTGAAACACAAATGGAAGAAGAGTGATTGATTTGAGGATGTATTTTAGTGGTTGCTAATACAAAGTCAAAAGGAGTCTGTGCAAAATTATTCTCAAGTTGCACATGTTTTGTTTTTTGTCCTGGGGCAGGAAAACCATTGATGCTTCCATGTCTATAGGTATAGACTGTGTTTTTTTTTTATTTTATTTTATTTATTTATTTTTTAATTTACATACTTGTTTTGAGACATGAGTGTTGAGAATCTATTTAGGAGAAACATTATTTGTGAGTGTTGTTAATAGGTTATAGTATAAGTTAACATTCATGTAAATACAGGTGATGAATGATAGATATTTAGGAAGGAAGACTGTACATTTGAATATTTGATTTGAAGTAAGAAGAATAGAAGCTCATTTCCAGGTAAAATGTCTTATGTTGTATTAAAAAGGGACCCCACTACCCATAATCCTCTTGAAGCGAAGGTGAACGTATGACGTGATGACATCAGTTTAGTTTTGCTGTTGTTGGCAGCCAAGCTGTGTCGTCTCATCATTTTCAAAGTTGTGAGACTAAGCTGCAACAATGACAGAGGCCTGGTAGAATGATGTTGTTCTGTAAATCTTATGTATATGATGAGTAAGTTACTATGACAGTTGCTATGAAAATAGTGCAGCAGATTTTTTTCTTTTTAATTCTTTTTTTTTTTTTTGATTTTGCCACCATCCTGCTGTTAAAGTGAGTAAAGGGACATGCGTGCAGTGAACTAATGCGACCCACTATTTCTCCCATGCTGGCACCGTTTTTTGGCAAACAGTGGTGTAACGCTGCGTTGACCTGAATACACAAACTGATGAATACAGTGATAACATGCACTCACTGCCAGCTGTCGAACCCTTTGCAGGTTTTCTACTGTGGGGAGATTTATGTATGAAGGGCCACAGATTCATGTCACACCCCGGCCTGACGAGTGAATGAATACAGAGCTCTCTGCCACCCTCATGGCAAAGACAGATCAGGTGGTCCGCGGGGGCGTTAGCGGTTCCTCTCGTCCCCCACAGGCGCTCTCCTCTCCAGCACTTGAAGAAATGGAGATTGGTGTTGAACCTGTACACAGGGAAGGACTCTGGAGGCTAACATCAATCAGCTCAGTGACCTTGTCAGCCCATACCCTCAGGAATATAGGGCACCTGCTTCCATGGTGACTGCACACAGGGAGAAGACTGACTGCAGTTAAGCCACACCACTAGACAGAATAAAATCTTTGAGTGCTTTGCCATGCATAGTGTATGTGTGCCAAGGACTAGAAGTGGCAGAGTCGGAGCCTGAGAAGGACTGTGGATCAGTGTCAAGTGGCAGTTACATTGTTAGACCACTAACACTTCACTTGTGTGAGGAAGGTCTGTGGAGAGCTTTGCTGTTTCCCCCCTATTGATCATCTTTGATAAACCATAGATTTCAATGTGACTGCAAGTGGTGTTGGGACCAGTGCACAGTACAATGCTGTATGCAGGTCAGCACACAATACAAGTTTTTTTTGTATTTTTTTATTTTTTTATCTTTCCCTCTGTCTAGTCACAGCTCAGTTGGATTCTAATAACTGTCCTCGGCCCCCTTTCTTCACTGCATGCTGGTTCAAACTCTCAGTGTATCAAGCCTACAAACACACACACACGCTGTCCTCCCCATGCTCATCTGTCGGACATGAGACAGAGCAGGCCACTGCAGATGGGGCTTATATTTTGCCTGTGGTTGTAGATTTATCCCAACTTTGTTTTGTCTCGATGACACCAGTTGATGTTATTCAAGAGAGCTTATCATCAGCAACCTCTTTGATGTCGAGCGAACTTCCAGCAGCGATGCCGGAGCAGCTCTGTGGTTTGCAGTGTTGCCTTAGAGCATACAACAAAAAATCCTGTGTCAGATCTTTCATGCCCTAATACATTCAGGTCCTACAGTGTGGAGATGTTTAGCTCCTTATGGGGCATTTTGTGCCTGTGTTATCCTTGTGTTGGAGGTGAAGCCTGCTATGTTGCCAGGCCTTCTGAGTGCCTGTTTGGATGCTGCAGCTCACCATCATACTGGTAAAGAACTGACTACATGAAAAATGACCCGCAGATTAATTTTTGCTTTATTATCCAATATTCGGTGGATTATCGGACATCTGCCTATTTAGATGGTGATGTCGCTGCTGCTACTCCCCCAGGCATGTATGCCCCAAAATGTTGAAAGTCCCATTGTGTTCAGTCCTAAGGCTACAGAGGTGCCATGCCTACAGCATGGCCCTGCAATCATTTGTTTCAGGACACTCCTCCTGCTCCTGTTCCTCCTGGGTTAGCCTATTTGTCAACTGCAGGCTGTATTTTTGAAAAAGAAATAATATTCATTCATCATATACTGTAGTCATACAAATAAGCAGACCAGGTTGTTTAGTCTTGTTCTTCCTGCTTTAGTTTCCACTGCTCTAGATTTGTGAGTTTAAAATCTAAGAAACGCTAGAAGTTATTGCTGACATATGCAAAGTAATCAAACCATAATGCGACTGAGATATTGGAGCGGCAGTTTTAAAGCTGGATGACTGTGTGACAGTCCATGTGACTAGCCATTGTCATCATGCAAACACAACAACAGAGGGTGCACCTACAGCTGCTCCAACCTTAACATATAACTCCACTGGAATTCATTAGTAGTACACATTGCTGTTCTCTGAGCTCTGTGAATTGTGATGTTGCACCAAATGGGGTGTCTTTTTGCACACATCCTTCCAATTCATTATCCTCTACAGCAGGTGTGCAGTTTGGTTTGGTTTGGTTTGATAAGAAAAGTTATGACTAATCTCGCCACTCTATCATAACATCAAATGCAAGTAGGACATTTGAGTACAATTTGGCCCCAATATGGTCATTACCTGTGGGTCACTTCTTTTGCAGCACCAGTGTACCTTTGTTTTAAACCAAGACCAAGACCAATGTGTCATTTATAGCATTTGGTCCCATCTTAGACAGATGCAAAAACAGACATTGCCAACATGACATTACACAAAGGTTTCTGAAGAGAGATTGTGAAGCTCAGAGTGAGCTGCTCTGTCTCTGCCATCTAGCTAGTACTTGACTCTAGCAAGATTTGCCCAAAAAAGAGAGGAGTTATGTAAAAATTCACTTCAAATCAAGCAGAATATGCATGAGAAGGGGGGGTTGAATGATTGAGATCAGCACTTGGGAAGACAGACATTATTAACTGTGATACTTTGAGACGATCCAGATTAGTTTTATAAAGTATGCATCTCAATATCGCAGGTTTGTTGGTCAGTTCATGCAGGTAAAGTTATACATGCATGTGTAAAAAATCCAAAAAGGAGCATCCACAGTGTGGGTAGCTTCATGCTCACAAAGCGCAACTTGTGTGAAAATGTATATCAATTCATCTCATTTACAGGAGCTGTAGAGGAGGGAATTCATCTGACGTTTGGTGTAATTTTAGACTCTGATTTGAATTTTTCAAATCCCAAATGAGCAAAGAAACCACGACAGGTTCCTTCCACCTAAGAAATATTGCCAGAGTGCAGCAATTTTTAACTTAACAAGATGCTTTTAGCATGAGTGAGCAAACACATTGGACTACTGTAACACTCTTTTTACTGGTCTTCAATAAAAGTCAATTGAGAAACTGCAGCTAATTCAGAACTTGAAGAAGCAGAAGCGAGAGTATATCACTGTTAGGATTGATTCTAAGCCTTGTTATTGTATACAAAGCTCTTAATTGTTTGGCACCCTCCAATATCACTGATTGTATTTCTTTTTATGTCGCTTTGGTTTTGTGTCTCTCCTTGAGCCCACAAATCATCAATGACAGGGCTTCTGGATGTGCCAAGAGTGTTTTTTGTTTTTCTTTTTTGTTTTTCTTAAGGCGATCAGCATCTAGTGGTTGTAGTAATTATGGCTGGAACAGAGGCAAAAGTGCAGTGACATTATATAAAGAGAGTGAGAAGGAGGTTGGGGTGACTGGATGGGTCAATGAGACCCAGGAGTGTCATGCAGGAGGGCGGGGTTTGATCCTCACATGAAACATATTTTTTTCAGGAGTGTTAGCTGGAAACAGGATCTTTGTCTAACCCTAATAAAGTCCTTTTAGAGCCTCCTTAACCTAAGGAAGCAGGTTTTAAACTAATGTAAACACCGCCACCGTTATCTTGGTGACCATGGTGACGAGTGGTAGAAATCAAATCAAGCAAAATCAAATCAAATCAAACTTTATTGTCATTTTGTTCATAACAAGGTAGAAACAACTTGTCATATCTTTGTCTATACCAAAAACCAAATATGCTCATATATATGTGTGCGTGTGTGTGTGTATATGTGTATGTTCATATTGTTGAAGTCATTGTCAGGGGTTACCAAAGTGTCTTAGATATTACTGTACTTAGTGAGGCTTCACTGTAAGGTTTGAGTGCATCATGTCATAGCCTGAGTCCCATCTGTGATGTGTAGGCATCAGAAGCACTTTGGTGAAAGTTTGATAGAGATGTTTTGATAAACCCATAGTGTCTGAAGAAACTGTGAACCAGACAGCAATATTACATCCCAGACAAGCCACTTCTTCATTTGTTGAGCTGTTATCATGATGCGTCACTGTGTCTGGCTCTGCTGTTTCAGAGCAATGAGATCATGGATGTAACTGACTGACTGACAGTGTGTTTATTAATCACTGTACCCTCTGATTTATATTCAACTTCACCACATGAACCAAGACAGCAGGGGCTCTTATTATGCCCAGGTAACTTAGTTCCATTAACACCTGTGTGTAATTATGATCCTAAAGTGGATTCAAATTAGTTATTCAGCCAGCCAGCACTGATGGTGCTGTTTCAGACCCACTAACCTCCCCAGGAGCTGGACTGCACCCATGCTACACACAAATTTTCATGTGCACTCTTTCAGGAGAGCGCTCCAACAGGACAGTTAATCATGATTTACAAAATCATATCTGTAAAATGGATATGAGTGGTAGTTCATCTAAGGTTGCGTTCACACCAGCATTATTTAGTCCAGTTCAACCCTGAGTGTTTACCCCCTTGGCGTGGTTGGGTTGCGTTGGTGTGAACGCTGGCCTTGAACTCTGGTGGTCCAAACAACTGCTCTCTGGTCCGCCTCGTAGGGATGGTCTTGGTCCGCTATCAAATTAACTCTAGAGCTAGAGATTTCTGGTGTGAAGTCTAAGGTCTGCTTTAATGATGAGCCAACTTTGTGAATTTTACATGTTTGTGATTGTGAACTTATTATTGTCCACTGACTTCACTGGTCCTGCTTGTGTGGCAGAAGAGAAATTTTTATGTGATATAACATCTGATTGCAAGATGTATATACATTATTTAATGGCCGCAGTCATATGCGCAATTTATATGCTCAGGGCATTAAAGTGTGCTGATATTGCAGTCCAGATCAAAACCAACATAAAAATAAGCAAACGATGCCCCATGATGTACAGTAGAAATTGCGAGGAGTCTGTTATCTGCGGTCCTCAACTGTATGACCAAACCAAACAACATTTGTGGCCACATGACTTTTGTTTACATTTTTGGACCATTTGAGTTCGGCCTTTGTGAACGCAAACTGGACCAATTGAAAAATTACAGCAAGGTCTCATCTTTACAGTAGGTGTGAACCCACCTTAACTGTCCATTCTGTAACTAGTTATACATGTGTTCAATCACGTCAAGCAAGATGAAGACACAAATTTGCACCAAAATTAAGATCCATTGTCCGAGGGTTCCTCACCTCTAGAAATAAACCATTCTTTGTTTCTTAATTCTGTTTAATGAGGTTTCAGTCCAAAAATCATCAAGAGAGATGTATTAATTTACAAAAAACCACCATGACATCATGTTTTAACAGCAGGGATGTCACCCTGTTGAAACTCTCCACATTGCATGTTTACTATTAAAGAAAGGAAGTCAGTGCTTTTCCTACAGTCTGCAGTTATCTGAAGTACAAAGAGATAAGAAGCAACTACATCACTGCTTGTGTTTGTATTTGGAAAAAAAAGAATAAAAAAAAATGCACGACTTTAGTACAGCAGCATCACCAGAAGCACTTCACCAGTTACAATGGTGACGAAACAAAAAAATAGAGATTTCATCATTTCAGTTCATGGATTTTATGGAATGCATTTTTCACACACACACACACACACACACACGCTCACACTTTATCTTGCACTTCATCTTCTTCATCACTGCGATAACAAATGACACATAGTATTTTGGAACTGAAGCAGTCTGGCAGTTCACTTGATTTAAGTGTAAGGGTTTGGCATTTACATAAATAATTTACTCATGAATTAATGTGTTTTGACAGTCTCTCCTCTCAGGATCTCCCTTAAACTGGTTCTTCTGCATTCATTTGTTGAAACATTCATGTTGATCTATTCCATATGTGAAGCGCTGTACAGTATATATAAGTGTCAATGTCATTCAGTTGGTAAAAAGGGAAAAGGGGAGAGAAAAATATTCACAAGTTGCCATCTTGCTCAGTCTGTTGTCACTACTAAGGCTGCAAGAAATGTAATCCCATTCCTGATTCAGGATCAAGGGTAAAAAAAAAAAAATGTGCATAGTCCCCTTGTTGATGCACCATGAATACATTGTGTCCATGTCAAAGTCGGTGTCAGTGATCAGTTTCTGCTCGGGGTCATGTTTAGCACATGATATTTGTTTAAACCTCTGCTGAGGAGAGAGCAGAGTGTGGTGGCACACAGCCCCAGCAGCACTGACAGATGACTGAGGTCTGGGTTCCAGCAGTTTACAGGGAAGAATCACTTTGGGGGAAAGGTAGACTCAAATACTTTGTTCGGTTTAAGAATCTTCTGGGTCTGGGGAGAAGAGTGTGTCATCAGGCTTAGCGGAGTCAACCACTTCTTTCACAAGAAATGCCATTACAGGGTGGAGTGAGGGGAGGTGGTGACAGTGCACTAGTTTGAGGGCCAGTGAAGGCAGCTTTGCATGAACCGCACTGAGACACGCCAGGGAGACATCCTTTGTGGCCATCACTACAAAGTTGAAATAACTGGAGTATTTGCCAGGACGTTACCTCACAAGCTCCACCACGTCTCCCAGAGGGAATTCCCAGTAATAGACCAGTGGGTAAATCCCTCTATGTCAGGGGTCTCCAACACGTCGCTTGTGAGCTACCAGTAGCTCGCAGCCCCTTTCCCAGTAGCTCGCCAAAGAATTAATGAATCATACAGAAATTTGAAAACTTGATTGGTCACTCTGCAAACCTGCACCTTATATCCAGGATTTCCCCTGCCTATTGCAGGCCGCCTTGGTTGAAGCATGTGTGCGTGCATGGGGTCGTTTGGATGTAACGTGTAGACACGCATCATGCATGCTCACAACCTGCGGCACACAGAGGAAAAATCTCAACTTTATGGGAGACAGCAAGCGCACTGCCTATCATGTGATGAGGATCGACCAGTCAGCTCCACAGATCTGCTTTTCCCACTGTAAGCGACATGCTAACTGGCTCTCAGTGCTTGTCAGTGTTGTGTCAAATCCCGGATACCCGACCAGCTGTCTCTGCACTAGCGTCTCCCTCAGAGCTCTGGCCTGAAATGTAGAATATGTATTATAGAAGACAAACACACATTTCAGGACCGCTTGTAACATCAGAACAGACCTGGGATTTTCAGATCCTTTCATATTTAATATAGGAGGGACAATACCTGAAAGCAATAATTTCAGTTATCAGTGTGTCATAAAACATGAGTGACTCTTGGCCATTTTCAGTTTGTAAAAGTAGCTCACAGAGGAAAAAGGTTGGAGACCCCAGCTCTATGTGATCATTTCAGTCAAAATCAAAGCTTGTCTATAACAGGTGTTTTTTTTTCTTTCTTTCTTTTTTTTTTTTTTTTGTTTTTTTGCATTTCCAGTAATGGGAACTTCACCTGTAAACCTGGAGAACCAGTGCCAGGTTCTGCCATGTGTTCTCATGATGCTTTACAAATGGGATTGTCAGGGGTTTAATATACTTGATTGTAAAACAGGATAAAGATGAGGGACAAATACATTTCTCACAAAAAGTTGGGGATATTCAACTTTCAGGTGAAATTTATGTAAAATGTGAAAAGTTGATGCTACACTGATATTATATCATGAAAGTAGGACATTTAAGTTAAAGTATGGTTTGAATGGTCATTTCTTCATCTCAAACAGTGTATTGAAACAAAAGCTAACAACAGTGGTGGGTACACCACAACAAAACGGTTGAACAATAAATTTAGAGAAGGTCAAATTAAGTTCACCTGTACAGGTGTGTATGTATATATGTATGTATGTATGTATGTATGTGTGTGTGTGTGTGTGTGTGTGTGTGTGTGTATCATCATATGTAGGTTTGGTGTCAACACTGGTAGGGACACAACAAACCCTCCTAAGAGAGGCCTCATGTTTTCTCAACACATCTTGCATTTGCATTAAGACCTGTATTTGCAATAAAAACTATGGACAGTCACAAAACAAAGATTAAAAGAATCTTCAGGAAATGACTTGTTATTGGAAAAGAGAAAATTCTGTCAGTATTGATGTATTTTTCTCATCCGATCAACAACATGTTTGTATTCAGTCAAGGGTAGATCTGGCGGCACTGCACTTCAACTTTTCTCCTTGATTTCACATCTGAGCTCGCTTCGCCTTTACCAGCTACAGCAGTAAAATGCTGGTAACCCACTGGTGCATCAATACAATTTAATAATGCAGGGTTGGTGATGTTAGATTGCATCACAGGTTTCCATTTAAAATCACCGTGGCTGCTGGCTGGTTAGTTTACTACCTCTGAACTGACACTGACAACTCACTGAACATTTGTGTGCTCCGGCCAATATTTGACACGACATACGTGAAGGTTCTCAGTCATCCACTTAAGTTAAGGGCTGAAATCCAAGGCAATACCTGGGACTTATTAGAACTGAAGAAGCTTTTAGGATGGGAGGCGAAAAGTCTTCAAGAACCAAAAGAAATCGAGTTGCCCTCATCGATATCAGCACATAATGACTTTGAAATGATCCTGCTGTCCATATGCAAAACTACAGTCTTTACAGCTCCTCCCTGCTTCAGACACAAGGCCAACCCACTGTTCAATTTTGTCTCGTCGACAGGGAAGTGCAGAGTTGAATCTGATGAATGTGGTGGCACAGACACTTTCCCTACATAAAAAGTGATCCATAGTTGGGTTACACTACTCTGCAGTGTAGGTCAGTTTGTGTTGAAACTCTTTCAGTGAGGTATTGATCCAGCTATGATGTTTTTGGAGGCTGCAGTCTGCAAGGCTGTGGACTTGAGTTTTTGACTTGTGGTTGAGTCGCACTTAAATTGCCCACACAGCATTTTGAGACTTCACTCGAGACACAGCTTCAAAAGACTTGGGGAGTCAAGTGGGACTGCAGGTTTTGGACTGTGAACAATTGGCATCACCTCTGTCGGGTGGTTATGTGTCAGTCTGTTTGTTTGTCATGAGGATTCCACAAAAAACTACTGAACCATTTTGCATCAGTCTTGGTGGCAGAATGGGATATGGGACAGAGAAGATTTTTCAGCAGATCTGGGAAATTTACTAGGATTTTTAGAGTCTTTTTTTTTTTTTTTTTTTTTTTTACTATGAAGTCTGGTGTGTGTTGGGCACACAGCCGCTAATTGTGAGGTACAAACATTCCTGCTGGTTGCTGTGCTGTGAGGGCAAGACAAGGAAAGAGCCAGGCAGAGCAGGGGCGAGAGAGAGAGATCAATAGTGCTGGTTGTGCGAGGCCATCATCTCATTCATGTCTGCCTCCCCAGCGGAGTACGTTTGCTTCGGTCCCGTGTGACAACAGACAGGAGCAGAGTGAGTTCAGGACCACAGCTCTCAGTGAATCCAGTCTCACAGAATAAGCAGCAGGCAGAAGACAACAGGGGCCTTGTCTGAGGTAATTTAGCAGGATGCTGCTCCATGGTTTTGTTTTCTGCTGCTGTTTCAGTAGGAATTAAACATGCTGATTAAAGTTTGTGTGATCGACTCAGATCTACAGAGAGACTAACCAGAGTTAAACTGTGTGCTGCTGCACTGTCAGACTGAACTCTGATCTCAGACACTGCAATAACAGATAAATATGCTGGTTGTTCTATTTTATGTCTCCTTTTACAATCCATAATTACTTGATCATCTGCTCACTACATGATTCTTGTACCATGACTCCACATGGGTTTTGCTGGGCCAATTGTTATTTCAGCTCCTATGTGGCTGTCTGTTAATTACCATAGCCCTTGGAAGAGCTCCAGGCAGAGAGCATCATTTTATTTATTTATTTATTTATTTATTTATTTTTTGACACTTTAAGGAAATGTCAGACAAGCTGGAAGCCATTACCGCTCTCTGTGTCTTGTACAACTTTATAGTTAAAGACAATATTGATGATGATGCAGTTCAGTGTTTCAAGCAGCAGGTGATTAAATACTCATTTTACTATTGAATAACATTTGAACAGCAACATTGCCGTTAGCTGTTGGGATTTCCTAACAGCAGACATTTTCCACTTCAGCTGACTCCTTTATCACCGAATATTATACATATATGTGTTTCTGGAAGAGGGGGCCTTAAGGAGGCTAAAGCTAATGTTTCCTTTTTCCCTCAGAGGTTGCATAACAGAAAGAATGAGTTCAATAAGGATTGTATCGTGAAACATTCATAGCTCCCCTTTAATTCCCCCAAAATAAAACCATAGAGTTTGAAATGGATGCACAGTAAGAGGTCGCCTTTAAACACGTGTGCGTAGTCAAGATAAAATAGCAGCTCCTGTGCCAGATAAGATGAGAGCTGGCTGCTTTCAGCAGGTCCAGGCCGCCCTGGAGAGGCCAAACACTTGTACACAACGGTGTTGAGTGAGCCAGTGAAGTAACCCTACTCTGAATCTCATCATTACCCTGCATGTAAGGGACCACAGACAATTAATCAATGCTGACTCATCTCTCTGATTACCTCAAACTGTCCTGGCTCGACTTTCTTTGTGATCTCAGGCTGCTCTGTCCTCATGTTGTCAGTGCCAACATGGAAAACAAGGTTGTTAAAACTAGTGGCGGGGTCCTTGCCCCCCCCACCCGTGACACCTCCCTAATATTAACCTGTCAGACTCGTTGGCCCCAGGTAGACACTAAACAGCGGCTACTGATGCTAATTTATTGTCGTGAGTGATGGAGTCCTCTGTTACTGCTGTGTGTGGTTCAACTGTGCCAAAGGCTGAAAACCAGTCTGCAGTCAGGAGGGCTGACTCCAGATCAGACACACAGCCAGCTGAAAGAAAGCAAATATCCATCTTTCAATTATCTTTACTGTTCAACTATTTCTTCTGTATTATGTGGAGTGATCCTATTGCATTAATTACCTAGGCTGTTTCTCTTATCATCACAACCAGAATAAACTAATAGCCTACATATCTTGATCATTTTACACTGGGATTTATCATGAACCTCATTATACCATTAGATCAATAACCTATCCACAAACATTTGAATTATACATAAACCAGTACAGGGGACGGCTTGAAGCTTAACAAAGCTCCCAGCTATAGTACACAGTCATTTTACCAGTGTGGCCACAGTTGGAAGTGCAGGTCATATGACATCCTGAGACACACACACACACACAAAACACACTCTTTGAGGTGTCACAGAGGGTGGGGGGGGTGAAAACAGCTCCAGCATAGAAACTAGGTGAACATCTTTCACTGCTGAGAATATGACACCATGTTTGGATTCCTCTTGGATTCAGATTGTCACACTCCTCTGTCAGCGTCAGCACTTTGGCCTTGTTTGTGTAAAAAAAAAAAAAAAAAAAAAATGAGCGTAAAGAGGAGAGGCCTGTGAAACGATGCACTATGCAAGGCACGTATGGTGCAGTGGTTGTATAGTTTAATGTCTGAATCCAAATCAGAATTCAGAGGATGAGCTGTGTACAGCTGGATAGAGTGCTCACTGGAACACAAGGCTGCCCGCTGCAGGAACTTGTTACAACTTTGCATTAAAGAAGAATATACAAATAATTATGTTTTATGCTCAAAGCCTTTTGGCTGTTAATGTACACCAAGTTTTTCTTTGTAGTCAAACAAAAGTGTGAACATGGCTTCCGCTGCGAGTTAAGATGGAGGAAGCAGTGAACGCAGCCTGTTAATCTGTTTAGCCAACATGGGTCTGGACCACAGGGAGCCTCTGCAGTGCTGACGCTCTGCACATTTTGCTCCATGGCCATTCGAAGATAGGAGCCTGAGCGAAACACGCGGCTTCTCCTCAATGCCAGTACACGGTGATGTGTTAGAAAGAAACGGCAATACAATTCAATTAGAGAATACCATAAACGGACTACAGGATTATCCTCTTTAGTTTCATCAAGTGTAATGATGTGGCTCTGTGTTTTTCTGATTAGGGCCCAGGCCGCGTCTCTGCCGCGGAGAGGAGAAAGAGAAGGGGAGGAGAAGAGAAGGAGAAAGCATTGGTCCTTTCAATTCAATGCACACTGGTCTAATAAGCTTCAGGGCTCATTATAGAGTAGAGAGAGGCTTCTCCATTTCTTGCAAAATGCAAGTAATGAGGCATTTGAAATATTCCACAACATTAGGATAACTGAAATTGGAGAGTAAGCCCTATAAGCTTTGCTTGTGTAACACATTTAAAAGTGCTTGTTCTTCCCCGAGGCTGGTGGGGATTTCACTTTCAATTTCTCACCTACCGAGCTCGATGGCTACTTGGCCTGGGCTGAACTTTTTTCATTTCGCCTGTTTTGTACAATGGCCGTGTTCACACGATGAGCACACGCAGAGATGTTAAACCAGCTTCCTTGGCTTTCATTCATATAAATTCTTTGATGCTTTATATTCAGCAGCACAGTGTGTAACATTATTTATTTACTGCAAGACATTTTTTTGAAATCCCTTCCTGTGGTTTGCGCTACCCTGAGGTTTAATTTTAGGATATGTAAGCATACTAATCACCCCACCTGATTTTGCTGAGATGTTTTCATTAGATGAAAGAGCATCAAAACCAAACAATGTTGTAATCATGTGATGGGTAGTCAGTCTGTTTGGTCTTAAAAGCCCTGTTTGAGATGATGAGGCCCATTGCTAAGGAGATTATCTCCTGTTTTTGAGGCGTGAAGCAGCTTAGCCATACACCCCTCTGGACAGGAAGCCAGTCCATTTCAGGGGCTCAACCCACATCTATCTTTTAAACAGAAACTGCCAAGCAGGGAGGCAAGGCTCCCTTTTCTTAATTCTTCACTGTGATTGAACCCAAAGAATCCCAGCTTTAGGGAAGACACTGATTGGTTTTGGTGTTCATCTACCTCTAAGAAGCCATCTGTCTGTATTTGATACACTAGGCCAGGTGGCAAATCTTTAATGGTGTGATACCTTCCTAGGCACAAATGTAAAGCGGTCTTATTACTTTTAGTACTTGGATCATAACATTTTTGCTTTATAATCATAGTCACGATCCACAAACATTACTTTCCCACATAGGTTGTGGTAATAAACCGTAAATGCCGGGTGGATTCTGTTCTGAGGCGATGGCTTTTTTAATGAATGTGCTAAATTAATATAGTGAGCTGGAGGTGTAAGAAGGTGGATGGTGGGAATTTCAAAAGAGCACAAATATGACAACAGAGATTAGGATTCACATCCTGGATTTCACATTTGGTTATATTTTGGCAACAGAAAGTCTCCTGTCGATGCACACCTTGTGTCTCTTGCCTCAGGTTACTGTGGATTTTGTGACTTGGCTGTTTTCTATCCATCCCAGTTGTGATGGATGGCGACAGTAATCCCTTGAGGGTATTTCTTCTAATTTGATACAAACACTCACTCTGACTGAAAGATGAACAGAATACAATTTGGTTGTCAAGGGTAAAAGGTCAATGTCATTGTGACTCCACAATGTTTTTGGCTTCATGAATGCAAGGTTTCAGGAAATCTCTATGTATTTGGTACAAACATTCATTCTTAGGTATGAATTGATTTTGATGTGTTGGTCAGAGGTCACTGTGACATTTTCAACCATTACTCACACATTTATTCCCCGGTTATGGCATTCTAATTTCAATTACCTGACAGGTGCTAGACCTAGTTCACATTCATGCTCATCAACTCTAGTGAAACTCAGGCAGTCTGGTTGTCCTGACCTGAGAAGAGTACACTATATTACAGCAAGCAGCTTCACAAACTGGGATATTCAGTAATCATTAATTCTGTGCTGGCAGTTCTGCCCAATTGTCATGTCTGTGGTGACACAGATCAAAGAGGAGCCTTCAGGCTGTATGTCCTGCCTGGAGCTGCAGGTTTTGGCTGTCTCCATCCAAGAAACAATGTCACTTGTATATTCCATTTATTTAGTTTTCTTTTCCAAGCACAGACATATTCTTTAGACGGATATTGGAATCATCTGCAGCATAAACGTTTATGGTTCATACTGAAACTGAAATTGCAGCATGTAAGATATATGAATGAAGGTCTTCCAAGACCCAGACCCACAAGAAATGTTTGCCTCTGCCTAAAAGTGTGAGGTGGTCATGGCAGCGAAAACACAGATTGGATTGGATTTTATGTTTTTAATCAGAGAGGTGGGGGTCAGATGATATGAGTGGGATAAAACAGGGAAGGACACGCAGTAACTGATAAGACCCAATCAGGATTCAAGCATGTGTTGTCTGTGTCTCAGGTTTTCTCCGTCCAGCCTAAAACTGTGTCTGCAGTGTTTCCAAATATCTTAGAGGCTCAAAAACCCTGGCGTGTGATAAGTGATAAGTTTTGAAACCAAAATATATTAGTGTGGATCTATCAGCTTTCCCTCACAGCTCGAAAGAGCATGAATTTAACAGTCAGATATTCAGTGATGGATTTGGAGTTATTTAGACTACCACGGGCTATTTTGTGTTAGTTACACTTTCAGCTGGAGTTTGGATTAAGGTGCTTTGAATGCACGGACGTATTAGTGTGTGATGCTCTCAACTGTCGGAGGTCTCTGCCTGGTACAGAAACATGCTTCCCACTTCACAGCAGAGGAGTCAGTGTGCTCTATAAAAAAAATCTGGGTTTCTCAGACTTTGACTAATTTCCTCCATGATTATGGAAATCATTTTAATTGTATTGCATTGATGTTACAGAATTACATCACTGAAGAAACTGTGTCCCGAATAGGAGGCTGAAAGAAGTCTGTGTAGTCACCGCCCCAGATTCCATACTTTCCCCACTGACGCTGCTCAAATAATGAGGCTGGCAGTGTAGCACAAAACCTGATGACTGGATGATAGATCAGCATCCACTGTTTTAACACATGCTGATGCATTAGCATACATCTGGACTGCCAGCTTCTCAAACGTTGGTGGTATACACCGGCTCCTTAATTACTTATCAACTGTCCATGTTAGTCAGAAAGTTCTGTTCAGCTAAACTCCTACATACCTGTGCATTCAGTGCAAAGGCAGTGCCGTGGTGCATGATGGGACTTGTCTTTCTGTCGTGAAATCAGTGATGCACTGAGAGCAGGAGAGGAGAAATTGTGCTCAGTATTTAAAATTAGTAAAAGTACTTAAACTGTCAGTTAAACTGAAGATGTGCCAAATGATAGTAACTGTGGCAATGATGGCAGTAGCTGTGTCCCAATTCAGGGGCTGCAATCTTTGGTGGACCCAGCCTATGCAGTCTATGGAGGCAACGGCTTTGGAGGCACCTCTGTCAGCCACCTCAAATGGTGGTAAATGAGATGCATTTTCTAATGCATCCAAATGCAATCAACATCCTAACGTTAAACATTTGAAGGTCACTGCTTTTTACACTTCCAGCAGCTACTCAGCTCCTTGCATCAGACTATGTGGCCAGCAGAGCCCAGCTCATTGGGCAACCATGCCTCTAAGCTGGCTGCTGGCTGCAAAGCGGGGCTACCATGACTGCAGCGCGGAGCCACCTCAACATTCTGATAGCTAGCATGCTAGGTGGCTAGAATCTTGGGATATGGGAGGCCACGAAGGATAGGTGTGGTGTGTCCTCCTACAACAGGCAAGAGTAGACCGGATTTGTCGACCACATTTTGAGGACACTTCAAATTGGGACAGCCCTTGTTGTGACGGTGCGACATAATCAGCCTTCAAATGCGTCCTCCAAAGGATGCTGCCCCCAAATTGCAACACAGCAATTGTTAACTTTTGGGTCCTAAGTATCATCAGTGAGGAGCTGCTAAAATTCACCTCAGTCCTTCAACCTGTTCATGAGCAGACTGGATTCTCGCCGTCTGCTCCCAGCATCTCTGAAACAGGGCAACTGTGATCTGAGGCTTGGAGCCGTTATTCCACTCTCATCCCACTTCTTAATGTGTGAGGTTTGCCTTTAGCCATTGAGGAGCATACTTGTTGCCAGAATTTGACACAACCTATTTGTCGAGGGCTTAACACTAAAGCCTTGGAATTTGCAATTCTTATTTTATGCTATTTGTAATGTTGATCCATAGTCGAGATAAAACACTCAGTAAATCTGCGGTTGCCCTCACTGGACTTGGAAGCCTCTCCCGATAAGAGCTCGGAATGTAAAAGTATTATCATGTGATACATCCCATTTCAATTCCATTGATTTATCCCATTATCAGGCCCCTCAGTTGTACTTAGCATGCCAAGTGCGGAGCTTCTATTACAGCCTGAAAAGTATGTATTTTTAATACTGGAGGCTTGTATTACACAAACGATCACTTGCGTGACCTTTATGAAACATAACAAGAGCAAACAACTCATCCGTGGAGCCAAAGCCATCCCCTGTAGAGGATTTAACACGATACTTTGTGTTCATCTGAGGAAGACACTGATGTTCTTCTAAAGTCTGTATGATCCTGATCTACCCTTCTCATGGGAGATTACAGTATAAGCCCCCCCCCCCCTTAAGGATCAGTCATATGGGAAATTAATATAATACTTTTTACATTGGTTTGTCTATTATACTTTTAAATTACAACATGATGATGGATCAGTGTTTTCTGTGGCAGGATACATTACTGTGGTTTTGCGAAATGTTCTTGCCTTCCTTGGCAGTTGTATATCCATGCAGTTTTCCCACTGTACACATCCATGAAGTACAGACCTGGTCCTGGCAGCACACAAAGTGAACCCTCAGTGCACAAGGTCAGATGCAGACTACATTTTTTTTTTCCACTGACACTGGCCAAAATCTGGCTTCGAAAAATACACAACCATCAGCACATACTTCACTACTTGGCTTTAAAATAGCAAACCAGCTCATAGTCCATGTTGTACTCAACTGTCAGCTCAGTCATCCATACAGTCTGCAGATGTACATTTCAAGGGTGTAGTGAAGGTACAGGACAAAGATGGATAGAAGAAAAACAAAAAAAGGCTTTTTGTTGCAGCACCATTCCTCCACCTGC
Source organism: Caranx ignobilis (assembly GCA_021432705.1). Classification (NCBI taxonomy): domain Eukaryota; kingdom Metazoa; phylum Chordata; class Actinopteri; order Carangiformes; family Carangidae; genus Caranx; species Caranx ignobilis. The sequence continues at coordinate 4,264,365 of MU269980.1, forward strand.
ACGGGAAAACAAATGTTCAGCAAGACAGTCTCTCGGTGCACTGCAGGATGCATTACATTTTAATTTGGCACAAGCCTTAAAATCTGTTGTGTGAAAAAAAACGAAAAAAAAAGACTGCAGGCATGAAAAACAGAAGAGGACACAGAGAGGGAGGAGAGAATGCAAGAAAATCTTATTGCTATAGTGGTTATATTTTCCTCTCTCCATTTCTGAAATCCAAGCTCACATCACACTTGCAGTCATTTCATCGGTGGGCCGACTGTGAGGAACTTGAGCCGTGCTATGAAGCTCTCGTCTCCATGCAAAATCAAACCAGTCCCCACTTACAGGTCATGATTAGTTTCTGGAGAGAATATAAAAGTAAGGCATGATGATATGAATGTTTATTTAAATCACTGGATATGGATATATATTTTGTTTGTATATGTTATCTTTGCTATAAAACCACACCAGAGTGTGGATGGAGTTTCTGCATTTCAACATTTGAGTGTATCATAAATCACATGTGCATTGGTCTTCACATTTCAAAAGTGACAAAACTTTACTTTTCTTATTCCAATTTACATTTCAGTTCAACATTTGTTTTTTTTACATTTACTAAGATCAACTGTAGAATGATAAATATCTTTTGAGCACACTTTACACACATACCATATCATCCACTGTAAGGCCTTTTTTGTGCAGTTTTACTTAAGTAATTATTGGATGCATCAAATGGAGTCAAACAACACACAAAATCTTCACTACATGCCACATTGCTGCTTTTCACATCACTTTCTCAACATAGTCCTTAAATACTTTGCATATATGTTCTTGGAAACAAAAATGTCTCCTTGTTACTTGGCTCTGAAAGGAAAGAAAAGGTTGAATGAATCAAAAAAAAAAATGCAACAGCAGAAAGTGCTGCATCGCACAGTAGGCACAGTCAGCTATGCCACAAAACTGCTCAGACCTTCCATGGACTGTATTTTCATGTTCCACTTGACTTATCCAAACATTGGTAGAGCATCTTCAGCTCACTCTGCTTGTGTGTACGTCTTTGAAATAACTGTGAGAACACCACAGCACTGACTTCAGACCAGGTTCTCTCTGGTCATTCACTTTCCTCTGCCTCAAGACAGCAGCACACCAACAATGCCCCTGATCACATTTCATTTGAGTACCCACGCTCACATGTGCTCTCAGATGAGTGCAAGTGCATTCACTATTTGAACAACATAGGCACTGGATGTGGAAATGTTCGTCTGAAACTAGCAGAGATGCTTTGTTCCAGGTGTAAGACAGAGCCCTGAGTCTTTGATGCACATAGGAGGTTGATGTGGGGATTTACCAGAGAAAGGAATAAACATAGATTACCCCTCCTATTTTCTCTTAATGCTCCTGCCCTGCAGCTCTCTGGCACCCCACCCTTTGAAATCTGCTACCCTGCATGTATTAAGCCTGTTTTTCACTGGTCAAAAAACCCACCATGGACTTACTAACGGTGAGCTTTTGGCCTTTGAAATGGAAAAGACTTTACTCAACAATTACCGGCAGGTCAAATCACTCTGCAGCAGAAATGTAATCACCAAGGTGAGCCTGCTCATTTTTAGCCCTTAGCCCTTTTGCTGTGAGGCCTGCAGTGTTGGACAAGTTATATTGTATTAGTAATAGTTACCATTACTATCCCCAAAAAGTAACTGTGTTATTAATTGAGTTGAAGCTGAAAAAAGTAGCGCCGTTAGTAACGCCATTTATTTATAACGCCGTTGTTCCCATCCCTGAAGGCCTGTGATGAGCACACAAACTCTGCAGGCAGACCTGTCACCTGTCCAGCATGGTGGTGCTAAAGAAGAAACACTGCATAGTGTGCAGCCAAATTACTTTAACATCCAGACAATCACAGACTGAAGCGTTTCACACGACGTTTCCAGAGGTGAGGGAGGATGTGACAGATCCATTTTTACCTGTTAGCAGGGTGGCTAGCAGCTTGCTCTTTCTCCTCTGCATCTGTGTGGGAGAGTGTACAAACTGAAGAACACATACACCTGCATAACACTGAATTTCAGTAACCTCTCTTCCTTCATTGAATCTTGGTGGTTCTTTGATTTGAACATATGAGGATGATTAGTGTGAAACCAGAGCAGAGCAGAAACCAAAGACATGCAAACAAACCCAGACGACCTCTGTCTATGACTTCAGCAGTAAGATGTTGACCTGTGTTTTCACCAGACTCAATGTTCATTTTAAAATCTCCTCTGCCCGTCCACCTGTCTCTTCTTTTACCATCAATGCCTTTTGATTCTTGTGTTTTTTGGAAACTTATCTTTTTACTTGACATTTGGACCCTGTCTTTATGTTCTCTCGGTTTTGATATTCATGTAAAATGAAATTTGTGATGAAAATTTTTACTTCTTTATTTGGTTCATGACCTTGATGAATGCTACAAAACAGTGGAAAATGTTGGTGTTTTAGCTCCAGTGTATTTTAGATCAATGTAAGACACTCACCTAACAGTAAATGGCCTTGAACAGTAATTCTGGCCTTCAAAACATCCTACTGTGATACAAAGCACTAGTGTAGTCGGTGGCACGTGAGACTGTTGCACGTGGTGTGGCATCACGCTGTCAGTAACTTAATCAATAGGTGTGGTCAGGCATGACTAATGGAATCTCCCCGTGCTCTCCTCTAAAGCAGTGTGATCTCTGTGTCGTGGTGTTCTGACAGGTTTGTGTTAAAGAATACAGGCAACAGCTAATTCATCAAAATCTCAAAGCAAATTGATGTCCAACCTGTCCACTTTTACTCCATGTGAGGCTGGAGAGGAAATAACACATTACTTTGCTGTATGGCTCTGGTTGAAAGATCTCCTGACTGCACTTGATAATCTGATTAAATCATTGATAAATGGTGGGTAATAGGAACAACTGACATGTGGCACACGGCGATGCCAGAGGTTTTTTTTATTGGAAATATAATAACGGCTGCTTTCATTTCATTCAGCCCACATTTATCTAAGGCCTACTGTCACTGACCTCAGTGAGCTGATATCATATATATCATCTCTGTTTTTCACATTTTTCTTATTTTGATTTTAACTTAATTCTATTTGATTTTTCAGTTTTGCTCAATCTTCACTATTGCTGGGTCCAGCTAACAGTTAACTGCTTTTCTTTCTGTACATTGTACCTAAAATGAGCTGGAACCTGGACACAAACACAAATTATCACATAATTCACAATGATATTGCACTGTATATTGAGATATGTGGGCTGGGCTGTATCAAATAGTATTATTTTGGACGTAGTCCACAGTGGGTGGGTCTCTGCAAGGCCAGAATGACGTTTATTTTAAATTTTTCCAAGTATTAGCTGTTGTGTTTTGAGCTCTGTGCCTCTGAACAGAAGCCATCACTTGCATTGATTGTACCCTTATTTACACTGTTAGACACACAAATACTGGTATATGCAGATGTAAAGGGTTAGTGTAAGGGCCTAAGACTGCAGACAGATTTGTGTAGGTGAGAGCCACTGACACCGTGGAACTCCTACCATGAAATTTTGAATTAGTAAAATGCTAATAATTTAATAGTTGCATTTTTTTTTCAATGCAATTGAAATGGGATTTTGGTGGTCATAATTTTTGCCCTCCACTAAACGGTAGATTTCCACGTTGAATTTCCTCCTCTTTCAGCTGCTTTCTGCATACTAATTCAGCTGGCACACACAATGACTGTCTACAGAAACATTTTCCAATGCTCTCAGATACTAAAGCCTGTGAGCTGGGTTAGCATGAGTGCACTGTGCGGAGGGAGATAGAGAGAGGAAGAATATGCTGAAGGATTGTGCAGCTGAGATGTTGTCGTCTCTTATGCTCCAAGTCTGAAGTGTAAAATATGTGGCCACTTTTATGTTTAATTGAATATCGGCGAGGGAAGATAAAGATAGATGTACAAAATATGTACTTGCAGGTTGGAAATGCATAAGCCAGGAAATATTGAAGAAGCTACGGCAGCCCAGCACACTACAACCAATCACTGTCAGCTCATCAATAAAATGAACACATGGCTGAGTCTGGACTTACAAGGAATTAAAGAGCCGGCTATCGCAGCCAGCATGTTTGTGGTGCTTTTCTCATGCTGATCACAAGGTAATATATTTACGTAGCGCATCATATGCTGCCATTTGGTTTCACTTCAGTGCCGCTGTCATTACGTTGGACTGGATCCTGGAACATAAGATGCAATGGGTCCCATATGAGAAGCTGCCTTTGAACTGAGAAAGCTTGGCAATTTGAAGGCATGTGTCACCGCTTGTGCCTTCTACCAGCCAGTGGGAAAATCTAACCTAGTTTATTTCTACCTCAGCAAAGCAAGAGCAGCCCCCCAAGTGTTTTATCACACTTCTCTGGCTGGTAGCTTCAGAGCTCTTTCTTGTTCCCTCTCCTGGAGTAGGGCGTGCCTCTGAATTAACAATAACCACTGACAAGAACACTGAATGTAACCAAGATATCTGTCACGGATGTCTGTTGTTCCGAGATGAGACGGCAGATTGGAAAACTCACTGACAGTGATTCCTTTGATGTTTCAGTTGCATAGTAATCTGTTTTGAAAGAATAGTTAGCATCTATTATAGATTTGCTGAATGTTGGCACAGGAGCAGAGGCTTTGATGTCAAAGGTTCACACTCTCCCTCACAGACTTAAGCACGGTATCTTTTATTCGTATTCTTTCTCCTCATATCATATCCAACACTTTTCTTCTCAAGATGATTTTTTTTCAGTGTTTCATAAAAGTTGGCCTGAAAAACAATTTCCAATATCCTACTAATACGGACACTTTGACTTTGATATAATATTAAAGATAGTTTGTTTGTTTGTTTTAATTTATTTATTATTTTTGAATCCATTTTTTATGAAGAAGACATTATAATACAACTCACAGTGGCCACTCTTTACAAACTAAACCAGCAGCAACATTAATTTTTGATCCAAGCATGCTCTATGCTTATTGGCTGACCAACGCTCATAAAATGTACTCTCTCAGTATTGGAACATGTGGGGGCTTTTTCAGTCATTGATAGTATTAAATAGATTCCACTGATCCATACAAGTATGGAACATTGATTGCCAGCCCTGTATAAAACCACCAACAAAAGTAGTTCTAATAAATCTCTTAAAAACTCCCAAAGGACACCGCCCTGTCAATAACAAGCCCGCTGGTGGTTTATGTAGCAGGTTATTATGACAGGAGCAAATGGGAAAGTGTGGTGCTGGAACATAAAGAGACAAAGGGACATCTGAGGACTTAAAGGAGGGGTGGATGGATATTAATATTATTATAGTAACCATGACAACAACAGAGAGGTACAGCTGCATCCATGTTACTATTTGTATCAGTAGTCATGTCAACCATATAATGTGAAGTGTAACACACACCCTCCTGACAGGGGTCATATTAATGTCTACTGTGCTTATTCATTCTTGAAACAGAAACTTGGTTTCAAACTTTTCCTCTGAATGGTCCTGACCCTTCACACCCAGTTTCTTGAAATATTTTTCTCATTCTCTGGAGGGGAAAAGTTGGAGCTAAAAGATCCACCGCGCATTTCATGATTGTATTGTCTGACTGGAGAATAGCTGTGAATGTATAATTCATATTCTGACAGGCAACAATGTACGGTATCGTAACAATGCATCCTATGCCATCATGTTTTTTTGTGCCCTGCTGATAACGATGCAGTCGCGCTCGTGCCCCGTATCTGCTCCTCTCCCTGTGAATGAAGCACATTTACCAACACAATGACAAATCGACACGAGGAGAAAAAATATATATTGCAAAGAAATATAGTCACATCAACCCTGATGTTGCACCAACGCCCAGAGAGAGCATCCTTCTTTCCTCTTTGGCCAGCCTCTTGATTCCATTTTCTAATTAATTACCGGCTGTAACACCTTGGCTGAGCCAACATGAAGAGTGACGTGTCCCCGGGCCCCCAGTCACATCCACCAGCAGCCCCCGTCGGCAGGGGAGCTGTGTTTTTAATCACCTGGCCACTGGCATTATCAAGCTGGAGGACCCGTCACCTGCGTCTGCAGACAGATGCTTGTTCATTCATCTCTGCCGGAGGTCGCTGTGGCGGAGACGGTGGCGCCCACTGTGTCCTCAAACCGCTGGGCTTCACCCCTCCATATTTAGAGCCTCTTAAAGGCACCACATACTGCCTTTTACCCTCAGTGAATCATTAGCACATTAGTTATATGGCATTAGTCTAATTGCTATAAACAGAGGATGACTGTGCAGAAGCCTCCTCACTGTATTTCGCCACCATGCAGTTTTGGCAGTGAAGCCGTTGGCTTGTTTTACGGGTGTCCCAAAGGACCCGGTTCATGGAATATGCCGGAGACCACTTCTGTACAGCACCAAATATACAGCACTAGTCCTCTGTCGGTTTGGAAAACACTCACAGTGACCTCCTGGGTGTTAAAAGACTATTGCCCTTCTAACACTGTGACCGTATAACCACCAACAAGAAGCAATATTTCAGGCAACAGGATCACAAGAGACACTTGGCTCATTTTCACCTCAGTGTTGCCATTCTAACATGGAAGACTTCCACTGTGTCTGTGTCCTGATATCTCACCTCCTCTCGCTGCTGTCAGCTCCAAAAAAAGAAGCTGTTCTTCCATCCTGGTGCTACAAGCCAACAATGGCTCGTATATATAATACAACAGCATATGGACAAAATTGTCACTGTTGTGCTGCACTCGGGCCTACACAACAACTGTTCAGCTGTGTCTGTGTGTGTTGCTGTTTTTTTTTTCTATGTACACAAATTAGATTAAACAAAATATGTCCACAGAACAAATGATGTTCTTGTTCAAAGAAATGTTGCCTAATATTAAGGATTACAGATTCCGATCTGTCTGATGCAGTTTTCAGGGACAAGTTGAAAAGAAATAATCACCACAAACTGATTTGGCCACATTTATCACATCAAGAGATTAAAGGAAAAAAGAGAAAGGAGAGAGAGAGAGAGAGAGAGAGAGAGAGAGAGAGAATAATACATTTAAAACAGACTTGGTCAGAGACTATATTTCTATCTTCAAAATGTTCCTCAACCAGCCACGTATGCAAGGTTATCTCCATTTAATAGTCTCTAAAAGTGCTCACCAAGCTTCATTTTTCCCTTTGAATATGTGATTTAACAGCATTTACACTGAATCTCCAGCATTTGATGGAAATGTTCTGGTCAGATAATGTCTTCCACTGTATAAGACAGACCACGTTTTATGTTACATGCACAAATAAAAATGCTTGGGTGTGTCTGGTGAATGCACTGGTGACTCAGGTTTGGCTGTTTCCGCACGGTGGGTCTCATTCATGAAACCTTAGTAAATCTGTGTGTAGATTTGCACATAAAAGCTCACACTACTAAAACCATAGTCCAGATTCATAAACATTGCGGGGATCAGCTTTGAATGTAGGCACATGTGTAAGATCATGAAGACCAACATGTTGTAAATTGACAGTATACACCCTGGTGATTAGCAATTAGCATAGATCTCTGCCCATGAATAGCCATATAAAGAGACCATGACCACCCTGTAAAGAGGTAGCTGCATCCTGTCCACCTGCGATCATGATGCAAACAAGGAAAGAGCGAGAGTGAGAAAAAAAGAGACACAGAGGACCAGAGTAATTCTGGGTGAAGTGGAGTTGGAAAAAAAAAAAAAAGATTCTCTTTTGTCAGTAGTGGTGTGACAAAGGACAGGTAAATCAAAGGCGTGGAGGGAAGTAAAAGATGTTGTGAATAAAGTGTCCTCGGTGTAAAGAACCATTGAGGAAGCAGAAAGCGAATATAGTTCGATATGAAACATGGAAAGAAAATAAACACATAAACATTAGAACTACAACAGCCACGGGAGGAGGAGGCTCTGCTGAAGAGGAGCATCGCTGCCATCAACACATGAAGCTGTCCAGCCTTTTATGAATTTTTAATACATTTCATAATGTAAGTATGAGCATTTTAGCTCAATAGCTTTCAGGTCATGTGACCTGTCGGCTCAAAATCAGTGCAGGACCATTGCTTTATGAGACACACCTCCTTCTTCAGAATCAAACCTTAACACTCTAACACACTAAGTTTTTAATACATTTAATACCCATATTTTATTTGGAAAACCAGAAGTTTCCAAACGCTGCAGTGAGCTTGTGCTGACTTTCCCAGATGCCTCAGTGTATTTGCCATAAAGTCTGCAATAAGGGCGCACTTGAAATTTTGGAGCGGTTGGCTTGACTACACGAAAACAAGAGATGACTGGCTTGACTGCAGTCCATCCAAACCAGGGCCAACTGCGCTGATGGATGAACCTATGTGCGTCCCACCAGGCCACCGAGCCACAACGTGTAGCAACACACACTTTGCATCGCATATCAGCTGCACATTTATATAATGAAGGTTTTTCGGGTTAATATCATATATCAGGTTATCATCATCATGTGTACGTGTGTCAGATTCCTAAAACCTCTCCCTCTCCAAATATCTCTAATCGTTTGTCATGTTCAATTACCTGTTTCAAAGGCATCAGTGTATTGTGAACATAACAGAGAGCAATACGAACTGAAATTGTAATTTCCAACAGTGACAAGCAATATTTATGTGCATTCCTCCTTTTACACAAATTCGTGCTGCTCACGTGTCAGGAATGAGACCCAGTGAGTGAAAATGATGGGAGATGAGGAGGCAGCAGGATGGCTGCGGAACAACAGTCTCTCTTTTTTGAAAAAAAATAAATAAATAAATAAAAATGTGTAACTGTGTGCCATCATGAACAATTTGCTTAATGGTTGAACTTCTGTGATCTTTTTCAACACCACTTTGCTTCCCTCAAAGAAGCAGAAACACGACACAGCACTTTACACCAACTCTTTGGGAACTTTCTATTGACTTTCCATGTGGAAAAGGTGCTGAGAGTTTGCATAAAGGGTGTCAACAATGGCTAAACTTGGTAAACTGAACATAGCCCAGGGGCTCTTGGGTAATAAAGTGCACTAATTAAATAGAAGGTAAAAGGAAGGGGAAGCAGAACTCCTAATAACCCTCTGAAAATGTTCTGCACATCCAGGGCTTTTACCTCCCACCTCACTGCAGTGATGAGAACACCCACTGCAGATTGTGTCATACACAGTGATGAAACTTCTGGGTGTGGTTGCAGGTACACTTGACTACAGCATGTTTCTGACCCTACCCATCACAACAGAGAGGGTGGTGCATGTTCAGAGCAGTCCAAGTTACTACTCTTAAATCTGTCTTCTTAAAATCAGCCGCAGTTTATGCCCCAAACCATCCCTCCTCTCTGGCTTCCTTAAAAGCCTCTATAAGCAGGGTTTACTCCTGCTACATAACATCAGCATTAATGGCTGCTAAAGCACTGTTGCATTTATGGGACAAGAGGTCTTGTAATATGCCCTTTGAGTAATGCTACCTCTTTGTGAGTGTGTGTTCTTTGTGTGCAAAACACCTTATAACATGTATTTGATATGTCTGAAGCCAACTTTGCCTATTGAGCTCTCTCTCTCTCTCTTGGATGAAGACAATGTGGTCATCTGGCATTAAAGGACTATAATATTCACTGGCTTAACTCAGCACTGGTCTTTGTAATTATATGGAGTAAATGTTGCGTATAATTGTCCTTCTCAAAATACAATTCATTTTGCCATCAGTTGTGTTTATAATCCTGTTTTGAGAATGGATGCATCCGTAACGTGTTATGATGTCTGAAGTGAAATGAAGCAAAAGTTACAAGTAATTACTTGTAATTAATTGAAGTGATATATACATATAAAGCAGCAAATAAAATGTAAATCTCAGAGTATGCATGGGTTTAGCTGAATCATTCCAGTGAGTGGCAACATGTTATAAACTCAGAGTGTTTGAATGGTACATGTATGGAGAAAAGCAGGCTGCACAGTGTCCTACATGTACATGAATTGACCAGGCTTTAGTGGCACACTCTAATTGAATTCAAAGGTCAGCGGGGTGCAGTGCATATCACTCCGGCTCTGACGCCCCAGCACAGACCACACATTATGACATTACTTTGATTTACAGTGAAAATGTGAATCAATTCCACAGCATATATTATTTACATACAAATGTTTTATGTGTTTTACTACATGTTTTATGCAGTAATTACAGATCACAGGGTTGTGTGAGCAGCTGACAGGGAGTGGAGAGTATGTAGTCAGGCCTGCAGCACACCATGACATGAGAAATCATCTGGCTGATGACTCAGTCAGCCCTTGTAGGTCTTTATGGACCGGGCTGCTGCTTCTTGTCACTGTAAAAAAAAAAATATATATATATATATATATATATATATATATATATATATACGGCTAACTGCTTTACATCCATTACATGACAACAGGTAACATTCAGTTATGCTGAGATTTTTTTTGTCTGTCTTTCCATTCTGTCACTGCTAGAGTAGTTCCTATTGATTTTGTGTAAAAAGCAGTAGAGACCAGCACCATAACTCATGTAAGAAAGTAAGATTAACACAGTTTATATGGCCAGTAGTGTACATTAGTTGCCTTACTTTAAATTCAGCTGTAGTTTTTATTGCTTCTTATGTAACACAGTTAATATTTCTCAGATATAAGTGCCAAATAAAATTCTTATATCACAAAAAAACAGAACAAAAGTGAAGGAGAATAACTTCTGACCCTTGATTTAGGCTTCAGTTTTACTGGGTAGACTTAATCAAGAAGCCAGACACACACAGACACTTAAACACACACATACTGATCAAGATGAAATAATGTCTTAGTGCAAATCAGTCTGATGCTTGTCTAATGAGCAGTTTGGCAAAGATATAAGATGAAGAAGAAAATCAATCATGTATAACACCACAGTGAGCCAGAGAATTGTCAAATTTGTCAGCTAATTTCATGCTAATTGAGTCCCCAACCCGGGGGTTATTTTTAACCTCATCACCGCTCCGATCACGTGGAATAGTGAGCCCTTTGCTCACGTGTCATTAATTAAGCTGAAAACATCAATCATAATTTTCCCTTCTCCCCCCTCCTCAGTGCCCGCCAGGATCACCAACATATCAAAGGACATCACAGTGAACGAGGGCAGCAACGTTAATCTAATGTGCCTGGCAGTTGGTCGTCCCGAGGCCAGCATCGTATGGAAGCATCATTCACCAAGAGGTAGGACGGTGCTTTTATCTTGTTTTATTTTGTCTTTTATATGATCTTATTTTATTCATTTTTTATTTTATTTTAATTTATTCAGTTTATATATATATATATATATATATATATATATATAACTTTATTTCATGTTTTTTTTTTTGTTTGTTTGTTTGTTTGTTTGTTTTTTTTGTATTGATGTCATCTTAGGCTTTGGATTCCTATCGACCTATCCTAGGAAACCTGATTTCTGGGTACATAAACAACCTTTGGTTTGGGACAGAATAAGATGTTAGAATGTTATGAATTATGGGATTTATGTCGTGATTTGATATCATCTGACTAAAATCCTTAATCTAGGCTGTAATGCAGATATTTCAGGTTTTTTCTTTCTCTCTTTTTTTGGTTGTCAAAGGTAATTCACAAAACAAATGTGTGAGAGCATTACCTCAGTGTAAAGGTGACTGAACCACCCCTCCTACTCATGTTGCCTGATGTCGACAATCCCACGCAACACACACCTCCAACACTTGCTTCATATGAATATTCGCCCACGCGCAGAAAAGCCGTTTACCTCCAGCCCGATCGCAGTCTGTAGTTCTTCTGCTCGCATAGGCAAAATATGATTTATGATGCACAGTGCCAGCCTTTAATCTATTGACTAAGACCTTGTTTTCTTTTCAACTGGGTGGATTTGAGGGCTGAGGCTGTGCAACCTGTGGCCTGACAGGCCCCAGCTCCAATCAACCGTTATTTGGCTGGAGGCCACAGCTGGTTTGGTCTGTTGTGCTGGCACCTCTCAGCCTGAGGGAGAGCCAAGAAGCTCTTGCACTCCTGCATGTGTGTGCTTGCATGTGTGTTCTGTGTTCTAATTGTGTCGGCGCTATGTGCTTCCTGCTAAATGTTCAGCCATGTGAGTCATGCGCCGCTTCTCTATAGGATCAGATGTTCAGCCTCCAACATGACGTGAATCACAGCTGGTCCCCTCTCCCTCCACATTATCTGGAGCCAGCAGAATCTCCTCACAGCACAGATGCCCTCTGCCACCTCTGCCGTCTCTTTATTTACTGGTTCACCAATATTTACTCCCATTATCATGATCTTCCTACAAACCACTTGTTTTAAGTGTGTTGTTACAATCTCAGAGACTTTTAGTGACCCTTCACCAGATGGTACCATTCACACTAACATCACCCTTGTTCATATTTTTTGATATTCAAAGACTTTCTCGCAACTTCCCCAACCTAAACAAGCAGACAGGTCATTTTCAAACCTCTGAGAGGACCCACAGGACTGTATCCTGAAACGAGGACAGTCTCACAGCGACATTTCTATAGGCTAATTCTATCTCTGCAATATTTCTGTCCAACACTAGAACTGTAAAGTAAACTAGACCCGTCAATTTTGCAGTTTGTATGTTTACAACAGGGACTGATAAAAGTCACATTAAAAAATGTGTCTTCAATGCTGACAAACTTTTTTTCAGTACAAGCTATAGCTTCACGCAGAGTATAGTCGCCAAATCAGGTAAGAAAAGTAGAAGGGAAGAAAAGAGAGCAACTCACTGAATGATTATATTGTAGACACTGTCAGAATATTGTTCTCTGTTTTACAAGAAGAAAAAATCATAGAAAATGTACCATGTGGTTTGGAACTATCCCAGAGGTAGAAAGAAAGATTGGCAAATGAAGCAATAGATTCACACTGCAACAAAGTTTTACACAGGCATCCATAGCCAAAAACCTGATATGCCGCATCCATGTGTGTGTGTGTGTGTGTGTGTGTGTGTGTGTTATTGTCAACAGGAAAGATAATAGGTTATCTTACTTGACACCGCTCTGAGTTGCACTAATGAAAAGGGGGAGATGTTTGGGCAGCCAGAGAAATTCTCACTGGGAGTCAGAGTCTTAAATGTTTTTCCTGCAGAGTGGCATTTTCCTGACTAGCTCCTCACCGTTTGCTTTTCATGTTTGTCACCAGCGATAATGGACTGCTCCCTCAGAGGATAGTGTTTGTATCTGTTAGTACAGCAGTGAAGTGAGCAGCCTTCTCCCTGAGTAAAACTGCATTTCTAGAAAATTTTCAAATCAGCCTTGTAGCCTGCCTCTGCTTTTTGATACTTGTTTTTTTTTTATATTATATATTTTTTCCATTGGTAATATCATCTAAATTGGCCACACTAGCATGGTCTCAGGAACATGAGCAAATGTACTATAGCAGCTGATGATGTAGAAATGTTCCTCACCTTTCACCATGAAAAGTGACATGAGAAAATTGGCTCTGGCAAACGTGGAGGAGAAGAATGTGAATGTGGAAACAATATTCAAGTTGTGCTGCCCAATTTGAGCATGAAGTTGATAAACAAAATGCAAACTGAAATACTGTCATTGCTGAATATGATGTCTCTGTTGAGCGAGGGGAGACAATGCAGTGTCTGTTCCGGTAAATCCTCCAACAGAGATTCTGACCCAAGTATGACTTGGAGAGAGTAGCAGCCCATAAATGTGTAGTCTCTAAGGTCGTTTACTTAATATATGTGCTCTGTCAATTCTAGCCCCACCTTTACTTTGTGCACTGCAGTCCTCATTTCAACTCAGTGGGGTCTACATAAATTATTCAGCAGTGTCCACTGAATCCCTGGCTGTTGGCCACTAAAAGGATTAGAGGATATATAGTTGGGGAAAACAGTTTGTTCAGGGGACAATGCAATATGGATCCATTCAGCCTATTAAGACTCATTAAAGTGGACAGGCTGCGAATGTGCACTCTCTCAAATGTCACTTTGTGCATCCTTCCCCTTTCAAGTGGCTGCAGACTGGATGGTGGCTGTGCTTTTGTCTGTGAGTTTGCTAGAATGCTCCTTTTTTATATACACTGCTGCAACAGGAACAACACTGACACTCATTCACATAAGTACTCTGAAAATCAAAAATCATTTGTATTTGTTATATATATATATATATATATATATATATATATATATATATATATGAAATCCCTACAAATATTTTCCGAGGTGTAAAACTTCCATGACGTCTGACAGCCAATGTTTTGATAAATTGCCTGTGTCGAGGCTGACTGACAGAACCACAGCAGCACAGACAGATGTTGTCAGCTTGTGATTAGTCTCCTGATGAGTGCCATTCACAGTGTTACACAGCAGAAATGAATGGCATGCTATTTGCAGTGATGTTGCCCTCCAGAGAGAACAATATTCCAGCATCGCCTGCTGACGCAGGTGAAGCTGTTATCAGTGGAAAAAGAAAAAGAGTGTGTGTGCAGGTGTTGTGTTATATATATATATATATATATATATATATATATATATATATAAGATGAAGGAAAGCAGTGCATGGTTTTAGCTGAGGGTTAGAAAAGTTGTAAGTTGTAATATTCATCACAGTTGGAGAGGTACTGATTTTTGAAGTCTGTTTCAATGAGGCAGCTTTAATATTCCAAAATCAATACATAAAAGCAGGCCTCTAAAAAGAGTACTGGAGCATGGGCTTGGCACGGTTTATCTACCAAACATTCATTACAAGGACAAGAGCCCTCAGACAGAATGAAAGAGCTGGATAAAACAAAAGGAGAGGCCTACATGGGCACAGGGTGCTGAAGAAGTGACCATTTCTGACACATGCTTGTGACTCATGTTTGTCTTTATCTCTTTCTCCCTCTTATCTTAGTGTCTGTTGTGTCTTTAAATGTCAAGCACCATGCTGTAACACCATTTGCCCATTTCGGGACAATGAAAACTTCAACTTACTACTACATGCACACGTGTCTTTTGACAATGTAGTGTTGTTTACAAGTACGTCCAGTTGAGGGATGACCATTCATCATCCATTTCATTTGCTTTCAGTATTTTTGCTTTCAGTATTATGCAATGTACTGGAGAAGTTTGAAATTTCCAGAGTAGATTTTGTTGGTATCAGGATGGTCTGGATATATTTTAATATGTAAGTATCAGCTAAATTAAAGTTGGATTAGATCCTGTTAAACTGTATTGTGCTATATCCACCTCAGACTGCCAGTGTTGCAAGCTGAGGTGTAGGTCTGACTGCCTTACTACAGTCAGACCCACAACCAGAGCATCTCACTGCATTTTTAAGTGGAAATCGGTGTATCTTGAATGTGAAAAATTAATTGCTCTGACTGATGCAACAGAGTTAGATTTTTCACTCAGAGCTTGGTAAAACACATCGATTCAATGACCTCCTGCTCTGTCTGTCTCCCTTCTCTCTCTCTCATCAAAATACCAATGTAAAAGATCATTTTATTTTGATCATAATAAAAGTCAAAAGTAACAAGCAGGGTCATATCAGCTGTCAAATCGATTCAAGTGCAGTATAGCCTTCTTTAACAAGGCACTTTACAGTTGAGTCAAAACCTTACAATACTGTACAAACCCAACACTTCCTGCCGTGAGGAAACTCCCTCACCAGGAAACTCCCTCCAGCAGGAGCAGACACAGCAGCCCCAGACTCAGACATGCCTGCAGGAGAGGGGGGGGGGGGGGGGGGTTATTAATTGTCTGTAATGAATGTTAATTCCTTTGGTAATGTGAAGACTAAATGAAATTGAAGCCGTGTGTGTCTGTGGTCGAAGTGCAGACCAGCAATGACCAAACATTATTTGCAAGGCAAAAAAAGCCTTACTCTGTAACACTGCACTATCAAAGTGCACTGATAGTGTCTGTTCACACAAATTCAACAGGGTGGTCCATTTTCTCTCATGATCACAACAAAACAACTTCAGCAGGAGCACTCCATCATCTAAACTTTGATTTAAATCAAATCAATGTAACCTCATCAATCTAAGCAAATTAGCAACAAGTACAAATAGTGTTTAAGTCCTGGATTGGACTCGGTATCAGTGTCCTCCGGTCCATTGGACCGGAGGACCCAAGGTGGTTGAGAATGATGGGTGTTAAGGTCCTGTGGGACTTTCAGATCCAGACAGACAAACCGGTGGTGGCCAATCAAATGGACATTGTGGTGGTTGACAAGCTGCAGATAAGGGCAGTAGCAATAGAAGTAGCAATCCCAAGTGACGGCATAGCATCAAGAAGAAAGAACATGAGAAGCTTGGGAAATACCCAGGGCTGAAAGAGGAGCTAGATAAGATGTGTGGAGTGAAGGCAGTTCTGGTCCCAGTGGTGACAGGAGCACTAGGGGCTCTAACCCACCAACCCCAATGAGTAGCTCCAGCAGATTCCAGGAACAAGATCAAAGATCTCTGTCCAGAAGTGCGCAGTCCTAGGAACAGCTATGATACTGCACAAGACCCTCAGGCTCCCAGGCCTCAGGGCACTGCTTAACTATTTCAGGAGACACAGTCATTTTAGATGGTTGGATCAATCAACCTAGAGTTCTCAACGGGCTGGGCTTGTCCAACCCAACCCACAAATGACTCAGGTCGGGCCTCGGGCTAGACAAGTCCCCGGCCACCTCCCCGTCTCTCAAAAGGATGCTATATACGGCTAGCACCATAAATCGTGGCTCTACATACAAGCTCACAAGGCATTGTTGAACTGTGTTGTTTTTTTGGGCCCAGTTCAGATTTAGAATTGATGCTAGTGAGTCGGGCTGTGTCGGGTCCAGATTTCAACACCTACAGGACAGGTTTAAATTTCCAGGCCCGTTGAGAACTCTATATTTACCTAATGGCCGTTCAGGTTGGTGGATCAGCATATGCCCATTATCAAAAAATTCATGGTACTAACGCCTAGCTCCCTACCAATGCTAACTGTCCATTCTAGTCACAGCTAGTTACCCACATTATGACATACAAGCTGTGACTTATACTACCTGTGGTTCTATATGACCTTGCTAGAAACACACATCATCTGTTGCATGCATTTTACCAGCAATCATTTCAACAAGAAAATTGCAGACTTGTGAGAGAGTGATGGACACTGGGTGAAGGACCACAGACACGAACAGGCTCATCCTAATTGGTTGGAGTGTATGCATACAAATTACAGAGAGTTGTCAACCCCATATAGCCCTATAAAAGGCTGAAAGCCTGTGTGAAATAGAACAGTTAATTACGATCTCATTCATGTATGGGCGAGCAATGTATTCTGCGGGCTCTTCACCACAGATGTACGGTCTATAATTGTAAAATAATTGATTAAAGTCAAATTTATTTAGGACCATGGCAATAAAACAATATTTTTCAATAAAGCAGATGGTTTAATTTGCCAGCTCCTTCATCCGAAACATATGTAACAGGATTTAGTTTGTGTCTTTATTGTGACATTGAACCAGTTGCAGCTTTATAGGAAGGACACTTAACAGTTTATGACAAGTGTGAGAATCTCCCGTCATATTTAATCACAATATGAGTGAACACCCAGCGCTGAAGATAATCTTAATTTAAAAACTTCTTTTTAACTCTGATGCTTTTACTCTTTACTTTTTGCCATAGAAGCACTGGACTGGATGCAGGCCTATACAATAGAGACAATAGGAAGGTTATAGGATACTTTGGAGCAGCTTATAACATCAATATTCGGTACTGAACTGGACCCAGACTGTTTTGTCATGGTGGAACTATATGTATTTCCACATATTCATACTAGATAATTTTTGCTAAACAGCATCTGTGGTGCTAATGTACTAATGACCCAGTAATGGCACACTGGACCTAGTTATTATCCTGAAGTGATTTTTAGATTTTGTGCAAATAACAACAGTATATGTAAATGAATGAAATCCAACAGAACAGCCAGTTTGTACTAATATTCCTTGCTTCAGCAGCAGTGTTGACATTAGTGAGTGTCTGTGCCAGATACATGTGCTGCTGTGCTGGAGGTAGGCTGTAATGGAGGTGTAAGCCAAAGGCTCTTTGAATATGAGGAGAGGATGAATATATATTTGGTGTTGCCACTGTGCAGAGGAAACCCACTGTTATCAAGAGAATAGTTCCACGTCTTGGCTCGATTTTCAAATTTGGACGAATCTTTTCAGAATGACACAGCATCTCATAAAGCAATTCCATACAAAACAGAGCCAAGTATATATTGTACTTTTTGTGCAGCAACCAAACTGTCAGCAGCTTCCATCCTGCCCACCATTATCCATAAGAAGCTGGGGAAGCCTGACGTACCCTTTAGGGACAATCATAAAGTAAGAGAGTAAAGATGAAAGGCAAAAATAAAGCCACGCCAGGCAGAATGCTGGAGGAAAACCCTGATGTGTTTGTTCCCCATGGAGCAAACACTTCATCTCATGATGGCTGACTTCACCAAAGAGTCACTTCATAACAAAAGTGTCCGTGAGGTTTTTCAGAAACTCAGTTCAGAGACAGGGATCCAAACGGAAAGAACACACCTAAACACGTGTGTGTGTGTGTGTGTGTGTGTATGCATGAGACAAGGTGAGCCAGAGTCAGCCGGGCTAAAACACAACAGTAAAACGAGGTAAACAGTTCATGATGCCACAGTAGAACTGGAGTTGTACAAAAGGAATTAAATCACACTTTCTGGGCTTGTGTTGGAGTTTCTAAAGATGCAGTATTCAGTGTTCAGTGAGGTCTTCTTAAGGACAAATATTTGTATTTTACCTGTGTATGGATGTGATTTTATAGATATTGTTGGCATAGCTCAGGTTAAACTCTTTGTAACACATTAATGCAATTTGTCTTTATCATTTAATGTGACTATCTTCACCGCTCAGAAACAGTGCTTGTTATTTGCTGCACAAAGCGACTTGCTGTGTCATCCTCTGTTTTAGTGAAGCAACAAACTCATAACCAGAAAACTGCAATTTTATTTAGGTATGAAAGTATAAAGTTAATTAACAAATTATATGCTATTAAATCGGTGAATAGATGTGCTGATACCAAATACCCATCATTTTGAGCATTTCCTGGTACTGATATCAGTAACAGAGCAACTCTACCAGCAAGAGCTGAAGCTGAGACTATTTCTGAGTTCAAGCCCTTTGCTTATCAATATAATGGTATCAGCTCTATTGAGCTTCCTATCTCAAGTGTGATCTTTATCCTTACAGAGTGTGTAAGTCCCACACCATGTTCTCAGCAGCTTCCCTGGCTCATTACTTGCTTTAAAAGTCCACACACTAAAGGGTTTGTGTTTGAATAAGTTGCTGCCAGAAGAAAAAAAAGGGGGGGTGGTTACAGTTCTATGAGTTTCTTCTCTATTCAATTTGCACAAAAGTGTCAGCTTCATTTACACCTCAGGCCAAGAAAACATTCAGACATTCATATGTAAATTCAGTTCTTTAAAAGTATGAATTCATGCACCACAATGCATTGCTTTCATTTTTCTTTAAAAATGGAAGTAACATAAACTGTTAAAAAATGCAGCAACTTCGGCTCCTCTCACTTAAATCTGGGTCAAACTAATTGGTGCCTGATTGCCAACCAATAAAGAATTCACTGGTGCGGAGCCTCAACTGTGCTTCACACAACAGAGCTGTATCAGTCTTGTAAGGATTTAAAAATTTATCTGCCATGCATATTCATGAGGGTTTCTGTTTTTAAAGGTGGACTAACATTTCCAAAGTTTCAGTCTAAATGACAAGGTGATGTTAGAAGTACCTAAAACAGTGACTCTATACTTTAATCTCATAAATGAATGTCAGGCAAAAGTGTTATATAATATTGAAAAGAAATACTAATTTATATTTTGAATAAAAGAAAATTGTGTTTTAAGACTAATTTTATAGTCCACAGTCTTGGAAAGAGGCAGATTCATAAAAGAACATGAATAAATTACATCAATGTAGAGTTTTAGTCGTGGAGTCAATTATTGGGAGAATAAAGTGACCTTCTCTCAGAGACTGTCGAGAGATTAATGATGTGGACTGGAGCAAGGCCAAAACTGTGAAATGGACCTTAAAAGCAACACTTTGCCCAGACCTGAAGTTTCCCCCGGTCCACATCAAAGTTTGCTCCACAGTTAGTTATCATGTCCTTCATGGAGCACAGCAGCTCTGCTTAGTTTGGATTCCTGTCAGTTGGAGTGGATTCCAATAATCAGTGGGGATCCTGGACTCGGGGCCGCTCCCGGCAAGTTTCATCGAATCACAGTCTAACTATTGGCAGATGGTACAATTTACAGATGTCCCCTAAATATTGCACATTTAGGCTCAGTACGTGTTAGCTACAGCACCAGGGCCCCTTGACATAGGCTTTTGCAGAAGTAGCAGTGCACTACAGTGTCTCTACGGGAGGTTTAGCACTGTCACTAGAGGACATCAGGTCCCATCCTCAGATAAATGGAGACAAAGGACCAACAAAAGCTTGTTCAGCCACCTTGTAGCATAGCCCCTGCCTCACTGTTCATTTGAGGGCTTTACATGGATTCCTTTTGTAGTGCACCGGTTGGATGGAGCACAGGACAATGCTGAGTAAAGATGAGCTTTGTGCTGTGAACATACTCTCCTAAAACAGGTAAGGTGACTGTAGCTGAGCTGATTCTGGAGACTGAATAATGCACAAAATCTAGATTGGGGGCATTTGTTCAAGTCCCAGACAATACTGTCAGTTTGAGTTTACGTGTAAAGCTGGGGTGTGTGCATTTGCAAGAAGCATGTTACTGTATAGAGAGGGTTAGAGGAATGTCGGTGAAGTCTGATAAAATGTTTTGGGTCTATGTTTTTTCCAGTCTTGATCTGTCCAGTCTTGTTGGGTCTGTGTCCACTGCAGCCTCAGAGTTATTCTGTTGTAGGTCAGTGCACTTTAAAGAGAAACTATGCAGGATTGTTATCTTAACTATGCTACATTTTTACCTTAATTAAACAGCTTTGGAGTAATTGTGATGGTTAAATAAATGACTTGTAACTTATTACTGTCTGCCTTCTACTTAGCACCTCTTGGCCAAAAAACAACCTTGCAAGATCAATGCCCCGACCCGGTGTCCCAGCTCTTGTCTCGGCGGCACCAAGCCACAAACGTGCCCCAAAACATGTAATCTCTTGCTTATGACAGATAAGGCTACACACGTAACATGTATATCATTAAAAGAATGGATGGATGGATTGCTTTCTCACTGGTTTCACTGAAAACAAATACACAGGGTTAGGTTAGAGGAGGGTTAGGTTTGGGAACCAGGTCCAGGTGGAGCCAGTTACAGATTATCTTGTAGTCTGTGCTCTCAAGTTCATGAATTCATCTCATTAGCCTGCATCTTTTCCAGAGGTGGGCCTATACATTCACTATGCAAGTTGCATAACGCTCTGCATATTATAAGATCCTCACTTCCTACTTGCATTTATATGAGCATCAACATTTACAGCTTTGATGAGAAGATGGAACTCTCCGACTTGGCAACTCTTCTCAAAGTTGGACGTCTGAAAAAAACAGTATAGGCTAACATTAGCTGTAAAGAGTAGTTATCCTTTTTCCTGTAAACCTTTCTGTCACTTCCAATGAGTCTGTCCATTCTCCTCTGACCTCCTTCATCAATAAGGTGTTTCTTCCACAGAGCTGCCGCAGTTTTTTTTTTTTCTTGCTCTACTCTGAGTAAAAACTCTGGAGGCTGTTGTGAGTGAAAACCTCAGGGGATCAGGTGTGTCAGAAACACTCAAAT
The DNA here is from genome assembly GCA_021432705.1 of Caranx ignobilis. NCBI lineage: Eukaryota > Metazoa > Chordata > Actinopteri > Carangiformes > Carangidae > Caranx > Caranx ignobilis. Next base: position 4,286,108 of record MU269980.1, read on the forward strand.
CAGCCGCCTAGCACCAACAACCGACCGTGCAACAGTGGAAGGTCACGTGTTTTGTTTTTTTTTTCATTCTCATATGTAGATGTGAACTAGAGCTCTGATGCTGAAGCTCCAGTATTTTACGCTGCTGTATGATTGGCTCACTGGATCATTCTATTAATAAGCACGAGCTCAGTTTTCTTCTTTTTTTTTTTTTCCTAAGATACTTGTGCGTGTTTATTCTGTGTGTGGATCACAGTGTGTGTTACTATCCCTCAGCCCCTGGGAGTGAGTGTCCAAAAACAGGAAGAAAAAAACAATATGGTTTGTGACCCCTCGTGAGTGCTGTGGGAATGTTTTTCTCAAATCCAGCCTTTAGTTTAGACAGCAGTGGCTCTGTGGCAGGCAGCATCCTCAACATTAATATGTATACAGCATGTTGTGGAGGCCAAGGAGTGAAAAGCAAGTCTCTGCCTTGTGGAAATGAAATTTCCCTTTAACACCTATTCTCTTTCAGTCAGCAGTAACATTAGCTGATTGTTAATTATTTTCTGTTTCTACAGTTTGGGCTCCAGGAGCAATCAGTGGAGTCAGTAAACACACAGGCGTCATGTCTGTAGCGAGATCGCTTTGGTACTGAAAGGCAATTACTATAAATCAGAGAGGGTCTAGCATTGGGTGATGCAGATTGTTAGCCAGCGAGGCCGAAACACAGCGCTGACTAGTGAAAATAAATCATATAACAATAAAAGAGCCATTTCCCAATAACCTCTTCTGTGGCCTATGTACTTTTGGGAAGTCTCCAAGTAAGCTTCCTTTTCAAATTTATTGGCCAAATGCACTTCTAAAATCACAGCGTGGGAGTGTGGGGTGTTGTTTGGCTGTTAGAGGTGGCAAAGCAGTGTGCAGTTGTTGTGTGTGCAGGGTGTTGATGTAGGTGTGCGTGCCTGTGTGTGTGTGTGTGTGTGTGCGTGCACGCTTTGCATGGGACCTGGAGGGCTCTCTCAAACTTTCAGTTTCACCCTACCACCCACACACGGCGCAAAAGGCTGTGAGAAAGAAGTGCCAAGCATTCAGGGAAAAAAAAAAAAAAACACACTTTGGGTGAGAGTTGGTGAAAAAAAGGGAGAGGTTCTGAGTGCAGCAAGAGCGTCAGTGAGCCAGAGATGCAGAGTTAAAAAAAGGAAAGAAAAGAAAGAAAGATGAGGAGGAATACAGGGGCACGGGGGGCTAAAGCAAAGATTAGTGCACCGCAGAGCACCCAATTTCCTCTTAGCTGTGTCTTATCCGGAGCATTTTGCAGGTAAAAGCCATCATAAAACTTCAGGGAGGTGCAAACTGCTCTGAGGGAATGACCCCCCCCCCAACCAAACAAAATCATTAATAACACATAGTAGGTGGACATTTGCACTCACACCTGTAGTGGTAGACGGGAGGGGCCGGTTCGCACCGTCTTATCTTCTGTGGGTTAGGAGGAATAATGTTTCTTAATTAATTGTTATATATCAACATAATGGGTTGTTGAAATACCTGTGTTGTCAAGGGCTTTTATTCAGTGGGTTTCATTTCAAAGAGACGCTTGGTTATTTGAACACTTTTCTTTTCTCTTTTTTTTCATTTAGAGGCTCAGGAGTCACAGCTGTTAGCTGTTAGCTTGTTCAAGCTCATGTATTATCAATTCATTTTAAGGCTCGTTTTGTTCTCTTTCATGATTACTTCTTATTCTCTCCAAAAAAAAAAAAAAAAAACTGCTGCAAGACTTTCTGCAGAATCTCACTCTAAATATTTGGTTTGTGAAATGAGGACACTGATGCATTTTAAACAAGCTATTGGTTTCAAATGAATATAAAGAAAGCTGCTGGGCATTTTTTTTTCTGGGGACACGTCTCCTTCAATATTTGCCTTCACAGTAGTGACCTGCCAATATTTTAATCCTCCACCGGGAAATCTCCTGCCATCGATACACGCCTGGAATCACCGGAGGTTTTCCTCTCCTGCTCATTGGACTGTACAGAGGTGGAGATAACAAGTAATTTTGGCATGAAGGACACGAGGTTCTTTGTGAAACGTCAACTTGTTGTATTGCCTGAGGTGTGTTTTTAATCAGTCATTGTTGGATTCTCCACTTCTTCAGAATTTAGAAGGAGTTCCAGCCTTTTGTACCCTGCTCTCCACTCCACGGTGTCTTCTTTCATTTCATTTATGCTTTGTCTGTCTCTGGTGAGGAGTGTTCAAATCCAAAAGGATATTTCTCCATATAATGCATCAACAACTCTGAAGTTACACAATGTTCTGTACCTTTCCCTTTTTTTCTTATCTTTGAGCTGAAGTGGTGATGGAATTGGTGAGAAGTTGCTGAGTTCACTAAAGACACAGTTGGATAAACACTACAAGTCTGAAATGAACTTTGTGGTGATGCGTTTGATGACATGTTTAAACATGCATAGTGTAATGGACAAAATCTGACACATGCACAAACATAAATCCATAAAGTCAGTCAACACACCTCATTTTCATAGGTGCTACTGACTAATTAACAGTCAGAATGTAAAGTGAGTCTCAAAGTTGTGAAATTGTGTAGCAAACACAAGTGTCCTGCAAACGCATGGGGTGTCTTAGCAGGACGCTTGCACACTATTGTTCCAATAATGGACTACAGACGCCTCCCATGGTTGCAGAAGGCAAGGTTGAACAGTTAGGAGACTTTGGCCACACCTTGTGGGAACTTTAGCTGGTGCAGATGCAGAGACAGCTGTTTCCAACACATCTAATCAATAATGCAGTAGTTCCTTCCAGGATCCTCTCTGAGCTCCAGCTGGAAGGTGCCTCCCACTGTTTGCTTGTGAATGTAAGTTTGGGAAAAGATGTTGGATACTTATGGTGGCCCACAAGGCCAAATTGCACTGCAAAGTGTTGCAACACTTCTATTAGGGGAAAGGAGCTGCACAGTCAGAGCCCCACTTAGTGCTCCCCCAGAATCCCCTGGAGCACTGCCATTGCCTTTTTTGTTTTGGAGGTTTGTGTGTTTTTGTGTCTGTATTGCAGCATTGCTGTTTACATAGTTGTTTGTTACAGTATGCTTTTGTATTTGCAGCATGTGCCATTTTTGTTTTGTATTCTTCCATGTGAATCCACATTGTTTCTGAATGCTGCAGCTCTTTTCTCCTAATGGAAGTGTTTCGGGCCGTTGCAGCACGTTTGTCCTTGTCAGCCAGTATATAATAGCTCTGCTAGTATATATTAACCATCCATTTCTTTCTTTTGATAACCTCTCCCATACAAGGTCAGTGGTTTTCTGTGGTCCATACGATAGCTCACCCACCTACAATGTTTAATCAATACAAATGAATTATTTGAGGTGTGTTTGAATCTCAGGTTCCAAAAAAAAAAAGAAAAAAAAGAAGACCTATTAAGACCTCTGATGATTGGCCTGTTCCCCGCCTGAGTTACAGCACTTGCACCTCATAACTTCAACTCTGAAAGGCTTTTAATTCACTCGGTGGTTTTAATTTTGGGAAAACACCTATTGATTGATCATTGTTCTCAGGAAAGGTCATGCATTTAAAATGAATGAGACAAACGTCTGAGGTGGGGGTGAAGGGGGGCTCAGCAATTAAATCATAATGCAGCGGGAGGTGGTGTTGGGTGGTGGGGTGGGGTGCTGGCTGCTTCAAGTGGCCTAAGCAGCACATTCAGGGGAGTTAATGTGAGCGCGAGAGAAGGCAATGAAAAAATGATTCTGCTGTCAGAGGAGCTGGTGCGAGGTGGAGGGAGGGAGGGAGGGAGCATCATGACTCCAGGCTGCTGTTGTACCTCACTTAATAGCGCAGATTGAGGAAACAGACAAACAAACACACACGGAGACGGAGCACATGGAACAAACAATAGCTTGCACACGGAGGTACACAGAGGGTGCACTGGGGCCTAACTTGCTTTTCACAATTTGTGCTGGCGCACCATCGAGGACTTCTAATTTTTCAAGCAACTTATTGGAGGTGTCAGGAAAGTCAAACATGAAGAGTATGAAAGGATATTATGTTGCTGTAGACCAGCGGTGGCGTGAGCAAACCTCCTGTTGAAATGAGAAATGGAGGAGGGGACTCTTATTGCTTATTGCTCTTATTGCAAGGATGCTCGTTTGAAATATGGCTTTCTCTGTCACACAGACGTACCATGGTCTCTCATAAATATGATAATATTTGACAGCACTCATTAGGCTCCCTCACGTCAGTCAGCTATTGATTTACAGTTATGAGCTGCCTGCTGTGTATATCTAAACTTGTCTTAGATTTATATATGACTCTGGGAACTTCATTCCCATGCTCCTTCAGCTCCATGTGTATTTTAGCCATAAAATAATCCTGAATTCAGTGTGTCTCTTCTTCTTATGCAATTATGCAGTACTTTACCCCCACAATATGTCCAATAATATGGAAACATGTCACACTCAGCGCTGCTAGATGGCACAAAAATGCAAAGTGTATTCTTGTTTCTTTGCACATTTGCAGGTATATTTATGGAGCTGAGTCTGGGTGTCTCACCTTCCCCACAACTTTTATTTTTCCTGTCTTCATTATTTGTCAAACATGTAGACGACCTACATACTGGCAGAGCGCAGTCTCCCTCTTTTTTTCATAATTAAGCTGTTATCTCACCATAATTAGGGCATTGTGAAATAAAGTGTAACCAGTTTTTCAATATATAATTTGTTATGCTCTGCTGAGAAAGCAAAAAATTTTATCACCATATATCAAATTACACTGTCCCCATTCTGTCAAGATGTGAGAAACCAAGCCAAGAAGTGGAAGTAGTCTCTTGGCTGTGAATGGATTTTTTTTTTTTTTTTTTTTGACTTTTCTTGTCTTTTGCTTGGGCAGAAAAGTGAGAGCCCATTCACATGACTTTAAATGAGAGGCATGGGAATGAACTGATAGCATTCATCTCTCTCATTTGTTCTAGAGTTCTGTGTTTTTGATACATTTCATCCCAGTCTATTAGAGTTGTATTTGAGGCACGTGCAAAGTTTGACTTCCCTCCCTCTGTTCAGGGCAGCAGCAGTGGTGCAAGGTCAAGGTCATGTCCCATCAGGGCCATTACAATTTCAAACCACTTGCAACATATAATATATCACATTATAATGACTACATGGCAACATGTTCTCCAACCTAAACAGCCATAACCCAGACGCTGGCAACCTGATCACTGTATCTGTAGGCTACTTCTTCAATATGAGACAGTCTTTGTTGTCATAGTTACACAATAACAATGTGGTTAACTGCTGAATGGTCAAGGATGATAGAAACGTGATAAACAGCTGGTTTCATATGGAAACCAAATTTTTGATGACCCATCCATTCACATCAACCTCCACTTCCATCAACTCTGTGTCTTTATACTGCATCACCTTTTCTGTTACTACATATACAACCCCTAAATGTTGCCTAGCAACAAAATATAACTATAGACATAATTTGTAGCTGCAGAAACAACCTATGGGCCTGTGTTTTCACATTAGGACAGTTTCCTTTGCTTGCTTTATCAGTTGCACGTTGATCTGACACTGTCTCTCGGGGATGGATACTTTTTATTTAACACACGCTCGGTGCCACTCTCTGCCTGAGGAGGAGAGGGAAGTGTGTGTGTCACAGCCATGTCAGATGTGTGATAGAGATCAATGCCATGCTGTCGTTGTTATGATGCTAATTTATCTCTTCAAACATGATGAAAAGTGGGAGGATAAAGAGGAAAGCAGCATCTGATGCCTTTGTTTACGATCACTGATAATCAAAGCACAAGTCACACACAATGTCAGACACATCTATTGTTTTCATTAAAAAGGACAAAATCCCAGTTCCTTTAATTGATGCTTTAATTACATCATTGGATAAATGACTTTTTTTAAAATCACATTTCCTACATCTACATGAGGCAGATATTAACTTACATTTTACCTGGATTACATGCTAATTAAATTAATGGGTGGATGCAGTATTAGGAGCACAGCAAGTGTAAACCCACACTTAATGATGGCATCCACTGAAGTAAGCTGAGAATGATTATATAATACAGCACAAATACACAAACAGCCACATACACACACATACAGCCCTGTCTGCTTGAACTGATGTTCATGTACTATTGATCTGCGATAGCAAATACATCTCAGAGAAACATAATCCCACCAGTATTATGTCAGTGTAATTAAGAATCGTTTCTAATGAAATTATCTGCTAAGTTGTAAAATGCTTACACGGATAATATACTTCACTTGTTTCCAAATGTCAATCAGGAGAGTAATAAGAGGAAAGAGATTTAAGTAAAGTGAAATTTGTTGTGAACAGGAGGAACAGACTTTGGTGCTTAGACCCTGGCAGGAGGCTGATCACCATGGAAACGATCCATAGGTTGAAGGACTTGAATCTTCCCTTGGGAGCCAGGATGCTGTTGGAGGTGATGAGGGATAAAACTAGAAGAGGGAACATTTTCATGTGAAGGAAACTTCTGATCAGATGGTTCGGTTGCAGATCCATGGCTGAGGTGGAGAAAGGGTGGAGATGTGTCACAGTCCTCCCACTGCTGAATGACAGCAGAGAGGGACAAAGAGGGAGGGAATGATATGATGGGGGATTGGCTGAAGGCAATCATGTAAGGTAATGATTGGATGGACATATGAATGAGAGGGTGGAGCTTGTAGAGAGCAGGGAAAGGTGCTCTTGGATACTGGGGCTTGATCAATATTGAAAAGGTCAGACTGACTAACTGAATTAGAAACATGACTGAGTGAGAAAACATTTTTAATTTGTGCTGATAGTAAGAATTTATGCATCTGTGGAAGTAATTATCAACCTCAATCAAAAACATCTAAAGCAATTGAGATTAGACACAAAAAGGTGGTGTGTGTGTGTGTGTGTGTTGGTGTGTGTGTGTGATTGTGTGATACACACTATGGGCTGTATATTTGTCTAGAAAAATTGAGCTGAACTCTTGATTTTTAATTGCTTAAAAATTGCATTGTCAAATGTCACTGCTGATGTGCATTTTATTTCCCAAACTGGAAAACACATATGAACAGCATTGATAATGATACTGTAATAGATTCAATATATAGATGTAGATAAGATGGGACAGATTCATTTCATAGAAAGAAAGTGAGAAAATGTGTCACGCCTCGCACCATTTCCCAGTGAAAGATGGCAAGAGGTTGCCTTTGTTGTCTGTCTGTTTGTTTGTTTTGTTGGATCCTCCCATCATCCGCCCTCCATGACATGTGTGCAGGATGAAAAAAAAACATAATCCAGGCAGGACTTCAGTTTCTCTTCAACTGTGTCTGGAAACAAACAATTGTGTATTATATAAACACAACTTGTACACATTACCTATACATTTGCAAATCTCACTGCTCTACAAATCCTCAGAGATCAGTGGTGACTGGAGGAAGGTTGATTGAATTGAAGCATAAGATGTGTTTGAAGAAACATCTGCAATGCCACAGCGGGTCGACGGTTCACTTATGTGCCCCAGTGTCTCGATAAAGTATATGAGCGTGCGTTAGCGCCACAGACCTGTCACTGCTGAGCTGAAGCTGTCATGACAGACAGACCCGACAGACAGGTATTGCTGTTCCAACCTAACTGCAATGACAGGGCATCTGTGGAGAGGTGAGAAATGCTACATGCTAAGTGGCTGTCACGCGTTGGGTTGCACGAGAGCAGATGACAGTCACTTATCCACGTAGGTGGACATGGCTGTCAGAGGCTCAGTTCAGAGGCTAAGTGATGAAGCGGGGCCGCTCCTCTGCTGGCCTTTGGTGTAAGAAACCTGCTGCCACTTGGCGTCGTGAGGCGGCAGGATTCCAGTCCATCCTGGTGATTCCTGTTTGATTAAGCTGTGTTTAACTAACCTATAATGGTTATCACTGAGCAAACAGTCTATGTCCAGGGAAACATAATTGATATTGTGGCAAGCGATGCCTAGAGTTGCCTATCATCATTAACACTGTGTGACACCAGTGCCTTGACAAAGAGGTTAATCTGTGGTTCAGAGTGAACATAATGGCGCAGTGTCCCGAGAACAATTCATCATCCAATCTGCAGCAGCTCATATGAATAAATAGATATCTAACGTAATGGGTGCCTCCTTTCCATCCTGCAGCCCTCGCACTTGTCTCGCTCAATTTCAGTCCAAATCTCCTTTTTAATCCAACCCACCTGCACAGCAATGCCCCTGGGCACATTTCCACTATTCTTTTTTTTGTAGGTTTCAAAGAAGCCAAAAGAAAGGAGCCATTAATGAATTGTTCAATAGATTTAGGCTTGTTGGTCCCCAAAGCAATGGCTAATGACTTGTGATCTCTCTGGAGAGCTCCCTAAAACCATCTCAACCAAAGCCCCCCACATCAGATCATGACGACCCACCCGTAGCTGCATTTTGCGCACAGTCACTCTCTTTTTTAACGTATTATAAAGCCAGTCGCACACCTGATGAAGCTTGAATGCAACGCGTATTCCCAGTTCACGTCATGTTTCCTTTGATCTCACATGTGTAACCGTTGTCTCCACATTGGCTTTGTCAAATGCCACAGGGGTGCAGCTGAGATGGTGTGCATGAATGCCTCTCCGGTGGATCGTTATTAATTATCATCAGGTGGAATTATCAGGCTGATGTAACACAAGCTTGGGAATTTCACGCCCCACAGTCGCACTGGATTTCTGCGCTCTGTGCAAACTGTTGATAAGGGTGGGGAGGGTTTTTGACAGTGTGACGATCCAAGGCCGCAGCATGTGACAAAGTAACACCGCATCATCTTAAATATCGTGGATCACTTCAGTGGAATCTTTGAATTCAAAAATATCTTTGTGATTGTTATGGTCGGAAAGTTTCCCCTGGTCCTCTTCCTGCAGTAGGTCTACATCCAAACCTTGCATGGCAGCTTCAGATGCACATTGAGAAATTATGTTGTATTATCAGGTGCTTCTGCACGTCAAATATGGAAATCATATTCACACTTTAAGTGCTGTATTTTAGCCTTAATGTGAGTTGAAGACTGATGTCTCCATTGCTGCAGAGCATTTTGTATGCAGTTTACAACACTTAGGATTTGGCATGTTTGTATTTATTATATATAGCATAGATTACAATTTACAATGGAATATGCAAAGTTATGTTAAAGTACATTATCTTCAGTACCACATGTTTTTCATTTGGTAGAGACTCTGGAAAAAAAAAACAAGAAAACATACGTCAAACATCATGCAGCAGGAACTTAATATTTGAGAACAATATAGATAAAATGCACATTAATTAAAACTGACACAGAGATGGTCAATATAATGAATGCATTAATGTTTCTTGGAACCTGCATCCTTCTTGCAAAGGAAGAAAAATGTATACCATCATTTGTGAGCTCTGTCAAACTCATTTCGACCCTTTTGAGCCTGTTCCTTGACAAAGGTGGTAAAGACGGCTCATAAACTACAGGGCATTTACACGCTATTATCTCACAAGTAGATGAACTGGCACAAGTGGGCTCCCACTGAGTTTTAGCCATTACTCAGTATCACAGTGTGAGGATTTGACATTGGCTGGAACAGGCATGAGCCCATTTACAGCACAATTTACTGTGCAAGGCAACTTTTTAACCTCACACCTGTCCAGACCATTATGTTATGAAGTCACTGTGGTTTCTCTGATGATGTTACATTTAGTGACCATGGTTACATCCAACAAGCACTCTAAGCTACACAACTACAGTACTCATTTTTTTCACTCTCTCATATAACCCACATGATGTTTCCTGCAATTCTGCACCTACGGTGCCAAACATAATGGACCTTGGTTGTCATGATTACCATAATAAACACAGTAATTGTATTGGCGTGTCAGTCTTCACGATAGTTTCCATAGTTCATACTTAATACTTCTTCCTCTTCCCCATCATTGTTACTGTGGCCACAATATTTCACTGTAAAAAACATGTGTGTGTGTGTGTGTGTGTGTGTGTGTGTGTGTGTTTTCTAAGACTGTACTAAGACATGATGCTCCCTAACTCCCTAACTTACTCCCTAACTCCGGTGGTGGAGCTGCTCTGCTCTGAAGTGAGATGTTGATGGTTTGATTCATAGCTCCTCAGTTTTTGCATTGATGCGTGAGTGTGCATAGTCATTGAAGGACAACAAACAAATTGTAAAGCACTTTGCATAAAATCATCACAGGCTCACATCTGTTCTCATGATTCAAGTCTATGCTGGCTTTTTCAATATTTCACTCAGACCACCTTCCCCTGACCTTCATCATAAAAGCATAGCTTGTTCAAGGAATAAATATTGCAGGAAAAACAAATGGAAAACAGTAACAGTGTAGGTTTGCAACATTCATCAATAAATTACACTAATAAATAAATTACACTTATAAAAGAGAAAAGTGATTTACTTGGTGTTGCATTTCCTCTGAAACACATTAGCCAAAGCAATTAGTGTGTATGAACATTATTTGTGAGAGATGGGGATGAATAAGAAACCTGCATGAATCGAAAGCCAAGAGAAAAGATGTGAGAGAAGTGGAGACCTGAGAACAGTCAGGGTTGCCTGATGTAATTTTGAAAATGAATCAGCGGTGAGTGAATGTTTGCACTAGATGGTATTTTAATGGTCTGCCTTTCATCCACACCTGTAAAGATGTTTAATGCCCATGACAAGATAGTTTCTATTTTGTGCATTTTCCCATATTCACTGCAAATTAAACAAGTTAATCCACAACAAGAGCAGAGGGAAGGGGCTAGAAAGTCGACTAACTCTGAATCAGTGGATGTATTCTGGAGAGGGGCGGGGGCATGTCAGAATTTCAGACTATCCTTGACAACTCTCATTAATCACTTCACACTTTATTTGCATCCCACACAGAAACTGCTTTGGTAGCCTATTTGGTAAATAATTAGCAAACAGAGGTGCTCAAACAACAAATGTTCCAGCTTTGACAAATACTGCAAAGCTTAGCATCTATTTGCTCAGAACACATGGATGGAGATTTGTGTGTTGTTTGGTTTGTTGTATGCAGTGCTATCATCCTGCCATTCTTTTTTTTTCTTTTGTACTCATGATTCTGATGTGGAGATAATTACAAGATCACATACTGTGTGGTTAGCGTTGTTAGCTGAATGGCTATGAACTCATGCCATGTGCTGTAAACCAGTGCTCAGCGATGGCTCTGCTGCTAGCGCTAACCAGCAAGTTAAGTAGCCCAATGGTGTTGTTTTTCCTTAGGCAGCTGATAGTGAGTCACAGTGCTAATTTCAGTCTCTCACACTCACACAGACAAACACATACAGTGATGTGAGAGGGATATGTGAGACTGCCATGAATGTGCTGTGGGATTATACAAAATCCACACTAACATTTTCCCTGCACACAGTCATATCCCCCGCTTAGATAGGCTGCTGGGGATCTGGTGGCTGTTGGCTTAGAAGTGTTACTGATGGCACGCTTAATGAATGTTGCCCCCTGGTTGTTTAGAAAATCAATTACAAAACTGCTCTTTTATGTTGCATTTTATGTGTTGCGCTCCTGGTGCTAGGTTGCTAATGCTCCAGTGCTTTCAAATAACAAGGTGCGAGATGCTTTCTGCAGGGAAATTGGAAGTCCGTTGTTGTTTGTATAGCTCTTATAAGCATGCACCCACACATACACACGCACAGCAACAACTGCAGTAATTCAGTGTGTATCACTTTCCATTGATTGACTCACTCAACAACATCACATGTAGGAACAGAATATACATGTTTAGGTAGTATTATACAAGTTGTAATTTGAAAGCAATACCACTCTGCTCCTCCCACCCCTTCCCACCCTCTTCTCTGTTAGGCTCCACCCAACCCCTCACCTGCTTCCTCATGTTCTTCAATGTCTCAGCCAATGCAGGACACAGGAGTCTTCCAGCAGCTACCACTTGTAGTGTTATCTATATACTAATATCTGGTGGTTTTAACGTCATATTTTATTTGGGTTTGTGCTTTTGTGCTCTAGCCTCTATGTGATGAGGATCTTTGGTCCTTTAGCTGCACATAAGAGCATTATTATCCCTCCTGCGCTCCCATTATTTCTACTATAACTTGTCTCTTATCAAATGTCAGCAGTGTCTTAATTAGTCTGCCTACACAGACTCACAATTGTCTAAGGGAGGCCCATTCTGTGCATCTCACCCAGGGATGGTGTCATATTGCAATTAGAGGTGCTGCCAACAATGATGGTCAATGCTTTATTGTAAAATCATTTGCACCAGGGAATGTAATAATTGCTCCAATGATACTGTGTATCATGTCTGCATTAATTAACAATAAACTGCAGGGATGTGGGAGGTAGAGGAAACAGTCAAAACAATTTAATGCCAGACGAAAAAGAAAAAGAGAGAACAAGGAGAAATGACCAATTTCATTTAAAGTTCCCATTAATAGCAAGTTTGAGCGGGAGCAGATTATAAAACCAGGGATTCCTACTAAAATGTGATCAAATGAAAGAAAAAGGGGATAAATCTGAAATAAAGTTGAACATAATTTTGCAAAGAAAGCTGTAATTCTGTTTATTGTTAAGGTTAAAGGTCTCTCATTTTCTTCTTATCATTTTCATTTTATTAATCAACACTTTCATAATTTGGCAGAAAAAAAACAACATGAACAAGGTGACGAGCATAGTAGATCTAAGCTTCCTGTTGTCCTGAAGAATAGAAATCATCATCATGCTGTTTTTAAAGATGGGGATATGTTTCTTAATTTGATATGGACAACTCTCTGTCACTTTTGTTGCAGCGAATTTAGGAAACTGTGCTCAGTGCAGCAGCCTATTACAACTCATAGTTGCATTTTACTGTCCATTTTATTGTGACCTGTGGTAATTGTGACAAAGAGGGTGTCAGATGATGCAGAATGTAAAACAAATTGGTAACACAACATACAGGAGGCAGGAACCATGCCCACTGAACAGGAAGGTCTCCTAAACCTAAAATAACCATTTCTTAAGCTTAATTCTGCGTTTATTATAGTTACCATGGCAACAGATGTCTGTTACAGCTGCCGCTCGTACACTCTCATGGGTTGTATCCAAGGTGTAGACAGGGTGTGATCATCTAAACTGAGTAGATGTAACATATGCCCAAGTTCACACTATTTCTTCCACATCCCAGGAGCAGGTGTCTTTATTCACCTGAAGGACTCACAAGAGCCTGAGCCTTCATCAGCCTCTCACCTGTGCATATACACGGATACACTGTGCACTAAACAAGCACCATTCTACCATAAATATAACTGTATACACAACAAAAACAACATACTCTACTTAGAACATGTAGCTACTCCAGTAAATAGGAACAATAAATAAATATCTATACACATGTTTATCTTCTGCCATGACCATGTCAACTGAGTGGATGCAGGAGGGGGAAACCAGGGAGATATAAAGCAAAAAGGAATGGAAAAGCTCCCTCGGTGGGGAACAGCAGTGTCCTGTTTACTTTGCAGAGCTCACACTGCAATAAGAGGACAAAGTGGATGGAGACACAGGAGGGGAAGAAACTGAAACAAACCGAGAAGCTGTGTGACAGAGCACCCTGCGGTCCGGTGTCATGGATTTTTGGCTGCACATTTACCACCAATTCAGTGGTAAATGTGTAGTGTAGTAATGGCCAGGTGAGGCCAAAGCAGCTCCTTCTGAGACTGAGACAAAACACCAGCTGGGGTCAGCATTATAGAGAGCAATCTAAATACATATAGAGACAGGTGTCCAGGTGTCAACTGGTGCTGTGGCAGCAGTCTTTACAGACATACTCAGCAGCTGCTTTTATGGTGTCCTGCCAGTTTTACTGGAGTGCTTTAAATCAGACGACTCAGGGAACTAATATTTGGTTTTAATCAATTGATGCTTGTTTTTTTTTAATCAGTAATGAGCTTATTTTTAATAGCTGAAATCAGATTTTATTTTGATTTGATTTTGACTATTAGTATTTACCCACGTGTTACTCTTTCCTCTGTGTGCAGCCTTGAAATAAAAACAAAGTTCATTTTCTTAGTCCAAAAAAGTTAAATTGAAGAAAATTAAATGGCATAAACTTGCAATTAAAAAGACGCTTTTTGTGATTCACTCTTATTACTTTTCACTTTGTCACTAATTGAAGTCAGTATTATAATGAATTGTTATTAGTGCGTCTCTGCATGTAGTTTCTTTAATTGTCAATCTATATAACAGTCATTAGTTTAATTAAATAAAATGGAAAAAACAACAGAATGTGATATTTATTTATGAATCTCTGTGTATCACATAACTTTTTTTTGTTTCTAAAGTCAGGTGAAACAGAGCCACTCTCGTACCACAGACAGATGGTGATAAAGTGAAGCCATGGTGGTTAGTATTTAGGGTGCATGTTAAACGACCACTCGAGCTTTAAGGGGCATATGGCACGAGTCATACAGGAATTAAAAGGCTGGTGGGAACAGAAGGCCGATATCCTCCTCACCTTTTAAGCTGACAAAACAGCCTTTACATAATATATTACGATGCACATTGCACTGGTGGAGAGGTGACAACATTGCTAAATATTAGTTTGCCCAGTGGGAGCTCCTCAAGCTGGTAGAGTGTAGTTAATGCCTGCAGTTACACATTTCAATCCAGTAATTATGATGGGTGTCAAAATGGTTTTAAAAAAAAGGACGTGCTCAGGTTTTGCTTTTGTGTAAAAAAAAAACACTCATATTATTTCCCCCGCCTGCTGAAAGTGACATATGCAGCCTGATATGAATATTCTGATGCCAGCTGCTGCTCGGTATGAAAACAGGATAACTCTGTAATGTAATATTATAAAGAGTTCAGGGTAAGACAAGAACAAAGTGAGCTGGAGATTCAATCTGTGGCTCAGACAGCGGGACACAAAATCGCACCACAAAATAAACCTCAGGCTGATGTGTAACAAGCCCAGCAATATCAAGCATGTTGGCAGTGTTTGTTAAAGCTTCTGAAAGGGATCTATTCTGATGGTCTCTTACAATAACCTAACCTTCTATATGGAGAATTAGCAAACCCTGATGCTACTTTGAGAGGCCATATATTTACCTTTGGACATTAATACACATTTATTTCACGCTGACGTCTTCAATAGAAGTGGTACTCACTCTACAATAATTGATCCCACCTTCTTTTACAGATTCCAGCCTTTTCTTTAATATAAATGTGGGGGATATTGAATTCATTAGAGACAATGACATCATGTGTGAATTACTTTGCTCTGCAGAACTCCAACAAACAAGTGTTTTAATTTCTTGATGGCACCAGGTCAGTTGGTGCCCAGTCCCTCCTCTGAACATGTGCATATCTACAGCTCCACCGCCTATGTTACTAAATGAAAAAATAAGCAGCTTATTAAAAAGTGTAACAAAGCAAAATTCCACAGTGAAGCAACATGTAAGAAAAGACAGCTAGCATTTACCTGTTGTGAACTCTGCTGGTAATTGTACTGATGGCTATGTAATTTGTTTATACAGTGCTCAATGTTATCATCTGTCTCCAATTTCTTCCACTTGAACAGCTCCCACCTGCCTTTTTATCACCTGTAGATGTAGTGAACATTCAGCACTGACACTGACTTGACAGCTGTTATTATATTGCAGTCCCTCTCATCCAAGGTGGTTCTTTGGTTTCTAAGACAACTGGAGAGCTTTTGTAACCATTATTTATTTTAATTACACTTTTTTGCTTTCCATTTCCCTGCAAAAAATATATGTTGTTTTGTTTCCAAACGCCAGGCGCGTGGATGCAATAAGGACAGATTGGCACAAATTAGTGCGACACAAGAGACAAACTCCCACTGACAGCACTGTTGTTTTCTTGCAGTGACCAGAGAGTAGCATTTCTTTTTTTATACAAAGGTATTATGTTAGGGTAGTACAGATTTTAAACCTATTCTAATCTTAACTATGCTATTACTGTTATTATGATTAGACAAGATTAGACAAGATTAGACAAGAACATTATTCTCAGTGCAATCCTCATGTAACCACGGTCCAGTACACCAGCTGCCGTAGATATGTTATTTCAGGAGACACTATGAGTCCCCTCAGAGGGTTGCTGGTGCAGTGGGTTTAGAAAGAAGCAGTCTTTGTTACATACAGCAGACACATACAGTATACCAAGTGGAGAATACAATGTTTGCTTGAATATTAACAACTCCTCTAACCTTATAGGTCTTTTTTTACATGACTGTAACAAGAGTGGCATACCAACCGTCATCATAGTTGCTGTATTCATGAGCATGTATTGGTTAGGTTTAGGAAAAGATCATGATTTGGAAAAAAAAAGTCACACTCACTGAACATTAGCCGGTCTTTGTTATTATAGTTGCAACATTAACAATGTCATCATCTTTGTTGATCACTCATTGAGAAAAGAAAAAAAAAACAGCTGGTTTCAAATGAGGATCAATGATTTGGTAAAAAAAAAAAAATGTACTTCCTCAACATGAGATGGTCTTTGTTGCCACAGTTACAATAATACCAGTGTGGTTAACATTACTGTAAATTCACAGATAAACAGATGGTTTCACATGTGCATTAAACCTGTTGCAGAGTGCATGTTGTATCACCACTTGGTTAGAGGGCTGCACCCGGAACCTTTGTTAGCCATTGAAAACAGACGACACCTATTGTGTTTCACATGCGCTGTTCCACCTACTGGCTATTGTGTATGTACCTGTAAAGTTCAGTAAAGAGAACCAATGATATAGAAGTGTGCATTATTGTTGTTCAATTAAACCATTCAGGTTACTACAAAACCTATGCTGATCCATCTGGTGACATGGACTCTGTCTCCTTCTACTAGCCTGTTGCTGTAGCTCACTTCAGAGGCTGCAGTTCAAAGGTGTGTTCTCCATAGACCAGAGCAGATCATTGGTAAATGAGAAGGTCTAGCCTAACCTGTTACCTAGCAACCTGAATAGCTGCTGTTTATTCAGCTGATTACTCATTGGGAGTTCTCAGCTGATGCATCTTCTCCAACAAAATGCATTATGGGATCCAAAGGTTGGCTCCTTCAGATTCTGGAGATGGCGGCTGCATTTGTTGACTGCCTCATCACAGAACTTTTCCTTTTGTTCTGGTCATAATTACTATGGATGTAACCTAGGGTTAGACAACCTTATAAAATTAAATACTTTTAAAAAGTAACACTGTCAATAGGGTAGAGACATGTTTCCATGGTAATAATCAGGCCAATGGCAAGGACAAAAAAAGAACAAAACATGGCTCATGAGTTGTGGTTGGTAACAATGTTGTGGAGTAAACAATGAGAAGGGAGACCACAGTAGCAGTGAGGACATTTCCATTTCACGTGCTTTCACAAAGCTCTCCTGCAACCTGGCTTTGATGTTTAACTGCAGGATTAATAGAGTGCAGTTTGTCAGACTAGGTTCTGTTTTTTTTTGTTTTTTGTTTTTTTTTTACTATTATTATTGTTGCTTTTTCACTCTTCACTGAAGAACTCGGCTGGAATAGCATGGCAACCTCCACAGCACAGCTAGTTAACACTGATCTTTATGAATCCTCCCATTTACCAGCGGTCTCATCCAGTGCTCCTTCCAGAATTTACACAAAGTGTCTGAAGCGTTTAAATCCCAATAAAGCACGACCAGTGACAAAATGAAAAAGTAGTTTTTACTTCAGTGAGTTTGATTTAGAGTCTGATTTACACAGGAATGCAGCCTTGCAGGAACATTCACCTGCACCCACTGCATGAAACAATTAAACAGCAGAAAAGTGTGACTACAGCAGTAATGCGCTGGGCCCCACGGGGCTGGTGCTATCACAGGAGCTCTGCGGCTGTGGTAATTGTCTGAGCCTCGTGGGACATGGGCGGGGATGTAGTGCTTAGTCCTGTAGTCCATGCACTATATTAGTCACATTACAGCGGCACATGAAAATTGGGGGGGGGTACGGAAGAGGTGAGAGCCATCAATAACAAGAACAAGCACGACTTTCTGCTCATGCATAGGCATCAGAAAACATCCACACTGGTTAATGCCACCTTATTTTTTAAATAAGGGAGCACCTCTTGGGTTGATCACATCCAGCATCTCAGTTCCAGTCTTCTGATCAGTGATGCCAATTATGTGACTCTGTCAGCAGACAAGAAAAGGATGTTTATCTCTTTAGAGGTACAGATATTCCTTTAAGTTATTTTTGAGATGTTTCTTGTCTATTTTGGAATACTCTGTCTCACTGACCAAAGGTCCTCAGTGCCTGAAACGTCTTTCGTTTTGAGCACAGTAAAGCCCTGAAAAGCCTTTTCTCCTCACAGTGTCACATCCGCAACTGTGATTAACGTTCTTGTGCTTATCTCTACATTTGCTGTGGGAAAAGCTGTACATACTGCCAGTCTGGGAAAAGAAAAAAAGAAGTGTATAACCAGTCTGTAATCTGGGGAAAGTGCTTACTGTACAGGTGCAGCAGGAAAGGGCTGTGAGATGATTGCCTATTCCCAGCCATCTCCTTAGAGACCAAACAGATCCAGCAAATATGGCCACCCCGGCCTCCATATTGTAGCAGTATTATCACTCCTAGGGACTCCCAGGTGGTCCAGGAAGGTCATCAAAAGATATAAAGACGATAGCAGGTGCAGCTAAACTTTAGTGTGCCCTTCAACAACCAGACTGATGCCTCAGGCAGAGGTATTGGTGGAACGTGACAGCAAGGTGAGAGGAAAGAGAAACAGGCCAGTGGCTGGTGTCAGCAGGAAACCAGTCCTGGGGGAGACACCGTGCTCGGCAGGGCAGCTGGAGTGTCTAGCCATCAAATGGACCATAGACCGTTTCAAGTACCTTCTGCTGGATACAGGATTCAGCTTAGAGAATGACCACAGGGCTCTGCAATGGTTAGAAACCATGAAACCCTACAATTACCTGCTGGCTGCTGTCAGCGCATACACACTGCTTCACATTAAGTGCCCTCGAGTGTTTTTTAGAGGCAAGCCACTTCCTGTCCCACATCCCCACCACAGCACCACCTGCAGCCTATAAACAGGTTCTGATAGTGTTGTTGGACATCATGAAATAATGAAATTAAACAATGGTTACAGCATTAAAGTGGATGGGATTACACTGATAAAAAAAAAAAAAAAACAGCTGTTTGGTAAATGGTTGATCATGTAACAGAGGAAGATAACAACAACAAAAAATCTCTCAGACAGCTCTCAGCCAAAAGTCTGACATATTGTTAAAGAGCAGAAAATGAGACCAAAGAGCAGAAGTCTTGTGGATGAGCGGAGCATCATTTGCACAGTGAAGAAATAAAAAACGCCTTTATGGCTGCGCAGCTAGTCAAGAACACTCTCCAGGTTGTAGACGGACACGTTTCCCTGTCCATGATCAAGAGACAACTTTGTGAGCAAAACCTCAGAGGATTTACCACGAGATGCAGACCCCCTGGTGAGCTTAAAAAACAGAAAGAGCAGGCTGCAGTTCACAAAAACACATACACACAAAAAGATACCAGTAGAGTTCTGTGACAAGGCGATGAAACAAAAATCAACCTCGAGCAGAGCGAGGGACCAGTGTTGCAATGGAATCACACCAGCAGCAGCAGCAGCCATCACTGTGTTAACGTTCCTCGCTAACTCAGTCTTTGTATTTAACTCGGCTATATATCACAGCAGGGAACTTTATTGTACTTAAATCCCTGTGGGTATGAATGTGATGTGTTTGAAGTTGTATCATCCTTAAGGTTTTGCCTTCACTGTCACATAGAACAACAAAGAACAGCCTTAGAAGTAAATTCTGGGTAAATTTATGATTCAAAATCAACATATCAAATTGTGGCCTCTGTGTTGTGACACATATTGTATCATCAGATTGTAGGTAACACCCAGCCCTCGTCAGAAAGCTTAGGGCTTTTGAGTGGGGAAAGCTGACAACTGCTTGGGTCCCCAATAGCTGACAAATTTATGTATAAAATACGAATTCAGTCTTATTTGTATATCACCAAATTGTAAGAAACATTATCTCAACGCACTTCCAAGACTTTATTACAGAGAGATACAGCTCCAACAGTTCCCACAAAGAACAACACGGGAGAGAAGCAACCCTCCCAAGTGCTTAAAGAGGCTTTTTGTGTTGACACCAAAGTTATTAAGTCATTTATTTAGGTTTTTGTTTTATCTGTAGTTTGAATATTACAGGGTTTTGCACTTTCTTTAAAGGTTGAAAACTCTACTGAATAAAAAAACAAAAAGGCAGTTTTTTTTTTACCATGATGACACACACATTGAGCAATATGAGAGCAATATCAGTCCCGCTGTCACAGCTGTTAAAAAAGAGGAACGTGCACTGACCAAAATGATCAGATCATGACTCAAAGCCACTGCATTACCACTGTTGGAGCTTGGACATGTGTAGCTGCCAACACAGCTGACACACTGGCATGTTCTGTATTGATTTATCGGCCTCACCGCAAATGGAAGCAACGGAGTGAATGCAGAGGTATACAGGCCAAATGCATCCAGACTCAGTGGATGACATTTGATCATTCAGCAGGACAATGATCCTCAGCATTTAGACAAAAGACCTGTAATAGCAGCCAAGTCATCTTGGACTAATGTTGATATCATATATGATAAATTAGTTTGACTTCTCTCTATTGATTTAAATCCACTCAATTCAAGCTGAGACTTCGCTCTATCATGTAATACCCATTATTTGATCTCACGCTGAATGTGTTGGAACGCAGAGGCTGAACAACAAAAGACATGTCCCTGTCCAGACTCTTCTGTTCTGGACTGTAGCCTGCTGAAGCTGCTTGATCAGTGTGAAAACTCCTCACCTCCATCTTGAAACCAAAGCAGGACCACACACACACTGAACCATTACATCTCTTGAACAGCAGCAGTGTTCAAAATAGCAGTGCTGTGTTGCAAATGCATCAGTGGGCACATTTTACTGCATTACAAACCTGTGTAATGGAAAACACTGAATAATAAAGCAATTAAGAAAGTACCCAATACGCTGTGTGAGGTGCAGTAAGTGGTGCTGAACTTGAAGCTGAATCTGCAGTAAACAACATCACGTTGCTACTTTAAGCAGCTTAAACATGGGGCCAGCCAATGGTTTTTAATTATGTGAATTTATGGGACACATGACCCAGCCAGTCCTTTGTGCTTGCAACACTTCCTTTGTCTGTCTCATTACAATGTCTGGTTGGGTGGTGGCCACAAAAACGTTGGGGATCCTCTGTGGCTGTCTTGGGTCCACCAACAGCTGGAGGTGACAGGATGCATGCAGATGTTTATGCATTTATTTGCTGTCCATCTCCAACAAAGGTGATGACCTGCTTGGAGGTTTAGGACCACTTTGCTCACAGCCTGTACCAAATTCTAATAAACCGTTTTCTTTTCCTACTTGTGCCAGAAAAACATGTGCATCTGCAGAACTGCACTCCTGTATGCAGAACAGCCACATTTACTAAAGCCTTTGCAGCTGTTGCTCAGATGTGAGATGTGTGTGACAAATCCTATCCCAAATGTAAGCACTGCATTTTTTCAGCCTCTTAGCATTTCCTAATTTGCACTAAACACAGTGAATGGGAATTAGTACCTGGTTATATGAGGTGTCAAGGATCCACTGAAGTCAGTAGAAAAGTGATCTCTCTGGAACATCAATGTCTGTCTGTCCTTTCAATAATTTATTTCACTCAGAACCAACAGTGCTAGCCTCATGGTGGCAGTTTATTTAAGAAAGGATAGGTTTTAACATCAAAGGACACCTGTTCAAATTTCATAGCAATCCATCCAATAACTGTTGAGACAATCAGTTTGAACCAAAGAGGGACTGACAGATATCAATATACAGTAACTAGAAACCAACTCAAAGTGTAAAACACAACAAAATTATGAATGAGTCTGTCACGATTCTTCAGCAGGTTTTAATGGGTAAAACTCAATATAAACCTGGTGATTCAATGCTCCTCCTCTCTTTTAGTTAGACATTCACACATCCTTTGCACCTGCAGTGTTTCTTTTCTTCTTCTTTTTTTAAAAAATGTTTGTTTGTTTTTAAATGCAGCACTAAGAGCACAACTAAATCTATAGATTTGAGATATATATATATATGTATGTGACATTACTAATGTAACGTAACAGAATGAGTTACTAATGTAACGTAAGGGATGTTAATGTTATTTTCTTTTCAATGTCTTCCTTGTACATGTTTAATGCTGGATTCATGAAAAACATCAACCAATATTGCATATGGATCCATAATTTTTATAATGGCTAATTAAAGGATACTTATCTTACACTTACATATCCTAAATTACAAATGTAACTTTGATTTTTACAACTATTTTGAATTTTATTTGAATACAAATGCAAATACCGGATGCTTTGCACACCCCTAGTATATATGTAGTGTATATATATGTACCAACATGCTGTGTACTGTGATCACTAATCTCAAAGGCATTTACTCTGAAATTTAAATGGTCACCTGTATGCCACAGTGAGATCACATAGGTCCCTCAGTTTAATTCACCCTGCTTTAAAGACAACCTGTTGCTTCATCTCTTTCATAAGACTGAGTCAGCTTCTACTCCATCTAGTGTTTCCTATTGTAACGTTTGTAATTGTGATGCAACAATCCTTTCATAAAAGCTACAGCTAAGTGGCATCTAGGCGGCAGTGCTCCTTAAGCTAATGGCTAATATTGCTTAGATGCTCTGCTGAGTGCTTTTAGATACTCATTTGTGCCGGGTGCCACCTGGTCCTTTAATGGCTCTCTTATTAGTCATCCAGTCATGCTGCACTGACACTGATGTTGGGCTGATGGTTTATATTTGTTCGTCCAGAGCAATGTGCGAGGATTATGGCTCCTTTATTTGCATTTATTTGGGTGAGTTAGGTTGACATTTATGTTAGAATATAAAGTTGATTGTCCGATGATTATGGGATGCTCAGCATCAACTCCACATTTTCTCAGTTCTGCGGTGTGTTCTGTTGTGGCTGTGGAGGGATAAAGACTCAACAATGGAGGATTTCACTGCACTCCATTCACTTCTCTGTTCTGGAATCGTAGCCTGGATGCTGACACTTTACTGTTAACAATACAAGTGCATACATACATACACACACGCCCACATGCATCAGTGGATTAAGTGGGAATCTACAGAAAGTTGATAAACCCTCCCCCACACGAACGGTTTCTGGCTGTCAATTCACTCTGGATAAGTTTTGAAAGTTTTGAACAGGAAATAAGAGACAATTGTTCCATGACAAAAGCAGGTGTTTGTCTCAGGAAAAGTGAGATAAACATTTTCAACTTTACTGCTTTGACACCCAAGCTGAAATGTTAGGAATATGACACAGCTGTATCATATTACCTTTTGAAGTATCTGTTGTTTTGGGTGCATGATTTCCAAAAACATCACAGAGTCTAAGAAGTTTGAATAAAACGAGCAGTTTCTGGCTCACTTGTGCATAACAGAAGAAAACATGTTAGATCCCTGAAAAAAGATGAGAAACAAACTGACTTCATAACTTTAACTATGACTGACATGACGTGTGGTTTTCTAAAGGATTGTACTGTAAAAGAGACAATAAATAATATATATATAAATATGAAATATATAACAATCTGCAGTACATCCAGTAACATCTAGTAACTTGACAACATTAAATCCCCCATACTCTGCCTAGTTCGCCATGATGAAAATGTCAAATTACCTGTGCTAGCAGGTCCCCTGGTTATATACGATTATCCCCCAGCCCACAACCTTTACAGTGATTCCCCAGCCAGCTGCACCAGAGGATTTGGAAAACATAATGACATTATGCAAATGTAGAGATATTGCCGGATTGACATTTTTACTTATTCTACCGAGTGCTCCTATCAATTTTCCCACCCACGCAGCAATAGCTTAAGGTCTCTCTGTCACCAGAACATGCTTTTAACATTGCTGGTGTCAGGGGTAATTTGTGGTGTTACTCAAGTGGTCTTGTTTCAATACAATTAGTTTATTTTCTTTGTGTAATGAGTCCATGCCCTCTGCTGTCTGCCTTCTACAGACATTTGGGAACAGCAGATCCCAAATCCATTCACTGCTACTGTGGTCTGTTGATTTTAATTGTTTTGGTTTTCCTTTTTTTTCTTTTTTCATAGCCTTGTCAATTAATGAGCAATAAGCATTATACACTCCATCCATCCATCCATCCATCTATCCATCCATCCATCCATCCATCTGTCTTTCCCCCTTAATCCCCAGTGCCAGTTTCCAGCAACTCCTAGGCTGTGGTCTGCTCTTGGGTCTCCTGCCAATATGTTATCTATATAACTGACATGCACAGTTAATTCAGTACAACAAATGCTGTATTTATAATGTCTTTTTCAAAGTGCACAATGAAAGGTCAGTATTTTACTCCCAATCAATCGGTCAATACATCAATTAATCAGTGGTGATATCACTTTTCACCTTGGACTTGAAGACCACACATCACCAACAAAAAGCCTGAATTACAAAGGAGGCTGGAGCTTGACCCATTTTTGGTGCACCACACCAGTGTCTTTAGAGAAAAGCTGTTAAGTGTAGAGGCTGTTTGCTCTGTGGCAGGAGGAAGGCTTACAGGATAACAAGACTAAGGACTGTTACACTGATGAACTGGGGTCCTTGGAATGACTGTGTTTCTGTGGTGGCCCTGAGAGCTCAACACACAAACCTAAGAAAACAAATATACGCACATGCAAATATGGAAATGTGCTCCATATTCAGTCTGACAACATGATGGACGTGTGATCAGCATGCAATGAGCATGGGGTTGTGGAGGTTGGGGGCTACTGTGAAGGTGTAATCTGAACCAACATGGTCTTGGTTTGAGTCCAATCTGTAGCCCTCTCTAGTTATTAAGGCAAAGATTCATTGCTGATGCACATGTTAAATTCAGAACATCCAGTTGCACCCAGCTCTCAGGGCCAACATATTTTTGCCTGTTCCAACACCTTACTGTTGAGATCAACAAACGGACAGCTCAGTGTCATTGGTCCATAATATTTTGGCCACTTTGGTGGCCATGTTGTTTTGTGAAAACCGAACACAACAAATCAGTTTACAAATAATGAATGTGAATGTGAACATGAGCGTGAATGTCACACAAATTCATGTTCACACTTTGCAACACATTGCATAACTTCTCAATAGATGTGGTGCTGGTGCTAGCGGTACAGATGGTACATGCAGTACTGCTGAAGCCAGTTTATTTGAGCATTTGAACCAGTATTATAAACAATCAGGTGACTCAGACGTGGAAAAACGTGTATTTATACAAATTGGGTCCAGTGGGTACTTCCATATGCACCTTAATTGTAAGTCATTATTCACATTCAGTATAATATGACACATTGTTTAAGTGAAGTGAAGTAAAATATGTTCTCAATGTCATTTTAAAATATAACTCGAGTCTGTACAATATTTAATTTGGTTTGGGGGTGGCAATGTTTGGGGTTGGTGATGGATGGTAGAAGGAAGTTCTGTTGAAAAAGAAAAGTGTTTCATTTTTAATAGTTAAAAAACAGAACAAATGAAGGTGAAGTGATTTTTGGAAGCTGTGTTAATTCCAAATTCTTCAAACTTAAGTGTGAACTTGAACTAGTTACTACTTAACTTTAACCTAGTTCTTTTTTTCTTTTTGGTCTTTTTGAGTGTAAATGGACATTAGCACTGATTGTGTGCACATTTTACGAAAACCACAGACACAATACCACTCGTACAGTATTTTTTCTCATTATCCATCCTTTAAGTCTTTCCTTTGCTCTGGCAATTCTATTTACAGTCATCTGTGTGTATGTGGTAGGTCATGATTGTCACAGTCTTTAGCACTCCCACCAGCAATGTATGGAATTAATTCCTGATCCCACCCTGTTACCATGTTCACCTGGCCTCAGCAATATTGTGTAAGTGTGCTCGACACTCCCTGTGCAGGACACGGGGAGTGCAGGGTTGGCAAAAAAATAGAGCCCTGACACATACTTTGGGAGCAGTGGTGCTTTCAAATGAATACTAACACGCTCACAGGGATGTGTTGAGCATCTTAGTTTAGCATGTTAGCATGCCAGTATGTTTTCATTAGCAGTAAAGATCACGTACAGCTGAGGAAGAAAAGACTGCCTTTTTTTTTTTTTTTTTTTTTTTGGTCCAGGTTGGGGGTCATCAGAGTTAGCAAACTCAACAAACCCGTGGTCTGCTCTACACACTGTATGAAGGGATGAATCTTGGCCGCTGTAATTCAGTATAATATTACCATCGGTTATGTATGACAGATAACTCAGTTTGTTTCCTCTTCCTCTTTCTGTTGCTTCTCCACAGGCACCCATAAATTTGTGACGGAGGGGGAATATCTGGAGCTGATAGCCATCACCAAAGAACAGTCTGGATCATATGAATGTGTTGCTTCTAATGACATCTTAAGCCCTGATGTCAGGACAGTTCAAGTCACCGTCAACTGTAAGACTCGTCATTATCACATTGATTCTTTCTACATGGGGCACTGACCACCTGTGACAAGACGACTGTTGTAGCTGCTCAGATCAGAAACCTGAAAATGCAACATACATGTCACTTAGACTGTGCATTCAAACTAAGTGAATGTTTCTGTTTTTGGTTGTTGAATATCCTGGAGCAGTGTGGACAGGAGGCTATAATGAAGCAAAATGAATTTACTGCATGGTGGTTGTGTTGTATATAATAAGGTCACCATAATGATCAGGATACATGGAGAAGTCACAGAAAGCCTAGTGCTGATTTTTTGGGTCTTTAGAGCGTCCTCAGATAAACCCTGACTGTTTGTGCGAGCCTATTGTGCTACAAACCTGATCTTAACCTCTTATGAAAGAGAACTCTAGGGTTTATTAAGAAAAAGTGAGAGCTACTCTACATGATACTGAAATTGAA
Organism: Caranx ignobilis; assembly: GCA_021432705.1. NCBI lineage: Eukaryota > Metazoa > Chordata > Actinopteri > Carangiformes > Carangidae > Caranx > Caranx ignobilis. The sequence continues at coordinate 4,313,034 of MU269980.1, forward strand.
TTAACATTTCAGAAAGTAGGTTTTCTCTGCCATTGGAGCAACAGTTAGCACAGTTATACTGGGATTATAAAATGGTTTACTCAGACAGACTCACGAGGCTTTGTGCTTTCAAAGGATGAATTTTGTTACGGTTGAGTGAAGATTCAACTGGATGCCATCCCAAATAATGAAACAAACTCCGGCACAGTCTGTATTTGGGCTACTGCTTGTTCATCATTTTGTCAATACACATTTAAAGAAATGGGATTTTATTAAAAAGAAAGGGAAAAAAATGCTTATTTCACTTTTTTCTACAGATCCTCCATTCATCTCTAAGGCCAGGAGTACAGGCACTCCACTTGGACAGAAAGGAGTCCTGCAATGTGAAGCCTCTGCTGTCCCCAGGGCAGATTTTGAGTGGTACAAAGAAGACCGCAGGCAAGTCTTACCTCTGAATTCTGTGACTCCTGCAGGCTTGGAATTGTTTGTAGTCAGTATTCCAGACTCACAAAGACATTTATGCTTCTGTAAGGTGTAGATTTCCTTTCCTTTGAAACCCTGTGAACCACAGTGGATCATCTTTGTTGATAACTGATGGCTTTTTACAGATATTATTGTTTCAGATTAGATTGCGCTTTTGATGTAATGAGATCATCCTCCATGCCTGGCACTGCATTTTACCGTCTTTAATCACAATCACAATCACATTATAACAAAAAATTAAAAATAGAAGAAAAAAAATGGTGAAATGGTTTGAAATACAGACACGGTCACTAAAAGCACTGCAATCCGTTTGTGTGAGTGTTGGGTTTGAAGGTTTAGAGAACATTATAGAAGAAAGCAGGCTTTTCCATCTGAAGCCTGCAGACTGGAAAGATGTTTATGAGTACTCCCAGAGCTGGTAAGATGATACAAACACAGCCTATGTTGCACCGTTAAATGGTCCCTGACGGTGACAGCAGCATCGCTTGTCAGTTCCCAAAAGACAAAATCAGTCCTCAAGAACAAAAAGATGGAGGATGCTGATAAAATAAATGACTGGCATCCACAAACATGAAACAAGGCGATGAAACAGTGGCAGAGGAATAAGAAAAGCAGCGAGTGAAACAGAGAGAAAGCTGTTGTGCACTGGAGGATGAAGTCCACAAATGTAAAGTTAGCACAAGAAGGCAGCAAGCTGTACTGTACATACAGAGTTTTTCTGGCTCTTTGCAGCCTGCAGGTGTTAATGTGTTTCTCACGCCATGCAGATATAAATCCTAAGTACACGTGCTGGAGATCTGACAAAATGCCGAAGCAAACAGACTCATGTCCTCCCAGAGGAGTCAAGAAAAGCAGTTTCTTTGCAGAATCCTTGAAAACTACTTCCCTCTCTCTTCCAGGCTCTTCAATGGACTAAATGGGGTCAAGATAGAGAATCAAGGTAAACAGTCAATGCTCGTCTTTTTCAACGTCTCAGAAGAAGACTATGGAAACTACACTTGTGTTGCCATGAACAACATGGGAATCACTAATGCCAGCATAATCCTTTATGGTAAGCATATAAATACTTTATGAGTTATAATGGGGTAATTGTGTTTAGATAATTGTGATTTGTTTTCCCAGCAGCTGTGCAAAAGAAAAAAAGAAAAAAAAAGTCACCACTGCATGCCATGCAATGCCTTACTTTTTCATCTCTGCCATTTATTAGTTTCCATGGCAATTGCAGCGCCAATTCACAGTGTGTGTTGAGCTGAGGAAATAAGCCACATGAACATCTGAATCCCCAGTTAATCACAGTTCATTGTCAAACAAGACTGTGCCCTGTGGACATGCTAACCCTTTTGATGGGAGTAAGTGTTGTGTTGTTCTCCTCCAGGTCCTGGTGCGATGCACGATGTGAACGGGGCAGCCGTGTTGCCCCGCTGTTCCGTATGTCTCCTGCTGACTGTAACCTTACTCCACCTGCTGAAGTTCTGATGTGAAACGCGGCAACCTCCAAGCTTCTCTCAGCATTGAACAGCAAGAACAGACTGTTAGTCCTATGGAAATTCAAGAGCGCCAGTGGTTCACCTTTAGTTATCTTTTGTTCTGTTTTTTTTTTCTTCCTGGCTTTGCAGCGGAGTCTGTTCTCTGTCGGCTCACCAACAGTGAGAGGCATCAATCCAAGAAGGGGAAAATTTGATTCCTGCACTAATTTGATGATAGTAGAACAACTGAGTTTGTGTCTCCCCAAAACCTTTTTGTATGTGGAAAGGGAAAAAGAAAAAAAAATACATGTAATTGTTGATAGTTGACTGTTTATTGCCCAATATTGAAGTGTACATTCAGATTATTATTATTGTGTCACGTCCTGTTCAATATCTGTACAATACACATTAAGCATTTTTTTAAGTAAATGACAAAAAAAAGGTAAAAAAAGATGCAATGTGATTGTTGAATTTTACTGTATTTTTACAGTTGTATGCAAAACAGAATAACAGATCTTCATGGTAAACAGTTCAGAATGATAAATAGTACACCATGATTTCTCAGGCAATGTCCTTCATCATAGTAGATCCATCTTTTTTTTTATTTGTTTGTTTCTATTGTAGTGTGTGTAGAAAATGTACAGATGTGTACAGAAAACTCCTGCACCGTCGTTTTTTTTTTTTTGTTTTGTTTGTTTGTTTTTTTCCAAAATGCATACACTTATCAGAAGGCATTTCTGAAACACCTAGTCATAGCAGCTTCATGGCATATTCATACTCAAATCAAGAGTTTCCCACTCTCAACATGTATGTGAAGTATCATTTAGGGCAGAGGTGTCAGTCAGTGTTGCCGCTTCATTCTCTTCAGTAACAAATACAGTTTGAACTTGTTTAACAGGTAATATGCTGATGGCATCGATAAATGTTCATGTTAGCACAGGTTTTTTGTTCTCCCAAAGTGGTGCTGTTAATTTAGAAACCTAATTTTAATTTGTAAATACATATTCTCCAAACACCTTGGTGATATTTTTGGCTTTCACAGTCTCGTTTCAAAGTTGTTTTAAACTGGTATGTTTCACTCTGATGAGAAGTTATGAAGTTATCTCAAATACATGAAGAAAATAAACACGTTCATATTTAATATACAGCCTTTACAGTGGGTTTCTCAGGCAGCCACAGTCTCAAGTTTTCTGGGTTGAGCAAAGGACTTTTATGCAATTGAGGCTCTTTTTTTGTTTTTGACACTTGTTTGTTAGGATTCACCCAAACCAAACAGGTGACAGCTCATCACAAACCATGTCGGAGTTAATCTTTTTTTTTTTTTTTTTTTTTTTTTGTTTCGCTTCTGTTGATCTGCGAGTAAGAAATAAATGGTCCGGTACTTTATGACAAATGGTTGTCTTGTTTAACCCAAATATATTAAAATTCATACGTATGCATTGACATGTAAAGGACCTTACTACCATTAAGTGAGAACTTTTGTGAGCAATTTTATTTCCAAGAATTTGATCCAGGCAGTCATATATATGCAATATATATATATATATATATATATATATATATATATTATGATTTATTTCATTCTCATTTTTTGCTTTATTAACTTAATAAGCACACATTCTGTTCATTATTATCAACTACTTAAAACATCCATTGGTTCTAGTTTGTACATTGAGTTAAGTATAGTAATGAATTAAGACAACACAAAAATAGCAGTATGTTCCTTTAATTAGCTCCTGCACATGTCTAATATATAAATTAATGTTTATGTTTTGTATTCAGACATGCTTTTTCAGTCAACTATAAAAGAAAAGAAAAAAAAACAGTTTTATCATATTTAACTACAAGGTATTACAATGTCTTCAGTTGAATGTGAAGTGGTGGAGTAGCTGAATAAACAGACTTGATTCAGAATCACATCTCTTCAATTTAAATATGGGGCTGTGGAGGCTGAGGTGTTTTTGACAGTTTCATCTAGAAATATAAATTATATAAAAAAATAAATAAATAAAATAAAATAAAAAAAGAGTACTGATGCACAGCTTCAGACCCGCATCCAAGCCACAGGTGACAGGATCAGGAATAACAGGAATAACAGGACAACTTGGATGAATGTTCCGTGCAGCTGCTATGAAGCTTTTTCCAGGTGTTACGAATGTGTGCTTTTAACCTGGTTCGGCCCGGGATAAACGGCAGACGCTGTTCTCAAGACTCGCAGGACTGATTGTTGTGTTCTGTGGTCGGTGGATGCATTTTCAAGGGATATTTTTCAGTCTGCCCTGTGCAGAACTTCCTGGTGACAAGAATATACTTACAGCACAAGTGATTGATAATGTGATGTTCTGCTTTTGTCCAGTTCACTCCTGTGCATACCTACGAAGTGTGTTGAAGACAAAAACAACAAGGCTGAGATTGATGTATGTGGGAATGCTTTCGTTGTACTCAGTTCAGTTATGTGCTTGTGACGATGGTGAAACAGTCAGCCGCGGACTATATCACAGGATGTGGTTTCACTTTTTTAGAGATTTGCAAGAACAAAACAGGCAGTGAGACTCAGATGCCTGCAAAATTAAAGTTTATGTGAAGCTTTTCATCCCAGATAGACGAACATGAAAACTATTGATGTCAATGAGCTTGAATCAGTTGGTTCAAAATCCCCATTAAAAAAAAAAACTGATACTGGAATTTACTTAAGGTGTATCTTTGCAACAACACTTTCACTGTCATGGTGATGAGTTGTAAATTGTTTTTTTATGGTTTAAAGATTTTACATTTATGTATTTCACATTATCTCTAAAACTTTCTAATGCATAATTCAGCAAAATTTACAAATCATTAGATCCTTTTTCTCCCACAGTTGAGTTTACACTGTATGATTCCACTGCACTGATGGCTGCATTGTTGACCTGTTTTGTTTTGTATGTTTTCTGACCTTATTTGAAGGCTCAGAATTCAGCAATTACTATTTCACTATTGAGGTATATAGTCAATGTATCATTTGATTGAGAGATTGCCAAATTGTCCATAAACTGCTTATGTGTGAATTCAAGTTGCCAATTATTTGTTCTGAATAACAGCTAGTTTGTCTGCTACATGTGTATATAAATATAATGGATCAAATGATTACATGCAAATTTAAAGCCTTGCCATGACTTAGCAGCAAGGTAGCTGGTGAACCGTAGCTGAGCATTTAAGAGTTAGAGTTTTCTCTTGAATCATTTCAATTCATTATTTTTTATCGAATGTGACCAAAGTGCTAAAAATATATACAGGTTTGTTTCAATTGTAACAACTGCAATTAGAGCAATCAATCAATATTAACAAATAAGTGTACTCTATGTGTTTGTTAGAACATAGCTTTGAGCAGGGATGGACTGAAGGAATAATTCAGGCTAGGAATATGATACCATCACAGCCATGTGGCTTATGCAAAACACCAGAACTTTAAGCAATGTGACCAGACAAGTTATAAATTTAGCTCCTCTTCTCATCTAGGGGAAAGTGATCCAGATTAGAAAATAGAAAAAAAAAAATGAAAGAACAAAAAATATGAAGAGTAGAATGGTATTTCAGATGAGGAGAAAATTGCCCCGTCTAGCAATGGCAGTAATGATAAAAAATAATAATATAAAATCCCTCCCCTAAATTGTTTTTTTCCCTCTGTCTCCATCCCTTTATCAAGGAGGTGCAAGTAGTTTCAGTGTTTTATGCAATCCTGCTGATAAATATTTAAAAAAAGAGGTGTGTCAGACGTCCTGTACACCACTGATCTTAGAAAAAGATTTTAAAAAGTGACAACAAAGCCAGCAGAAAAAGTTAATTGTTCCTGTGTTTCATGTAAAAGGTCATCTTTGGACTGTTATTGGGAGCATGTAATTGACCAGAGGTGATGATGAGAGCAGAGATGTGAGGCAGGGCAGTATGGAGGAAGGTTTGGTCTGACTTCTTGGTGCCAGTTTGCAGCCAGAATTTCCACAGCAGAACTTTGAACAAGCTGTACTCGCCATTGATGCCTGACTGAGTGAACATAAAAGCCTGTGAGTTTCCAAGAGAAAGAATGATTTACTTTTGCTTCAGATCCTTCAGATCTACAGAAACAGCTACTACTAAAGACAGAGGCAGTTAGTTTGTCAAGTTCTGCAGCAAAATCAAAACAGAAGACAGAAGTTCAAGGAAAAAAAATGATGATGATGATGATGCAATTAAAGGAATCTGCTGGACCATTGTCTTAATTGCTTTTGGATATCCCTCAGAAACTGCAAGATAATGTACTTTACCTATAGATACATTCAGAATAGCACTGGTGAAGGGAATTTTCCATATAAATGCAATCATTAAAGATAGATTGGGCCTAAAAACGAACTTTGTGGTACACCACAAGACACAGGATCAGCAGAAGATTAAAAAAAAAAAGATCAATGATGAGTTGAACTTATCTTATACAGATTTTCTCCCCCGAAAATCTGCTGTATCATTGTGATGTAAGTAGGAATGTATATCATACATTACATCTGGGCCGTGTTCTAGTAATCTTACTTCTTAATACCTCAGGTGATAATACATTGGCTTTGCTGTCAGAAGGTGGAATATGAACATGATTTCAAGCCCACAAATTGCCAGAAGAAAGCTATTTTTTCAGCTGAATAAAGGAGATTATTTAAGGCATGAGAAATGACAGGTATCCGAGGAAGAGCAAAATAATACACTGACAGAAGTGAAATATGCAAACTTGCATCATTCTGCATTAAGCTAACCTATCCAGTATCCAATATATTTGAGTCTTCACTCGTAAATTAACTTTGCAGATCTACACTAAGTCCCATAACAAAGAGACAACTATTGTCATCCCCTCTCCTCCTCCTGTCAGTACCACCTCTGCACACCAGCTGCACCCAACTTGTCTCTATTTCTTCCCAACCCTGCTCTTAATAAACGGGAATATTCAGTGTCACTGTTGTCAGAACTGATAGGATTCATACAGTCTCAGGACAATGACATCAATATCTGCATGTGTTAGATGCTTGGCTCATTGCAGTGTAACCTCCTTATCAGAGCAAAGCTGTAAAAAGAGCAAAAAATGTGGGGCAAGTCTGGTAGCTGTGGTGTCAGTCAAACTGTGTGTTAGCTCTTTGTGTTTTTAAATGAATGGCAGGAGATGCACTCCAGTGACAGATCTGTGAGATATTAATGCAAATTCCTGCCTCGAGGTTTTTGGGTGTGTGAATTATTTTCTTACAGCTACCACAGCTATAAGCCACCAGTGTAATTACATTGCTGCTGGTCCTCTCTGAGTTAATAAGGACATTTTGTTTTATTCTCTTAATGAAATGAATGAGATACCTTGACACTTTACAAGTCAGATTTTTGAGTTCCATTCCATCTTGGCAAAGCTGAATAGACTTGTCTTCTGAAAGGACAGGAAAATCTTTTAAAACTATATAACAGCACAATGAGGCTGGAGTGCTAACCTGCCAGTGGTCACACAGCATGATGAGCATCAACAGTATTCCAATTACAAGGACTCTATAGCTTCTCTGAAGAGGGGATCAAAGTCCTTTTTTGTCTTTGGCTCAGACCAAAGTCATGCGGGGAAGACAGAACAAAAGTGATTTTTCTATTTATGGAAACCGCCAGTGTAATGAAACTATAAGCCATCTTTTTAGCCTTCTAGGTCTTGTGAAAATGTCCTCATGAGGGTTGATATTTTCCTTTTCTAAAAATAAGAGCTTCACTTTGGCATTTCATCTCTCAAAATCTCATTTCTCATATGTCACAGATGTAATGACACAATACAAGTACAGGAGGGGTTTTATAATAACTTGAATAACATGGACATCTGCTGTTAGGTGTAATAAGGGGACGGTGTTACGCATAAATATAGCAAACAGCTGAACTGACAAGTCACCCAGCATTTTACTATTTCACATTTTTTCTCAAACAACCCCACTGAACTCAACTAGAAAACTTTCACTATGTTCCTTTGTATTACGTTTTGCTAATGCTACATACCTACCCAAGTAGCTTTTATAAGACTGGAATAAGAGACTTCGCCTTTCAGCATCAAACTACCTTCCTTTAAGAGATGCCTCAGTTTTTTTGAAGTGGGGTTATAAGTATGATATGTGCAGTCCCCCCCCCCCCCCCCCCCCCCCCCCCCCCCCACACACACACACACACACACACCACACACACACACACACACACACACACACACACATACACACACTGAGAACTACTGGCGCATTGTGCTGCAGCGAGACAAAGGCAATAAATGGTTGTGAATGGGGACAAAATTGTTCCCAAAATCAGCAGTCATGCATGGTTAACCTCGGGGTTAAAAGTCACTGTATTTACTCCAACAAAACATTCATTCATCCATAGTCACCTGATCAAACCTGAGTAGTGTATTTTTGTGAATGTATAATTTGGCTTCACAGGGTCACATCAAATGTATCTATGTTTGTGTGCTGAAAACGAGCCAGTGAGTGCAGGACTCTGTGTGTGTGTGTGTGTGTGTGTGCAGGTATGTGTATGTGCAGGCATGCTAACAAGGAATGGGGGTTGGGCACAGCTAGCTAAATGCAAAGACAGGTCAAGGCCATAGCTGGTGGGGAAGGAGCAGGTCAAGCCTGTACAACTGCTGAGATCCTGAGTCAAGCCTGTGGCTAATACCTGCCTGCTGTGCATACAGCTGATCTACTGAACATTTCATTTGATCATTTACATGATCCTGTCTGCCATTTCATTCCTGTCTTAGGAGACAGTCAGTGGGGTAGTCACATAGTTCCCTCAGCCACAACTGAAGATAAAAGGCCTCAGTGCAGACTGTGCATTTACCTTACTGACCTGCTTTAGAGGATTTTTCTTCCGTGTTGCCATCAAGACAAGACAACCTCCTGACATATTTGTCACTCTCACAACACCCCTCTCCTGCTCCTGCTCCCTCGGGACTCACCCATTGTTTTTAAAAACCCATTAAAGGAGCTAAAAGAGATACAGTAAAGTGCTAATAAGCATCATCCATTACAGCAGGCGTCTGGGAGTTTCTCCTTACATGATGTGACACACAATCACTGGAGCTGTAAATGATTTAATGCATTTTGGCCAAATTTTGATATGACCTGGATCAACACTTTACACTGTGTAAATTTATTTTTCCTCCTCCCACTGCCAACGGCACAATGGCATACCGTGTCTCTGTTAAGAGTCAGGTAAGGAAGAGTCCATCATTTAAAGGTTCCATATTTTACACTTTTGTGCTTTACTTACTTTGATACTTTCACAGTATTAATATTGAACCTGGACCTTAATGTACTGGACATATAATGTATTATATTCAGGAAATTTGAAGATTTTGTGTGTTTATCTCTATGAGCTGTTTTGATTCTGGTTTTGAGAACAATAGGTCCAGCACTATTCTTTCTTGGAGGAGGTGATTTTTTCCTGTTGGCTTCAAGTCTTTTATCAGTCTCAACAGAACATTGCACAAAAATATAAAAGAACTACCAAAGCTCAAATTTCAATTGCATCAACACAACAAAAACACCATGATAGTGTTGAGCTCTCAAAAAACTATTTTGTCATGTTGACTGCTAACTGAGCTGACACGAGTCACATGATGACATGAAGTATATCTATCTATGACAGTGTTGCATTCTCGGAAGAGGCTCTTTCGAGTCTGGTGAAAAACAGGTGTCATTCTGGGTCAACACCTCCTTCAACCTTCAAGGTACTCACCACTCACAGATATCATATAAATACACTCAGATGCCTGCCCTTGACTGCGCACCTGTCTCCGAGAAGAACAACAGCATCAGTCACTGCCAGCAACTCACAACATTCATTTCTCTGGGTTTTCAGCTAAGTGTCCTCCAACACCTGTAGGGATGGAGGTATCATCTCCGTCTGCCGGGGCTGTGAGGAGAGGCTGCTTCTCTGCTGTGATCTGACCAGAGTCTGTGGTTTCATAAGCAGGATAAACACAGGAGGAAGCTGCAAGGGCTTAATGCAGGTATTCAAGGTGAAATGAAAACTAAGATGAGAACTAAGACTAACGATGATGTCACTTTGAGGTATTGACATATTCTGTTTCAGGGGTCAACGAAAAAATACACAACACAGCTCCACATAGCATACAAATGTATGCAAACCTCTTTCCAACTCACATTTAGTGTGACAATAAGTAAATAGCCCACAACTGTGAAATAAAAACACATAAAAATGAACATTTTTTCAAACGCTTTATCTTCCATCAGCTTAACTCATTCAACTTCAATTTGTTCAACTTAAATGTCTAATTCCATCTTCCACATCTTGTCTTGTCTTATGACCATAACTAGTGAGGAGTAATCAGTTGATAGTCAACTGAAAGGCTTCTTGACCTGCTTTACAAGAAATAACAACTTTGTTAATTGAATCTGGCAAGTTATTGTTTCACAAGTAGAAAGGTGCAACTTTTCCGTATGTCATAATTAATGTTTAATCTAAATATAATGGGTTTTTTTTTCCTTTTGACGATGTTGATAGACTAAAACATAATAGCACATAATAGGTGAGGAACTGCTCACTCACCACTTTATGTCATCATAATGAACATTTTCAGCGTTCCTTTGCTCCATTCATCCACTGTTTCTTAAGTTGTTGTAACACAAGATTGTCCTCTTGAAAGATGAGCCCACAGGTCATTTGTGCAGCAGCTTATTACGACCCACAGTTAGGTTTTATTGTTGGGCGACCTCCAGCAGCCGTAGTGATTATGGTGGGAGCAAAGGAGGGAGTCAGGTGATGTCGTATATAAAGTGATAAATTCTGCATTAGTTAAGCGAGGGGAGGAGGGAGGACATTGGGGTTGGACAGATTTGTCAACAAGACACAGGAAAGTGCTGTTCAGTACATGTTTTAAACCAGTCTTCTGCTTTATTCATGAATGTTACAACCTTAGCTGCAGTTTTATTCATGTAACCATGATGACAAGGTCCTGTACAGACAGTCCTATCAGTCATATCAGGGGTTAGTGACAAATGACCAACATGGCTGTAGGAAGGACTTGTTGGTTGACCCATTAGTCGTCAGTAAAAAATGGTCATATGGTTATAGCTTTCTTTTCACAATAAAAGTCTGATTTGAGCTCATTCCTTTTCTTTTTTGGCATTGTTCCTTTTTCCAATGTCTTTTTTTGATGTATTTTTTCATTGATATGTATTCAACTGTTCACTATGAAAATCCAATTATAATAATGACACCAACAGATTGTAATCAGTTGTCAATAACCTCTTATTTTTTATTAAGTCTAACAAAGGACTCATTTGGATCTGAAATGGTCATGATTCAGAGAACTGTGAATAAGATGGGCCCTTCCAGGCTTGTGTTTAAGATCTTGTTGCTATGACGACAGCAGGAGATAAAATTTAATCTGAGGTTTGAAGAGCCAAAAAATAAATAAATAAATATATGAAAATAGACTTGTGTCAAATTATCCAGAATAAAATCAAGCTCAGTTATTCAGGAAGACCACAGCTGATCCCTTCAGGTAAAAAAAGAAGGAAAAGAAACGAGCCAAGAAATCCAGGCAGTTTATGATTCATCATTATGGAACACTGCAGATCCACCTACTATATTTAAATAACATCAGACGTAAGGCATATATCTACATCACTATTGGACCTGACAAGACTGATCATCTTATGGTGGCTCCTGTCAGCGTCAGAGGTGAAGTAAATCCTCCTGTATAATACATTAAAACATGCATTAGGCAGTAGGCAGGTTAGCAATAGGCAGCATCTCCTGTGGAGTCTGTCTGCTATTAATGCTCCAGTGTCATGCTGTTCTGTGCTTTTGATTGATCATTGATTTATGTCTCAGCACTTCGTGCACTGGGGCAGATCTATGTTGCTTCATCCCTGGGGAGCACACTGGTCTGCCAGTTTCACTCCCCACAATAGTGGTCTTACACCTAAAGTAAAATGGATTTCATATATAGAGATTTCTGTATTTATTCACAGAAATCTGTATTTTAGAAAAATATATAAACCCTTTTGATTTTAACTTACTGAAATTCAAATCCAGAAATATCTCATTTTACAAATTCCCTCCCCTCACTCTTTACTTGCGGGATCTTTGGTGGCTGGCTCAGATTTTTCCTGCCCTCACAGATTCTTTCAAGTTCCATCAAGTTGGACTGGTGGGTGTTTGTGAACACTTATCTTAAAGCCATTCCACATATTCTCAATAGGAAGTCGAGGCTTTGACCAGGGCCTCTCATGGTTGTCTGAAGACTTTCCAGTTTTAATTTGGCTTGAGGTCAGCATGTTTTTTTGCCAGTCTCACCCAGATGTGTGTAAGTTTGTGTCTCCCCAGTTCTTTCACTTAACTGTATTTGTTTCCTTCTAATTCAAGTTGAATCATTTGAATGTGAGTCAGCGATCAAGGACACTCGAAAGAATTCGGCCATAATTGGGAGTGACACTGCAGAGAAGCTGAGCACTCACTAACTAAAGCACTTTTTGTAATTAATAAGAAGAATGTGAAGTGTAAATCTGTGCCAAAAAGAAAAGAAAAGTTTTCTGTTTTGCATTTAAATTATAACACCATTTAGCAAGAGGCAGAAAAAACAGATGTTGTTGAATTTCAGTTGTGCAGTTATGATTTTTTTTTCTCAAATTTTCCAGCCAAGCAGCCAAGATACAAGATACAATGTATTGTAGTATTTTGTATTAGTAACAAGAGAGACTAAACAGGAACCGAGTAGAAAGTCTGTTTTACTGTGGGGCTTGTGAACATGTGAACAGGATTAGTCCTTGTCGGTGGGATGCTGATCTCTCTGATGTCGACCACATTCCTGGATTTGCTTAAGTTATTTAGGACCTGCACAGATGTGATGTCCGGGGGTGGGCGAGAGGATAGTACGTAGTGCTCTAAGTAGCACATCGAATCACCACCAGTTTTTATGTTTGCATGGATGGTATTTTGCAGTCGAAAATTTTCCCTCTCTAACTTTCTGTCTGACTGATCAGCCAACATCATAATTATTATAAGATTGTGATTTTAACAGCAGTTTGGTAATGGTTCATATGAGGCAATCTGGCAAAATGATAACATGACAATCTTTTTTTTTTTTTTTACAGTGGATAACAATCAACAATTCAATTTGATACATGATCTGTTTAGAGTTTTCACCAGATTTCACTCCCTTTAATTTCTGACTGGAGGTTGTGATTTGTATCTTTCCACCATGTCAGTGTTTGTCTGCTTGCCACCACTGTGCTGTTTCCTGTTCACAAACTGTGACACAACCAGTCTCTCTTTTTACTTACTGGACTGCACTGTTATTTATTTATGAGCTGTATGGAAGTGGAAGTGGAGGTGGAAGTGGAGGAGGCTCATTTAGCTTGCCCCTCCTCCACAGTCTCGGGCAGCAGCCACTGATGGTTCTGGTTCTGCTCAGGTAGAGAAGTGGTTCATGTACTACTAAACCAAACTCACCGAGGCTGCAGAGCAGAACAAAGACTTCTGTCTCCATCTGCAGCCCGCAGATTAGCTCCTGAACAGTTGACAACAGGCTCATAAGAAACTGAACATTTACAGTTAAATATAGAACATATGGGCTATGTGTTAGTTATGTTTTCATACGTGTTCCATGGTCTGACAGCAGAGAGAGAAAACCTATAAATGAGAAAGCTTCATTAGTTGAGCTGGGTTAAACTACTCTATATGTGTGCACAGAGAGGAGGACAGGAGAAGACATGAAACCAGCTCACAATGGGCAAGATGAAAATACAATGTAACAATGTACAGAACTTTCAGTCAGGGCTACACAATACTAAATGATCGGGTGTTGTACTCCCAATGCATGCACCATGATATCATTAATCATTGCTATTATCATCATAACAGCAAGCTTCGCAGTGTTTGAATGCTGCCATTCCTGGTCTCTCTTCTTCGGCTCCTTTCAGCCACCTCTCTCTCAGTTCAGCCTATAGAATGTGGACAGCACTCGTGGTGTGGAGGTTTCTTCCTGTTAAAAGGCAGAGCTGCCTCTCTCGACTCCACTTGATGAAAGTAGCCAAGGTTTGCACAAAAAGTCACTAAATCTGTTGCTCAGTGCTTTATGAAAGAAGCATAGACTCCCAAATCACTAAATCTAGTTCCAGAGTGACTAAGCTGGCAACAGGGGAGAGGCAAAGCTCCTGTGGCAGTGGTAGATCCATCACACGACTATAACCACTCCAGCTTTAGACTGGAGGACTGCCTACATAATAAACACATTAATTAGATATAATAATAATATAAAATAATAAGATTCACATTCACATATATTTATGTACACATCTATACACATATCCTTTACCCTCAAACAATGTTTTACACTGTACACTTTGTTTTAATGTACATTTTATGCAGCACCAAATAATAATACTGTTTCAAGTGGAGCTAACTGACCGTAAACATATAAGTTGTATAACATAAAGCACATTGACCAGATGAGGCCTTGTAGTTACTGTTGTTACTTAATGAGTCATGAAAAGAATTAGCAGACAGCACTCTGTTTTAACAATGATACAAAATGTAAAAAAACAGCACTTTAGAGAGATGAAGTAGAGCTGAGAGGCCAGTCTGTAAAAATAGCAACAGAAGAATAAAACACATAAGACATAAGGACCCGAGGTACTGCAATAACTGGAAGTGGCTCAGATGAGTATATCAGCATCTCTATGGAGGCTGAACAGTCTGCTCAGAGTGGGAATTATGCCTCTGGACTATAAGTGGGAAACAATGTGTGACAGTTTGACATGTAACAACATCACATTCTTTCCTTATTGCACAGGGGTAAAAACAATAATGCCTATACCCCCTAGAGGACCCTACAACGTTTGGTAAAATGACTTGTATTATTCTTTCTCTCATGAAGGCTCTTTAAAAAAGGCTCTTAGACTGCTTATATAAACTGCACCATGTTTAATGCTGAGTTTGACTCTACACAGGACCTAGCACAGCAAAAGTATAATCACCCTCAGGTACTAACCTAGACTCCAGCCATGGTAGAGGACCCTGGTTGGTTGTTGAGAGCACTGTGTGAGGACAGTCAGGGGTTAGGAGGTCAGTTATATAATCTGGTACCAGAACAAAATATTCTGCAAAAACTGGAAACTATTCAAAACTTGTAGCTATATGGAGAAACACTCACAGTTAAGGAACTCACAAAACACTGGAGTGGTTCTTTAAAGACAGATAATTATCCCCACACTTAATTAAAGAAAAAATACATTGGCCGACCCAAATGCTTATTGCAGATATGTGATGTTGTTACTGCATCTGAAGCTTCAAGTTCAGCACCACTTACTGCACCTCACACAGTGTGTTGGTTAGTTTCTTAATTGCTTTATTATTCAGTGTTTTCCATTACACAGGTTTGTAATGTGGTAAAATGTGCCCACTGATGCATTTGCAACACAGCAAAGAGAAACTCTGCTGCTGTTCAAGACATGTTATGGTTTAGTGTGTGTGGCCCTGCTTTGGTTTCAAGGTGGAGGTGAGGAGTTTTCACACTGATCAAGCAGCTTCAGCAGGCTACAGTCCAGAACAGAAGAGTCTGGACAAGGACATGTCTTTTGTTGTTCAGCCTCTGAGCTCCAGCACATTCAGTGTGAGATCAAATAATGGGTGTTTCAACATAGAGCTTGAATGTAAGGTCTATAAGTGGTTACCAGTATAGAAGAGTAATGTTAATTTCACAAATTGAAACTTCCAATTCTCAATCAACTCTGTCTCATTTATGATGTTGAATCTTTAAAGGAAACGTGTATCCAGCTGCTTGTGAACCATTGCAGTTTGGATACTAGGAGCTAAATGTCACATATTGTACACTTTTACCTACTCTGTCAAGTGCTCATGATGGAGCTCTTCTGATTGGCTGACTGTTTTCTGAGTGACTGAATAAAAATATAGTGATTTCCAGTAAACACAGAGAAACCAAATTCTGCAAGGTGGGCGGGGCTTGGTAAATGGTAAATGGACTTGCACTCATGTAACGCTTTTCTACTCACTTGGACCACTCTAAGTGCTTTGCACTGTTTTTGTCGCATTCACCCTTTCACACACATTCATACAGTTCGCAGACAGGCTTTTGGGGGATAATCATTCTCACACATCCACACATCGAAGGGCAAGTACGGGTTCAGAGTCTTGCCCAAGGACACCTCGATATGTGGCCTGGAGGACTGAACCACGACCTTCCAGTTTGTGAATGACCCTCTCTACCTCCTGACCCACAGCTGACCAGTGGCTTCGTGACTGCTTTGTTGTGACATTACAAAGTAAGAGAAGTCGTGACAGCTTTAGGGCTCAGGCTTTTCTGAATACAGGCTGTGCATTTCTCTGTCGACTGAATCTTTGAGACTTTCAAATTATTAATATTAAACCTTGACCTTAGACCCTGTCGACGAGTGCTGCTCTTTGTGAGAAGTGTTGGGTTTCTCTCTATAATAAAGTAAGGTCTCAACCTCACCCTGTAAAGTGCCATAAGATCATGCATGTTATGACTGGGAGCTATACAAATAAAACTGAATTGAATTGAATAGACCTGCTTTATAATCAAATAAATCTTTATACAACATGGGGCCTTTGAAAAGTCTGTATCTCCCTCACAGCATGTAACTCTCTCTAAAGATGAAACATGGCTTTATCATCTTATTTCCAATTGAATGAGCTGAAGGACAAAATATATGTACCTGTCTAAATATTTGTGGATTGCACATTTGTAGCTTTGCAAAAATGTCTGCTGGTGCATAAAACGGTGCTGCTGAAGAGGGCAAAAGGAGGTGGTTGGAGTTTAGGTGCTGGCACGATGGTGAGCCTGTGTGCATCAGAAACTTGTCTCATGCAGAGGTGGGCAGCAGGGATGGGCTGCTTGTCCAACAGAGAATGCTGGAAGTAGGGAGCTGTGAAGCTGTGAATGTGTTGCCAAGGAGCTCTGAATAAGCAGGCTGTGAAGAACAGACAGAGGAGGAAGAGAGAGAAAGCCAAAGAAGCAGAGGAGAGCCTTCATGTGTGCCTCCGAGGGGGGTGAGAGCGGGGGAGGAGGGTATGTTTGTGGCACTGGGAGGAGGGTGGGAGCCAAACTGGTAGCTGACATCCAGGCTTGGTGTGAGAGATTATGGGCAATGAACACTCTCTGGAGCAGAGATCTGCCGAGGAGCCGCAGTGGCCCCGGCAGCACACGCCAGTGGCGGGGCTCTTCTGGAGGCTTTACAGCAGTCATACAGGGAGGAGGAGCAGAGGACAGAGAGAGACAGGCATATGTGTGTTTGTGTGTGTGTGTGTGTGTGTGTCTCACATCAGTCCTCATGATGCACACAAGGAGTGATGTGGGTGGAGATCAGCCTAGTTGAACAATGACAAAAAATGAGTGAGGTTTTGCCTTATATAGTCAGGTGACTCAAATGACCAAAAGAATTAATAATAATAATAGTTTTAATACTACTAATAATAATGTGTAATAAAAATTCAATCAATTAAATGATCAGATACAGAGTGGGAATAGAAATCAGTTCAGGACTGTTGACACTGATTCACCCAAAACTGGAGACCCCATATACAGATCTGATGAAGTGAGCAACACATTAAACTCTGCTTGATGTTTTAATCTTATTTTCCAATGTGTGAGCTGCTATATAGCAAGGTTAGAATTCAGTAAGTTCAAGAAATATTTTCATTTTCATAGTTGTGTTCAGAGTTGATCATGCCAATTTTAATTAGTGTGTGTGCAGTATGGCTGCAATAACAGCAGAAAACAACACAAAAGAAAACAACAGCATTTTAAATCAAGTAAGACAAGCTCAAGCAGAGCCCTCTCTGCTGCTCTCCTCTCTGCTGTTTAAATGAGTTTTTTTTCCAGATATAGTCGTTTTTTCTGTCTTATGAACTTTGTCATTCATGTAAACCAAGGCATCAACAGTTGCTGCATCAGTGTTTAAAGATAATAGCACAAAAGCATAAATTAAAGCACATATCAGGACACACTGAACACAGTCTGCTGGGGAATCAGATGTGAGGGAGATGACGACCGCACAGAGCCACTCCCTCCCTCCCTCCAACAAGGAGATTATGTTTTCACCCATGTTTTCATCCCTTGTTTGTTTGTGAACAGCATTACACTAAAAGTGCTGAAGTGATTCACACAGAAGTTGGAGGAGGGGTGGGACATGAGCCAGAGAGGATCTCATTAAAAGTTGAAGAATATCCAAATAAATTACTATGAATTTTAGTTTGGTGTGTGTGTGTGTGTGTGTGTTTATTTTGGCACAGTGTAAAATAGTGGGTGTTGTTAGAGGCTGAGCAGCGGACTTTAAGACAGCAAGCAGATTTCCATTCACCTCCTCAGAAATCTGTCAAAAACATGTCTGCATGGATTGGTACCACCAGAAGAAGTGTGATGAGTTGACCCTTTAAAATGAGATCATATCATCACCTTGTCAAATGAAGCTTTATCTCCCTCAAAGGTCATTTATTATCGGCTTAATTTCTCACCTCTATGCTCATGAATATTTCCCTCACAAGTTTTTTTTTTTTTTTCCAGCGTGATAAGTTGCACTGAGTTGGTTCTCACATCTGAAGTTTGACCTGTGATATGATCATATAGATCAGAGGTTCGATTCATCCATGCTGTGATTTTTCACAGATCTGCACTGTATCCGTGAAACTAACACTTGCTCCAGAGAAGAGGTGTCATATTCCCCATGCTCTGTGCCCATGATATCGCCTCCTCTGTCTGCTCCTACTCAGCATTGACCAGATGACATATTGGGCAACATAAGTAAAGAGGGCATGAAGGTCTCGGATTCACATGGGAAACACGCAGCCGTGGGCCTGCTACAGTATATATGCAATGTTCTGTCAACTCATTGTCTTTAATGTGTGTAATGAAGTCACAGTGAGATGTCAGCTGGTTTCACTGCAGTTCTGTGTCACCACCAGCAATGACACAGACGACTGGGTTAAGTATACACACTGCTCTCTGGATTTGGAGCACTCATGCATTTTATGAGCAGTGTTAAACTATGGACTATGATAAAAGAATAACACTGTGGCTGAGAACTCAATCAGCATATTTGCTATAAGAGGGAGAGATGGTTCTTGAAAATCCAATAGTTTTTAAATTCCAGTTCACATCAGGAGTTCATATTCATTGCCTGTCATATTGATTCATTCTCTCTTTTGGGTGGATTTCTTGAGAGCCCACACCTTTTGTCCGGTGTCCTTTTTTGTACGGTTGCCCTGAGAGCTCACTGCACTGGAACTTGAGGAAACAATATCATTTTGACATTACATATGCTGCAAATCAAGGGCGTTGGTTTGTGTATGGATGGTAACAATGGAAACTATATTTTGACAGAGCAGATTTGTCCCAGCCAACATTTGAACCAACTGTGTGTCTGTTGTTTAGCAGACACTGATCACTCATAGAGGTGCAGTGTGATAAGTTTGATATATACGTCCTCACATGCCTGACAGCGGGGTGGGGTGTAATAAAAAAGTGTACATAATCAAAGGAATGTACACATGTACACACAAAGTTGTTGTGTCCCAACCAATGTTGACAACAAACCTACGTAAAACACTAACAATAAAATCTCCTTAATTGGAATTAAGGCAAAAAAAAAAAAAAAAACATTTGAAGAACAGTGGGACACACTCACTTTCTATTGTAATGTACCCTTTTACATTAAAAGCTTTGAACACTAAGTCCCAAATTTTCAAATCAGAGCATTTGCATATTTGGTCATGTTGTGTATTTTTAAAGTGTTTAAGACATTTTCTGAATGTGTTTGCGTTTTTTCTATTTTCATGTGTTTTGTTAAGCTGCAGTGCATTGAGCTCAGAATAATGTATCGCTCATGAAGCAGCACTGGGAGCCAAGCTCCATGTATTCACACGGTTTAAAATAGTTGATCTTTACGTAATTATAATACGTCATATTCTCACTGTCGACCAAAGAAATCTCAACGCAATGCAATTAAACCACTCAAATGTTTTATTTGCATCAGTGTTTGCTGTGCATATTGCTTTGCATAATTGGCCCGAGGGTAGTTGCCTTTGATATTTTTAAAATTACATGCGCACACAGAGGACAGCTGCTGGAATTTCTTTTTTGGACTTACACTGGGAGGTGTCACCGTGTGTGAGACTTAATATTTTCAGCTGAAAGCACATTTATTGGCCTTGGAATAAAACAGTGAGGACTGGTGAAGGTTGATGGTTGTCAGCTCATTAATCATATATTCAGGGAGAAAGTCCTTTTGGAAGAAGCTTCTCCTGTGTCTCTCCACAGGGTAAATACACTGCTTCACACTGTGTGGGCTATGTGGTGGCCCAATCTTATGGATTTTCTCTCCTTTCTGTCTCTGGTGGATGGAAATAGTGGGTGTAAAGCAATTTTTTTGAAGCTTGTGAGTTACACAGGTTGCAGGTATTTTACTCTTTTCAGTGTTAACATGTCTCATCTCAGTATTCGTTTTGAATTCCTGTCCCACCAGGATGTAAGAAGGTTGATCAGCTTCTCATAGTGTGTCCAGTAAACAGAGTGGCTCAAGACATGATAACTGGATCAATCAGTCAATCAATCAATCAATCAATCAGACTTCCATGCAATGCAAGAAAGTACTTAGAATGGAATAAAAGCAATATTCTTCTCTCTCACACTTTAAAAGAAACATGGGTGATCGCACCATGATGAACACACTGATACATTCTTAAGGAAAGACACTGAAGAGTGGAAAAACAAAGATAAAGGTTGGCTGTTGAAAAATGAATAAAATACTAAAATAAAGGAGTTGTAGTGTAGCTAGAAATAAAAAAAGGGAGCATATTAAATGAACAGATACAATAATAAAATGCTGAATGAATCTTTATGTGAATAAAGCAAGTTTAGAAATGAAGGAAAATAAATGTAAAAAAAAAAAAAAAAAAACAACAACAACAACATGGGGTATTAAAAAGAAAATATGCAGAAAACAAACAGCTTAAAATATATAAATAAATGGCAGGAACAAAAGTATAAATAAATAGAATTAAATAAAGCACCAGCCCACATTTGTTGAGTTTTCTTTTAAAAAACATAAAGACCTTCTTCTGCCCTCAGGTCTTTTGAGAAGCTATTCCACAGACATGGACCATAATAATGACAAGGTGCCTCATAGGTTTCTGCTCTGACTGTGGCCTAAATGAAAAGGTCATGACCACAAGACCTGAGAGGTGTACGAGGTTTGCAGGCTGAAAGCAAGTTGGCTAAATAAGTAGGACTAAGAGAGACAAGAGCCTAAAAAAACAAAAAGTGATGTATTCATTCATTTTCTATACTGCTTATCCTCACTAGGGTCATGGGTCACGGGTGAGCTGGAGCCTATCCCAGCTGACTAAGGGTGAGAGGTGGGGTATCAGTCAATCAATCAATCGGACTTTCATACAAGCAATGCAAGAAAGTACTTTACAGAATAAAAGCAATATTCTTCCCCTCTCTCGAGCACTTCAACATTTATATCTGTCTAGACAACCATTCACACCTACAGGCAATTTAGAGTCGCCAGTGAACCTAACCTGCATGTCTTTGGTCTGCGGGAGGAAGCCGGAGAACCTGGAGAGCACCCACGCATGCACAGGGAGAACATGCAAACTCCACACAGAAGGGCCCCAGCCAGCCAGCAGGTTCAAACCCAGAACCCTCTTGCTATGAGGCAACTGTGCACCACTGTGTAAGTGATGTAATTCATTTTTGAACAAGTGAGATTTAAGACAAATAATAAATAAGTAAAGGAGCAACCCCTACTGTATGAGTCAGTATCCATCTTGTAGATTTAGCTTGGAGCTTTAGCAAACCACTGTCAGGCTACTTTAAAGTGGTTAAATCATTAGACTGAGATGTTTATACATGTATGAATGGGTGATGCCTTTTATTTCTGTGCAATACTTTTAGTTGACCTTTTCTTTGATGATATTTGCAATGTCAGTGTGTTGATTTATCAATTGATATATTTCATGTATTGATTGTACACTGAAAAAAAGCAATAAATCAATGGTAAGATACAGAGGAGTCCAAAAGCCTGAGACCACTTCCTGCAGCTATAGTGTGTTTTAGGAAAAAAAAAAAAAAAAACTAAATTAGCCAAAGGCAATCACCAGCAGTGGTTATCTTACAATCACGTTATCTCATTATGACTTCTAATTGTATCTCTAAAATGTGGTTCACACTGCTCAGGCTCTCACCTATGAATAATTCTAATATTTGTTGAAGATATCTGTTGAAGGTGTCATTTAGACTAATCAGTCACATTCATTATCCTTTCTTAATTAGCCTCCAACGGTTGCTCTTGAAAATTACTGGTGTCAAACTTTCAGATGTGAGGAAGCAAGAGATTTCACAAAAGAAGGGAACATACCCTTTAGAGAGACCAAAGGGGATTTTTATTATTTTTTCTGTGCTTTCAGGCTGTGAAATCGTATCACAGGCTAAATACTCCTTTAATTAAAAAAGATAATTGTGTGAAATCATGCTTTTAAATAACAGATACTGTTGGGTCGTGGTTTTAAACACCTGCTCCTAAATTTCTTGTTGTTGTTGTTGCTGTTGGACCAAGTCACATATGACTTACAAGAAAAAAAAAAAGGAACGAAAACATGAAATTGTGTTTCTCTGTACACTTGACAAGGTTGGAATAGTACACACATCTTAAGGCAGGGGTGCTCACACTTTTTCAGCCTGAGAACAACTTTTAAGTCAAAATGATCCACCAACATTATAAATGCTTTACATTTTTTTATAGGACACATCATATATATACAATATGTTGGTTTACCTTTTATAATGGCATGAACCCATATGACACAATAAATGTCCAATGTCCATACATTTTTGGTCATTACCTTACTCTGATGACATGCACTGAATCGAATCAGCCAGGGTTGCATAGTCTGGACAGTAGCTGCTGGTGGCCAGCCTCAGGCAGGCTTCCAAATGATCATCAGTCACCAATCAATTACATTTCGAAAATGACATGGTGAAAAAAAGTCCTCCTCTCATCCTGTATGGAAATGGTTAGTTTTTGGCTTCTTACTTGGTCCAGTTGCCCCATTCATCTTTATGCCAGGGGCAGGGCACAAAACACTGGAAGGCTAACTAATTAGCTCACCGGAGTTTTGCAGTAGCTTGCACAGTTTATGCATGGTTTACTGCGCATGTGCAGTGACCTGTGACTCATTGGATAAGTGGGAAATTGCGATCTCCCCACATTGTCTTCACCCCTGCCTTAAGAATATGGTGATTCTGTCCAACCTTTTTCTTTTTTCTTTTCTTTTTTTTTGGGGGGGGGGGGTTCAACCTTTCCAGGTCATCTCAGTGTCTTCCTCTTATTCCAGGTTCAGTCTGGTTAAGATCAGCTCAGGCAGAGAAAAAACAGAGACAGAACTCCCATCCTGAGTCTTCCTCTTCCAGGCTGCACAATATCTCAGACCACCTAACCTCACACATGCATTGTACACTTCATATTTCTGATATTCATTAAACATTTAACAATGATAAATTGTTTGCTAGTCCTTGCTAGTGAAAGGCACCTTGAGTTGTGGCACTGGTGATGACTGGTGAGTGGATATGGGGTTATACACAGGGAGGCTTTGTTTCGTGATGACCAGCAGGTGGGTTGAATGGCAGATGTTTCGAATGATGTAATCAGGTTGGTGTCCACAGAGTGCTGGGAAACAAACACTCATACACAGACAAACGAGCAGAGGAACACACAGGTGTTGTACATATGTGGTAGCTCAGATGTTCGGGGTAAGCAGACCCTGCAGATGTCATACTGTAACCCTCCGACCCTGTATACAGCTGACCTTCATATTAACCCAGACAGGAGAGGAGAGCTGGGCTGAACCATGACAACACTGTATTGATTAATAGATCTGGAAATGAGGAAGCGACACAACCATAAACCCGTAATTTTGATTGTCTTATTCAGCCGACTGTTGAGAGACTCCCGGGGTCCAATAACTTGTTGACAAGTCTTGTAACTGAAGCCTGTCCAATAGAATTGTTCTCTCACTAAACCAACAGCACCTAATTGTTTGCTGTATGGAAATCATCATTAGCTCCTGAGTGTGCTGTGAGCAGTTGTTTCTCAGTGAGTGAAATGTGGCAAAGCAACAACATCTAATTGTGAAGCTGGAAAAAGAAACGCTGTTTGATCCGAGTTTACATGGAGGAAGCTGCAGCCCGGCTCCTTTCAGCACAGATGTTATTCTCTTTGGTTTCGATAAGCTCTGCGCTCTTCCTCCTCGTTTCTTCTCTCCTCCGCTCAGCTACAGTACACTCACAGTCCTGTGAGACAATCAGGCCAATCAAACGATGTTTACCAGCCATTAAGATCATCTGCTCGCCTCAATGAGAGAGGAAATGAGGAGAGTGGAAAGAAAAATCAACAACTTTTGGAGACAGATCCTTAATTGTTTTTACTGCATTTTGACATTAATTAGCTTGAAATGTAGTGAGCAGAGCACGAGGGACAAGATGGCTCCAACTGGGATTTATAAGGTAGACAGCGAGACATTTCTCCAGCACTTAAATGTCTATCATGGGCCTCTAAGTGGGCTCTCTGCAACACAAATACAGTACTGTAGCCACAGTCTGACAATTAGCATTTACAGTAAATCTGCATGCAGATCATGTGTTTGTTTGAACTCTGCTTTTCATCTCTTTAAATGTATTCAGTGAAATGAAATGAATAAAAATGCATAAAGTTAGTTGTCGTTGTTGTTTTTCCAACATATGTTCTAGCATATAAGGCTATCATATCTCATCAGTAACTTATTATGCTGTCATGACATGTATTATTTATATTCATGGTCTCCACTGACTGTTTCTAAGTTATGCACTGAAGCAATGTCAAAGTCTAATCAGCACAGGGTTGCAATGAAGGGCACTGAGCTGTTGGTGCCCCACACTGAACAAACTAATCTTTTCTATGACTTCCATATTTACAGTCTTACATTCCCGTGTGCCTGCACTCTAAGGTCCACAGTGACAAAAGCATGAGCCCTCTCCCACCCACTCAGTGTTTCGTGCTAGCAAACTAGCTGCCATCCATATGACTGAAAGAATAGCCTCAAATAACTGTGCTGCATCCTCCTATTGCTGCTGACAGAACCAGCCTGGATGTTTGATCTCCCTCAGCAGTGTGATGAAGGTTAAATGATATTTCCCTAACCTTAACTCAGAGCTCTAGAGGAAGAGGAAACAAATTTGAACCAAAAAGAAAAGTTCTATACATATATGTATATATGTACCATGTACTCAGATGCAATCAACACACATCCTGTTATAACCCATAGTCACATCATCAACACATCCATCCTGTTTGCTAACTCATCCCTGGTGGATGGTGTCAGCTGTCTGGAGAACAAGCTAATGATGGTGAGAAGTGAGCTTTAAGCTATGTTAATGTTGTCAGTTTGTAGGTGTTTGCTTCAGAGTAGACTCTTACTCTGATGATTTTAGCACCCACCATGATGTAAATGAAATCACAGCCCCAAGCTGTCTCTGCTAACAGTTACCGCTCTGAGCCATCACGTGTTATTATATGAACATATCTTTCTCATGTCAAATGCAGTCTATTTTAAGGGCTTGTAGTCACTAACTATGTATGGTGCATCTCATTAAATAAGAATATGATGGAGGTCAGCAGTCTTCTCCATGATAGTGGAGCTACTGAACCAGACTAAGAGACCATTTAAAGGCTCAGGAACCTTTGCAGGTGTTTGGAGTTAATCAGCTGATCAGAGTGTGACATCATTAGGCTACAATAGTGAACTTTTTCATGAATTTTGTGTTTTCATTAACTTTAAGCCATAAGCATTACAGTTAAAAGAAATAAAGACATGAAATATTTCAGTCTGTGTGTAATGAACTCTTCCATGATAAAGATGCACTTGTAGATATGCAAATGTTACTTTGTTATATTAACCAAAAAGAGTGAGAGAGACAGTTACTAGTGTTACCAAAAATACCAATAAACAAAGTATATTATTATTATTATTAGCAGTAGTAGTAGTTGTAGTAGTATAGTACTAGTATGAGCGTTATTATTATTAGTAGTAGTAGTACAGTTATTTGATTATTAATAAAAAGTAACGTCAGTGACATGAGGGCCTACAGGGTTTAAATGAAAACAGTAACAGTTCCACAAATACAGTTCAATCAGGACAGACTATAAGGATAAAGAGAGACAGGTTTGAAGATGAAATTACATTTGTGCACATAAATAATCTTTGGCACTTAGACCAGCCAAGTGAACTAATCTAGGGATATGAAGTTTGTGTCTGGGACTAGACACTGGTGGTGGTAGGAAGCATGGCCGCCTGTCGAGGAACCTCTTGGTTGAAGATCCAGATGAAGACGGTCTGAATCTTGATGGAGGTGGTGAAGGGGTGGAGGTGGGCCAAGACGTTTGCTGAAATGACATCTGGATGACAGCAGAGAAAGAGAGCGCTTTTAAATTTGACAGAAATGACTGATTGGTAGAAGAGAGAGAGGGTGGCAGGCTGTGATTGGATGAGTTAGGCGAAGAAAGATGGAGTGGGAGGATAGAGGGAAAACTGGGAGGAGGCTTGGAGGCGTGCTTAAAGAGCTAGTCTTCCTGTCTGAACTTTTGCTTAGCTCCATAAATGCCTGGCAAATTACCAAAAGCAGCTACACCATGTTTATGTATCTAGTTGTATTTTAGCATTTCTGTACTTGGTTTTATTCCCGTGGTAGAGTGTGTATGGTGACAATAAAGTTCAATCATTCTTTCATTAATGTATATGCAACGCAACTGTTATGTTGTCAGTATTTACATCTGTAGTCAGAATTCACTCGTGTTTTTGGTGCAGTATTTGTCTAAATGCTGCTCTCCTGTTGCTAAATTGGTTGTCAAAGGTTTTCTTAGTTGTGTCATGTTTTGTTTTTTTTGCATGTCTTTGCCAAAGTTGCAGAGCACTGAACTCTCAGGGTCACAGTATGAGACTTGTATCTCCATGCCTCAAGAGAAAGGCTCAACAACAGAGTCACAGCCACAGGCTTTGCTCCAGACCACTACCCACTGTGCAGAGACTCATCAGTCGGGTCAATCTGCCAGTAGCTAGTGACTGATAGAGTTCAATAAAAGTAAGACGATACTTCAGGGCAGCATCATGAGTCCAGTAAAACATGTCATGGAAAATTTCAGCATACAATACACAAGGCAATAATAAATAAACAAGGCTTTTAAGCATGAGAAAGGTTATGGCAACCTTTGGCTAGTACTCCCATACTTAGTGGTAGTAGTGTGGCTTTTCATACACAGCTGACCTTACCTCTACAACAACATGCAGAGCTCAGGGTTGAGAGCATAGAAGTTAAATAGAAATATAAGTGAAAGTATATTTTTGTATCCTGGGCACAAGATTAGATTCTCCCCCCAACTTCTCTGATCTGAGCAGTGGTTTAAAAGTTAACTTCCATGAATGGACAAGACTTTTTGGCAAGTGAGTCACAGTATTTTACTTTTTCAGCAGTTCCTCTAACTTTACTTACCATGGTTTACTGGATGTTCTCTTGTGAGATTTCTTTTATTGGTATGAATGGTGGGAATAGTGTGGTAAGAATGGGTATGTTTTACCAGTCTTACCAGAGATTAAACTGAGTCACAGCTGTGGTCCCTGTGGATTTTAACTGCAATAGTAGTAGATTAATTTAGAGACATAGCACATTTCACATGGGACTCAAAGGAAGCTGTTCAAACAGCTATGGGGTAAAGTTTGATTCTATGTAACTGTATGTGAATATGTGAATGAAACCACAACAGTTAGCGGCCTCTGTAAGAGCAGCAGTAAGTGATCAAGTTTGCAGCTGTGAGGCAGGAGACTGGATCTTTTTATGTATTAACATATCAATGGTGGGGAAAAGTGGGGTAAGTATTTGTATGTTCATATAACCTGGCCTGCAAACCACGTTAGCTGCAGATAAAGATACCTTTATTTACTTTCACCTTTGTCCATGACGTATGTTCCAGTAATATCAATTCCAAGAGGTTTGGTACATTCATTTTCCCTTCGAGAGAAAGCTTAAGATAAAATAGTCATTTTTTATGATATTGGGAAAAGTATTGACATTCACATTAGTCTCAGCTGTAGAGTTGATGTGTGCTGACTAGCTATTATTAGCACAACATAAGACAACACAAAGGCTGGAATCGGAAAAATCTTACACAGTGATTGATCTAGTTCAGTGGTTCCCAAACCTTTTGTGCCCAAGGCACACCAAAGGACAAGTAAAAATCTCAAGGCACACCTATTGTGCAAAATATCCTTTATAACATGTGTTGTCACTCATATCATGTGAAATATCTGTAAATGTGCATATTTATTTACTAATGCCAAATAAAATGTGACAAAGACAACTATATTACTCATGAAATATTTATTAACGAAATATTGCAAGAATTAATTTGAACTACAAATTATAAATAAACATTTTGAATCAGCATTGAAACACGTGCTATTGTAAATATTTTGCCTACTTACAAATTAGTGAGATACACGTGCCTGTCGGGGCGTGCAGATTTTTTTAATCCTTGGTGGCTCTGTTCAACAGAGAGCCGTGACCTCCTGTTGTTCTTCATGTAAACCAAAGTAGAGAACACCAACTCACACAGGTAGGTAGTGGGGAGTGGGAGATGCTTGGGTACCCAGAAGCCAATCAAAACTGATCCAGTGGGAGCTCACTAAATTTGAGTTTCAGTGTGCAGTCCACACGGAGCTCTGCGCACTCCTCGCTCTCTTTCATAGTGAGCTTTTCTGTCCAGGATTCCTGGTTGAATGGCTCTGGGATCCAGTCATAGTCCTCGATGTCAGCCACACATGGAAAATAGCGCTCAAAAGCGCTCCATTTTCCCTCTCACGTGTCTCTCTGTTCTATGTGTCACAGTCTTATAATTCCCACCTGCGCACCTGCGTGAACAGGGAAATATGGGGTTCTCTTTGAGGATTTTTTTTTTTTTTTTTTAAAGAATTGTTTTTAGGTATAGAGTTTGCCTCTGTATTATGAAATGAGTGCATACAAAGTACTGATATAGTAAATTAAAAAAAATAATTATTTCTGTGTAGTTGTATATTGCAATAATAATGTGTGGTTGTCACACCCAGACTTGTCTCAGGGCACACCAGTGTGCCGCGGCAAACCGTTTGGGAACCACTGATCTAGTTGATACGAGACAACAACATATATAACACTGACATTACATATACAACATTAAAACACTGAACCTATTATAACACACTTCATACAAGACAAACACAATTGCACCACTGTTAATTAAAGCCTGATTTTTTGTTTTCCTTCATGCAAAGTACAAAACTATATAGGATTATAAAGTGCCAAAGGAAAATAACGAGAACAGAAAGAAAACAGTCTTGCTCTCTGTACATGTACAGGTTCATAAACATGACAATGTGATAGCTGTGAAACTACAGTGTGTGTTCACACTGTTTTGAATGAACTGTGGTTCATTTGACAGCTTCTTGAGGTGTAAATGAATAAGTACTGTACAGAGAAATGCATCTTGGGTCCGTTCACACCTGAGCTTAGATATGTCCACCTGTGAATCGCTGTAGACAAGATGTTAATACCAGGTCTGAACAGGGTCATAGAAGGTCTGCATTTGATAGATTTCTCTGCTCCGGTGGGGAGACCTGTGGTCAAACTTCCCCCTGGCCCCTCCTCGTCTCCCACCACCTCTGAGAGTGAGAGAGGAGACCTCAGCCTGCACAGACTAAGAAAGGGGCCAGCTCTGACTCATGCTGCCATGATTTCATTACTGTAATGTGAGAAATGATCGAAAGGAACAATCGAAAAACCAATCTAAATCGGCCACTGATCTTATGATTCTCCTTTCGCTTAGGAAACCGTTTAAACTTATGTCAGCTTGATAGACCAAAGGACCATAAGAAATAATATTATTATAAAAAAAACTCAACTCATTTAACAGCCATATGGAATTATTCATCCAAAGAATTAACTCATATTAACTGCAAGAGCTCAGTCAATCTTTTTCTTTACTTTACGTATGGAGTCTTTTATTAATCTAGATGAGTGCTTGTGATTTACACATCTGGTAAAATTAAGTGAATGAGCACAATCACGTACAAACCATTTCACTGTGATAACACATTTACTTCTAACACTAACATTATAAATAGTGAATAAGAAAACAAAAGAAACAGAAGAGATGATATGATGAGAGAGGCAGGACTCAAATTCATGTCACAACATAAAATTTGTGAATATCCAATAAAACTTATTTTTAAGTGTCTGGATGAAACTGGAGGAGGACTTTAATACTTACTGTATCACCAGGTTTCTTGGTGCAGTTATCTGGTGTCACTCTCGTGCAAACAGTCTAACCTGGGTATAAATAGAGTCAGAGACATTGTCCCCATGGACTTAAACTGCAAACAATACATTACAATGCAGTTGTCCTATTCAGCAGATTAACTTACTTTCACATGGGACCCAGAGTGTAAAAAGAGGAAGCTGTAAATGTAATGGTTTATGGTTATAAAACTGATAATGAATGAACAAAATATATTAAATCATATCATTGTCCTTTCTATTCCCTCTGCACTGGAACCCTCAGTGAAACTACAATAATTAGTAGCCTAGAGTAACATAAGTGATCAAGTTTGCAGCTTCACCTGTTTTGTGAGTCAAGAGACTCAGAGCATGTTCACATGTGAACTCAATGAACGAACTGGGATACGTTTCTATGTGTTTGGGCCTCTCATCCACACCTCGACGGCATTTTTGCTCCTTAAAAATGGATATTTCCAAAAATGCCTATTAGGCAATAGATGCAGATTTTGCGTTTACATGTGGAGAAAGAAAACTGAGTTTTTGGTTGCACAGGGGGCTGGACCGGGGGAGGGACCTGCTGTTTGCAGATACTGGCAAGCCGTGGGCGCCGGGTAGCATGTTGCTGCTGGAGGCGCAGGTTGGCAGAGCTGATTATTATTAATTATTAATTCCTATCACATGACATGTGGTGCACTTGCTGCATGCCTGTCACACCTACAGTGTGGCTTTACGTGCTTAAGCCGCATCTACGTTGAAAGCAATGGATTTGTGTGCGCAATAGGCATAACATCTGAACGACTCCTTAGCTACAACACAAAGTAACACAAGCCGGGGTAATATCTGTTGTGAAATGTTAACTCCTTAAAATCCAGCATGCATTGGAATCAGTGCAACCTACAGGCAGGTGGATTTTAAGGGGTTAACGTGTTTTCTGATGAAGACAAGAAACAACTTATGCCACTATTTAGATGCTCTCTTAGCAATAACATTACCATACGAGTATCCAGAGAGCCAGCCTCTGCTCTCAAACTGCTCCCACAGCCACATTAGCAGCCAAGCTTTGCAAACGAGCCTCTTGTGGTGACGTAAACTCACACCTCAGCAGCAGCCACTGGTTTCTGCCGTTTCAGTCATTACCCCACATAATAAGAGGGCAAAAAGAAGCCGAGAAACTGAAGGTGCAGTTCATATGTTATAGTGACAGACATGACACCAGGTGGACGTACCCTGTTTCATAATGCAAGCGCTTAACGTACAGGGCAGAAACATTTTTCACACACAGTGCTGGCTCTGCTGCATGCAGAATGCAGAGGAGGAGCAGAATAGCAGCTTTACACAATTTACCACTGTTGACACGCTGCTAGCCACACGGCAGAGCCTTAATAAGAATAAATGTTGCACCATGCTGGCTCTGGATAGTGTCAAGTTATTTATTCGAAAATAAATGATTGTTTAGAGCCATAACAAACCTTGTGATTTAAATAGGATCCAATTCTAAAGTGAACATCCCCCTTGAAATTCAAATGAGAGCTCCCCTGTGGAGCGTTCTTGTAAACAATGTTTACATACACTTCTACTCAGCATAACACGATGTTTGTATCCTCGAGGTCTGACAAACATGTTGAATATCATTCCCTCCACATTGGGATATTTTTGGCCTTATCTCCTGTGCAGCCCTATGTGAACACAATCGTTCTTGCTGCATCACTGAGCCCGCTGTGCTGATTTGAGTGTTTTGTGTATGACTATCCTCCTGATTTTGAATAATACTCCTGCAGGCACACAGCTGGTGACATTTTGTTGAATGTCAGTTGTGACATCAGGTGATGACAATTCAATGTCAGGACGTCTAATGAGTAAATGTTTGACGGACGCTGACAATGATATTTTGTTGGTTTTGCAGCAACGTCGTTACATAACCGCAACTCAGCGTCTCGCAAATGTCTCACGCAAACGTCATCTCCACATGGAAAACACAGACGTTCTAGTCGTGAGTTATTCACATCTGCTAAACACCACCATGTCAGCTCACCTGGTGTGCATATCACTTAGACTCAGCCCTTCCTGCAGCAGCCCACGTTCACATTCCCTCTCCCTCTCTGTCTGACAGGACGTCAACACGATTTCTCTACCAAAATACAACATCCTTCTGGCTTTGCATTGAAGTCTGCTTCAAAAAGAAAAAGAAACTGAGATGATGCATGTCCAAAGTAAAGAGTTGTTAGATTTGTCTCAATCCTAATAAACCATAGGAGCATCTCCTGACACAGTGACTGTATGTTTGTAGGTGTCCTGGAATTATGTTGGCATGGGTAGAATACATGTGATTAAAGATGTGATGTAATAAAAAATGATATGAGGCAAACTCATATAAATAATAATAATAATGATAATAATAATAATACTATCTGAGTATTATCAAAACCCATATATTTTCTATGAAATCAGACTTTCGATGACTCCTTCTGCACTCGTGGGCGGTCCTAATTTTGCATCCAAGTAAAATGAATTTCTCAGATTTTCTCACAATCACTATGGCAACCTCAGTGCTGGACCTGCTCACATCTTACTCCAGACATATTTTCAGTTCATATCATCATCCTCCGTTTTCATCTCCATCTAACACATCCATGAGGTCAGCAGGTGGAGGTGAAGATGGTGGAGAGAAGTCCTCCACCACAGTATGCAGGCTGCTTTCTACTGTCCAATCCCACAAATGGTACATCCCACGCTATTGGCTACCGTAGGTGTCGATCAGTATCAGCCGGCAAGTCCCGTCCAGTGTATCTTTACTGAAAACATGAGATCATGTGGCATTCAGTGTGTCCTGGTGGGAAACAGTCTGGTTAAGTTTGGGAAAGACACCTGGTTCAATTTATGGGACCTTCATCCTCACTTTTATTAACATGTTATGATTCTGTCAGTCAGACTCACATGTGAAACAACCACCTGCTGTGTTCAAGTCCTGCGTGTTATCAAGTCTAACAACTTTACTTCTTGACTTCTTCTTCTCATTAATCGTCATTACCACAACATTACTGAGCTGCTGCACAAACAACCTGTGGAGGTGATTTTCATAAGAACGGTTCAGTCTTTGCATTTCTGTCTTAACAGAATCTCAGGATCACTGGCCTTTTAAGGGAAGGGAAGAAAAATGTTTTATTTTTCCAACAGCACCATTGCATTCTCTGGTTTCTGGTGTATGGAGCAATTCTCAGCTGCAGAGAGCAGATGTTTGCATGAATTAAATATTTGTTGAGGCTGAAGTGGAGCGGCAGGGTATCAACTGCAAAGCCCTTTTTTCTGTTCCTGCTTTAAAAAAAAAATGCAATAAAAGGCACAAACCTGAAATAGTGCACATACCACGGACATGCCTTACATAATTTATCAGGCTGCGCTGCACTGGGTCACAAACATCAATGCCACCGACAAGTCACATTAGAAATCATAAGATTCTTGTTACATGTATCATACATACGGCAGATGAATGGGAATAGGAAATTGCGGTTGCATGCAGCCACAGTGTGCAATTAAGATTCATTGTATAAGAAGAGGATAGATTCAGCGTGTTAACGAAAAACTCCTGCTGTGTAACATGGCAGAATCTGTGTTGGAGGCTCAAACAGAGTGGTGTCATTTAGCAGAAGCGTAGTTAGCTGTTGTTGTTAGTGGGCAGACCACACGGATCTCAAGGTCAGGACTTCTGAGGGAAACTGAAATCGATACTCAATAGGCTAGGCCTGTTCCTGGATAGGTGCCAGTGGAGGAAACTCTGCTGTTCGTGTACCTGTTGGCAAAACATCTGATGTGTTCCTATGGATATTCAGTCTCAACATCCCACTGGCAACAAATAAAAACACCACAAATATACCAAAGCGTGATCTTAAGATACAACATTTTATTATCAGTCTTAAATATGAGCACACACTTTTCATCGAGAAAATACATAAGAACCAACAATCCTTTACAATGCAGGGGGGGTGTCTCCCTCCACTTGTGAACAATCCGCTCAAAGAAAGAGAGCTCCATGAACTCGTAGCCAAGCAAAGGGGCAGATTTTTATTTTTGTGAATCATCCAAAATGAATCTCATGGGCTCATGAGACTACTTCATGCGTCTTGCTATGATAATAATCCCCCTGGCAGCTGAGACAAAGGTTTGATTTCTTCATGTCTAACCAAAGTTCACATCCAAAAATGATCCTTGCCAGACTGCAATGCAAATCACACAAATGTCACAACACCTAAAATTAATAGCACTATCTGGTAGGTGCAACACAAACTCGGCCATTTTTCTTAAATGGTGTCAGATTTTCTTCAAACACTGCTCTCTTGCCTTGCACACAGAGACAAAGAAAAGAAAATTACCCATAGCTTGTTATTTTATTTCTTTTTCTTTTCTTCCCTTTTTTTTTTTTTTTAGATTTTTATTTTATTTTTCCCCAAATCAGCCCACATTCCAACATCCCAACTGCTTGGGCTGAAAGAAAGAAAGCGCCCAGCAATCCCTGTGCAGTCTTCAAACAGAGAGTGGAATTGGTCATATCAACATAAATATGCAGTGCTACTGCCAAAATATAAGCCTTCATGGGCTGTGATTCAGAACTGGCTGACTGGAGTCAGACAGAAACTGGAGAATTTATGTGTATTCAGGCCTTTTCAGTGCAGTTTTCTGAGCTGAACTTTTGGGGGTGAATCAGAAATATTTTACCAGTGTGTTTCTGAGATCCTCTCCCTGGTTGCTAGGCTTTATCATTATAAGTTTGGCTTGAATGAGACTTACAGTGTGTCTTGCATATCCTTTTTAAAAATTCAAGCTTGGTAAGAAGTTGGAACATTTGCATTTGCTCTAATAAGACAGAACAGGCCAGGCTTGTTTAATGCCATGCAGAGTGAAACTGCAGCACAACTTCCTTCAGTTTATTGGATCGTTTTTTGTTGTTGTTGTTTTAAACATATGGAAGCTGTTTATTTTCCACTCTAATGTGAATATTATGTGCTAGTGTGTTCTCTTGATGCACGTTATATCCACAGTTAAAAGCAGGAGAACAGGAGAGGAGACTATCAAGTGTTCAACTTTGAGCAGTGCTGAACTCCTGAAAAGCCGAACTGCAGGATGTTGCTGCATTTAGCTTCACTTTTATGATGAGTCAGGTTAACAACAGGACAATGTCAGACCCAGCTGAGAGCTTAATATCGCTCTCTCTCAACTAAATGAGCCATATCATAACGATAGCATATAGCTGTGCAACACAAAACAATACTGTCTCACTCAGTGTAATGTGATTGAGTTTATTTAACTGCTCTGCGAGGCAGCTTCTCTAACCTTGAGGCACCAGAGCTTATAGTACATTGAAAACACTGCAGCCAAGTAAAACAAAAGTCTCCAGGTTCTACAAAAAAAAAAAAAAAAAAAAAAATCAAACATTTATATATCTATGTATACAAAAGCAGCCTGTATAAGATCTCTCCACTCTTTGTCACACGTCTTAAAACAGCAGGTGATTCCGACAAGGAGATGGAGATAAAAACTTTTTCTTTTGGCTGCACGTGGCTCAGACCAAGGCCTAAACCATAGGGAATGTGATCTAGCGGGATTTCCAGCAGTGATTTGACAGTGACAGCTTTCTGTCTCCACTGAAAAGGCAGAACACCACATCCTCAGATCCCAGATCAGACCACTCTTTGCCTCCATCCTGCTTCCTCTGCACAATGTGCAACATTTTGTCTGCAACCACAGATCTCATCGTAGTTCATGAACAATATTGTCGTTCGGCGCTGACAATTAGCAGGGTTCCACTTAATGATGCATCTAAAGTCAGGAAATTAATGTGCTGCCATAGTGACCATATGGCATTGATTCTATTTAATGGATTATTAAGTTCAGTCAGCTATACAACCAACTCCACACCTCTGTTATGTATGAAAAAAATTGTTCTCAATCTAGAAATGCATAATGTGTTTTCATATTTTGCCAGCAGCCCTGCTGGTTGGTACAAATCTGTCTTTGCTCTAAAGATATAAGCACTTACATGGGTTTGTCCTCAGTAATAGTGTGCTTGGCTCGAGAAATTATATTTTATTGCATCTGAAATGACATCAAAGAAAGAAAGAAAAAGAAAAAGTAATGTCACAATTATCAAGGACAAAGCAATAAACTGCATAAACATTCAGCCGTCTGTGCTGTCCTTTCAGAAACCTGTGGAGCTCTGAGATACACCTACTGACTAACAATATGCTGTGTGGCATTGCGTGGGCTTCAGCAAATGCCCATCGTTTGCGCTGTCACTATAGTGCACGCTCAATGCACGTCCAAAACCAGATCTAAAATGGACTTAAACATAATACTTTACGGTGAATAATTCAACACATTGCTGAACAACTGCTAAGAGGTAGTACAAAAAAAACACACACAAAAAAAACACCCAGTTTATGTGTGCTTGGCTGTTCTACAGATGAAGAAATGTGTGTGTGTGTGTGTGTGTGTGTTTGCATGTGTGTCAATTGACATTTCCTGGCAAGCCATTAGGTAAGGTGTGTTCATGTGTTTCTTTTTCAGCCTTTCAAGTGCACTGTGAGTGATGTGGCTGTGATTGTTTGTGGGTCTATTGACAGCAACTACTTCCATCTGAAGAGGGATCCAGCGCAGACCTCCTTGGGAGGCGATCTTAAATGTGGGTAATCTTGTGGCAAAAATGACTGCGCAGAATAGATGTGAGATCAGTGGGCCCATCCTTCAAGCCAGGATGGAATAATTACTGTGTCATTTCCAAACATCACTGTGTTGGAGATGAATAATAGTCTGCACTGTCTGTCTCTCTCTGTTCCTTTGTCTTGTGTGTGAAAACAAACGGTGATTAGCCTGTCAGATTCAGCTGATGATTACCCTGATCAATTTCAATAATGGCCCTATCTGTTTCATGCCTTTTTGATTTGGATATTGGCTCTTTTCCCACATCAGAGAGCACAGACCTTGTTATCCCCAAGAGCTATAAAGGAAAGATAGAGGTGCACACGGACGATGGACTGAGACCTCAGATGAGCCAAGGCAAGCCAGGGGAAAAAAGACCAAGAAAAGCTTTAAAAGGAAAAGCAGGAGGTTCTGTCAGACCCTGCTCAGTGTCCACTGAGCTTGACTTTATTTAAGAGTATCCACATTTGGAAACACAATCAATCAGACCTGTTCATTAGATCATAAGAAGTGCATGTCTTCTCTAATTCATCTTCATTCACTGCTCCTGTTTAATGTCATTCTAATGCATCCCTACATACAGTATCCTTTAGTGCTGCCCAGTGAACAGCCCAGTGATGCTGCAGCTCAGTCAGCAGATGGTGTGATGTGTTTGAGGTGCACAGAGAGCAATGCATGTAGCAAGAGATTTGTGGTGTTAAAAAAAAAAAAAGATTCCTTTCCACATTGTGAAACCAGTAGCCTAACACCAGATCTCACTTTTATTGTTGTTGTCACTCAGCTCTTTCTTCCGCCGCCGCGTTGAACCTGAGTGCCGTCTGGCAGTTGGTGTGAATCACTCGCCAACGCCAGAGATACAAGATACAGGCTTTCATTCTCGCTGCCATGTTGTGAGAGGTTACTGATTGTTGCATAAAATCCTGATGCTCACGACAAAATAAGGTAACAGGTCTGCTGTCTGTTTACTGCCCATGATGCTCAGTCGGCACTGATTTTACTCAGTAACAAACTACAGATATGATTTTCTTGTTTTCTCATATATCCTGTCTTCTCTGATAATGCAAGCTATATATCAAGTGATAAAAAGCAGTTGCAGTCTTTTTTGCTCAGACCTCTGATCAATCTCTGTTATTGCAATTGCCTCACATGCTGCACAGTGAGCCTGTGATTCTTTTTTTTCTCTTCAGTGATAGCTGGAAATGTCACGTTCAAATGGACATTTCACAGTCATGAATCCCACACTGTACATTTTGGTTTAAAGGTATCGATGATTTTTCTATTTTTCTTTTGTCCCTCATGTTAAAACCATATGAATTCACAGCAGGTTAACCCTCCTGACAATACTAACATGGATGTGTTCATGTCTTTTGTTTGGTGTTGAGACTAGGGAACAGAAATCTGTGATGCATGGTGGTGAGCAAACTTCTAAAGTCTTTGGGTTACTGGTGTCTAACTACATGCACAAAGTGTTTATTTTCTGTTTTACATGATCATACTGAGTTGTCTCTAACCTTCCACTGCTGGTTCGGAACATGAACAGGAACATTTTTTTTTCCTCGAATAACTGTGTTGTAGAAATTGCATGACGTTCAAACAAGTAGAAACGCATTGATAAATTTGCATTACTTAAGTCAGACACTGACTCCACACGTGTGGAGAAAACTCGCTCCATTTGAACTACTTAATCGTAACATAATTATTCTTGACACCATTATTGTGTACAACTGTACTGGTAAAGAAAAATAAAATACAAAGACATTAAACTAGGATATTTGTGCTAAATAATTACAACATTATATTTTTTCCCTTGTCAAAAAAATAGAATAAACTAAACACAACTGAAAAAAATTAAATTAACTTAAATGATTAGCATATCACAACTGCAAGTATATCACTATAATGGTGAGAACAAAAATACATGAAGGTCAAAAACAGTTCTGCTTTCAACAACCAGACTGAATGATAATTATTATACATTAAAATATGATAATACCAGGCTTTCCGCCTCAGGGTAACCTAAATTCCTTCTGCTTCACTGTCTTGATTTGACTTTGAGGTATTTAACATTCACCTCTCATACATGCCGCAAATTTGCCTTTTCCTGGAGTTGAGATGAATATGCAATGCAGTTAAAAATTAAGACAAATCCATCTGAATAACAGACACCTCATTTTAAAAAATCCTTTCCTTCTTTTTTTTTTTTCCTTTTTTTCCCAAGACACATACAGTACGTAAAAAGAGACAATCTGGAGTAATATAATTTAGAGAGGAAAACACAATTCAGTTAAAGTGTGAAACTCTGTTACATCCTTAAAAAGTGAAACTAAAGAAAAACAAAACAAAACACAAAAAATAAACATAAAATGTTGTTATGTACTTATCTAGTGTATCAACATCATTACATACTGAAGCTTGGTACTTCATGCACTCACTGTGCATCAGTTTATGGTTCTGGTTCAAAACAAAAACGCACGCACGCACACAGTCACACATGCAAGCACACACACAAGCACGCACACACGCGCACACACATGCACACGCACGTACACACATTACTTGTGTTCAAATCCATTCCTCTTCAAAACCTGAGCAGGAACGGCAGAAACACCATGAAGAGGAGACAGGTGTGTGAGTGCACTCCCATCGCGCCACCACTACCGTCCTGAACTGCTCTCGGCCCTAACGGGGGGGAGAGAGAGAGAGAGAGAAGAAGGGGAAAAACAAGGAAAACAAAGAAAAAAACATCTGGGTAAGTTGCTCCACTGGTGATTTTTTTTTCTGCTGTGTTACCACCACAAGGGAAAAATCATTAAATTAACTCCCTGTCTGCTGATAACACTTTACTGCTATAATAACCTTCCAGCATTTGTGATAACTGTGACTTTAACAGTGAAAAAGAGGTAGTTCTGTTTGCATGACAACACAGGGTGAGTGCTTCACAGTGTATATTTTCAAGATAGAGACAGTATACATAAGTGATTATGAACTATAGCTAATGTTTAGAATGAGGTAGGGATTACAAGGATTACAGGGTTTTACATGACAGCGACATGATATTATATGACAGAATGTACTTGTTTGACCTAGCAATTCATTTTCAACTGGAAGAAATGCCACTAACACATTAGAATGAGCGGATTCTCACTTTCTTCACTCCACTACTGTCACAATTTCATTCTTACATCTCTGGGACTGACTGCTGCTCAGCAGACTGCTGCAGGTACTGCTCTGTGAATGCCTAGCTATCTCCTTCTGCAAAGTTTAATACATACTCTATATATGTACTTATATCTAATCAAGTGACACTGAATTGGTACATTAAACAAATAAACAAATTATATTTTGGCCTTTCTACAATAACAAACAATGATGAATAAATGGCATTTTTATCTGAATAAGAGATATTTAAATGAACATATCTGCAAGTAGCAAATTGTTCAAAGTGAATTTAGAGTATACTGCAAAATTAAGTTGTATTCAATCACTGCACAGGTAATCTGATGTGTGTGCTAGTATGAATGAATCCGCTGACTTGGCCTTCTACTTAGGTTCTCCTAGCCTTAACCAAAGTGTTTTATTATGTAAAACTATTCATATATGAGAGTCAGGGTGGTCTTGAACTTCCACTGCCACCGTACCTCCACCATTTAACACTGCAGTTCATCCTTCTTAAAAACAGAGATTACATTTGTGATATGGAGTGCCTCAAGTTTCTATTCTTGGTCCACCTTTGTTTTCAATCAATGGCGCATCAGTTTGTTGATATAATTATTGGTAATTTGCATATGTAGCTTAATCAGTCTTAATTTGTTAAAGGGCTGAATCAGATACAGATGCCATTTTGTTTAAAGTCTG
Source organism: Caranx ignobilis (assembly GCA_021432705.1). NCBI lineage: Eukaryota > Metazoa > Chordata > Actinopteri > Carangiformes > Carangidae > Caranx > Caranx ignobilis. The sequence goes on from MU269980.1 coordinate 4,353,915, forward strand.
GATTATTTTGGAGATCTACTGTTGATAAAGTGAAGATTTTCCTGATACAGTCAGTGAAGTCTTGTTTTCTCTGGCTAACCTGGCTGGATATGGACATGTATTTTTGGATGGAAATTGTAAAAGGAATGATATTTATCAGAGACAGAAAGTATTTTTTGTTGGGAACTATAAATAAACGGCAAATAGTATGTCAGTGGTAAATACAGTAAAAGCTTCCATTAGGAGGCAGGTGGTGAGTTAGTACTGCTGATAGCACCTTTTATTGACATGGTGTGCAGCATCAAATGCTGTACTTAAGTTTAAAAGGACTAAAACTGGGCATGACCCAACATTCATTGCTTGAAGAAAGTAATTTTGTCTCTATCAGGAGTGCTGGTCGATAAACCCACAGGTTTTTCTCAAATGATGGTTTGACCTTCAAGTTTGCTTTGGTCAGTTGGAACTGGTGATCTGTCAGCAAATTTAATGCTGTTATCGATGCTTCCCTGAATTTTTGCCCAGGCTTAAATACATACATACAGCACATGGAGAGTAAAATAAAGTATGTCCAGTAGGCTTCACACAGAGTTTGTAGAATACTTGTTGGAATAAATCAAATCAATCTGTAAAATGTACTTTCATGTATCCAATACAACTGGTTCACTTCATTCTTAGTACATTAAAATACACACTAGAGACACATCTGACACTTTTCTTAGGTATAACAAAAATTTAAGTCACAGTTTTGATATCTTAGATTTCTCCTTTGCACTTTAATGCACCTCTAGTGCTCTGGTGTTTCAGCTGTGTGTGTACAGATTTTAAGAACCCTGTATGCAATGCACAGGACCCTACCACAATAATACAATAGAAATCCATGATGCAACAGTGAAAACACATAATGTTTTCATCATGCTCTTTTCAGGGATGAGGCAAGTTCCATCTAAATGAACACATTGTGTGAGGATTGAGGACAAATTTTTAACTTTTTACTTTGAAGCTTGTCACACAATGACTACTCATTTCCCTTGGATTTCCATGAGTTCACCAGTTTCCTTTGGGGCATCTATCCAATTATCCTGCCACAGTGGATTATCCCTAATCCTGCATACGGCTAATTAGAATAATGACGTTCACTCATAGTCAAAATCAAGGCCATTAATGCAGTTCTGTGTTGTTAATGGAGTGAGTTTGCTTACAGGATGCTGCAACCAGAACTCACAAGGACACATTAAATGACAAGATCAGGAGGGGAGGGGCATTTATCTTTGCACTATCACCACAGTGCCACATGTTCTAAATAGCATTTGGAATAATCTACACCAGAAATCTACAATCTACAGGCACTATTTTGCAGACATAGGAAACATTTGAGCCAGCAGTGAATTTTTGCAGCTCTCTCTGTGTTTTCTTTCACTATTTCATTTTCAACGTACAGTTGAAATACAATAACAAGTGCAAACAGTCACGTAAAGCACAAATGATGATAATAAAATGTGGTGAATACTTACATTGGAAAAAGAGCATGCAAAAACCAAAATGAAGCCAATGTCACACAGAGCAGGCAGTTAGATTGGCAAAGGGACAAAGATGAAATATGGTTAGTGCAACGGCTACATTGACCATTTTCACAAAGATACAAAGATCACCCAACAGCTCTAAACTAGAAATTCATTAAGGGAGCAAAGAGACATAAGAATCAAACAGAGTTGTTTTGATGAGATCAAACAGCCGATGAATGATGTGTCTCCAGAAGAAAGCCTGAACTATAACTCCAGTGACACTGGAGCCTGACTTCCTGTTTGTGAAAATGGCAATGTTTTTACGTCCCAGCATGCAGTTAATGCTTTCAATCCAAAACAGCTGAAGTGCATGCTGGTGCAGAATACTAACCTTGCAATAGCGTTGAGCTAGTGGGTTCAATTACCACTATACCAGGGGAACAAATGAAACAGAGCAACACGTTGGAAACAGAATAGCAACACATCATCGACAACACTTGTGAGAAGCGCGAAAAGTATATTCATTGAGTATAGTAACCTGTCAGTGCACAATTATGCTGAGGTCAACCTGATAATAGTCGCAACAGCCAATTATCAAATTACAGGTGCTGTCAAAAAGCCATTTCAAAGCCGTAACACTAGAGTATTTGAATTCTCACCAGCACTCACTGTGGGTAAAGTGACAGTTTGTAAGATTCAATATTTTTGTGACACCTCTGGGAACATGTGATTATTTCTTTGGCCTGACATGAGAGGCCCAGGAACTTATGCTGTCATGTGATCCCAGGACTGGAAGTGATGAGTTACAGGGTTTCTGCCAGTGCAAAAAAAGTTTTCATGCAGAATTTTTTTTTTTTTTTTTAATCCCATGTATGGTACTTTGCTGCAATTAAAGAGACAGTTATTACAGTGGAAAAACAAGTTGCATAATGAAGCCATGAGAAACCATGTGAGTTAGGAACAAAAGAGAGGAGCAAAATCAGCCTCTGAGTGGTCACACTCTCAACATCAGTCAGATGTTTTACATGTTGACTTCTACTGACCATGTCACAGGGCAGAGGGGGAGAGAGGGGTGTGTTCACCCAGTTTGTAAACAGCACAAACACACATATGTTTAGCATTACCTAAGATTTGGTTAAATAAATAAAGTATCATCTTCCTTAATTAACCAGTGATTTAGTGCACAGTTTCTTAATGATGACCCCAGAACACTACAGTGATGTTGTGTTACCTACCAGCTCATGCTGTATGCTAAATGCTAAAATGGCCCCAGCTGTGACTTGTTCATTCAGGACTAACTTCTGATGGAGTTATTAAAGGAGCTGCACACTGGACTCACACATGGAACCCTTTCACTTGAATAGTAATTGCTCACCTGGCACATGACCCAACACAGACTCTAGCTTCCAGGTTAACGTCTGCATTCAGTGCGAGCCACTGCACATGGGCATTAGTGTTACTCCTGCTGGTCCCACCTGTGTGTTCCTGCTCGACCTCTAGACTTTACATTGGGATGGTGCTATGAAAAGATAACTAATCTTGTTTGCAGTTGGAGATTTTGTGTCTCCATGTTAGTCTTATGTTAGTTCTTCTTTTACTTGTCTTTGACTTTGTCTTTATTCTCATAAGCAGTGAAAGAGGCAGGAAAGTCAGGGAGGGGGAGAGGCATGCAGCGAAGGGCTGCAGGTCAGACTCCAACCTGGTTAGCTAGCTAAGTTTGCACTAGCCCTTAATGGTGCACACCTGGTGAGCCATGGACGTCTCTTTTATAACCATGTTCTCTGGGGAAAATGTTTTCTATAAATTGCCACTGACTTAGCAACAATGCTGTGAGTCAGCGCTGTATCCAGCTGAAATACATTAATGTTCTACCTTCCGTGAGGCGTGTGCAACCTCTCTGCTATTTGTGATGATCTCCAGTGCGAGTTCACTGAGAATTAACCAACAGACAAGTTACACACAGAGCAGATTTTGGACTTTGTAGTGCAAAACCTCCTAAAATGACACTCAGTACTGTAAGTCACAGCTCAGAGGATTATATCAACAATGACGCATTTTGTGTCCAACAACTGTGCATACAGTTCTTTTTGCTCTGACACGTGTGTTGTCCAATAAAACCAAACCATGGCTGCATCTGAAAGGAGCTAAATATTTACTTACCCATGAAAAAAATCAAATTGGACCAATAAACATTTAAGTCTAAAAGAACTGAATCACTAAATGACAACAGGTACTACACTACAGCATCAGAGCTACACCTCCCTCTTGCAGCACTCACCATACAGAAGAAAGCTTGTGTTTGAGCTCCCGAGTTTGTTAACGGCGATGCAGGTGTAGTTGCCGTAATCTCCGTCAGACACGTTAAAAAACATCAGCTTGGACAGTGATCCGGTGTTCACAATCTCCAGACTGTCAAAGCCATTGAAGATCCTATAGAGGAGGAAAAAAAATGTCCATGGATAAATATGCTGTGCAACAAAGCATTTAAGCAGTTAATCATGTTTTGGGTTTGTTTTGCTGGTCTATTTATCCTTAAGTCCCACGCCAAATTACTTCACAAATTACTGAGCACAAAAACAATAATTTAATTAATAACATTAAATATATGCAGTATTGCAGTAATCTCATAATGTTAATGCCTGTGTGACTGGCAGCTGATCAATAACCATCAGTAACTGTGAAAACTGATCAGTAAGCATACACATACACAAACACACACATACATACACACTCCTTCCATTCGTCTACTTAAAATGCAAATGTAAAACCCATTACCTTCTGTCATCTTTATACCACTCAAAGTCTGCCTCAGGCACTGCATCAGCCTCACACTCCAGCACTCCTCTTTGGCCCGGAGTCACGCCAACATCTCTGCCCTCTGACACAGTTGGAGCGTCTACACATAGAAGCACTGTGATCAGGACTACAGAGCAGCACAAGTCGAGGATATCAGGAGAGAGTTCGCAGCATTTTCTCCTCCACAGCCACTGTTTTAACTCTACACTGGGATCAACACCATGACCATGAGTCCCCAGCAATTATGTAATGTGTTTATGACCAAAGCATACAAAACATGCATTACACTGGTGAAGCATCTGCATGATTATTAGGTCCAGACAACATCTAAAAAAAAAGAAAAAGTGTTTTATCTAATCATCAGATTCAGGGTCACTGAGTTTGAGAGTTCAGTGTGACATGCAACTCCTGACAAGTATAGAATTGACCTGTTGACATCATACATAAGAGTTGACTCACTGACAACTAAAGTTTCAGTGTTGGCTGAATCTGAATATAACAGACATGAAAGAAAAAATAAAGGTTGGATCTATTTTTTAACCATTGCAGCAGTGTGACTGCTAATGTGGTGAGGATATATACAAATTCTGTCAAAAATAAATCACACTTTAACTCACAATGAGACCAAATTCAATATTCAAGCATCCTACAAATACAGAATACAGAACTGGCAGTAGTAGTGAAACATTTGGCACTCAGCTTGTGTGTGAAAACACACACGCCTGTCAGTCGCAGCAGGTCAGCAACACAGGAGCCGTCACATACCGTGCAGGGAGTTGTGTTTCCGGCCTCAGGAGGTGCAGTGTCATGAGTGAAGCTTTCTGAATGAGCAGTTTAAACCAACTTTTTAACTTAACTAAACAGTGAGACTTGAACACTACATCACCTTAGGTTGTGTTAAAATTGAAGTCAGCAGCTCATCAACACCATCTTTGACTTTCTTGAGTAAAGTTTGAAGTGATACTTTGCTTGTTACAGTGATTCTTTTAATTATTTTTGGAAAAATAACTTGACTTTTCTTTTCTTTTATTATCTCATCAATCCCAGTTAATTAATGGCAGAAACTAGAGCAAAATTCCCCTAACAATATTCCAAAACACGATATCTTCAAATCGCCTGTTTTTTGTCTGAACAACAGTCGTGCTCATCAGTATTCAGATAATGAGAAAAGCAACAAAGGCCCATGTCTGAGGAGCTGGAGCCTGTAAATATTTGGTGCTTTTGCATAAAAAAAGGATTTAAAGAATCAGATGAGTATAAAAATATCAGATGTAATGGATTCTGTTCATAGACTGATAAACAAACCACTCGTCTCAGCGCTGTGGTTTTTGTTACTCACAGTTGACGGTGATGTCGACGGTCTGAACATCTGTGTCGATATCGTTGACAGCTGTGCACTCGTACGTCCCTGCTCTCTGTCTGGAGATGGATGGGATTTCCAGGTACTCATCGTCTGACGCCAGGTCTCCTGTGAAAGATCACACACACACACACACAGAGTGGGAGGAAGGGGAGACGGTCATTCAGAGGTAATGTGACGAGTCAACAGCTGTGGCCTGGATTGATACTTTCACACCCCGAGTCCCCACATGGCTTTTGAGAGAGGCATCATCACACTGGTGCATGCATGGAGATGAAGGAAGGAAAGTGTTGATCATGAACATTTGCTACAATTATACTTCATCTCACTTCATATTTCTTTTCATTTGAATTTTCCTTTGTGTTTGAACTGTGATGCACTACAGTAAAAAAAACATTCTGGCATTTGAAGTAATATGAAAATTTATTTTGGTATTAACCAAACAAAGGGGGAGGTTCAGCTCCAACTGTCTGACAGAAATGAAAGATCTGAGTTAAGCAGCATCAGTGACAGATCCTGTAAAGTGGTGCAGCAGCAGGATCTGGTATGACAAGCAAAATTCACACACAGCTACATGTGTGTCAAAACTTGCACTCATGAATATCATGACATGTGCCCGATTCTGTCTCTTCCTCCGGTGCTCTCTCTTGTTTCTTTCAACACTTACAAAGACCGGTTCTTGAGCTTGCTTGACATTTTTCCGAGGTTGTTACAACACTTAGTGATTAGTGCTTTGTTCAGCCCCCGCTCATTATCACTCGTCTGTCAAAACTTTCATACTGTCCTGTTTTTTGTGTCTCTCAAAAGCCTGTGAGTGCACCAGGACTACAACGAGAGATATGAGAGCAGGAACAGGAGAAGGCGGCAGCCCCGCTACTTTCCCTTGTATCAATCTGACACGCTTGACAGAGACACTTAATACAGCACTCAACATAAAGAACAAAAGACATAATTGACTTCGAGCTTCCTCCCAGGATGTTGGTAGGTGACACTAATACATTGCAAATGGATTCACTTTGCTGGGAGGGTTGTTATGGAGACGAGTCCTCGCTGACACGCCGATCGCTTGACGAGGAGTGAGAGTGGGACTCGCACAGGTGTGCAGGTTCCACTCTGTTCCATTTGTGCGCCTCTTGTTCCTTTTCCACTTGGCTCTCACTCAGAAGAGGCTCCATCTCGCCAATAGAGACCGCAGTGTCAGTTACAGGCACGCTGTAATCCTCTGAGGACAGTTAATCAAGACGAGGCTGCCAGCTGACGCACAAAGTACCAACATGGAGCCTAAATTTCATGGCAGGTAGCAGCAGTGAGAAGCAGTTCTCCAGACTCACATGTGAGATCAGTGTTTCTCCAGACTGATGGAGGGAGGAACAATAGCTGTAACAAAGACAACACACTCCCATCTCCTGTCAAGTGATGCTGTTATGTGCAAAATACACATTCATAAGTGTTTTTTTTCATTGTGCAAACAGTGATTTTTCTCTACTGTATACTTTTGTAACACTTCTTAGTAAATCTGACCAAAAACCTACATACATCTGATTTCCTGATTTTGATTCTGCACACACTGACACAAGGTGCCAACGATGTGTCAAGTTGTGTAATGTTACTGTTCAACCTTGTAAATGTATATTAATCAGTGAAGGTTTTCTGACACTTCAGTGCCCCCCCCCCCGAAAAAAAAATAAAGACACTCTTTATAAAACTTTGGGATTTTATTACAGACTACATTCAGGTTTTAACTCTGCTCTTTCTGATTTTATTTCTGGAGTAACATCTGTGAGTGCTTAGAACTGATGCTATCTCAATATTGGAGGTTTTTCACACTGGATAATATCATCACTCTTCTTCTTCTCTTCTAAGATGTCTGATTTGGTTAATGTGATGATTCCTCAAATACAATAGTGTCACATCAACCTTATTGTTTTATACACGATGGATTTAGTAAATAAACATATTTCATAATAAGAGCCGAAGGGCTGCTATATGTTGGGCTGTTGATGAAATAATAATAACATAATGAGCATTTGACCTAAAACCTTAGATAGAAAAGACATGTAAGCAGCCAGTCATAATTACGATACCTGTGTAGCATGCTAATTGCCAAAGAACTGTGTATGGTTGGTTATTATTACATGTATGTTGTGCGGGAAAACAACAACAACAACAACACTAATAAATAAAGCTTGCAAAACAATTCAGTCAGCTCCCCAAGGCTTTTACTTAGTTATTCAGGCATGAATCATGAATAAACTTGACTTCATATAAGGGTAATGAACATTTCCATTTCTTTCAGTTAAAGATTTAGGCTATTTGCTGTGGCCAGCATATTTAAAGTATCACTGTCGTGTGTCAACCAATGCTGATACATAGACTGTGCCTGTGACCTTTCTGGCAAATGAATAAATTCTATCTGCTGATATTTAAGAGGGCTTATAATTTGAAACAGCGGGCGTCGAATTTGTATTAATAGTACACAGTTACATAAATTTAGCACATGAGGTAGATCAGGTAGACACAAACAAAGATCTGGTACTGCCTGAGGATTCATAGTAAATGAATGTTTAAGATAGATAGATAGATAGATAGATAGAGAGAGAGAGAGAGAGATCTGTCTGGCCTTCCTACCTACTGCTGTTGTGGTACGCCCTGGACAGGTCACCACTCTATCACAGCACTGACATTTCGAGACAAAGATCACACACTGATATCAACACCTAGGGGTTTTAGAGTCACCAATTAACCTAATGTACATGTCTTTGGACTGTGGGAAGACATGCAAACTCCACACAGAAAGATCCCAGGACTGGGGTTCAAACCCAGAACCTTCTTGCTGCTGTGATCACTACGGTCCACTGTGTGTTCCCATCAAAAATCATATCAAAGTTAAAACGAATAAGTAGTGTGGAGGTGGTGACTGCTAGAATTAATCCATCACTCAATCACTCAATCGCAGTTGAATATTTAGTAATTCTTTTTACTGCTGCTAAATAGTTAGTCTGTCATTTCATCAGAGGCGGCTGAAGTGGGAGTGGTTTTCTGGTATCATCACTGCAGCCTGTTTGAGAATGAACGGTGTCCATGCAGTCTCCCAGATCCACAAGGAGATGAAGGGAAATAAATGAGCTGCTCTTTGTGGGTCCTTCCCTTGTTGGCAGTGGTCAGCATCAAAAAGAGCGACCCATTCCATAGTAACAAAATGAAAATACTGGAAAGAGTGTGTTTTGTTTTGTTTTGACCATATGCTATGTCCAGTCTTTGTTAGTCTGTTGAACTGAAAAGCTGCTGCAGGTACTCAGTAGCCTAAGTTCATTCATATTATTTAATACCAGATTTACATTAACTGGATGTTATTGTAACTATTTTGTCCACTACAGTCCATTCTAAGGTTTTAAATTATTGTGGTCATGTTTAAAAGAAACAGAAATTCATCATCAGTGACACTACTTTTTGAATATACACATGACAGATTGATTATGGCTTATACCCACATCATCAAGATGTTCTAACAAACATTGACAGAAACACAAATGAACTCCATGTATAAGTGTTTTTTTTGTTTGTTTGTTTGTTTTGTTTTATTTATTTTTATTTTTTGTTTTTAAGAGATCAATAGATAATAGATTCCACTCTGCTGTGGGAGTTTTTAATATACTACAAATATTCTTTTAAACAGCAATTTTGAGCTCACAAAAAGAAAAAAAAAAGTTTAAACCTGTTAAATTCTGATCTGTACTGCTGGAAACCAAACATGGACATACAGTTTATTGTTGAGGAATATTCATGTGCAATGGTGGAAAGTATAAGATGGCAGTTCCTCAAGTGCTTTGGTACTATTCTGAGATATCTGTAATTGACTCTTTATAATTGATATTAATTTATACAGTCACTGTCTACTCCTGTACGCTGTACACTTGACAGCCATACAACTACTTTTTATTTTCAAGGTAAAGGATTTTCCACAGTGGAGAATATGGCCATCTTCTAAATGTCAACAGTTTTCACACCTCTCCTGTGTTTTATTGGAGGTGTTGATCCATAAGAAGGTGCATTTGTGGTTTTAAAAACCAAAAACCACAAGTGTGGTTTTACATCTCTCTCAGGGTTCTCTCTGTAGCTCTAGTAACAACGGGCTGGTGTCAGCCAATCAGAGGTGAGGAAATCAGCCTCTCTTCTGATTGGCTGAATGTTTTATGTTGATCAAACAGCAAATCTCAGGTAAACAGATAAAAACCAAATCCTGCAAGGTTTCATGGTGGTCCAGGTGGGCGGGGCTTGGGTCATGACTGAGCAGTGACTGTTTTCTTGTGACATCACAAAGTTACATAAGTCCTGACAGCTGATTTTAAGGCTCAGTTTTGAATACAGGCTGTGTGTATTTCTCGGTGGACTGACACCTTTAAACAGTGGTAATATAGCAGAATAAATAAATAAATAAATAAATAAGCATCATAATCTCAGCTAATGTGCATGAAGACAAGTAGTTTCAGGCCTCTGCATCTCACAAAAAGGTTCAAATGTGTGTGAGTTAGTAACAGCTAAACCAAATATTCTCCTCTAAATATCTCACATGGTTTCATTTCTGAAAATGTTCAAATAAAACCAACGATGAGAGAGAAAATGTAGAAACTCACACTCAAATTCCTTTCGAGATAAACAGTCAATGAGGGAAAAACTGTAAATCTGACAAAGTTCAGCACAAGAGTGCTGTTACAAACACTCTGGCCTACCACTTCAACACTGTTCATGTGGAACCCACCCCATAACAAACTGTGCACATCCTGTCAGCACGGGTGGACCCTTAAGTCAACTTACATGACAGAAAAGACACAGCAGTTTATACACATGTGCTTGGCTAAATCACAACACATCAAATTCTCAGGTGATTCAGCTGAATAACAACTCTAGCTTTGATACCAGACCTAATGAAGAGCAACCTGCTGTGATGATAGATAGGTAGACACGCTACATGTCCCCAGTTATGTGGACTGTCAACTCAAACCGTCCCCATTTTGTGCACAATGACAACAACACATTGGAAAACATCATATCTACAGAGGGTGGAATCCAGGTTCAGTTGAAAAAATACATGACACTGAAGAGATGGTACCAGTCAACAATGCAACACAAACAGACTATAATTCAGACACAAGTGAAAGCAACATTGAATGCACCAGTGATGACAACATGTCATACCTGCAGCCACAAAAACAATATCTCTGCACAGTTGAGTCAATATAACACAACAGTTCCTTCATTGACAAAACCTGTCTCATTTGCTGCAAAGGTGAGTTTCATAAAGCTGAGTTCACTCAGAAGGGTCCAGACTTTTCTTATACCTTGATTTTATGTGCCCTCAAAAAAGATACACCTCCTTCTATATAGGGACCCAGTGATGATCTCCAAATCCTCCCAGAAACCTTGGCAGACCAAAAAAAGAAAAAAGAGAGAAACATACTGCAGCCATATATCTCCTCTTCCATCACTCCACTTCACTGGACACTCAGCATCTTGGTCTGGAAAAGTAAAATACCAGCTCACCCCTGCAACTCTCTAAATAAGGCTGCCCCACATCTACCATATGCATGTCCCCACATGCTCTGCAATTACCTTTTCATTCACTTATTATCCCTTATTATCACCACCACACTCTTCCCTTCACAGACACACAGTCACTAATTCTCCTGCTTCTTCTCTTTTGTTCCAGACTCACCTGGGTCACTGTTACCATTGATTTACAGACCAAATGGAACATCAGCTCAATGGACAAACACAATGGGCTACTAATGGACACATGATTGCACTGATGTCAGTGTGGGCCTGTCCACCTGGAGACAGTGACACATTGACTCATGATAGGTCAACAACTCAAGCTATCCATCCACATCCTGATGCACATGGCCCGCCTTGTGATGCACTGTAATCATCAAACATCACATCCATTCACACCACATCCATCAAAGCAGACTCATTTATTGACTTTCCTATTTTGACTATTTTTTCTGTGCCTCTTTTGGTCAGAGAGTTTTAAATTAAAATAAATTATTCATACAGCATTTTTCTGATGTATTCAGTCTGAAATACTGTGGTTAAAGCAGGAAGGTCAGTTAATCACCCTGCAACCTAAATGAACAGTTTCTCCTTCAGTTTATCCCTACAGCAACTGAAGGCAGCAGGACTGAGGCCTCTGAGAAGTGCCAAGACAGAGTGCAGCCCTCTTACACACTTCATCATTCCACAGAACAGCCATGCAAACACACATGAAAACAGTCAGTTAGATCTTTTCCAGCTTTATTTTGGCCAAAGGAGCGTCTCATGTGCAAATGTTGTTGTGTATCTTAAATAATTAAGTAACTGTGCCACTGCACAGAAGGTGAGATACTTTAGAATCATTCCTAAAAACACAGGTTGAATATAATCACATCAGCAGTTTTACTAAGTCATTACTGTATCGACTTCCTGTATATTAAGTAGTTTCATATGGGAAACACAGGATACACAGAGCTTAACTAATGAATTTACAAACTAAGTGATCATATTTAAATTCTTAAACAAATCAATAAATAATTACTTGCCGTCATGGTTATGCCCAAACGATAACACTATAAATCAGTGCAGTGGCCTCTGTGTCGCACCCAGTGACAGACCTGTCATAGAGCAGTATAGGCTAAAGCCAGACGGCCGTGTCCCAAAAGGAAAAAAAACAAGGGGGGGGGCGCTGGGGCTGGCCGGTGAACGACCAGCCAACTCTGAAAAAGGGGGAAAAATTCAATAATACTCTAATATAAAATGTCTTGGGTCGTCAATGCATTTTCTTAAGATCACTGAATGATCACTGATGTGACGAGCCAAATGACAACTTCTGAGAATAAAGTGTGGCCTCTCTGTCAGAAATGCCAGGGTCTGTTTTTGGTGCCAGTCACACCTACAACCCTTTCACCATTAGCCTATATCACTGTCTCTCAGTGCACACAGTTCTCCTCCACCTTCGGCAACAACCACAGTCTGGACTGTTTTGGCGTCAGAAGTTCACACCCTTTAAATGAGGCATGCAAGGACTCTAATTAAAACACCCTGCATTAAAAATCAAGTTATGCATCATTATAATCTTGTCCTCCTGTTCTGTCATGGCGGCTCTGCTGAGCCTCATGGTGTAGTGCTGTTGTTATTTGACCAGCACTCTCCCAACTGTGTGAGCAATGCGGATGAAAACACCAAGTGCTGCTTGACACACAATAAAGATGCTCTTTCAATGAAGAGAGAACAAATGTTATGCCAGCAGAAACTAAGAGTTCACAGGACACTGAACGGAACCGCCCAAGCACTGAGAAGCACACAAAGAACTGCTCATTATAGAAATCTTCCATTTTAAAAGGTTTGCGTTCAAGAACAACAACAAAAAGTACGGCTGCTGATATGTTCACATTTCTTCAGGTTTTCCACCTGGAGGTAAAGTATTTTTTGTGAGCTGCCCCTCTTATCTCTGAGTCTTTGTTAAAGAACACTGCAGAGTTTGTGAGCAGGTCATTAGTGAGTGTCCTGTGTCCTGAGCTGCCATCAAACTGACGTGGCAGGACATAGGGGAGGCCGCACGAGACAAGGTGGTCAGGAGGAGAATGCAAAGAGAGCCAGGACCTTTCTGTGTCCCTGAAATTTCATCCTCAAACTCATAGGCAAAGAAGAAAACGCGGATCGAAAATGGAAAAAGAGGAGAGTATTTGTGTGCAGGGCCAGAGAACACCTTTGGAGAGGGTGAATAGCAGATGCTGGAGAGATAGAGGCATTTAAGGAGAAGGACTGAGAGGATGTGCTGAGGCAGGATTTAAATTGATGAATCCAAACACGGGGGAGAGAAAGTAATGGAAGCAGAATAGAAGATATGAGCTGTTAACAGAAAGACAAAACACACAGAAGCTGCAGGGAGAGAGAGAGAGAGAGGGGGAGAGTAGGAGATGTTATTATCGCTTCTGTCTGGAGGGAAAGGCAGCTGGAGTGAAATGTGTCAGGAAGAAGCAACACAGCAGACACCTATGACCCCCACACACACACTCTCTGTCAAACACACAGACAAACTCACACTCACTCACTGTAAATCATACAGTAAGTCCATGTTTGGAACAAGATGGCACAAACGACGCAAAAACACAAAATAAATGTCGAAAGACCAATAGAGACAAACTGTAGATGGATTAAAAAAACCATGGGTGATACAATTATCATATTACTAACAAAAAAATATACTGCACAAATCCTATATCACACAAATACACAGGGGACAAACAGGAACACAAACTAAAGTTTTCTAAAGCTTTAAGGACAAGTCTGATGAGTTCTTCACTTCCTGTGCAGGCTCTTGTGTCGTTGTGTAGTGTTGATATATGACAACACTTCACTCTTCTCTATCTCATTTCCCAAATCTTAAGTGAAGGGCCGAGGTTGCAGCATCAACAGTGACACTGAAAAACTTGTCACCTCCAGCTTCCTCGGGACTGGAATTAAAAAGCAAACAGCTTTGTGGACCTCAGCCTTTTTGGCTGGACCCAAACAGCGGGAACAAGCCCTGTAATATCGAACAGTGAAGCTCCACACTGACTGAGTGATGTAACTTCTACCTCTGCCCAGTGCCAAGCTGCAGTCTACTGAGTCGCTCTCCTTCCCCCGTCTGCTCAGGAGCTGCAGGGAAGTGGAGGGACATCTCCAACACAACTGTTGTGAGTCTTGATGTAAACTCCCTTCATTGCATGTATCATTATTACTAGTGGAAGTAGAGGAATGACTAGACATAGGGCACACTGAGCAGAGAGAGCAGGGGAGAGGGAGGGAGAGACAGAAGTTGTTGCTAATGAGGCTTCATACTAATGACTATGACCAACTCTACATATCAAACACAGGGACTTAGACATAACCTCTAATAAAAAGCCTGTTACGTTCTGGGGCTGGAGTAAATAAGCTGAACTGCTGTGGGTCCCAGACGGAGGCTGTGAGCTGTGTGATGGACAGAAGACTCTAGGCTATTTCAGGCTGCGCACACTGGTAGCTCAGCCATTAAAGCATCTGCTTTGGCCACAGTCTTTGCCCCACTGGCCTTGATCCTTCACCTCATCCAGTGTCTGTCTCACTGCTGCTGCCTGAGTCCTAAGTGGTGTGTGGTGGTGAGGTGTACAGTTGTCTAAGTAACCTGTGCCATCCACAGAACTTGTAGCAGCCTCAGCTACAACAGTGTGTAAGCCACAGGATTCATTTCCAGCAGCCTGTCTTGAACACCTCTCATGTTGCCCCCTGCAGTCCTTAAAGTTTTAACTCAGAGATGCCCAACGTAGGCCTGTGGACCCCTCTGCCTCGAAAAAAACCCCATAGAATATCCCTTTATGTGTTACAAAGCTAATCAGGACTGACAGCTTTTCACTGTCTGGGGTGTAATCTAGGATGATAGAGATGAATTTTGCCAGCTTGGTGTCTTTTCAGACACAGTTATGCTCTTTTATGACTGGATTGTGATCAGTTGAACCTCTTTGAGGAAACAGTCATTTGATGGAGCGCACAGTGTTTCTGTGAGTCCCTTCAGGGTCAGGTTTCTAATTGCACGAGACACCTCTCTCCATCTTATCCTGTGCCATCTCACACTCATCAAGGACAGCCATTGTGTGAAGTCAGCAAAGAACTTGAATGCTTTTTGCATCGAGTGTCACGGTCTCCTCCACAGTATTTCACAAGGGCCTCTGCATCTGCAGTGGAATGCTCTACATTTCAGTAGAGTACATTTGTGGCACAACTAGTTATGCACAGTTTATTAAACCTTCAGGATAAGAAAATTCAGCATAAGAAAACCAAAACCAAAAACCTACTGTGGCCCAAAGAGATGAACGCATATGCAAACACAGAAACATGCTGTAGATTCAGTCTTAACACAAGTGTTTCCAGCAGACACAAGCACGGGGGTGTGTGGTGTTCGCTCAGGTTGCATTGCCTTGAGCTTTCAGGGCCACCGTAACAAAAACTGATCATGTCTCAAAACAAATAAAATACAAAGCAGCCTCTGTCAGAAACACATTAGGAGAGACGATTTATTTAAAAGCTAAAAAGTCCAAAGAGGCAAATAACAGAGAGCAGCTGATATCTGCTGCATGACTCTTCAGCTGCAGCTCTGTGTATGGGGAAACATGTAGCTACTTCTACTTCTATTACTGATTGTTAGCCTTAATTGGGCCTATGGAATTTGTTAATGTGCCAGGTCTCCTTTGATGCATCATTGTCTTTGAAGCAAAAAAACATAAACGGAGAAAGCAGGAAAAAGAATCACAGAAATACAGCAGCTCGGGGTTCTACATATTATTGAGACACAAATTGGCAGCTATACTTCCACTGAGAAAAATCTGTTGTGACAGTATACTTTAGATTTGATCCATCAATAGCAGGCATATATTTGAACATATAAAGACATATGAAAACTGTGGCTGCTGCTAATCTGTAAGGCCACAAGTCCTTTTGTATCTCAATTCTTCAGTAGAAGAAGCAGCTGTGTAGCAGCTTAGAGAAGGATTCAGCATTCGAGCCCAAGGAGAAAGTGCATTGTAAAGGAATACTTAAAACTCCCAATCCAATTAGTTGATTCAGTAAAATAACTTAAGATTGGTCTCATGAATCTTCTATTATAAATAAAATACAATCAGTGAAAATTGCATTTGCATAAACTGTATTCCAAAGTGTGTCACCTTCAGGAAACACACAGTCACAGGCGTTAAAGGCTCCATAGATGATAGATGTTCATATCTTTTTGACTACAAAACAGGACCAGGGTCCAGGGTCTATATTAAGTTAGAGTCATGACAGTATGAAAGCCATACTGTAAGTCACTCTGAAAACAGTCAGCCAATCAGAAAAAAAGGCTCAGAGCATCCTCTCTTCTGGTTGTCTCACCAAACTGTTGTTAGTTACACACACACACACACACACACACACACACACACACACACACACACACACACACACATCTCTATGGTCACAATGTATTTAATATTGTCATTCTTCATCAGAAGAGCAGTGATTCAGGAAGAAGCTCTGTGACAACAGAGATACAGGAAACCTCCATTTCATAGTCAAATACCTGCCGACATCTTTGAAAGCAATATTGCAATATTATAATATACAAATAAAATAAATGCCCTCAATGGCCTCTCATGCTCTATGTCTTTATCTGCCAACTGAATGCACAAGCCCCTGCTGTTCTCAGTTCACCAGTACAAGTGGCAGGCCAAGAGGCTGACAGGGCTGTTAAGTCAGGGAAAGATTAAAGGAGTAATTTGAGCTTTTCAGCAGCTTTCAGAGGAACCTCAGTGGATTGGGTTTTAGCCCTGGCACAACAAGCTTCAAGTAACAATGCTTTGTAAAAGAACAACCTCCACTGATCTGCTCTGAGTTCATAGGTGAGTCCTGTGTGTGTCGCTGCAGTTGGACTGAAAGGAAACAAACAAACAAACAAACAAACAAACAAAAACAAAACAGGTTCTTAAAGGAGAGACATAGTTCTGAGCAATCCAATATGCATTATTTTTCCTCTGTGTTAGGTTAAATAGAGGCAACACCATTAATTACCCCATGACAATTTACACAGTAATTTACTGTGTATTACATTTCTCAATACCATACAGTATGTTTTCAATCCATTGAAGTTTACAGACAGGGAATGAACAATCAGTGACTTTTCTGTTTATCTGTTCTATAGATAGCTGCTATATTGTGTCGATAATCGGACATATCACCTGCTCCTCTCAGGCTGAACCCAAACAGTGAAGAGTCCAGCCTCTGAACAACCAGGCAGTTTTTGCAGTGGAGAGCACAGATAGCTTCAATAAAGACAAGTGAGCAGGAATAACAGCGAGCAGAGTTCAAGAATGGTAACTCAGTCTGCTGTGCTGCTGCAGTGTGTGAGTGAGACATTAGTCTGTTATAAACTGTTACATAAAAGTGCTTTTTGTTGCAAATAGACAAGAACAATACCTGTAACCATGGTAACTGTGCACATCAAGGATGGCAAATGCTTAATGCTTAAAATCATGTACATATCCAAATGTAAAATCTACACAGAATCATTGAGGTGATACAAAAACCAAAAAAAAAAAATCATCAACTTTCATCGACTTTCTTCTTTCTTTCCTCAGTCAAAATGATTTCATTTTTATTACAACCACCAACTCCATCAACTCCGACTTCATATTAATCTCTGCAAGCAACCAGGCCTGTGCAAATCTTGGGAAACTTTTATTGCTCCGAGGCCAAATTCAATCATGTGCATGTTGGGTTGCTTTAATGCACTGGGGCGTCGGCCGGCCACCTGGGCTGACAAACTTTGCAGTCAGCTTGTGCCGTCTGTGGAAGATACCAAGGATCACTTCTGATCCACCACAAGCCCCTAAAGCCATCTATCTATCAAAGGTGAGGGGGAGCTGGGTCACGGCTGTGTGAGAGCCCCAGCCTCAGCCTGAATTCATCAATCTTTACACTCACACACAACCACACACACATGCACACAGGATCTTTATTTATTTAATTTTCTCTTTTTAACACCCCAGAGTGCTTGCAATAGCCAGGCCCACACTGAATAGCCCTGGGCTGGTGCTGAGTTGCTCTGCAGCTGGGAGATACTGGAACATAAGTTTGGACTTCAGCAAGTACTGGGACATTTTCTGCTCTTCCACTCGTTCTCTGAGTCAGGCTGACAACTGTGCTGTGTGACTCTGCTGTGGCATTCTCACCAAGATTCCTTATCAAGTCGTCAGCTGAATATCTGAAGATGAAACTGACAAGAAAAAGGTAACTAAAAAATAAGAGCGAAAATTCACACGCAGCACATTGAGAGCGAACAATTTGAGAGAAAAACAAACAGAAAAGGACTGAGTCACTGTCTTTTATCTTGCGAGAGGAAAATCAAAACGACAGCTTCTCTAGCTAACACTGGTCCATTTACATTTTCATCTCACACTAAACTGAAAGCCAGTAGACATTCCTGAATTGTAGCTATGTTGGAGCCTGCAAAAAAACAACAAAAAAACAACACAAAAAAAGAAGACGAAGAAAAAAAAGATTTTCACTATGAATTTCAATGCACTCTCTCAGATATGGATTTTAAACAGATAAATAAACATAAGCAACCAGTCAGTGCATCCATTTTGATCATGAGGAGTGCTGAGATGAACACAGAATAGAGAATAGCCTTGGAAGGAGCTGCAGCTCTGAAAACACAGCTTGTTTTACATAAAGATTCTCAATCAGTTTGGTGTTGCACAAAAAAACCTCAGGACTTGGTGGAAGTGTAGACGTATAGCACCAACACTGCACAACCACACACACACACTCACACGCTTCCTCAGCTATCTCACAGCACACAGATGCACAGCAGAGATCCAAGTTTGTGATCTGAACTGTCTGTATAGAAGATTAGTTTTAAGGCCTCTGCTCAAAAAAGAGAAAGAAAAAAGAAGCAGAAAAAAGAAGAACCCCATGAAAAAGCATTGATGCCACAAAAACATGGTTGGCACCCTGCTGTGGTCAGTCACCATGGTTACCCTATATAATTTTTGCTTGTAGTTCACATTTATCAAATAGGCCAAATAGGCTCTTATCCCACAGAAAAACAGACAGAACACACATAGTCAATACACTGAATATTTTTTGATGACTGCATATGAAAATATATTTAGAGCCCAGCTCTTCAGTCTTCCCAGTGTGGGCTTGTGAAACCAAAGCTACCTCAGTCCCACATCAAAATGTATTTGTAGGCAATTACAACAGACGGCACCTTCAGGGGGTCTGAGGAGAAAGCGGTTCTGTTGTTCACACCGGGGCAGGAAGTCAAAGCGGCTCGGAAATCAGCTGCTGGATCCAGTTAATGAGATTTCACAGCAATAGTTCCCACCGTCACCTGAGTGGTTCAGTCCCATGCCTCAGAAACACATGCCATCATTCTGGTGCAGCAATCAATCCTGTCAGACCTTTCTCTGCTCCAGTCCAACTCACTAATACACAATTTGCCTAATTAGAAATAAAACTTACAAGCCTATTGATTGGCTGTTCAATAGAAAAAGCTAACGAGGAAGCCTGCCCTAATTTGGCATTACTTTTACTTTACTAACATTCTAGTGTCTGTTGTTTTGCGAGTGCATCTTTGTCGTCATTTTTCTTCTTTATTGTCGTACTTTCCTCTCAGTGTTCTCGGGTCGTCATTTCTGCATGATGTTTTGTTAATTTGCAGAAAGTGGATACAGTCAATCACTGATTGTGTCCTTGAGAAATACTAAGTTCAGTCAAAGTTCAGCACACTGCATTGGCACACTGGAGCACCAAATCAAATCCAGTCAATCCAATCTTTATTAATAAAAATGTGTGCAATGTGTCAGCTTTCAGATCAATGAGGAAGTCTATCAGTGCCATATGATGGACAGATAGCTGACTTCTCAGGCCACAAAAACTGGACTTGATTTTGGGCGCAATCATGAATCCATTGTCTTTTTTTTTTTTTTTTTACTTCTGAACTGCCAGAACTGTAGGCAGGCTGCAAAAGGCATAGGTTTAGACAGGGTTTAGATATTTAGAACAGTCCAGTCTGTCCTGGAATGCACTCGTAGTGTTGCTACTTCCTCATCTGACTAATCTGTGTGTGAGGCTGGCATTTATGTTGCTCTGTTAGTTTCTTAAAGTCACACAAAGTGTTGGATTTAGCCTCTCCATTTGAAACGCGTGGGGAAAAGGGCTCTCACATGCTGTCCGACCATCTGATAAGCACTTCTGTTGGAGCACACTGTATTTAGGCTTATCTAAAGTGTATAGCATCTGGGACTGGCTAACCAATGGCTGTGCAGCCTGTGCGTGAGTGTTAAAAGCCAAACAAACCACAATAAACTATAGGGAACGTTGACAGATTGCGGCCTCCTGCTGGACAGGTGCTGGTCAAGCTGCTTGCTCAGTGTGCTCCATCTTTTGCCCTTCACCATGCACCAGATATAGCACCAGATATTAATGACACAAAGGGCTATGGAAAAGTTAGTTGGAAAAGCACAGCTGCAACATATTGATAGTGAGTTGTAAAACTTTTTACATCTTTATATTGAATCTAACATGTGACATGTGTCATATCCAAAGCCAATAGACAGATAAAGAATAATGGATGGATATGATACACACTAATAACAGCAAGTGTAAAGTAAGCCATAATGATAACTGAAGCTTAAATTCTCACACAATTCATTAACTATGAGTCAGTGGTCTTCACTCCTCTGAATCCCTGCTGGTAAACACTCCATCTACTCATCTACTCATCACAGCAGAATGTGATTAACAATTAAATGTCACACTAACATTTGGTAAGTGTGGTAAGAGTAACTTACTGCTACACCAAAGCACAGCAGTAGTTGTGTATCAGCTTGCCTCTCACAGGAGCTGTCAACACCTGGGCCTGACAGTACTGTCAACCATACCTATATATAGCAAATAAGTCTAACACTGGCTCCAATGGTACGACCACCACATTTGCCACGTTCTCAGGGTGAGGCGTGGTTCATGTTCTGCTAAAGGACATAAAAAGAAAAGCTGACAGTCCCTCAAATTCAAAGCACGACTGCCTCAAATGTGTGGGTTCTTGTGTAAACAGATTAGTTCAACTCCAGTACGACTGGCTGGAAGAGAGAAAAGAGAAAACGCAGTATAAGGAGCTGCAGAGAGTCAGCTGTTGGTCACAGTACCTACTGACATGATCTCTTGACTCTGCAGCCTCCAAACAATCGACTGGAACCAGCAGAGACAGTTGCAGTCACATTTGTTCGTGCATACAGAGTATGCAGATTTGAATTGGTGATATACTGTCACTGAACCCATCTTTGGCTGCAGGAAGTGTCACACGCTGGAGGACACATAGTTGCTAATTAGCTTTCCCTTTTGAAACTTGCCCTTCACAATAGTGCATACGTATGGAATTTTAAACAATCACAAGGACTATAGGAGAAACTGGGTTATACAACTTCATATCCACAGGACATTTTTTTTTCTTTTTTTTGTGGATCAGCTGTGAAATATTACAATGTTTTCATGAAGTGGCAGGACAATGAGCAGGTGTCTTCAGCATCTTTGTGCGCTGTAAGCCCAGGACTGAGGATCCACGGTCTAGGGGGAGAAGCACTAGTTAGCAGCCTATCCCTGGCTGAGATGACAAAGCACAGAAATAGCTGGTAATGTGCGCAGGATATTTTTTTTAGGTCAAAAATATATGCAATATGAATGCTTACTGGATCTAGGTTACTACTGTAAGAAGAAGAGAGGAGATGCCATATAATGTTGGGAGCACTCAGTCTCCATGTATTTGAGTGGAATGTGCTCATGGCCATGGCTTCAGAGTTTAGTAACATTCCCTCTAATAAAGTCAGTGCTGTAAAATGAATGATCATATAGATTTGTATTAAATTATCACAGGCACTGGGAATCTCTACTATTATCAAGTCTTTATCAGGTCAAAGTTATAAATTATACTTTGGATACTGGTCAAATACTTTGAGTTTGATGAGCAATGTGGGATCATGTACCAAATGTTGCCAGTGTTGTCTGACTCATCAAAGGAACAAAAAAAATGTTCACATTAAAGTCTGGAATGATTTTCAGTAATAAAAAACAACTGTACCTCTGCTGATTGTTTAATTTTAACTGCAAACACATTGGACAGATCCAATTTTTGCTGTCATTCCCCCTGAATCCATGTCTTCACTCTGAAATATGTCATCTCCTCACCTATTTCTACCACGCTGGAACACCTGTCAAAGAAACTCCCAAGCTGTTTTCTGCCATCAGTCTTTTAATGAGCAAGACAATACAACACAGTAGGCAGGGTAACTGTTCTGCATTCGCTAATAGTGCTTTACAGCTGACAGACAGGAACAGGCTTCAAGTGATTTATGCATGAAATGAACTAAAAGTGAACACAAGATCCACAAAACTCTGGTGCGTTTTGCTTCTCTAAGATTTATCTGCAGCCGTGTTTGTAATCCAAAACACTTTAGGGTAATTTGAGAGTTTCTCTGTGCTTATGTGGTGGTGAAGTCTCCAGTTTGTGTTTGGAGTTTTAAGTATTCTGCTGCTACATGTTTATATGCTGGAAGAATCCTCTCTGTCAGATCTTCTTACCTCAGTCCAGCAGGTTTTTACTCCTGTCCACAATGGTAATAATCCAGAGGAGGTGCACTGCATTCTCAGCTGAGAACTGTATGGTACTGTAGTCATACAGCAGCAGTGCAGAAACTAGAGACTGAACTAGAGCTGAACAGCGGGCTCCAGCCGCCACTCATTAATCTACAAGTTTTAATTGGGCGGTAGACACACAATGTCACTCAGTCAGAAACAGGAATGTCATTAACATGTTGCATATATTGAATATGTGGATATCTCTGTGAATCTGGCATTAAGCAGTTGCAGCAGGATGGGAGACAGTGTTTCTGCTCATGCAGACGTTTCCGGGACAGAGAGTGTTTCATCCTGGGTCCACAGTTTTTCAGTCTGCTACAGAGTTTCTTGCTCATTTGTGAAATTGCAAAGCAAGTGTGAGCTCAAGCATTCTCACATCTGCCTCAGAAAACACACACACTCACATCCTGAAAAGGCAGAATACACTTCTCTTTGAGATTGATTCATTTTTATTTTCCTACATTAGGGCTCAGATGTGTCAACACTCTGACCTCAGAACCTCTCTCTTAAAGACCGAACAGCTGAAACTGAGAGCCATCGACCCCACAACACTGAAATCAAATTAATTACATATAAATTCCTCAACAAAAAGGTTTAAAAACAGATCAGAGCTGTAGCCATATTTAGCAAACTGTTTTCTAAGTTGCAATCCTTTATTTCTGTCATTGTCATTGCATTTCCACATTTGTACTGTGTATTTCAATTACACTGTGTATGTAGAAGGACCATGCAGAGCATCAGTTTGGTGCATCGCCAAAAATAATAAAAGTTTAAACTAAAGCTCCCAGATCCCAGATCATGTTTTGTTTGTGATCTGGTTTCCATTAAAAATCAGAGTTATGATATTCAGTCCTCACTCTGTGGTGATTAGACCCTGGCATTTGACTCCTTGACTAAGAGTTGGATAAAGCCTGCTCTCCTTGAAACAAAAGAATGAAACAAAGAAGTTTAAAAACACCAGTCTCCTTCCTGAGGGACACAGCGATGTATGCACAAGCATGTAGTATTTCATAAATAATAACCAATCCGTGTCCTCTTTCAATGTTTATCTCCACACAGAGAGGTCAGGCACACGTGTCATTTGAACACAATTCCCAGATCCCAAAGGACAGAGCTAATGACAGAACAAATGCTCTGGTTCTTCAATGCAGTTCATTAGGAATGCAAGCATCACACTCCATTAAGCGAAGCACGGACACACACTGGTACATGAACGATGACTAACACTTGGATTCCTCCAGTCTTTAGGAAGGAATAAAGGAATAAATGCAGAAGCTAAGCTGATTCTGGACATACTTGCAGTGGACTTGCTTGTCTATGCATAATTCTCCACACTGTGTTAGTGCTCTCTGCATTAATCCTGTCATTCAAAGTGCCTCCACAACATTTACATCCATCCAATTATCCTAATTAATTAGTTCAATTACAACAGGGCCAGTTTATTTTCCTGTGAACAATTACGTTGTAATGATGATCTGGAAACAGGTAATGATGGGTAATAAGTGAAGCGAAAAATCCACTAGGGGTCAAACAAAGTCAAAGACAGGGCTATAAACACAGAGGGGTGATGGGAAAAGAGAGGGAGAGAGAGAGGGGAGGATGGTGGGAAAATAAAGTAGGAAGGGGAGGAAATGTGATGCATTTAAGGAAACCATTACTATAGCAGAGAAAGAGCTGCTGTTGAGGTAATTCATGTCAGACAAGTTACCTGAGGAGGAGATGAGCTTCCAGCTGATGGAGGGGTCTGGTTTACCGTTGGCCTGGCACATCAGGGTGACGTTGGAGCCTTCATTCACCACAATGTCTTTTGACAGGTTGATGATTTTTGGCGGTACTGTGAGGGAAAATGAGAAAAATATGTAGGTTTGACACAGGCAATTAGCAGGCAGGGAAGACTAACAAAGACACAGGCAGAATCTGCATTTCTCTTCTTTCGGTTTCATCCGACTCCCACAGATTTAAGGAAGTAGTTATTTCAAGTCTGTATGGCCATGGCTGGAAAAGTGTTTTAGTGAACAGAGCTGCAAAGAATATACAAATAAAACACTAGAATAAATACATCTTGTCCAGGTTTTTTTTTTTCAAGCGATGGTAGACAATAATCAATACATATCTAGACGGTAAACAACATTAATTTCAAGGTTGAATCATTTGCTTATTGTTGCGTCTTTATTTCCTGATGTTCATTTTTCATGATGTAGAAAAGTGAAGTTGACTCGTACTCTGTTTGCTCCTGATTGAGAGGAAACATCTGGCTATAAATGGAGGAACATGCTTGTTTATCTGTCTGTATTTCATTTTTCCTCATATTTTCTTACTCATTCAATGGATTTCAGACTCGGCTTGTGTGTTGCTGTGGACCTGAGGAGGAGCAGTGTCAATTTTATTCTAAGAATATATGTGAAAACAGCCTCAAATCAACACTTGGAAAAGGCATAACTGCATATTTCAAAAACAAATAACTAATTTACCCATCTTTTTTTTACATCTTAAACACCACTGTGGGAGCAACAACACAGCTACAGCAACCCCCTGTTTTCTTTAAAGAGGCTACAATCAATATTTTCATAGCAGCAATGCATCAGCTGACAATGTGAAACCGATGTTGAATGTAAATGTGGGCCGCTGGCAGTTAACTGTGGCTGCCGGGTCTTCTACATAACTCATCCTAGTTCAGTCACAGGAGAGAGCAGAGACACACAGGTAGAGGCTGGCTGCTCAACACAGGCGGCATTTAGCAGCTCCAAATGTTTCCCTCAGGAGTTGGTGCAGACCAAAGATTCATCAGGTGGGCCCGACACACAACTCCAAGTGAACCATCATGTTGCTCTGTAAGTGCTACCAGTTTGTCATATCAACTCAAATGCTGGCAATATATCAGGGTTGTGTTTATAGCCTGATTCTGCTGCCGCTCCACCCCCTCCCCTCTGCACCCACTCCATCCACCCACCAACAAACCAGTTAAAGGTCTAAGTCCTTAGTTTACTTTTTTTCTTCTCCAACCAGCAGGTGTAAGCTGAGGGCGTAATGAGAGCGAGCTCGGAGCTGCAGGTTAAAAGCTCATTTGAGTTTCTAAGAGGTACTAATGGTTTCTCAAACTACTAAATATACCGCTAATACTGCAATAATACTTCAAATCTATTACTACTGTGAATCTACAAAAGAACAGGAATAGTTTCGGCTTGTTCATGTGGCATTGTATTAGCCTGAGTGAGCATAATCATTAGGTGTTTTTTGTGGAGGACCTGTCCTGCTCTCAGGTGGGAGGAGAGAACCACAAAGCCTTGGTGTGAGTCCACCACCTGCCTGCACTTCTGTTGTATTTTTGGTCATTATTTTGTAAAATCACACACATATGAACCTCAAAAAACATAATATGACATGGACAGACACATTTTTTTGACTATAATTGTAAATTTGTTTAACAACCGATGTGATCATGCTTTCAAAGAAATAATCTGCTTGTGGTTACTGTGTGGCTCACAGCAGGTATCTGCTCCATCTGCAGGCTCTAACAGGAGTGATGTTTTACTCTCCACAGCTGAGACGCTCCTTAAGATTTCTGTAACAATACTTTACTTTCACATCACATAAGGCCCTCAGGGGGTGTTTAATGGTGTGTAGTTATATATGATTGTATGATAAATAATCTGGGTGCACTACACATGGAAAACATAATAATCCCACGATTTTGAAGGTGTCTATAATAAAGTGGGAGGTTCATTCTAATGTTGAGATGTTTATAGCTCTGTTCATATTTATAGACAACAACATGTTGTCTCAGAGGAAACTTTAGATTCTGAAGCTGCCAGTGTGTCATGGCGGGGACGGAGGTAGACACCACTGCTGTCACAGACAGCCTCTGA
Organism: Caranx ignobilis; assembly: GCA_021432705.1. Taxonomy (NCBI): domain Eukaryota; kingdom Metazoa; phylum Chordata; class Actinopteri; order Carangiformes; family Carangidae; genus Caranx; species Caranx ignobilis. The sequence continues at coordinate 4,380,638 of MU269980.1, forward strand.
CATAAATGGTGTTTTTTAGATTCTGCCCCATTTCCAAGTGGACTGTAGGTGTGCTGAAAAACATCCAGTTATCAATTCACCTGCACTCTGAGCTGTCTAGCTCCTCAGAACAAGTCTCTTAATGTCTCCTTGTTCAGGGTTAAAATTAGGCTCAGACAATTCTATCCTGAGCCAGGCTGTGGAACCACGCTCTGAACCTGTGAACACATTGTCACAGTACATCTTATTAAGTTGTGATAATAAGAGCACTCCATTAGTCTAAAGACCTCCCTTGAAACAAATAGTCCCTGAATGAGCCGAGGTGATTTCACCTGTTTGAATGCAGCACCACTTCAAAGAGGATTTCTGCGCCAGTAGTCCATTGATTGAAAATACATTCTCAAAGCAGGCTGAGTTGTGTTGTGGGCACTTTCCGCTGTATAAACCAGAGCTGCAAAATTATATTGATTTCTTTGCAGTCAGACCATTTTATGACTACCAGTCTTTCTGCTTAATCAAGCTCTCTTCTAAATGAACCATTGGACAAAGCTCCTCTGAGACACACACCTACAGTATCCACAGTCCACAGTACAAGAGAAGAGGTGGTAACAAGATAAAAATTTTGCAGCATCCAAGGTCTGTGAAATATGAGTTCATCATGTTCATCTGCAGCACTACCTGAGCAAAAATGTTCTGAAGCATTCCATGTAGATAAAAGACAGTTTTCAGGAAACAAATAATAAGAGTTATTTCATTTAGATGACATCAAAATAAATAAATAAAAAATCTCCACTGCTTTCTGAGTGTCAAACTTTACACAGCAATTTAAAGTAGTTCAGATTAAATTGCCTCTGAACAAGAAAATGATAGATCTATAATACAGAGTACTTTGTACAGGACAGATACTACCAACTCCTCTGAGAGTACTTCTCCAAGGTGAAGACAGATGGTAACAATGAGGAGTGTAAACCCTGCCTGCATGGATCGCAGCCTTTGTTATGCCCTTTCTTCCTTCATAGATCACTCACAAGAGCCACTGAAAGTCTCTAATAAGAAGATCAAAGAGCTGGTTCCATTAAATTTAAAACATCCACCGGGACACCGCCTTCACGTTTGTTCTATGAAAACCAACATGGATGGATGTCCACAGTGAGGCTGATGCTGCAATACCAAACATGCCAGAGGAGCTGATAATAATAGAAATATTGAAATACTCTCAAGTTACATAACTCATTATTCATTTGATTTTCTGTAATGATCACATTTCCCTCTAGTGACTGCTTTGGTACCAGTGTTATCAATATTTTATATTACAGAGTAGTCAATGCATGATGTGTCAATAAATATGCAGCTGGCTCAAATCACAACAGTGATGTAAAAATGAAGTAAAGGCCATTCAGAATATGTGCTGTTATAAACCCTGTTGTAGATTATGTACAGTTGAAGCTCTGTTGAATAGGGCTCTATGTCCTTTACCTGTTTTTGTCCTTTTAACCAGCAGATAAGCAGCTGGATGTAATATAGATTTCATTTTGAAGATCATATCCCTACAGATATGTGCAAGAACGTGCTTGTGTCCCTCTGTATCACACAGAATGTTCTACAACATAATAAATGAAATAAAATAAAAACAAACATGTTTGTTCATTCAAGAAAATTTACATTTAGAGCTTTTTATCCAAAGCAAATGTTCAGTGAGCGTACACCAGTGCAGCTGCAGTGTAGCGGGAGAACTTGGTGTAGGTACAGGGCACTATGTCTATTTAATAAGTTAAGGAGATCAGTTGAAGAAGTGCACCATAAGTGCCAGTTATGCTTTCTGGGGTGTTAGAGGTGTGAGGTGAGCAGGTGCTCTCTGAAGAGATGAGTCTTCAAGAGGCTCTTGAAGATAGAGGGAGATGCCCTGCTTCGAGCAGCTTGTTCTACCACCAAGGAACCACTGCCCAGGAGTCTCACTTAAAAAACTCGTACTATGAAAAGCTGAAAACAGCGTGTACAAGAAAGAAATCAGAGTTAAAAAATGTTCCCTTAATAAATCACAGTCATGGATCCACCTCATATTCTGCCCTTGACATGCCCACGTTTACCATAAATGGTCAATGCAAAGCACCTCAAGAGTGCTGATGCATATAAATGACCCTGTTGATCAGCTGTTCTTTACAATGAATCATGGCAACGAGCACTAAGAAAGGGAAGAAGAGGAACTGTGGTGTGCTTGTGGGTGATATGGAGGTCAAGAGAGAAACTGTTTCTGTTTGGTGGCCCCAGCAGTGGGGTCACAGCTGAAAGAAAATATTGTGAGGGGCAACTAGTGTAAGGCCAGGATCTGATCCTCTGTGTCATACTGTGCAGAACGACAAGAGTGAATGGTATTTTAAAAGTTTCCTCAGTCTTGATATCATTAGACTTAAATCAGAATTACAAGGCATCATTCTGTTAATTTACCCCTCACACTTGCTTGTGTTTACTTCCCTACACTGCTCTATGCCAGGATAAGAGTTATGAGTTGAGTCACTACCACATTTGTCAGGACCAAGTTAGAGACACATGATGAAAACATTTATTGAATGTGTGTGGTGTGTATTTACATAGAGATGGAGCCCTCACAAGTTGAGTGTTGTCAATTGCACTTATTACACTTGGGAAACCAGACATTGGAACAAACTGCCTTTGGATATACACCGACTGACCTAAGTCTGTCATATTGATATCACAGACTAAAGAATTAAATTGATCAGAATTATAAAATTCCCAAAAGGGGCTTTAGGCACTTCACATATCTGCTGGTTCCCTTAAAACCCAGGTTGGTAAGTTCCTGTATTCATGCTGGGACGGTGCGGTCGATCTGTCTGACACCAGATCAGCACATAGACCTACAGCATGGCTCCATAGAATCTAAATCATCATGGGTCAGAAGATTGACCTGGTCTTTACACACTCACTTTCCTCTGATTCCTCAGGCAGCTCCAGAGCTCCAGCTCCGGTGTTTATATGTTTACAGCCATCAAGCTGATTCATTCACTTGTTGCCAAATTGATTGCAACAATCAGTGGAAGTCCCTCCCACACCCCAGGACAACATTCTGAATTAGGCAGTTTGGAATACAATGTATTGATTTACATTTTGCTTCCAGTGCGCTGTAGAGCACAGCTGTCCTCCCCTCAGCTATTGTACACACAAAATATATAAATATAAAACTAACACTGTACATGCTGATATAAGAACATTTAATCATGGGGCTACAGTTGCTGTGCAGGTGAACACATTCTCCTGTCATGTGTGTTTTTACAGATGCCAACCTTTGTGGGCAGTGGCGTACGCATCTTTCAGGCCCCGTTTTGAGCACAGGCACTGGCTAAACACTAACGTCCCAGAGCGATCTGGAGTGAGACTGCCTTGAGTGCAGTGATGGTGATGCCAGAGACCATTCACTGGAGAAGGAGCATCAGGCTGTATGATTGAGTTCAAGTAGCTGGTCACTCTGAAGGCAGCGTTATTGACTTGGTTCTGATGGCCCTTGGAGGATGATTGGCAGAGCCTCATCCAAGACAGGTAGCCTCACTCTGGACTGGATCTGTGTGAGGAACAGTACAATGGTCTAGTTGAGGTAAACTGGTCTGAACGGAGAGCCGGGTGTCGTACTCACTCAGATAAGATCTGATTTTTCTCATGTGGTAAAGTGTAAAGTGTCACGGCTTAAAAACAGATGCAAAATGGCTGGCGGCACATAGGCTGTATGTGTTGCTGAGCCTGAGGTTATGTTGTTGTTAAGGCTTTTATTTTCCTTTGCAAAATGTGTTTTGAAAATTGCAAGGTTTTATTTTAAAAATCTGACTAATGTGAACAACTGAATTTATATATGTTGATATCTAAAAAGTACAAGTGTTTTTCCATTTTTGTCTGATTATTTACATGAGATAACATCCAGGTTTCCTTTGAGTCAGTCAGTTGTTTAGTCTGTCAGGTATTATTTTGTTGATTTTATGTTGATTATTGTTAATTTATTAGAAAAATCCACACACACTTTTACAAATAAGAAACAAACTGAAGCCCTCGGTGTGGCTCTATACATGATTCCTTGACTATATTTTAACTTCATTATGTAAATGAAGGAATGTCCTCATTTACTTTCCCATCAATATGTTAATGATGTTTGTGTCAAATACACTTTTCTCTCAGTTCCCTCTCTGATCTGATTGTTTCGAAATGAGATGTCCTTTTTTGTGATAAATGTGAATTTTAATTGCGACTACATTCTGCCTGAAATATTTTACCCCCAAGACTTCCAAGGATGTCAGCATAGCCAATCACCAATTAGTGAAGACTCACGTAATTTTAAGGAGATCATGACCTCATTTACATTTTGACATGAACCTGAATTATGCCACACCTCTGGCATAAAACAATCATTTAAATTCTAATAAGAAAAAATAAAAAATAAAAAAATAAGGAAAAGTTTTGCTTTCCCAGTGTTCAAGTTGTTATAATACATGAACTGGCAGTGAAAACATCCAAGACATTGTTGACCAACTCCAATCTAACCATGTCCAGTGTCACAGCCCTGCTTTAAAAACATTTTTAGGTTCAGCTAAAGCTTCCATCCCCTCACCACAGCGCAGCAGAGAGACCAACTGTGGCCAAAACATAAGAGCGAAACTTGCACTAGAAAGAAAACTCATGATTGAAGTCAAGACTGTGGATTCCGTCCACAGTTTCTCTCTACTCCACAGGAACAATTCAAACACCAGACACCAAAGCTGATATGAGACCAGTCAGAAATCCCACATTATGTTTGATCACTTCAGTTACAGAGTGTCTTTGTGGCTGTGGTTTGGTCTGACTCTGGATGTAAATGCCAGCCTTTTGCCTTTGGAAAAGTCAGAATCACTACAGACCATTTCACCAGCAAACACTCCCACGTCCTGTCAGAAGATGCACATTAACACACAGAATGACACATGCTCACAGACTCCACTTCATATACTGCATCTATGATACTGAGCTGCATTAGAAAGGGTTCAAATAATTGGCCTGTATGAAACTTCAAAAACAATAAATGATATGTTTTTTTTTTCTTTTTTGATCTATATTTATTTATTTATGATTAAATTGTTTCATTGGTCTTCCAATGATTCTGTTATCTATCTCTCTTTCTTTTTTAGGATTTATTTGGTCATAATTAAGTCTTACTGGACTTTTTATCATCACATTCCTTGAAATGGTTTGAGAAATTACATGATAAGTATCTTTTTAACAAAATTTTGACTTAGATTGATGTGATATTTATCTAATGAGGAAAAAAAACAGTAACAACAACATTTATTATTACATAAATGGACAGATACTTTTTACTTTATTCTATCTCCCACAGATTGCCACAGATGGGCAGTCACATCAGAATCTGAAGTGATTAGTGTCTCGTGCGGTGTGTTAATGCTCACATTCAGCAGTGCTCATGTAAGAAAACCAGATCTGAAGATGCCTGTGATGTCTCCAGATATGAAAACATCTGAAGATTTAGGTGATGGTTGTGTATAATGGTGATGTTCTTTCTTTTTCCAGGACGCCTCACACTTATTAGGTTTCCTGAATAACTATCATTTTATTTTATCTTATTTTTTTTATTATTTTTTTTTGTGCTAACCTTGACACATCTGTCCAAATAATCATTTTGTCATTTCCATTTCAAAGTAACAAGGACACATCTCTATTTTAACATTTGAGGATGATCAACTGAAAGTGTGTGAATAGAGTGTCACCAGTGCTTTAACTTGTTTTAGTTTCATCAGCCTTGTTTGTAAGACAAAATCTCTATGAATAATTTATTGGATGTCAGCTTAATCCCCATTTACCCTTCCTGAATGACAAAAGCATACAGCAAGAGTGTCAGCAGAGCTTCTCTTCTGCCGCGACGCTCGAGGCCGAGGCAGAACCTCTGTTTGTGGAATAAATAAAGTTTCAGATGTGTTCAATACAAACTGTCAGTTTATAGCACGTTGGAATATTTTTGTTGCAATATTGCTAATTAGAATAAAAACACTGTGAAATACACAGAGTCCTGATATCCATCCTTAGCCATACAAGTTAAATAGCATAACATGCAACACTTCATGCTGATGTGTGGAAGGCAATGTATTGATTTTATTATAAATGTATATATGCTGATGTTTGTTGGGGGTGGCTGGTCAAAGGGTAGAAGGGTATCGTATTAGTTTTCTGGTTGTGTATGTTTTTTTTCTCCCCTGTGGCCTGAACGTTGTCATGACATAAATGAGTTGTGCATGTATGCAAATGGGTGCATGCTGGGACGAGAACCTGACTGTTGGAGAATACTGAGTCTTGCAGATGATTGGCTTCTGTCAGTTGATATGAAGAACCATGATGTTACGTCCAAGCTGCACAGAGAGAATCAACTTCCATCCCCTCTGCCTGCATCTGACTGGGCAACCTTTTACATGTGTAGGGTTTTGTGGGATTTTACAGTTTATTACTAGGGGTCCTCTCTATAGGTAGAGGTTGTTGCTCCTAATTAACATCTTTAAATCTAGGCTAAAAACCTGTTTTTTTTTTCTTTCCTCAAACTTATGGTACAATTCGATAGTGTTGTTGCCTATTTTTGTTTATTTTATTGTATCATTGTGACTATTTTATTGGGCTCTGCAATTCCTGTAATAATAACATCATTATTTATTATTTGTAAGTGTAATGCTTGTCTATGTTTTGATTAGTGTAAAGTGTTTTAAGACCATGTTTATGGCGACTTTACACTTTAAACAAAAAATGAATAGAAGTAAAGAGAACTGAATTGAATTAATTATATTTGGTCATTTCGGCAAATGTCTACCCTGACGTTGGAACAGACTTCAATTTATTGTAAGGCGCTTTGTAAATAAGCATCACCGTTAAAATCCACAGCCGATCTGCTCCTGTGACTACATGGGCCTTAGGGAAGCCGCCCCGCTCCGCCACCCCTTCAACAGGAATTAACATATAAACATTTGTTGAAAACTGGTTCCCCATCTCACTGTTGTTGCCAAAATGGTATGGAGTCAAATGTGAAGATCACACATGACTAGAAGTCAGAAAGCTCAGTCGCTAACAACCAGGAGCTCAGAAAAGAAACGCTGGAGAACAGGGAAACAAAAAAAGGAGCAAGAGAGTAACCCAGTATCTGTCCAAATAAAGTAATAATAAATAAATAAATCAAACAAGTGAAGAAGCGCCAGGTATTACAGGTATGACCCGCTCGTTGGTTTATTTGAGGCAGCCCTCCACAATATCGACACTGACCACTACGTATTGATTTTACATTTTTTTTTAACTATTTCAAATGGGCAAAATCTTGTGTTATTGTCGAGCTATGCGCAGCGTATTGATTCGCTCGGCCCTGTCTCTTACAAGCCTTGACAACGGGCCCATCTGTGCACAGCTCCTCCTCCTCTCTGTGGACACGCTGAATCAAAACATGATCATGCGTGGGAGGAAAGAGTGTTGTTGGCTTTTCCCCACAGAGACGACGGCTGGCATCGCTGCTAGTCAGTATCGACTGCCTGTGCGAGTGGATAATGTTAATGTTAACTCTTTAACACTGACACTCGGTGCTTGCGCCCCTCAATCCAGATGAATATTGAGTAATATTCTCTGAGACTCCAAAGGGCTCGTCCCGAGGAAGTTGCGAACAAAGTCTGGACCAGAGGTATTAGCATAACAGAGTACACAGAAAAGTTTGCAAAAATACATGTGGGGAGGCTGAACAGTCCCACTACTGCATGTGATTAGCCGTCCAATTAATTTGTTTCCAATATTTCCAGGCTACAACCAGAGCCGCTGTGGCAGCTGAAGCAGAAAGGGTCAGGAAGGGATGGCAGCCAGTGAAGAGAGAGATGTAGGAGAAGAGGCAGCCAACAAGCTGAGAGGACAGACTGACAGCAAACAGAGCAGCACAAGGGGCACTGTTTAGAAAATGTTGTCCCCCTGTCCATCAGTTCAAATGGCTGTCCTACAGTTGGACATTTAAAAAAAAAAAACAAATGTTCCTTTTTGTCTGTGCATCTTGATTTTGTTTATGCCATAAATTACGTCTATTGGGCTGTGTGCTCCTGTTCCTTCCAATAAACCGTCTGTGCACACAAAGTGTTTGTGTGAATGTGTCTGTGGAGTCATCAGATTGATTTTGTCTGGCCCCAATTTCCTATAAAGCATACAAAATTTCCTTTTAATAGAGGTGTAACCTCATGTCGTCTCTGAGAGAGAACTGCAAGTGCTTCACAGACCGCCCCGAGTAAACCAGCATCCTATTGTAAAATTATATTTCATCCACTGTGGGGGTGCTGCAATCTTTACAATCTGTCAAAGCCATTTTCACTCGTTCACGTTTTAATGCACAATTATTTTATGAAAACTTTAAACTATCTAGATGTAGTTGTGTTTCAACATATAAGACACATGTCTGCATTAGAGTAGAACAGCTGATGTGTTGATGGGATATTTAGGGGCTGCTAAAATGCAGGACTAGTTCCCATAATACTTCTGGGGGGAATCAAAGGGAAGTACAGTGTAATGTTTATATAAAGGCATTAGGCAAGCTGCTGCGTATATATGTCTCAAATTTGGAGTAAATCTGCGAAAGAAAAAGCAAAAAGCAAAATCATTTCTATCCTCTACTGTTATGTGAATGATCATTAAAAATAAATGGCAGGTGACAGAGGATTTGGTGGATATTTTCCATGTCTGCTCCCATTTTATCAATACACCAACTGTTCCTCTGCAGACAGACCTGATTTTATTTGGTTGTTTTAATAATGGGAGGATATAAATCCACTCCTATTTGTGCCAACATTCGTTTGCATCTTGGCAAACTGGCACCATTAACAGTGTGTTGAATGAGTTTTTAGCAGCTCAGGTTTGCAGAACAGATAATTATCACTGGATTTCTGACATGCTGAAGGAAGCTTGAAAGCATGCTGATTCTTAGGCACGTTTATTAATGAAGGCCGGTGAATTCTAACAAGATGTAAATCACTGAATGTTAAAATTTGCGTATCGTGCCGACATGTTCAGACTTCCTGTGTTAGGACTCGGAGCAGTGTCACACATTGCCACACAAACTGCAGCAGCTGGCATGAGCATTTTCAGCTAGCTCCTGCCCCATGATTACACTGGGGTGTTCTATTAGGCAAGGGTGTTCAGTCCTGGGTGAACTTCAAATTTCAAAATTTGAATTACCCCCCCCCCCCCCGACATGGCTATTCTGCATGGAAAGCAATAATCACTGCATGGTATCTGACCACCATTAAATGGAAAGTGGGTTGAAGACAGACCAAATCTGACTTCCTTTGGCTTCTGAAAGAAAACGCCACTGACTTATCACTTCTAACTTAATGTGTGTCTAGAACCTGGAATGACAAAGAGAAACTACAGTTCACACATTCCATACGGCGCCTCACCCACCCACAGCAAGGATTTGTGGGAGACACACAATTTCTGTATTTTCATGAATTAGTCATTAAAGAACTCAGTGTATCTCACTGTGAGACTACTCATATATATAGCTTTCCTATTGTCCTAAGAGACAAAACAGCCAAATAAACATCAGAGTTGTATTCCTTGTGTCCTAATTCCTGTTTCAGCGTGCACACACACACCTTCCTCAATGTACTCATACAAGAAGCAAATCTCTAGCTGCTCTCTGGCTGACCCCTCACCTTCAACAAGGTGCTGAACTAAACATTATTTTCCCACAGGGATATTCAGAGCATCACATGTTAACCTTAGAGTTGAAGCCTGCACTATCCAAAGTGTGTGTGTGTGTGTGTGTGTGCTTATGCAAAGTAGCATGCTGTGATCTTCTCAGGATTAATACGCAAACTGTAGCTGGGAGTGAAGGGAGATTTCAGCTACAACCAATGAGGTATCTTTCCAAACAGACACGGGGAAACAATTTATCATGTTGTGTCACTTTTTTGCAGCGACTCATCCACTCAAGCATACAAATTCACACAGCGATGACCATTATGTCACAATTTATTTTCATGAAGCTATCAGGAGAGTCTGAAATATATATCAGGGGGATACTTCAGTGAAAGAAGACACTGTTAAGGCAGAGAGGAGTGACTTTACACTGAGGAGACATGCAAAGTTTTCACAAGGTCAGGAGAAACCTCTTCAAAGAAAACATACCAAGATGCATTTAAGGAATAGTTTAAGATTGAAATTTAAATAAAAAAAAAAAATGATGAAAATGAATGAAACTTTTGCTTTTTCTCTAGTGCTTGTTTTGGTCACATCCATGTGCATGATCAAAATACATAAAAGTTTGTACAAACACATTTCCAGTAATCTCTAGATATTCTCTTTGATAGGCACTTGGTTGCTTGCATGGCAATAAGTAATGTAAGATTGTGTGATTACATCCAAAACATATTTGATTTGGCTGATAGCAAACCTGCAGGCGTCAGGATATATACAGTCAGCACAATCTGAGGAGATGATCTGCAGTGACAGAGGCAGAAAATGAAAATGACCTTAATATTATCTTGTCTGAGAGGAAAAAACAATGATAGTCCATGAAACACACGGCTACTTTGACCTGTTTGTTACATGAAAAATAAATAAATAAATTATATATATTAAAAAATCAATAATTAAAAATAAAAAAAGAAACATAAACTCTCTGAATACTATGGTTATATGAACTATTTTTCAAGATACTTCAGTTTGGACCAAACACAGGTGGATCGATTCTGCATCGCAAGAGTTGTGCCAATAGAAACAGTGAAATAAATGGCAACCAGTTCATTAGTTAGTGAGATAATGTATCTGAAGCTGCAGCTGACCAAAGTAATACCTTTATCAATCCGCCACATTGTTAAACCAATGTTAAAGGTGAAGTGAATATGATTGATTATCTCGCCTCAATGGCACCTGTCAATGGGTGGGATACATTAGGCAGCAGGTGCAATGTTGAATCTCATCTACTCTGTTTTATCAGAAACACAATGGCAGGCAAAATTGAAATTTGTATCAATTTAACTACAAAAAACAAACCAAACAAACAAAAAAACAATGATAAAATGTTTTATACATGAAGCAAAATGTCATCCTGACATCTCCAGATGTGGTATATGGTAGAACGACGTTTTGAACCTATCAAAGATGGTCTATGGAAAGACAATGAGTGAAGGGTTATGAATGCCCAAGGTTTATTGACACAAGTAGACTGAAGGTTGGCTGGTGTCGTCCATTTCCACAGAAGAGCCACTGTAGCATAGCCCTTTTCTGCTGAAGTGAATGGGAACCAAGTGAATGGGAACCCAGTGAATGGTAAGTGGGCATCATTTCATGTGTTGTTTGGTGGAGAATGGCAGCAATCCCATAACACATTATGACTGACCTTTACTGTTCAAGTATTTCTCAGCTGTTTCAATGAACCCACTTTTCTTATTGTATTCTCCACTGATTTGTTGTCACCTAGGCAACACTGAGTTCAAGTTTTGGTTTTCCCGCTCGAGGTAGTTTCAGAGACCACTGCTGTGATTGAGGATAGTGCTCCAATATGAACTGTCACACAGGATGTTATTAACTAAAATGCATATGTGCAAAGTGTAAAATGTAATTAAGGGAATGGGTGTGAATAATGTGTTGTAGCTCCCAGCTCAGATGCTAATGACCATTAGCAAGGCAGTGAAACACAAAAGGAAAAAGCTATTTTTAAGAATTATTTAAAAGATGAGGTGAGTTTGTTGCCATGGTCTCCTGAGGCAGGTCCCTCCAAACACCTGGTTCCTTGTCTTTAGACTACTGTGGAACAATACAGAGGGGTCAAGGGTTAAAAATCATTTAAAATCTAGTTTGCATAAAAGGCAGCCGCCTGGTCCAGTTTAACCTACATGTAGCTATGCATGCAGCAGTTGAGGGAGACCACCAGAAAGTCAGACTAAAGTCTCTTATCTAATCAGACAGCATTTTAAGAATGCTTTAAACACAACACATGGAGTCAGACGGCTTTCCTCTGCTGCTACTATTTATCCCCAGTGTGTCTCTGAGGTGACTGGTTTCAGCTCCAACTACACTAGACTATGTCTTTGGTTATGACAGTGATAGGCCCTGAATGGTACAACTTCTACCCCTGGACTGAAGAATAGACTGTATGTACATGCTGAAAACACAGCTAAGACTTCTAAACTTTCTGTGAAACATGTATTTACTTTTTCATTTGAGCATATTCTTATGCTGAAGATAGAAGTGCACGAGCAGTTCAAGAACATCCCTGATTCCCAAAGTTTCCCACCTGGGTAAGAGCAGAGAAGAGCTCTGCACAGGTCTCATTCATCAGATTTTCTATTTTATCAAAATAGAAAATGTTCACTGTGTGTCCCACATCTTTTATTTCTACAGTACAGAATGACTTTCACTGAATGAACAGATGGATTTATTTTGTTTACGTGCTCAGACCCCACTGACTGATAATCTTGACCTTATCTGACAGCTCCAGGGGCCAAATGTTCAGACACATGAAGACCCTCTGATCAAAAATTGAAAAATTAAAATAACTGAGGAGGAGGAGAGTCGTTTCAATATAATGGTCTCTTTTTGACAGTGTAAATCTCCTTGACATTACTGCGCTTGTGAAGACAGTCTCACTGATCATTTCATTAGAGCTGCTGTTTAATTTACACTCTGTAACAGTGAGATAACCTTAGAGCACTGACACTGTAATGTGCTTATGGCTTTAACTAGATCACCATATTTATGTATGCATAGTTATTTGGTGTCTGAAACAATTAAAGCACCCTGCATGCTCCTACTTAATTAAAAAAAAAAAAAAAAAAAAAAGTTAGCGTGACAGTGTGTTCCCAGAACTACTACCAGTATTGTTTCTCAAATTCTCAAATATAACCATTCATAACCTTACATAACCATTCAAAGAACATTAGTTCACATAAAATGTTAATGCTTAGCTTGGTGGACAGATATTCTGTGGCTGATATCAAGGAGTCTGAGACCGTGTCAGACACCAGTGTAGATAAAGACTTTCGCTTCCTCAGCTTCTTTCATGGCAGAGTTAGGATAAAGTCCTAAAAGTAATCAAACACATAGTGTTGTTACTCTCACAACTCATTTAAACCAAAGCTCCGCTCCTGAAGAGTGTTGAATTGAAAAGCCCCTTTGTCACTCATACCTGTGTGCCTTTTCAAATGAAACAAAAAGAGAGCTGAATTCTGTCTCTACAATCACCTTGAAAAACAGCCTGGACAAAAAGACTGGTGTCCATTAGATAAATAAGTGGATTACAGTGATGTTTAAGGTAGATCAGAATCTGTCACTCAGCCCATTCTGATTGTGATAACATAACTGTGGGCTTATGTATCACATGCATGAACATGGACAAGTGAAAAGAAAAGAAAGTCTCAGTAGATATGGAAGAAAATCATTGACAAAACCAAGGTGCAAAGAAGAGTAGCCAACCTTCTTTTGTTTTTCTTTGAGTGGTGGTTAAGAAACCATGGAAAACTGAAACAAGTTGATCTCAAAGATCAAAACAGTGCTGTTACACCACTGCTCAAGTCAAAGTGGGCTCCATGGGAGAAGATCCAGGAGACCCCACATTTAAAAAAGGGATTAAAAGACAGCCAGGCTGGAGTTTGGTAAAAAAAAAAAAAAAAATGCATGTGGATGAACCACAAATCTTTTGGGAAAATGCCCGGCAGACTGATGAAACACAATTAGAGCTGTTTGGTAAGTCACATCAGCTCAGAAAATAAGCTTTCCTCTCTGCTGCCTTGCTGTGTCGGGAACAGGGAGCATTGCGGGGCAGAGTGAAATCAGAATATATTGAAGGCACTCTGGAGCGACACACTCTGCCCAGTGTCTGAAAGCTTTGTCTCAGTCACAGGTCATAGATCGTCTACCAGGGTAATGACCCCAAACATACATCCAAAAGCAGCCAAGAATGAATGAGATGAAAATACTGGACAGTTCTATGGTGAGTCTGGATCTTAATCCAGCTGAACATCCATGCAAGGAGGCTTTGGGTGGCATGTTAGGACTGGAGCTGTTTTCTCTGGGGGAAGAGAGGGCTGAACAACCGGCTGCGAGGTGAGGAAGTCTTTTTAAGAGCTACAAAAGTACTTGATTGCAGTGATTGCCTCAAAAGGAAGTGCTACATTGGAAGCTAAGTGTCTGTCGAATATAGATTATATAATAACAATTCAGTTTCTCAGAGAGGTTTTTTAAAGTGGGTGGTCTCATCAGGAAGGCTTCCAACAGGTTTCCCTGAATGGAACGTTAAGTTACTGCATTAGTTATCAAAAGGAGTAAATCAGTCTAAATGTATGTGATCTGGTTGGAGAGAGAGTTCAGAGACATGGCATTACGCCTTTCCCAGAGTGATCCTTCTTTTTTTCTTGGGTTGAGTTATTTCAAGCAGCAGTATTATGTTTTCCTCACTCAGATAACATATAGGGCTCTAGTTTCGCAGACCTGGCGCAAGCGCAGCACATCACTGCTGCACCATGCCAACAGGGCGTGACCAGGCGCATTTTGCACGTCTCGTGCACCGTGCACCCCCGGTCCTCCTCTTTCCTACCTCCATCCCAAGTTGGAAAGAGGGAGGAGAGAAGGCATGGGTTTGACACAGCCGATTTAGACCTTCACCAATCAAACGAGCTCCTCTCCTTTACATCCGCTGCACACTGCAATTTTGTCATCTTATATTTCCACATGGACGAGACAGCGACACCAGGCGGCCAGACTTCTCCCAGGAGGAAACTGATGTTTTGGTCCATGAAGTCCAAGCTCACAGTGACCGAATATATGGTAACATGAACAGACCTCCGTGGGCTGATGAAGCAGAAGTAGTAGTTTCCCAGGAATAAAGACATTCACATTTAGAAAATCCCCATGTAACAAATGTAGCCCTTGCTAAAATAATGGTTGTATATTGATGACAATGTATAAATAATGTATGGATTAATAATTCATAAACTTGCATTGTGTATTTAAGTGTTTAAAAAATATGGTTACAAGTTAAAAAGAAGTATGTTAAAATATAAGTTAATGTCATTTCGTTTCATGGTGTATATATATATATATATATATATATATATATATATGTGTGTGTGTGTGTGTGTGTGTATGTGTATATATATATATATATATATATATATATATGTATATAAAGGAGTAAGTTCATACTGATATAGTGTTTTGGACATGTATGATTCATTCTGCGTTATTTACACAATAGTATTTGTTTCTGAGAGCTGTCGATCATAAATGTCTTTTATATGATTGGTTTGTGCAGAGCTCCAGTGACTCCGGCCAATCGCGGAGCAGCCTGAGCTCGGGGGGTGGGGATAGCGCTGTGTTGTGGTTCCGGAAGAGAGCATGAGGAGGAAGACACAAGTTAGCCCAACCGAGTCGGAGTTTGAGAGTTTCGGCGGTCCAAACGTTTTATTTGAAGGTGTACGGACTGTTACCGGATAATACGGACTGTTGTGACCGGCCGAGAGGATCTGCGCCCTCCTGTGTGTTCGCGAGCAGTGGGCACGATACGAACGGACTGTGAGCTGTAGCTGCGCCTGCCGAGGAGGTGCTTTTCTCCATCTCCCTACAGACTGTCGGGAGCACGGACTGTGTGACCGGGAGCCGTCAGTAACTGTCTGTTTGCACGTGTCTTTTAGTTTGCTTTCAGAGAGCGAAGCGGCCAGTTTGTTTTGGCCCCAACGAACACGATCGACGTACAGGCCTGCAACGGGGGTTTAAGGTGATTATTCAGACTGTTGTGCACCGTTGTGTGTGTGTGTGTGTGTGTGTGTGTGAGTGTGTGAGGGTCATTTTTCATTATTTGTTTACCTGGTGATTCATATATTTGATATTAGTTGTAAGGTATTGGACAGTATTTAAAATGGGTAAAATTTCTGTTGAATATTAAGTAAATTCTTGTTTTCCACTGAACCCAAGTGACTTATTTCATACGTTTATTTATTATTTTGGACTTAAAAAATACCTACAACTAAAAAGAGTATTTAAACTTCAACTGTTGTTGTATGGTGTTCATTTAGATAATTCATATTTTATTGATAAGCACAAAACAAAGGGAATATCATAAGAATAACCCAGGTCCCGTCCCATAGGGCATGAGACGGGGGTTACACAAAGATGAGCAGTGTTCACAGATCACAACATAAACAAATACCATGCGTCACAGGGATGAAATCTAAAGCAACTGTGCATAAAGGACACATCACCATGCTCCGTGGCCTGGCCCTTGTCGATGAGCGTCTCCCTCTTTTTCCCTTTTCTTTTTAATTTTCTGAGATGAGAGGTCTTGACTATATACAGAAGCCCTAGTTTGATTTAGTCGGATTCAAACATAATTCTCGCACGAGTGTTTTCATCAGAAGCTGAAGTGTGCCCAACCAATCACCAGGGGCATCTGTGAGCAGGAGGACGTCACCATAAGACAGCAGCAGGGAGCAGTGAACATGAACGGGCACGGACAGAGTTGCTCCGGAAGTGCCTGATTTATGCTTCTGTTCGTTGTTGCTTAAAGGAACTTAGGGCAGGCATCAAGAAATAAGACCCAATACTGACATGACCGCCGTTGTGCGTATCTGCAGCCATCAGCTAAACCGGCGTGGGAGTGCACATGAACTCTGATGCTGTGACACGTTACTTACGTTACTTATGTGATACGTTACTTTACTGGCTGTTGACATGACGGGGACGGGAACGAGACGAGAGCTGGTGCTGTGTATATTTCTAACGATTCGGTTTCAGACTAAAGGACGTGGAAAATGCGCAGTCTGTAACGTTGTAATGTTCCACACTGGTGGACTAAGTTGTGCACGTTAGGTCACCCCGAGTCCTCGGCCATCTCATCTGATTTGAAGATCAAGCTCTAAACATGAGCTGTAGTGTTTTCTTACCTGGTTACTTGGAAATGAGCCATTTCCGCATCTGTCTGCAGTCCCAGTTCAAGCTGAAGCTGCCTCCATGACTCAAATTCATATCCAATATTTATTCAGGTGCCAGACCGGCTTTTGTCGTAATTGCGTTTTGATTGACGAGATGCTGCTGATAAAACTTTCATTTTCTTCTTTGTGGGACTTTTCAGTGGACTTTGTGGTGGTGGGTCGTTTGTTTACCGTAGCAGAGTCCATTACTACCGTGCTTGTCTTCTTTCGTATTGAAAGCCGTCGAGAACACGCGTCAGTGTCATCTGACATCACATCCGCAGAACTGTGCGGGAAATTCGGACCCAGAATTGCAGTACATTATGTAGCACACAGCCTGTTCAAGGCAATGGAGGGATACGTAGGTAGGCTCATTCTTTTTGGTTTTTAACACTTCATCACCCATTAGCATTTAAAAAAAAAACTTAAAATGCATGTTTAATTTTTCACAAATCCTGCCCCAAGTCCCTTTAAATATGAGAATATGATAATATCTAATATAAATGATTAGCCTATAGCCTATAAAGTAATATATAAAGACGTCTGAGGTTGTGATTTTCCTTGCTCACAGCAGCCACGGCTAAGCGGAGAGAGAAACAATTACGCACAGCCTACAGAAGTTTCAAAGTCCATACAAGCATGTTTGTTGACAATAAGTGATTCTAATGAGTTCCATAATTCAAAGAGGATTTTTACTCAATGAAAAAATGTATAAAGATCAGATATTAGAAATTTACTTTAGAACAATTCTGTGAACTGAAAAGGAATGTTAAAGCTGCTTGCGTGCACACATGCATGCACGAGTGTGTGTGAGTGAGAGAGAGGAGAGCTATTTGGAACCGGTTTTCTTGTTCTCACTGACAAAGAACTGACTCCAAGCTGAACAGCTGTGAAGTACTGGAGGGGGCAGGGCCTTTGTCTGACAATGTACAGAAGGCTACTGTACTTAAGTGAAATATCTACATACATATGCACAAGCACACCTATTCGGTCAGAGATAAAAGGAGGTGTTAATGTGTCTATTACGCTCGTTACTTTCAATAGAGCCGAGAAGGTGGAACATAGTAAATGACCATCAGCCTACAGGCAGAAAGAAAGCTGTGAATCAGATCAATAGAAACTTATTTTTCTAAATGTTTCACAGTGGTTACGTTCAACAGCACAAATAAACTCCACAGTTTAAATATGGACATTAGTTTTTTTTTATGGTTTGTTTGGAACATTTGTTGACTGGCAAAAGAAAAATTCCCGACATGAATTATTGTCCAAAAAAAAAAAAAAAAAACCCCAAATAATTGTGAGTAATTTGCTCAAAGTTATTTGGAAGAGATTGAAATTTTGTTTTTTTCTGGTTTTCAAGCTGTGTGGTGACGTTATGTTGTGTTGAAATAAATAATAAAATAATATATAGGTATATATATAATAAATAGGTAGATCTGTAGTAAGCTGTAGTATAGATATAAATAGGTCATGGGGGGCAGGATAACAAGTAATCCACGCCCACTCGGCAAGAATAATAGTGGTGTTGGACTGAATGTGATCTTTCCATTGCAGAGATGGTTGTGATCAACTCGCAAACCAGTGAGCTCATCAAGAGTCTGCAGAAGAAAGGTTGGACGACTCGAGCTATCGCCAAACATCTGAAGATGATTGGAGTTACATCTTCCTTGGGCACTATCCGGCGTCATTGCCGGCATACTGTTGTGGAGAAGAGGAACCGAAAGCCACGTAAACTGACAAGGTATAGTTTCTTTTTGTTCTTTAAATGTATAAACTCTGCACATGGTTTTGTAATACAAATAAGTTTGACATGTTCACAAAAATAACAATATGCTATGAGTACCAAACTATGTATTGAAACAATGTCTCTCTTCCAGTCAGGTAATGGAATTAACAGACTCCATCCTGAGAAGGGACGGCAAGTTACCTGCAAGAAAAGTGAAAGCGCTTCTCCTAAAAAAGCACAAAATAAACATCAGTTTATGCACAGTGAGAAAGGCAATTCATGATCTCGGCTGGAAGTGGTCTGGTTACAGATTCGTTCCAATGAATCTGGAAAAAAACAAAGAGTTGCGTCTACGACAAGCACAAGAATGGCATGATGCTGGTGAGAAGTTTGATGACGTTTTCTTCACCGATGAGTCAGCTGTGGCACTGGAATGTTTTGCATTGCAGTGCCGGAGAAAGACTGATGTAAAGGGCACGGCAGAGCCTAGAGTGAAACACACAGTCAGACTGCACGTCTGGGGCGGAATTTCGCGTTGTGGCCCAGGCCCACTTGTCATTTTCGATGGTGAGTGATGAAGAGTTTGAAGCCTACAGTAAGGGTTGATTAAATATAGAATATATAGCCTATGCAAAATAAAATGCTACAATAAAACACATTATTTAACCCGTAGGTATTATGAAACAACACTTCTACGAGGAAGAGATCATCAAAAAGGTGGCCAGTCCATACCTAAGAGAGCGGTTCCTTATGTCCACACACAGATTCTTCCAAGGTAGGTTAACAATCTTTTTTCCATAACAATCCTAGTCATGCGCACAATAAAAGCAACGTGATGATGATTAGGCTACTACTGATTGTTTGATGGTTAATTTGTCCTTTGCTATCCATTTTTTCAGACAATGATTCCAAACACACTGCAGCCAGAGCCTGCATTCAGAGTGAGGGGATCAACTGGGTGCCGACACCAGCAGAGTAAGTTGGTTATTATCATAATCTAAATAAATCAATATTCTGGATGAATAAATAGCAGAAAGATAGATAGGTTAACAGTGCTGACTTGTCCATGTAGGTCGCCGGATCTGAACCCGATCAAGTTAGTCTGGGCTTCTATGAAACGCTACATTCGCTGTGAGGCCAAACCCAAGAGCAGAGACGAATTGATCTCTGCAATAGAGACATTTTGGAAACATGAACTCACCACAGAGGTCTGCAACAAATACATAGATCACTTGGACAAAGTCATCGAGCAGGTCATAGCATTAAATGGAGGACTGACTGGCAAGTGACTGGCAGACGGTGAAAAATACCCAGGGCCAAAGGATCTCCTCCTGCTCCTGCTGGATATCCCAACACTGTTTTTACATTCACTTTAAGTCATTTACCATATGTCAATAAAGCCTCTTTGAACTGAATTGAAATCCAAATAAAGATGTTTTCTCTGAAGCACTTTTCTGATTCCTGACTGTCTTTCTCTATTGTTGGCCTGTTTTGAAAATGTAAAGAGTAGAAAGTACAAATGGGCTCTTTGTGTTAAACTGTAATAAGCATAATATCACAACATCACAACATACTTCACCAGTTATATTACCAGTAATATACCAATATGAATACACATTACTGTATGAAGTACAGCAGAAACAGACTAAATTACAAGTATTTAATAAAATACAGTAAACATGTACCACGTATATATCATATATTTTTGGGAAGTCTGAATTCCAGTAAATAAAATTATATCAGATTATGATTCTGAATGTGTCAGAAGAATCAGCAAGGAGACTGACTGTCAGGACATTCTGATATTTATTTCAACACAACATAACGTCACCACACAGCTTATGAACGTGATGTGACAACTTTATTTTAAAAAATGCAGCCTTTAAAAATAGATTGAAAAATATTTTCATTTCTTTTTTAAATATAAAATTTTCAGCGTGGTCTCTTGGCATGAAACTGACTGCGCAAAGCTGAATCTGTCGACACCTCCCCCTACTGCACCGCCACACCTCGGTCTGCCAAACTGACTGCGCGCTGTGTTGCGTTTGCACAAAACTAGCACTGCGCGGGGTTCGCCATCCTGCGCCACCTTGTGCTGCACCGGGAAACTAGAGCCCATAGAGTCAAACAACATAGTCATGATCCCACAGGCCTCCACAAGTAGGGCAAAACACAGCAGGTAAACTAAGATGTGGTGGAGGGTGGGGTCCACAGATTGAATTCATCTTTTTATCCCCTCTATTATTTTATCAATGTCTGCCCAGTTAGTTAAACCCATGCCTAACAGCTGCAGTCACCAGTTTTGTAAGTAGCGTCTGTTTAACTTGCGTGTCACTGCTTCCTGTGTTTGAATATTATCTTCCCCTGCAACTCACCAATCCAAACTTATTTGATAAGCACTCTACTTCCAACACTTTTGGCCACATCTGAGTATTTATTTTAAAATAGAAAAAATGCATATGATGAGTTTTGGGGCTCTGTAAGTATGAGTTTCCAGAAGAGGAAAAAAAAAAATCGGTTAGACTGTCTTTAGCGTTAACATAATGTGAGGCCGTCTCTCTAATGAAGGCGGAGGTTGAGCTGGTGGTTAAAGGTATGTCGGTGTCGAACCGTCGTGACCGCAGCGTCCACATGAGTCCAAGAGCTCCCCAGCAAGATCATGTCCATCTGCTCACTGCTGCCCCCATGACCTGCCTCTTAGCTTCACTGAATATGCATGTGTTACTTAAAGGAATAGACACAGCAAGTAACCTGACACTGCACTGGAATTAAGATGTTATTAATATGTATCTTACATATATGCATCCTGGCAATGTAAAAGTTTACAAAATAGAATAAAACTGAGGAAAAGTTACTGTGTTTAGACCATTTGTCTTGAGTTCGTTGACGACCAGTCCTGAAATGATGAATAAAATAACATTGGAATCAATTTAATGGTGATTTAGGTTTTAAAATATTTGTGTTGGTTGAACTGTCTCTTCTTTGTCTCACTGAAGTTGCATTATTATAATCTGACATCGGGTTGAAGAAGAAAACAGACGATAGGACAGTGAAACTTTGCTGATGATACAGTATCTGCTTGTTTCAGGTTTGGCGTCTTATGAGCGGCGCTTCATGCTGCACAGCTCATCAGCATATTAAATCGGTCACATTTAACATTTTATTTCTCATTATGCTGTGTGTATCCAGCACAGTGCACCTCACTGTGCGCAGCATCTCTATGAGGAGACTATTACGGCTCCACACATCATTTTAGCCCAAGTATCTCAACATCTGGTATTCCCCATTAACCTCACCTAACGCAGCGAACGAGGCACACACGCCCCTCCCTCTCCTTGAGCAAGGCATTTAGCCCCTAATTGCTCCAGTGGAGCAATGAATGAGGAAATGAGATTCAAGAAAGAAAGCACGGGTCTGTTTTTACTCTCTGGTTTGTTCACTTATGCCCTCATGTGCTGGTGTGCAGGAATAACACAACCATCAATCACACAGTGTTACCTCTACTGTGCGATGTGGGTGCATCAGATAGCAAGCATGTTCTTTTTAAATGTGCTTGAAAAAGGTTATTGTTACAATGTTAGATTAGACAACTGTTACGCTGCTATAGGAAATCCAAGATATAGATTTAAGACAAATAAAGAAATTGACTAAACAATTTCTGTACTTATCTAGTATCTCAGTCATAGTGGCAGTAGCAGGAGTGTTACACGTGTGTTACCTTGGACGAGGATGTGAACTGAGGTGGTTCTTGGTCGACTGCTGGTCTGGACCGCGCACACGTACTGCCCCTCATCTGTCATGTCCACGTTTTCAATCTTGATGGTAAACTCCTCTTGATTAAGGGTCACCAGACTCACCCGGGGATCCACCGACCATTTGTCTTCTCCAGCGTACAGTATACTTGACCGGTTCAGCCACGCTGTGTGTGTGACAACATCCCCCTGTGCACACCTGGAAAAGGGATATAAATAAGTTTCAAAGTCAGTCTTTTTCCTGAAGTGGGCTGGGAGTTCGATGAAGCACTGGCAGTCATAACACATGGGTCAGATTTATGTCTAATATTCTTGGTTGACTTAATGTAAACAACTCAAATTCCATGTTTGACATTTACTGTAGCACATTCCAAATGCCATAATTACTCCTTTGGTAAATGGAGTGCACTTACAGAGCACTTTTTGAGTCTTATCAAACACTCAAGTGCTTCACACTACAAGTTGCAGTGATCCATCCACACACACACACACACACACACACACACACACATACAGTGCTTCATTCCTACATATACACTCATACCCTAATGGAGCATTCATTGGAGGAAGGAAATCTGGCGATAGATAGATAGATAGATAGATAGATAGATAGATAGATAGATAGATAGATAGATAGATAGATAGATAGATAGATAGATAGATAGATAGATAGATAGATAGATAGATAGATAGATAGATGAATCTATACATACAGTTTCTTAGGATGGCATGAAATGTGGGCACAAACATATGACATGCACTAGTCCATCTTGGATCTGATAGGATGTTAGGATCCAGAATGCATCATTATATAACTTATATGTGCATAGACTTTGCAGAACTGATGCTGGATGTCATCATCATCCCATAGGTCATCTCTGATTATGTGGCCCAGATATCTAACGTAACATATCTGAGCCAAGCACTTGCTCAGCACCAAGCACTTGATTAGCAGGAGAAAAGGAAGGAAAGTTTGACTTCTGGTTGATTCTTTAGATAGATAATAAAATAAAAATTAAAATAAATTAAAAGCAGCCTCCAGAACATACACTCATAGGAAGCTGATTGCAACACCTGCAACACTGATTGAATTTCAGAGTCATGTTGGAGGCTGCAGTCTGCGGTGCTGTTCATCTGGATTATGTTATGTCCACCTCATTTATATCAGTGAGGTTGAGCTAAATGACACATAGTTATCCCTGATAAAGCAACAACTGTGTACATGAGGACACTTGATATCCACTGCAGTCCGGGAGTGATTTTGTCTTTGTCTGTCAAGATGAGGACTCATCACAGTGATCAACCAGAGAGGAAGAACTAATCAGTGGAACCAGCTGCTGGAGTGTTTGGTTCTGTGTAGCACACAAAGCTCACTGATACTGATAAGAAACTGTAGAGTGGTGAACAGACCCTGGGTCAGCTGGATTGCATGGGCTTATTCTGACGCAGCACACTCTGCATACACAAAGGCACAGTAAGTAGTTTTCAGTTGGTTTGCTATGACTGGAACATAACCGGTGTTTTATTTCACTACACAATCACCTTCACTAAAGTTTAACTAACTTTATAGTTCATTATGAAGCAACTGTGGGATTGTTGCAGGAAATTATAATGTGATGGAAACTGTAAGCGGAATACCAATGGCATTTCAATTACTGGAAATCATATTTGCCGAAACTATTGACAGTTTTTTTTCAAAGAGCTCTATAACTAGACACATTGTACTAATGCAAATGCAGCTCCGGAGCAGTCATCAGGTTCCTTTTGTTAATCTGCCCACACACTTGCTTTGTGACATTCAAAAACTGATGGAGACAATAAGCTGAAACTGCACCGCCGTGTTCTGCTGCAATTACAACAGATTGGTTTCACCAGTCACAAAATGCCGCTTTGATACAGGAGCTGGGTCACTGATCTTTGACTGTTTCCATGGAGCAACACATCTGCTATATTTCCAGATAATTCTTTTTGGGATCCCACTGTGAAAGTGCTGACAAAGTTGCAGAGAAAAATATAAATAAAAATTTAAAAAGTACAACTTGCAAGTGAGCGTGCCAACAGAGGAAGAAAATCATAATACTTGTACAAAATGTACTTCTGGCTGCCAAACGCCTGTTTATCATCTGGGTGTATTTAACTTTCAGTTGGCTAATTTTCCAATGTACAGAAGAGCAACAGATTTCGACATTTAAAGCGTTTAGAGCGATGGCAATGTAACAGGAGCTCGACGCCTCGCAGCTGCAACACTCTCAGCTCCATTTATGCTGCCATACTTTTTTGTTAGAGCATCAGTCACTTCCACTTGAGTTGCTGCAGTAGGGTCAATGGCATCCTTGGGGCATTTGTGGTCCTACTATGTTGGGGAAAGAAAAAACAGGAGTGTGTGTGTGTGTGTGTGTGTGTCTGTATTTGTGTGAGCAATGGCTTTCAAAATATAATGGATCACAGTATCACAGAGTGTGAATGGTTTGCAATTCACTGTTACCTGTTTGCTTTATTTACTATGATAAAGTGGATTGAAAGGAGTATTTGTGATGGTTGCAGTAAATTGGTTTCTGAGCTGTAAATGCAGCGGGGTTGAACTGTGCTTACCCTGTAACTTTTATTTAAAATGAAAAGTAACACCTCTGTGTGCAAACAAGAATTGATATGTAGCCAGTTTAAGGTGAGCCACCAGACTTACAAGGACACATGCCAGCATATACACAGATGCTCGCTCAGGTGTAAAAAAAAAAACAAAAAAAAAAAACTGAAGGATGAAACATTTCTTGGAGGAGATCCAACATGGCAGCATACCTACACTGTCAGCCTCAGTGTCTCCATGTCCTTGTTTTGCCATTAACTTATGACACACATTTTCATCAAGACATGATAAAGAATCATCTCACCTTCCCACCAATAACATGCAATAACATGCACAAGCTTTCTCTATTTAAAACAGCAAGATACAGTCCAGGAAGAGCACAAATCAAACCTGATTCAGTTTGACTTCATTTTGTGCTTCTTCAAAACGACTGTAAACAGGTGGTGCAGGTCTCTGGCTCAGTGCTGCGTGTCATTTTTTATGAAAACAGTCTGAATAAAATGTACTTTTGTTTGTCGATATTAAAAATGTTGTGAAATCCAGTCATTTTAATAATCTCTACAAAAACAAACCACTTCTTATATGACTGATCCTTTCATTGTCAGGATCTGAGCAACAGCTGATGTTTTTACTGACGCACACATTTTACACATTTCCTGTGTTTTCTTTCAAAGGTTGATCCATAGGAAGATGGATTCATGGTTTGTGAACGAAGACACATGTCAGTCTAGTTTTACATCCTCGCCTCCTCTCATCTGATTAAAGGTAAATATTCAGAGAAATATTGTTGTGACATCACAAAGATACAGAAGTCCTGATGGCTTATTTTAAGACCCAGTTTCTCAATACAGGTTCAGGACTGAGGCTTTGATACTGTCACAAATTTCAGGGTCATTTCCTGGCAGCCAGTCATTTAGAGCAGCAGAAACAAAGAGGGGAGACAAAATGCAGCAGTTGATGGTGTTATAGAACATTTGAATTGAATTCAATTAAAAATGTTTTAAAAAGAACATTTACAAAGAGCCTAGACCTGCTTTATAATCAATATAGACAGGGGAATCTCAGTTCATGCAACATGGGACCTTTACCATTTTACAGGGATGGAAGTGCAATGCTGTGTTTTAATACACTGTGACATCACTTTTGGGCGTGGTTAGAGATGCCACGGTGGGGATTCATAACAACTCTGTGAACTCTGACGTCCACAAACTGACAGAGGGAATACTTAAACAGACAATTTAGTCAATGAACTTACTTTACATCTTTATTTTATGGCCATCTTCATAACGTCCCATATGGCTATCCATTAATAAAATATAGTACAATCCAATATCTGTGATTCATTGCAGACTTCTTCATGCTCCCACACTTGAACATTTTGTGATATAAACTGGAGGTGTGGAGTGAGAAAGGTAAGAGGCTCCAGTCATATTAGTGTTTTAAAGGTCTGAACATCTGCTCTGCTCCTTTGATTTTGACATGTTCTTTCAGTCCTCTTGTAAGCTGCCCCACTTTATGGAAGTGAAACACAAAAACTGACATATGGCTATTTTAATATAGCTGAGGGTACTTTCCCATCAACTCCAAACTATAGAATTTGCTCTACTTTTTAACCAGTGAATAGTTAAGGCGATGTATTGCAGTTGTCAGTCATACTCATTCCCTCAAGAGAAACTACTATATTTCAACACAACATGGGTTCTGTCGGATTAGTTTCCATGTTATACAATATTAAAGATGAATTATATCGGTTATTTTCTTATTACTTTGTTAGTCTTCACTGGGGAAGGAGGTACTGAGCTTTACCATGGCAGCAGAACAGATCGGTACCATCACTAAAAGAAAAAGTGAATGAATAAAAAATAAATTAAAGGAAAAAAAAACATATCTGAAAAGAATTTTTGAAGACCAGAGTGTGAAGTGGTAAAATATCTCCTGAAATTATGCTGTATCATTATCAAACACTGAGACGTGTGGACTTCTGACATGGGCGGCAGTGCAATGTAATCTAGGACAAGATTGGTTTTCAACTGGTTTTCGAAAAAAAAAAAAAAAATCAACGCCATGTGAATTTTAAAGAACTAAGTAATCTTCCTGTGTACTTAACAGTCCTCACAGTCAAGGCTGTGGTCAGCGCCTCCTACAGAAATGCACCTTCTGGGCTTTTGGATTAATTTGAGAGGGTCAGTGACACAGTTAAGGGTATCCTGGCACAGTGTGTACACTGTCCTCCAATTCCCATTTTTTATGAGAAACTCTGTGCAGTCCTGTTGAGTGAGTGGGAGTGCTGCTTCTTTGAGCACGATAAAAGAGCACAAAACAAGTCATAGGATGTAATATTGCAAGTTGCTGGTCTCTCAATGGCCATTAAATTGTGGGGAAAGAGAGAGTAAAGCGGTACATTGGTAAGGTGAAGGACAGCTAATTGGAATGATCCCTGCTCCAACAAAGCAACACAATCAACACGTTTTTCAATCAAGAAATTGTGTTTGGCTCCTGATGTGAAAAAAAAGACCGGAAATCTGACACGTTGAGATCTACGTCTTTGCACAGCTGGTGTCGGTTCAGATAATAATGACTATTGTTGAATATCTGAACTAATTTGCGCTTGGTAGAAGAATGGGACATGGCCCATTTAATAACCCATTACACTGTAATGCAGATCATGTAAAATGGAGCCTTTTGCAAGTTTTCCTCTTGCTAAAATCCAAAGTCAACATTAACAGCTGTTCACTTTTGTTGCAAGTTCAGCATCAAACTTCACTGCTTTAATCACTAACAGCTGTCTGCAGAAGTGGAGAGCAACCACTCATTTCAACCACTCGTTTCCTTACACTGAAATTACCATGCTAACTTCCCATCCTGACACTGCAGCATCCAGTCTGCCTGGAAGAAGCAGCGCAGGTCAGACATATTATAACCTACGGTGTGGTAAATGCAAAGATTGGTGATTGGTGAAAACCAGTAAGTACAAACCTATTCATGCTCATTTGCAACTAACTCCTTTAAAGTCTTTCTGACATTTTGGTTATGGTGACTTTGTACAATCTGGTGCAGACCAGATAATAATCCAGATAATCTGACAGATGTCTAGGATTTTTTTTCTTTTTGGGGGGGGCCTTGGCGGATGGTTTGTGCTCCACTGAGTATCGTTCTTGCTCTTAAAGGAACTATATGCCTCACCAGCTAAATCCCCCCAGAGTGCAACATGAAGAATGAAGAATGAAGGGATAAATATTTTCCATACCCCATATTCTTCCCTTATCACATCTGTACAGATGGCACATACATAAAAAAGGAAGATATATATAAAAAAAATCAAAATAAATTGTCAATCCTTTAATAAGCACTGGAGGGGGTGGTGACGCTGTATCTGTTCGCATTCAGCTTCCCCCCTCTCCTCTCATGTGTCTTCTGACAGTAATCTACAGATCATTAAAAATGCATTACACTTGTTACTCCACAATTATATGTCACCAGCAGACTCTGCACCGTGGATCACTTGAGTTAATGTTTAATGTTATGTCATCAGTAGCGTTGCTTCATCTCTTTCAACCTGCAGCGACTGAAGAGGTAAACATTATCTTCTAACAAATCACTGAGCTGGAGATGTTGAAGGTAGAAGGTGTTCAACGGGATGCAGGTCCGCCTCAGTGACTTGTATGTTTTGAAGAATTTTATATAAATGTACATTACAATGTGTGTAGTGTATTTTGTGTCTAAATGATTCTGTTTATCATCAAAAAGTACATGTGGTGGGGCGCCGCGTGGCGCAGTGGGTTAAGCGGGCGCCTCATATGCGGAGGCTATAGTCCTCGCTGCAGTCGGCCCTGGTTCAAATCCCGCATCGGACACCATTTGCTGCATGTCATTCCCCTCTCTCTGCCTCCCCATTTCCTGTCACTCTACACTATGCTGTCCGATAAAGGCAAAAATGCCCAAAAAAATATACTTTAAAAAAAAAAAAAAAAGTACATGTGGTATGGCCAACTGTCTCCTGTCAGCCCAGTCTCTTAGAAGATATAGTCTGATGCCAAGTGTTTTTGAGAATTGATAAGAATCAATGTGAAGAAAGGAGCTGAGGAAATCAAACAGCAATCATTCCATCTCAGCCAAACTGAAGAATTCTCTGTAATATTGACTTTGTTCAAATATTAGAGGATTAACTGACACCACATTAAAACATGTGTTCAACAGTTTAACACATTTTGTACAGAGCCCTGGGTCTTAAGTGACATTATACTAATATTACACTGCATTCACTTTATTCACATTTAAGACTTCAGTTTCGTGGTTTTCCTTATGCAACCTATCTTTAACTTTGTCTCATGTGACAAATTTTGCATTGTCTCACTCTTACATAAACACAAACCCTGTTTTTAGTATCTTAATGTCACAGCCACATGAATGTGCTGCACCTATGTTACAGGTTTAGTTGAGAGCAGCATCCTCTTTGATACTGAGGAGTGATAATGAATTTAGTTCTGCTATTGAAGATGCACCTGAGGCTGTCGATGATAAGGGAAATGTTGCATCTTGTGATATTCATGAATTTAGATTATTTCAAAATCAGAAGAGAAGCACAAGCCACAACTGATAATGCCTAGTTAGGCATGCACAAGGACCATGCGTCATCATTTCACACTGCAAACAGAGGATTATAATAAACACCTGTGTGTGTTCATGGAGTCATTGCTTAGGATTTGAACAGCAATGAATAGTTCCAACCACCACCAGCCTACAGGCAAGGCTGTGGGTTTGTTTGGTAGGAACACAACAACGCTTAAAAACAAGGAAGACTGTTTAAAGTGGTCAACCAAATCATCTGCTCATGTCATCTGTATTGACATAAAGAACTCTAATAGATGGAAGAATACAAGAAATAGAGCTGCTTCTTAATGGAACAGAGAAAAATCAGACAGTGTTTTTCTACTGGCAGTAATTGTGATATTTCAACATCATGTGAGCCTCCACATAGACCAATGTAAATATTGGTGGAGACATGTCCCTGCTGTCCACATGCAGACCTCAGCCCTCGCCTGCGCCCATGTTTTTACTGGAGCTATCTAATCACAAAGTGTTGACCAGCCAACAGATGCTCTATAAAGTATATCACCTGTGTAGTAGCTTCCTCACAACCTGTGGTCTGAAGTTACTTCTTGCAACCAAAGCCTAAACTTTGGTGTTTGCTGTCAAAGAAGCGTCAGATGCCAGATCGTCAGTTTCCGTCTGAGTGACCTGTCAGGGCATGTCAGCAACTGTTCCAGGCTTCTGGATGTAAAGTGCCAAAGTGTTACGTTACTGACGGATAAAATAGGATGAGATGATGGTATGTATTTTTTGTTTACTGCCTGTTCAAACATTTACATTTTATGTGTTTTCAAATGATCGTGGCAGCAGCCAGAGGTGTTTTAGTTATTTTATGCAAGAGCGACTGCAGACACACTGATTCTCTATGATGAGAGGGAATGATAACTATCTGGTAGTTAAATGTTGCTGTGATGGACAAAATAAACTCAGCTCTTGCCAGATTCCCCTCAGTGTTTCAGGGTCATTTCCTGGCAGCCATTTAGAGCAGCAGAAACAAAGAGGAGAGACAAAATGCAGCAGTTGATGGTGTTATAGAACATCAGTTATGCTGCTCTAAATAGGCATGGCATGAACGTGACTGCTGTGACTGTCGCTTTGAATTCAATTAAAAATGTTTGAAGAAGAACAAGTAAAAATCACAGCTACAATTATGCCAACATTAAACACAGGAAAATTCTTTTTCATAAAAAAGTATATGCATTAAAAAAAAGACCCATAGAGTTATTGCATTTCGCAAGGTGCTACTATGTGTTTGTTTTAACCATATACCACAGCTCTGAAGAGAATGAACAACACCCAAGTATCAGGGGACAGATCAGGCAGACAAAGAGCTGGAGTCAGGGTTCAGACAGGCTCAGTGGTCGTCTATTTGGAAAAAAGGACAAAACCAGGAAATCATGATCAAACAGGCAGAGGTACAAAATCCAGCAGGCAAAAACTCAGAGAAACCAGGAACATGGAACTAGGTCATACACAGAAAACACTCAGGAGGAAAATACAAAGGCTGGAATGCTTACGAGGACTCGAAGTGACGATCTGGCATGAGGCAAACAACGACACAGGTGAAACACATTCGGGCGGGGAACACACTCACAAGAGTGGGGAACTTGACAGGAAGACAGGAGGAAGACGAGGACTTCAAAATAAAACAGGAAGTGACTGAGAACTGAACTAAAACCCTTACAACAGAGACTTGACAACGGAACTTATCCTGACACCAAGCTGCTGTGCTAACTGAAGACAAGCTGAAGAGCACTCACCCTTCCACCAAGACCAGCCAGTTCTACATATCTGATTGTCTCAGTTTATTGTCTGGGTCATACATCTCAACACATACAACGGCACATCACAGGACATGTCTGGTCTGATGTTACAAGTCAGTGGTCCTGAAATGTGTGTTTCTCTTCTATCATACACATTCTACATCTCAGAGGCGATGTCCTCCCACGTATGGGCTTCCTTCGCTTTTCAAACGGGGCAGAGCTCCGTAGGAAATGGTAGGAGCGACACAGTCCGAGGAGGAACAGGGATCTGACACGACACCGGCGGGAGAAGCAGATCCATGGAGCTGTGCGCTGCGGACATGCACAAAGAAACAAGCACGTCACACCGAATGCGTGCTGCTATGGTGTCGCTTTGGGTTGTGAGCACGCATGAAAAGCGTCTACACTTAAAGTAATGCGCACAAAAGACACTACATCTGAATAGCCCCAATGTAGGCCACACACACTTTAACCAAGGCAGCAGCCACAATCACCCAGGCCTTGGCCTTAGATAGGCAGGGAAAACCCTGCCAAACGTTCCTGAGAAATTCACCAAACTGTGGAATGTCACAATGTGAAGGAGAGTGATGAACAAAGAAGGAAAGTTGGATGAAAACACAGCATCCTCAGTGGAGGCAACATCCATGTGTTTTCTCTGATTTCATTGTGCTGAGCGATGATGAAAGTGTGGTAAAGCAAATCGTGTTATCACATGTTTTTCATTCCATTTCATTTTAATATTTCCCACACAAACCTGTTTGTGCTGGTGCAGGCCTTTGTTATTCTTGATCCAGTGTGTCACGACTTTCCTCACAAGAGCAGCTCAGCACAAAGCTTGTCTAAAATTACACAATTAAATCTACGTCCTTCTGTCCTTAACCCACAATAACAGACCTCTCCAGTGAACGATAAAGTGTAATTCATGACACGGCTCTGTGTTTAGCCTCCAGTGAAGGCTGTAACAATACCTGACATATTAACAACAAAGATGGAATAAAATTGCTTTAACTCAACTTGATTCATTTTGCAATATAAATCTTGCAACATTAAATGCACATCAAAGGTCACGACAAAGTTTATATGAAAAATTCACCAGGCGCTGCTTTGCTTATTGTGTCTGAGACGGAAGCCACCTGCTTTTTTACGTGCTTAAAACGACAACTTAGTGTGTGTAGCTGAAGGTGTGTGTCACTGCGCTATGAGTGAGTGCTCATGTTTTCCATCTCCGTGTTGAACAAAGCAGATAAACAAGCACTGCCATGACCTGAAGGAGAAAGAGCCACTTGAGCTGCCTAATGTCCCGCCATAATCACAATGATATATTAGGCCTCAGCAGGTATGCTGATGGGGCCATTAATTAACCCAATCCGTGCATTCATTAGGAAGCATTTCTGTGTCAGCATACCAATCTCCATGTAACATGTGGGTGGAATAGATCTGTGCTCTGCATCTTGAAGCACAGCTGTGCCATTTTTCACTAATATGTGTTCACATGATGACTGAGATGCCTCCATGCCACCAAATGAGAATCATCATGGGTGTAGCATGGTGAGCGGACAGATCATTAGCGACTGTTTTACGTGGAGAGTAATTACACAGTCTGCCGGAATGACTTGAAGCTGCCTGTTAGGGCGCAATCGCTGCTCTCTGGATACTATGATGGATTTATTGTTCTAAAGGCAGGAGCCTCCCAGTGCTGTCTTGGTAGGTGGGTATACAGTGGTCCCATTGTGTTTGCCTCATATTTGTAATGTTACATCCCTAATTAGCCTCAAAGGACTGGAGTAACTGCAACAAATGCTCCAGGAGTTAAGACATCTTTCCTGGTACCATTTAAGGAGGCTGAAGTCAAGGAATAAAGTTACTGTGCATGACCAGGAAAAAAAACAGGTAAGACTCATCCTGCAACATTGGCACTGATGCATATCTGTAACTATGTCAGGTAGGCACAACTACACCTACCCACAGGTATCTATTGAACCCAAGCTGCCTCCTCCCTTTTTCCTTAGTTTTAAATTATAATTAAACAATAGAATAATAATATATATATATATATATATATATATATATATATATATATAATAGATAGATAGATTTTCCGAAATTTCCCAGAAATTTTGCAACCCTAGTTGCACTGCAATCCCACTAAAGCATATTAAAGCTTTCTGTTATGTTTAGAGAGTACTGCCTGTGCATGTAAACCTAAGAGCAATTATGTTCCTCACCTCACTGTCATTAGAAACACTGAATTATATTCACATCGTGTCTAGGAGACTGGGCTGATGGATCTGATCACAGTATAATCTTGTTATTGGAAAATGTAAGAGACAGATTTCAGGAAGATTAAATGATAGACATTCTTTCAGGAGAAAGCTGCATACAGTTTTACACCTATATGGAAAAGGTTGGGGTTGTTATCGTCGCTATGGCAACAACATCTTAGCATCAGTGAAACCAAGGAGCTGATGGTGGACTGTGAAAGAGAACAGCAGATGAAGCAAGCAGAGGGTGAGGACCTCCTGTTACATGGGAGTCTGCATCACTGAAAAGACACAGAGACATATAAGTGATGCTAGACATGACCACCACAGAAAATCAGTGGGTTCCTTCAGACACTGCTCCTCTGGTACTTGATAGCAGGATGCATCTCCAACTGGCCAACACAGAGTGGCACAGCAGTGTATGTACACCTTGGCAATGGTGAACCACAGTCATGGTGTAATGGCCTCTGTTCTCACACATCTCCTCAACACAGAGGAAGTCTGGGAAAAATATGTATATAAAGAATAAGTACATTATTTCTTCACTAGAGTTTTTGCCTAGCAGTTGTACGCCTCCACCATTCAACCTCCTGACCTATAATGTATGTATCTGTAGGACATTGTGATGGACCTTGAAGTTGAACTTTGACCTGTTGGATATAAAAGGTCACGACTTTGACCTTTGCCCCCCCTTTGCATTCATTTGAATTGGGAAGATGAATGGACAACTTATATTATATTATATTGCTAAAAGTCTAATTCTGATTTTATTCTAAACCATATCTTGTATGAACATGTGACAAATGAAAATTAAGAGTGACATCTAAAGAAATGTTATAGCTTTTACAGTAATGGTAGTTGGTAGTAATGGAGCATAACTCTCAGTAATACGACAACGTCCTATATTATACAGTATGAAGCGGCTGAACTAAAATGAATTGTATTATGTCAGTGTGTGAAGGTCGTGCATTGTGAGAGCCATTGAAACGATTGACTAAATTGTCCCTGGATTATTGCCAGTGTTTTCACCTGAGCTCTGGCTGAAGGAATGAATGAGCATGCTTCTGTTTCAGCCTGTGGGTATATGACCCTTCCTAATGGCAGAACTGTTAAGTCAGGGTTGAGATAGAGGGAATGAAAAATGACAATGAGAATGTCAGTCCTTTGTCTCTGCCAGAGCAGAGGAGCCTGCCAATCAGCCAGGTCTATACAGTTCAGTATTATACAGAGTGATTTCCTATTCTGCTGTTTTATAATTAGTATTTTGACACATTGTCCATACAGATAACCTTTATTTGCCATCTATTATATATTATATTGATTTATTTGTCTTATTTGAATAATAATTTGAATCATATAAATCAAAGGTTTGATTTATAGATTAATCTGAGAGGTAGAGTCCACAAACACCACAGAACTGGCAGAGGTGGGGATGCATGTCCAAGCTTCTTACTCTGTATTTCCATGGCATAATGACATCTTAAGGTGTCAAAAATTATTAGCTTAATTGTCCTGGCCCACAGGAATGGTATATGTGAACTCTTCAACTGAGTGGTAATTCCACTTGTACAGCTGCAGTGGCTGCCCTCCTAGCAGGAAGTCTACTCTTTCACACTCTTATTTAGTCTGGGCAGGAGTGATTAAGAGCTGCAACACTTGAGAGCCATAAATAGTGTTAATATATGAGCTTGGAGATCTTCCAGAGAGCATTACTCTTTCAAACAGTCAACACATCATCACTGCATTGCTTCCTCTGTGTAACTGCTGAGACGACACGTCCTCAATCCCACCTCATCACATATGCACGCTTGATCAGACCTCTTGGC
Source organism: Caranx ignobilis (assembly GCA_021432705.1). NCBI lineage: Eukaryota > Metazoa > Chordata > Actinopteri > Carangiformes > Carangidae > Caranx > Caranx ignobilis. The sequence continues at coordinate 4,416,077 of MU269980.1, forward strand.
ATCACTTTTTAACACTCTCGTTGCCCCTTTAGGGTGATTTTTCATTGTGCAGAGGCAGCGTGTACTTTGAATGAATGAATCACGTTTATTTATGGCAGCAAACTCGCCTGGGAGTGGTTGGAGTGGATGGTGGGAAAGCCCACAAGTGTCACAACAGTGAATGGGGCTCACAGCCACACTGCCTGTGATAAGGGTTAGGCTCCTCAGTGCTCCTGAGATTAGGGACACGTTGCGGTGTGGTCAGAAAAGGTTGACCGTGGCGTCCAAAGCCGTAGTGCAGCCCTGGCTCTATATAGGTCAGCAGACAATAGGCTGCAGTCTGCTTGACTTAACATTCAGTTTGAAAGAAGGAACAAAGAGCAGTTTCCTGAGTCAAATTCCGATGCTATTCCTTGCTGCTAAAGGCTGTTTATCATTGCTCTGCTGTAGCTATAGGCTGCCTTCAATACAATCTGGTTCATACAGTAATGTGCAGGGCGAACTAAGCTTTAACCTTTTATCATTATGTCAAAATTTATTTCCAGTACCTCACTGATTTATGATGAAATACCTACAAAACCACATTCCCATCAGCTTCAGCTGTGCTATGTGTTCATACCTTTTTAGAAAATGTTAGCATGTTAACACACTAAACTAAGGTGGTAAATATTGTTTAAGTGATATCTGCTGAGTTTGTTTGTATTTATTATTGTATTACTCCCAGTCTTTGTATTTATTACAAACAAATCAGAGTAGGGAAATGTCTTTTTTTGTATTTAGTAGTGAGCAATAACGGGAACCTGAAGCTGTTAAATCTGCTTCTTTGTGCCATGTTATTTCTTCAACAAAAGTAAAAATGAGAATAGTAATAATGGCAACTGTAAGTTAAACAAAAAGAAGAAGAAGAAAAAGAAAATCAGAAATAAATCTATATATATTATTTCTGTGAAAAGATTCCCTGTGAAGTTTGCTTCTGTTTATAAAAGACTCTGATATTAATGTGGATGAATCTACATTACCCACACGTCTTTATGTGTCCATTTTCGATAAATATATTGTTTTATCTTTGTAGTTATTTTGATATTATTATTTAGTGGTCGACTCGCCCAGCGTTTCAGCAGAGCCAATTGACAGAAGAGTCAAGGTAAAAAATATTACTAATAGTAAACCTGTCTATTTAATTACATTGTCGGTGGCCATCGGTCAAAGCTGGTTCAATCTTCAAAACTCCCACGGCTCGCTCTGGTTAGCTCACTCATTTGCAACCAGTTTGTGACCATACGCGCGGAGGCTCATGGGAAATGTAGTGTGAAAACACATCAGCTTTCCGAAACTCCTCGTAGTCACTTTACAACCACACAAATATCTTCTTATAGATCAACATGTCAAATAAAACAGGAAAAAGTGCAAAACATGGGACTTTTAATGTCAACCACATGGAGATGAATGAAGGTCTACGTCTTATTCTTAAATCATATGTTCAATACACAACTTCTACAAACTGTTTGAATAATATCCACCACTGCACCACTGAGAGGAGCCAGTGTCATGATTAGAGGCGGAGGTCAATACTCCTCATCACAACAAGTTCAAACTTTCATTTAATCTGTCTGTTCATGCTCAAGAGTCTTTTGTCTCATGATTCATCCATAAACACAGTGCTGCCCCACTTTACCTCCCATTTTGGATGGGGGAGGGGTCACTCATGGGTCCTGTGACAGAGTCAGACTGTGCTTGCTCTTGTCCTTGAGGGGACATTTAAAAAAGAGGAAGAAACACTTGTTTAGGGAGTAAACAATTTGTCCCAAAAGGAGTCTTAGCAGGCTCAGAGCAATTGACATGGCCAAAAAATATCCACACAGAGGCATCCGGTGTGTCCCAAAGTGACACATGAAAACAGGAATCACCTCCACCAGCCGCCCGCAGATCCTGTGTTTTTACACAGCTAAGAGAGAGAGACAGAGAGGCCACAAGCTGGCCAGTGGGTCCTCTGATGATAATCGAGACTCAGTGTCTGAGAAAGTGTGTGAGCTTTGCTTAATTGAGCTGGACACAAAGCTAAGCCGAGGATAAAAGTACCCCTGTGAATAATATTAACGCTCTCACAGCTCCACACATCAGGCCAAATTTGCTGGAGCACTCACTCCCACTTGTCTTGTACAAACGTTTTTGCACAGCATACAGTAATTGCAATAAATCAGATGCCACAGACCAGAGCGGTGCTGTTCGTGCATTCCCACCCAACAAAACTATCAAAAATTAAAGAGGCTAATTTAAAGTATTAGGTTTGCTAATGGCTAGAATGTGTCAGACATTTTTCAGTCTAGGGAGCGTCAGCGAATAGACGGCCTATTCGCAGGAATCATTCGGTTCATTTATCAGGCCACTCCGGCCAAAATTCATTAAAACCCGTGATACTTATCTTGTGAATAGTTTGGTCTTGTCTGATGAAAATGAGCAAAAACTTTGAAAAGTGTGAGACGTCAGACAGAAGACTCACAATGTCATCAAGAAAAACATCCTCTTGCTGCAAAAGCTGTTAATAGAATTTACAATAGACAATGCCCAGAAGGATTCTCCAACTTCTAAAAGAACGTTGAGGCAAGTTCGCAGCTCCAGTCTGAATAGAGTAACTTTTGTCTTTTGTTAATATCACAGAAACTGAGAGCTTTGTTCTTTGGTTCATCACTTTGGGAAACAAATCCATGTTCACATACACTGACTAACCAGAATACACAATGATCAGGATAAAAACACAGATCATGAACGCTTTGGTTGTTTGCTTTAAAGTGGATAGAAACTCTGATCAAATAGAACTTTTTCTGAAGCTGTAGAAACTGTATGTTTCTGACATATCTGTGAACATATTATGATCATGACCTCATCAGTCATCCAGTAGTCCAGCTGTCAGGATGGTACAGACATTACACTAAGATACAAATAAAACTAAATGACTGTCACAGAGGAACTCAACAGTATGACAGACACATATCACTTCTGTTCAGAAGTGGAGAGTCTGTAGGTTTGTTTGTTGCAATTTCTAAACACAACATTCAAACTGGGCTGCCCTTCTTGGGCCTAACTGTGCACGCCCCCTGCCCCTGACAGCAGTTGTCAGCACCGACCCATGTTCAACTTCAGTTCACATGGAACCCTCCTCCACTTTGGCCGTCATAGTTCTCCTTGAGTATTTGCTACTACCACCAAGATAGAGACTGGATGCCATCGTGCGGGAGAAATGGTGGATACACACTTACCAGCAAAGAAAGGCAAATAGTGGAATGGAGCCACTGTGATTATTATGAAGGATTTATTTGTATAAGTCGATATTTAGTTTTTTTTAGGAAAATCCTACAGACTCTACCTTTAAGGCTCAGCAGATAGGTGAGGCCAGGTGAGGTCTGTTGTGTGTGAGAGCGGAAGGCCAAAGGAGCAGGTAAACCAAAAGCAATGAACAGAGAGTCAGAAGCAGAAGAACCCGAGGTAAACTGTGGAATTGGACAACAAAACCAATATCTTTGATCGTGGCTTCACATGGTGCTAAAGGTTTGACCACATTACAAATTTAAATCTTCCATCTCACAGCCTGTGCCTGACTAACTAACCCCTATCTGCTATATAAGTGTATATGCTAAAACATATTGAACTCAAGCTCTCTTTGCAAACTTGGCATCAGTATCTGGCTTCTTTTCTCAACCCATCTGCTCAATGTTCTCTTCATATTTTAAATTAATTTTTGTTGGTTTCCATACACATAGAGACCATTGAAAGTGCTTGATGCTTGCTTAGTTTTTTTTTCACCACTATAGTGGTGCAAACGGATGACACACACTGGTGATGTTTTATTCTTGTATTGCATCACAGCCTATACATTCAATAGGTGCATATGGAGGAGATTCGTAAACAGTACCCACTGGCTTTTGCAACATGTTAGTTTAATAATTTTGTATTATATAGGTTAATGTACACTTGGGCAAAAAGCTATTACAAAAATGATTGTGAAGACAGTAGAGCCAATCAAGAACTGGTTACAATGCTTATCACCTGCATTATCCAATGAGAGACCTCTGTCAGTCTTTCAGGCTCTTCACACCTGCAGGTACATTTTGATTCATGCATTTTTTTTATTATTATTATTATCATTATTATCATTATTATTATCTAGTTCATCTCCAAACATTATATATGAACAAAGAACTTTAAACTAGGACTTATGTAATATCAAATGAGCTGGATTCACCAAACTAATATATTGGACAGTTTGGGCCCTCTGCTCACACCACATTAAATGAGCTACACAGACCACACCAACTTCACTCCAGTGACATCATGTTGTACTACAAAAGCACTCAAAAGACATCGATCCTCTGTGCTCTGAGCAGCAAAGGTCTAAAAAAGAAAAGGACGGATATGAGCCCTGGTTAAGTGTGCAGATTGAATTCAGCCATTAATAATTAAAAAGGGGCTATTAGAAAACAGGGGAGGAGATGGTGACTGTGCTTACAGTAAACTATTTTTCAAGGATGTAACGGGAAGGTTGGCTCGTTTAAAGCCCTAAGAGGCCCTGAAGCCCCTCCCGCTGCTCCACCGACCTTCAGGGAACATTATACTATAATCCAGGCCTACCACTTTGGGATGCGCCTTAGGCTACCAGGTTATAGCATTATAGGCTAACTTGCATCTGAAGCCTCTTGGCAGCTGTAGCATTGTGTGACATCAGAGCATTCATCTTAATGTGTTTTCAGCATGAAAAATAATAGGCTCATGATGCAAAGATGAAGACACTGGTTCCCACAGGAATAGCCTGGGAGAAGGGAGCAGATTGTATTAGGCCTATTTTATCATAACAACCAAACACTGACACTTCTCAGTTAGCTCTTATTGTGTCCCACGATCCTTTTTAACGACATAAAAAAAGAAACAGCACAAAAGCAGCCAATGGTCAACATGAGCAACATCGTCCTCATTTTACAAGGAATGTTGGTTCTGCATCAGTGAGTGTGGTTTGTAAATGGTGTGCAACTGCCCGCCTTAAAAAGTCGGCCAGCTTCACCGTATCACAGGCACTGAAGCTTAGAGTAAATTTAGTGTGGATGGAGATAAATGAAAAGAATAATTCCTACAATATGGGCCGGCTAGCCATCCTCAATCTCCACTTCTCTCTAGTCTGGCACACAGAAACAGTCAGTGGCAAAGGCTAAGTGGATAGTTGGGTCTAATGGCCTGGTGATCCTATAAATAATAGCCACACAGTTTCCTCCCCATTGATCACAGAACCTTGGCTGACTGATGCTGGGGGTTGGTGTATGTTGGATGGAGCTGACCTAAGAGCATGCTTGGTTGCCTTTCTCTCTACATGCTTCTGGTGCATGATCTATCAAACTAGGGGCCCTGTTCACTTTGAGAAATGACACAGCCTAATTGGCTGCTATGAGAGGCCCATCACTTAAGGCTAGCGCGGAAATAGGCGAAAGACTGACTCTGGACAAGGTTAACTAACTCCACTGCTAAATCTTTGGCCTTGAAAACTTTCTTAGCTTCGGAAAATACTACAGAGCGTGGACAAAGTTTATCTTAGAGCGAAGACTTGAACATGTGAAGTTCAGGCTCAATGCATCTGGAGAAACAAAAAAATCAGCTCATTACTGAATGTCTTTTATGAAATTGGTCAGATGATCTGCTCATCAAAGGTAGCTTTAGTCACTTCGCAGATCTGACATCCTAATTTGCTTGCTCAGGTCAGGAGTCAGGGTCAGAGGCCAGAGCGGAAATCTATCAGAAATATGCACATTTCCATTTAGGAAACACCAGGGGCTGAGGAGACAGAAGGGCAAAGGCCGCATCGGCGTCTTAAGTACCGCAGCGTGTGTCCTTCACCATGGGGAGAATGCAGCAGGGCGTGACTGTGGGGAAGATTTCACTCTGAAAGAAAGTGAATATTAATATGATTTCTCCACTCATCTGCGTCACACATCACAGAGGAAGGGGGGAAATTAGACTTTAAGATATTCCTCAGGGCTCTTGTTGGTCATAGGCAGACTCCCCTGACACAGAACACATGAACACATCAGTAGTTTGATGACACAAATCTGTCTGTGCCCCTCAACCCTCTGTCTCAGCTCTGACTATTGTGTAGAGCAGAGATCAGATTTCAAGGTCAGTTATTTTATGAGTGGAAGGTCAACTTGGTTCACCGCAACTGGAACTGAAGGGCGTAGATCTTACACAGAGCGCCGACAAAGAGAAACATATATGGATTCAAATCAAAATTTGTTGCCACAAATCCATTATTCACATCTTTATACACCTACATGTGATTCTTGTCCTTGAATGTTGCTCTGTGAATGTGTGGAAGCTATAGTTCCCAATCATATACCAACTTGTGTCATCTAGTGACATGGGCTGTCAAAGCTGCAGCCTATTATTACAACATATAGTAGGTATAGTGTTGTCAGTTATTTTGATGGGAGCAAAGAAGGAAGTCAGGTGACGTTATATAGCAGAGGCTGTTCTGGGGTGGATGGATGAGGCTGTCACAGTGGTCTCAAAGTTTTAAAGTTCAGCGAACAAAATAACATCTAGGTGTGTGTTGCCTGAAATTCAGTAGAGATGATTTTTTAAGTAAGAAGAAGAATCATGTAAGAACTGAATACCAAATCATCGATAATCACAATCATGAAAGATTCAAGGGAATCATAGATGTTTTTTTGTGCCAGTTTGCCAACACCAAACAATATTATACCTTAAATTTATATTCATTGGAGGTTCTGAATGATGGGAAATGTCATTCCAAACCATGAAGAACAACTTTCCCCAAATCAAAGCAACAAAAAGGAAAACAGTGTGGGCGAGGAAATCAACTGATATCACTTATTTGACATGACTGAGGCTGCTCAGAGTCTCACTAACATTCAGACAGAGTTACACACTACACACACCTCTAGTTAGCTGCACTCAGTTTGACTAAACCCACTTTGCCACCATTAAAAAAAAAGAAAAAAAAAAAAAAAGCAGTTGAGTTCCAACAATCTGGAGATATGAAGATTTCCTATTGTTTCATGTTTATTTTTTTATTATATATTTATTCTGTATCTATAACAAAGCAACAGCTTTGGTTTCCTGCTGATTTAACTGTGATATGCGTAGGCTTTGCTCTCACCTACAGTACATCTGTTTATGTGTTCCAATAAATAATAGACTCAGTGTTATTTCTCTCTCTCTCTCCAGAAGGCATTCTTAAATCTAGTGTGTCTCATTATGCACCTCAAACACAACAGACGAGAGTGAAAATCTGCTTTGACAAATAATTGCTCTTCATTTGTTTCTCATGCCAATTCATATTTTAAAAATAATGTAACATACTGCTTATGTAGCATGCATTTATGAAAGGAGGCCAGTCAAAGCTGCAAGTGTTTATGTGAGGATGATCAAGAGACAACAACAATGGTTTACTTTGTCTATTCTCTGCTAACTATTTTAGTCTGATGAAAGAGGGCACATCACAGTGTCCTGGCTTTATACTCCCAGAGTGCTGTTTAAAGCTTATCCGCTCAGGGTCTGGAGGGGGCCGGAGCCAATCCTAGCCGACCCAGGGGTGAGGGTGGAGTACACCCTGCACAGGTCACTCTGTCAGAGCAGAGGGCCAACATATCAGACATGTTTCCACTAAGGAAGCTCCTCGTAAAATTTAAAAGGCAGGAACTTTACAGGAACGTCCCCTCACTCTCTCTGCTGTGTCTCCACTGCAGAGTAGAAGTCAACCCGCTGGGCTCTTGAGGCGACGTAATTGTCTTCTGTTGGGTTTTAAAATGCAAAATTTTGGCACTTTCTGTTGGCGTCACATCCTGCTCTGAGTATTCCCAGTCAGCACAGAGTAAACCTCAAGCCCCAACCAGAAGTTTTTCAGGGCTGCTTGGAGTACCTATCCCCAGGCAGGGACTTGTTTAGGACCCATTAAAGTTAGGAGATGGTCCTTCGGGGGTGGGTCCTGCTATGGAGACCCTTGCCAATGGCCCCTCCCCATAAAATTACCCCAAAGTTCCTGCAATGGAAATGGGGCCTATAGAAACAAACCATGCACACACTCACAGTTACACCTATGGCTCAGGGATTGAGCACATGACCTTCTTGCTGCAAGATGACAGTGCTAACCACTGTGCCACCCCCAACAGCTACAAATTAAGAAATATCTCACAAAAGTTAGTTAAGATTGTACTTGACTTTTAGGTTCCTCTCTGAAAACACTCAGGTGAACTGAGGAAACAGAGTAAAGCAGACTCTGGCATTGATCGCTGAACACAGAATAATCAACCATTCATCGATAAACGCCATGCAATCCACATTCAGCTCTTCTGTCGTCTCAAAGTGGAGAGGAAGTACAGTTTTTCAAACACAGTTTCTGAAGTGTTGCTGCTGTGACTCAGTGTACAAAGAGCTCAAAAACCTTTAATAACATGATAACCTTAGTGTCCGGAGCTGCACCCGCTCTGGTTGTCTGCACATCAAAGAAGCATAAAGGGAAAGTGATTTAACATTGGTATTGAGATCTAATAGTCATAGTCATAGATTTTACTAGAACCTTCAAAAATGTAATAATAATAACAATGAGGTTGAAAAAAAGTAATACAAAATATATAATAGCTCAAAGTCATCAATTACAAACTCATCATACACCCACAGAAGATTTATGTAAAGTAGAAGAACATACAGAAACAAGTGAGGAAAGCAGAATAGAGAGTGCTGGAGTGGAGGCATCTTCAAAAAGTCATTATCTTTCTGTGATCACCTCTGTGACTTCATAGTCATTTCCTTCACCTTTTCAACTGAAAATCAACTGGAAAAACTTGGCAGAAAAAAAAAATGACAGAGGTATTAAAGGTAAGGCGATGGGCCACAGCATATGGCAGTCGTACATTCAGAGAGGAATAAGAGCAATGTAGAGGCTTTGGAGTTAAAATTGCAGCCCCATTCACTCCGATAATTGCTGTCAAGCATTCTGCTCTGACTAACACTTTTTTAGTGTTTGTCACTTTAGGAGTCATTTAGGAGAGGAACTGTAGTTCTTGCAGTCACCCTCAAATTGTCACGAGAGCCCTCTCTTCTTCTGCTGTCTCCGAGAAAAACAACTTTCCTACCAACACTTCAATTAACTAACTGTCACGCTCCTCACACTGTTCTGGTTACCCACAAATACAAATCTACCAAAAAAACAACAAAAAAAAGAAAAAAAAAAACTCTGACAACCTCGCTATCATGGGAGGCCTGAGGGCGACTATGAAGTGACACAAAGAAAAATAAATGCTGCTGGTCTACACTCATCCTTATGTTTTACATCATGACCTCATTACCCAGCAGTCCATTATGGAGGAGGAGTTCAAATAAACAAGCAAGCGAGCAAACAAAAGGGCTTCTGGCAAATGGTATCGTTAGGGATTCCACAAGTCTCCCTTGTAATTACCCAGCATTCAGCTGGCTCTCACACACCGCTCCGCCTATCCGCTGGCCCTGACAAACGCTCACTGAATAGTAATACTGAATCTGGGTCAGCACCAGGTATTGATAATGCCATATGCAGTTTAAATTATTCCTGGAGGATGCTAATCGATAGTGCACAATTGTCAGGCCTTTACAGTCACCCCTGGCCTCAGCTGATGAACATCGATTCAGATTTAAGTGGACCTAAAAGCAGAGGGATAGGAGCAATGGTATCTGGGGGTGGGTAAACAAAACACCCAGAGAATAAACATGGCAGGATGGGGAAGAGTGTGTATTTATCTGTCTTACTCCAGCGTGTCCCATTATTACGAGAATCAAAGGGAAGCAGACAGCTGCGGGGATGGGCAGCAGGCAGCTTTCTAGGCCACAGCAGATGCACAAAAGAAGTGGGTGGCTTTGTTTAGTGCTATATATATATATATATATATATATATATATTAAAAATTCTGTTTATTTGTTTCCTTATCGGGCAAAAGATGGAGACAAGTGCAGTGACAATTGGTGCACGTCCATGGTGAAAACCAGACAGAAATGAGTGACATGTGATGTGTATTAAGTAAAGCCTATCGTGCCTCTGGACTGTCAGTTTTAGCAACTCACAGAGCCGACGGCTGACGCGCTACAGATCATTCACTGAAGGCACACTGTTCATATCAATGTGTGTTTGGGTGTTGGAGCCTTTATAATTACAGGTTGGCCCCCACAAATCTCATGAAAGTGTAGAGGCCTACATGGATGATGAGGACCATTATCATTTTAAAATTTCATTTTTTTTCTAAATTGGAGATACAATATCCCAAAGAGAGAAACAATTCCAAAATTTCTTATGTGATTTTCCGTTTTTGCTTAATGAAAATCAAACCAAACTGTTTAAATCACTAATACATGACAGACTGTGATTGTCTGTGTGAGCATCAACTGGACAAACTAATGAAGTGACCTGCTGCAGCACAGACTATGACTTGATTGGTAAACAACAACAATAATAATAATGACGTTTTGTGTCATGATCACATATTTGATGACCATCAATTTCATTACTTGTGCCGCACTGATATATATTGCCTCATGATATATTGCTATAAATATTATTCTGTGGCTTATATTACCACAAGAGATTTTAATTTCTTCTAACGTCCTCCATTTCTGCTCCCAGAGGCAAGTTCATGGGTTCAGTCTAACCTCAGATGGATGCAGCCTGTGGGTGGATGGACACAGACATGCTTTCATTAAAACAACAAACTGAGCCATGTGTGCACAGGCAGGTTGGACATACAGTATGTGCATGGTAGAAGAATGATGGAACACTCTTGATGGCACCGAGGGGCAAAAAGGACCCCATTTATTAACAGCCGCTGATGGTGTCTGTGTCACACACAGCAATCTGTGAGGGCTCAAACAAAACAATAAAACACAAAAAAGATACTGCAGTCATGTGGATATTGTAGTGTCAGAGCATATATATATATATATATATATATATATATATATAATATATATATATATATATATATATATATATATATATATATATATATATATACACACATTTCTTTTTTTCTTTTGCCTTTATTTTTGATAGGACAGTGTAGAGACACAGGAAACCAGACAGAGACTGGGGGAATGAAAAGTGCAAAGGATCATCTGGGCGAGGGGTCGAACCGGTGATCTGCACCTCAGGCATATGCCAACATGGGGCGTGCTCCCTAACCACTCAACCACCAGCAATTTCATCCTATAAAAGTTGTGGAGCACCCATCTAGTTGTGCATAAAGATAACTGGTTTGCAAGGTTATGATAAAGAATAACAAACTATAGTAAAGACACAAACGTCTTCACCATACTTGGATCTGTCTATAATGTCAACAGACTTCTGCAGACTCGCCCACATGGTGAAATTTACGCTACATGGGCCTACACCCTCAGGTGGATGTGAAAACCATTTGCTCTCAGGGGACATACAGTACGTGCATGACCTGCTCATTAGCATGGATGCGGGAAACGTAACCACCAGATGTTGACCCAATTTGTAAACCAAAAATGCACACACAGTGGCAAGAATAGCATTTAATAAAACCTACAATTTGATGCAAACACCACTGGAACACTTAGGACATCAAATCCTGATAGCTAGAGGTTGTGTGATTGCGAGCTGCTGGGGTTACTCATTTAACCAGTGCACCAGAGTAGCAGCTGTTCCTCCATGAATCACTTTGGCAGGAAGAAGCTTGACAATCGGCAGTTCCATTTATATTGTAAACATGACTAATTTCTTGATCTGTTTTCAATATGCTAAAGCTTTGCCCTTTGAGAGGTAGACCGTTACTGTGTTTTGTTTTGTTTTTTCCTGCTAAGCAAAAGGCAACATTTATCTGAACTCCCCATCCCACGTGCCCCGCGGCGCTGCTATCTCACTGAAGGATTGATTATGATATGGTGGCAAGTTACACTCGGCGCCTCAGGGTCATTGGATCCACCCGTGGAGAGAAAGCTGTTGTTCTGGCCATTGAGATTGGAGACAGGGACGGTCCAGAGGGCCAACGTGTGCAGACAGCTGATAATGTGCACCAGAGCGAGGTGAGGAAAGAAAAGAATAAAGTAATGAATGGACTAAATCTGCTGGAACATCCAGAACTGACTGCACATGTGCAAAAAAGAATAAAAATGAAAGAACTAGAACAAAAAGTGCTTCCCTGTTCCTTGTCTATGACCATCACAAACATTCATGTGATGAAGCTCTGTCATCTTAATCTGTGTTTGTGCTCCCCATTGTTTATGTGCTGTGAACCGGTCCAGCTGATGTCCTGCCAAACCTGACCTCACGGCTCACAACATAAAATACACACAACGCCTGCCAAACCTCTGAGTGACACTCGTTTGTTTATGGTAATCACAGAGTCCTGCCTCAAAGTTATGTGGTAATGATTTGTTATCCTCTGAAAGGACATAATAAGACCTTTACTGCCCTGTCGAAGTTTGTCCTTTTTTATGTTTGAACCGTTTGCACGTTGTCAGTCCTGGGGCTGGGCAACATGCCCTAAAAAATATCACAGTTTATTGTCATCATTAACTTGTAGCTTTAAAACTCTATTTATCATGTTGAGTTGTTAGGAGCCATTCAAGTAAAAGATATTCAATTTTTCCCTCCGTCTTTTGCCCCTTCACAATCCACAAAGGTCATTTTAGAATTTAAACCTCACAACTTCTGTTCATTTCATCTTTTGGAGTGTATGCTCTGATATTAAACTGCTGCAGCTACAACATGTTGTTTATTGATCCTGCCTCTGGTCTGGAAACCACAAATGAGGATCTTTCACTGTTTCGTAGCTGAAGTTGCAACTTTGACTTTGGGGTTAAACTCAGTCACCCCCATCACCACTCACTACAGCTGCTAAATAAAAGCTGGGAGCTCTGCACTGTAGCGGTAATGGCTCACTTTTAACCATCACCAGCACATGCAGGGTAGCTATTAGGAGACAGAGGAAGTCGTCCGCTAATCAGAGTCTTGATGGCTCCATCCCCAACATGCTCCAAATTGCTGCTCTGCCAGTCGTAGATGTATGTGGTCTACGTTGTGAATGTGGCCTGAAGTTCTTTGAGGAGGTTCTAACACTATAAAATCACTCCATAATAACAGTCCATTTACTTGTCCGACCCCTCCTGTGCACACACCGCACTCACACAGACATATATAGGAGCTGTTGTGCTCCTGGTGGACCATCTATTTCCCATCAGTACTCATTTATCTATTTATTCTGTCCATCTGCACATTTTACACATCTTTTATTTATATGACATTTTAGCTTCTTCGTCCAGCTTAGAAAATGTTTAATCTCTTGATGGTCATTACCAGTAGAATCCAAACCATGAGCTCTTTTTTTGTTTGTTTTTTGAAAATAAAATACATAGATTCTCCGGATGCAGGAAGGAACATGTTTGTTTGGTACAAGGACGGACAAAGATCACATCATCATTAATATCCAGTGAGAATGAAATGCAGACAATTATTTGATCTAAAACCAAATCTCCCCAAAACAATCTGGATTCCAAACTGTTCTATCTACAATATATCTGTTAATCTAACTCTCTTCAGAGTCAGACAGAACAAGGGGTCCTGGAACAGAGCGATGAGCTCAACTTCATGGAGTCTGTGATCACATGGAGAGACAGAAGAAATGAGCAGGGCTCTACAAGATGCTTAAGGTATTGCAGTTTATCACATGCCTCTATTAAATACTGACAGTTGTTACCTTTCCATTAGCCTACTGCTTCTGAAGGAGAGCTTGTAACTTGTGATTGGAAACATTTTGTTCAGTGTTGTCACATGCAGGGCCACAGCATGAGGAAAGCACAGACGTTACTTTTAACACCCTGTCTCATTTTACTATCAATAGCAATATCCAGTTTAATGTGGATTATAAATAAAAGTTTTCATCGACTCACTGCTAATCAGCTGTTGCTATGGGTGCAGATTTAGGCTTGTTCAACTGCAGTGGGCAGTTTTTGTTTTTTGTTTTTTTCCAAAGGCAATTCATAGATCAATGAGATCACTAAAGTAACTGTTTATCTCTCTATAACAACCTGCTCACTCCACATTATCCCGGAGTCCATAGTAAGAAAACGTAGATTTATGGGTCGCTACACAATACACACAATAACCAGCGAGATTCCACTGAGACTGATGAAGAAGTGCTGACTGTGAGCAGCAGCTGACCACAGAGCAGCTGACAGGAGATGCTTTAAAGTATTCCTTGTGTGACAGCTAACTTTTCCAAACACAGAGCAAGTAGAGGAATGACTCCCTGAGAGGCAGATGACACCTCAAACACAACATGGTAACTGTTTCTCCAGAGAGGGAGGCTGTGCCTTTCAGTACACTGCACTATCACTGGATTTCAAATACCCATCAAACTCTTCACAGTTAATCATCACTGCAATCAGTTTGTGCTGTGAGTCACTACATATGCTCCCTAGGCTACCTTCAGGTACACTTTTCCTCTTTGTCTTCTACATAGCCAAGTAACAGAGAAGGATGAGTAAAGGACTGTTCTCAGATTATTGGAGGCAATACTCATTCATTTTGTGTTGATGAATCATCATTAATTTCAGGATATAATATTACTAATCCCTCTCATCCTCATTCATTGAGGGTAATTTGGTGTAAAGCTTGTAACAGATTCACATCTTTTATAGAATATTTGAACCTGACGTCCAAAAAAAAAAAGATCACCATCATAATAATAATAACAATCATCTTTTTTTAGAGGGAAATATATATATTACAGGCGCTGGTGCTTTCCTCCATTTCCACATAACAGAATCTTCCACAGTGTAAATTAGAGAGGTAATGGTCTCTGCAGTAGTTTCCACATCATGGTGGGTGGGGAGCCTTTCACCTGGTGAGAAGCTGTGGAGTAAGAAGATTTGTCCAGTGAAAGGAAAGGAAATTACAAAAAAAAAAGAAGAAGAAATGCTGACGATTTAGGGCTGGTACTAAACACTGTTGTTAGAGTGCTTCGATTTATCAACCATAGGAACATAAAGATGTCAAATTGGATCCCTTCCCAGGGACCCCTGTGGAAAGGTACTAAAACAGCCATGTGAGAGAACGACTCCTCTCAACAGCCAAAGATTAAAACTGAGGTCAAAAAACACACGAGGTGATGTCTTGATTGAATATCAACCCACATTATAGTGATTGTTGTCTTTTTGTTATCACAGTCTTCACAGAATCTTCAATGTCAACATAAAACTCTCAGGCAAGGCACCAACAAATTTACATTCCCTGCTGCAGGATGAAACCCTCGTAACCTCCACAGATGACAATTTTTCAAGAACTGGTAAAGAGCAGTCCTGACAGCTTGACAACCATGAATTTTTCAGTCAATCCACTGGGTGTTTCGAAGGTTTTTATAAACCCCAAGAGGACAGAGAACTTCTTGAACCCACTGAGAGCCTCGAATGCTGTTAGCCCGAAACCTGCTTCCTGCTGGCAGCAACAATACAGCATTCCTTAGCCAAACAATAGAGCCAGAGGTTGGTTCATGGAGCAGTCAACCGGGAAAACCACCCCTGAGTATTACAAAGTCTTTGTCAAAAGCAGTGATTGATTTACAGCAAACCAAACTTGGGATGACATGAAATTCATTCAAATATGCAGATCCTCTACTGTCCGCTCCGAGCAGCTTTAATAGATACAGTAGTGCCCTCTCATAGCAAACAACAGGGCATCACCAACCAAAACTTAGATACTATATAACAAAGCCAACACATTACAAGCAGCACCTATGAAATGGTAGAAACTTCCTATATCCAAAATGGGGATGATGATTATTGCTTGTCCATGTCAACACATAATCAACTACAACAATACAAAAAGTGCAAATTTGTGTCTATGTTGATGCTGGGTTTCAGATCTCGTCTTGCTGAGACTAATAAAGACAAAGCAAATAAAGTTAACTTCCTTCTTGCATGTATTGTATTATGAGTCATCCGTCCCTTAGCCCTTATTATTGAGAATGAAAAACATGGCTCCTAAAGTCCAAGGCTCCTTTATCACAGAAAACATACTGTGTGCCATGGTGACCTAAGGATAAAATATATTCATCATTTCCCATGATGCACTGCACAAAGCTCAGTGCAATTTTAGGCATGTTCAACTGTGCACAGGTGCAGTTAGTTCCTTTAAGAATAGAGAGGTCTGGATAACTGATATGAAGTGATTGGATAAGGTACCAGGTAAAGTGCAGCGTGTTATCCTAAAGAAAATAGAGCGTGTGGCTCAGACGCTGATGTGAACTCAGGCAGCACTGATATTTCCATGCTAGTCTGTTTATATGAAAAGAAGCCTGCTTTATTTTTTTTATAAGGTGGTTGTGTAACTACAGCAAAGACAGCAGCTGTAAAATAAGATAAAGACGGGGAGAGAAGAAGTTGTGGGTTGAGACACTCACAGACAGACATTTTACAACCTGCACTTACAAATATTGCATTACTGATGCAATACTGGGATTCTGTTGCTGTGTAGCCTACTATTAACTGCACGGAGCGTGTTAACACTTTTTGACCCAGCGCTGTGTTCCATGTACTTATCTCTTTGAACTATAACGACTAACTACTCCACTCCCCAGTGTATGTTACTGTCTGCAGCAGAAGTTGATGCATTGGCTGTGCAGCCGTTTCTGTTTCCCTGGCAATGGCAAACATTAAGGAAGATGGAGCTGATGCTCTTAAATTGTCGTGTTTATGAGCTCCTGAATAGCTTTTATCGTTCAAAAGGCCCCCCCACCACGGTCATAATTGAATCACTACCCCTTTGTCGTGTGTATGGTTTATTTGCCTGTGGGGGAAACACGGCTCTGACATTCATTGTGCTACATCCCCCTCGTCACTGCCTGATTGTGGGATTAAATTAAGACGTAATTAAATTCTGATTGCCGGTGTACTAAACTCACAAACCTCAGCAAAACATGCTCACGCAGACACACAGGAAGATGGCACTGCTGAGTGGTTTCACTTGTCTGCAATTAAGACTTTTTTTTTTTTAAGAAGCATTTCAAAATAAAGTCGCTCACTTTCGGTGGAATTACAGTGCCCCATGTGGAAAGCTATTTTGCCTCCCGTCAGTGTGCAATAAGCGCTTAGAGCTGCGGACATTATGGTGTTAAGGATGTCAGCGTTTATGATGATAGGTGATATTAACATTTGCATGTTTGCTGTTTCAATCATAAAACCTGCAGTCATCTCGAGTACAGTTCACAGCCTGTGATTTAAGTCGTCTATGGTGTAAAGTGAGCAGTGTGAGCTCTGCTGTACGGTTTGATTTTTTTCTTTCACTCTGCATGCTCTGCATCCCACCTACTGTCCACCTCAGTCAACCAACGTCTCACAGAGCTGCTTTTACTGTTTGAGTGGTGTCCATCCTCTCCTCAGCTCTCATCACCATTTCCAAACCTTTCTCACTTCTCCTCAGTGATGATATTCTCCCTCCGCCCCAATTCGGTGAATGACTTCAAATGAGGTACAGTAAATGCGCCGTGGAAATATTTGGATTTTGATTGAGAGAACGTGATTCAACTCAGCTTAAAAGCAGAAGGAAAAAATCATGTCATACACCTACAGCAGACAAATCCTCGGCAGCAATCAGAAGCTCATGCTGCCAAATTAGAGCTTGTTGAGAGGTCCTGAATAGCGCTTTGATTTCCCCTTCAAATTCCTCACGAGCGATCTAGCATGTAAACTGTGGGCTGAGTGTCTGACAGAAAACAGGAGAACAAGAATCCCAGTGTTAATTTTTTACCAACTATTAATATTGGTGATATTCTTAGCAATATATATTATTAGGCTGGATTCCGATTTGTTGTGTGCTGATGTTTTGAGCATGTTGCATGTTCGTTGTGTAAAAATGAACCATGCACAACTGACACATAAGAGCAACTCACAGCAGGTATGAGATCAACAGAACAGAACATCTGCAGGCATGTTAAACATTTCACATCTGTCGGTGCACACCTTATATGGTGTTTCCTTCAGTTGAAAATGGTTAAGTATGAGTACATTTCTTTGATCTTTCTTTCTTGACTCAGTAATATTAATAAATGACATATCTTTTATATTTGTAGTACTTAGTATGTATTTTTTTCAATGAGCATGATCATCTGTTGAATTTAAAATGTCTTTTGATGAGAGAATTTTCTCGGGGTCAGTCCTGATGGAGCAGAACACTGTTATTTTCATCCATTTATCATTATCATTATAACTATTATTTATCTTTCTGCGGAAATGGTTCATTTATCCTGTGAGCTGGAATTAGCTAGTAACATGAGGCTTCGCACAATAAGTGGAAATGGAAAGGTGATGCCCCCTCACCCTGTATGTCTGACTGACTGAGGATGTCAAGATATGATTTTAAACAGATTTCTAAAAGGTTGTCAATTACAAGATGTCAGATGTCAGTGCTGATGACTGCAGCACAGGTGCCGATCAGCACCCCCCTGGAGTCATTATAACAGAGCCACCTGCAGAACGGCCCTGAAGTGCACCTAGCAACTGAAATGGAAAGGTCAGAAAATAAATAAATAAATAATATAAAATTACATCAAAAATATTGGGCATCAGTGATATGAGAGTGGTGTAGCTGCCACACTGAGGTGATGAGTGCAGCCTGTCACTTTTCATTCGATGATCTTCATTAGCACAGGGGATGAAAAGCAGTACACAGCATTTTGCTTGCAGCTCCTCAGGGATTCTCCAAAACACTTCAAAGATTAAAACCCCACTCAATGAACTATAGTCGTTCCTCATATGTAGTTAAAAAGCACTGTCCAAGCTCGTAGGCCTCACCTGGGCTGTCTTCTTGTCATGTCTGAATTAAGGGATGCAGACGTACTTGTGATATCTGACAGGATTTAGCGGCTCAGTGTTTAATGTTGAGAAATACATGGACGGTTCGACGTTCAACATGTGTCTGCTCAAACTGAATGGAGCTTATTGTAGTGTAAAGCATGAGCTCCAGGATCCCTTTTAAGTACATTATTATGAACAAGCCTAATTGTCCCAGATTAGAGCTTTCCCATTCCACTGCACCGTGTTAGGATTAAAACGCCCTGCTCCTGGTTCTGCTATTATTTTGGCTGCGTGAGAAGAAAAAAAAAGACAGGGCCTCATGGATCAGAGGATGTACAAGCTGATATGATATGAAGCTTTGAACTTCAGTCATTGTCTAAATCACAGGGCCTGTCTTAATACAGATTTCTAACCCATCAGTGGTTTGAGCTTTAATAAAAACACATTGATCCTGCTGGTGATCTCTGTGTGTCGACTTAATATCATCGGTGAGGACAGTGAGGATGCAACAGCAAAGGTCAAATTAAAACCACCTTTTGTTTGCACCCACGAAGTCCACAGACTCAGACGACCAGGATCAGTGCACACGGTCACTGTGGGATTTTTCTAGCAGCTTCTTATTAATAATTTCTGGGAATATTCTATAATTGTTGAATCATTTAAGGCATCTCTTTTCACAATCAAACCAACATCACTATCAACATTTATTATACAAAAATAATTCATCAAAACACCACCTCTATTTAATAACTGTGCAACGATTCCAGACTCATGCTGTGAAGTGTATTTATGAACACAGGAGTTCTAGGCTGGTGAAACAATCTGTTACAGCACATAGGAGAGCATGAGCTGACAGATTTTTAAAGAAATCTTATGAATTAAGCTCTGTTGATGACTTTCCTCACCACTTTCACAAGGTTTTTTTTGTTATTTGATGCTTTTATGCACAATTCCACCACAAGGACGATCCAGCACAAGTTGCTTTTCAAACTGTGCTAGCAGCCATTGGACAGAAGATAAAAAAGAGTGCATTAAGCACTGTTCTTTGGTCAGTGTGTCCAAGAACTGAGATGACATTGAACTGGAGACAGGATTTTAAAATGACGCTGATCATTTTAATGCAGAACACACAGTATAGAGTGCCTCCTAACCACTGCTCTTCCCTCTGTCTGCCACGGTTATGGTCATTGAATTAGCCCTGAAGGGAAATAAAGGGAGAAAAGTGAAGAGGAGAACACATCTGTCTTTAAGGAGATTTGTATTTTAAAAACCAAAACTAACTGGGCTCAATGAGTCATCTGTTATTGTCATTGAGACTAGATTTTGATTTGGCCACTGGTGTAAACTGCTTGTTTCCACGTGACTGGAGACACCTGAATGTGGTCTGTGGGTACAGTATCTATCCGGGGAGCAGGGAAATACCTACTGGAATCATCATCATCATCGTCATGCTGACAGTCTTTATATCTACTTTCAGACATAATGTGCATAGTCCAGACACATCCGATTTGCCAAAACAGTGTTAGAATATGATGAATACATGTGATTTCAGTCATATCCACTTTCAATAAAATCCTCTTTTATTCATTGAGTTTGTGCTACTCAAGGTAGTTTGCAGTCTTTTTCTTCCTACTCAAATAGTTATTGTGATGGCAATTTCTATTTCAATACTTTTTTTTTTTATAAAGTAACACTTTAGTGGGTGCAGTTTTTGGTGACTTTACACGACAGCTTGTCACACAGCCAAAACTTACTGTCACAGATGACAAGCTCAAAAAGCCTTAAGTCTGAAAAATGCTAAGTGAGGAAATGATTCTGACACTTTAGCAGTCTGACAGGAGAGTGACGGTCTGTGACTGAGAGACAGGATACACTAATGTGGGTTTTATGTTTCAGATTTTCCTAACATCACATTTTTCCCTTCACATCAAAATGTCTTTCTCTGAAACAGAAAAGATTAAAAACATAAAAAAATCCTTACACAGTCCTCCGTGTTCATTTCAGACCACTGCAGTCAAAAGTTTCGAACTGGCTACAAAACAGCAAATATAATCATATGCAATTTGGTGTGTGTTGTCATCTGTGACTCCTAATGACTTCTGGGGTCTCTCATCTCCACCTTAGTAGGAAGACAATTGTCAGCACTGAGAATACAATGTCTCTGTTGTTCTAATCTTTTACACACACACTCACACGCCAGTGCATAGTCAGCAGAGTATGAAGCTCATGATGTTGGAGGCTTTCTTAAGGTGTATTTGTGTAGATATGGTAAATGCTGCCATCATCACCAGGAATGATGAATGACAATAAACCACAGTTTAAAAAATGCACGTAAAGACTTGAATTAAATGAAATAATAAGGATACAGTTAAAGTAATAGACAACAAATGCTGGACTGTTTAACTTAACATTTCCTCAGGAAATCAGCCTCTAAAGCTCAACTGTGTTAAGGCCATAGTAGAGGGTGATGACTGTTTCATTCTGACATTATATCACTGCTATAAACCGATGTCTGAGTACAGGCTGTGTGCATTAGCTTCCTTTGCAATCAAAAAAGGCATCTCACTTTATACAAAATGGGACCTTTAAATCATCAAACATGCATAAGAATAATAAAAACTGTGGGTGTACAATATGCCCTCCAGCTGGAACAAAGTCCCTCCATTCACCATTCTCAGAGTGAAGCCTATACACTAAAGCACAGCTCAGCTGGAAGCAGTTTGCTCAGTGCATTTGCAAACACAGCTGGTTGTGTGATGTTTTCTTTCTGCGAGTGTGAAAAAGGAATAGATTCCCCCTCCGTTCCAAAATTATACAAATCCTGTTATTTAGAAATATTATATGGTAGATTTAGTGCTCGTGTTTCCTCTGAAACTCTTTTTGAAAATAATCCTCTATTCTAAATTAAATGCTTTTCACCACTAGACAAGAGAAATGATGGCTTTCCTGATTTTGCAATGATTACAAGAGGTTCAGAAGTGAGTGATGGGTTAATTAAAGCTCTGGGGAAACAGGTAAACAGAGTGAATCTGCTTGATACAGTGCACGTTTGAAGGTAACTTCAGCTGCCCTCATATGCGGTAATTTCACAGAGGATTGTCTCCACATGCTAATTCTACCCTTTAATACTTCTCCCTCAGTTTCATCCCTCTTTTTAATAAGCTTGAAATTAAAACAGCAGCACACGCTGGCCCATTTCACAGGAGAAATGATAAGACCCAACAATGCGAAGAAAAATGAGTCAGGAGGTTACATCAAACAACAGCAATATCAAAGCACAAGGTACAAAGGCACATACGGTGGGTGTGAGGACTGAACCAGAGGTTAACTAGATGCTGCTTCCATCACTCCTTGGTCTAAATAACTGTTTCATTACATTTAGGTTTCAGTCTGGCTACAGCATCTTTACCTATGGAGCAAAACACTGCACCCTCAGGGGATTCACACTGTTTTATAAACCTGCAGTGACATGAAAACTACAATGTGTGAAACACAGAATCACATGCAGAGCTCAACAGTACACTTCATAAATGAGGTCAGTGAATATACATACATACATATATATATATATATATATATATATATATATATATATACACACACACATACATATATATATATATATATATATATATACACACATTTAATGATCCAAAAGTAAAATAATGAAATTCAACTTGTTTTTGTATTCTGCCATCATCCCATCCTAATCAGTGAAAACCTCACAAAGGAGATGCCGTAGCTGCTCGTCTTTCTCACATTATCATCAACCATCCCTGTCTCTTAAAAATGAAATTTCTGTGCAAATAAATCACAACAGCAAGTGTGTTTGTAGCTCAACGTTAGCCAAAGTGCACAGTGCACAGTGATCACCTGCTGAGGGCTCCTCTGCTTTTCTATACATGTAACTTCATTCATTCAAAGATATGTTGCCACAAAACATATGTACTGCTTTTTCTAGTGGAGAGTGTTCCTTAATTATAATAGTCAAGAGGCATAATATAAACACAGGCAGCCACACCACTTTGAAAACACACAGCACTTCATAGCATTGTGGTACTATTTTGGACTAACCTGGCAACCGACTGACAAGAGTGAGCCTTTCAAATGTTTGTCTTTAGACATACATGTGTCTTCAGCCATAGAAGGCATATATCAGAGAAACAAGATCGACACAAGATCAACCAACCCACCAACCAACCAACCAGTCAATCAGTCAATCAATCAATCAATCAATCAATCAATCATCAATCAACCAGTCTGTCTGTCTGTCTGTCTGTCTATCTGACTAGCTACCTGACTCTCTACCTAACTAACTCATTCACTGACTAACTTGTAGCTAAATGTTGTTTTTCACAACTTTACCACTGTGTGTGCTGACATGGTAGAAGCTGAAGGCCACTGAGTGTAAAGCAGACAGACAGACTACACAATCAGGTCAGGCTGATCAACTATCACATTTCGGAGAAATGACTTCTATATATCCGTGGTTAGTGTATTACACTAGAAAACAATGTTGTTTGGCCTTCAGTAGATAATATGCACAGAACAGCTCTTCTTTTGTGTATCAAACTTTGAAGTGTTCCATAAACTACCTGGACTGCAAAACACACATTAACAGAGAAATATACTAAGTAGATTATTTAATTGTTCCACTCATTTTTAAGCATTTCATATGTTTTTGCAAAGTCATAAGCAGAAACATTCATTCTTATCATCTGTACAAAATGCAGCTCATTTGCTTCCCATTATATTTATCATTTTCTGTAGCTTGACATTCTCAAAACGCTACAATTGTTCCGTTGCAGATAATTCTGCCTGACTTGGGGCTTCTGTGTAAACAGTGATAATGCTCGACAGTAATCTGATAGCCTCATTTTCTGAGGCCACTTGGACTTTTTTGTGCTATGCTCCAATTTAAGAAGAGTTTTACAAAGTCGTCTTTTTCCAAATCTTCACCGTGGCCAACTTAATATTCAGTAGGAGGCTGTGCTGAAAAATTAGTTTGACCACAAAACTCTGTAAATTATGATAAGAGGGATAAAACAGTTTGATTGTAAAGCAGCTTTCACTCCTGTTGCAATTGTCATGTACCATCACTGCTCACTGGCCGTCGGTGTGTGTGTGTGTGTGTGGACCCCTATCAAAATGCTGAAGAGGTGATAATAGCAGTATAATGACCCATCATTACTGGCATGAAATAAGCTGATGATGGATACTACTGATAGGTTATTGTTATTCAGTAGATATATTATGCCAGGGTGCAGCTGTGTTGTGTAAGCAGATCAGGTGAACCTTGAATTTTTGCCCATCAAACAATACGTTATGCCAGTTTTCTGCGAGAAGTAGGACCCGCTGGGAACTGAACTGGTGACTCAGCTCAGAAACATGTCAAGACTAGTGCCTTGATATCAATCACCTCATCGCAGTACATTTCACACATTAACTCTGGCTGGACGTGGTCAAACACACCATGAGTCTCAGATGTAAACACAACTTTTAAACACTTGTCTGTTTTGTCTGTTATATTTGCCCTTTAATTTGATTTTATCTGGAGTGACGTGGTCTCAAACCTCCAGTGTGCTGGTGAAATTTACCACCAGGAGCCACTTGAGGGCCCCTGCTGGTGACAGTCTGATTCGAAGGCTCGCTTTACCTCAAATATTTTCAGCATATATTATATATTCCCATTAAATCAGCATTTCCTTTCATGCTATACCACCATATACCTGTGTGTTATGCTGCAGGTCAGCTACACAGAAAAAAAACAAAAAAAAGTTATTCTACATGAAGTGTATGTTCAGATTGTTATGGTGGGCATCCACACCTCCTCTGCTTGCCCCATTCACTGCATCACATCTAGTCTCTGCTTCTCTACAGGAGGTAACACACTGGCTATACGTCACACAACCATGTCAAAAATCCTTGACCTCCCCCTTAAATACTAAATCAACGTATTGTTTATTTACACAAGCAATCACTAGTTTAGTTCTGTAACATTTATTTAAAATGCAGCACCAGGATGACTCAGACTGAGCCCATTAGATAAACTCTAATTTATGAATTACAGTAAACTGGAAACGCTGCCTCCAGCGCACAGTGGAAGCTGAGCTACAGGAAAATTACTTGGTGACAAAAAAGGGCAAACACAAAGTGACAAGTTGCTCAGGAAGCTGCGACAGAAATGATTAGTAATGGGTGGGTGTGCATTTCATGCATGGCCCCTCACACGTAAAACAGCACAGCCATGTGTTTTCATTAAGCATGAAAGATAAAACACAGTTTTAAATCTGAACTGATCAGCTCCCGGTAAAAACCACACCAGTGAGCTACTGTATCTGGCATCATTTTTGTAATTTTGTGAGGCCTCCCCAAAGCTTCTTTCCTCTGTAAGAGAGACAGGAGGTTAATGAAAAAGTCCTAATCTTTTCCCTGTATAATTGAAAGAGTGGAAGGTATCACTTTTAATAAAGTATAATAATAGAGACCCAGACATGCAGTTGAGTCCCAGATGACCTCCTCACCGCTCTGTTTTTTATCACTGCCACCAAGGCTGAGGTTACAACACTTGTGCGCCGCAAAGAGCTGCTCAACCCTGCGCTGTTATTGGCCTTTCTGCAGAGCCTGTCAGCCGCAGTCACTGCTCGGGGAAGATGTGACCCAACCCAGCCTGCGGTGTGTACTATTGTCATGAACTCCACAGAAATTAAAATGTTAATATTCGCTGTATGTCAGCCTTCATATTCCACTACACTATCTCCACCTCTTGACCTCAAGATGCCATCAGACTTACAATAATCAGCCTCATCTCACATCCAGCAAAAACCAAGCCGTGTCCTTGTGGAGGAAGTTTTTTACTCTTACCTAAATCAGACTTTTTTAAACATTAACCATAAACAATGACAGATTGTCTCTGCACTGCGTTCAGCTTTAAAGAAATATGCTCCAGTAATAAGCTGTCTAAGTTAGATGTCAGGAGAACAAACTAACAAAGCTGACTTGTGGAAGTTTATGTTGTTTCACAACTCTTTTCTTCTGGCTTCTGGGTTTTGTGGTCACAGAATCTGACAGCTCACTGGTTTAGGTGCATCTCCACTGATTCAAACTATGGATTGGGCCAAAGGCCAATATAATGTACTGTGTGTTAATAATGAAACTGTTAAATTAATGACACAGTAAAATTCTGTAGGAACAGTGCGTTCTTCACTGATCTATTTTTTTTAACCACTCGAAACTTTTTTCTTGCAGAAATATGATCTGTTTTGTTTCACTGGACACAGAACAAGTTTCATTTTATTGACTAATGTGTCATTTCTCAGTGGGAGCTTTCAGAGGACATCAGGCTGAGCTTGAAATAACATTTCCATAAGGGGGCGCTTTTAGGGTGTAAACATTTTAGCCTACGTTGTAGACTACATGGGGCTTTAAGGGACCTGGATAAAAGATGGTGGAGTGCTGAGCCAAAAAGGTGTGAATCCATTATATCATGTATCATTTTCTATTTTCTATTGTCTTTACTACTTTGAGGTCACTTTACAAGGTGAGCTGCCAAGGTTCTCACTCTAAGACAGCTCACAGTGTCTGTCTGGGATCCACAATCATTTAATGTGTATTTACTTCAACTCCAGAACATAACAGACTTTTATTCAAGGCAGGTCTACGTCTGACTTTCCTCTGTTTGATGAGAGTTGGTCAAAGTGGCTACTTTAAAGCCAAGTTACTGATGATTCCTCTCTCTATATGTGATGTATTTACTCTTTAGTTCTTCCTCTGCCACCTTTAGTAATAATGAAGTAGTTTGCACTGATTCTAACTTGCCTTGCGAAGCGATGATATTGATTGAAGTCTTATACAAGTTATCATTAATCTTATTACTGTATTACTTTTAGTTTTCTATCTGATGGACTCTGAGCTTTAGGTATGACGTGTTAGATTACTCAGAAATGCATATGCATGTTCTACAATGTCTTCATTATGAAAACAGTAGTTAAATGCAATTTGCATTGACAAGTTGGATAAAAGTGTCCAACAATCCACCTCAATTAGAAAGAGGATTTCACTGAGCTGCTTTAACTTGCTGCTTCTCATTTGCTCTTGTTGGTCGAGTCCAGATCCTCAGTTGGCTCAACACTTGTGACTTATTGTTCTCTGTGTTATTTTATGTGTGACTGGACAATGGCAAAGGGATACGACTTTTTTTCTACCTCCATAATAAGAGTTTCAGTACAAACCAACACAGTGACATGTCAGTCCTGGAAACCTCCTTATAAATTGTCATACCGTTCCTGCCGTAGTGTTAATCACAGCTAAATATACATGAAACAACCTGTTGCCTCTGATAGAAGGTAATTTACATTTGTCATGGAAAAAATGAGGCAATGCATTTATCAAAGGGAGCATAACGAAGCATAACGTTTCTCATTTCTAATTATTTGATTATCTCTGTGGCTGCTTCATCACTGCTATGCACCAGTGGAGTTTCACACAGCCGCATCGACAGGAAAAACTGAATTTCAGAGAGGTGGTGGAGGACTAATGTCCCGTTAATGATAGCACTCTATAAATATTCAGATTTATGATTCCATCAGACGCAAAGCTCAATATCAATATCAATATCAATTTATTTTAATTGTTGCATTACTGAGAAATACACTTTCATCAACTTGTCTGCCTGTGTCTGAAATGTCACGCAGGGAATGTGCTTCTAAAATTGGCTTTGAGGCTGAGTCATTGAAGGCAACAGGAAAGCTGCTGTTGTCAAACTGCACTTCAGAATGCCTCACTTCAAAATACTGTGTCAATTCTTTCAGGGCACTGTGCTTCAAATGCAGTCAGACTGCAGGAGAAGAACAAATATAGGTGTATATGAAGGTACAGCTTGAAAATCTTGTTTATGAGGTAAAAGCCCTTTAAGTGAGAGGTAACCTGTCCAGTGTGCATTAATCAGCTGCTTTAAACTCGCTGCTCTATGAAATACCAGCTGGAAAAATCCAGCTGGTATTAAAATCGCAATCTTGTGTGTAAAAGCCAGCATCTCTGAATGAACACTTTTTATGAAACCTCACTTTGAATGTTCTGTCAGATGAGCTCATATTATAGTATCTTAAAGTCTTGAAACACTCTTTTCTCTGTAGCTGTATTATTACATTCCATTTAGATCACAGGTTGTTTCAACACTGACAGTTTTTTGTCAGTTTTGCATCAAATTATAGCAACAGCACTGAGGAAAACATCTACATTATAGACTCTTATCCATGGCACAGTATCATCAGATCTGCTCACACCCAGATTCATCTTGCAACAAGATGAAACTTGGCACCATGGCTGCAAACACTGCACTAATGTTTCCCAGGAAATATGATTTCAGTCGGCCAGATAGTCCATCCATCCATCCATCCATCTTCTTCCGCTTATCCGGGGCCGGGTCGCGGGGGCAGCAGCCTGAGCAGGGACCCCCAGACTTCCCTCTCCCCAGACACTTCCTCCAGCTCTTCCGGAGGGACCCCAAGGCGTTCCCAGGCCAGCCGGGTGACATAGTCACTCCAGCGTGTCCTGGGTCTTCCCCGGGCCTCCTTCCGGTGGGACATGCCCGAACACCTCCCGAGGGAGGCGCCCAGGGGCATCCGGTACAGATGCCCGAGCCACCTCAACTGGCTCCTCTCGATGTGGAGGAGCAGCGGCTGTACTCCGAGCTCCTCCCGGGTGACAGAGCTTCTCACCTATCTCTAAGGGAGCGCCCCGCCACCCTGCGGAGGAAACTCATTTCGGCCGCTTGTATCCGGGATCTCGTTCTTTCGTCATGACCCAGAGTTCATGACCATAGGTGAGGGTAGGAACGTAGATCGACCGGTAAATCGAGAGCTTTGCCTTTCGGCTCAGCTCTCTCTTCACCACGACGGACCGATACAACGACCGCATTACTGCGGCCGCCGCACCGATCCGCCTGTCGATCTCACGCTCCATCCTTCCCCCACTCGTGAACCGGACCCCGAGATACTTAAACTCCTCCACTTGAGGCAGGAACTCTCCCCCGACCTGGAGAGGGCAAACCACCTTTTTCCGGTCGAGAACCATGGCCTCAGACTTGGAGGTGCTGATTCTCATCCCAGCTGCTTCACACTCAGCTGCGAACCGCCCCAGCGCATGCTGAAGGTCCTGGCTCGAGGAGCCAACAAGACAACATCATCTGCGAAAAGCAGAGATGAAATCCGGTGACTCCCGAACCGGACCCCCTCCGGACCCTGGCTGCGCCTAGAAATTCTGTCCATAAAAATAATGAACAGAACCGGTGACAAAGGGCAGCCCTGTCGGAGGCCAACATGCACTGGGAACAAGTCCGACTTACTGCCGGCAATGCGAACCAAGCTCCTGCTCCGGTCGTACAGAGACCTTACAGCCCTCAGCAGAGGGCCTCCGACCCCATATTCTCGGAGCACCTCCCACAGAATGCCACGGGGGACACGGTCGAATGCCTTCTCCAAGTCCACAAAGCACATGTGGACTGGTTGGGCAAACCCCACGAACCCTCGAGCACCCTGTGGAGGGTATAGAGCTGGTCCAGTGTTCCACGACCAGGACGAAAACCGCATTGTTCCTCCTGAATCTGAGGTTCGACTATCGGTCGAATTCTCCTCTCCAGCACCCTGGAATAGACTTTCCCCGGAGGCTGAGGAGTGTGATCCCCGGTAGTTGGAACACATCCTCCGGTCCCCCTTTTTAAAAAGAGGGACCACCACCCCGGTCTGCCAGTCCAGAGGTACTGTCCCCGACTGCCACGCGATGTTGCAGAGGCGTGTCAGCCAAGACAGCCCCACAACATCCAGACACTTGAGATACTCAGGGCGGATCTCATCCACCCCCGCTGCCTTGCACCGGGGAGCTTCCGAACTACCTCGGTGACTTCAGCTTGGGTGATGAATGAATCAACCTCTGAGTCCTCTGTCTCTGCTTCCTCCATGGAAGACATGGCAGCGGGATTGAGGAGATCCTCGAAGTACTCCTTCCACCGCCCGACAATATCCCCAGTCGAGGTCAACAGCTCCCCACCTCCACTGTAAACAGTGTTGGCAAGCACTGCTTCCCCCTCCTGAGGCGCCGGATGGTTTGCCAGAATTTCTTCGAGGCCGATCGGTAGTCCTCCTCCATGGCCTCCCCGAATTTTCCCATACCCGAGTTTTTGCTTCCGCGACTGACCGGGCTGCCGCACGCTTGGCCTGTCGGTACCCATCAGCTGCCTCAGGGGTCCCCCGAGCCAACCAGGCTCGGTAGGACTCCTTCTTCAGCTTGACGGCATCCCTTACTTCCGGTGTCCACCACCGGGTCGGGGATTGCCGCCACGACAGGCACCGGAGACCTTGCGGCCCGCTCCGAACAGCCGCGTCAACAATGGAGGCGGAGAACATGGTCCATTCAGACTCAATGTCTCCAGCCTCCCTCGGATCTGGTCAAAGCTCTCCCGGAGGTGGGAATTGAAGACCTCAATGACAGAGGATTCTGCCAGACGTTCCCAACAAGCCCTCACAGTACGTTTGGGTCTGCCGAGTCTGTCCAGCTTCCTCCCCCGCCACCGGATCCAACTCACCACCAGGTAGTGATCAGTTGACAGCTCAGCCCCTCTCTTCACCCGAGTGTCCAAGACATACGGCCGGAGATCAGATGATACGACTACAAAGTCGATCATTGAACTCCGGCCTAGGGTGTCCTGGTGCCACGTGCACTTATGGACACCCTTATGCTCGAACATGTGTTCGTTCTTGAACCGCCACCTTATCGTGGTGGAGGGTTTGAGCACCTGAGTGATCCTAGGAGCTATGTTGTCCGGGGCTTAATGCCCTGGTAGGGTCTCCCAAGGCAAACAGGTCCTAGGTGACAGGTCAGACCAAGAGCGGTTCCAAAGCCCAAATGAAGAGTGACACATCGAGGCAGTTCACGTCGCCCGGATGGCGTTACCGGGGCCCCACCCTGGAGCCAGGCCTGGGGTTGGGGCTCGCAGGCGAGCGCCTGGTGGCCGGGTCTTTGCCCACGGGACCCGGCCGGGCTCAGCCCGAAGGAGCGACGTGGGCCCGCCCTCCCGTAGGCCCACCACCCGCGGGAGGGTTCAGATGGGGCCGGTGCTTTGTGGTTTTGGTGGCAGTCGTGGGCCGGGGCCCCGGCGACCCAATCCCTGGACAACGACTCTGGCTTTAGGGACATGGAATGTCACCTCACTGGGGGGAAAGAGCCCGAGCTAGTGCGGGAGGCTGAGCGGTACCGGCTAGAGATAGTCGGGCTCGCCTCTACGCACAGTCTGGGCTCTGGAACCCAACTCCTTGAGAGAGGCTGGACTCTCTTCTACTCTGAGTTGCCCATGGTGAGAGGCGGCGGGCTGGTGTGGGCTTGCTCATAGCCCCCCATCTCAGCCGCCACGTGTTGGAGTTCTCCCCGCTGAACGAGAGGGTCGTTTCCCTGCGCCTTCGGGTCGGGGATAGGTCTCTCACGGTCGTTTCGGCTTATGGGCCAAACGGCAGTGCTGAGTACCCGGCCTTCTTGGGGTCCCTGGAAGGGGTACTGGAAAGTGCCCCAACTGGGGACTCCATTGTTCTGCTGGGGGACTTCAACGCTCACGTGGGCAGCGACAGTGATACCTGGAGGGGCGTGATTGAGGAACGGCCTCCCCGATCTGAACCCGAGTGGTGTTCTGTTGTTGGACTTCTGTGCTAGTCACAGTTTGTCCATACGAACACCATGTTCGAGCATAAGTCGGCCAGATAGTCACCACCCAAATAAGTAAAGAGTGCAGCCCCCACTGTAAAGATGGTGATGCAGGTGTGATGTACGTGGTGTTTGTTTTTGTTAGAAACCAGACAGCGTATTTCATGTCACCTGATTTTTTTTTCCTTAGTCCTTTTTAAGGTGGCACAGCAATAATCCAGACGAGAGAACATCTGGAGCAGCAATATGTGGTCTGACTTTTATATTTCACAGGTGAAAAAATGCCGTCTCACTGATGTGTTTAATATGCTTACTGAGGTTTAAATCACTGCCTGTGAGGACATTTTAAATCAGCAGCAGTGCTGGTAGCATTCTGTTTTTAGTTGTGTTTTATTTGTGTGTGTGTTTTTAGTTGGGTGCAGATGGCTTGATTCCAAAGAAAAAGTAACTGAACTTAATGTGTCACACATGTATATTAAGCACTTCTCAAAATTCAGGACTCATTTGTTTGCATTTAAGCATTTGTGAACATTTTTTTTTTTATCACTGTATGCAATTATGTTATTTTGCAGAAACCTCTAGTTGATGTAGGTGTGTGAACTGTGACGTCTGCAGAAGGAGGTAAGTGGTAATATTTTACTTGCAGAAGAGGGGCAGACTTTTTCCTTACCGCAAAACTGTGACAGCAGTCACACCCCAGGTCTCTGTGAGGAGCTGAAGTACGAGTGCAGAGAGACCAGAAGCTCCACACAGACAACCTCAAACCACAGCTTTAGTTTCTTCTGCTCTACAGTGCCATTAGTTGTAACGCTTGTGAAACCACGGGGATGAGGACTCAACGGCAGCACACAGACACAGGCAGAGTTTAGTGGTCAAGTCTCAGAGAAGAGCTTGGTAGACAGACAGTCACAAAAGTCCCCAAGGGACAGAATTAAATCTGGGTCCAGGAACTGGAAAGTAGAAAAACTAACAGCTGGAAAGTTTGACACATGGGACAAAGACAGAGGAAGAGGAGCACAGAGAGTACACGGAGTGGGAAGAGGAAGAAGACTGGACACCGGTGAAGACAGTCAGGGAGAGCCAACGATCACAGAAGTGGGAAGCTGTGGAAGTACACAGGAAGTGAGGGATCTGACACAAGATGACAGGGGCGACGCAAAATAAAACAGGAAGTAATTAAATAAAATAACAAAAAAAAAAACCACAAAACATGAAAAATGTGACCTTACGACACAGAGCAGGACACGACATCAGTGACTCAGCAGACCAGATGTGGCGGTTCAAAAACGACAAGTGTAAAGTGGAGGTACGAGAGCAGTGCTGCACTCATTTACGCTAATACTTTAATTAGCGCTTCACCTCAGAGGGATCGAAGACTAATGAAATGTGCGTGTGTCAGATAAATCCGATAACAGGAGGGAGGGAGGCAATCACAAATTAAAAAGAGCGCCTTCAGATTTTGTTCTTTGAGAGGTTTTATAAAGTAGGACACGTTTTGATCTCAGGCATTCAAAGTTTGGGCTCAGTGTGCCTGATCTGACAGAGAGCTGTAAAGAATGAGCCCATCAGTCGCCTCAGGACTTATTATGACCCATGGTTATCACATCAGTGTTTGGCAGCCACGTACCACAGAGGATTATGGGAGGAGGAAGTGGGGATGTACAAGAACAACAAATCAGTTCATTGAATTATTAATATAATCAAACCAACATTCGATCACCTTTCTGACAGAGGACAAGTGTAAATCACATCCTGCTGTGATGTTTCGGACATGTGATGACTACATGTGATGTGTTTGTTGTTTACTGTTGTGAAAAAGTGAAAATAAAACTGTTTTGTTGAGCTTCATCTTCAATGACAGAAACACAATGAAGCCTTCAAGTTAACAATAATCAACCTGATTTCCATTTAGTGAAGCACATGTGCTGCCTGTCGTTCTTCTCACAAAGACTGAGGGCTTCTTTCACTCCGTCACTGTTCTTCTTATTTTTCTTCTTGTCGACCCTGAAGAATCCATTGTTCACTTGAGACTTCAGCAGCTTGAGTTTCCACATTATTTTCACTTTCACACACTGTTGTGTGATTCTGATTTTGACACTTCTGAATAAGAGTTTTCTGAAATCTTAGAGTACGACCTGTTTGTCAGAAATGATCTATAGCATAATTAGAAATAGAGAAACTCTGAGATGAGACGACGGACAAAAACCTGAACCTGATGTCAGTTTACATTTAATACACACATGGAGAAGCATAAATAACTTCAAAGAGAAGAGAAATGCATAATGGTGAGGGGATGATACTAAGTTAAGTCTTCATTTAGTCAACATCTGTTCCAACTAACAAAAGCCCTCAGGAGACATCCACAGTAATAAAGCACTCCCAGCATTTCACCATGTTACTGGAAATGACTTCCTGAACAAAGGAAAGAAAGAAATCAGTCCCTGCATGCGTCACACAAATTATTTGTCTCTTTTCACATCTGTGCCTTAAAACCAACTCACCTCTGACCTTGACTCTGACAATTCACAGTAGTCAAACACAACAATGACTCTGCAGAGGGATGGAGGCTCACAGGAGGATCTGAGGCGGCTTTTTAATGATTCAATTCAAACAAATTTTGATCATTTCAATGCTGCGCTTCAGAGATGATGGCAACACACTCTCTTTCATTAATGGTTCAGGCATCAGTGGGACGTACCCCTGTGACCACGTCGTACATTTCTGTGGCTGGGTCTCTGTCTCTTCCTCTAACCATCTTGACCTGTTACCCTGGGGCGGGAAATCTGATCTAATATGGGAGATGATTGAACTTTGGCAACTTTAGCCCTCGAACTTTAGAGTTCTCAACTGGCTTCCTTTTATTTTATTTTGTTTATTATAAAACACATCTTCTCTGGCTGTACTGTGCTGTTTATTGTGAAATGCACTGAATTGGCAGTGTTCATTTTGGTGATGATAATCTGCAGGCAGAAGGTGGTGCTCATACCTGCCTGTATGTCCAGTCCCATCATGTCATTATCACTATTATTTTCAAGTGTACCTGCATTAGAGCGCAATAATGATGCATCAGGCCAGGTGCTTCATTGTAGGAAGTGCACTTATAGGTCTATGCAATTTGTCTAACTTTTACTTTATTCTGATTTGGCGCCAAACAATCTCAAAACTTATATAATTGAGGAAAAGCGATCATTTTATCGTTTTCCCAGACACCTGGGATTTTATTCTGAAAGACACGCGCATGAGCATTTCTGCCCCCGAAGCCTACAAGGAGCACAAACATATACAAGGTTTACTTTAACATGATAATACTATGGGCTGAATGACCGGGCCATTAAATAAAAAACTCTGCACTCCGCTCATGTACTTGAAGCGGCAGCTCTATATCACACAAAACATTTTCTACAAGTGAACGATCATTAGTCGTTCTATTAATGTGTGTCAGTTAATTCACAAAAGCAAATGTCATTTTTGGCCGGTGAGTTTGTCGGCCCTGGTTCATAACACCTCTCACCAGATCTACAGTCATCTCATATTCTGGTCTCTATGGACTCAAACTGATGGAAATCTGTTGTAGCGACAGAGAACTTTAATCTCTGTGATTAAGATCATGGACTGAGATTCTAGTCACAACATTGTCATATGACTCCCTAAGGGTGGGTTTCCTCCTGCACCACCCATACACCACTCTGTATAGTGAGTTCAGAAAGCAAGGCCTCAGCTCCAGCTTAAATTATCACTGATTTACTGCTATGTACCGCTAACCATAACAAACCCCTGCAGACACATTATGGCTGTTATGAGCTCTGGGCTGGTACCGTTCTTATTTCCCTTCTCACCTCTAAAGTGGAGCAGAATTCAGCTCTCAGTCCATTTTGACCTATCGAAAAAGGTCCATTAAACAACAGTGAAACAGAGATGAATGGGTATGTCAGCTGAAGCCATCAAAGAGACACTGTGTCAGTAACACAAAAGATACATTTGTTCTGGTGTGTTTGAAATGAAAACCAAGAGTCCTGCCATTCTGAGGAACCTACACATGAAAACCTAAGGATCATCTCAGTTACCCTTACACGCACAAGTATGGAATGAGATTTTCAGGACATATTTGCATTGTATAGAATACAGGTTTGAGGGGGAAAAGAAAAAAAAAAAACTTTGCAGTGTTCCAATGGACTCCTGCCTACATATAAGACAGAGCTGAACTAAGATTGTATGCAGGGATGTGAATGTTTGGCCAGATGAAACAAAGCTCCCTCAGGGTGTTCTTCATATATTGCAAACAGAAGAATGTCAAGTCACCATGTGACCTTGAACTGTGACCTTTGCTCACTCAGTCTAATCAGCTGATCTTTTGGTCCAAGTGAATGTTTGCACCACATTCAAAGAAATTCCCTTAAGGTGTTTCTGGGATACTGTAACACGTTCCCTGAAAATAGCAGAGGGGACAGGCAACTTTGAAAACATGACGCCTCCAGGCCAGACGTGAATGAGCTGAAGCTATCCTTATTTTTTAAATATTCTTTTTTTTTTCTTTTGAAAATCAGGAAGAAAAGTGCACAAAATATCACTTCATTCATCCAAAATGTCATTTCATTTTAAAACATGGTGAGTCATTTAAAAAATAAAATGATCTTTAAAAGCACAAATGTGTTTCTAACTCTCTCTCCTTATTGTTTTTCTCTCTTTATATTCAGGTCTTTCAGTGTGATGAGCCAATGATAGCAACTTTTATCTTCTTGTCACATGAAACCATGTCATATCAAAACGGAAAGCTGGTTGGAAACTAGAAGAAATAAAAGGAAAGTCAAGTCAAAAGACAGATGGTCAAACTCTCCCTCTGCTCGCAGTTCAATCCTCAATGACTGATCATTATCATTAAACTAAAACGTGCTCTGAGGACATATTATTGGGCCTCTGCATTGATATGGGGTCAGATATGGCCCACTAATGTTTTTGAGATTTTCAAGTGGGTCATCGTCAAGTTGTAAAAGGTTAGAAACCACTGGTCCAGAGTGAAGGTATCCCACTTGAGTGCAGGTTCCTAACAGCCCTAAGTGGCTACTTGTCTCTGTGTATGGGGACTGAAACAGTATCACAATATCAATCAGCTCTGACGTTAACGGTGGTGCTCTTGGTTCTGGCAAAATTAAGAAAATAGATTTCCTATTTGCCACTGCTACATAAAAGTTACCTCATACATTCACTGACTCCACTCCTGATTGAGACATTTGTCTACAATGCATTTTCACTGTTCACTGGTCATCTTCTCTCTCTGACCCTCTGCATGAAGGGTAGAGGCCTGTGTGTGTGTCACACCCAAGCACAGTGCAGCACATGCACACACACACACACACACACACACACACACACACACACACACACACACACACACTTCCATGTAAGGACAGAAATAAAATGATATGTTGAAACATCCGGTGACAGCTCGTCACGTACAGGCAGAGATATCCACAGAGCCCACACATTTGAGCTGTGGTTAAGAAATTCATTTTCAGGTTTAGATTATCCAGAGCAGTGATGTGGGGGTAGTGATGAGTTTCTGTACAGAAAAGTTTCTTACACACTAATGTTAATTAAGGAGGCTAAACAAAATACCAGTAAGAGTACAGTTAACATACTGTATGACCTAACAGTACTAGTGGTAATAACATTAATATCTTAATGATACCCAACTATAGCTCTCTCTGGCTTCCTCACCCTGAATTAAGTCACACCTATGATATGGACAGACTGCAAAACAACCCTAAATGCAGATCAGGCTTATGTCTTCTTATGAGACACAAACAGCAGGAGCGGCTGAATTAATATGCAGACATTCCTGTTCGACCTGCGCTGGAACAGATTATTAAACTGTCTGTGCCGTGCCGTGGCTCTGGTGCTGGCAGTCCATAGCTGCACAGGATAACCGCTATTTGTGAAATGCACAACAATGACACCTGTGTAGGTGGTGCGGGCTCTTTTAATATTCTTGAAGTGTTAAGTCCTGAAAATTTTTCTGCATTTTGCAAGTTAGAAAATAAATAAATAAAAGATTAAAAATTGAGCTAAACCTTAAAGAAGAGACTCTCTTTGTTGGCATGTTGCCCGGCACTTGTTAAATGCCAAGCTAAAAATACAACACACAAAACAAAGAATAATAAGAAATAAAGTGAGCCAGTGTGCAGTGATACTGCAGCAGGCCGAGTATGCTCATTGCAAAATATATGAGAGACGGATATAAATGGTAAAAAAACAAAGCAGAACATTATTACAGGCCTCGGCGTGAAATCATGGTGATGGGAAAGTGAAGACGAGTGGAGTGTGTGTGGGGAATTACGCGATGTGTGTAAATGTATAACTTCTGTATCTTTGTGTAACTTTGATCTGCCACATGACCCTGCAGTGGGTTTAATGAATGCTAACTCTCGTGTGGATTTAGTGTGATTTTGCACTGCTGCAGAGAGATATTAGGGGAGAGGGAGGAAAGCAGAACTCAAGCAGATTCACACAGAACAACTGGGCTGCTGTGGTGACACTGACTGTTCAGATAAAGACCACAGCTCGAAGATTTCGGAGGCTCAAAATCTCCTACCGAGCAACCCGCTGGTCAAAATCACAACTTCAAAACACTGATGTTTCTCGTATTCACAAAAATTGATGAAACTGCTCTGAAGCGTCCTGCTCATCACATTCACTGAGCACTCTCTCCTCTCTCTCTCTCTCAGGATGCAGCGGTTCAAATGAGCTGAACAGCACGGGCGCCATTCACATCCATGGAGACGCGCTGTCAGTGAGCACTGATGGATCTGTTAGTGGATTCATCTGAGAGGAGAAACATTTGCTGTGTCGAGGCAGCTTCAAAGGTAAAGACACATTTTTCATTGTCAATATTTGAGTCTAAACTGTCAGAGGCCTGTGTGTTCCTGTGGGTTAGGTCTGTGCCTAGACTGCTGTATAGAATTTACATATTTCACTGATGAAATTATACAACATGGTGGAAAGCAAATGCATCTGAGTTTCATTCGTTCATGTCTTTTTAATTACAGTGAGTTATTAACATTAAAAGCTATCTGAGCTATTAAAGTTACGCCCTCCTTTGATTAAATCCTTGTCAAAAGAAAAATGAAAGCACACAGAGTCCAAACATCTGAGACTTTTTTCCACTTTAATATATGTTAGCACTGCTGCCTCCTAATGTACCCAAATGTTAGTCTATGGAAACACAGTTTTGATTGGTTGTTTATTTATTGGTCCGCCACTTGGTTTATAACATAGTAACTAAGGCGTGGCTGTGACAAGTCTTAGGGGACACACTACCTCAAACTTCAGAACAACTTGTAAACACAGTGTAACACACACACTGTGTTACAGTAATCCCATACTGATGTGTCAGCTAGTAAATCATTTTGAGAGGAATAATCTCAAGACAACATGCAAACTGTGCAGACAAACACTGGTCTATCCGTTGTTGACCTCAAACATGCCTCAGTGTTTGAGTAGCAGTAAATCTCTCTCCGACCATTTTCCTGCAGGCAAAGAATGGCCAGAATGTAACTGCAAATGATGTCCCCAAATCAAAGTAACATCTTAGACATGTTAGAGTCCATTATGTGATGTCATGCTGATGACACGTCTTGTCTTGTTTTGTTTTTGTTTTTTTTTTTAATATCCCCTAGCCTGACCTTGAGGACAAGATCAGCCACCACTCATATCTCATATTGAAATGCTTGACTTTGTTCCCCGGCAACCACAGCCCTCCTGCCGATGAGACATTCTCGCTGCATGTCCAGATGTGCACTGGGAGCATGCCCACCGAAGTTACACTTTTCCAGCTGATAAATGGTTCCAACGTGAATAACACACTTTTGTGTGGCAGAGGGAGGAAAAAAGATTCTTCAAAAAGACAGATGCCTTATACATATTTCAATGCAAGTAGGACCAGGGGAACAAGGAGTGAAGCTAGCCTTCTGGTGGCCTCCAAATTTTACCAACTAAAGAAAGCTGTCGCTAACAAAATATTAAGATAAGGGAACATGCAGCGGATGGAGAGAGGGTGCAGAGCAGCAGTAAAGAGACAAACAGCTACCATCCCTCTGCAGAATATAGAGACATTATACCATAGATTAGCAATAAACTACTGCCATACAATGTATAACTGGGGCAAAGGATATTGTCTTATTCCCTCCTTCCAGAGTCTGAGGTCCTAATAGTGAAAGCTCTGTTCTCACAGAACAGCAGTCCTCTTCCTGGGGATCTCAAGGGACACAACAGTTCTTTAAAGGTTAAAAGGTCAGAGAGTTAGTCTGGGGCTAAGTTGTAAAGAGCCATAAAAGTAATCAGTAAAATCTTAAACTCAATCCTAAAACAAACAGGGAGCTTTCAGAGTCTCAGGGTGTATCTGATCCACACTCAGCACTCTGCCACTGGAGCTTCTTCACCACCTCAGTGACCTCTGCGCCAGGGTTATGGAAGAGTCTTCCAACTCTGTATTCTCCACAGATGACATGTTAGCTGGGTTCAGGAGATTCTAAACTGCTCTTCCCACCGTCCTTCAGCATTCTCAGTCTGGGTCAGCAGTTCTCCCTCCTGACTGAACAGAGTCTGGGTTGAACACTACTTCCCCTTTCCCCTTTCCCCTTTCTTTCCGGTGTCTAAACAGATTTCCAGAATTTATTTGAGGCCAAACTAGAGTCCTCCAACATGGACTCTGCCAACTCCTCCCACACCCAAGTTTTTGCTTCTGTAACCCCTGCAACGCTCCTGGTCTCTGGAGACACCGACAATGGTTTCACCGTCCTTAAAATTCAAAATCATTCTAATTTGTGAAAAATAAAATCGTGAAAAAACATGGGAGCACAACCTTTGTGATGTGACCATTAAATTGCTCTCAAACAGAACGCCAAGGTTCCTTGCAACGGGCTTAATGATTGTGACAGTTGATCAGCCAACAACAGTGTTTCAAAGACTTGCTGGGG
This sequence comes from Caranx ignobilis, assembly GCA_021432705.1. Taxonomy (NCBI): domain Eukaryota; kingdom Metazoa; phylum Chordata; class Actinopteri; order Carangiformes; family Carangidae; genus Caranx; species Caranx ignobilis. The sequence continues at coordinate 4,456,558 of MU269980.1, forward strand.
ACCAATAATAAGGATTTCAGTTTTGCTGCTGTTGAGTTGTATAAAGTTGATTAACATCCAATTTTAATGTCCATTAAACAGTTGTGTCAGAAAGTCAGCGGACTCAACTTTGTGAGCTTTATGGGAAGATACAACTAATAATCATTCACATAAAAATCAAAAGGAAGTCCATGCATGTGGACAACCTCAAAAAGAGAGAGCAGTGGTCCAAGAATTGACCTTTGGAGGACACCATACTTTACAGGACAAAAAGACCAAAAGTTATGGGCCTAAACCAAAATGATACGAGTCAAGAGCAAGGCCAGAACACCCACCTACTTCACCAGTCTATCCAAAAGAGTGCACTGGTCTGTTGTGGACAGTTGGAGAGGTGTCCACACAAGAAACTTTACAGCAGTTTGTATTTCTTCTGCAGTTTGTTGGCGAGCCATTGGACATCCTCCATACGGTCAGCCATCTTTTCATTTGGTTCCCTTAGCAGCCCATCATCCTCACTGGGCAAAGCTGGCATGGCTGTTTTCAGCACCTTGTGTTAAATGCTATTGGAAAAGCCACCAGCTAACAAAGCTATGAGGCTTAAAGCAGAAAATATAGTGACCTAAACCAGGGACCCAAACCACCAATGACTAAAAGTTGTAGCTTTATTAAAAGGCACAGCTAAAAGATGAAAAATCCACAAGAATAGTAAGAGGGGTCAGGGTGGATGGATGAGTCAATAATACACAGGACTTTCACTTATGAGACTGTTGTTTGTTTCTTTTGAAACCAAAAATCATCACTGCTTCTCTTATCCATGACCGTTCCACAGCCTTAGCCACATCTTTACTATAGCAACCATGAAGATGGCGGTGCTCTAACCTTAAAAGCTTCTGTGATGTGGATTGATTTTTTCACTTGTCTTCTCTCCCTCTTTACTGCCACCTTCTTCAGAGGTACTTGACTCGCCAAAAAAACTTGCATGGCACTTCAATCCAAGGACCTCATTTGCACAGAGAGTCAATAAAGATCTACTTAAATGCCATGTTAATCTGAGGTGCCCTTGTTTTCCACATGCTTTGCTGGCTTCCATGAACTTCATGAAAATATACAGCATTTACAGCATCCAGTCCATGCAAAAATAAAATAGATATTGTAAATAGAGAGATATTCCACAGGTGCCAAAACACCTCAAATGGAATGATTCACTGCTGGTATCTCTCTGGCAGCAAATATTTATGAGGTAAGTAGTTATCCAGGGACAACTGCTACCCTTGACTTTGGTAGTTTTAAAGTATGCTTATCTATAATTTCAGTCAAGACAAAATATAAAGTAACTCAGTCGTTGAAATTCAGTCATTTAAATATCAATTAAAGTTCGTTGTCCTTTTCTATTTGTTCATTCTTATTCATTCTTTGGGAGTACGCTGGATGTGTGCTGTGCTCTACAGATCATGTCTCACTAGAAATAGATAGAAAAAAGACCTATTGATGACATGCTGACATCACACCAGCAATACTACAAAAACTGACAGCTTCCATTATAGTTGTCAGTGGCTAGGCTGAATCTGAATGTGTCAGAGATATGAAGAAACAGCCTGGGAATCGAACCCAAATCCAAATCCTACCCACTGCTACCAACATGCTCTTTTGGACAGACAGCCTCTAGCTCTGACCATGACATGACTTGAATAAACTCAAAAAGCAACAGCTCAGTTCAATGATCAGAATGAACGTGAAGCCATAACAATGTGTGCTTCCCTGCTGAGCAATTACTGTTGCAAATGAAAGGATTCTGCAACTATTTATTCTCAAGGTTTTAGTGCAAGACCTTCATCAGGCAGTCACTTTTTGTCAAGTGAAGGTCTACTTCAGGTCCATTCATCCTGCTAATGTGGATCTGCCAGTGTTACAGACTAATTGCATGACTTAACATTTTCATCAAACCCTCCCTTTAAAAAAAATTAATAAATAAAAAATCTATTTATCTATATAGAAGCGCATTGCATCATCTATCATCTGGAATCTATCTATCTATCTATCTATCTATCTATTTTTGTTTGTTTGTTTCTCAAATAGATGATGTCAGCGCTCACAAATAACATTCAAGAGAAGCACTGAAAAAAAACATGACATTTGAAAGTTTGCATTTTCCTTTTGCTCTCTCTGTCTCTCTCCTTTGCACACACACACATACACACACATACACGTTGACAGACAGGTACAGCCATCAGCGACATGCTTCCACTCCATTGACACTGACAGCTTGTCAAATTGTGGACCATTTCTGAGAGGACACACCTTGCAATCATCCCAGCATGCAAAAGCGGTGAATCAGAATACATTATGGGAGATGGCAATGACAGAGATACCAAGTTGGTCCCTGCTCTACTCTATGGACAAATATTAATTGTGCACATGATGATCTGCATGTGTCAGCCTGCTGGTGTCTGTGTGAAGCTCTCAAACACAGTCACATGTTGTGCCTCCAAATCAAACCTGTGTTGATTTAAAACATGTTGTGCTGAATCTATCAGAGCTGCACAGCTGAGCAGAAACCTGGGGGAAGAAACATTTTGGATAATTTGTGAGCAGAAAACAGGATTCTGTAGCTTCATCCAAAAACAGTTTGTGCACACAGTTTGCTCAATTTATTCCCTCCAATTAGAAGTAAGTTATTGTAGCACCCAGAACTGAAATCACTGCATCCTGTGACTGGCCACTAAACGAGCTGTGCAGTGATGGATGAAGTGTGGCTTATATTTTATTGTTTTTTCCTCATGATCATAGTTTGGTAATTTGACAAGCTAAGGTTAGGGACCGTCTGAAAAGCAAGTCGGCTCACATTCAGACTATTGTTTCTAATTTTCTGTCATCCACGCTTTATTCCCATATAGACCTTCTCCAGATACATGTGTAACCTTTAATTCATACATTCATTCATTTATCACCTGATGAACTCCCAAAACCTTTCTCCGTTTTGCCCCTTTTCTGTACATCATCCCCTCTCTCTCTCTGCATGACTCTCTTGTCTGTCTCATACTCTTGTGACATGGATATGTTATTATATATATATATATATATATATATATATATATATATATATAGCTATTTCCACCGGCATCTGAATCAACTGTTTTGCATGAACAGACAGATACAGAGAGCAGCAGTAGCTCTCTGTTTTGCATTTTATACTGTATCACTGGGGTGACTTGAAACACCAGGAGTGTATATCTCTCTAAACGAACAGAGCTCTGCACCTGCATCAGTCCGGTGTGCAAACGGTGATGCAGATGCTCTCAGACACAAGGGAAGAGTCTGAACAAAAGTGGTGTTGAGCAGGAACATCCCTGCCTTACCTTCTTTTTAAGCTACCTGGTGCATTAACGTTAAAGAATTCCCTAATCTCGAGTACAGTGGATCTCGTCTCCCACCAAAGCATCAGACACCCGAGCGCTTGAGGTAAGTGAGGTGAGCTGCTGCTCAAGGGGAGATAATCTGCTTTGAATACCACCTGATTTCACTTTATCCTCAGGAAGACTCTGAGCAGTGCATCTCTATTTGGTTAATGGAGCACCGATGCCCGGGAGGAAAAGAGGCTTTCTTGTTGCAGACAGACTTTCAGCCTGGAAACAAGCCATTGACCCTAAATATAATAGGGCTCATGGGGCAATGTGAATAAATGGAATGTGTTAAGATATAAGATGCATCTGCAAAAAGCTCAGTAGGAAAAAACATTTCAACTAAAGGAAAAAAAAAAAAAAAGAAATGATGGAAAAATTATATTTTAGGTAGTTTTTCACTGATCACTGAACAACACAGCACATGCTGCACTCACACTCCATCAGCTCATCCTATTATCTATGAGTGCAGTCTCATTCACTGGTGCCTGGTTAATATTCACTGAAGACATCACTACTGTTATTTCTAAGTGAAACAAGAGGAATCAGTAATGTTGTATTCATTTCTTGCTTCATGGGCTTTAATCATGGTAATTAATACTACCAGTGCTTCATCTACTACTACTATGACTAGTACTAATAAACAGGAATGCAACTGAAGAGTGACATGGAGTTTGATTGCCATGGCAACAGACAAATCTTTGAGGCTTTGAGGCAGTCAAGTCAGTCCCAGTGTGATTTAGGGTGCTACAGAAAGGGTTAGGAGTCACCAACACATCAGCATCCCCTGGGCGATCGGTGAGCATCCACAGCTACAGGTCAATTCTCTCACTGCATCACACTTCGCTCAGTCCCCTGCTGACCTATGAACTGGAAAGTGTGTAAAGCTATGTTGTCTCTCTTTGGATCATCACCATAACCATCATCATCATCATCACCCCCAGTTTTTGAGAGTTTTACTCTTAAACTGTGGGTTTTCTGATGTGGAATAAAAACAGGGGAGCATGTAATTCTATTGCTGATACACAGACATTAACAGACTGAGACAAGCAGAAGGGACAGCAGTGATGAAATCATGATGCAAATAAAGGAAGTCCGTTTCATGTGTTATCTTGACATGAATCCAAAGTGTTGCAGTTTTGACCTAATGGTGACCCTTTGGCAGAATATGATGGAGATTATAAATAGATAGCTGATGGTGGACAGAAGTGTCACGATAATTTGTGCCAAAGCCAAAGTGTTGGGACAGACAGACTGTCCGACACCCCCTTCTCATGGCCCTAACCTTTCTCTTATAGAGGCTGAACCCCCACAGTCATACTTCCCTCCCACACCTGGGTGTGTGTGATTTACCACACTGAGTGTATTACATGTTTATGCACCAATACTTAAACTGCCTGTCAAATAAATCTAGCTGTTTTATGGTGTATGACAGTCGTTACCCATTGTTGACCTTGCCCCCCCCCCCCCCCCCCCCAACAAAAACACATTCCTGTCTCCTCTACCTATCACCCATAACCCTCAGCTGAGTGCATGGACTTCATCACGTCCAATGTCCCCGCTGACCTCTCTGCTGAAATTAAACAGGAAGTGCTCACACAGAGGACACTCGCTGAATACGAATATTTTCACATCCGGCAACTTTTATTTATTTATTTGCTCCTTAAAGCTTGAAAGTGGCACCGCACCTCCGGGAGGATAAGTATGAGGGAGCAAGGTTTTGTCTTTAACTGATAGGAAAGACAGGAAAGTTGTGTTTTGCTGCACAGTAAAGTGTAAGGAAAATGTCAGGGAGCTCCCTGAAACTCTAATGCTGTTAAAGTATGTGGCATAATTGACTATTTATTTATTGCCAAATGTCATATTTATTATATTTCCAGCCACTGGTGCACAATACTTCCTGTAACCTTAAACACAGGTCCTGAGGCCACTGTGTTTGAGCTCCACCCGCTCTTCCTGATCCAAACCATGACTGCAACGTACAACCCTGAAATTAACTTCACTCAACCAAATCTTTACCCTAAACATTCTGTTGCATTTTCTCACCTGGGTAAACTTTCAATATACACACATACATATTTTTCCTTTTATTCTGTAAAAGCATAGTGATTTAACCACCAGCACACACACATATACACAAACACACACAGACAAACACACAGATATTTTCTGATTAGCCATGAAGGGTGTGTTGGAGCTTGAGCCTGGAGCCCTGCCTCCTCTAACTCTGCTCTCCTCCTCTCTTCACTTTGAAGTGTCAAGTCAGTGAAAAACTTCTTTTAGCCAGAGGAGCAGTTTTGTTGGTCACAATTACAGCTGAGAAATAAATAAAGCTGCTTGTTTTTACTGTCTGAATGCCAGCTGGCTGCTGAGTGAAAGCAGAGGTATGGTTTTCAAATCAATCAGATTGGCTCATTCAATCAGTCATTTTCTTCTCACTAATGGTTCATGGCAACGGAGATGCCAGATACAGCAGCAAGTGTATGTTTACCACTGACTGATGCACTTTATCATCCCGTGGCACCATTTAAGGAAAACCAAGAGGGCAAAAAGCTTGATCTTGACTTGCAGTATGAAAACAGACCATGGTTGTGGGTCTATGAAAAGTATTTACAGTAGTTCTGACATTCACATAGATGGAGAAAGTGGCTTCATATATATATACACACACGCAAAATTCTCCAAACTTCTCAGCTGTGTCAGTTTATTCTTGGTGCGATCCAAAACTTTTCCCTAATAAAAGATATATGTAAAGGAATATAAATTGCAAATAATAAAGCACAGTGACATTTCAGTTGGTACTGAAAATATATTGAGTTTCTGTATGCAGCACTGGCTCCTGATGAGTCATCTACTGAGTGTAGAGGAACGCAACCTGCAGCCAGGTTGTGTCCTTTTTTTTTTTTTTTTTTTAATAATGTTTTTTTTTTTATAATGTGTAGAGTGACAACAAAAGATTATTTTCTTTAATTAATCTCCTGAAACTCTCCAACTGGGACAATTCAATTTCATTGTTGAAATCTGCACTTGATGGCATGAAAGCTGAGAGCATTACTTATCCCCATATGTCTGGTCCAATTAAGGTAGACCGCATTTTTTTTCAGGATATTGCTCTCTAACTCTGTGCTGCCTTTACTCTGGATAACTCTTTGTTTGCCATTACTTTTTAACACATGGGTTTTTTTTTCTTTTCCAATTATGCTCCACATCTTTGCAGATGTATGCCCTTTATGGGTGCTCTGTATATTGCACTATGCTTGTGTCTGGTCCACCTAAGCAATTGTGAGGTATATCTATAACTAATCCCAACGTTGGTAAACTGTCTGCATGTGTGTCTATGTAGTGCATGAGCATGGTTCCCTGCAGTATTGATATCTTGGCGCTAAAGGGGAGGTGGAGCTGAGAATCTTTTAAGCGCATAATCCTGAGCACTCCACCTCTCTCCCACCCATCTCCTCCTCTAATACCCAGACAGGACTGGAGCCCTGCTTAAGTCGATGAGAAGCAGCAGGAAAGCTGCCCATGGGTCACTCATACTCGCACTGTTTACTCCGATCACACACCAAAGTCAGCATCGATTCCAACCATAACGGTAGCACAAACACAGTACAGGCCAAACCGTCAATAATTAATAAATAAATAATGAATGAATAAATAAATACATGTAATATTTTGATACTGATACGAATACACACAGTAAAGTGAAATGCTATGAAACATTACATGAAGTGAATCTTATTTTATCATCTTAAAGAATTTAAGTGTAAGGTAAAAAAATATATAAACACAACATAGAAGTATAGAAGAGTCACTGCTCCACAGCCAATCAAATGCCACCCGCTTTCCAACAGGCTGCAACAGCACTGCTGGTGTAAACACTGGTGTTCTAGTTAGCTGGCTCAACAGGAATCATGTTTATCCTTGTTATGCTCTGTAAAAAGATGACATTTACAGCAGCAGGGTTCGAGTCTCAGGCCTGTGGCCTCTCTGGATGGAATTTGCATGTTCTCTCTGTTCCTGTGTGGGTTCTCTCTGGCTTCCTTGCACAGTCTTAACACACGCACGATGAGTTGATTGGCGACACTAAACTGCCCATAAGTGTGAATGTGAGTGTGCGTTGTTGTTCTCTCTCTATATGTTGGCCCTGTTATAGACAGACTGCACAGGGTATGTGTACTGCGCCCTCATCCTACGTCAGCTGGGATTGGCTCCAGCCCCCTCCCCCCGTCCCCTGCAAGGATAAATGATACAGATAATGGATGGATGTTTACCCTGCAGGGGGTCTGCAGGCACATGTGATTGGCTGAAAAAGAGTAGGGACAGGCACTGGTAAATAATATAATCAATCAATCAATAACTAGGCAGAATTGATATTATGATATAAAATCTAATATGAAATCCTCAGCTCATTCAGGAAAAAAAAAAAAAAAATTCTTTTCAAAACAGGATACTGTGAAATCTTCAACCTTATGATATGTTTTCAGGTTCCCCCATTTTGTTCCTGTTTTACTTTGCTGTGCTCACCTGTTGCTTCAATTCCAGCCCCAGTGTGTCTCCCATCTCTGTGATTACCCACTCTGCACTAATGTGTCACACCTGTGCCTCATTACCTCCTCCCCTTGAGTGTATTCAGTCTTTGTCTCCACTTCCCTCTGTGTCAGATCATCTCTGTCCCGTGTGTCGACCGCTCTCAGCCACTCTTTCCTTGTGCTTTTGCGTTCTGACTTCCATGTTTTCTTGTTCCTGACTGATCTTCTGTGAACCTATTTAGATTTGGATTTTTAAAATTCCTATCTGTGTGTTGTGTAATTCCAGTCCTGAGACACATTTTATGATAAAAATGACTTCATTTCCATACAGACATACTGCATGTTAGTGCAGTATGCACTGACGTGTTTGATCTCAGATTGTCTAGAATAGCCCAAAGGTGAAAGCATTAACTACATTATAAGAGGAAGCGTTTATTTACAATACATTACGATTGCAGGCTTAAGCTGTTTGAAATGACTCAAGCATTGGCTCTAGCTTAGGTATTTTGCCAATGCTATCAGAAGATTATCTAACTTTACAGAATTTAAAGTTTCAAATTGCTGAGGGTTAAGGCTATGAAAATCAATCTGCTCTATCCAACCTGCCCAGTACTCATTTCAAAATTCCTGGATAGCCGGAAAATGAATGTTCACACAAGGGCACTTGTCCAATCAGCCACACTTCATTACAGTGGCTTTGTAATTTCCTGGACAGCATTCAAGGCGGAATTAAATCACTTCAAAGGAAGACAAGTATGAGAGGGGAGCCTGAGAAAAAAGATATCTTCTAGAAATTACAGACGATGAACCACCGTTGTTCCACAGTTCAGCAAGTCCTTACTGTACTCCGCTGTCTGAAATGTTGGGTTAGGGTTATATATGGCCGTGCTGTCTCCCACAGCTTCCACACAAGTTATTGTCACCTACTTGGTTTTCTCTATTAAGATTTGTTGAGGAAGAATGCTTTATTTCAACTGCAGATTTAAAGCATCAGTCTTCAAACATAGAAATTAATCACCTTCTCAACTCACAGTAGAAACTGATGCCTTTAACGACAGCTGCATTATAAAGCAGCTCCCACTGGGCATATTGTTGCGCATCTTTGTACAGTCTTGCCTTAACCTTCCTCAAATACACCTAATGTCTCTCACGACCTGATATCCAACAGGTTTCAAATTAAAGCTGTGTTATCATCATAATCCAGTTTCGGCCTGAAATTAATCAAATTAAAGAAGAAAGATGATATCAAAATCTCATTTCATTGGGATTTTAATGACAAGAAAAATGGTTATAAAAATGACTATGAAAGTCTTTCTTTCCAATCAATCACTAACTAGAGGTCACAGTAGCTCCCCCTATCATTTAGCACATATGACTCCAAAGACTGGGTCATAAATTAAAGGACAACCCAACATTAAGTGATTTTTATACAAGCTGTGTCATTGCTGTGTCATGTTCCAGGTGTCCCACAAGGATCGATATTAGGCCACCTGTTATTTACTCTTAATCCAATTCAAATTTGTTTTCAAACCGAGTATTATGTACTTATCTTTTATTAATTTACAGCTTGTTCTTAACAACATGAATTTCACAGAAGCACAAAGCTTTAATGGGCAGCACAGTGGAGGTGTGGTTGCTCTGTCACCTAGCAGCAAGGCACGCAAGACCGGGGGCCTTTGCATGTTCTCCCTTTACCTGCATGGGTTCGCTCTGAGATCTCCTGCTTCCTACCGCTGGAGTAAATTGCCTGAAGGTGTGAACATTGCTTCTCTCTGTTGTCCCTGGAACAGACTGCAAACCTGTCCAAGGTCCCCTGTGACTTTTCACAGATAAAGCAGTATAACCAAAGGATGGATGGACAAAGCTTTAATTTTCCTACTTTGATCTGCACCCTAAATGTAAATCTATTGAAATGTAAAAGGAGTTGCTGATGAACCTATAGAGAATTATTGCTTGAATCTGCAGCTCCCCTTAACTTAATGGAGCTTAATATTAAGTTTCAGGTCATCGTTTAGTTGTTTGGTCCATTGTCCATTTTGCAACAGTAGCATGTACATGTTTTGAGCAAAAAGCAGTAAAAACCCAGCACACAGCAAGCTGCTAGTAAACAGCTGAAGATGCCAGACACTGTACTTACTATCAAATGCAGAGGGAAGGTGTTCACTCAATCATTTCAATACTGCAATTAAATAAATCAGGCAAAAACAAACACTACTTCTACTACTTCACTGATATCTTCATTAAAGTTGTGAATGTGAATCATATATATGTGTGATTACAAACCAAATATCTCCAAGATCAACATGACATCTATTGTACATGCTAAATGCAGTCAAAACAACCATACTGCTCTATGACACTCTCCCCTTAAAATAGCACAGAGCAGAGGGAATTTATGATTTGTGTCAAGTGCATGTTTAGAGTTTGCATATTTCACTGAAAACATAAACTGACTTCAGTTATTATTTGCTACTTAGGCTAAGTGATAAACACTAAGAGAAAAAGAAAAAAAAATACTCCATCTCCTGGTGCTTAATTAAATGGAAAAAAAAGGCTTTCAGCTGTATTACAACTCTATTAGAAAGGACTCCATAAAATCTTGTTAACTGATGGAAATTGTATAGCAATCCCATTCTGCTGCCATTTTATTTTGACGGTGAAAGCTCTTTTCTAGGACAATAATGTTGAAGACAATAAGTGAAAACGTGGGACTGACGGATGGCAGCCCGGCTACACGAGGCAAGGTGAAAGAAAATGGAATTACAGAGGGAATCGTTAGCATCCCTCTGTGAAATCAAATTATCAGCTTTCCAATCTTGGCCTGTGGCATGAGGAATAAAAGCAATGTCCTCTTAACAAGGGAGCTGCTTCTAACTCCTAACATGTACTGGATAGAAAAATGTCCACGGCTGACAGCGAGGTTTTGCGCGCTGATAGTTCCATCCACAACAGCAACAACACAACAAACCGGCTGAGAGCCACATATAAGAAAACAAATTAATACAGGTGTCGAGCAAACAGCTCTACATGGGACTAAATATCATGGCAATTAGAAGCTTACTGTTTGGAATAGTCTCGTCCCTGAAATATGTAACCTGAATCACAAATGTGTTCATTAGGCAGCTGGGAGAGAAAGGACTAAATGTTAACATGACGTGGTTCTGAGACCACAATGGTCTGTGCAGGTAGATAAGCGTCTCAGGGGGTTGTCGGCCCACCTCAGCCACCGTGGTGACATTCATTAATCGCAGTCTCAGGGGGCTGCTTGTCTCTTTTTAAGTCCATTTGAGTGGGAAGTACCTTGGGAAATTAATGTGCTTCTTATTTAGTCCAGTTAAAGTCTGTTATATGTAAAGCTCAGTGCTACCGACGTGCTAACGTGCATTGGCTTAGTATGATGAAAAGTGTGCTCTATCCACCGCTCTTCGAATCACAGTGGTAAATACAGCTCCATCTTGCTTGTAAAGAAAAATTTAGTCATTCTCTGGATCTGTGCATTTAAGTGCGATCCTTACATTCAATGGAGAGATTTAACAGCTTATTGCACCTAAGGACAAACAGAGAATCCCATGAGCCGCCGATTGACAGAATGCCGACAATAGAGAGGGGAGAAAAATGTAAAATGACAACACAGAGGGCAGTTTAAGTCCCTCGATATGCCTTTTCATTTTCCCCCTTTTATTGTTATTGCTTGAAAGATTTTATTCTACAGGGCAATATAACCAGCAAATGGAATATTAGGTAATTGCCTTGTTCCATTTTCAGGAGATATAATATACAGTACGTATAGAAAACGCTATGATGGATCCTTCAGGAAGGTTTTTTATTGAACAGTGACTAAAGGTCTTTTTATGTGATCCAGATTGTGAGGGGGTGTAACTTGTACTGCATTTTTTTCTAAGCACATTGACAGTAGATATTTCATTTAAAAAATAAAAAAATAAAAAGGGATTACATAATGGAGATTTACAGTTGAGACACGATTTGAAAAAACATTTATCGTTGACTTTTGTGGTGGTTTTTGTGAAACAAGCTCAGCTCAGACAATCAGACAGAAACACTCTGGCTGCAATCAAACTGCATCATACCTTCTCCAGACTCAGTCTCCCTCTAATTACACAGTCATCTAATCAGCAAAAGGAAATTGAGTAGCAGCTTTTTTTTTTTTACTCGCATAAATGTTAAAAACAAACTGCACACCTCCCTTTTTTTTTTTTTTACAATATTAAAAGTAATTCACATTTTTATTGGTTTAATGTATGTGCCTGTGTGTAATTGGCGATGACACTTTGATTCTCTCTCCTCAGGACGTTTCGGCAGCAGCTCAAGTGGGAAGCCTGAGCTCAGATCACATTGAGATAAACTGATAATTAGTGTTATTTATGATTCATCCCCACAGATCAGGCAACATTACAAACACAATGGAAAATGGATCCTCAAAATCCCTTTAATTCAAAATGTGACACCACCCTCAGCTTTGGCAGTTGTCAGCAAAAGGGCAGTGGGGAGCTTGTTAGCACAGAGCAACACAGGGGTGGTGAGTCTGAAGTCTGCAACATCATTTGCGCCCGAGGAAAGCAATACATCCAAATTTCCCAGGAAATATAAAGCAAAAAACAAATTGGCTCAGCCAGCTTATGGAAGATCCTGCATCCTGTATACTGCTGCTGACCTCACTTACTTACTTGTGTGCCTCAAACATGCTATTGACTTTCCTCACATTTTTATTTATTTTTTTACAGGCCTCCAACTTCATATTAACCTTTAGTAAACATACTGTTGCACATTTAAGGCACAGTATAAAAAGGGAAAGGAGTTTGCAGTCAGTGCTGAAGTAAAGCTTATTAGAAGGTGTCCTGGGTGGAAGCTGGACTGGCTGGCAGGCAGCTTGATACACTGTACCACAGGATTCAGGCCATCTCATGGGTATAGAGAACAATACAAGAAAAAAATCCTGACCATATTGTACCTTTATCAAACTGTGTAAATCTAAACATTAGAGTTGTTCCGATTCCGATACCAGTATCGGAAATGTCTCCGATCCTGCCGAAAATGCTGGCATCGGTATCGGCGAGTACTGGAGTCCAGGCACCGATCCGATACCATGTAAATTATTACATTATTTTTTTTTTTATATAATTATTAACAGGAATCTATTTACCGTTTAGCCCCAGTAGCGGTGACACAGTTCTTCTTCGCCGCTCTTAAAACAGTTGCTCTGTGCTGCCGTCTGCAGCCTGCTGCTTTAGAGGAGCGAAGAAGAATTGATAACCTGTCTCCGAAACTGCGTTACCCAAATTATACGAGGCAGTTAGGGAACACATTTCGTGTATGCTTAAAGACATCCATGCAGCTTTACCACGGACATCTGGAGCTCCGACGTGTGCCCCATGTCTTTGTTAAGTTTAACATCACACCGCGTTGACAGAGAGTCAACATTTACCCCTCGGAGTGCGCTGCGGCACGCCATCGAGTTCCGAGGGTCACATACCGGCACATTAATTGCCGAAGCAATTGAGGGGATGCTACTACAGTGGAAAATTAAAAATAAAAAATAAATAAATGGCTTCAATTTGCTGTATTCATTCATGTTTTACAAAGGTTTTAACCTGAGCCAGTCCTCACCATAGTGATAATCATATCACAGTTTTTTTTTTTTTAATAATATACTGGTATCGGTACTCGGTATCGGCCGATACCCACAGCACAAGTATTGGAATCGGTATCGGGAGGGAAAAAATGGTATCGGAACATCTCTACTAAACATGAGTCATGTTCCCTGCAGTTAAAACCTTAGTAAAAAAATGATTAGTTCTATTATTGACATCAAAATTACACACATGCCTAAGTTGAAGACAACTCAGGCATTTCACCCTCTATATGAATCCTGTCCCTCTTTGAAAGGAAAAAAGAAGCCCTGCCTCATGGGCAAATCATGAGCTGCACAAGCTGTATTTATTTGGAAGCAGCCCCTGTAGACAGCTAAGAAGCACTGCACAGCATGCGGTTTAAATTCAAATGCCATTTTAACCCATGCACCTGCATGAGAGGGCACCCTCCAACAACATGAAGGTTCAGTGCAGCCACAGAATGTATAAATCAATTTATGACTGAACCAACTATTGCTGCTAAGCCTGGAGGATTGGTATTGGTACTTCATGGCAAGTTCAGACTTGCCAGTCCCATTGACCTGTGCAGGGCTGAACTGTGAAGTAATAACAGTGCTGCACACCAACTTCATGAGGAATAGCTGCACAATCGAGTGTCCTATTATTGTGTAGGCTGACTTTTTTGTAAATGATCCGAAACTATAAATGAGTTTGTACTGCAGGGCTTTTACTGACCTGGTCACGTGATCCTTCGGACCCTGTAGTTTAACACATGGCAGCAATAAAGATGCACTGATCCTGGTCCATTCTGACCTACACAAATATTTTCTAACTGATGGACAATTCAGCTGTGCGTTCCATATAAAACACTACTTACTATTAGATGACATTGTGAAGTGCGCTCTCTGTCTCAAACAAAAACCACAAGTGAACATTTTCTTGTTACAATTCTTCACTTTTTGGTGATCAAAAACTGTGAGTGGTCTGGCCCATGGTTTAGCTGCTTTGCTTTGGCTAGGTTTGGACATGTTCAAAGGAATAACAGTGTCTCATTAAGTTTGTTGTTTCGACTGTTATTTGTGAGGAAACCAAATAAATCGCATATCTGGGACTCCTTACTCACTCCTGTTGAAAACCAGCCCTCTCCGATCCCAAACGGATGCATCACTATAGGTAGAGAGCTGTCCATGGTGCTGAAGGGGCTCAGTAGTGCCAGACTTGACTGGGGCTGTCCAGTGATCCATCAATCAAGTGTACAGCAACAGCTGCTATATGCTTGTTTTTTTATGTGGCTAAATAACATAAAACAGAGTCAAATTCCTTGCAGGTGTAATGACTTCTTAAATGACTATTTATCTATAAAATGTATTATTTAATACTACTTTCTGCATATCATTTAAACAATCATGCAAGTGCAGCAACTACTTCAGCCTAAAGCATCTTGCTCTTATTATTATTTTTTTCAAGGCGAATTTCAAGGACATGTGAATTCATCAGTTCAGGTCTGTAAAGCCAGTGGATATGACTTATTTATTTTGTCCCAGCAGACCCTCCATATAGTGTATAAACTGAAAACCAATGGAAGACGTTGCTCTGATGAAACATTTATAACCTGAAACGGTCTCCTGTCAACCAAACACAAGCAATTATCAGGGTTAACATGGTGCTGGAGAGGGATTCCTGAGGTATTACATGTAAAAGAACTTAGATCAGCACAACACTGACCCCCGTCTGGTTTAGTTTGTCTCGCTGTGCTGCTGCTGCTGATCCTGAGCAGTCACCCAGTCTCATTCCCTCACTGCGTGTGAGCTCACTGCAAATGAAGCAGAAACCAAGCTGAGCTCATCCACACTTTACTGATGACCTGCTGGAATCCCAGAAACCCCTACACCTCCCCAGACACCTGTTTTTCAATCAGTGTAAGGCAGCAAAAGAATGCCAAATGTGCAGGTCAGAGCAACAACGGACAGCTTCATCACCTATACTCAGTCAGAAATTACGTCATGTGTCAAAAGTAAGAGGCTCTCCTTTGATTTGTGCAGGGCAGTAAATGGCTTGAAGTGTTAACCAAAGGATACTGATAACAAGGTACTGTACAGTTTAAATCACGTTGTAACACATGAAAATGTGTGTCAGGTTTCAAGATATGAAAACTTCCCAGGTTTTCATCTGACTTTATACTTTGGTAGTCTATGTGGTTGAATTAATCATTTCGCCCACAAGCAAAACAGCCAACTGAAAACAAAAATGGAGGTACTATTTTTCCCTTTAAAAAGTAATTAAAATATAGTGGTACAAGTTTTCATGATGTACTTTCGAGACTGTGTGCCTATGAAAGGCTGTGGTTGAGCATTGTAACTTCAGCCTATACATCACTGGGCTAATTTTGCAGCCGACTGAACAGTATTTTAGTCTGACCTCGACTCTATCAAGTGAAAATTACTGTCAGCAAGAAGAGCTTTGAACAAACTGTCAATCACAGTGTCTGGACTGCCTCAAGTAGACTTTTCTGTCGCTTATTTTCAACTCATGTTGACAGTTGTATTCATACAATATGAGTCTGATAGGCCCAAATCGACACCTTCAACATGAACTGTTGTAAACACTGCTCCCATGCCCTCCACCTCCCACGCACTGCATCTCGCCAACTCTTCTTGCCAAGAAAATCCATTCCTGTAGCCACTGTGATGATTGTTCATGTTAAATTGGACATTCCCGACAGCACTTGAAAGCAGCACAAATCCCTCTATGGCCAGTAAGCCTCTGAGGGCGCTGAGGAGGGGAAAGGTCACAGCAGACAATCTCCCATCTTGAGGAATTGCTAGTCAATCCATTTGTGCGACAATAGGCTACTATTTATAGTCTAGTGTGTGTGTGTGTGTGTTTGTGTCTCGGCCCAGACACTCCAGGACTGGAGCACACACACCTTTCCTCTCCACCTTCAGTTCTGCACCGTCACACAACAATTAAAACCTCTAAGTCTCTTCGTTAACAGCTGCTAAAGATTAGCAGAGTATCGCTTCTGAATTGAGTGTTTTCCAGAGACTAATCCTCTGAAATCCCCCCCCCCCCCCCTTTTTTTTTTCTACCTTCAGCAGCGGGAACATGATAAAACAGACAACACTTGAGTCATGTTTCTGTCTCTATCCCCACCGCTGCATACTTGAGCTGGAGCCTGCAGGAAGCCCACAGCTCAACTTTGGGACCAGAATTCAAAAGCAGCAGCGGGAGGAGGGAAATAAATAAATAAATAAGAAGGAAAAAAAAAAAAAGATAGAGAAAGATGCGTTCACTTACCTGAGGAAGACCGTCTCTCCTTGTCGGACGGTGATATTGTCCATCACTTTGTTGTCGGATTGTGAATCCCCTTGGCTGCGGACTGGCAACCCTGCAGGCACAAGAAGCAAAATCCTCAGAGAGACAAGTAGTGTGCATTTGTAAAAAGCGACAAAGTATCCCCGGACAGACATCGTCTTCAGCCTTCGGAGGTGTAAGAAAACAAATCCCACAGCGAGACAGTGAGTCGGTGTTTCGCCCCGTAAACGTTCCCGTGGAGATTATTTACCACCAGTTCATTGGTCTTAATCCAAATCTTCTCGCCAGGTAGCTGCTATGAGCCGGCGAGGACGCGCTCTCGACCCTGTCTGTCTGCACTGTCCAACTCCCGCTGCTTCTTGTTTTTAAAAGGGGACCAGGGGAGGAAAAAGAACACACATCCCTCAGTCAGCGTCGGTCCGGCGGCTGACGGCGTCCCTGCTCCTCTACCAACTTCTCTTTTTCTTAGCACAAGTCATAAACAAGGCGGAATAATATGGATCCAAAGAGTGAAGCTGAGCAGAAGCAGGCTAAAGAGCAGGCGGACAACTGAGAGACACCAGAGTCATAGTCACAGGAGGAGGAGAGAGGAGAGGGGAGCCAAGTTTGAGATTGGCATCGGTTGTCACGGACTTGTTCTGTGTGTGGCTGCTCTGGCAGCGGCAGTTCGCCTCTGACTACGTCACAGCGGTGCGAGCGAGACGGGCTCGGGTTTAACTACAGGCTGGTGTAAAAGAAATAACTAAGAGATGTGGAAATGTCATGGCTGGTGTTTGTGTTGAGGAGGAGGAGGCAGCAGACTGCTGATCCACCACATGTGCCCCTAAACACCACATCTTTACAAATTACCTCATGATTGTGCAAACACAGACCTCCGCACTATTAACATGGTGAGTGTCCACTGTAAAAAAACATCTGTCATGTGCTGCACGCGCCAGTCAAACTTAAAGCTGTAGTGCCTAACTTTTACCTGTCCTTTAAATATCCGTTACATACAATACCAGACCATGACTCTACACAACACTGACTCTGTATTCCAGCTCAGGAAATAAAGCCTTTTATAAGGACTAGAGGTAGAAACATGGCCGACAACCCGAGGAAGCGCCCAAGACATGGTTGAGAAGTGTGCTGTTTCCTACTGCAACTTTATTTTTTGTTCCAGTCAACACTTGGTTATTGTCTCAATACATCATGTCAGTGTCAGTAAAGAGTGAGTTTACAGTTCCAGGATAAAATAAGTAACCTCTCAAAGCCAGTAGCGTGTTGTTGAACTACAAAGTTTTCCCCTGAACTTCCTCTACTCTCCTACAAATGAAAAAATGGATTCATAATGAACATAAAGCACCTTTGATGCATTAGCCAGTCTCTCCACAGCAGCAGCTTTAATTGGTCTGGTCTGAGCAGTGTGGTGTCTACTTAAGCCTAAGTGGATCTTTTTACATACATACAGGTGCACAGCTGTGCATAAGTCATACCATGGGCTCATGTCAATGCATTGCATTATACATGAACTGTACTAGCACACAAGTGGACTGCTGCTTGGTGGAACACGCATGCAAATCCCACATGGACGAATACAGAAGTGCTTGAGCTGAATACTTATTTCCCTTGGATCGAGGATTTAATTACTTTTTAAGTTATTATTTATGTCATACTTCTACAGGTCCTTATCTATGTTTCTATATCTGCCTCTTGGGGCCAAAATGGCTGCTTTTATAGCAGAAAGTACAGTCTCACTACCACATCTGTTGTTTAAAAGGCTTTCGCCATGCAGCTTACACAAAAAGAAATAAACTTCTTTTTTCATCAAAACTAGTCTTACATGTGACAGTGGGGAAAGCACAAGGGTAAATGATAAAATCGATGGGGTCTGAATTCCATGTAGTTCATACTGTCATGGCTTCCTGGAGCACTTGAATAAGAACAGACACGCTGCGAATGCCGTTAGTAACACTGTGCTTTCCCTACTGTGACCAAGTCACAATGCCAGCTGTGAAGAAGGCCTGTCACCGATCCTCTGCAGACAAACAGCAGGGTCATGTGACCAAACAGGCTTCCTGAAAACACAGCTGTGGCTTTCTAAATGACAATGACTAAAACATGAAACTGTCATAAGGTTAGTGTGGTATACATTAGATATACCACCTTACATCAGCACTGCATTGTTGATTTCAGTAGATTAAACATAAAAGCATGTCGTTATTAGCTGCTTTAAGGTGAGTAGTAGTAAAATCCAAGCGACCCACTGAAGCCAGACAGCTCTGCATCGTTGCAGGTGATGCTGTCGTCCATATTATTCAATCAAATATCAGCTTCTAGTCATTTGGAGAAAATGTGTGAAATGTAAAAGAAAACATGTACAGAAGGAAACTGGAGATTGAAGATCTACAATTCTCTACCTTTGTCTCGTTCACACACACCATGCCTCATATTACTATTCATTCCCAGTTGCTGTTGGGTTCATTTTCAGTCTGAGACCATGCTGCTTGTAATAGAAGCAGCAGCAAGTCTGAGATGAATATGTACAAACGTTTGCTAAGTATTCTGCATTTGTACGCCTGCATTTAACATTCACAGATCCATGTTGTGTGATGTGTCTTGTTGTGTATCTGTTGGGAATTTCCTCTGTGTGTGTGGTGCATTGGTATGGAGTTAAATGAGGGTCAAAAAGTGATGTGAGCTTGTAAAGTGACGTTCATAAATACAGAGACACCTCGCTACTTCGCGCTTCGGTTATCGCTGGTTCACTGCTTCGCGAGTCAAAAAATATTCAATTAAAATGAAAAATTATTTAAAAATATTAAAAATAAAAAAAAATCCAACGGATGCTTCCCGCACCACCGAAGAACGTTTCAGACAGCCAAGATTCAAGCCGATTGGCCAATTCATATCGCCCAAGCATCTTTCATACCCCCGCTCTGCGTTCCTCTCTGCATCTCTGCAGTCTGTGTATAGATCGCGGTGAGAAGAGTTTGTGTCTCGCGGTGTGTTCTCGCGGTGTGTTTCAAGTTCAAAAGTTTGTGAAGCCCTTCGGCTTTTATGAAGGGGCGTCGCTACTTCGCGGATTTTCACGTTTCGCGGGGGGTTCTGTCCCCCATTAACCGCGATAACCGAGGTAATACTGTAACTGTAAAGTTGGTAGTTGTAAATTGACCTGTGAAATAAACCTGCATGGGAAATCCAGGTATGAGAATATGTAAAATAGATCACTTGACAGGTTTAAGGTCTTTATTCTCTGGAATAATGAGCCTGTACAACAGGGCCTCTCTGGCTGTCTACCAATCAGTGCTTGAGTACTCAAGCTGTGTCCCAATTCAGGGGGCCATTGTAGACCACTTTGCTTGCCAGCTGTGCCCGCCATTACCACTGCATCACAAAAGCCGGCTCTCATTACCTAGCAACCTTGACAACACATAACTTTACTTGTAACAGTTTCAGCAGTTGTACTGTTCACTGTTGAACTGAGCTGAGCTGAAACCAACTCATTCTATTCAGAGTTGTGTTGAGAGAGAGTTGTTTACTGAATCAATCAATCAATCAATCTGTCAATCTATCTATCTATCTATCTATCCATCTATCCATCCATCCATCCATCCATCCATCCTAGCAATAAGCCAGCTTCAGGTAGACACCATCTCTAATTTCTCTCCAAAAATAAAAGCACACAGATATATGTACAGTACACCAGTTCAAACAGCACATGCTCTAAACAGGTACAAGCTGTTCTTCAAGAGAATGTTAAGAACCGGGGTTATGTGTTTAATAATGCATTATCTCAAAAAAGTAACTACCTGCCACTGGGAACGGTGCTGGACATATGGTGCATAAACATGCAGATGAAGTGAAAAAAGAGTATCTTTAAAGAAGAGCATCGTATTTCATACATATGTTAACTGTACTGCATAAATGTACTGGCCAGGAGCTTAACACTGGATAGAGGGGCAATATGTTGTTAAGCCATGAGAAAAAAATGGATGGTAGTTAAAGAGGCAGTGTGCAGGGATTCGAAAGATCTGTAGAGTATAGTATTTATAATGTTCTTTCATTGGTATATAATCACCTAGGAAGGGTTTAAAAAGAGTCCCTCGAGTGGGCCCTCATGCACGGGGGACCATGCTTCTACAGTAACTCAGAAGGGACAAACCAAACACAGACAGGGCCTTTTTATTTTCTGTCTCCATTCATCAAAACACTAAATTCTCTCCTTCTTTCTCTAATATATCCCACCTGTCCCTCTTTCCACTGCTCACTGACTTGAGTTGCGACGACTGCTGTAAAGGCTATATAAAGCTGCACCAGTTAATACAGAAGTGATGCATCAAAAAGTATGGTCCAGACAGCATCTGCAACAATCTGGATCCAGACTGCACTCAACCTTAGTGACAGTGAAGTACTATCCAAGACACATGGTAAATCTACAAAAATATTCTCAGAACAAATTAATTAGTAATAAGTGAGTCCAGTAATTAAAGGCAGTTTAGTAATCTTGGCAGACCTTGCAGCTCAAGCATTTATTCACCTGTAATGAATTTGACAAAATACAGATCTTGAACCTTGAATCTGCTCTTATTTTGAAATCAGAAAACTGAATTTGGTGAATGAATCTGGCAGACAGTAACTACAACTGTCCTAAACTCTGCAGGCAATTGTTTCTCATCTGAGACCTCGTAGCTCGTGGTGAGAAGCTGTTTTGAGAAATTCAATTTCAGGCTGCTAAATGCTCCACTGACATAATATTGAGTCTGTTGAAATGACAAGGTTTGGACCACTGGTTTATTATACATCAGAATCTGACAACATCAGTGTACTTCCATTCCAGTATAGTTCCTTCCCTCTTCTTCTTTTTCATCTCTCCATCAGTTTTTATTTTTCATTGTATTATTGACAGGGGAATTAAGTGTCATTTCCTAGAAATATTGACTATTTGCACTGCTGAGTCATGCGTATGTTCAGAACACTGGGATTTTGCCTCCAATATGATGATATATATATATATATATATATATGTGTGTGTGTGTGTGTGTGTATATATACACACACATACATATGTGTCCAGCCACATCAGTCGGTATGCTCTAGCCTGTCTCTGTCTCTCTGTCAGTTGTCTGTAGTCCTCTCCTCCATCTACCCATTCACAACACCCTGCTGAAAAAAAAAAAAAAAGATTCATGAAATGATTCGGTCCTGTGCTCAGCCTGCTACTGCTCTCACTCATTTAATCCCAGCATTCACCTGTGTTTTTCAATAGCCAGGATATTGCCTCTCAGCTATTTCAGCCGAACTTGTCACACTGTGGTGTGTAGGTAATGAAGTCATACAAATGTGGATTGCAAGAGCTGCAGATGTAAACGTATCGGGGAATATACACTTTGACTTTTTTATGCTCGACCATTTGTGTATTATCTGTACATTTTCATCATTTTGACTGTCATTAGGGTCCAGGTCCATTTTTTTAATCTTTAGGCTTTGGTATCACATGGTGGGAATTATTATAGTATGAATTTGTTTGACGCCCAAGGTGCCAGCTAGTCATTTGTGTTTGTGCCTAACAGACCACGAGGAGCCAATAAGTGTCAGGATCCATTAGGAATCTGAATGCGATGTCTTGCATTCATTACTGGGTGGGATTTAAGGCCATTGTGACTTCACAATGACAGCTTCTCTCTATCTGCAAGATCATTTAGTGGGAGACCATCATGTGTTCTCTTATCTGCACACTCCAAATGTGAAAACATGTCAAATTTGTTTTGTGGTGATATTATAATATGGACACTATACTGTATGAAATGCTTCCTCAGCAGCTCTAAGCAGGATGATATGAGGCGAGAAAAAGGGGGGTGTGCTTCAGGCTTGACAGCGTCTCAGGTATTTTATAGTCCAGATCTTGAAAAGAAGAGAATGAGATGTCACCATCCAGAACAACGAGCCTCCGGGCTGCACATTCCCAGGAAGCCATCCAGTCACATCACTTTACTTGCTCGGAGCGCTGCAGCTCATTGCCGAGGCTCCACCTCCACACAGACTATAAATGCCACTGCGCCTCTATGCAGCCCTGTGCATGTCACCTGAATGAAGTTACCAAGGAAATGAATGAGTGAGGTAGAGCTAACTGTCTATCACCATGTTCAGCTGATAAATTAGACATCACATAGGGTCCTTCCCTTGGTGTGGTAACCTAATTACACACAGTCCAACAGGAAATAGAGAGGCACAAGCAAGTAAGTCTTATGATATTTCATACTAATCAATACAACACTAATTAAATCACTATGTGCAATGTGAAACTCTGCAGTTCCCCAAGGAGCGTTTATCCTACAGCTCATTCCTTTGGTGTTAAGGTCCTGAAACTCAAACTCATCCTCATCAAGTCAATTTCCCAGCTGCAGCAGGGAAATATTTTTTATTTTAAGCTAAAGTTAAGGACAGTGATGAGTAAACAGAGATGCTGTGGAAAGTGTCTTGAGCAGCTGTGATGCCCAAAAGTAATGAAGTAAATAATGACCACAGAGAGAGAGAGAGAGAGAGAGAGAGAGAGAGAGAGAGAGAGAGAGAGAGAGAGGAGAGAGAGAGAGAGAGAGAGAGAGAGAGAGAGAGGTGTAAACAACACCCAATCTACTTGATAATGTCTAGCTAAACTAATGGGAATCACACAGGTCTAATTGGGTGGTTTAGATGGGGGCCACAGGGAAAAGCCAGGTGAAGCCTGTAAATGACACACTGCTTCAAATACTTAGAAGATGTCACAGAGCGCAGCGCTTCACCTCCAGTATCTCCAGTGGAGCCGACAGGACAGCACCCTGCCACGACCTCATGTGAAGCCGTGTGTAAAATCACATTTACCAAGCAGAGCCTTGTTTCTTCACAGGTAATCTCACATTCTGCAGAAAACTCTAAATTACCAATGCGCCTGAATGCAACAGTGAATATCTTGTTTGTTGGTAATTGAGATGAATGACAGAGAAAAAAAAAGACTAACATGAAAAGTAACAGAAGAATGTCTTCTGTGTTCAGGGTGTCATGATGTCACCGTTCATCAGCTCTCCATAGGAGTGACTTAATAATCATCAATATCACTTTAATGACCACTATTAGGCAATCCTCTGCACACGTCAATCACACCATGGTATATAAATGAGGTTATTACAGTGCACTTTCAGCAAAGGGCAAGCGATGGGTTCAGCAGTCAAACCCATTACTGGGAATCATGAGAATTAGTCAGAATGACCACAAGTGCAGGTCATTTCTCAGCATCCGCCAGCATTTATCTGCATTACAGTGGACAGACTGTAGATATATGCAGGTGCTCATATTTCAACAATGATGTTAAATCAGCAAAAATGGCTGCCAATCTAGGCGCACACAGTTTATGGGCATTAATGGTTATGAAGAGATTTACTCTAAGGTAGGATGTGCATTACAGGCATGGAGGTTAATGTTTGAGAGTGCAAAAATCATTCAGATGTGATAATATATAACACTTTATACAGCAGTTATATGGATTTTAAACATTTAAAGGGAAGTGGACCTGAGACTAAAATGTGGCTAGTTGAGAGGATGTGATGCTAAGACCAGCTCTGGGCTGAGTGTGTGGCTGCATTTCAGCTGGTTAAGTGGTTTTATTTTATGATCAAAATGTACTGTAACTCTGGCCTACAAAGGTTACATTATACACAGATGAAAACTTATTAAAGCTACTTTTGCATTATGCTGATCAATCATACAGCATAACAGACAAAACAGTAACCTGCTTTGCAGATAGTCGCAGCTAAAATGCACTGGAAAGTAAAAGTTAAACTGTCAAAGCATCACATGCATGAAAAGAAAAGTACATACATTAAAAATGTTGAGTATGCAGCTTCTCCTGTGTAGCTCAGCACTGCACTGAAACAACCGTGAGTGCAGCAAATCATAGCAAATATTTTTCAAGGTGCTTGTAAATGCATCTCGTGGTCAGCTGATGGAGTTTTTTTTTCTTTAGTTACCATGGAAATGTGTCAGCTGTCATCTTGTGAATGCATCGCCTAATGATCTTTTGTGTCAGCTGTAATGTTTACCTTGAACCCTCCGTCAGTGATGCTCACCCCGCCCAGTCAATGTTGTTACACCGGTCTGATGTTGATGTTTTCAGACACAGACAGCTGAGCAATCAGACTAGTTGACCTTGAGTTAGGATAAACAAGTTTACATGCTGTTAGCTGTCTATCTGCTTTGACACTAATTTGTTTTGCCATTTATGTTGGGAAGCATAGGCTAACTGCAAATGAAGGGTTAAGTGTCTTGCTGTGCAAGACACAGAGATACAGAGCAGGTGGGTGGGGGCATGGAAAGGGTCACAATTTTGTCACAATAAACTAGGGCTAATATAAAATAGAACATATTGTCAATGTTCCCTGATCACATTGACAAAAACATGTATTTGATATTTACTTTATTTCAGACAGGGATTAGTCCATGGAGGAACGTTCTGTGTTACAGAGTGCATGTATACATGCACAGTCTGATGATAATGAAGTGTGATGTCTGATATCCATCTCTTGTCTACCTTCAGATGTGGTTCTTCAGAAGAGTAATAGATATTTTTTTTTAGAAATGGTGCCTTAATTAGTCCATGGTACTTCAGATCACAGGGTGCTTTCTTTTCAATATTCTAACCCATTTTTTCTGCAAGCCTATAAATTAGGATTTTTTAAAGACAGATCTACAGACATAACAAACACATTTATATCACACATACTTTGTTTCCTTTTCAAATACCATCATTATCAACCAAATGAATTGAATGACCCGCAGATGATGGTGTCAATGGTTGTCTTGACAACAAATGACAAAGACTGCCTAAAAAGAAATCTTAATGCGGTTGTAGCGGAGGAGCAAGCTCCAGGCAGCATCACAGGGCGGCGAACAGCAGCAGCTGATCTGCTGCAGTGGGCAGCACCTTTCACACTGTAATTTACACTGTGGCTGCGGGCCACAGGCCAGATGTGCATGAAATGGATCATGCTGCTGGTCTGGACAGTGAGTTAAACACTTATCTCTGCTGCTCTGCACTGTGATCCCCCTTCCAGATGGTCATCCTCCTTCCTTAAGACTCTCCTTGTCCACGAGGGGAAGCTCAAGTAATGAGGTCTCAGTCAACTGGCTTTAATGAAATATGGCTTAGCCAGACAAGGAGGGTGGATCTCAGCAAGGAAGACAGCGAGACACCTCAACCTGCTGCAGTGATCAAACAGCAAGGATGCCACCTAATCTTGATGATTTAAAATGCCAGATAAATTGTTTGCACATTAATCACACATACTTCTCTCAGTGTGGAATTATGTTCACAGTATAATTGGGTCTCCAGAGAGCCTGGGAAGAAAAAAAAGGACAATGTGGACGTGCTGTTGAAGAAATTTCCCTATTGTATGCGAGTGAATGCATGTTTAAGTAATTGCACTGGAGCACTTGCAGATGTGCAGACAGGAAGCACTTGACTTGGGCTATGGACTCTCGCAGAAAAACAATAATTAAGAGTCAACAAACAGTAGTGACAGCAGCTGTGGGAGAGGCACTGTGGTCGAGAGGCTGTGAAGACGGCTGCTGGTGGTCTGGGAGAGGTTTCCAACTGGCACCGGATCAGGGGACAGTCGTGCCTGGAGGCTCGCGCTCTACTCCACCCTTCATCCCCAACACTCACTGAGAGTAAGCATTTGCCAAGATTTTAATCATGGTGGGCTCAAGCAATCAATACCAAAGTGGCCCTTAGGTGTTAGACATCCCCGAGTGGAAGTGACCATTACTTTCTAATAAAGAGATTGATGCTGTTGAAGCTGTCTTCATCACCCTTTAGGAATGGCTTCCTGACTGCGAGGCATGTTAAGTGCACTTTTGCAGTGTCACGTCCCCGGCAATCGTTCCCAGAGACCGACCTACCTCCCCCTCTCAGCCGACCTCAGAAGATGGAAAAACACATTCCACTCATGGCCGCCTCGCCACGGAGGCAGCAGCATTTTGACAAGAATTTCTTTGTTTTGTTTTGTTTTGTTTTTTTCCCCCCTTTTCTTTTGTATGAGAGAAATGTGAAGACGGGAAATGGATTTAAGGCTATATATCAAACAGCAAAATATCCATGGAAACAACTGGATGTGGTTGTTCCGGAGCGATTCTGGCGATGGACTCTGTAATTCACATAGGTCAAAGCAATATTAGGCGTAAATGCACAATATGAAGGAAGCACTTTATCTTCAATGTCTTAATAATCTGGAGGGCTGGAGAGCAGCTCAGTAATTATTAATGGCAGTGGTGTGGGCTCGTTTGTTTATTCATCTCAGCAGTTTTTTCGAGGGGGAAGCACACTCTGATATAACAGCTGTTTTAAAAGCTCACCCCCCACCCCCCTCGCCAACCCCTGCTCCACACGCACACTTTGCCTCCCTTGAGTACAGGCGCTTTAATAAACACATTTTTGCTGCTCTATGGAGTTTTTTCAGTGAGGCTTTATAACATGTCAGCTTAAGGCGGGAAGGTGCACACATCTAATTATTATGTGGTTATATTCTTTTTGTTGACAAAATCAAGCCTCCATGAGCTTTTCCTACAGGAATGGGGAAAAAGGAGCTTACTGTGACTAATAATACATTAACCACAGAAATATGCAAAGCCTTGTGGCCACCCAAACTTTGTGACTTTTTTTGGGCAGAGGATTGTCATGCATATTCACAAGAGGAGAATATCGCTGAAAGGTGTGTAGGTGCAGCATCTCAATTATATTGCAGCGTTATAAGTCTCAGTATTGTTCAGTTAGCATAGCATGCCAGAAGTGCATGAATCAATGATGTATTTCATCATCCTGTTATTACTTGACAGTGTGCAATGTGCTGGTTCATCACAAACTCTGTATTTAGTAACTGTAACTTTGTACAATAACAGCTAGCTATTTACAGCTAAAATCAAATGTGTGCACATCTGAAATTCTGGTAATAATCCCTCACTGCATTAGAAAGTCAAAGTTGAGTGTCTCTAAACTGTGATTGGTTGGCACAAAGTTTTTACTATTGGTCCTTGTTTTGTCCTCCAGCCCTGGAGGTTTGTTTAAAATCATGCCAGACTGTTTATTGACCCACCAGACTTATCTAATGTATGGTTTCATTTACAGAGAATTTGATCTCATCTGTGAGTATCGACCACACACAAACATCCATGATGTGTCTGAGACAGGTATATTCTTAGCATATATCAATACAGTACAATATGTTGCGGATTTTAGATGTTACATGATTAAATATGTTTAAATCTGTGTTATACAATATTGCAAAAGAACATAACATCCAGTTATGTGTCACAACAGTCATCAAAATTACTGAGAAGACACTGATTAACCTAAAAATGCATTGACATCTTCTTTGAACAAGGCTCTAATGTGTTGTCATGTCTTATCACCATGGTTGGATGTAAAAATCCAGCAATGTTGGTGATTGTGTGTCACTATTTTTGCAACACTTTTAACTAAGATGCTGTGATGTTTGTTGTACAGTGTGCATGTGTGTGTGGTTTTTGACCTTGGCCACAGTTCATGCTTCCCCCCACATGATATATTCGATTATTTATCTTCTGTTGCAGCACCCTTAGGATCAGTTCGGTGTCTCTGGAACTTAATGCTCAGCTGCAGTGAGGATTTTGAACTATAAATGCAACATCCATCAAAAGAAAGCACGATAAAGACATAAATCCAATGCTGAGTGTCAAATGTAACACCAGTCTTTGCTAAGTCAAACACCATTACACTGTGTGAAACCACTTTAATCTCAGCATTATTTACACATGCAGCATCAGCCATATGCAGTTTTGTATTGATGCCATTTTCTCACTGTAACTAAATGCAGTGACCTGGCTTTCCTGATATGTTCCAGTCTGTTATTGCTTTTTCTGACTGTACCAGTTAAGACGATGACAGCACAATAAAAAAAAATAAGAATCAGCTCGAGTGCTGCAACAGCAACACATCTCCAGGTCAGGGTCATGGAGCTGTTTCTTCACATGGCTCAGGCTCAGCACTCAGAATTGTCAATATTGATCAGACTTGAACAGTCACAGAGAGATTTTTTTTCTTTTTCTTTTATTATGGGGGGTGGGGGGCTGGTGACAAGTGAACTAAACACAGATAGATGTGCACAAAGAGCAGCGACAAAGTGTAGAAACTGAGAGACAGAACCTGCTGTGGAGGATGATAGAAGGAGTGTGGCAGCAGTGCTCACTGGGACTGGTGGCCTTGGACATTTTGGGCACCATGAACAGTCAACTTGAGCTAACATCATTGAGCTGGGAGGGGTAATAGACAAGGATCATGCAATAAGTAATGAACGGATTCACTTTGAACTCAGTTGAAGGTTGAGGGAAGAGGAAAGTCCAGGATTTTTTCTTTTTTTTCTTTCCTTTGTATTACTAGATTGGCATTGGTGAGTCCCAAACGGATGTACTTTGTAATCTGGATAACTTTCCTGGCAGATGAACACTGAACACTGAATAAAAGAAAAACTAAATCAATTAGCCTACAAAGTTAAAAGTCTTTATGATCCAGGTGGCTGGGATGAGTCAAATTCCTACCCCCATCCCCCGACACCGTAGTTTTGGTCCCCACAGACATAGTAAGTCTCTATTAGTTCTAGAGTCCCCTTAAGTCCACACAGACACAGACACAGCCACACACACACACGCACACACACCTGGACACTTCTAGGTTACTCATCAATTCTTCTCTCTTATCTAAAGATGATACAGCTGCTGTGTTTCTTGCATCTTGTGCCATGGCAGAGAGGTCATTGAGATTAAATGCCAACCTCAGACCTGCCTTTTAGTTGATGAGGCCTGTCAAGAGCAGTGGGAGAGTGAGGGATTGTGCTGGAACGGGAACACAAGTGTGTCAGATTCCCCCAGCCTGGCAACAGATACTTTGGCTTTGTCATGGGGATTCAGGGCAGATGTTGCAGTTTTGGACTAGGTACTCTGAAGGATTAAATGGTTAATTAAAGTGAAACTCCTCAGGTTAGAGGCTTCAAATCAACACGCACCTTTAATCAAATCTTATCAGAGTGATATGGTCTAACACAATCATTAACTCTGATTTACAACAACAAATGGCATGACTTTAACCATTCTTCTTTTAAACTATTTTAATAAATAGCAGCCCTACTTTACATTGTTTAAAGCTTCAGCTCAGGTTGGATGGTTTAAGTTTTCTGTTAAAGCACTAATTAGTACTTAAAACCATAATGACTGAAAGGAGGCATCTGGCTCCCAAGTATACATTTCTAGTGAGATTATTCACTGGAATAATCCAGTGACTAATCCCACCGGAATAGCCCCCACCTTTTAACCCACCCCCCACCTCCACCTGTTTTTGTCATGTCAGACAATTGTCACCACATAAACCCCCCAGAACAGCCCAGAATAATCCTCTTGCTCAGTGAAGGAGTGAAGGACTCCCAGATATGTCCGACACAGTCTGGATGTCTGATACTCTGTACAGCACAGGTTTGGAGAGTTTCTCCCCAGTCTGTGTGTGTGTGTGTGTGTGTGTGTGTGTGTGTGTGTGTGTGTGTATGTGTGCGTATCTAAATCGTATGAAAACATAAAAATAGAGGAAAACACAAACAGATTCAGAAAAACAACTTCATCATCTTGACAGCACAGAGAATACCAAGTGCATCCCAGCAGGTTCATCACATTTCTCTTTTAGTATAGTAAGTTATTTTTGCCTTGATTCAGATAGAGATATTTCTTTTTGTGCAGCACACTGAGCTCTTAGGGCCACCGTAGTCACACGCAAAACATGAACACAACCAACGTGCGGCCTCACAAACAGCTCTGTTATGAAGCACAGCATTGATTTGAGCTAAATGTTGAGCATCAGCATGACCATATACCTGTAGTGACAATGCTAGTACTGATCGATGCACAGCTGTGGTGGATACATCAGATTTACTGGTATCTTGTCACTAATTTGTCAAATCTGATCACATCTCACACAGATGATGATGTTAGATTAAAATTCAGGGAATAATCAAGGATCACTCTGTAAACAACAAGCATCACAACTTACACCCTGAGGGAACTGTTGTTCTCTGTATTTGCAGCAACATTGTGATGTTATTTAGAGACATATTATGCTGCTCCATATTTTAAAACATACTTACAGTGTTATAATGTCATATGTCCATGCTGAACCCCTGCAGAGTTGCACAACATGAGCTATAGGGGTCCTGCTATAATCCATTTCACATGGTTTCCAGTCTCTCTGAACACTCTGTAAAAAAATCTCCATAAGATTTGTGCAAAACCTGACGTCGGGTTTTACTGTCCAATTAGGATGAATGCCCATTCTGCAAGGGATCTGCCCAAAACATGCCCACAACACCCGCCCCCAGCCAGCATCTCCCCCTGCCCCCACCCCAAAGCAGAGAAGTATGTCTTTGTGAACACTCCGTCAGGGTTTTTTTGTTTGCAACAGAAAATTGCAACTGTTTTCCTTCCCACCTTGTAGCTGGCCATGTTTGTAAAGCCGACCAGTATACGCAAGGTAAACAAGTACACGTGGGCCTCCAATAAGCAAGCCAATCGGAGGAAAGTGGGGTGGGGGCAGCAGCCAACACGAAGCGTTTCAGGAAGTGGCTGCATAGGTGCAATTGAGATTTTTTTTTCTTGACATCCATACGAGACAACTGAGGAGTTTGTGGAGCTGAAAATCATGCAGAACTACTCTGTAGGTGTTCAAACCTGACACAATGGGGAGCAAACAGACGTACAACGTGCAAAATATGTCTCCTTTTATACTTCCAAAATGAATTTAGATGCATTGACATGAATATCATCCACTTTAATGAGGCTACTATGTTTACATATTTATTGTTCAGTCAAAATGTGATTTATACTGACTGAACACTGGATGGATATTCTAAACTGCAATGCAGAGCAACCACTTGTCATCTGCAGGTCCATCTCCAGATTGTCCAGTAAGAATATTATTGTTTCTACTTAAAACAATAACCTACATGTTTTATAGCTAGGACTTCCTGGGTTTGATGACATTTAGATTCTAAAACTGAGAGTGCAGTTTTATTGCTACCAGATGTTATCGATGGAGCCAAAACAAGAGAAAGGGCAGAGCCAGCGCTGGTGACATTTTATTTCAAACTAGCCAAAGTTGATTAAAGAGGAGGGCAGTTTCTGCTGATGGCTCTGTTGTTAGAAACACATGAGAGACATGTGAATGAGCTGACACCTGGAAAATACAACCTGCTTCATGTTCTCTAACTCATATTAATCTTCTTCTTTATATAAGATACAGTATCAAAGTGTATTGGAGTTCAGTGTTTTCACATTTTAAACAGCAAACAAAGACACACATTAAGCTGCAGAGATTATTTTAAGACATAGATTTTATGGTTGTGGTTATCAAAGCCAGCTATCTTAATGTTTTCAGCCTCTGTCAATGTATTCCCTTTAGTCATTTTAATGGGGTCTAAATTTATCTGTGTTGTGTGGTGTCCTTGGGTGTTCACACGCCATCTGTGTGAAAGACATCAACACCGGCTTATCCAACTGTTACACTTATACACCTTCACAGCTTAAATTTATTTCCTTAACAAGGCAACTGTAAACACCCAGGATATGATGCTGCCGTGTTCAGGGCGTAGGGGTAATAAATGTTATCTTTAGCCCGTAATGTTACTGCCCCCGTCAGGTGAGCTGGTGTAATTTGAATGGCAATCCAGATTGGTGATTTTGATGACACGAGAATCACAACAAAGATGATCAGCTAGAAGAAATACATTTGATTACATGATATGATATTTAAATACATGTTCAGAATCAAGTATGTCCCATTGGAACTGCGTGACGTCCTCCTACATGTTCAGTAGGATGTATGGCTGTGTGAAGCAGCACCCAGGACGTCACTGTTCCAAACACCTGCAGCCACAGCACCATTCTGTTTTTGTAGAACTCTCTGTGTCTGCTCTGGTTACAGGATTCATGCAAATCAAGTGTGAAATTGTGATCTATCTGAAATCCTCCATGCATGTGGTTGGTGTAAGCACATAAGTGTTGTCTTTATGTGTGTAGCATTCAACGGAACTCTTTTTAATGCCTGAGTGGAGTTAATGTCAGTTCTCAGAGGAAGAAGACAAGAGTAAATAAAAGAGGTACTGAAACCGCAGTCATACCAGTCTTAATGTTTTAAAAAAAAATCTATTTTAAATCTCTCTTTAAAGAAAAAAACTGTAATGTTGGAAGATCAGTTCAACTTCAAGGGGTCGCTCACTCAAAAACTCTGTATCTTTTAACTACTCTGCAAAACTCAGTAAGTAGCTCTACAGATCATTTTGGTTTCATTCTGCCACGGTGACTGGAGGTGAATGCACTATGTGCTGTATGTGGTGCAACACTGATATATCCCAGTTAAACCTTGTGCACTGTTTGTACCTATTAAAAAAAGATGCCGGGCCAAATCGAACCTTAGCATCTCAAATCAATAAAAAAAAAACATGTAAACACTTCACTGTTTCTTTTTTAGCAAAAACCTCACTGAGCTTCGCTGAGCTGAGTCTTCTCCTCTGGAGCTCTGGCTGGCTGAGCCCCAGAGATCCTGTGTGGAGATGGGAGACACTGCCAGAAGGACAAGCAGTCCATACCATTATGTTTAGTTTCCTCAAGACATGATGCTCAAGAATCAGCCCCCCCAAAAAAAAATTCAATCTGTGTTTGGCTCTTCTTCTGGAATTTTCTCCATCTTCACTCAGGATATCTGAAGCTCAGCCACAGTGACCATCAGGCTCTTGGTCACTCTTTCCAAGGCTCCTTCTGAGTTTTCAACTGAGATGATTCAGTTTAAACGACTTTAGCATGACAATTCATTCAGTCATCTTCTGTACCGCTTATCCTCACTAGGGTCATGGGTGAGCTGGAGTCTATCTCAGCTGACTGAGAGAGGCAGGGTACACCCTGAACAGGTCGCCAGTGTGTTCAGACACACAACCATTCGCAGCTACGGGCAATTTAGAGTCTCCAATTGACCTAACCTGCATGTCTTGTGGGATGCATGTGGGAGGAAGTTGGAGTTGGAGACACAGGGAGAACACAGAAGGGCCCCAGGCAGCCAGTGGGTTTGAACCCAGAACCCTCCTGCTGTGAGGGGACAGTGCTAACCACTGCACCACCGTGCCATCTTTACCATAACAGTGTGGGGGAAAAAAGTATATCAAAGATGTATATATATGTATATATAGTACAGGTGAAGAAGCCATGGAAGCTCATATTACTTACATCTCACATGCACATACAAAGTTTGTGAATTAGCAGCACAGATGCATCACTGCAATTGAGCAAAAGTAACCATGATTATGGCCTTCCCTTGCAAGGCGACTTGCAGGCCTTAAATTACGTGGCAACCCTTCTCACCAGGAAGAAGACCGCAGCTACGCCTCCTCTTTAGCCCCCCTCAACAATGGTTTGGAGACACACTTGGCCCTAACAAGCTCCAACTGTAACATTTGCAGCTTGAAGGGAGTTAGCTACCATCAAAGGTATTCTCCCAGACTATTTGGAAATAAAACATATCTCACATATCTGCTACTGCTGCCTAAACAAAATTTGATGACAGTAATTATTCCGTTTCATTTGCAGCCACGCTCTGGCTTTCGTTAGCTATTTACAGAATGCTTATGACAAGCGCGCACACACACACTCACATACATTTTCAGTCCCAAATAATTACAGAGGAAAGTGTCAGGAAGCCTGTTGTAAAATTGCCATTCTAGAAGGAAAACAAAGTAAAAGCAACTGGTTCCACGGTAAACATGGTGATGCGTGTAAAGTACAGCCCCATCTCCTTTTATCCTCTCACACCACAAATTTGCTGGGAAATGCCACGTGTCATTCATTACCAGTGTAAAGGAGGATGAGGACAATCCTAACTGTCATATAGAAAATTGGTGCAGGCTATATATATATTTAAAAAGAGGGCGGACCCGTGATGGAATAGTAAAATGATTACATCCAGTGATTGGGAGCACTGCAAAACACAGACATCAGCCCAGGAACATCCTTACAAACAGTGTGGGACCTTAAAAAGGACAGATATGCATGTAGGGCTGATAAATTGGGGGAACTTCTACTACAGCATGTAATTAAATTCTTCCAGTGCAAAATAAAGATAAGGATTCCATTAGCCCCTTAAAACATTCTGGGATAATGGATTTTTGTGGTTGATGGAGCACCTCATGTGGGACAGGTGGAATTTACTCCCAGGCTCGACTCGGCAGCGTGGCAGGCAGGCAGGCAGGCAGGCAGGCAGGGGTTGCACCCAACCACAGGAGCCGGTGACGACATTTGATGCACCATTGGCACCAGAGGCAAATGAGATTACAGCAGGGGGAATGGAATTGACTCTCTCCTTGACAGATTTACAGATCCCCACCGGATAGAATACAGGAGAAAAGGCTGTAAAACCCATCATCTGTGAGGTGAATTACACACGACTTGGAACAACTTGTTTGGTTTAGGAAATTCCACACACCGGCCTTTTGATTTAGCTGTCCCCTCCCACCGCTCCACAAACCCCCCACACCCACCCTCACTCCTCTCCACACCCATCCTTGTGGAAGTGTGCAGGGGTGACAGCGTTTGGCTGCAGCTGTGATTAAGGGATCTCTCCTTTTCATCAGTTTCTTGGCTGTTTCTCATCCTTTGATCTATCAGCTGCCTCCAATGGAATAATTCCACACTGTATTAATAACTGTACATCACTGGACTTGTAAGAACATTGATTTCTCTATTGCTCAAATAGATACAATCTGATTATGAGCAACTAAGACTTCTGGCGTCTCTTGGTCCCTGAGCAATAACATGTGGAGGTCAAATATAGCTGCACAGTTGATTTCACAATAAAAGGGTCTTCACTCCACTTTGGGAATTCTGAGACAAACTATAAAGACACTATATTAAATATTTAACCACCTCTCAG
The DNA here is from genome assembly GCA_021432705.1 of Caranx ignobilis. NCBI lineage: Eukaryota > Metazoa > Chordata > Actinopteri > Carangiformes > Carangidae > Caranx > Caranx ignobilis. The sequence goes on from MU269980.1 coordinate 4,492,385, forward strand.
CTCTTGTTGCAGTCAATCCGTCATATTGATCTGCATTATATTGATCCACACATGCACTGTGTTTGCTTCAAAAGCCCAAGTCTTTGCATTTCAACTATCTAATGTATCTGTATAGAGAAAAAGCCCTTGCACTTAAATCTCAGCAGACACTCCCAGCCAGGCTCTAATCCCACTATCCCCACACAAATGACTTCAGCTGCATTCACAGCCCAGTCAATGCAGATCATAAAAATTTAAGGTGTTGCACAGTACCAGATTTGTGGTTATGGGATAATAAGTCTTTGAGGAGCTGTGGTACAGTCTGGACTATAATCTCTATACATTAGAACCAGCTGTCTAGATGAAAACTTATCTCAAGTCTGTGCACACTCTTTGTTTATTACCTTCATCATTTCATAAAAGGCACAAAAAATCATATTAATTAAATTAACCGAACAACATATGAAATAAACTTCCATCACAAAACATCCAACTATCATCCTGGAGTTCATTATTCATGATGCTGATTAAAGTGCGTTTCTAACTGAATGCTTAAATGAGTGTTAGGTTTTTCATCAAGGGTACTTGGAGGTTGACACAGAGGAAGCAGCAGCAGCAGTAATCAACGAAACAATGACAGTCTGTTGTCGCTTTCAGTGACTACGAGATTCATTACAATTTACAGAATGCATAATTCATATACATATGTTCCTTACAATTACACTCCAGTCAAAGACCCTTGATTTGTGAGATTTCCAACAAAGGGCTGCATACTTTTTGAAATAATGCCTCGCCCGCACAGTCATGACAGAAAAAAAACATTTTAATCATCAATGAGGCAGGAAATATAATCAACTAATTAAAAGCCTGGAATTGCATGTTTACTAAGTGAAACTTCAGAGAAAACCTGTATTTTAAAAGGCTATGGCAGTGTGTTGAATTTCCCTTTTTAACACAAACAAATCAAAAGTGACTTGCTTGCAGTAAGGGTAGAGTAGGTAGAGCTGTACTCTTGTTTGTTGCAACTCAGATTGAAAAAACATGTTCTTGATCCTACAAATAATTTCAGCTCAGAGTTTTCAATGGACGAAAGCACAAAGTAGATTCATTACCAACATGTTCCTTGTTCCCAGTTTGTCCCAACATGTCACATTACAGGCTTGAATCTTAATTTAGTTTGCACAAGTTCCTATTTCAGTGTGTTCGGTCACAAAAATACTGATGGTTTACTTTTCATTGAATAATACAATGAACAAAACAAGCAGCAACCTCCCAAGGCAACACCGAATACCAAAAGCTGCACTTCTTTGAATGCCTGCTTGAGTCTGCCTCCAACAGTGAGTCAGTCTGACTCTCGTGTTAAAATGTCCGACGTTACAGCAGAAATAGCCCCGTCCACAGCCTGGCACAGTGATGTACATACCAGTCATGAACCATCATACACTGACATCTCTGCTACACACACACCTCCTCTTTGTCCAGTTTTGGATCAGCCAGGAGCGAGACAGAGTCAGGAACCGGCAAGATGGTGATGGATTCAAAATGCTCTTCACAAACCTAAAGTTCATGACACAAGGTGATGTCCATCTTTATTGAGGAAGCTACACAGTCCAGATCCTTGACCTGCTGGTGGCACTAGACCAGATGATCAGCAAAGTTATTAGGGTTCATCCTCTGAGGACAACAAATCCATCATCCAAATTCCATGGTCATCTACCCTTTCCTTATTTTCAAAAAAACAAACCTCACAGTAGTAGATCACCACAGCCATCACACTTCAACAACTAGGCAGAAAATGCTGGACTGATGGGGTGACTACCCACAAGGGGTATCGCTCAGGTGCCAGTACCAGTTTCTCCAACAAGAAGGTCCCTGCTTTTAACTTTGGCTTGACCCAAACTTTATACAGGCCTCCTGGGAAATAGAAGGATAAAATATTTCTTATCCAGAGTAATAACTGCACATATTGTTATTGCTGTTTAGTGCATGCCCTTTATAAGAAAGCAAAGCAAAATACAGAGTGATCATTTTGTTTGTTAAGTTACCACATGAACAACAGCACAGTGATTTTTAAAATGTCACAAGGTGCCACTTGGAGCAATAAAGAACTCTTACCAGCAACATCATTGTGTCATCATTGGATATTTACCATGAAAGTGCGATAGCTGGAAGGGTTTTATTCACATAGTGTAAAAGCAAAGTATAGAAAAGTTCAGACTTGAGCTTGGTTTCTGCCCATCAGCAGATATGGAACAATGGGCAGAATATACCACTCAGTGCTTTTAAACTGCATTGTGCTGCCACAGTACCTTCCTGCTGCTTAACACATAATTACTGATACATCAACAGAGCTGCTAACAATTTCCTGTCATTACTTCATTGATCCAGAGCTCTTTAGCTGAACACAAACTTAACATTACACCTCCATTCCTGAATGGATTTTGAACCATCAGCTGTTTGCAATCACCTCTCATCTGAGGAGATACACATAAACAATAGATGATTGCTTAGCCACAGCTGTATTTAAGAACAGTTTAACCTTTTTTTTTTAACTGAGCACTTAGGCAGATGGTGCATAATTAGCACTGATGAGGGACATGAACTAAACTCTCAGCAGTCGAGGTATGAGAAGGAAAGTGTTTCATTCTAACATTGAATATAATGATCCTTACCAGGAACTAACAAACACTATGTTACCACCTTCTAATTCATAAAAGGGTTATATAACTGTGCTGTTCTTGGATGATCTATGAAATGTTAAATATGACTCTCAATGTTCCATAAAGTCATGAACCATAGCTTCAGGAAGTGGTAGCAACCTTATATTCTTAGCGTGGAGGGAGGTGACGACACAAATGTTGTGACCTGACAGAAAAGCAGTCACATAAAAGACAGCTTCCCATTTGAATCCACTCTGCCAGTGAGGAGGCTGTCGATCAGGAGTCAAGCATCGGAGAGCAGAGGAAGAGACTTATCCCGACAGAGAGCTACATTCCCCGCTAAGAGGAGTGACTGAAACAAAGGCACAAACAAATGCTCCACTCAAATATTTGTGACAGGGGCACTTAAGTCACATTTGGCAAAAACTAAAACACAGTAGAGGAGCTGCAGCCTGAGACTTGTGATATGTTATAAAGCTTGAGAAAAAAAAAAGGAAAAGATTTTTTTTTCATTCAGCATTCATATGCTCAGTTACTGAGTGCAGATTGTGACAATTTCCCTCAAGAGCAGGTCCCTTTAAGGTGTTGAAGGGAACGAGCTGAAAACAGCAGAGGGGCATCCGTCTTAGAAATAAGGCCAAGCTAATGAGGGTTAGTCAAATATCACTGCAGCCCCCTATAAAAGACCTTGGTATGGAGGTTTGAAGGTGCAACATCCCCTTGGGATATTTCTGTCAAATATACATGTGGAGATGGAGATGGAAAATGAGGTTGCCATCATTGGGATGAATTAGGCCACCTTAAACATGAATTACAAATTAGGGAAGAAATTGTGACAAACTCACTTTGACCTGCAGAGAGGACTCAGAGTTTCAGGTTCCACACAGAAGCTGAAACACAACAGCACCTCTTTGTCTGCAGACACAATCAGAGTTGTGTGAGCTAAAGCTGCAATGTATCGCTGCATTTTATGGTTGGAAGCTTAACACCTGCATGCTGCGATGACTGAAATGGGCAGAGCTAAGGGAACTCCATGTTACAGGAGGTCCTACAGAGACAGAAGAACTGAGAGCCAGGAACAAGAACAATTTAATTTTCTGTTTTTTTAACACAGACTGAACATTATGACCTTCGTGGAGGATTTACTGCAATAGATTTAGCCAGGTGACGCTGATAAACTGCCTGGGTCTGTGTTTGTGTGTGTGTGTGGGCTCAGTTTCCAGTTCCCAGTGTATTAGACCCAACCGTTATATTTACTTTATTAGCACTGAGCTGAACTATCTTCAGCTTTTATTTATTGAGATCCTTTTTTCAGAAATAAAGAGATCCAAAATGATTCTGTTAGTTAAAAAAAAACTAAATGTGCCTGTAACATCTGTAACAACCCTCACCTGTGTGTTTTTTCCTCTCAAACCCAGTGATCCTGCCGGAACTGAATTGTCTGCAGGTCCTCCCTGCAGGTCCTCCCTTCAGGCTGTATACACAGGCAGCACGTTAATACCCAGAGACCCAGGGCAAAAAGAGGAAATGAATACACACCAAGGACTCACCACTATCCCCTGTGCTATTCTAAGATGATTGCTGAGTGCATAAGTAACACCTGAAGGAGAGTCAAGTGAAGAGAGCAATGTTCTTATCAACTCTCTGGACTGTATGAGGACAGTATTAAGATGACCCCTACTGAAATATGACAATATGACTATGTAAGAGGGACAATACCAACGCTACTGAGACAATGTAAAACAGATGATTGGTGCTGCTGTAGGAGCTTTCTAAATGCAGCTGTGTACACAATTATGAAGTTAATATATGCCATACATTTGTTTAGTATTTGTGGTATTTGCTCTTTGTTTTGTGATGCCAAAACAATCTCATAATGTCCCTGTGCATACTGTCCCCCTCCCCCACCTCCTTCATTTTAATTAACTTAACAAACAAGAATTTACTAGAAAAACACAGGAAAGTGTCGCACTTAAACGGCGAATAAGAAAGACTAGCACACACGCACAATTTCAGCCTTGGAGAGTAGAAGCAAAGTGCTGGATACATGAGAGTGAACCAGATCAATCTTGATTAAGAATGCCTTTTCAGGTTTTGTACCAAAGTGGCATCTCAAGAGACCGTCTTTAGATCCCTGCAAAGCAGCAAGAGGAGGTACACCTTAATGCAGGGAGCTCTGCGTAAAGTTCAAACAAAGCGTCTAAGTCCCCGCTGACCTTCAACTGGATCCGACTATACTCTGATAAATCACAGAGCTACCCAATGAGATGCTAACCTTGGTTTTCACAGAACAAAAGGTAAATGCTGATGTGCTGAGTCGTGGCGCCGTGCTTATTGCAAAGCTCGGGTCAAGGCTGGGCGTCTTCACTGAACAGCAGAGCGCTCCAACTCCGGCTGATTACGAGAGCATTCAAGGCTTCGACCCGGAAGGCAAAAAATGCTGGCACAACACTACGGCAGTATTTTGTGTCACACAGCCTATTTATAACAATGTGGATGAGTGCATGCTTCAGAGCAAAATATATTATGGTGATTTTTGTATTTCTGTACGTCTTGAATATTTAAGTCTAAACCAAGATGAAATGAAGTGCTGCACCATGCACCGAAAGAAAAACAGCGTTTGTCATTGTCCTCAGCCACTGAATCCCCCCCACACTCCCACTAGTAACAAGCTCTCATTTCATACTAGAGTCCACCATATTACACGGGGGCCACTGGGGTCAGCAGTGCCTGTCTTGCTCTGTTGCCCATTGTTGATAAGCAGCTTCAAATATCTCCAGCAGGGAGAAATGTTACTCTAGGTTTTTTTCCTGCTTCTGCTCAAATTGATCTGGCAGCACAAGTTGGCAGGATGATCAAGTGGCTCGTTAAGCAGAAGAGGAATTAGGTCTGTGTCAGATAGGAGAAAGTCGCAGCTGCCCCCCCCAGGGGGCATCTGTATGGTTTCCCATTGCATGACACCCGTGCTCTGCAGAAGGAGCTGCATGCACTTGTTCGTTTTTGTCTGAGCGGGACATCTTGTCTCCAAGGCAAACCAGGAGGAAGAGCGGGCATTGATTGGATATTTTGTGCGAGCATAGGAAATTGAACTCTGTAGCAAAAAAGACAGAGAGAGGGCGTACAAGTCCTGCAGGGAAAAGAGAACCACTAAAAAATATACCTCTACCCTTGAGGCATGATCCTGCACTAATGAACTTCTTTCGCCTTCTCTATCTAAACAAGGAAACTCCAACGGGTTAAAAGAGAAAAAGAAATGTGAAGGGGGACAGGGGGAAAAATCCAAGATTAATACCAAGCTGCACTGCAGGTCACAGGTCCTCAGCGTCTTCACTGAGACTCACTGAACTCGATTTAGAGCAGAGTCGGTCTGCAGCTGCATACGGCCATTCAACAAGGCGACATCCATTCTCTCTCCTCCTCTCCCGCTGTTCCTGGTAACATTAAGTGTGGGGTCTGTACTCGTCTGCTGCGTCCCAACATAGCCACTGAAACAAATTCTCTCTGCAATAAAAACTTCACAGAGTCTTTCACTTCTTTATGTGCGACAATTGCGAGGCCGATAACACCGCAGTTACACACAGAGAGAAAAAATTGAACAGACACATAGGACATTAATGCTGTTGAGGAAGCGCTGCATAGGGAAGCCGCCCAGGCTGAATATGTGGGGAATAATTACCCTGCTCAACCTACTGAGCTGCAGGGACAGATGCATTGTAAATACACTTGCTACATAATTGCCTATCTTGAAAAGGAATATTTCAGAAGTATTTGGCAGATAAACACACTGTTTTTTCTTTGAAGCAAGCCCTACTTGGTGGTTACTGTGACACACACTCACACACACACAAACACACATATGAGAGCCAAAGAGGTGGCCAGACAGTGAGGACGACAATCCCAGAGTGTTCTTCCAGCTATCTGCCCTCAGATATGGACATAGAGGCAGGGGATGGCCAGCAGAACCTGGTGCACAGCCATTCCGGCTCTGACAATATGTCTGATGTCAGCCCAAGATGCACAAAGGATGAGGAGGCGAAAACCGTCAACAGATGGGGAAAATCCATCTTTCACGGTGTAAAGGCTGCAAATAGAAGTTCTGCAGACTTTACAAGAAGTTTAGCTATTGGCTTAACTTATAGGAGAGTTTAGACACAGCAGTATTGTGGATGGCTGTACACTGTATCAAAGTGTTACCTATATGGCTTTATAATGAATTCATATTGAAGTGCATGAAGCACATAATAATTCCAAATGTTTCCAGTTTTGGGTATTAGTAACTCTATTACTATACCACCACATTTCTACAGGGGTGAAGCGCTGGTCTCTTTTTCTCTGTGTGAGTTAGCATGCTGCTGTCACAGTGTCCACTCAAATACACATTTGAGGAGAAGTAGAAGAAATGGACAGGTCAGGTAGCTGCCATTGGTCGATTCAGGTATAAGTATTTTACATAATTTTTAAGTTGAAGACTTAACTGCTTCTGCTATTTAACATAATATAGTCAGACAAATAATGCCCCCAACCCCATCCAAAACATGTTCTCCCTCTCTGTTGCAGTGTCGAACCTGACACTGACAACATTATAGAGTTTTTGTCACGTAGATAAACCTGTTGCATCATATCATCTGTAGAGGAAACCATAAACTAAGCACTCTGGAGGTGAAATGATTAGTTCATTAATTGATAAGCTGATTGAGAGATTTAAGTTTTGTTTTTCTTTTAAATGCCAAAAACACTGACAGCCTTCAGATTTTAATATTTGCTGCTATGTTAGTTTTCTTTTCTGTTGCTCAGAAAGCTAAATGCATTTTTATTAAAGAAAATAACTGTCAGAGCTGTCATAATGAAAATAACTGTTGAATAAAAAGCCTTTGCCCTAACATTTCAATGTGTTATTTACTTGACATACTCCTCTGTTCCATTCTTCTTTGTTAATTTCATCTCTCTTTATTAATCTAGAGATGAACAATGTCCACTCTGGATAATTCCATTGTATGAGTTTCAGTTCTTATTCAGTCAGCTCAGCATGTGGTGGCATTCAGCTGCTGAATGTCCATGGCCATGTCCATTCTTTAGCAGGTGGAGCATTATTCAGAGGACGTGTCCCCATAATTAAGTCTGTGAGAAAGCCTGATAATGGTTCAATGAATTAGTAACTTTTAATAACCTGCTGGAATTTGCTATGCCATTAGGAAGTAGCTTTAAGAATGACTTGAGAAGAAGAATAAGAAGAAAAAAAAGGTTACAGGTGTCTGGAAGTCTTGGGGGCAAATAAGAAATATATAAGTAGAAAGTAGCAACGGAATTTTTGAAAGCTTAGTTAGAGATATGTACTGATATTCAAAACTGTGTCTCAAGTACTCCCACATTACTTAAACAAGAGGCAGAGCATAGTAACAAACCTGGTGTACAGGAACAACAGGAAGAGTCAAAAACATAATTAATGTTTAATTCCAAGCCACATCCTGTTCAGAGCTCAGCCAACATGGCGCACAATATGCCAGCCTTCTTTACCACTCAGCTAACAAATATAAATTTCACTGCATGGGGGAACCACTTAATCTCCGTAGATGGGAAATGATGAGAGACAAATGAACCATTATACTGTATAATGGTTGTAACCACGGGCATATCAACATCACGGCTGCCGAGATCATCTGCCTGACAAGGACTAATGATACAGTTCAAGGGCAAAGCAATTTGAAGGGTATTATCATCAGCTACAGGTACGTCTGTCACATTTGAGTGACCATGGGCAGTATGCAAGAGTATGCAAGCTTGTTCTACTAAATACACACACATACACATACAGTATGCACATAGGAATCAGAAATATACAGGGAGATTGCTGCAATCCACCTCTGAACATCCTTGCACAAGGTTTTATTTGAAGATACAAATGCATTAAATGAGGGACAGAGAGGACAAAGGACTTAGTCCATCCATAATTTTGCATATACATGCTGGACCATCAAAGATGCATTTTAATATCCAAACCATACACATAATCAGCAGCCATTACCATGTGAATTTCCTGGGGGAGGTCACACATGTTGCAGAGATAACAAGCTCTCTTCACTGTCCCCGGCAGTAATAATGCATAAACCAGAGCACAGCTACCTCTGGGTACTGCAACTGATACCCTGCACTGGGCTTTGTATTTCCAGCTTTAGAGGAGAAAAAGACACTGTGAACCTTGTTTGACAATGAAACCAGCTTTGGCTGTCAAACCTCAATGGCATCACACACATAGCATCTATCTTTTAATACTGGCAGTCGCAGGGAAGATGAACACTTTCTCTGATTCCCTTTTTCTTTTTCTCCACATTCTCAATGCACTAAATACATGCTCCTTTTCCTTATAACCTTGGCCCAATTTATTTCCTTTTCCCTGCTTTGCTGGCTCCTGGCATTTCCAACTGGGTGAGTGGGGTCACGGTGCTGCTCAATTAAAAATATGAAGTCATGTGCAATCTCTCTGCAATCGATCCAAAAACAAAGTCAGCCCAAGGTGACGTCCGACATCCTGCTGTTGTGTTTCATAATCAGACTGGTCTTTTCTGAGTTGATCACAGTTCCTTCCAAGTCAGCGAGCTGGCATGATCCCTGACAGCGCTGTCAATATTCCTTGTTGACAACATTTAAACAGCCCAAAACTCTTGCAATTTTCTGTTTTAAGATATTTCTTCATTTGGAAGCTGTTTTGCAGGGTTGGACCTGCACTTTCTGCCCCACATTACTGAAAGTGATTTGAATTCTGTTACATGGCAGGGTGCGTTGGGGGTTTCTTTGAAGAGATCAAAGTGAAATATGTCATCAGAATGAGAGATGTAGACCAGAACATGTTGCAGGGTGGTTGAGCGTGGTTAAGCATTGGATTCCTGATGGATCAGAGCAGCCAAGGTGAGCGCCTGTACCCCCCAGACACATCCCAACCACGGCAACCGCCTCAGTGCTAACTGAATTTCATGTTCCCTCCTTGGTAAAGGTTTCCTGCTGCTGATAGATACTAGTCCAGCCTCTTCCTCTGCCATCTAAGCTCAGGGCAGGAGCCCATTTACATGAAACAGGTCCCGCTGTAGACGGTTATTGGACCATCTGCAGAATGGAAGGTGGGTAAGTCAAGGTGACAGGGAGAGAATTACAACAGACGCAGAACCCGGCCATGCAGAGGAAAGTCACCTGCACTAAGTAACAACTCCAATAGCTGCAAAGGTCACTGGGACTAAGTGCACACATGAGGACAGATGGATGTGTTGCTGAGGCTTATTGCCTTATCATTAAACCAAGTGTTGGACCCTGGAGAAAAAAAAGAAAAAAATTAAATGAAGCTTACGGTTGAAAAAAAGAAGAAGGAGAAGAATGAGAAGAAGAAAGAAAGGCAGCAGTTAAAATGGTTTAATTATGACACTCAGTAATGAGTGAAGAGGATCTGTGAAATATGAGACTCTCATACAATTTCCTGAACTCTCTGTAACACATCTCACAGACTATTAAAAGCTGGAAATGTTGATGTAATACAGGACACCAGTTCACTGGGAGCTCTCCTCTCGAAGCTTGGCTCTGGAATCAGACGGTGTCTTTCCAAAAACAGCTAGATGAACATTTTAATACTTAATGATATTTGCTCTTTTCCTCAGTGGCTGCCAACAGTGGGTCATTTTTACATGAAGTAAAGAGTCCTAAGGCGTCGGTGTCTGGTTCAACATTTACATAACTGTAAATTACACCATGTTCATGTCTTCTCAGTCTGCAGCCACTGTGGGCTCCATCAGTACCCTGTAGCTAGCTGTGCTTAGAATTTTTTGTATCTCAAACAAATATTCAATTATGAACTGAGACACACCATATGGCACAGTTGGCTGTGGACTGTCTGCCTCATAATGCTACTGCCTATGACCGCCACACACACACATACACACACATACACAGCATGTTTTATTCATGAATCCTCAAAGTCGGTTGGCTTGCTATGGGCCACTTTGATCTGAGTTCAGGGTGGCTTACTTTAGCCTCTCTTAATATGAAGCTGTCAAACAATGACTGACCATTGAACCGGCTGACTTTAGAGTCTCCTGTGTTTGCAGTATTTTTTCTGTGAAATGAGGGATTATCAGTGACCCTTTGAATATGCTCACCAAACAGAGCCAGACTTCTGGCTAGACTGGTGCTTGTTTGCAGGATTATATCTATATCTTTATTATATATTTATATCTGGATCCATCCAATAGCAAAGTTCACCACAAGTGCAGGAAATAGTCCTCTGTGCAATGATGTGTGAAGTTGTTGGTCCCAGATCTCCACATTCTGCTTGGTCAATATTACAACCAATGACCCAGCAGAGCCGAAGTCATATCAAACTCCAAGTATCTGTATGCGTGTCACACACTCAAAGACTTTTAAAAGACTAAAGTCTGACATCCTTTCATGCTGTAAAGCACATGGAGCAAGTGTGTTAACACTTACAGTTACACTAACAAGCTTTTCATTTGCACATGCAAATGAATGCAAATTAGGTTCAATACAGGTGGATGTTTGGAGGTTTAGACTCATACTACTCTCTCTTGATGAATCACACAGTCAAATATGTCACTGACTTCAGACTGGTTTGGTTGGTCACCCAGGTGCTTCTGAATAAAGTAAATATGATGGAGGTCAGCAGTCTTCTCCATGATGGTGGAGCTACTGAACCAGACTAAGAGACCATTTAAAGGCTCAGGAAACCTTTGCAGGTGTTTGGAGTTAATCAGCTGATCAGAGTGTGACATCATCAGGTTACAATAGTGAACTTTTTCACTATATTCTCATTTTATGATTTACTGAATTTGGGGTTTTCATTAATTGTAAGACATAATCATTACAATTACAATTAAAAGAAGTAAAGACATGAAATTTGAAACTATGTTTTAATAGTTTCACTCTCTGAGCTAAACTACTAAAATAAATGAACTTTTCCATAAAACTCTCATTTATTGACCTGACTTGTAATCAATTTCCAGTGCCACAAGACAGCAGTGCACCAATAATATGAACGATCGAGAGTACAGCTCGAAGCGATGAAGATGACAAGAACAAGCTCCAACTCCAGCAGAACTCCCATGATTTCATTCTGCCACTGGAGATTTGTCTGTGACTTTGAAATTGTTTGACAAGTTGTTTGGTTCAAGCCATGTAAGAAGTATCCCATTAAACATTATTAGATTGATATGTTTCTATGTTTACACCAGGACCTTACAACTTGATATGAAAACTCACACTGGCAGGTAAACAGAGAGATGCAGCTTCTCTTCGCCCAGGCTATTTCATGCAGCGAGTCAACAGCTCACACACACAACACGTCTCTGCTGCTCACAGGCGGCACTGGTGCCGGACGTCTCGGTGCCACACAGTGTTTGTGACAGTGACATGACAGCACTCTTTTATGACTCCCTTATATTCGCCTACAGTGACAGCAAGGGAATGGAGAGAGATGCCAGGAATCATGGAGAGGAATCCCTGTCAAGTGTTACCCCGAGGCCTCCCCTCCCTCATGTCAAGATAAATAACCACAAGAACCTCATGGGATGCAAAGAGAGATGGAGTGAGAGACAGAGACAGAAAGAGAGAGAAAAACAGAGACGGACAGAAAAAAGTACTAAAGAAAAAAAAACTGGCTTTCTAGGAAGGCTAGATTATGTCATTTATTTTAGATGAGATGATGCCATGCCATGCCACAGACGTCTTTTTCATATTCTTGTCTGGTTGCATTTTGTAGTAGTGGGCTCAAGCTGTGTTGTGTTTGCATCACATCATACTTTGCAGCAGTTAGTGGTAACTTTCTACAAAACAGTCATCATGTCCATTTGGAAATACTGTATATTCTCAGGCCCATTAATACAAGTTTTAACTAATTAGTGCTTTTCTTTATCAGTCTGTGATTTCCTAGATACTAGACAACTATGTATTTATTAGTGATCAGCAAATTTCATTACAGATGACATTAACTGGGTAAGTGACTGCCTTTGTTTCTGTTTTAACTCTCGTTGGCTACATGCTACAGGGCAGGGAGGGGGAAAAAAGGGGCTAATCCATAATTTGTTTTCAATTTAGTAGAACAAAAACATAAATCAACAGCACGGCCTCCATTGCAGGGAGAGGATAATTTAACCCAAAATTTAAGAGAAGATGACAGAGTCGCACATACACACACTCAACTCATTAAGCATCACCGCTGGCAGAACATTTGCTGATATTTGTATGGCCATTATCAGACAGCCACACTATCAATTTGGGTTACATTACCCTCAGCGCCAGAGAGCCATCTGAATATCACATGGAAAAACAGGAACTATCCTTTCAGTTTGCCTCAGTCCTCGTTGCCAAACAGCAAACGGGTCAATAACCCATCATTATAGAGCTTCACACTTCGCTGGCTGCAAATTGACTGCCTGAAGGATTAAGGAGAAAGGCAATGATGCCAATGCAGGAGATGAGACAACATTGCTCATCTTTTCTACCTACTAAAAAAAAAAAAAAAAAAAAACCTGGGGAGCTCTGAAAATACTGGAGCTGGGCTAAAGAAAGAGAAGGCAGTGTGACAGGACATAATCCTGTCACTCGGGCTATTGTTGTTTAAATGGGAGGGGGCATACTTACTTGGATCAATGTCCTATCAATGTACAATATAAAGCACTAAGTGGGTCAAAGTCACATATAAGACAACGTCACTTTTGAATTGTGAATTGATCGTCTTGAATGAGATCCATTCAGGTAAAATAAACTGTTTGTTTTTCTGAGTGTCTCAGATATACTGTAAATCTCACTGCACCCTGAAGAAAGGTCGGCATATGAAAGTTAAAGCAGCAATATGAAAGTTCTGGAAATCAAGCCAAATATCAAGCCTTAATTAAATGTAAATGAGCAAGGTGGATAATTAACATAATAGACACCAACTCTGTTTTTTTGTGTCAGGTGGTAAAAATGTTCATTTCTGCTGTAAAGTTGAACATTTTAACATTTATTTTTGGAGCCAGACTCTAGTGATCGTTAGAGGAACTGCACTCGATTTATTTCTGGTATTCAATGTTAGCTTTGTTTTTCAGCCACTGAGCCGTCCAATAATGATGTCATTAGTCTTTGAATTTGCTTAATACCACCCCTACCTGGTACCGGTAAAAGGCGTGGGGCGGGGCTAGCAGTGGTTCATTTGCATTTAAAGGGGCAGGCACTGAAACAGACAGTTCTGAACAGGGCTGTTTTGAGCGAATGAAAAGAGCTGTGATGATCCTTGGGGTATTTTGACCAAAGCATGTCACAGACATGTCTTTAAGACACCTGGGGACTATTTTAATTTGTGGAAAAGGGGCAGAATATGTCTCCTTTAAGCCTGAAAGGTCTAATGTGTAACAACATGCTACATCCATTGGGGGCAGCACTGCACCTCTTCAACCCGTCTAGTCAAATTATAACAGACAGTATGTTCTTAATATGAATCCAGTGGTAGATGGCAAGACACATTACTGGTCCTTGGCTGGAGCATCATGAGGATGATGACATCATCACAAAGGCAGAAACAGGAAATTATGTTTTGTAAGTTTTCACTTACAAGATTTTGGTTTGGTGGTCTGAGCAGTATAAAAAATAATGCTACACAAAAACACTAGAACTAAATACAAAAATGTTTTAGGATGACTGAACTCCTGCTGGGCAGAATTTGTAAAAGCTATTGATTAGACAACGTGCAAACGATCATATGACACCATATCTGTGGGTGGCTGTGGCTCGGGAGGTGGAGTGGGTTGTGCACTAATCAGAAGGTCAGTGGTTAGAACCCCAGCTCCTCCTATCCACATGTCGAAGTGCCCTTGGGCAAGATACTGAACCCTGAGCTGTATGGATGTGTTTTGGAGTGGTCATTACAACTAGAGAAAAGCAGTCCATTTCCCATATAATTTATGTTATGGGCTGTGATGGTAGTCCGAGGTGTTAGTGTGATGTGGTTGTTGATGGTTGATGAGACCAGACACAGAAGAAGGAGCAGGTGCTGGTCCATCATTGAGGACGACTGGACAAGAACTCTGGTCCTGATAGAGAAAAACATGTGACAGGACAATTTGTTCAGAGCATACAAGCACTTTATATTCAGACCTATCAGATCTCTTATGTGTGTGTAATAAATAGTAAGGAGGGATATGAAAATTTGTGACCTGAGTAGTGAACCACATCTTTTTACTTACAAAGAGCTGTCTCCACTGATGTGAAGCTGTAGCAAGATTTACTCTAACTTATTTTCTTGCTTCATGGGATGGTGATAAATGTGTATTTTTCTATTTCTATACTTTAAAGCAAAATTCTGGATACATTGTACTCATTGTACCTTTAAATAAAACATCATTAAGTCACTTTAATGCCCTCAGAAGAACTGCCTACTTGACATCACGCCCCTGCTGGCACTGCTCATCACAAGCACCCTTTTTTTCTCTCAACACACATTATAAGGCAATACTCAGGATCACTCAACACAAGGTGCGAATTCAATAACATATCAAGGAGGGGATTTCAGCTGTAAGCAGCTCATGCACTGATAGGCTATTTACCACTTAACATCCAAATATGAAAGGACACTGAGGTGACACTGTGCACTTTCAAACTATTACTCTTTCATATAATATATTGGCCATAAAGGAAAATAACTGAAAGTGTGAAGTGTAATTATGCACACATCACATACATTTGCAAGACTATTGAAAGCAGCATGAATGAGGAAAGTACTTGATCGATGCCAGTCACTGTTCATTCAACACTACACCATGAGGCCGGTACCACGAAGGGGCAAGTGGGGGCAAGGTTTATTTTTGCCCCTGCAGTTTAAGTTTTGTGTACCATACGGAAAATCAGCAGATGCAACAATAATGGTCGAGACACATGTGTCATAGAGAGGAGAGTTTGAAACACCATCATTATAGAGCTTCACACTTCACTGGCTATTTAGGGTCATTTCAAAACCAGCTATAGTTGAACTCTGCTGTCCATTTGTCCACCTGTGAACTGGGGCGGACCTTGATCCGCTTCAACTGCCCGGTGTACGTCACAGGTTTGAGCTAAAAAGGCTCCTGTAGTTGGCTCCTACAGCTGCACTTCAAAATCTATTATTTGCAGAGAGTGGTAAATACACATGATACAAATATAAATCATCTGAATACATCATGATTAAAAAAAATCCCCATCACCCCAACAGAACACCGACTCTCTAAATTCAGATCCACTTGTGGTCCCTAGTGTTTCCAGTAGAATTTGAGGCAGAGCCTTGAGCCATCAGGCTCCTCTCCTGAGGAACCAGCTCCCAGTCTAGGTTTAAGAGGCAGTAACAGACCATTGATGCCTCTTTAACATTTAAAATTAGATTTAAAACTGTCTCTGACTTCTGAGCTGCAGCGTTGAAGACCCCATTTACACGGAGCAAAAACTGAGATATTTCCATGTGTTCTGGCCTTTGGTTTACACAGAAACAGAGCTTCAAGTCCCCGAAAACAACTACATTTGAAAGTACAGATTTGGAAAAAGTTTGTTTTCATGTTTGCATGTAGACAGGAGGAAAGTGAGACTTCAGAATGTTATGGTATGCGACAGAAAATAAATCAGTGTTAGTGTACATGAGCGGCCTGTGTTCACAGTTTGTTTGGCTACAAATGAACCTTGTGCTGTTTTGGAAAGAACATGTCATTTGTTCTTGCTGTGTTTTTTTCCAGGAATCTGATTGGCTAGAATGGCTGTATGCTTTTTGTTATATATAATTATATACTATACTTTGTTACTTATCATAAGGTCATAGCTGTTCGATTAACTCAAAGTGCACTGCCTTGAGACATCAACCTTCAGTTAAAGGTGGTTATCTATTTCCCCGCAATTAAATAAGAACAACACATTATTGTGCCCCAGGGCTTGCAAACTCATTATATGAATATGAGTATATTTCCAGACTATCAAAAATATATATATCATATTATTTTATGATGTTTTTATGTTTAACACCAGATGCAGTCTATTAGATCAAATGATACTAGCAGTGCTTGCTATAGAAGCTGTAACACCACTGTTAAATACATTATATGATGCTGTGTAATGATTCATCAGTGAATCAATCAAAAAAAAAAAGTGTATTGTGTCTGAATAAATGCTTCAGAGATTAAAAATTAAGAACATGAATCATGTAACTTGTTGTTTCACTCATTTGTGTAATTTAACATAACAATGAAGCACTGATGTAACACTGTCAATCTGCATACATTTGCAATATTATTACTGATATTCATAATGGAAAAAATAAGTATTATTTATAATGTTGTATTATGTACAGCAGAGAGAACAGTGTCAACCAATCTCTTACTCTGATACCACCATTATGATTCTATAGGGCTCAATGTACTGATATGTAATCATGATTAGGAATTGTTTTTTTCCATAACATGATGGGATGAAGAGGCAACACATCAGCACATCATAATAGCCAAAGCACAGCTGACAGCTTTGTGCTGATGTGAGTGCAACCCCACAATCTAAAGCCCAGGTCTTCTTCTTTATCTGTTTCTCTCAGATCCAGAGAAAAGTGGCTGGGCCGAGAGTGTGAGGATGAAAAGAGTGGGAAGGAGCAGAAATGTTTAATTTTGGGGAGAAAATGTGAAAGGACAGAAAAGAAATGTCAGTCAACGGGTCTTTAATACGGCAGCATATCCCACACAAGTCGGAGGGAGTGGCAGCGGCTGCAGGGAGACAGGAGCTGTTTCTGATTCGCTGATACGTTTTTATTATCTTCTGAATCCCGAACAAGGTGCTGGCTGGCTGACTGGGCTGCCTGGCGGAATAGCCGCGGCTGATGGGGCTAATGGAATTCGAATGCCGGGGCCTCATCTCTCAGTTGTGATGGCTGGGTGGCAGGTCCTGATGGATCGCCAGAGCTGAAGGCTCGCCTGACAGTCACGCTCGGCTGATGAATTGTGAAATGAGACAGACATACAAAAGCTGTGGGCAGCAAAGACCTGGACTGACTCCCCCACCACACACACCCACCCTCCCCCTCCCCCTCCTCCTCCTCCCCGGTCAACCGGTATGCTCTGTACGACAGTCAGCGCCATGACACTCCCATCCATCTTCCACCCTGACTTGTTGTTGGGGTAATGCGAGCAGCTCTGCAGGGCGCCACGGAGACACATGGCCCAGCCTTGGGACCTCGCCAAGTTTTTGAAGTCTTTTAATGACAGACTGTGGACATCTATCACACTGACATTCCTCCTGAATCCAGTCCTGACAGTATATCCTCCTCTGACAGGAGTGTATTATCTGCTTCACATCAGCATCTACATCAGGAAGTAAACTAAAGTGACTCCACCTCTTACAGGCTAGAGGGCAAAGACACGACTGTAACAAGACAAGGTGATTCAGAGAGGTTGTGTTTAACAGGGGCTGATGATTTCTGATGATTCTGAAACACCTCAGTCAGAATAAACAGACCCAAACCAAATGTAATTTACTTCGGTTTCACAGGGGTAGAACATTGCTTCTCCAAAACTGTAGAGTCCAATTAAATCATGTAAATGGTGAAACAAAACGTTGTCTGGTTGCCTTCTTTCTCTGCATGCTCCATCATGATGGGAATGCATAGTGACATTTATTCACTTGGTCTCATTCAACTGGTCTGCAGCGGAGAGTCTGTTTTTGATACAAACTCTCAAAGAACTGAACATCATCGCCTGCTTAGACAGTCGAAAACAAGAAGGAGTGAACTGTTTAAAAAAAAGTCCCAGAGAAACTCAGTGAAGCCAGGGTGGACCGGACCCTCGAGAAAACTCTGCAGACCGGCTACTATGTTCAATCTGCGTCACGTTACATGTAAATGGACACATTTGGAATGATTTGAATCAGAATGGAAAAAAAAAAAAATCTGCATGTAAAGCGATGGACAATGAGACAGGGGGGACTTAAACATGATAGTTTGTAATAGTGGTGGGACTGAGTCCACCAGAGGGGCTGTCTGTGGCAATAATTACAGAGCCTCCCATCGTAATCATAAAAATCCATAATTTAACAGCAGTTTGATGATGTTTCTTTTGTTAAGCAGTCTGAGCAGATGGCAGCTGAAGCATCCGAGATGTTTTTTTTTTTTTTTTTTTTAACAGGCCGAGGATTAATGGAAATCAGCAGAGAGTTGGATATGTCAAGAAAACCTCTGCCTGTGGATATTAAAATGACTTACGTGTTTATATGAAGACAAATTTCTTACTGTTTAATTATCTCTCTCTCTCTCCCTTTGCCTGTCTCTCACTGCTAATCTGCCCACTGCCAGCACTGGCTGTTTACGTGACCTGTAATTGTGATCAA
The DNA here is from genome assembly GCA_021432705.1 of Caranx ignobilis. Classification (NCBI taxonomy): domain Eukaryota; kingdom Metazoa; phylum Chordata; class Actinopteri; order Carangiformes; family Carangidae; genus Caranx; species Caranx ignobilis. The sequence continues at coordinate 4,511,377 of MU269980.1, forward strand.
ATTAAAATGAAGTGATATACTGTACCTCTCCACCACACTCTGATGTGGAGAGCTCTCCTTTTGAGTGTTTACCTCCTCCTCTGTCTCGCCGTCTCACGTGTGGCATTCATTTAAACTCCCAAAGTTGTCTTCTCAACTAATTGGTAACCAGTGGTCACATACTGCACAAAGTAACTGGCCCCATTTGCACAATTCATATTAGACTGCGATGTAGATCTAGTTGTCTTTTACCCATTAGAGAGCTTGATATAAAAGAGCAGAGAGGTATGCGCGCAATGTTCGAGGATGAATGGGAGCATTCAAGCATAGACCACCATCCAGACATTCAGCTATTTTAAATCCCAAGGTTTATTCTCATTAGAGAAAACCAGGAGACAAAAGATGTTTTGAAGTTCACCTAGATTGTCTCTCTCTTTCTAGACTCTCTGGTGAATGTGCACTGAGATTAAATAAAATCCATTTAAAATAACCTGAACTTCATTTCTTGCTGTAACATTTGGCGGAGCTTGTACTTAAGAAGTCAAATCCCCAATGAAAGATCTGTCGACCCTGTTTATTTGATTTTTAGTCCTATTGTTTTCCCCCCAAAATTTAAAATCTGGCCCATGTACATTTAGCTTCAATGGTTTTCCACAATGTAAAATTCTTAATGTGGAATACTATGAATAATATTATGTTCATATAAAGTGGAAGATGTAGATTGTTCCTCAATGTCACCTTCACCAAGTTCTGTTACAAGCTCATGTTTTAGGTCTAGGTCTAAATAGATCTGGGACCATGTTTTCATCTTACCAATCCATTCATTGTAAAGTTATTTTGCATACACACACTGTAATACACATACTTTCAGTTCAGAAAGTATCAGTGTAAGAGACTATACAAGATGGTACCTTTACATGCCACATTTTCCAGTCATACACATGTTATTTCACACATCTGGTTCTACCCTGCAGATGGCAAAGATATTAATGAGACCATCAGTCTCACAATGACACCAGCAGACATGTGTATGAAAGGATACAGCACGTAGTGCAGGTAGAAGGACAGAGCTTCTATACAAACTCCCTCTGTTGTGAGAAAAAAGTACAATTCCTTTGACACTGAATATTTTCCAAAGGAATTCAGACTCTGCCTGCATCATGATGTTATCACAGTAAATTGATCTAGCGCAGCAGCAGGCACTGAATCGGTTACCTTGAGGTGTCATCCACACTCGGAGCCCTCAGCATAGTGCAGCTGTGATCCGTGTGAGTCGTTGGTAGAGCAGCACAGTTGGGTTCAAACATCAGGAAGTGAATAAAAACAGGTGTGCTGTCATTTGTTCACATTTAAAAGGTCAAGTTCCTTGATCTCTGCTGAACTGCTTTTTCATCAACGCGCAGCTTTCATCTGATGAAACATGGCGGTACCTTGTCAGCAGAGTCTTCCACGGCATTCAAGTTAGCTGAGTAAATGAAGACAGGAAATAACTCTCCTCACCTGAACTGATGAAAATTTCATGAAATATATAAGAAAGGGGAATACAAGGAGAGGACCGGGGGAACACGGCGGTTTGGGATGACAGTTCAATTATTGTAGTTGATGGGATGGCAGCCTGACCCTTCATTTGCATACTGTAGAGACGATATTAACGGTGATCGCCATACCTCATGCGTCAGGTCCCCGGCAAAAAATGCTCAGCAAAGGATATTCATCATTTATTACAACTCATCCATGCTGCCTGTCCTAGTTTCACTGCCACTTTCACCTGATCAATGCTGTGCGCAAATAAGGAAGGACGAATCAAGCGTTGGTGTCTGATGAGAACAGGGACCGGGATGGTATGGCAGGGGAATGATATCTTTATAAGAGGATTTGTCAGATTGGGTTTCTTAGAGCGAGGGCAGAAGAGGCTGCAGAGACACATGTCCTCCATCTGGACACCATTAATGAGGATCATCTGCTCTCACAAAGTCCGGAGACAAGGATGAGGACATTTAATGCCCCAGAGGGACCGGGGGGGGGTTTAAAGGCACCGATGATGAGTCATAGCCAGGGAAGAGGACATGCGTGCATATACACCCTCACTGACCAGAAATGTCTCTGCAGAGTTGGAGTTGGAGACACATCAGACAGGACATGAGGGTGAGTCAAAGCCCCATATGTCCACATCTCAATGCAAATCAGTGGAGAAATTCAGACAATACAGTCTCTTTGTGGTTTCAGTGTTCACATGTGACATGAAACGTTCTGCTGCAGGTGCGGCCGACTCATACACATCCAGACTATGGACCAGTTAAATGAACCTAGCAAGCAAGTTGAGGATGAACATAGTTTGACTTAGCTGGATTTACTGTACCGTTCAGCTCTGTTTGTTTCCATCTGATCATCAGTAATCCTCTGACTTTCACTGCCATGTCAGTCAGGATATCAACTATGACATGTTATTAGATTATTTACTGATTTGATCCTAGTTGAAGTCTCACCTGCACTTATGACAGAGTGATTGTGAACATCTTAACAGCTACCATGGTCAGGTTTCTGAACCCAGTCAGTGTTGACGTTAAAGCTGTAAAGCAAAGCTGCTCCCTTTTTACTGTCAAAGGGTAACTTCATGTTCAGTATAACTTTGATGATTACTTTGTTTTGCTCCTCATACAGCTTTATCTTGTTAACCATGTGCCTTCATCAAATAATGAACATCATCGATTAGATTTGAGGAACACTTCCAGCAAAAGTCTAAACTGATTCTAGATGAGAGTTGTGCAGCTGTCAATGAAACTCTGAAACACAAGAGCTTTTACAGTATGTTATGAATTACAAATTAACAAAGGGAGAGAGAAAGAGGAGGAGACAGAAAGACACATGGAGAGAAAGAACTAACTCAACTTGAGCTCATCAGCTACCATTTCCTGTCCCGCCATGCACACTGCTGGGCGTCTGTATCAGATGATCATGTAAAAAAATAACATCTGTGTAACGTCGGTCAAGCTTTATTTTGCACAAAAAACAAACAAACTGATGAATAGTTAGTGTGGATGACCCTTGTTGACCCCCTCCTTCTCTGAATAATGAAACTCACACCCACTTTAGCATATCTGCACCGTTTCCACCTCCGCTGCTTCCTATTCCTGTTCACACTGCACTCACAACTATGACCTGCATCCCCTGCACACTGGAGAACCTGAGGGTTATGAGGCAAGATCTCAGCTCATAACTAACAGCTTGTGATTTATGAATGGTTTTACAGTGCTACCACTATAGAGAGTGACTTTTGCTGACTGTATAGAGGCGTGTGCATGATGTCTGTCTGTTAAGAGTTATGACAATAAGAAGTGGTGAGGTGTTTGTGGGAACTGTGGTGCAGGTCAGTGCTGGACTAATACATAAATAAATAAATGAAAAAATCTCTATATATGTCAGGTCATGTATAAAAACCTGAAAGTGCACGGCATACATCTTGAACACAATGTCCTACTGTACTCCCAGGTTCTTCGACTTGCACTACTCAAACAAATACAGAGACATCGCAAATTCCTCTGAAGGTTTCTGCAGCGTAGAACCAATTAATGCTGCCTGGAGCAACAATACATATTCAAAACACTGTGTTCACTTAGAAATCACAAGTTCACACCATTGTGTACAGAAGTCTCCCCCAACTGCGAGAATCCCACCCCAGAGGGATCAATTAAAAAGTTGAGTCCATGTGAGCATTGGAAGAAGAAACGGAGAACAGTGAGGATGTTCCTGAAGAGAGCTTGAATGATGTTGACTGCTGAAGGTGGATGCTGGAGGTGTTGGAGGTGGTGTTGATGCTGATCATGGTGGGCAGGGACTCCCTGTTTGTGACTCTCACTGATAATCTGACAAACTAGCACCTTTGCAGAAATGCTACAAAAGGGGGGAAGAGAGACGCTGCTTAAAACCGTCCCCTTTCCATTTGCAGATACATCATGAACATCCTCGCTTCAGACCAAATTCTGACAGAATCATTTCCCTTGAAAGGATTGATGCCCTGCCATTTCAATTTCCACACCAATTTTCTATCCAGTTGCACTCTACATGGTGACCCTTTGAACAGACCTCAAACACTATCAGCTTGGTTTGTTGGCTTGTCTCAGCAAGAGGAGCGTATCCATGAAAACTTTTGGCAATCTTTTTTTAAGCAGCTGCTGCTGTCAAACCCAAGGGCTCTGAAGGATTCACTTAGTTCTGCATTACTTATGAGAGAAGTGGCTATCCACGTCCAATAGCAGTGAAGGATGCAACAGGAGCAGCTTTGTGATTTCACAGTTGTTCGGATAAGTGAGTGCAAATCCACACAAAAATATCACACCTAGCATATTATTTGAAGATGCTGCAGTCTGTTTGTACAACCTTTCAAGACCAATTTGTCCCTATAGCAAACAATACCACAATGCAGGGGTGTGTCTAATTTCAGAAATCAAAGTGTTCACAGTCAGCGTGGCAGATGTGGGGGAACACTGAGCCTGAAGTGGACGTTTGCAGGAGAGAGCGAGAGAAAAGATTCTCTCCTGCAGTCAAGACCTGGATACAGATGATGCTTTCCTCACTATTAAAAGAGGAAGTGCTTAACTTTATTGTGACCTTACAGTCAGCACATCAGCATGGGCTGCGGATGTGAGGGAAAGCAAAGTTGTTTTATCTCATCAGTTCTTTGTATTGTGGAAAATTGTGTTTTTGTTTGACCACGACAGACGGAACAAAGGAGAAATCACAGACAGCGGCATCAGACAGGACCTCTGGTCACAGCAGGATGATACAGTGAAATTAATCTGCACATTTTCTCACATGTTTTTAGCAGCAGTGTGATCACTCCCAGTGGTGGCTGGCAAACAGCTGTAGCTGGCGAATTATGCTCTGACTCTCTGGCTGACCAGGCTAAATTATCTGTTTACTCCCCACTGCTCTCTCCACTGCCCCCGGCCATTTTATTCTCACCTTTGTACATCATTTTGTTCAATAAAAAAAGTTACCGAAGAGGCAAAACAGAACTCTCTGAGCTAACAAGCTTGCCAACAGTCAGTTAGCAAACGCTTCAGCTCGTTAACTGTGCTTGGCTGCTAATGGCACAAGAAGTTCACACGGTCCATTCAAAACATGGGAGTCCTGTCTTATGAGGGCCTTCAAAGGTGGAACAGCGACAGTACTACTCAGAGGGGGGGTAAATAAAAGTGAATGGTGCAACACAACTAATCTTCCTCCACTTTGGCTTTGAAGGCAGATTTATATTATACGGTGAATCTTTCATGATTTCATTGGAATAAATGGAAACTGCTGCATAAATGTAAAGTGTGACCTTCATAGCTGCAGAGCATAACTTTTACATGTCTGTTACATACAAGCCATGACTAGATGAGATAACACAACACTGATTAAACTTATCTGCTCCGTTGTTAACTACATGGATTACATCAGACTGCGGAGACCTTCTCAACGAAGCATGAAGAACTGCCATGTTCACGTTCTCACAGAAACCGGGCTGAACCAGAGCACCATGAACACTGAGATCCAGCTGGGGGAGCTAATGCTACATGAGTAACTTTGTTAGGCGGTAAGATAACAGGAGGCGGTCTTGCTCTGTACACCAACGAATCATGGTGCCGGAATGCCCTGGTAGTTCCCACTCACTCCCGTGTGAAGCCAGGATGCATGGTGTATGTGTTACAGGTGTTATTATGTGTATGTGTGACTGCCAGACACAAGCACCAGTAGTGTTTTTGTAATTGCCTGGGAATTCCTCCGGGGGGGTCCTGCAGTCGGCCCTGGTCGAATCCTGCATCAGTCTTTCCCCCTCTCTCAGCCTCCCCATTTCCTGCCTCTCTCAACTGTACTACCAAATAAAGGAAAAATCCCCCCCCCCCCCAAGGTCCAGTCTAAACGTCTTTCTGAGCTCTCTCCACATGCTCTCTCAAACAACAGTAAATCAGACCTTCACTCGTCCATTAATCTGATTAATACATTGCACTAGAAAATATTCCTGTGTCAGGACTCCTGCCTTCATTTCACTCAGGTGGGACAACATAATGGCATCACTTAAAATATTCAAGATTTTTCTCCTAATCTATATGCAAACTAATTCAGAGAGATGCCCCGAAATCTAATCAGATCATCTATTATGGAAGAAGAGTCTGTAATATAAACATGGTGTTTCTGTAAACGTCTTGTTCTGGAGATGTTGTGTTGGTGTGCAGAGACAAGACAGACAGACAAACTGTGTTCACACCCCATGTGGCACATGACGTCACACTGTACCCAAATGTGGGTTTAATATATCGTTTCACTGGGTCATATATTACTCCTCTTATTGCTGTGTGGGTGAGAAGCAGCATGATGCAACACAGTCTACCACCCACAGTCTCTGAAAAATAAGAAAAGGATGCTATTAAGAGAAAGCATATGGCTAATGAAGGCAATTTATTTCATATGTGCACTGTACCTTGCCGTGATTCTGTTAATGAATGTGTTGACAAAGGCATGAATGTACCAAGTCATCTTACAGTGATTTTAGTAGCAATTTGCACAAACTTTAGAATTTGTTATTTTTAATGAATTACCAGTTAAATGGGTTTTTCTTTCAAAAATGCATGAACAGAAGCTAATATCTGAAATTAAAAACTGAAACTTTTTTTGAAAAACATTTTTTCTCAACCTTTAACATTCATTGTACATGCTCATCTGATCCCAACCTACAACCTGAAAAATACAGTATGCTCACTGTGTAGGTATTTTCACCTGAAGAACTTGAAGAACTTGCATAACTTTTAAATCCAGCCTGACCAGGAGCAGAGCACAGATTGGTACTGCAGCAGCAGAGCAGCATCAGGTCCATCCACTGCAAGGACAGCATGGTACCAAAACAGAACACAGGTAATGTTGCAGTAAACTGCATAGTCAGGCATATGTTGGCTATTCCCCCAAGAACCCATGTGAATTCCCAGGAGTTCTGGCAGACTGATTTGCTGCAGGGGAGTTAGCCAGCTGCAGCTCGGCCATATGTTTCCATGTCATTAAAGGGGACGCCCTGGTTACACCCGCTGTACCACACAAAGATGCTACAAGCCAGCAGAATCGTTTCATTTCCAGTCCGTAATATGACCTAGAAAATACTGTGGATGGATGTCGCAGTCACAAGTGAATTCTTTCATTCATGGAAGTTGAAAAGAATTCCAACCAAACCTTTTTTCAGTGCGAGAGCAAAGCAAAGCTTAGAGGTGGTGCAGCTGCAGAGGCAATTGAAAGAAGCGAGTAGGCATAAAGAAACACTAACACATCATGCATTTATTATTCATGAGCAATATAAAAACCTTTAATAAATGGGTCACAAAGTTATATTACAGCATATGTTGTGTTCAACACTCACAAACACATTAGACTGACTATAACTATAACTATGATGTCCAAGGTAACTTATCAATCAGTGTTTGCCAAATGCATGAGTAAAAAATGTGCTTTTGTCTGCCTGTAACTACATTAAGCTTTGTTACGCTGTCTTGTGAACCATTTATTAGTTGTTTATATGCTCCTATAAAAACTAAATAGGGGAAGTGGAGTGTTAAAGGGTTGTCATATTTATACTGACCAAAGGATTCGCAATTCTTACTCCTGAGACCTGAGGAACTGACAGAAGAAATATCTGTGTCTCAGAAAGTCCTGATGCAGTGGAAGTTAGTCCTTCCATGTGACTCACATGTACATACTGACAGCATATTGTTTTTCTACAGCAGTCTTTCTTCTTCCAAGCTGTTTCAATGTCAATATTGAATATTTAAGTCCTGGCAGATTTGGAACACCTGTAAGCACTGGTGGTAGAAGCAGGTGTGGTTTAATGCTACAGCTCACACAACTCTGGAGGCAACTACTGCCACTTTAATTAAGGAGTCGGGCACAAACTGACCATTTTCCATCATCCTGTGAGCGAACATGATCTGATTTTGTGTTGCCCTCGGCTTGAGTATGCAAACATCAGGGCCTGGTGAAAGTAGCTGGTTACCTGGGTGAGGTACGCAGCCTGTCACCTGCAGCTCCTCATCTAACAGCTCACTCTGGCCTCTCCTCGTTGCATCAGTGACCATTGTCTTACCCCTTGTGTCTGCATCTGTGTGCATTTCCTGTGGCAACGTCATAAATTCCACTTAACTCAGGGTAATACTGTCGATATATAAATACAGCAGTGCTTTCATCAGTGGTCAATAGTGACTCAGACACGGCCCCTCCTCCCCTTCTCAGGGAGAGAGAGAGAGGGAGCAGTGGTCAAGAGAGCTAGAGAAAATGAAGAGAGGGGAGAACAAAGAAATGAACCTGAAAAAATAAAACAATATTTCTGATTGTTGCACAGCGGTTATGTTCTGAAGTACAAAAAACAAACAAACAAAAAAAAAGCAACTACCCAGACACACAGATCTGCAGCTCCCAATGCATCTGTGCAGAGGAGAAAATGCTGTAACCTGTTTACCAGTCACATGCTGACACACTGTGTGCATCATTATTGTCTTAGACCTTCACACCTGCAGCCCTGAAGGATGACACCTAGAGACATGAAGCAGAGCAAAGCAGGCAGTGGGCAGGGTCTTAGCAGATAAATGCACTACAACACACTTAGAGGGTCATAATATAACCTATACTGCATTTGTTGCAACATGGTTTGTTTGGTGGTGATGAGCTTTGACCATCATTGCAAGACATTGCAACATGAGGGATTTAATTCTCCCTCTGAACAGTGGTTGGGTGAGGATTCAAGGCAGGTCGAAGGCTAAGCGAGCTGGAAAGTATAATGAGACAGACTGGGGCTAGCTGGCTAACTTGCTATCTTCAGTGGACGAAAAGACATGATAGTAAATTGGTGAGTAAATGAGTGACCTCTGCTGCTGCTGAACTCATAATGCTTCTTCTTTAGCTGTGCCACAATCACAAAGTTTACAACAGCTCCAGTATTTAGTAGAGAATTTTCTAAATTGCCACTTCAAGTTACTTAATAATAGTCTCAGTGGTGAACTGAATGGGTATCGTCCTCAGCAGCACAAGGCTGACACAAACTTTCTTTTTTTATTGAATACTCTCCCCTGAGCTTTGTTGCTACCCACAGCACATGTCTGAATGCTGACTTAGGCTCGTGTTACACCATCCGACAGAAAGGGAGATTTCATAGCTGCTACATTTGTGGTCAGCAACGTGTCCATCACAGCTTTCTTTATATAAATGTACGTAGGCACAAAGGCCCAGCAGTGTGTCTCTGCAGTCTCTGCTCAACCTCTCAGAAACATTATTAGTCTTGAGAGAGGTAAATGTCCTCGGCTGGTCTGAGGGGCCTTTTGGCCAGCCGCCTCCCGCTGTCACTGTTTGGTATGCAGGGGCTGAGATGCATGTTGTTCATCTGCAGCTCCCTCGCTGACTGGAAAGCTCTCCTCGTTCTCTCTCTCTCTCTCTCTCTCTCTCTCTCCAGGCTAATTGACTGTAATGAAATTGCCGGAGACAATCTTGAGAGCAGACTTAATTGATAAAGGGAATCATGAAAATGAGAAAAAAAGAGGAGAAGGTGACAGAATGTGGAGGCTTTTGGAGAGTCCTGATGACATTTCGCGCTATCTCTGAGAAAATAATTGCGTCTGCCTGGGTGCATATGAGATTGGTGGCGTTCGGGGTGGTGGTGGAGGTGGTGGTGACTACAGGGCCACTGATTGTGAATGCAAGATCTCCTCTGGCAAACAGGGATTTTTAACCATTGGAAAATGATGACAGCTGTTTGCTAATGATAAATGGAGTAACCCCACCATCATGATTAGATGCATTTTTAAAATTAATCTTCTCTCATTGTCAAGTGATTATCACAGGCATCACACTGTGAAAAACATATTTCCCAGCGCTCATGTGGTGAGGGGTGTGAGATACAGCAAAAAACAGCCCCTTCTGTTACAGTAGATAGTAAATATAAAAGCTGCTGTTTGTACAGTACACATGATGTCAGGAGACCTACGGTATTGACCGGTTGAGCTGGGATGGTAAATATTGAGAAGATATGAGGTCCAGCAGCATCAGCCTGGCCACTCTGTGTATCTGCATCCATCTGTGCCGCTGTACTGATCTGTACTGAAATCAAACATGTCTTCCACAAACATCTTCTGCACTGAATTTGTTTTCTGCTGCGTTTAAAAAAACATTCATATTAAAATGTGTTTTTTATTCAAAACTAATGTAAAAAAAAAAAAAAAAAAACAAGAAAAGAAATGAGGAAAGTGTAAAAGCTGTGTAGCTGTTGTAAATAAGCAGGAAATTACAGTGGAAGAAGTCAGAACTGCTCAGCAACACAATCCACGCTTTTCTTAAAAACACTCAGGGTGGTGTTTATAATGTGGGGGGGCCTGATTAATGATAAGAGGGGCTGAAGCCTCCCTGATGAAAATTAGACAGCAATTGTTAAAAAAAAATGCTCATGGGGACCTTCACAATGTAGCATTCATAGGAGATTGTTTGTATAGTAGGAGGGGGTCCACAATTCAGTGTTGGTTTAAAAATGAGAAAGCTATTGACACAAATGTGAAAAGCCCCCATGGACCATTAGCATGCACGTCTGAAACACTTCCTTCTTCAAATTCACTTCATTCAATTATATTACAGCTTTGCCTTTTCAGGCCTCTACTATAATTCAAAATGCAATAAAAAAGACTCAGAAAATCACTGTGTGATTTAACTGTTCACAATTTACACGCAACAAATGACCAGGGGTCATAGGTCACGGTGTCATGAGTTTTCCAAGGTGGATATTTTACATGCAGTCATTTATCAAGGGCTATGAACGACGATAAACAATTTCATTTACTCTGAGAGCTGCTCACATATAGGCTGCTACTGTACGCTCTGTATACAAGTGCTCATTTGGGAAATTAGCCAGTTTGTATGCTGAGACACCACAAACATGACGGTCAGAAGAAGAAAGGAGTAACACCTTCACTAGAAACCTGCCAGTTTCTTTCTTCTCTTCACTCACTATCACCACCAAGCTAATCTCCCATAACCTCTGTGTATTCCTTTAACAGGTCTACTGATGGCTGCAGTCCTCCGCTCCTCATGCATGGCTAGCTGAGCTTGTGAATAAGGTCAACACAAAGGGCTCCATGCTGCCAACACCGTGGCTGCATGAACATCTGTGATGGGGAGCTGGCGTAGTTGGCAGGCGCCGCTGCCAGCTGTGTAGACCCAAGGATCTGCCCGTCCCAACGGAGCGCCGGGGCCACAATGCTGCACCACGCGGCAGAATTGCAAAGCGAGCCGACTGTCTTCTCATCAAAATATCACTCTGCTGCCATGCAAGCTGCTCACTGCCAACACCTGGGCTCCCCAGCGCTCAGGGAATATAAAGGGAAGAGACACACAACCACAGCAGCCAATGGCAGCATTTAACTTGCCAGGCAGACTTGAGAAAAGTTTGGAATATTGCTCTGCATTTACTGAAAAGTGAAATCCAATGACGTCGTGCGACAGACAGAGGCGGCGGGTGTTGTTGGAGGTTACTGAGGCTGCGAGAGCTGACAGATGATGGATTTTATGCATTCTGACAAGCACTCCAATGTAATTACATTTTAGGAAGACTGTGTTCCAATAACCTCTTTCTAAATGGAACAAGGCTCAGATGCAATTTTTGTTGAGAAGAAGCGACAAAATAAAACGACAACAACAAAAAAAAAAAAGCCTTAATCAGTAGAAGGGTACTGATTGTGTGAGGTGCTCAGGGTAGCCCCTGTTTAGAAGCAGAAAAAAAAACAAACCAAAAAAAAAAAAAAAACAACATCTACAGTGTACCATCAGCTCCCAATACATCACAAGTATGATGGCTCACCTTTAGGGCTGTTACACACAGTAAGTGATTGCCACCTGGAAGTCGTTCATTTTCAACAAGAAGTGAAGGGCCGGGTGAGGAGCTGTAGGCTGTCTGCTGCTCAGAGTGGGGCTTGTTCATTAAACAGAAACAGTCACACTGTGGAGTTATTACTGAGCTTCACCGCTGAAAATGACACGTCTGACTTTTCAGTTGTACTGCGAGGTTTCCATGAATTATGGCGGTTATGGGAGGGAATTTGCATGTCAGCGTAAGTAGGTTGATGAACTAAGCGATGTTAAATGTGTATTGCGCCGCACTCCGTGATATTCTGCCCCACGATTGGCAGAATTTTCCTCCAAGTTTTAGAGTATGGCTCAATGGATGACTTGATACAGGAAGATTTGCAGATTAAAAGGTTAACATGAGGATCCTGACATCACACGTGTTGCCTTTCAGTTTTAGAGCTGGTGTGAAGAATATACTGATATCTGTGGACGTGTCCAGACCTTTGCTTCAAGCTGCCTCTGAGCTTTGAGCCTACCAGGAGCCAGAGCACATCCTCAGGAACTGCAAATGGTGGGTCTCAAACCAACAGGAGAATCTGGTTTGTTTTTGTACATATCCAGTATGTCCAGTAGCTCAACAGCTAATGTGATAATTAGTACAATGGTTTTGTAAGATAAAAGCACTGTAGAAGATATAAAAATAGAAATTGTCATATCTGGGGCAAGTGGAAATAAATGAAGGCCTGCAGAGTGACACTCATTATCATGAAAGCGACCGAAGCTTTCTGTAGCTCTTCAACTACATCATGGCGGATGCGGGATCCACAGTGTATCTTTGCACTGTGATTAGAATTAAGCCTCCTCAGTTTGAGGAGACTCAAATGTGCTCATCGAGTGTGCTCAAAGGAGACATATTATGTTGCTTTTCCACAAATTAAATTAGTTCCCAGGTGTCTTAAAGACATGTCTGTGACATGCTTTGGTCAAAATACCCCGAGGATCAAACATCACATCTTATCACAGCCCTATTCAGAACGGCTGGTTTCAGTGCCCTGTCCCTTTAAATGCAAATGAACCACTGCTTGCTCTGCCCCGGCCTTTCTACCAGTACTTGTACTCACAGGTAGGAGTGGTATTATGCAAATTCAAAAACTAATGACATCATTGTCTGACAACTGAGGGAGCAGCTTGTAAAACCACATGGATGTCAACCTGTGGAGCCTGAAGATTACAGATGTTTTTACCAATTCTCACATTTTGGAGGCCGGAAAGCAACTCAAACACCCAAATATATGTTAAAGAGCCTTCAGAAAGTGATATTTCCATAATATGTATCCTTTAATATCTACCCACAGCCAGGGGCAGCTCAGCTGGGCTGTAAATTGAAATTATCATCACATAGTGGTGTATTAGTGGTATCAGCAATGTGCTGTGGGGAGCAGCGAGGTCAAAGGTAACAGGGGGGTGTGATGATATGAACTGGTGGGAAAGAGCCGGGACAAGTTCAGACACCGCCCTGTTCCACTGGGTACTTTTGGAATAAGAGGGGGAGGAGTGTTCAAGGATACTGGTTAGAGTGATGGAAATGGCTCTGTGATCCTCCATTATCTGTCTTCCTTTCCTCATAATGTACCTTTCCCTCTGCCCCATCGATTGCGGCCACTGGATGTTGTCATTAAATCAATTCTTCCCAGAAGAGAAATGGTTTGTGTATGAACAGTCCTTGCCCTTACTATCAATGACAGCGCTAGCAGCAGCATTGAAATGGATAACGATGAAACCAGAGACAACTGGAGTGCATAGAGCAGGAAATGTATTTTCTGCTTGCTCGAGCCATTCTATTAGGCATGCATGTTTGTTCCCAAAGAGGATAGGATGCCACATACACGTGGGCTGCCAAACAGAATATTTCCTGACAGTCACTTATTCTTCCCCTTTTCAAGGATGAAAGTAATTTCAGAAACATTCAATCCCCCTACATAAAATCCACAGAGGTAGGGCCTTTTTTTGTTTGTTTGCAAAACAGCAAAGAATAACTTTGAAGTGCTTCAACAATATGATGCCAGGATGCAGAACGTTGATGGGCGACAGAGTTTCTATAAGCCTAATAATTTCCTTCCTTCTTCCTCCATCAGTGGCCTAAGTGGGCTCCTCTACGATCAAAGTGCTTTTACAGTATGACACAGATAACATGTGGTTTCAAGTAATGGAAGAATAGGTTGAGCTACATAGCACCACTGCTCAAAAACCATGCTTCAGCTGCAGTCCTTTAAGTAATTGCTAATTTTAAAGGTAACATTGAAATGTGAATTAACCACAGTCGTTATTTCTCCACTTGAAATACCTCAAGGATTAATTCCAGAATGAATCACAAAGATCCAGGCACCACATTAGACAGAAACCCTCTCTGAAACCAAGATGTCACTCAAGGTGGGACCGCATCTGGGTTTCTAACATTTTGTCACCAAATCCCAATCGGAGCAGTTCATTGTCTACCGAGGGGACATCATCAACCTTCAAGATAGAGAAAACAGCATTGTGGGAATGTCAGTCTGTGCAGAACCAGCGTGATAGTCATGACATCTACAACTGATTTCCTGTGTCTTCACAGGTGCACAAGACCTTGTTTTTTTGTGTGTTTCTTTTTCCCCTGCTGCACAGGGAGGAAACAACAAAGAGAGGAGTGTGCAGCACAGTAGAGCTCTTCTGCCACCAAGTGGACAACTGCATCCAAAGCCCATACTGCACATTCAAACACACATGCCTTTCACACACAGAGGGAAAAAAATCACACACCCACAGAGAAAAATCTAATTTGGCAGGATCATTGTGCAAAGTCACCTTTTTTAAAGTCTTAATATGGCCAGCAGTAAGAAATACCTGAAGCACCCTGGTAAGGTGCATCAGGGCAGACACAAAGACTTACACAGGAGCCGGTCGGATTAGCCGGGCTTTTGTTTCTCCATGAAAACTTAAAGTTTCACTGACTGTGTCCAATTTGCCCACTCAGAACCCCCCTTTGCTTTTAATTAGCGTGTCTCAGGGGGACCCTTATCTGTAATGGACTATGCTCATAATGAGGCTGTTATTAAGTCGTTTTCCTCAGGGCTGATAGACTCGCAGCCACCTATGGCATGTAGGCTGATAATACTGAACCTCAGTTAATTCCAATTTCTTTTCCCCCCGAAAGGTGCACTCAGAGGTTTTTACTCCCCTGGCCGAGCACCAGACACACAGATAGTCATGCTGTCAGAAGAAAAAGGAAGTGTGGGGGTGGGGGAAATGTGATGAAGATTAGGGGATGAAGAGTAAATGGGTTTTGCTCCCTTCCTCACTCTTCTCCTTTGCAGAGTCAGGTCTTATTCTAATAACTGAACGAGGAGATACTCAGGATGGCTCCCTTGGCCTTTCAGAGACCTGGATGGCTGGCTCACAGGGTGGTATGATCTGCTCTAATGAATGGGACTTGAAGTGAATGGGCGCTTTCAGGGATGGAGGAGAGGCAATCTAGGGTGGGAGGGACCTGCCTCAGGGCCGACGAGTTCGGTACGACATTCGGTGCCTGCGGGCCATGTTCAGAATGTGAAATTCAGAGAGAGGATCTCTGCACTGCAAGGACCAGACTAATGCCAGCACCGCTTCTTTACACTTCTGAGGAACTAAACAGTCTCTTAGTTTCTACATCATGATCATCTAAACTCAGGCTGGAATCCTCCTGGCTGTATGCTAACCTGTCATTGCTCTCTTGAAGGACACTGTAATGAACAAACCTCCTCAGTGACCATAGGTCATAACAGAATGCCAGCAAACAGCTGAGGTTAACCTTGAGCATTTCAGAAGTTGCCTTCGCAGGTGCAGCTGTCTGTAAATACAATGTGCATCATTAATATTAATACTCAGATGTTGTGAATGCTGTTTCACTGAGCAGAACCACAACATGCTTTCAGAGATTCTGGAGAATAATGAGATTGAATAATACATATACTTCATGTGATGCCTGTCTGACCTGTGAATAGCCCTGACACAAGTATAAAATATTTAACTGGACTGCATGGCTATACTCTCTGGCTGCTTGGTAATCATTTTCCAAGATGGCAAACTATTAAGTAAGATTTCCTACACTAATGATCAATTACATCGGTGTCAGTGGGACAGAAACTCATATGTAGTAAGTGTAGTACGCTTCATTAGGCTGTGAATCCAGTAAACACATCTCACTGGGGTGTTTATTCTCAGTAATATTTGCAGAATCTAATAATTTATGTTTTTCTGTCTCTGCGTGTCGAGGAGACAGAGACAGTCGTTCTGGTGTTATTCAGAGGGAGGAACATCACAGTTGCATAATGACCCTGGAACTAACCTCACTAATTTACATGACTGCTTCAAAACTGAACACAGAATAAACTAAAGCTGTATCTGGATCTGCATGAAGCCTGAAGCCTGTGAGACTGTGGAGCTTGTGAGGAGTTTACAGGTTACAACAGAATGCAAAATGCAACAGTGGAAAGTGGGTGATCATTCTGTTCACACTTAATATGTGCAAAATATTTAACAGGAACATTCTGTTATTTTTATCTTTTGGGGTCAGCACCAAGCCAGAAGCTAAAAAAAAAAATAAACAAAACTGCAGCTATCACAGCAGCTGCAGGTACAGTCCATCAAACCAATGAGCCGGTGATTTCAAAAATAAAACAACTATGATAAAAGGGTTTTAGTTGCTGGGTCCAATAAATCATCCTGTGAAATGTCCAGTTTATTTCAATAAAAAATGTTCCTGTACTGAAAAGTACAAGAAGAAAAAGAAACTGAACTTCTCAGAGGAGACCATGGGTATGCACGTACATACAAATGTGTGCAGGTGGCTCATGCAGGTGGTGACTGCTCCTGCTCAATGATGGGTTGAGCTGAGATGCAAATGTCCTGTTAGTCTGACAAGTTGCAGCGTGCAGCTCTTGCAGGAACGCTATGTTTAAAACCAGTAGAGTCTTCTACGCAACAGCTGCTGTAGCTCAACTCACTGTTCTTCTCCCCTGGTGAAAATGAATGATGGTTGTTTTTTCAATGTGCAGTAGACTGGGATCTGAGCTGTTTTGGAAGCTCAGTGCAGATAATGTTGTTTTCAAGCAGCACATGATTTGTGCATCATATTTCATATTCCTCAGATTTAAGTGCACAACGTGACTTGACAAAAAACAGAGATTTCCTGTGAACATTACTCCTTCAGACTGACACTGAACGCATCATCTGGCTGCTACCCCATCCACAAATAGCTTTGGCAATCCATTTTTAGTTATGATGCTACAGCGCTGCCCAAGCTCAGCACTGCCTTCCTTATATCTGCATGTTCTGTCACTGACTATTCAACTTTAACAACTCCAATAACAATATGTCTTGCATTTATTTTTAAAGGCCTCCTTTTTCTCATATTGGTTGTACTGTTGATGCTGTTAGGCTTCCGATTGCCCACAGGCTACAGACTATGAATAGACAGAGGCAGAGGCTGGTTTTATCCATCTGTGAGTGAACATCTTCAGCTGAGGGTTTAATGTTGATATAATACAGTACTATGTTGGGCAGTTAATGTGAAGGGAACACCAGATCTATGGCACTTACTATATAATGCAAACCTGCACATAGCAGGAGCTGCCAACGTCGACAAAGTCACAGCTAAAAAGGGGAATAAAAGGAGATTTCTGTATTTCTGTTGCTGGAGTTGGATTTTGGAATGATGCTCACTACATTTCACAAATGTATAACCCGTTGGTTTTTAGACAAATGGTTGTTTGGCCTTTTTTCAGAGTTATAATATATATTGTTTTTCCTCTCATTTGTTAATTAATTGGGCTTTTATGCAGGATAGGGACACATAAGCATTATGCTTCAGCCTATACCTTTTCAGTCGTAACCATCATAATTAACATTTTGTGTTATGTAGCTTATTACTGTAAAAAATATTGTCATGTGACTTAGTCCAGGACTTGTGATCTCACATGCACAGCTCTGAATGCTTTATTTAGTTCAGTCAAATAATACTTGATATAAGCCAGGCATAAGAAATATGTGGTCATGTTGGAAACCGTCAACAAATTTGGGTGGTTTGTTCACATTCTGGTGCATATTTGGACTCCAATAATAATCTAAAAGAAATGCAATATAATCAGTCACAGATTAATTAAAGTGAGATAAATGTGTGATTGAAAGCTAATTTGCATCAAGAATGAGAGAACGTTCCATGGGCTCATTGTGACACTGGCAGAATCCTGCATCAGACCTGAGCTACAGGTTCCACCTGCTGATCTCAGCCTGGAAATCAGTCTGCTGGCACCTCTTAGACGTGTGACGCTGCTAGTGAACACACAAGTTTTTGTTTAGGAGGCTAGTTACCAGCAAAGATGCACATCTGACACTTGTTATATATGAACATGTTGCAAACTTGTCTGCTTGTGCATACTGATGTCACTGTCACTGCTGATTGGACCCTCTGTCTTCAACCATTTTCCAGTCGTGATGTGCAGAAGTGTTCAGCTGTTAGAGGCAGGGTATTATAGAGAGGGAAGGGCTCCAACTGTTCGCAAGTAAGTTACTGTAGTGTTTATGTGCAGTGTTTTCTGTATGGAAACAAACTGGGTGTGTACAACACTCTAAATGTTCACACACAGCAGGCTCTTTTAACTTACACTGTATCTTTTAGCATTTTTAGACAGGGATGTCATCACCGAGTTAGACACATTGCAAACACACACACACACAACGCAAATGCCACGACAACATTGACTGACAGTAACAACCGTAAGTACCACCTTTCCCCTGTTGTCAAGACAAAGACCAGTTTTAGATGATTTTTTCTTTCATCCAGCTCTAAACAACCAGCTTTTCTGTGAGGAGTGTAGGACTGGACTCTTCTACTGGGTGTAATCACCCACATCCTAACACTTGCCTCAACTCCAGGGTTCATGGGAATCTCCCCACCTAACTGCACATCACTATAACTTATGGTGAGAAGTCTACTACAGGGACAGCAGGGTATCTGTTATTTTTCACGCTCTTCTTCCTTTCTTCTTAACCTCTCTTCCTCCTCCATAATCCTTTCCTCTTCCTTTCTTAGCCTTTTTTTCTCCCTCCTCTATTCTCCTCTTTTCCTCTGTTAACCGCCAACATTCCCTTGTTCCTCTTGTCTCTCCCCCTCTTCTTCTTCAATCTTTTTCCTCTGTTCTTTCTGTCATTATCTCACTAAATATAGGGATCCATTTAGGGATTTGTCAGGTAAGTATATTCTGGGCCCATATTTATCAAGCAATTGGGGCTCTCTCTTGTGCAGAAGGTGGAGAGGGGTGGGGGCATTAATGTAGGCTTGATAAATATGGGTCCTTTCTTTTGGGCAGCAGGGTGATTCTGGGGTTTCGTACTTCTGTTGTCACCATGGTGTGTGGGTTTTCCAACCAAATCACAGGACAACAGATTTGAGACACAGCACCACAGCCATCTGAACTTGAACTGCTTTAGTAGCTTCGAGTCATAAAAACTTTCCAATGCCTCCTACATTGTCAGATAACCATACTTCTCCATATTGTAGCCATAAGCTGCTCTTTCAAGCTTCAGCTTCTCGCATGAACAAGCAGTTCATTTAGCAAGTGATGTGAGTGCATCCTTCCTGTGCTCAGCTCATCACAGCCACTCTGCTGCAAATACCCATCAGAACAAATCTCTTATTTTTTCAGTGGACACAGTGGAAATCTATTGAGGTAAAGTACCTGACTCAACGAGATCCCCTCTATTTCCAAAACCTCAACATGAGGGGTTCTGGTATTAACTGTCCATCTTGATAATAGAACAGAAAAAAGATGTGAAACACATATTGGAGAATTCCTGAAAAACTTCACATCTATTAGACTTTGTACAATATACCTCCACATGAAGTTCAGCTGAACCATCAATTTTCACAGTGTTTCTCCGAACTTCTCAGAACAAGGAGCAGTTAAGCAAGGAAATAAATCCACACCATAAAAGGTGATGCACAGGAAGTAATGTTAATGAGAGCTTTGAAGATCAAGATTACTGAAGCATCACTGATACAGGAAGTCATCTTTAGAGTGTACAAAAGCATGTAAGCAAACAGAAGAGTTCACCTAATAACTGCTCTCACATGCACAGTGACCAACCATGAAGAATCCAACATGTAGTAGATTTGATGGAGAGAGAGAAGAACTAGTATCAGCACCAGGGGTGGGACAAAATATCAACACTGAAACTGCACTGCCTCCTCTGGTGACATGATATAAACACACTGTGTTAAAACATTATTTTATCATGCAGGCTCCTTACATACATATTTGATGCATCATGATGGTGCCCATCAAATGAATGACACTGACCTTGTGGTGAAGAAGAAGACACTCACAGAGGGAATGACAGCAGACAACGATGTCCAGCGTTCTTTCAAATTAAAAGTCTGGACCCACTTTTACAACACTCACCACACAAATGAAATCAATAATGTTGACTATGACACTTCTCTGTCATCTGAATCATACCTACCTAGTTTATAATGTTTCATTATTTTCTGAGAGAGAAATGTGTTTGTGATTCATATTGATTTATTTGAGACACTTTGTCTCCAGAACTGCTGCTAGTCACAGCAGATGTAAAGATGGACAATAGTCTATATGGTTCTTAACCTGAGGAGAGATGTTATGTACATGTGAGAAAAATGTTGAATAACTAATTTCATTATTCTGTTTTCTCATATTAAAGCCTACTGTACCACTGTGATAAGCCAACGATAGGCACCTGGCTGCTGGACAACACCATGTCCTTATTTACTGTCAGATATCTGAATATGTGGTAAAAAAGATTATGTCCATGGCAATAACCTAAGCACCCAAATGGACAATTTGTTAGCAGGAGTGAAAAGGGCAAAAGAACTGGTACTGAGTCTGAAGTGTTAAACAAAATGGGAAATGAGCTCCACCTGCTTAACTGTTGTCATTAAAAAGTCCTGAGATGGTGATGGTGTTGTATGTGGGCCGAGGACGATTTTGAGATTTTGAGTTGGAAAAGGTTGTGGGAACTGTTCCTCTTGTGAATTACCCCTGATCCCTGCTGTACTGTCTTTTAGGCAGATTTTTCCTCTTCTTCTACACAGATGTAATTTAGATTGTTGTCTTGCTATTATCAGACATCATAGAAGTGTGATTTCAATGCTCTGATATTCAACATACTGTGATTGTTCCCCTAATTAGCACCGAGTGAAGAAAAACTTAGTGAGGAGTCTGCAGGGAAAGGGCTTAAGAGGAGATTATAGAGAGTATAGTATTCTAACCAACAGGAATGGCATGTCTACTGTATCACACTGCAGAGCAGGAAGTGGGGGCAATGCACCTGTAAGCTGGTTTTTCGACAATCGTTAAAATCCAAGAAGAAGAAAATGTTTCTGTGCCATTTTCAGGTGAGGCTGTATTAATCCTGAGACTGATCTCACATCAGGCAGACCGTTCTCCATCCACACAGTCACAACTCAGAGAGCCTGGATGAAATGATACGCTATTGATCGGTCATTGATTAATGGGATATGCAAAGCAAAGCCACTCCAAAATAAGACTCATTTTTCCTGCTTCATTCCCAGACAGTTGTGTTTGTGTTCAGGTGATGAAGATAAATAGCACTGCCTTTGCTTGGCAGAGACAGAAGATGGGGCTGGTGCTCTACCAGAAACATCCTCAGGTCTGTCAGGCTCCTTCCTCCCTGCTGCTACAGGCTGCTACAGGCTGCTACAGTCAAACACTATGTAATTGTCTTTTTGTCAATGGCATTCAACCAAAGCTGATCCAGGTCTCCAACAGGCAATAACATTTAAACCAACAGTCCAATTCACATTTGTTTTGGAACCAGTGACTGGATCTCCATATGAAAACTAGACAAAGCTGCATTTATTTAGCAGTGTCAGATAGCTGCAGGGGCCTGGGGAGTGCAGTCTGATCCAACAACAAGCATCCCTCCTGCATGTACTTTATGAATAAAAGAATGGTTGCTCATATTCTCATAATCTTTTTTGTGAAATTCAGCCCTGGAGGACCTGGTAAGTAAATATCCTAATAAACAGATACTTTGAATTTTTAAATATTTAAAGGCCAGGGGAAGAGGGGAGAGAGGGCAGAGGCACATTGTACATTGTAAATGGGTTGCATTTAAATAAAATTGGCAATTTTTCAAACCGTGGACGTCAGCCGGGGGCCCAGAATGGTCAGATGCAGATGCCATTTCTAAAAGATATATATTAAAGATGCCTGCACCTGCTCCTCGGTGGAGTGTCTGTCTCTTCTGCTGCTGAAGCCTCTTAAATCATCTGACAGAATCAACAGCTTTAGGTCTGTCTTTTAAAATGTTCAGGGCAAGTCAAAGAAAGTCTCATATTTTAGATTCTAACAAAGACCAGTGAAAGGTCCAGTGTTTTATACTGTGGCTTTGCATCTCCTCTCTCAGTCTTCTCTCTGGAGCTCCAGTAACAACAGGTCACTGAGCTGACTGTTTCTGAATGATGCATTAAAGATATAACAGGTTTCAGATAAATTCAAACTAATGCAAGGTTGAACGATGGGCTCACGTGGGTGTGGACTGGGGACATGGCTGAGGGCGGTGACTGCTTTGTTGTGACATCACAGAGTTACGTCCTATGGCCTGTTTTAAGGCTGTGTTCATTTCTCTGTGGGCACAGCCCTTTAATACTTTTCTCAGGGGTAATGCAACACAATGTAGTTTTTTTTTGTTTGTTTGTTTTGTTTTTACCTTAAAATAATGTTTCTAAACTCATTTAAGTGGTAGAAAAATGGTAAATAGGATGAATGGTGCTGACGCTGCAGCCTGAGTGGGGTCACGCAGGTTGTAACTGCACTAAAACTTTCCTAATCAGGTAGGAACACAGCGCCACCGTGGACCTGGTACACGGCAGTTCTGCTAAGCTCCAGACACTGAGCTCAATCCCAGTCTCTCTGCTCCTCTCACCCACACACGAGTGCCCTGTGCTGGGCTGCACGGCCTGCCAGCCTCCCCTCCAGAGCTCCGGCGACACACAAAACCCTCTTTGCTTGGCACCGGCAACGGCTCCATCAACAATTCAGTGTGACTCCGCTCAGGCTGCAGCAGCAGCACGATTCATCCTATTAACCATTTTTCTTCCACTTAAATGAGTTTAGAAACATTTTAAAGCTGAGAAACTACATAATGTTGCTTTAATGTAGAACCAGGACCTGCTTTTTAATAATAATATTCCTGTAAAAATGATATAACAACAAAGATAATAATAGCATTAAATAAACCTGGCTTTATATAACATGAGGTCTTTAAGTCAAAGACCAGCCTCATGTCTGTCAGAAGTCATTCCAGAGTAGTCCTTGTTATTCAAAATAAGTCCAAGCACATCTAAACAGCAAATCTTCAAATGACTCATTTCATCAATGAACATTATTTCAACAATCCTAACTTCTTTTGAAAGACATATTTTTTTTTTATTACTACAAACTGTGATTTACTATATAAACATTTCAATTATATTAATAAGCAGCCCATTTGTTGATTAAATCATATATATATATATATATATATATATATATATATATATATATATATATATATATTTATATATATTTATTTATTATTTATTTATTTTTGACTCTTTCTAGCCTATTGTAACATGAGTCAGTCTGATGGCATTGCTGCTCCTTCCCAGCCACACATCACAGCTCTGACAGTGCTGTGTGTTGAGGTGGACTCTAACATCCAACATGGATTCTGACTGAAGTAATCAATGCATTCTCTGCATAGCCACCTCCGATCCAACTTCATCCCCTTCAGTGGAGCCACAGGGCTGAATCCCAAACTTCTCTTTTTTTCTCTTTAATGGCTTTGAGTTAGTCGAATGGATATAAATGTTTTTGCTGCTTCACTGAGCAGAGTGAAAACTTTGTGAAGGAAATGGTTTTCAAAAAAAAAAAAGGAAAAGTGTTCTTGATGCCCAAGGCAGAAATACCTGTGATCTCTAGTGTCTTTGATCACCTGCGCATCGGTCAGTCAGAACAGACATTTGACAGGTGTTTGAGGGCATGTGTGTCTTTATTCATGCAGTTACATCAGCAAGACTGGAGAGAAACTTGTGTTATCTGAGAATCTGGCCTTTTCGCTGCAGCACACACATCAGAAATGTGTGTTTCCCTCTCACTGAATAAACCCACGGGGGGCAGGGGAATGTTTCATAGTGGGAAGAACTCGACAGGACACAGATGCAAGATTTTGATGCAATCCAGCAGGATGAAAACATACTTTCTTGGACACAAAGAATACACCACACAACAGGGAGGTTTAAGCACTTTTGTTCACAAGTCAAACGGATTATTCTCAGTTCCCACAGGCCTGCTCCACTGGTGTGTGTGAGCCTCTACCACGCCAGACACTGCACGCTGCACATCCTCTCCTGCATATTTCAAAGTTGCCACCATGGGTTGCTTTAAGAAAAAAAAAAACATGGAGGGTAAGATAGGCACTTTCACAAAAGTAATACACTGATGCATCTGGCTTTTCCCACTGTTAGCCTTTGCCTCAAACTCTCATATCTCCAAAACACATCATGATGAAAATGATGATTTTTTAAAAAGTTGAAAGCAGATAATTATGATGGTGCACTAACAAAGGGATAGCAAGTTGAAGGACATATGTGATCTACTCTCTGAAGCACTGCAGACCCCAGACCAGCTGCAGGACCTGATAAGATGTATGCTCAGCAAAAACATACTGTGGTCTGGCTTTAGATTAAGACTGCACTAGATTAGGATGGAGCTGTGTTGTCTTTTTTGATGTTATAAATGCCAGGTGGTTTAAATAACTCTTGTTGTGCAACTGCTGAAAACACTGAATGGATTAGTGTGTTTGTTACTATTCTTGCTGTGCTTTTGCACAACCTTTCTCACTCGGCTGCAATCCTGCTCATATTCACACACACACACACACACACACCTACAGAGCATACTGTTGCCACACATTCATCTGACGCTGATCTTGCAGTTTATCAACACACTCAAGATTTACTGAATAATTCCAAGAGGCAGATTGCAGCCATCCACACAGACTGTTGCAAACAGGATCGAAGGCCATGCTTTGGCTCAGTGACCACATTTGTGCTGTGTTGAGCAAACTCAGTCAAACTCAGTCAAGCTGAATGTGTGTGTGTGTGTGTGTGTGTATAGTACCAGTAAAATTACATTACCGTTGAGTATCATTGTCATTACTGTTACTGAAGAGAAGTGTTTTAACTGACTACTAGTTTAGTTTAAATTTATGCTACTGCTTCTATTTCACTTTGTCCCATACAGAAATACCATGTGTGTCCCTATATCAAGGGTGATGCTGCCATATGCCACCTAGGAAGGGGATATGTCATTATCGCACACACATGCATCCCTTATATATGAAAATACAAGTTTATGACACATGAAATACCCATGGTAAAATCTAAGACTATAAGTATGATGATGTTTATAACATGCTGCAGCCATATTTGTTAATGATACATACATCTAGAGCTCCATGCGTAGCAGACCTCAGTTATTACAACAATGGTCATGGCCTGGGTAGGTTCAGCAAAAGGTGCTTCCTCAACACCAGACAATCTTTATTGTCATGGTCACAATATTATCAACGCATGTTACATGATGATTGATGAAAAAAACAACGGCACGTACTGATGGTTTCACGCTATTCTCCTGTATCATCCATCTGTTCACCACAACATCCCCCTGACATGGACATGGACCAAAATGATGCATTAATCAATTGTTAAGTGCAAAAACTGCTCCTATCACTTCACTTCCCAAGACTTAAGACTGTCCACGCCATGTGCCACCCTATCATGTGGGAATTCTACACAGCACTAAGTGTGATTACTTCACACAATCAGAACAGGAAGGAAGTCCCACCACAATAAGCAGTAACTGTTCAAAACATCTGGAAATGGGGAGGGGGTCCAACATCGTCTTAGAACTGAGATCAAGAAATACTTAAGAACACAAAGACATGAAAAACATCAGAATGAACGCTAGCTGATGGAACAGTAGGTCTCCACCAAGTATTTAAATATCCATAACATCAACAGTAACTATGAGGAAAACAAAGAATCATTATCATCATGTTACTCAACAAAGGCAAAGACTTAAATCTGAGGCAGACTTAATGAAGCAAATAATCTTAAAAATAATAATATGAGTCACAGTTGGTTATTGTCACATCTCACTGTGAACCACAGTCACAACATTTCTGATGGGCGCCCTGTTAAAATGTAGACCATCATCTCTGTCTGACCAAAGAAGAGCAGGCCACGTACCAGCATCCTGCTGGACACCCCAGCTAAATGACAGCATCAGAGAAGTCATTTTGTCAGTAGGAAACCAATCCCCCCTTCATGTCGCAAATTACCAAATCCACATATTACAGAGAAATAAGCTGCAGCCTGACAACTGGATGCCATGAGCGACAAGCCTGCCCCATGACAGCTAAACGTCTGCCTCCAGCTGCTGCCTGAAGCAGCTCTGACTCTGATATTACAGCAGTAATGTTTGTGAAGGCTGTAAATATAACACTTTTATTTGTGCTTCATTCTCCCAAATGACTGGGTCTTGTTTTATGTATCTAACAGCAGTGACAGAAACAATAACACAAGGGCTAACTTTGAAGAGGCCACAGGGAAGTGACTGCTCACAGCCCTGTGTGTTAAAAGCCAACTTCTCTCTCATGATTACAAAACAAATGCTCTTCTCTCCAACATTACACTGTTACACAGCGCTAAAGGCCGAGCTTATATTTGTATTTGCTCACTGACAGGATGATGTATGTGTCATTAAGACACAGCGCCACAATTAAACTGTGTCAAATTAGAGAGACAATAACAATGGGAGGCACATGGGAGCAAGAGACTACATGCTGGTCCATTAACCCTCCTTCCTCTTTTCTCCAGCTCTGAGCCACTTACCCAGGCTGTTGCTAAGCTACAAAAGCTACAGGGGAAGCGGAGAGTCTCTGTGGTAGAGGGGGGGCATTGTTCTGTGAAGTCTCTTCTGTTTTAAATATGCTGCACATGCATCAGTATGTAAATACTAGTTTGAGAACTTAAATTTGCATACCTCGGTGTTTCTCAAATCAAGGCGTAGAAAAAAAAAAAAAAGATTAATTTGAGATTTTCAATAAAGGAATCATAGAATCCTCAAATATTTGACTCATCCAGGAGCTGAGCTTTGTTCAGTTTCTCCCAATACCAACCATGATCACATTAGCCTGCTTCATGTGCACTTTGAAAGAGCAAACTAAAACATCTGAACACTGGAAAAAAAACCTTAAATGTCAAAAACAATGTACTTGCATGAGGTTTTCAGACTATAAAGCAAACAGTTCATATGACATGACATGACATTCAAAAACATTGCTGATCATTATCTTCTAAAAATCCCTGATATATAGCGAGGAAAATAAGTACTGAAGGCATCCACAGTCTTGCATGGTGAGCCTGTATAGAGGCCATAGTGGTTGGGTCATTACTCATTGTACCTGCTGATTCCAGGTCTGTCAACAGCTCTGTGTTACCCCTTTTCCACCACACTGGTTCCAGTGCTAGTTCAGAACCAGTGCCTGGCACTTGGCACTGGTTCTTTGCTTTTCCACCACCTAAGCACTGGCTCCTGGCTCCTGGCCAAACAAGCACCAACTCCTTGCGGGTCTAGAGCTAAGAACCAGTTCCTCCAGGGGCTGGGGGCAAAGATATACAGAGACGTTATGAGACTGTATTAAGTTTGTTTATCTGATATCAACAACAACAACAGCTAATGTTCATATCAAAACATATCGCTGTCAAAACATAGTGGGTGGTCACAGCGATTATGACGGCTTCCTTTTTTTCTTTTCTTTTTTTTGGGCCAGGTTCAGGCTGAGAATTAACACTAGTGAGACGGACCACGGTGGGTCGGGGCTTCAACACACGCGGTCGGACCGGGTTTTCATTTTCAGGTCCGTTCTCTAGTAGGCAGCAAAGACAGGAGCAGCTCCTGCATGGGAGGCATGGCTCTGACTTAGCTCTTTATCAGTGGAAAAGCAAACTGGTTCTTTGGAGGCACGAGAGTTGAACCAGTTAAGCACTGGCACCAGCATCAGCACAGAACTAGCACCAGGTTCTCTTTGGTGGAAAAGGGGTAAGTGAGGTCTCCTTGGCTCTTGGACAACTCTTCTGAGTTTTCTTTGGACTCTGTCAGAAATCTTACAGGAGCAAATGATCTTCTTTTCACTTCCGGCCTCAATGGTGCATTCAGGGGTTTAGAAACAGTCTGTAACCAACACTGTCATTATGTTTTTTATCAATATAAGGTTGTGAAGGTCTCAAGAGAGCTCTTTGCTTTGACCCATCATGAGATGCTTCTTGTGTGACACCTTAGTGATGCGAAACCTTTTTATGGGCATCAATCAGGACTAAAGCAGCTGATATTAATGAGCACTGACAGGTTCCTGCTGTTGTCTTGTCTTTCCATCCTGTTTCTTTATGTGTTCAATATTATTCCCTGTGTCACTTCACTTTATTACACACACCTTCATTTATGGACACATGGTTTGATGTCTTTGTATGTGTGTATTATTTGGGTTGTTACTCACATCTGATGAAAAATTCATGTCAATGGCCCCATTAGAAATATATTTATTGACAAGAACGTTGATGCTTTTAATACTTATTTTCCCAGAAAAATAAGGCCTTGGCTGTTTTGTTATGGTGTACAATATCAACTGTCATGGTGGATGCAAATTACAAGCATTAGCAGATGCTGGAAATCTCATGGTGTGAGATGAGAAAACCCAGCATTCTTCACATGACATCACTTCTCTGCAGCTCTCTGTTTCTGGCCTAGCTACAGCTTCTGCACTGACGCTGTAGCTACTCTTGCAGAAGTCCCACTGATGTGTAGTACTGCAGGTTGTTTCGCTTTAACCTTGTGTCCAGTTCATCCCAAACCAGCTCCATGGGGTTTAGTCTTCTGGTCTGTGCTGGTATCCCATCGGGTGAACTCTCCATCTGATTCTTTTGTTCTAATATTATGGGTCATTAACCTCCACCCAACAGCCTGCCTTGCTTTTTTACTTAACTTTTAACACCATAGCAATATACAGGACTACTTCCACCAGTGCAGTATGATCCTGATGCATCAGTCCCCCCACTGCCTCCGTACTCAGGGAGGGTGTGTTAATCATCAACATGTAGAAATTATCGACATTAAAGCTTCAAAGGCTTCATTTACTGCTGCAGGGAAATTGGAGTTTCACCAACTTTTTCATCACTAAAAAACTTTTTTTTTTTTTTTCTTTACATCTTTACTGATGCTGGTGTTCTAAAACATTTGAGCAGTAGTTCTTACAGTATACAATATGTCCTGATACAAAAACCAGGAGAGATAAAAGCCTCACTGAGATGCAGGGCTGCTGTTACAGACCAGTGGGAGACATCCCAGAAGAATCGGGGAAACATAAAAACTAAAAGAACAGCAGGAAATCTGTGACTGCAGGCTCCAGAAAAAGATAGGCTACTCTTCATTATGTCTTCACAAAAAGACGCTGACCCCTTTGTGTTGGCTTATATTTTATGAGCTGACAGTTGCTACAAAAGAGGAACAAGAGCAGGTCAACACCTGGTAAATGGCTGGAGCGTTTCACTCACTTCTAATTACTTCCAACTGTGGTCCGATAAAATCAGCAAACACATAAATTAAAGGCAAACACTATGCTGTGATTTTAGCTGCATTGACTTGTACAACAGTCACTCAGAGAGAAAGTTGGAAGAGACAGAATATCTTTGTTATTCCTCACACAGCAACAAACTGATGCTCTGCTTCTCTGCTGCTCACTGAGACTCCAACACTCTGCCAGATAGTGGTTTTAACTTCATCAACTCTGTCACTCATTCGGTCATGGAACTTTGGGGATGTAAGTGTTGGACCGTGGTCTGTCCAGCCAAAGAGTGATCTTCTCAGGGCTCCTTCCTGCTCCCACATTTCACCAGAAACAGCTACCAGTTGTTAACTCCATCTGAAAGTCTTGTCTTTTCTGACCTCAACAAACTCAACTTGTGAGCTGACTGCAGTGATCTCGATGTGTACTCCAGAGCGTGTCTGCGCACCATGACATCACTGTTTGCTGTGACTATGGGTGCAACAGCCCAAACATCCAACTTGAAACCAGAGCAGACGATGAAACCTGATTTTCATTTACTCTTTAAGGAGCACATATTAGAGTCACAAGATCAGGATTTATAAGGCTTCTTGACACTAACAGTGTCCAGTGTAGTGTCATTTGTTTGCAGGTGTGTCTGCTGCTGCGTCCATCCTGCAACTGTCATATATGCTGCTTTTCATATTGACGACTCCTTCAAACATATCATGCCTTTAATTTACTTTAATTTATTGCATTATATTTGGAACAAACTGACAACACTTATTCATTTGCTTTTGAATATCTTTTACTTGTTGTCTGCATCCATTACTGGCACCAAACACCACCTCAGATCCATGCCACACTTCATTGTATATTCAGTTTCCAAAGTAGTATACAGAAAACAGCACTGACTTGTCTGTTTCATCTTGTTGAACGAGCTTGTAGTGAAGCTGCTGCTATTAGTATGATGTGCATCATCAGTGGTGTTCACCCGGACCCTGTCACCAAGCAACATTGATAACATGTTGTTTTTTTTCTTCACATTAAGACATGAGTTTTTAAGCCCAAGGTTTTAACAGTGACTACTGAACTGAGCCGAATCACAAAACCTATATTTTAAAGCGGCTCTCTAGTGTGCTTTCATTGCTGGCACAAACTGTGGGACAGGCTGGGCAAGGCTGAATTTGTCGACCATTTTTGAAGGAGTGTTTGAATGAGACAGTAAAGTTGCTTTGCTGTGACTCAATCGATGCTCAAACGTTGGCCCCTGAATTGATGAGTTTAAATCTTAAAGCACATAAAAGGCTTTTGTGGATTTCACATATCTAAATTAACTTGCAGAGCACCCACTGGAGATGGTTCGGTTCAAAGACAAACATGGGCTAATGTCTTCTGTAACCTTGAACATCTACAAAGCGTACACAGGCACTCTTTCAGGACTAAGGGAGGAGTCCCTGGAAAAGTTCCAACAGAGAAACATGCAATCACAGTTAAAACTGCATCTGCTGCAGGCACGGGAATATAGGTCTTACAATGCTGAGATCCACACGGGGAAAATATCTAGTCCACTTCAAGGCTCTGGCATCAAAACATTCGATATGTCTTGGTGTAAAACATTTTTTTTTAGAAACACTGCAGCTTGTCCACATCAACACTGCAGGCAAGGAAAACCAAGCAGGTGTTTAATAGGTAGAAACATGCTGAGACCAACTGATTCCTAATAGTGTTAGCTTGTACAGACAGTCGAGCTGTCAGCCAGAGGAGGAAATAAAATCTGCCTTTCTTTACAATATGTTCTTCGATATCAACCTGTAATTAGAGTGGTTTTCACTGATGTGTCAGCATCAAGGTCAACATGCACACAGAGCCAAGACAATAACGCCAGCACAGAAATGCACAATCAGGTGGTCAGCACCTTACATGTGTCACAGAGGAGCATCTCTGAAAGGTCACTATGATACAGGCTCCACCCAGCCTCCACATTCAGACCAAACTGTGTCCTACATATGACATTCACACAAAACTGAACTATGCTGTTGCATGGAATTATATTTTTTTTAATTTTTAATTTTTTTTTAAATGAGTAAATAAATGAAGCACTACATTTATTACCAGCAGAGGTGGTAGGGGTGAACAGAGGAAGCACACAGGTCTAACACCACAAGCCAAGTTCACACCCACAGCAACAGAGGCACTTTGGTTAAGAGCAGGCACTGTGAACCCCCTTTTTGCATTAAATCAAATGGAATTACTTGTATCTAAATGTAATTTCTAAGGCATGGAGCTGCTCAGATTTGACAAAGACAGATGGAGCAGATGAATCAAAAGAGACCATCAGACCTCGGCAGGAGGATTAAGGTGATCAATGCTTTGTGCTCCACGTATTCTGCAGAAGCTGTATCAACATATTGTGCTGTCCATTTGATTGAAATACAAAAGCATCTCACACTTGATGCCTAAAACAGTGAATAATGTGGCGTGAATGAAAGATGGAATAAAAGCTTTGAAATAAAGGGATGTGAAGAAGTCATTTTTTGTGTGCAGCCTCTCCGTCTCTCCTCATCTCCCTTCCAGACGTCCTTGGTTTGTCATACAGTTTTGCTTTCTGCAGACACTGCAGATGGATTGGGTTGCGATGCGTTTCATTTTCCTCTAGAGGACAGTAGAGCTGCAAATAATTCACCGGCTCAAACTGGCGAGGCTAAGAGTGCTCTATCAAGTGGCCATCGCGCCTCTCTTCTTCTTCTCTCATCTCCACATGGTACATTAACAGAAATCATGATTTGCTTTCCAGATTGTCCGTCAGGCTGATTTGAGCTTGAATGTTTATCTCTGTATCGATTTGAATTTTTCCATCATCCCTTCTCCATCAGCACCGAGGCTGCGTGAGAAATCGGCCCACCCACGAAGCGGCTAATTCCACACGCCCCGGGTCATGTGAGTGTATTAGATCAAAAGAAGCGAAGGGGATGACAGAGAATGACTGATTTTCACAACTTCACAACAGCTTCTGAGAGTATGTATCATTTCTTTTCAGAGCAGCATCATCTAAACAGCATCAGCCTGGCCGCTGATCCTGTGCTACCACTTTGCTATTAATCCGCCCCACAAGAAGAGGGCAATGGTGCCAGTCCTAATTCCCTCTGATTCTGTGCTTCTGCCCCCCTACAAGCCGAAAGGATTATTGCACTAGTTGCAGCGTCAGCTCAGCAAAGGTTTACTCAACACCAAGCCACAAAAGGTGACAATAAAGAAGGGCGGAAAAGTGGGGGGAGAAAAAAACAGTCAGTGCTATTTTTCCCCCTAAAGACAAGAAAATGGGAAAGCTGAAAGGATGCATTTGTTCAGTGACAGTGAAGGGAGACAGGAGGATATTCCAATGCAAGTGGACCACTTTTCTTTCCTTAGGGCTTGTGCGTGGTGTCCTCAGCTAAATGCAGAAACATTGTCAAAATGGGGAGGGAGGACTGGCTGCATTTTATCATCTGAAAGGATGGAAGGAACCGCGACTTAAGGGTGGATATTTGCCTCAAAAGCAGAGGAGTGGATTATGGAGGCAGAGGCTTAATTTGTGCTGGACACGGTCAAAACAAGAATTAGACATCATAGAGTTCTGCCATGGTCCCTCACATCTTAATAATCACATTTATAAAAACCATCAGACAACTAACCTACTGTATCATCCCACAATGCATATGCACTGAGTCGAGTTCCCACTTGATTTAATTGTGAGTTATATAATGTAAACCATTCCAAGAGTGTACATACTGCTACTTAAGGAACTAATTCAGAGGCTGCTGTCAATGTCCCTGTGATCTGCTAATGCAAAATGACATTGCCTTTTTACTCTGCAGCAGCACAAGCACACACACAGTGTTGTCTGAAAATAACACCGTCCTGTCTATGTGCTGGCACGAGCCACAGACTCCGGGACTCTAATCTTTGGCATGGCAAATCAGCATGAAGATTATCTGTGTCTGATGTCCTTATGTTAAACAGCGATCGCACAAATGTTCGGAGACTGCACTCTGCAGCCTGTCCCTGCAAATTATCTCCCTCTTCATACAGCAGCACCTTGTGACTTATAAGTATATTAAGCACAGAACAGGGAGTGCAGATTTGTGAGGAGAACACAGTAGATAAACTGTATCAAACTGCTTCTTGGCACTTGATCGGATACAACTTTCTTAGATCCTAAAGTCAATGTTTTAAGTTTAGAGTGAGTGGAGATGAGCGCAGAGTTAATTAAAGAAATGTACTTGGCAGTCGGTTAATAGACAGAGCGATGAAGTAATAGTCAATACAAACTGCGTTGTTTGACGGACACTTTTTTAATTAGTTCTGCTGTTGAAAAGATCGACGACCAATGTCCAGTGTTCTCTCATTGTCTGTGTATCTTTCTTTTTCTGTGCATTGTCGTTCAAACACTACTAAGACTGTAGTTACACATGGTGACACGTACCCTCATTTGCATAAACACACACGCTGTACATACACTGTGGAGCATATAACGGCTCTATCTGAAAGCCCAGCAGTGGGTCTTTGGCTTTCGCCTCTTCTGTGGGATTTCTTAACAATAGGAGAAGAACAAATGACAGAACAATGATGAACTCAGCCTTGAGTGACTCAAGTGTTTGTTTCTTAATAAAACACAAATGAATCAGCTGTCAGGTCCTTCCATCAGATATTGAAGTGGGTGACAGGTGTCCCAAACTCTCTCCTTGTAATAACAGTCCTTGAATGTTTCAATCATGCAAAATCGATTGAACGCTCAGTCCAACCAGGACCTGGAACATACAGGACATAGTGCGTGTTTGATCAAATGCAGGGAAACATGTTTGATTGCACCCACTCACCATGTTTTCTGTATAAATGTTGGTTCACCTTGATATATCAATCACATTGTGCTTGTTTTGTGTAAATGGAAAGTGGGGGTCTGCACCACTCTAATATTGGCCTACTGTACTGCAGCCTCATTAATATAATGGAACGACAGTTTATGTAAGCGCCCGGCAACTTCTATTTATTATCAAAGTCTATAAAGGAGATTGACTACGGCACATTTTATTGTGCCTTCATCTAAAATGTTATCATCATGAGTGAAGTACCATTAATTAGCTTTTTATGCTAAGCACTGTGCAATTGAAATGGAGAGTCTGGTGTAAACACTTAGTGGATTTCAAGCACAATGGGACAGACAAGTCGGCTGCAGAGCATGTTAAAGACCTTCGAATCATTTAGAAATAAATAAATAAATAACAATCTGCATCCTGAGGGCGAGCTGCAGAGATATGAAAGTCACCTCTAAGCATCTAATATAATAACAGAGCTCACTGATCTCAGTACAGTTTAGTAATACAAAATGTTGCTGCATTAAGCCCCTCTCCTTAGGACAAGCCTGAGAGCCCACGGAGGAAATAAACGACGCTCTCCATCTTGGCCTAATTCATCTCCAAAAAACTCAAAATGAGAGCTGGAGTGAGCTCCAGCTCAGCAACAACAATGTGTTTATTGAACGCCACCTCGGTTGCTCGCCTCGTGTTCCTCGTACCATTTGTCCTGACTCCAACGACCCAGATTCGATTCTGACTCGTGGGCCTTTGTTGCATGTCATTCCCCCGTCACTCTCTCCTAACTTCCCTGTCACTCTTTTACTGAACTGTGATGAATAATAATAAAAGCCCAAACACACAAACTGAACTGAAAGACATGAGAGTAACAGGTAGTTAGACAGTTATCACCATGGATGTCTTGTTAACACTGAGGGTTAAACAATGACAGAAAAAAGCCATTCAATAATGATAATGAGATTTATAACTCCTCATACGCCGTTATAATCACTATCTGAGGCTCTGATTAATCTGTCATGTGAAGTTTGCTGTTTTTGTCTTCTAATTGAGTTTCTTAAGAAAAAAAAGAAAAATCCCCGCATTTAATTTGTGTTATTTACTTCAGGACACACTGAAGCTGGCACAGCAGCTGTCTAACAGCTCTGGAGACAGATTCAAGAAAGCAAAGGGATTGAAATAAATCTCCCGTCCTCAGAGTTGACAAAAATACAGAGCTGTCCAGAATGTGTCCATCGTCTCCTCAAAAAAGGGTGACACAGCAGAAAGACAAGTGAAGCCTTTAACAGCAGGAAAAAAAGAGGGAATGGAGATTTGAACTAATTCCAGTAGTGCTAGAGAAATGAAGTGCTGAGAGCAGGAGGAGAAACATTTGGCATCTCTGAAGGGACGGGAAGCCAGTGGATATTTATTCACAAGAGCACAGATTTTTCTCACCAGCTCGGATGGGCCGTGTTAGCATCAACTTGTTACACAGATGACAAATATACAGTTTTTTCCTAAGCAAACACTGACAAACCCCATTTAGGTTGCCAGTGTCTGCTGATGGATTTGATCATCCCTTCTAGAGAATGTAGATTGAGACTCAGAGTCCGGGACTGGTCCTCAGTCAGCATCGGTCTGGAAGCTGGCAGCAGCACAACCATGCTTCACCCTCCTCTGTAACAACACACCTAGTCAAACAATGGTGTCACACCCACTCACTGCATAGAAAATGTCCTCCTGCAAGGACACAGAGAGGAACAAAAGGAAGTCAGTGGTTTCCTCTGATGGAAAAAAAAAAACTGTGTTTTTGTATCCTGGCGCAAGGCTTTCTTCTGTTTTTGTTGCATAAATCCAAATGTGGGACAAGACAGGTTGTCGGCTTCAGCAGTGGAAATCATTCAGAGCGTGACGGGGGACACCTCAGCCCCAGCCCGCTGAGGATTGGAGACCTGAGTCAAGAGCAGAGGGAGTCAGAGAAAAAAATTCTTCTTATTTGTGTTTGGGCCCCTTGGGGCTGCCACAGTCACCTCCAACACAGAGCTGCAGCTAGGCTCATATCTGTCTGCAGAGAGAGGGCCATGGCCGGCGATGCACCTTGGATCAGTTCTATCGCCACGCTCAGGTGGGTTAAACATCAATTGATTTTCAGTTTGAGATTTTCTCCTTTCCTTTTTTACCCTTTTCCATCTAGATAGCCAGCGAGGCAGAGCAGCCAGTCAGCAGTCATTCCATGGATGTGTTTAATTTTTCATAATCTGAGGAGGTCTATAAGTACAGGCAACCTCAGAATGCATTTTCACTAGGACAGATAAGTTAAATGAACTCCTTTGATGAGCAAAGAACACTTCACCGTGTGGCAGGGCTTTCTTTTTTCTGCTGATCATGCAGGGATTCAAGGCCACGGGAAGAAAATCACATTACACTCTCTTTTCAATTATAATATCACTGACATCTGAGACTGTGTTTTCAAAAAATGCTGTTAAAAGCTGTGTGACGTGTGTGAGTGAGTAAGCATTCACAAGCTATACATACATAATGTATACAAAAGCAGAGTCACACCACCAGGAGGGACAAATGCACTGCCGCTACTCCACCCCCCTCTTGGCAGGGCCCAACATGATGTGTAATGAGCTAACATCCACCCATTACCTGCCTATAAGGAACATCTGTAAATTGTAATATCTCCCAGTTGTCTGCATGGGCAGGGTGTGTGAGGGGGGTCTCTGATGGGCTTCTTTGTCTGTGCAAAGACTAGAATGATACTGTACAGGAGTATATAATGAGTGTAGATATGTGATGGAGCAAGATGCAGTGTTTGGCTTGGAATAATCAGAGGAGAGGAGATGGAAAGAAGTGCCTTCCTCTCTGCAACTGGGGATTTGTGTTAAGCAGATTTTATTTGTATTTCACCAGGTGAAACCCACTGAGATCAAAATCTCTTTTACAATGGTGACCTGGCCAAGAAAGCAGCTGAACACGTCATAAAAAAACCTAATAAACATTTAGATGGACCCACTCTGCTGCTCACATCCAGTTTTACATGATGTCCTACATCCCACAGCATGAGCACCATGCTTTTACATGGCAGCGCCACTCAGATCACTTTCCAGCCTCCAGAGTGTTGGGATGAGCTGATTATGTCACTGGTACAATAATATTCATGATGTTTGTTTGTCTGCTCCTCCATGTTGTCAAAGGTCCAACTGTGCTGCTCCTGCAAACATGCACAGTTATGTAAAAGCCTGTAAACACAGACATGCAGGGGAACACGCTCGTACAATGTCTGCACCGGGAATAGGGTGATGAATTGGGCCGATTTTGACCGTTTATTTAAAAATCCAATAGTGGCTAGTCAATACCATCCATCTGTGATGCAGCTGCCGTGTGCACCGCTCTGCAGCAGGCCTCTGCTCCTCTGCATGTCTTAGGGGAGCACAAAGAAGCAAGTAGCATATTCATGAGGTACCAGAGCAAATGATCTAATGGGGCTGCATGGATGGTTTTATTGTCTGTTTCTTTATCCAAGCGTGTCTCTATGAAGATGACACTGGTATATAACTAAATATCACTGGCTAATTATATTTCTGTGGTACATGTCACCCAAATTATACTGTGTCTTTTATTCTTTGATTTCATCTTCTAAAAGAAAGAATAAAAAGAAACATTCAAATACAAAATAAATAAATAATTCATCATAGCTAACATCATGAAAGCAACAACTAATTTCTCTCAACGCTTCATTATCATGAGCAGGTTATACCATACAGGCTCTTGAATTCAATCACAGTGAGAGAAAAGTATATTCTTATGTTGCTTGTGCTGTATCACCTGTCTCCATCAAGTTTTGGATGTGCTGAGTGAATATCGTCATGACTGTCCGGAGCAGCAACAATATATGTGCAAATCTGTAACAGCATGTGATACATGCAAATGTAATGTATGCGTATCTTACACTGCTAAAATGTAAATTTGACACTATAAATTCCTGTGATTCCATTATTTTGAAAGGCAAAGCTTGCAACTGAGACCAGATGCTTCCTTTTAAATGCAGGTATAGTTTATACACACATATGTGAGGTGGAGCTTCTGTCATTGAAAATGGAGCAAGTCTGGAGGATGCCACCCTGTTCCAGCTGGATGAGGAGGTGCTTTCGTGGTTGCTGTGCTGGTGGTGCAGAGGTTAAAGGCTTGGAAGTGGAGATGTGCTGTAAGTCCTTTCTGCGACAGTCATCATGCAAAATATCAACTCTCTGCCCAACAAGAGTGATGAGGAGCTGGAGATATAGATGAAGACTCAGAAAGTAGACTTTTTTTCAAATCAAAACTACTTGTGTACATCCCACCAATGGCTACTGCTGAAGTTCCATGTGAAGTTCTCCATGAAGTTGTTGCTGGGATGCAGACTAAACATCCTGAGGCACTTGACTTCAGTCATGTCTCCCTGATGCTCTCTAAACACTCAACCACTTAGCACCCCATGTTGTTACTGTGTCAGTGTAAACCGATATGTCGTGACCTCAGAGGAAAGTTTGTTTGTGACAGGTGGGCCACAGCTTTTTTAATCCTCAAGAAAACAATGAATATCAAACAAGTGTGTGTATTTTCTCCTCTCAACAACAACTACAGCCCTAAAATAGCTGTATCTTGGTTTAGACTTAACACCGGTGCCCAGGTTCAGCACCCCAGCACAGCAACTTACATGCCCATCGCTCCCCGCCTGTCTACTGTCTTCTCTCTGCCCTGGATAACAGTGTCTGTGTGTGATATTCAGGCTAATCGCATGGTGTGTGAGAGTGCCCGAGGGCCCGTCGACCTTGGGAAGCGAGCTATGGAAGCACAGCGTGGCTGATGACTCTATTGAACCTAATCGAGGCAAGGAGAGGCGCACTTTAGAGGCCGAGCGGCCAGCTGCCGCTGAATAACACACAAACAGGGCACACGGCAATAAAGCCGCACGGCGCCGCTTTATCCACAACCTGTCATGAGCAGGGCTTTTACTGCTGCCCGGAGGTAACGGAGGTGCTGTGAGAGAAACGCAGGAAAATTGAGAGCCTTTTATTTTTTCAAACTGCCTTTTTGACAGTTTTACTTTTTATTTCATTTTATTGTATTTTCTGCTGTCAGGGTGATGGAAGAGTGACAGCGCCATCTTTTTTTCAATCGCAACAATTCATCCAAAAATAACGACTGCGACTTTGAAGCTACCCACTGTGCCACCTGTGTTACTGCATGGCAACCGAATATATTCAACTGTAATGCCTTTCTTGTGCTAGTCAAATTTAGAAGCAAACATAGATCAATATATCCCTCTCTGCCGGATCAAATTGGGAACATGAGCGGAGAAAGGCTATTTACTCTGGAAGCTTTTACAGAATCCACTCAAGGTGAGGCAGAGAGAAGGGCAGGCTCGTCCTCACATCATCAGCTGACGGCTTCTATTACGCACTGATCATTAAAACTGAGCCTTAATGAGCAGGAGAGACTTTATTCTGGTTGACATTTATCATGCAGAGACCATGCTGTTAAAAAATAAGATTTGGTAGAATATAATCTCTCACAGCAGGCTGCAGCACCTACCACATATACAGCCTTATTTTTCAGTTAGCATGGCTTATACTTTAACCATCCTGGGAAAACACATACCACCCACCTCCTGTCTGCTCTTTTGGTTTATGACTCACTGCAGATCTGTCTCAAAGTGACCAGGGGATACTGTAGTTTATGGGGTTGGATCATGTTGTTTGTGGTGTTTGCAGAGTTGTGTATTATTGTTTTACATTGTTGACTGGTGTCTCTGGAGGACGTCCCCTGCAACAGGATGATAATCACCTCTCCTCGCAGAGCGTGGTTGCACTGAATAGAGAGACACACAAAGTGGGGCTGCGGGTGAGACGGCTCAGACAACGAGAGGCACAGAGGCAAGTAAACTCTTAATGAACCTGTTGAATGACAAGTTGAACTTTGACCTTGTGCTGTGACAAACATCTGCACAGCCAAAAGAAGAAAGGCACCCGGCCAGGCATGGGAGGTACACGGTTAATAGACCAGAAATGCATCGCTGTGGAAACACAGCTGCTCTCTTGTATCCTCCTCTTCCTCTTCTTCTTATTAAAGGGGCTAACACTTGACTCTTACTGGAAAGATATATCCTTCTTGCTAAAGATCTAAACACAGCAGGAGCTTTCTGCCTCACGGATCCCACGAAAGGTTTGGAAAACTCTGTGTGTGCTCTGTCCTCTGTGACTCTCCCAGTGACCAGCCTATAACACAGGTAGCTTCCTGTCTGAGAGCTGCTGGAGGCAGGGCAGCAAATACATTTACACCCCCACCCATAACCCCCAGTCCAGTTGAACTGTTTTAGGCCAGAGCTTTCCTGTGGAAAATCAAACTCTCACTTTAAAGTGAACTTTCATTATCTGTCTGTGTGCTTGGGCATCAGAGAATAAAAGCCACTTGTGACAGATCCTTTGACTTCAAGGGAACACTGACTTTAACAATAATCTCTTACAAGCACTCAGACAAACATCACTCCCCTAAAGTTTGTTTGTGAACATGTTTTTTTTTTTAATAGTTTACTTTAAAAATCAGTTGAATGTTGTTCCAAATAAACTAATCTCTGACTGAAACACACTTATTCAGTCTTGATACATTAAGCCTATGAAGGACCACAAATATCTGCAAACCTCCCCCTGACAAATGAATAGTCAATTTAATAGTGTTGTCACACTCTGGCCTGCACTATCTGCTGCAAATCAGCTGTTCCCTGTGACAGTTCATTAAAGAAACCACTGGCCCATAGACTACCTCCATGCTGAGAGATCTGTTGTCCAACAGAGCACACGGAGGCCATTTTCCTGGCAATGTCCCCCAGTAAATCCTGTGGGACTATGGTGAAATGGTCGAAAAAACCTATTCACCTCCACACTCATTTCATTCATTCTTCCATTCATCTCAGCAACTCTCAGAGCCTGGGTGTTGTTGTAAGCTCATCCCACCTTGGGAACTCTGTTAGTTAATACTGTGAGCAAATATGAAGTTTTTAATTAAATTAATACCATTAATGTCAGTGTCAGAATCAATAAAGTTGTCAGGTAACACAGCAGTTCACTGTCTTGTGCAAACATGACTACTTGTTCACATTCACAAGGTTCACAAGTGTAAGGTCATGCGCACTAAACGTAAGAATCAGGAGGCAGTTGACATATCACAGGTTTTCATCAGAGCTGAGGACAGCAGCGCCACCACTGTCACAGCATAAAAATGAGGCTGTCCACTGTCTTCTCAGTTGCTGAACGCGGTGAAATGACTATGATCTGTCAGGTTTCTGACATTGTCATTGGTTACAACCTGGCACACAGCAGCGTCCTCTCAGTAAGGGAATTAGAGCTTTCCCTTACCAGACAAATATGGCAGCTATGTGAATATCGTCTACAGTTGTCCCTGGATGATTTTAGGAAAAACTTGAGAATAATTCAGTCAAAATGATAGTTTTGTATTCATCTCAGTCTGTCTCAGCATCTCTTCTAACTTCATAATGATCCTTCCTCCCTGAAGACAAAAAAGCACAAGTTCAACATCACTGGCCCAGTTCTGGCTGCACTAAATGCAAGAGTCTTAGATGTCACTGTTTATAAGACAGGCTGTTTATCCTTTGCTAGAATTGCTGGTTTGAAAGGAAATGGAAAAGAAAAAAAAAAAAAAAAAACAGGTCATAAATTAAGAATATACCCACCACTCCAGGGCCTATTAAACCACAGCTTCCCTCACTCATCACAATAAAGCAATATGTGCATAATGAAGCATGCTGGAACCAACAGCATGAGAATTTGATTCCTATCTGAGACTTTTTTCCACATCGATCATCCACAATTCACCACACGATTGTGCTGGGCAGCCACTGCTCGATCCTCTAACTCCCCAGCTTCTCCTTGTCTATTTATTGCCGTGTCCTTACATTTTGACTAAGGACACTGCTAGACTTTCTTTGAGTGCTTAGATTAAGGTTGATAAGCTGAAAATAGCCTTCTTAAGACAATTAGAAATAAAAATAAATAAATAAAAATACACAAAAGCCCAGCTGGGAACGCACTGCAGTTATGTGTTACAGCCATGTTATTGTTTTTTTAGGTATACGTTATTTTGACAGATAGAAATCTCTGGCAGATCAGTATCATTGCTCTATACATATTCAGTGGTCAGGTCAGTAAAGTCTGTGACCTTCTGTGATAATCTTATACATTCATCTCATTAAAACAGAAATCCCCATCACATCAAATCTTTTTGCTTCCAAATCATCAACAACGTGTGTATGAGTAAAGCCCCCCCACAGCATGAGGAGAGGTAAACTGGTGCTGCCTCATCCATTAGCAGCCAAAGCAGCAAAGATCCATCACTGAGAGGAAAAATGAGCCGCAAATTTCCCTGTAATTAATTTTCCATAGAAGAATGTCTTCTCTGTTTTGGACCGCGCCAACTGGACAGACAAATGAGTTCAATTTATTCCTATTAAGTGAGCTACTACAGCGGGGGGCGGAGTCTGTGCCATATGGCAGCCGGGTAAAGTGTGACATGAAGCACACAGCCGCAGTAGGAACGCAGCTGTTCAAGTACGGAGGCAGACGGATACCTGGCTGCTTTCCCTTAATGTCTACATGGATGTGCTCCATTTGGTTTTAAAAGTGTGTGCACTGGGTGCATCGCAGATGCTCTAGCAGAGTATGCTTACATGTTTGAATGTGGTTTACGTGTGTAGACTGTAGATGCTTTTACTTATTTAGTTAAGCATATTTTTGTTTTCATATTGTGTTTCTGCTGTTAATTTCCAGATACTCCTCCACTTTTACAAGTAAAACTTCATTTAAAATTCAATATGAATTCAACATATCTGCTGTTGACATATTTCAAATGCATTTTATTATCCCAAACCCAAAAACATTTTTATAAGGAACACATGTAGTTCATCTTTGTTCCAACATGATCACCCCTGTAATGGCTAACTGAGGCTAACAAACTGATAACGCCCAGGGCCTCAGACATGACCTGCACATACAGTATTTCACATGAATATGATCAGTTATACCAAGTCTATCAGAGATTCCAGAGGGTATTGTGGGTCATTTAATTGACATGCTGTTTGGACAAAAATGTCATGGCCCACTCTCCATGAACCATTTACATCTGACAAATCTTTAATAACACTGAGGACATTTATCAGCCACCATGGCACCACCTTCATGGCAACACCAACTGCAAGAATGCTGATAAACAATTTGTAAAATATAAATAATCAATCAACATATAATTCTTAAAAATTCAAAATAACATTAACACTTAATTTATTTATGCATTTTATATTTCATGGTGTGAGCTTCCTGAACGTTTCCCCTGCTGTTACCTCAGTCCTGAGTGTTTGATCATTATGAGATGGCATCATTTGGCCTCCGTATTGTCCTGCAGTGGAGTGTGGGCAATCGACTACTTCAAGATTTTCAAATGGGCCATGTTTTGGAAAAAACAGCTATTTTACTGAAACCAAGAATGATATTTTACATCATTTACACGCTCAATTTCTCATTCAACCCGTCCATCTTCTACATGTCCTTGTGTCACCTGCAATTTAACATCAAAGCCTGACATTGTGTTCATGTCAGCCTGTTTCTGTTTGGCAGGAGCAGTTTCGTCATTTTACCCGGACCGAGTGACAAATAAGGAGGAACAAGTGACGTGTCGGCCTCACTGACGCCTTAAGAACAGCTGTTGCTAAAATTAGAGCGTTTAAGAGTCAGTATTTCTCTAAATGGATCTGCAACCATCTGTAGCTGTGTGATCTCATCAACACTTTGTGGATGTCAGGGGTGCTACTTTTTCTGT
The DNA here is from genome assembly GCA_021432705.1 of Caranx ignobilis. Taxonomy (NCBI): domain Eukaryota; kingdom Metazoa; phylum Chordata; class Actinopteri; order Carangiformes; family Carangidae; genus Caranx; species Caranx ignobilis. The sequence continues at coordinate 4,555,620 of MU269980.1, forward strand.
CTCTGCCTCACAAAGATGAAAACTAAACCCTCAGCTCTACAAAGATATGATTGACTTTGCAGTTTTTATAGAAATTAATTAACACACAGCAGGTTTATTTGAACCAGTGTCAAAGTGGAAATGTGGGAAATGAGTTTTAAATTATAACTGTCTGCCAGGCAGTTGTGTTTGTTTATTGTTTCTTTGTCAAGAACATTAATTCAATACTGGATCTGCCCACAGTCCCAGTTCTTTGTTCTCCGCCTGCATGTCATTGAAGATCTCTACAGGAGATGTCCAGTGACCTTAAAGGGTGCAGAACACTCAATGTGTCTGCAAAATGTCCACAGACAACTTGTTTGCTATCTGATCCGGGACTTTATTATCAGTTTGTAGTGATAACAGCATTAGTACACATGTTCAGGTCAGGGACAGATTCACATATGGGCTGGCTCAAAGTCCACTTCACACAGATCTAAGTAAGCCTGCTCATGTCCACTAAGTTCAACAATACCAACTGCTTCACATTTATTTCTTCTGTGTTTTTACTGAGCTATTGTGAGCTTTTCTTTTTTCAGCATAGAGACTTCTCTACAAAGCCCGTGTGTATTCATGAACCACACTGAGTTTAATACAGAAAAGGATTACAGCAACCTGTTCAATGGTATTTAACCAAAGCCACCATCTTCCCCTGACCTTAACTCAAGTGTTTTTCTTGTCCAAACTACAGATGGGAGCCAAGTTTATAAAACTCTCAACATAAGTTAGCCAGAACTCAATTTTCCAGCAGAACATACAACACAGTTGCTCATTCATAATGTCACAAGGACACCATTTCCACCAATATAAGCAAACATTAGAGTTACTGCCTCATGGTCGCACGCCTCTGCAAACCAGGCAAGTTGCAGTGAACAGGACAGACTGCACTTTCTGTATGACATGGAAGAATAATAGACAGGGACACAGTTTAGAGCAGACTCTATGAGTTGACCTTTGACCTGGGACTAGCAAATAGCAAATGATAGCAAATGAGTTATGGAAAAAAAAAAAAGTGTATTTTGTGAGGTCACACTGACTATGAGATTTGGTCACAAAATTCTAATCAGTTCTTATCACATTCACGGGAATGAGACAACCCGAAAGCAGCTGTCACTGTCACGGCTGTGAAGGAAAAACAAGTTGTCTGAGATTTGTTTGTGTAAAGTTTCTCTATATTTGGTCACAACAACAAAGCTGAGCTGTCACAGCACAGAAATGACTTCAGTTTACGGCCCGTGTCACTAATCTGAAGTTCTCTCCAGAAAAAAAGTCCTCGCTTGCAATTTACCTCACTTTAATAGGTTTCTTTCTCATTTCAATGCCACAGATAGATATTTAGTTCAGTTTATCACCCTCTTTCAAATTTCAATTAGTGCCTGTTAAAGTGCAGTGAGATATTCCCAAACAGCGCACTTTCATGCCGTTTGCTGTTAAGTCAGCAAATGCCTGCTGGAGAATGTCTAATAAAGTGCTACGTGTTTTAGTGGAAATCACACAACAACAGTGAGACGCTCTCAAACCGAACCTTCTCACACACTGCAACATATCAAACACTCGTGACAAGTGTGAGGTGCACACTGAAGGCTGAGAGTCGGGAGCCGGGGATGCATCCACTGGAGGCACTGGAGATGATGATGTGCAGAGCATTTACAGATCCTGTCGTCTGTTCGCCTTCACTGTCGACCACACAAGAAACACCCACTCACTTTCTCTTTAGCTCTGACCTTCACAAAATCTTCTGCTCAGATTGATGGCAAGAAAATGAGTTAGACTGTGTGTATGTGTGTGGCAATTAATTTTCTTGTATCTTCCACCTTGTAAGTGGTAAGGAAAAAAGCAAAGGAGCCCCTCTCACATCATTGGCCCCGAGTACCTGCCTCCGTTGTTATCTGTGATTGGAGAAGAGGCTCGCACGGCGCCCTGCTAGACGATAGATTGCTGAGATGGAGTCACGGTGGCAGCCATGCCGGTTGTTTAAAGGGCCATTCGGATGCAATCTGAAAGATTTCAGCCTGGATTTATGCTTCTTGAATTACCCGGGCTCCTCTCTCTGGAGCTATGGTAAACAGGGATGAATTATTGTGTGTGGAGGCAGCGCTCTGCCTCTCCCCTCCCGCCCGGCAGACGGGGGCCCTGAGCTGAACAGTCTGGCTTGTGCTGTGCATTTCATTAGCGCTCTGCAGCACTTCACCTACAAGTGTGAAGCCCATTAACACTGTCATTAGAAGAGCTTGGTTCATGTCATGTCGAGGCCAAAGGTGTCCTCTTACTGAGAAAAAAACAAGTCAGATTTATTCAACAGTCATCCTGACAAGGATGCAAACAGCTCCATGAGCCCTCTGTTGGTTATGTAAGTGAAAAAAATCATGAGTTTGATAACTCACTTTTCAGTTAGGGCTACATGTTCATGTCATGGTAGCATGTTATGGCTGTTATCTGTTAGATGTATAGCTGAGAACCTTCTCAGACATAGAATATGTAACATAAATGGTTTCATCCATCAGGCTGATTGCTTATTCAGACAAAAATGACTTAATGTTCGTTGAGGCGTCATTCAAACACAGAGACAATGTTTGCATATTTCTCTCTTGGCACCTGGTGAGAGAGGGAGAGGGAGAGGGAGAGAGCGACAACAAGCCGCGCTGAGCTAAAAATGTTATGATAGTGAGGAACGAGATAGTTTATTAAACTGGATTTATTTTCTTTGTGCATAAAAGATGATGATTGAAATAATAAATGTACGACAGTCATCCTGGAAGGAAGCACAAGACACTCATTCAATCTCTCTCCTTCTCTGCATGTTTCACCTTGTGCTGCTGCAGACTTCATGTTAATGTGACTACATTTGCTTCCGACCTGTGCTGTGTTCAAAGTGTTGCTGAAATGTTACAGGTCTGATGTGCAGTTGAAACGTTTTCAGACCCTGAGAAAAACAGGTTCAATTTCTATTTAATTATCATCAAAGTCTTAATGTCTCAGATAGGGGGGTGCTGTGGATATATTTAGCTCGAGAAAAAAAGGGACACACTGATGCAATGTTGCATTTCAAAAAACAAAACAAAACAAAAAAAAAAACGGGGGATAAGAAAACAAAATACATGTAAATTAACAAGATACAAAAAAGGTTTGAAGCTGAGGAAAAATCTAAAGAACAATCCACCTTTATTGGTTTGGATATTCTGCAGCAGGAGCTGGAGCTGATTTAATCCAGTGGTCGTCAGGTTCAAGGACACAGGAACTCAGCCAACAGCGAGGTCAAGCAGGAAGAGAGCTAGACGCCAAATTACCATTGTGCATCTGTCAAATCTGTACCTGTCAGGAGCATCCCGATGTGAGTCAGCTTTCCTGCGGCGCTCACTGGATTAAACGCCCGGATGGAACAAAAAAAAGGAAAACAAAGAAACTCACTTTGTTTTCAAATCTTTGTTAAACATGATAAAGAATGGAAGCACTGCTTCATCTGAGCTGTCGATGATAATCAACTTGTTTCTACGGAAACACTCAGCTTTCATTTGAGTGATCAGAGCTATAGAACCATCCTGTGACAAGACAGTGATGACAGGTTTCACCAAGAAGATCAGAGAATGTATGTGATGGAACAAACAGACAGGGACAGAGCTGATGTTCCCTTTGTCTGTTAGCTTTAATCCTTTATCAGGCAAGTGACCACATTTAGTAACTTATGTTTGACAAATAAGTTATTTAAGTTGAAGCTAAGTACTTAAGTTTATAACAAGAAATGTCTGCATTTTTTCAATATTTAATGTATTAATAAATATTCTTTTAACTTTATCTGTGTGTGATATGCTTTATAAATGAGAATATCATGGAAAGATTCATTTATTTCAAAACCCCAAATTCAGTAAATCATAAAATGAGAATATAGTGAAAAAGTTCACTATTGTAACCTAATGATGTCACACCGATCAGCTGATTTACTCCAAACACCTGCAAAGGTTTCCTGAGCCTTTAAACAGGAACTATGCAGGATTTAACCTTAATTACACAGCTTCAGAGTAAGTGTGACAGTTACGTAGGCTCTCTGCCTTCCAGTGTCTCTTGGCTGAAAACCAACCTTGCAAGATCTGCAGTTGCGTAGTCTGGTTCAGTAGGTCACACTCTCATGGGGAGGACTGCTGACAGCTTTTATTCTAATTTATTGAGATGCATCTGTATATGTTTCATATCCATATTGCATCCTCATATACAGCAACTTCATTGACCTTGATTTGCAGTGAGGAAAAAAAAAAAAAAAAAAAAACTCCTTCCAATATTAGTCCAGGGCTGAAATTTTGAATTTCCAAGTATTGAAATGAGTGCCCTACATTGGATCAGTGTTTATCTGATCACCTCCAGACTTGCTGCTCAGGGCCCATGTTTAGAGCTCCCACTACACTGTGTTACTTCAAACACAATTTTAATCAGTTACAGGCTTCAGTTTTTATATTGATGCTAGTTTGTTTACGCTTTAAAAAAGACTATCTGTTAAACCTGCTGCACAGAAACCTGCAGCACCCGGCCTTTTACTCAGGATCAAATTAGAGCGCGTGTGTGTATCGATTGAATTCTGTGTTGGAAGGATTTCAACAGTGAATATCTTTGTGTGCTCCTTAATAGAGCTGTAGCTCAGCAACGAGATGCCCACTAAAGTCAAAATCAGGAGAGAGGACGCATTAAGAGATCCCTGAGACGACAGAACTCACATTCCACAGGGTTGTGAATACAACTGAGTTCACATGGTCATGGTTGGGCTCACTGTGAACTGTAACTACAATTCCTGTCGTTCACAAAGTTGTTCTGTTTACAACACCACACATCATACCTCCTCCTCAAACAGCCAAGGATTTATAATATTGCTGTTCAGAGCTAAAATGTTTTAAGGAATGAATTCAGACGTCCGGGCTGCACTGAAGGCTCCTCTGAAAATAACAGTGAGCTCATAAAATGGCAGCATGCGCCGCCTCACAATCAGCCTCCATCTCCCCCCAGTAAAAAGCAGCAATGTCAACACAAAGCAGAGTGAAGGACAACACCTACTGAGAATCAAATGCCTTTTGCTCCACTGTGTTTCACTTTAAAGTGGCACATTTAGGACCCCTAAAGGGAGTCACCTCATTTTTTTTTTTTTTTTTTTTTTTTATGACGTGTGTATTTGGTTACATTTTATGACCTCAACCTTCACGGCTTCAGTACAGTTATCGACTATGGATGTGAAGGTGTCTCATAACGTCTGATGGCCCCTCTTCAGCCTGTGTCACACCAAGTTCATGCCAGGAAGACACACGCACACAAACACACCCAAAACAAACAGAGCAGAGAAAGTGCTTTGAACACCAGTATGAAAATGTGATGAATATTCCTGGAGATGAAACTGTCCTGAGCCTTCCAACAAAGTCTAATTAGAAGATGGTAATTAATCACATGTTGTGGTGTTTGCTCTGAATAATGGAAAAAAGTGCAATTTAGGAATCTAACTGGGACTAAGCGCGTTTCGTTTATTATTGATCACCGACATAACTTGAAGTCCCTCCCCCGCCCGTCCTCTCCCACCAGGCAAAGAGGGTGAAATGACTAAATATTAGATTTTCTCTCTCTTATGAATTCTCATTCCTCAGAGCTTCTCACACATGTGCACAAGAAAAGAAACGTCTACAGCGCTGCCATGTTGTCTTTCTTCCCCCATATGAGCACCAAGGCTGGGAGTGTACGCTGAGCATTATGAAATATTAATTAAGCTGCAGCTGATAAAACAATATGTTGATATCACATCATCAAATGGCATATGCTAATTGCGTATTCCCGGACTTCATTATAAACCCTGCTACAGTAATTCTAATCAAAGTCACACCAGTGCTTCATCAGGGCAGCTTCCTAAGGGGCCTGGTGTAATTGTATCATCAACTGCAGCAAGTCATCTGATCCACAGTTTTACTCTGCCACATGGGGGGCTCTCCACGCTGACAAAACCTCCTCCTGAATGGTGCTATTGAGAGACACTCATGTAGAACTGCTGTAGGAAACAAGCTTATTCTGTGTAAAATGGTAACCTCTGCAGAAAATGTCCATAAATGCCCTTATAATATTTTAACTCTGAGGTTGATGGATGTTTCTCCTGATAGGGAAGGGTTTAAATGTTGTTAAAATCTGTTGACTTTTCATTTTCCAGCTCATATCCATGGATGAACATGACTCACAGCTGGAGCTGCTGGCCTCAAAGCAGACCTCTAAAATTTGGTGAAAGCAATATGAAAGCAAACACTTTGAATCAATCTGAAGGGTTTTGTCTTCTGTACATCTAATGTTTTATTCATATATCGCACTGTTTTCTATTAACTCAAGACTTACAGTATGTCAATCCATCCATCCATCCATTCATCAGTAAAGGGTTATTTTCACAAGAGATTTTAAAGCGGAGGAGAGTTGAGGAGACGAGGAGAATCTTCAATAAGGCTTCAGTTTCTCTGCATTTTGGCCAATTCATCGTCTTGCAGTGAGAGGCTCAGAGGCAGCTGAGCTACGTCTGAAATCTGTCAACACAACCTTTTAAAAGCTGAATGTGAAAAATAATGGAAATAGGGAAAAATATTTACAGGAGTAATTTATTATCATTTACATGGGAAATAATTAGGATGCTGCCCTAAAGCAAAACAAATGAATGAGCAAACAAACCTCAGAAACAGATATGGATCAGAAATGTGTTGACTGGATGTTGGCACAGCGATTGTATCACCAAACAAGAATGTCAATATTAGCACATTCTGTAAATACCCTCATTATGACCAGTGGCATGACGTCCACTTCCACTGTCTCTCAGACCCTCACTTTCTGCTAAATCTGCATTTCTTTCTTTCTTTTGTTTTTATTTATTTTGAACAGACTAAAAGAAGAATTAAATAAAAATCACATGTTGTGTCCGAAAAACAAACAAACCAACATTTACAGAAATGAATCATGTGTGTTTGAAAAGGAGCAGGAGGAAATCAAGCTTATTAAGTGTTTAAAGACACACAAGTAACACAGATTACCTCCATGAACAACAGACAAGCTCCACATCTGTCCACCCCCATCACCTCCGCACCCTTCCTCTTGGGCACAATACTTTGCAGTAGATGTTGGCAGTGGGATGTGTGGTGTTATTATGTGTAGTGATATTAACATCATCTCTAGGATTATGTCAGTTATGTAGTTACAGGTCACAATTACTCAAAGAATGGGGTGGGTGACAGAAAGAGGGGGGCTTCACCAGTCTGCTGCATTGCTTTTATAGCACGAACAACATAAAGACCAGTGTGCGTGTATGTGTCTGTGTGTGTGCATGAGATCTGGTGGACGGACACTATTGTCCCACTGCACAAATACAAAAGAAACAGTCCTCACAGCTGGAACAGAAGGCCACAAAGATTGCGGACAGCTCCAACAACAACCTGCACAACAACACAAAATAAACACATAAATCCCTGGAGAAAAAAAAGAAAAAAGAAATTTGCGGCAATGTTCCAATGCCACAATTTAATCATTGTTGGTTGCCCTTACAATGTAGGGTTCATGCCTGTGGTGGTTCAACAGAGCTCAGTGCATAATGTCACAATGAAAACACTGAACTGTACCTAAGCATCAACCAGGTAGATTGTTGCTGTTATGCTGTGATATAGCCCATATAGGACTAAAAGCTATAGAAGTGTCAGAAGAAACTGTATTGACAGTCAGGAACGAACTGGATGCCCCGTGGCTGCAGAACATCGCAGTTTTCATGTCAGTGCCCATGTTAAGAGATTAGAGTGGAGACACTGTCTGTGTGGCGCCTCACGGCTGTGTCACATCTTCTAGAGTTTGGCCACCCGCCTGTATGCCATTGACATCTCCTAACAAAGACAGGCATAAACCTGCCACATGTTGACAGTAGTCAGTATGGAGGCTCAGTCTGAACAAAAGCATGAGGGAAATATGTATTTTTTTAAGCTACATTGACACAGTGTCATTTTACTGACAAGCTCTGGCAAAATAAAGCAGAAATGAATCAACAGTGAATATCATCCAACACTCCACTAACCTGATGGAGCTGTGGCAGCGACGCAACCAGTGTCAACAAGAGCTCAGCAGCGTCAGCTGCCGCACTCACGCAATGCAGGTGTTCCCACCTGAGCCCCTCCACCTGCACACTGGCTCTGCTACATCACCTGACTCCCTTCCTTCCTGTATCCACTAGAGGGTTTTGCTCCCGTAAACATTTACAAGCATTTACTGAAAAGACTGATGCTCCCTTACTCAACTGCTTCAAGACACCCAACAATAAAATGTAACTATGGTTCATAAATGGCTGCTTGCACCAGTGATTTATGGCGTCCTTTTTTATGTGACAACAGTCTCTCCAGTATTTTTAAGTGTGCAGCGTTCAAACTGAAGAAAGGGACAACATCTCTGCACACATAAAGAAGGAGCGATGTAGAAACAGCTTGGGAATTAATCTCATTTTGCCAACAGATAATAATCACTCTTAATTGTACATTTAGATGGATTTTTCTTCATTTCAAAATCACACAGCATCACTTCCTTATAGTATCAGTATCAGTGACAACAGTATGTTCATTCTGCAGTTAAAGTAACAAAATATTAACATACTAAGAGTAACAGTTTTATACTAACAAGGAATTACGCAGTACACATACTGCTGCATGCCAGATACACTGTGATGCAGAATAATACATCACTGCCAAAACAACACGCCAAGAAAAGAGTTGATCAGAAATTATATGTAAATATATCTTCTTTGTTAGCTCCTTGTCAAAGTCTGCTGTTTTTGCTCTCCTCTATGGTTTCCACTGTGTGTGTTGACACCTTGTTATGCTAAATGCAATAAAAGCTTTACAGCAAAGGTGAGAACTGAAAGTCAGGTGCAAATATCAGTACTTTTTTTAACATAAAATCTGCCCCTAATGAGAGCAAGGTGGAGTGTGAGTGGATCTGATGCTTCTGCAGTTTGCTGTACTTACATGGTTACTTACATTTTTCAGGCCTGGACTTTGCTGTTTTACTTGAAATTTTGTTGTCATTGAGAAGACTGTAAATCATTTATCACTTATAATCACTCACTTATCACTTATGGACTGTAACTACAGAACTAAATCCTTACACGTGTCATATTATATCAGATCATGTTGCGTGAGCCATTATCCAATTAAGAGATGAGCCCGGAGGTAGCAACAAGCTGTTGACAATATGTGGGACAGTAGCAGTCAGTTTAATTGTTTTAGGGCAATTAGAAGGTATTTTCCTCTCACTCAGCTCATTATGTATTCAGCTATCCATTAGCATTTCACCGTTTCCAGGAAGAGAGTGGCTGGAGGCCCTTTTTAAGGAGAGAGGATGGTGTTGCATTTAAGACACTATGGAGTGTTCGCATTTGAACCCATTTGCAGAGCAGGTGCCACAGCTCTTCCTTTAAGAAACACTGCAATGCCATCAAACACTGCAGATAAGCCACTGAAAGCAGTGTTTATTCACCATGCTGAGCAAACTCAGAATGTAGTTCAATTTATAAACTTATTGACTTTATTGTCTTCTGCCACAATACCCTGGACTTGTGGCTCAAGATAAGAATTCTAAATCATTGTAAACAATAAAGCACAGCCGTCTGACATTGCTTGGAGGTGAGGCTTTACTGTAATGCTTGTGAATCTTTATTTACAACTATCATCCTGAGCGGCAAAATCTGTGTGGGCTGGCATTAAAGGTGTTCCAATATGTTGTTTACCCCATCTCCCTATTTAATGAAGTGTCATTGATTGGTGTTGACTATAGGTGCGGTTTATGTACCTTTTTCTCCTCTTGTAATTTCACCATGTTGCCACTCTGAGTGATTGGTGCTGTGAAGATCCACATCCAAATTAATCTTGCATTTAAGAGCCATTCTCAGCCCAGCAGAATGCATTTGCTGAGATTTATTTTGTTTTCCACCAGGCTCAGTCTGGCCTGGTGTTAAGTCCTGATCATTTTTATTACCAGTGCCCAGGCAGCATGTGTGTGACCTAATGCCCCGTTGTTTGGCTATCTTATTGAAATTAAGTTAATGGATCTCTTGTGATTTATCAGTGTCTTCCCATGCCCAGATTAAGGAATGGAAATTAGGCGGTGATCCAACCCCCACCCCACCCACTAGATTTCTCAGCCCGACTGCCAACCCTTCCTGGGTGCCTTCTACTGGAGTTCTTCCAGCTACATCCAACTGGTAGGAGACTTGGGGTAGACCCAGAACTCAGAGGGAAGATTATATGTCTCATCTGTCTGGGAACGCCTCAGGATCCCCAGGGAGAAGCTGGAAACACTGCTGGGCAGCTTGACTCAACCTCTGATAAGCAAAAGAAAATGGATAGATGGATAGATGGGCCACACTCGTTACGATTAGTCCTGTACATTTAAGTTTAATGACATACTGTATTTGGAATGTATGTTGCCACTTTTACTTCCTGACTCCACCAACCATCACTACCCTGGGCAGGAATGACTTAAGAAAGTGTGGTCAGTGATAAAAATCCATCCCATGTGTAATTATGGGTAATTGATTGGTATGATTAAGTGAGATGGACAGTGGCAAAGTGCTGTGCATAGTTTTATACAAGAACACAAATGTTGCAGCTTTTTATGACAACAAATGACTTCTTTCTCTCCTTCCTCACGTCCTGGCCACTGATCACTTCCACCTATACAGAGCTCTTTTCAGTCATTAGCAGCTTAACCTTTTGGCTAAATCCAAAGAAGACGTGATATGTTACATATCGACACTGTGGAGATTTCTCAGATTGTTTAATGTCACCCTGTGCTGCCATGTTCCCACTCTGTCTCACAGTCAACAACATTAATGAAAGTGGGAGGAAAACAGACAATCACTTACAGTATGAAGCTTCAGGGAAATGACTAAATAAATGTGTGATATATTGCAAAAACTAGTTTCCACACACCAATTGTAAAAAGTACAAGTTTCATTTAAATTATATGTATAACAGTTAGTAGCCTAATATTGCATCATTGACTATACTTTGTATTTGATTGTGTGACTAAAGCGAGCACAAGCTGATTTTATTCTGGGTCATTTTGGCCTTGAACTGAACGGCCGACTTGACCAGAGATGATACATGGAGCAGGGATGAGTTGACGGATGTACTCCAGGCATGACTCTTACGCCTGTGGGGCCACGCCACTCACCTGACCTGTGTATGACCTCACTGATATGCTCTGCAGCTCACACCTACAGTCATGTGTCCACACTGCCAGCATTGTTGCTGCTGCACAGCCCTGTCTTCATACACTTTGACTTTGACAATGGACATCAGTAAGAGAAGGTTAGATTTCATTTTCATCGCCGAAGAAGTGACATGATTTGCAAGTGAGAGAGAGAGAGAGAGAGAGATCAAAAATGACTGCCCCTCACCTTATGTTCATAGGTGAGATTTGTGCTAGTATCACATGCTGCACATATAGCTTCCACGTTTTCTTCTTCCCAGATTGACATTGGCCACATCAGTGTGGTAACTGTTACAGACATAGTTAGTCTACAAGATGAGCTACCTGCTGGTTTGTGTGAACAGGGTGGCCTGGAACTGAAAAAGATAATAAGTACTGTAAAATTCAGAATATAAGTCGCACTGGTACATAAGTCTATTTTAGACGGTCTCACACTGGGAAAATAAGGTTTTCTATTGCTACTTGTTAATAAAAACGTTATACACATCATTCCACAAGTCCACAACATGAAGTTTCTGTGCTGCAGTGTAGCTCTTTCTTATTGTTTTAAAGAAAAAAGAAAAAAGAGATTGCGGGGTAATTTGAACACTGTATATTTAGCGCCATACAGGGCATATAGCGTTTATTAGCATTACAGTGTGACCTGTCCATGCGCACGTGTGTGTGTGTGTGTGTGTGTGTATGCGTGCCCGCGACAGAGTCCAGCAGGACGGGGGGCTGACTGACAGAGATGAGAGATGGTGAAACGCTGTTACCAATGATATTATTTTCTGTGAGAGATGATGGCGGACCCAAACGAGCCTCATTTATTAATGAGAAACCACATTCTGCCCATGTAGTTGTATGCAGATACAGGACGCATTACAGTTTACACTTGCGTTTGTGTGGTTTGGCCAATCGGATCACAGTCCTCAATGTGTCTTGGGTGCGTTTACACCGGTACTTTCGAGCTGTCAGGCGCTATCTGACTGCAGTCTGATCACTGAAAACGCATGTTAATGCCAGGTGTAAACGGGGTTAACAATTGCCTCAGTCTATAGGTTGCACCGGTGTATAACCTGCACCACTAACACTTTTAAAATGAAAAAAAGGGGAGAAAGTGTGACTTAAACACTGAATTTTACAGTAATTAATTCAGGAGTCATCCACATTCGTTAGGGCCATGCAGGAACATGCAGCACCTGTCAGACACAGGCCCTGTCCCTTTAAATAAATATATGACTTTACAACACTGTTAGAAACACTAAAATCTGTGTATTTAGAACACTACTACACCTCCACCCCCACCCCCCCATCACTACTTGGACACACAAACAGATAAGAGACACAACCAATAGACAATGAACAAACCATAGACAATGAATTGATGTTGACGATAGTTGCCAACTATTTTACCAACTAATTAACATTTCCTTTTCCTATAACGTGAACATTATTTAAGCCTGAGACAAAACACTCATTCAGTGCATGTTGTAAGACGGACTGAGACAACAATGTTGACAATAGCCTTGCTTACTGCAGCATGTCCATGTCCATGCATGCACATGTACCATATGTGGTTTTCTCAGGATGGTGGTTAATGATGTCTGCACTTAGCACACCTACTGAGTGCAACTTATATACATGCACACCTTGAAGCAGCACTTTTCATTGCCAAAGTAAGAAGTCAGCCTCGTAGAGATATTTAGAAAAGAACAGCAAACCCTTCATGTAACAATAGCTTCAGTCAGAAGGAGCCTGCAGCATCAGAGCCTATGGCTCTTACTCACAGGCTGGCAGCAGCCTTGTGTCACCTCATTGATTGACTGACACATGTAGAGGTGCTAACTTACAATGCACAACACCTGATATGATTGGCGATTGGTTAGTATGTTAGTTAGTGTGTAGTTACTTATGGGTGAGACACAACATCCCACACACAATCCCAGACAAAGTGGGACATCTGGTCACCACTGAACTGGACTATTCCACTTCCTTTTACCGTTACCTACAGTACACACTGTACATTGTGTGTATGTGTGTGTGTGTGTGTGTGTGTGTGTGGAGCATTCGTGAGTCTACAGCCCTGCCCATGGCAATGAAGAGAGGAGCAGCAGCATGACAATATATGCTAAAATAGAAAATCATCAAAAAATCATGACTTTTGGATTTTTTTTTTTTTTTTTTTTATTGCCAACCAGGCCAGGTTGTTATTTATTAATAAATAAATATATAAAAACTCTGGGAGGCAAAAAAGCAGGTGCCTGACTTCACTTTCATTCTTTGTGCCAGTTGTTGTTGCTAACGCCTCAAAAACTCACAAACACACACGTCAAATTGCATATATCCAGTAAAACTATATAATACTGAACATAAGTTGGGTATGTTGTGTATGTGCATGTTTATTCAGTTTGTCTTCTGACAAGGGAACATGTGAGTCATCTTGCAGAACTTAGCTACATCTGGCCTTTTACTTTTTTTTTAATCTCTCCCTTTCTCCTCCACCTCTGCCTTTCTCCTGACAGTGATGTCCATTTTGCAAGGCAACCCATCCAAAATGTCACCGGTGGTGGGAGCAGGTAAACGGTTGCTATGTACGCTTCTGAGAGACATGGTGATGTCATTTTCTGACACTGCGGCAAGAGTGAAAGTCACGCCTCATGCGCTACATTATCACTGGTGTCTGTTCACAGCAGGCTAGTGCTCCAGACAAGCCGTCGATGACTCATAGCTCCGGCCTGAACGACTGTGTCAGCCCCTGCTAACATCAGTCAGACCTGCGTGGTTCAGTCCACCTGTGCGCTCATTTTCACACTGCATCACTGTTGAAATGCCCCTCAGGAAGAACTCAGACATCTCTCAGTTCTCAGTGGACAGCACAGCACTCAACACTTGTCTTTCACTTTAATTAAAGGCATTTTACACTGTCAGACAGCAGCATACTACTTCCAACGTTCAGGTGATGTTTCATGCTTGCTGTGCCACCACAGTAGGCTGGTTTCAAATTCCATATTTGGCACACCACTGTTTTCTTTCTTCCTTCACATGCATCTATACTTTTGGCACACACTGGCATGTGCGCGCTCTCATGTCAAGAACTGTCATTGTACTTTGCTCTGAGATCTATTGGAGTGTTATTTTTGTTAGTCTATGGTTTATTATCAGAGAAGGTTCTCACAGAAACCAGGGCCTGTACCGGACAGCAGCTGACATCACAGTGGTTATTTACCAGGCAGGATTTCTTCCTTCATTAGAGAGGAGGGTGATTTTAGACTTTGTTTACTTGTTATAGCCCACATGTGACTGTTAACAAAATCATGAATCAAAGCTTGTGAGGTGGCGGACATCTGGAGCAGACCTGCTGACAGTGACTTTCCTCATCACTGGACCCCACCCCCAAACTCAGGTCCTTAGGAAGGTCATACACCGATCAGGCATAACACCACGACCACCTGTCTAATACTGTGTTGGTCCCTTTTGCTGCCAAATACACAACAAACTGTGCTGCACTGTGTCTTCTGACAGCTTTCTATCAGAAGCAGCATGAACTTCTCCAGCAGTTTGAGCAGCAGTAGCTGGTCTGTTGGATGGGACCACACGGGCCGGCCTGTTAGGCCTGATCAGTGTATACGCTATATAGATGTATATTCTTCTTGTTTTTCCTCTTTCCATTTCCAGCTTGTTTCAGTGTTTTCTGGTGGGTGAAATCTGTTGTGCTCTGTATTACCTGACCAATGGATAGCCAACAGCTGAATATGTGTGTCTGGCCCTAGAGGATATTGCCAAAATTCACAAAAGATTTGATCAATGATGAACTGTTTTACACAGTCAGATGAGTCCGTCTCTCTGAAACTACTCACGGGAGATCAGCATTCACTTGGTGAAATGAGCCTGTCATCTTTTGTCTTTTACATTTTTCTTTCTGCATTTATAGAATATGACTATTTTCCATGGACAGATGTTATTCACCAAGAGTTTAGAAATGCACATGTCAAATGAGCCCAATTGTGTACGTGGGTCGCTGGATGACTTCTGTTATGACACTGTGTTACATAATTCTGCAGCCCTCCTACAGTACGCTTTGCTCTGTTATTTATGAACAAAGGGCTAATTCAGAGGCTCACGTAGGCCAAAGCCTCCAGTCAACAGCTGGTTACCAACTATGTGTGCGATACAAGTCACATCACAAACAAACACTCACAAACTTAATAGATCTTATATGTTAAGTTCTGTTACTGTCCAATTTTAAATGAACCAGAAACATAGTGTGTTCAAAAAATATTTATACTTATCCCTGTTAGGTTCAAAAGCACTTCTCTATCTTATCTTCTTGCTGAAAAGACTCCACCAGAAGTGGGATGAGGGAAATGGCCACAAAGAGACTTGACAAAGACTAAAAAGAGCCTCAAACCAGAAACAAACTGATGCTGAACAGCCACAAAGAAATGAAAAATTGCAGAGATGTAAATAAATAAATAAATAAAAACTAAGTAAACTTAATGATTAAATAAATAAACTGCAAAAATCCACTTGATGGCAGACAGAAAACAACTCCAGGGACACAAGACAACCACAAAGTGACACTGAGATCAAACCTGAGACTGCGCTCAATCAATAAAGAGTAAATCAACAGCATACATAAATTAGAGAGATGAGCAAAGTATATAAACAAAGATTGAATAAAACCGTTACCAGTATTCAGAAGTTTGGGGAAATTGGGGAACTGCGGAAAAGTACAACAGTGTTCTGTCACTGAGACTGTAGCAGCAGTGATCAACCCTTAGGTTTTCTAGTTGAATGTTGTGTCCTGTTGGCTGTAGCTGTGCTCTCCAACAACTGACGTGTACCAGAATTAGCTGAGAACTTTAAGAAAGAAACCTTGGCTGAGTTGTGCATGTTTTTTTTTTTTAATTTGCATGTTATATTTCATTGTGTTTGCTATAAAACTGACAGATGCTACTTAATATGTCTCGATAGCTCATTTTAATTATGGAGGTTTTTCAAATTAGTTTTGTTATTAGTTGACTGTTCCATATGGTGCTTCGTCTTGACAGTCTCACTGGATCTTCCTTGTTCCCCTGCGCATTTAGGTTAAGGTTTAAAAGCTTTGGTGGAAATTTTGAATGTGAGCTTTGAAACCTCAGAGTTTCATCTGGGTCTCGCAGCATGAAGACTCATTTGACAAAAAAAACAAACTCTAATGAGTAAATTGATCCAATTAATTTTTAATCTTGGGCAGAGATTAAAACTGATTTGGGATTAAATTCCCAAATCACAGGAGCTCCTCCTGCAGATGGCTATTTCCTGTCTTTGCAGAGAGTACTACCCTCTGTATGTCCACAACCTGCTGAAGAGATAATGGAAACCTTGACAGACATCAGCTTGAATGAAAACAGCTCATGGTACAAAAGCTTTGTGGGTGGTTACAGAGGCTGAAAGCGTGCATCAGATTATATGTAGAAAAAGCTAAGATTAAACACATTAAAACACACACTTGTGGCCTGGAGCAAACACATTAAATGCCACTGTAGAGTAACAGAGGAGTTCATTCTTGTTATTCTGTGATCACTTCAGAAATTGTCAGCACTTTTGCAGTAAACCCGTATCAGCTGTGGCTTGTTTTTCACTTCTCCTCTGAGCTAAATTGACCCATTAGTGTAACCAATTGTTCGAAGAGTGCACTCATTCATTTCTCTGCTATGCGGCGGGTACTGTTTCAAGGAGTGGAAAAAGCAACGAAATAAACATCACTCCACACTCTGAGGACCACGCTAAGTCATTGTGGCATTTTGTATTTTCTCTTGCATATGAACATTAAAACTGCTCTGCACCCAATTCTGTGGAGTGTATCTGGTCAAAATAGAATGTGCATTATCTCAGATTGGTTCCCATCAGCTACAAAATACTTTTCTCTGGTGATGCATGATATTAGTGTAATATCCAGCATAAGTGGGAAAGAGTTGGAGAGGAAATTCAGAGCAACTTGTAAAAGGCTGAGTTAACTACAGAACATCAGGGCCACATCTTTTAGTTAAAACCCATTAAGTCCTTCACTGTGAAAAAATCTAATCATAAAGGCATGAAATAGTAATAGTTACATATAATAGGTGTTGAAGAGATTTGTCTACAAGTCAGTGAAGTGTCACTTCATTTTCACCCAGGGACTTTATAGGAGCAATAAGGAATTTGAAGAATGTAAGCAGTGCAGACTACACAATAAGACATAAGGACTGTCCACATTCAAGAAGTAGACTGCAATGTTATATTTTATTAACATGCACAGAAGCTGGAAATGAATGAGAAGAAAGTGTTCCACAGTCTCAGGTGGAAGAGGCTCTATACCTGCGTAGGAGTCACACATGCTCTTCTGCTTGTGTTTTGTCTCGCATGTGTATTTTTTTAAGTTGCAGTGCATTGAGCTCTCGACCACCAAGCAAATTACATCTTGATGCTGTATTCAGCTTACACTTGGCTCTTCTGTGTGCAACACGGCACAATGACTCTGAACATAAGGAGACAGACACCCTGCACTGGTTACTGCAGTTCCATCAAATATTCAAAGTCTGCATGCACCAAAAGGTAAAACCATCACCTTTCCTTATTGAAGATGATGTTAGCTAGAAATATTAGCTTTTGAAAGAATGAACCTGAATGCTGAGCTGACAATGGTTGCTCTAGCAACATTTTTAAAAAGCCCCAAAACCATTAAGAATGGGCCGAAACAAAAAATGATCTTTTCCAATGTACTGAAAAATCTCTTAGTTATCCACT
The DNA here is from genome assembly GCA_021432705.1 of Caranx ignobilis. Classification (NCBI taxonomy): domain Eukaryota; kingdom Metazoa; phylum Chordata; class Actinopteri; order Carangiformes; family Carangidae; genus Caranx; species Caranx ignobilis. The sequence continues at coordinate 4,573,626 of MU269980.1, forward strand.
GAGAGGTACACAACAGCCATAGAGAAGTCAGCAGATAACTATGATGTGTGTTATTGAGCCTTCATTTGGTTGTCTCACAGCCGGAAATATTTTCTCAGATCTCAGATGTGAAACAAATATTCTTTACAAACCTATGTGAAAAGAAAAAGACTTTGGTCTGTGTCAATCTCTATATATGAAGATTGACAAGAGCAGCCCAAAAGTGAAGCCAAAACCACTGCAGAGTGTCTGTCAGAACCCCCCCCACCCCTCCCACCCATGCATGTTAGCTGGTGACACATGAGGCAAACTAACAAAGTACAAGTCAGTTGTTTCCTAAGGATGGTTTCTCTCAGTTGAAGTATTTCTTATGTTGCTGACGCTGAAGTCTGTTCATTGGGTGCAGTGGAACCTCAGAGCCTGATCACCACAGTGGGGATAATGTCCATCTATATACGGTCACTGGTCTGTCACTAACCCCATCCTGTTTTGATATCAAATGCCTGCTGACAGTCTGATCAGTGTGAATACTCAGCTCAGCTTGACTGGTGATTATCTTTTATTTTCATGTAAACAGACATCTCAAGGAAATCCTTCTCTTCTTCTCCCCATCCTAAACTCCTGAGCGTGAGCCCCCTGCCCTCTCAGCTGCACACAGGACAGAGGGTTTGAACAGACAGTGACTGCATTGATTTTGATTTAAAATCATTTTTAACACTGGAATCCAAAGTAATGAAGGCACTCATCTTTGGTGTCAAAAGAAGCAGCCAGTGCTGGTGATGTAGCTTTCATGTCAGGCTGCACAGCTCTCACCTGCTCCTGGTTAATAGGCTGTCTGGAGAATTGCAATGAAAATGTCTCCACATACCTAGATTTTCTAAATCAGTGTTTTGGACACAACAGGCTAGAGGACTTAATAGTGGGCTTGTGTTTTTTTTTTTTTTTTTGTATCGAACAGATCTGTGCCATTTCAAGGTTAGCAGGAATAACAGCTCACTGTGCGTCTCTTGTTCTGGTCTGACACTGCAGAGTCACTGACTGAGCCCATTCTTATAATGAGTAACAATGTGTGAAACTCTAATTCCTCATATCTTGTTGCAGGGATTTAGGTTGGAGCAGTAAAGTCTGTTCTCATTCATGGTTTGACAGTCTTCATTCAGTGTAAGGAATTAATGACTAATTAGTGTTAATTTATTTGGTAATATGATCTGAACAAACCATAATGATTCTGTTTGCTCTCAGAGGACAGTCATTTAGACATTCTCTATTATAAGAAAGACTTGGGTGACACGACATTTGTGATTATTTTTCTCACCTTCAGAGTTTGACTCTTTATTTTAAGTGTGACTGCTGTCTTTATATTCTCATATGTGTAGCTCTCTTTTTGATCTTTAGTCTTTGCTTTGATGTTTTGCATATTTTCTCTCATTCTTACAAATTTCTTTTCACAATGCCACTTTTCATTTTCATAACTTCCCCACTGTCCAGTTGGCCTCTGAAAGCAAAGTCTAGTATAGCCTTACCTGTATTGTTACCTCTGCAGTCATATTGATATCTGTAGGGTAAATAACTGCCCTCAGTACGTTTTCAATACTTTGTTGTTGCTCCTGTGGGGGTCTTTCTTTAAATTGTACTTTTTAAACAGACTGATGTGCACCAGACATGGTATACAGTATATGTGCATCAACTTTTCAGTGGCAAACGACAAACCTTGGACTGAATGCACATTTTTTTTACTTTATTCTTGTTTTCCACCAAAGTATCTTACTCAATCACTTGTAATGACTCCAGCATAGTAGACAATTTAATGGTTCTGTCTAGACTTGCACAGCCCTCGAGTAAGACAAGGGAAAAACCCTGGTCTGGTTTAACATGGAAAAAATTCAGAGTGGCTTTAATCAAAAAACACCATCTTTCCCCAAAATAACCTTTTTGTTTGTTTACACCACAGAGGACTGTGGAGGCAAACCCCCAGTGTCACAGTTTTATGCTTTGTATCCACCCAGACCACCCTCCCAGTTCCTGCACTGAGTGATGGTTCATTCATTTGAATAGAGAATATGTTGCCTCTAAATGTAATTGGGCCAATGATTACTTCTGTCACCACTATATAATTAGGAAAACGTATGAGTAATATTACTCATGGGTTGGGATTCTGACAGTGTCTAACGGAGGTTTTTAATTACTGCCCATTTTAAGTTTAAAGTGACATGCATAAACAAAATAATACATGTGGAGCAGAAGTGCACTTTTGCAAAGTGATAAAGATTTCATTAGATTTCTAATCATGTGTAGGAAAAAAAGAGCTTAGGAAAGTCATAATAATTCTACCATTTTAAAAAAAGTGCTTTGTGTCACCTCAGCCAGGCCAGGGGAACAAGCCCCACTCCTGCAGCCAGACCACATTGGAGGGCTTGCTAGCAGGTAGGTTATCTGGTGGTGTGGTTCACTCTTGGTCAGACAACACCAGAGAAAAAATAAAAAAACAAAACATTAGGCTTCCACCCTGTGTGCCCAACAGGTGCAGGGGTAAGAACTGAGGTCAGGTGCCTACAAGGTCATGTGGCAGACAAGGACAGGGAATGTGGTCCAGTCCCTAGCATGGTAGACTCATTCAAGTGATGTGAAATGTCACGTCTGCCAGGAAGGGGCTAGAGTTGGTTCAGAAGGTGCAGCAATAACAGGTGATGTGGTTTGACTCTTATTATGTGCTCTATAATTAAAATAATTCTATTCTACAGCTGCCACAGGTGCAGTATTTACCTTTTTATGCATTGTGGTTTAATTAGCCATAAACACTAAATACAGCTCAGAGGTGTTTGGTCAAGAAGTCAGTCAAGCCATTATTTCAGTGGAGAAGTGAAAGTGCTGGGTGATAGGGGACCACTGAAGTAGAAAGTCTGAGTGAAATTTCATGGCAATAAATGTATCATTTCATTTAATAAATACTTTGTTTGAACGATAGTTTGGAGCCTGTTTTAATCAGTTTTACTTCTATAAGGTGAACTGTCATTTTCCATTACGATTTTAAACCTCTCTTTAAAATGCGATCCACCAGCAGCTTTTTAAAGTTTGAATCAGTAAACTTCGCTCACATATTTGAAGAAAGAGGGAGAGAGGGCCACGGAGGTGGTAAGTCTAGCTTTTCTGTGTGAGGACTACTCGTCTGCTGCTGTTCAGGAGAGTTATACAGTATTAAAATGTCAACGTGTCACTTCCTGTGAGGGATAAAGCGTAATAGTTTGATTACACATGCTCTCTTTTACTAAGGAAGGGACGCTCTTCTGTTCCCATTAAGTTTCACTTGAAAATTATGCTGCAAAACTATGACTACCAAAAAAAGAATGTTTAAAGTCTTTATTCTTCTTTTCGCTGAGAAAATCTGAGGTGAATATTAGTATGTGAATCCCTGACCATTCATACATGCACATTACCTGCCAGGACATTTGTATGAGGGCTACATCTCCATCCACTGAGTACATACTCAGAGTGCTGTGGACATTTAAACGACCCTTTCACTGTGAGCAGACTTAATGTTTAAGTGGGATCTCTGTTGTTACTTGTGTCAGTTTTCACATGCACAGTTATTAAAAACACTCATATTTCCTGCTCCTATCTCCTGCTCAGACCTGGACAGGCCACACAACAACCCTGAAGACCACAGGTTCTGTCAGTAACAACAGTTTCTAAACTCTACAGTCTGGATGAAACTGCAGCCATCATTTCACATTAATATACACATTTTGAGAAAGTGTTCATGCCTTGACCTGATAATATGAATAGAGTCTGTACTGGCAGTATCTTACCATGGAGTCTGGGTCCTGTGTGAACTGCCTATATTATTTGAGAGCATGATTTTGCAGGTTTCACTCACTTGTTTCAGCTGTAATGGCAGCAGTCCTCCAGCTTATCTGATTCTGATACTGATACATTCGCCCCTCATGCCAGACATTTTGCATGTTTTGAGCAAAAAATGGGAACTTTCGCCACATTGTGTTTTACTTGGCTGAACCATACCTGCTCTTTTCCATTAAAGCTAATGTATCCATTCCCCGGCACAGCCTGCAGTGAGTTACACGGGGCTGTTATGTCAGCCGCTGTGGTGTAACACATGGCTGACTCCTGATTACATTAGAGACATATTTGTGGAGTCAGTATAGGGCTGACTCTACAGGTATGTCTTCTATTTTACAGTGAGTGACAGCACAAGGATAGAAAGTATGCTAATGTGACATTATCCAGAGTGTACTCTCGGCTCAACACACCCACACACGTACATCCAGATTAGGGCAGAGAAGAGAGGTAACTGGTCCTGATTAATCAACACTGCTCTTTAGCAACCCGCATAAAGGCTCCTGTATAAATGAGCAAAGTTATTTTAGTAAAGACGGAGGCATTTGCTTGACATGCTGTGTTCCTCCTCGAAACAAAAACCATCAGTTTTATCTGTCCTTGTGCCAGCTTTGTGAATGCTACTGGCTTGGATAGTATTCCTTAAGAAGCTACCACATCCTGTGTGTGAGTGACACAACTGAAAGACAGTCTAGGTTTTGACTGTTGTGCTCTATTGCCGCTGAGAGAGCTGCTCAGTATTCATGTCTTTTTTTTTTTTTTGTCAGCTCACAGTCAATTCCACTCCAAGATCTTGTCTGTCTTAGAGCAGCGAGCACCTGTGTAGCACTCCTGCTCTAAATAGAGTGCCTGTCATAGATGAAGTGCAGTCGCCCTTTCGTGTAGACATGTTTGCCTGCATTTTGTGAAAGTGCATGTGTTGGTGTGTGCATGTGTACCTGTGTGTGCACGTGTTCTCATCGGACTGAAGCTTATGGCGGGACAATTAACCGCGTCTGGTAATTTGGCGAGAATTCACTCAATTAGCTTCTTCCCATTACGCTAACGAATCATTTCAACAGCATTGCCTTGTGGATTAGCATAATGGAGCTGCCAGTGGAGCATACTACATTATAATCTAATACCTGTTGTATGTTTTTTTCAATTTGTTTGTTTATTTCTGTGTCATTTCTTCTATTTTTTTTTCTCATTTACATCCACACTGAATCAGCGTGGAAGGATTTCACCAGAAAGCCCTAGACACAATATTTACCAACAGCGCTAAGAACAAAAGAGCATGGGTTACAATGCTTCTTTTGTGCTGGGCAGCAGAGGCGTCTGACTCATGGCTCCATGATATTCTGATGCTGATATAAAGCAAAACAAAGTGCCCTTATTATATGGCCAGAAGCAGAGCCAGCTCAGCCTCTTTGACAGAGGAGGTCATAAAGCCTGAGAGAAACAGATGCGGAAAACAAACAGTCTGTATCTGATAAAAGGAAAGAATGATGAGGAAAAGTGAAATGCTGACATTTTTTTTACATGAAGACACATACTGATTCTCTCGAGCTGTAATGTTTTGTTCAATAGTCTGTGTTACAGTGATCTATTGTTGAAGATATTTTTAGATTTTCCACCTGACAACACTGCAATCTGTTGATATTACAGTTGTACAGATCTAGACTGAAAACAATGCCAGGCAAACTGTACACAAAGAAACACTAAAGCTTTTTTCTAATGACAAACAGCCAGTGATAAACATGGATCAGTTCCTGACGTTTACCTGCAGTTTGTTGAACAGTAAAATTTGATAATGGCAGTTTTACATGAAGTGCTGAGGTAAGTACCCATCAAAAAAAAAAAAATAAAAATCACTGTCTATCTCTCAAACAGATGCTCCAGTCTTCACTGCAAATTGCTGCAATTACTGTAATGGAACCAATTTCGGTATTGCCCAAAAGAAAAAAAAATGTCATTGTCAAACTTGACATGGAAGCTGAATAGAAACTAAATAATTAAAGTGAACATTAAAGAGCCTATTAGGCTTAAAAACAGGGTTGATTCAGGAAGTAATCCCTCAGCCTAATCGTCACTTAAGGCGTGTAGTATCCAATAAGAAAGAATATGATCTCAACACATCAGTATGAGTCCCCGCATGTTAACGAATCAAAGGAAAACAAACAGCAGACTCCATAGAGTTTCCTGCTTGATGCTGCTTGTTACTTAAGCTGTCATTCCTTAAGGCTAGGTTTTCCTTACTCTACATTACTGCCTGTAAAGGTCTTGTGCTGTAGAAAGAGAGACTTCCATGACTGTTTGATAAGTATCATGAGTAACCTGGAGCAAAATTTCTCCATCCAGTGTTCTAGGATTAGAGCCAGTTGTTGAGAAAGTTGTGAGAATAAACATATTTTTGGCAGAGAGTTTATGAGTTATGACCAGTTTTCACTTTGGTTTTAATTCCAGGAGCCCTAGGAGAGATGAATGCTGCTCTGGTTACATTACCCTATATAGTGTAGAACTGGGGAGTTGCTGGTTGCGGTTGTCTGCAAATTTCCATCTGTCTGCAGAACTGAATTGAACTGGACTAAGCTTTGAATAACAAGTTCACATGGATGTACAGAACTGTAACACATCCAGGCAAGTGTGTCACTTCAGCACTTATGCTGTGTTGCCTGTATTTGCATCACATTCAGATTTATCAAGTTGATGAGGACCTTTGCAGAATTTGTTTGTTTTGCATGCATAAAACAAGCTGTCAGGATTTCATTAACTTTCTGATGTCACAAGAGAACAGTCATGCAGCCACGCCCACAGCACAGCCCACCAACCAACCTTTTTTGATCATTGTTTTTCTGAACTGCCAATGCAATTTAGTCTAAACTTGGCTGTCTCTATGACTCTTTACAAGTGAATAGCCATCAGCCTTTGCTGCATTTCCCCATGAATTCTTCCAATCTACAGTAAATACTACTAGGAAATCATCGACAAGTCACTGAGTCAAATTACTGTTTTTACTAAATGTGGGTCTCGCAATAAAAAAAAAAAAAAAAAAAGAAGAAGAAAAAACTTTCAAGAAGACCTCATAACTTGGTGCAAGACATGGCATCCACAGCCAAAGACTATGAATTGTAGGATTTCAGAAAATGCTTCAACATGCAAGGTGGCAGCACAGCCAGTGATGGATGCAGAAATAGTATTTTCAACAATCTGAGGTGCTCATTATTCACCAAATGCCATATTTTTTTCATTATTGCACACTGGTAGTTTTTCAGTCATGAATTACCCAACTCATGTGAATGGTTGTTTGACACCTGATAGAACCACTGCTACAAAAACAGCATTAGCATTACCATTTAAACTCTAATAATCACTTTAATTGTGATGACTTCCATGGTCAACTGCATGTTAGGTTCTCTATCAAGCAGCAGCTCAGATCTCGTTGCAGCCAGAAAATGTGTCAGTCAGAACACAGCAGAAGCGGTAACAGCATCCCTCTGGACATTTTTCAACCTTTTTACACCGAGGCAGGTCGACATACAGTACAGGCACGGCAGAGTGAGTGAGTTGCAGCCACCGAGCCTCTGTGTGAGACGCCTTAGGTGCTATTGTGTTTCTTATATTATAATTATAAATTATTTCAAGTTGTGTTTTATTCTTCCTTGAACATATTCAGTGCGTTCAAACCAAACTGTTATAATACGTGACCATTGTGATCACTGTGATTGTGATACAACTTTTCTACATTGTTTGTCCATTGGTAATGTTGGCCACTCCTATTTACTGTACAATGGTTCCTCATAGTTGAGAACCATTTGCAGTGAAACATTGCAAATAAATTGTTAATTGCCAACATGAAAACACATACATACATGTACAACAACTGCATATTGTACATCTTCCTCATGCTCTCTCAAAAAAACCCTAATGAACAATAAGCACTGACACCAGCAGGAATGAATTCAGATCTACAGCAGCTATTCCTCTGTTTGTCATGAGCATGACCAATCAGAGGAGAGTCATCCCGTGCTTGCCTTGTAAGAGTGCTTAACTATTAATGTCTGAGGACTGAGGAGATTTGTCTACCCAGTGCCCTCACAAGACACACTCCAATCCTCCATTAATTGCACTGATTGGTAGCTCATATTCAATTTGAACTCAATTATGCTGTATGACACAGAGCCAGGAGTCAGACACAGACACAGCGACTTCACCTCACAGCCAGTGGCTGCAAAGCTGACTAAGAGATGACATTTCCAACAATTAAGGCAACAAGAGCTGGAAAAGTGTTTCAGCTATGTGTAGCTCAGCTGTAAGAGAAAGGCCCAAGTGGATTACTAGGCTTAACTTTGTTAAGTACCCACCGTATTGTCAGGATTTCAGACATTACACAGGCACATGTTTAATAGGTCAAAACCTAGTTCATTGCTGGAATGTGTACGGTCAATGACCGAGGACGTAGCTGTAAACTAGGTCTGCACGATATCAACAAAATGTGTGATGTGCGATGACATTGTTCAATATTGTGATGACGAGTTGACTTGTGATAACTAAGCAAATATTTGAGTGTGCATATTAACCATACAGCTCCTCAGTCTTTAGTCTTTAATAGGCACAATGCCAGGGAACAGCCAGCCCTACTGTGAGCCCACCATAAACAACTGACATCACCAGGGTGAGCAATCAGTCTATTGTCAGCTGGTTTCAGCCCATCCTGTGTCCACACACAGTTATTCTAAACATCTGAACTCACAATAAACCTGTTCCCGTTCACATTTACTGCTGTTGAAATCCTTATTTCATAACGACATTGTCTGACAAGATCACAAAACATGAGTTTAAGTCAAAAACTGTGCTGTGGCTTCAGCTGTATTAACTTCTAACATAATCAGTCAGAAAGAAACTTGGAAAAGCCAAAATGTTTTAGTCAATTTATCCCTCACACAGTGCACAGCTGCGGAAAGGTTCATCCAAAAAGTTGCTAAATTTGTTGTTTGATGTTGAATAAATGTCACTAAAGGGGCTCATATAGTGATGAAGGTGGCAATGCTGTTTGTTCACAGCAATTTATCTTAAAAAACACCAACTAAAGGGGAAACCCAAACACTTGGCGAGCCAGCCATGGTGTAACTTCATAACTCAGCCAGTCACAAGTCAATCAGTCACAGACCCAGCCAGAAAGTCAGAAACGCTACAAACCTATTCTATGTAAGACGCTAAATTTATTGCAAACTATTTTTTTTTCTTAAGCCTGCTAATGTAGAGCTGAAGAACACCAGCCTGACATTTATTCAGGGGAAAGAAATTCAACTTCAATTCACAGAAAAAAGATATAATTTTCTCAGAGACCGGCCATGAGCTTCCTCCTTTACATTCATAAGAACCGCAAGTTTCTGTATGCAGTTCAAACAGCTGAGGGTTCAAGTATGGGGCAGCTGAAATCTCAGTAGGTGGAGCAGGTACTCCCCTCAACGCAGTGCTCACTGTTTGATCCCTGGCATCTCCTGCTGAAGTGTCCTTGACGATCAGACTGGCACCTTGCGTCTGTTATTCTCAGTGAATGGGCAGCACTATTGTACTATATGAAAGTAATTCATTCACGTTTGTAGAATCGATGCTTCTATCGTATTTGCTCTTTCAGGGAATCTAAGTCATTGCTGTGAGCTCTCCCAGTGGCTGTTGACATTTTGGGCTACTGCAGCATCTGGATGTGCCAGTCTCATCAAGTCTTAAAGTTCTAGGTATATTCGTGATTGTAGACATGAAATCTACACACAAAAATTATAACCATACAACCATGACACATACTTTCAATGTAGAACATGGGCCAGAGCACCAGCACCTCCAAGTGTAGGAAACCATCTGATTGAAGACATTAAATCCAAGCATACACTATTATGACTGCCTAGTGACTCCCTATACAATCCACTACAATGCACTATCCAATTGTATAGTGAGAATTATTATACCCTATAGGGTGGACTCCTCGTAACAATGAATCGTAAAGCATAGTGTACAACCAATGGTCACTAACCAAGCTGTATATTGTATATAAACATGCATTGTGCTCACACTTTAAGGAAAAGGGCACAGGGGAAATTACCATAAGCAGAGTCCTAAACTGTTTTTAATTTAGTCAATTAACTCAGTGTATAATGCGCTCCCTCAATAGAGAGTAGAGTTTATGAATGAGTAAGTGATGTCAGACACAACATATAGTATATGACAAGATGACAATTCATTTGCCTCGACTATAAGAAAACTGTTTTCTTTACTGGCAGTTTCTCTCAAGTATCAGCTTCGGAGTACTGGTCTCATTTCTTCATTCAATCACAACACTGCAACAACTGTTTGAACCTCTGTACTACCAATGAAATCAATGCACTTCATCAACCATCAAAAACCTCTCAGCACCACTGAATTACTCCCAAAGCCACAACACTATGACATTCAAAATGCAGCACAGAAGAGGAAAAAAAAATAACGTCTGACAGATTTTCAGTCGGGGTGTGTGTGTGTGTGTGTGTGTGTGTGTGTGCGTGTGTGTTAATTGAGAGCAGCAAAAGCTCCCACAGTATGAAGGCTGGTTACTGTACCAGAGCAGGGTGTGTTGGAGAATGTGATAGCCCACGGCAGTCCACTTTCACTCAGCCTCAGCAATTTGTTTCACTTACCTAGAGAGAGAGGGAGAAAAGAGAAAAACAAACAATTACATCATGCATTCAGAGTGTTTGCCGCATTAGAAGCAAGAGTGGATTCATTGCAATCTGCTTTGGCACAGACTGGCCAACGGGGACTCATGATTTGATTAAACTGAAATGCCATTCAGTATGTGATCGTATGTGACATGGAGGTATCTCAGCCAGGACAAACTCATCGACTACAGTACATGTGGAAAGACCAGGTGTTTAAAATGCAACACGGAAAGCAGAAGGCTGCAGCGTCCCACACGTCCTCCAACACATCTGTTAAGGTCATGAATTCATATACTGGTGATTATATCATAGATGAACTTAATCATTGATTTTCAAGAAGGAATTGAAATCTATATCTCTGTCACATTAAAAAGGATTGGAGTTGATAAGCAGGATGAAGTGGTTGCTAGGTGCAACATACATTTTTGTTCAGGATCAGCTCTTCTGTTCAGGGACTTATTATCCTACATTGTTATACAAGATTGATAATGGGCCCCAGACATTACCATTTTCCAACTGTTACTCAATACATAGCTATTGACAGAAAATTCACATAACACAGCGCAAACGAATTACCACAGCATCAGGTATAATAGTACACCCAGCTCACCACATGTTCCAGGGGCTAACCTCTGGAGGGAGCTATAAATCACCGCCCACTGAGTGTAATTGTAGTGCAAGGTGTATGTGTGATATGTAGTTAGATATGAGCATGTGCATGGTATCCATGCGCTACACTGGTCATTAAGTGAGCTGAATTGTTCTCTAAGGCACCAACATGAATTCCTCCTTCACCTGATTAGACCAAGGCTGCTAGCAGCTGCTGCTTCAGCACATATAAAGGCTGATGGAAGAAAATATAAACAATAAAGCAAGAGACAAATATAGCGACAGACAGTTATTTTTGTTGGAGATTTTCAGTGTCTACTTCTTTTTGGTTTTGGTTTGTCACTTAAGTGAATATTGCCACATTGCCAGAAACACAACTTGAAATGAATACCACTCTGGCCCTGTACCTGCTGGATGTTTAATGATCAATGTTTTTTTTTTTTTTTTGTTTTTTTTTTTTTGCCACAGCAACTTTAAAGGTGACAATAGTATGCCCCCAAACAGCTCAATGCTGTTTTGAGCATTTACATATTTCTCCTTAAAGGTGATGATGTAAGGTTTCTGTGCTGTTGAGCAGAGATTCTTGCCAGGAGTGGGTGGTGGTGAGGGTTGCTTGGCAAGAGTTTCAGCCATCATTGTGTTTCAGTGTGACTCACTGGCGAGGCTGCCTGGGTCTAGCTGGTTAGCATGCTAACCCCAGTGGAATAAAAGAGCAAAGCAAGGTTAAACATTGTGTTTCTATCCAACTCTGAGGAACTCTTAGTGAGTAAAACTGTACGCAACCTGGTGCTAAACTCAGTATTACAGCAGCTGTTACTGCTAACGTGAGCTACACTGCTACAATAAAAAACAGACATTCAACCACTGTAACTATCTAAGAACATCCGTTTTTGATATCACACATTGTGTACTGTAATTGGACCCATTTTTTAAGCTCTGTGGTGGGGGTGAAATGTCACATCAGACATACACAAACACCCACAGTTAATGAGTGGGGTGGAACATACACCATCTGGTTGGGCTTTACCAATTTTGTTAATTGGGCATGTGAGACTATGCAAGGTTAATACTTCACAGCCAATAAGGAAAACTGCATTCTCTTCGTTCTGTTAATATATGTGAAGTTCCATTGATAGGTCTGAAAAGTGATATAATGCTGTTTATTTATTTTGTTTGCTTGTTTTTTTTTGTTTTTTTCCCCACACACGCACGCACACACACACACACACACACACATACATATTTCCACACATACACAGACACCAGCTGATGTGTATAATGCTATTTTTACCACATCCGGCGGCGCTGCCTCCGTGTGCTGCAATAAGCACTTTTTTCTCGGTCAAACTGCCCAGGTGGCTCCTAAAAGCAGCGCAACTTCAAAACTACAGTTTGACTTGTTCATTTCTGTGTCAGGGAAACGCTGCTGCCTCACTGCTGTTTGACAAATGGACAGTCCTGATGAGCGCACCTCCAACTGCTTGGAAATAATGACACCAACCACTTAGTACTGAGCCACACATGAGAAGAAATTACCACATTACATCTAGAGTCGGACATTGATCCATTGATTTGCTTGTGACAGAGCTGAGAGAAGGAACAAACATCATTGATGTCTAGGTGTTTGTTTTTCGTCTGGTGAATATTCCTGCTTTTTTGAGATAGAATCAAACCTTTCAGGTCGACCCACGCTGTTCACTGTGATGGAAATTTGACATTGCCTTGACCCGGGGCTCAAAAAGCCAACTGCGGTCTCGTCTGGGTCCTTGAAGATCGTCAAATTACAGAGGAACTACTTGACAATTTTGTGTATGGAGAAAATGAAAACCCTCTCTTCTCCTCACGTTGCTTCACACAGTCAGTGGGGAGAGTGCTGTGATGAGCTGAGTTGGAGGTAACAGCATTGTTATGCAGAGACTAATAACAATTGTTGCTCTTTCCCATAATTACAGTGTGATTAGACAGGAATCAAGTGTAATCAAATTTACCAGAGCTGATTCTATTGCTACCACCGGGCCTCGAGTGAATTCTCACTGCTGAGGTCATAGCTGATGATTACAAAACCACCGATACTCTCTTACTGCTTGAATTCATAACTGTTTACACATAGGACACAGAGATGCAATGAGGAGGGTCAGACAAAACCCTTTGTGTTTAATTAAGAAAATGCTGTGGGCTGTAACAACGCACATGAGATAATGACAACGGTGCATGATGTGACATTTCATGCACACATGGTATTCCAGCCCATTAGTTATATCATGTGGATTGGACTACCCTTTTAAATTCCACCATCTGTTCATTGTTGACATTAAATCACTTGAGTAAACAGTGTTTATGCTGAATACAATCAGACCATATGTCTCCGTAAAGGCAACAAGCTATGAGTAATTATGTAGACAATCTACAGACCATAAGAACAGATGTTAATAGATCTCCTCCGAAACACTTGACGAAACTTGGGCATGTGAAGACGTTACCAGCGTAACAATGACCAGAATTGAGCATTTTAGAAAAAAAGTAATGCAATAGTTACTTTACCGGGTAATTAATTACTTTTATAATGTAGTAAATCATTTACTTCTGGGGGGAGTAACTAGTAACTATAAGTAATTACTTTTTAAAAGTAATGTGCCCAACGCTGCTTCTGGGTTTAGCTTCAACACACCTCATACTCTCAGAGTGTGGGGACATGTTGCTGTTCATGTCATTTCTAGATCAAACCATGCACCACGCTGTGTGACAAATCACATCTGCAGCAAATGGCCAGATTCCAGTTTGATGTGTCACGGTGCGCTGCGGTGTTTGTGCATGCTGACACACGCTGAACAGAGCTGTGATTAATACCATTACTGACATGTGTCTGTCCAGCTGTAGTCATGATGTCCACTGCAGGATGGACACTAAGAAAGTACATTTACTTGAATAGCGTACTTCTGACTACACTACATTTCTATGCAGTGCTTATTACTTGAATCAGAGGTGTTAGTCTGTGGAATGAACTTTTTGAAAAATCCGATCAGCCACACACTGTGTTGAACTCCTCCACTGTCAGTCATGTTTGAACCTGTCAGTGTCATGATGGTGATAGGTTTGGTAAAGAGGAGGCTGAAGATTCTTCAGAGACCATAGTTTGATCTCAAGCCCAGGTTTGGAATTTTAGAAATATAGAATGATTGCAAGTGTTTACCACAATATAACTTAATCACTGTCTTAAAAAATAATGTTATGCGACTTCTCACTTTGATTTGACAAATGACATATGGCCATTTCTGTGGGCATTACAAAATCTTTATTCTGAAGTTTCTACAAGCGAGTCTCTACCTCAGTAGAGTCTTTAGATTCTGCAGATATGAAAAAACACAACAGTGAGTTGGCAGAAAAAATGTGTTTTGACTGATGTATGATGTAATCAATCATCAAAGCCTGTTTATTTCAGGTCAGTCAGAACACCTCCCCATTAAACACTGCAGGAGACCCTGCACTTACTGCTGGTCCTGAGGAGAAAACTCACCTGCTGATGGGTGCAACTTCACACTGCCACAAATTAAAGTAAAACCAGGCAAACAAAAGGCTGGCTTTGAATCCTGGTCAAAGCGCCCCAGCCTGGGCAACACCCTACTTAGCTCAACTTCAGAGCACAAACACCTGTGTACTAGCAGCACTAACACCAGTTTTTGAAGTTTTCAAAAGGCAGATGTTGGATTGAAGAGTGTTGTTGTGGAGGGGAGGGAGGCATTGACAAATTCCACTCAGGGACGGTGGCTCAGTCTAAATGGATCTTGACAGCTGTAGAGTATTAGGCTTTGAGACAGGGTGAAGGCGAATACTGTAGTTTGAGAGACAGTTTGGATGGAAGGATGGAGAGGAGGAGGAGGAGGGCAGGAGTATAGATGAAGAGTGAAGAGGGGAGAGAGAGCACTGACAATCAGAACTAATGGAAGCAACACAAATCCACAGCTGTGGCACTACTGTAAAGTGCTCAGCTTACATAAACAAGCACAAGTACACAAACTGTTGTGAACAATCAGTGAGCTCTGTGAGCCACCAGGCAAAGTCATTTCATAGAAATATGACTTTGAACAGTTCAGGGGTTACTTTGAATGAACCATCACGTATACATAGACAAAAGGAGCACTCAAACACTCCGTGGTGTTTGTACACAGTTTGTCCTGGCCCTGCAGCTAAAAACAAAGTGACTCGGACAGTTCCAGCCAAGGAAAAGGATGGGTGTGATTTGATCGGCTGTTGAGCTCAATTTAACAACTAAAGTCACTGACTATTACTAGACTGAGTGTTGCATTCACACTGTAAGGTACCTGGAGTTTATAGTAAAATGTGCCCACTCACACTGTGTTTATTACCTCCAGATACAGGATAAGGAGCACCCTTTACTCTGAGTCACAAAGAGGACACTGAGCACATGTTTAGCTCACGCAGTTCAAGACGGTTGTGCATACATGAAAAATACATTTTCTCCAATTACACAAAAATGTTTGCGTCAGTACAGTATTGAAATTTTGGCTTCAGTACAGCTGCCTCCCAACTGAAAGAACCCAAAGGATGACTAAATATGTTAAGCCTGTCAAACAGGTACTGGATATCACTGGATAATAGAAGGACCACTTTGATTAGCTGCTGAGCTACTGCAGTCTGGACCAAAGTCACAGGCTCCTCCAGTGTCACCCACCATGTTGGTAGCGTGTGCAAAAAATGCGTCCGTTTGTCCTTTATCTCTGTGTTATTTGAATGACTGATTGAAATCTGATCAATAGCATCTGTAAAACAGGATGAGAACAATCTGGCCGACCTGCTGCACAACCAAAACACACACAGACACACACACATTCGCACACAGAAAGGGCAAGAGGGAGTCTACCTTGCATCAAAGGGGAGAACCCCTCTGATGGAGATGTACAACAACATCTGATGATTGTGAAAGACAAATCAAGTGACAGATCCCCACTGCAGATGACAGATCTTGACTACAATGGGTATTAACTTTATTATACAGGCCCCTGTTGAAAGGCAGTCTGGAAATTAATTTTATGCCTGATTTAGTACACGTTGTCGCTTGAATGCACCTATGGCTGATATCATCAGCATTCTAGCCACTTCATCTCGCTCTGATTCTTACAGAGGAGGAGAGGAAATAGCAGGGGTTTTAAAAGGTAAAGGTATCTAGAATCTTAGCTGAATGGCAGGTACAGCCTTATAAGCTATTTCCTCAAATGGCAATTTGTCCGACCTGGACCTGAGGCTTCCTGTGTCAGGAGGGCGAACCCATCTTATCTGTTCAGTGTCCGACAATAATGATGATTTTCATGTATGTGTAACTGGTGGAGGAATATTTGTCCCAGTAAAAGGTCAATGGCTTCCATCCAGTAAATAATAAAGGGATTTCAATCTTGGCTTCCTTTTACTTTGGTCAATATATTGATTTGTAGTTTGTATTTGTAATATTGTAAGCATTTGCCAAAAAGAAGAAGAAGAAGAAGAAAAACAGCTAATACTTGTGCAGGAACTCATCGCTGCATGTTTGCCTTAAGTGGATGCAGTGAATGGGAAATTCTTCTCTGCATATCAATGGTGTTTATTAAGAAAAATCACCTTTTCAGTCTAGCTATGTATATAAAGAGAGGTCTTAAGCTTCATGACAGAAATGGACTAACACTCACTCACTTTATATTTCTAATATTCTTGTCAGATGATGTTTGAATTGCCAGAGCTGTGTTGCTTTTTGTCACTGTATCACTCTTTGACTTTGCACATTGATATTCAAATGAGGATATATTATTCCTTGAATTAGGGGATCTGAGCCATAAATAAGTAGTAGTTCAGTCTCATGGGAATTCAAAGCAGTGTATAACAGACTCAGGTTGAGTTTCACACACCATTTGCAGTCAGTCAAGCAAATCTCTAGATGAAAGGTTAAATGATGACAGGCATCTTTCCCGCTTTGATTCCTTATAGCTCCACTCAGCAGAAGAAATATAAAAGTCTTCTATGTGAATTCAGATGGGAAAATGTGCACAGTTCCAGGTATATCTGTGATGATGAAAGTAATGTATATAAAAATGTTAGAGTCTGAAAAAGTAGAAGACAAGTTTGTGTAGGGTCAAACGAACGCTCTTGATCAAGTTTTTTAAATTAAGTCCAATCCTTTGAATACCATCTGCTAAACTTTGATTAGATCTTTATAGTCTGGGCTTTTCGCCTCATGTGTTAAATAACATATTTTTTTTTTACACATCATTATGTCTTGACACCCTCCCAGCAGTTACCCAGTAACATCAAGAGCCATCAACATTTGGCTGAACATGGATTGAGCGTCAAGTGACATCCAATGTAAACAACATTACACGATGGCTGGTGTTGATATCTTGTTGGTTTTAAGTTTTGTTGCCAACTTCACAATCTATCTCAGGCTGACATGATCATAAACTAAAACCACGGAATGGTGGTGAGGAAAACCCAGCGTCTGCCAAACATGTAGCATCACAATGACATTTTGCCTAATCTTATGTCCAACTAAACCTTTACATTGTTTAACATTAGTGACACCTTTCTGAATATTCTTGGATTTGTTTGACTTTAACTGTTAATTTTTGACATCAGTAAAAGAACTGTGTCATTTGATTTTTACAGTAGCATTGTTGCTATTTAATGGACACAGAAATAATCCTGTCTTTGTGTAATGCTAGAAAACCTGAGTATGAGTTGAGGCTACAGTTACCTGTATTTAACTACAGTCTAAAAATCAATGAGAAGATGCTCACTGATCCCAGACACATTCATTTCTCTACGGCCGAACAGTGGAGTTACCAGCCCTTTGACCATCTCTTGTTCGGGAATATCAGTGAACTACAGACAAGAGTTTCTTCTGTTCTCCTCACAGCCAAGGTTAACCTGAATGGAACGTCCACTGCAGGTGATTAATGCATGGAATAAGTGTCAAGCTAACTTATTAGCCAGTTAGGAAATGATACGAAGCTTTAACATGAAGAATGAGTCCATTCAGCTAAAGCTACATTTTAATGACTAGTGCATGAGCCCTGCACCTCTGACAGAGAGAGGGATTCATGGAGAGGAGCTTTTCGTTTCCGTCTTTACATGTGGAAAGTGATTTATTATCATGTAGCACAAAAGTATCCCTCAACCACAAGGAGTGAGCCCTGATGTTTAACTCACATTTGATTTGATAAATAAAGCATCAGAAACATTGCCATGTGTTTTTGACATTAACTAGCCATGTAAAGGCCGGCTTTGATAGTACTGAATCAGCCTGCCACATATGAGTCATTTGCCTCATTGAGAGAGGCACAGACGCTGAGAAATCCTGATGACAATTTGAATTAGGCAACAACACCAGTGATATACAAAGGCAAGATGTTATTATGAGAATGAGACCGCTGAAGAATACCTTCCTTTAGATGCATTTTCCCTCAGCTTGCCTCCGGCTATATTTTATTCATATTGAATCTACTGTAGTTTAATCAAGCAATAGAGCTGCTATTGTAATTCAAGTGCATTCAATCAGCCTATATACCCCAGCAGTCTAAATTTGACCTCATACCGCATCTCAGATCCTGCAGCGAATTGACTTAAGCTGTCCTCTGTGGGTGTCTCAAAGCAAAGTCAGCTACCCCTAATCCTTTAAATCAGAGGCAACTCTCACACACAGTGACAGATTACATCAAACAATTACAACTTTTAAGAATCTTTGATATCATCCTTTCAATCCTATTCCACCACATCATTTGATGCAGCTTAATATCATGTCCTGAGGGGGAAAAGGAAAAATTAGCTTCCATTAGAGGCTATTAGTAGTTTAATATGCAGTTGTTCATTACGAATTAAAAGTCAATTTCACAAAGAAGGTAGCAACATGCCCACAATCTGTGCCTCCATATATTCAGAGCAGGAGCTGCTCAGCAGGCTGTTCTCCCAGCACAGTCAGCCAGTTATGGGCTTTTCAAGTCGGAGCCCAGCAACTTAATCGCCCCTTTGAATTGAACTATTGCAACAAGGTTGTAATGCACACTGAGATCTTTATTTATCTGCAAGAATGAAGCCATGCAGAAACAACTTACTTTTTAAATAATAACATGTATTAAGATTCACTACGAGTGAATCCGTATCTACAAATTGTTGCATTCAAGGACAGAATTAAGTGGCTGATTTCTTCTCATCCTTTCTTAGTCGATGTGGTCTAATGGATAACGTGCAACAAGATTGCAGAGCACACCTTCAGAATAAAGCTGCTCAATGATACAGGTGGGAAACAGCACGCAAGCAAGAGCTGAATTTTTCATCTTCCTCTATTATGGAGTGAATCAATACAGTGTGTGTTTATGTGACTGGTAATTATACAGTGTTGGGTGATCAAATGCTTTCCCACTGACATATAATCATTAGATGCAAAGATGCAGTCGGTTTGAAATCTGACATATTTATTTTTTCCAAAGACTCAATACTTTTGTGTTTTCAGATAAATGCCTTCAGAACAATAATCAATGAGGCCAAATAATGTTCTGATAAAGCAGCAAGCCTTATGATAAAACATCCTGATAAAATATTTCCTTTGTATTACATGAATCTAAACATGCTGGAATGAACTTTCTCATTAACAAATAGTTTACATTACATCACATACAACATGGGCGAAAACAAAAGTCCTCCCACTCCCCAAAACAAGTCCTCCAAGTTAAACAAAACATATAGATGTTTTTCTTATTAGCCTTCTGACCTTAGTTGTCTTGGGTACACACAATTATACTAAAAGCAGCATACTGCCCATCACTATGGTTAATAATATGACAGTCGTGGCTTGATTAAAATTTAGCAAAAAAAAAAAAAAAGTGATTTGGGTACAAATAAGTACTCCCCCAAGACAAGATGGCCTTAGTTGCCATGGTTTGTTGAATGGGTATAGACAATAGAAAAGACATTAACTGTTGGTTTCACATGGGAATTGAACAACACTCTCCTGTGTCACCACTTTTTCCTTTTGCCTTTGTCACAATTACAATGGGTGATAAAAACCTGCTGCATAAACAACCTATAGGCTCATTTAGAGGTCAGTCTCATAAAAAGGCCATCACACCATCCCAGGACATTTTTTTGTTTCCTCTGTTCTCATTATAATACTCATGAAAAGTTCATGTTAAGTTCACTTAATAAATGTATTAATCTGGCTTACTATGTCCAAAGAGATAGAATTTGTAACTGTCTACTTTTGGCTTGCCTGGACTCTATTCTTTTTATCCTGCTGTCACACTCTCTAGCTCCGTGATAAATTGGATTTCATCAACTTCATGCCACTGAGAGCTGCAGTGGGGAAGTCATAATTGCAGGCAGGGTTGAGTCACACCTCTCACCTGCCCTGTACTGGCTTTGATTAGGTCCTGCCTTTTACACTGTGTTGCTTTCCCTGCTGACAGCCATTTGATTGGCAGTGAAAACGAACCAGTAGAGCTGATAAACTTCTCTCTGCTTTACACACCTGAACATGTTTACATGTTTTTATTTTGAAGGGTTTTTTTTTTGTTTTTTTTTGCTCCAGAAATCCTGGTTGTATCTTTTCTGCCAAGGTGTTATCAAGCACACTATTTTGAAATTCTTTTGAATGTGTTGGGGAGTCACTGCCAGGTCACAGGTACATGGGCTTTATCACATCACCTGCAGGTTTCTGAATGAAGCTTTGGTTTGCAACTGCCACTTTCAACTAGAAATCTGGATTTGGACAACAGTGGAGATACTTAACGACCACCATGGCTTAGTGTGGCACATGCAACTGTGCCAGTGAAGATAAAAACTGCAGAGCAGGCCAGTATCCTCCATATTTGATCACAACACCATGATTTACATGTAGCCTATGTCCAATGTCCCCTGTCAATGCTAGTGCAGGTCATAGTGTGTTCTTGAAAATGTGGATATTGCAGTGTTGGTTGGGCAAGTAACATTTTAGCCTTGTGTCCTCTGATAGACTTAGATTTGATGTTTCCTATTATTATTATTATTATTATTATTATTATTAAAGAACACCTCTAACCTTGTTAACATCCACTGAAATCCAATATCAATCACTGCAGCAATTTTTTACTCTTTATGTGTCTGAAGAGGAAATTTAATCATTATTTCCCTGGTTACTGCTTGGAGACATTGTATTGAGTGAGTCTAAATTTAAAAAAAAAAAAAAGAAAAAAAAAGAAGAACATAAGTGGGTTCTGCTGAACTGGTTGACACAAACATACAGAAACAGCACAAAGCGGAGACAAGCTGTCTTACAACACTGACATCACCTCATAAGTTTATGTGTTGAGCTTGTTATCAAACCAGTGTATTTACACATTCAGCCTACACAGACACGTATTAACACTCATCTGGTGATTGCTTTTGCAGCCTCTTGACATCTGCAACATCCAACCTTCTTCTTCTATATATATATATATATATATATATATATATATATATATGTGTGTGTGTGTGTGTGTGTGTTTGTGTGTGTGTTTGTGTGTATACTCAAGTAGTTTGTATAATTATGTGTTCACCACAAATACCTTATTGTACTCTATGAAACAGTAATATGCTGAGCATTTCACTATAAGAAGAGGTGTAATAAGCTATTATCTATGAAATGAATTTATCTAATACTTTCTCAGTCTGCCGACCACACAAAGTACTTCACAGTGTCTAATTACCCTGTTCACACGGGCATTTACCCCTTTTCCACCAAAAAGAACCTGGTGCTAGTTCCGTGCTGGTGCCAGTGCCAGTGTTTAACTGGTTCAACTCTTGTACCCTGCCCCCAGCCCTGGAATAACTGGTTCTTAGCTCTAGACCAGCAAGGAGCTGGTGCTTGCTTGGAAACAGTTCAGAACCAGGAGCCAGCTCGGTGGAGAAGTCGTAATTCATACACACATTCACACTCTAGTGTGTGTCGCATCAGGAGCAGTCAAGGGTTCAGTGACTTTGAAACACAGCAACCCTCTCTAGCTGAGAAGAGCCACATCGCCATCCTCCTTATGGAGAAAAATAATATTGAGCTTGTATTGAGGGCTCAGGTCTTTCATCCCTAAAATGAACAAGCAGAGGCCCTGGTCTCAGTGGAAACTAGAGTTAAAGAAAGCGCCCATGAGTTACAGGAGAATAGTGTAAGACCTTTGCTGCCCCTTGGCACAAACAGCCTCAGTATATCTGTGGGGGTTGACAGGTTGTTTCTCAATACCACTGATTCAACTGTTACGTATCCAGCGGCTGAGATTTGATTTCTGAGATGTGCTTTTCAAAGGTGGGTTTCCAGCCTGTGCTCAGCTGTGATTTAAAAACAGTACCAAAAGAAAAGAGAGAGCTGACATGTTCAGCTGCTCTGGAGGGGTGGGTTTGCGCTCCAGAGACCCATCAGAGGAGCAGCCCTGGGTCTGCTGACAGATCGACTGGAGGCAGGAATTACTCAGTGCATCTTTAAAGAAGTGCTGCATGTCATTTCCTCTTGTACATAAAGGCAGCCTTGTTGACCCCATCATTTTTTCAAGGACACTGCTTTTTTTGTATCGGTTCTCTTCATTTCGCTGTGAAGAGGCAGAAAGGAGAATGAGTGCGGGGGAAAAGAGACAATGACACCCTTGATGTTTTCACAATCATCCTGCATGCCAGGGCAGAAAACAATGGAGTGGAACTCGCCACATTTGCAATGCTCTGACCTGAAGTCCGAGTGGTATGAGACACAATCATGTCATTTAGTTCAGATTTGAAATGAAAGTTTGCTCTTACTTTCATGTTACAGATGGTTTGCATTTTAATAACGTACATGTGTGTGTTTTTTTTCTGGTTCAGATCAGTAGGATTAGTCGAGGCTGCCAAACAGAGTCTGGGTGGAGCCGTTTCAAGTCCCCTCTGAGCTAATGTGATCACACTCTGGTTGGTTTATATGGGTTTGAATAACAACATTGTTCCCAACTTCCCTCACTTGTGTCTTCCCTGGAACAGTTACAGCCTGATGTACATTTCTTAATGTTGAGTGCATCCAGTGATTTTCCAGATACGGATTTGCCATAGATATCATATATAAAAAGGCAATTTTGCAGATTAATGTCCTGTATTAACAAGCTTACAGTGAGCTGGTGGAGGAGCTCTGATGCTATCTTAACAGTAAGACGGTGCATGTTGTATTATTGATGTTACTAAACATTGAGGATACTTACTTTATCGTTCTGAAAGTATAATAGCCATATTCTTGATTTGATCCATGAATTTAAAATCACTTGGGATAAATAGATTGTTACACAATAACTGACCTACTTAATCTCCACTGTAGCACTGTGACTGTGTTTTGGATAAAGAGATGTTAGGTTGACATTACTAAGACATAATCAGTCGTCATGTAGATTTAGGCAGTAGCATGGTTAGCTGAGCTGGTGCCACAGGAAGGCAGTTAAATGACAGTAAAGTTTCCTCCCATGCTCTCTCCACCCCTGGTGTTTGGTCTCTACATCGGTTTTAAATATTTCACCGAGGAACAGTGCAAGAGGAGACAGCCAACAGGAGCCAGCAGAAGCTGTTAGATGATGAGCTGCAGATAACATTATGTACTGTGCTAAGTGCCAAACAGCACATCTCCAACACATCGACACCTTTTAGCTTTTATCTGCTGTTCTGCTGGGAAAAAAAAAAAAAAACTTGGAGCATCAGTGCAGCTCAGATGGTCACACTTGCTGTTTCTCAAATCAACTGCGAGAGTATAAATCACAAATGGCAAGAAAGTCGACTCACGCCAACACCCATTGTAACTCCATCAATACACAATCTGTACAAGCAAGTGGCATTATGTTAATGATTCTGTATCAGACACAAGTCCATGATTGTGAAACTATTGAGGTTAAATGATTGGCGGAAACCACAGATCACTAGGTACAGTGACAGTAAATTTTTCGGGTTATCATGTTACTCTGTCCCTCCTTTGCACCTAAGCTGATAGATTCAGTGACCACTTCAGGCCTACTTTCTATCAAATCGACCTTTTCAGGATATACTGTGGAATCTCTTCACCCAGAGGTCAGGACTCAAAACTGTCCCTGTGACCCGTTAATACTGCATAAGAAAAGAACATGTTGGATATAACGAGTGTGTGTCCCAAGGTGAAGTTGAATTAATGCATTCTTGTTGCTGGGATAAAAAAAAAAAGAAAAGTTCAAGTGCCTCTGCTCTAATGCCCTGTGGCAATTGTAACCCAGCTGGCTCCCGGGTGACTGTATTCATTCATTGCACCTTATCCACATACCCTAGAGGACCCTCCTTGCCAACCCTCCCGCCGCACACTAAATAAGCCTTGTTGTTCAGCTTCCACAAGGTAACAGCAAAACAGAAAGGTGACATCGCCCCCAGGTAGAGAAAAATGACAGTTTTCAGAGCCTGCCAGGATAATCTATCTTCCCAGCATTGCAAATCCACATCCCCGGGGGGCAGAGAACTGGTGCAGCTATGTCTCCACACCTACTGGAAAGATATGATCGACCAATCAACACTTTGTCTTTCTTTTCTGCAAGCCATGGTCGAAGCTTTGTCACGCTGCCTACGAGTGGACATACTGAAGCACATGTATGACAAAAGGTACACTGTTGAATTCCCCTTTTAAAGGCTACTCTTATACATACAGTAATGTCAGGGAGGGTCAAATGAACTGGCTTCCTCTTCGAACCAGCTAAGATGCATAAATAGTCATATCCAATTTCCTGAATCTTTCATGCACATAGAAATTACTGCAAGGAGACAACTGTCACAAGGTGAAAGTTAAAGACCCTCTGCAGGCTGAGGGAGGTGCCAGCTATAAAATGTACTGAAAACAGTTTTTTGTGCCCTGCATGCTTCTAGTAACAACTGCTGTTTGTAAAGTCACCTATGAAATATAATTGAGCAGTCAACAGGGGGTGGGAAGGTCGATCTATTATTAGCCAGGATGGGTTGGAAAAACAACTTGACATTTCTCCAAATTAGCTGAGTCTTCAGCTCCGATGCATTAAGTTGCATTAGTATTCAGGTGTTTTTTAAAACAGATACATTTCACATTTTTCCTGTGGTGTAAAACTAATAAGCTCGCACATACCTAATACCCTCGAACTGAATAGTAAAAGACAAACAGAAAGAGAGGTGCTGTGTAGCTGCTCCTCATACCATGAGTGTTGGTTTGAGGTTAAAAACAACAGGAGATGATGTTTAACTGTGAAAAGCTGTTATTTCCAGAATCATGTAGGGCACTAAACAACAGTCTGTATCTAAAACACTGTTATATTAAAGACGTAGAAATCTTCAATTTAAACATAAATGAGCAGCACAGGGGCTCCACAAGGGACTGTCCTGGCTCCATTCCTGTTCACATTGTATACAGCAGAGTCCTGTCACATCCAGAAATACTCGGATGACATAGCTATTGTGGTATGTATTAGGAATGGACAGGAATGTGAATATAGGGATTTGATAAAAGCCTTCAGTGACTGGAGTTACAAAAACTGCCTCATGCTGAACACCTCAAAGACAAAGGAAATGACCATGGATTTCCATAGGTCCAAGCCCCCTCTTCAGCCAGTGAACACTTGTGGAGTGGACATCGAGGTGGTGACAACCTATAAATATCTAGGTGTACACCTGGATAACAAGTTGGACTGGTCTGTTAACACAGATGCACTCTACAAAAAGGGGCAGAGCCTCCTCTTTTTCCTAAGAAATCTCAGATCTCTAAACATCTGTAGTAAGACGCTGCAGATGTTCTATCAGTCTGTGGTGGCAAGTGTTTTATTTTATGCTGCAGTCTGCTGGGGAGGAGGTTTGGAAAAAAAGCAGGCAAAGAGGCTGGATAAGCTTGTTAAGAAGGCTGGCTCTGTCATTGGAGTAAAGATGGACTCTCTGGGGGAAGTGGTGGAGAGATACACAATGAGGATGATGGAGGCCATCCTGAACAACACGGATCATCCACTTCATAACACCTTGATGGATCAAAGAAGCAGTGGTGGTGGACGGCTCCTCTCTCTTCGATGCAGGACACAGAGATACAGAAGATCTTCTTTACCCACAGCCATCAGACTGTTTAATTCTTCTGCAAATGGTAGATGAGCTGACAGACTAATGAATTTCTCTTTTGGGTTTAATAAAGTAATTCATAATTTGTATTTGTATTCGTATGCATATTTGCTTTTCATCAGTGAGTGAGCCGAGATGATACAAAGTGCTCTGGTGTCTGCACATTCATGTCATCGGAGACGTATGGTTTACAGTAGCAATAGTGAGCATTTAATCAACTTACATAGCCATGTCAGTATGACATTCAGGCATTTCAGTATTACTAAATCAAATCTAAGAACTTTCATTAGGTTTGGAACTTTACACTATTAAGTGCTGGCAACAGAGTTAGCTCTGACAAATATTCAGAAAACTACCTGTGCTGCTGACATGTATGTTACCCTCCATATCAAACAAATGTTAGTTGATGAGATTTATTGGTGCTGCTACATGTAGCTATTCTGTCACCATCCCCTCTGGCCCACAACTGACTATGTTCACACAGCATGCCCAAGTGGTCTGAATCTGATTCTTTTTCCAATCCGATTTTTTCCAAGCAGCTGTTCACATTACTTTAAAAATGTGACCTATATCAGACTGCAGTGTGAACAGTGTGATCACTACAGGCACTCCACAGAAGTGAAAATAAAAAGAAGATAGAGTCAAGAGATGCAAGTGTTTACAGTTATTGTGCAGTGGAAGTTTCTCTCCAAATACTAATGAGGTCTAAAACCTTGCTTTGCCTCCACTAACTACCGCCATCGCTGCCGTCCTCCATGTTGGCTGTGAGGTGTCTTCAGTGGCTCCCACCTGCACATACTTGTGAACAAATGTTGACCAAAAGTGGCATCAAGGTCATGTTGAATTGCAATATGGGTCACACTGCTGTTCAGACTGATGTCGCATTTGAAAAAATCTGATCTGTATCTGATTTTGAACCACTTATGAAAGTGGCCCAAATCTGATTCAAAAGGATCCAATTTGCTGTTTTGTTGTTCACACTCTCATAAAAAAAGATCTAGGTCACATGAGGGGGAAAAATTCAGATTCATGCCATTTGGGCCAGCTGTGTGAATGTAAGCTAAGCTGAACCAAGCTCAGGGGACAGAGGACTGATATGTGTCTTCACAGGTACAGTAACTCACTGAGAAAAAAAGCAAAGCTTTTCCCAAAACACTGAACTCCTTCCTGCTCAAACTCCAAATGAGTTAAGAATAAAGCAGGATTACTGTTAAACTTACTGTTACACTGGGAAGATGCTTGTAGTTTTCAACACCACTGTTTACGCTCTGGACCATAATATGGTGAAATAATTGCTCTTGTGCAGGGTGAAGGACACGGTGTTGTGGAATGAAGGCTTTGAAAAACATTCCTCCGGGACTCAATTCAGACCTTCAATGGAGTACCACGTTTTCGGTTGACTGACTCCGCAGTGTGGTCAACCTCTATCCCGTCCCAGCTTTGTCTCCACATCATTAAAACTGATACTGAGTGGCCATAACAGCTGGCCAAAGAAAAGCAATCAAAGTTAGTGGTGCAAGAAAGGCCTTTAAAAAGCTTCACATTTTGCACTATGCTTTAGAGAAAAGAAAATGCGTGGAGTGGGAGTGCAATTTATTTCAGATCCTCAGTCTCTGTGTTTGAGCGATAACAAAAGAGACTATATATAAATGACAGTTTGCGAGTTGCTTGCCATCGCCTGCATCCCTGCCTGTAAAATATCACACCTCTTCTCTCTCTATAACAAATGTAAAAGCAGCAGGAAGATGAAAACTCTGAGCAAATCAGAGCATGTGACGCTTCTCTTCATGACTGCAGAGCCTGACCCGTCTCCTCTTCTTCTTCTAGCTGCTACTGATCTTAGCAGGCTGCCTCAGTTGAAGGCAGGCTGAATATAACACTGATAATTCAATTAAAACCAGGGCTCAGAGAGCAGTCTGACCAAATCAAATGAATTTAAACAGGCTCCACCTCTATGTGACAATATTTGGTGAGCAAAATTTCTTTTTAATGTGTGGCACAGACTCTAGAGGAGAGTGATCAATAATTAAAAAGATCTAAAATCCCTTACTAATTGCTTTTTATCGATCATATTCCAAACCTAGTAATTATCTTGTAAGATATTTGCCAGAAGACATCTTGAGGTTCATGCTGAAATGATTAAAAGCACAGATGAATAATTGCACAGGCTTAATTACCGGCCTTTTCAAAGAGGAACTGCTTTTACATTCATCATAATGCTGCTAATTCATTGACAAGAAAAAAAGAATGGATTCCATGATGGAAACATCCAGTGGCGCGCAGTCAGAAATATGCAGTTTTCTCTTTTTAAAGAAAAAATTCTCCTCCTTTCTTTATTTTATCTTTATCACTGTTTGCCCCATGTGTGCCTCAATCTAGAGGTTTAAGCCTCTGCAGTGAGGGATCAGTCCAGATAAGAGCAGAGTTTAACACAACAGGATTCTGCTTTTGTCCAGGAACAAGCCCCCATCTTATTGTGGATTAAGGTTCTAGGTGGGTTTACAAAATATATGCAATGATGTCAGTGGATAGACATCATTTAATAGTTTCATTTGATTGATTTCACACTGTTGGATGGCGTCCTTGCCTGCTGGGCTCAAGTCTGAAGTTGGCAACAGGACTGAGGTCCAGATTTACACTGAGGTCAGAGTTCACCGAGCGCCGACCTGTCGTCGGTGCTCGCCCAGTTGTTGCCTGGAAAAAGAACACTGCCGATCGTAGCTAAGCTATGAACGCTAACTTGATTTTCCCTTTGAAGGGGCACAGACATCACGACAGGGATGTGACCTTCAAGTAGGTGAGATAGTGCTGAATTTTTCAAAAACCTCTTCAATTATTCATGACACTGCTCTCAAACATTTCCTTCACCAGCTTTCTTTTCCTTTTTTCCCTCGGTCCTGTTAGTGCGAGGTAGCTAAGCTCATTGGAAGCCCCTTTTATGAACTTCTTGTATTATTCATCAGAGGATGTCCCTATTCACATTCTAATGCTGCTGAACGAAGCCCCAGTGCAATTACATGACAAATATCTTAATATGTTCCTGGCATAGCACATGCAGTACACACACACGCGCGTGCGCACAATACCATATGCATATCAAAATATTATGCATGTATGGTGACACACACGTTTCATGAACCCCATGAGGGAAATATAGAGTCATTATGCTTTGACAACCCTTGTGAGGCTGCAGGAGCGTGGCCATACAAAGAAACACACGCATTTCTTTATCTTGAATACACAAGTGCAACACTGACATGCCGTCACTTCACAGGTGCTCCTCTGCTGCTTTTCATTACAAGCTTACCTTGAGCTTTTGGAAATTTATTGTCATTCTGGCAGACAGAGAGCCATCATAGACAAGCAATATCCCTGTTTCTCTTAAGCTGTCACCATATTTGATGGCGAGCTGCCACTGTTGTGCTGTTCCAAGAGCTCACAAAGCGATCCAACAGCGTGTCCACTGCAGTAACATTACTTCTTGGATTTCTTGTCAGGCTTTCTGGTCTTTGAATCAATTTCTGTCCTGTCTTCCTTCCAGTGAAGACCAGTCTTTGCATCTTCTCAGTGTGATTTGTGGATAAAAACAAGCTGCAAATGCAGATCAGGTGGCATCAGGCTAGTTTGGCATTCATCTCACCAAAAACAGTCCCAACTGCAAACATACAAGTACAAACAGTGATCCTTAGTTTTGCTGTAGTCGTTGGGGGAGTGAGCACAGACTTCTTTGAAATCACAAAAATCACATTTACTTTTGCTCCTTTCATTTAATAGGAAAATTTTCATGTAGTTTTAACATTCAAATGTACAAATATGTATGTACGTAAAGGCCTTGCACTCACTTAGAGTAATTGGTGTTTCCTACAAATAATGCCGTCCACAACTGCTTAAGGAAAGAAAGAGACCATTTTATTTCAGCTGATTAAACAGGAAGAAAAGGCTTCAGACTCCTGGGGACTGCTTAAAGAAGCACTGAGCTTGTGTTTGTGCTTCCCACCACCAAAATTCAAAAAATCACCACATCCTCCTGCCTGCATCATGTGCCCACAGGGTCACAATCACAGAGCCCAAAGTGTTCTGAAGCAGATAATTAAGAGCTCTGATGATCCTCTTCTGCCAGATTAATCACGATTTTGTTACAGCCATCCAAAAAAAGAGGCTAACAGATGCAGCAAACAGATTTGATATGAGGACTATGGTTGTACGCCTCAGCCAAAAGGTCACGTCGCAGGGAACATGGTCATAACCTCTGCTTCTGCTTTTGAGTTATAGCACTAA
Source organism: Caranx ignobilis (assembly GCA_021432705.1). NCBI lineage: Eukaryota > Metazoa > Chordata > Actinopteri > Carangiformes > Carangidae > Caranx > Caranx ignobilis. The sequence goes on from MU269980.1 coordinate 4,604,093, forward strand.
TATTGGCCAGAAGTGATTTTCCTGAACGTTATGATGTTACATTGAAGAGACCTTTGACCTTTTGGATATAAAACATCATGTTTCCTCTTTAAGGATGAATTGTGGTCACTTAACAAAGTTATCCTGCTTCAACAGTTTATGAATATATAAATTCAGTTACTAGTTCACCACTGCCACCAAAATACTAACTTCTAAGGGTTCTGCATTTTGCACTTTCTCTCTGTTTTATCTGAAGTGTTGATCCATAAGGAGATGTATTTGTGGTTTTAAGAACCAAAATCCATCTAAGTACTTTTAAGTCTCCTCTCTGACTATGAATAGACAGAGATATAAGAGTATAGAATAAGTGAAGTCAAATGTAAATTTAAACATATCTTATTCACAAGAAACTCCACACTCCAGCTTAATGTTGCATCAGCTGTTTTTTTATGACAGCCCCACATTTCTGAAACTCATGTGAGCCTTTACACAAAAAACATGTCTCAACCTGACAAAGTATATTTCAAAAGCAGAATCATAAGTGTACGAGTGTAAATAGACATCTGGAGTCAGTTGAGCCATCATTCCTCTCTGCTGGGTGAGAATCATGAGTTTAACTACTGGGCAAAAGAAATGCAAATATATGACATAGTGGTGCAAACTAGAAGAACTGAGGGATGTATGAGGTCGTTTCCATCCTATGTCCTGACGGTCACAATAACAGATAATATTTTATAGCTTTGATATCCTGTTTTGTCCGATCCACTGAAACAGAACTGACCCCAGTTTAACACGAGTCATAAACTTGACCTTTGTCGGCTTCCGCTTTTACTCCGAGCACAAAAGGAAGCTGTGCTACCTGGAGCATGCGGCAGGCCTGTATATGTGGACAAGCTCTGTGTTAAAGACTTATGACCCACATCTGCTCTTTAACTCCCACTCCCACATGACACCATGGCTGTCTCACACAAAAAAAAAAACCTCAGAGTTGGAGGGTGCCCTCTCTGAGGCTGTTTTCAAGCATCACGTCACTGATGGCCGACTGTCTCTGTACTCCCTGGATCTAACGAGTGAATATCCTCATTTCAGCCCCCCACCCACCCCCCTCTCCAACCTCCATCCTCCACACTACCTTCATCAGTCAGATCTGGGTCTTTCTGCATCCAACGCTTGACATAATAAGCTTCATCGCCGCTCTGGTTCCTGTGATCATGACAATGATAATGCTGGTGATAATATGGTTTTATGAGGCCTCTCATCCTCCCATCTGCTCTGCTCTCCTTCCCAGCTCTAGCTGCCCGGGACTCCATCTCATCTCCCTCCCTCTGCCATCTGGCCTCTTCTGCTAATCCCTCCTTCACTCCTTCTCCCTGTTAACCCTCAAAGCCCTCCCGTCCATAAATATTAAGAAACCATGACTTCTCTGACATGAGTTTTCCTGTGGAGAGATGGATAAATACATAGACTGAATGCGTGCACATGGGAGCAATCAGCAGTCATTGTGTGTGGTTTGTCTCTGTAAATTTCAGTGTTGTACAATATGAGATAGTTGTGAAATGAGCCAAGTATCAAAACAAGACTGGACCATAAAGCATCAGACTGTAGTTTTTATTATTACTGCAAACACATCCAGCAATTAAAGATTCCAGGATGAGGTTGTCTAATTGTTTCAATTTTACCATGGTATTATTTCTACTGTGCCAAAAGACTGTTCTTCCTCTACTACTGAATTGTCATAATGCCACCATTCACTCATAGGCCGCGAGTCTTATTAGCTGTGTGAAAAAATTTGACTCGTTGCTTTTAAATGTACTTGGTCTGGTTTGTTGGTGGATGAGCAAAATGGATTTAGAAAAGTCAGAGCATATATTGATCATATATATTGTAAGCAGTCAGTTCAATCACAGTTCCTACAACCAGAGAGAAAAGACCTACAGTTATATGGTTCACTGATGTTGGGTGTTTGATTGATAGGCATGTATGCTATGATTTTTAAGTTATTAGGTCTCTTCACAAAGCACCAGTGTTCAGGTTGAGGATGGGTTGGTGTGAAGTACAGGATGATCATCTCCAATGTTATTTTGATTCTAACAGGTTGATGCTTGACATTCAGGAGATCGGGAGCAAGGTGTTACTCATGTATAGAGAGAAATGGTCTGTTGATATGTGAAAACAAAAATGTACGTCCTACTCTCTCAGGTATTTACGTTAATTTCTTCTTGAAAAAAACTTGGAAAGGAAACATTTCTCCTGGAGGATGTTTTTGTGATGCTGGAGAGAGAAGTCAGAATATGTTGTTATGAAATGTATGGTCATAGCAGCTGTGTGTTTGTTGTCATGGATGGATGAATGGATGGATGGATGATTGATCTACTAGGAGAATTTGAGTGCAGTAGCAGCTTGGTCTGTAAAGGGACTCAGTGCTAAAACAACGTTGACAGTATTAACAGTTGAAAGCTCCAAGCCTCCTGATTATACAAAGCAGTTAAAGACCCTTGTATTACTGCAACAGCTGCTGGTTCAGATTTATGGCTGTGGCTTCAAAGTGGTTTCCACAAAGAAGCTACTGACACCTTGATGATTTTAACTCTCAGTGCAGGTAGAAATAACAGATATTTATGCTGTGTGTGTACCTGTCACTGTGGTTCACTGTCTCTTACACTTATTCTGATGGTCGGGGTGTAAAATTTAAAGAGTTGAGAAACACTTATATTTTCATTTTCGGTTTGTGCATAAAAATGTCACTAATGGACATAAACTTCTTACTTTCCTGATATTGATGTTGTTGTTGTTTCCTAATATTAAAGCCAATAAAACCACCCATTTAAATGTCTTGGTAATCAAGGTGCATGATGTCAGTTCATGATTTCTGACGTTAATCATTCATCGTGTGTTGTAAAAAAAAAAAAAAAAAAAAAAAGCTGTGATTTTATAACACAAAGGTTCTTTTTTTCACCATTTCTTCTTGATTTAAAATAGAAAAGGTACCCTCAGATAATCTCGTCACAGTTTCCTTTAGCAAGACAAGCTGCTGTCACAACAGTCTCTGAGCATAAGCCACACAAACAAATCCCATATGACTAAACATATTTCAAAGCAAATGAAAGTGTTTGCCAAGCTCTGTAGACACCGCTTCCCCATCTCTCATATGAGACACCAATAAACACTTTAAATGCTTGTCAGCTATGTGCACACAGCCTACATTAGACTGAGCAGCATGCACAGTACAAGTGGACCAAACTGCATGAATCACACATTAATATGCTAACATCACACACAATTGGGTTTTCAGTTTTACAATGACGAGATTAGATAATTTGACATAGATTAAAATTGGAAATGACTACAGTTGTCTATCAAAAGGTAAACTCAGGTTGGTTATGTAAAACACTACGATGTAGAGCATATCAGAGATTAACTCCACAGAAATATCCAGAGAGACGCAATACTTTATTGATATTTTACATTCAACTAAATTCACCATCTTCCTATTGCCTTAACTAAAGCTGATGCCTAAACAACAGATGTGACTGTGGATGAGGGTTAGACTCTGGGGGGGGGGGGGGTCCAAAAGCAAAGAAGATACAATTCGCTTTAACACCTCACACCAATGCAATCTGAAGATGCACATATTATCATGGTCACATTTATGCCAGGATCAGACTGCACACATTCAGGCCGATTTTGACATGATTTTGTCATGGCCGACACATTTCTGGCGTTGGTCCCGATGATGAAGATCAGGAATGATGCATGGACATGTAGTGTAACATAACGCAGAACAGCAATTGCATCTAGGACGCTCCACAACGCTCCAATAGAAGTCTGCCATGTTAGAATTTTTTTGCATTTCCCTGCCTATATTGACCTCTCCTACGATGTGAACCTTGACATTGACCAATTGGATGGAAGAGCGCTCTGATGCATTGTTTACACACAGTGAAGTTAGCACACTTCATGTACACCGTGTAGGTCAATGGTTTTAACGATTACACATCCGTTAACAGACCTCAAGTTCTGTCTGAAGGACAGACAGTCATACTGTCCTCTTCATCAGACCCAGGAACGGCTCCACAATCTTTTTTTTTTCCTTCGTTTCTTTTTTTTTTTTGTCTAAGCAAAACACTGCCAGCATCACATACAGGTACTCCTACTGTAGCCATGATTGACAGCTTCTCATCATGCCTTCCCAATGACCTATGAACTTGTGCAAGAACATGATTGATGATTGGTTGGGGTCATAGTTTTAGTGTTGACAGTCTCCAAACCAAGACAAAACAAAAATCTATGCCACTGTGATTGTTTAATCTGACATGGTGACCATCGTGAAAGACAAAAAACCATGTAGTCTGATCCTGGTATGAGGAGCTTTTGGACCAGCAGCAGTGTACTGCACAGTGTCTGTATGGGAATTTATGTCAGTCCACAATGTGCACTTTCAACAGCGTATGAAGGACCCACAATAATCATGTCATGACCAAGACCTCCATCTATTGGATTTTAGAGATATCTACAGAAACTAGCATGCTAACCAGCTAGCCCAGACATACCTTGTGTAATAATACCACTTTGTGCTGTGTGAGTCTGTGCAGCGTCTGTCCTCAGTCCCAGAGAAGAAGAACAGCTTCCGCCAGAGCTTGAAGTCACACTGCAGCTCCTGACTAGTATCACAGAAACACAGGGAGCTAAAGCTCCTAGAAAGCAGCTTTGTTTCCATCCCAAAGGATCACTTGCAACAAGAGACCAAGTCCAACAGCAAAGAAAAGAAACAAAAGTAAATGTTGGTGCAGCTCTCCACTGCTGGAGACAGCTCTTGATCAGTAAGGAGATGCAGTTTGATGCTGAGCTCACAATTTTTCTTTCAGACTGGTGAGCAACTTCTAATGCTGGATCTCAAGCTAGAAGTACTTAGTTCATGACAGATATTTCAAGTCACACAAATGAATGACACTCGACAGCAATGTGGCACTGTAACAAAATACAAATATGGAGGTACTGTATTTAAGTAGAATTCCCTTTACTTCATTCTACAAATATCTGGCAACATTCACCTTTACACCACTATGTTCTCTGCATCTTTGTTACTATGAAATTAAATCTAAAGAAATGTATGAGACTGTAAGAAAGTGTGGTTGACAAATCAGTGCTCATGAATGCAAATAAAGTCACCAATTCAAGTTGGTGACATAATGTCCATCTGTTGCCAACTGCCAAGTGCTAAAGAAGAAGGCCGGTGTTTTCACAGCAGAAGTGACGATGACTGATACAATCATGGAGGCACCTGCTGTGGGTTCTGCTGCAACAAATGTTTTCATACGTTGGATTGAAAGATTCTTCCTCCAGGATGAAGTCCCTCTTACACCAACTAAAACTGTGCCTGGACGGTCCTGAAAAAATACTGTGTATAAAAGTCACAGTAAAATTCACAATCAAAATTCTAACTGCTCCATTTTTTAATCATTCTATGGTTTTCTGCTTTTCTGGCATTTTCTTCTGATGACACTGACTGGCTGGTTGGTTCTGTTTGAGTGGTTTAGTTGACTTAAGTTTCTTTCTGTGATTCTGTTATTTCATGACAGCTCAGGAGGTAGAGCGGATCGTTCACAAACTGGAAAATCAGTGGTTCGATTCCCGGCTGTGTGAAAGGGTGAATGCAACAGTGTTTGCTTTGAGTACTCCAAGAGACTAGACAAGCCCATTATCACTTACCATAAGTGATGACTGTAAATTCAGATTGCATGATCTAGAAACACTTCACATTACTGTTACAAGTTCATTATGTATCATTTGGATATGTACGAAAATATACATTTATAAGATGAAGTAGTAGATTTTCGACAGCATATAGCCTACAAAAATATATGTATTTGCTTACATATGTTTTTCCTGTTCGTTAAAAAAAAATGTAGGAAGGTGGTCTCCAATTTTAAGACCCTGATGTCTACAATTTCAACAGTCTAAGAAAAAAAAAAAAGGGGGAAAAAAAAGCCGACATGTTTTGACAGGTGAAAACAAAATTAACACCCACATGATTGGTGTTAGCTGATAATTTAGGGATGAGCAGGAAATCTAAGGAAGCATGATGAGTGTGTCTTTCTAAATCAATGTTTGCTGAAGAGGTGAAGATAAGCTACATAAACATGCCAATAATAAAACCCTGAACAACTTCATGTTTTCTCTTGTAGTCTCTCACTGGTCCAAAAATAACACAGTAATATCTGACTGCCTGTGGTTCAGTGAGTTCACCAAGAATACAATTATTCTCGTTCGTTCATTTGATTACTTTGTATTTACTTTTCTCTTCGTCACATTCTTTGCATTGTCTTTATTATATAATGTATATTATCTGGATCTGAAAAAGACAATATGAACTTACAGCACTCAACACCATAAATATCTCCACACATTACTTCTCATGAAATTGCTATATACACCTCTAAGAAAAGTGATTAAAGCTTCAGTTGGTAACATGTATTTAATCACATTTGCTGGAACTGTCACTATATTCTGGTAGTAGTACATGAAATTGGTAATTTAGGACCAGATCCAACTCCTCTGGATCCACCTACAGCAGTCTGTAATTGTATTTGCAAAAATCCAACGCTCCCGGTGCTGTTCCTCCAGTTAGGTAGAGTATCAGCCAATCACAGTTCATAGCGCTGCAGACAGGCACTCTCTCCCCCGCCCCACCCCCGCAGCAGAGCTTCGCTACCCGCTTATCAATAGTGCAATGGAGCAGTCGAAAAATGTAGCATAACCAAACAGCGGACAGTATCCGCTTCAAACATAGTGTTTTCCTGCTTCATCAACTCAAAACTACCATCTCTGCCATTGTACCATCTGTCGCTGTATTGTTGTCATTGTTTTTTATTTGTTTAACAACCGTTACCACCGTTACGCGTGATGTGTGCTGCAGTGGGCGGGTTGTGCACATGAGTTTCTCATGAAGTATGAAATGTCCTGGTCAGAACGAACTTTGTTCTTGTTCTCGCCACCTCGAGAAAACTTCTTGAGTATGAACAGGCCTAGCTACCTTTGGTTGCTATGGATATGGTACACCTTATGTGTGTCTGTGGGCTGCGTGTGTATGTGTGTGTGTGTGTGTGTGTGTGTGTGGGGGGGGGGGGGCATTAGTTTGGACAGGGACCTGAAGGTTGCATTGTTTTGAAATTTCTGACTGAGTCACACACTTTACTTTCACTTTCGTTGACTTAATATACTGTGTAATATAGAAGTGGAGCAAAGCCCTGATCTTGTTCCATTAACTATATGAGGCCTAAAGCTGTGGCTGCATACCTGTGACTGCTGATTCTTACTAAACCTTTATTTAAGTGCGAGTGAAGGTGTCACTTTCATCACGGTTAATAGGTCAACGATATTCACTGGCATTATCATTTTAGGTGAAGGAAGCTGCATGGTATGTCAAGGTCATCAGAAACAAAGCCTCTACTTTCTTCTTCTTCTTCTTAAGAATTCCTGGACTTTTTCAGAGATGTCAACCTTCTACAAAAAAGGTAAATGGGAAATAAGCTGTAGCTACCTGGTAAACAGTATTCAAGGAAACTCGGAAAGAAATTCACTGTCTCTACCTGCCCATTCCTCCTCACAGTCATCAGGGACTGAAGCACATCCCGGTATAAAAGGCAGAGAGACAACCTCCGACAGGTTGCCGACATCACATTGCTAACACAGACACTCACTCTTTGATCTGTAGGCAATTTAAAGCCTGCAGTCCACCTCACTTAAATGTCATTTTGGAAAATGGCTGCAGTCAAGTCAGATGAATACCAGAGGGAGGAACCTTGTAACACAATAGATAATAATGAAAAAAGATGGGTTGTATGCTATCAGCCTGCGCATCGGTGCGACCCTGTGTGCACATGTGCAAATCCTGTTTGCTCAGATTGACTTCCCATTGATTCTGAGGATACTGCTTGTGTTGGAGGTGGCCAGCTGTGGCCCATGGTTGTGGCTAACAAGCACAGAAAGACACAACCAGAACAGCAGAGAGCATCTTAATTTGACATCTCTCTGTTCACGTTCTTTCCTCACTCAATACCAGATGGAGAGCTGGACGAAATGGTGGGGAAAAGAAATGCTTGGCCTACTCTGCCCGCCCTTTTGCCAATGCAGCACCAACCAGGATAAGCAACTGGAGAACAGATGAATGAGACGAGCACAGGAGATGTACTGTAGAGAGTATGGAGATTTGCCAGCTTTTTGATGAAGCGATGCATGAGAAACATGAAGGAACCTGTCTCTAGAAGTTGCAATATGTGGCTTTCTTCATTCTACCGTGAGCGCAGGAGCTAAAGTGACTGGATTTTCTCACTGACTTTAGCCACTGCAGTGCAGGAGAAACACAAACACAGCAGCACATACACTGTAGCTTAATTCCCCTGTCTTCCCACTGCTGGGCTGCAAGGTGAATCTAGATGACAGGGCAAGTGATTTCCCTTTATTCAGCTGGCACCGGGGAGCCCACGGTGGCCTTCAAACTACAGGTTTACAAAGGAAAGAACAACACAGAAAAGGTAAGAGATCCCCAAGAGTGTTTTGCACTTTGCAGCGCTGTGCACAAGTGCTGCTTGTCTTTGTTCATGCATTTAATATTTATGTGCAGTTCTATGGGAAGGTGTGTTTCATTTCATCTTGGAGAGTGAAAGCCAGTATGGTCTGGTCCAGGGTGTAACAGGTACGTGGGCATGCATATCCTTTAGATATCCTTCTTTTTCTACAGGTGAATTGTGTTTTTCTTTTTAAACTCTCAAGGCAACACTGGTATTGTGTGTTTGCAACTATGCACCATGTTTTCCAAAGAAACTGCTACACTCTGTTGAAAAAGTCCTCCCCATTGTTACTCGTCACTGAAAGCCAGGGAATCTTGGTCCCATTAAATATATAGACAATACATCTTTGTCCTTTGAACTGAAATGTGAGAGCTGGTGGATAACAAGTGGGAGTCATTAGCTAGTTCCTCTGTCCTTTCTTACCAGTTCCTTCAAAAACTCACTTTGTGCTGTGTTCGATCTGGCCAAAAGGTCATGTCACAATGTTTCAGACAGAATCACTACTGAACATTGAGTCTCCCCACAGATTTAGTTCATCTCATGTTCATGTGATTACAAAGTCTCTGACCTCTGCTCAGATTCGCTAATTTCCGTATCCTCTTTACATTTTGATTTTATTCTGAAAGTCTACACTGACAGTTGTCCTTCTTTCTGCTGTTGTAGCAGTTCTTTCAGATTTTTGTCAGCTCACCACTACTCTTCACCTGCAGCGCTGACCAGATTACATTGTAACCAATCATAGTTTCTCTTGACTTAATATAGAGTTTATTTTTGGATAGCACTAATTTATTTATGAGGTCTTCCCCTCTCTGCAGACAGAGCTTTCATGCTACAGGCCGGCTGTAACTCCACTGTGTGGGACTGCAGCTGGTGACTGCTTCATGTGGAGCTACAGTACATAAAGCTCACCAAGGCTGAAAAGGAAACTAGGACTGCTGATACCAACTGCAACTAGCTTCTCAACAGTCAACGTGACCATGTTGGCAGCAATTTAATTCCCACAATCAAAAATCTAAATGTAGCATATTTTAAATCCAAGTTTTGAATGTAATCAATATGATTGTTCTGAAAGGCCAATCACATGTTAACTAAGCCCATCCATAAGCTGTGTTCACCATTTTTCATGCGGTGTGGATGAATGTATAACATTTTTTCCTAAAATTCTGTCTTCACAGAGCTGAGTTTTATTGTCAAAATCCCAATGTGAATAATTAATCTATACTTTTTGACCTGTAATAGCAAGTCATAGATATAAAGATAAAAGAGAATCACAGACGTTATAGACAGTCAGGCTAAAAGCAGAAGATAAAACCCTTTTAACCTAAATAGAACCTCTTTAATAATTCATGATGAATGCTTCTCTGTTATTTTGGCTTCACAGCGCATTCAAATGGATCAGGCAAACAGCAGTCTAATGAAACTAATATGAAACAACCACAGAACTGTCTCCATACTGCAGAAAAGTGTGTTTGATCAGAATCAAAGCCTGATGCCTCAGTACACCAATACAACAGGCCCTGCATTCATTTAACACTTGCAATTGTAGGCAGTAGCTGTTTATTTGTTAATGAGGGCACTGAAAATCATGGGATTCCACAGTGTCACTATCATTTCAACACTCACTGTGTTTACATGGACTTGAGTATCCCTGTTACGAGCAATATGCCATTCATAATCATTCAGGATACTGTGTTACATGCACACAGAGAAACCTGGTTATCCATATCCCAGTTTGCATGATGAATACCAGTATCCCGGTTTCTGATCACTGCGTCTTATTAGCGCAGGTTCCTGTGATGTTTATCTAACACAAACCACAGCAATTTTGAAATCTGCTCTTGCTGGTTTGGCGCTGTTAAACGCAGATCATGTTGCAAGTATGGCTCATTCATCTTATATTTAGCAACGGGGGAGAGCAACAACGGATGTCCTCTCCTCTGACCGCTGTCTGCTTGTCACTGCCACCATGTAGGATGAGGAAGAGGTGGATGAAAATACATAGCCGTGAACGGTGATACAGGATCGTGTTAGTAGAGTTCATGGATTCCGAATGGAGGCCATCTTTAATCAACTGTGTGGCATATGTGACACACAGTTGATAGTCACAGATAGTCACAGCTAGTTCACCAGATAGCAAAACCAGGTCTCTCAAATCCGGGATACTGGTGTATCTGGGTTTCTGAAATCGGGATATGATGTTTACATGCACAAACACAAAAACAGGATACTCAAAAACCTGCTCATGACCGGGATACTCAAGTCCATGTAAATGCACTGATGTCAAAAGATTGTTCTGTCTTCACTATGGCAACTAGGACACTTTTCTTAGGAACGGCATGGTTATAACTATAGAAAAGGTCTATAGTGATGTCACATGACGTGAACAGTGACGCCTGCCCAGAACGCATCAGAGGAGTGCTTTGTTCAGGTTTTCATTTCAAATATAAAGATATAAAATACTTGTGTATGTATGAAATTATGTTCATGGATTCCAAAATGCTAGGTGCTCACCAAAGGCTAGTGGTTTCCTCAGCGATCATCCTAACCAATTATGTAACAATGAGTCTTGATTATGGAAACACCACAGGCAGCAAGGACCGAGAACACAGCTGATGCAAAACCTGGGTTACGAAAAGATCAATACTTGTTGCTTAACTTGTTGAACTTCGCAAAAACTCTTCACTCTTTTCATAATGTTCCTGTTCATCTTGTTCCATTCCTTCCAAACCAGTACCCTGTAATCATTTTCCCTTTAATAGAAGCCATGCAATTGTACATTCCCCCTGACCCAGTTTCCTGACAATTTCTAAAGAAGCCTTCGCAGCGTGAGTTCTGTCTCCCATGAATTTTTCCTCAAATGCAATTTCTATCATATACACTCAGGCTGGCATGGTTGGTTACATTTGAAAACCAGCCTACAGCCACAGAACCCTTTGACAGAGATCCCTTTAAGAACTGCTTTGGCCTGAAAGCAGAGGCCAGTGTACCCCAGAGGAAATGGATGACACATATGCATTGTTCATCACTGAACACTTTTCATTGTGCTGTCAATTCTACATGCAGGGCTGATGCTGGTGTGCCCGTGGTACGGCACATGCACTTTGCCAGGAAACTTTGGCCCACTTGGACTTCAGCTGCTGTCCAGAGCACTTCATTGAGTTTCTGTGGCTGTGAATGCAAAGAAACTTCCCACTGAGGTCTCTGAAAACCTCCCCTTTAACTACAGAAACTAAAAGATTGGCAGAAGATGAGTTGAATGAACCAAGTGATTAAATGTAAAATTGTTTATGCCTGAAGGGCTATCAAACCACAGATTTAAACACAAGAAAAGGAATGAAAACTGTCACAACTCAACTCTTTAAACATAGTTTCCTCTAAATAAAAGAGAACATTTGAAATTAAGTCATTAAAAACCTTTAAACCTTCACCACAGATAAAAACATCCTACAGATCTGAGATTTGACAGGTGGGAAAACATGATTATTTGGTACCATGTGTCGTTTGTTAGTGACAACTATTTAAACACATCAGTGATAAGCTCATAAAGTCTGCAACAGTCACGAAGATGCAAGACTGATACCTTGAAACCAGCCACATAGACACGCCAACTGAGCAGCAGTTTAGAGATTTTTAAACAGCATGAATATTTAATGTTTCTTATCTGTGATGCACAGCTTCTGTATTTCTATTCCAACATCTTCCACTCAGACCGGGGGTTACGATGTAAGTGTGAAGAAGTGTATTGTTACAGTTTATTTGTATTCTGTGCCTCCGGCTTTACAGAGTGGTGTATTATACCAGCTTATTTCCTTCACTCTATCACCTGTTTGTTACCATACAGGTACTACACTGGTGTTGTTTGCAAAAAGCCAGGAAACTGGGTCTATAATGACACATGTGAATCACATCTATATGGAACACTTTTGTGACGTGCACACACACACATATACACACCTGAATGTGTTTTAATGTATATGGTTTGTAGTAAGAAATGTCCAACTCCTGCGAGCAAACACAGAGTGCAAAATGAGACAAAACAGAACTTATTTTTGTCTTTGCTGATTTGTCCAATCACAAACATGCAACTTTCAAATATCAAAGTTGAATCATATCTGATTGGCTGGCCTGACCCTATTAAAATGGATACAGCGCAGGGCAAAGTTACTTCACTTCATCTCGTCACTAGTCTCTATCCTGGTTCCAGCTGATCCATTAACGGTGCACCTACAGTTTTGAATTCAAATGATTAAATCCACATCACCAATTACTTTATAGTATTCCACTTAAATAGAAAATCGACTAACAGACATGAAAAAAAAACTGGATTAAGCCAGTGAGTTTATCTCTATTATACCAGTCCACGTAAGAATAGATCATTGGAAAAAAATGAAGTCGTCTTCCGACAGTGATGAGTGGAGCAGGGTTTACAATTAATACATTATGGGGTTTATGCATTTTTAGATCCTTTGGCTTTAGATTTTGACAACATAAAGAGGTGTGTGTATCTTAAACTCGTTAGGAACACTCATAAAGGACCTCAGTGAGATGGGTCTTTAAGTCTGGCAGTCAGTGACTAGTAAACATCTCTTAACGGCCTCTCAGTCAAAGCAGTGTAGAGTCAGACCAGAGAGGTGATTAGCTGTTTCCATTACACAACACTGCACTACCTGTGTGGATGCTCACACATGCGTAAGGAATACAGCTGCCTTGTTAGCTTCATTTTTTCATTTCATTTGGATGCTAAATCATACAGACTGTGACTGACAGCTCTAACCTTGGACACTGTTTTACTTCTATGAGAGCTGTAAGTGAAAAGTTGTATAAGGTAAGACAAGAATGTGCGCAGGCGGTCGACTGCTCACAATAAACAACTACACATTCCTCCTCTGGTGCTTTCTTCAGATTGTACTCTCTTCTTTGTGCATGTCAATGGAGCCTCATCAGAATTCAGATCTGCCACTACTGGGCCTCAGCTCTGTAGGAACAACACTGTTGGCCAGATGAGAATTAATAAACAGGTTATTAACTATGGAGGATTTTATTTATTTATTTGTTTGTTTTGTTTTTTTCCACGGGCTTAGAAGTGGATAGTGCTACAGATTGTCTCGGCTTATACAGTACATAATACATATGAATATGCACACGTACATCACGTAGGTAGAGCCTGGCTGCCTATTGTCACTACACCAATTCTGTCCCAGCAGGGTCATAAGTTGTTGAGACAGAGAGAGAGAAAAGCCAGGTAGAGGGATGATAAGGAGCAAAGGGCAACAGGTTCACTTGAACCCAGGCCTCCATTGTTAAAGCTGGGGTTGGTAATCTTGGAGAGCTCACAAGAGAGCTAGCAAGAGAGCTAGCAAGATTTGAATAGCATGAGTTCCACCTCCCATCAGTGTGTACATCCAAGCCACGCCCCCACAAACTGGAACGCGCACCGCACGAAAATGAGAAGCAGCAGGAGGAGTACTATATATGTATATACTATAATCTATTCAATACTAGCGTCACCGACCCGTTTTAAGCCCACAGAGAAGCTAATATTAGCATTAGGCTAATACAAGCTACAAAAGTAGCTACATTAGCGAAAGTTACACATTTCATAAAAATAACAAATCCTCTCCAAAGCAAAACATATAATAACCTGTCCAACAGAAAGAGAGCAACCTCAGCATCACCTCAAATCCCTCAGTTGTCTCCACAAAAGCAACACCGATGTTTACTGTGGTTTGACCTCTGCTTTATCCAGAGCCTTTTTGTTAGCAGCCTTTTCAGCCTCCAGCTTTCTCTTCCTTCCTTTTTCTCGGGGTGAGCCGTTACAAGTAACGTTACAAGTAACGCTGGAAGTAGTAACTGGGGCTGCATTTTCTCAGCCATTGCTCATAAATGAGCATGAAATCCGTTCTGCTGTAACTCTGTACGCTGATTTCTTCCGGCAACAGCGACACGTGAAGATTGTGCACACGCGTCAGAGACAGGGATCGAGGGGGGCGGATACAGAACTAGACATGAAGGCATCTGATTGGTTTTTGCTCTCGCACCGAGGAGCTTGCATTGGTCGGAGTTTTGTCAGTCCTGCAGCTGCCACAGAGGACTGATTATTTTTGTTCCTTTTTCTGATACATAATGTATTGATTACTCAGAGGGTAGAAAGACCATTTCACCCGGTATAACAAAAAGTGTTTCTGAACAGGATTACCAACCCAGCTTTAAGTCCTCATGTTATTTGTGTGTGCTGGAAACACTTCTATTTTGTTGAATTGCCATGTGTTTGTAATTCTTTGCAGTGCATGTGTCAACCTGATGAAGATGTTTCCTGATTTTTTTCTGACTCAGTTGATATTTTGTCTATTTGCATGTGTTTTTTTTGGGGGGGTTGCTGCGTGTTGTGGCTGGAGGCAACAACATAAAACCAACGTTTGATTAGCAAACTCAACAGACAGCAACAGACAAAAGGCACAAAAAAAAAAAAGAGTTGCGCACCACTCGGTGTTGGGGCTGCACCCACAGACACAACAAAGACAGACTGTACCTGACAAGCCTCTGAGGAAATGTTTGTGCAAAACAATCCTTGGACAGCACTAAATATAAATCCAAGTTGCTGAAGAGCTTTTAAGTGCGGGAGGCCAAAGACAGAGACAGAGACAGAACGGTATTAGAGCCGGATGGATATATGGACAGATAGACAGGATAAAGAGAGGCAGGAGTGGAGCAGGAACTTATTTCTGCGGGGCAGCACAGCTTTTTAATTCAGACTTTTCTGTGAGGGTGCCTTCCGCTCTTTGCTCATCACTTAAAGCCATCTTTCAGTGGGGATTTGAACAGTGATGCCTCTTGGCAGGACCAGTAAACCCTGGCTAAACCAAGCCCAGTGTTGAGCTTGGAAATGCTTTTCCCTTGACCCTGAACACACAAGTTGGATTTTGACTTCTATCAGTGTGACACATTGCAACAACTTGTGCTAACACTAGCTGCATATTCTGCTCATCCCTCTCAGACACATAGAGCAGTAGAGTCAAATGCTTTGCAATTCTGAAGGAATTCCTTCAATATATACACAACACAGTAGTTCTCGGTGGGTCATCACAGACCTTATGACACTGCAAAGGTCTTTGTCACGGCTGGAGAAAACACAATAAACCTCTTAATCGTATTTTCATCTGCAGGGACCAGGGTCTGAAGATGGGACCAGTCCTCGCAGCGTCTAGTAAAATGTGAGTGTGTGAGCTACTCAACATGTGACTCAGGTCCTTGTCTGGACCCAGACACCGTCCTGTACCTATAACCTGTGAGAAATTGAAAATGATAAAATTTTGATGGAGCGTTTCTATTTTAACCAGTGCAGCTTTTCTAGCTTTTACGGCTCTGGTTTAGCGGCCCAGGAAACTCACAGACTGTGTGCACGCATTGTAAATCACCTTGTGTGATGCTGCTCAGCCAATCATTACCACTCAGGACAGTGAGTGAGTTTCACACACAGGGAGGAGAGGAAATGAGAGACAATAGTCCGGGGAATAAAAAATGCACTTGTCTGAGGACATTTTCTCTACCTGATTTTTAATAGATCATCTCTCCTCTGCACTAATGTTAGGATTCTTCACACACTGGCTGTTGGCTTTGTTGAAGGACAGCTACATTATACTGTATGTAAGGAATAACAAACCAAGATAAAGACTTCCCATAATTTCACATTCTCTGCATTATTGACATGTTGATAATCAGCTCTCTGGAATACAATCAAGTGGAGGTGAAGGTCTGCTCAGTATGCCTCAACCTGTAATCTCACCTAATGCTTAGCTTAGAACACACAACTCGTGTTTTTCTGTGCATCATTTTATGAGATATGAAAAAAAAGAATTCCAGTGTCATAAAAAAAATCAATCCAAGAAATGATTGTGTCAACAAATCATTCCTCTACTGAGACGTTGCAGGCTGGAGACCCTCCTCCAGGCTATTTCTTCATGCTTCGGATGGGGATGTTTTTAAGTTATTTAATTAAGTGCTCTGCTGCATGCAGGAACAGACACTAGTGGCTATCGACAGCATATATGTGTGTGTGTGTTTATGTGCGTGGGAGCAGAGATCAATAGCAGTGCAGATGCTGTTATTTGTTGTGACTGCCTGAGAGATAAGAGCAACAAATAAATAAATAAACAGAAGCAATAATTACACAACGCCAAGGACCATAAGTAAAAAAAAAAAAAAAATCTCAATACATCACATTGGAACAGAGAGATGCAGGATGTGTGCACTCTGAAGGCTTTCAATAAGAGTCACCACTCAAAGCAAAGTCTCACCTAAAGCTGTACTTTGTGCATTCCCCTAAGGCGATTAGAAAAATAACACAAATAGAAAACTGTGTTCTGAAAGTATTGACAAGAAAAATATATACTGCTTACAGAGCTGCAGCCAAAAGTACTGTGGACCCCTTTCAGGCTCTGGAAATAAATACAAAACTAAATACAAAACTATATATACACACAGTGTATGTGTGTGTGTGTGTGTATATATATATATATATATATATATATATGTATACACACACACACACACACACACACACACACACTGTATATATACACAATCCAACAATATATAAAGTGTAGCCTGTTATGTGGGGCTCAATCTGATGAAAAGAAAAATAAATTAATCTGCAGGAAACAGGACAGTCCTTGAGCCAACAATAAACCGTGGTTTCTGTGATTTCTTTCATGGTATAGCACAAACTGTGAACCTTCTTAAAAAGTGAACACAGGGCAAGGACAAATACAAAAAGCCACCTTTGCATTTGTCCTTTCCTTGAGACAGTATTTTTGAAGCGTGTCTATTGAAAATTGCTTCCTTTGGGTCCCACAGCACCAGGTACTGGAGGTTTTCATGGGGAGGTATTCAGCCCCTTTGCTTAGGTAATAATCCATTATGGATTCCCCAGCCCTTGTCCCTTTATAGAAAATATGTGGAGCCTTTGGTGGAAATATTTGATCTCTATTCCCTGTTTCTGTGGGAATGTTTGAAATGTGCCGAACATTCAATCTCAAGAGATAAGCAAATATATATATATTTTTAATAGGGAGGTAGAGTCATTAATGGCACCATGAAATGAAAAAAGGACAAATTAGTCATAATGGAGGAAGTGGCTGGTGGTTCATGAGCTCTGTGTTGGATGCATTTAACTTTTAGCATTTTTCAGAAGCTTAGATAATGTGTGCTAATAAATAGAGAGGCAGATTTTGAACTTGAACTGACAACAGGAAACAAATGGTGGCAGTGCAGCTAAAGACTGAAAGACTGGAGCTGCAAACAGGCTGCACGAGGAATGGGGATAAGGCAGAAAGCTGCTGCTGGCTACTGTGTGTGTGTGTGTTTGTGTGTGTGCACTTTCGCTGAAAAACCAACAATTTGTGTGTGTGGAATTTTCTGAAAACCAAAGCATTAAAAGCCCTTGAGGCGAGGAAGGCACGCTCTCATGGAACAACTATTTCACCTATAACCAATCCAGACAACTCGTACTCCAGCGTTTGCAGAATCGCGGCCACTGGGAAATGAATGCATGAAGCTGCACATCTAACTACCCGCATGGCAAAGTGAGGGTAAATACATTCAAGATGGGAGGTGAATGGTGACAGAGGGGAGGTAAAGATGACTTGGCAGCACTGCAAAAGGTGAAGAATTACAAATAAATGGTATTTAGCAGTGTGAACAATCCAGATAAAGCAACGCAGAGAGTGTGTGCTTTAACCTCTGAGTAAAAGATAAAGCTGTGATATCTCACGTGAAACGTTCCAAATCAGCCGGAATTCACCTGACTTGACTGTAATAAAACGTACAGGGGATTTAATGGAAAATGCAAGATGGAAATCTGCCCCTTCACAGACAGATCACCATAAAGCATTTTAAAGCCTAAGAAAATGCCCCCCCCCCGAGTCTCTGAGAATTCCCCGTTCTCTGCCTGTCAGTCAATCATGACACTCTAGGTAATAATTTGACCTGGTGGGTTGTGATTTCAGGCTCCCAGCAAAGCAAACAAAAAGAAGAAAAAGAAAAACATCACAAACTCATAGCTTATGAAATTCTGCTGAAACCCAATATTCAGCTTCAACATGCAGCATATGAGGCATGTGAGCCTGCCCGGTTCAGATGAGTTAAAGTGTCATCAGAACATGTTCGACAGCTATGTGGTATTTCCTCTGACGATCTCAACTAAAAATAAATATCAGCTTGAGACCAGTGAGATGGAGATTTCATTCATTTGAAAGAATCAAAAGCAGATTTGAGACAGCTGGAGGCAGCTTGAGGGTCTGATAATGAGATACTGCAGGATCCTCAACGCCATGTGTGATCAGCACAGGGACTTTACATTATTTATGTTAAAGGAGCTGTTTCTGTCAACTAGATACAGTGACTATGGTCTGGTGCAGCCAAAGCCAACACTACATGTCACCAAGCTGGTGCTGTCTGTGTCATATGTAAAATAGGCCAAGATTTGCATTCATTAAAAGGTCCATAATTTACACTTTTCATGTGTCGTATTTGAAGTGTTGATCTGTAAGAAGATCAGTTTGTCCCTTTATACCAAAACCCTTCGCATAGTTTTCCATCTCTTCTTTTAAGCTTGTCTTTGGAGCTCTAGTAACAACAGATCTGTGAACCAATCAGAAGAGTGTGAGCCTCTCCTCTGATTGGCTGATAGCTTGTTAGTGATCAAATGAGAGTTCAGGTAAACGCCAAGAGAAGAAGGTCAGGGGGTGGACACTCTTAAAAATGTTCACCACACAATATGAAAGAGCTTTCTGATTCACTCAGCTGAAAAGCAGCTAGAGTGCAACACAGAGCCAACGTAGTGCCAAAATGATTTGTGATGTGTTAAGTGCTATTTTGACAGGAAGATAAACTGCTAACAATATTCTACATGAAGTGTGGAGTCCAACAGATATAACAATGTTTCAATAGGCATTTAAAAAAAAAAACATATTTAAACCATCTTTTCTTATGGCCCCATGCCCAGAAACACATAGCTCTACTAGTCTCCCAGAGCTCCTGGTCGGATCTCCAAACTGGGAGCATGCTGATCAGAAACTAATGTAGGTAATGGACCGACCACACATGACTACTTCACACAATTAGACATCACAAAACACTAATTTAACAGACAAGATCCAAGTCAAACTCCATATAATAAATAACCATCCTTCCCAAAGTGTGATACATGGGGGGCTCAGATGGTCTCACACTGTTTAATTGACACCTACCAACCATTATTATTACATAACCATCATTTGAGAGGTCCTGATAATGAAGCCAATCATCTTTAGTTTAGATGTATAGTGAAATATGCGAGGGGGCAGCACACATGATTCAACGAACACTGACCAGGGGCTGATGTATCATGGTGCTGCGGGTCAGAAACTAATTACAACATGATTATGCTTTGTGGGTGTAAATTAGACCAGGTAAACAAAACTGGATCCATGCACGACTCAGTAAAAATAGCAATAATAATATGTTTTATGCTGGATGTCATAAAGTGTGTTCTCAAAAAAATAATATGCACACTGAGCTCAGAGCAGACTTCCTGCTGTTTGTCACCCAGCATAGTGAATGTGAATGACACGACTAAATTATTACTGTCATACAGACATCACTGCGGTTTTGTAAAAGCCACTTACGATCAGTTGTTTTAGAATTAAGCAGCTGAGATGAACCTGTGTCCACAAACTTTGGACAGAACTGACAACAGACTGAAAGCAAAGAGACACTTTGCATTTACACAAGAAACAGTCAAAAGCTGGCGTCAACCCGCCTCCACAAACAGTCAGCAGCTGAGTCAATCACCCGGAGACAGACACAGGGCTGAAGGTGGGGGATGTTTTCTAAAATCTGTCTGAAATGTCTCAGAAAATGAAAGGAATGCTGAACCAGTGTGAGCTGACTTCATTCTGAGCAAGAGGCTGGAGAAAAGTCTTAAAACCTTTTGGTAACATGAAATGAATAACATTTATTTAGTTTTTAGATGTTGCTTCACACTCATTGAGTCACTGTTAACTGATTCATCCTTTGTCACTGCAGTCAGTTTGAAACTTTCTGTGCTGTGTCATTTTATAACATTAGCTATTGCAGGGGGGAAATTATCATGAGATGTTGCCCCATATTCAGCTGGCAAATCATGAAAACGACAGCGGTGTCATTTAGTGGCACCATTAAATGGTGTATATTAGCTGGTGTGTGTGTGTGAGGCCAGTGGTGGTAACCTTTATACTGCAGCTGATGGTCCATAAGTTACTGCAGCCATCAGTGCCGTTCCACTGGAAGATTGATTTTTACATATTTCACATATACACTTCACACTGCTATGGAAGTGTTTGCCTGACAGAATTCATCCTTTACCCTTCTTCAAACTATGGGATGCTATTGTGTGCTTGCTGTGTGTTCTTACTCCAGCTATTATTCTCATAGGTTAGAAAAAGTCAAACATGTCTATATGATGGAACACATGTCTGCCCAGCTACAGCTGCAGGTACTTTCAGAGGAGGATGGGCTCCACTCTTTACTATCTTAGTGAGGCATTCACTGTGTGTGTAGACATATCTTTCTCTATGTATGTATTTATGCAGAAGTGTAAAGGCATGTGTGTGCATATGCATATAGAGCATGTATATGCGGTAGGGTTGTCACAAGAAGCGATACTTCAATACGAAGTTGGTGTCAACACGCAAAAATGACGATGTCTGCTTTTTCTTCAGTACCGTGAATACTGGATGTACAACTTTGTTCTTGGTGGGTCATGTCGATTCCTGTCAGGACTGGCAATTTACATGTGTGAGTTCGACTGCACCAAGCTGCACCGAGACCACGCACATGCTCAGATGTGCGTGGTCTCGGTGCAGCTACAGTCGAACTCGCGGTCCACTTGTTATGGGATCACGGCTGGACCTCATGCCTGGTGTGTGCCACAAGTTTGAGCTCATGTAAACATGAGGTACCACATGTCAGGTGTTTGTTTACCTGGTTGTAGCTCTTGTAGCTGGTCACAGTGTTTGCTGTTGGGGCCTTGACGTAAACTCGGCAGCTTGTTTGTCAAAATGGTCACAGATGGGCAGTGCAAGACCACACCAGTTTGGTTTAAAGACATAGTAATAAAGTCATTACTTCAGAGCCCTGGTGGCTCTCCTGGTAGAGCTCGTACCACAAAGGCTTAGTGCTCCCTTCAGCAGCCCGGATTCCAGTTAACCTATGTCACCTGAAGTTTCACTTTGAAAAAAAAAAAAAAAAAAAAAAAATTCACACATTTCATCTGACATCGGACAGGAAGTCTCTAGTGGCTGGGAGCCGAACTGACTTTTCCTTTGAAAAAAAGTGCACATGGCTTAAAACTATAGATAAAAGTCTATTTTCTGCTTCTGGCAGGAACCCATAACACTGACTTATGCAGATAGGAGGATATGACGGGGGTAAGGGAGAAGATGGGTCCAGCCATATTTCCAGAAACGTTAATTTGGAGACAGTACTCCTTTTACAGATCTCTCACCTGTGAGGGACAGTGATCCCATCAAGCATCAGCAAAAGCTCCTCTAAATGCATCACAGTAAAGTCAGTTAAACTTGATAACATATTCTCTTGAGCTCACTTCAGGGTCGAGTCTGCGGTTAAGGAACAACCACTGCAGCATTGACAAACTCATAAGAGAGCTCCAGTGTGTCGCCTCACTACCGCCTCCAAGATGAGATTTGCAATCTAATCAACCTCAGTGTTTCGGCAAGCAACAACAATCCTCCTACTTCTCTAAGTGTTACTGACCAGGAGGCAGAGCCGTGTCAGACAGGGGTCATGTGGTACAAGACAGCTGACAAGTCATTTGTAATATAGAGCAACAATTGAATCCATTTCCAGGTGAGGACCATGCACTGACCTCATTTGCTGGAAGGGTCCTCAGGACAGCAAACACCCATTCCACATCAAATAGGGACCATAGAATGTCCAGAATAATAATAAGGCCCAAGGCACAATGACAAAATGAACAAGGTTCTTGCTAGCAGCTGGTTAATGACTAACGATTAGCTTATAATTGCCTTGTACCTGAAAAGTTTCAGAAACGAGAGAGCAAAACTTAGTTTATCTAAGATTGTTGAAATATTCAGCTTCTTAAGATCGTCTGTGTGCAGACAGAGCAGTCTGCTGGAGTTGGGCTTACTAAGCCTGAAATCTTGCCAGTATGAATTTCCCCATGGCAACACAGGAAGGATTTATTAAATATGATAATCTTCTGCATTACCCAAGTGACCTGCTCATCCTGATAACTTTATTTGAAATACCTCACAAAGTCATATTATGATGTTGAGGTCAGATTTTCATCTTACCGTAACATCCGTGCTCATTTAATCCCTGACAGGAGTCAGAAGTGTTTTATAGTTTTTATTATTTGCATATATGAAACCAGAGGATGTCAAACACTCTGAATCAGGTAAAACATCCACTTGGCTCTTTGGACTTTTTTTGTTGCATAATCAGCAGGAAGTGGAAGCTAGAGTTTGTTCTTTGACACAATTTGCTGTGGTGTTGCTGAACTTCATTGATGTGCTAATTGATTCTAGGAGGTCAATTCTCCATTAGATCATTAAGATGGAAAGGCAAAGTAATCTGTACAACACTAATGGCAATTCAATCACGAAGACGGAGACAGAGAGTGATCTATGTGCTACAATATATTTCTTACTGTTGTGAGGGAAGGCTTTAATGACGCAGAAGAAACCCTCTTGATAGATGAGGCAGGCCTGATCCTGCATGTTGTAGATCATAATGAGGAGGAAAAGGAAAAACTCTGGATAAAGCGTATAGCAGGGATGTGGTGGCGAGTCACTCTGTATTGTTCACAAAAGCTGCTCATCAAGGCGCTTTTTGTGATGCGTGCGCTCATGGGCTTGAGCATTGTCCCTACATGTAAAAAGGTCGGGCTAATTTCACAAACAATGTCTTGATAGATCCACAGTTGGTCATGCTTCAGCTGTTCTCTCTGCTCAGTCTTCCTACACAGCGGCTGCACAATAGAAAATGAGAGGGATTGTGACTGTCATTTCGTTCTCGGTCAATGTGCTTTTCTATTCCAAGGCTGCCTCACAGCCACGGCCGCACAAAGTAACCTGTTTTTCCAGAATGCTTTAATATGTTTACGGAATCGCTTCAGAGGGTTTATTTAGACTCTGCTGCTGTTTTCAGACTGTCGACATTCAAGGCAATAGGTATGTTTTATACACAGTGCGATTTCGTTTAAAGCTAAGTCCTGTATTCACAAATGTCAGTAAGAGAACAAATAAGTATTATCAGATAATAAGCAAGATACTCACCTAACATTATGACCATAATAACACTACATTATTAAATGGACATGAACTTGTCTATATGTATTGTGCTGAAATAGCATTAAGGAAATTAGTTTGCAGTGTGCATGCTTCTAATATGGCTTTATTTAGTGTTCAGAGGATTTCATTTTTAGCCCTTGATGAAGTTTTCTTTTCAAATATTTTTTTTTTTTCCATAACACTTCCACTGCCACCGCTTTTTAATCCCTGTTAAACATGAGGTATCACCAGGGATTGTGGCCAGGGCATGAGTGATGCCGGTGCATGAACTGTTAGTTTGTCCCCAATGGACCTGAGACCTCTAAGTGATAAGCCTATTATGAAAATGAGTGACTTTTTAAATGGGGCGGTGATAATCATGAGCCTGCTATGAAAATTAAACCTTAAAGTCTCTTAAAAAGAAGCTTTAATTGCTCTGACAATTATCATCCAACTGAGCTCCTCGGTTCATATCTCCATAAAGTCCTGTCTAAATATGACTGAATGTCACATGTTCTCGCTCCACTGCTACTTTAACATTGAAATCTTTTAACTGAATCTTGTAAGTGAGTTGTGTGTCTGTTTGCTTAGTCCCTCATTAGAACAGTCCTGTTTTAGTGTACAAACATTTGTAGCATATTTCATCCTGTATACAACAAGCAGCTCAAGCAAACTCCATGACTCCACAAACTTCATTATGAAATGAATTGCGCTAATGACACCAATAGATCGCAGTGATTTCTCAACAACTTGAAAGTTCCCATCTCAAAGCAAACATATTAAATATCTACAAATGGGAATGAGCTTCTATTTAACTTTATATTAACTGCAGTTCATATAAGTTACATTGTCATTTCATTTCCCGTTAATAGCTGGAAAGGGTGCACGCACTGCTGGGAAGAGACATGTGCTGGGTGGGTGGGTGGGCTACCACAGGGGATGTCATTGTCTAATGATGTTTAGACAACAACAATGCATTATATTGTGTCAGTTGACCAGTTTTACAGGAACAGATCACAATATTTTCCTTTGCCTTGAACAAAGTAGATGTGCATTCAGTATACCAGTACGATGCTGAAAACTGCAGAAACTAACTGAAATCTCAGCATTAGCTGATGTCGTTACATTTATATAAAGAAGCAGATCAGTCATTCTGAGATAAAGATTAGCAACGTATATCTTGGTTTATGTTTACACTTGTTAAAGTGTCTTGTATCTAGAGAAGAGATCTGAGGGCTGTACTATGAATGAGGCTAAACATACCCAGGCTTAGCAGGGCTCCAGACTAACTTTTTGCATCGGTTGCACTGGTGTGTCTAACTAGTTTTTTTTTTCTTTTTTTAGGTGCAACAGCACAAAATTTAGGTGCACCTGAATTTTTTATTGCCTCACCTTTAAGGCCATAACGTTACCTTTTTATCGCACTCCATAACTTTCATATAATGTGAATGATTTTTAAACAATAAGGTGTAGAGAAATGCTTGTCTTTATTTGAAGCACAATTATATATAAAAAGAAAAATGAATGCTTAAAGTGCTTCACTGAGCTGAAAGCTGGGTTTTTTAATTTAAGTCTCAGGGCCGGGCTCTATGTCAGACTCGGTCATCTCCTCTGGTTCCGAGTCTAATTGTATTAGAGCCTTGCAAGCCTGTGGGGGGCTGCGGGGGCCCGTGGGGGCCCGTCATGTGAATTCCGGCCGGACTCGGCTGATTTTTTTCATGAATACGTCGGGCTCGGGCCGGGCTCGGGCTCACTGAACCCAAGTTACATTAATAACTCTCATTTTTCGCAGTGGTTCTCACAGGCACGTGTCAGCATGTGCTCAATTGCATTGTGTTACCTGTGACATATTGACAACACATAATGCAGCCTACACATTCATAGAGACCTGTGATTGTACCGGACTGGACAGCAGCAGACAAATTTATTAGGTTACATTATTACTCAACAGTCATTATAAACAAGGGTGAGTATATATGAAGCTTAGTGTTTTTATCTAACATGTCCCTGTTTACTAAATTAACATCTAGTCTGAGGAATAAATACAGAAATCGAGTGTGATTCATCGGCTTCACAAACATCACACACACACACACACACACACATATATATATATATCCCATAGCCCTAATCTGAGTTAACTGGTATCATGACAGTGGTTATCAACTTTGTTAAGTCCAGCTCTCCCTTTGAGCTCTGTGCGTGTTCACATCAAAGAGGGGGGGTTAGCGTCATATGATTCTACTTCCGCACAAAATGGACCAATCACAGGCTGCTTATTTCAGCCAAGTGGCGCAGGTTGTTTTAATGGAGTGGTATGAGGAATACAAAAAAGTGATCACAGCCAAAAGTAACGCTGTTGCTGCAAATAAGGCAATAGAGGACTCCTGGTTTTTGATCTCAGATAGCTGAACATTGCGCATCTTTAAAGTATTAACCTTCTTCCATTTAAACAAAATTACCTGGAACAACAACTGTCATTTATATTGTCTTCATATATTTCCCTGATCTCAATTATAGAATGCAAGTGTGTGTTATGTTGAAAGCAAGGCTGGGTGTGCATATGAACATACAGAGGCTTTGTTTATAGGTGCTGCACAAGCATCTCATAATGACAATAAAGACCTTTTTTAACTATGATACGTGAAACACTGAAACTAATTTATTCATGGCTACACTGAAGTCAAATAATTGACTTATTTATCACTGATTGTCAGTGATAAATAAGTGGACTTCTTTTTCATGACACGTGTTCTCATTTAGATTTTCTGCATTACCAACTGTAGGTTCCTGTGGCGCTACACACACAGTTTGGCCTACTGTGAGCACACAACTTTCAGTGGCCTCCTGAGGCTTGGCTAAACAAGTGAGCAGATCTAGCGTTTCCTCTCATCTAAAAATCTATACGTGGCGACGCCTCATAGAGAAATTCATCAGGAAACAGCAACGGATAAGCATGTTCTCAAAAAATCCTCTCCCTCCCTAGTAATGCTGGATTCTGTCTCCCATCTCCACTGGACTTTCAAGAAAAGGTGACGCCATCTCCAAAGGAGTTAAATGGTGAATTACTGGTCGGGACCTGGTTATGAGCTAAGCATAAGTTACCACGGTGATCTACCTGGGTTAAAAGAGAGCCACCTTTGTGATACAGGAAAGCCTGGCTTTAGACTCAACATACCTCGCTAACCCACAACGCTTGCTTTGTTGTACACCTGTCTAGTTGGTCCTCTTGCAGTCCAGAGGGAGATGCTAATGTGCCTAAAGCTGTTT
Organism: Caranx ignobilis; assembly: GCA_021432705.1. NCBI lineage: Eukaryota > Metazoa > Chordata > Actinopteri > Carangiformes > Carangidae > Caranx > Caranx ignobilis. Next base: position 4,631,241 of record MU269980.1, read on the forward strand.
GACAATGTCATTAGAAGAACATGTGATATACAGTACACACTTAAGCAGTTAACAGCTTGACTACTTGCTACACCAATGCAGAAGTGAAATGCATTTCCAAACTATCAGAGATAATAAAAACTTGTGTCATCTTCATGGCTCCAACTTGCACTGAAACCTTAGCGTTGCAGATTAATGGTCTTTCACCCACGCAGATCATTCAGTTGCTAAACTGATCAGAGATCAGATAAAAGCTAGAGCAGATGGGTGCAGACAGAACAACAGCTCCTATCAGTGGAATTTTAGCTGGCGTTATCACAAGTACTGAGGAGAGAGACCATGGACGTATGAAGAGAACCCAACAGTGAGTGGTTATTTCCACACTCTGCTCCCTGACACTGATACACTACAGGCAGAGCAGAGATTACATATGAGTCTTGGAGAGGCTCCACCACCAGAGGTGCTTGAAGAGATTGGTTTTCAATCTCTCGAGTGTTTCTTAGATGCATTCATGTACACAGCTTTTTTCAGACTGCCATACTATCTGATCTGCCACATGTAGTATGTTAATTATGTGCATGCACTGCCTCAAAACATAATACTGAGTAGCTGTGCAGCTGAGGGATCGTGGTGAGCAATGGCACAGACACACCTAACTAAAATCCCAATAAAGCAGCGGGTGTATGATCCACCTGGAGACTCCAAACTCATCCATTTAGGGATGTGATCATACACCGTAGCAATCAACTCCATCAGAGTGTGTGTGTGTAATACAAGCGGGTGAGAGATATTTACAACGCAGATGGACATAAATTAACCAGCACTCTGTTATTTCTCAAATGTTTATCTGCCTCATGTGCTACATTTCAGAAAAGCATCAGCTGCATATTTTCCAGCTCGACCAAATCCCCATACGTAACGCAGGGTTTCAAGTGAAACTCCAACATACACTTTGTATTTTCTTATTGCATGCAAATGGTGTCAGACAGCAGGGATCCCTTCACCCAGAAATTGTTTACGCATAAAATAAGCGCAGCATTGTGCATGCTCTATTGTTTCCTTGATGCATCCTCTTGCCACTGAAGCTCATTGATTGAGACTGAGGTCTTGGAAATTCTTCGAGAGGGGACAAGGCACTCTAGAGATGCAGCGGGGTAACAATGAATAACGAGCAGGTGGCTCACAAAGCAGCTTGCTCAATGCCAGTCAAATAATTGGTGGTGCTTGAGAGGAAGAGGGAAGAGACCGAGGACAGAAAAAGAGTGTAACAGGAACAGTAGTATTACAGTGGTTATTCAAAATCCCCCCGATGAGTTCCATTTCATACGGATGAAAAAATCCTGAGGGAAGCCACATTGTTTGTTATGCCCTACAATACCCCAGTAGGCCCCACACAATGCATATTAACATAGCTTTCAAACAGAATGGCAGAAGAGAAAATAGGAGGAGTCTTTCATCTCTTGGAAGCTGAGCCAGGCTATGTACATAAGCTGAGTTACACTATCTCTGCCACTGTCCTGGTGAATGAGGAGTCGCTGCTGTTTGGGAAGATGCTGTTTTCTTCTCCCTTTCTCAGAGCTCAGAGGAGTGACAATAGATAACATTAATTAGCTCATCTCTAACAGACACATCTGGTCAATGCAGCGCAATAACAGCTTCAGCAGCAAGACTAACACAGGTACATCTGAAGAACGTTCTTCATCCCTGTTCAAGAAATTCATGGTATTGTAATGTAAGGCAGTGTGTGTTCTAACATTTATGTAGGAATGGGTTCCTGAAACCCAGAATTAAGTTGCACCTGTGCTAAATTCTTACAGACTGGAGTATTGATAAGCTTCAGCATCATCAGTTCTGCTCTTACTGGAGGAATTAAGGAAAATAGATTTCCTCGTTGGAACTGCATCATATAATCCCTCACACATTTTACCCCACTCATGTTTACAGTAAGTAGTAAGTAAGTAATACAGACATATTTTCTGTACTGAAACGTCTTACCACCCTACATGAAGCAGTATAGGAATATATTGGATTTAAATAAGGACACATGTTGGTTTTTTTATGATGTTACTTCATTACTATCTTTCAAGTATCAATCCTCTGTTTTGGGGAAATTAACTGTCAATCATCCATTGTAGAGCGTGCTCCTTCTGACTATGACTTTGTTGGTTTGGTACCAAACCTGATGTTTAACAATAATAAATGGGAATGTGCAGTTTTAAATTACCCACGCTCTCTGCTCTGTGTCGTCATCTCTGCCGTTTTTCAATATTGAGCTGTTGTGTACAAGAAGTGCACATCTGTTGCTTGTTGAACATCTGGGCTCATTTGCATATTAATGAATAATTATGTTAATTTGATTGTCATTGGCCCCTGCAATGTGATAGATTAAAGATCTACCCGAACAAGAGAAAAAAAATGCTAATATCACCAAATGACTATGACTAAGCATGTTTTTGGCTTTCTCATGTAAAAGACAGAAAACAATTCTGTGGTCCGAGGACTGGAGCTGTTTCATGAATGACAAGGGTAACAGGTATGAAAATTCAAATTGCAGCATCCTGTGATGTTATTAAATTATGTTCTTATTCAAGGAGTTCATATCAGTTCCTTCTGCTCTTGTCTTCCTAGCCAATGGTTAACTGTGGATAATCTCCCTTACTCTCGGTAATTTGTCAAACTGAGGCATGTGAATGGAGAGCAGAACATACTGTCATCATCCTGTGTCATACAACACTAGTGTGATAATACTGGTGTTTTTACATTTTGACAACAGTTGTACATGGGTTAACATAGAAAATAAAGATTAGGCCTAAATATTTTCCTCAATGTTTAAAAAAATTTAAAGAAATTATAAAGATTATAAAGTCTTTTTCAGCCACATCAGTACTGAAGTTCATCTCCACACTGACCGAAGCTGAGCAGCTCTCCCGGCAGAGATTGCAGATACACTGCTGCATGCAGCGGTCCAATCTGCCTGTGCAGCTGCACAGATTTGGATTTTAATTACAAAAATATGTCTATGAGGGAAAAGTTGTGGAATTAATGTCAATTAACCCAAACCAGTTGCCATGTCCAGGGATCATAGAAAGAAATTTCAAAATGTTGGACCAAGTTTGCGACAGAGTTGAAGAAAGTTATGTAAGAGTAGATTAGCTGGTAGCAGCTAAATTGTGCCAATTTCTGTTTGTTTGTTCCCTGTGTCTTCAGTGATGCAATATCTTGTTATTGAAGCACAATCAAAAACAAAAGGATACAGAATGGAGAGCAGATAAAAATGTTAGAAGTTTAGCTGAAGGGATTCCTGCAGACACATCAAATAATGACTTGGCACAGAAGAACACATGGAAATGCCCACGGGTAGCCCTGACATTCATTCCATGAAAAATATATTACAGGCAAACTGGGTTATAATCTATAGCAGAGAGCAAACCCAGGCAGATGGGAATAACCAGCTGTGAATCTTAATTGATCGCATTCTACTTCAAGCACACAGAACATCTCAAAACAGCAATACTGGAATTTAGACTTGGCCTGTATTTCTCTGGCTGTGCCAATTGATAGTTAGCTCAACCAATCAGATTATTCCTGCCACAAGGGAAGCTGTGCCCAGGATAAATCATTTTTAGGAATAAAACACAAGTCTCCAATCAAATCTTTGCCAACATTTGGACTCCACTGATTAGATTTGCATTAAATTTGATTTTATAATGTTCAGCAAATTTGCCTTAAGTTATTAGAAATTATGCAAATATGCCACACTACTCATGAATCAAAAGGTTATGTTGGAATAAATACAATACTAAGACCTAGTTCACTTCACGAATACAAGGTGTTTTTACCATTAATCATGACTAATTCTACCAGCTGTTAGGAAGTGTTCAGAGGACAGAGTCTAAGTTTGACTATATTCACACACGCAGTGATATAATCATGTACACTGGAGTGAAAACCAGAGGTGATCCTCCCTTGGACAGACTCCTACTGCTATATACTGTATTACCAAAAGCTCATCAGATCAATTGTATATGAGAAGAAGAAGAAGAAGAAGAAGAAGAAGAAGAGAAGAAGGACTGTTAAAAAATGTTTTACTGTTGCCAAAAAAGGACCTCATTAAAGTTAAGCTGCTAACTAAACTTATACTTTAACCAGCTTCCTTTGTCTACACACAAAGGAAGATTGACAGCAGTGATGATATCCCCCATCAATTCTTAGCTGACATTTTAACCAGCATTGTGTTGGTACTTCATTAAATGAAGGTTACCATGAACATTTACTCCAGTGTTTACATTAGAGAGGGCCTGCGACTGAAATACAGTGTTGAAAATCAGGAAAATCAGGAATCAGAAATGTACATAATCCTCCACTGACAGCACACATTTAAGCAGTAGTATGTGGATGCTGTTGCTATGGATGTTTCAGACTACACAGCTTGATCAATCACATTACATCATATTAGAGAGGAGAGTATTTTGTCTATAAAATCCTGCAGATCCTCCACACCCACATATACACAAGGTGTTTTTACTTATCTTGCCTCTTGACAGTTTCTGGTTCTGTGCAAACTGTGCTTGACTCTTTTTTTTTTTTTCCCCTGTCAAATCAATCCAGCATTACAGCACACAAGAGCCTCAGTAACCGAAACACTTACTGATAAAATAATGCAACACAGTTCATTTCCAAATTACAGAAAATAATATAAATATGAAATAGATGCCATGCGTGAAAATGTGTAAGAACTTGTATTGCATTTAAGTGTTTGGGTAATTCGGGGCCTACTTTCTTACACTACATCACTGTACCAGAGTGATATCACAAATTCTAAACAATGCTGATTTATGCTGCCAGACATGCAGCCACTTGCTGAGAGGTGATTGCACAGGCATAATCTATTCATAATGCTGGTTGTGTGGACAAAATCACACATGTTCCCATTTGTTCATGCTTGTCCATGAAAAATAATAAATAAACTAAGACATTTCTTAATTAAATGTCAAATCTAAACCCAAATCTAACCCTTAATAAAAAAAAAAACACGCAAATAACCAGTGTCGAGGCATTAATCCTGTATCCGCCGCTCAGCTCCACTGGAGATTTTCTCAGGGTTAAATGCTTAGAGGCACTTACCGACTCATTTCTCCCACCTACGTTTCCCTGACTCATAATGTAAAGCTTCAATTATTCATGTCGTATGAATGTTGTATGCTGTGTAAAACTGTATCTGCTGAGTGCCAACAGTACAGAAGCCTCATCTCGTACTGGACAATTCCCAGTGGTATATGAGTGTAAGTGGGGCTACATCCAGAGATAACGACTACCCATCCCTCCGGATGAGTGTTCTCAAACGCGTGTGCGTAAAAATTCATACTTTTGTTTCATGATCTGAGGAGCTAGAGGATGTAGGAACAAAATGTGCTCAATTCTTTTATTTCGGAGCAAACAAGGGAGCAGGGAATGAGTGATGAAAAAGAGCTTCTGACATCTTCTTTGCTCTGTCATTGGTAAACATTTTATTATGCATTTAAGGCACACCTGGTTTGAAAATTAAATATTATATATATATATATATATATATATATATATATATATATATATATATATATATATATTTATTTATATTTTCCATAGCTGGCAGCTGGCAGGAGAGACAGGTAAGTGGGACAGGGTCTAGAGAGTCACCTCCAGGGCATAGGGTCCATAATGCCTTGCTACAGGCCTGTGTAGAAGTGCGAAGCGTGGCAATATTGAAAAAGCGCCTAGTCTAGTCTAGAAATACTATTCTACTCAGCATTCCCTGGATAAATAAAGGCTGAAAAAGAAATTGCTGTATGCATTTATTTGCCCCTCTCTAGGGGCCAGATGTAATGGGAAGCAATAAAGCTTTCATTCATTCATTTATCACCAGTGGGAAGATTGACCTTATTGCTTTACACTGTGGCCACATGGGTGTGGACAAGTCGAATGGAAGCACTGATGCACATTCATTTTAGAATTTTTGTTGTTGTTGTTGTTCTTTAGATCTTCTTTTGGTCCAATCCAGACATCTGAACACCTGCTCTGATTTCTGTGCTTTTCACAAAAGCACCTGTGAAATACAAGACGTCTAATCTCTACCAAAAAGAAAATGATTGTTTGGAAAGAGAAGTTCTGTTCAAAGTTTTCCTCTTTTCAGCATGATGCAACTCACACAGCTCGCTGGAGTCAGCTGCACTCACCATTCCTCACACCCCCTCAGACAGTGCAGTAATCATACTGTATGTTGTGGGGAAGGCGTCTGAACATGGCAAGAATGAAAATATAACTGACATCTTTTCCTCCACGCTGGGATCTGGACAGTACATTAAGATAATGTCACATCTGTAAGACAAATCCCCTCCCCCTCAGTGCCATGGCGTGGCAATGCAATTTCAACTTTCTTTCATGGTGAAAGAATTGAAAGAACATTTTCCTATCCCTCCAGTGCTGTTCTGAGGACGCAGCAGCTGTCGAATCGAGATGAAAGTTGAAGGTTTTAATTTTCAAATGCTGCTACTTTCTTTTCTTCTTTTTTTTTTTTTTTTTTACCATGAAAGCCTACACCTGATATTCACTCACTGCTCCCTGCCTCCAACTATCACCATACATACCTGATTGTATCTGCAAACAAAGGTGTTAGTTCAGTACCATTTTGTGGAATCTTTGATTTTAATGTGTGTGTGTGTGTGTGTGTGTGTGTGTGTGTGTGTGCGCTCCTCTGCCAGGTTGTGTGTCTGAGCACATATTTGTGAGCTTGTGAGCGAGTTGCCATCATTGCACTATGCAGATTCTCTTTGATCATGTGTACTAAGGACTTCCAAATTTCCATTGTTTGCAGGCAGCATATCAAAGCTTTCTTAGTGTGATACAAAGTTTGTTTTAAGGGCGGCCACTGTGGAATACAGAAATAACTGAGACACAAAGACTCACTGTGTAAACCATAAAAATAACCAGCCAGGAAGAGAAATCTCATTTCCTCATATGAAATGATGTCTGTCACTAAGAAGGTATATTTTGTTCTCTTTTTTAATGGTGACATTGAGAGGTTAAGGCACTGGGTAAATTAAATAAGCTTGGTTTATTTCCAGCACAGGATGATACCATAAATTCAGCGGCACTGAATTTCCAATGTGTCCTGCAGATTTCATGCTGCATTTGTCAACAGCACAAGAGAGAGAGGCGTCTAGTGTTTTGTGATTCACTCTACTGATACTGCGAGACCTCTGGGTCATTCTGCAAAGAAATGAACCTGAAGAAAGGAAACCCAAAGGGGTCCTGGAGCCCCATAAAGTCTCTGTGGTGGAACGTCATTCGTCAAAACAAAAGCTTTCCTGCATTTTTGTTGTCTTCCATTTAGCCGCTGATGGTGTGCTCCTCTCAAACTCCATTGTCAGAGAGACAGACAACATGGACTTCCACCATGCGCCGCTTTATCTCTCCTCCAAGCTCTCAATCACTCAGCCAGGCCATTTGATTGGGTATTTGTTCGACAGAGCCGGTGAGTGGCGTGCATGCATTCGCATGACATTGTAGCATGTGCATCAGCTGGTGCACGATCTCATTTGGTATGATGTGCAGCAACCTAATCTCCTTCTTAACACCCTTGCAGTGCAATGGCAACCCCTCCCGCCGCCACTTTAAACCTAGATAAGTGTATCAGCACAGCCAGGAGGATGAATCCCCAGCCTGCCAAGAACACAGGCTTGCCTTTCTCATCAATCAATTTGACAAGGCCAGCCACAGAGCAGAGCCTTCCGGCAACCTGCCCCTCCCTTCGCTCTCCGCCCCCCACCCTCCACCCCCCTACCCTGATCCATTTCTGAAAATGCTGCACCACCATACACTGTAGCAGAACAAATGTAGTGAAGGAGAAGGAAAGCAGGAAGGACGAGTGGAAAAAGACACGCAGAGGTCCATGAGAGAGCATTTACACAGCTTTCATAAAGCGGGTGCCAGTGACCTCATGGAACGGGGAGAGGAGGGAAGGTTAAAGCCTGAAGGAGACATGAAAAATGGGCCGTGAATGGAACCACAGTTGACACTGTTGCATGCTGGGGAGGGATGAGGCGCGGAGTGTGCCTCTCAGCTTGTGAAGCGTGCTGTCGCAGGATGCCGTTTCCATGTCTGATGGAGCGGGGTTGGGACAGGAGCGGGGATGTGTGTGGTGACAGAGAGGCAGACAACCCAAACTGAGAGTGATAACAAGACATGTTGAGCAGCACACAGGCAGACTGTATCTGATACTCTGCTTCACCCCTTTTGAGGACGAGTGAGGATTTTTCTGGTCGGGTGCTGGGATTCTATCAGCAATACTGTGATATTTACTCAAGTAAAGACATCACAGATGTGTGCACCTATGGATAGATATGAATCCAGGATGAAAACTGCTATCAGATTGCATTAGATCTGCTGTATCTATTTTGATTGCTGCAGAAGTAGAGCTAGTAAAACTCCAGGGGTATATGTGATGAGAGTGTACCTGTGTAGCAGTGGAAACACACACACACACACAGAGGAAACTGCTGGCAAGACTCTGTGCCCTGTGTTTTTCCCTCATATAATTCAAAGCATGTGGCCACGGTAGCAAAATAATGAAGGAGTTACAGTGTCTAGCAATCAGAGAGAGAATGAGCAGTGTCCGGGGAGATGTAGCACAGAGACCAGCAGGTAACACAGAGTCTACATGAGAGCAAACATGGTCAGATTCTCGCCACACAAACAAAGAGGACAGATTACACAAAGTTGAAACTGTAATTCAAATGCATACAAGCATGAAAAGCCAAATGTAAACATACCATAGCATATCTGCAAGTCTGCCAAGCGCAGCGTTCACTGCCTGGCAGCCTGGCTAATATCATAATCCCTGCACAGGCAAATGGGCACTAATCTGCCAATCACAGCTGCAGCCGGTTGACAGCACAATGCACAGCTAATAATCCTCTGCTAATGTGTTTGTGTATTAATAATTCATTTATTTCTGGGGACTGCAGGGTATTATTTAGTGCAGCCGACATCTCTCTGAATTCTACAGATGCAAGGTGGCGGAGGAGGAGGAGAGATGAATGCACAGGGGGTCAGGATGGGTCGTAAAACACATATTTCTTCAGGAAGATTTGTGTTTGCTTTCAGAACATGGACGTTTACACTGACTCGGTGTCAATTTCAAGAGTGTAAGTACTGCGTGAGCTCCAGTGGTCTAATTATGGCTCCAGCTGTAAACACAGTATCGCCTCTGAGTCAGTGGATCTTCACATGGACAAGCAGGAGAAACTGCATGGAACACAGGAGGGATTAAAAACACACTGGTTATATTTTCTGGAACAAAATGAAAAAGACAGCTGAAAGTTGTCATTATTACTTAAAGAAGATTTTGTACAAGGGCTAGATCATTTCTGGAAGCATTTGGTCATGTCAGGAAAACCTCTGACTATGAATTATGATTAATTTACCGTAGTAGCATGCGCTCTTTAGAGTTTGGAAGCCCATCTATCATCTGTCAGTGTGGGGCAGTGCAGTAGTAGCTGCAGACAGTGATACAACAGAGTGCAACTAGGGGTGATGATATACACCATCTACATGTTCAAGGGGGCACTGAGTCTGTCTGATGTGTCATTTTCATCCCCTGCCCGCTCTGCATTTAGTCACTTTTACATCAAATAGTAAATGGACAGCACTTACAGTGATGCTGCCTAACAACAATGCACTTTGTAGTGCCATGCTCAGCTGTTGACATGAAAAGTGCCACAAATAGCAACAAATAAAAAAAAATGTTAAAAAAGAGCTCAAGAAAGAGAAGCAGTTCTTGGCTCCCGTCACGCCTCTGCACAGCTGGATGATCACGTTTGAATGTTGCATCATCAGTTCTTCGGAAATAGTACAACACTGACATCCTCCCTTTACACCACATCAGAATTGGGTTGGGGTGGGGGTTGTCGTTTCTAAAGTCATCCAACCATGTGACTCTCAGCACGCAAGTAGTATAAAGGTGGTGGTGGAGCCGATCGGCCATCTGAAGCTATTTGGTGTTCAATGTCTCAGTATCAAGGCTCCAATAAAGCCCAGCACAGGCGCTTCGATCAAACACAAGGATGGAGCTCAGGTAGCAACATGGACCGTTTGATGCTGGCAAAATGAATTAGCTGCTTTGAGTGCAGCTGCTACAATCCACTGTCTAATGCTACTGGACACTGACCAAGGACAGATTACATACAGCACGAGACAATGGGCCTCTGGGCAAAGGCACGTAAAAAGCCCTATACACAGTCGACACAGGGAAAGACCCTGAGGCTGGAAAAGAGACAAAATGATGCTACAAATAATGTCACATTCTGCAGGAGACCTTCACTATTCAGTTGACACTTTTGATAAGGATGGCTGCCTCACTCCTGTTCAAAGACCCCGGCATTGTCACAGCTTCTGTTTTCTTACAGCAGAACACTCCAAGTCATTTAAACAGTTTCACTAATTTCACTTTATCTTAATGAAATGCTCCTGTGGCACCAGTTTGCTGTCTAACTACATGATGGAGAGTGTGGAACATCTGTCAGGAATCCAACAACCGATGAAGTACAACCACTTCATAGTGCTACAGTCCTTCAGCTTCATCACTGAGTCATTTTAACTATCCAAGTGTCAATTTATTAAAAGCACTTCTCAACAGATGGGACCAGCAAACATGCAGTATATTAATGTGAGACATACTCATGTGAGCAAACACCTCATAATACAGGGCCTGAAATTCACTGCAGGATTGTGGGTATAGCACATAATCTAACCAATTCCTGGCATAATGCGGGAAATTCCCACACACATTTCAAACAAGCCAACGTTAGTACTGGTACATACTACAGGAGTGCTGCGGCAGACAGTCTGACTTGAATGACACACACACACTGCCTAGATAGCCTACTGAATAAAGTTAGATGGGTTTTTTCTTGCCAATGTTATACAAGACACGCTGCTACGCAGCTGTGCAACGCCACATCCAATGTACTCTGGCTCAGCTGATCAGATAGAGGTTGGATCTTCCGATGTTTAACTCTTTTTATACAAAGTGCAGCCAAACATCAGGCTGAAGAGAGAGGGACAGCAAAGGCTCCTCTGACAGTTGGTCCCCACGAGGAGCAGGTGAGCCGTCCTTTTTTTTTTTTTTTTTTATTTTAGCGGTGCTGTCTTTACAGGTGAAGCACACGCAGATGTCCACTCGACTTTCACACAGGTTTTCCTACCTTTCTAAGGTGATTTTGGCCACCATCTTGGTTACAGCATGTGGAGCTGTTCAGCATCAGTGATTTTCAGCCTCCTTTCATGTTTAATAGGGTGTGTGTGGGGGGGGACAATATCTGAAAGTACAACTGTCAAGCCAGGGAAAAAATTATATATATATATATATATTATATTCAATAACACTTTGAACTGCTGTGTAGTTGCAGCATCATTTATATCTGAAGCATGAAATATAATATAGATATTTGGGCTCTAGAAGAAATGGAGCGAGGAGACTGGAGAGGAGAGGGAGGCACCAAAACAAAGACTGTATACATACAGGTCCAGAAGATGGCCACTCAGAGAGAAGGAGAAGAGACAAGAACAGCAATGTATATAGTTCAGAGATTACTGTTTTAAATTGGAAGAGAGCGACAAAATGTAATTTTAGGTAACAGGACATATAGACCCCCCCCCCCCCCCCCCCCCCCAACAAAGTAAAATCCCCCCAAGGGCTTCACATGGGGGGGAATTCCCCCAACTTTTTGAAAATGAATTTCAGGCCCTGTATATAACCCCACAATATATAACAACTAGGGCTGTCAAATGAAAAATTAACTCGATTAATCGCATTAAAATTCTATGATTAATCGATTAAATCGGTGCAATTTATGTACAGTTAATCCATTAGCATTTAAGGATGCAATTTTACAGATGTGAAAAATGATAACACATCCTAGCAATCATCATTGTAAATGAAGAACTTTTATTTATTTTTTCTTGTGAAGGGAGAACTTTGTTCTCCTGAAGCTGCCGTACATCTGACAGGACACCGTCCATCATAGGAAACACTCGCTGACACAGTTTACAGCTCGTGTGATTGATCTTGGTCAGTGTCAAACCAAGAGTTTTTGTCTGTGATCAATCCACCGATGGCAACGAGTTTTACCCGCTCACGGGCAGAGTGTGATGGCTCTTCACATGTGGTGGGATGATGCTGCATTCAAGACTGAAATACGAGACAAGCCTGTCCAGTAGTGATTCTAAACAGGATGCTCTATTTAACCCTCAGGACATTAACATGCATTATTTTTTTTTAACACATTACTGTTTCCAGATTAATCGCATGCGTTAACATGTTAACTTTGACAGCCCTACTAACAAAAAACCAAAAGACAAGAAGTGTTGCATCTATTATTCCATCTATGTGCATGTTTCAATATAAAGTACATTTTTAAATATCAAACGTAAAGACATTATAGAATCACTGTATTAACATGAGTTGGTACAAGTGTTTGCGCTCAGGGTGAACTCCAGAAGTCACTGTGAACTTGTTAAACCAGTAGATACTGGACTGCAGGATCAGATATTTGGTGGAAAACAAATATGTTGTCGTTTTACTGACGCACTCAATATCAGCAAGGGCTCAACAGACTGAAATTGCAATATGTCCGAGTGCAATATCCAAATCTCAGGAGCAGCAATATTTCATGATGATGGTAAAATGTGTCACAACAGAGCATAGATGAAGCTCTGTGGTGCTGCAGAGATGTCCCAGCCTGTAAATCACATTCTCTAGACGTAAGGGAACATGCTTGTTTGGATCAAACAAAAATCACATCATCATTATTAAATATTGTTTTCAGGGAAAATCAAATGCATTTTTTTCTTTTAGGAGACAAAGTTGAATAAACATTGTAAGTGAAAGCTCTTAGCAGTGATTTATCCAATGCTGCAGCCATCACTGCAGTCACACAGAACTGATATAAATCCACTTAGACATATAGTCCTCTGTGTATTCTATGATTTGCAGATTTTGAAATTCTAAGTGTGTTTCCCTTTTCTAAGGGTAATTTCTCCAGATGATGGGATCCTCTGATGGCAGAGCTGCAGATGTGCCCGTCTCACAGAATCATTTCATATGGAAAAACATCAATTCTTCTCCTCTGCCGGGTATAAACTTTGAAAATACTCAATGTGTGGTAGCTTGCCTACAGCGCTACAGTATGGATTCAGCTATCATCTTAAACGTTTCCCCATTCTTCTCTCATGTTGTCTCTCTCATGATGAGTTTGGATGAGTTCAGGCTTTATATAATACCTGCCACAACAAACTTTGTGATTTTTCTTTTCTCCAAGAGTAGAGACACCTTCTGAGCTCTGCTAACCTAAATCCTTAAGCGGTTTGCGTTTGGGGAGAGTATTTACATAATTACATTGAGAGACACTAAGCTAGATCAAAAAAGTTGCATGAATTATTGATATAGTGAATTATGATGTCATTTTTCAGTTGGAAAGAGCTGGTTTCACAAAGCTACAGGGGTGTTTCTCCAGGTACTTCACATTCTTATGGTTAGCTCTGTGTGTGCCCTCACAAGCTCTGAACTTTCAAAGTAAAAATCACTCCCCCAGCTCTACTGTGCATCTGTCAACGTGTGTGCTACGCAACAGTGGTGCTAATGTAAGAGCAATACTCCCTGCACCTCAGCAGAGATATGACTGACTTTGCAGCCAACAGCCAGGAGTAGCTGTAGACCATTGCAGGTAAAACACAGTGATCATCCATTCTAGTCAGACAAAGGCAATATCCACGAAATGTCCCTGAATGCATCAGGGCCACAGTATGTGTGAAAAACAGCAGGAAAATATGATACACGGTCGAGAGAGTGGAATCCGGGCAAATAGCAGTGCATTGTGTTAAAGTACTGAACCCTCCCCCTGTGGATGTGTTGACACTGATTTGGTGAGGTGCCTTCAGGGAGCATCCTTAACCAGGCATTTGGGACTGTTCAGTACACCACTCACACTGCAGCACAACTCTCAACAAGGTGAGGCAAAGAGATGACAATGCACACTTCTGCTTTTCCATTTCGATCATTTTCATATAGAGGAGAAATGAGCGGACGTCAAGATGACTGAAGCTAAAAAAGATAAATTGCAGACAGACGTAGAGAGGTCTCAGACTGACACAGGCGTATACCGACTTGCCTGTGGTAATTATTTCTTTATGCGATGGATATCTCAGGTTGTGGCCTCAGAATGTGGTCAAGTGTCTATACAAACCCACTGTGCAGACTGCATTGTCTAGTTTGTATGTGAAGACAAGGCAAAGAGGAAAAGGACAAAGGGACAGGAGACTGCTCTCCAGTAAACCCAAACAAATACAAATACGGGTTATCAATGCTTTTCTGCTCAGAAATTATATCATGAATGTAAAACCTGGGTACTGTAAAATCACAAGAGAAAACAGGAAGGACAAGGATGAGTAGGAAGATATATCATTTTATAGAGAAATATGAAAATACACTTGAAAAGAAATACTCACTTCTAATGACACATTCCACTTCAACAGATTCACTGTAAATATCTGTTGCCTCACTATATTTCTGTCAAGAAGGAGAACAGGGGAAAAAAGCAGGACTGTAGATCTCTGAGTCAGTTGTAACAGGCGCAAATGGTGCATTACACAGGCACTTAGACCAATTTTAAAGCTGAGCTACTGCAAGTGAATGCAGACAGATGTAGAAATGTGCTTTTGGTTAGGATGAGTGATGGGTGAGGAGAAGAGGAGGCGGAGACGTGGGAGCACAAAAGTGATGAACACAAAGCGAGAGACCAAATATCAAAAGAAAGAAAACATGGAGAGAAGCTGGCAGATCAATGAGGCCTTGTGAGAGCTGAGAGAATTTCCATGATTGTGGATGTGATTTTTCAGCAGCCCTGATGTACACACAGCCACACCCACACCTCCCCCCACCAGTGGAGGTGAATGTACGGCGAGGACAAATGTATAAACAGATGAGTCAGCATATGGCAATGACAGCTAGGAGGTGTGTGTGTGTGTGTGGGGGGGGGGGGGGGGTGGGGGCAGTTAAATCCCTGAGTTCTGGTGTGGTGGGCGGTAGGGGGCTTTTTTTCTCACCATCCAAAGACTCATTACTAAAAATAAGACAATGAGGAATCACGTTGTCACATATGACCCAAACAGTTGATAAAGAGACAATAAGTTGGATCCAGAAGCTCATTATGAAGTGAAAAAGATTTTACTTCTTACAACTACACACAAACACAAACACACAAACATCCATTCAAGGTAAAATGTTCATATTTTGATATTAGTTATTAATGTTAGGCCAGTTAACTACCGAGGCGGCACTGAAACATAAGACAATATGACTTTGTTGGTGGCCGGCAGAAGAGGCAGCCAATCAAGAGCCCTTTTGATCCACAGCCATAGTTTTCCTTTGTTTTGATTGGCTCATAATCAACAAGCTGTAGCAATGGTCAGAAGAGAAAAAAGAAGCTAGAACAAGAAAAGACCAGGAACCCTCGGTCCAAAAACTCTAAATCACTGAGGCATTAACAAAAAAAAAAAAAAAAGGGGAGAAAAAGTTAGCAGGCAGTGTGGCAGGTGACACTATTGATTTATCTGCCAAAGACACTTTTTGTCGACACTTGGCGAGCGCTGGTTTCAGTCCCAGGTGGAGGGAGCATGGTCAGACACTCTCACAAAGTTATGATTTACACAGTAAAAATCCTGAAAACACCACGAGCGGGAAATGAGTGTAAGAAGGCAACAGCCCACTGCCCTTTCTCTGTCTTTGCCCCCCCCTCCACCTCCCCCATCCTCCTGCCCTCTGTAAGCCTCCCACCTCTACTGTTATTTTGCCCAGCAGGGCTTTTAATACTTAATGTCAATGCACTGGCCAGACTCCTGGGAACATTGCAGGCCCGAGAGAGGCTGCTCACACACACACAGAAGTGTGCACACACACAGGCTACATCTCTTGCTGAGCAAATAAAGGTGTTCTGGAGCCTCTCTCTCAAATGACAGGTGACAGAGCTATCCAGGGGGGACGCAGCTTGTGACATTGTCCCTTTTGTCCCCAAGCCAAGTGTATGGGATAAGAAGGAGGAGGAGGGAGAAGGGAGAGAGTGTGTGTTTGTGGGAGAGCGGCGCATGCAGAAGCTGCTGTAACCAACAGACCAACGGTAGGTGGGAAGACAACTGGCGACTTTTGCATTTACTTCTTGTTCTCCTTAATCTTGCTGTTTAATCTGAGCAAAAGGATCTGGCTGCTCTTATCTTCCCTGCAATACTGTGGCGCTGCTCTGATAGCTGGTTTTCACATCCTGTAGCAACTGGCCATTAAGAGGCCACTCGTAACTCTGGGAACAGCAACCTCCTGTGCTTTGTGTTGTGCTCTGATGTGAGGGTCAGTGTTGGATACAGTTGAAATGCTTCAGGGAGAAAAGAGTGGGACTACATTAGAATACTGAGTGGCAATAATGGAGGGTTTGCAGACCTTCTATAGAAATTACTAGTGTAACAAGGTCACATATAATCCAGGGTTTAATCTCTGCCATCGCATTGATTTTATTTTAATGAGTCACATAGTTAGTGCAGAGGTTCCTGCTTTTAAGTCAAGTGGCTAATCATTGACTATATCAATTAATGCATGTGGTTAACAGTTAATCAATCTCTGAATATTTTGATGATCTCTTAATTGCATTAGTAATTTTCAAGCAGAAATTCTCAACATTTAACTTGTTGCTCTCCCTCTTCATATCTGAATGTAAATTGACTATCACAAATTCCTGAGGGTTTATACAGAAATCAATTAATTGAGAAAATAATTGGTAAATTAATAATCAAAGTAATTGTTAGTTGCAGCAACTTATTGCTGCATAATTTGGATGCACTATAATCATCTTCTCCAGCATATGGAGATTGTCCTTAGTCGTATAAATCAGGTGAGGACTGTTTGCTGTACAACAATCTTCCATCAGAAGCATCAGCATGTCTGATCAATCTTGTCTCTCCTCAGACTCTACTAGATCACAACCTGATGCGACCTGCAGTGAGCAGAGAGACCACCTGCAGCTCTGACCATCAGGGAGTCTGGTTACAAGAAAGTAATGTGAAGCCTCGCCTCCTAGTGAGACCCAGCACCACTCAAGGATAGTAGTATGGCACTTCTTGTATTTTTCTGCCTCTTCTGCTTGATCAACCTGTCAGACTCCTTGCTTTGATCTGGAGCCCCCCTGCAGCAGATAACTATCCACCCCTGAGTAACAACTTACACCTTAGTTGTTCCCCTCATTGGGCCGACTGGCTAAAACAGCTTCAGACCATGTTTTGATCTGGTATCGCCTCACAGAGTCAGAAGAATGTGTTCACCAAATGTTACATCCCTGGTGCACGCACACACGCACACACACACACACCTCCAATCCTCCAATCATCTGAACTTACCAAGCACTCATGCTCAATGGTGATAAATCTCAAAATGAGAGGAATAGTTATGGATGTTTTCTTGGAATTGGCACGTTGCAAATGCAGCATGGACAGCACAGGTGGTCAGCCCGGTTGCAATGGACTTCAGTGCCGCCATGAGCAAGGAACAGAAAAAAATACATGCAGGCCCCGTGGAGTGAAGTCAATGATCAAGTGACACAGACAGGCTCAGTGATGTGCGAGCAGCTCCAGAAGAAATTCAGAATAAAATTGGGCAGCACGTGTGCTCAGAGATGATTATCCAAAGGGTAGTGACAAATTGAATCATCTTTTCATCACCTTGTCTTCTGAGTCTGATTGTCTTAGAGTCTGTCATGACTCCACTTTAAAGCTTTGAAGTGAAACGCTTCTCTTCTCTAAGGCATTCACAAAATCTGTTCAGTGCCTGTGTCTTCTACCATCAAACTACACACTAATCATGCGCAGGTCCAATGACCACAATCAAGTCACTTGACAACAAAAATTAGAACCTTTAGCTTTGCTCGGAGCCTAGCTGCTAATGACACTGA
This sequence comes from Caranx ignobilis, assembly GCA_021432705.1. NCBI lineage: Eukaryota > Metazoa > Chordata > Actinopteri > Carangiformes > Carangidae > Caranx > Caranx ignobilis. Next base: position 4,649,243 of record MU269980.1, read on the forward strand.
CTGCCTATGACAAATCAACTGTGTAACTTGATTTTCAGCTACATAAATACTTTAAATGTTTAAATCAAGGGAGGCAGGCAAAACCTTTATAACTAGCTGCTCAGTCTATATTTAGATATTAGACATTAGATATTTATATACTTCTCTGTCCTGCAGTGACTTCAACAGTGGTTTAACAATTGATTCAACTCAGTGGTTCAATACTAAAATGTTCAATGTGATGTGGGTGACATGGTGATACAGCAAAATGGTTCTGGGTTCGATCCCCAAACCTTTGGGCCTTTGTGTGGATTTTAAATATTCTCCCACCCACCTGCCACTGAATCCCACAGTCCAAAAGCCCAAAGGTATGCATACGTGTGTACATGTATGTATACATTTAACCCCACACACACATCCATCCATTGTCTGTGGCGTTAATCTGTGCAGGGTCAAGGAATTCCCCTGTGGGTGTCTCTATCAGATCTTAGGTGATACATGTATCAGACAGATGTGTTCCTTTGTCTTTAAGACTTCAAGTAGGTTAGGAGATAAAAACACCTCATTCAGAGCAGGTCAACAGATAAGAAGAAAGAGCTGATTTATGCTAGACTAAGAGATAAAATCAGCTGATTGAGAAAAAGGTGATGAGATAAAGAAGAGTGCAGAAATTCGAGCTTCATAAAAACAGAATGGCAATTAGGACACTGAGCCAAGTCACTCTTTTAAACCAAACCTGCGGTCTATAAGTCTTAGCTAATAGCAACATTTCACATCAGGACACTTTTGTCTCTCTGCCAGCACCATTTCATGTTGTGCCAAGATGTATGTCATTAAAGCATCAATAATGGGACAGCTTCATATTCCCCTCCTAAACCAAGTACTTAGCTCTAATTCATCAGATCTCATTGGTGCCAATCCCAGATGTCCACAGTCACTCAAATTCTTGGCCAGTCTATAGGTCAAATAAGGCCTCTCTTGACAATTACTCAGTCTGGCCACAGCCAACTCTAGGAGGAGTCCTGCTGTGTCTAAACTTCTTCTATTTCACAGTTGGTGAAACCACTGTTGAGACAGGCCCTACATCAAATGCAAGAAAATCACATGCAAAACACTGTTTCCTTCAACTATACACTTTACCCACTAAAGTGATATAAGTGAGCCTCACCAACCAGGTGACCTACAGCAGCTATTCTGTGCAGGTACAGAAAGGTGGAACACTGAAAACTTGGGCAGTTCAACCACACTGTTTTGAAGAATCCACTGGTTTACACACAAAAAATGCAAAGTTAGAGAAGCACATTAGCACATTCTGCGTCTTGGATCCACAGAGACCCACTGTCTTTACTCAAAGGAAAGGAAGGAAAGAGTCCATGACACGCCTTTGATGAGTTGAAGTGGTATGGGACCCAAAAGACCCTACAGAAGCCCCCGTACTGGCCAGCATGCTCTCATGTGCACCCTGAATAACAGGCACACAAGGAGGTTCAACTTCTCTGGATGCTCCACTGGCTCCATCGATGCCACTGCCCACTGGGATGTGTCCCTGTATGCCCAAGGATCCAGTCCAACACTAGGTGTTTGCATACATACCAAAACTATGTCTAATCAAATCAGTTCACCACAAGTGGACTCAAGGATTGTTAAGAATAATAACAGTGATTTCAGTTTTTGATTTGTAATTAGTTTTCAAGGACTGTGACGTGTGTTCACTTTGTCATCATAGCATCATGTAGTATAGATTAGTTGGGTATCAATTTAAAATGAAATCTACAATAAAACAAGTGTGCAAAAAAGTGAAGGGCTCTGATTTATGAGGCCACTTTTGGCCTTTTACACCACATAAGGCTTTTTGGAGCTGCTCTCCCACCATGGACATGCCCTAACCTGCTGCGAAGAGATCAAGTAGCCTTAATCATGTTAATGAAATTATATCATGTTTCATTTGCAGTTGAAAATCATCCATACGTCTCCCAGAGGGTCTGGGCTCCAGATAACACACAAGTTGATTATTTAGATAATGAACAGCAGCCTTGCACATGTCTCAAGAGGAAAAAAAAAAGCTTTCAGGAGGTAATAGAATATGGAGCAAACCCCAGCCAACACCACTGAGATATTTCACAAGGGGAGATAAGGGCCTTTATGAGGCTGTACTGTATGAGCTGATTGCCCAGAAGAATATGAAAAACAACTGTAACTTATCAAGGAAGTAATGAATCTGAAAAATAAATAGCAATGTTTTGTTTTGTCATTTTATTATTCCATTTACATTTTGTTTGCTTGAAGTCCTCCTACTGAGATCTAAAGTGAATCAACATATACAGTATGTCTCTGCCAAAACTTATAAAAGTTTGAGTGCCGAGAGGATAGAGGGGAAAAAGTACATTTAAAAAAATAGCCATACTCACACCCACTCACACCACACACACACACACACACAGACACTCAAGATCGTAGGCAGCGTCTCTGCTGGTTTAGATGGATAAATCCTTTTCATCTTTTATTTATAATTTGTGTTGCTGTCATTTCACACTGAGGGTGGTTAGTTTAAGGACTTCATCATTAAAAAAAATCTAGAGTGAAAAAAAAAAAAAAAACGTATATGTAATATAATACAGCTTTGCTGTATCCGACTAAATAAAATCATCAAAATTTCCACAAGTCTATGATGAATGATAAATAAATTAAAATCAAGGCTTGTGAAGAAAAGCAAAACTTGGTGTTAGAGAGAAACAAACATCGGCTTGCAGAGTAGATTCGCATTCAGGTGGGCCACACCTGACAGGTGAGTGGAGTACAGCCACTGTGTTGTTGTGAACTGTCAACTCTATTCTGCATTTCACAGTTTCAGTACAGAAACACATGCAGAACCAGCACAAATCACAAATGTTCGGTGTTAAGTTAAAAAGAGAGAGAGAGAGAGAGAGAGAGAGAGAGAGAGAACACACAGGACAAGTGAACAAGCCAGCGATGTCTGAGCCAAATGCTGCCTGACAGTGAGTCTTACCATAGATTATCCAAGGCTGCCTTAGATTACTCTCTTACACAGTTGTATGCAGTGGTGCTCCCCACACTAAAGGCCAGGACGAATAAAATACACGAAATTGTGAAATATTCGGCAGCGAATATTCACACTGGCAGCATCAAAACCATTCACACTGGCAGCAACGCAAATATGCGACAGCCCCGACAATTATAAACCAAAGTTTCGCTTTGTCGGGTGGTTTTTCGCCTCAACATTGTGCCTGAAAACCGTTTAACACAACTACTCGTTGATTATCCCTCACGTATTCAACACCTGCTGTGCCACTGTCGTCTTGTTACCAACTTTACTATGTCCAACACAGCAGCTCACTGTCTGATCACTGTCCTGACAGCCGAGCTGTGTGGCGATGCTTCACCACACACCGTCCTTCATTTCATTGTCTTTGTAAAGTGTGTGTCCCTTGTCAAACAAGACAGGGTGGTGAGAGACACAGGTTGTTGACATTGTTGTCATGGTGTTGTGGCATGGGGTTGTGATGTGCCTTCTTTTCAGGCTACATGATTGGTTGATGTGTTTATTTGTCGGACGAAAGCTCAGAAAAATCGACCGAAATTACGTCGCATTTTCGAAACGTAACATTTGCTGTCAGTGTGAAAGAAGTGTGTGACGAAAATTGGAGTTTGAAAAAGAACACTGACCCGCGAATTATTCGCACGAAAAATACGTCTCCAGTGTGAAAGGACCTTAAGGTCACTCTGACAAGAGCTGCAGGTTGTATTGAACAACAGCATCACTATTTGAGCTGTTTGGCAGATGTCACCAAAATAGACACAAGCGTTACAGATTCTGAACAGCCTCCAGAATCAATCTAGGTTTGTTTAAACGTGAGGGATGATACAGAGTAATCAAGTATTTCAAATTGAAAACTGTCCATTGAGGTCCAGGATTTGGGGCATAGTTTGCCCTCTACATCCAGAGATCTTAGATGGACGATTTGGTTCTGACATGCCGTCTTTGAAAAAGCAGAAACACATGTAGCAGGGACATCTAATCCTTTTCCTTCTGTGTATTCTTGGTAGAACCAAGTTGATATTTTTTGCCCAGTTATTGCTGACAGGAATTATGCACGATGTCACAAAAGCCTCCGACGAAATGACACATCATTTATCCAGGTTTGGTCAAAATTGGATCAATAAATGTAGGAATACCCTGTGCGATAGGGTAACTAGGCCACAGACAAACACTAATCCATATCTCCTGCCCTGTCACATCTGTCTAAACAACAGAAAACATTTGAAGAACAATGACAGATCCATTGTATTAGAGAGAAAACAACTGCAGCAGAAAATATGGTCAAAGGAACTCACCTTCAGAGCCAGGAAAGGCACTTATTCATGTACTTTATGAGAACAGAGGAGATGATGGATTGCTCAATCTGACTAATATACTTTGTTAAAGAAGACTGATGGTAGTTGCTGGAGAATGTAAGTGTTTTTTTTTTTTTCTTCCCACCTCTTCTACTGCAATAAATGTTGCGAATACCTGGAGGGCTGTTTGCTCATTACCTGGTCCAATATTGGCACCACATGGATGCTGTTTCAATTTCTCTATATGATCACATGACAGCCTGTTTTGGGAGTAATCATTTGTTTCCCCATCTTCTCTTTGCTCACAATGCTTGCAGCATGATGTGAGTGGGACTGCAGAGGTAAACGGTAAATGGACTGCTCTTTCATAGCACTTTTCTGCTCATATTGATATAAGCCATGTAGACCACATAGGTTTAGGGCTGAGCGATATATCGTTATCGTATCTATATCTAGATATGAACATGCAAGATATCGATATCGCAAAGGCAACGATATTGATGATATAGAGATTCCCCCGCTCGGCCAGAACAGCGTGTAGTGAGAGAGAGAAAATTATCAACAAAAAAGGACACCTTAGCTCGTCGGTACGGTAACGGCAACAGGTGACTGTTACTGTGCGATGGAAACTCCAATTAAATACACTGAGCCGCGCACGTCGTATAGCGTGGTAGAGCACGCCCGCTGCAGCGACCCTGGGTTTGATTCCACCTGGTGGGCCACTTTGCTGCATGTCATTCTCTCTCGTCTAACTCTCTCTCCCCCGCCCTGTCTCTCTCCAGCTGTCCTTTCAAAATAAATGCACAAAAAGCCTGAAAAAAACCACTGGCTCGTGAGCTGGTGGCGGTGAGAATTTGGCGGTCTGATGAGCATTTGCATACATTTGTTATTGTGTTGTCTTTTGAAGAAGACTGTGAGACTGTAAGTCAAAGCAGAGCTGCAGCAGATCAATCACTGACAGTGATTGATCTGTTCTGTTCAATTTGGTATTATAATGCCCTTTATTTTTTTTGAAGAATGCTGATAGTTTTCCCTGAAACCATAGTCACATCGTATCAACATCGAGATATCTGGCATAAATATTGAGATATGAAATTTTGTCCATATTGTTCAGCTCTACATATGTTGCAGTAGAAGCCACATTGACCTGCTGCTCTCCTATAGACAGACATGGACACATCAGAGGCAGTTTGCCAAAGGACACTGCAAAATGCATACTGGGGGAGCCACCTCAAGTGAGGCATATTCACAGCTGATCTCAAAGGTCATGGACAGGTTATCAGATGGCCTCAGAAACCACATTAGACCTGCATATACATATTTTGTTTAGCATTTATATATCATGAAACAACTGCCTGATTAATTCTGACAGGTCATTGTTGTGTAAATGTGAAACCCGTGTAGAAGAGCTGACAGCTCCACCAGCCTCAACACAGCTTCATCCACCTTGGCAGCTGATTTGAAGGAGGTCAGACTGATGGCTTTTGTTGGTGTACATTTAAGATAAAATCAATTTCAGTATGTATATTTTCTGTACAGCATAACTCAGAGGTTTTTCTAGTGCCGATGTCAATCCAATGCTGAGAAAAACACAAATGTGAATGATCTGGTGACGAAAGAAGGCTATTTAATGGGTTAGTAGCTACGGAAATTGTGCAGTATATTAGGGGTGTGTCTGAAACCAAACATGCACTTGGAGGGGCTGGACAACAGGCTGCAGGTGCAGACGTAATTTGCTCTAGTTACATGTGTTTTAATGTGTCCAAATGAGTTCAACATGTCCTACTTTAGTATAATCAGAATAATCATGATAATAAGAGCATGTTTCTCATTAACGGGGTCTGGTTTACTCATTTATTCAGATTTTGACAAATATCTGTTTAACATTGTTTTTAATGCTCAATTCTGAATTTCCAATTCTTGTGCTTTAAAAAATCTGTGCTGAGATAAAAGCTATCAGAGCAAAAGCATTTGTTACGGTTCTAATAGAGACGTAACTTGAGTGAGAGTTTTCTCCAAATCTATCCCCACCTCCCTCTTCTGTGCATAATTTAGCTTTTGCTAAAAACCTCCTCGGCAAGTGACACTGAAGGAATCCGAACCACAGGAAGCTGACTGCAGTCACTGTGATGGAGAAGACAACAGCTCCCATGATCTAGTAGCCCTCCTGCAGTCAGAAAATTACAGAGTGTGCATTTAAACGTGATATTTATCTTGTTGGTAAAGGACCTGGCTTGAGGTCTCAGATCTCTGCACCTCATCTGCTGACTATTTTGTTTGAACTGAGCAACAGAGCACAACGAGAAAGTTGAGAGAAAAAAGGTGGGATGGATGACATAAGAAGTGTCAGACATCATTCATGGCACACCTGAGAACGTGGAATCCGGCTTAGCTTGCTGAGCCACCATGACACCTGTTGAATGGTGAGGATGAGAACAAAGTAATGAATACTGCAAGTGTGGGAGATTACTAAACTTGTTCAAATCCACGATTCTGGAGGTTTTTGAATCTAAAGTCTGAAAACATCAAATGAAACTCCCAAATAATATGTAAAACATGGTCAAGCATTCATTCAATGTAGTCATTAATCATGATTATTAAGGCAGCTGTGGCTGATTTAAAGCAGCCTTGATATGCACGCTTTGGTCCAGTGTTAGCAGATATTAAAGACCACTTCATTCTTGTCAATCTGCTGTGAATTGGCACCATTATTAGTGCTATGAATGTCATTTTCAAGGATATACTGCGGGCTGGATCAAGCCTGCTTGAACACGGTGGGCATATGAAAAGTATGTGGGTGGAGAGTGCAGGATTCTTAATGAGGTCCAGGGACAGTCTCCTGCAGAGGATAAAGAATTGCTTTAATACTTTGTTCCAGGATGTGTTTTCAGAAAGGGTCTGAGCAATTTACAAGGTTAGAGGAATGTCTGCAAATTATGCAGAGCAGAGCAGAAGCATTATAAGGTTGTGTTTTAATTCACATGGCTAAATAGAAATGAATTAAGGTTTACAACAGTTAGTGAAGCGTTGAGGTGACGGGGCCTCGACAATGTCAGCACTTTGATATCAGCTTTGTTGCATTGTCTATACAGAACAGTGGCCCTTCCAACTTGGAACAGCCTTGATATCTTCATTCATGTAATAGATTTGGTTTAAAAAATGAATATGACTCAAGTGTGCATCACCTTTGGCTGGACATTGGACTAAGTAAATAACTAAGTCATTTTTTTTTTATTTGGTTCTGGCACAAGGTGAAAAATTAAAAAAAAAAAAAATGGAGGCACATCCTTTTCACTATAACATCATTGTGAAGTTGTGAAGCAGCTTCTTATCATGTAAAGATCCGAAGTGTGGAAAACCTGATGGAGAGCTGGCAATTAAACCAAGAAAAGATTTGCATATTTCCTCTTGAATCTGAACTCTTGCCTACTCCCTTCTTTCATCTCCTTTTCTTTTCATCACTAAGCAGTAAAGTACTCAAAGGAGTCTTGTGTTACAAGTTCATTCCCTTTACTGCATTCACTTGTTAAAAAGTTAGTGGATCATCCTTTCTTTTAACTGTGGAACTTATCTCACTAATAACAAACCAAAATTATCAATTCCAAATTGATCATGAAGTGCAATGTAAGCGTAATTAAATGTAACATTATAGGGAAGTAGATTCTTTTTTCTACTGTTTCCAATTGTTTTTTTCATTTTAAAGGATTTCTTTACATATAAATTCAGTGTGTTGGTGTGAAAAGAGGAATTCTGAAAAGGAGAAATAAAAATGATAAATGTTTTAGCAATTTATATTGGACAACGCTCTGAAATAGCTTCCCACACATAAATTATTGCCTCCATGTGAACGCATTCAAACTTTGTTTTTGAAGAGTTTCTGCACTGTTCCAGTGTTTTTCATAGGAAGATAATGGGTGTTTTGACACACCTCTTCCTCTGGCAGAGCCGGAGTTGGTCTCCATTAGCAGAGGAGCAGAGCCCCTGGGAGAGCTGACAGTTGGGGGTGCTGGGTTGTTTGACAGGGTTATCAGTAGGTGGCCTGCAGTGGTTCTCGCACGTTCATACAGATACAAATGAAAAGCAGCAGCGGTTATTTGAAATAGAGAAACGAAGGTTACGGCTGTTAGTGCGCCATGGCTTATAGAAAAAGCTACACAAAGGGCTCAATGCATTTGTGAGTAAAACATCTATGTATATGTGTGGGAGGACCTGTTGAAAAGAGCACTTAGACCATATCATATAGCTATAGCTACACTTGAATAACACATTTTGTGCAGGCTCGCCCCACACTAATCTCTGCAGCACAGTCACATGTAAAATGCACAGCCACTCTTATCGAGCGTTAAAGTTTCAACTGATAGGTCTGCCAAGCGCCTGATGGAACTTGCTTTTAGCTCACATGAAATGTCACTCACTCCCACTCTGCAGGCCGCAGACACTCCACCAGGTGGAGCTGTTGTTGTCATTTGTCTGGTTCTACACCTGTCAACCGCTGCCGCCTACAGGACCGTCCGAGCAGTGTTTTAGCAGCAGGAGTCCCGCCACCCTCAGGCAGAGAGTGATAGTTGTAGCAGACGATTTATGTTCTACAGTATAGCTGCAGTTGACTGTAGTGAACACCGCCCACACATGCTCATTAGTTTCTTCTAAAGCGATAAGTAAATGAGTGTCACTGCAGGACAAAAGCAGTGCAATAGGTAATATAACCATAATAAGGAAGTAAGAAGTCATTTGTAAAGCATTACGTTGTCAGAACAACTCCAACGCTACCAACAGCACAAGGCAACAGCAGACACGTTTATATTCTGTATAATACAAGGGATCTAACAAAGTTGCTTAGTAACTCATGTTGAGTGTTCTCTCCTTGTAGCTTTGTTTTGCATGTCTGTGTGCTCATTATAAAACAGACTACCTGCAACCCTAAAGTGACACACAAGCACTAGTGACTGTTGTGCCCACTCATCATTCAGTCGACCGCTTTTGTTTTGTTTTGTATTCTGTGAGCAACCTACAGGAAAACATTTCTGTTTGAGGATCAAACCGTAAGATTATATCCCTGGAGGACATAAGAGTAAGGGGGAGGGGAGGGGGAGGAGTGTTGTTTGCTCCAGGTTTGGATGATTCCTTAAACACACATAATGAACAGTAAAGGTCGAGTAAAAGTGTATGCATGTTAGGTTGAGATCTGCTGAGAGCTATATGATTATTGGAATTGTTATTTTCTGCCTCCCTGCTTTGAGTGGGGCCATCTTTCATGTGCCAGTGGCAATGCAATCAATCTTGACAGTAACAGGCAGGGTACACCTTTGCAGAAAGTCGTGTTATGGTCCCCCACACAGACAGACAGACACACACACAAACACACACACACACACACACATACACACCTGTCAGTACATATTCAGCTCAGTGACACTTGAGCCTATCCTGTTCATGACACAGCATTGATTGATAGGTTGCCTCGTGGCCCTCTGTTTGTTTTCCTGTTGTGTCTGCAGAGCTCAGCAGGTTTCCGTCTCCCAGTCGCTACTATCTTGTGCTCCCTTGGCGCCGTTATTTGTGTGATGCTAGCTTTGGCACAAGAGAAAAGCCTCTGATGGCACAGTGCTAACCAATGCCAGGCTAATCGCCAGACACACTGCCAGCCTTCACAACTTATCATCCTCGCTCTATTCCTCAACACTTGAACTACAGCTGACTGATCTGGGAGATGACTGATCTAAGTCGGCAGCCAAAATGTGAGTCTATGTGTGTGGTACATCAGCTTTTTGACACTTTGTCAATTGTGATGGGAAAAAAAGGGGGAAAACTGCACTGTTGTACAATTATAAAGCAAACTGTGTCTGCAACAACGCACTGTGCACTGACTGTACCCATCTACTGTATTTCTGAGGCTGTGCCAGTGATAAAATAAGGGCTGTGATGTCACATTCTCTGGCTGTAGATTCCAATGTTTTCTGCTCTGATTCATGATCCTTTCACTGAATTAATCTGTAAACATTCCTATTTCTGAAAATATGTCTGTCCAAGTCTTTCAGGATGACAGAACACCACAGAACAATGCTAATCAGTTAAAAACTTGCCACTTCTTTACATAGGGAGGCAGCTGGATGGATTTATCCCCAGCCAATTGAAATGGTCTTTTCCAAGTCAATGAAACATGCAGTTCAACTGATATGGAACAGCACACACCACCGGGGTGGCAAGTATGTGGCAGCAGACAGCATGGACTGAATGGTATGCTGCAGCTGCAGCTCCAGCTCTTGTGATGCGATATCTGCCAGTCAAAACCCGATCAAGTTTATGATGTGTGATATGCTTTCCGCTCCATCACATCTCCAAACAGGCAACAGGGAGGACCCTTGAAGCACAAACTGAGCAGCTTGGAAGCTTTAAGATGAAGGAACTGATGCCGCTGGCATGACCTGATGCCGAGGTCAGAGAGAGTGTCTTGCTTCTACCACCAACAGAAGCAAGCACCTGTCCCCTAAGCAGCTTGTCGGCTTGGTTCCCTGACACTGAGATCACGGTGGCTTGATGTGGTTAATGCGGGTGATCATGTCTGTCTGGAGCTATACACAGGAGGAGGTCTTGAATCCATCAACCATATCAACAATATCATACAGTCTGATAAACAAACAAAGAAAATACAATGATAAAGCAGGAGGTCAGTTACTGAAAGGGACTGAATGAACAACAATTTATACTTTTTCTTTACTGTTAATTTCGACATATTATCTGCACCTGTAAAGTAAAGCCCTTTGAGGTGGGGGCAGTTGTGAATGTGGTCATGTGTGACAGAAACAAACACATGGACACTGATTTAATGTTTATTCTACAAGGACTACTGTGGACATTGTGTTGATTTATATATCTTTTTTTTTTCTCTCCTCTGTTCAGTGCTGGTTGGAGACTGTTGTTTTTGTTTGTGGAATTACAAAAAGTAATGAAATCATTCAGTCATCCAGTCAATCAAAAGCAGGTGAGACCTGGAGAGACAGTGTGAGGAAGAGGGCCAACCACCCAGAGCGGGCAGCTGTCAGAGGCAGGAAATGAGAGTTTGTTACATATCCATAGCAGTGGGACACAGAGGTTTTTTCTGGATGGTCACACCACAGAGCATCCACAATGCTGGGCATCACAGAGACTGCTGAAATAGCCTCACCACTAGGGTCTAAGCCTGCTGGTCCTTTAGTTCTGTGTTAAACTCCAGCTGGGACTGAACATGGGGGAATATGGGGCGGTTCAGTTGGAAACCAAGCTATAATCTTTGGATACCTAGACATTATGGTTGGAAAACTCAGAAATATCTGTTGATTAAACTGCTCCATCGACTCAGCTTCAGGTTGATGAAACTCACGCATATTCTACCCTCAGTAACAGCAGAGGAGCCACTGGGCATACAAAGGACAAACCCTAATGTTAGTTTGGCTTACTGTCAAATAAACAAACACTCCAATGTCTAGATATAATAAACAGCCTGTCATATTCCAAGTCTCTACATCCCAGTGCAATCCAAGATGTTTTATTGTATTTTGGGGGAAACTGCTATTTAGGTTGTTGTTGTCTTTTTACTCAAAGCTGTAGCAGTGATGAACAGATTGCAAAAATAAAAACAACCAAACAAATAAAAAATAATAATACTGGTACCGTTCACAGTCGAGCCCATATAAAACTCAACCCCCTGACAACTGCTTGACAGCAGTAAATATATCCAGAGGCCTTCAAACAACATGATGCCTCGTCATCACTGGGGCGAAAACATCAAGCATACTCAGCAAGAGTCTAATTTACAATTATACAGTGGTGTAGATACTCTCAGTGGCGTATTATAAAATACATCTCTCACAATCCCCCATCCAGTATGAGAAAGCACAGGCAAGGGAACGTCAGATGCAGAGAAATAACTGTGGCAAGTTGAATTCCAAAGTCCAAACTCTAATGTCCCTTGAGGAACATGGAATTTCAATGAATCCCTTGGCAAAGGACAATTTAGACGGAGTCAAACAGACACAAACCTTTGCTAATGAGCCTTATAATCATGGCAAAAAGTGAAGCTCACACCACTCACTGGCTTAATTGCAGATAATACACAGTCTTTCATACGACAAGGTCAATTTATAAAAGCTATTTAATTTTCAGAAGCCTTAACTTGGCTTAACCAGCCTAACATGATACCAGTGTTTTAAACGTGGCATGAGTTGCCCCTCTCATTTACAGTATTCTCTACAGGCCGACTGGCAGAGCACATAATGGATTATTTTCATCCTTTTACGTAAAGCTGTTTCCTCAAGCTACATTTGATAACAGGACCTTCACTTTTTCAATATTCATTCTGGTATGAATTGACACGCATTTTAGAGCGCGCTCTGCTGGATCACAGGACAAACTTCTTCAAACACTGCTGCAGTCATAGACTGAACTGTTATGATTCAGAGTGGCTGAATGTTTCCCATGTAGTCTGTAATTCTGAAACTATCACTGTAACTATTATATGGATGTATTACAGCATAATATTAACAATAATAACAATAATAAGCTTGAAGACACCTGTGCTCCATTAGTGACACACTATTTTTTTCTATTCTACACCCATTGAAAAAATACTATAATCCCTCTTCAGTGACCTTAGCCAAGACTAACAAGTGAGTCAATACAGCAATGATGTCAGTGAAGCATAAATTAGAGGCAGATCCATTATGACAATAATCCTTAAGAGGTTTAAATTAGTCCATAATGTAACAGTTATGGAACACTTGGAGAGATACATGATGATTCAGCTATCAGTATGCATGTGCTGTGCAACATTGTCTGAGGTGTGAGAGCCTAGGGGGACGACCCACAGAGAGATTTACAGCGAGGGTCCATCACACCACGGCTTCACTGTCCATCTCACTGGTGGCTCGTCATGATTGAACATGACACTGGCAGATTCATGACTTTTTGTAGTGGGATGAAAGGAGCGGTTGCTTGATTTCAGTCTTTTTGACACGTCATCTCAGTTAAGTCCGCTTTGTATTGCTACACATCTGAACCAGCGGTAGTCTATAAATCCCAAGTGGCCAGTACATCCCTGTGGCTCAGCCACTTAGTGCAAATCACTGTGTACACACCACTGCACGGCCTCTAATCCCAACCTTATAGCTGTGTTTTTGTCTCTATCTCTTAATTGCAATGGGTTGTGTCACTAAACCACATAAAAGGACTTGACAGTGCATTAAGAAATACGGGACATGCCCACTGTGTCCCAACCAAACATCATTCAGGGCTTTGTAGAGGAGGCTGGGATAGTTAACTGGATTCTTTAAACAGGATTTCAGCACACTGGTTCACTAACCTCAGCTGAGTGTCCTGGGGTTCGTGATACAGGCTTTGCTGAGCTTTAAGACAGAGTTAGTATTAATCTTGAGATATTAGAACATGAATTTAAAGGGATATTCATGTTTACTGTAGCTTGTCTCCTATTTTTTTAATTCATATCATCTGTGAGTTAGATCACTTATGATAACACTGTATATGTATATATGTGATCTTGGAAACTCGAAGCTGTACATAAGCCAGTAGTTTATTAGCAGTATCAAAACCCCTCATTCTTAGGTCAGACTAAAACTGAACTCACCTGAAAATAACATCATTATTAACTAATTACTAATTTTTGAAAAGCACAGTGGTCATGACAGCGACAGATGTTTACTAATTTAGCCTCTTTTCTTTATTATATAATTACCTCTCCCGTGTGTCTTCTCTTTAGTGATCATATCTGGTGTAGCTCCTCTCCTCCTTTTTTCTTCTCTAGTTTTAAAATACATCTTAGGATATTTTTACAGTAATAATCCCATTAGAACGAGGTGAGCACTTAATTACTGCATATTTTTAGCGGCCTCCTGGGATAGCCTGCTGCTGTGGCAGGGCTATTTGCGACAGATAATTCCGCCGAAAAGCTGCTCAGTTGTTACTCTCTTCATTAAGCATAAAACTAACCACTGTCACTTTAGCCATGAGTTTTATATAAACGTCGATAAAGGCTGGAATATTAAAGACAGAGTCAGGTTCAGGTTTAGAAATGATTAATAACAGCTGGAACTTTTCAATTTAGACGACAAAACTGATGTGATCTGGTTCTTACTTTGGGTAATTTTTGACAAATCATAGCTCTGAAAGATTAAAGATGAGCTGAATGTAACCTCATCTCTAGTCGAGGCTCAGTGAACTTGATTCTTTTCTCGGGTTGACAGCAGGGAGGACGCAAAGGGGAGGGAGGGAGGGAAGAGGGAGGGAATGAGGGAGGAAAAAAAGAACAAAACAAACCAGAGCCTCACAAGGGTTTCATTTTGTTGCAATGCACGCAGCAGACAAACATACTGATGGCTCGAACCATGATTAAGCTCACTCATCACTAAAAATGGCTGAAAGCACTGAGTCAGAAAATAATATTATAGCGAATGCTTCTCGGTGGCGGTGGTTCCAGGGGGGTGGGGTTAGTCACAGCCAGGGGTTTTTGAGCTAGAGGTCAATTAGGTATGCTAAATAGTCTGGGCATCAGATCCCCCTGCTGCTGATCTGTATTCAGCACCTGACTCCGACACTGATCTCTAAGTCTCCCTGCATTCCCTGCTCTGAGGATAACATGGAGTGAGAAGAGGAGCGTGTGTGTGTGTGTGTGTGTTCTTTTATCCCCTCTGGCTTAATAAGGAAAAGGAGACAATATTCCCTCCCATGTTAGCTCTTCTCAGTGAAGCGCTCATTTAGTCGGTGTTGGAGGTGCACAGGAAATAAATGGCTGGCAGCTGGAGTGGGACGGCGAAAGGTCAACAGCGTGTCACACAGTCAATCTATCAAGCAGAGCTGAGCTACTTGTTAAAACTCACATCGCAACAACCGCTGCATCTGCGAAGAGACATGAGGAATGTAACTATAAGCACTGGCCAGGATTCCCATGTTATTCTGCCGAGGCGCTTTGATCGGGTGCTGTCTTCCACAAGAGAGGAAACAATCCTGACACAAGCCTGTGCACGCTGTTCCCCGTTGTTATTCACTCAGACAAAAGAGAACGCAAATGTAAGATCTCCTATCCTGGTAAAGAGGAAATGGGCATTGGCTCTACCGTTACAGCCGAGCAGAGTAACAATTCAAATTTGTATGTATGATCTGTAATCATACATCAAAAACAGTGCCTTCCATTTATTTCCCCAGGCCATGGTAACTGGAGGAGGTGAAATTAGCTATTACCTTGTTTTCCATATTCTATTTTTTCATAAACCACTGGTGCAATATGCTCAGGTTTGAGGACTCGTCTTCAATTTGAAGCAATTTAGCCAAGTGATGGGTGTAATTTGTTTCCCCCGTCAAGTTGCCATTTGCATTTAAATTCATCATTACCAGCCATGTTTTGCAGAGATTTCCCCAGATCGTAGGTGTCAGGACACTCCAGTGGCTTGATGCAAACGGCCCATTATAAGAGCTGCTGAATAATTTCAATTCTTTTGCCAAAAAACACAGGGTCTGCTTTCTTGGGCGGGAGTAAATTCCCCTGAAGCAAAGTTAGGAGACATTAGTGAAAAATGACTGCCTACAGAGGCCGACATCCAGCATGTCGAATCACCTGGCAGAGTCGGGCTCTCGCAATCCTCCTCTGTGAGATCTGACTAATAAGAATGCGATTTGTGAAACAAGCGTAATTCTGCAGTCACACAGCTTGGTGAATCATCCAGAGAGGAGCAGAGCCACCCTGTATATTTCAGCGCCTGCAGTATTACTTGCATTGGAAAGCACTTCTCTCAAGTGTGGCATTGTGTTAGAATAATGTAGGTGCAGAAATGAGAGATTAAATGCAGAGCACATGATTGTGAATTCATAAATTCTGGATCTCATAAGCAAAGAGAACTAAAACCACTCCTGTGAGAGAAGGAGCGTGGCGTTCATGTTCAGAGAGCATTAAAATATAGTGCTCATATCAAATACATTATTCTAAATGGCTGTTGTGGACATGTACAGCGCACGCATACGTTATACATACACACGTCCTAACATTACATTAGAGAGCAGAAGGAGCTTGGGTTGGATTACCACACTGTTGCATTAATGCTGGTCCTCGATATTGAATTAGGACCACGTGCAGCACGGTGAGAGGTGCAGAGGTGCATGCTGGTCTCATAACCCTTGGGCCAGCGGATCGAAACATGTCTTGTAATGCTTATCCAGCTTACTCCTGTGGTCATTAAACTTTCATGAAACCTGGCTCCAATTTTCTTATTGTTATCATAAAAACTGAATAGTAGAATAAAGCATAAAACTATGGTGCTGCTTTCTTTACTTATTCTCCTATAACCTCTATTTCCTGTTACCACGAGGAAAACAGCAGCCTCTCTGCTGCACAGCAACGCCTGTAAACACTGACTGCCTCCGAATGAGCTTCACTCCCATAAACTCTGGATGAGTTATGCGCGTTATGAAGACACATCATTCCATATACTGTTAGTCTTTAGTACTCATCTAATGTTAATGATCTCAGCTCCACCATATGCATTTACCTCCATTATGAGTCTGGGGAGATTTAATCAATATCACTGCATAAATCTATAGCAAACCTGTACATGAGGAGTGCAGGACTCCAAAGAGACCAGCGATTTGATTTTGGCGAGTCAGGTCAGGTCAGCACAATTCCTGTGTGTTTTCACTGATATAACATTTTACAAAAGCACTGAGTAGTGGGCAGATTATAACTGCTTTGTGCAGAGCTCTTTGCATTGCTCTCAATCTAAATCCAAAATCTTATTTTGCATGTGGAAACACAAGCTCTGGTCATTCTATAGCAGTAGAGACGCCTCAGTCTCAGCTGCTGTCAGCCTCCACTGAATCTAGTATGAACTCTCCTTTAAAAAAAACACTGAATGCCTTGGACTTTACAAAAGTGGTCTTGACAACGGCCAAAGCATTGATGGATTGTTAGCAAACATCGGGAGCACAAGGTGTGACTAAATGTAAGGTAGAGCAATAAATGTCAGAGGAGGAAACAACTCCATCCTCTGCTAAGGTTGTGTTCCTCTAAGAGGATGTTTATCTAAACCAAAGTCAGCACACCACATACTGTGCAGAAAATTCAACACAGAGACTTTACAGAGGGACATTACAAAGGTGTTAACAGCAATGAATAAAAAAATCATTTGCATCAAGAGAGCTGAGTTTCCATGTGTGAAAGAATAAAATAACCTACGCAAAAGAGAAAAACAGCAGCACTGCAATGGGACTGATCAGTAGTCACCTAATCAAAAGACATCTGAGAGATAAGAGATGGCTGCATATGCTATAAATAGCTCTGAGATATATATAATGGGAAGCGGTTTGATTTCTTCATCTTCCCCACTTGTCCAGGCAGATACACTAACATGGAGTAACCATTTATAGCAAATGCCTATACAGTCAGATTTAGAATAAAGCCTCGGCTGTTTGGGGGAGCTGCTATCTGGATTCTGCTGAGAGAGCTAATCCCCCATACGTGAACATGAATCTTAGCTAAATCAACAACACTAAATACCTTATAAGGAGAAGGTTGATGTGATGGAGCAAGCAGCGGCACATAACAGCATGATCATCAGAGTAACAGTGAGAAACTGCCAGGCTATAATGTCTGAAATACACCTGAGTGAATATGATTGGATGTTACAAGATACACAGCTGCGAATGAGCCAATTATTATGAAGCCTGCTGCAAACAGCTGGAGCCAATCAGCCGGCACTCCACCTGAACTAATGCTTCATTTGTTCAAGAGACATCACACCATCATTGTCTGTTGTGTAGTATTTGTCCTGTACTGCACTGATGCAAAATTTGGAAGCTTGCAAAGCACACACAAACACACACACACACACACACACACACACACACACACACGTTGAATACTGGAGTCCCTGGTAAAGTTAGTTTGCAAAAATCCCCAGATCACCTGTACAGCCATATTTAGGTTTTATTGTTAGGAGCCTCTAGTGGTTGTACAAATTATGACATGAGCAAGCCAGGTGATGCTGTACATTAGCTACACTGTTGTGTGCAAATTCAGTGCAGCCTCCAAAGGCTGTAGCCTACTGTATTGGGACATAACTCAAGTCTACGTATGTTAGGGAGAGGGGTGGGTCAACAACAACATGTGCAGCACCCCACCACTCTACAGTATATAGGTGGGGTGGGTTTGGGGTTTTATCTGACTATACTGTACTTTGATGAAGTGACCCCAGTCAGGGTAATGAAGATGAAAGACAAATGATGAATTTACGTTAATGTTTTGGTTTCTGTTTTACACAGATTCCCCTTTAAACTTAAAGAGCACAGTCGCCAAATAATACAAATTACACATTTAAATTGAATAAACGCTAGTTACACAATATTTACCCTCGCACACAAATCATAAACCCTTTATCATAAAAGAAAGTAGATAGATTAACATACCTTTAAGAATAGCTTGGAAAAATATACTTCAAGAGTAATGTTAGGATGTCCATCTACATGCACCTCTCTATAGACTTTAATGTCAAACAATCAATGGCTGTGTTCAAAGAGCGGGTTGAGTTGCCCTCGTTCACTTGCCCTCGGCGGAATCCCCACCGCCATCATAAGTGTCGTTCCAATTCTCCAATAAGGTGAAGTGAACTTGGTGAGACTGACCCTTGGAGGGCTGAGGGATCAAGTCAGCATCGACGGTCACTTCAGAGCTGTATATCACCCACAATGCATTGCAGTGGTGCAAGAAAAATACATCTATGGGGCGGCAACAATGAACCAAACACTGGTTCTGTGTTCACCACCAAAGAAGAAGGAAATGAATGAAAGGGGCCAGTAAATATTCAATTAGACCAGTTTAGCAGTGGCAACATGTCAGAGTGAGCAATCCACAAGTGTAAGTAGTAATATAGAGTAACACAAAAAAATGTCTACAGAGCCTTTTATCTGACGTTTCATATTCATATCTACTCAGCTGCTGTGCCTGTGTTGTTCTGGTTTAATAAGGCATTTTAATCGGGACTGGTGTGATGAGGGGGAGGTGAAGAGAGAGAGAGACGAAGAGGGAGAGAGGAGTGGTTTTGTTTTTGTTTTGTTTTTGTTTGTTTTGTTTGTTTGTTTGGTTTTGTACTGTTTTGTTTTTGGCGTTTGTATCAACACGGTCACATTATTAGGTGGCAGCCGTTCTGGCCCTGTGGCCGGCCCATCACTGTCTACAGGTATTTCTTATCATAAGAGGCATTATAGCGCTACACCTACAACATGTGACCGCCCCGTGACTGTCTGGGCTGTTAATGACCGAGGGCAAGTGCGTTCAGTTAGGGCAGGCATGTCCAAACTATTCCACAAAGGGCCGGTGTGGCTGCAGGTTTTTGTTGCAACCAAGCAGCAGCACACCAGACCTGACTCAGTTAATCAACTGATGTCAGTCTTCAGACAGCTGATTGGTCAAACTCTGTGCTCTTGACTGGTTGGAACAAAAACCAGCGGCCACACGGCCCTTTGAGGAATAGTTTGGACATGCCTGAGGTAGGGTTACCTCTTCCCCTCCGCCCCCGCCCACTTCCCCTCCGCTCTCCGAGTGGCCTCGGGCTGAGGGCGAGTGAGCGAGGGCGAGTGAGCAAGGGCGACTCGACCCGCTTTTGGAACGCAGTCAATGTAGAGGCAACACCTTCAACGGGCTCGCTCGTGCACGCGCTCACACGCTAGGCTACCTGAGACAGATGTAGACCCGTGGGATGCTCGGGTGCGTCGCGGCCGATAGAGTCCTCCTCTCTCCAACGAAGGACAGATGGGACTGTAGACTCACGGCTCCGCGGTAGACTCCGGTCCTCGGTGCTCCAGCAGCTCGTTCACACCAACTCACGTAAACTCCTCGTGCACCGAGAAGAACACCGAGCAGCCGCGGCCATGCTCTCCGTCAACAGGTGTGCTAGTCCGTTTCCGCCCGACGTGAAGTCCTCCGGCTACCGTTCACCACTCTCACTAACTTTTCACTAACTCACATACACTCGTCCCAACAAACTGCGGCAATGAGGAAACGTGCTGTTTTGAGGAGTCGCCGTAACCTTTTCCAAAACATCCACCCGCTCCTTGAGCTAATGATGCGCACCTGTGCGCACCGCTTTCTGCTTCCGGTTTCTCTCCGACTTCTGTCCTTCTCTCTGACCTCTGCTCCCGAGCCTCAGCCAATCACCACAGGTGACACTAACTGACTACCTGTTTAATAATGACATAATAATAACATGAAATTCACTACACTAAACAACATATTGTTTATTTATATCCTTCCTCTGTAAAGATAACATGTATTTTAACATCTTTCTGTTTAATTATCTGGGCTACATGTTCATGTGAGTGTTGTTTTTGTACTTATTTTCACCTCCACCATTACCAAACCTTACTAAACTGATGATCGTTACAGGACAATTACAGAGTCTCAAGTTCATAAAACATTGTATTGCTAGCTTGGAGTTTTTAGGCAGGTTTTAGGTTTTAGGTAAGAGATGATGTTAATGGAAGAACAAAAAGTAGCAACGTTTTAGGTAAAGCTCTGTCTCAAAAATGAATCTTTTAAAACCTCAATTATGTAGATATTCTGCCAATAAGTGCCACCAATAAGCAGCATGCAAGGGTTGCGCGGCGTTTGAGGAGGCATGCAACATTTCACACATGATGTCTGCTGGGTCCACTAGGCTGAGCCAGAGACCAAGCCACAAGCAGATGTCTGTCTCTGCGTCAGGACTGAGAAGGAAAATGTTACTGAAATGAAAAAAGAGTAACTTCCTGTTTTCAGTAGGTGGCGCAGTGAGAAGAACTGGTGTGAGTATGCAGACGTGTTCAGGGGTGGATCACTATCATGTAACACTTTAGGTAAAGCTCCGTCTCAAAAACAAATCTT
The DNA here is from genome assembly GCA_021432705.1 of Caranx ignobilis. NCBI lineage: Eukaryota > Metazoa > Chordata > Actinopteri > Carangiformes > Carangidae > Caranx > Caranx ignobilis. The sequence goes on from MU269980.1 coordinate 4,670,469, forward strand.
TTAAAACCTCAATTATGCAGATATTCTGCCAATAACAGACAAACACAAGTCCAGCTATAACCCTGTAACCTTTATTATTGTGTTGAATTATCACTTCCACATCCAACTGAGTGGGCAGCTCTGTCACATTCACAAAGCGTACTGCATTAATCAAATCCTATACTTCACTATTCAATGTTACTTCTCCAGCCTGTTTGTTTATTTTAATTATGTAGTTACAGTGAGAGCAGGGGAAATGTGTGGTTGCTCACACACAATGTGAAAATAGAGGATAGTGTCCTACTGAAGATCCTGACCCTCATCATCAGATATGTTTGCTTCAAATATAACAAAATGCAAAAATAACTAAAACAAGCATGTGCAAACAAATGCTAGAAACTAGGTTATCAATTTGCATTCAATTTTCACATCCTGAGCAATAATTACTTTTGTCATGGTTCTAGAACCTCTATTTGTATTTCTATAGATTGTTTAGAAAATCAATATAAGAAAACACATTTTTATTGACCCAGTGAGATTCACATCCTGCAACAATTTACACAAGTATTAAAATTATCCCATAAGTGAAGCAGTCAAATTTGTGGTCAGCATTAGTTCCTGCTTAGGGCCCCATGGCTACCAGGGGGTCCCAAAATATCCCAAAGCATCTTATCTTGTGCCTGTGTGTGTGTGTGTGTGTGTATTAAGTGCTGCTGCTAAAGGGCCTTGGCAATGTTTGGAAGTATTTTGCATACAAGGTAAATGACCAGGAAAAGGCTGAACAGTAATCTGTATCCCAGTTCAGAGGCTGCGTCCTGTGGAACAGAGCATTGGTAAATGAGATGGTCAAGCCTGAAGAGTTCCCAAGCCTAACCAAAGCATGGCTCCCGTTGCCTAGCAATCTCAACAGCTTCAGCTCATTCAGCTTATTACTTGTTGGATATTCTACATAGTCTTGATCATTGCATTTACAAACAGCATAACTTCAAACATTAACAAAAAACAAGAGGATGTAAAGATTCAAAACTCCTTTGTTGTCTTGTACAGATGTCTAGAAAAATCCTGATTTCAACCACCATGCAGCCACTTCCTGAAATGCATTTTGGCTTCTGCCCCCCCCCCCCCCCCGCTCTCCTCTCATTGGCTTGCTCAGTGGAGGTCCACGTGTGCTTGTTTACCTTGCGTTGTTAAATACATACCGGTCAGCTTTACAAACATGGCCAGCTACAAGTTGCGTCGGTACACATTGGACCCCGAGTCTGACCTATGGTTTTCATCTTCTTTGGTTGTGATTTTCCATATAGATCCTGGTTGGGGGCAGGCATCATGGGCATGTTTTTGGGCAGATCCCTTGCAGTATGGGCGTTTGTCCAAATTGGAAAACCTGAAATCAGGTTTTGCGCAAATCTCGCAGAGATCTCGTTGCCGAGCGTTCAGAGAGACTGGAAACTATGTGAAATCTCATTGCGTGGACATGTGACATTATAACATTGTAAGGATGTTTTAAAATATACAACAGCATAATATGTTTCCTTTAGTCAACATTTTCCAATAATCCAGTTGGATAGAAATGCATGATGAGATGAGTTTGGTTGGGCTGCAAAAGATCCAAATATTTGATCCTTCCCAGTGAGTTGGAGGCTGCAGTTGACAGCCACGTTTGAAGGACCCCTACAAAGTGGATGGCCATGGTTGCATTCTGTCTGCAAATACAGCTTTCAAAGGATGTGACCCTGAATTTAAAAACAGCCATATCGTTGTCATTGATGTTATTGGTTGGACTGATGAAATGCTTATTTTAAAAAAAACATCTTAATTCTTCCTCCCTTGTCTTTTAAAATGGTATTATGCTGTTTCCCTGGGTTAGGGTCATTTTGTCTTGCTCCATTTGTATAGAAGAATAATTTGTATATCTTACACTCTCATGATTAAACTGAAGGTAAAAGTGTAAAGTTGCACAATACAGCTACATGCAGCACAGTGTGTGATAATTTGACATTTTTGACATTTCTTTACTCCATTAAAATATCAAACATCCATCTACACCTGAATTCAAACTGCAGTTTCAATAACCACACCACAGTGTGAAGAGAAATATAATTTAATTGAATATCTCCATCCTTCCATTCCAGCATCATTGAGACAATTCAATTATAAATTGTGAATTGAGGCCACTCTCAAACAGACATCGGAATGAGAGAACTAATACTTTGATCTAGGATATCACTGATTAAAAGTGTGACTGTCTGATAATGAATGAGGGATAATGAAATCTGAGAAATAGTTATTTTAGATTTTACATCTTAATGAGCTCTAATTTAACTAAAAAGATCATTTCTGGACCACAAAATATTAAAAGTAAAATCTACCTCATACCATCCAGTTCATTCTCCTGAGTAACCACGCATACTGGTAATACCTTTGTTTTTTAAGAGCATGGCATCTGTTTCTAAATGTATATTAGGAGCTAAATTTGCATACTGATAGGGACCTGACATTTCAGTTAAATAAAAAGTGATTACTTTGCCTTCATTGCAGGGACCTCAAATGTCTAATCAGTTTCTTGAAGTAAGAGCAACAATCCCACAAATGCAAATCTGGGTGTACAATATATTAGGTGCTGCAGTTAGCAATAAAACAGTGTTGAGCACTTGCAAACATGTCCTCCAAATATGCAACAACAATTACTATAACAGCAAGATCACAGTGCTGCATATACAGTACCTGAAACAGTTTGTCAGGGATACAGACACAGAGGTAAATAACACAAATGACCGGCAAACTTGATTTACACTCAGTCAATCCTTCAGACAAGTTCATCTCAGTTAACTGAGGAGAGGTAATCCCCAGTAAAGCTCTGTACAGCTCCCAAATCCACCAGCAAACACTGGATAGACACAACATAACAGTATATATATATGATGCTTGGAGATAAGACACTGCACTCTAGCATATAAAAATAAGGCTTCTGTGACCATATCAGCTGTCTACAGGCACATAAGGTTTCTGATGCTTCTTCCCCCATTTATCTTGTTTGTAGTGCTCTCCGAGTCATTTTTCATTCTTATTTTTTTTCCAGTGCATCCCCTGACAAGTTGCAGGAAACTCATCAAAACTCCTGACTCCTGTCGAGCCACATCCATCACGGATTCCCGTTGGTCTGGCTTAGCATCTCTGCAAAAAGTTGCTAGGTAAGAGCCGTGGATGCGGAGGCAGTGAGGTGGGTCAAAGGGTCGTGAGATTTAACAAGAAGTATCTGAGAGCTGAGGGGTAAAGAAGGAGGGGGGCAAAGATAGACCAGTGGTGTTTTTTTTTTTCTTTTATTTGTGTGTTTGTTTGTGTGTGGTTATTCAGTGGGCAATGTCACAAGTCATCAAGCACATGTGGCCACTGCACTGAGGACTGTAAAACAAGCTGGATGATGTGTGACACATTGGAGTCCAACTCGATCTGTCTATAACAGCAAAGTGTTGTCCAATCAGTGCCTGTGGTTTTGTCTTTAGGACTCAGATTGGATAAAGAGATTCTACATAACAGAAAACTACATGAGAAAAAACTCATTGCTGGAATCCAACTTCAATCATTATTCAATTGACTGAATATTTCCAGACGAATGGTTTCAACACTTTTCTTTTGTGATTTACAGGCAAAATTGCCAAATGAATCAAGATTCACAATTTGGAGACAGCACAAGAGGATGGGGATGATAATTAATAGCTACAGCTGCTCAGAGGTCATCTCACTTTTGTGAATTCCATCACATGGGTCAGTGCATCTGGCTTAGTCATGAAGTAGACAAGTGGAACAATTAATGTTATTAAGAATGAGCATTGATTATTAGCGTTATTTAATTAGCGCTACTGTTCCCTTGCAGTGTGCACCTAGACAAGTTTACAGCCAAGTGTTTGTGTCTGTCTCTCTGCAGCAGAGGATGCAGTCATTGCGGAAATAACTTTGTGATTACAGCAAAGCTCTATTTTCTGCAGGGCATTGATCTATACTTACCACTGACACTGAATCACTGAGCCCTTGTGGCAGGGTTGGAGGCACAATATTTGTATCTACAATTTCCTCTAATCATTGGTTTTTGAGAGCAAAGCTACAGATCTGCCACTCACACACTCATCTCCCCCACCCACCCCCACCCCCCACCCTCCCCTTCTAAGAGCCTCTTCTCCTGAGATTTGGCAATCTACTGAAAGATCCCTTGGGTGTTGCAAATGAACCCTGCTGTTACCCCAAATGCAAAAACGCCCGAGGCTATAGAAGTGAATCACTCTTTGAATTCAGCATCTCATCCCTTTTTCTTTGTGCTGTTTTACCCTCCTCTATTTTTGGGTCCTAATTAGGCTCAAGAGGTACCAAGAGGTACATGAGTTATTATATACAGGAATATATTTCTTTACATCGCAGTTTTTTTTCCTCCCTTAAATTGTAACCAGGAAGAGAGAGAAGGAATGAATAAAAGTCATACATCAAAATCCTATTTGGAAATATTTTGAAGTTTTGGAATTCCCCAAATATCAAGACCCTGATTTTTCTGTTACTTTGGTAAGAGTTTCCAAAAAAAAACAGCGCAAGTAACTTTCAACATGAAACATGCAATGCGTACCTTTCAAGTCATCTGTCACAAACTTGGGTTCAAAAATTCAAAATAAAATCTGAGAATGTTCACTTTGACAGCACAGAGTCAAGGCAGCACAAGCCACATATCTCAGAAGCTCGGAATTTATGCTCATTTAAGTTATGACAAAGAAGTCAATTCATCAAATGATGTGTGACAATACAGTGATATGTAATATTTAGTGAGGACTGTGTATCATCAAAATGCTGTACCTTAATGGAGAGGACACACTGTCACTTTGAAATCACAGTTAATCTGCAGCTTGATGTTTCTGCAACACTTCAAAACTCCCTCTATCTGCCTATACACTTTATGATGTGACACCCTTTTATCTCTTGTGCTTCTTATTTAAGCTGCGTTCCTTATGGTTTGCAGCTGCTGCTCAGCGATTCTCTTTGCTCAAAATTAAAGATATAACAGAAAAATGCGGCTGTGCACAGGCAGTGTAATATTCCTGCATGCAGCACTGTACCTCCATTCTAGCTGCTGCCATTGTTACAAAGCAAAAGAGTAGAAAACTAGAGAGTGCTGACTGACTCCCACCAAATATCCTGGGTGAAAGAGATTCTGCTGAAAAGCTATTCAGTAGCCCATTTCCTGTAGATGGCTCAAATATGGGAATGTACTATCACACTGTCAGATAAAACTGTATAATCCAGCTGCTAAATTTCCCCTGAATAATTTGTTTGGGGCAATTGTTGTGAGCACTGTGTGTATTTTAGAGAAATTATCATGTATGCAAGTGCTGTGAGCACATGTGGAATATAAAAAACACAGTGCAAGATAGAGCAGAATAATCAATACCAGAGCAGAACAGAGCTGAATTTTCATGGGAAAACTTTTGTGATTTATTGTAAAATCCAGTCAGGACATCTTTCTCTTTTTGGTCAAACCTGCATGTGACACGAGGTCACACTGCACTGAGATGTGCTCAAATCTGGTGACAGCCCTTTCCACCCTAAACCACACCAGCTATTGTGATTAAAGATAACAAATCATTAGCTTTGAAGTTTGGTCCTCAGGGCTACCTTTTTAAATACATCCTTGACTTGTGCAAGTATGTCTTGACCATTGTATCTAACTCATTCATGAGTAGTGAACTCATAGACACACACACTCAATACTTATGGAGTAAATGAAAGAAGCTCAAGCCAGCAAGAATGTAGTCTGCGTGCATCAAGATCTAACATTGCTGGTGAATGGCTTTACATTAACTTGTTTGAGTGTATGTTCAGGGTTGTAAATTATGAACTCAAACATATGAATGCTGGAAACTAATAGAGGAGAATGACTCTTATTCTGTGAATAAACTCCATGAATAACATTTTGTGGCCTAACTTGAGTCCTTGGATCCAGGATGCAAGAGGTCATGATCTGTAATACTTAACAAATACACTGCTAAGTGTAGTATCCCCAAATCAAAGAGTAAGATTAAAAACATCCATCCTAAGAGTCGTGTTAAAGGAGAAAAGGTGCTAAATGTCTGGAGGCCGATTAGCATATATGAATATGCTTTGTAATTTATATGCTGAATCCAGATCAGAGATACCTGCAGACAAGTATCTACAGTACATGTGCGTCACCACCTGCTTTGGCAGCTTTCCGACACATAAAGTGGTGAAAGCAGCAAAGCAGTACACCATGGCTGGTCTGATCCCCACAGGACTGGTCTGACCTCTATACCCAGAAGATCAGGATGGATCCCATCCCCCCTTAGCTGTGGACAATTTCCTTTTTTTGCAAAGGGTCCAGGAGCAGAGACTACCACATCCAATATGTCAGAGTCGTGCCTTACAACTTACCACTTATGCACAGTCTGAACTGCTGATGCACTCTCTTCAGTGCCATTATACACTGCATTTTACTGATGGACTCTCCATATAAGTGGACCTTTACAGATTGTATTACCTCACTTTATCCAGCCTTGCACATACTGCAGAGTCCTGACTCACCATGTTATTGTGTTTACTTGTACAACAACCATGTACCATGTATGGTTCTAGAGTATATACATCAATTACATCCTGTCTTACATGGAGGTAACAACTCTTTAGGTTTTTTTTTTTTTTTTCTACTGTGTGATACACGCCACACCCTTTTACCACAATAAAAGTCTGACTGTACCCAGAGTTGTGTATTGATTGTTGCAGTGGTTACTGCAAGGCTGGAAAGACAGAGGATGCATGGAGTCTTACTGGTGTCTCATGTCGTTGACAGGATAGACCTCTCGCTTACTAACACATGTGCCACATCAGCTCTCACTGACACCTTCCACTATCTGAATGACAGATCTATCAGACAGGTTATGAGTGGTGGCGTATAAGTTTGCTGGATGTTAGAGGGCGTTCGATGGGTTAAACTAGGACTCTGTGTATTCTGAGTGTGGCTCTCCTTACTCACTTTGTTTGCAGACAGCCTTGTGGAAAAATCCCTTTGTGGGTTTTGAGCTTGTCGTAAATTATCTTGGCTCGTTCTGGTCTCGATTTGGCCCCAAAATAATCGACACCAAAGTAGAAAAAGACAGCTGGATCGATACAATTAAGCAACTCAGACTACAAAAGTAATTTGCTGAGAGATGGTGTATGGGCTGCGACCTGAGCACTCCTGTGTGTTCATATGCTATCAAGGCATTTTAAAGCTAATGACATTATTTGTCCCCCTGTTTCCTTTTCTTATCATCTTAGTTTGGAAGTGACCTCCACAAAAAGTTTGAAGGCTTACAGACCGGCCCTGAAATACTAATGTGACCTACTAATCACTATGTGCACACAGTACACTCAGGTGATAATGTAGGAAGATCAGCTGTGAATTCAAATGGCACCACCTGCACTACAACGCAGTTCACACAGTGTTGTGTTAAATATGAAGCTGCATAGTGTTGGGACATTGATGCTTTTTTTTTCTTCTATGTAACGTTGTATGCTTATAATCAAGAGCATAATAGAGAACTTAAACTACTGTACGCACTTTTCTAAAAGCACATGTTCCAGGTAAAAAGATGTGACAGTTATATGTGACAAGAGAGTAAAGCAGAGTTTCTCCCAACTGACACTATCAAATAACATGATGGAAGTGAGGCACTAATTACTAATATTTCCTTCAGGGACAGATTTGAAATTCATGCACATCTGGAGCAGTGACCTGCGCCGACATGCATCCATATGCTATTTGCAGAGTGACCTCAGCACAGTTAGTGACAAGCAGCAAGGTTAAAATGAAGAGACGTGTAGGGGTGGAGATTTTGTGCTGTTGCAGGGGATGAAGAAATAATAGGCTATGGATTGGCAAGAAAATAAAACAAAACAAGATATAGATTAATTTGGAGATGAGAGCTCTGAAGAGCCAATAACATAATACGGTTACTGCTACACTATGTTTGGAATGAAGACATATTAGATAACTCAAATGTGCCCTCAAAGAGGCTGTGTCTCAAGACGTGGTGTTTTGAGCATGCTGGAATTTGATTGGGGACTACCTGAACGGTCGTGTCATGTGAAAATATCACACTGAAATCTAACGTCACCAGCCTTTCCACTGTCCACTACAATCATTCCTGGTTCCACAGTGTTGACCAGCATTAATGAGCAAGTTAACCATGACCTCTGTCTTCTGCAGCCTGACAGTCAGTGTGTAGAGAGAGGTGGCAGGAGTCAAATGGGTGGATGTATATTTTATTATGGATTAACTGTAAACCACTGACTTGCATTTCATGCAGCCATAGTCTATCTATTCTCATGTTTACTTACTATAGCACAGGATAATTCCTCTCCACAGTATAGATCTGTTCAAATATAATGTTTCATCCTGCAAATGATGAGATTGTTGCATGCCCACTAATGCTGAGACTAAACCTATGTAGGTCTTTCATATATGTAATACTTCTAAAATGTAAATACTTATGAAATGTAATATAAGCTACCAGAGACGTGAAGAACTGTTTAGACATTTCTGAAAAACACATAGTTTTTACAAGACACCAGTAGCAGTATCAAAAATCTGCATTAACCAACAACCAAGTGAGCCAGTGAAGAATGTGACGGGTGGTTACAAGCCCTAACAGCTGATCAGAAGCAACATGTGATGTGACAGGACAAACGTCTGACTGGATGAAACTTTGCTGAATTCCTCTGTCTCTGCAGCTGTCCCTGGATCCTAGATCCCATACTCTGTGTCATGCTCAACAATAGTTCCCTAATAATTGCTGTAATAGCATTTCAATTTCAAGTTGGCCTGTGGAAGTTCAAGTAAAGAAAAAAAAATCACCCCCCCTGCAGCAAGTTTGCTTCTCTACAGCTTTTAATTCCTCTCATTATTATAACTGTGGACACTTGCCTCATGACTCTGACCACACTGCTGGAAAAGTTTCCTACGATTATAAAAGAACTTTCTGGAGTTCAGCATGCATGACTGTCATGTTCAGACCACCTCATATTATATTATCAACTAACTAAAAATAGTCGAAACAACCACAGTTGGCCATTTTCCTCTGGTTTCCTTCTGTGGGTTTCTCCAGTTACTAATTACTACAAGAGAACAATGAAGGCGAAGAGCAGCCGCAGGCTTTCAACTGACTGACTTTGAACTTTGTCATTATGTGCAGCACGTCATTCAGCATGTCACTTACAACATGGCACTGCATGAAAGCAAAAAGTGATGCAATGACAGATATTTCAGTGTTTCGTGGGAAGGAACTGAAGTGATTTTGAACAAACCAACTAGTAAAAACCTTCAATGCCAACCCTTCAGTTTGGAGTCGATGTCACTGGAGCTGTCGTCCCCACAGATGAGTTATCAGCTCTGTGGCTGTTGTGATTGTGTGTTTCTAGAAAACACATATTTGACAAACTGATCTAGCAGAAACTTTGGCTTATTTAACACAAAGAGTTGGAGAGAAAGACTTATTAGGCGTGCAACAGTATGAAAGTCACATGCTATCTGATGTAACTTAATAATTAATATTTGCACCAGTATGATGTTCATCACTGAAAACCCTTCTCCTTCTCGCTTTTCAAGCAGCAGTGACAATGGATGAGATATTTCCCTGCTACCTTCATTAGCCTGCATGTCACTAGCATGTGCTCAAACATCTGAAAGCCTTATTCTTCCGCCTGCTAGCATCTCCTCCAAGTCTTTGATCCTGTTGTCCTGACACAGGGGACACTACTGATATAGCCTCTGCTGTGTGAAGCTGCGGTGTGCCAGGGCCTGACCTACATCTTTTAAGGTTTGATGTCTGGTTTTAATTTTTGATTGTTATAATAATTTAAAATAGAAATCAGTAGAGAATGAGAGTCAACATGTGAATGATTGATTATGTGGATGTCCTCATTCTTCATACAGCCTGTCATGCCCAGTAAGCTGCTGCAGCGCTCTGTCTGTCTGGACATTAGCTCTATAGCTTCACTGGATTGTTTGATAGCAGTAATAATGGTGTGTTGGGTGAATTACTGTAACATGAACACACTCACTTTTCTCTGACAGCGGAGGTTGGGTATCATACGTCTGCTCACTGCATCACTGATTGAGACTGAACATGTCCTCATTTCTACAAATAAAAGGAAGAAATGTCCTGCAACAGTTTTCTATCCCTATCCCTATTACAGTTTTTTTTTTTTTTTTTTTTTTTTTTTTTTGTTTTGCAAAACACTTTAATGCCAGATGTTTCACACTGGAAGTGTATTCCTTAACTGCCATTCATCTTCTATGAATGCAGGTGCATACTTATGACTCAGATTCTCCAGGCTGATGCAGGCGAGCAAGAAATCAAAACTTTACTTAGTTCCAGTTTAGTTTAACAGCTGTAGCTGCTGTGTTTTCAGCTGGATCGACCACAGTGAGCAGCAGCTTCGGAGGTGACTGCTGGTTAACATGCAGTTGTAGTTTAGGGCTGTGTTTCAGTCACTGCTGGGTGCATGTCCTGTTGTCTGACAACTGAAACTGTAAAATGTAAATGATGTGTGAGCACAGAGAGAGCGGCGAGCTGCTAGCCACTGTGCAAACTGGTAAAACTGATCTGTCACATCTCACCTCTGGGCTGGTGTTCCTGTGAAAGGGTTTGGGCCTCTGATTGGTTAATGTGTTTTAACACACTGTCGTGGCCTTGTTCAGGGTAGCTGTGGTGTTTCTTGCTCAGCAGCAGCAACATGCTGAGCAGGTGACAGGTGTGTTTGCCGTGCCTGTTCTCTGAAAGACCTTCCAGCAAGAAAGGAGGTGAAAATTAGCATGTTCACTCTGGTCCTGTGTTTACATCAGTGTCAATCATAACATAGCCAGTAAAGGCCTGCATCTACTGCATTCATTTGACCCTGGTGTGAGTGCTGATCTCACCCTTTTCCACTGCAGTCAAAAAGCCTGATGTTAGCAGCAGGGAGCTCATGATGATGTGAATGTGATGTCATAACTTAAAGGAAATCCTAACCATGTTATCTATGGCCATGTTTAGATATCATTGATTATTGGAACAGATGATACATTTTCAATTACTTTTTTTCTTTTTTTTCTTTCAGTCGTACACACAAAGTACCTATAGACCCATAAACCACAGTTATCTATAAGACTCAGCCTGGCCTGTTGAAATAAGACCTGGCCTGTAATCAGTTACAGGTTTAGAGCTGCTGTTGAGCAGTGAAGCCAAATGCCTGGCGCACCAGCATAATGCAACGGCCAGGGAAAATAAATGAATGGTCTGAATGTATGAATAAAAATAAATACATGCATATTGTGGAGACAAACCCCATCTCTATGTTGTAGTGGATTATGCTCATTTGGTGTTTCCTCATACTCAGACCGACCGGTTGGTAGTGGTTCACACTTTCATCAATAATTCAGATCTTTCAGCACAGCTCTACACTAACTTTGTTTGTCTGTCTTATTTTTGTACATGTTTAGTCATTTAGTGTGTGACTGTTTTGCATAAATAAAGACTGAGGTTTTGCAGACAGACCACTGGGCATAATGGACAGACATGAGGCTTGGCTAATATGCAGAGGAGACAAAGAAAAACACAGAGATTAAAGTTAATTATTTGCCTTTGGTTTGGTGGTTTGCCTTTTTTATAATTTGTGCAATTACAACAGACAGCAACAACACCGGTGTACATCAGCTGTCTGTAACCTGTCTGTGTCTACTTTTAACTGTGCAAAGAAACTCCACAGTATAAAGAGAGAAAAAAAAACTTTATCTATGTGACCTTCAAAGACATGGATTTTTTAAAAGGGATCCTAGGTGTCAATTGAAACCAATGTATAGAGATGTAACAGGAAATGGCCGAGTAATGAAATGTAATGTAAATATTTTACATCACAATTATAGTATTATCATGGTAATGTTAGAGTGTTCTGAAAAACACAGTTTAACAATAACAACACTGCTGTCACATCAATGTCACAGATAAGGATGAGGGAGCAGCTGTACTGGGTTTGCCTGCATGACAAGGTAAAAGTAAATATGCTATTGTCATTGTTGTTATTATTATAATAGTCTTTGATAGCTCAGACACTAGTCATCTGTCCAGCACCGTGATCCTAAACCAGAAATACTGTGACTATACTGTGTTTGGGAATGAAACAGATCATCATTCACACTCAACAAATGAAGTGTCACACACCTCGTCTGGCAGTGTACAATGAGTCCATGCCTCTTTAGAAGGTTTGTTCACTTAAAAAAATATATTTATATCCACTAACTTTGATACAAGTGTTTAAGTGCAGTGCTCTCACTGCCTTCCACCATGCTTTGACAAACCCAACTATTCACTGTAGAGGCTGCACAGAACTAACCCTGAGTCACATTAACCAAAGTTATCCACTATGGCTATTAATCAAAATGTATCCTGTCAGTTCTTCTTTTTTCTTTTATGATTTGATCATCATTTTAAGGTTTCACATACCTCTGCAGTGGAAAGCATTCACACGTGCATCAATGGACTTGACATATAAAAGTATATTGTTAGGGAGCGAGGAGCCGTGGAGATGCCCTATCTTTAATCTTCTGAGAGAAATGGCCTTTTTTTTAAAGAGCAGCACAAAGCGATGGGCATGTAAGCTGCCACTTGACTTAATCCAACGTCCCCCAACCAAATACCACAGAATACGACTACAAGGGGCCCATCATCAACTGACTGAAAGATGGGGGCTTGTTTCCATGTCTTTTTTTCTCTCCCTTTGACAGATTAATGGAAAAGAGCAAAACTAAAAAAAAGTCTGATGAAAGTGGAAGGGAACATAACCCCACCCCCCACCCTCACCACCACCACCAATCCTGCTTAGCTTTACTCCTCCCTTCACAAATTTAAGAGCCTTAGCATTCACAGCTAAGGGTTGAGCTCACATCTATGTTAATGGCATTTCAAAGTGAATCAGAAGTGTCACAGAGCATCTGAGGATTGAGGAAGAGGAAGAGCCATCCTGGACATGGGCTGAATCAAAGTTAGGTGTGATCTTCAGCCGAATAGGGGGAGGATGCACTTGGGGATGAAAAGTGACATTTCAATTGGATCAACGGCTATCATGTCACATTCTCAATTCTCTGCACTTTTTGTGGAGCAGGGATTATTTTTCCAGCGTAAATCCAGTTTTTTTCTTTTTACTTACTTGTTATAGGGCCGAATTTTTATCATTTTTCAGTATGAATTTTCAAGGATGTTCCCTTACATCTCCAGAGTGTGCTTTGTAAGCTGGGACATCCCTGAAACACAACACAACACTTCATTTATAATAGTGTGTTGTGACACATTTTACCTTTAACATAAAATTGCACTTGGCTGCACTGAGTAATTGCCTGGCCCCACTATCAGAGCGCCAGCTCACTTATAAAACAAGTAAGAGACGCTGCCATTAGTCTGCATTTTGAAAAGGCCAACACTCACCACCACAGAGATAGAATGTTAGTTGGGTTACATCATGTTGACAGTGGGACACAGTGGGACACAGTGGGACACAGTGGGATGCTAAGTTCGGACTCCACTGGTTTCTGCCTCCATGTTTCTTAATGACAGTTTGAGGCTGTCATTACGAAGCAAGACAACAGTTGCACAAAGAAACAGTAAAAGGAATGTTTAATTCCCAGCAAAGTCTTCCTCTTTCATCACAGCCATATTCTGTTTGATAGGAAAATTTCTAACAATACTTTCTTCTCACTCTTTTCTACTGCATTCTCTTTGAGCAGATGATTTCGCCTCCAGTCTGACACAGCCACGACCATTTCATCTGACCGAACTTCAAATCTGATATTCCCAAGTCCTGAAATGCTCACAAATGAGGATGAAGTGTGAAAAAGTAATCACAAAACCTGATGTGCACAAAAAAGTCACATTTTGCCAACATATAAAAACACAGAAACACAATTAGGGGCCATCGTTTAATGAGTTATTGGACATGACTACATGAGTTCTCTGCAGGTCACACTCATCTCCGACTCCATCTTCCACTTTGATTTCAGATGCACACCTGTGAAGCTTTGTGACTGCATCTTGCAGGTTGTGACAAAATGTGTCCACAGACAGACTTATAAACACCTGCCACAACCACACTCGTGGTAGTTCCTGTTTCAGCAGGTGTCTGCGGGCTCATAACACACGCAGAAACAGAGCTCCGCAAGGTGAAAACAACCACGCTGTAGCAGCTGGTGAGAATCTACACTGTCATTAAGCCAGTTGTTATTAGTTCTGCTAACGTTAGCCGGATGTGTTAGCCACTGGCTGACTGTCACCCATGGCACAGCAGAAAACATCATGGGGAAACTTTGCCTCTTAATATACAGTGATTACATACTGAGTCCCAGTTGCCAGTTTTGAGCAGATATCAAGAATAAATCACATTGTCACAATCATTTCATGAGAAGAAGTAGAAACACATTTCACTCAAACTTTGTGGGTACAAGTGTATTCATGTAATTTGTGTTAAAATGTGAATTTCTCTTGGAGATGAATAAAGTATCTATCTATCTATCTAAAAAGGCACAAAGTAAATAAATAAGAAAATAAAATGTATTTCACTAGAACAGATTAAACAAAAAGTCTGAAGTCTGAACTCTTGATGAATTCAAATCCTTACAAGAGCACAGAGATAAATCCTGTCTGCGTAAGTCTGACAAACCTCACTATCACAGCTACTGATCCTCAGGGGACCTTTTCCTAAGCCGACCTGACTTTCTACATGAAGATATGACAGCACTCGGGCGACCTTGATCAGCGCATTGATCACACACCAGTCAACACAAACCGTCAGCTTTGAAAATAACTGCATTTCAATGAGTCTTTGCATTCTTACATGGCTGAAGAGAACAGTTGTTTGCAGTTTGTATCTGTGGCGCTCTCCAAAGTCAGCACACAAAAAGTTATTTTAAAATCTCCAGCGGAGTCCCTACTCAACCTGGGAACAACGGCGTAATAACAGAGAGGGAATGAGAGAGCAGTTCGCAGATGTACAGAATCAGAATATTTAATGACAGTGTGAAGCCCCCAGCCAGCAACAATGATGTATGAATTCAATATGCTCAGATAATTCCCTCTGCCTGGGCCCAGTGGATAAAGCAGAAGGCATATGCACTTACATTTATTTGTTCAATGAAGTGCCACCCTGAAACAGGACTGCGGAAAGCAAACAGCCAGAAAGACAAAAAGTCATTAGCCAGTTAATAATGCCACGATAACCATCTGTGTTGTGGGAATATTTCTTCTAATCCATATCAGAGTTTAGCGCTGGTCCCCTCCAGAGAACAAAACTGTCTCCTTTCTCATTCTGCGCAGGCTTTGTTCTGCAGGCTGATATATATGAACAGATAAACTTTACACAATCTTTTTGAGGCAAGACAAAATTTATTTGATCTTATTTAACAGTTCATGATTCTTTCTCTGAGTGCATGGCTGATTTTTATTATTTTCCCCTTTGGTCTACAGTCTGTGTCAGTGTACCCAAAACCACTGCAACATTAAAACTGAAAAAGTTGGGGGAAATATTCTCAGACAGCAGAAGTGTCATTCCCCAAAGCAGGAGCGATAGTGACGGAGCTGATTTAAAATATGAAAGTACTGAATGAAGGGCTTTTATATAATACATAAATGCCAGCTCAAATGCTATTCTATTTTCCAATGACAAAATAAATGAAGAAAAGACAGAGCAAACTGCACAGCATTTACAGCAGCTGCCTCAAAACAACCATGTGGCCCTTAAATGTCAGGAACAATCAGTCAACCTGTTATAACCAGGAGGACGTGCGTGGCCTTTGACATACAGCGAAAAGGACAGACGGTACAGAACACAAAAACTGAGCAGTACTTCACTGGGCAAACACAAAATATTACATGTTCAACACTGCCAAGCATCACTGAGCCTGGAGTGGGTGATTTTAATGTTGTTGAAGTGTGTTGCCCGCCACACTTGGGACAGTTGCACTGTCTCCATAATGGGAAGAAAAGGGCCTAGAGGTGGCATTTGATATGCAGGCAAAGGTGAACAAGACCAGAATTATGTGACACAGATTGTCCTCCAGACCTCGCAGGAGAGCAGCTCTCACGCTAATTATTTTCAGGGTGATCGTCAGTGATTTAATCCTTAACACATAACACAATCAGACCACACAAAAGAATGGGAGGGAGCGTGGAGAGTGGGCTCATTTCAGATTAAGATGCAAATTTACCACTTTCTCCAACACATTTCATGAGTTTCAATGTCAATTATAATGGCAGTTGAGGATGAAGTGCATTATTAATGCGCAGGTAAGGAGAAGGCATGTGGGTTACAGCTTCTGTTAGTAAAGCAAACAGACTGAGGCTCCTCAAACATCCAGTCATGGGGAAATAAAGCTTGTCTGCTTCGCAAAAAAAAAAAGAAAAATGCTGCAGTGAAAAATATTGAACTAAATGAACAAAGCAATTCAAGTCTGTCAGACCACCCATCCAACACTCCAGCACATTAGAAACTAATGAAGAAAAACAGGAATTTAGCTACCGCAGAGAGGCACCACAGTGCTTCACTGAAGTACATAATCATCATATGGCAACATGTTTTTAATGAAAACGGTGGGCTCTAAATCACTGCTCATAGCAGGCGAGAGACAGATTTTCACATCTCTGCATCTGTGATTTACAGCTGGGAGGTGTTAGGAACATCCCTCGAATAGCAACAACAGCAGCAGCTGGGCTCGCACGCTCCTCCTTTTATCTAGAATGCTTGCATTAATCCCGCTCTAATCCTCAACTAAATTTTAAAGTCCAATGTCCTTTGCTGCAGGATCCCACCAAGGAAGACCATTATACTCCTCTTTGTTCACTTAAGCTCTGTTTAATGTGAACCGTGGCCACTCTTCGATGGAAAAGTTTCTCTGAAATCCTCACATCCACAGAGATGCTGATTTCATACACAGACTTTACTTTGGGGAGTCATGAGTGTGATCTGATCATTTCTACGTGCGGTTGATCAGGTGCTAATCATTATTTGCCAATTTTCACAAAAAAAAAATCTATGATCGTTAGATTGGCATTCATAGTGTTGTGACACCACATTTTCATGGTCTTGGTCTTGTCTTGGAATCGACTGCATTTTTACTTAGTCTTGTCTCGGTCAAACTGGACTCGGGGTTTTTTCTCAAGACCAGTCATCTGCAGTGACATCTTTTTTTGCCCAAAAGTCACTCTGTCACTCACTCACTTTGATTTATGTAATGTAATTCAGCTTTAAGGTTCTGTGCTGTGTTCTTCTGTTCAATCCAAACTTTATTTCAATTAAATATGATACAGAGTTTCTTTTTAGCTGAGGAATATAAAGCCACGTGATTATTATAAGTACTGGTTCTGAAGGGTAATGGTCTTGAAAATGGCCTCGCATTGTTTTGGTCTTGGTCTTGGACTTGGTGTCGCCTGCTCTTGGTCTTGACTCGGCCTTGGGTTAGGTGGTCTGGACCACAGCACTAGCCAATGATGCTTCCAGTCACTAATCACTACTCAACTACCAATCACCTGTGGTGATCCACACCTGAGAGAACTCTGTATGCCACATAAATGAACACATGTAATCAATTAATTGTTACATAATATGATTCACTCGTCCTTACTGTAAGACACTTGGTTTTTGTGTTGCTCTGTTGAACAAAATAAAAGCATGTTTTTGACTTTCATGAACCTTTTATCAGGTTACGCTGCTGCCTGTTAAAGGTCCCAGGTCACTAAGCAGACTGTCAAGCTGCTAAACCAGCTGCTAAAACAAAACATAAAAAAATAATTGGGACCAGCCGGACTCTCTCATAAATGTACTGGTGTACTGATGGAGAAAAAAAACATGAGTGGGCCATCCCAAGTGTCCAGTGTAGGAAGGGGGCAGTATCACTGGACACTGAATCTGACATAGCATTCAATAAGAAGTCAACAGAGACATACACACAGGTGCCTTTGAACACTGCGAATACATAGAAATTAAATCCAAGTCAATGGACCATTCAGTTCCAAAAGCCACTACTGAAAAGCCACATGTTCTTGATGTGTTTGTGTTGCAGTCATAAATGAGTGTGTGATGAGATGTTTCCCTGTGTGGCACCTGGTCTTCACTGTCCCAATTTGTCTGGATTTTGAAAGGCAGAGGCATATTTTACAGGAGGTCTGCTATCTTGCTGAAATGAGATTTTTTTTTCCCCTCACTGGAATTCTCCACCCACTGAAATAATTACATTTTTTCTAGGGCACTGGTATAGATATTTTTTTTTTCTTTGCATAGGAAAAGCAGAGACATCCCCTGTGAAAAAGGAGCTGAGTGGAAATAACGTGAGTTCAGGGGTCAGTATTCAACATTCATCTATCCAACTAAAGAGTCCAGCCATGGCTGCAGGAAACCGAAAGGCATCCCAGACTCTCTGAAGCTGAGATTCTTTCAAGGTAAGTGATGCAAGGTATTTGTCTGACATATGCATTATCATCCAGACTCACAATATGTGTGACAACTGCAGTGTCTCATCCTTGCTAATTCACACACTGTAAAATGAATATATTTACATATTTGTCTTCAAATCAACACACAAGAGCTCCCACACCTTTTCCATGTTTTTATTTTCTTTTTTTTTTTTTTTTGCTCTGGCCAATACTAACATCTAAGATAAACACACAATATGCTTCTCAAGATGTCTGCATTTTTAGAACAGCTGACATGAGCACCAGTCCATACAAGATATATAATATTATCAGGGGAAGTTTTTTTTTTTCATGTTTCTTTTTCTTTTCTTTTTGGATGTATAAGCAGCTTATGCAATCTTATCACTGCATTTTAGGCTTGTATTTTCTTTTCTTTTTCTTTTTTTTTAACAAAATCATTTCAAATGTTTATTTTTCAAATATTAAGGTACAATATACAGAAAGCAAAGCAGTGAACTGAAGGTTGGACTAAAAAGCGAAGCAGAGTGTGCCAAGAGTAAAAAGGTAAAAAAGCTGGATGAACACAATTCTTCTAATATCTATCTGCATTTAAAGCTTCATTCTCATGTAGCAGCAATGCAACCTTGGCAATAATGTGATGGTTTATGTCAAAAGTCTCAAGTCCTTCCACATTGATTTTGTAGACTGCAGTGAAATAGCTGTCTGATGACAGACATGAAAAAAGGCTTTCACTTACCTAAAAGCACTTTTCAAAACGTATAATGGTGACAAAAGTATATGTGATATTTAGGAACTGGGAGAAACTGATTTAAACTTTTACATGCTGAGAATGCTGGTTGCTAGGAGGCTAAATGTCATGGTGATTGACAGTGGGTGCCATTTGTTGTGGTTCAGTTCTGAACAATGAGCCTCTGTTCAGCTTTTCCGTTTCATTCTCCTGTTGCAGAAGTCTGGATGGAATTTGCTAAATTATGCGACAGGGGTCATTTCATGATCCACCTGTGGTGCACGAAAGATCAATACATCATTTTCTTGTGAGATTAATGTCTGTAATATGCCACAGTGCGTCTAACCTTATGGTCTGCATGGAAGGCCTGTGAGGAATGCTTATGAGCAGGACGGCACGTGTTGCACCTGACCACAAGAATGTACAGAAGAAAAACATTACACTCAATGTTAGGTCATTTTACAGTAGCAAAAAACATGTTTGACTCCAAGCTCCAGCCATGTAAAAGACATAGTGTTCGGTCACACTGACCCTGGGTGTGTAAAATATTGGAGGAAACATTCAGTAGAATGATTATGGATAAGGACAACAAACTGCAGTAAACACAGGCACCATGTCAAAAACTGAATATGATAGGGTGCTCAGCTGGTTAAGAGCACGTCACATGTTGGCAACACCCAATGCAGCAATCACTGGATCGATTCCTAACTGTGCCTACTCTGTACTAAATGTCATTCCCCCAGTCTCTCTCCCAACTATCCCGTCAATTAAAGGTCATCCAACTTGAACTATCAGAGATGTTTTGGGGGGTTTTTTTTTAGTTTGTTTGTTGTTTAATTAATTAATTTATCTATTTTTATTGATTTGTTTACAGCCAAATATGTTGTTCTTTGTTTTTTACTTGCTCATAGACCCTGGTTGTCATGGCTACTGTACAGTACCTGCTCACTGATCATGTAATTTAGACCCCAAAACTACTTGGTTGGGTTTAGGCAGTAAAGTGTTGGGGTATTTCTGCCTGTATGATTATAACTCACGTGAGAATTAAACCCCACTTTCCTGCATTAAGTCCTGGGTCTGATTGACCCATCCACCCACACCAACCTCCACATGAGGCAAACTTTATATAACATCGCCACACTTCTTGCTCTGTTTCTGTCATCATTACTTCAGCCACAAGATGTCAGCTTAAACAAAAACCTAACTATACCACATGATGGGTCACAATAAGCTGCTGAACAAATGGCCTATGGGCTCATTTTTACTGGAAGACCATCTCAAAAAGTTATTTTAGGATGCAACCAAACTTTCTGAGACTTTTTTTGGTCAATTTTCATAAACTAAAAAAATTCACAAACCACATGTTTTGGCTAAAAAACATTAAAAGTTCTAATTATATGGAATCAGAATGGCTCCCAGGGGTTTAACAACTACATTAATATGTTGGGTTTTGGTTTAATTAATGGGCCTGGTATTATGACCCACATGGTGGCCCGGAGGCAATGAACACTGATGAGGCTCCGTCATTAGAGGGTAGTTTGTAGACTCTCATGTGCAGTTAGTATGCACAGCCAGGGCATGAAACATTTATTAGACATCAGCACTATACTTTCTCCATATAGCCACCAATGATAACTAATAGGAAAAAACAGAGAGAGAGACACAGATAGAGAGAGAGAGAAATGATGAAATTACCATGAACACAACCGACACAGGCACTGTGGTCTTAAAGCCAGTAACATCCATCCTGTACCACTTGTGCTGATGAAGGCAGCCAAAGGATTTAGCAATTATCGGTTGAAGATAACCTGGCATCAAGAAATTCATTTCATTTTATCAAGCAATTTGTATTCTCCACAGTAAGTTGCTGCTTGAGTCTGTTGAAAACCAGCACAGGATTAGATTAAGAAATTGACTACTGCGAAAACTTTTAACGCCCCTGTTTTGGTTAAGTTTCAAGGGCTGTGTGCTCCTCATGCTGGTTCATGAATAAAAACCACAAACCTCCTCCTAATCCATTTAGAACCTCACCCAGGTATCAGGCCACAGATAAGAGAAACTGCTCCTGTTTTCTAATACAGCATTTCATAGAAGCATCTTTTGTGCCATTTAATTAATGCCAGCACCTACACTGAAACCTAAACTGCATACTAGAGGTACTTCCTGTCACCTCCAGACCACTCGACAGTAAATACTACTCCTCTGACGAAACCCATCTGCATCTTAAAGCATCACCACTGCTGCCTCAAAAGGAAGAAATAACACAAAGTGGGAGAAAAGAAAGTGTTGCCAGAAACAAATCAGCCTTAATACACCTTTAATTCACATGGGAGCCCTAAATGACATGTCCTCTGCACATTGCAATATGCAGTAAAATTTGCAGTCTGCAAATGACAGACACATCAATTTTACACAGAAATAAAATTACTAATGATCTCCACCATTATGCGTCCAGTGCCGGTGGAGCTTTGCACCACGCAGGCATCGCACCTCCGCTTAGGTCTGTACACTCGTCTTCTCTCCAAAAAGGAGCCCACAGTTCGTTTAACTCAAAAATATGAGCTTCATTCACAATGTTCCCTGTGAGATTGAACACTGTGAATTTTATGAGATATCAATGATCCTTGTAGGACCGGTATATCACTGGCACTCTGTGGTGCAATTGCATGAATTATTCAGAGTGGTTTTCAAGCACTCAGTGCATTGTTTCAATATGTATCAAAGGCAGCCATTAGTAATAAGGATGAGAGAAAATGAAGAGATGAGACTCTATCTGCTCCAAACTTCCTCTCATGTTACCTGCTTTACTCTATTTATGACAGGGACAATAAGAGCCTGTGGGGTGGGGGGGTGAGTTTGGATTGCATCTGACATAAATTTATTTTTCTGCCTGTCTACAGATCACCTTTCCTCTGCCATCTTGAAGGCTTCACTCACAGATGAACCTTTCATAATCCAGCCAATCACAATCTCTCTTTCTCTCTCTCTCTCTCTTATTTTGTGACTATTATGACATCAATTCATCTCCGCCTCTAAACCTTCCTCCGGGGGGTTACGGAGAGAAACAAACGGTGGGAGTTCTGGAGATGAGACGCAGGAAAAAAGTTTTCAAAAGTCACTTTCGATGCTACTTCATCAAATGGGAACAAACGTTTAAGTGTATGTAAAAGCTGACAAAATACAGAACACAGCTGTGACAGCATCTCTTTTGCAAAGTGGGGAAAATACTGGCGGAGGTTGAGAGATATTCTGCGGAACCGTTTCCTGTCTGTTGGTGTCACAACATAAACTGCTGCGGCTCGCTCTTGCCGAACTGCTTCATTTCTCACTCTGATGCATATAAGCGCAGACCTATGAAGCACTCGCTGATCTTAGGTCCCCGTAGTGAGTGGTCTGTGGAGTATCGACAGCACTTAATGTAGTGTCCATTGAGAGCCGGCTTTCAGCGGATGAGATGCAGTCTGCTGTGACCCGAACCACTGAGGTTCCAGGGAGCAACCAGCAATTTCCACAAGGTCAACAGTTAAAGAAATAACTAGGACAACCAACACAGAGCAAAAAGCAGAACAAGCACTCAACATTCAGCCCACTGTTTTTCCCAAAGCTATTTTCCCACTGGCTTGTCAGTCACTAGTGTGTCTATCACTGAGTTTTTCAATTGAGGGCGACAGGAGGGGGGCAAAAAAAGGACAGAGTGTGACCTCCTGAGAGTGTAGTGTTTGAAACAGGCTCGTGATGGAATGGGCTGATGCTCAGAGAATTGGAAACTGCCGTGACTTTCACACTGAGGTGGAGAACATAGCTTGTCATCCACCGCAGCATTTCTCTCAGATGACACTGTTAGCGGGCTTACAGCTGTAACTTACACACAGTGGAGACAGCATGGGCTGTTTGTTCAAATCACCTCAAGTGCCCTTTTTATTTTATTCTTTTTTGATGTGTTCATCTCAAATGACCTGGTTTCATGGTTAGATATCACTAAACACTTTCCCACTTTCTTTGTGGCGTGCACAGTCCGTGCCCGGATCATGTTCGGAGTCAGTGGCAGAGTCTCCAGGACATGCTTGGCTGGGCTGGATGGTAGCTGAACTAATCACATTTATGACCCTAGACACCACAGCACACATCCTGATTTAGGCTACAAATGCTCTTTAGTTAAGATATTTGTTAAATGTGCTGAAACAATCTGCAAGCACTGTGAACTGCTTCTGTGTCAAACCACTTAGATTAGTGCTGTGAGCCTCTAAGCTAACTGTAATACAGTGTAACAGCCAGTGGAGGCTTTACTTCTATAGTCACTATCAATATATTTGCAACTTGACAAATTAATTTACTATGTAAATAATATGAAGGCAATTTCTTAAAAAAGTTAGAGCATGTTCCCTCATCCTGAAGTCTGTCGTTCATGTTGTTCATTCTACAACACAAAATAAATCTGTAAGGATCATAACAATGTAAATTGTAAATGGACTTGCACTGATACAGCATAGAGCTTTTCTAGTCACATGCACACACCGGGGGGCAAGTGTGAGTCAAGTGTCTTGCCCTAGGACACTTCAACATGCTGTCTGGAGGAGCCAGGAATCGAACTACCAACCTTCTGGTTAGTGAACGCCCGGCTCTACCTCCAGAGCCACAGCCGCTTAACCAGCCACTAATCAATCATCAGTACCGTAACCAGAGCCAATAATACAACAACTCCAACTACTGCAGCTACTGCACAGCTGGCACTTTTCACTTTCCACATTATTTATTTATCTATCAAGTCATAAATGTTGAATGGTGCAGCATAATGTTCATTGACAATGTATTACATTTGTTTTCCTACAGCACCTGCTCGTGCCACTCAGCTTGACCAATGATTTCCATGGTTATACTCTGACATCACTTGGTCAAGTTAATGTGACATCAGCCAGAGGACAGGACAGGTCAACTGTATTAACATTTTATTAAAACTGCAATTTTTCACCAACACTGACTGAAGTCATATTGGACTGATTTTGGAATTCATGACATGAACCCAAACTGTGGCCCACCTTGACCTCCATCCCTCCTGTGATTTGTGTGTGGTATATAAGATCACACTTCCTTCAACAGCAGTGATTATGTCTCAAATCAGATTTTGCAAATAGATTAAAAACATATGAATGTCATTTCAAAGACACCACACCGAGGTCTTCATGCTGACATTGATCAAATTTATATACATCTTATCCAAGAAACTAAAGTGATTATTGTGGAAACAGTAACTGTTACTGTCACTGTACCAGCTAATACTATCACTGCTACTTCTATTGCTGACATTACTACTATTACAGTAGTATTCTGTGTTTCCACTACATTTATTAGTAGTGAAAGTCAACTCCTCCAGGATAACATCCAGTTTCATCAACAGACTCTTTCTGCTTCTTTCTCTCTCTCTCTCTCTCTCTCTTTTTTTTTTTTTTTACCTCTGGCAAAAAAAGAAAAAAAAATCATCATCAGGTGTGTGGTGGTGTGAATGCAGACCTTGTATGAAAATCTGAGAATTAGCTGAGGTTGCAGGCAAGGTAGCAGCAAAAGTCAAGTTTCAGCATAGATTCTTCACTTCATTTACATTCGGAGTATCCACTGCCGTCTTGAATAACAATATAATTACTTCTGTAATCAGCTGCCATTTTGTATCTTTTGTAGCTGACTCTGACTGTCTCTCCTCCACAGTGCTGCTGCCTGCCAGGCTTTCTGCCTTCCTGCTATCTTCACCCAAATGAGAGCAAATTCTTGTTTACAATATTGCTTTTATGTCAGGCATGTTTATCTTAACGGCGAAGGAACTGAACAGTGATAAATGTGTTTGCTTGATGTGGAGGAGAAAACATTGGTGCAAATACTGATGCTATTACTATTATTATTAATTGGACAAATAACAGCAGGGTGATGCATTTTACACCATCTTCTTTAACAGACACTGCCTAAACAAAGCCTGCAGCACAAAAGGCTGTAAAACAAAGGTTGAAATTGTATCACGCTCTGCACCTTTGAAGAGAGGAATGAATACATCATTGATAAAAACAGAGGGCTACAAATATCAACAGGCTTGTCATATGACGCCTCACAGATATATTCCTCCTTTATCTTCGGCTCGTAGCATGCCCTCCTACTTTTGCTCCATCTCCCTGCAGCTTTGGCGTTGACATGGGCCACCCTTTTCCTCTGACAAATATCAATTACAGGCTTGGCTGAGGCGAATTGCTGAGAGTTTAGGCTCCGGTGGGATCTCATTGTGAATTGGATTGCCTGACTCTCACCACTGGTAAGGATCTGTAGAAGCATAGCCCTGCCCGTCTTCATGCTAAGCCCTGACACATCCTTTATAGCAGTTTGACCCTGACTGACATGGCTGTGAACACCAGGGGAGAGCCGGCACTCGTTTGATAGCGCTCGGCCCACATTGTTACATAACACACTGATGTTCTTGGGTTTCTTTTTAAGATGGCAATTTAGTGGAAATAACCACATTAGATTTATTGCACTACCCCAATATATGACCTGTCTTTTACAGCTCTCGGTGAGTGACAGCTCTGAGCACTGGCAGTAAAATGAACCATGACATTTACTTGCCAGCCTATCATATGGATAAACAGAAAAAACACACTATTAACATTTATGACTATAGCAGTGCATTTCCCACCTTTCTGGGAGAATGGATAAAGAACCTCACGTGGGTAAATACGGCCTCTCTCCTTCATCAAAACCTGCCACACACTGCACCCTCAGGCTACATTTCAAACCGCTCTCTGTGACATCTCAACAGCTTAATACCCACGGATTATTATCTAAATCGAAAAATAAAGAATTTTCATGTCCATGAATATAATAAATGAGCTTGTGCAATACAGGAGTCACAAAAAAGGCAGTCTGTCAGTCAGTGTATGAACAGACCTGCAGACACAATGGTTCCACAGGAAAAGTTAACCCATGCAGGAAGAAGATTGATTGTGAAAAACATCTGCAAGGCTTTGAATCTTGTCAGTACTATCATGACTGCATCTGTAATAGTGCTGACCAATAAGTCGAATTCTCACCACTGTGATGGGAACAAAAATGTTGCAAATACAAAAATTAATAATTGAAAAAAAAAAAATTACAGGCACCATGGGATCATACAGGGTTTACAAAGATGTCACATGAACAAGAAAAAGGTACTTTTAGTGTTGGGCTCTAGCCTCTCTTTCTCGCACGCACACACACACACACACACACACACACTGAAGAGTAAAAAGCTGTTACTGTTCTTCATGACTCACCTGTTCAACAAGGTGTAACAGGTAAAAAAAGCTATATTTTCTTCTCCATCCCACACAGTTTGTTTTAATGTTAGTCAAAAGTGACCGGTTGTGAACGATCTAAAAGGAAAATGTTCTGTGTAGAATGCAGCTTTACTTCCCACAAACATTTGTTAACTTCTGACAACAGCCTGAGACAGCACCCCCCACCCCACCCCACCCCCTTTCAGAAGTGCTACCTGCAGCAGAGGGAGGAGATCACCGATAGTGACCTCTGTCTGTGTTCTTCACTCAACATGAATGTGCATATTAAAACATTTGTCAAGTCATTTTGTCAATGTGATATTGAACAGTGTTGTCACACAATGCAAATTTTCCCTTACATCATGCAAGTCTGATGTAAAACCACTACATACTTAGGCCAATAGACAAAACAGGGAAAATCAGCTGAGAGTAAGAACAAATGTATCTATCCAGTTGTGCTGTGAAGCCACGATGAGTGGTTTGCAGGCCTCCTGAGAGGCAGCTGCAGATGGTCACCTACAGTAACATCACCTACAAACATTGTGTTGTGTTGTGCAAGGAAGTAATGCATTTCTCCAGGCCATGGCAATGTGGGGAAGTCAGGATCCTGTGTGCTGCTCTTGAAAGGCGTCTGTTTTGTGCTGAGCATGCAGCAACCATTACTAAAAGGTCAATATGGCCTCTTACTGAGAGAGCTGCTAAGATATCTCTATCACTCACCTGTCCTTCCGGCGATTATCTCACTCAAATATCATGAGTCGTAAAGCGCTTCACATTTGATCTTATCAGAGACGTCCTTGTCGTCTAAAGTTGCAATCCTCTGCATAAAACGCTCACCAACTTTTGAAAGGTTACATCTATCAGGATGTCCTAGGTTTTCCTTTGTTGTGGCAGTGTACAGCATGCTTTGGCTAAAAAAAAAAAATCCAGGCCAGGTCCATCAGCTCCCGTGGCCTGTTCTCAAACACACTTTCTGTGCAGAAGGAGAAGAGAGAGCAGAGCGACGCAGCTTAGGCTTTCTGCATGATGAATGGATGTGCTACTCAGCCACCAGGCCCAGCGGCGTGAACCCACAATAAGAAAATATCACCCCAGCTGCTTATTTTGATCCCTCGCCTTGGTCCCAGGCAGTCACTTCCCTGCGTCTTCTAGAGTTAGCTGTGTGTCCTCCAAGTTACTGTGGCGGTGCATGGCAGATACCCCCCTCACTTCCACTGCTGAGCACTGAGCCGCCCTGTGCACCCCAGATAGCTGTGAATTATTTTGTTAACGTGTTTATGTTGGCAGCTTAAAATAGAGCGTCTAGTGTCTTCTTGGGAAACCGTGGTAATATCCTTTGCCATTAGAACTGCAAACAGGCATTGGCAGCTGGGTATTTATTTGTCCACATATTTGAATTTCCCATTCCCCTGTCGTAACAGCTATAATACAGAGTGGATATTTCTTCAGGCAGTGTATAGATTAAAAAGCACTGTTCATTTGTTTAAGTTCATTACTGATGCAAATTTAGATAACAGCTCAATTAAGGTGCCACAGTAGCTAGTCATTTATGGATACAATGAGGCTCAAGTGGGCTCTGTCAGTTTTTCTACCTGAGGCATGGTTTCATTAAAACGTCTCTTATATTACCAACAATAACACACTCTCTTCAGCAGTTGGTATACACTTCAGCTGCTGAAGATCTGATACAATGCCAGAGGTAAATGAGATTTCAAAAGCAGTCTTTTAAGTGAATATATAATAAGCCCACTATATGTAAGATAATAAAAAGTGCAAAGAAACTGCTGACTGGTGTCATATTCTTCTCACCTACTGAAAATAAGTCACAACTGTGTAAACCATCTGACCTACAGTACATATATCACTGCCCTGTCACTGTTATATATCTTAATTAGCCAGTGAAGCATGTTTAAAGTAGTAGGGTAGTGGAGACAAGGTCACAGGTGAACCTATAGCTGTTTAAAATGCTCAGCTTTTATTGGTGTGAGGTTTAAATAATCTAAATAAATATGCAATAATAAAGCTCCTCAGTCTGCCTCCGTGCCTCATTAAGTCTGTTTATCATTTTGGTCCACACTAAAATATTTCAACATTCCTCATGGTCTCTGGGTTTGTTAGTTTCCATCCAGCACCATCTTTAGGTTGGTTCCATCTGCAGCTGTGTCACTGTGGGTGCTTTCAGACAGACACAGTTCTGGTTCTGACTCTGGCTCCGTTCTGGAGTCTCAGAACCTCGGTGCTTTCTAGTGAACCAGTCTGCGTTCACACCAGTTTAAGTGGAACCAAAGTGGGCACAAGTTACTCCAAGTAAACAAGCAGGGGCGACATTTTTCGTCAGTTTTTTAAGTTTATTGATTATTTGGTCTGGTGTTGGAGTGAACCCAGTCTTGACCATCACTTCTGCAAGTTCAAAGATGAGAATTACTTTACTTTATTAAGGAAAAATCATACCACTTGATCCTTTTTTGACATTCTGTAGACACCCAAATCACCGCTGAATATTTAGTTTCTTCAGGAGACCATGACAAATTCCTTTTCTCCAGGCTGTCAGTCGCTGCCTTCCCCTCCTTCCTGCTCATCATCACATCCAAGAATATGGCATGCCCACTGATGATGTCATGACTAGTGTGTTACAGCTGCAATGTGAATAAGTGGTATTCATATATTGTCATGGCTTGTTACAGTAAGAGATATGACTGTGAAGGTGTTTCTCAGACTAAACGGACTAAAGATTATGAGTCTGTACAGTAACATTCTGAAAAATGTTCCAGTTTTACCAAGTGACCTATTGACAGTTTATGAGTAATAACAACAGGCTTCAGCCTTCCTCAAAACCCCCATCAGTCCTCACTAGAGCCTGAGTCATTTTGGGATACTTGGTCTATACTTCTATAGTATTGTGTTATATTATGTCCAGTTATTAGGCAGTATGCAGTACAAAGAATTAAAGCACAGTTTTCCTTTTAGAAAGGTTCATGGGCACCAGTGAAACACTGAAACCTTCTCAATCCCATTACACTAAACAAATAGGTCCAGAAGCCTTGAAGCTGTGCATTTCTTATAAAGAGTAAAGTATATTCTACAGGCATCAAATAGGACTTCATAAAACTAGAACATGTAACCTTTCAAATGAAGCCTAATAAATGCATCCTGGTCCAACAGCTCCTCTGCTACAGGTTTAGTAAATGTTGGATGTTTGGTTAAGACCAGCTTGCCTTGAGAGGTTAATTAACAAATGTTAGCATGGTAAACATTCTACCTGCCAAACAGCATGTTAGTATTGTCTCTGCGGCCACAGGACTTAATTAAATGTGCCAGATGTTTTGAGTTATGATATTAAATGAAGAGTTCTGCTCATGTAATGAAGCTCATCTATGGTTCAGCTGCTGCAGGATTCAGCTCCTGTGTTCCACTGCTTTCTGCTCTTTATGGTCTCCTAGAGGACATCCATCTGTTTCTGCTTCCTCCTGAAGCCACTATCAGCTGAGGTGACTGTGGTTTCATTCTGTCAGGTGAGACATTACATCTACCCAGCATGCTCAGTGCCCCGGAGATACAGAATTTCCTGTTTCAGCTGCAGCCACAAGATAAATCAGAGGAAGGGTCCAGTGAGGAGAAGACACATGAGGAGGGTTGAGTTTGTTTCCATAAGTGCCTTCTTTTGTAGATATATTCTGTAACCTCTCTACATTAAAATGTCTGGTGATCACATGTGTTTTCTAATCAATATCGTTTCCTCAATCACCTGTGTCTTTTGAAGTCACAGGAGATCTCTGTGGTTCATATGGTTTCGAGGCATAAACTTCCCGAATGAGAATGACACTGAGCGAATCCTAACCAGGAAACTGACGGTAACTCGCATGATCCCATCCTACTTGCTTTGACTGAGAAACAACCATTGTCAAAAATGACAAACTCTGTATTTGAACAGCTGGTCTCACTGAGGTCAACGTCTCTTTCAGCTGTCACAGAAATCATGCCGTCATTCTTTTGATCTGAATACCAATGAGTCACAAACAGTTTATTTATTAACTGTGTAACTAAAGCTTACAATCCAAACACAAGCTGTACTCTTACTGCAGAATGTAGATAATAATACTACTAATAAAAACATTTAAATGATAATATTAATAATACTACTAATACAAAAAATACTACTCATAAAACAACGTTCATCTAGTTTGGTGGCATCTGTTGTCCTTTCCATAGACTGCAGTTTAATTCCATGAAGAGGAGGACTGCGGGGGTCAGGTTTTAATGCTTGGAAGGAATCTCTCTGGACTGGAATTTGCATTCAAGACCTCCAGTAATGCACTCCTCACTCACATACTCCGGCAGTCTGAAATAATCAGTCTGATTCTCAGAGCTCAACACAAGAGTGAGTCTATACCTGCTCTTATGCAGTTGGTCCAAATGACCCCCACTGTAAGAGCAACACAGCCCATCTGTGATGGCAACAGACCCTGCCTCCAAAGACAGTCACAAGAAGCAGCCACAGCCTGTAGAATGGACTTAGTCTGGTTAAAAAAGGCCTGAGAGAAACTAATGACTGCTGAGTGTTTTGTTGAATACCATATGCTCTGAGTATAAATCCTGCAGCTCCCTCCTTGAAATAAAATCTTGGTAGCACGTTTAAAAAAAAAATACCAGATGGTTTTGTCAGGCCAGCAGTTGTACATGCAGTCGTTTCCTTGATTATCAGGATAGCAACAGCATTAATGCATGTAATGAAGCCACTGAACTTGGCAAAGGATTGTCTTCTGGGCCTGTCAGCCCAGGGCTCAAAGACTGTAATTGGAAACAGATAGATAAAGCCTGCTAAGACTAACAAAAGAAGCTTTATTTTTCCTGTAGCGCCACCAAATTACAATTGACTGTGTTGGGTCTTACGTCCCAGTGGGGATTAGAGGTCATCTGTTACCACACATTTCAACAGTGGGTTGGGCACATTTCTAAATGAGAATACTGAACTTGGTAAGCAGATCCTGGAGGAACAGGCCACTAAGGGATCTTTGCTGCTTTTGCTTGTGGCTTCTTTGTGTTACTGTAATTTGTCTGTTCCCCTTTTTTCTTCATCTCCAACTGTTCAAATACAATGACCATCCTCAATCATTAAAAGGAAGATTTTCCTTTAATTAGCAACATTTACATACAGTCAGTATCAGTATGAGCCACATGAATGACAAAATTTGTGCTGTGACAGTCCAGCCACAGTTTCAAATCTAACCCATAAGGCTGGGCTCTTTAAAGTAGTATTGGTTTTGTTCAGGGGGCATGAGAGAGCAAGTCTGTGTTTGATGCTTTTACCAGAGGTTGTCTAAAATTTTCTTTAAAGATGGAACATTAAAAAAAAAAAAAAAAGCACTTTAAAAACTCAAGCAAAACCTCATTTTAAAATACAAAAACCATAGCAACCATTCAGTAATTGATAAAAGGATTCTGAAGTAAAACTCCTCAGAACACTTTGTCAAGCACTATGATTTCTATTGCTTCTAATGCTATAACATAATATTGCAGAGTGCTCCATGACAGAGGTCGGTATGAGGGTCTCCAAACAGTATCTGTCTTTTTTCCTTGAGTTCATTCAAGTACTCTTATTTTGCTGCATTTCACATTTTGGGTTGTTTTTTCCCTTATTCTTGCTCTACCGTGTATAGCACTGACATAAATTGCTGGAGTTATACTTTCATTGAAGCATGTATGTGTATGTGCATATGGCAAATGCTGAGGCTTTTCCCAGGGTACATCAGTTTCCTCCAACAAAAACACACATTAGGTTGAATAGCTACTCTTAACAGCCTGTATGTATGTATGTATATTAGTGTGAATGCTTGTCTGCTTCTATGTTCCAGTCCTGTGATTGACTCGCGACCTGTCTACGCCGTTCCCAGTCTCTCACCCAGTGTCAGCTGAGACAGGCTCCAGCTGGCCAGCACAAGCAGGTACAGCTAAAAGATGGATGGCTGGAAATGGATGGATGTCTTATATCAGGGTTTGAAGCTAATGAACATTAATACTTGTATTGTAGAGACTGTTGCTTACATGAATCACTGCTGGCTGTAAATGATTTAAACAGCTCTCCCATACATCGTACGGCAATGTTTCATGTGACAACCTGAATACAAAAACAAAGGAATGCATGTACAGTACACACAGTGAGAAAGGAGGCAGGAGAGTGACAGATATGGTTTGTCGGCTCATGTCAAGCCAGTATAGGGTTATGAGAGCAAGAGGATGGATCCTATAATACTAAAACAGAGGTGCAGAATTATTTCCAGTCTTAAGTCAACAGTAGAGCGGGAAATGAAATTGTATTTGAGGAATGTGTCTCTACATTCATTTCTATGGTCTTATCCACCTTTACAGGATGAGGCCTGCTCTGCATCCTCACACTCAGCGACAGCTGATGCTTATCCCAAAACTCCTGCTGATTTGTTCCATTTTATCATCGGATGATAAGCTGTTTTTTTTTCCTCTAACAAGAGCTCCAAGGTTGAATCCAAGGTGATACATCTTGAAGTGCAGCATTTGTATTCTCTCTCAACTGTGGACATTCTCCCCCAAAGTGGCTCAATGGTGAAGCAATTCACAGTGTGAGAGGACCAGAGGGAGTCTGGAAGCTCAGTGTGCCAAAGGCAGCTGGGCAAACCATCTCTAGCACCCCATTGAACGCACACACACACAGTCACACTAACTCGGATAGTGTATACATAAGTGGTCTCAGGCCTTTCTGTGCACACATGACTTCCATATCTTGGAAGTGGCAGGCCCACCTAACAATTGGATGCATGAACACCACAGCACATGTGGATGTGAAACCATGTGTGATGCAGCTTGTTTCCCTCTGTGTGAAAACTCCTTTGACCCAATTAGATTATTTTTTTTAGAACAATGCTTTACTTGAAAATGTGCACCATATATCACAATGACATGAATAATGCATGCAGACACGCAGAGATGTAATCTGCATCTCTAACACGATTAATACGCCAGTAAAATGTGAACCTATTCATATCCATTTATTCATTTACCAGTGACAGAAGGCACATTTAAGAGCGATTTACTGCAGTGCAATGCCATTTGTATAATCCACTTCCTGCCTGGTGTTAAGAGAGTGAAAAACACAAACATATTGACAGAACATATCTTGGTGTACTTCATGCATATCCACCTGCTAAATAGATTTTTGTGGAAGATGGCACGCTCCATGTCGCTGCTCAATCACAACAATCCTCGCAGACAAGTGAGTGGGCAAAATAGTTGTTTCCATGACGCACTGTAACCCAAACCCCCCCCCGACACAAACAGCTCTGAATGCAGCAGGGTAATGCCATCCCCTGTGTCATGCCTTCAGCATCTAGTCAGCTGAACCACTGAGATCAAAGCAGGGAACCCTCCCGCACCAGTCAGTGCCAAACAAAACTGAAAACTCCTCCAGTGAAGAAATCTTGCCCACAGGATTTGCTCAGACACAGACATTTATGAGACCATTAACCTTGTCACAACAGTTAAAACAGATGGCAGTACATAAAATGAGGAGGACGCCTGAAAGAAGTGAGGCACTAAGGAAAGATGCTTGACAGCTGAAGATAAATTTCTGTTGGCAGCTGGATGCTTGCAAAGGGAAATGATAACTTTGGAGAAGTTCAGATGACACCCATGAAGGTGCTTGGGTCATGTCCAAAGTCATAGAGGCGGTGTGTGCACATGTGCATCGATACTCTCTGTGGCATCTGATAAGGCATTTGACAACTGTCAGACAAACAGGACATAGGGTTAGAGGGGTGAGTCTGTGGCTGATAAGTTTCTGCTGTTTTCCTCTCAACCTATTAAAAGTACAGATGCAATAATAACCACAGGCAAATATGAGACAGCATATTGTTTTGAGCAATTATACCTGCCAGTTTCCATGGCTGCAGTGATTCCCAAAACAACCATTATCTCATGCGCTCATTTCCTGTGAATGTCAATATGCCTTCTTGGCAAAGCAATCACTAAATCATCTGAGTACCTCCTTGAATCTGAGCAGAACAAATGAACTACACAGATTTCATTACACTTCTTTATTTCTTTTTCACTCACTCACTTTTTTTTAGCTCGGGGGGGGGGGGGTTATTCAGGATAACTGCTGACATCTGTAGTCTAATTCTATTACAGCAGCACATAATGAGCAGTACAGTATAGAATCTTATGGTCAAAACCACAAGGTCATTATTCGTCTCAGAAGCAGCTTAATATAAATGGTACACATCTGAGTGCACTCTTGAAAACAAAAACTGCCTTTGTTATTGAGGAGAGGAGCATTCGGCATATGGATGTTCATTACATTGAATGGCAAATGATGAGGTTTGTACTCAGTCGAGCATGTATGGAAAATCTAGTCTCCCTGAAGCCCTCCAACTACACACACACACATACACACCCACACACACACACAGAGTTAAAGTGGTAGTTGGTGTTGTCTGACGAGGAGTGTGTGAGGTAGTGCATGGCCAATGTGTTACCTGCACTAGACTCAGATCAGCTGCCAGTTAGTAGAGCCAACAGGGACCATGGTGCACTAAGCAGAGTGATGAGCTGCTGTGCACAGAGAGCAGCAGCAGAATAAATGTGTTTCAGACACTTTTAAAAGACGACCACTGAAACAATCTAATATCTGTTTAAATGAACGCTTCATGTAGGAAATTCTACTTTCCTCTGGTGCTACATTTTACTCAACTGTTGGACTACCGTATTCCTGCCCCTGCAGGTCACACGCTGTTACGCTGCAGCCACAGAGCTAAACTGAAAATTCCTAACTCAAACAGACATCAAAGCAGGCTCTGGGTTGTTTCACTGGGCATTTTTGAAGACCTATTGTGGAAGAATAGTTTTCTTTGCTCTCTGGGGCCCTCTACAGTTGCGAAGTGTAATTTCCCTTTACAGCACCACTGTACAGCCTATACAAGTCACGAACTGAGCCCCACTCACACACAGCAGTACATGTGCATTTGTTGACAAGCCGAAGCCTGTGTAACCAGCAAAGACGCTCTCTTCCTCTCTTCCTCCAACAGTGTCTTTTTTGGTCTCTTCATCACCTCTGCCATGACAAGCATACTGAGAATAATGAGCCAGCTAGATTCTTCTAGCTTAGGGGGGAGGTGTTGATGTTGGTATGTGACAGGCTGTAAAGCCATATGTGTTTCATGTGAGATAAAGCCAGTAAAATGGGCACTCTGTCAATGGCAGGGCCATTTTCCTTGTTATAAGTCAATAAAACATCAAAATGATTGAGAAACTATCACTTTAAGGTAAAATAAACACAGAATATTGCTTTAAAAGTGTCTCAAATATGTTTGTTTTTTTTTTGTTTTGTTTTTTTACAGCTGGCCTGTTCATGGCATACAGCTGTGCCTCTGTGCTGGTGCTCCAGGCTGCCTCTTGTGACTGGCAGTGCACTTATCCAAATATATATTGCATGTAACCCACTGACTATGCATGACCACCTCACACAAGCACACATCAAATGAGGCGAACAAACACTTTGAGGGTAAACCGTGCAACAACACCTCAATGAGCCTCCTCATTTATTCTTTACTTCCCTCAGCCTCAGACAGTGAAGACAAGAGAACTGACACTATCTCCTTGCTTCTATCTAAGCACCCACCCTGCTCTGACCTTTCCATTAATAATGGGCTTTCAGTAAAGGCTTGCACTGTGCAATCTTGAAGGTTCCTCCAGATGGTGTAATGCAAAAGGCTTCGGCCAATGCTTCAGAGAGATTGGCCATGGTGGGAAAATTAGCTTCTTCTTGCACTATCCCTCAAAGCCCAGCAAACCTCAGCACAGACATGAAGGTTACAAGTAACTGAGGAGTGCAGCAAGAATGGAGATAATGGAGGTGAAATGGATTACAGCCAGTAAAATACTTCTGATTATTTGGATAAAGCGCCTGATTATTTGGATAAAGCATCTGTGATAGGAAATAAACTGCAGTTTCCTGCTGCCCAGCTTTCCACTGAGACAGGACTACTTCCTGCAATACTCTGAATGTTGGTATTATAGATATAATGTGACATATTGAATCAACTGATATGACATGACAGTTATCAATTAGTTCTTCATTTGACTACAATCTTTATAATTAATAAACAGCTCTTTAAAAAATCTATTAATCATTCAGAAACTGATGAAGTTTCTAATTTCTCCAGCTTCTCAGGTAAAAGGATTCACTGCTTCTCCTTGTATAATATGATGTAGACTGAATACATCTGGGCTCTGGGCTGTTGGTCAGATGAAGAGCACGGTGTTTGCCATCCATTGATCACTTTGTGTCTGTGGCAGTTACTAATAAGTGGCTGGATGAGACTACAGAGGTTGTCAAGGATGTCAGGCATCATCACACTTATCATGGAAAACGCTTTGGAGACAATTACTAACAATAGCTGACTATTACTTCACAATAATGTAAGATGTGACATGACAAAGGTCTGGTCCTCCTGCCACTAGAATGCTCTTATCTGTTATATCCATTGGTAGGGATGAGCAAACACATATGGCTGTTTAAGTTCTAAAACAGATTAATCAATGAAAATAATCTTCATTATTAAGTAATGGGGACCTGAAATATTTTGGGCATTAATGCAGCACATAGCGATATACAAACCAGATAAATCTAGCAGAACATATTCAGCAGGAGACAAAAACATTGTAGTTAAATAAAGGCTCTGTTGCCAGCACAGTCTCTCTCTCTCTCTGCACTGAAAACACCTCAGTAAGTCGGCTTTTTCAACTTCAGGTTGTTTCTTTGCTTATGAAAACTTTCTTCCTTCACTTCTGAGCTTGTTTATCACATGGAAAGGTGCTGGGTGCGGTGTAGGAGGCTTTAGGAGCCTCAGGTCACAGTACCACACTGTGGTAAGACAATGCTATGCCATGCGTGTTTATCTTACAGGGTACTCTTTCGGAGGAGAGGAACTTTAATATCTAACCTGCTCCTGTTGGCCAGATGTAATCCAATTTAATGCATGACATGACATTCAACATATGCAGCACCACCAAACATCCTGACAGCAGCTTCAAAGTGCTGCAAAAAGACAAAGGAAGAACCGGTAAATGTCACAGCATGTAAGGCCCCGTTCACTGACGTCTCACGATAGAGGGCTATTATTATTTTTAAATTTTATCTGTGTATGAAATACGCTTTTCTACCTGCACTGTGCATGGTGTTAACCTCCCGACCCCCATATGCATACATTAACAAAACACTTCGCTTTGTTTGTGTTACTATTCTCACTGACAGCTGTAATGTCTTCATTGCATTACCGTGCTGCTAAAATCTCTTGTTGTTTTTCTATGTTAATTAGGCCCAAGGTGGTTCCTGTTTTCTAGCACTGGTGCAGATTAAGTTATAATCGCATGCATACTTATTTTGCTTGTTTTATAAATTATTTATTAAGTAAACAGATCAGGAAATATCACCATCGCCTCGGTATAGAGACAGTTTGATGGACAGGCTCTTATCCTCTGACAGTTCCTTTCTAACATTTCAATTTCAAAAACCACTGAGACTCTCGCACATGTTAAGCGATTTTTTTTCCGCCTAGTTTGTTTGTTTTTATCTTGTACTCTACTTTCAATCAATACTGGAGACAAATGCTAAATGTTTCATCCAATGTTGCGATCCATCATCAGCTCTAACTACTTTAAAATTAGGTGCTTCAAGTTGTTGTGTCTGGATTTGTGTTCATATGGAGAGTGACGCTGTTTGCAGCTTTTGTCACCAGAAGCAAGGCCTTGTTAATTCAGGTTCATTATTGAAGGACTAAATGGGGAGAAGGAGAAGACATTAATCACCCAGAGCCTGCAAGAGTGGGTCTGTGGATGGCTTAATGGCACATTGTCAAACCAGAGTGCCTCCCTCCACCCGGCATTTATCAGACGAACAAGCAGAGTGGCTGATGACTGGGAAATGCACTGTAAGTGGAAGCCTCTTTTGCCTTTATGAATCCTCTGAGTGATCATTGAGCAAAATATTAAATTATGGCACGGAAGGCTGGAGTGACAGGAGGTAATCATGCTGCCTGAATGATATGTAATTGTTTTCTGAATTGTAATTATAGGGTGAGAGAAAACATTGGCCTACTGTAATTAACGGTGAGGAACAAAGTTTTTCAGTGGAAAATTGGAATTCTCTGGGGATGAGACCGTAATATGAGTAACGGAGAGAGAGAAGTGTGTTGGAAAAGCAGAGCAGAGTGCCGAGATTTTATGAGGCAGCTGCAGAGCAACACACAACGCACACCATCCCAATATGAGCATTCATCCAGACTTGTGTTTGTGTGTGGATGATGAATACGGGTAATTCCTTGCAGAGGAAGAGCTTGTTCTCCAAGTGCCAGCAAAAACCAGGAAGTTAACAACATGGTTATGTGATCATATAATTTTATCTTAAAGCCTGCACATCCACATCCACAACAGAACACCCCCCATCTTTGTTATGTAAGATTAGAGGGGAATAAAAGTGTCAACACTGTATTAGCAATAAAAATCACCACATTAATTTTGAGAATGATCAAAGCAGTCCTATTTGTTACAAATCCCATCATTTTCATTATACTTGGATATGTTACTGCTTTTTACTTTTGGTGATTATATGTAGGTGCTCTTAGATAAAACATCATCATCAGTCCATTTGAAAGTCTCATTGACTTTTTGTTGAGGAAACCAGGGTGGTGCTAGAGTCAAAGCTGGCCTACAGAAGTATGTCATCCCTGTGGCACTCTGACTGACTTCTTCCCCTCGTCTACAGAGACCACGTTCGAGAAGAGTGAAGGTTATCATCAAGCTGAAGAACCATGGTATGGTGTTTGAGAAGGACAGCAGTAGTGTGTCATCCACGTTGGGTTCTGTTAAGGGACCGTGACTTGTGTCTTCTGAGCTTCTTTGTGCTGATGTGTTAATTTGTCTCCCTCAGTGTTGAGCTAATGCTGGCTAACAAAGCAGCAACCACCGAGGGTGAAGAGTGAAGCCAGCACAGCAGTTCTAAAAACTGCACTTCTCTGAACGACCACTAGAGTGTGGCTCCAACAATGAGTCACGATGACACTGGAACAGACCACTTTGAGCATATTGGTAATGCCACCGGGACAACATCCATTTTTATATCCAGTCGATGCAGCCAACCAGCCATGTTACAGTGCAGGTATATGTGTGTATGTGTGCCATTCTATCATGTCTATGTGTTTACATTAGCAACCATGGGGCATCACTAGAGTAATAAAACCTACAATAAAGCCTGAATCTATTTAAGATTATCAAACCATTCTCAGTTCAGTCTATTCAGTCTAGGATCATTGATCATCCATTCATGTGTGGGAACATTATGCTTAAGACTCAGCTTTACAGCTGTCAATCATCTGATTCTATATAAAGAACTAGAACTGTTCCCTGTGCCTGCATTCACTCTGTGACCTAAGTTGCTGTGGTGGAGAGAAAGAGAGATGCCAAACCAACAACCTTCATTACCATTATTAAGAAGAGAGCCTTTAATGCTTAATACTGTTACTAAGCATTTTAAACATATTGTATTTTATTAATACTATAACACTATCAATCCCATTTGTCATGTTTCATTTGTTTGATTGGCTTCATTTGAGAACACAGACGTTGATGCAGTTTCTAGGAGCCGGGGTCGGATTTGGAAACACATTCCTCTGCACGCCTCTGAGTCAGGTGTGGAGGGAACTCTTGTATGTTGATTTATGGCTCAAAGGAAGATTGATTTGTTTTACTTGTATAAATGGAGGTGAAAGCCTAAGTCTACCTGCGTTAGCAAAGGTAAAGGTAAAGCAAATACACACTGAGCAGCACAGTCAGGGAGGTGTGTGGGAAATGTCCACAGTAGCAGCTGTGTGAGATTAAGGCTGCTACGTTCTCATGCAGCATTTCCATCAATATTATAGTAATGTCTCAAATTTCAACATTTAGCAGTTTTAACTGAGCCTAATAACACTTTAAAAAATGTATAATCTTGAAATAGATTTTATGCCCAATTTAAGGTGGTCTACAATGGTCATGTGCAATCAATTCAGCCAGCTCTGTAGGACCCTGTACTAACTGACAATTACTGTAATACCACTGCCATAACCTGCAGAAGGGAATTTAAAACTGCATGAAAGCATCTCATAGCCCACACTTCAAAGAGTAGCACGGACTAAGTTGATAGAAGCAGCGTGTGTGAAGTCTGGTTAGGGGGGAAGGAGGCAGGAAGGCTCAAAGGAATGCTGATATCCACCTTTTGGTTGGCAGCCCAAATCTGAGACCCATGGTCGCTTCAGGCTATTGGGAAGAGGAGCCATGCGAAACAGCATGGAGCATAGTAATCACAACTCTCCTGCTCTCGCCCGCCTTGCTCCACCCCGTTTTCCCTTTTCATTCTCTCAACACTCTCTGACTATTTTTCTCCTTTCCTCACACATGCTTCACCCCCCCCTCATCTGGTCCTTTCTCTCCTTTTCTTCTCCTCCACTGCCTCTGACTCTCCACAGCGTCCCTCTGGAGTGGTACTGTGAGCCCCGACACTGTGCTAAAGAATATGTTTGTGAAAAGAATGCTTCCTTTGTACCTCTTTCACCACCTTCTCATTCACTGTCTTACTTCTATAGCTTACAGAAACCAAATTGGTGCTGTGATTGAATGTGTCCATCCTTTCTCTATATGCAAACAACAGGCGTGCCATATTGACTACCTTGTATTTCTTTAGGGCAGTGAGAGGATGTTATATTGTAGTAATAAAGTTCTCCCTAGGGGAGGGAGATCTCATCATATATAACCTAGTAATTACTTTTCAAAGTCATGCAGTGCAAGAGATCAATAATGTTAGACTTCTCTGGGTATTAAGAAACAAATGGCACCTCCAGCAGGACTTATGCCTCTGACCTTTGAGTCATTACAATTCTGCATTTTATGGTTATTGAGCTATATCACAGCCCAAATAAATGAATCTGGAGGGTGCAAGCAGCGCGTTTATCCTCCGAGACACAGGGTAATATCTATTTATGTCTTTAATCAAATGTATATTGCCATTTTGATTGGGTATTGGTTATCATATGTGACGAGGTGTGTGTGTGGGAGCGGGATGAGAAGGAATCCATGCTGTTTTTCATGAGGAAAAAGCACCATGCTGTCAAACAATCAGGGCTGGTTCATTTTCCATTCTTAGGTTTGATCACATACAAAAGCACATCTCAATGGATGTCAGCACAGCCAGTGTCCACACAGCCAGAGACGTGGCCACTTTTCTACCAAGCCTCTCCATGGCCAGCCTCTCTCACCTGTCTCTTGAGGAAAAGGAAAATCAGCGAGCTCGCCAAGAGCGTGCTGAATGCTATTTACCCGTCCATCAAGTGTTAAATGTGCACTCCAGTCTGTGTGCCAGCTCACTGTGAAGCAGCTCACCGCGTGAAAACATCTGCTTGCTGTTTTCACGTACACATGTGCACACAATGCGGCGCAGACGCATGTCAAGAAGAAGCATGGAATCACAGGAACAAAATAAATGTGCATTCATGTTCTGCCCAGGAGCAACTTGTAAGATATGATGGAAAGTGTTCCACATCTATTTGTATATTGGCATTTTTTCTCCTTCGATGTGTACGTCTGCTCCTTTGTACATTTAAAGTCAGTGACTTGATGTTTGGGATTTGTATTAGTCTTTATGTTTTTTTAGCTTGAACATGCATAAATTATTTAAAAGGAGCTTTTTTCCCTACCAGACCTGGTTGAAGTGTCTGCTTATTTTATTTTATTTTTTTTACACAAACAACATGAATTAAAATGCAGAAGAAAAAAATCAGCTGGCAGGGGAACAACTGCACACACAGCATGCTGCTCTGAGCTGAACACTTGGGTAAATCCTCTAGTCTGCAGCAGAGCAGAATAAGCAGACAAAACCCGGTCTCCTTTACTATATACCTGATCCACCCTGACTGAATCCCACCACATTATGAGCACGTACTGTAGAAAGCGTTTAATATCCCACAAACGTCTAAGTTCCTCTTATGTCATCAAGAGGCCATACACTTCCAGGATGCCTCTCATTCACTCCTGCAAACACAGAGTGAACTCTGCATCTGAAGGTTCTCACCACTCTTCAACATAATAAAGGCCTCTACACGTCTCCCGCCAGCCCTTTCTGCTGAAAATGACCTGAATGTACTACTGAACTGATTTCATGGTTACGCTGTATGATTAATGCCAGTGGGGTTATCAGAAGGTGGTTGGGATGGATGGAGGAAAGCCCACAATTTGAAAGACTGAGATTCTCATCCACAAGCCCATCTGTGGTTAGCTTTATGCAAAAAAAATACCTTCAAGGTCAGAGGAAGATCATTTTGGTTGATTGTAAATTAATAGGTTGTCTCTGAAGTCACTAATGCCTTTTCTGTATTAAACTTGAGCAAGAGTGAAGGCTGAGAGTGAAGTTAACACAGCAGACCTGCACTTCTTTGAATGGCTGCTCGAGTCTGGCTCCAAATGCAGGTCAGTCCCCATAGACTCCTGTGTTAAAATGTCCAATTTTACAGCAGAAATAAACATGTTCACAGCCTGGAACAACAAATACATAACTCATTACCTCCTCCATGACAATTGTACAAAGGATATATTCTGCATAGCTGACAGCGTGCTGCTGTAAGTGACAGGAGGGTTAGTGTGTGTTTTGGCACAAACAAGTCTCAGCCCCATGAACGCCCCACCTCTTTGTCCATTTTTGGATTAATTGGGAGTTAGGTGGAGTAACTGCTAAAATTGCAACAGCCGACTACTGTGCAGTCTGTGGTTTACACCAGACCAGGATCTTTGCCTAACCATAATCGAGTGAGAGTCTAAAACAGGACTAAGAATGCTGGAGTCACTACAAGTTGATATTGTGCTGCAAGTGACTTGACTTGACTCGATTTGCAGAAATGCGTAAATGAACCACATATCCTTATCATGTCACACAGATAACTGGCTCACAACCCACAGAATGTATTGGCTGTTGCAAATTAGTTGCATGTAAATGTGATTCCTCGGAGACGAGGCTGTCATGCACATACCTTAAAATAAACATGCAAACACAACCTGTGTCTACGTTGTGTCACTGCTGAGGAGGTGAGGGATCCCCCCCCCCGGATCCAGTTGAGCAATATCTGCAGTCACAACAAAGGAGTGGTGGGAGGGAACAGGTAGCATTGGGTGAGAGGACGTTATCAGCATCATGCAGTAAGCAC
Organism: Caranx ignobilis; assembly: GCA_021432705.1. Classification (NCBI taxonomy): domain Eukaryota; kingdom Metazoa; phylum Chordata; class Actinopteri; order Carangiformes; family Carangidae; genus Caranx; species Caranx ignobilis. The sequence continues at coordinate 4,714,198 of MU269980.1, forward strand.
CTCTCTGCAGCTTTCTCTGAACAGCTTTAATTCTTCTTTAGTCTGACAGGCACCAGGAGAGCGCACAGAGATCCATGACCTTAACTTGCCTGCTGAACTGAGTGGATATGTGTTTGTTTGTGTGGTTGTGTGTGTGGCGGCAGGAATAATTTAAGGGCATGCTGGTACAGCTACCCTTACTGTTGTTGTCTGCTTGTTGCATACAGGTATCCTCAGTCCAATGCCAGGAATCCACTACCTGTAGTTTTGGCAGAGGAAGTGACGAACACCAGACTCATTCGAAGTTTAAAATATCTTTTGTTGCAGCTTGAGATGCATTAACAACACGGTACACAACTAAAGGCAACAACTTTCCCTGTGTCTTTCCAGGATGAAATTACACAACTCCAGTTTCAATTTGTCAGCTAATCCCCCTCTATGCCACTGTGAAGTGAGCTGCTGGCCAACCTCCTAAGCAAGACCTGGACTTAAAGGACTTTCAAAGATAATGACAAGAGATGGTGTTTTTGATGGAAAGGATTTCACTCTATATTGTTCATCACGTTGGTAAACCAACCCCGGACAGGTCAGTCAGTGCAGAAAAGCTCATCAGTGAAACCCGTCCTTTGAAATGTGACAGAGAGGAGACGTGAGAGAGTCTGGTGGAAATGGACTGAAGTCAGCCTGCAGATGTAGTTCAGCCCAACTACGTCAATATTTGATGTTATTGTATTGTATTGTTATTGTATTGTATGTATTGTCTATTGTCTATCCTTTTTAATGTATTTAATGTTTCAGACATGTGATGCTGACACTAAAAAACAATTCAAATCTTTTTAGTCACATGCTAAGGAGCCATGCATACAAAGCAAATTTACAAAAACTTTAAAAAGAAAATATTGTTATATTTGACATTAACAGTGAGATGATGATTTATTTTTGAGGGCGCTCCCCCCTCCCATTGGCACCCGGTGCCCCGCATAGATACTTTGTGAGCGTGCAGTGAATGTGGAGTGAGCTGCAGCTGTGCTCACAGAGCAGAAACACACTCTCTGGTGAGCTGAACACTTGCGGCTACTGTACTGTGCACTCACGGGTTTGGATTTAACTGTATCCCAGCAGTTTGAGTGGGGGACACAAATACAGTTAATGGGAGGGGGCAGGATTGGAGAGAGATGTGCACAGGCTCAGGTAGGTTGGGCTGGATTGTTTGGGCCCAGTCTAAGCTCTACACTGATTTAGTCTGGTGCTGTGTTCTGCATGTTAGCATTGCGCTGTGACACTGTGTGAAATTACATTTTAACACAGTCGTATTAACTATTAGATGCAGATTAAAGAACTATCATGCATTTAACTGTTTGTTCCTGCTGTAATGCACAGTGAAAATACATCTTTTTTTCTTTTTTTTCTGAATGTAAACCATGGGCCTGGATCACCAGTGCATGTCAAGTCATGCTGTAATAACTGCCAACAATATGCCATGAAAACAAAAATCAATTTAATGGCAATTGATTTGATGTATTCTTGGGAAGCAGCGAGTCGATATCTCATGCTATTGCATATCTGAATAATAATCTAGTCATTGTCTTGGTTTCTTGATTGCTGTATTTCAGTAATTCAATTATAATCTGCATGAGAAGCTCCCTTTCAAACACTTGCAACATGCCAACACAGACATTTTTATTTTTTTAGAAAAAAGTATAATAACAAAAGAAAAGAAAATCTGTTCAGCTACTTTTTTAGCAGAATTGCTACTTTATACAAATTGTAAATTAAAAAACATTCCTTCTTTGGAACACACACAAACCTAAAAGATTAAGGGATAAATCAGTGGGGTACTTATTGGCATTGATGTTGATAGGAAAAGGAACACAAAATTACAGTGAAGAGTACCAATGTGCAAATACAGAGCCACTTGCCAGCAGTTTCATCAGAGCGCTGGAGAGACATAATTGAGGAGAATGTAAAAGCTGTTGATAGAACGTGGAGCAGACAAAGCTTTTTACAGATTAAAAAAAGAAAAGCCTTTGGACTCACATTTTACATTGCAGGCTATTTGGCAGCCGCTGCATGTAGCATAAGTGGATCTATCCCACACAAACCAACTGACAAAGAGAGAAACGTGCACTGTGTCAATTTTTCCAACAAGAGATGGGACAGTGGGGAGAATACACAGCCGTCCTTGGTTAGGTGAGACATACTGTAAAGTGCTTACTCTCCACACAGAGTGGCCTCTATTAGATCTGCAGCACCAAGTCTGTTTGCTTTTAATAGGATTACAACATTTTCTATACTCCCCACTGCTGCAGACAGATGCTCTCTTGGTTTCCAAATAGCTTTTTTCAATATTAAATTTCATATTTCTCTTGGAGCGGCACAGCGGTGCAGTGGTTAGCATCACAGGCGACGGTTCTGAGCTCCAGCTCCAGCTTCTGTGTGGAGTTTGCATGTTCTCCCTGTGTCTGTGTGGGTTCTCCAGGTGCTCCGGCCTCCTCCTACATGTCTACAGACATGCAGGTTTAAGTTAATTGAGGTGACTCTCAAAGAGTAAACCAACACCATTTGTTGAGGCAAGACTCAAATCACAACAAAGGCTCTGACTGTCAAATTGGCATTAACTAGAAAAGGCACATTTCTGTAAAAGATGTTTAAAAGTTTCCTTCGCTTTTTCTTTTTCAAGAAGCTTTCCCTCAGATTTAAAGCTGCAGCCACGAATATTTGTAGATGAAGTAACATGAATCCAAACTCATCATCTGACTCTACCATAAGCATCAACCTTTAGCATGACTCTTTCAGCTGTTTCTTTTGGTTTACAGCACCACTCCTTTACTAGTTTGGTCTTATTGCTCTGATGCTGCAGCAACTGTGCTGAGCGTCTGTGCAGTGGTAACGATAAGACTTCTTACAATAGCTCTACCCCAGCAGAGTGACTTTTTATTGCTTTTGGTCTGTCACTTCAGAAGATTCACACAATCACCTGTGTGTGAAATAAATACATCCCTATAAGACAATAAAGACTGACTGAGTGGTTGTAGTTATCGCACCATTAGCCAGCACTGTGAGGCTGGGATTGGAGGGAAAAAAGAAGGAAACCATATTTTGAAGAAATGTCTGGTAGCCTTGGTAGAAGACGGAGTAGCTCCAAACCTCGACCCTTAAAGGAGACATAGTCTTTTCCACAAATTAAATTAGTTCCCAGGTGTCTTAAAGACATGTCTGTGACATGCTTCAGTCAAAATACCCCAAGGATCAAACATCACATCTTTTCATTTGCTCAGAACAGCCCTGTTCAGAACGGCTGGTTTCAGTGCCCTGTCCCTTTAAATGCAAATGAACCACTGCTAGCCCCACCCCTTCCACCGGTACCAGTACTCACAGGTAGGGGTGGTATTATGCAAATTCGACTGCAACTGAGGGAGCAGCTCAAAAACCACAGATTTCAACCTGTGGAGCAAGTTACAGATTTCTTTTGTCAGTTCTCACATTTTGGGGACAGAAGTCAAGACAAACACCCAAATATGTTAAAGAGCCTTCAGAAAGTCATATTTCCATAATATGTCACCTTAATCTTGTCAGAAGAAGTGCTTCTATGGAAAGACTTGGGTTTATCATTTAAAATGTTCAATCTTTGGTATCCTCCAAGGAACAAGTCTTCATAGATGAATTAAGGAAGAACCTTTAGTCATTATCTAAACACCACCTTCACATTGAGTTAAAGTTTTAAGAGAAATACTGGGCCTTCTAGAGTCTGCAGCAGATGATGAAGAACAACTTCTTCCTAAACTAGTCTGAGCTAGAGTTGGAAACGGAGAGATTCTGTTTACCTCAACATGTTCTGATAATTGGTGATATCGATCCGGTACCTTCTACAAGGAAAAAAGAATGTAGCGAGCTTCAGAATCGGGCCCTGATGAGCTCTGTGTTTACCATTCTGCAGGTCTGACAGTTTCCTCCTTCATCCTTGGAGTGCACACCACAGAGCGCTTTTGTGTTGGTATAAGGAGAAAGCACTGGATTAGCATGGGATGCACGAAACATTGTGTGTGTGTGTGTGTGTGTTTGACCTAAACCATCACTGACCAGCTTCATCCACTGCAGATATGCATGGCAACAAAATCCTATTATAATCCCATATTTTAAGCCCTCTCATTCAAAAACAGTGAAACTTACTACCTGATTAGACAGCAGCTCTGCTGCTCTGGTCTGACCTGAAAGCTGTGTGTGTGTGTGATCAGTGTATGGGTATGGAGGGCCAGACACAACATAGGTTTAGAAAAAACCCTAGATCCCTAGAAGAAAAAGGAGCAGGACTACATTCAATTCCAGCTCAACAAAGACATCTTGTGTGTGTATGAGAACACAATGAAAGAAATATTGATCTTATCATGTACTTTTCTTCAGCATTTGGGGATCAGAAATAATAGCTGGTATTTCAAAGATGATAAATTGGCTGTAATTTTATTCTACGCTGTATTTCAATTGTTCTTTAAATTACATCAATCCGAGTCTGGGAATTCAACAAGCACAGTTCCTGCACATTATACTTAATTATATCATTATTTCTAATGTGTTCTAGCTGCTAAACAAAATATTAACATCAATGCAAGAATCTCCAGTGTCTCATTTTCAGGACTGTGAGGCCTATTTCAGAGATATTTTCAGCAGAGTGCATGTGAGAGCCGAATTGATCTGAAGCTGAGATTGTAATTACCAACAGAAGAACAAGTTTGCTCCCTCCCCCTAATGTTCTCTCTTCCTGCTCGTCTGTATCACTATAAAGTCTTGTCTCTAACAGCACCACAGCCATCTCCCACACCGCCTTTAGACCTAAGATGCAGCCTTCATAATTCTCAGGACTCTTACAGGTTTACTGCAGGATTTCCCGTAAACACCTTGCACAGACTCATTGGTATTTGTGATTTTGGTCTCTGTCTCTCTCTCTGTCTCTGTTGCTCGTCGAGGAGGAGAGAGTACTTTGAACGCTGCATTTCCAAACAGCAACCCTGCACAGTGTAGCTAGATTTTCATCAGTGTCTGACCTTAAAATTAGACAAAGTTCAGCTACATCTACTTTTGAAAACCTTTAACACTACATCAGACGAACACACACACACACACATTCACACATACACACACTCATTTCCACAAAACAGAAGTTGAAACCAACCCAATTTAGCATCACAAAGAAAGGTCAGGAGCTGAACGAACGCTGCAAACATAGAGTTACCAATTATTTGTATATTGTCAAAACTGCTTTGAGCTGAATTCATCTGTCATTCAACCTTTCAATAGGTGACCATAGATACAGAGTGGAACAGGAAGTAAGTCTGTTCTTTAAATGATCACTGTGGGATCAATTTGTCACGGGTGGACTCCTGTCAAGTTCTACACACACATCTCAAGGATAATCAAAGCAAAAAGGAAGCACCTGAACACAGTTCAGATCTACAGTAAAGGGTGAAGGGTACTTTTCTAAATGAAAGATTTGAATTTTAGAATTTAATACATTTTCAGAAACCTCTGCAAAACATGTTTTGTGTTTTGTGTGTGTGTGTGAGAGAGAGTGTGTGAGAGAGAGCTTTCAAACTGAATGTGTGTATGACAGTGTTTCACACAGCATCTGCCATCTCACATTAAGCAATCTGGATGCAAACTGTTAATGTACATTTGTCCATGTAATTCTAATGGCCTCACTTCTACAACATGTAGCTAAATTAGCATTCTGGCACAAAGTCAGGATGCAACCCTCCTGTTATTTCATTTCAGGGAAAATATATGGAGAATGTGGAGGCTGCTGTATGTGACCCACTCTGCCACACTGAAAAATAACTTCACTCTTTCCTCTTAATTAGTATGTAACGCTGCAAACTGTACATATAGAAAACCAATGTTGTTCCACTGGAGTTGGTCGAGTAAAAAGAAAACAACCAGATGCAGATTTCTGGAGCTGGATGACCTGTACATGTGAGAATATGTGATTTCCCATCCACTCTGAACATGGTACAGCTTGGTGGGTCTGCTCTATATGTACTAAAGAAATAGTCTGATTGGGACAACACTAAGAGGACGAGTGCAGGCACAGCATGAGAAACAAAATATTGATGGCCAAGCCTCTACCTCTGGTTTGAGCTGGGAAACAGACAGAGAGGTGATTGCCAAGCACTACACTAAAGCCACTTCTACTTTATCCCCCAGATGGAAGCCTGTGACACGACTTCACAAATTCACTGCAAACATTCCGGCACAACTAACATGCACTGGCTGCACCAGAGCTTCTCACTGTATGTAGAAGGCAGGTATGACTTTCTTGAGCTTAAAACGTGATTTTAGGGATGCAGATTTGCCCCTGCACAGTTTTGCCTGTGTAGGATTTGATGTGAAGCCAAAATGATGCAGTGATTCATGTGAGCACGTAGGAGGGAGAGCCACTTAAGAGGAATCCTAATCACAAGCCTCCCCTCCGGCTTGCTGCAGGGGGTTTGTGGGGGATTTAAAATCACAACCACTTAGGAGTTACTGTTAATTAACTTTACAACTAACTTGCTTGGCTTAGTTAAGCACATGCAAACATCCCAACCCCACACATAGTCCACACAAAACCCAGACAAAACCCATTTTAGCCCCTAATTTTACAATAACCCCATTAATCTTTACAAGGAAATATGAAACATGACAAAAGCGTTTAGCTGAGGCAGGAGCTAAAGCTCTGTTTGCCAGCTGGGACACCCTGCAAAGAGAGAAACTGGAGGAGATGGAGACTATGTTTGACTTATATGAATCTAAATCTGCCATGCTGAGGGTGTTACACACCAGGTTTGGTGTGTGTTATTTGGTGAATACATCAAACCTAAATGGAAAATGGAAAATTAAGCCATTTTGAAATTTTATGTACTGCCTTGCTGAATCTAAATATCTATGGATCTTTATTTGTGTATGTATGTTGTTGTTATTCCACATTATGCAATGTCATAACCAAAGGCTGTGAAAAGTGGACTGAAAGAGCTCACATTTGCTCTGTTCTCCTGTAACAGGCTCTAAAATTGGTATGCCTGGTGATCGCTGTTAGTCAAGCATCACAAAGTATAAGAAAATCAATAGTAGAAGAATTCATTTGACTTCTACTCAAAGGAGCCATATTGTTGAAAGTGAGATATCTGTGTGATGTCTTTTTTAAGATAAAGCTGTTTAATAAATACTGTCAGTCAGAGTATGAAAACACTCTGTCCACGAAGAAACATAAAGACCATATTCAGACACCGAGCCCTAAAAGGGACCGTCAGGATTTCTGTTACTTTACGATGTCATCAATCACCACCTTTAGCCATGTCCCCAGCACCAGCCCACCCCATCATCTATGTATTTATCCAGTCTACTGTTCGTGTTGTGCTCTGTGTCTCCAAGGATCTTTCTGGCTTTTAAAGCTTTTAACACTATTCTTCTCTTCTAGAGATCGTTTGATGACTTCTGTCTTGCCTTATTAACTTTGTCATTTTATCAATTGTGTTGTTTTATGAGTTACACTTGGACTGAATTCCAGGCATTATTAGAGCTGTGTGTGTGCCAACTGTAAACTCACTCACTTACACTAAGGGGTGATATCCACTGGATGCACAGCACCAAACTCCAGCTACATAAAAAAAAAAAGGCTGCTTGTCGGCTGTTATCCAGGTAAAGTACATTTAGTCTCATTTTGGCACTGACTAACCATCGCCATTTGCATTTACCAAGCAACAGTAGCAGGCTACAATCCATTATGAGTCACTCAGAAAACAACAAACACAAAACACCCTGTTTTTGCTGGAGCTCCAGAGAGAAACATGAGATGAGGCATAGACCCACACTGAAGTGGATCCTATTCTTCTTCTGTATGCAAAATAAGTGTAAGTGTAAAATGTGGGGCCTTGAATAAACAAATTATTAAAGCTGAGACACACTGTCTGAACAATAACAGACATGAAAGTGCCTTAAACAGGGATGTGTTTCCTCAGTGAATGGAGCAACATAGACACTTTTTAAGATCAACTCAGAGGACAAGCGTGAGGGCCTCTCTGTCATTACATGATTGCAATCTATCTGTCCTGACCTTGAGTTCTTAATGGTGTCCTCCTTTTGCTCAGGTTGGAGAGTGTAAAAGGTCAAACATGTCTGACTCTCAGCCTCATAATAAGCCTGTCTGAGGGATCCACAAGCACTGCTTCTGCCAGTCAGAATGAGTGTGATTATTTCCATTAATTTACTGGTTCAAATTTACATGACCTTCCATCAGCTTCTCTATGACATAAGATCTATATGTTGGCAGATGAGCAGATAATTAACAGAACAATAATATCGAGAAGTGGTTTAAGATGGAAACCGGACATCAAAGATGGAGTTTGTATCTCCACCTACAGAATGATAAAACAATACTCACAATGAAGTCATATAAATGCAAACTGTATGCAGAGAGTTAGGAGTTGTGCCAAAAAAAGTCACTTTGTTCATTTGTTGTCACTTGTCAAGGAGTCCTACACAACATCTCCTGTTCTGTCACCACCTGCCAATCCGTCAGACAGTGACTAGCATGACGGCCTGTGATGCATTTTTAACTTTCTCTGTGGCAAGTTTTCCTTTATTCTATATCAGAATGTGACAGGAAACATGGGAGAAGATGGTAGGAGAACTTTGATTACAAGGTGTGTTTATTAGACCACCGGTTCACCAAGGTGTTCCATCAGCTATGTCTAAACAGTGTAACCCTTTTCGGGAGGCAGTGGACAGGTCGGTCCACTGGATGAAACGATACGGCACTCAAACCGGAGGAGACGGCACATTTGATGAGGCTATAAATGAGCATTGAGTTGTTGCTACACTAGCGAGTAAAAACCAAGCATCATTTTCATTGCTATATTTTCGTCATGGCTGATATTGGGACGGGATCCGCAAAGAGAATCCTACCGCTTTTGTCCACAGGGGTCGCCAAAATCAACACAACATGAAAGTTCTTTGTAGGGGCTTTAACTATGGATAATATCCTGCGTAAAGACAGATTTCCCATCACAACAGTTTCCTGTTGCATGCACCATATAGAAAAACAATGATTGCTGGTTCTTCAGATGAAACTGCCTTGATGTGCTTAACCTTCCACTGATTACTGACGATCATTAAAACATGTGTGCAGAGTCAGGCTGACTGTGTGGACAGAGCCACTTCATCATGAGATAAAGGCATTCACTCAGAAATGGTATATGGCATTTATCTGTGTTTGCCTGCCCTCTGGGGAGCAGAGATGACCTAAACCCTCACAACATAATAAAGACCTCCACATAAAGGTTTAACGTTTGTTGACCATGATATTGGTTTTCTTGGTGTAATCCCCCACTTTGCCTTTGTTCCAAACCTTCTTATGTCTTGTGTAACCTTATTTTGACAGTGAGGGTTGTTATTGGAAATAAACAGGAGGGTTTTTTTGTTTGTTTTTGCTTTTTGTTTTTTTGTTTTGTTTTGTTTTTGTGTGTGTGTGTGTGTGTGTGTTTTCTTTTTTCATTTTCTCACCAAAGGTCAATCCTTGGACTGCTTACAGGGAATAAATTCCCATATTCTATGTGTTAAAAACTGCTATTGAGCATCGCTTCTTCCACCTAATTCCAGTAATATTGTATAGATCACACTGTCATCCGCTGCATATTTCACACTGAATGTATAGGTCTCCTGGGATGCTGGATACAACACAAAAACTTGAACCGCAATAAGTGTAGATGTGATACAGTATTGATTCTAATGTTGCAGTTATTCCCCTGTTAGAAGGCCCCATTTGAATTGCCCACTCCAGTTAGGCAGAAATCTGACAATGAGTCAGAGCAAACAAGCCCAAGGTTTATGGGAAAAAAAAGGCGGCCTTAGCATCTCTTTGCATACTAATTCCAATATAATTTCCCTATGCTCGTGGTACCTAGTTACACAGCAAAGGAACCCCTGTGAAAACAACTTCCAAGAGGCCCACCATCTGGTGGGAGAGATACAGCGTGTCAGGATTCTCAAAGAGGTGCGGGAGAAAATGCTATGAGACAGTAGTGATTCATTTCAGTCTCACACGTCCCAGAATTTCCTGATTTAGATATTATTTTAACCTCTTGGCTGCACCACCACAGCAGTGTGTCAGCCTATTGATGATCCCAGTGTGGGCTTGCCTTATTTTAGAACACCACGTACATACCAATGAACCTGTCCACCATATCTCCTCTGCGTGGGAGCGGGGGGAAAGGCGGCACAAAAAGCACGGACGATGAGGATGCATTACACCATTTATGATACGACTATGTGCCTCTCTGAATGGGTCTCAGCTGACATTTGATGATAGGGAGACATCATTGTGCAAGCATATTGTAGGAGGAAATCAGACATGCTGAAACCATTAGGCAATCAGCCTTCATACGGCAACACGCACCACAGCTTTTACCATGACAGCAAATCAGCCCCTGTCAATCTCCAATATTGAGCTAGATGAACACACAAAAGGTGAGTGCCTCAGCCTTTTTGCCTGTGTTCCCTGTCTGGGATACTCAGGCAGAAAAAAACTGTGGATGGCACCGGCTGGCGTCCACCTTCCCAGAGGGCATTACCAATGCACGGCCCTCAGTATAGCCGCAGGGTAGCCTCAAGGATATGACTGTCCCAATCTGAGAGAGTTGAAATCTGATTCTGCATCAGCCGTTTTCTAAGTAACTTTAAATGTCTGTGTGCATAAATTACAGGATCAGCATTATCAGGTATTTTCTGTCTTTTTTCACTAACTAAGAAAGAAATACAGGGATTTATCAAGGGAGTGGTGACGAGACAGACAGGAGCTCAGTCCCACATACCAAGCACACCAGTCACCAAATCCTCTATTGTGTCATCTGTGAAATAATCCCTGAATTTTCTGCTGTGCACTCGATATAGTAAGTCACATGGAGTTTGAGCAGTGATACTGTACCTGTACTTTGTGCCTATGGTTCTATTAAACTTTCTTATAGGGCCTGGAAATTGATAACATAGTACCTGTCATGAGTTTTGTACTTGCCAGTGTTTGTAATTTAGAGCAAAAGTGGAAAATTGTGCGACGGTGTTTGGCCAGAACAATGTTTAGACGTGTGTTTTGTGAAACAGTTTACTCAGAGCACAGAGGGATGATGCAGAAAGCTGACTGCACCAATGTCAACCAGCACTTGAATTAAGGTTAATGGCAAAATTGTTGAAAAGGAAAGAGCAAACGTCGTAGACGTAGTAGTTTAACCTCATTAAATATATGCAGGTGCATGGATTTACATGCAGTAGGAAGGGGTGGTATTGAAATCCTCCTTCTGTGTCTGACGGGCAAAAGTGGGAGAACACATAAGAATCTATTCCAACAAGGAACGAGGAGTTAAATCCTGAATAGGCGTGGTGTTGAGTAGAAGTTGTCCTCTGTAGCGTCCCCACTTCTCATCCTGATTTTCAATCATTGCATGACATGCATAAAAATGTGAGTTTGCAGACACACATACTGGAGCTTCATGACTGTATGAACTGAGGAGGTGCACAATGTCCAAAACACAAAAGCATCAACTCATAACAATATCACTATCATATTCATTACACCTGTCACAAAACCAGATTTAATAATAATGCTAATACTAATTTAATAATACAGGATCTGAATATTATTTTACAGCACATTATAATGCTAAAGACAGCTAGAGCTGCATTCATGACCGCAAACCTCCACCAAGACCATTGTCACACAACATACAACACACAGCATCAGAGAAACAGACTCTAATTCAAAGTGAATGATCCAGATCTGCTTCAAAACTAAAATGGGTACTTTCCTAACCTGTGCCCCGTCCCTCCAGGAAGTTCACTGTAAATTGGTTGAGTGCATCCCTCTGTAATCCCACCACAAACAAACTGACAAGGGTGGAAACACAAACTCCTTGGCAGAGGTAAAAATACCCAGTGGAGATAATATGTGTAAAAAGTGTCTGCTTGATATTTCAGTCAGCTGTTGGCCAGGTGCTACTTTGAAACTGGCTTCGAAAAACCTCCTTTAGCTGTCTCTCCCTCTGCTCCTTGTCTCCCTCACCCATCTCTGTTGTTTGGAGGGAGCTGCCACTGTAAACACTGTGCAGCCCTCAGTATGAAACTTTATTTATAGAGCTCCATCAAGCTCTAGAGCTACACCCGACATCCAGCATCCTGCACTCAATATTATGCAAATGTAACTAAATCAGTGATAATAATGAGGTCATGGATATCTCTAAAGAATTCACAGAAGCTCAGAAAATGACCCCGGATCTTACACACACATTGCCAACAGCTCTAACACACTGACCACAGGTCAGTTAGAAATGTGGCTTCTATATAATGTGATCCATCATGATTAACCGAAGAAAAAAAAACAAAGTGGTCACACGATGCAGCTGCTGTTTAGCATGAAAGAGTTGGGTTTTGTTGCACCTTATGACAGAGCCACACTGCTGTCCCCCTGTTTCCAATCTTTATGCTAAGATAAGTTCTCACTGTACTCATGCACCACTCATGCAGACACGTGATAGAGGGAAAAAACAGCATTAGGTGTCTTAGTAGCCAGAGCAGCATCAGTGCTCCTTGTTATTGATTCTAAGTCTCTGAACTCCACTGGAGGGATTATGATGGTGGTCCGGTGAGTGTCAAGGCCACGCACTATGATTCATGTCATTTTCATACTCATCACACCTTTCAGTGGCCTTGTGCGTGTGCGTGCATGTGTGTGTGTGTGTGTGTGCATGCATGTGTGTGCATGTGCATGTGTGTGTGCGCGTGTGTGATCTTTTACTGCTTATGTTTTATTCCGTTCCTAAATTTCATTGACAATTCATCAAATTCATTAGCTGGACAAACCTAGAAATTTGTAGAAACCACACTCATGGTCTGATTTTTGATTATGAAGAATGAATAATATACAAGAATTATTTATTATTTAATCCGTAACCTTTTCAGTCAACAGGGCTACTGAAGGGGGGAGATGCTCAGTTCATCCCGGCAAAGGGAGGAATGAAATTAAAAGAGAGAAGACTCCTTAAAGTCAGATGTTGATGTATGATTGCTCAGATTATTACTGCTGGCACCTACAGAGATATCCTGTGTTTATATGACTGTACATCACACTCAGCAGCTGTCTACGTTCACACCGTTTCAGAATTCTCCTGTTCTCATTGTTAGCTGGTTAAAAAGAGTTGTTAAGAAATGGAGAGGAGATCAGCGATCTGGGAGAGGAAGCATCCAGATCACACTGGGCATATGAGCACAGGATGTGCAATTAATATACTCCAAAACAAAGAGATGAAAGAGAAGGCAGGCTGCAACCAACAGTCTCTTATTGGTCTTTTTCTGCCTCTCAACAGATGGCAGCAGGTAAGCCAGAGGAGTAGGTGGAGCAGTTGGAGGCCAATATATGAGGCTGGATTTTGAATCGCATCTGTTAAGTGGCCAAATAAGCCAAGTCACCCATTTAAAGGGAGACGACAGCTCTCAGCTCTTTGCTGTGTCTTGAATCATGATTTGTTTTGATCAGAGCATCTTTATGAAAAAATTTTATGCCAAAGTTAACATGCAAAAAAAGAACCATGTTGTTTTTCAGTTCTGAGTCAATTACGGGAAGCAGGTATGAAATATTAAAGCCTTGGTGTGATCCCACTCTGAAACAACAACAACACTGCAAAGAAGAAAAAAAGAAGAGGAATTAATTGTGAAGCCGTGCTGGTTGGCTGGTCAGTAACACCTGATTGATGAAAGTCTGCTCTGAACATTCTTCACAATAAAGCTCTTATTCACTCAAATTGGATGTTTGTCTTTCACTTTGCGCTTTAATTTTAACAGGGGTAACAGTGTGGTATTGTGTGTACCTTGTGCATAAATGTGTGTGCACAATTATCATAATGACCGTGGTGTTTTTAATATGGTAACCATGGCACCCAAAAAGCAGCACATATGCCTCTGTAGGAGACACATCTTTGTATGATAGTTAAGATTGGAGGACTGGAGTTTCAGCATTAAATCAAATATTTTTAAAGAGCCTCATGATGTCACAGTGAAGTTGACCTTTGACCTTTTGGATATAAAATGTCATCACATTTATTACATGACATTTAATCCTATCAGACTGTGAAATTGTGTCATAATTAGCATAGAACGTCTTCAGTTATGGCCAATGACTCTGACCTTTGATCACCCAATTTGATCGGTTCGCCCATGAGAATGATCGTTTCAAATTTGACCTTACAGACAACCTGAACTCATAATCCCTCTGGCCCTGGCTGCCACCGACACAAAGATGTAAAAACGTAATAAATACGTTTTGTCATTTGTCGTTTTAACAGTGAATTTAATGAAAACATAAATGGTTTTAAATGTTACAGCTGTGGCACTCTATCAACCTCCTTCACTGCTTCTGTGAGGTGGTGGCACAAGTCAACGCAAGGAGCACAAATTACAACAGTGAAGGCTCAGCTCCTCTCCACACTGCACCACACTTCACTCACCAAACGTTTCCAGCCATCTTGACTTAATCTGACCAGTTGCATGTGGTTGCACCAGGATCCAGGCTGAAGCACAGGGGAGACTGAGCCTTTTTAAGCAGCTGCCTCTGCGTATCACGCTGCCACTTCGCTGCCTGTTTTTTAAAAATCGCGTCTGAAAACTTTTATTCTCACTCTCTCCACTCTGTATCAGACTTGCCTTTATTATCTGATTGACCTTTTGTCTTTTAAGCCAGGTATTTGTGTAATTATCTTGTCATTTTTATGTTTTTTTTTTTTACTCTTACTCTGTTTTTTCATATTTTATTTTCTTACTTTTTAACTTATAATGTGATTTATAAATACATTTTAATTACTTAGGTTGATGCAATTATAGTATTAACTCTCAAAAAGTTCTTGATATCTGATGGAATGGAATGATTTTCTGCTACAAAACAAAAGAGCAGAACTTTCTACTTCATATTGAAAACTGTAAATCAAGGTTTTCACCTACTGTATTGGTTAAAGTGACAGATTGTATATAGTGTATAATATTTCTACAGCTGGCTGTGATGTGGTGTGGTTTATATTCATGGTAATTTACCAATGTATCTTGGAGTATTGCAGATGGCGATGCTGCTTTTTATCTTCAGTATCTACGGTGTTTTATATATCTCTGTGGAAACCAGGAATTACCTGCTCTGAGAGCCCACGATCTGCGACATCAGAAAACTCATAAAAATAGAAAAAAAAAAAAAAACCACAAAGAAATTCATCAGTTTGACAACAAATGCTGCAAAAACTCACAACACAACCAAAGTATTTCTAGGGGACACAAAAAAGTGATGAACCCAGCTGAGATGCATTTAACATCTGTGTGCACTTTTTCAAAGCTTTTAACTTCAAAAGTCACAGCTCTGAACAACAAGTGTGCATCCCAGCCGAGTTTGTCACTTATTTTGTGTCCCTTAGAGATGCTTCTGCTGCGTTGTGAGTATTTGCATCGTGTGTGTTGTCAAATTGATGAAGACATTTTCTGGATTTGTTTGTGTTTGCCTGTTGTGTGTTTTCTTGCAGTTGCAGTTGCAATGCAAGAAACAGCCTTGATTTTGATGGACTTGGACTGAAGCTCACACAAAGTCTTAACTTGTCATAACCAGAGCCACAACTATTCATTTGCTGATTATCAATCTGTTTACTACATATGCTATCTTAAACTAAAACATAAAGATGGTTAATTAAGTTAATTACCAAACAGTTTTAATACAACATGTTATGTGGTAGATGAAATATAGTAAATCAATGGCTCACACAGTCTAACAGTGGGTTTGTTGCAGCATGTTTGTTTCTGGCTGTCTCAACATTAAACATCTTGCATCAAAGGCTCCACTTCAGGTGCATCGACAACTGGATGTTGCACGAGGAGATGACTTGACTCACACTCCCAATTACTGTGTGGGAGAGCTAATCACGTAATAGCAGCAGATTTCATTAGTTTAGCTGATATAATATGGCAGAGTCGAACATTTGAATGAGTTTAGATGGATATTTTACATTTCTCCTCATTTCCACAGAGAACTCTGAAGTTTGCTACATGAACTTTTTTAAAAAAAAAAAAAACTTCATGAGAATTACTTATTTGTAAAATGCAGATTCCTGAGAGTATTCTGAATTCATTGTGTGCATATTCTGTATAAATTATAAACTGGTCCCAAAGTTGAGCGTCTCACCAAATAAAGTCGCAAACATCCTCTTTGTTTATCTGCCTGAAGTGAGCCTTCACTCTGACTGCGGAGCTGTGATGCTCTCGCTGAGGCTGAGAGGTTTGCATTATCGGGCTGAAAATAACAAGCTGGATCTAATATAAACCACGATGAAAGCTGCCTGTCACATCACACCTCAGGTACGTGGCTGACTTTTTACATCACTTACAGAACGACAGATAGATAATTACAACATTACGTGGCATAAACTGTGACTGAAGAGTGGCAACATGTCAGTGCCACTCTAAACATACAGCAGTCAGTCTGTTTGTTTCCAACAGATGGACTTGGCATTTATGTAAATCAGACATTTGTTCTTACCACAACAAGCTCAAATGGTGGTGTATTCCAATAAAGTGGAAGAAAGCAGCTGTGTGTTGTGCTTTGCTTTCATCTCTGCAGGATCTGCCTTTCAAAAGTCAGATTTACATTCAATGCAGCAGCGCATGCTTGCAAACAGACACCAGTACTTACCACACGGCACAAAAAATAACTACCTCACTTGGTAAGCAGCTCATTATAATGGTGACTCACTTACTGTATATGAGAAAACAGCTATTTACAACCTATAGCAGAATGTGGATATGTGGGTTATACACTTGTCAACCTGACGTGCCACCAGATTTTTATTTCCATGAGAAAATCACACACAAGAGGCACAGGGACACACTGCAGGAATATGATGAAATCATCCAAATACGTCTTTTGTGGCAATGTGAAGTTCAGTAAAACAGTTCCTACGAATCTAATAACTTGTGGCTGGGCGTATGTAATTTGTCACCCTTAATATTTTCCGCTCTGTTGTATATGGCTCAGTTTTGCATACTGATGAAATTTCATACAGTTGCCTTCAGTCCTAAATGACCAAAAATCCATCTTAAATTATGGTAACAAAGGCTATCCTGCAGGTACCTGCGTCTGTGCTATTATCTCAACCCCCTGCAGGTAAATCGAGAATCATTCTTGCTTCATCACTGAGATGCCGCAGATGTGAAATTAAAATGGATTTTTCATGTTGCAGTGCCATGTGATTCTGTCTCTAACAAGCTGCATATACTGTACAATCAGCCCATTTAATCATAATAATCTTATAATGTTAAAACAAGACCATTTGAGACAAGTTATATGTTGCAATTAATATGTGTCATATAAAAAGATAAGGCCTTGTTAATGTATACCAACAATGAGCTCATTTCAATCTTATCTGTTTTAAGTCCCCCTGCAGTCGGAAATGTTTTTCTCATAGTCACTTGACTTTGATGTGCAGAGGTGGGTGGAGTTGAGAGGATGGATCTGTTATTCTCGTGTTAAATTTAGAGTTTAACACTTTTGTGTACTAGCAGGATTTTTAGAGTATTGCAACTCATTTGGAAGCCAATCTAATATGCAACTCATGCTGATGCTGTAAGGTCACAGTTAGGTCACTTCACCCTGTGTTAGTTTCCCTTTTTTTAATTTCCTTTTTCCTGGTATGTGCACAATGGTAGGGAAAGGTAGAGTCTGATGCACTCCGCTGAGGACACAAGGTCACACTGACCTGTGGTAGGTTCAGAGGTTCACAGTATAAGAATAATGACTGGGGTGTAATGCCTGTGGTACACTGCAAGCAAACAGCTGCTAATGCATTGGTGGCTTGGGCGGGGTGGAGTAGTGTGCAGGCAGCAGTAGCTGTCGTCTGACTTTTTTTATACTTCTTTTTTTCATCTTCCAGTTGTTATTTTGTTTGGTTGTTGTGTCCTCACACCAGGAGCAGTAATGAGCAGGTTGTACATGTGGTTCCACCTTAAAATGATTATTATTGGCCTTGGTCAGGGCCAATTAAAAAAAAAAAAAAAAGCCACTGGTTTTATATTTTAACTGCATTCCCACTTGGTTCTGTAAGCTTCCTGTAGATCTGAGAAGTGACTAGGGAGGCTTTCTTAAGCAGGTTTGGTGAGTGAAGCTTTTTTTTGGACACTCAAACTACACTGGGCTTTCAAGCCAACAACAAACCGGTAGAGTGAGTTTTACATGTTTTTGGCTTAAATGAAAAGTGTGTTATAAGAGGAATAAGAAAAGGTCTTAGTAGAAATCACAACAATGGGATTTTGATTAATGAGAAACATTCATTTTTGTATTGACCATTTAAAAGACTATTAAGATTGCCACTCAAGCGTTGAGCATTAATTATAAAAGCAGGCCTACATAAGCTTCCATGAAATTTAATGAGCATTGTAAAGTCTAAAGTAATGAAAGGAGCTTTGTAGAGAGTCAGGTGGTAAATAAAGTCCTGAAGCGCCGGCCATATCCCATGCCAAGTTTATTTTCAGTGCACATACTGATGATACCTTCTATCTTCTCTCAGAAATTATTGTTATTCATACACACTCACCGCTCACAATTATTAAAACTGCCGGGGAAATAATGACTAATTCTCACTGAATATAACTAATAATAGACTATCGCTTCTTTTTAACCATTAGATTTTCTCTGCAGCACATTTAGGGATGGCAGTGTGTGGTGTTCTTTTAATAATAAAAAAAACACCTACCTCACACTGATGTGAAACACAGACAAAAATACTTTCCTCATATTTTCCTGTACAACCATGTCAACGCAATTAGGCAAATGATATTAGAGCAGTTGCAGCACAGCCAGGTACATTAGACCTGCTGTTGGTCATCAGTGATGCTTTACCACCAGGAAGCACAAACAGACTGAGAGCTGCGCACTCGCTGGGATCCACACGTTCGCTCTCATCAGCCTTTTAAATGCCATTAGAGTTCATCTTAGACAGATGCTGCTGATGTGATTGCAATTAAAGAACTACTTTGGTGCAGGTGGACGACCACAACACATCACACCAGCCCAGATGCCAACGAGTAACGGAAGCTCTCAGATAGCTCTGCACATGAGCTCATGTTGTCACTCTCCATCAGGTCTCCATGGCAGATTAGTAAATATTCCCGACACACAGGATGAGCCTATGAATGCCATGTGTTTTGATTTTTCGGATGATTCCCTCAAGACGAACACAAACACCGTCATGACATCTATTATGTGAGAAATCCTGGTTAAGTATTCATGAGTTTACAATTCCTGACATCAACCATGAATGTATGAACAAGAGGCAAAGATACAAAGCTTCTGAAGGCTCATAACTCCTCACTGCCGCCTCTCTTATCAGCCCTGTGTGACACTGCGAGAGCCCATAGGTCCCTTCTCAAGCTATATCAGCTATATTGATCTATTAACTTTGCATTCATCAATCACAAGGTTAAGGCAGTGATTCAGATAACATCAGCATACTCTGTCCTCAGCCCAGAGGGATCTGGCATTATGTCACCTTTGTTTGTAGGAGTTACACATCATCTCAGTCCACACAGAACCAAGAAACAAGAGGAGGCTTTTGCAAGAACTGGTCAAACAGTTTCATATTTCAATGACGAGGTCTCTAAGGAGGAGTAAAAAAAATGACACTGCATCTTTGATGAAGATTTCCTGCTCTCAGGAGGCTCACCTGTTTTCTATTAACACTCCTTCACATTCTACCACAAAGGGCTTTTGCCAAGGGGCTTCCAGCCCAATCAATGATAGCACTAATTGAAATATTATCTCTTGTGCTTCACACAAATGCCCAGTCAAGCCCCCAATAATGGCACACAGATTATTCCACAGACCACGTGCTTGCTAACCACTAACTCGAACATCTGCTCCGAAATTGCAGCCATGCCGCTGCACTAGTTTAACACCCCCTGTACACAAATACTCAACTCCCAACTGTGACGTCTCCCTGCTGTTAATGCATGAGGATAGGCCTTATCACAGTGTGCTGAAGTGAAGGATCTGGGCAGGTGAAGGTGTATGATGGATGTGGGTATCTTCTGGCTGCTCACCTAAATTATATATCTGTTTGCCTCTCTTGAGATTTCAAATCAGATAAAAAGAACATATGGAAGATTTAGGAAAGGATCTCTGGCTGTAAATGCTCCTGAAAGGCTGGAAAGTCTCCACAATCAAGTGGATAAAGAATAGCAGCAGGAAACAGGTTGATTGTATCAGCAGTGAAGGAGGAAGAGGGATATTCTGTGCGCTCGGAGAAAGCCATTACACATTCTAGACACAAGACTACAGGTAAGCTGATTATGATGCAGACAATGGAATGTCCCATATCATGTCAAGCCCACTATGATCAGGTCAGATGGCAGGATGGAGATCTTTTCTTCATTTCAGGGTTCATGTTGAGGATAGCATCCATTATTTATACTGGACCACATTTCTTTCTTGCTCAAAACTGTTGTTTCAATTTATTTCATTATCCTCTGGCTACTCAGCCAGACTGGTTTGGGTGCTCCCTCCCTTGGTTACAAGAATAGTCCACTAAAAAAAATGAAAATACCATTTCCCATTAAAGTTTTCACGTGCAGTACCAAAACTCTCCCAGGGCTGGGGATGGGAATGGAGAACTGGTTCCAAATTGTCCAACACTTTGTAATTGTACGTCCCGGGGCCAGTCAATTCCTATTATCGATGCCTGCACGTTTTTCAGAGCTGCAAGGGCCCCGCCTCCCCCCAGTGCTGAAGTGGCTCACGGTGTTTGATGAGAGACTTTGATGGGAGGATGAAGCCAGGCAAACACCATCAGAGTGAATTGCAGGAACAACAGTCAGGTGAACTGGTTCTGTCCAAGTTAAATGTCAGCAGGTTACAGTGGGCTAACAACAAATGCATCTCTCTGGGCATTGTGTCTCTCTCTGCATGTTGCTTTTCCAACCACTTCCAGAGCCGTTCTGTGACTGTTCCGAGAGTCAAAGTACTATTTGTTATGTTTGATAAATGCCAGAGGGCGACAGTGTCTTTAAACTGCAGCTCGTAAAAGATAATTGTACCTATTGAAATGTGTGTTTTCCTGCAGCTTCTGTAGGGACCACTTCAGACAATACATGGTGCACATCATTAGAAGATAAGACAATCACTATCCTGTCTCCCAGTCAGGAACTTTGGTCTAATGCAAGATGGAATGACATTAACTATTGATTAAATATTGAATTTAAAATACTGATTAGCTGAGCATGCTGGTAAATTTGCACATCTCCCAGTAAATAACAACCATCTTGTCTCCAGCCACGCCATAAAATATGTAATATTTTATCAGAGCACATTTTGGAACTTGGCCTGCTTTTTTTTCCAAACAGACAATTGATTATGAAGTGTTGACTTAATCAATAAAGAAGTGGTTGAATACAACCAATAATAGCAATTTTCATCTTCAGTGAAAAAACACAACTGCAGTGGCTCCAGTATTCAGTGGCCAACACTGCAACACTGTGTCCCGAGCCTGATGAGTGAATTTTGACAGTTGTCAGACACAGCTGCTCGGTCCTCTATGAAAAAACATGAAGCAAACAGACCCCTCTGTACAAGCTGTTCAAGGTGCCTTTAGTCCATCTCACTGTTCTGTATAACAGATATGAACACACACATGTACACACATTTCTCACAGAGATACACACTGTGCTGAGTGCAAGCTGTGAGTTTTTCAAGGAGGTAGCATTCCTCAGACGCGACAACCTGGTGAATGGACACAGTCTGAAGTCACTATCCCTGTTGCTTATTAATCAGCCCCCCCTGGCAAAGACCTCTGTAGCCACTGAGTCACATGATCACCTCACTGCAACTTAGGAAACTATGTGGGCCCTCTCAGTAAGCTTTGCCTTCACTTTTGTGCAACTGTAGGTATAGTCGCTGCGTGATGACACTGCATTATTTGTCATCCAAGAAGTTCAACCGAAGCCGTGTGCAAACTAAAGACTATATTCAGCACATTTCCATCAGCTGCAGTATGAAAAATAAACAAAAATCAGATTCAGAGAGCATTTTCTGTCCGTGACTCATTTACACCGCAACATTTACCTGCTTTTCAAATATCAGCATTTCAGAAATTTCCTCTACGATAAAGTCTGTCTGTCTGTCTGTCTGCCTGTCTGAGCATGTCAGGAGGGAAAGGTAGAATTCATTATAATTTAACAATATGTAAGTGTAGCGTTTATCTCAGCATCTCCTGAGATTTCTTGTCCTCCTCTGCCTAGGTGTAGCTCTAAAAGCCGTCAGTGACCACAAACTGATTATAGACACAGTCTAATAATGAGCAATTTGCTCAGGCCCACATCGAACAATTACAACCAACTTTCTACAAGCCAGAAATGATTTGTTTGTGGAACTAGGAAAATACCAAACACACACTAACACAGGGGAAAGAAAAAAACTAAACCAAACAAAAGCAACAGTTACAGCAATACTACAGAAATAGAAAGCAACACGGAAATTGCTTCCCACAACAGGAATGAAAAAGACAACTGGATAACAATTACCTCCAATTTGCAATTTGCCTTTTCAGAAAACAAATAATGCCTCTTGCTGTTTCCATGAAACAGGCAAAGTAGCAATTTCACATCTGTGGAGTAACAATTCTCAATTACAGACACTCATCATCTCATAATATCTGTAATTTCCTTAATATTACATTGTGATGGTAAGCACCATGAACTTTAATTGAAAAAAAATATTAAGCAAAAAAAAAAAAATCATATCCATGACAACCTCTTGATTCGACTGGGGACAGCAATAACACAAAGATGGCTGCTGGTGATCAGTCTTTCATCCTTTTGCTTCGTCCTGTATTTTTTTCTTATTTCATGGATGTCAAGTCCAGATATTTCCAACTTATGTAGAAGTATACCAATTTTACCTGCAATATCACACTCAATAGACCAGAATGCAACGCAGCCATGAGACAGTCTGTATCTCCAGTGCAGCATGCGTCACAAAAGAAACTCTCTTGCTCATTCCCACCCTACAACTATTGTTCTGTCTTCCAGTGCACTTTTTTTTTTTTTAATCAACATCCATCCATTTGCACGTACTGTATGTGCAAGAACTTAAATACAGGGTTTGTAATTATCAATGCGAATTCAATTCATTCAGTTCATACAATGAGAGAAAGAGCCTACAGCTTATTCTGTAGCTCTTTGTTTCTACTTTGTAACATACAATGGGGGTTGATAGGTTGATATTGTGTTTGGCCGCACGCACATGCACGCACACACACACACACACACCCTAAATGACAGAGACTGACAGACAGGACTGGTGAGAAGAATTATGTGGATGTTCTTCATGGTCTACCAGCGCACCAATGCAACAGGATTGCTAGTGGTGCTCCCTATGGTCAGTCCGACTATGACAGACAAGAGAGAGCGAGAGAGAGAGAGAGGGAGCGAGAGAGAGAAAGAGCAGGGCAAGAGATGCACCGATTTCATTTTCTTGGTCAATTCTGATATTTTTTTTCTAAGAACTATGATTAAAAGCTACAAAAACATTTGGCAGCTTTTCTGTCATGGACAAACTTATTGTATATTCATAATAAAACATTAACTATTCGCTGTAAACTGACCAGATAACGGACTCTCAGCTCATTTCACACTTCTTCAGTAGATGAATATTAGAGGGTGTGGACACAGGTCAGTGAGGCAGCCGTCAGGGACGAGTGAGGTCAGTGAGTGTTGGTCTCAGCTGCTTTGCTTTTGCTGACCAAGTTGGTTGTTCTGAATGTTTGCTTGTTTGTCCACAGTTTACCTTGGCCACGCAAGTGTTACAAGTTTCACTTCATGAGCGCACAATGTGAACCATATCCAATCATGCCGAGGACCGTCCGTTTCCAATGACCAGCAAATCAATCACTGAATGGGGAACACTGCAGCCACGGCTTCATAACTTTTGTTAGAAATAGCATCAAAACTGTTGCTCTAGTCTCTCAAGAGAAAATGATTTGATTTGTTTTTATTGAATGATTTTACCCACCAAAGTTACTGGGGAGAAGAAGAGAGAAAACTGACCGACACCAATAACATTTCTGAAACTCTTCAAAAAAAAGCTCTGTGCCCTTTACAGTAACATCACCATGACAACAAATCTGAGGAGTCACCTGTTAGTCAAAGTAAGGCCCTGAAGATCATACAAAGAAGGCAGCTTGCATTACATTTAAATTATTTTGAAAGCATTACGTGTTTGTGCACATTCATTCAAACTTTATATGTATAGCACAGGATCATGGTTCCGTTTGGAGAGGGGTAGGATAAATCCTTATCTGCGGTAAAAGTAGATAAAGAAAGTTCAGGGAAAGTGCATCAGAAAAATAGATCGCACTGCTTCATATTGAAATGCAGTCTCCAACGCATCTTATTGTGTTTGTGAGCTTGAACTCTGACTCTCCAGCTCGGAGGCTGTTACAGCACCTCATGGCCAATTTACATGATATTCATTTATAACATTTTGATATGAGGCCGCTGTACACAGATGGTGATATCTACCTGCCATTGTCTGCCATCTGCCTGCTCTGCTCCGACATTCTGCAGCATGACTTCATGTGGACTGAGCATCGGGGGGGGGGGGACACAAACACTGACTTTTTTTTTTTTTTTTACAGCAACAGCTCTGCCTCTTATTCCTTGAGATCCCTACTGAATAGCTGTAGCCCTGTGATAAGAAAAGAACACACTCTACCCATCAACAATGATCCCAATGTCTTTAACAAAAGGCTGCATACAACAAGCACACCACAGCTCCCTAACCACCGCCCCTATCCATCTCTGCTCTCTCAGCTGGTCATCCAAGAACAGCTGTTGCTCCAAATTTCGATCTAACCGGCTATAATTCTGGTCTTTGGCTGACAGGGGCTGATGGAGGAAGGACAAGGGCACAATGCACAGGCCTGCAAGGGCCTCGGCCAAAAAAACCTCAAGAGTTTGCGCTGCACCCTAGCAACACAGCCAGCACTGTCTTCTCCCAGCCACATACAGAGCGAGAGGGAGGGAAGCACCCCGCTTAGACAATGAGGCTGCCTCATTACCAGTGTTTATCTTAAGCTGGATTAATACTCCAGTAAGAAATGCCCTTCTTTTCTTCACAAAGAAAAGAA
Source organism: Caranx ignobilis (assembly GCA_021432705.1). Taxonomy (NCBI): domain Eukaryota; kingdom Metazoa; phylum Chordata; class Actinopteri; order Carangiformes; family Carangidae; genus Caranx; species Caranx ignobilis. The sequence goes on from MU269980.1 coordinate 4,739,388, forward strand.
CACGTTCTGCTTCTTTTGGGGCAGTTTCATACTGGAGTGTTTTGCTGTATTTAAAATTTCTTTTGTTCTTTGTTTTTTTTTTCCACAATTTTGTTTCCTTTTTGCAGAAACACAGAGAAAAACACCCACTGATGTCAGCGTTTGATTGCTTACCACCTACCCTTCACATGTTGGAATCTGTTCACTCTGTTCTCGTGGAGGATGATCAACTGTTGGGGTTCAGATCCCACCTGCTTTCAGGAAACGTTCTGAAGTGACTTCCATATTCAGTCCGCTCACAGAAACACTACGACCAGCCGCATAAAGCCAAGATCCACTCTTTGTTGAGCTGCATTAACTCCACAGCTTCACCTTGCAGGAAATACGAAAGGATGTGTGCAAACTCAGTTCAGGCACAAATTCCTTGCACAACTCAACTTTTTTTTCATGTGTGACTCTGGTGTCAAGTATGAATCAATTCTGTCATGGCGGATACACACAACTGCCTGCGACAAGCATATTAGATGTGAAAAAATAAAGCAGGACTGAATCCATCGCGGGGCACTGTAAAGCTGACCTTGACACATCCACAAATGTTTTTCCCAGCATTCATGAGAAAGCCAAAGGACAGTGTTACACTGATATACACTGCACAATGTCGATTGCCTCGTGGAAGTTGTTAGTGTATAAAAAATGAAAGAAAGCAAAAGCAGTATGGAGGCAGGGTCCACTTTGGACCCAGCCTCCCACCTTCTGTTCAGTAAGCTGACGCAGCCCCGCAGCAAATTTAGCCTGCGGCTCATCCCCTAGAGGAGCTCTGAGAAGCGCTTCAAGCACTTGCTCGTGTCGACTGCCATCCAGATGTACAGTGCTTGCTGCCACAGTGGCTCCAGCCTCAGCCAGCCAGCTAACGGAGCGCTTCAGCCCAGGAGCTCCTTACTGTCTCTATCAATCGCTCCGGATTGTTTCTCGCTGCTCCTGTGATCTTCCCTGCTCTCTACACCGACCCACCAGCCTCCCCATGACCTGCACAGCGCTCTGCATATCTCTGCACACATCTGTGCATGAGCCAAACACAAATACATTACTTCTCTCATAACAGTCAGAGTGTTTACATCCTATGTTCAAGTCTTATTATGATCAGGTCAGATTAGAGCAGCTATGTTAACAGATACTTGCTATTTTAAAAACAGATCCACAGTCTTGACAGCATAGTTGGCAGCAAAACCTCTACTGCTATGAAGGGGAAAGGGGAAGGTGCCGAAGAGGAAATATTAACTTTTTACATGACTAGTGCTGACTTCTAGCAGTAGATGCTGTTTCCACTTTGCATCATATTCCTGGTTTTAAAAATGACCCGGATTCAGATGTGCAGCACTAAAGAAACTCTGTCACTGCTCTTATTGTATTAGCAAAGTGCAACACACAATGAATTCAGGAAACATCAGCTAGGCTTGGTCCATTATTCAAAAATGTACTGTATAATAAGGTGTAAGAAAATACATAGGTGTAAGAAAATACAGCGAAACATCACAGTTTGAGAATCCAACCAACGGTAAATCCATTTTTCAGATACCATGATGCAGAAGGTTGGAAGAACTGTGAAATACAAATGCAAGTGCAGCTCTTCTAAGTCTGTAGGCATAAAAATAAAATGTAACATGCATAGAACACTGTCTGTTCTTTGTATTATGAGATTAAAAAAGAAAAACCACAATATATTGCCTTGCTTACACTGCCCCACTATATCCCAGTATCACCACCCTGCAGGGCATGGATCATATCGCCTGATCTTCACTACACACAGCCATGTTGTATAATATAATGCTGAAATTGGCTTCTCATTGTCATGTTTCAAATGAGAACAGTGATGGAAAAGTAACCAAGAACATTTGCTCAAACAGTTTTCAAGTAGCTGCTCTTTGCTTGTCTGCTCGTATTTCAATAGAAGTGTAGTTTATGACTCCACTCCAGATGCTTTGGTATTCTGAAACACATCTGATAATATCTGCCAAAATTTATGATGACTGGACAAAGGGTCAGTGAGTTCATGACCAATTCCCTGTCAAGCCCCGCCCTTCATGGACTTTATTGGTCAATATCTTGAAAATTTAACAGGATATCTATAAGATTTATTCAACTCTCCTGTAGAATCTGTCTGGCTCACTGGAAATTGAGCTGATGCTGGGTAATAATAATATAACAACAACAACAACAGCAAAGATGATGATGATGATAAAAAAGCAATACTAAATGCGATTCAATAAGCAATTTGATAAAACGCAGCAGTATGAGAGCTGCACTCGTACCCCGCCTCCCTCTGCTCACCTGTAAATCAGGCTATTTCAATTCATTTCTGATTTATTGTCCTCTATATGTTTTGGGGGTTTTGTTTATTTGTAATCTTATCAAAATTTGCCTCCTTCCTTATCTGTGCCCAATTCTCTTCCTGCAATGACCCAATTTCCCCATGGGCAGCATTTAAGTTTCATCTAATCGAATCTAACACATCTCTGATTCTGTATGAGATCGGCTGATATGCAAATGACTTCAGCGCAATTTCATTGCTGTCTGAAGAATGGATTGGACTCAAAATGGGGAGAAAAGGAACAATTTTTCCAGGTGTATTATAAGCAGACGTTTTAATGGTGCAGCGGTGGCACGGCACACCGTCTCGCTGGCTGCTTGTTTCTGCGGTAATTTGTGTATTTTTCTAAATATTGTCAGGTAAGCAAAGGTCTTCTTTCATTTGGCACTGCTTCTTGCCTGCAAAATAATGACTACACTACTTTGCAACATAAGTAATAATATATGGTATTGACAGTGACAGTATGCACTGGATTCCATTAAGTGGGGTTAAAGCAAGCTCTCTCTGGTCTACCAAACCACAGTGAGTGAGTCATTTGATTAATTCTATATCTCTTACCACTGACACATCTCAAATACATAATTAGGTTGAAAAGTGCAAAGACTCGGCGACCCAGTTTTTTCTGAATTTCATCTGCTTAAATAGTGTGCCACGTAACATCACACTTTAGTTTACCAGTGTCGTTCATGCTGTTCAGTGAAATACTAATTTTGCAGAGCTGAGGATGGAATAAAATATGGTAATAGAGACAGTCCTATACAGTATGAGCACTGGTATAAAAAAGAAGAAGTAGGAATTGCTAACTCTGGAAACATAATGATCAGTGAGGTAAAGCTGTGACCTCATCTGTTTGTGTTGATCAATCATAGTCTTTGATTCCTTCAGTGCCTTTAACACCATTCGTCCTTCCATGGTGAGGAAGAAAATGACTGCCACACAGGCTGATGCTCTTCTGGAGTCCTGGGCCATGGACTTCTTTACCAGATGACCCCAGAGCTGCACAGTGATGAGCCATACTGGGCCTACACAGACCACTCATGTCCGCTCTTTACCCCCTGTCCACATCAGACTTCAGGTCAGACACAGGGACCTGCCACCATCAGGGGGATGATGTGTCAGAGGGTCAAAAAAAGATGGAGGAAATGGTACAGGATAAAAGAAAAATTGGGGGCTCCACTTTGAAAGTGGAGCAGAAAGGGTCAGAGCAGTACAGCCTTCAACATGGGCTTCACCATGTCGCAGATGTCTAACAGCTCCATCTTCTACTCTGTGGTTTGCTGGGGCAGAAGCTCCAGGACAGCAGAGTACCAACAGACTCAACAAATGATTCAGTCCTGGGGCTGCATGTGGTCTCAGAGAGGAAAGCTACCGTCACACACAACATCTCCCACCCTCCACCCAGCGCTCTGGTTGACCAGAGGAGTGTGTTCACACAGATTCAGAGAGCCAAAGAGCTCCAGTGGCTGCTACAACAGCTGCTTCCTTCCACTAACAGCTTCCACAATCTACTGCTAATTCATGTTCAAATTGATGCAAATTACTGAAGCCTGCATCTTCATCAGAGCTCTGCTTTTAACCACCGTTAACATCCACTGCTTGTTCTGCTAACGATGAATTTACTGTTTGCATGTTTCCATTTTTGCAGTGATTTTATTGCGCTCCACCTCACACTTGTCTTTTGTTAGTTCAATTCCACCTCTCCATGCATTTTTAAATGTTGCTGTTTTACTCTTTTACTAATTTACCCCTTGTTTCAATTGTGAAATCTGAACAGAGCAATTTTCTTGTGCAGCTCAATAAAAGCTTTCTTCTGTTTATGATTCCTGCCTTCAACATGCATTTATGCAAGTCTGTACCATAGGGGCTGCTGGCCAAGTGAAATACAGTGAGGTGATAAAGAAACCATCCCCCCCACTGCTCCCTCCTTCATTGATTCATCCACTTCATTCCTCTGTTCACACTCCTATTTAACTGTTTGCTTTAGACGTCAGGGGACATTATCATGGGAGCACTTCACAGCATCAGTCTTCTCTCCAGTGTCCATTTTCTCATCCAATGATCAAGGAGCTGGAACAAAGGCAAAGGTAACTATACAATAAACTATACAAGGACGAGGGCTGATAAAGACGCCCTTTTTCATTCACCTTAGTTGGCCTTTATTTGCATGTTTTAAGCGCGACTCTATCCGGCCACAATCTACTTATTGGATTGAATTTTTAATGTCAGGTGTAAACAAGGTCAGGAAGACTGAGCTGCTTCACTGCTCTCTGCTCCAACAGCAAGCAACTCTTGCCTGCACGGCTTAACTTGGATGACCTGACCACGCAGTCAATATGGATTAAGAACTAATGCTTAATCAACTTTGCAGCAAAGACCTCCCGTCCGGCAGATTTACCATGCGCCTGTGTGATCCGCGGGCAGCAGGAGCCACGAGCGCAAAAAAAAAAAAAAAAGGACAACTGCACAGTGCAGGTGCGTTTAAGTAGCTACAGAGAGCTGTGTGACTGGAGGCTGGAGAGGCACAGTGATCAATGACATTAGTTCTGTTCCTCTTCACACATGCAAAATGCACAACTGAAGCAACACTGATAGCTGCTGCTGAGAATGACCTATGCAGGATTAAACTTTGACAGAAGAAAAGAGGCTGCAGCCGAATATAACCCGTGTAAAAATACATTCACTTTGAGACACGCCACTGGCACCAAGACAGCTCAACTGCACTTCACTAATCGCTTCATTTAAGCTGCGGTTTAGATGGCCAGCGTCGGACCGAAGACTGTCCGCGACATGCAGAAGCCACTTAGTAAACTGACAAACAGGCGCATCCGACCAGAGCCGAAGGCGGCGATAACAAGTGCTCCAAGGAGAACAAAATCCACCACTTACCTTGCTCCATCAGCAGGATGGTCATCCCGACCAGCATAGCCCAGTACAGAGGATTCTTCATGTCTACCGATGCGCTTGTCTGCCGTGTGGTGTCGTCAAGGAAAAAATAGCCTGCGAGTCTCTGAAAATCCCGAAAAGTGCTTTTCTTCAAGTCCGCGGTCCTGCTGTCTGCCTGTAAAGCATCCACCAACGCTGCGCTCCACAAAGTCCCTCCTTCAACTGCGAGGTTATTGGCAGCGCTGCCACGGGCAAGGTGACGGCAATCAACGCGGCCACTTCCGGTCTGCCCTCTGTCAATGTAAGGACACCCCGGTGCTTCACGCTGTCCTGGAATCAGAGAGTGGGAGCGGTGCTTTTAATTTGAAGGAGAATTCCACCGACTTCCTGTCCGGACCCGGTTGTTTGTGTGGAGCTTGACGTGGCGATTAGCGGAGACTTCTTGAGGAGGCGCTGCCCTCCCGCAGTCCATCCACCTCATTTACTCACTTATCGCGGGTATTTATCTTCATTCTACATATTAAGTGCGAGCAGAGCTGTGACGCAGGAGCTTCGCGTCGACTTCATCTCAGGAGTTTGATTTATTTATTTGATTTTATTCAGCGTCCTGTGGAAGTCAGCTCTAAGTGGACTCCTCTGCCACTCATTAACATGGCTCATTTTAATGAGCAACAAGTTGAGCAGAGATTCTCAGCCCAAACACACGGAATCAAAACAGAATCAGAGGCATCACAGCTTGAATATTGGGAAAATATTTGTGCTATCGTTGGTTTTTCTCTCTGTTTCTGTCATATCCAGTTTTTCAAAAGGCTCACTCTTGTGTTGAACTGCTCCATACATCTTAACAGCCTGGATGCCATGTAATTTCAGCTGTCTGCATGTGTGTGTAGTGATCATTAACTCAGCCCCTGGACTTCTCTCATCTTCTATCATACGTAGGCTATTTGACATTTGTAATGAAAAGTTGCAGCAAATAATAAGAATAAAAAGTAACTCCACTTTGTGTGATCCTCTGCACCAGCACCTGCATTCAAATGAAAGGTCTAGGTCAGGCATGTCCAAACTGTTCCACAAAGGGCTGAGTGGCTGCAGGTTTTCTTTCCAACCAAGCAGCAGCACACCAGACCTGACTCATTGAATCAACTGATCTCAGTCTTCAGACAGCTGATTGGTCAAACTGTGTGCTCTTGATCGGTTGGAACAAAAACCTGCAGCCACACTGGCCCTTTCCACTTTGTGGAACAGTTTGGACATGTCTGATCTAGATCAAATGCTCCAGCCTCAGAGGCCCTGTCAGTAACACTGGGTGACCTGATCACAAGTACACATGTGACACACACATCCGCACCCTCACACCACATTCAGACCTGGTCTGTGCAGCATATGGCTACATTTGTGTGTGTGTGTGTGTGTGTGTGTGTCTTGGCCACACTGAAACCTGCACTCAGCTGGTGTCTGCTGTGATTCAGGTGACAACATTTTTTTCAGTAGATTAAATCTTAGCTGTGCCAAGGTGTGAGAAAAGTCCATTCCTGACGTCACTCACAAACAACCACAAACTGCACATCATGTAAGCTGTGTTTGTGCATGAAAATTATAAAAATTTAGAAAAGCCCGCATTGTGCATCAAACACACTGGGTGATTTGGTTTGCCTGGAAGACTCCAAGAAATAGTCTTAGTCTTGTTGGGATTTCTTCTGCTCCTCTTAAGTATCAGACGACACAGTGTAAAGTGTTGCTTCCTCCTGTTGCTTAAAAAACAACAATGCATTAGGTCTCTGCAAATAGAAATAATCTATGCATTTATGTGCATATAGAGCGGGGAATGGAGATCTGGTAATAAGCAGTGACTGTCTCGAGATTCACAGATCTCAGATCACCCAGGATGCCTTTTAATACCAGGTGTGAACAGGGAATTGAATTTAAAATCAAACAGCAGACGAGTGGTCCCAAACCCACACTGAAATCCTGATGTATTTGCCATTTAAGCCCATTTTTCCGAATTCTGACAAGATGTTAATAAAAAGTAAAACTCCCTCTGACAGGCAGCAAAGGGAAATAAAGAGGAACAGCGGCTTGTTTTCCTGGTGCCATCAGTGGTCATAAAATAAAAATTCTAAACTCGTCCATGAATTCATGAATTCCCCCGTCAGAAGGTATTTCTGTCTGTAAAACACAAGAAATAGTTCACAGACTGTTTGACAATTGCAATCCATCATTTAAAATACAGGCAAGTGTATTAAAGCAGCGGCTTGTTTTCCTATCAATACAACACAGACACTATAATGGCAGTTTGTCAAAAGTTGTCCCATTCTGCCATAATAAAGTTTAGTCCAACACCAGAGATGACAGATTTCAATTCCTCACATAAACAATGTACTTTATGTGTCCCGTCCATCACATTACACTCCTGCCATTTTTTAAACATGCACTATTTTCCTGGCTTCATGTTGATACAATGTGTTACACTACTGGTTTGGTTGTCTTTGATCTGCACGTTACTGTAACAGTATCTTGACAAAGCATTGATCCATTAGTAGTTGATGGTGTAAGAAAAGGCGCATGTGGCAATATGATCCTCTTTGATGGGTTGCTTCCCCTTATCATTGATACTGATTGATATAAATTGTGGAACGGGAGGAAGTGAACTGGCATGCAAAAAAAAAGTGAGAACCACTGATCTAATTCAACTTGTCTGACAGCCATGTCCCTGGATGACACTGCATGTCACTACAGTGATGGTCTATTTAAATGAGTGCAAGCTCACAGTCACTCCTCTGCTGTTTCTGTCTGTTACCTCTGACTCTGCTCTGTCTGGACCGTGAAGCCTCTTTATCTCTGATTTAATTCCACTGGGGAGGTTATTTTGCAATGCAATTCCTTCATGTTACTTATCATGCTGCGAGGTGCGTTTGTGCTGTTATTTTTGAATTGCCACAACAGGAAGCAGCCCAACAGACACGCAACCAAGTTAAATTATAACCTCCAGTCTCCGGTACTATACAGTAGGTGCTTGTTAATGCAGCCTCCATTTGTTTTTTTAAGATGTGGTTATGGTGCTCAAGGGGATAGGGTTAGGGATCAGTGCTGCATGAAATCTCTTTGGAGCACATTTCCACCCCACTGCCTCATGGGATATGTTGTTTTCAATACGTAAAGCCTTGGTAAAAGTGCTTAGAGTCATTTATTTAGTTTAGCTCTGTCAGTGAATAATTGATTATTGCCATTAATAATAGTCAAAAATCAATTAAAATATATTTACCAAAATCATAGCAGATTAGAAACGTGCAATGAAAACAGTAGGGTTGGTGTGCACCCCTCCTCCTCTGCTCTCCACAGATGAACAACACTGGGTCAAAGCAAAACTGAGGACACAGTTGAAAACTGTTGTGGAACGGCTGTAAACAACTGTCAGTGGAAAGTAGCTTAAGTAGCTAAATGTCACAAGATGACGGATACAATGATATTCATGATGTCACTGCCTTATCAGCATCCAGCCCACAGTGTCAGCTGGTTTCAGCTCTTCATCTGTTTGCTTCTCTGCTTCACTCACATAAACAGCACTCAAATGCAGCTAAGTTCACAACAAAGCTCTTCTCAGTCACATGTTTGTTTGAATATTGTTAGAAAATAGACAAAGTTTGAAATATTTTTTCTTCTGCTATTCTTCTGCACCTACACTCATAGAGAAAGGAGTTACAGTTTGTACCAAGTATTTCACATGTGCTTTGTCCTTTGAAGTTATCACAGCAATCACACATGTAATAATAAACAAGTCCATTACCACTCCATGCCCAACCACACAGTGTCAACTATGCCTGAACTGCACAGGATAATACAATGAAATGCTTCCATACACACGGAGGGAAGCCTGGTAAACAATAAAGGCCTGCTAATGCATAGGGACATTTCTAGGAGTTGACATGCAAGTTCCAGGACTGAAGTCATAGTCTGACTGAAGTCATTTTTCCGGTGGTTCTGTTTCTAACACCACTACCTGACTTGCTGCAGACACCAAATTTGAACATTTCTTGTTTAATAGTAATGATAAGACAATTGCTCTGGGTAAAACTGACATCTGCAGGATAGCTGTGAATTCACAATGGTGAGAGTGTTAAATTACCACTTTATTTCTTTTTTTCTTTTTTACATTTTATTTGACTTCCATAATCTTTGGCCCCTTGTGTAGTCTGGGTAATAAACCAGCAGCCTAGAATGACTTACTCAAATCTTGACTTTCCCATTTTGAGCTGGTGACACGTTTGCTGCAGGTCTGACAGCGCTGACTGCAAAGCATTGAACGGGCTCCCATATCCAAAAACATGCTATAAGAAACCCTGCTGTATACAGCAGGCAATAGAAAATGCTTAAGACATTGGTAAGTTAAATATGTGGGTTCTCTAGCCTCCCACAGCTCATTAGGTTGATTGGAGACTCAAAATTTCCCATAGGTATGAATGTGAGTGTATGTATATGTGTGTGTGTGTAGTTCTTGTGGTCTCTGCATGTTGGTGTTGTGATGGACCAGGGACCTGACCAGGGTGGAACTGACTACAGCCCCCTGCAACCCTGTGTGGAAAGCAGATGGATGGATGGATGGATGGATGGATGGACGGATGAATGGATGGATGGACAATCTGAAGTACACACATAATATACATATCATTTCTCATCCGCCCCTTCTGATTCTTGTAGATTATGCCATTGGTAATTATGATAGAGTATGCCGCTGCATTTCAGAGTGCCTCTTATACATGACTGCTGACTGAGCTGTCAGCCAACATGGTGATCAAGTGGAACTGCTTAAAATATAAGTACATACTGAAATTAGACACTGAGACGTGTAATGGACGCATTTACTTTGTCTGGATTCAGCTGTGCAGAGGAGCTGCCCACTCCCTCAGTCTCTTTACATCCGCACACAGATAGCAAGGAGGTTTGGGGTTGGTCAGGAATTGAATTATTTACATTGCATGATGAGATTTTTTCCTCAGTTAAAAAGAGATGGGTACAGTGTTATGCATTGTAACACCAGCCGATAGCAGATACAGCCATATACCCACTGGCTGCAGAGAGACCACGCAACAATATCAGTGAACCTCCAGCTGGTCCTTGCTGCAGGGGTTGGGTGGATGTCATTCATAGAGCGTGGTGGACATGATGCCAAACACTGCCAATGAGCATCAACGAACAGGAGGGAACTTCAGTGATTGAAGCACAGGGGGAGAGCCGGGTTTTCTGTTTGTTTCATGAGTCATAGAGAACTGGAAAACTGAAATCTCAGCAGCCAGAAATGTAACAGCACTAACTGGCATTAACCAGTGCATACCAAATAACATTATTCAACTTTATTCAAGTGTCTGATGTTCTGTAAAACACTTTGTCAGGTTTTCACAAATAAGAGCACCCAAATGCAGACAGGAGAACTCTGTTTGACAGACAGCAATGAATATTTATTGAAAAAAGGGGACAAACACAAAAACCCTCTGAACAAAAACCAACGTATCAAAGAAAAGGTCAATGGGCCTAAGTCTCAGACAAACACAAAAAAGGAACGCGATGGGTCAAACTAAAAACCAGAAAATCCAAAGGAAATGAGAACAAGAACCACAGGATGGAGGACGAGACGAACTGGCCACAGGAGGGTAGAACAGGGGAGTAGCTATAAACACACAGACAAAGGAGAGACAATGAGACACAGGTGCAACACATTAGGGCGGGGCAGATGCTCATTAAAGGAGGGAGACACAAGATTACAGGAAGAAGACAGGGGACTCTTCAAAATAAAACTTTAACCAAACCAGCTAATAACACAGCTACTGTAATCATCTGATCCACAGTATAGCAGCAGACATCGCTCTCAAGCTATTAAAGCGCTCTCAGTCACAACATGTACAGTTTATGAGCCTTTTTCCACCATCAAACCATCGACTGGCGAGGACACAAAGGATCCATACGTCAAAAACAGACCATTGTCAGAAGGATGCATTACCAGAGCATGGGTCAAAAGGTCAGCTCCAAAGGGCTCAAGTACTGTAAATGGACACAGGGCAATTAGGGAGTAAACAAGCAAATTCTCCACTCCAGTAATAAGACTACATCTCTGAATTGTTATTTGACTTATGTAACCACCACACAGATGGTTACTATCATTAAGATGTGACCCCTGGACTTCATCTCACACAAACCCAAATTGATGTTTCTACTTTCCTCTCTGTCCCTCACTAGATAATGGAATCATAAAACACAAGGAGGGCTGTTTAAACCATATATTATACTGCTTGACCACTTAACATGTTTTATGTTGAAGGTTTTGAATGACTAATACAGAACCCACAGCTGTATTATGCCTTTTCTCTTTTTAACAGCACCATTTAGTGGAAATCTTGTTGCATTTAATGTTTTATGGGTCATGATGGAAGGTGGATGTGTCATCTCTGCGGGAAAACTCCAGCTGAAACAACGAGAAAGATGGGAACAGTCCTTGAGATGTATGTCAGCCCCAAGGGAGATAAAACCACAGGGATCACTCCTTTTCTTTCTTTCTACTACTATTCTGCATTTTTGCACATGTTTTGCCTTTTTTGTTTTTGTTCAGTCTGTCTTTTGGAGAAACCACCCCAAGAGGAAGTTCCCAGTTTCCAACAAATAACAAAATCTACACCACCACACACACAGTGGCTGAGACAATCTGCACCTTAGTGGTGTAGTCACATGTTAAACAGCCAAAACATTTCAGTTCTGTTGCTCCATTTATCAGAGGTGCATTTACTCAGTAGCAGTCATCAGTTAAGACATTTTATCAGTTAGACTGAGTCATCATCCTGTTGTGTTCCTCTGAAGTGGATTAATAAATAATATAACATATGGCTGGGCTGCCTATGGTCAAATCCTTCTTTTAGAACTGTGATCGTCTGACAAAATCATCAGAGACATAAATTAAAGACAAAGACTGAGCTGTGATCTCAGCTCTATTTACTTGTCCCAAAATGGCACACAGGTGAACCAGTGGTGATAGACTATAGACTTCTTATTTTGTCTCTCTCTCAGCTCACAGCCTCTGTCTGGAATCTACAACCGTTCCTTTATATTATTTGTTCACTTCAACTCCAGAATGTAATGGACTTTTATTAGAGGCAGGCCTTTATGTCTAACTCCCTCCTGTTTGATATGTAGAGTTGGTCACAGTTGATAATACTGTTGACTTCTCTCTCTGCTCGGTGTGTCTGGTGTTTAGTTATTCCTCTGCCTCCTTTAATAGTAATTATACATGTAATGAAAGTAGTTCATGTGCTGTAGAAGAGGTGGGACCCAGTGTATTGTCAGTGCTCCTCCTCTTCCCTGCAGTTCCTGAGCAGCTGAGAACCTCCCAGTATATACCTCCTGATAACTTTGATGTTGTAATATCCTCCTGAGACCCAGGTGAAATAAAGGTTTAGAATTTTAAATGAACATTTTCTTCTTTAATTTAAATACTGTTATACCCATAACTCTAAAAGTTGCCTCTTATCCATAATGGATGATGGATGCTGTCACTTTGTCCATGTTCAAGCTCCTCAAAAGGTGACATATCCTCCTCTGAGCTTTCACCTTCCTGCTCTACTGCCTGTCCCTCCTCCACCTCTTCTCCTGACAGCTCCAAGTCTGACTCCCCCTCTGACAGTTCTGAGAGAAATCCTTGTGTCTCACTCAGCCCTCTGCTTACTGATGAAAGGAAACTGGTTAAAAATGGAAGTTGGTGAGTCATGTTGTTCATGAAAAAAGGACCCTGAACAATGGTTTTAAATTACAGCACATTTCTGAAATTTTACTAAACATAATGTCACGTTCACACCAGCCTTGTTTAGTCCGGTTGAACCAAACTCTGGAGCGTTTACCCCCTTGGTGCAGTTTGTTTGGGTCAGTGTGAACACTGGCCTTGAACTCCAGTGCAGACCAAACAACCACTCTCTGGTCCACCTCGTTAGGGTGGTCTCGGTCCACTATCAAGTGAACTCTAGAGCAGTTTATTACTGGTGTGAACCCCATCCGCACCAATCACAGGAAGCACATAGTTTTACACATCATTTCACTCACTGACTCAAGGAGATGCATGGATTCTGTAAACAAGAGCTGCTGTTATGATGAGCCAACCATTTTATTTGTGCATATCCACTGACCTCACTGGTCCCGCTTGTATGGCAAAAGAAAAAAAAGTTGTGGTATAGGAATGCACATTATCGTTTAACTGTTAACGAACTTTGGCTGAATACTATCGGTTATTTATTTTAATTAGCTCCTCATGTCATCAACTCATCAGGGCGTGTCAATACGTTCAGACTTCCACTCACAGCAAAAAGTTACACAGGAGGACTATAGGCTAATGCAGCTGAGTGACCTGCTGTGGAGCTTCTCAGAGAAGCGCTCTGCTGCTCCTAGGCTGTCATTACTGCCTGTCGTCTTGTGATATGACCGTCTGATTGCAGAGCGGTTTAATACATTAATTAATGGCCACAGTCTCACCAGCTGTTCATATGCATGGTGCGTTAAAGTCTGCTGATAGCCTATACAGTCTAGATTGGCACCAACATGAAAAGAAGCCGACAACGCTCCATGATGTAATTGTGAGGAGGTCACGTTATTGTCTAGTTGATCAAACTGTATGACCAATAACCAAACGGCATTTGTGCCCATGTGACTTTAGTCTACAATTTTTGGACCGCTTGAGTTCGGCCTTTGTGAACGCAAACTGGATCCATTGAAAAATTGCAACAATGTATCATCCTTGTGCTGATTTGAATCAGATTACAGACCTTTAGGTGTGAACCTGACCTAAGACTCATTTTGAAGACACAATGTGATCATTAGTAACAGATATCTAATATCACCAAAAAAGTTATATTAAGTTACCCTTAATGCCATAAAATGACACAGTGACTCTTATTTTACCAAAATTAATGTAAACGTGTTTTTGTTTAATCTGGATAAACTCCAAACTGATTAACTGTCAACATTCATTTAATAACACAGTTTTAAAATGCAAATAATCTGTGTCTGTGAAGTGTTTGAACTCTGCAGAAAACTCATCTCTATCCATACTAACATCTACATACCTTAGTTAACACACTGAGCATGTGGAAGCTGGTGTAAACAGGAAACTCTTGTTTTCTCTGCAGGTGATAAGCTGCAAAAAACACAAACAAGGAACAACAGCAAATGGTGTTAAAGTGCAGAATTTAAACAAATAGCAGCTGAAGCAAAGACAAGATTCACATCTTTACTTCATCATCCATGTTGTTTTCATCTCTTGTAGTCAAGCAAAACCCAATATGGGAGCGCCCACAGGCATCTTTGTCTCACTTTATGTACATTCCAGATGACAGGAGACCAAGATGTACTGTAGACGTAAGAAGTTTCTGTGCTCTGAAAGATGTTACAGTAGAAATGGGATGAAAACTAGCAGACTCACTTTGGTGCTGTGTTTACATCCATGCTGACCAGAGGTAAGTCCTTTGACCCAGGTGTGTATACTGAGTGATCTCTTTTCCATTGCCAACAAAAACCCAACATTAGTAGGTTTTTTTGGGCACAGCCAAGCTTTAGCCACACCCCTATGACTATGACATCCTTAGAAAGCCTTCCTGACAGCACCATAAGACTGCATAAATGGTGCTTGACCCAATGGGAGAAAAAATAATTGGACCAGTGTACTGGAAAGCTTAAGTTCATGTGGAAAGTCTAAGTCTAGTCTACCTACTGACTCGGGAACTGCTCTGTCTCTATCTCCTTAAAGAAGAGGTGCTTAGCTTCTAACCTCATTGTAAGCTCCAGGAGGGGTTTCCAGGAAACTTCAAAGGCCTTAAACACAAGCACTTCATTCATTGAGGAGAAGAGTGCCATCCCAAAATCTAAAGCTGTCCTCTGACAAGGCTTTTAATGTGCACTTGCGTTCAATGACAGGCACACATTCACACAGACAGTCCTCCTAACACATCTACTATACAGACATCCACACACCTTTGCTACAGCAGGGATCATCTGGGGCTCAGTATCCTCCCCAAGGACACTCCAAAATGTGAACCACTGACTTTACAATTAGCAGTCTATCAGCTCTACCTCCCACCTCTGTCTCAAGTGACCATGAGATGAGCGACACGAGCTGGTTGATATGGCTATCAACTTCATCAGTACTTTCACAGCTCTCCAAGAGACAGCGAACCATTGTCAAATACTAAATGATACATGAACGACCCATGTGCAGACAAGAGAATACACACACTAATAAAAGAGAGTAGGCTTTAATGGAAGAAAATAGACCTGAAGGAGGAAAATTCCCCAACAAAGCTCTACAAATTGATGTTTTGGACTTGTATAGAGGAAAAAGCACTTCTGTCTATGTCTGAGCTCAGAAATCAGGCCCCTGCTTTCATATGAGAGGGTCGGTGACATAACCAACTCAACAACAACTCTGAGTGTCATCAACACTTGTTTCTTTCCCTGTGTTTTGGGGCCAGTCATTAGTGGAAGCAGCCTTTGTAAGCACCAATTCTTATAATGCATTCGTGCTAAACCCTGGGGACAATGCTCTTATATGGATGATTGTAATAAGCTACTCAGAAGAGAAAGATGTAAGAGACATGTATATTGCTTTGTGAAGATATTTGAACAAGGTGTTAGTTTAGGTACAGTGGCAGGTAATTCATGCAGCAACGACCTGTTATCATATGGAAATGATTTCATCTTTGAGAAATTACACAATTCTTCCTAAAAGTAGAGTCAATAGGTTTGTTTGTTGCAGTTTGTAAACACAACAGTAAAATTTGGCCCCTCCTCTCAGGCTCGCGCCCCCTGCCCTTGTTTGAATATTTGCTACTACCACCAAGCCCTGCACCCGCGGTGGCTCAAACCCAGGCTCGTGCAATAGGCCTCTGCATTCACTGTGGCGGGCCTCCTACTCATCACGGCATAGTCCTCGAGGCTCCCATTGCCAGCAACAACCTGGTATGGTCCTGACGCTGCAGCACCTCACTTTTCGTCACTGGTAAGTGTGTATCCGACGTCCAGTTGCTTTGTTTTATGTAAGCCCATGGTGTTGCATGCTGTGCTGTCATTGGCTGGGGAAAACACACCGACTCCCTGCCCAGAAACTTCCCAACTACACTATGACATCCAAAAACAGTCTGGGGGGGCTCTGCACAGACAGTCACCACCACACATGAGTAGAAGCCCATAGGTGATGATTAAGCAGGATTTCTTTTGTATAAGTCTATAGTTTGTTTTCTAGGGAGATCCTACAGACCCTACCTTTAAGCCCTTGTCTGTGTTGCTTGAACATTGTAACTGTCTGCAAGCTGTGTGTCACAAAATCTGACACACTGCCACACACTGGTACTGGCATCACAGAAGACATGTAATTGCTAATACTAGACGTTTACATGATCATCCCTGTCATCTGGAACAGCATGATTCCCAACTACACCTTCGTGTGAAGAGTAGTTTTAATTTCATATGTACTACACCCCCGAACAGGGACTGAACTAACACCCTCTGAGGACAAATACTACTTCTACTTTAAATACGTGACAGCATTATTACAACAGTTGCATCTATTTAATGACACTGACATATTCCTCAGTGACACATTAGTCATCAAATATACTAGATCAATATACTATACCTGGGGGATTGCCCAAGCTAAGTCTACAGTATGTGTGGGAAACACTGGTCCCGGTCTGTTTTGATGAAGGGGATAAAATAAACATTGGTGAATAATTAAAGATCAAGTCAGCTTGTGATATCCTCATAACATGTCAGGGCTCTTGTGCCTTATTTGTATTCTACATTTCCTCCTCAGTGTTTTTGTACAGCGTGCTTCATCTTATCTTTTGTTTACCCAGTGCTTAAATCTAGAAATGGGGGTTCAATATTGGCGTGATGAAGTTCAAAATAAATGATAAACACACAAAGACATGGACATGGATGTACCCTACATTTATATGCACATCATGTGCACTCTTTCATATTCATTCAGGAGCCAACTCAAGTTTAGTGTTTGTGCACTTTATATTTTCCACAACAGGACATTAGGACATACACTCATGATCAAAGGCTGCGGTCGTGGTGTCCTCTGCAGCGATATTCAGCACAGACAGTCACGGTGACTGGAAAACTTATTCCAAATAGATATTTTATTGTATTAATGAATGCCATTTGTACCAATTTCTCACCAATTTTTGGGAAGGACTCTAATTAAGTACAACATCCCCAGGCCACAGAGGACGATATCATTATAGTGTTTCTGCTCCTTCCTACAGGGATTTGTGGCTTTGAGTTAGTGTATTGAGCTCAACTTTTCTAAAACGATGAGTGTCATCATACAAAGTTATACAGACAACATGAAGTGGATTATGCTGCAGGCGTAGTTGGAAATGAAAATGTGAACGTGAGGCTGAAATCTAATGATGTTATCTGCTGTGACAACCTGTTGCCTTTGGAATCCGCTCTGGGAAAGCTGTGTGCTGCACCTTTTTCATCAACTATTGTTCCTCAGATGCTGTACCCCGTCCCAGCCTCTAATGCTCCTATTACCACTTTGGACTTCTCCTTCAACATCTGCTTCAGTCACTCCTTCATGCTCTTCCACTTCTCTGGCTCCTTCCTGATGTTATTGTAGTTGGGATTGACACATCTATCACAACTGTCCAGTTCTGCTCCTTGTCAGCCACCATGATGTGTGGTTACTTTGTGAGCAGTGACTTGTCAGTGTGGAACTTGAAGTCCAACAGGATAATCGCTCTGCCACAGCTGGTGGGGTGTTTTATCAGGATTTTATCATATATAATTTTTATATTCTATTCATCTGTACTTGGCATAAGGCAGCACTGTGGTACTGTGGTTAGCACTGCTGCCTCACAGCAAGAGGGGTTAGGGTTTAAATCCCAGCCTTCTGGGTGGACTTTGCATGTTCTTTCTGTGTCTCTGTGGGTTCCCAGCCTCCTCCCACAGCCCAAAGACATGCTCTAGACTCTAAATTGCCTGTAGGTGTGAATGTTAGTGTGTGTTGTTCATCAATATATGTGGCCCTGTGACAAATTGGTGTCCAGGGAGAACCCCATCCTCATCCTGTATGAGCATGGTATCACCTCATCTGTACAGAGACCCTGTACAGATAAGCAGTATAGACAATGGATGAATGGATGTACTTGGCATAGGTGGTTTCAACATAAACTCACTTTGGAAATATATCAGTGATATTTGCAGAGTGCCTTAAAATCACGGAGCCTCTCCCACAGTAACTGGGGTCACACAGGAGTTCAGGTGAAAGTTCAACATTGGAGAGTTTACTTTAAAGTCAATGGCTGTACAAAGGAAACCAGTCAGTGTGGCAAAAAGGCTAAAACTGACTAAAGGTCATACACAAGAGAACACAGGGAATTACTGTAAGAAAGGCTGGAAAGCCTGCTTCACACAACAAGGTAATCTGGCATGGAAAAGGGTGAAGGAGTGTATACACAGAGAAGCTAATTGGCAAGACACAGGTGACACACACATACACACAAGGAAGAGATTATCAGAGTGCTATTCACACTCAGTTAGACACATAAACACAGCTGACAGATGTGTGTGGAGCAGGCGCTAACACTCCACCACTCAAGAGTTGTCATCTACAATGGACCAGTTTGAGTCTGCCTGGTGATGGGTTAGAGATACTTTAAGTGTTTAAAAATGTTTTATTTCTCAATCACATTAAGTACAAAAAGATGAATTCAGTTTGAGCATGAAGTTTACACTTGTACTTCAGATTATTTCTCTTTTACAGAGTCAGTCTGCTGCAGAGCCTGAGCCTCCTCGAGTATACCACTGCTGCAGTCTAACTCATGGGTGTCAGACATACGGCCTGCGGGCAAAAACTGACCCGCCAGAGGGTCCAATCCAGCCCACAGGATGAATTTGTCAAGTGTGAAAACTACATAGGAGACAGAAGAGGCATAGTATTGTTGTAATTGTGTGTATTTTTTTTTTTTTTTGTTGCTTTAACTGTTAGTTTAAAGTTTATGCTATATTTTACTGGTCCGGCCCACTTGAGATCAAATTGTGGTATATGTGGCCCTTGAACTAAAATGGGTTTGACACCCATGATCTAACTTAATTTTTGGAGGCCACTGTCACAGAGAGTTTTCCTTAAGAAAAGATGATCAATAGAGCTATTCATTTGATGTTCAAGTTCGTGAGAGAAGCTGTTTTGAACACATCACATTCAGGAGCAACGTGCTCTCATTTCACTTGTTTCTCAGTAAAACCTTGAATTTTCCTGTAATTATCCATGTGTTAACCTCAACTCACTCACATACACACACACCCACGTGCAGACAAATTAGATTTGGAGCTCTTTTGTGTAATTGGACCTATTCTTAATAACATATTGAGGTTCTTGTTACAATAGAATGGGCATAATTACCTAATACTTTCAGGCTCCTCTGCCTCTGTGTCCAGGTGGAGTGTGCGGTGCTGTGCAGGTGCTGCCTCGCTCAACAACATCACGAGGATGATGCTCCACCAAGCAGCTTCGATAACCTACCGACCTGTGACCATCCCACAACCTATACTGATAATAGGAGGACAAGAACAGAAGCA
The DNA here is from genome assembly GCA_021432705.1 of Caranx ignobilis. Lineage (NCBI taxonomy): Eukaryota > Metazoa > Chordata > Actinopteri > Carangiformes > Carangidae > Caranx > Caranx ignobilis. The sequence goes on from MU269980.1 coordinate 4,759,231, forward strand.
GAGTGTGAGAATCGGCACAGTAAAACAAACACACTCTGACCATTTACATACAGGAAGGAACACTTTGCTTTAGCATTTGCTCTCTGAATTTCAGAGCTCCTTCTTTATCTATCCTACCATCTACCAAGTCCTTCAAATGTCAAGATAAACTCTAGACAGCACCCCAAAACATCTTCCAAAGCTATCTGCTGACCTGCCTTTATTTTTAATGGCTGTTGTATGTGTAGAATTGGTCAAAATGATATTTTACTACAATCAAATTTACTACGTTATATACAGTATAAATATGTTCTTATCACTTCCTATAACCATATCAAATTAAAAGTCCTCTAGCATTATAGAGAGCAGAAACTCTTTATCTCTAACAGGGCTTTTGCTGCTGTGTATTGTATCATTTCCAATTGCTGGTGTTTCTTTTGTTTAATTGCTATTCAGATCTACTGGAATCTTTCTAACTGCTTCTCTCCCTTCCTCCCACTCTCCTGTTTTTTCCTGCTCAGTGTGTCTTATCTTCAGTCGTTCCTCCGTCTCTTTTAGCGATAAGGGTACTTGTCAAAAATGCAGTTTATTTGCCATAATGGAAACAAGGTTCACTGAATTGGCGGTGCAGCTCCACCTCCCTGCAGTTCCTGAATAGCCAAGAAGCTGGGGTGCCCACAGTTCACACACCTACATGGTCCAGCCATGTACAGGATTTATATGAATATATCTATATATTTTTTTTTTTTTCAGTTTTAGAACTGGTGTTGAAAGTGACTGATGATAAATCCCACCACCTCAAAGAGGAAGCACTGAGTCGCAACACTGATATACAATCCTATTAACCTCCAGCACATGCATTACTGTCATGGTCAAGGCGCTGAAAGTCTTAAGTACTTTTGGATTTTTTCATTTTTTACTTGCAAAAATAATTTTGCAAAAATCAAAATGCCTTTTTTGTTGTTTTTTTGTTTCATTTTGTTCAGTTACTAATTACTTTACCACATCACCCTCTGTCCTTTCCACATTTTGACCTGATGTGAGCTAATGCAGTTAACATGATAGTCCATGAAAGCAGCCTCCTCTCTCCTCTACACACTGAAATACTACAAAGCAGAAAGGCGGTTGTATGGACCGTATATCCACTGCAACTATAAAACTGGGGCAGGGAGTAAATCCACAGAATATTCAGGGGGATTAAGAGGCTGACATACCCACTGTTCAAACAAAATAACTGGCACAAACCCCCTTGTTATAATGTGAAGTTAGCCTTAAAGGATACTCAGTGTTCAAAATTACAGTTCAGTTAATGTCAGTGATTTCAAAAATATTTACAGTGAGTCTGTGGCTGAGCGTGAACAGAAAAGCTGATGACTGCCAAAGAGCTGCTGCTGTGTAATCAAACAAGCAGGTGAAGGGAGTACATCCACTGAAACTGTTTGTTTTTGCCTCTGACAGGTTATTAGTACACAGCACAGGGAAATCAGGCAGAGGTTGAAAGGTCACAGACGTGACCTTTAATATAATAATGAATGAAAAGTTAAAATGTGTGTACTAGAGGGACTAAGTTTGTAATTCCAGTGCTCCACTCTGTAATTACAAATAGAATACACTAGATGACCAGAGAATTATTAAATGAAGCGTCCTGATGACTCAGTGGTTTCAGTGTCTCATCACTGCAGTGGCCAAAGGTTTGGATCTGGACAGAGACCCTTGTTGTGTGTCAGACACTTCCGTTCCCTTCATGGCTGGTCGAGAAAGTAGCAACAGAGAGCATGTGTCTATTTGGAGAGATAGTTGAGAGTCACTATATTTACAGCAATGCAGAGATTACAATAATTAAAAAAAAAAAAAAACACTGAAAATGATTACTATGTATAAAACAAAATAAAAATCACACAAACTCAGATAAATCAGTTGCAGGCAGGTAATGAAGGATCAGTGAGCAGATTCCTCGTGTCCATACAAAGTGAGATGTCAAGAATCTGCTGCACTGATATCAAACGCAGTTGTTCCAAGGTCAGTCCAATCTGACCAGGGCTCCAGGGCCTCACAGATGGGAGGTATGGTAGAAGCAACCAGGGCTTTATAGATTTACTGCAGACACCAGTGTATATTGTGTCTGTCAGTGAGAAACATCAAACCAAGCTTTTCATGGAGGCTCCAGTCCTGAGTGAGGAACCTCGGGGCTGAGTGGTAAACAGAATCTGAGGCTTAGTGAAGAGGCAGCAGTGTGTCTTTAGATTACATCCCTACAGCCCAGACTTTCAACAACCATCTCTCTGCCAATGAAAGGAAGACTGCTTTGGTCTCTCTATTAAAAGACAATCTTTTGTTGTAGTTTGCTGATGAAGTTCCTGATGTGTTGTTTAAATGTATATCTGTCATCAAGCCAAATGCTAAGATAACAATGCTTGTGTTGTGTAACCCTCTGGATATTTAAGCCACCCACAGTAGAAATGCACAGACTGCAGTAGTCTGTGTTTGGTGTTTGGCTTGAGGAAAACACACATTAAGTTTTAATGCTGTCATGTATCAGTGTCTATTAATTTAGGTGTCAGAATGATAATGTCATTATGATCATGTGCACCACCCACACACCAGTGGAACAAATCAAAGCCGGACCAGAGGGTGGGGCACATGAGTGAGCCCATCAACCCAATTCAAGTTCTCAACAGACTGGACCAGCCCGACCAACCCGACCACACACTGAGTCAGGCCAAGAATGTATACAAATGACTCGGGTCGGGCCTCAGGCACATCGATAGGTCGGGTTTTAATTTTCAGGCCTGTTGAGAACTCTAACCCATAAAGCTCGATGGACCCCTGTGGACCCCAGGCCGGGGTAGTACCCCCTCCAAGTCCCACCTGAAGCCCTGCCCCTGCAGCCACACTTACTTTACTCAATTCAATGCAGCAACAACAAGTGAGTTTTTCACTTTATATACAGTTTGGGCCTTTTCTTTATAAATCTTATTTTGAAAAAAGCCTGGTTCAGGGAAGACAGTGGCACAGTGTACTGACCCACATCACATTTTTTTCTCCAGCCAAAAAAAGCAAGTTATAAAGCAGTACCACTCCTATAATGTGCTGCCAATCAGACTAGCTGCTTGGCCCAGCCTATGAATGTCTGTCACCACTGTCCTAATCAACTAATATAAAATAAAACACACTTTCTTGTTTCTCTTTCTTACGCTTTGCTCCTTCTCACCCTTTTTCCACTTGCTGCTGAATTTTAAATCTTCCTCCTATATGCACAAAGCCTTCAGTGATCACGCTCCATCATAATCTTTAAGAACTGGATCTCTAAATTCAGTTCTGCTGGTGGTTCCTGTCCTCCAGCTCTCAGGCTCCTCTGCTGTGGAACCAGCTCCAGTTTGGGTTCAGGAGGCAGACACCCTCTCTACCAGCTCAGGTGAGTCCTGAACTATCCCATTAGTTATTCTGCTATAGGCTGAGGCTGCTGGGGATTCTTATGATGTTGAGCACTTCTTCTCTCTGTCTCTCTCTCTCTCTCCCATCCCATGCATAAATATCACACTGCTGCATGTCATTAGCTTTGTATTTCCTCTCCTGTAGTTTGTGCTTCTCTCTGTCCTCATTCTGCAGGTATCTCTGACTCTGGAGCTGCAGGATCCTGATCTGACACAACTACTCAATAGCCATCTTCACCAACATCAATTATGTTATTGTTATCATTATTGTTATTATTATTATTATTATTATTATTATTATTATTATTATTATTATTATTATTAACTGGTGCTGTGAATCATCACTGCTGTCATTATTAATAACACTGCTGCCCACATTGTGTGAGTGTGATAGCAGGGGTTGCTGAACTGCTGCAGAGAATCACAAAGGAGTGTGTAGTGTGGGATGTTCTCGTCATTACAAATTAATCTGATTTATATTTGTCTCATCACTAAAATGCCACTGTCTCTACATGCAACCGCTAAAATGCTACATACTAAAACATATTTATAGCTTCTCATCGTTTCCAGGTTCAGCTTTGACAGAGACGCCAGAGGAAGGTGTCAGTTTTATGCAAGGTTGCTGCTGTGTTGTGAATATGACGTCAACAGCTCTTCACAACATGACAATAATAAGCTCAGTATATGAACTTTCATCAGTTCTCTGCTGACTGGTGAAGTGGAGGTAAGCCTTGTGCAACTAAAACCTCTCCTACATGCCACTCAATAATAACTGCTGCAGAAGGAAGTGTCAGGTGCACTCTGAGCGATTGCAACGCCATGATGAGAACATTAGAATCCTACTGAACCGTGGTTGTATATGGGACCTCTGGTTGATGACTTGCTTGTAGGTAGGGACCCCGTCCTCCTCTGCCGGCCTTAGGACCCCTTGGGACCAAGGGAACAGCCGCCTAGACAGTCAGGTCTGCCAGGGTAGAACAGGGCAGATTCAGCTAAGCACCTGACCACGACAGTCTCCCACTCAAACTACATCTTAGGTTATTAATTACTTTATTAATCACCAAAGGGAAACTTATAATTCACAAAAAGCACAAGACCAAATCTCTAGATCACACCACACAGCGGCAGCCTGGTGACTCGGTATCAGAAAGAAGAAGCAAACAAACAAACTGAAGCAAATTTAAACTTAACTTCAGCATTGTTTTGCACTGCTGGAGACAGATTAAAAGAATGAATGATGTTTCCCTCTTTTTTTTTTTGTTTGACATGACAAGTTGGGAGCTCTTCACTTGCACGTAACATCTGTCAGATAGCTCACACCAGCGCTCCATGAAGAGCAATCACATCCATGCTTTGGTTATATGCTGTGGGTTAAAGCAGTCCTTCACAGACCCTCCAGCTCTGTTCTCAGCTCCGTCACAAACAGCTGTCATTTGTATGCTTGCCTGCTTCAGTCCCACAGCCCTTCCGAAAACTCTTAAGCATCTGTCAAGAGCTCTGACTGCATTCCCACATGAACCGATCCTTCAATCGATTCCCCACTATAGCAAAATTGAAGAACTTTGATGTTCCTCATGGACCGCTGGTCTAAATCCTGGTATAGATGCATGCCCCTCTCTATGACGATAGTGCCAGCAGTCTTCAAAATTATGATGCGGGTTGAATGCAGGAGCTCAGATCCATCCCATTTGAAATGGCCTTCGACAGAGAATAAAATGTACCTGCCTTTGGAAAGAAAGAGGAGCCAATTGTTGCCGTATAATAACTCTACCTCTAGAACATTTCTAGTACTCCAGGATGGTAGATTGGTCATGGCTCCCTGTCACCATGGAGGCTGGACTGAATTGTGAAAGCACACGCATTTGTATTTGTGTGTGGGTTTATTGGTGTGCATGTGTGTATATGTGAACCAGAGCAGGCAAGTTTTACTTGCTTCCCTCAAGAAGACTCTGACTAATAAAAGAATTAATTTTGTTTGATCTCTCCATTCCTCAAGGTCAAGCACCACCTCAGTGATGCTGCTGTTGATAAATAGCTTCCAAGCGTCTTTTGATGAGCCGGTAAAATGCCCTACTAGAGATACCGAAGGGCTCCTCAATATGTTATGGATGGCGGGTTCCCCAGCTATCACTTGCTTCAATTACTGGAGCCACAGGAAGAAGTCAATAAAATCCCTCGCTTTCGTGAACCAAGCACAAGTTATGAATGTGTCCTTCAAGTTCAGGCGCCTTGCTCAGAAAACCAGCACTTTCATACGGACACAACTGATCCTTCTGTCTGTGTTTGGTTCAGTCAGCAGACGAATGGTCGAGAGAGTCAGCAGCAGGGATTTTAAAATCAACAGGTAGCTACAGTGAGCAGAGGAACCGACGACCCAACATTCAAACAGATTCATTTACAAAAGGTGGCACATTAAACAACTTCCCCATACCTCTGTTCAGTCTCTTCTGCACAATGTTTTCTGCTGCTTTCTGCAAGAGAAGAGAGAGAGAGAGAGAGAGATACTAATGAAGTTTGAAAATGTCAGGCCACTGCAATGGAGCTAAAGATTGACATGATGAAATCTAATGGTTTATCACCTACAAATCCTCACAGAGCTCAGTATGAAAATGAGTACAGAGAGAAGCTCCGGCACCAAAATTCATACAAGCTCTGCTTCTCGGTAAATATGCAATAGTTAATTATTAAAAGAGCATACGCCGCTGTCGGTGCACACACACACACACACTCACTCACGTCAGTGCAGCAAATTACTCTTCTTTCTTTTTTTTTTTAACTGGATTTAGAATGTATTTTTTTTGTTAATACTGAATTTCCATGAATTTTAAACTGGTTCTCGTTCTGTGTCGGCCACTTTTACTTTTGTAATCTGCGGTGTTAATTTGAATAACAGTGGGTATTACTGTCAGCCCTGAAAGCTCTGAACACTTTTGGAATTTGCATGCACAACTGCTCGCTACTTGTTCAACAGACAGCAGCGGGGTTTCTGAAAAATCTGTCAGTCATCAAGTCTTTAGTGTCAACAGCGCTCCAATCAAGCTAAAACGTGTCTGCTGCTGGACTTTCATTTCCTGCTTCGATGTGTTGAAATGACTCCGCTCTCTTTATTCTGTGAGATCCTGCTTTTATTTTTAGTTGAAGATTTTTTTTATTCACTCTGACGTCTGTGAACTTGAATTCCCAAAGATCACCTGTCAGTCACCGTCTGGTAAGAGCTGTGATGTCTTATTTTGTTGAATTTTATAGAAATAATCTTGCAAGTTCTTGTATTTTCTCCCAATCAGTGGAAGGTAATTGGAGCTCAGGTGTTCCTGCCCACACAGCTACTGAATAACAACACCACTAAATAAATAAATGCTGAATAAATGCTATACTGCGAAAAAAAAAAAACCCAAACAAAAAACACAGAAGTAGTTTAATTACAATGAATGAATGAATTAAAAATAATTAATCAATTTCACTTGCAAACTGTAACCTCAGCAGTTAGTCATTAGTCATACAATGCAAATTAATTTCCAGCAGGAAACTCTTCTGCTGGAAATTAAGTGGAAAAGAGCGTGAAGGAAGAGCACTACTGCTTTCCACTCCAAGAATCTAGCCGCGAACACACAATGTTCAAAGCTTTGTCTTGAAACACCACAACAAAATAAACACCGAGTGTCTCATTGACATTCTGAAAGAGTGAAGTTAATGAGAAACATGCTAGAGAGAGGAATTAGTTTTGCTTAATGAACTCTTAGTCACACAACGCGGTGTGTTTACAAGTGACATGCACTGACGGAGTGCTTTTTTCGTTTAGTCCTTGCAGAAGACGTTTTTAACCTACAAGAGACGAGGCTGGTTTAGAAAAAATAAAAGTTAACCGTAGAGGCCTTTATGAATAACAGTGTGTCTCTCAGTCTGAAGTTTTATCCGTCTGCTCCTCCTGTCTCTCTCCTCTTTGCGTGGTCAGGACTTTTTTCTGTTTGATGTCGGCTTTGACAGCCGGTGTGGTACACTGACAGCACCTTTTGGTTTTGTCCTTGCACAAGGTAAGTTTGAAGAGTAACAGAACAGAGACTGGCCAGAACTGACTCCATGAGCAGGATTCAGGTTTATGTAAAGACAAAAACATGCGTGTCGGTGAAATTATCTCAACATAACAGGTATTTGGCTCACACAGTGATTTGAAACTGTGCAGGGTCCTTGTGTACATGATGTCCTAGAACTGCTGAAATAAATGATAGGTGGATCATGGAAAACAATAACACAGCCACAATGGCTCATTCTGTATTTTACCTTGACTAACAAAATTGCATGTGTCTCCTCATTGAAACCCACCTGATAACACAACTGAGTGTTTCATCTTGATTTCTTTCCCTCCAAGCCTCATGTGCTAGATGAGATGAGTGAATCTATGTCAGAAATCCATCATAGCAAACATTTCATGCCCTTTGAGTTCTGTCAGAGTTACTTTCATGTCCCACGATGATGCAGACGCACGCAGATATTCTTTTAAAAACTCATTCCCAATTATTCCTTCAGGGACGTTTCAGCATCTGAGAGTGGAGAGCTTCTGAATAGCAAACATTTCAATGCAACAAATCGTCGTCTGTGTGGAATCTTTGAATTTTGGACTGCTCGATAATTTTGGACGTTAGGGTGTCAGTGAATGCATCATCAAGTAAAATGTCTGCGTACCTGCTTCCAAGTGCAGCAATATACAACACAACTCAGTGTCAGCGGCTTGCTGTCAGGACAAGCCACGCAAGCAACTTTTGCCCAGGTAAAGCTATAAATAGAACAATCAATTAGAACAATACTAAAGCAGGGGCGAAGTCTGTCCTTACATCTGATCTCAGAACAGCATGGTGTCCCATCATCCATCATAAGTCGCTGTCCTCTTGTAGCTGCTGTAGACTAATGTCTCTGGAAGCCGCCTTGACTTTTAGCCATTCTATATTTTATGTCATTTTCATGGGTGTAGCCGTGTCCCATGAAATTCACACACTGGGAATAATCCTGGGGTGTTTTACAACTGTAGCCAAAGTGTGTTTGCCTATTTGCCCTTGACTCAGCCTCCATGGTGCTGAGATACTGAGCTATGGCTCTGAATACATTATACATGTGTAGAAATTAAATGTCCATAAGCCTTTCTTTGTGGGTATTAAGTAGTAGAAGGTAAACAAGAGTATTACACTGTGATTTATTATCTGCAGTAAATTTCAGAAGTTTGAGAGAGAATATTGTTGCAAGACTAGAGCAGCTCCTTTTAAGGGAGAGAGAGAGAGTGCATTGAGGCTGGTGAGCAGGGAGTTAGCAGGGGGCAGTATAGCTCTGAACATAACAGTGAAACGTATCTGTGCTTTTTGCCATCTGTCGGTAAACAAGTACCACACCTCCCTTAAGACCTGGGTTTCCTCATCTCACCTGTGCTTGCAACACAGTCCAGGTAATGATAGTGTTAACAACACTGAGCCAGCGTCATGTATATCATTGTCAATTCCATAGAGATGATTTTTTTTTCTACTCTCTGATGTCTTTAGTGTTAATTCAATGACTGCAATACTTTTTCAACCAGGAAGGAGCGCAGAAGGGTGAAGATATCCAGGCGGGGAGGGGCCATCTGCAGACTGCCAGCACAGAGAAAACAGGCAGCACAGGTGACAGGAGGACAGACCCTGAGTTTAAGGGAGATTTACTCCTATGGCTCTCCAGTACTGGACTGCAGCAGAGGAGCTGCACACTACCAAATAGACTCTCTGCCTTGATGAATGTAATAATTAAATGAATACATGAGATTTAACATGTAAAAACATTATGTGCCACACACCTAAAATGATACCTATAATTTCAGTGACTATTGTGTGGCATGAACTGGTAACAGCAGTGAAGTAGTGATGCATATTTCTATGAAAATATTACAAATTATAGTTTTTTAATTGGGTCCCCTGCGCTCCCTCTGTGCTCTCCCACTCACTCTGTGCTGGTGTCTATCAAACACTGCATTTGTGAGGCCACCAGATACATTATTGATGCACTATTAGTACCATTCTGCTTTGAAAAACACAACCATCTCAGTAGATAAATATGCAACGCAAGAAATCATTAAGCAGCCCGGCCAAGCTTGACGGCCATGAAGTTCAGTAAAGTGCAACAGCAGTCAAGCCCATGTGTCTATAAAATCCTCCAGATCAATTCAAGAATCAGAGACAAATCCTGATTGGAATAGCACGGCAGTTTGGCAAAAACTAAGTCACTGGGGCAAAATTGATTATTTGACAGTCCTGCTTAACTCCACACATCAAGCAAAGCCTTATGGATTATCATTACACTCATGGACAATCACTCACACAAATAGTGTGCAGGCTGGCCTGAGGATCAGTAACAGTTACGTGCAGCACAGCAGATAACAGAGTTGCAGTGGACGACCGATGTCCAACAATCTGATCTCTACATGTTGGATTAATCACCAACAACCAGCTTAATCCTCAGTATCTGCCTCCTTCCAGCCTCTCCAACACACAGAGCTGTTTGAGAAATTCACTTTTATTTCATCTGAAACTAAACAAAGCCATTTCACATGTGGTTTTCTAAACCTATACAGTCATAACTATAAAGTTACTGTGCACCTTTACCATCACACAATCAGAGACATCAGAAGAGTTGGCCTTGGGTACAAAAATCTTGAACAATTACATTTTCTGTTGGAAAAAAAAATCCTCAGTAATGCATGCAGCCATTGAAAACAGTGGTAATAGAAGAGTCTATTTTAATACAAGCTGAAGACTTAAAATACTCAGCAACAGAAAGGAATAAAGGTCACTGGATGGGAGATTTGTCATGATGCAAGACTGAATGTCTTCCAAGGGTAAATTTCAGCCTCTCAGCAAACAATATGAAACTATGCCGATGAAAATCTGAAATCAACTTATTGGGTGGATGGCTGTACCGCTGCAATATTACAGCTACCCATAGGAGCACACAGTACACTGCCTTTTCCAAATCAGAATTTCCATTTCATTGTTACACATTATGATGAATTCCAAAGTAAAATATCTGTTGGGGGAAAGTCAAGCGCATCAAGGAGGCAGGTAAATTGCAATCAAAGTTAAGCTTACTTAAGCCGAAAAGTCAAAAGGCAACAAATCCGAAAAGAGGTAGGCAGGAATGGCCTGGCCTGAAAATGGACCAGTAGGAACTAATGAGCACATGGGCCGCAGGTGAGGAGGTGGGCGGGGAAAACCAGGGGAATGAGTTGATTGCTCAGCATGGGAGGCAGGATCTGAAATGACGGGAGTTAGTGATGAGACATGGAAACAAATGAAGGCAAACTAGGGTTTAGTGTAACTACGTTACAGAACTGAGCAGCTGGATACGGTTCCTTGATCTGCCAGTTTTTAAATATTGCATAAAGTCTTAATTTACAAGGACTTTATTGTACCTCCATCTGGCTCAAGATAGTCAAGAACTGAAGGATGAATTTGTTTTATCTGAGCCACAGTCAAAGTCTATCTTTGAGAAACCAGCCCCAGAACACACTGATCATAATGATATATATATGTATTTATAAAACGGAAAGGTGAATTCAAGCCATCTGATTGGTTCTTAACTGTGGTATAATGACCGTTCAGCGACCTCCGCTTCATGTCAGGCCGAAGAACATCCCTTAGCTGTGGTATAATGAGCGTATACCACGGCCTGTATTACTTAAATATATGTATCCCCTAGTCTGTTGTAGTTTTACGACCTAGCCTGCCTTCCCTTCAGTGACTGTTTTTCTAAATGTTCTTTGTCTAACAAAACTAAAATGTGCAAGACTGACTGAAATATTCAGGTTTTGTCCAACAGCCACAGCAGTGGACAGTACCATGGAGGTCTAGACGCTGATGTGACTTATGTAGGCCGCCTTGCATACACATACAGAATTAATAACTTTAAAACTTGAGTATGATGTGGTTGTCTAACATGAGCCTTAAGCAGCTATAGACTATTGCTACGTGGCCAACATTAGCATTAACCACTGTTTACTTACTGGTCTAGAGGACCAATAAATAAACGGCATTGCTTTCTAGTGCCGGAAAGCAACAAAGTTATTTATTAGTCAGTGATCCCAGTTGGCGTTCCGCTTTTTCTAACACGTCTCCTCTACTGAGGTTAGCATGCTAAAAAAAAAAAAAAAAAAAAAGCTGGCTGCCATCCGACTGGACCATCTGGTCACTTTCCAATACTGATTGACACTGTAGCATTCAGTGTGTTATCTGTCTGATGAAGTATCTGCTCAGAGGATGTGCTTTTATTCTGAGAATATATGTGAAGCTTTTGCCAAAACTTGTTAGTCACTAGCTGTCGATGCTAACATTAAGTTGATGGAACCAACAAAACCTAGAAATATCTCTCACACAATCAGTGTGCTGCTCCACTTTCAGATGGAACAGCTGAGATGTGGACCTGAGCCAGGTGATGTGAGTGTTAGCTGCAGAGGTGATGGAAAAGGTGTCATGTTGGTGCCTCAAGAGTCAACCGCTCAGCTCAGGGACCCATCAGTTACATGTCGAACTCCACTAGCTTGCCCTCGATGTGTAAATCTAGCAGGTTATGCATATTTCAGCTGTCTCAAACCTATGCAGAATTCCTTACAGTAACCTCAACCCCACGTGGCACAGCAGCCACAGAGCAGACAAAGGCAGATTCAGTATTTCATGCAGCAGCATTGAAAACAGAAAAACACCTCACAGTACAGAAGCTCCAGTGGTTCTTATGATTCAGATTCCTGAACCTCCCAGAGAGTAAATTGCTCTTTGTCAAATTATTTTTGCTTGTATGCCAGAAAATAGCATCCAGATCTCTATATTCTCACAATTCTTCCAGCAGAATTGTTAGAGAAAGAACAACTGTTACCATATTTCAGCATTTCTGGTAACTGCTGAAATCTAGCCGGAGAAAAAGGGATGGGACAGATTTGCAACAGACTAGTTTTGTCGGGAGAAGTGAGAAAGAGAGCAAAAGATGAATATGTCAGAGGCTCCAACTCCGGGGGCCTGGGGGAAGAGGATGGCATATTTAATGCCAGCGTTTTCATGCATTTTTATTCACCACCAGCATCTCTTGTATTGCATACAAAAGCGACCCCCTAGTCATATTAATCCACATGTAAATTTTAGTGTCAGTTCTCTTTCATAGGAACTGCACAGGGATTTGCAATAGCTGCAAGAAGAAAATGGCAGATGGGAGGGTAGGGAACTGTAAAAATATGTCTCTTTATGTTTGTTGGGCCTTAAAAAAAAGGGAAATCCCATCACTCCGAGCTGGATAGAAATGTTTAAGCTGTTAAGTTTAGGACATCGAATGCACCTGAGATGGAAAGAGGGGTTGAGGAGATGGCATAACGCTGGGAGAAGTGCCGTGCTGCTGCTGCTGCTGCTGAGCAGAGGAAGCCGTGCTGCCTGCTAATGAAGCCCTGAATTCCGTTTGATGAGATGACAGCTGTTGCGTCCATGTGCTTGAACGTCGTCTAGTCATAGTTAATCTTTTTCATGGTAAATGACGCTTCCACCCGAGAGAGATGGATGAATGGCCTGACTTTTTCTGACATTTATTTGTGTTGCTCTTTGGCATGACAATCACCAGCGGCCATCTGATAGGCTGGCTATCAAATCAGACCTCACTAACCGCGAGGTTAAGTAAGGAGGGATTTCATCTCGTTGTCAAAGCGGGGCTTCGTGTCTAATTAGCCGAAAAATAATGTGATCGCAAGTGATGATGGTAAAATAGCAGACAGATCAACAATGTATTTAAATCTTTGCAAAAGCTTGGTTGAGACTAATTGCTTGGTTCAATCAAAGCACAGCAGATCACAACAGAGAGTGGAGGTAGCGCTCATCCTGTCCATGTATGGCCCTTTTCCACTAGCACCACTCGGCTTGACTTGAACCAAGTAGTGATTACACTATCTCACTGTCTTGACTACACTATCTCACTGTCATGGCAAGATATGGGCTACCAGCAGATGACCTAGTCACAGTCTGCACTACCCTCATGTCTGGAATATTGCTCAGTGCTGCTGGTGGGCTGTACAAAAAAACAACAAGCCAAGCTTGAGTGAGTCCAGAAACGGGCCTGTAGGATTATCAGAAGAAGAGCTGGCAACTTCTCCCAAATGCTACCTGCAATTCAGACCAGGAGGGAGGAGGCTGCAGTGAACTTGATAAAGGACATGTACAAAATCCAATCCAGCATGCTCTGCACGACCTGTTACCAGCAACACGAGGTAGCTGTACCTTCAGGACACTCAGAAACCAGCACAAACTGAATGAACCCAATGCCAATACAAACAGGCTGAGAAGGTCCACACTACACATGGCAGTGAGGCTCTACAATGAGGCTTTTTAAACATAACCCGTCCTTTCATTGTTGCTGCATCACTTGCTCTTTAACTTCTTCTGTTATGAAATCTTAAACTTGAAATGCCTTTTAAGAATTTTGTTGTTGTTGTTGTTGTTTTGTTGTTTGTTTGTTTTTTATTTCCAAGTGTAAAACTCTGCACTTTTTCAGTGGTCCTTCTGGTACCACTGCTAGAAGGAATTAAATAAATCAAATCAAAAATGTATACCTAGCACTCTTTTATTTTGGAACGCCCCAACCGAGGTTCCAAATGAGCCGAGCCAATTTAAACATGACTTCAACCAACTCCTGGCCACGGTTTGACCAGAGTGTCGTCGCTGGAGGCGTCAAGAGCATAGCATAGGAGCCATGCTATGACAACCCCACCCACGTTGAAGAGGTATGAAGTACTCAATTGTTATGGAAAATGACCTAAACCGAGTCGAACCGAGCCAAGTAGTGCTGTAACTGTGTGATGGAAAAGGGCCATTGTTGTAGGTGGGAAACCTTGTTGTAGTGAGGACCGCTCAAGTTCATAAAATAAAAGTAACAATAATGTGCTTAAAAAGGATCTAAATGTTGCCTCTCTCGTGTCCTCAGGCGCACGGTTGCCTGAGAGGCTCTGCGCACAAATGACTAATAGACACTGAAATGTATCTTCAAACCAGAGCTCTGCTTGTAGAGCCTGAGGCAAGAAACCTACGGTTTACTCTTTTCAAAAGCAACTAGGAGATTTAATATAGATTCAGGCCAATCCACATCCTGCTTTAAAGTTTAAAAATATTAATTTAATGATGATTTTTAATTTGGATTCTTTTGAAGAGCCTCCCTCTTTCCCTCTAAAGTCGCAGTGGGGTGAAACACAAAGTGAAAATAAAAGACCATAAACTCACTATTTCTGGTTGTGTTTTAATGTTCAGGTTTTATTATTATCTTTCTCTGCTCTTCTTCCTTTTCTTTGTTCTTTTTACTACCTTAAAATGATTTGCAGCTCAGATGGTGCAGGGTCTAAGGTAAATCGCTTAAGGTGGCAGATTCTAAACGAACCCTGACGATCAGCTTGGATCCTTTCACTGACAGTAAATCAGGTCAGGTTTATTTATTTAGCCCCAAATCACAAATTTGCCTCAAAGGACTTGTGCACAGCCCAGAGCGCCCTCCGTCCATTGACCCTCGATTCAGATAAGGAAAAACTCCCCCAACAAAAATCTTTAACAGAGAAAGAAAGGGGGAATCTCAGGAGGAGGACAGAAGGGGACAGAAAGTAGATGCTGTGAGTGCAGTGCAAGCAGACACAACAACAGTAAAATTACAATGGAGAAACAGAATGACACTAGATGAGTGGTAAACATAAGATTATAGATCCAGGAGAATGTAAAGCAGCAACCTGAGCTACACCACCTGCTCGGTATCACAAAGATCGGGAAAAACCTTCTCTGTTGATTGTATTCTCTTTTCATTTTCAACAGCAGGGCTGCCCCAGCCTAAATAACATATAAAAAAACATTTAGTTATAGGCCCAGAGGCCCAGAACTGTGTCAAGCCATGACTGGTCATGCTTCACGGCACCACCATCAGGAAAAATGTGCATTACTATTAGAGGTTTGCAGTGGAAACACACAAAGGAGGAGGAAGCATAACACTTTAAACCACATGAAGAGGCTTGAAAATGGATCAGATCAAATGCATGCAGAGCTTTCACAAATATATTGTGCTGCATTTCTACTATGTGCTACCAGCTTGACTCAACTCAACTCTACTTGCCCTTTTTGCGTTTCCATTAAGTAAGAGTACCAAGAATCTGGTACCTGGTACTACTTTCTGGTACCACCTTGGCCAAGGTTCCAGAACTGGAAAAGAAGCACTAAAAGGTGACGTGCAGACACCAATGCGTCATTGCATCATCCATGCTCGGCATGCATGAATATCCTGCATGGCTGAAAACGGTTTTATTCCTGCTGTAGGGCTGTTAGTATCCATCTTTAATACGTTTTCATATTTTTCATGAAAGCAACCATTTAGATCCCCAATCTGTGGTCAGTTCATCCAAATAACGCCTTTTTGGACATTTGCTCTGATGTTCATAGCCACCTATGGGGACAGCTGGCTGGCTGGGACCAGTGGGTCATCTCAGAGGCGAGTAGCCGGTCTCCTGAGACAACTGGCCGGTCAGCCTCCGTCGTCATCCCGGGAAGAAACGATCCAATGAAGTTACCTGCATCTCTTTGGAGCTTTACTGCTGGCTAATAGAATTCCTTTTGGAAGATAATTGTTGGTCTCACAGGTGAAATCGAACAACTGTGCAGCCACATTAGTTTGTCTGAATGTAAAATGAAGCTTCATGTTTGCACAGAACAGCAGCGCTGCCTCAGGGCTTTACATACAGATATCAGCACATATGAACAGATCAGTCTGTAATAAGTCTCTACTCTAAAAGAGATACTATCCTGTAATGGAAACGACCTCCAGAATACCTGGTACCAAAGCTGCGTGGAGCTGGTGCCATGTAGTGGAAATGTAGCATTATAAGTGAGTTTCAAAAGGATGATACATTGTTCAAAATACTGAACAAAATATCCAGTACTGTGCATGATTTTGGGATCAATTTGTCTTTCTGGTGTTTAGTGATTGAATTACGCAGCACATTTCTGTTATGATGAGCTCCTACTCCATTTTTAATCTGAAAACGTCTCATTTAACACAACATAAGGGTGCAGTTGCTTTTTCATTTGAGTTTTCTGCGCAAACATACCAGTGTTTGATCAGTTGATGAAACAAAAACAAAAGCTCATCTGAAAAGTTGGTAATTAGTCTGAGAACAAAGTTGGGCTAACAGTGGAGCCTTTGCAGGAGTCACAGTCAACCTGTGCCTGGGCAGATTGAAGATGGTGTAGTTCTGTTCATAACACTGATGGAGGCAAAAGAAATGTGGGGTAGAATAGAATCTGAAAATTGGATGGAAATGAGAAGCTTAGATATGATTCATTGTAGAGCCTGAATAAGATTAAATAATGGGTGAGGAAGTGTTTGAGACGTGTAAATGGTGGACAGTTGGGGGTCAAATGAAACACTGATGAATCTGACGCATGTATGTGAGGACTGGGTGGACCAGGGCCATTCAACTCAGCTTGATGGGCAGCCACTGTGGAGCATCAGTTTAAATAAAAGTTGTCCACAAATTCCATATAAGTTTGGCACCATTCATGCTTATTAAAATGCGCCCCCACTTACACTGTTCGTCTTTGTGATCAATAATTAAGTTGTCCCTGCAAGTCACATACTGTACCACTCAATGGAGCCATTAACAAAGGCTTCTCTGTTCTGAGCAGAATATTACGATGTGCATAATGGTCCTGCTGAATCCTAATGCAGGGACAAGTCAGATCTACATACAACAAAGAAGAGATGAGCACAGTATTAGAAAACCCTCCTCCAACAGGAGCGGAGAGAGAGTGTTGTTTCAGCAGTATGAAGTTCACAGTGCCGCAACAACTTTTTTCTTGCCATGATTTTAAGTTAGTCTCCACCTGTGTTTTCCGTCAGCTGCACAAGCTGCAGAAAAGCACAAACTCTACCAGAGGTCTCCACTGTCAGACCAAAAACTCAAAGTACACAGAAGTGGATGCATTCCCCTGGTTTTATCTCATTAGATCAAGGGCTAATTCCCTAAAGTGAAGTTTATTTTGTCGCAACTCAAAGTAAAACCTGCAGCAGAGCCAAGCTTTGACCAAACTGTGAACTGATACTAGAAGCAAAACCAACACACAAAAACAAACCTTTTATTTTTGTGTATGCAGCATATATTTAGGTTGCCAATCTTACAGCTCAGAGTTCTTATTTTCATATTTAATTTGTGTTTTCCTGTGGCATTAAAACCGTCTGCTGCAATTAGCTGCTGTAAATGTTAACATTTTTTTTTACATCTTCATTTAAATGTTTTTCGCTTCATTTGTCAGTTTTAATGTCACTGAAGACACATCGTTCACAATAAATTGCTCCTGCTCCTTATCCAACACCCACTGAGCAGATGTATATACACCGTATCTGGTACAAATAAGATGATATCAGGAGGAAAGTTTACACTGAGAGGTGCCGTTTTCCTCATCTGATCCCACTATAATGCTGAACAGCGTTTGCTGCCACACGCCCACAGGAGCAGTCGATGGAGCTGATTAGAAAACTGTCTGATGAGGTTGAGGGATGAGCCTCCAGACCTCCATCATGTGGAAAGAGCCTGCAGACGAATCCACTGAACTTCATAAACAAACTCAATCAATTGCAACGAAAAGACCATTTGGATGAGTTTGCTCTCTCAGCACAGGGGAGGAGGCTGTTGGCTGTTTTCAATTCAAGGACATGAATATTTTTGGCTATAGCTACAGAGTTTCTGAATAATGTCTGAGCTGAAGCTGCTTCCCCACAATCGAGAAATGGAAAGCAGTTGTTTTGTTGCTGTTGTTGTTTTTATTGAATTAGTTAAAAAAAAAAAAAAAGTTCTCAGAGGAAATTCAGCTCTCATCAAATCTGGACCAGTCAACTAAAGAACTAAAGGACCACTAAGTGACGAGGGCAGAGAGGGTCCAGAGGAAGGTGGACAGGACTTGAGTCATGTGACAAGACTTTGACTTAGCTTTGATGCTACTTGAGATGAAAAGTGAAATGTCTGGATGGCAGATGAGAGCAGGCAGCAGCAGGGGGGCAATGAAAAAGGCTGCAGTGCAGTTTCCAGCAGCCTTCACAGTCTTGACTTCACTTCAAAGAAATATTTACATCCTGTTAGATCAGATCCCCAGCTAATGAAATAAACTCATCTGATTATTCTATTAGCTTATCCTCAGCCTGCAAAGACTGTTGTTTAAATGATGTTCTGTGGAGGGGTGGTCCCAGTGGACTCTGGAATTACCACTGGAGCCCTTGGCAAGTAATGTCCAAGGGGGTATTTCCAATCAGCATTGATGACCATCGTGTAATAAATTATCTGGCAGCAACAGAATACTGTATGAAATCTGAACTTTATTTTAATAGGTGTTTCAAAAGGAAGCAGAAGCCAGAGGCAGCTGTGATCCATCAAATGTGTGTGGAATAACTTATAATCACATATACAATTATAATGAACTCAGATATAGTGCATTTGATAAGTAGCTGGCTTGTTGAGGCACATGTTGTGATTTTAGTTAGGCTTTGCACCACTCTCCAGTTTTTCCTCTTATTTCACACTAAGCTAGGGATGGTGCTGTTTCCACTACAGGGTCTGGAGTGAAGAAGTAGGTTGATGATTTGAGACCTCCCGCTGCCCCTCACTTTGTTCCTGGCTTCCTCTTTGTGCTCTCTTTTTATCATTGAATTGGTGACCTGTCCTGACCTGATTATATTTTGTCATCACAAAATTGACTCACTGAATAATAAGAATGTTTTGAACAGGGCCAAAGTGCAGAGGGAGGCTCAAGAAACCGGTAGCCTGGTCCTGACCAAGATACTGGCCACTCTCCAATGAGAAATGTTTACTTCCTGGCAGGTAGATACTCTGTTGAAGTTTAAAACTATTGGCTCTGCCTTTACCAAATCGCTGACTCTTGGTTGGGACATGTTACGCACGAACCGGCTGGAACACAATGAAGCTGCTGCTCGCTGTGAACAAAGACCATCGCCCAGTGCAGAGTGTGTGTGTGCTGGACGTCCCTCATCAAAAGCTGCAGGTTTTGCTTGACAAATTGAAGTTGCCACAACAGAATGATTGGCTTCGCAAACATCCATCTCTGCCACCATTACTGAACTACAACTTCAAACTTAGCGGATAACCTCAATGTCATTATTCTCTGTTCGCTGATTGGCCGGTAGATTCTCTGCAGGAGAAAAGCTGAGAATGCGTTTCAATGCCAGACTGAGTACTGAAGGGAAATGAAAATGGAGTGGAAATACGTAGAGGACGGAGCCAGGCTAGGAAACTGGTATGGTGAATCCAAAAAATGATCTGTCCAACTTACAGGGACACAAAAAATTCAGTGGAAGGAACAGAGAAGAGCATGCAGGAGCACACAGGCAACAGAGAGAAAGATGTAGAAAACACTGAAGATGAACACAGACAAACCAACAAAAGGCAATGGGAAACACTGAGGTAAAAATACATAAGGGAACAAGACACAGATGAGAATCGTGAGCGAATCACAGGAGGAACCTCAAAATAAAAGAGGAACTGCAGACAAGCCGTAACAAAGAGCATCGAAGACAATCAGCTGTTAGATCAGCTGACAGCCAGGAGCCTCCCGCTGTGTCCTGTTAGGGCACATTGTTGTTTTGCAGCGTTGTGGCACCCTGATTCCAAAGTCACCTGCCTCCTGGGTCTCATGAAGTCATTATCGTTGACATTCACATGATGTCACAGTGAGTCTGGATCAGCCATGTGCATCATGCAGCGATCACCGGTGATCAATCGTGCGCCGGCTTGGCTCATCCTGAACAGGCCTAATGATTCAGAGATTGAGCAGGCAATCTACTGTCCCTGACTATCTGCTTACTCTGAACAGGTCTATAGACACATCCGATAAGACAATTTGCAAGCAATCACATGCTGAAATAACAAATTTGCCACAAAGGGCTTCTGCAATCTGAACAGCCCTCTGTCCTTAGAGTAAACACCAACTCCTCTGTATTGGGGCCAAAGAAGAAAATAATTTTTCAATGTTTCTTATTTCTTGTGCCGACAGTTAACAGTCCCTGATCCATGCTGCTGCAAGATCAGAAAATGCTTTTGTGGGTTGTAACAGATGGCAGCAACAAGCCTCCATCTGAAAATGTTCTTCATGCACTTGAAGGCACAGCAAGAGGTCAAATTAATGATAATAATGATTCCAGATGTGAATAATTCCAGTCTTTTTTCTTGTAGTCTGTGTGAATTGAATGTGTGAGCAATAAAATCTGTGGTGAAGCAAAGACACAGAGTAAAAAGGAGCTTTATGAACATAGTGTACAGACAGAGAGCGGTGAAGTGCGTGTAAAACTCTGCACTCAAAGTACCCGTACTGTGTCACAACAAAGTTAAACAAGTACAGATTTTATTCACTGTCTCTTTTCTGTCCAACAAATACAAATCTGTAAAGTTTTATCTTCCCGTGCAAATGCATGTATACAACAGCTGATTTGCAGCTGCAAACTTAGGACTTCAAGTTACTTCACAAGCCCAAAAATCTTTTTGGTTCTCAGTGAGCCCATGGATCATCAGCTCTGCTCCCAGAAAGGTTTGAAACCCGAGCGCTCCACCACAGAGACCACACCTGTCTGTCTGTTTCAGTCACATTAAAACTCTGCACATATTAGCCAAACACTGCTGCCAATATCCAAATGTAGGGCATTTATGGCTATGCACAGAAGTAGGACTGGTTTAAGTCACGTGTTTTCCATGCATTCATGTGGGAGTCTGAAGTTGTGTGTGGGCTAATGAGGCAGCGTTGTGTAGAACAAACGGCACTAATGCAAATCACCAGGAAGAGGCAAGTGGGAGAGGAATGTATTTACACCAACAGAAGCCACAGAGGTTATCCTGACAGCACAGCAAGCTCATTCTTCATTGTTTGGTTTTCATGTTGAATGCATGAACCGAATGTTCCTTCCTCCTCCTCCCTTCATCAGAAAAGACTGATGAAGTCAGTATCTGTCCTGTTTCTGTTCTGACTGATAAGGAAAATGCTTGTCAGAAATATTCTCTGTTAATCCAAGACTTTGTTTACAGGTTGTAATTCCATAAACCGGCACCCTGAGCTCAAAATGATGGAAAGACATCTTTAGTGAATTCTATTCTCCTGTAATGAACCCACAATGGCTGCCACATTTATTTATCGGTAACACAACTGCTCTAAAAGATGAGCAGTGTTTCATGTCTGAATGTTGTACAGCACAGAGAGAGGACGGAGTTAAACACAGCCAACAGAGTACTTAGTATAACAGTGCTGATTTGGCCAGCCGGAGGACTGAGATAATTTCCAGTTCAGTCTGCTGGATGAGACGATGCAGAAAGAGCATTGTAGTAATCTGTCTGTTCTTTGCCAAGCCATTTGTGAAAATAATTTAAGAGAAGGACAAGCAGTGGTAATTTTTCTTTTTTGACTACTGATGAGCCTCACCGCAGCAGTGAGGAGGCCGCGTTATTTATCTCTATAAACCAAGGTGTCAAGTGTGTTTTTTAACCCTGGAAATTTCACTGCAAGAGCTGAGCAGTGTCTTTAATCTGAAAAACAGAGAGCGGCTTGAACTTGTTTCGATATCTTTTTACATACATGTAAAAAAAAATAAAATAAAATAACTGGTCTTGAACAGAACAAGTATCACGTTTTCCAGTTGCTCTCTTGGATGGTGGCCAACCACAGGCAGAGCGTCACCACCGGGAAATAGAATGCAGTATGGAACACAAGCATTGTATGCTATGGACATATGTTGCCGAGAGGAACGATGACCTTTCGACCCCGGCTCCGCTGCACATCCTGTGTTAACATAAATATCACAGCTGAAATTAATTTATTTTGCAAGCGTTTAATTATTTATTACTATATTCATTTATTCACACTCGTCATTTGCTGTCCTTCACAGCGACAACCTTCATCATCATGGTACAAAAAACAAAACCACAACATATGGAAGGGTAATGGTATGTTTAGGTGTTGGATCAGGTTCAGGAGAAAATGGCAGCCTCTTAGGACCCTTGTCGCCATGGTTACGGTAATAAATGCAATTAAGGTTGTGAAGTGATGGCCGAGTAAGTACATGAATGCACACTTTATACCCAGACGATTCAAAGTGCTTCCACTGGCAGAAATCCTTGGGTTTGAGTGATTAAAAAAGATGTTCTCGTGTAAACTGGTTAGTGACGCTGGACTCGTGAAAACTGGATGAGTCTGCTGAGGTCACAGCTCAATAGTTTTAGCTGCACTAAGCACCTTTCCACCTCAGACTGAAAAATCTCCTACATCATATTTTGTCTGATCCCTCTCTCTTCAGTGGCCTGTGGGGCTCCAACCTCTTTACTGCTGTTTATTAGAAAGTTGATTTTGTTGCTCTTTAGTTTACAGTTCATTCCCTCATTCCCCTGCAGCTAGAGAACATCAACCAAACTCCAAATTGTAATCTGGGGAAAGAGGGTACATCTGGCATCTCATTAGCAGTCCTGGGCCTGTTGTTGCAGCCCCACCTTGTTATTTAGATGGACAAGACAAGTATGTTCAACTTAACTTAACTCTGCTGGCTTTAATCACATCTAACCTCCATGGGAGCGCGGACAAATGAGACTGTGCAGGAGTCAGCACAGCACGCCACTATTTGGATATATATTGATCTCTAGCTCCAGTCTGTCTCCTACATGAGCTTATCACCTCTGGCAATGAGACCTCCAGGGTGCCGTTTTCCACAAACCTGTATCTTGTCGGATAGTTGGCAGGAGGTGCAGTCGGTGATGTATAAGGCAGCAGAGGTGAGAGGGGCAGGCACGCACAACCTCATGTCAACTGAGCCAAACTGTGCCTTTGAAGAGCAAAGAAAATATGCTATGGAAAATCTTTCATTACTACCCTTCTTCTTTTATGAGTGTGGAGCTGTGTGCACTCTCAAAATACAACTTCCGCCACAGGTGAAGCTGCTCTGTCTGCATTCATGCCCAGACCCGCTCTCCCGGCGGTGGTCTTTCTCTGCTACAGATGTTTACCTTCATTTGTCTTGTTCTATTATTGATAAATCCATTTTCATCCAACAAGCTATGCAATGGCGGGAGGGGAAAAAAACATGCTATATCCTCTTTGTTAACAGAAAGAACATTTCTCTCCACTCATTTCTCTCACCCAGGATTTCGGTTGAAGAGCTGCCGGGCTTGTTGTCTTGTAATGTTTGAAACACATTTAAAAGGCCTAATGAGATGCCTCATTTAACCTCCTGTCTCCATCTGTAGGGGTGGAATATGATTTTTCTGACTGCAATAACAAATTCTAGTCTTTTCTTTTCTATTAGCATAACAAGGCGAGGGTGACTGTTTATGCATTTCCTTGTTTATATCTTGCAGGTCTGAGTGTGTGAAGCTCTGTGCAGGAGGTTTTTCCTGTTATTTCACCAGAATATCAAATCAGAGGCAAAGCCCTCAGGTTAAATTTCAATTAAGCATGTTTACATTAAATGAAAAGGTTCATGTTATTGTATGTAGATTACTAAATATTAGTGTGTGGGGTTGTATGATTATTACATTGAGTTCTCTTCTTTTCTGCTTTATTTGTCTCAGTCATTTCACAATGATTGGGAAGAAAGACTCCTCATATAACACCTCATTTCTTCTTTTACAAAAGCAGCTGTCGCATTGTGTTCACAGGATGGAGACAGCGCGCTGTTATTTTCAAAGGTTTGAGTAGTGCACCCTCTGCTGCCGCTTCCTGAAAATCACACCTCTGACAGGATTTCGTCACAGTAAATAAAGGCCATCCATTAGCAGGCAAGTCACGACATGTGGAATTAGAGAGAGGGGGAAACACACCCGCCTGGTGCGTTCTGACCACCAACATCAACAGCGGCACCAACACCTGAGGTGTTTGTGAGATGCACATTGTGCATGTTGGTATATTGTCAGATAAGCTGGTGAGATCACATACACCGGGTTTACTCTGGCTCCTCTATCAATATTTGCAGTTGAAATTGAGTTTTGTTATTTCTCACCATCTGTGTGAGCTGATCTTCACTGCTACTCCCCTTCCCTCTGAGCCCTCCAGTGACACCACCTTTCCTGTTCAAATCTAATGTAAAAGTTATTTAACAGCAGCAGCAGCAGCAGCAGCAGCAGCAGCAGTAGCAAGTGATTGTGAGGTAGCCATGCATACATTTGGACCAACCCTCTCAAGGGTATTTTTTCATGCATTTTACAAGCAGCTTAGAGTTAATAGGGGCTGGGAGGCAAACATTACCTAGAATAACGACTTGCAAATGGGTTGAAATAGTAAACAGTATATCAAATGAAAGGAGACAGAGCAAAATGATGAGATGAGGCTCAGGCTCTGTAACAACAGAGTGATGCTGTCTGATTCCCAGGGGAACTTAGTGGTGAAAATGCCCCTAAATCGAGGCTGAGGTTTGTTTGTGTTCTTACTGCAGCAGTTCAGGGAGAAAAATATGAAATGAAAGAAAGAAAACATCCATGAAGAAGAAAGGCTTTTATATATCTGTGAGGATACAGTCGTGCACATGCAGCCCTACTGTTGTCTGATCAGTGCTCTTCACGAAGTTGTTCAGGGATTTCTGTCAGCCTCCGACTACTCTCAAGAAATCTTTTAGCAGCTTCTGAATCATTACTTCTTTGCCATCTCTCCAAGTCCCAAACCTCCACAGACAGATAAACCATAACAAAACAAGGAGAAGATTCAATAACTAGATGAAGATGTGATGTCACATTTATAATAATGTTGTCAACAAAGACAAGACTGTACTGGTAGTATTTGTTGCAGACCAGCTGTACTACATTTCACAACATTGTACAGTTGTACCTAACGAGGTGTCCAGCAGAATAAGAGTAAAGAAGAGCTGACAGTTGTAGGGCCTGCTCAGGGACGTCACACACAAACATCTACCACTGATCATCTGAGTCATTCCACTGAGTTTATGCTACATTAACAACTCACACTGGTCTGCAGTCAGCCTTTAAGCTCGAATGCTTTCATCAGCACCATAAAGCCAAGCACTTCTCAAATCCAGTGGCAACTTAAAGAGACTAAATTGTAAAGGTTAAAGTATTTGGGCTCATGTGGTAATGACTTGATTTATTGCTTCATTCTGATACAGTAAACAAGATGGCTGACTGAATGTCGAAATTTCAAGACAAATAATTCTTGGGTCAAAGCAGGTCAGACAAATTAGAGATAGTTTTAGTATTATGAGCTTAAACAAACAAATCAAACACTAAGGCCAGGAGCAGAATGAGGCAAAAGCTAGACATAGCAGGAGTCCATTTGGTGTGATGTAGCCCCTGTGCTCTGAGTATAACATCAACAGGTCTATTTTTGCTGAGAGCTGCACATGGCACGCATGAAAAATGGGGCAGAGGTTTATTTTGTAGATCACGAGACGCAGCCAGTGTGTCGACTCTAATCCGTTAACCTGGGTGCCGAAATAAAAATCAATGGAGCCGGTGTGCATGGTTCCCTGCAGCAGCTCAACTACCGGAGCTTTGGTTTGCAGCTGTAAAGATTTGAAATGACCTGTAAACTGCTCTGAGTGAAATAGTGAAGCAGGCTTGGTGAAAAGGACTTCTGGCACAAGATGAAGGCCGGGAAAGTGCGGTTGCCACGGTACGCCAGCCTCTCAGAGAAAAACGCTCACAGGGTGCCGACATATGAACTCAGTGAGAGGCTCTTCTGTATTCTGCCCGAGGAGGCAGGTTGACTCAGCTGATTGAATAGGCAGCAATTTTCTACATGCTTGGAGGCTTTTCTTGTGATTCCCTGTTGTGTCCACACATCCACACGAACATGCTCCATTGTTGGCAGGAAACTAGTGAAAGGATTCAGGCACAAGAGCCACAACTTCCTGCAGACGAACGCAGAGAGTGATAACAGTGTTGGAAAAGATTAGCGTCAAGCCACCTAGAATGAAATGGAACCAGACAGATGATCAATACCATTGATGAGCGTATTCATTGTTTTTGCATCTAATAGCTCTCCACTTAATATTTTCCTTCCAAGTATCTGTCTCTGTTGTCAGGCAGCTAACAGCTCACAGAGCTGCTGATGTTGCAGTTGCGGCTCGTCACCAACAGAGGTCAATGACAGTCTGTGAGAAATGACTCACCTGTGGTTCCACAGTCCTGACGATGACTGTGACTTTGAATATTATTTCCTTTGAACATCAGGTAATGTTAATTACATCTTGATTGCTAAGTGTTATGAAAGAGAGCAGCCACAAGACAAGCAAAGGCCGTCACCACAGCATCTACAACAATGATGTTCACTTTGTTAAAAGGCCACTATCCAGACTACATATAAGGTCACACACTGCCCCCTAGTGGCAATCACATACACTGCATGTAATTGGAGAAGGTCAGAGGCTTCTAACACCAGAATTGTGTGCTGGACCACCACAGGGCACCAGAGCAGCAGCAGCTTCAGTGACTAAGGAGGGATAAACCATTCACTACCCTTCTTCCAGTATATATTCCCTCTAAATCTGTTCCTTAATCATGACAGTCTAGGGTGCTGCCAAGCATGTCAACCCAGTCAACCACAGGCGATCAGCTGGGTGAAGGCCTGCACATCATTCTGATTTATCAGAGAGACACACTCTCGTGCATGCACCATAAGTCTCCAGTATTTAAGGTATGCGTGACCGTGACTGTTTGGAGGCAGGCTTGTGCTGCTAATTCATGACAGATGATTACCACTGGTTGGTTGTTCTGTTTGGTTACTGGCCACAGCAACTGTTACATGTTGTAATATATAATATGTACATATTCTGACTGCTTCAGTGATGTATTTACTAGCTGTCTATTAGTCTTTTACCATGGACTTACAACAGCAGGTACTGTATTACGTATTGTATTGTGCTGTATCATATATGCTTAAGTGTAGCGTGACGACCCTTTTATCTCTAACCAGGAAATTGCAGCTAGTTAGTTCCTGATGACAACATTTAAAGCACTGACTGACTGGTGTTAGGCAAGAAAGTGAATTGACTGTCTGAGCTCATAGGTCTTCTGTTCAGCAGTTTATTCAGACCCACAGTTATTGTAGGGTGACCTGTAGTGCAGAGGAGGAAGCCAGTGAAGGGTGACAAAGGCTGTGCTACAAGGGGGCTGGTGTGGATCCCATTTTAACCACTTTTTAATCCAAACCATGATTGTTTCCTGAACCTGACCTTGTGCTCTCTGTATTTAAACATAACCAAACATTGACTGTTCCACAACCTTAATCTTAACCATGTGGGGCTATCGTCCTCTGATCAGTATCAACATCAGAACATCAGCATCTTGCCTCTTTATGGTTTCTAAATGAATTAGATTTGCAGGATTTTTCACATCTTACATTTTGACTTGTCACAGCAGAAAGAGTGTCGACAGTATGTAATGGCATTAATGATGCTCTATTCCAACAGTTCTTCCAGTGTAATGTTATCAGTCATATCTGGGTTTGACACATTTGCTCAAACACAGCATGTGATAAATCGGTATCAGCTTTTTCTTATGCTATTTATTGTAGCAAAGAATCATTATGTAAACTTTTCAGTTGATATCCGTGCCCCCTCCACCCTCTGCTGCTTTATACAATCCTGCATCTCTCATCTCCCCAGCCTGACTCAGCCCTGCTACCTCCTCGGCCCACTTTCCTCAGCCTCTGCGTGTAATCTCATTATCGACTTGCCAGTGGAAAAGGGATTTATTTAATGTATTTGAGGAACAAACCACCAGAAGCTTAAAACTTTTTTTTGCATTGTTTCCCTAAACCATTTCAAGCCAAAAGCTAAGTCTGTTTGACTCCCATCACTTTCCGATCTCACGCCTGTGTGGCTGCTGGCAGCAAGTCATCACACAGGGACAGATGCAACCTGGAGGAAGAAATATGAAGTGATTAACTCGTAGTCCCTTTATTCCCTTTCAGTGGGTTTGGAGAACCTGCCAACAACTCCCATAATGCCGCTGTCTGCTCTCCTCAGAGGGTTTTAGCATTTAATTCACATTAAAGGAGGGGAATGACATACATCCTCCCCAGCTCTTCCACTAGAACACAGTTATGATGACAAAGTTTAATTAGTTTGCGAGTTGGTTGATAGTTAAGGGTTAATGGGTGAAAGGTCTGGTTGTTTCCAGACATGAGCATTAGACTCCAGTTTCAGCCGGATCTACAGCAAAGAAGATCACTGTAGAGAAGCCTTGACTAAAGGGATTTGAAGGAGAGCTAGTGCAAAGATATCTTATCCCTCTGCCTTAAAAGTGGATGGCTAATTGGACTGTCTGTGTTTTTCAACATGCATTTGTCGATTCACTGTGCTGTTACAGTCAGCTGGAAAGTCAAGTAACATCTCTCTTTCAGACTGACACATTGATGCCACTAATCAAGATACAATCAGCCAATAAACAGGCTGGCTGGATCTGAGCACTTCTCCATGGACCTGATGTGATGTTTTTTTTTGCAGCAAGGGAGGGACTGTAGCATGAGCAGCTGAAGAGAACTATACAGAAAATCAGTGGAGGGAGAGAAAGTGCCTTTGCTGGACAGATGCTGCTCAGGGAACGCTTGGCGTTAAAGCCCCACTGCAGAATAATCTGGGTTTTCTGCTCTCTGGGTCCCCCTACAGTTACGTAATTACAAATAAAAGTCACAAGCTGAGCCCCGCTCACTGTCAGCGGTACACATGCATTTGTTGACAAGCTGAAGACTTTGTAATTTGCAAGGACAACGAAGCCTACCTAACCAAAGAAGATGTTATTCCAGGAACAAGATGGTGCGTTCAGTGTCTGCCTTGGAAGTAAACAAGTAAAAGCCAGCCCAAGATTTACCCTCATCTGGTCTATAGCTCAGCTGCTCTCTTCCTCTGACCACATTTTCTTTGGTCTCTTAGTCCCCTCTGCTGTGATGAACATACTGAGAATAATGAGCTAGCTGGCGTCTTGTAGCTAGGCCAGAGGTGTTGATGTTGGTGTGTGACGTATTGCTATAAAGCAGTACATGTTCTCAAGACAGGGAGCCGGGCAGGCAACCAAAGTTACATGCAACGTGCAACAACAGGTCAGCTGGGCACTGTGCCGATGGAGGGGTCAAGTCAGTTAAAAATCTAAAAGATTATGACATTTAAGGTAAAGATTGTAGGTTTAAATATATAATTACAAAATAAAAGCCTGACTCTAAAGTCTATGAATAAAGTATTTCAGCTGGAATAGACAGAAATATTCCCTTTGTGTCTATGGTCTGTATCGTCACAGTTACACTTCCCTGCAGTGAAAAAAGACCGTAAAAATAGACATCTGCAACAACTGAAACTATATGGCTTCATGGTTCCTTGTACAACTCAGGCTGTTTTTATTACTTGGCCCACTATTCAAAATGATTCATGAATGATTTTGAATGTGTCACCAAAGGAAATAAAATATATATGGTCAGCTGTTGTTAACAAAAGAGTGAGAGTGAAATAGCTTCTCTGTGTGACTGAACAGCTTAATGATGATTTTAAATATCCCATTTCTATCCTTCATGCTCTTGTCTGAAGTAAAATACAGTTCCAGTGACATGGTGTCGCTGGAAATTGCTTCACAGCTGCACCACTGTCATAAAACTTGTATGATATTGGGAGAATTCTAAAATGAGAGGAGGAAACCCACCATGTGCATTTCTTATAAATTCACTGGAATTGCGAGTCAAGTAATCAGGCAATCGAAAAAGTTTTTTAAAAAACAGATTTCAAGATTTTATGTTCACAGTAACTGCATGAGGTCATTAGGCATGTGGCTGTGTTTGGAAGGGAAAGGCAGGAAATCAGATGAGCTGTATCAGAGCTTGTAGGATGTAGTCTATAAAAGTATGAATATAAATATAAATATCAAATCAAATATAGATAAAAAGATGCCTTCTGTCTATATTGATGACTATCACTTCACCAACACAGTATTTGTTGCCACTCTGAGCTTCACACAACCTACAGGATGGAAACCCTCAGGGCATTAACACCAGGAGACTTAGATACACATCTGATGTGACAGTGAATATGTAAAAAGTCTTGTGGGTGTATTATTTGTGTGGGATGATTTTCTATTTCAGCTATTTGATGAATTTGGCATTGACTTGCTGCAGTTTGACTGATTCCACACTAGAGGGCGCTGATGTCAAAGCTTAGAGCAGGAACAGACCAAACGTCCACAGTCTGGAACACAACAGAGTGACCCTCTGAACCCATACATGTCTTTTCTTTTCTTCCTTGCCTTGTCTTTCCCCTCCTTTTTTTAGTAGCACTGAAAAACTTAAGACTTGAGGTGATCTGTTCCAAGTCTTCATTGTGTCCAGAGCACATCCTGCCTCATCATCACTGTGATCATTTCATTCTTCAGTGCACATCAGAAGACTTTGGCATTCCCATGCCTGTGCCCCATCCACCAGGGAGGAAGTAAAGTTCCTCAGATCACTATGTAGCTGCTACTCAAACCATGTACATTCACTTCAACTAGGTACAAACAAGTCAGAGGAGGTGAGAAACTGGAAGGTATACAATAACCTGATATACATGATATAAATAAACTTGTATGTGATAATATTCATCTTAATTTAGGGTGTTTGTAAGAAAAAAAATATCTGATTGTATTAAACATGTGTTTTTAGGCAAGAAAGGAGCTCCAGGTTAACTGAGAAAAAAGCTTTGTGTGTGATGAGCAGCTTTGACATATGAGGATTTGCTCTCAATTGAACCTACTTTCTGTCATGTTTGCATTGTGATTTTCTGCTGTATATAAATCCCAATACTTTGGCCACCTCTGTCTGATCTAAGACCGAGCTCATGGAAATTGATCGAGTGAGTAAACAGAGGACTCATGGAGAGGGAATGAGGGGTGGAGGGGTGGTGGGAGGGTGGGGGGCAGTAATTTGATCAACAACAAATCCAATTATCTCAAGTTTCTCGTACACTGTGCATATAAATGTGTCAGTTTCACAGGTTGATCATAGCTTTGCCTCTATTGCAATTGCGGTACACTAAATCAACAGGCTGAGGAAAAAGTACCAATACATTTCTTTTTATTATGAAGGATTTATGACTGGTAAATAATCAGTCAAATAATAGTCAAATCAAATAGTTTAACACTTTAGAAATAATTCATAATCTATTTAAACACATAGGATTAAAGTTAGGCACAATGCTCATCTCCGTATTCTGCCGTCAGCAGCCGTCCCCATTATAATCACAGGTGTTGATCAGATTGTCGTGCACAGTGGATATTAACATGGAGATCCTTGTTGTTAATTGGTCTCTTGTTCTGGACTTAAGCTCTGCAGCTGTACCTGGTGAACTGCTCACTGATTCTTTGTCCCACTGTTCACATTGATCTGTGGCCTGCTGTTCACTGAGCTGATCCTCCCTCCATCGTCTTCATTGTTTCTTCATCTCATTCTTTACGACCACTTATTTATCAGTTATATGTGGTAAAAGGAGACTTGCTTCACTGCAAGTCATTAATAAACGATCATGTTTTACACATTAGGCTCCTTTTACCAATTATAAGGTAGGTATTAAGCTGACCTTGCCAACTACTGAGTCTGCACCAGTTTACAAAAACATGTTATAACTTGTTTATAATTTCTTATGATTACACATAAGAAATTTATAAACCATAATGTCTAATTGGAAAGTAGTACCAGTATGATAGAAGATGGGTCAGATCTTTTATTGATTACCAAATGAATTTGGAAAAAAAAAACGTTGCTTACAAGCTGTTCAATCTAATTCCATTAATTTAAAACAAAAATGAGGATGGTTAAAACATGAACTTGGTAAGAAACAAATACATAACGACAGTCTGAGCCCCACCACTCTATATACTGAAAGTAAGGGAAGCTGAAAAATATGCTGTGGCTATATTACGTTAATTTAGTCTTCTGTTATACAGACCCAGGTTCTGTCTGAGTGGGCAACAGAAACAATTTGTACTGAAGTCTGAATTGTATCAGATATTTCCTTATTCCATCGGTTAACCACTGTTTTTAGCAGCTTTATCAGAGGCACCTGACAAACATACAACACCTTGTTTTTTTAAAGATGGCCTCATCATTGTTATTTTTCACATAAAACGGACAAGACAATCATCTATGGAAAAAAGGTGCA
This sequence comes from Caranx ignobilis, assembly GCA_021432705.1. NCBI lineage: Eukaryota > Metazoa > Chordata > Actinopteri > Carangiformes > Carangidae > Caranx > Caranx ignobilis. The sequence goes on from MU269980.1 coordinate 4,791,813, forward strand.
TGTTTTGTTTCGTTTTTTTCACTGGAGTAGCTTGTACATATTCGCAGAGAGGTATTCGTGCAGGTGAAAAGCTTAAATACACCCACATATGGCTGATTGTCTGGGGACCATAGCTACCTAGGTGTATCCTTAAGAGCCAGAAAACAATTAATGCAAAAACAGCTTGTGATGTGGAGCAGGGGCAGCCGGCGCTATGGTGGTGGAAGCGGGTTGTCTACAGCCTCAGGGTAGAGGTGCATTAGGGCATACTAAGAGAGCACTTAACAATACTGACGGGGGCCGTCTGAGTGAGGGCACAAAACTGAAGAACACAAAAGCAGGAGAAGTGGTGTTTTAGTGCTGTTCCAGGCCTATAGGATAAGCTCCTGTCAGGTGGATGACATAAAATGACCTTCATTGTACATATTCAGAGCAGATGCAGGCCGAGAACAGCCACAGTTAGCATCTCAGGTTTCAATCCCTGGCTTTTCTGGGGAACACTCATCACCCAAACCCTGCTCAAGGTGAGTGTGTCACTGGCCGAGGCTCCTTGGCCGAGCCACTTCAGTCTGGTCCATGACAGACAGCCCTGCTCATCCCCATGTGAGTCTCTGCTGCCTGTATCGACTCCCCTCCAACGCATAATTCCATTAATCAGTCCAATTTCCCTGTGGGCAGTGGTTTATTTCCGTCATCAAATGCCTGATGAAATCTTTAGACGCTGTGTATTAGGGAACAATCCCTACAAATAGCTGATAGTGTTAACCAGTCACAAGCTGCGCCAAGGCATCGCTCAGCTCTAATTTGAAAGGGAGTGAGGTGATAATGCGATGTGTCATCCTTTTGTGGGCGTGCATTAATGGCGCCAGCCAAGATGGCAATTGATGGCAAATCAACTTCTTCCAGCGGGAAGGGAGAAGAGGAGGGCGGGGGAGGGGGCCCGGGATGGAGGAGAGCGAAAGAACATTGACTGGCAAACTGCAGAGCCACAGCGGCCTTTAATCCATTACTTCTCCTGATGGGGAAGGTTTAATGCATCTCAGCCGTAGATGGCATGTGCATTTCAGTCTCTCTCTTTTTACTCCTGCTCTCAGCCTCTCCCTCTCTTTCCTGAGCCGCCTGTTACTATGAGGGTTGATGTGTGGTATCCAGGATAAATGCTCTTAATTCATTCTTGTCTTGTTCATTTGATTTTCTTAGTGGGAGAAGTTTGGAAATCTCTATCAGGGCTGAATGAGCATGTTGAGGATGCACCATAATGGAAAGCACTTACTTCAATCTTCCGCCACAGCATTTCCATGGATGAGAAAAAAGAGCAGGTAAAACTGCACTGCATTAACCTGAAGACAAAGAGATTAATGTGTTCAATTCAAAGGCACAAAGCATGTCCAAGACCGCTGGAATTAAAGGAGTCCTTAAGAGGGACTTGAACCATCAGACGTGGATACAAAGACAGACTCTAAACACAGTGTCAGCAGGAGCCACGTCATCGAATGTCTGCTCTCTTCATCAGTTTTACAGGATTAATGCAAATTCTCACCGTTATGATCTTCCCAATAAAGGATGCAATGACCTGGAAAAGTGATTGTAATTAAACAATAAACGCTGATAAATGTCTGTTTCAGTTGGTGAAGGGACATTTTAAAGCCTAATGAGCCTAATGACATTTTTTAACACTGGAGCCTGAACATTCATATTTAGGAACGACGTTCAAAATAATCCCAGAAAATAAAAATCTCTAGGCTTTCAGCTTTATAGATTTCACTGATTCTTAAAAATTAACACCAATACACACAACTGTGTGTGTTATCACTCGTAGCAGTCTCTCATTGTGGAAGCAATCACCAGCCAGTGATATGTAAGAAGACTTCACGCAACTTACTGAGACTTCACTTGAGGCTGGGATGTGTCCATCTCCAGGATACACTGTGCATACACTGGCTTTGTTTTGTTATGTGAGCAGCATATCATTTTAAGTGATTCATACCTCTCCAAAGCCTCCTTATCTGCCACCCACCCAAACACCCTCAATCGTGTTTTCATCATAACCGCTGGAGCAGCAGCCATCTGTCTGCTGGCTGAATCCACCTCCCAGCTGGGTCACACCACACGGTGGACACACAGCCATTACGATGTGTATAGATACATGTACACACATTTCTTCACGCAAGCTACTGGACTTGTCTTGACCGAGTGTTGTCGTTCCACTGTGGACTGTAAAGACGTCATCACTGTGACATCTTGTTCTTATTAGACTACTGTGTGACATACAAGTGATGCCACTGACAATGACAATGTGACAAACACACAACAAGTATAATCATTCGGGTCATTTACTCAACTTTCATTTCTTCTTTACCATTTCAGCTACTTTACACTTCCACTCATATACATTTATACTTTCTATCTGACTACATTTACTTCATGTCTACTCTCACCTGATCCTTTGAAGATAAAGATTTAACAAGATTTAAGTATGAAGTAACTCCACACCGGCCTTCTTAAAAGATAATGTGTGTCTTTTCTTCAAATAGAGCAGTAGGTGTGGTGACACAAAGTTTGCATGGATCCTAACAACCAGTACTGTCTGTCTTATGTATCATCTGTCTGTGGCTGTATGGTACAAAGCCACAGAAAAACACTGCTGGCACTACACAACACAATCACTACAAACTCAGAGACACACTCTAGATAATTCTGACTCCCAGCAAATGCACAAATATTTGCTAAAAGCCTGAGACATTAGCTGATTTTTTTTTCTTTTTGAAACTACATACATGTATGTAAACTTGTCTAGTCTGAATAGAGCTCTTTTCATGAGACAACATCAAATAACTGGAGATAGAAGTTTGTTCTAACTCTTATTATGAATGCTTACTATGTAGAAATAAGCACTATATTATGGTAACAGCATCTATTTTATGACATGTTTTAGTGTATATGAACACAATTTACACAGTTCCATCTATTATGTGTGGACTTACTTTATAAACCTCTCTACTTACTGAAGCCTTTTTTGATCTGTTGCTGAGTATGAAACAAACATTTGTGGCTGTTGTGAGATAATAATGTTGTCTGACAGCTTTTATTCCTTTGGTAACTTATTATACGTGTAAGACATGGTATACTTCACTGCATTTTTCTGTGTCAGAAAGATCCTTCAGTTTTTCTGGATGGGGAGAAACCCTGTTGACTGGAACTAAAAGTTTAGGAAATGCAGTTTTTAATGTGGAGTATTGATGAGTCATTATGAGTGATAACCCAAATTAACACACCAACTAAACAATAAACATGAAGGCATCTAGAGCTATTGTAGCGCTATAGGACGGACTACACAGAGTTTAGTGATCACTGAGGTCCATATTTTCCAGCTCTCATGGTTTTAGATACTGTACATCTCTGCCAGTATCTGCAACATCCTACATCTGTTCTCTGTGATTAGAGTTGGACATGTCCAATCACAGGGAAAAGTGACAACAAGCTCTCAGAGCATTCAGCAATTGGACCTTAATATCTGCATTAATATATACACAGCTTCTTATCACAAAGACCCACACTTCATACAGCTGCCTCCAGCCTTTCCAGTGTACACACTAGCACCTTATTTCCCTATGAGAGGCGTCTTTATAATAGCCAATTGTTTCTCCATCACAACAAACGCACAAACCTCAGCCAATAAAGGAATCTGAGTAACCCTATGCACATTTCATCACACACCTGCACTGAGTGTTCCCACAGTATACCATTACTGATAGGCAGGCTTCAGACATGAAGAATGAAAGTAATATGCACAGGTCCTGCCCTTAATTTGTACATACATTCTTCTATATTTACACAAAAAGCAGGTGGGGGGCACGGGCTGGGCTTTGCTTAGATTCTCCTCTTTGGCAGCTCTACACTGAGAAAGGCAACAGCTGTTCATTTGATGCCGCCTGCACCTTTGTTGACCCCATTTCCGTCTGTGCGGTGGCTGAGACAGTGGAGAAATTAGTTGTATTACCCGCTCCCTACCGTGGCAGGTCTAGCTGTGATTCTGCCCAGATTCTGTCCATTACAGCGGCCCCTCTGTCTGATTAGCCCCAACACACTCACTAACATGCCAAATCACTGCTTCGCTCGGCCGTCATGAACCTCCACTCACTGACACGCGCGCGGAGAAAAACGGCAGCTCCAGCCAGATAGGCAGCGGTGTGGATGACAAATGTGCTTACTTAAATGCAGAAGGCAAAATGAAGTTGTTTTGTTCCAGAGCAAATGTCTGGAACAAAACAAAAAACAGATACATTTGGGATATAACTGGCAGCCTATTCACAAAGATAATTTAAAAGAGAAACAACATATTAAGGCATTGTCATTCTCAGAGTCTAACAGCTGGATCTGTTATTTGTGAGAATTATTTCTGGTTTTAATGTTTGCTTTTCTGAAAAAAATAGGATGAACTATTTCTGATGTTTTAAAACACAACCACACTCACTTTGAATGCATCATGTGCCGGCTGAACAAGAGTCAGTGGAGGGTCCAGGGAATTTTTAAAAAACTATAAATTATTTTCCAACACTGACGATGACTTTGGTTTTAATTATGACTGATGACTGCTCCAGAGAGCTGATCCTAACACTCACAACACATCCTCACTGCTGAGTCTGAGCCTCTGAACTCATGTCCAACTCTAGTGAATCGTTCTCACTGCTTCTCCTGCGCTCTCTGTACCTGGCTCCAATGTAACAGCATCACAGAATCATTTTAAATGTTTCAATAATTATATGAAGCAGAGAAATCATTATGAAAGGTGAACACACCATCACGTCATGTTTTTATCACATGGGCATAATAAATAAATCACTCTAAATCATGTAAGTCCAGTCATGTAGCACAAACTGCCAGCTGACTTACTGCGATCACTGCCTCTGTCCTTCCATATTCTTCACTGACTCCGTCTCTGTAATTGTAGAGTTTTGTTAAATTTACATGCAACATTTTTCTGAGTAAATCTGAAACTGTGAGTGTGCAGTTAACATTATTTATCCTCAGCTGATTCCAGAAACACAATATGGCTATAGATACAATATATCCATCTACATTTCATCTGAAAACTCATTATGATATTGTAAAAATTCCTGTGGAGACTTCCAGAAAACAGCACAGTGCAAATAGCACTGCAACTTGAAGTGATGCAGTCATTATTTTACATATTATCTGTATTATTTTATTCTATGATTATGTAGAAAATGAAGAAAAGACATTTCTGTATCAAAGGGTAGCTTCCTCAGTGTCACCAGTCACTGTGACAGATCTGGTTATAATCTCTACCTGCTCTATCTATACTGAACTATAGATACGTATTTTATTATCAAGTACACTGTTTGTCACGGAAATTACTTTATGTTCAGCAAATATATACAAAGTGAACACTATGTGTAAAATAACCCTCTGATGCTGATGAAACTGTGATATAAATCGAAGGCACCGACTTCTTGCACATTTTAAATGTTACATGTAGACGTATGTAAAATAGAGACAGAGATGTAAGAGCTGTAGAAGCGTGTGGGGGTCGAGTGGGATGATGGATCACAGAGGAAGTAATTATTTTTCTCCACAGCTGACATTATTCATACCATGTTATTGTAATTATTGCAACTATTTTCAAGGAAAAACCCATGCAGATTCTACAAATCACATGTAGCGCGACAGTCCGGAGTGTATGGCCTCCACCTCCGTCAAACCCCCGACCATTTTTATTGACTTTATGCACAAGAGACATTTTAACCGAAGTACCCTTTTTTAATATTCACTCCCAACACAACAGCAGCCTAAGTCATATCGATTGTGGTTGAATTAAAAGTACCTGATGCAGGGCGTCTCTAATCCGCAGGGTCTTTTAAGAGTCACCTGGTCTGACAAATGGGCCCTTTTAAAGGAGTATAATGTGTTCTTAAATTATTTTATTGATGGGAGGGGGACAGCCTCTCCAGGTACCCATACAAACTGACTTAACACGCTGTGAAAGGGTCAATTTGGCCTCCATTTTCCATTTCTTCGTTATCTGCATTTGGAGTCATGCTGGCGGGCTCGACGTGAGCTGGGATGGGCTTTGAGGAGGTTTGGCAAATTTCAGCATTTGCTCACATTTAAGAGGTTCTTCCATTGCACTAGAAATTTGCTAATAGTCTGTGTTTGCTTTGTTGCAGGCTTGTAGGTGATGTTGATTGTTTCAACCTTGCAGAATTGTCATGTTTACAAATGTATAGATTTCTGCATTTATCTGCTTAGACATTACATTTTCAAGGGAAAGGGCAGAGGACAGTGTTTGTCCTTTTTCATTAGCTTTCACTTTGCAGAATGATGTTTATAGCAAGTGAAAAAATAAGGCTCTTCAAATCTGAAAAAGTAAATGACACCTGTGATTTTTAATGCACAGGTTGAACCACTTGATTCTCCCGAGCACAGGGAATCTAAAGTCTGCCCCCTCCTACAGCAGGTTAACACATGACACAAAGCTTTTCAACTCTCCCCATGTACGTCTCATAAATCCACTCCAAGAAGGAGCCTCATGCAGCGGCCAGTCAGAACGACATTTTGTCTTTCATAAGCCTGGCAATTTCCCCCTGAAAACGACTGATTAATGTTGAATGGAGGAGAAAAGGTGTGTAACGCTTTTCAAATCAAGCAGACTCTGTAAAAGGGAGAATGCTAATTATATTGCTGTTTGTATGACCTCTTCTAAAGTGCATGAAAGCCTCCTACAAACGACAGGTGAAATTGCATTTTCAAGTAACATTTTAAAGGTCCGTGTGGGCACTCTGCCTAATAAAGCCATTTGTAAATGACTCCTCTTTTAGAATCCATTAGGAAGTGGAGCGAGGAACATTTCGTCATAGGATTCAGAGTCAATAAGCATGTAATCAGGACGTCCAGAGAATGTAGCAACCAGTGAAGGGGATAATTAATGAGATTGCCTTATGAACTGCTTAATTACTGACTGTTGGCCTCTTCAATTGTCCCTCCAAGTGCTGCATTTGTTCCCTTGTTGCCATTAAAGCTCTGATTGACAGAGATGGCAACCATGGGAGAGATTCGAGACATCTGAGGGTATATTAATGGGCTATTTACACACAGAAACCAGGCTGACAATTACTGCCACCAGTGACTGATATGTCTCAAGAGGACAGGTCAGACGGCAGTGAATGAGCCCTGCTGTGTAAACACAATGCACAAGTGGTCAACAATTATGAGACACTGATATTCGTCTGGATATGACATCCTGTGGTGACTAAATGTTTGCTTGCATTTAAACCTTGGAGAAAATGTTCTATCTGTGTGTATGTATTAGCTAATGTAAAGTCATTTAGTTGGATGATGTTTTAATATGATTAGAGATAAAGTATGATAAGATAAGAAAAAATAAAAAAATAAAAAAGATCACATTCTGGCAGCACAGAGACAGGCTGAGATCAAACAAACATCGACAAAAAATGAAATAAATAGAAGAAAAAACAGTGGTAAAGAACGTCAAATGCCATATGTGCATTACAGTGTTACAACGCTTCAGACTAGATGAGTAAATTGTGCAGATATGCAAATATTTATCCAGCAGGTAGGTTTGGTATACATAAAGATAAATACAGACAGAACAAAAGACTCAAAATTTAAATACCAAAATTAAATGTCTGCAGTGCCACAACACACACACACACACACACACGAGGGAGGGAGAAGAACCGCTCCCTGGTTTGTGTGTGTGTGTTTCCTTTGAGCTGTGCAGACCGGGGTTTATTCAGAACCACATGAGTCCTTTCACCTCAGAAGTCCAGGACTGGGTCTGGATATCCTGGTGGATCCCACCACCCCCCCACGCGCATACACAAACACGCACATACGCAGCCTGTTAGCGGGTGTGTGTGTCCACTGACCCATGATGACCTGTTCTTTCTGAAGGCAACAAAGCTGGAAGTGAAGGAGGCGTGACACACACACATTTAAATCAAGTGTATGAGTGCTCTTATTGGTGTGAGACCCACTGGGGCGAACACTGACAATGTCCTACTTGTTCACCGCCTCACCATTCGTCCAGTCCAGCCTTAAGTGGCTGCGGTAACTGTTCAATCATTGTTCTTACAATGTGCCGATTGTCACAATGTAATTAGTTCAATACCTGTTGAGTAGATTGAGAAGATTGACTGATTGATTACTGGTCTCTGTCCACATGTTGTTTTGTCCTGTGTAACAGAGAGGAGGTACAGTACTTACAGAATCACATTTGTTTGAATTAGTACAAATCACTGACTATTTGACATGGGTCATATTGCCCCCATGTTCCTTTATTATCAGGAAAATGGGCTTTGAAACCCACATCTTCAATAATAAATTAAAAAACATTACAACATTTTTATGTCACAGGCAATAATTTCTCTGTGACACTTTTCTGTCCCTCCATTACACACTTAATTTGACATGACAGTGGCATTATCAACATTCACAAACCCCTAGACTTGCAGCAAATCATATGCTCCATGTCTCCTAAGAATCCAACTGCAGACCTCACATCTGGGGACACCAGGTCAGAAAGCTAATAGTACGATGTCAGAGATCCAACATCCTGCCTTTTCTGACATCTAGTTTTGCTCTGAATGAGTCTCATATTATGAGATGGCTGGTAGAGATGGGAAAGACTCCCATATAAATGATTTGTGTGTTTATGTCATCTGACCAAGATCCTCTCACTGCAAGCTACAAACTCCTCCATGTATCACCTCAACGCCGTGTGATGACTGGTTGTTGGAGAATTAAAACACTGCTCTTTGTTTTTCAGAGTATTCTTTTTTTTCTGTTTTTCAGAGCAATTTTTTTCTCTTTTACTGAGTAACTTTTCTTTTTTGAATAATGAACAAGATACTTCGAGGAGGTCCCACCTGCAAATAACATGTAACTGCTGCAGTCAGGCCAGCTCCACCTCGAAAAACACAGTCAAGCTAGCCCCCGCATTATGTGGTACATGTATATACTAGACATTACAGTAACAGCATATAAGGACTGATTTGAAAATAAAGCTGACCTTCCAAAACGAAGTAAAATTGCATAATTTGCAAGTTGATGTAGAATTTCAAAGTAAAAGCCCACTGTTTTTCTTATTTTAACTTAAGTTTCCTGTAAATTCAAATGGTATTAAAAGGAAACTCCATGTTACTATAGAACACCACCTCAGAGTGTCACTCAGATAATATTAGAGCAATCTGATGTAGCATTTCAGAATAAAAGCCCTATAAAATCTTATATATGTAAACAGTGTTCCATGTATATTTGGATTTATAATAAATGGAAACTACCTGTTATGCAATGTAAGTTTAAAAGAAAGGTAACCAACATAAGTCATGTTGCCTGGAGAACCTGGTCCCATTCAGCCAGGAGCTCCACTGTTGAGCCTGCTCCCTGTGGCTTTTAAGCTAACAAGCTCAGCACCTGGTACCACATTTAGCCACAATGAATGACATGGTAACAAATGTAATCGTCTGGTCAGAGGCTACTGAACTGCACCAGAATCACTGACAGGAGCTTAGGGCACACAAACATCCTGGCCTCAGCCTCTCTGACCTGTGTGTGGGGCCTCAACAGAGCCACAGAAACATAATAATAACCCTTGAGTCACTATTAATGGATAAGATCAGATATGTAGTTAAAAACTAACCTTTCCTGGATTGACAGTTCACTTCAAAACATTCTCACTGTTGCAAATTCATTATTCAAGTAAGTGTAGAAAATATGATTGACAGCTACAGTGGTTCAGCAGCTGGTAAGCACAGCCTTGTTAAATGAAAGCTGCTTATTTCATTTATCTTTTTTCCTTTAAAAAAAAAAAGTATGATATATTACACTATTTTTATTGCTAAATACATATTATATTATATTATTGTTAATTTATCATCTTTAAAACCATAACAAAAATGGGATTTTGTTATGCAACAATAAAACATAGTATAAACAATGAAAATGGTGTAATATATTGTAGTATTTCTTATAAAAGGAAAACAATTAAGTGATATAAAGAAATGTATCAGAAACACCTGCTCAGAGGGTCAGAAAGGCAAACAAAAAAAGCAGCACAGAGAACAAATTGTGTTTTCAGATGTCTCCATGTAAGCGTGAACATTGCCTTAGTTCTACTCTCCTGATTTTAGATCCAGCCCTCTCAGAGACAGGAAACGTCGCACTCAGGGGGCAGCGCGTTGCTTGAATTGGATCGTTTGCTCTTGGAGCTGGGGTCCCTCGCAGCTTCGTGGATCCCTGGTGGAGCAGCAGAACAGGCTTAAGACCATCTTTTCTCACTGCCTTGCCTATGGATTAAATGGCTTTGTTTGCCCTTCTTTTTTTGCTCACCGCTGACAAGGGTGGCATTGCACTTCTTCTTCCCATGGCCTCAACAGATGAGGCAGCAGTTTTCGGTTTTTCTTCTTGCTCATTTGGAAGTAGAAAATGACCAGCAAGAACTCAATTAGCAACATGTCCCTCCTGGCTGGGGGTCCGAGGCACCGCTTGTTCAGTCTGCATCAGAGATCAAGTTGGCCTAAGTGAAGTGACAGCAAGCAGGAGGAAAGGGTAAACGAAGTGCTGGGGGGAGGTAGGCAGCATCTGCCCCCATACAGATTTGCTTAATTGGGTTTGACTCCCACAATTACAGGGTAATAATGGCCTTTTCAACCCGGCCACGTCGAAGTGAAAGGCAGTTGCTCCGCGCACCCGCATGCTGTCAGATGGTTTATAGCAGAGAGTGAGCGACAGAGAAAGAGGGGAGAGAGAGATGGGGGAATTGGCAGTGGACTTTGGTTAAGCAGTGGTTATTGAGTCTTTGATAGGACTCCAGGAGGCCAGGGCAGCAACAATGACAGAATTAATGGGCAAGGCACGATGAGAATGTCAGCTCAGCAGGGGGCTCCTGTGGCCTTTGAGCTGCCTTCTGACGCCTCTGTGATTGTGCTCTCCACAACACTGTGAAAAGGCTTGACCTGTTTGTTGGTGGATCTGGTCTTGAATGCATTTTTTTTACAAGCTATTGTGCTTGTCATAGCACTGTACCTGAGAGTTGTCTCTGAATGAGTGAGCGAGGCAATGAGGTCATCATCAACTGGACGTAAGTGTTGCTAATGAGACTGTAAACAGTTGTCTAATAATTACATGCTTTTCACAATAAGGTGAAATACACACGAGCAGATATGAGAGCGGGCACAGACGGTGGCGAGCCAACATCAGTCAAACATCAGCTACTAATATCAGCTGATGTGGAGTGTTTTCTTTTTAAAATGAAAAAGTAGTCATGTGGGGAAACTGAAAGACAAGTGAAGAGAGAATTTAGACATGTGGTTTACAGCCTCAGTATTTGGCTCCTGGTGAGAAACTGTTTTAATTGAACTGTTTCACTATGGTTGATTGTACAAATGTAATTTAAAGCTAATGACAGGATTAGTTTGGAAATTTCAAATAATCAAATCTTCAGTCTGCTAACACACGACCAGGCTGGAGGCTCAGTGTAATTGTAGTTCAGATACTGCCTCAATTACTGGCCTTATTGGATTAGATTACATTATTAGCTCACACATTCATAGCCTGGGATCTGGTTCCCAGGAGCTGAGAGGACTTGTTTTCTCCATCTTTTTCCTAAAATTCAGATTCTTTCTATTTATCTTTTTTTTCTCTTTTTAAATAACTTCACATTTTGAGACAAGAGAAAATACGGATTCAAAAAAAAAAAACATTCTCAGCCTGCAAAGCATTAGTGTGTATAGGTACAGAATGTCACTCTGTAGTCAGGAACAAAAATAACACACAAAATGACACACACACACAAAAAGTTTCCAGTGTGGGCCAACTTGTATGGACTTTAAAGCACCCTGCTGCCAGTCATGATTAGCCCTAACGATGGGCCCATTTTGACACTTCAGAATCAAGTCTTGGCAAATAGCCCTGGGAAGAGGAGCCACATGCTACGAGATGGCTTTTCCCTGATATAATTTGTGGCTGCAAATTACAAAACAGAGGCAGAAATAATGTGTAAAGTCAAGTTTGGTGAGGGAGAAAATGGAAAAATTTAGGGCTGTGTGCCACTCTAATGGATATCCTTGTGTCTGGGAGAAAATGGGACTCAATAATGTGTCCTTAATGTCTGCCAGCGCTGTTTCAGGGAACGTATCAGAAGAAATGTCCCCTGCCATTTCTGCAAGCAATCACTTAATGGGATGGGCAAATCTCAACAAAATTGATGTACTGATCTATTTCTGGTCCTGACAGATGGAATGAATCTGTGGCTCTTGGAAGACAAAAAGGAAGAGGAAGAATGTGAAAAATAGAACAGATAAAAACAAGCCTTTCACGATTCACTCAGCTGTGCAGCATGCTGCCGATGTTTGTGTGTGGCTTAAGTGCAGACACTGACAGGAATTTCAATTATTTAATTAGAGAGGGAAAATGAAAAGACTTAAGTGTTGTGATTTCTGCAGTCTTTCATAGATCAATCTAATGTGCACTCACATTGGAAATCAACCAAGATGGAAGAGGGGCAAGTGAAGTAGCGTCTTCCCAAATCACGCAATTAAAATGGCAAATTAGTTTCTTGATATATTCATTTAAGTGGTTAAGTGGAAAGGTTTCTCTCCCCGTCCACGCGGCTGTCTCATGGGTGGGTGCAGAGAGGCAGAGCCGTCCACATGCTCGTATGATTAGAGTTGCCGTTCATTTGCTGAGAAAACACTGAAAGCACTTTTGCACAAATTAGCCATTTGAAGGCTTGAAAATTCAATTCCGGGGAGTTGATTCAAGCATTTAGGCGAAGCGCGGCTGGAATGTAAAGATTTAGAAACATTTTATCTGCTAATGTCGATAACTTTCAGAGGCCATTATAGGTTTTTTTTTTTTTTTGACCTTGTGAACAGCACAGCTGGAAAATACCTGTGTTTCTCATTTTTGGCTCAATACTGTCTCTATTCTTACAGACATATCTATAGGCTGCTTTCCTGTGGTATATAATGTCATTTGGACGTATTGTCCATGATGAAAAGTCGTTTGATGCTCAGTCACTTATTCCACTGGTGCAACAGTGGATCAACGATGAGATCCATACATGCACAGAAACAGCCTGTGGTGTTGAATTAGCTGAATGCAGAAATATAATAATAACTATCTTAAGTATAATAAACTAAATATTATAGACGGAGCTTACAGGACTCCACAGCTGTGTACTGGGATAACTATATACAATGTACAACAGACAAAACATGCATCTGCGCACACACAAGCTCTCATTGTCTCTGGCTTACGTCCTTCCCTTCATCCATAATTTAACTCAAATGTTTTTTGTTGCAATCTAAGATGGATAACCACCAGGCTAACCACTGCTAATGTAAGCAACAGCTATCTGACCCTTTTACAGCAGAATAATAGATATAGTATGTAAGTAAGTCCAAATTCTATTCTATTCTATTTCTATTCTACATCTCAGCTAATGATAGAACAACACTGATTCAACCTGTAGCCAGTTGGTGGACTCCAGTTCAGTGCTGACAGCAGTCAACAGAGGAATCTCTAACTTCAACAGCTACACTAGCTTTAAAGCTATATCTGCCACTTCATCAATCTGCAATTACAGAAGAATATTTACCATGTCTTCATGAAGTTATTTCTATGTGTCTATAATCAATATCCAGGTCCACTGTCTGCATGAAAGTAGTCAATACAATGACAGATAAATAGTCTGTGTCCACAGACAGACTCGTCCACATCTACACACTGTTCCACTCATACCAGAGTGGGAGTCCATGTTGGTCTGTGTTAGTCTGGTAGCTGCACACACACACACACACTGTGCGATCTAGTCCACAGTGGTTGGTGTCAGTAATGAACCACAACAAGTAGCAGAAGAGAACAAGAAACAAGACATGTTTGGCTGCACACGGACACAGGAGTCCATGAAGACAGGAGTGGATGACAACAGTTGTGTCACATGGACCAAAACAAAGACACAGAGGCAGAAGGTATTCATTTCACGCCAAAAATTAAAATATGTGTGTGTTTGCTTTTTTTTGTGTAAAAGCCTCAAGACAACATGGAATTTCTGGAGCCTGTAAGTCATAATGAGTCAACATGGACTTTCAAAATGACCAACTTCACAGCTTTACAGAAATAAACCCTGACAGCTGATTTCTTTTGCCTTTCTTTTTTTCCTGGTGTGTCATATTTGATGTCACAAATGTGCCAGAAAACAGTGGTTAGCTTAGCTGTCCTTGTTAACAGTAGAAAGCAGCACAGAGGCCAGTGACTGTGGCAGCACCGACACTTCAGTCAGTGTTTCAGCCTAGTGTGAAAATAACTGTCCAGGGCCTTTGATCTATATTAAAATATCAAGCTACTTTTTTTTTTTTTTCAAATTTTAGTCATATGGTGAAATGAATATGAAAGAGTATGAAGAGGCGTGAGCCTATAGAAATATAATTTTTTTAAAAGTACCTTTAAATTATAAATGTTCTTACAGAGCTGACTTTGCTGGGTATAGGTCAAGTCAGGGAACATGTGGGGCAACACAGACGCTGTCTCTTGCAGGAGCAGGAACAACTGAATTATCTTATTGCTTCACTACCACAATAGAGCAGGTGTCATTACAAATTGCTCAGCCCAGGAAGCCTGTAATGCTGCACCTATAAAATCAGGTGACGAGCTCCTCAGTGTGGTGGCTGGGCTTTGGAACAACTCCCAATGTAAAGACCAAAACCAAAAAAGGAGTGTGTGGGGATCTTCCTCTGAGAGCCGCAGCACTGCTAGAGCTTGTGCAGGAGGTTTTCAGACTTGTCTAAGTTTCATGACTTTACACAACAATGCAGACATGCCAGCCGCGCTCACTTTGTAATTACTCTTGTCACATTACCCTTCCTGAGTGCTGCGTGAGCTCCTTACGCACCAATGACACCACATAAATGTAGACTTTCCATAACAAAATTAATCTCTCAAAAGCTGGATGGATTCAAGAAAACGTGGATTTGCTCTTCTGTCACAGAGACATATTGTCCACTTTGATGGTGCATGGGAGGATATCAAATGCCCTCCTGGCTGCCGCACTCCAGATGGAAGAAAATAGGCTGTGGTCTATAAAAATGAAGTTAGATGTAAGTACAGCACTCAAATCTCAGGGAGAAAAATGCTTTTTCTGGGGCATTTTGTTGTCAATTGGTCTGAGCAACTTGCTGTAATGCAGGTAATGGAGCTACTCTTCTCCTTTCATCTTCGGGGTTTGTGCCTGTGTGTGCCAAAGCAAAGCAAGGCCTGGCTGGATATGAGAAAGAGCCACAACAGGAGGAAATACAGCGAGATGATGGTCAGAGTGAAGGAAACATCAAGCCAGAGCACAGTGAAGGGATCTGCACTGGTGCGAGCTGCTTCTTCAAACATCTGCCAATTCCATTTACCTTCATTGCCACCAATTTAGAAAGTGGAATTTGTACAAATTTCAGCAAGCAAATGTTGTAATACTAGATAGTATTCTGACAAATGAATGATAACAAATTTCCCCAATGGCCCCCAATGCTGTAACCCTTTACACCTGACAGATACATGCATCATATAATGTTAATACTTGATTATACCCTGTGTTCTTCATCATCTATTTTACTGTTTGGTCAGTTAATTTATTGTTTGACTACTTTAGCAGAAAAGCTGTAAACACAATATTTAAGATCCTGTCATCTCATAAAGTCTCACCGCAAAACAGCTGCAGCCAGAAACCATCAGCGACGAGAGTGATGTGAATCAACCAACACAGTAGAGTCGACTCACATCAGTCAGCTCATCAGTGAAAAAAGCACAGACTAAAGCTGAGTTCTCACATCCATATTTGGTCAGTGCCTAGTGCGCTAACTTAGGTCATCATAGCAATAATACCAAACAACAGTATTTATGGTCAGTGCTGTTGAGTCCACACTGAAGAGCAAGTTGAAGGTGTAAAAGAAAGAGATTTGTACTCTATAGAAGTGAATAAACACCAAGTGTCTGTTCATGTCTGTGATGGCTGAAATGTGTCCACAACAATTTCCCCATCTCACTAATGTGGAGCTAAATGGCCTCAAATGAACGCTGAGACCTGAGATTGTAATTTGTAATCTCTTAAATGACCCACATAAATTAACTGACGTGAACTTTCTATTTATGACGTGTGTCAAAAACAGAAACTGGAACAGCTCCTTATGTTGATGTCTGCCCATAGACATATGGATGTTTTATCTGTGTTTGTTTATACTGTAGATATGTGTTAGAGTCCTTATATGTATGCTTAAGTTCAATATATATTGTTCTTCTTACATGATTGCAAAATCTTATACCACACTAAAATAATAACATTTTCAATATATGTACATGAACAAACTTTACTGTAGCCCAGCCACTCAATTCAGTTTTGATACAGGATTGTTGTGATACACACCTTCACACCTGCTGGACTATTTTTGCATGGAAAGAGAGGTGGTGAGAGCCACTACAACATGACACTGGGATGTGTGTACAGTTACAACTTCAGGCATATGACTCTGACTAGGGTGCTAAATGAACAGCCATATACTGGTACTGTAAGCTTCAACTCTGGTGCACACACTCTTGACCAAAACTATAGCCCATATCTTTGACCATACACTAATCGCTGTCACATTAGTCCACCATCCAATATGCTGAAAATAACTCTCAAGACACAAATACATTATACAGAAAAAATATGAATCAAACGATTGAAAAATAAAATGAAATGAAAATAAAATAAAATAACGTGGGCTTATATTGTTATGGTAGCACGTTGCTGTTGCAGCTCATTAGTTTCTGTACTCACTGCTCTGCTGGAAACGCGGAAAGTTGTCAGAGTCCGTCAGCTCAACCCCGCTGTCGAGCCTTTAGCTGGGCGATGAAGAAACACACAACTGGCAACCCCAAGGCCTGAGCACCTGTACTGCGGCAGCAGGAGTGGCAGCGTCCAAGGCACTCTGTCAACAAAATTCATAAACTCTATTAAACTGTCTGTCTGTTAAACATAGACGTTCATATTATTACACTTTTCAGGGTTGATCCCATAGACTGTATAAAAAGGTTGATCCTCACTCAGAAGCTTCATGGAAAACGTGTTTCCACACACTCAGTCTGTTCTCCGTCCAGCATGCGACAGCTAGTCGGCTAACAACCGTCCACGAGTTCGTGCTAATTTAGCCGCATTACTGACTCAAAAACACTCATTAGCCCATTTTACAGCTACACAAACTTATAAAAACAACCGACTGTTAACTTGGATGGACAACAGTAACTCAATTAGCGTACTAAAACCGTTTAACGTCTCAGCGGTCATTTTCTGCTCTGCGTTTAGTCCCTCCCTCCGAGGGATCCGGTAGGTTAAAATGTTCATCTTTGGCTCTAATTGGCTGCTAATGACAAATTGAAACAGGAAACGAAACTGAGAAGTTCAAGGTCTACTTAAAACGGAGGAAATTTCCACACCTCACAGATATTAGACATTTCTCCATATCAATGCAAAACAAAACAACATATTATTTCTCACAAATGATTACTGAGCCACATCACATTTCAAAATTTGCAATGTAAATACTGAACTGAAATATATTGCAAAGAAACTATTTGTAAACAAATTCAGCAGGGTGGGGCCTACTGCGTTACTCTAGTTTTGTTTGTTTGTTTGTTTTTGTTCATGTTAAAAAACTTCATATCCAAAGGATGTATGATATAATAATGTCACAGGTGACATAAGACCAACATTACAAATGACATTATGGCATTTGCTACCTTTTTGTACAGGATAAGATTATTTCACTTTTCAGCACTTGTTCATGTCCCAAGGTAGGCACGTGTGAAATGTTTTGCTCACCAAACCAGATTCATGTCATATAAAGATATAAAGTATTCAGTCATACATTTTTACTTTTTTTTTTTTTTTTTTTTTTTTTTTTTTACATTTGTCATAGCTTTGCATTGTTTACTTGTCCCACACTTTTCTCAGTTAAAAAAAAAGACTTAGACTGTCCGGAAATGAAATACACACTCATTCACTTTCTTCAACATATTTTTCAGTTTACATTACATGAAAGCATCGCAATACATAAAATATGACAAATGTAAATGACAATTTACTACAAAAGGTGATTCAAAGATAACTTCACACACAAAAAAATGCATCTCCACATTCAGTATTTACTGCCATGCAACAGTAGTGAGAGCAAATGGCATCAGTGCAGGATGTGTAGATGGTTGTCTTCACCATTTATTGATGAAATGGAAATCAGGAGTAATAGAGATTAAAAGGTGGTTATATAAAATGTTTAAAGAACGCTTCTTTAAAATGTGTATGAGTGTGTTGTTGTTCACTATTTGAATGCCCTGATATCCCGTGCACGCACACACACGTGCACGCACACACATGCACATAGGCCCACTGCATTTATATTGCATCTTTGTGATTGGTTCAGATTAAAGTACCTAACTAATAATAGGTCTATACTTGCTGAACACAGTGTGTGTGGTAATGTCATTTTACATCTAAAATTAACCACAGTACATGTACCAACATCTGTTAAATACATTGAAACTTAACCTGAACGTTTGACATATCTAAACAGTGTGACAATATTTTCTTTTTTAAATGAGTGTAAAATCAGAAGCAGACCATTTCATGCCTGGCTCACCCTCCACTAAAGCCAGTTCAGCCCTCCACTTTCAATTAAAACCATGCAGTCATCAGTATTACTTCAGCTTGCCAAGCTTCTGTCATTTCTGTTTTTTCAGCAGATTCCCAAACCACAAAACTGGTTGGTGCTGATTGGCCGGTGTCCATCCCAGCCTATTGTCTCAGCGCTGTGTTTGTTGTAGCCCCTGTTTCCCCCCATTCACCCCATCATATGCTAGAGCTATTAGCCTGCTGGAAATCTGCCTGTGTGGGCATTACAGGATCTTGTTGTATTTTGTCAGGCAGCCCTGTCTTAACACACGTCTTCATAGAAGGGATTAATTACGGTAAGACCATTGGATTTTGTCCAATAACTGGTTGACTTTGTTTAGTTATTTGTGTTTACATTTTGTTTTTATGTGCTGGATTTGCATTTGCTGCATTTTTGCCTCATGTAGAGAAAAACTCCAAAGTCGCAAATATCAGATACTGATCCATCAGAAAAACGTGCACAGGGGTTTTTGGTCTCATTTTATTGTTTTATCAAATAGACAAAAAAAAAAAAAAATGTAAATGCAGGTTTCCTGAAATGAGAAATAGAGATATAGAGAAATGTGCGTATAATTCCAGAGTGTTAACTTCATAGATAAAGGCTCCACTAAATGATTACTTAACAAGTATGCACAGCATTTCTCCTCCTGGTGGGGCAGTTTGCTCACATTTTACAGGACATCTGAAGTGAGAGGTGGAGAATTTCTGTTGAGTGATGTGATTGTGTGATTGAGAGGAAACCATCAGACTCGAGGTCAGTGGCCGCTGCAAGCAAGGCCTCTGCAAATTAACTTAACAGGTTAGACAGGTTTCAGGGATTTTTATCCAGGCTTGACAGAAAACAGCAACCTTAAAAAAATATTATATACAACTGTGTGACTGAGGTGAATGTCGGCTGGATTTTTCTATGCCACATAAAATCAACCATTTTCATTTGTTTTACATGCTGGGGATCAAGCTGGTGTAAAAAGTGTCTTGGTTCAGATTGAGACAGCTGCTGGAAGTCACCAGAGAGGATGCTCAGGGGGAAATGTGATCCAGTGGAAATATAGAGCTCTTCACTGAACACACAGAGCTCTTCAATAAGCATCCCGTTCAGGTTTCAGACATAACAAGATATATCTCTCTATCATCCTTTCCCACAAAAAACATCCATGACAACTCTCCATGAGAAAGAGAGGGAGGCTGCAGGATATTGCATCCAGGTGGAACAATGAGCAATAGATGTATCAAGTATCAAAGCATCGCTGCATTTGATAGAGGCTGGACATGTGTGTGTGTTTGTGTGTGCGCATTGTAGGTGTGTGTGTGTGTGTGTGTGTGTGTGTGTGTGTGTGTGTGTGGGGGGGGGGGGGGGGGGGGGGGGGGGGTATGTAAAGCCTTCTTCAGGGACTGATCTCTCAGAGAACAAAGTGAAGCACACACACACAGGCGACCCACGGCTCAATCCAGTGGAAATAATATGTTCATTACAACGCAATTACTGACACTTACACCCTCTCTCCCTGAAGTGTGTGTGTGTGTGAGGTGAAGAGGAGGGGGCCCGTCCACTGACCACTGATTCTAAGTAACCTTATGTTCCTCCGTCTGTGTGTGTCTGCAGGTGCAGGATGTACAGCTTTATGGGTGGAGGGTTGTTCTGTGCAGGCGTGGGGAACATCCTCCTGATTGTTTCCACAGCAACCGATTACTGGATGCAGTATCGGCAGTCCAGCAACTACATGCACCAGGGCCTGTGGCGCTACTGTATGCCGGGAAAATGCTTCCCACACAACGACAGCATTGGTAAGACGCATGACTGATGTTTTTCACTTGACCAACATGCAAACATCTCTGGAAGCTGGAGCTGATCTGACCTAACATGTTCCCAGAGGACAGAGTGCTTTTCTTCTGTCTCCTCTCTTTGAGTTTTAACTCCTTTGTCTCTCTGCCTCCAGAGCAGCAGGTGTATTAGTGTTTTGGTATCACAGTGTCATATGTGATCACCTCAGTTATTGAAGTGATAAACACTGTGTTCGATTGATCCAAAGACTTCCATCGGACAAGTCTGACAAAATGACTCATCTTCCATTCTTCATCACATCTGCTTGTTAACACGGCCATCGCATGTGTTGCATCTGAGATCAATTCACCTCTGTTGATTTGCGCTGACCCCTCTGGTGACTGACCTTTGACCTTGTCCTCAGCTCACCTAGACGCTACCCGTGCCCTTATGATCCTGTCTCTTCTGGCCTGCTTCATCGGTATCATCATTGGCATTATGGCCTTCATCCATTACTCCTCCTTCGACAGGTTTGACAAAACCTTTGCTGCAGGCATATTGTTTTTCATTTCATGTAAGTTCACCTCTCTTGTATTCTCACTTTGTTCATTTGGTTTGAGCTGCAATTTGTATTTTACTTGACATTAATTGATTTCAACATCCAAAGAGTCAAGGCTAAAGGAAAGATTTTGAAAATTAACAATAATGACCTCCTAACCATGAGCTAATGGCTTTTTAATGATTCCTTTATTGGCCTAATTTCACAACACAGCTGCTTATTACATTCATAAAACACCTCATTTGTGACACAGAGTTTTCATCAAGCTACTGCTTTAAATTCTTTGTTTTGGATCATTCATAGTGGTCTTATTCATGATCAATGAGTTCATTTGTTGCCTGTCTGTCTTAAGGGTCACTCACTTGCTATAAACTACAACACCCACGGGGTGTGTAAAATCTCTCTGAAACATTTTCTTTTCTTTTTGACCTGCCAGGCTTTTTAGTGTTTCTAGCAATGGCAGTGTACACTGGTGTGACCATTAACTACTATGGGAAACGCTACGGAAACTGGAGGTTCTCCTGGTCCTATATCATCGGCTGGGTGTCAGTGGTGCTCACGTTCTTCTCAGGTAAACCAACAAAGCAAAGCGCATTTGGATTCCTCGTGTTCACACTCAGGTACATTTTGTCTAGTTTCATTTTCTGCTAAATCTTAAACTCCATTAAAGCTGTAACCTTGAGTGAGTTCCTGGATAAGCAACTAATGCACTGAGGTGTTGATGAATCTTCTGCTTGGAGGAACAGATTTTATGATGTCATGGTTTGCACCTGGCTCAAAATACTTTTCCTATTTACTGATATTTTACACTAAGTCCTGTAGCAGATTTTAAAAATTAAATGATGTCCATGTCCATATAACATCAAGGCCTCAGCTCACACCTGCACGTCTGACTAATGGTGTTCGCTGTGTGTAATAAAGAACACAAAAACTGCAGAAAATATGTCACATGACACAATGCGGCTCTCAGCAGCAAGCGTCAAAGCATACATGGGTTAACCCATAGTCAAGCAGCCGAATCAATGATGTGACATTATAAGTAAGTGATGCTTTTAGTAAGTGCTCATCTCTGAATCCTCTGCCATGCTGAGCAGTACCTGCTGATCAGCATGCATTTCACTGCACTGAATATGAAAATGGTCTGGAGAGAAACAGCATATTCAATATTCTGGAAATATCATCGTGAAGTTAAACTGTTTTTTACTGAGATCAAAAATATCAGCAAAAGGAAGAGAACTGTGAGAACAGGAGAAGGTGGAAAACAGGACCATGATATTTTTTTTTCAATCATTTTCATTCATTAATTGAAGCCAAATCCACAGCAGGTGTATAACGTGCTGTTGGCTGCACCACAACAGTTTTCCACTGAGCACAGCCCCTCAGTGTGTGTCCTGATCAGTCACATACAACACACAGCTGCTCCACACGCTCAAACAAAAGAGGAGAAGTTCAGTGTATTTTTCAGTGTTTCTGAAATGATATCATATTATATTGAAAGGCCATATTAACTATTTGATTATCTCGTGTAAAATAATTCACTTACGAACTACTGAACAAATCCCTCACAGCACATCATCATCACCATCTTCATCATCATCATGTTTTACCGTTGAATTAAAATCCCACTTATCACTGATGTGAATAAACAAATATAACAAACATTTGACCTTTTTAAGTGTAAAGCGTTGATTTGTGTGACATTTTCCTGCTGGATAATAAAGATCTGTACCCCCCCCCCCCCCCCCCCAGGTGTATTCTATATGTGTGCCTATCGGATGCACGAGTGCCCCAGGAGCGCTAACTCTCATTAGATGACTTCCACCATCCTCCAGGAACAAGTCGTGGATTGGCTGCAGAGTTCAGCTGTGGAGCGTGAATGATGGCCAAAGTTGAATTGATTTCAGTAAATAAAAAAAGATTTGGGGAAGTGTGACTCTTCTTCTGCGCATTTTACTGCATCTCTTTGGAGACTGGACAGCTGCTTTTACCAGTCACTCCACACCACACTCTTATTAACCTGTAAAGAATTATTCACACGACTATGTTTCTGGTGTCAAACATAATATTTACTTATCCGGTCTAATAAGGAAGTGGTTCCATCTGACCTGAACCTATGAAGTGCACCCACACTGTAGTGTTAGTCATGAATGGCATGCCGATACATTTCCCGCAAGTATAGCTACGTTTGTGTCCTGCTCTCCTCCATCCCTCTACTCCTTGGCTCTATTCTGCACCTCCACCTCCAGCAGCAGCGTGTCCGCTGCTCTGCAGTCTGTAAAGCCCATATAAGCCAGTGCACCGCAGCAACCCTCTTATCCAAAACGTGCCACTTAACGGAGTGACGCACAGCAGCTGACCGGCTCGGGATTTTTACTTAATGAAATGGCCACAAAAAGCAGCTTAACCGCGCCTCACCAACGGATCCTTAAGACGATTTCATCACCATTTGTTTCATTTACTTTCTAATTTTCCGCTAAAAGCAACTTGTTATCCTGGTGCGCTCCGTGAAAGGCACTGACGCGCCCGCAGCCAGGTGCAGCGGGGTCACCTCCATCTGCCGTGGCCTCGTCCTTATAAAAGCTCTTTTCATTTCTGCCACACTTCTTTAACTTCACCTGTAGAAAGAGAAGAAAGCGAGATAAGTTTTAAATGCAGTTTTACTTCTTCTTGCCGTGTCTATAAATGTGGCAGATCTTGAATAAAGCCACTTATTGATAGGGTAGCTACAGACCATGAATATCTTAGTGTAAATATATTCTGTAACAGCATCGTTATTGTCCTCCTATGACATCAGGTATCTCTAATGTACAGCCTTTACCATACCAGTCTTTGATTTGCAGAAAGCTGAGTGTGCTAATTTACATTTTGAGCACACACGTCTGTTTAACATAAACCTATGCACGGAGCAGAGCAGAGCCTTTTTCCGGCCTAACTGATTCCCAGTAATGAATTTGTTCTGGCTGCATCTGATCAAATAGAAATTCTGTCCTTCAGCCCGAGGATTACAACTTCCGCTCTAACATCTCCCTTAATTGCCTAATAGCATTGCAGCGTGAATTCTGCCTACATTAAGACACTTTCACATTAACTGGCCTGATTGGAAATGTGATGACAACACCATATCAACAAATTACAGCGCACCGCTTTCTTTCGCAAATGGGCACAGGAGCGGCACTTGTACTCTCCCAGATTTTAATACCGACAATTACAGCCAATTTGGGCGGAATTAGACAGACCTGTAGCAGCCTAATCCTCCTGTGACACGGGCTACATCACTTGATGCAAAAGCTACTAACACGGAGGAAGATGGATGATCAGAGTGAATCTCTCGGACAATTAACAACGCTGCGTGTGGCCGCATGCTCAAGTTTGAAGACAAGTCAATCTAAAGTTTTGCCTCTCAGACTTGTGGAAAGTCATTATAGAAGGAGGCCGATTAAAGAGTGAGGCCACGTGACATCACTGAGGTCCAAGCATCTCATGATGTTGCAGAACTATCACAGAGATGCCATTGGAGAGAAGGATTAGGGCCTAATAATTATGGTTATAGGAGATGCCACTCAAGTATGTTGCAGTTGTAGTTACACTGTAAAAACAAAAATGTCAGTAGATTTCACGTTTTTTTAAAAAGCAACTGTCTGCATAATTATGAGATTTAAAAAGACATGAACTATAAAAAGGTTTACCATCTTCATAACAGTGAAACACTGTAAACATACACATCAGTATAAACTGTCACTTCAACAGCTTTTTTTTTTCTTGGAAAAAACACACCGCTCCACCTTCAATACTAATAAAACAGAAATTTAGCATTATTTATATTACAGTCAATACTGAGATTTTTTGCTTGTATTTTTTTGTAAACAGTAAAACAAACAAACAGAAAAACATTTTCTCTGTTAGGCTTATAACGTTGTGCTGATAACAGACATACACTGTAATATATAATAACTAACACTGTAAATACGGCGAATTTGCTTCTCCAGAAATTTTATGTCATCAGCTACTAGGGAGTGAAGTTTAATAAGGTAAATATTTTTCATTTGCCACTAGCTAACATTGCCAGTGAAGAATGTATTGATCAGTATTTTAGCTGTTACGCTAACATTAGCTCTGAGCTAACTTATGGCGGGCGGACACAACAACAGTTGTTTTCCAACATCTTGAACCCACAGCGCCAGCTAAAGTTAATATTTGCCATCAATATTACATTACAACTATTATAGACTGATACTGTCTCCTCTTTGAAGTGACATCCTGTGCTGTGGCTGTTGAGTGTTTTGACAAAAATGTGGCACTTGATTTTCCATATAGGCTGTGCATTATGTTACTGTTCAAAAGAACTGCTCCATGTTCGTCTGGGTGGTTTAAGGTTTGTCCAGGAAAACACATTTTACACTGTGACTAGGGAGAGTTGCTGATTTATTGACCTCTGTGGAAATATCAACAGTTGTTTGCTGATGCAATGCTAATCCAAACACCTCATGATGTCAGGGAGAGAGGGGGTTGAGTTAAAATGGAAGTCATCTCCCAGCCTGAATCCTCACCACAGCTCACCTTGGCTTGCTGGTAGTGTATCTGCCCTCTCCCTGATGCTGCTGTCAGGTCCACAGCTCCAACTCAGTCCAGTCAACCTGCTGAAATCCACACTGTAGCCTACATTTGCTGCTCCCTTACAGGACGGGGCAGAAGGCAGCACCTTGGAAAGATCCACATTAAATAAGGACAATGGAAAATCTTTCTATCTACCAATGGACTGTTAGCTATGGTGCTAGTTCTTGTGCTTTTACTCACATTGTCTTCTCCTCCTCTCCAGGACCCCAGTATTCTCATCAACAGACACCACCTCAGCTCGTCTCCCCCTGCTGCCCCATCCTGCCCCTCTGGCTGCTCTTGCCCTCACCACTCCACCTTGCAAAAAATCCAAGTTATTCTCAATGACACCAACTGTGTCTAATGCATTCAGATCAATGGAGCTCACATTAACACTGTCATATTTTATTGCAAAATCTTTATTTTTTGACATTTAAGTCAATTTATGAACATGATGAAGTAATGTTTTATACTTCAGACAGACAGAGGCACATTAAAACATTTATTTAGTTGTTTTTTGTTGTTGTTTTTGTTGTTCTTTTTAAAGGAAACCCATCAATTTAGTGGTTGGAAATTGGCAGCTCTGCCAGAATTTCACTGTGATAAAACACAGTGTTGTCTGTTATGAGGACAAGGATATGACTTTAAAACCAAATCTTACCACATGAATACAAGTTTTTACCTTAAAAAATTGTGCTGTTTTGATATGATTAAAATTAAAAATCAAAATCATTGTAATTAAATGGCAAAACAATGTATTTATTTATTACTGTAAAATTCTGGAAACTACAGCTGTTATTTCTTCACTGAGAAAATCGAAAAAATGTATCTGTCTTTTTTTTTTTTTTTACAGTGTAGTCTAAAACTTCATGAAGCCACCTGATGCATGAGACCACTGTTATTTATTTTTTTGCACTGACACATATGGAGCTCCCTTTTTCTGCAGGACTAAACCACTGTGAGTGTCTGTGTGTTCAGCCTGGAATAACAAGCTAACCTGCTCTGTGTTTTCAGTTATTGCGTCAATATCAGCAGTGGACACACAGTTAAAATTAAGTGACACTTAATTTATCTACCAATAAAGTAAAGTAACAGCTCCATCTTAAATACACAGCAGCACGGCCTGCTGTGGACTCCATGTGGGACAGTGAGCAGCCTCGCCTCTTTCTCATGGATGTAACATTTAACACCAGTTCTGTTTGGAAACTTTTGACAAACTATATTTGGGGTAAATTTAAAAAAAAAAAAAAAAAAAGGCTAATTAGGATACGTACAGTGCCCGTGAGCCTGATGAGAGCAGCGTGGTTGCTAGGTCACCGCACGAGCAGCTCTTGCCTGAGCGGTGATGCTGGTCACAGGTGCGCTGCTGATCTGGAGCCTGTTCGCTGTTTTCACTAAGCTTCGATCGCGGCTCAGCCAATGGAAACGAAGCACCAGCCCCTCGCAGCTCCCCCCACCGCCCGTGCAGAGCTGTAATTGGCCGTTGTGCAAATCAATTTCCACAATCCGCTACAGTGTCTGAATAAATACTTGTTGGATGTCCGCCCTCCCACTGATTGCTGCACCACTGAGCGCACACAGCGGCTGCATTTAAGCTGGGAGACCTGGAGGGGAACAGGCAGATGCTGATGCAGGTTTAAAGGCAGGGAAAAAACATAGCAAAAGCAAACTAACACCATGAGTATGAACTACGCATCTGCGGCGCCCACGCAGAGGTCGACGTCGTTTTTCATTGAGGACATCTTACTGCACAAACCCAAGCCGCTGAGAGAGGTCATCCCCCCGCCGTTCTGCAGCTCCCTGGCCTCCCGGATGCCCATCCTGGAGTATGGATACCCACTGATGCCGACCCCGATACTGGCGCCACATCCGCACCATCCTCTGCACAAGCCGGAGCATCACCAGTACTTCTTCACATCTGGTAAGCACCAGAGAGGCAGAGGCCTCCTGAGGAGGAAACTTTACCTCAGACAGCTGCCTTTAGTCACCAGGGACATGATTTAAAATGCTGTAAAACAGGCTAAATGTAAATCTTGGTATTTACCAAGTGTAGCGCTGTTTTATCTGTGGATTTAAGCTGCAGCACAGTAGCTCATATGTCAGGCTTGTAATTGACGGTTAACGGAACACCTCAGAAAACAGCTGTGACTGATGTCTGAGTTTTCAGGTTGGGTTTGACATCACAGCATCAACACTGGTTTTAATTGTTGTTGTTTTTATATTTTTAAAATGAATTGTTGTCAAAAAAAAAAAAAAGAGAGAGAAAGTTGGGCAGCTTTAAAAAGCCACAGCCTGTTCATGTCATGAACAAGTAAAATATAAAAAGGCTCTGGTCAGCTGAGTTCTGCTTCCGTGTTTAATGCTCTCCTTTCACACGCTGGCCTGCGCCCTGCAGGGATGCAGATGCCGGCCTTGTTCCAGCACCACGCGGAGTTACCGGGGAAGCACTGCAGACGCAGGAAGGCCCGGACGGTTTTCTCCGACTCGCAGCTGTCCGGCCTGGAGAAGAGGTTTGAAATCCAGCGGTACCTGTCCACACCGGAGAGAGTGGAGCTGGCCACGGCGCTCAGCCTGTCCGAGACCCAGGTAACACACACCACACAGGCGGGGAATTAGACTGAAGACACTGTAGATAGATCCAGGGCAGAGCTGTAGGGAGTCTGCTCAGGGACTTTAAAAAAAAATCTGATTCATAATAACTATTATTATTATTATTATTATTATTATTATTATTGATGATGATAATAATAATAACATAAAAGGAATGGAAAATTATTTTTATATATATATATCAATGTCTCGTGGAGTTTCCTCAGAGCATCACACTTCACCTTTACTTTATTACCATCATCATCTGTAGAACATCCTCCCTCTAACTGGCCGCTCTCGTCCTTTTCCCGGCGCAGGTGAAGACGTGGTTTCAGAACCGGCGGATGAAGCACAAGAAGCAGCTGAGGAAAGCGCAGGACGAGCGGAAGACGCCCGGGGAGCTGGAGCGCTCCGCGGAGAACTCCAGCGAGAGCGAACTGAACGACACGAGCGCGGAGGAGCTGAAGCACGGACTGCAGCCCGACTCCTACCTGCTGGAGGAAAACGACGACGACGACGACGACGACGTGGACATCGAGGATGACATTTGCTCCCCGGACCATCTACTATAGTAGGCTGAGGTTGTTTCCTAAGCAGCGGCTCCCCCTGTAAATGTAAATGTACTGTAGATAACACACTGATTTAGTGTTTTAAACCGGGGTGGGGGGTGGGGGGTGATCTATACAATATGTCAATATTTATTAAAAAGTGGGCCTGTTGGTTTTTGTTTACAAGGTCCTTTAACTGTGTACAGGCTGTGGGAATATTCGTCTCACATGACCAACAGACTACATTATTATTATTATTATTATTATTATTATTATTATTATTATTATTATTATTATCATTATTATTATTGTTATTATTATTATTATTATTATTATTATTATTATTATTATTATTATTATTCTTACTACCACACGGTCTGCAGTTTGTTTTCTTCTTCACACTGACAGACATGAAGCCGTGCAGGTCTTTGCTGTGTAACATGTGGAGGCATCACGCGTTTCCAGCCTTTGCACTTCTCTCAGACCAACACTTCCATTGATTGAGTTGATTCATCCTGATCTTTGTTTTTCCATAATTGTCTAAATTTGACAGATTTGTTTGGTTTGTTTTTTTAACACTCCTTCATTTTTTGGTTGTCTCTGCCGATAATGGTTGGTTTTGCTCACAGCGCTTCATTAACTGCCGTTTATATGTCTGAGTGTAAATATATATATATAGTATATATAAATGATGAATCCTTACTTGGCTCCGTTTCTTCTGTCACAGCTTTTCCACCGGGAAACCAGCTTTTCTCTCCTGTTTACAGTTTCAAAGTGAGCAGGGAGGATGTAAGAGTCAACTAGAATCACATGAACAGAAACATGCCATATAGTAGTAATGGTAGTGTTGTTGTTGGTTAAGCAGCACATGTGTGAGCGGTCAGCGGTTGGCTGCTGTAACCTCCTGCAGGAGGAGACCGTGTTCACAGCGTGGAGCTCAGCTCTGAATGAGCCGCTGCTGCTTCTTGCTGGGTTCCAGCCTGGAGCCCGCTGAGCTTCCAGCAACACACAGAGAGAGGCATAAACCACGACAAACAGTCAGCAAACAAACTCTGACTTAGTCCAGACTGACGGGTCAGACGGTGGTTATGTTCCTGTGCAGGCACGAGCCTTCATGGTCTCTTCACTGGTCATGTTTAAATTCTGCCTGCTGATGAATTTCATATTGAGAAATGCAGAGAAGTGACCGTGGCTGAAGGACAGGTGGATCCAAACACTGGAAACTCAAACACTCAGTGTGTTAATATGCCTACATTAAAACGTGTATGGTATGTTTGATTTTTTTTAAATGAAGATATATAAGCATTTAATGCATTCTGTTTATTTGGTGCCTTTTTTGTTGCACTGTATTTCAAGCAGCACGTGGCCATGGATTTTTTTTTTCTAAATGAAACCTGTAGAACTGAATTGTGCAGGGCTGAGTATAAATATGACACAGTTCATCTGGCTAAAAGCCACTGCTCATGGAAAGAACTGAAGAAAACCTTTAAAAAAATCAAAAAAAAAAAAAAAACAATCCAACAAACAGATTGAACATTATTTTAGGACACTTTCTCATTTTACTGTGGACATTTCAAAGAACGGAGCTGGTCATTTCTCTGGGGTTTAGTCCTGTTGAGTCATTTGATAAGTTCATCATATGGAGCTGGACTTTATTTCATGTGTCCTAATAAATATGGTGGATACATAAAAATCCTTTATGAGCTTATTCTGTGTTATTTCATTAATGCACTCAAAGTCATTTACCTTACTCTTGACTTCTTGATCAACAGATGTCCAGACGCCACACACTGCTCCCTCTGCTCCAACAACAGCTGCTGTGGAAGCAGATTGATGCTCACAGAGCTGCAGTCAGCTCTTAACTGTCCACTTACTACTGTGACCACAAATATTTATGGGGATCATAAATTTAACATCATTTTATGAAAATGCGTTTAAGAGCCACACAAACATTAACATAAACACACACACATATTTGAGAATCTTCAATGAGCATTTATTACATGTAGCAAATTGTTGTCCCAAAAGCTGCATCTCTCTCTGGGCTTGTGCACAATAAACAGAGACCCTCTCTTGTCCTTTGCACTGGATTTTCTATCTGTTTCTGCCTTTTGAAAAGCAATTCATGTCATCTTCAAAATGTGATTCTGATTATCAGGCAGCCGAGGGGGGAAAAAACCATGTGGAGAATAGGCCATGCAGAAGGTGATCAATTAAAAGATTAAGCGTTTTGCAACACATGGACGCATCTGCATTTGGGCCTAATAGCAGGGCCATCAGCTCATTTTCAGGAAGCTTGCCGCCTACTGAAAGCGCACTTCTCACATCAAAGCATCCACGTCTGCCTTAGCTTCCCAATGGGCAGAAAGGGATGCTAATTTGGCCCCCTTCATGTATAGTGGTGAAAGACTCCTTCAATTAACTGGATTTCAATGGCAAAAAACGAGTAGGTGGGACCAAAAAAAAGGATGCAAAGAGACTCAGTCTGGATAGGCAGCGTTTCTCATTAAATTAAAAAGGGCTTGGTCATTTGTTTCAGACAGCGCATCTGAGGACTTAACACTAAAAACACAGAGCTTCAAAGAGTCCATGATGGGTTAAATAGAGACCATAATCTAATTAAAATATTGCACAGAGGTAAATAGTGCTTTGATAATGATCTGAGGGTTCAATTAGTAAAATGAGCTGCTTGGGAGTGTTGTGTGCTGGGGAGGAGTTACTACTTCGAACATGGCTACAAGACATAGCTATCAATGAATGAAATAAAAAACAGACCCCAAGCACAGACAGGCCAGATTACTGTGGGTTAGACAGTGACGTGAATAAAGTGATGCGACTAAAAAACTATTTGGGAGGGGGTGTGGGGATTAGTCAGTGGTCTCAGACAGTTGGAAGTGGACAATGAAAAAGGCTTAGAGCTGTTGGCGATTCGATTCTCTGTGTCACTGTTGACACTCTACCACCATTCAATTTAAGCCCAGTAGGATTTCAGTGACATTTATCTTGCCAATGACACGACAACGACACAATGACAGTCTGAGACACTGTTTACAATGTCCTTCCAACGAGCAGGTGCATATTTATATACTCATACCATATACATTAAGTCTGATTACATAACATTGTGTATAAATGTATCTCCTAAAGTCAGCTCTATATACTGACCTACATTGCAAACAAAATATTTAATCTTCACCAGTTTGATCTGGACAAAGCAGGGACTTCCCAGGTTCACCCAAACATCCACACTCGGCACGGCACTTTACATCCAGCGGTGTGTGGGTCGTCTGGGGGATGGGGAGGAGAGTGCTGCTGCTCTTTCTTCAGGACCCGTGCATGAAGTATTTGGATATCACTTTTCCCTATATGTGTCACATCAGAAAATATGATAAATATGTTTCTCAGAGACTTGGCTAACTATTTAATAAATGTGTTACATGTACTTTATCCGTTCTATTCATATGGACAGTGGTTTATTTTGCACCACTACTAATGATCATTACAACAATACAGTATCTACAGCCAGGCAATGAAGCCAACCTCAGTGTGCCTTAAGATGTTGTTCAAGTATGAGTCAGTTGAACATCTTGAGATGTTGATCTTATTAATATCATATCTTCCTGATAGTTCTGACTCACATCCACTCTGGCTTCCCCTTGACCAAAACCATAGTCTTTTGTGGTTCAGTGACTGGCAAATTTTAAGAACAAATTCCAAATCATAGCTTCAAAATGATCACCGTGTGATATTTTTGTTTCAATGTTTAAAAAACACTGAAACAAAAATGATTTTCTGAGCTGTTCACACAGTTTTAACCGTAGCACAAGATTGTCTTAATCTGAAGTACTGTAAATATTTTTAAAGACAGGTGAAAAAGTGTATGTCGGCCTGTAGGTGTGACTCTTTGAAAATGGAGTAACTATCTATCAGAGCCTGGGAT
Source organism: Caranx ignobilis (assembly GCA_021432705.1). Lineage (NCBI taxonomy): Eukaryota > Metazoa > Chordata > Actinopteri > Carangiformes > Carangidae > Caranx > Caranx ignobilis. The sequence goes on from MU269980.1 coordinate 4,824,516, forward strand.
CCACTGGTTATCAGTGTAATATTAGTAATATGAACTGCACCTGGCTTCAGACAGCATGTACTTTTCTGAGGAGCGACACTGCCTGCTTTTCTTCCTCATGCCGTTTTCTAAGGTGCTCCAGTCTGGTCAGCTGTGCCACATCCAAGTCCGGCAGGTAAGGAGTGTGTTCAGTGAAGCCTTCAGACCGCCGTTTCTGTCTCTGCTTCGGTTGAGATGGGACAGGGGGTTTGGCGATGCTCTTGGCGTATTCCAAGGCCTGGCAGAGTGAGAAAGACAGAGATGTGAGTGTGATGATACCTGCAGCTAAAAGCTGCAGTCAAAAATGGCCACTGTCCTTTATTTACACTTCATTTATTTACACATGCAGTATAGCCTTGGTTATCCTCAATCAGCATTCACAAGTACAAGGCTACATACATATGCATTTCGCTTAGCTGCAATGACATTTTTAAATTTCCCCTTGGGGATAATTAAGGTAATCTATCTATCTTTACTCATTAATGCATCAAATGTACACAGATGCATCAAATACACATGTAATGAATATGATTAAAACATGAAAATAACTTTAATAATGATACAGTTCTTCAAGATGATTATCAGTAGCAGTAGTAGTAATAATAGCACTAGTAATAGTAGCAGTAGTTAAAGATCATATTCATACTAGTATTGTCATGTTGTTTAAAACTACATGTGTGTAAAACATCCACAGTGGGAGATGGGGACCTCTGCTGGTGACTCATATAGATGCTCTGTAATTTGGGTAGGGAACATGGGGACAATCCTGATTAATACCACTCAACTCAAATACCATTATAAGAAGCTAACTTTTTCTCCTGACAGTGAAGTTATCACACATTTCATTATTATTTGACTTCAACTTTGATACAAATTTTAATAAAAAGGGGCAGTAAAGGCACAACATTCCCATATGGTCTAGGGTACATAAAAAGCAGCTAAAGTTACACACTGTCTCTCAAAAAGTAGGTACACATACACACCTTCACCCTGGGAACTTTCTTGTCACTGCCTTCCGGGTCCTTGGCCGGTAGAAAGGGAATCCTACTTATCTTTTTGTTCTGCTCACGGATCACATTTGAATACAGCTTCTGTCGTTTCATTTTCTCAGCATCATGATGGTGAAAGAGTGAGAGAGGGAGTGAGAGAGAAAGGGTGGGGGGGGGGGCAGAAGCAGATTATAAAAAGGGGGTTTAATTAACAGTCCCTTAAGGCCCTTCTCTTTGTGTCTCCCCTCCGCACAGCCTCTACACAGAGCTCAACAAAACCAAACACAGCGAGCCATTCAGTGAGCCTATCAGCATTTACACATATCATTCACTAATAGGCTTGGCCCTGGAGATGCACAGGGCTCAGTCTAGTGTAAATTGGCCAAACATGCTCACTTTTTTACAACTGGGTCTTAACAAAAGATATATCAAAGCACAACGAGCACTTAACTTCTTATGGGTACTCTTTGCTTTGTATATGCAATTGTGTCTTTGGAACAGCATGGGGGCCTTTAAATGATGAACTCAAACCACTGGAAAACGGTCAGTGAGTATACAATGACAATAGTGAACATCAGGATTTAGCCACTGGAGAGTAAAGGACAGCTCATCATGTTTGTCCAGAAGGAATGACATTTAAAATTTCCCCTTAAAGTTGATATAACCTGATAGAAAATCTATATAAATGCATAGAATATAGAGAGCAGAAAAATGTTGCTGCTACATAATGCAATGCTACAAACACCAGACAGCTCACAGGGAAGGTACAAGGGCGATGTGGAAGAACAGGAAGAACAAAGAGTGACTGCGCCTGTCAGTACAGTTTATTTTTTAGTTCATTTTGTTGTTGTTCTTTAATCTTCCAGCAGGAAAACCACCCAACACTTTTCTACATGTGATGAGAACAATAAGAGTTTGGACAGCATGAGATGAGCTGCCAAATGCAGAGGTATCTTTCTCTGACTTGGCAGTGTGTGTAAATTAGTGTGTATCTGTTTGTTTGGGGTCCATCTGTGGTGCCTTGCTTATTATTGTCCTTTTCATAGTTCAGGTCTATTCATCATTTAGGAGTTTCTACATTTTGCTTATGGTGTGGTTTTAGCTACAAAGCCTATGTTGGCTTGTTTATGATAAATCAGCCATTCAGCACCGTACAGCCTATAGAAGCTGCAGATTCAATCTAGATTTTAGTGAATGCAGTCAACCATACACTGGATGTTTGCGTAAACTTGAATTGCTTCCAATATTACATATTTTGTGATCGTATTCCATTGGTTTATTTTGGTCTTTGATTTAACACGACTCAACATTTGCACAATAGCAATGATAAGTCAACATAAATAGAGCTGGTACATAAGGTTTAAGAAAAAAACACAACAACACTAAATTAATTAATAAGTGAATAAGTTCCATGTTCCATTATTTTTCCCCGGCATTCAAGACCATAAAGGTGTAGGCTGAAGCTCTGCTTATTACACCTACCAGGTTGATTTACACACATACAGGCTACTCACAGCCAGGTTGAGTAAACTGGTGCAATGTCTAACATCATATTTACCTGTGCATCCTTGTCTTAATCTGGACAAAAGTAACCACCTAACAGGAACTGGTTATGTAGCTCCAAGAGTTACTTACAATTCCTGCTGATAAGATACTAACTGATGCTGCGGGTCACTACTTACTGTATTTTCAACGGCTGTGTAGTCAGGATGAAGACCTCGCACACCCGTGTCTGTCTTCATCTGGTTGTATCCCTGACAGATAGACAGATAGACAGACATCACATCAACATTACAGTTATGACTGCAATTTTGATCCATTTGGATGTTTCTCATCAGGTGCAACAGGTTCACTGAAAAAAAAGATCACAAATACTAGACAAATGCATGGCAGATATCACAAAACATCACAAAAGAGAGACTCTGTGAGTGACACTGACACGCTGAAAACTCCTTCAGGGTTGTTTGTCCATCTCAGGCAGAAATTTACTAAGCCACTGACAAACTGAACATTATGGTGCTGTGGGCTCCACTGCTGTAGAAAAGGGTGTCAGAAAGTGCTCAGCTATCTGAGGAAGGTTTTCACTGCTGCTGATGTATAATACACTGATGACGTATACAGCTCTGGGCCTATTTTCTATGTAACTATGTATTAAGAAATACTTCTCAGATGACATTTCTTGACACAAAATCTAATTAAATGGGGCACTGTGACCTTATGTGTTTACATGAGGGGTGTTCTTGACATGATGGCATGAAACCCATTTCATGCTAAACTGCACACAGTGACTGTTTTTAGCTCTGCCTGCATGTGGCTCCCGGGATAGCAATGACGGCAGGTAGGCCAGTCCAACTCTCAGATAGATCACCATGAAATTCGGCTCAGTTGCCCATTGACTTCAGTAATCCTGTCTTTTCATCCTGACTCACATGTCAGGTTTATTAAAAACTGGACCCAAACACAGATCATGACACTGAAGACAGGTAAAGTGGACGATGGAAAGATACTTACTTACAAAGCACTGAGGCAGGAACACACAGGGAGACTAAGGCAAGGACACGGGACATGAAGACAGAGTATGAAAACAGACCAACAGGACAATGGGAAAACACTGAGGTAAAATACACAAGGGAGAAACAAGACACAGGTGGTGCAATCAGACACAGCTGAGACACCTGAGGTTATCACAGGAGGGAGAGCACAGGAAGACGAGACAGAAACTTCAAAATAAAACAGGAACTAAACAGGGAACGAAAGACACAGACCATGACACCACTGGTGCTGCTAGATTTTCACTCCTGCCAGGCCTTTCTGGCATCAGTTGACTGGCATCTCTAAACTGCCTGTTGGTTTGAATGTGAGTGGATATGTATGTTCCCCTCAGTCACATGATCAATGATACTACTGACTGAAGTTATTGCTAAAAGCATTCCCATCATTTGTATCTTTGTATTGCTAATTAGTAGATGTTAGCACGCTATCAGACTAAATTAAAATGTTGATTATGTTGAACCTGCTGCTGCTATCATTAACATGTTACATTTGTGTGTGTGTATTAGAATTAGCATTTAACTCAAAGCACCTAAGTAGAGCCTCACCGAGACATGGTATGGCTGCACATGCTTGGTACTGTTTAATGATACTTTAATATTAAAGTGACTATACACATCATTTTTGGGTGAGAACGCCTCTTAGTCACTATTGTGACATCTTCTGCTGTTCATTTGGATGGTAGGTCAAGTTAACTAACCAGTTTATTCCAGATAAATAAGGAAGCCATCACTTCTGTGTAGTAGTTTGTGTGCACCAGTGTTCTTCTCAAAATTTGACACTGCCCTAGAGTGTGCAGCTTTTTATGGACTTGCATCACATACTGCATCACATACAGTGTTATCATACAGTTATCTCAAGGTGATGATGAGCTGAAGTGAACTGAAAAAAGTGGTATGGGCAAAGACTTAAACAGATGTGCTACATACTGGTCTTTTCCAGGTGCCAGAGATGATGTGTGTGTATGTGATCATGTGTACATGGGTGCATGCAATTCACAAGCTGTCCCAGACAAAGGAGAGCTAATCATTCCAGATTGTACTGGCTCCTTTTAGGAAGGAGGATTTCGGTTTGTTGGAAACAACAGGGTACCTTTCTTTCCAAGCCCTCTACCCTCGCTCCCCAACCCCTAAGTCACGCTCATCTGCTTTCATGCCCCGGCACTGCAGCCAGACTGCTTTACAAATTGAGCCTGTAATCTTGTCAGACATGATGGCTAACATGGTGTGAGAGATGGAAGGTCAAGGGGTGGGGAGTGGTGGGCACCACGGGAGGACTATGGGAAGGCTGCATCGTGAATACGACCGGGTCCACCTACTTTAACTGTCCTCATTGTTCATTGAGTATGTAAAAATGTATACATCGTTTTTTCATGTCATGAATAATATCATTGTTTTTCATGCTAATATATCAATACATGGGACATATACCAGAATTGTCTTGTTTGCCTGCAGTTTATATTGTAATGCTGCTGGGGACAATTTGTGTAGTGTGTTATTTGCAAAGAACATGGTCAGCCATGTTTAAAGCTGTTACTGTCAGGTGTTAAGTCCCATCAGACAGACATCACATCATTTACTTAATTTCATATTTGTATTATTTGTTATATTTCTATGTTTGTTTGCAGTCAGTTAAAACTGTGTCTTGTTTCACCAACAAGACTCAACCAGAACAACAAGTATTTTTGCAGCACTTGCCTTATTGATCAAACAACAACTATCTAGAATCAAGTTGTTTGTGTTAAATAAAAAACTCCTAAAGGCATGAAAACTAATTTGACTAGGTTGTAAACTGGTATACATACACAAGATTGCTGAGTCACTTTCCACTCACTGCCCAACTGCACAGCTCAGTCTCACAAACCAAAGAGATGGGAGAAAACAACAGCAGCCAAATCATTAAATGCAAATGGGCTTCTTTAGTGGCCCTGCGCCTAACAGACTCTCTCCCTTCTAATCACCTTATCCTCTAACACATCTTCAAATGGCTTTTCAGAGCCCACAGCCCTGTGGTTTATATAGTCATCATCTTATAGCAATTAAGTGTATCTTAGTGGAGCTAGACAATTAACCTGATGTTTTATGCCCTCTGTTACCAGAACACTCCTGCTGGATTAAGCAGTCCCTGCGTGGAGACAGCTGAGGGGATTATTTGGGACTTCAAAGGGGCATTTATTTGTGTAACCTCTTGTGGATGTGGGGATTAAAGGTGAATGCCACTCAACTGAAGAATTCACGTGTTACTTTAGTAAGGTGAAACTGCATAATGTGTTCCTATTTTTCTAGCCTGAACATGATAATACACCATGTGTTCAATGAGTTTTGTGTCGTTGTCTAAAAAACAGTTGCAAATGCAAATGAAGTGCTTTCTTTCTTACCCAGTAGCAAAACCGAGTTATCCCAGGTCACTGCATCAATGCTGAAGGCCAAAAGCACAAAGACGGGGTGCATAATGGATTTATTTTTAATGGGGTAAATGGTTTTATGGTGATTTGGGATCAAATATTTTCATTGAGACTAGTGCCAACCACTCCACAGAGAAACTCCAATGAGACTGTTACAGACACACAATTATAAGAAGAAACATGTTAATAGGACACAAATCAAGCTCACAGACAGCACCCACCTTGTTGGTACCTCTCGCCTTCAGTTGCTTCAGTTTCTCCATCTGAACCAGGTAGCTGTCGGAGCTGTTTCCAGCGACAGAGTTGACTGTGTTCATGCTTTGACCTGGGCTCATCTTATGCCCTTTTCCTGCAGTTGGCTTCCCTATAGGGGGAAGAACTGTGTACGAGCCCTGGCCCTGTGATGAGGCAGTTGTTGGTGTCCTGGCAAGGTTTTGTGGTAACTGTTTGGTGTGAACTTCATTTGAACTCCAAGTCTGATCCTCTCCTTCACAGGATAACGGCCACTGTAACGTAGGTCTGAAACACAACAATTGGTGGATTGGTGAATAAACCCACCAATAATATATATTCTAGATATTATATTAGATTATGATCTTGACTAGATTTTCATGTCAGACAAATATTTAACTCATTTTTCTTAACCTCATTGCTCTAATTTGTTATTTTTAATGATTGCTGTAGTGTGTGCACTGTTTTGTTAATCCTTTCTTGCATTTTTTCTCTACTTTTTATTCAGTGCCATGTTCATCCAGTCTTTACAACATGATCCTTGAAATCTTTGTCCTCTCTACTCCAAAACAAACCGTTTGACTGGTTTACCTTTGCCATTGTTCAGGGCTACCCTCCAGGATTTGTTGGGGAAGCTGAGTCTTTAGCCCATCCTGAGACATGAGGGAGAACTTTCCTGGATTTTTTTGTTGACACCTTGGGTGAAAGGCAAGTTGTTCAGAAGTGGGGCTCCAGTGAGGATGACCATGAAGAGATGTTAAGTTGATGATAGCATCCTGGCCCTTCTGGTGGAGTAGTGAAAGAAGATGGGAGGACGCGTTGAGGTTAATGTTGAACTGGATGGTAGGGGGCAAAGGCTGCGGCGGGGTCGTGTCCTGAGGCCTTGGCTGAGCCACAGCAGCTTGTAAGGCTAAAGGGGAACTCAGACACTCTCTCTGCTTAGCTCTGACTGCCAGGGCAGGGGCCACCTGCTGACGACAGGGGCCGGGGTATTCTTTCCGCTGGGCTTTCTTTCCCTTGTTGAGCTGGGTGACCTGGGGTTAGAGAAGGATTAACAGTTTCAGGATTTTTTTTTTCATTAAAATAGGATGTGTACATATAGAGCACAGTGTTTAATCACATAACTCAAACAGATCGTGTAAAGGTTTATTTTTTATCACTTCCTGGTGTCTCTGTGATAACCCACAAATTTTAGCACTGCCTAGCTATTTCTGACGGTGGGTAGAGGCACAAAGGGAAAACTCTACATCTAAATCTACCCATTTGCAACACAAACAAAGCAAGAGCAGACAAAGAGACAGGCTCCGGGTAAGAGGCCCAATTCTTTCCCAGGAATAAGAGGAGCTGGCGCTCTTCTTTGCATGATCTGAGCAAATTATGTAGCGAGAGGTCCATGAGCTTGTATCTCATGCATCTAATGCTGCTGATTTGGCAAACGCCAGCTTTTCCCATTCCAGTGGGAAAACATTTACACTCCACTGCTTGGCAGTCTTAAGGTGGCTGCTCAAGTGCTCAAAATAAAAATGCTTCTATGATCCCCTCTTTTTTCACTTCATGTTTTTTTATCGTCTCTGGAAAGCCCCAGTGAAACTATGCCATTAGTGACTGGCTCCACATTCCCTGGAGCAAACAAAAATCCAGGGTACTATGCAGCCAATAGATGGACCTTGTTAGGAATGTAGACGACCAAGTGCCCACACCCACAGTACTGCAAAAATTATAGATTTTACACTGATACACTTGGGAATACAATGTAAACCAAGGGAAAATAAAAGAGGAGAGTCCTACCCGCAACTGCCGTGTCTTCTGGAGCCACCTCAGCTCTGGGTCAGAGCTGTCCTCTGGGTTTGCCACAGTAGCTGTCTTCTGAACAGTTTCATGCACCTTTAAACAAAACACCAAGTGTTGATACAGTATCATGTTGAAAAAGCCCCTCTGTCTGTACACTGGAACAGTTTCATAAAGACCAGCATCAGCTTTTTAACACATCCACATTCACACAGGGGTATCAAGATTGTATCACTATCAGTGCTTGTCTTCTCTGCCTGCATCATGTTACATCAAATTACTACTTGAGTTATTTGTAATCTTTCTATTTGTTGCATGAAATATGTTGTGTTAATACTGTAATGAAAAATCATTTTGTTAACTTCAGGTCTTCCCCTGGGGGCAGAGGACCATCTGAGTGGATCGATAGTATTGACAGACTGAGGACTTTTCACTGAATGCACCTAATTCTGTATAGTTGAATATGTGAAGGTCAGAGGGAACAAGTGGACCCAGCTGTAATATATCCATCAATAAGCGCATTTGTGATTTGATTTAGCAGGCTGATATAACTGAAGAATTCAGCCCACCGCCCGGCCCAGACGTTGTTTATGTGTGTCAGCTGTCTTCAGCTTTTCAGCTGAATTTGGTGTGTTTTCAATATTCAACTGAACCACGTCCTAATTTACAATTATAATATTTTGTTTTCCAAATAAGCAGACATATTAGAGATGAACAAGCTGTTTGAGGAGCAGGTGTCATTGACTACTGTATGTCCAGCAGTGTACACACACCAACAGACACACAAACGCTTTACACCTCTCACCTTCACCCATTCCCCCTGCCATTGCCTTTTGTCACCCATTATAAAAATCCCAATCAGTTGGAGCAAATCATCAAGTCTGTATTGCATTTAGACCATGGTAAGCTGTGTAATATCTTTTCTACTAAATTGGGAGGCCCGTAATTGCTTCTCTGCGAGACGATGTCACAACAAAGTCTGGCAATTGCGGCTAGCTGTATTACCTCCTGTACCCGGGAAACATCTGCTTTTCGCAATGAAGACTTCAAAGGGGCTGTGGATCTTGAATTGCATTTAGCTGCTATTGTGGCCAGCCCAGGTAATCTTGATTAGGTGTTTAGACTGAGGCAGGGTATACAGTGGCAGAGAGCTCCCCAGAGCTTTGGTCTAAAGCTATTAAAAGATTGTACATTATGTTCCCCTGGCTTTGAAGTGAGGGCCTGCAAGAGGAGAAGGGACTCTGAGGGTTGAGTGCAATAGCAGAAGATTGATCTGCTACTTCTGTCTTTATCAAAGGAGGCCCATGCCCCGATGGATCCAATCATTGCTACCGCCACTCTGCCACTTGTCCGGGCTAAACATTTGCTGCATTAGGAAGTTGTGTACATTTAATAACACGTCTAATTATGACAAGTTGCCTTCAGATGGCCGCTCTCTTCAAAAGACCCAATGGGTTATTTTAAAAGGGCCTTGTAACAACTGGCTCGTCTGGACTCATATTGATTTGTGAAACTGATGCGATTTGTACATGGAGTGTAGCTGTCATTTGCAAGGGGAAAGAGGCAAAGATGGGTTGAAGGAAGAGCAAGTTTTGTGATTATAAAAAAAGGGAGGTTATCCTAATTATGACAGGTTGTTTTTGGTACTTAGGATCTATCTCTAACACTCACACTTCAATTTTTAAAAAAGGTAATATATCTATTATTTCTTTGATCGTCAATATACAGTTTAGTGTGTGGGGAGCAGCTCAGACAACAAATCTCCCGTCTGGCCAAGAGACATAACCAGAAGATGTTGCCTTAATTACTAAGTAGAAACTTTGTACACTTCCTTTTGCTTCACACAGTTCAAAATACAGCAGGAGTAATTACCACAAAGTTAAATTAACTCAGTGTCATATTCATCAATTATTCAATAAGTCAGAGCAAGGAGACGCTCCTAAAGAGTCTTGAGTCTTTGTTTTGAAAAAACAAAGACTGGTGTAGCTTTCAGGTGTGAATTCTGTCAGGATGATCACAGTGCTGATTTTGATATGGTAAAAAAAAATGAACCACATTTCCTATAAGGTTTGTTGATATGTTTCTGTTGCCGTAACACATCTGATTCATAGATTAATCCTGTAATGACACCAGAAACAGACTACATGCAAATTGGTGCCCCCTTCTTTTATGCCCTGTGTCCCTCATTAAGTAAGAGACGTCTTTGGGGAGACAGAGAAATGGAAAACTAACAAGCAAATTCAGAGGGAAAACGACAATACACAAGGGTTCAGGAGAGGGAAAGGCTCTGGCTCTGTTTACCATTGCACAAAGCTAACGGCTCTTGACTATGTAAATGGTGATGATATGAGACATTGTAGAGGGCTGGGGCTCAGATGGGTGAACAAGGTTGTTGGTATTATAGCCAGCAAACAGTCTTGTGGCCCAACAAATGGGGAATGCAGGCCATCCCGACCAATTATGCCACTGTGCCAGGTGCAGGGATGTCTAAGAGCCTATTGGTAACCATGCGTCTCTGATGTTCTTGTTGTACACATCAGCTCATAATAAGCACTGCATAGCCAGACATGGCTCTTTTCATAAGGTGGAGGAGAAGGCAGATGAAAACAGCTATGCTCCTTTGCCAAATTAATTTTCCAGACTGGGTCAGAGCAAACATCATAGGATATTCTCTTAGTTGGCTGAAATGACAATACAAGGCTTAGAGATCCCAACAATATTGCTAAATAAGCATAAGCTTGGCTGATGCAGAAGGTAATATAGAGCAAAACACAAAGCAGCTTGTTCTGCTCATAAAACAAGCTGCATTCAAGAAACTGCCCATTAATAGTGTTCAAAATTAGAATACGCTTTCAACAGTAAATATACTGTGTGCACAAAAATTCAGATTTAACAGTCTAAATAAAAAAAAGCATGTGCTGAGCCCCATAGCTGCTCTGTTTAGAACATCTTAACACTGCTAGTGAATGTAGCCAAGGTGCAATAGATTAAGTCACTGCAAAGCCCCACACCACTATCGCCAGGGTCCCTGTTACACTGCCTAATATACACACCACAACCTCCCACTGATAACTACGCCACAATCCTCTCTGCTCTCACTGAAACAACATAAACTATTAAATTGTAATTTTAAAAAATCATCTTTTTTATTCCAGTTTTTCATATGGTCTGTCCCCAGTCAACCTTATTCCTAACCCATGTAACTGTAACAATAGCTCAGTGGCCCAAGAATCATTATCAATACTAGTGCAGCTCCTGGTGTCTGTTTCTGTAATTGCAACCTGTTTGCAGAGAACGTCTGTCTGAGGGTGAGACCTGTGCTGTGTGAGGGTCTGTCACATTTCAAATTTCAAATTCTTGGTGTGCCAGTCAACAATAAGGAGACCCTATTAGTTGAGAAAACAATACTCTCACCTCAATCACAGTATGGGGCATTTCCTGTTTAAGTGAGTGCACCTTCACATAGGAGCCATGTTTGGATGTGGTGCGGCCCAGGGTTATTTTGTTGCGTTCCACTATGTCTTCCATCAGTGTTCCAGGTTTTTTGTTCACTTTAGGACTTGTCAGTGTGGATGTATTTGTTCCCTGAATGGGTCGTCCTCTTTGTGTGCATCTCAGCTCTTGGTGGTTGTGGGGCTGAAAATCTGTAGCAAGTATCTCCTCTGTCAGCATCGCCGACCTGCAACTATTTGCACCAGGACCATCACAGTTCTTTTCACACATCTGCCCATATTCTCTCTGTGATGTGTTGCCACTCTCATCTTTAATGAAAATCCTGGGTGACCTTGAAAGGTCAGCTTCTGGTGATCTGCAGTGTGAGGCATCGTGTTTATATGGGGTAGATGATTCTGAGCTAGTCTGACTCTCTTGGGGGTGTAGGCAATATGGCTGCTGAGAGTCAATCCTTGTCATATGAGAGGTTTGCATAACAGTTGGATTTGTGTCCACAATCAGTCTGTATCCTCCCTTTATATTGCCATATGACTGACTTGAGTTCTTCACAGGGACTTGGAAATATTCATCAACAGAATTCTGTGAACTGTCAGTGAAGCGGCCAGTTTCCTTCAGTTTGGTTCTCCAGTTAGGGTCGTAGCGCAGGTCCGAATAGTCATCATCAGAGAGCAGGAGGCTGTGAGGTTAAAGGAGGACAACAGAATGGAGATCATTTGTTCAAATCAACCAGACTGAGACTGACATTTGCATAACTCATGGCTACAATCAATTAATTACATAAATACAAAGTAAGAAATGAAATTCAATCATGAAATAATATCTACATATAATAACATATATGTATACAAAATCTATTGAATTTAAAATATATGAACATTTTCTTATAATATTACTACCAGATGATTTAATTGTCGGTAAACTGCTTTATTAATAACATTTCCATATCCAAAGGAAGCTTTACAGACACCTGAATGCCACATAGCCCTGTACTGAGAGGTCAAAGGAACAAGAGGCATTACACCATTATTAGAATGATGATGTCCTCAAACAAAGTATTAGGCCTTATCAGAGACTTCTGAAATTGAAACAGATGAGGGGGATTATGAGCCTGTATTTACAGATAATTTTCGTATTTTCACCTCCAGGCTCACTAATGAGAGTGTATTTGAGGGCTACTAGCGGGGGAATGGTTCACAAACGGCAATTTTCAGCTTATGAAATGGCTTGAAAATTGCAGGCTAAAATGCTCTTTCTGATGGTGATGAAAAGATCTCATTAAAATAAATAGCAGAGAGCCTCTTTGTTGTGCTTACTGGGAGGACGAGGGGAGCCTAATTCTCCTGCCGTGATGTTGTGCGTGGGGGGGCGGGTTGCCTAGGTGTAGGGCCCTTCACTTCGATGAGGCCAAAAGGGTAAGGGATGTCTCTCTAATGACTGAGACTCAAACAAGTTGGAGAATGCATTATAGACAACATGCAGCTAGGCGTGATGCCTCTAACACTGGCAAAACACCACAGCCCATTATTTCTTGCCCAAGATACAGACAACTAAATACAAAAGCCAGAGAAATATACTGACAAACACTGAATGGGAAAATGAAAAACTGGTCAGTCAGAATATACTCAAACGTCATTTTTCAATCTTGGAGCAAGATGCGAGTAAAATATAGTGAGAAGGAATGAATGGAGTTGTTTAAATAGGAATCTTTAGCGTGAACAAGGAATGCCCATTGGGTTTGTAAACTATGCAGTGGCATTGTGTGAAAAGGCTTACCCGCTTTGAGGAGGGAGTAGAGAGGACTATGAGAACATGATAATGGGAACGAGACTGTGTCCGCTGCCTTAGTGCTATGAAATGGAGCCTTTTGTGAGAAAATGTCATGTTCATTTTCCTCTGAAACAATGTACTTTGTAAGCAAACCCACACTTGGTGGGCATCAATCTGCACAGGTTAATGACGGGAAAATGGAGAATACCCCTTTTCTATTTTGGAGGGAGATGACTATCAGACGGGGTCTGAAGGAAAGAGAAGAGGAAACAACAGTACGAGTCGACAAGATTTCAAAGACAGATGAGGTGTTGTCCTCACCATGGATGTCTACCTCACCCTCTCAAGAGTGAAAGCGAGATCTCCTTTACAGCAACAATGGTCCATGTTAATGGACCACGAGTGACCACTTATTGTGATCCACCCAAACAAAACAAAAATCTAATTTCCCTGAAATGAAAGCTGTTATTTTGAAAGCACCATTCTCACCACAATGTGCGTTCGGTGCCTGCATCTCATTAAATAACTGACACAGTTTCATTGTTAAGTGGTGAATGAAGGCTATTTATCTTTTATCATCCATGTGCTGTTTGAAAGTAAAGGGCTTGATTGCTGCTGCATTCTCCTCGTTGTAGTCCATGTAAGCAGCACTATTATCTGCTTAATTTTAATTAATTTGCCACAGACAGTGAAAGTGACAGTCCAGTTCAATGGGCAAACTGGACAAGGTCAGGCATCTCACCGTGGTTAATAGCTTATATTATATTATATTATATGTTTATAGAATTGTTGTGCTAGACAAGGCTATACAGCCATTAATGTGCTCACTCTGGTTGTCTCCACAATAGTGTTCATCTCTACTACCATGCCATGTAAAATAAGTTTTAATCACAAAATGACAAATGACAAATTTGATATATTTTCGAGAAATAAAGAAAAGACTGCAGGTTCTGTTTTAACCCTGAGCTATTGACATCAACTGACATCAATTACTGCCATCTACTGACCAAACTGCAGAACTTCACATCAGAATTAGCCATGGAACCCCGTGATTGGCACAATGTCCCAGTGAGGGTAAGAACATTATGTGTGTTCATTCAAAGCCTGGTATGTCTTATGGTCCTGTGACACAGAGCTCCACTGTTGTCTCAAAGCAGCAATGAGTCAACAAAAGAAAAAGTGAAGTACACATTTGTGACCAATTTTTTCAAAGACACATTAGGAACTAAATAAGTTTGAGCTCAGGGGTAGGTAAGAATAAAATGTAGCAAATCATCTAACTGAAGCTAACACACTGTTTTGCTGAACTAACTTTCCCGCAGTTGTGGAACTATCTTCATCACGGACTGATATCACTGTTTGTTGTTTCACAGCTGTTTAGTTGCAACCAAACATACATCTGACCCCAGCTAACTGATGCAGGTGTGTATATGCCCAGATACAACTTTGAAAACCATGATTTAACTGCAACTCCAAACAAGTTGCTATTTGCTAGAGGAGTCAGAAACTGTGTAACTTACCTTTCCTCTCTTTCATTTGTTTGAGTATTCAAGTATCCATTGTGTGAGGTGAGTTCCCTCATGTCATGGGGGTTTACTGCTACTTCGAGGCTATCATAAACTTGAAGATAATCATCATTTGCATGTCCATGTTCTCCATCTCCCTGCTGTAAGTTTGCAGCATTCTCCTTCTGAGTCTGTATGTATTTGTTCTGATCATGGTGGCCAACACGCTTTTGTAACTGCTGCTGGTAGACTCTCTCTTGGGCCAAGCTCTCTGTGTCAGAATCCCCAGAATCCCACTGGTTGGCTTGTCTTGGAGGAGAGGGGAGCCTTTTACGCTCAGTCTTCATCGCTGGACAGTCTGCTTCATGGGCATCTGGTGATCTATGTGGTAGTGAAGATGGTAGCTTAGATTAACAGGGGCCTGCGAGAGGAGATTAAACATGTGTAACATCCATGCAGTTCTTTCATGGCTTTGAGCAACACATTTCTGTATAAAGTGCGAGTCTAAGAAATGGAACATCATCGACAAATCCTCACTGTAAATCTGGCTTTTATTGTAGACTCAAGGTCACAGTGTGAGAGTGGATTCATTCGAGAAGCTACAGGAGAGACTTGGAAAGATACTAGGAAAAGCAAGTATGGGAAGAACAGGAAAATCTAACTCACTGTATTAGAATTAGTATCATCTTTTATCATTATTATTATTGTACATAACTGCAGTGGCAGATTTGCAGCCATTCTGCTAATGACACAATGTAGTGTGTCCAAAATCCCTCAAATTCATGACTGCTGCTCTCTTGAAAAAGCTACCTTTCCATTCAGATAGCATTCATACATGACAGATCCACAGATGGAATAAATTATTGAGTGAGTTTTGGAGCAGTCAGACCCAACTTTGTTTCCCTTTGTTTGAACTAACTTGCCTCCTTCACTTTGCACAGTTCTCTCTGATTGACTTGTGACTTGCTAAATCACAAAGAAAGTTCTTAAACGTCCAGTTATTTGCTACTGGGGGTGGACATTAAAAGAGAAGATATCTACAGTCATGGAAAAAATTATTAGACCACCCTTGTTTTCTTCAATTTCTTGTTAATTTTAATGCCTGGCTCAACTAAAGGTACATTTGTTTGGACAATTATAATGATAACAACAAAAATAGCTCATGAGAGTTTAATTCAAGAACTAAGAACTATTCATTTCCCATGGTTTTCTTGATAATAACCAAAATTACTGAAATTCTTACATCAATAGCTATGGCATTGTACCGCCAAAAACACTACTTTTAAGCATTCCATGTTTTCTTTTCTGTTTGCTTTAAACACATGATACACACAAGAGTTAATACTTGATTGCATAACCATTGTTTTTGATGACTGCAGCCATGCGTCTTGGCATGCTCTCCACCAGCTTCTGACATTGTTCTGCTGTCACAGCAGCCCATTCCTGTTGGACAAATTCAAACAAATTTTCTTTGTTTTTGGGCTTGTGGTTCTCCATCTTGAGTTTGATGATTTTCCACAGCTTTTCAATTGGATTAAGATCTGGTGATTGAGCAGGCCAAGGCATGGTGCGAATGTTGTGGTTCTCCATCCAGGCTTTAACTGACCTTGCCGTGTGGCAAGGGGCATTGTCTTGTTGGAAAATCCAGTCATTCGAGGCAGGAAAGAGTTTTCCAGCTGATGGAAGAAGACTGTTTTCAAGGGTAGTCCTGTACATGACCTGGTTCATTCGGCCTTCACACAATTGCATTTGCCCTGTTCCACTCAGACTGAAACAACCCCAGATCATGACTGATCCACCCACATGTTTTACTGTAGGGGCAAGACAGTCTGGGTTGTAAGCTTCTCCAGGCTTCCTCCTAACCAGTAAGTTGGCTGGAGTGGGCATCAATTCAAAATTGGATTCATCACTGAAGAGAACCTTAGCCCAATCATCAACACTCCAATCCTTGTGGTCTCGAGCAAAGAGTAACGGGCCTTCCTCTGCCTTTCATTGATGAAGGGCTTCTTGCGTGCTCTGTGTGACTTCAAACCAGCTTCAACAAGTCGGTTTCGAACTGTCCTTGCCGAACAGGTCACATTTCTCGACAGTGCCCACTCATTTTAAGGTCCTGGAGGTCTGACGACGATTCCTGACACAGGAACGGATGAGTGCACGGTCATCTCGTGGGGTAGAAAGACGTTTCCTGCCACGGCCAGGTAGCACTTTGGTAGTGCCATGTTCAGCTTGTTTTTTTTTGTTGTAATGAACGGCTGTCTTGGAGATCTTCAGTTTTTTCGCTACCTGTCTCTCACTCATGCCAATTTCCAGCAGTGCCAAGATGGCTGCCTTTGTGGCTTCACATAATTCTTTTGTTTTAGGCATTATGTGAGAGCTGACAACTTCTGAGTTGTGCTACAGATTGAATGTAAGCAGGAAACCACTCTAGGCCTTTGCATGTGCAGTGCTGCTTGTGACATGAAATGGCCTCTTATATACCCTGGGAATCAATTAAGCTTAAGAATGTCAAATAGGACATAAAGTATTATGTGACCAGCTGCATTTTTTGTTGTGTTCATTGTATTATACGTTTAGTGGTACCAGATATTAGAATGAACAAGAAATTGAAGAAAACAAGGGTGGTCTAATAATTTTTTCCATGACTGTATTTTCCTATTTTCCTGTTAATTGTAACTGTTCTGTTATTCCACAAGGTGGAGCTACATGAATTAATTCATGGTTAAGAATCACCTCCCAACCTTTTGTTTATGAAATGACTTCAAGCTCTCTTGAATGAAAACTAAATACAAACAATAGGTTTGTGATATTCTGAGAAGCAATACACAAGGAGTGACATGACAAAGCTAATTTGGATACACGCTCAGATGTGATCAACAAGCTTCAAGTGAGGGTCAATACAGTGCAATAATGACGCACTCAGACCTGATCTGGATTAATACATGGCTCCAAAAATATTCTCCCTACTAATTTCATTAACCTGCTTTTCTCTAGGAAATACTGCATTATTTCTCTTGGCCTCTGAGTTTGGGCAGAAGTGTGTGTTCAGTAGGGACAGTATTTCTAACACCCTCTAACCTTTAACCTTTTGACACATGTCTCTATGAGAGCCTTGAAGTCATAGTCATTGTCAAGGGCTAGAATGTTTTCAAATATGGAGTCCTGAATGAGTCGTGAAATAAATTACAGACTCAGTAGGTTTCTTCAATTTAGATTTTGGTTAGATTAGCTCCAGACATTTTTCTGTTGGTTTTTTGTAAAGGGCATTAGTGACGCTGACTTCCAGGTTGCCCTATAAAATAGCTCTGTCATTATGAAGCATAAAATTATTGGACAAAAAACCAAAAGCACAACCGCTCCTTCCTACATGTTTGTTCCTGTCAGGAACATGTCATGCCACAGTCATGAAAGGGCGGTGAATTTTAGGCTACTGCTCCATACATGAGTGACACCAACATAGCAGTAAAAAAGAAAAAGAAAGGATGGATCCACGAAGACATATTAGTCTCATCTATCGATCTATCTATCTATCTGCCTATTTGAGCTCCCAAATTAAGGTTTGGGAAGTGGAAAAGAGAAGACTTGTCCCCTTTTTTACCGTTACTAATGGCGGAATAAATAGGAACAGTTTCCCTCACTTCGTTTAGCATGCTGTTGTGCCAAACTAGCGAGCATGGTAAAAAAAAAAAAATACGACTTGAAATAAACTGCAATTTTTGTATTTACAGAAACAGTTACAGTTGCACCAAAGGGTGTCATTCGTTTAATCTAACACTGAGTTTGTAAAGTCAAGTTATTGCTTCATATACTCACCTATTTTCCCGTCAGTAGTGTAAGCAGCACTGCAACCATGGAAACGTGACGCAAACATGCTAGTTAACATGTTGCCAAGACGAGCCCAAGACTCGCGAGGAGAAAAGAGGTCGGAGTCGGATTAAACATCACGTGACTTATGTGAAGGGTTCGTATCACAGTAAACGGGGGAAGTGTTCACTTTCCGTGGGACGTGCTGTCGAGTTTCAGAATGTACAGTGAACTCAGAGGTGACACCTTCAGTTGTTCAGACTTTCCACGCGTACTTTGTCATGGGTGTAGTAGGCCGAAGTTATATCACAGACGCTCCATATTAAGTCAATAATGGCTGCGCTGCTCAACAGATGTGCACGACTTAATTTAATACTTGCACACTAGTGTTGTATAGGCTGTGTGTTTTTTGCATCTGCTTGACATCTACGGTATTCAATTATTTTGGACATTCAGTTAGACATACCTGGCTATAGTGTTTTACATTAACGTCATGATTCTTGTAAATGTCTTTGACAAACATTGTTTGCCTTATGTGGTGCAGTCAGTGTCCCAAATCTCTGTCCTTACCCTAATACCTGCCTTCTACTGTGAATCTTACACAATTTCCTTAATATTTCCCCAGCATCAAGTCACACATCACAGTTCATAATTTACAGGGTACTTAAAATTATGTCCTTTAAGGCTTCAGAGCAAAAGCCATCCCCAGGAGTGAGGAACCTTCTTATAATACCAAGCCAATTATAAAAGGTCATTTCAGTTTAAGGTTCAAGCGCTCTTTGGAGCAGATTTAAAAGAACAAAAAAAAAAAAAAAAAAAAGAGAGAGATGGACAAATGCACAAAGGGTTACAAGAATTTTATTGTCAAGGCAGTGACATCTCAATACAAAACACTTGACACGTGAACCAACATTCAAGTAAACCAACTAAGCTGTTCCCAGTTGTGTTGCAAATGGTGCAATCATGTGATCCCTGAACCCAATTTATCTTTGTTAAATGCACTCTTTAGCTTGATGTAACTTGTGCTATAAGAGGGTTCCGTTCTTTGACAAACATCTCAGAGGTAGCCAGTGAAATGATGGAATGTTTAATCAACCTCCTCAATGGTTGGCCCAGAGGAGCCACCACCAGGAGCTGCACCACCAGCTCCAGGGAAGCCACCTGGCATGCCCTCTGGCATACCACCAGGCATGCCACCGGCACTCTGGTACAGCTTGGTGATGATGGGGTTGCACACCTTCTCCAGCTCCTTCTGCTGATGCTCATACTCATCCTTCTCTGCAGTCTGCAAAACAAGCACATGTCAGTGTTTAACTTCAGTATTCAAATCCATGCAGTAATGGGGGAGGGCAAAAAAACAAAATAACACAAGGTCAATTACCTGGTTCTTGTCAAGCCAGCTGATGACCTCATTGCACTTGTCCAGGATCTTCTGCTTGTCATCATCACTGATCTTGCCAGCAAGCTTCTCATCCTCCACAGTTGACTTCATGTTGAAAGCGTAAGACTCCAAGCCGTTCTTAGCTGACACCTTGTCACGCTGGACATCATCCTCTGCCTTGTATTTCTCAGCTTCCTGGACCATGCGCTCAATGTCCTCCTTGCTCAGACGACCTGTCAAATCATAGCCATGATTAATCACCTGTTGTTTAGATAAGACTGGACAAGTGTGGTTCAGATAAACTGGTTAAAGCAGCATTTTATACCCTTGTCATTGGTGATGGTGATCTTGTTCTCCTTTCCAGTGCTCTTGTCGACAGCAGAGACATTCATGATGCCGTTGGCATCGATATCAAATGTCACCTCAATCTGGGGAACACCACGAGGAGCAGGGGGGATGCCTGTGAGCTCAAATTTACCCAGCAGGTTGTTGTCCTTGGTCATGGCACGCTCACCCTCATAAACCTGTGGGAAGTATGTAGGGTTAGACAAATCTGTCTACACTTCTGGGATGTCTGGGCCATCTTTGCTCCTGCAGTGAAAACTTTGAATAACAGGAATCTGTGTCATCAGTTATGTGTTGTGTTTACCTGGATGAGCACACCAGGCTGGTTGTCAGAGTAGGTGGTGAAGGTCTGGGTCTGCTTGGTGGGAATGGTGGTGTTACGTTTGATCAAGACAGTCATGACACCTCCAGCTGTCTCAATACCCAGGGACAGAGGGGTGACGTCCAGAAGCAGCAAGTCCTGCACGTTCTCAGACTTGTCACCAGACAGGATGGCAGCCTGGACAGCTGGAAAGACATAAACAAGCAATGTTAGACCTGGAGTTAGAAACAGCTACTCCACAGGTTAAATTAGATCAGCTACTATGAAGTTGCTGATAATTAAGCAAGAAATAATATGAATGGGGAGCATCATGTATTATTTACCAGCTCCATAGGCCACAGCTTCATCTGGATTGATGCTCTTGTTCAGTTCCTTTCCATTGAAGAAGTCCTGCAGCAGTTTCTGGATCTTGGGATACGGGTGGAGCCACCGACCAACACGATGTCGTGAATCTGCCCTTTGTCCATCTTGGCGTCACGGAGAGACTTCTCCACAGGGTCCAAAGTGCCACGGAAGAGGTCAGCGTTGAGCTCCTCAAAACGAGCCCTGGTGATGGAGGTGTAGAAGTCAACTCCCTCGTACAGAGAGTCGATCTCGATGCTGGCCTGGGTGCTGGAAGACAGTGTACGCTTTGCCCTCTCACAAGCGGTGCGCAGACGACGGACAGCCCTCTTGTTGTCGCTGATGTCCTTCTTGTACTTGCGCTTGAACTCAGCGATGAAGTGGTTGACCATGCGGTTGTCGAAATCTTCTCCACCAAGATGAGTATCTCCAGCAGTGGACTTGACCTCAAAGATACCATCCTCAATGGTCAAGATGGAGACATCGAAGGTGCCACCACCAAGGTCAAAGATGAGAACGTTCCTCTCTGATCCAACCTGAAATTACATCCATAAGATTTTTCAGTGCTGCCCATTTATGATGAACTACCTAAATTTATTTATACAGTGAATATATAGACATAATTAGAATTGTTTCAAGTTAAATTTACCTTCTTGTCCAGACCATAAGCAATGGCAGCGGCAGTTGGCTCATTGATGATACGCAAAACGTTCAGGCCAGAGATTGTGCCAGCATCCTTGGTAGCCTGACGCTGAGAATCATTGAAGTAGGCGGGCACCGTAATTACAGCATTGTTGACAGTCTGCAAAGAAATGACAAGCCAAGTCAATCATCAGCATTCATATCAAAACTTAGAATTTTTTTTAGAGTTATGCCAAATTATTACTTACTTTTCCGAGGTAGGCTTCAGCAATTTCCTTCATCTTTGTCAGCACCATAGAAGAGATCTCCTCTGGGTAGAAGGACTTGGTCTCACCCTTGTACTCAACCTGAACCTTGGGGCGACTGTTGTCGTTGATGACATTAAATGGCCAGTGCTTCATATCTGACTGCACAACTGAGTCGTCGAATCTGCGGCCAATCAGTCTTTTGGCGTCTGTAAGAAGTGGAGATTTGTGTTTCTAAATATCAAGAGAATCTGCTATAGAAAGGATTTCCATTAAGAAGATCACTCAGACATCCAAGGAAGGTTTTGTGCCATCTTTGGTCTTTCAACCTCTGGTGGAAACTACGAATGGCAGGAAAAAGCATCATCACAGTGATAAGTTCTTTGATAAGGCAGTGTGTCTTGGATCATTCTTGTCTCACATTCAGTTAATTTGAATTTACAGAGGTGCCAACCACCATAAGCAGGTATGGATGACTTGTCAGTTTCCATTTAATCACATTGCAAACAACATCAGGCCAACTTTCTGCAAGTGGGTGTGACAAGAATGATGCAAAACTCACCATCGTTGAACTTTAGATTTAATTCTTACCGAAGACTGTGTTGGTGGGGTTCATGGCAACCTGATTTTTGGCTGCATCTCCAATCAGCCTCTCGGTATCTGTGAAGGCCACATAGCTGGGTGTGGTCCTGTTGCCCTGGTCATTGGCAATGATTTCAACTTTGCCATGCTGGAACACACCAACACAGGAGTAGGTGGTCCCGAGATCGATACCAACTGCTGGTCCCTTAGACATGTTTCCTACAAGAAGAAAACATTGATTAGTTAATCACATGAAAATTTGTACAATCCAAAACACAAGTCCATTATAAGACTAAAATCATGCAGTATTTGCAATAACCTTAGTTGCTGCCATTTTTAAACAAGAGCAAAATAAATAAGATTCAGTTATGTTAATGAATTTATTTGCTCAGTGGCATAATTCAGTTGCAGAATCAATAATAGGTGCATAAATACCATGTGATATACAATGCTACACTTTTTAGCATAAAAACTTTTGCCGGCCTTCATGGAGCATGTTAAATTAAGGGCCTACTGCCTGCTAAAATTACGCATTGAGGAAGCATGGCGGTAGGTCTGGCCATGTGAGAATGACGCATCAAGTTTACCACCGCAAATCCATACCGGAAGCCAGCAAAAACAGGTTTAATGTATATGCAACACGACAAAGAGTACACTAAATGACCTTAATAGTTAAGCAGACATACCAAAACGGCGAGATGACCAATCAAAAAATCAAATTACGACGCTCAGTGATGCGAAAAGGCTTTTGTTCTGAAAATACCTAACCGGAAGTCTGATTAATCCCGCTGTCTTGACACTGGTTGTTCGAGAACATTCTCGAACATCCCTTCCCCCACCCTCTCCACTCTGCTGAGAAGCTAACGTTAGCGCGTGCACCAACTGATGTCGTGATTTAAGTCCCTGCATTGGCATACAAAACGTTATTTCGGCTCCATTTATTCAAATCATTCATGTCTAACTGTATTCACATCGAAACAGCAGTAAAGCAATATTTCTGAAAGAAAACGGCAATGGCGAGTGAGCAAAATCTCAAGGTTAGTGCCGCCATGGGAATAAACCATGAGGCAAATTTCACAGTGATTTCTGTATCACGCTAGACTACTAGAAGAGTAACTTACCGATTAGCTGAACCGTGTATGACTGTGGATGTTGTGTTGGGATGGAAAGCGGCGAGGCTAGCTTGTCCTTGCCGGTATGAGAAGGGAAAGGAAGACAGAGATACTGCGGGACCTTATATATGACCGGCAAACGGGCCAATCACAGTCCGTGTCCTTGAGTCTTTCCTCAACGGTCCACCAATGCCCGTTGGCTGACACCGTGACGATCCAAGCTACTTCCTGTTTTATTATCTGCATTTCGTAATTCTTGAGAATAACCGCATGGCGCGAGACAGCAACGAGAACATGCTAGATGTAGCCTGGATAGACAAAACAATTACTTCTTTCCTTTGCTTTATGCCATCGGATGTAACCATGCGTTTAATTAGACACAAGAATAAGGTTACGGTATGGGCGAAATGTAAAACTATAACCCGTTGCGTAGTTGTGGCTAACCGGCGACTGAAAGTGAAACAAACACTTAACGGACTGCACTAAAAATAAATGTCGAAATAATCAACCGAGGCTTAAATATCATTTTTGATTTACACTTATTTCATCGTAATTCTTCGAATGCTGCCTGTTATAATGATTTGTGCTCTCAACCACTGCTTTTGTTAGCTACCCAGTGTCAGTGTGACACATGATGGGATCTCAATGTTATAGACTGTGTATGAAGATGATTCTTGGGCTATAACGTCACATGATGTTACTTTATGAAAAACACGACTGAAGATAGGGACCATATGCAAAAACATTTTTTATATTTCCATTAAACATCAATACATTCAATGTCTGTTTTAGCAAAATATAATTTATTGGTACATATGCATGAAATATATACAGTATTTACACACTACAGTACAGTTGTAAACAATGTTATCACATTCCTTTTCATTGTAAACATGCTATCTTTTCACAAGTGCAGCAAAAAAACAAAAAAAAAACAAAAAACTCATTAGCTTAATCTGTGAACATGGTGCCACATTGTTACTGATTGTTAAAGCTCTGTCTCCTTTATGTTGCATTTGGCTGAAGTTTGAGGTTGAGGAGTTCGCTCTTTATTTGCACTCTCTGCTGCTGTCATTGCACCAGTGTTTACCACTGATGTTGGTTCTTCCACGACATACTTTGTGAATGCTGTGTTGAAGATCCCTGGGAGAAAGAGAAAGAAAATGCATGTCACAATCAGTGACTCATTCCGGAAAGATCTTACTTACACCCGCCCTGTGTCACAACACAGACTGCATTTGAATGGCACGAAGCTAAAGTTGTCATGTTGAATTCAGGGCCTGGTTTGAAATTATATGCAGTGGCTTGAAATTGAGCACCACAGTGTAATTGGCATGTTGTGTATCAACTACAGTTTTGTAAGATATTTTTAATAGAATTGAATCTGAATGTAAATCTGGACATAAGGAACTTTTATCTCTAGAGATAAGATAAGTGAGAAATGTGTCTGTTCCCAGTAGTGAGCAAACACTTTCCACCTAGTCATGTTTTATGAGCTTCATTCATTTCCTGAAGTTAAAGGTTCCAATCAATGATTATCACATTTCATTTTCAACCCGCATGATTTTTTGTAAATGATTCATTTTTAATTTCACATCTAACTGGATCAGGAGGAATTCAAATCTCTGCAGTGAGTCTGTGCCAGCACTAATTTCTGTGCGTCCTCTTTAAACATCATGCTGAGTTATCTACGTACCTCTTCGCCTTTGTCCTTGGGAGTTCTTCTCCTCCTGGCTCGACTTTGACTTACTGCTTTCCTCTGATGGAGCCGATTCTTCATTTTCTGTGACAATAAAAACTATCATATATTTCCTCAACATCCATTTCACAAAGAAAATTCAGGTTCTTGAGGTGTAGTTTTATCCCCATGATATGAAAGCATATGTGTGATTTATATCATAATATTATTTTATTATATATTATTACACAAATGAACCAAAAACAAAGGAAAACCAGCACTAAGCACGTACTTCATTCATTTATGGCCCTGCCCTGACTAAAGTTCAAACTAACAGCAGCCTCAGTCTGATACTGTGGGTGTGATAACTGAAACTGGGAATGTGATCTCACCTCTTTTCCAGGTGATGTGTGCTCTCCTCAGCTTGATGGCGAAAAAAATGACCACCACCAGAAGACATACGATCAGACATGACACCAGAAACACTAGTAATGATGAATTTCCTTGTCTTCCACTTCGCATCTCTTTGTCATTCTCTGCGGGGAATAGACAGAATGCAGCTGTTATTCACCGAGACTTCAGTCATGTTTAAATCCTGTTACACATATTTGCAATTTGCAAAAAGACCACATGGTTTGTCAACCACACACTTGAGCTGGTGTTAAATTACCTGTTATGTTCCTTTTTGTGCCGTTATTGTTGTCAATCTTAGCTGTTGTCCCAGTCTCAAGTGTCCCGTCTTCAAGAACTTATGAAGAGGAAAGAAAGACTTATTAACACACTTGAATAAAGCTGCTGCAGCCTAGGTCAACCCTGTTTTCTGTAATACAACACATCCGTAGTTGTTTAGAAATACCACTAGGTGGCATCAGACAGACATTTTTCATTATGACAATACAGTGGATATCAGTACACTGCAACATTTGCATGAGCTGCAGCATTATCAACGATGGTGTTGTTCATAGTTGAGCCCTATAATAAGGTCTGTGTGCCATCTGAACTAAATAAATACATTTTAAATAAAAAATAAATAAATAAATAACCCCAAGAAAAAAACAGTGAAGATTTTTTTTATGTAGGCGACAGTTTCACTTTCACTTCAAGACAAGAACAAGAATAACTGAATGTTATTTCTGAGGTAAATATGTGTATTTTGTCATTTCACTTCATCCTTAACAAACTGTTTTTCTTTTAACAGTAACAAATCTTTGATGATGTTCTGTATGTATCATGGAAAGGTTTATCACCTACATGGAGCCACACACTCCCATCCTCAGAAATTATGAATACATCTCACACCACTGAGTTTTATGCTACAGTCTGTGACTTCCGCCACAGGAAACAAAACTAGTGGTATCACAACTACAGTGGGGGTTAAGTGACAGGTCTAAACACTTTGTGAAACCTGAAATGTCTGTAATTTCCATCCCACAGTGTGACAGTTCATCTAAGGTGTTCAGGTGTTACCGTTTTAGCAAACTTATAAGAGCTGTAGTAGAAGTTAGACCCCCTGACGGCTCATTCATCCATGGCATGTGTAATTTACACTATGATATGATTGATGTGGCATTTATCTTTACAATGCCAAATAACATGAAAACACACTTTTGTGTTTTGCACAAATGGCACTTAAATGCATAAATGAAAGTACAATGAAAACAGTGCCACTCACCAGTATTGTTCAGAGGTGAGTCTGTGGATGTAACAGGGTCCTCAGTAAACACAGTGGTAGCTGTATCTGTCTCATTGGAGGAGATAGGTGGTAACTTGGTGGAGTTCTCTGAAGAAGGCCCGGTCACATCTGTGTTTGTGAAGTACACTGTTGTCCTCCCATGTCTGAACCAACTGGTTGTAGTTACGGGTACCCCCGTTGACCTTTGAGGCCGAGGTGTGGGTGAAGTGGTTGTAGCACCGTAAAGTTTTGTTTCTGTCAGAGAGATAGGGTTTAGCCTACGTTATCAATAAGTAGAAACAGTATTCAAATCAATTCATGGAACCCTAAAGTCAAAAATGACACTGACATCAGCACAGGAAACCAGAATATTTACAACAGAAAGAGGAAACGACATAAGTCTGTTTCCTAGGGTCAACTTTCACAGTCTGGTGATGTGGACAGTGTCATGGAGAAACTCTTGAGAAAAAACCCTTTCCAGTGTTTTCCCTGTTATGTGACGACACGACTACGCTTTCACTGTTCCTCAATATCTCTCGTGATGCAGAAGTACTTTTAAGTAAACAGGGTTTAGCGAAACCAAAGGCCATTTCAGGTAATGGTTGAAATAGACTGTTGGTAAGTTGTGGTACAAAGTTATAGTCAGTAAAACTGGAGTGTGGAGGTCGCTGTTCATACTCACTGTTTCGCCCAATTTTGACAAAGTTCACCAGGGGATGTAAGAGTGGAGCTGGATGGCGAAACAGACATTTCACTGTGACTCTGTTCTCCACTGATTTGATGTGTAGTATGTCCGTAGAGGTGTATTTTTTATCATCATGATAGACCTGGGGGTGACCTGTGGAATGAGCAAACATCATTAGTACCCTGTGTACCAGGCCACCTCACTTGACTATGATCAGAAATAATGACTTAGACTTTCCAAAGACTTTCATCTCCTCACTTATGATATTCAAGAAGAGTGCTGGGATGTGTCATTAAAAAGAATTAAAAGGGGGGTTATATTTACTGCACAGGGCTTAAAAGAACATCTGCCATCCCACCTAATGTGGGAAATGATTCATGTTAGCGTGGCAGATGAGCCACTCTGTGGCCTCTGAGTCCGCATTTGACATTTACTTAAGTGTAGCCCCCATTATCAAGACGTTTAGAAGTTTGTTGTTCCAAAAGAGCATAGGGCACCTCTTGTTTGTTCACAAATGTGAAACAACACTAGACACAAACCCACTGGGTAAAACATAAACCACAAGGTCAGTCTGTTGCCTCACATGTCACGGTGCTACATGACCAAAATATCTTGATAAAACCACAGCAGAGTTCAAGCCGCCCAGAATAACAATGTACGAGCTGCTGCACCAAAAATATGCTGCTCAAGTTGGCAGGTGATGTGACTCTGTGATAATGTCATGTCACCTTCTATGGTTCACTTCAGCTCACTACTTAATTACACAGTGGCTTTTGCTGTTTATTCTCAGTTCACAACTTTGGTGTTTGACAACTTACCAAGAATCTCAGGCCCGTTGTCCAGCTTCCAGGAGATCTCTGGAGGATGGTGGTTCGCTTCAGCAGTGCATTTTATGAAAGTCGATCCTTCCTCCTTTGTTACTGTCATTTTGGGAGGGCCTTCAAAAGAATCAACACCAGCGCACATGAAGTTAGTATTAGGACATGCACCCAGCTAACAGTTTAACAGTTTGCAGCTCGTAAATTTACTAAACCACAAAGTCCAATCTTTGGTGGCTTCAGTGATAAATTCATCTTTAACTGCAGCGTTAAACTCACCCAGCACTGTCACCTCCACCCGCCTCTCTGCTATTCGGTGGTGATACTGGGAGCATGTGTAGTTGCCCCCATCGCTGAAGGTGACATTGGAAATACTAATGGTGAATTCTGAGACGGACAGTGTGTTGATACTGTAGCGCTTGTCCTTTAAAGCTGGAGAGAAGTGAGAGAACATAGAGAAGATGTTTAATATTCTGACAGATTCTTGCAATTTTGGCACAAACAGCAGTTTATGTTGCTGCTGATACTTCACTCATTGTGGTTAAAGCTCAACATATGTGATGTTCACCTTGTGGTGATTGAAGAACATAACGTAATCCTTTTGGGTTCTTCCAGTCCACATTGGCCTTATGAGCGTCAGTGAGTCGACATTTTAACCTGAGTGTCTGACCTTTAATCACCGTCACCCGCTCCAACAGAGCAAGTGAACCTGTAATTGAAAAAACAGTAACATTGATGTTATTAAAAATTCATGTTTTTTACACCACTGACTTGATGACACATGACATGACTCCATTAACAACAGTCGACTGGAATTAAAAAGTAAGTGAGGTGTAGTGAAAGTTTCCCTCCCTCACACACAGAGGTGTTCACAGTTCAAGCCTTGTTTCTCACACTTTGACTCATCTACTCCACTCTGGCCTGGGACTGTGTGTGTTTGAGTGTGAATATGTGTGTGTGTGTGTGTGTGTGCAGCTGCAAAAGATGCAGCCCTCCGCAGCCCCCCCCACTACCTCATCCCACATCTAATGTATTTCTGTTGTGACAGGAAGTGATGTGGTCACTTCTCTCATGCTGACAGAAAATATACATTTGCAGTGGGTTGTTCACGGGGGCTTCAGGGTCTGACGAGGTGTTTGGAAAACACATTTGTGGGGGCATGTTGACGCCACCCAAGAGGACAGTGGGCTTTTTCTCATACATGGGTGCAATATGTGTCTCACCTCAACAGTGGAACAACAAGGTTTTGAGAGTTTCCTCTGAACCAGAGGTTCTCACACTGTCCCAGTTCAAGGACCCCCGTACTGACACAAACTGGAGCCCGAGTTGACAAGTTTTGGTCAAAGGGTCCTCCAGCTAAGAAGAGTTGTACTTTTACTGTATTACAGAAGGTGTTTGTAACCCATAACAGTCACATATTCCTTCATTGTGTTGTGCATATGCTATGACACCCCCCTCAATGACTCCTGGGCTCCAAGAACTTTTGAGAACCACTGCTGTAGATGTAACATCAGTGGCCTTGAGAATTCTCCTTTCGATATTGTAAAACCCAATTATGAGTTAAATATGTTGCATCCACACACAATAAAATGTGAAATATATGCATCACATTAAATGTAACAAAATGACAGTGAGTGAGAGTCACAGTTTGGTTACTGATGGCTAAACTGTGTGATGTGTAATGCAATGCAACAAGCTTTTACTAAAAACAAAAAACAGAGACCTGGATTTGTCACAGGAACAGAAACTGTATTTCCCTCTAATTTTCTACCAAAATCAAAATATCACACATGGCCTCAGAAAGATGAAGACTGCAGCCACCAAGTCAACACTTCCAGCAAGTCTTCTTGATTATATTCAGTTTCTTTTCTTATTTCAACATTATCTACTATTCACTTCAACATATAACATCAACAAGTAGTGAAAGCAAAGACACTCACCCTGCACGAGGAGCACAAAGACGCAGAGCTGCAGCTTCAGTTCCATCTCTGTCGCTCAATAACAATCACACTGTTGCATTTCCTCCTCACTTGATCTATTTGTACTTGAGTGAGGGACCTTCCGTGACATCACTGCTCTGTGGTTTCCACAGAGCTTTTTCAGTTTGAGGTATTTTCATACAATTCCTACAATAAAACTAAAAGTGAATGATAACAGTTCAGTGTATCTAGCTTATTCAAGCCTTTATCAGATAGTGACTACACCCAGTAGCTTATTTTTAACAAATAAAACTCCAGTACTTAGCTTTAAAAGTTTAAGCTAAGTATTTAAGTACATTTTGTTTCGTTTGTTTGTTTGTTTTACACATTTTCATGTTTTCATAAATGTTCCTTTACCTTTATCTGTGACTTTTTTCTTTTCTAAAAAATAGTTTTATATACACACCTTTTGCGAAAATTGTTTCCTACTGTACAAAGGGGGAAGGACCATGTATGGTAACTTCACTGGCCTTGAACAGTAGCAGGCGGAGAAAAGAAAAAAGAAACAAAAAGAAAACTCAGAAACTCCTGTTTCTGATATGTACTGTACATATTTCATCCCTCTGAATGCTGTACCTACAACCAGAAATGGTTTTTAGCGATTGAATGAAAAGATGGTGACACTAATATTCACTGTTTTCATAACAAAAATTGTGTTTCGTGTGTTATCATTGTTGCTCTTTGCTCTATTGTT
The DNA here is from genome assembly GCA_021432705.1 of Caranx ignobilis. Lineage (NCBI taxonomy): Eukaryota > Metazoa > Chordata > Actinopteri > Carangiformes > Carangidae > Caranx > Caranx ignobilis. The sequence goes on from MU269980.1 coordinate 4,855,519, forward strand.
TTGCCAGTAGTTTTTAGCTATTACAAGCCCCAGACAATATACAGTAGTGGCTGTCTTAAGCTGAAAATGAACAACTAGATCAACTCCTCATCAAAACTTTGAGGGAGATTTTGGTAAAGGACAAGTCCGGACAACCAATGTGAGGTTGTCCAGAGCACTAACTTAGTCAACCAACTGGCACAGTATGTTGATCAGTGAGGTTTAACCTCTTGACTTTCAGGTTAAGGGCCTCAGAATAAACCTCCATCTTACAGAGATATACGCCTCTACAGTTTCCTAAGTGGTGGTCAACTGAGTCAAACCTGCCTGTGTGAGCTGCTGAAGACAGAGAGTTGTAAAGGAAAGTGACGGCTCTCATTCAGACAGTGACTGCGGTAGAAATTGAGCGCATACAGTGGTTAAAGAAGTATTAAAGGGTTGACTCCCTGACTTCCCTTCTCTTGTTATTATTAGGTTGACATTTCAGTTTTTTAGTGAAACCTTTCAACAAATATTCAGTACGCAGTGCAAATATAACATGCATGCATGAAACCTTTGGTGATCAATGGGTGCTTCATCTAGTTGCCACCAGCAGATCAGAACTTCAACTATTCACCAAAATAACTCAGCAACATCTACCAAACTGATTTGACATTCAGTAGCCTCACAGAACCATCTGAGAAAGAAAACTGTTTTACTGACACTATTCACTTGAATAGGAAAAACTGGTATTGCTATTGAATAACCAGTAACCTACAGTGTAGGCGTTACAGTATTTGATCTCTGATATTTCCAGCCAGGCCATGGGAAATAACAGCAGACTCTATCATTTCCTCTTTGGTCACTGTACAAGTGTTACTGTACATAAAGATGTGCTTTCACATAAAATGGAAGTAAACCCTCAAAGTCCCACCTATTGTATGTACTTTGGCATTGTCATATAACCTATGTAGTTGTTTAAAACTGATGACCCAGTACCTGGAGATTCCTCATTCACTTAAATTAACTGTTCTGTTGTCAAATGGACAACATGATGACAGTGGTACTGTCTGATTGTATGAAGAAGGATGATGATGGTAACACGGCATCACTGTGCAGCAGCAGTTTGACTTGCGATGATGGCATCAGATGACAAAATGACTCATTAAATGTCCAAAGAAATCCAGTAACCTGTGATTTACAGCAAATAACAGTCCCTCTGGTGTAAATATAAAGCTACAATTTCACGTGTCATAATGTGACACGTGATACAGATTTTAAGAACATAGGCTAAAGTAGTTGTAAGAATGAATGCACTTCAAAATGAACATTAGTGTCCTTTGACAGTGGAAGATAAAGTCACCAAAATCCACCCTGTCACTTCCTCATTTCCACATTATGATTGCACCACAGGCCGTGATCATCACATGGTCAAGACAAGACATGATCATTTTGTGACAGTATGACTGGTTGTTGTTCATAGTATATTGGTTAATTTGCCAGACGATTCAGATTAAGAATATTTAACATTTAAATTTATTAACCTGTAATGGGGTTTTCAAGCAAACACTGATAAATAGACAGTTACTGTATATTATTTTCTGTCAGGGAGGGGTGCTTCTTCCTCTCAGATGAAACTTCAGCAGTCTTCCAGGAAAGCCCTGGAACTTTCCTCTGCGTTTTTATCTCTCTTTACTCTAAGACTTCTTTTTTTTTTCAGCTGTCCAGGTTTTAGCCAATCAGATGAGGAGGGCTCACAGGGAACATTAAGACTGAGGCAGAATGTACTGGAAGCTCACTGCTGTTCTGTAAGCTGATTGGCTCACGCGCCTCTAGGGAAGCTCGTGTAGCAGAAGTGAGGCCGGCATCTGCTGCCTGTGTTTATCTGCTGGAGGAGTCAGACTGCGGCAGTCCAAGGCCACAACATCATCCAGGTAGGACCACAGTGTCTTTCAATGGGCTCTGGCTTATGCATGTTCAGCTCTTACATGTGTGTTCATGCTTCCAAAGCCAAACAGTCCATTTATAGGATGTGTTGTTATGAGTTTATCATTTGTCACATTATTCATGTTTTTCTTCCTTTCTATCACAATAATATTTTTATATTATTCATTTAGATGCATGTAGCATGTTTATGTTTATGTTCATTTCATATGTAACTTTTCTAGTTAAATATGGCCTATTTAAATATAGTTTTATACTTAACTACTTTATTCCTGTCATCATATCACAAACATCTTGAATTAAAAAGTTCATCGCTTATAATTTAAGGAATTGAATGAGACATAAAATAATGTTACTGTGACAATGGTCTTATCAGCAATCCATAAATCTTGAATAGATGCTGAAACAGCTGTATACTGTAGCTGGGCAACTTTGTCCTTCAGTTACAGGCAGTGGGAGGAGGAGGTTTGAGAGCCTGCCTCTCCCAGATGGTCCAGAGATCAGCAGTTTGGACAGAGCTCCAGCATGATGCTGCAGAATGCTCTCTGGTCCAGGACCTTGGCCTAGTTCTGGTCCTGGTCATGCAAGCTGTACAATCCTGCTCTGCACAAACTGGTGCAAACAAATGTAGATTGCACAAGGCACTGTACACTGTAATATATGCCTAAACACTTTTACAAGGGGCCTTTTTAACCTGTTTCCCAGAGCCACTTTATACTTTTTGGGTTGTGGATTATGTTTCCACAGCCTAACATGGCTGCCTTCTACTAACATCTGATCCCTGGCAAACTCCAGGCTATTGTATAACAGCTCATATAATCCACCTGGAAGCTTACAGAGGCTGTTGATGTAGGCAGATTTTCTATTAAATGCCATTATAATGAATACTGATACATTAACAAAAATGTCTTTCTTACAGTGATGATGATTCTGCTGCTATTCATGTATCAAAATTTGCATTTACATATGACTAAAGTCGAAACTAACTTACTGAGGCTACTGCTCTTAGTAACATATGCAGACTTCACGGCCCTATCCACTAAGTGTTATTGCCCCCTGCTGGAATAACATTAACTATGAAGTGTTTTTCTTCTTCAGTGCAATCATGTCCAAAGGAGCTGCAGTTGGTATCGATCTCGGGACCACCTACTCCTGTGTTGGTGTGTTCCAGCATGGCAAAGTTGAAATCATTGCCAATGACCAGGGCAACAGGACCACACCCAGCTATGTGGCCTTCACAGATACCGAGAGGCTGATTGGAGATGCAGCCAAAAATCAGGTTGCCATGAACCCCACCAACACAGTCTTTGGTAAGGGCAGAGTGAAGTGATATGTCTAATAAAATATTGATTTTATCCTAATGACTTCATGTGGCCAGTACCAGATCACTGGGTGCATTACTGAACTATTGTCACGTGTTAAAATTATGTGAAAATGAAAGTATCTATAAAAAAAGTGTAGCTTTTCTATCATATTTGTTCCTCGGGGTTTGCAGATGCTAAACGACTGATTGGCAGACGATTTGAGGATCCAGTAGTTCAGTCTGATATGAAGCACTGGCCATTTAATATTATCAGTGATAGTGGACGCCCCAAAGTGGAAGTTGAATATAAAGGTGAAACCAAAAGCTTCTACCCAGAAGAGATCTCTTCTATGGTGCTGACAAAGATGAAGGAGATTGCTGAGGCCTACCTGGGGAAGGTGAGTCTACGAAATAACAACATGTTGAGAGACAATCAACAGTATTGTTACAGTGTTGATTAAAACACATCTTTTTATTTCCTCAGTCTGTGTCAAATGCTGTAATCACAGTACCTGCATACTTCAATGACTCTCAACGTCAGGCAACAAAGGATGCTGGAACCATCTCTGGTCTAAATGTGTTGAGAATCATTAATGAGCCAACTGCAGCAGCCATCGCTTATGGTTTGGACAAGAAGGTGAGATTTTGGTCAGAAGTAGACATACCATGATTTATACCATGGCTGACATCTATATATCTTTTTCTCCAGGTTGGATCAGAGAGGAACGTTCTCATCTTTGATCTTGGTGGTGGCACCTTCGATGTCTCCATCTTGACCATTGAGGATGGTATCTTTGAGGTCAAGTCCACTGCTGGAGATACTCATCTTGGTGGCGAAGATTTTGACAACCGCATGGTCAACCACTTCATCGCTGAGTTCAAGCGCAAGTACAAGAAGGACATCAGCGACAACAAGAGGGCTGTCCGTCGTCTGCGCACCGCTTGTGAGAGGGCAAAGCGTACACTGTCTTCCAGCACCCAGGCCAGCATCGAGATTGACTCTCTGTACGAGGGAGTTGACTTCTATACCTCCATCACCAGGGCTCGTTTTGAGGAGCTCAACGCTGACCTCTTCCGTGGCACTTTGGACCCTGTGGAGAAGTCTCTCCGTGACGCCAAGATGGACAAGTCCCAGATTCACGACATCGTGTTGGTCGGTGGCTCCACCCGTATCCCCAAGATCCAGAAACTGCTGCAGGACTTCTTCAATGGAAAGGAACTGAACAAGAGCATCAATCCAGATGAAGCTGTGGCCTATGGAGCTGGTAAATAATACATGATGCCCCATATTCATTCTTGCTTAATTATCAGCAACTTCATAGTAGCTGATCTAATTTAACCTGTGGAGTAGCTGTTTCTAACTCAAGGTCTAACGTTGCTTGTTTTTGTCGTTCCAGCTGTCCAGGCTGCCATCCTGTCTGGTGACAAGTCTGAGAATGTGCAGGACTTGCTGCTTCTGGACGTCACCCCTCTGTCCCTGGGTATTGAGACAGCTGGAGGTGTCATGACTGTCTTGATCAAACGTAACACCACCATTCCCACCAAGCAGACCCAGACCTTCACCACCTACTCTGACAACCAGCCTGGTGTGCTCATCCAGGTAAACACAACACATAACTAACGACACAGATTCCTGTTATTCAAAGTTTTCACTGCAGGAGCAAAGATGGTCCAGACATCCCAGAAGAGTAGACAGATTTGTCTAACCCTACATACTTCCCACAGGTTTATGAGGGTGAGCGTGCCATGACCAAGGACAACAACCTGCTGGGTAAATTTGAGCTCACAGGCATCCCCCCTGCTCCTCGTGGTGTTCCCCAGATTGAGGTGACATTTGATATCGATGCCAATGGAATTCTTAATGTCTCTGCTGTCGACAAGAGCACTGGAAAGGAGAACAAGATCACCATCACCAATGACAAGGGTATAAAATGCTGCTTTAACCAGTTTATCTGAACCGCACTTGTCCAGTCTTATCTAAACAACAGGTGATTAATCATGGCTATGATTTGACAGGTCGTCTGAGCAAGGAGGACATTGAGCGCATGGTCCAGGAAGCTGAGAAATACAAGGCAGAGGATGATGTCCAGCGTGACAAGGTGTCAGCTAAGAACGGCTTGGAGTCTTACGCTTTCAACATGAAGTCAACTGTGGAGGATGAGAAGCTTGCTGGCAAGATCAGTGACGATGACAAGCAGAAGATCCTGGACAAGTGCAATGAGGTCATCAGCTGGCTTGACAAGAACCAGGTAGGATTGATGAATGATTGGTTGATGCAAGAAGGGTTTTTTGGTTTGCAGGTTCCTCCCACAAAGGTGTCAAAGGTAAAACTGTGTCCAAAGGCATGGACACTGTTTTAATTGGTGGTAAGTTGTAATATAAAGTATGAGTGTATGCATTGTTCATCCTAATGTGATACTGGTGACCTGTCCAGCTTGTACCCCACCCTCATCCTATGTCAGCTGGGATCATCTCCAGGTCGTCTGCATCCCTGCATGGATGAGCAGTACAGACACTGAACAGATGGGTGGAGAAAATCGTTGTTTTATCAGTGTTTCAGCATGATCTTTTAGCAGGACAGATGCTGCACAGACTGAACTGTCATTCCAAACTCCAGGATTTTGCAGGATTACACATCTGCTAAACCACTTAGACTCTATTCATGTCACCAGAGAATAGTGATTCCATGTGTAACCACCAGCATGGTGCTGTATTATCCTCACCTGTGTTGCAGCTATAATAGAGCTTAACATTATTAGACTAAGGTAATTCTTTCTGAATATGAGAATGTTTGCTTTGATCCCTTTGTGCCAGACTGCAGAGAAGGATGAATATGAGCATCAACAACAGGAACTGGAAAGAGTGTGCAGCCCTATCATAACCAAGCTGTACCAGAGTGCTGGCGGCATGCCTGGTGGGATGCCCAGTGGAATGCCAGGCGGCTTCCCTGGAGCTGGGGGTGCTCCTACTGGAGGAGGATCCACCGGGCCGACCATCGAGGAAGTGGATTAATCAGCATCTCTTTCTCTTTCACACCCCTGAATAATAAATAAGCATGAACATTACCAGCGACATGGTGCGTTAAGTCAGACTAATGATGATAAATGATATTTGTTGCGTGAACAAATGAACCCATAAAGATCCTCAAGCAAACAGTCTGTGTGATCTCTGTCACATTTGTGTCCACAGGAATAAATCATGACTGAAGCATGGACAGGTGTAGTGTTGTTTTGATTTTTTCTGACACGCTGTGAGCACACATTACTTCTGCAGCACAAAATGTTGAGAATCTCAAACTATTGGAATATTTATTTCAATATTTATTTCAGATGTAATACTGATGATAGTTAATGAGTCCTCCCAGTTAATGAGACAGTTGATGAGCCCTCCCTGTGATGGTGGCTAAGATCTAAGAGGATGAAATGTGCAGTGTCACATATCTGAAGCTCTTTGGAAGGTCTTGTCACTCTGGAAAGCACATGACGATACTAAATAAGTTAGAAGATTGCAGCATATGTGTAATTATTTATTGTTTTATTAATATATATTCGCAATGGTTTTAAAGCTGACCATAGCCTCAACATGTCTCCTAATGATTCATCCATGTAATCATTTTATTAGTCATGAAACTAGATTTGGAAATGATTAAATTTTAAAGTTTTAAAGTTTCTTGTATCATATAAGATTTGAAATTGAGGAAAATATATTAACTTTATCTAAAAATGTCAGTGGATATAAAAAGTCAGCAGAGAAGAGCTATGCTCAGTGAAATTTGTTGAGTGACCCTCGAACTGCAGGAGCAGTGCTCTTCATCTGCCCCTGCACCCTGACTTTCCTGAAACCAAGCAGGAAGTCTGTCTAGCAGAGTGCATTAAATATATTATACAATAGTTATGTGATTTCTACATGAGAGCCGCTGAAGAGATGTAAGCTTTGGCATTTGCATTTTACCTTTATCTGTTCTTCTTTTCAACGTCTTTCAGTTAAACTGAGGCAGAGCAGCAGACAACAGGCCTGTAGACCACTGAGAAATGCAAAAGAAGAGATTGTGAGGACGACCCATACACCTACATATACTGCATTTCTATAGGTGACATAGACATGTCATATGTATATACTTTTAAAATAAAGCTACATATGTCAAAATCATATCATCTATTAAAACTTGAGCAATTTCATGTTGACATGAACGTCCAGTGCATAAGTATGACATTAACATACTTTATAACCTCTCAGTGTTTACTATATAGAGTGGGTTTCAAAACTCTGAGACCACTTTCCAGATCCAGAATATGAAAATAGACTTGTTCATTTTAGATGTAGAAATGTTACATGTTTTTAATAAACTTCCAAGCATAAATTAGACGAATCATCATATATAAATATGTTCATATTTACCTTAGATGTATATATGTGAAATCATCATCTGTGACATATACAGTACCATCACTCATGACATTGGGACATATGTCATATATTACATCTGTTTGGGGTTTCAGGACCAGAGAAATGTTTGACTACAGAAAAACAAAGACTGTGTTGTAAAGAGAGACATGAGGCCTCTGTTCACTGCTCACAGGTTTTGGCTGGTTCATTCAGGTTAAACTGGTAGAAATGCCATGAATGAAACACACTGATTAAATCTCCATTAATATTTGGGTTAGACAGAAGCAGGTGTAGCAACATATCTGTACAGGGCAGGAACCATCAGCTGAGGCTGAGAACTACAGCAGGAGCATGTGTTATCTTGACCAAAACATCTCCCACCATGCTGGATGGAGTCCAGCTCATGTGTGCCATGAGATGGGAGAACAGTCCCAGCTCATACAGGCTTTAGTATTCAGAGAGGCTGCAGCTCGCTCACGCGCCTCCCTCAGTACAAAGCCCGAGTCTCCCGATGACAACAACAACACAGACGGCCTGTATTCGCCCTGTGCCAAAAGGCTGCAGGACATTTATTGAAACACGACAAAACAATACAACAATTTTGCACGATTTGTAGCAGCACTGCGAAACTCAAACCACCCCTCCCTTCAGAATTGGTCCATATTAAGAACAGGATTTTCCGCGGCCTTCATCTTCCAAAGCGCCTCCATTTTCCCCACCAAGAAGAACACAACAGTGGCGACTGAGCAGTCTATGAATAGTCCCGTTGAGAAGCGAGAGAATGTTTTCATGTAGAAACAGCAACACCAAACACTGCCCCCTATTTGAAAGGTTGTTTATCCAAAAAACGAACACCGATATGAAAAAGTGGCCGGCTCCGAGGTGAGCCCTTTGTCCCGACTCAGTCCGGGCCTGCGGGGAGTCTTTTACTTGCTCTTGGCCGGTTTCTCCGTCTTCTTGGGCAGGAGGACAGCCTGGATGTTGGGCAGCACTCCTCCCTGAGCGATGGTCACTCCTCCCAGCAGCTTGTTGAGCTCCTCGTCGTTGCGCACGGCCAGCTGGAGGTGCCGCGGGATGATCCTGGTCTTCTTGTTGTCCCTGGCTGCGTTGCCTGCCAGCTCCAAGATCTCAGCGGTCAAATACTCCAGCACGGCAGCCAGATAGACCGGGGCCCCGGCGCCGACGCGCTCCGCATAGTTCCCCTTGCGCAGTAGCCTGTGGACTCGACCCACTGGGAACTGGAGTCCGGCCCGGGAGGAGCGAGACTTGGCCTTCGCTCGGGCTTTGCCTCCGGTTTTACCTCTGCCAGACATGATCGGTCAAATATGACTATAGAGCAAAAAGCGATTTTACGTGACGGAGAGTCGCGCGAGCTCAAATCTCTACGTAATAGCCTGGGTTTGTGTGTAAAGGAATATAAACCGCACAAGCTTCACCGATTGGCCGAGTGAAACTGAAACGCACGGACCAATGGAACGGCGCGTCCTGCGCCAGCGCCGGTCCTCCGACGAAGGACGCTCCAATCACGGAGAAGCAATGGCACACACTTATTTGCACAGCCACCTTATAAATAAGGGAGCGGTGATGGGGCGGCATCCTGAACCGTGTCCCTTCCTGTTCCACTGACGTTTCCGCGGAAGAGAAAATGCCTGATCCCGCAAAATCAGCCCCTGCGCCCAAGAAGGGCTCCAAGAAGGCTGTGACCAAAACCCAGAAGAAAGGAGACAAGAAGCGCCGCAAGAGCAGGAAGGAGAGCTACGCCATCTACGTCTACAAGGTGCTGAAGCAAGTGCACCCCGACACGGGGATCTCCTCCAAGGCCATGGGCATCATGAACTCGTTCGTCAACGACATCTTCGAGCGTATCGCCGGGGAAGCGTCACGGCTGGCGCACTACAACAAGAGGTCCACCATCACCTCCAGAGAGATCCAGACCGCCGTCCGCCTGCTGCTGCCCGGCGAGCTGGCCAAGCACGCCGTGTCCGAGGGAACCAAGGCCGTCACCAAGTACACCAGCTCCAAATAGAGGCGGACAGGAGGCGGACACCAGGGGGGAGGCAGGCACCAGACCGCCGCTGAGATGATCTTTCAGCCCCCGTCACTGTGTCGGAAAACTGCGTTTGTGATTTTTGCACCATTGTCGTTTACGAAGAGACTGGATGCCAGTTGAATCCAGGCCTTACGTCTTGAATGTGTCGAGATATAGTGGAACTGTAGCCTGCCATTTTGTTTTAAATCATTGTTTGAAGTTGTTATTTTTTCTGAGCTGTGTGACGTTTTTAACAAACCAGTGAATAAATCAGACTGAATGTATGTCGGTGCTCTGTAACTGTGGAGGTCTCATTCGCTTTGCACCATTTTAATACTGATTTATACATGATGCACCTTAGACAACGGCCAACTTAATTATACGTAATGAAGAGTGGAAACAGATTTTGAGATTAAAGATGTGACTTCTACCACTGAGTAGTTTGTGTTTCTACCTTGTGATGACGGTTTTCTAAAAATCCACGTTGAACGTGCGGGAAAGAGCGACACCAGCTGGAAGGTGGGTGAGAGAGGTAGATCAGCTCACAGTGGTGGAGTTTGTAAGTAAGTCCAGTGTGGTTCAACTTAATACCAGGTACAAACTGACAGTAAAACAGAATCAAGTGGAACTAAACAGTTCAAATTTCTGCTCCAACAAGCTCTACTTTATCAGGTCAGATGTCAGGTGTATTGACTACAGCCAGCTCATCATTAGACAGCAGATATATGCATTATGTCACAGCTGTATGTAAAAGTTGTTTTGGTTCATTTTTCCAAACAGTCTTAACATTCTCCAAACTGTAAATGCAATTGTCACAACAGTTTCACATCCAAAAAAAGTTGTTCTATCATTTGAGTCAAACTGGTCCAAATGTATAAAGATGCTGGTCACAAATTACATTATGATTACTCACATTGTTGTGAAAAAGCAAGATCAAAAACAAAAGAACCTCCTCTAGGCTCCCGGTCTCCATCTCCCCCCTGAGCCCCAAGCCCTCACAGACTTAACTGACTTGATTGATATCAGCTGGGGAGTGATGAAGTGGGAGAGGCTGGAGGGGCCAACTGCATGTGCATGTCCACACTCTTGTCTTACAGACTGGTCAAATAATCACTTGACTTGTTTTGTCAAAACTGCATCAATAAGGGAAAATGTCAAGAAATAGTTGATGAATAAAGTAGGTGTGTAATGTAAGTTAGCCAGTGCTTGCATTCCTCTAATGCCATGTATTTATGTATCATCCTTAATCCTGTCCAGCTTATAACCAAAGTGCTATGAACTATGGGAATTTCCCACAGGCAAAGTCTGCAGAGCTGCAGACTTTCAGAGAGTCTGCATAAAGGGCTCAAGCATGTCTGAGAGCCCTCATGCACTTGTCTGTGTCATAGTGGGACAGCGCTAAGCCCTCATGCACTTCACATGAATGCACCTCAAACTCTGTGAGAGGGAACATTTAGATTGGGCTAAATAGTTCTCTTGCATCTGGACGTCCCTTCTGTCTTTTTGGTCTGGCCAGAGATATCTGACAGCATCACATCTGATGGTTTCCCTTGTGATGCACTGTGGCAAAACCTCCTTGATGGCACACTGATTGGTGTGATCACCTGTGATCATGTTGCATGTGATGCTCAAATGGTGAACCACTGTTTATAAGAGAACCAACAGATCAGTTTTGACCAGTGAGACATATACAAGTGATTTTTTTTTTGAAGATTTGTACAGAATTATACTGAGTCTTTTGCACACACGTACCAATGCAATTGTCTTAAATGAATGGGAAATTCTGATCTGTTGTGAATGGCAAACTCTTTGTTCAGAGATCAAAGGTCAATGTTTTTGATAATGTTTCTTCTCATCTGAGAACTGAGTCAAAGTGAATGAGAATGAGGCCATAATGAATATTGTAGTTGCCCAGAACACAAAATGCTCCACAGATTAAACAGCTCAGATAATAAATCAAACCAAAAACAGTCACCAGCTCCTCAGAGGTGATGAAGACCAGAAGACAAAGACAAGAAAATCCATCATGATCTAAATTCTCCAATAATGTGTGACCTCAGCTGAGCAGAGAGGAAATGGTGTGAAAACAAGTTGTAAACAGATCAGATCATGAAGGTCAGAGAGTGTGATCATCTTCATCATCACAGTTTTAAACCATGTGGTTTTCCTGTAGATGACTGGCTTAGATTTCCAGAATGGACAGCCACAGACTAAGAAAGTCAAGATACTTACTAACAACATTCAAATGGTCATCAAATTTAGACATGGGGCACAGATTCAGCTTTAAAACATGAGTCACATTGTCAGGAGACTAAATGATGGAGCTTTATTCAGAGGTCTGTCATGTCAGACAAAGTTAGGAGTTATTTTAGTGGAGGTTTAACAAGTCATGTTGTGAGGGTCAGTCGATGGTTCCCAGGAGAAACTTTCAGAAAATACCTTCAACTGAATAAGTAAAAACTCCAGATCTACTTTATTCAGCTCATATGTGATGGGATTTAATCTTCAGCACTGTGAAGTGCATTCAATGGGACTTGGTTGTACAATTATAGACATGGGTGACAGTCCTTGATGGGTTATAATATGCAACAAAAGCAGGACAGGATCATTGTGATATCAGGCAGATCCGGTTACTGCAGTGGACAATGAGAGCAGCAGCTTCAATCAGGAGTTGATGGGTGTTAAGGTTGCGGTGCCTTCAGGTAATGGGGACAGAGGAGAGATGATGGGGAGGGGCACCTTCACTTATTCCATTAATACAGTTGATGTTTGTACATGAAAGTAGAAATAACAGCAGCTCAAGTCTGAATGAAACAAACATGACCCATGAGAGAGGAATTCCATGTCATACAAAGACCTCCATGCCCTGTGCAACCATCATCAACCTCTCAAGCTGTGACACCCGGGATTAAGAAAAGTAGATCTTAGAGGGTAATAACCACTGAGCATAACCCACTCAGATACACTTATGGCTGCTGAATGGGTAGACGGACAGACGGGACATGCTCCTAATGATGAGCTTTGTGTATGCTCACCTCAGCTCCATTGTTCAGACCAGGCTTCAGGGTTCTTGGAGGGGGTCTGGGGGGGATCTGCGGCTCAGGTGACAGTTGTAGTAGGGTGTGCCTTCTCTCCATGTCTGAGGTGATGTGAAGGAGACCTAATTTTTCAACAAAGAGTGGTGGCCCCCGGCAGGAGTGGGGGAATTTGACAAAAACATAGTGTTTTTGTGAATGGAATTGGTAACGTGGCTTTTTAGATGCTCTTGCATAAAAACAGCTGAAACAATTGGTGTTAACATTATGTAATGACTTTGGGGGAGACTGCCATAAGGTTATGCTGAGAGTTGTTTTCAGCTTCCTGTGGATTTAGCTCTGGTGTAGGCCACCTGGTAGCTGTGCATTCAGATATTTTGTACAATTCAATTTTAAACTGTATGTATATCCAGCTTTAAGAAAACCCTATAAATAAGCATATAATCTAAATAATAATCACTCTGAATGAAAAAACAAAGACAAGAGCAGTAAATATGACCTTGTCATAGGTCAAACCATAGTTTCCCTTCAGGTTTTCTTAAATACAACTCCATGTGTGGGTCTGACACTCAGGGCACATTAGGACACTTGCCTGCAAAATGACTGCAGCTGAGGTCATTGCTGAAAAGGACACGTTAAATTTATAGCCTGCTTGACATAATGTTCCACCAGAGCAGAGACGTAGTATATAGGTTCATCTATTGTTCCATGTCTGACAGATGATCTGGTTGTTGGATCCAACCAGCTTGTGTTGCTCTCTCTCTCTCGCTTTTCCCTTTCTATGGGCTTCCTGTCAGCTCGCTGCAGCCAGAAAGGAGGCCAGTATAAATGTCTGTGATAGAGGAGGGGCCGCACTCCATGACCATCCACGCAAGGTAAGGAATTACTTTTCAAATCTCACTGTGGGACATCTGGTATTTATTATTGTCGTTATTGTTTGGGTTACAAGCCAACTATTGATGCTGTTTTAATCAGCACTTCTAACCTGAGTTGGAGTTTGATTAAATCTTTGCTGCTGCATTTTACTTCAGTATTTTTTGCTTGAATTTCTCATCTCAGTGCAAAACTTTGCAGTAAAAATGGACCTAAAGTCATTCTGTTTAGTCAATAAGTAATTAACACATCTGTGCTCTCATCCAGTCACACTGCAGAAAGTCAGAGCAGTCATCATAGGTCTACACATGAACAATACGTTGAGATGATAGTTTCAAATCACTTCTTCACATCAGTTTTGTATTGTATTGGTTTGGCATCATTCATCTCTGAAACACAGAGTTAGTGGCAGTGAAGATAAATCTAAATTTCCCTAAAGCACTGGACTGAAGTTCTTTCACTTTAATTATTTACATTTCATTCCACTTTATACATTTATACCACTTTTTATATTGTATTAGCCTGTATGTACCGTACATTTACTCCATCACTGCATTGCAGACAGAATATGGTCTTGAAAGTGTTTTCATTTTTTGACAGACATTTTCACTGAAACAATAAAACTCTCCTCAGGCAGTGGTGACTCAGAGTTAACAATCATGTAATCTATGATTCATGATATAATGTTTGAGGCAGGAACAGTACTTACCTCTAGGATTTTAAATGTAATGGAGGTTTTTTTTATTGTATTGGAAAAACTTAATGTACTCAATATGTCTTTTATTATAGTACAGTAAATGATTATGTATTGAGTCCATTTTATGAGGTTTTTCAGATTTTGAACATTATCCTCTTGGGTGACGATCGAGTGAATGTCTGATTTGTGTTATCAGTGTTTTCCAGCAGTGAGGACAATGTGGCTGGTCACTCTTCTCTATCAACTCTCCACTCTCCTTCTCACCCACGCTCAAAATGCCTGCATTGGAGAGTCCACATTCAGAAGTCCAGGTCAGTGAAACCAGTTGTGCTCCCACTCTCATCCTTTTCATCCAGCTGCTGCCCTGACTTCACTAGCCCCACCCACCCAGCTTCTTTTCACACTTTTTCTTTCTGCTGCAACCGGCTGCAACCTAATCAGCATCAGCACAGTGGCAGCCTGGCTATTTGAGGAGTGTGTGTCTCTCTCTGAGGTGAGACGTTACAGCTGTAGGGATGACAGAGTTTGAAAATGGAGCTCACTGTTGACTGCTGGTGTTACATGTAAGGGAAGGTAAAGACACTGAAGGTCCTCAAGGTGCATTCCACGTAGAAAAAAGTAGGCTCTATATGTTCAGCTGGAGGCAACTGTAGCTGGATATGTTCTTGTTGTTTTACACTGACAATGTGTCAGTGAACTAACAAGGCTGTGATATGACTGTCAACAAGAAAATGCAACATTAAAAAGATTCATAAATACCTCATACACATACACACAATACATGCTCACACTACAAACACCACAGTTCAACTCAGTTCAACACTACAGTACCCATGATCCTTTACTTTATCCCAACTCACTGGCTCTGATAAGAACATGATAAGCACATTGACAGCATGGGTTTAGGTTCCATATTTATCCAGGAGATTTGAGCTCATGGATGAACTGAATATGGTTCAAACAAAACAACTTTTCATTTTCATAGAATTGACACAAACACTAGGTTATGAAATGTGATTTATGACCTTTTACAAACATGTTATAGAGTTTTGAAGAACCATGAAACTGTGTCAACTCCACTAACTGAGAATGTTAAGACTGATGAGCCAAAATCAGAGCAGACAGGAAGCAGGCCTGGTCCAGAGCCACAGACATTAGAACTGTTCTCACAGTTTCAGATTTAGTCGTGTGTGATGTGTAAAATCTGTGTCCAAACCCTCAGAGCTGATTCTGATGTTGTCCTCACTCTGTGCAGAGAACTCAGACATCCAGGTCTTCTGTGGCTCCCAGACAGTGGACCTTCAGCTCCTGCTCTGTCCCATATATTTCAATGGATACAATGAGTCCCTGCTCTCCCTCAACTCAGAGCACTCCAAACACGAGTGTAAAGGGACTCCTGACTGGACAGCAGATCCACCTGTTGTCAAATTCAACTTCTCCATCACAGAGGATGGCATCAGTGCCTGCTCCAACCAGCTGACAGTAGGTCACCTCAGCTTGAAAACACCCAGAAGATGCCACTCACACGACAACAGCACACTTAAAGTCTTTGTCCTCAAAGGTCACTGAGGAGGCAGGAACTGGAGTGTTCTCGGACTTCTCCCATGTCCAGTACATCACCGTCTCAGGCATGGTCTGCTCAAAGGACCCTGGCACAGGAGCCATTACTTATCACCAAGAGGTCATGTACAGGTTCTCCTGCCGCTACCCTCTGCAGTACCTGGTCAACAACACTCAGATGAGCGTGTAAGTGGATCTGACTTACCTTTTTGTTTTTTTTTTTTGGTTTTTTGCAATTCAAGTGTTTAAGTGTTCAAGAACCTTTATTATCCCCTAGGGGCAATTAGTTTCACAGCCAGTGGTAAAAACATAGAAACAAACATGTATGACAAGACAACAAAGTCATCAGAGATGTATTTTTCATACCTCTAAATGCAGTTCATGCAGTTATGATCGCACTGACCCACTTGTGCAAAAGCCTCTCAAACAATGAAAACCTTGTTCCCATGTGTCAAACCTGCAGTGTCAGTCAATCACTTCATTGTCACCAGTGAATTTATGATTTGATGACACAATGAGAACAGCACAACAATGATCAGTCGCAAACCGTTCTACAGTTACTAGAGTTTCATGTCGGAAAATGTATATTCTGTTTTAACACTGCACTGGAGTCTACCGTGCTGCCTGTGGAGGACAGATGAGCTTACAAGGTTTATTCAAAGCAGACATGAGGCACTTTCATTTTAAATGTGCAATTTTGGGATTTATGTGTAGAGTTTTGAAAAAAAAAGAGAAAGAGAGTTTAGAAAGAAGAAACTTTTGTAATAACTGCATTGTGTAAAGTCACACGATAGCACTGTCGGATGGAGCATGGAACTATGCACTGACAAATAGTCAAAGAAAGATATGCACTCAAACTCAGAACAAAGCATCATGGTAGAGTGAATTCATTCTGTGTGCAACATTTAGGCTATACATACATACACACATGGGGTGTGGGGGACTGAAGTCAAGTCCAGCTGATAATGGATAGGGTCTTGGAGCTCTGTTAAATGTTTAATTCACTGATGATACTGTTGAAACTTGTTTTTATCTGAATGGCCATGCTGAAATAAAGGCTTTTTAACATCTCTCAACTCTGAGTGTCTGAGTTCCTCGAACCACCTGTAGGCACCAGATGTAGAGACAAAGAGACTTACAAACAAACAATACCTGCACAGCACTCTGGGCATGTTTTTCGATTGACACTGTTGAAGTGATGGACTTTGCAGGTTGTGACACATGCGAACGAGGTCTTGATTCTGAGGCTTTTGCACAGGACTGCTGTTCTGAGAGCTGCATTAAGACTGATGAGAATGATGTTTCTGATGTATAAACTGCATCAGAGCAATTGAGAAAAACTGCAATTGGAAGTACAGTGCACGCAGTATTCTGGCAGTGAGATTTTACACCACAATACTGTGTCTGAACTGGTTTTAACTCAGTGATCACCAGCATGACTCACAGACAGCCTCAGTTTGACAGTCAGATAGACAGGTAGGTTCATAGATGGGTGGATTGACAGACAGATGAATGAACGTCAGACTGACTATGTAAGACGGTATCACCTTATCATATTTAGTTGTAGCCAGTGTCTTCAGAGGTGTGCATTACTCGTGTCCAGTTTCAGAGGCATTTGGATCTCACCCTGCCGTGTTGTTCCCTCACGTATCATATGAATGATGACCTGATTGTTTTCCTGTTGTGAATTACAGCTGCTGACTTTTTTTTGTCAAACAGGTCAGGAGCCAGTCTGGCAGTCCAAGACAATAATGGGAGTTTCGTCAGTACGCTGAGCATGCAACTGTACACGGTGAGAGGAGTGAGATGAACGCTGCTGAGAGCTGCTTTACATTCAGTCAGCACATTTCTTTAAAGCAAGGAAACCATTTACAAGATCTGCCTGTGTTCAGACAGAGGTGGCTAGAGTAGCCAAAAGCTGTACTCAAGTAAGAGTATTGTTACTTTAGAATAATATGACTCAAGTAAAAGTAAAAAGTATCCATCCAAATATTTACTTGAGTTAGAGTAAGAAACTACTCAAGTACTGAGTAACTGCTGAGTAACCTCTGATTGATTTGTTTAATAATGAGGACGGGAATGTGATCAAATACACGAAAACATTAAAAAGCAATGAACAAATTCACAAGATTCAAAAGAACATCACTAAACAACCTGGACTATAAATGAAATACATCAATTAAGGCTAATTCAGCCACAATAACTTACATAGACTTGCATACAGAGATCTATGGACTTTCCATAAACTGTGTGTGTGTGTGTGTGTGTGTGTGTGTGGGTGGGTGCCACGCTTCGTGTCGGGCGGTTCACGCCTCCACATCATTCATTAATTCCTGATCAGTGGACACCTCGGCCACCATCCCTCACGCACCTGGGCTGATGACGTCAGCAGCCCTATGGTCACAGCCACACACACCTGCTACTCACTGCAATGTGTTTCTCAAATCTGAGGCGGAGTGGCCGCCTCTGTTTACCGCGGAGAGTTTGTGCGAAGTCATGTGACTGCCTGGCTCTGTCTGATTGGTGAATGGGGTTAAACGTCGCTAGTGGCTACAGCTGATTGGTGAAACGCAGTCATGTGACAGAGTCTCTGTTGGAAGTATCTTCGCCAAAACAAAACAAACAGATCGCGCATTTAATAGATAAAAATAAGTAGCCAGCAGATTGTAGCTCAGTGTAACGGAGTAAAAGCACCGCTTCTTCTTCTCAAATATACTCAAGTAAAGGTAAAAAGTATGCTGCATTAAAACTACTCTGACAAGTACACTTTATCCAAAAAGTTACTCAAGTAAATGTAACGAAGTAAATGTAGCGCGTTACTACCCACCCCTGTGTTTAGATCATTTCACATAGAGGGAGGGAGGACATGAAGTCACACAGCTCAAGATTAGGCCCAAGACTACTCTCTGTCACCACCTTTGACCCAGGTGACATCACACAACAAGCCTTCACAATACACACCTACAGCTCCATAATCCATCATCTGACTCACCTTTTAAACCTGGGTGCTTATTATTTTGATTTGCAGTGGCCCACTGTAAAGGGCCAGCGCCCTGGCCCCAGTTCTCATTGTCTGTAGTTCAGAAAATAAATCAGCTGAGGATTTACTGTAAACTGTTACTTAGAGAGAGAAATCAATAATAAGATAAAGTGATAAGTGTGTTGAGTGTCAGGGTCCTGGTGTTGTGCACACTGGCTCACTGAGATCCTTCCCTTCTCTCCTGTTACTGGGCCTAAAGGACAACAGCTACTCCTCCAATCTACAGATCCCTGCTGGAGGTTTGGAGCTGAAGACCAGGATCTTTGTACAAGTGAAGGCATCAAACCTCACCAACAGGTACCGTTTCAGCCACTCAGGTGTGTTGATGAGTGAATGTTTATACCTTTACCATCAGAAACATTCGCTCAGTTTAGCACATACTGACATTTTGACCCTGAATATGCCCCTGCCATTGAGAGAGATGAGGAATTTTAAGGATTAAGAATTCTAACGTGTTTTCACTTTTTTATTATGTTTTACTGAGTGGACACTGAGGTAGTTTTACCCATTTCTATGTCAACATAAAGCACAGGAGACTTCCTGAAGCCATTATAATCTCACCTGGATATGGGTGTTTCCTTCCTTCCTTTCTTTCTCTCCAGATTCAACGTGCTCCTGGACCGATGTTATGCTACAGCCTCCCCTTTCCACATCAACACAACATTTTACGATCTCTTTATTGGGTGAGTGAGCTGACTACAGAGATAGAAAGTGACACAATGAAAAGATGAAGTGAAATGATTCAGTCGTTAAGAAAAACCCAAAGATTATGTGTGCAGACAGAGGAACACTAACACTCGAGCATTCAACCATGCCATTAACAATTCATAACCTATAATAGAACATGTCTACCTTCCAGCTGTGGTGGAAATGATGCATGCAAATGTTTCCACATGTGTTTTGGATTATGCATTCAGCAATGTTTAAAAGGTCAAGGGTCTATGACCTTGTTAGGTAATCACCTGGTAACCAGGCCCATGCTGAAAGCAGGTAGAGAACTGAAGGATGACCACCTGTCTTCTTCAAGGTGTCATCGTGATGGTCAGACAATAATGGGAGTTAATGGAGAGCAGCAGGAGGCACGCTTTTCCTTTGAGACATTCCGCTTTGTCCAAAGTGCAGACGCAATTCTCTCCACCTACTACGTCCACTGTGCCACCAGACTCTGTACAAACACCTTCTGCCCGACGCTGGTTCAGGTCAGGCTCTGTCTCCACACACTCATTACAGATGCAAACCTTCTGCCCGTTTTAAAACTATGTCTGAAGTAACTTCAAACAAGAACACTACAAAACTGTACAAATCTTAGTGACAGTCACCTGCTTCACCTGCTTCACCTGCAGAACTGCACCAGCGGCAGCAGCTCGAGGAGACGCCGCAGTGTCAGCGAAAACAACCAGGGCACTGTAGTGAGTGACATGGCCACCATCAGTTCAGGTCCCATCATCACCCGCTCAGTTAACGGTGAGAACCTCAGTGGTCAGTTAGAGTTCAGAGATACAACTGTGATGAACGCATGGTTACACATTTGCTGAATCATGTCAGTCTGCTGAGTGACTGGAGGTTTCTTCTGTCTTCTTGCAGGTAATTTACTGGCATCTGGAGGTATGTACAAACTGTCAGCATGAACTAAAACCCTGTTATCCTGTAATCTCATCAACCAAAACAACTACAATGAACATGTACAACAGTGCTTTGTATATACAACTTATTAAGGCCTTCAGAGAGTAGTGGGTGTGGAAGTGGCGCATATGTCCAAAGTGAAAGGTGTAAACAAGGCCTTACCTGGGAGAGGTGTTTCGTAGGATGTCCTGGGAAGGAATATGAGTTCTTGATGTGATGGCTTTGATCCAGGAGGATTTTCAGACTCTGCTGGAAGGATTTTATAGAGCTGCTCTCTGTGGTCAAATGATAGAAATAGTTGAGTTATCTGTTTGCTCAACATTCAAAAGGAAAACTTAATATAGAGCTCAGTTAAGTTGTGTGTGTGTTCTGAAACTGAAACAGTTAAAAAGATTGCTCAGGGGTTTTTTATGGGGGTTGTGGGAGGTAGAAATGTATAGTTGCTACATTACTTGCAGGAGACAGTGATCAGTGCACTGTCAGTGAGGAGAGCAGCCAGCAGTCTCCAGCACCTCAGCTATGCTCTTTACTTAGTCTTCCAGTCAAAAATCAAGCCCATAGGTTGTTTGTTCAGCAGCTTATTATGACCCATAGCAAAGATGTAGTATAAAGAGTGTGTAATTCCACACTGGAAGGTGGTTGGGGTGGATGAATGAGTCAAACGGAACTTCAACCCTCACACCTCAGGTCTGACTTCCAACCCTGACCACATCTACTTTTAGTGCCTAAACCTAACCAAGTAGATTTTGGTGCTGTAGGGGCAGTATTTCAGGAAACACTCATGAGGGTGATAGGAGAGAGTAAAAATAAAGACGTAGGTGGTTGTTAAAAAAAAAAAAAAAGAAGAATCTGCTCATCAGTACATAAAGTGTACACTGCTCTTTATATACTAATCCCCAGTGTATCTTTCCTTCCAGGCTCCTCACAGACTGATATGACCAGCACTGTGTTGGCTGTCGCAGTGGTAGCGGGCGTTGTCGGCGTCATCTGCATCAGTCTGGTGGTTTTTGTTATTTACCACATCAACAAGTCCAAAATCATTTCCAGCAAGACAATCCTGTGCCCTCGGGAGTGAGAGGGTCAGCTTGGAAAGGATTGTGCATCATTTCATTCATTCATACAGTATGATTAACAATACTGTAGATGAGTGAGAGCAAAGGTCAGAGGTCATCCAGTAATCTCTGACTGTGCAGTGATTGTTGAGCGTTCATGTTATCATGTCTAAGAGTTTTCTAAAATAAGCTTAAAAGAGGGAGACAAAGGCCAGAAAGTATCTTTTTCTTTCACTTAGCAAAGGCAGGAGTAACACTGCATATGAAAGAGTCTTGTGTACAGGTGTCTCAGCACTGTGCATGCACTCATAGCAATGTAAACTTTGTTTACTTTGTTCACTTCTCTAGGTTTGTGTTTTCACTTGGTTACATATTACTCTGATGGAGGGATTTGTGGGCTGTTGTGGGCTGTTACTAATGCAAGGTGGTAGGTACTCTAGTTGACACTCAGGGGTTTTTTATGATGAATATTTTTATATCTTGATATTTTTTATAATTTCCATTTTCACTAAAGGTTCATATGTTTTTTATGGTTTTATGCATCGTTCAGCTTCTTGCAGTCATATTACAGGATGTAACAGTGATACTGTGTAGTTCCTCATGTCACTCAGTTCTTCATGTCCCGGACGTAAAAGTGTTTCCTCTGAAACTCTCTTTCCTGTTCACATGACTGAATCACATCAACGCTGCTGATTCGTCAGCTGCACATTCAGCTGCCAATCTCCTGTTCTACTGGATTCAGGTCAGAAAACTGAGGATGTCACTAAAGTTCAATGAAAACACTGTCATGTCATGAAACCAGTCCATTAAGACTTTTGCTGTACATGGATCACTTACTGTTGGAAGTGGCTATTCAAAGATGCCAAATTGGCCATAAAGCGATGCACATGGTCTGTAACAATACTCCACCTTTATCATCTGGTCAGCAGAAATCCAGATCCACTGACCAGGTTCCATTTTCCAGTGTGCCTCAGTCAGTCAGCCTCAGGTTTCTGTTCTTGTTGACAGGAAGTGGAACCTGATGTGGTTTCTGCTGGTGGAGTGCATCCACACCCAGGTTAGGCGTGCTGTTCGCTCTGAAGCTTCTCTGCTCACCACAGTTGTTATTTCAGTGACTCCAGCTTCTGTGTCAGCTCCAACCAGACTGTCCAACTCTCCTCTGACCTCTCCCACCAACACACTCTCATGACTTCTGCTAATGTATGAAGAATAAAGAATAAAGTATCCAGACCTTTTCTTCAGTGCTAAATTGAAGTTGGCACATAGCAGGAGACACAGTGGAGAGTATATTGCTGTAAATTCCTCCAGGACATTTCCAGAGGGAAGACATCATCAGAGACTCATCTCACCCAGGTCACCATCTCCTCACCCTGCTGCCTCTGGAGTGAGATACCGCTCCTTAACAACTCGCTCCTCCAGACTCCTGAACAGTTTTTATCTGCTGTACATGTGGTCACTTGCATTTTATACCACTACTAATTTGTGGACTTGTCTGTAGTTTTATCTTACCGTAGTGCAGGCATCTTCAAATATTCCACAAAGGGTCGTGTGGCTGCAGGTTTTTGTTCCAACCAAGCAGCAGCACACCAGACCTGACTCAGTTAATCAACTGATCTCAGTCTTCAGACAGCTGATTGGTCAAAGTGTGTGCTCTTGATTGGTTGGAACAAAGACCTGCAGCCACAGCAGCCCTTTGTGGAATAGTTTGGAGATGTCTGCTGTAGTGGATACATTTGTTTGTTGTACACTGCAATGACAATAAAGTCTTTGAAGAACCTTTGCACACCTCGACTACAGAAGCTCCTCCCAGGCTCAGTCAGCTTGGATGGGGACCATTAGTAGATGTCAGTTTCAGGCCTCCGATGTTGTTTGATGGTTTTAAGTCAGGACTCTGCCTGGACCACTGAAGGATGGTAAATGGGACATGACTGGTCACGTTCACACAGCAATGTATTTATGTATATCTGGCTCTGATGTGGGGTGTGGAGATATTATAATATGATTATTTCAAATATCTGATTGGGAAAAAATAATTTAAATGATTTGAGGATGAGTACACTAGTGTCTAATGATCAGCAGCACCTTGAATAACTCTGACACAAGCGCTGACACTGAGTCATGTGCTTCAATACAACAACCCCAAAGTAACACTAAGTGAAGAATGACAGAAGTAAGAACATGACAAACCAGTTAAAAACAAAAAAAGATTTTTATTAACAGTTTAGAAACACAACATATTTCCATTCCTGCCTTTGTTTATATTTCCCTGTTCCACTTTCAAATAATCCAGAGTGCTACAAACACAGAAGCACAAAACTCACCCACACTTTTACTCCAGAGCCCACAACCCCTTCCTGTTCTGATGGGGGGAAAAAAATGGAGTCAACACCTGTGCAAGGATGTGCACCACAGGGCATGTCGAGGTAAAGAGCAGTGACAACACTATCACACCACTTCCTCTATCACGTTCAGTAGCTTGTGAGACTTTGAAAACATTTGTCTGCTCTCACTGAAACACATTCAAGCACTTGTCAAAGTTTCTATTGGCATTAGTAGAAAAACTAACTCATGAGCCATTTTGGTTCCGACGACTGATGGTCAGCACATGTGAAGAGACGCTGCTGAACTATTCCCTATTTGGCAACTCAGATTTATAACCAGCTCTAAATCTGCACAGGAGAACCTGAGCAGTCAATCATCAACACCAACAGCTACACAATGGACCCGAGTACGTGCTGCTTTGTTTATTTATTTATTTGAGGTAATCATGATTCTGTTCAGTAAGTTGTTAAATTTTATCTCTAAGTGCTGGTGGTGAGTATAAATTTAGGGGCCATTCACTAGTAAACAACTTCCATCAAGTTACCAAACAAAAAAAAAAAGGAACTGTAGGTGACTCGTCCCTACAGTGGATGTGTTATACTGTAAACCTCCCTCTGCACATGAAGATGTGATGCAGCAGCATTTCTGGTCATGGACATTATACTATGTTTCTCCACAATGTTTCAGTAGAAATGAGGCTGTGATTTGACAGATGCTCGTGGATTGTTCGGTCGGTCGGAATAGTGCGACCTGCATCAGTAGTTATGAGGACAGATTCAAAGTCATGATTCACCAGCTCAAAGATGTTTTTCTTTCAAACCATCAGAATACAGTTTAAACTTAAGAGAGGTGCTTCCACATTTTCTTCAATGTACAGCACCAGTCTAAAGCGTGGATGCATTTCTCTTTCATTTGAATTGGAAAGTGTGTCTCAACTTTAGACTGCTACTGTATATGTCATACTCCATTTTCAGAAGTTGAGAAAAAAAACCTGTCCTCCTGAGGACTCTAGTGCACTTACTCAGTTCCCATGAATAATGAGTAAAGGGACAAACACTAACCTCACAACAACACACCTTGGTTGAGGATACAGTGCAGAGGATCAAACAGGAAGTGAAAAGTTCATGAAGGTTGCAGATGACCAGTCGATGTCTACAGTTATGTCAGGATGGACATGCAGAGCTCCTTCTGTGTCAGCATCAATCGGATCATTTGTTGGATGTGAGGAGGGTTTTTTTCTGGACTATGCATCAATCAATCACAGCTCAGACACAGTCTTGGGCTTTGTTTTTGTTAAACCAGTTCTTTCTCCACAAAAAGACAGAAGAGCTGAACGGTACAGGAGACAGAGGAGGAACAAGGCCAGTGGTCTCCAATCCTTTTCCACTTAGCTTCCAGCAGTTCAACAAATGGGGCACAAAAAACAAAAACAAGAGGGTGAAAATAAAACTGAAATGGAAAAAAAAAAAAACAGAGCGAGAAGGAACTTGAACATTTATACACTGTCAATAAATAGTGATTTTTTTCCTCAGTTCCAGCTGTTATAATTCATCCTCTATGTGGTTTTCAAGTTGTTGCTTCTCCACTGGTCCTGAAAATGAGGACAGAGATGGAGAAAACGAAGTGAATGTGTGTGACATAACATCACCTCTGTTCAACAGGACAGAAGAGCACAAACTCTGTGGACTTTCAACAACAAGCTCAGAGTAACTCCAGCCCACATTTACTGATTTAACAACACGAGCTGAGGCTGCGTCAGTGGAACGCCTTGAAAAAGCGAGCAGAGAGAAGCTGGAAGTAAGAGGAAGAAGCCGACTGCTGCCCCCCTAACACAGGGGAACCAGATACCTAGAAGCTTGTCAGAATGTAAAATGAATGCTCAAGAACGTAATTAACAACAACACTTTGATAAATGCACAATTTATCACTACAACTGGTGTCACGCCAGAAACCACACACTCACATCCCTGGTATTTACAAGGTGACTATCTGATCACAGTGTTCAGCTCCAAGTGTCTGTTAGCCAATCAACAGACAGGTCTGTTGACAATGTTCAGGTGCTTCTGAATAAAGTAAATATGATGGAGGTCAGCAGTCTTCTCCATGATGGTGGAGCTACTGAACCAGACTAAGAGACATTTAAAGGCTCAGGAACCTTTGCAGGTGTTTGGAGTTAAAGCTATTCTTACCTTTCTGGCATTTCACACAGCACAGCACAAACATTTGAACATCAGCAACTCCACCTCCCTCCAAAGTCGCACCCATCTCTTCCTCCTGCCTAACCTCCACCCCCTCCCAGCATGTGTTGGCAAGGCAACGGTAAACAGAAGGAAAGAGGAAAGCGAGTGAAACATGAACAAGACGTTTCTGATTCTGAGTTTGTTAACCAACGCGGTCAAACATAACCCCGGAGTTTTACACTGTATAAACGGGGTCAGTGATGAGTTTTATGATAAAGTGTTAGTGACATTACTGGTACTGGAAACGCAGGGGGAGAGAGTGTTACAGAGCACAGTTCTCAACGAGCCGGGCCAGCGGACCAACGCCACCGGATGCGCTGGTTCGGGGCGAAAATAAGTCCGGACCGTGTTGATCCGGACTTCAACACTCGTGAGGTGACCGAGTCGAGCTGCGGTCGGTCGGGACTTCGACACCTGCGGATCAGGCCGAGTCGATCATGCGGACCGAATGATGCGATTGGTCAGACTTCTCTGAGAACCATATGTTTTTTTCCCTGGTGGATTTCTCTTACATTTTCATGTGACACCAGATTATTAACAGCATTTTATCTTAAAGAAAAGTGTAAAAGTTCCAGAAAGGTAAGAATTGCTTTAATCGGCTGATCAGAGTGTGACATCATTAGGTTACAATAGCCAACTTTTTCATTATATTCTAATTTTATGATTTACTGAAGCTGGGGTTTTCATTAAATACAAGACATAATCATTACAATTAAAAGAAATAAAGACATGGAATATTTCGGTCTGTGTGTAATGCATCTATATAATATATGAGTCTCACTATTTGAACTGAACTACTGAAATAAATGAACTGTGATGCACCTGTATTTGTGTGTTTACAGCTCGACCACTCGTGATCAGATCACCTGAGATGGATATTGACAGCAGGTCTGAACACACGTGTTTGCTCTGAGCAGTGAGATGGGCCAGGCTTTTAAAGCCTACGGCAGCAGCTGGAGTTTATTACAGATCACATGACTGCAGCGGCTCCCACAGCTTTCACTCACTAACTCATACCTGACCTGGGCTGGGACTGACATTACCACTGGACTGGAGGGAGAGGACGATATTGTTCGACTGTGTGTGTGTGTGTGTGTGTGTGTGTGTGAGTCATGTCTCTGCCCGTGGTTCAGTGTCATTTAGAGTGTTCAAATTATTTTGTCCTCTCCCTAAAGTTCTCCTTCATTATCAGCGTCAGACCGACCTGTGGTTGTCGTTTCTTCTGTGGGCTGTGATTGGCTGTCTGAGTCTATGTGTACAGTGCTCTCCTCAGTGGGCGGGGCGTCGCCCGGCTGCGCCTCCTCTGGTGTTTCTGTGTTTGAATGAAAAGATACAACATCATTATCACCATGAGCTTATTTTCAGTCTTACTGCATCTGCACTCTTCACTGAGGCATGTTGTGCTGTTGGACCCACCACTCTTTGGGTCTGTGCTCTCCTCAGTGGGAGGGATGACTTTCTCCTCAGCTGTGCTGTTGGCCTTGCTGCTTTTATCTGAGCTGGTGCTGTTCTTGGCCTTGGCTTTAGCCTTCGGCTTGGCGAACTTGGCCTTGTTGAGCAGGTAGTTGACCTCTCGATCCAGCAGCGCCAGCTTGGACTCGATGTCTTTGGACAGAAGGATTGGCCGCTCTTTTGGAGAGCGTTTTTCCTGCTCTGCCACCGTCTCGTTCTTCCATGTCTGGAAGAGACAGAAGTTTGAATCATGAGGATCTGTTTAATCGACACAAGCAGAAGTAAACCAGCCTGTAAAAACAGCCTGGTGTCTTTAGCTCCAAAACTACAGAGATATAGGGGAGCACCAGAATGATTTGGGTATATGGGACATGAGACAGATGGGTGTTAATGAGGCAAAGAGGGTCTGAAGAAAGATGGCATCCAGTTACATTATGGTCATTGTGGGTTCCAGCTTTTTTGGAATTTGACCCTTACTAGAGTCTGAAAGTCAGTCACACCCTCTGCTGCTATTATTTCCATTGTCAACCTGTTACTGAGATTTAAGGCTGAGGACGGTGTAACTCTCAGTGGTGTGAGCACCATGTGACAGCACCAGGAGTGGGCAGTAAATAAGTACATTTGTTTGAATACACGTTAAATCTTTAAATCAAGTACTCCACTGGTTTACCTGCTAAGAAATGTGACTGAAACCTTTCACTCATATTGGGGAACCATCTGATGGGCAGGATGCTTTCACCACCTACCGTTGTTTCATTGATGACCTTTTCCAACATATTCAGCTCAACCTCAGTAAAGATCTGATCATCCTCTGGGATCAGTTTGGCACTCCTGTAAAACAAAAACAACGATGACACCATGTTCACTTAGCTGCATTAAGTTCCTCACACTCTTCCAGCTTCTTCACACTCACCTGAGAAAGAAGCTGGAGGTGTTGAGCATGCTCTCCAGAGCAGCCAGGCGGTCGGGCCACTTGCGCCGCTCCTCCACCCTGAAAAACATGTCCTTGCACAGACTCTTCAGCTGAGACAGCCTCTCCCTCAGCTGCTTGGTGGTGGCCGTGTAGCCGTCCTCGTCCATCCACTCGGACGCCTCTGTCAGCTTGGCAGAGATCTGCTCCTTCTCCTCCTCTGACACCACCAGCTGGTAATCGTCCTGGTACAGCTTGTCCTGGATAAATCAGATTGTGAGGTAAAGGATTGTTTGACCAGGTGTCATATCACTGTATGCAGGTGACAAGCCAGCAAGTCTGTTTACCCCCCACCACAACCCACTTTGTATGAGCTAGGACTTCAGCAATGTGAGGTCCTGGCAGATGGTAACATCAGAACAGCCCACTTAAAACTTAAACTGCCCTCGTGGACATGAAGTTTTTCAAATTTTGCTTTGTCTGAACCATAAATCAAGACTTCACACATTGATTATGACAAATGCCTAATATTTTATATGACACGGGATAAAGAGGCATGTAAACTGCACAGACAACTGCGATGTCGATTCTCTTGCTTTTATATTGTCTCTTGCTATTATGCTTGTTTAAAAACAAAGAGCTTCTGTTTCTTACCTGTGTCTCAAAGATGAAAGCCTCCAGGCTGTTAAGTGTCTTTTCCCTCTCCTGTTTGGCCAAGTCTCTGTCTGTCAGATCCTGCAGCCTGAAACATACAGACACTGGTTTTAGCAAAAAAGACCTGAGAACCCAAAACAACAACGCACGAGATGAACAGAGATGAAAATCACTACATTACTTTTTTTTAGAGGAAGTGAGGTCATCTGCCGTGGGATCAGAGATGTCATTGATGACAAGTTCCACTGCGATTTCCTCTGAGATCTTGGACTTTTTCTGAGGTTTCGCCTTCTTCTCCACCTCCTTCTCTGCCTCTGCTGTTCCAGATTTTTCTGCATCCTTCTCCTCCTTCACCAGCAGGGACATGGTTACTTTCAGTACCACACTTGTGTTGCTTATATAGATAGATTTTTTACCAACTTATGTAACTACATGTGCTCTTGCAAGTGTTTCTCAGAGTGATTACGTGTGATGAATCTTACTTTGGCATCACTCTTGCTGGCTGCCTCCTCCGTCTTCTCTTGGCTTTTCTCTTCACCTCCACTTTTCTCTGCATCGTCCTGCTTCTCCTTGGCAGCCTCGTCCTTCTGGGCTTCGTCCTTGTCATCCTTTCCTGACTCTGGAGGCACTTCCTCCTCATCCTGGACACAACAAATCAGGGGACAACATCAGCTACAAGCTGTGTGAGTGATGTCACCAACACTTACGTGTGTCAGTGCAATGCATCCCTGATGGAGCAGGCCTTTACTGCATTACTCTACTGTTGTAACATGGATACAGCTGCAGTTACCTGGACGGGTTCAGTTACATTTGGGGCTGGTTCTGAGGATCCCCCTCCGAACAAGGTGGAAATGGTGTTACCCAGTTCTGAAAAACAAGTGTCGGCTCAGTGATGTAATGAGTCAAATACAAGACAAAACAGGTTCCAGCACTGCAGGAATCAGTAAGAAGGTTAATGAACCCTGACAACTGTATCACACATGAACAGACCTGAGTTCATATCCCATCACATCTGATGTGTGTAGAGGTGTGTATGGTTATTTGGGAGCAGTTTCAGGTCATTTAATTTGATCGAGGTAATGGTAGGGTGTGTAATTACATGCCACTCTGGCCACTGATTTATCAACATGTGCTGCTTGACTTCAGAGACAAGGATTTGACTGAGCTGTGGAGACTTACAACACTCAACACATCAATACACAAAGCTATAATAAGGAGGTGCCATATAGCCCAGCGGGTTGAGCAGGCCCCCCATATGCCGCTCACTCAACTATCCTGTCAATTAAAGGCAAAAACCTCCAAAAAAATATACTTAGAAAGCTATGATAACATATCACAACATTTATTAGATATTGTGTTGTGAGGACTTAATAAACTCATTGAACAGTTTTCAGTTTAACTATTATCCAGTGAATTATTCAGCATTTACTCCTAGTCGTTAACAGACTGTGTTTCATGAACACGTCTCACTTCAAACTGCCTCATTTAGAAAGGGCCTTTTTGTAAGTTTTCTATGTTACTGAACGTGGTTGCTTCCTGGGAGCAGGTACAAGACACAAGGTCAGACGCCCTCCGAGCAGCACTATGTCTTCAGGGCAGACTGGAGGCTACAGTGACGCCATGTAGCAAAAGCAAAACCTGGAACCATCTCCTTTAACCAGGCTGTCTGTGCCTCTGTCCCCTCCTGTGCACAGTGTGATGGGAACCAAAACAAAAACACTGCGCACATGGACAAAGCTGATCTCATGTTAAATACCACATGGTGGTCTCAACAAAATTAATGTGCCTAAAGTGCCGCTGCTCAGATGTTACTAGTGTGTTTTTGCAAAACCTACTAGTTAATGTGGACTCCTCCTCCTTCTCCTCCACTATTGTTTCAAAGACAGACTCCACCTGTGAGTGAAAAGCACAAGGATGATGTATTAATTTCAATGTTTGGTACAAATGAAAACATTCAGATTCTGGGAGTATTCAAGTGATTCAATAAAACCAAGCATTCAAAAGCTCATTCAAAATGTATCCCCATGGAAACTGTACAAGGTTATTATGTGATGCATAAATCCTCAGATGTTTGGGTTTCAGTGTTATTAATCTCCTTTGAGTAAAGCCCATTTTCTCAGAGTCAGTTGTTTTTGGCTTCAGCACAATAGGCTTCACTGACCTCCATGGCAACCAGGAGGGACTGGGTCCAAGTCCAAACCAATATGTCTTATGTAACAGAAATGGGTTTAACCCATGATTCAGATATATCTACAAAGAGAAGACGTGTGCTGCTGTGTGGCGCAGCAGAGTCGTTGGAGCGCTATCCCACTGACTGTTAAATGAAGAAGCTGCATCAGAGAAGAAATGGAACTGACCCGGTCCAGCAGCAGCACTCCACTTTCATCCATGTTGAAATGGGCTTTGATGCCTTTTGACTCTGCGTCTGTGTGTTTCTGGAAGCTGCTGCCCACTCCAGACAGTTTGACTGTGGTCAGGTTCAGAGAGCCAAACACGCTGCAGTACACAACCAACACAGACATGGGACAGGATTTACATTCAAATACACTCAAACCATTACATAAAGCAGGTCAAAGCAACAACTGAGAAGAGATCACACATCAAAGTCCAGTCAATAGCTGTGACAAACATTTTCTTTATGTTATTTTCTCTGCTTTTTAGAATTTTTTTATAGAAATGTATTCACGTCAAATGTGTGTGTTTTTTCAACAGCCCTTTTTTTAAGGCAGCAGCTGACCAACCTGAGATCTTCCTGACTCAGGAAGCTGAGGTCGCCATAATTGATGTTGAAAGCAAAGTCGTCGTTGTAGCGGTTGAATGTGATGACCTTGCGCTGTGGGTAGGGCGCCATCCTCTGGAAGAGGATACGCTTGTTATGTTTCAGGGTTTTGACCCCCTCCTCCTCCTCCGTTTCCCGGCTGAACTCCACCTGATGGTATAAATTATGTGCAGGCAGTGTTAACAAGAGTGGTGGCCAGGATTTATTTGACTTTTGTCCTGCACACCTTTTACAAATAAGAAACACTAGTTCAAAAACACAGCATTTTGGAACATGGTCATCCCCACGTTGCAGTGTTATTAGAAAACAGTCGACAGGATCAGTACAGCCCATCTCTGAGTGAAGCCAAAGCTTCACCAATAGTTTTCTAAAGTCATTTACATTCATCTCAGCAGCCAGCGAGCCACCTACACTGACCTGAATGGGGAAGACAGCTGCGTCTCGGACCAGGAAGGGTTTGACCTTGAAGGCCTTGCTGAGGGCAGCTGCCTGGTACACAGCGCCCATGGCTGCTGCCTCATCTGCATTGATGTTCTTCCCCAGCTCCTCCCTACAAGGAAAAGTACATAGTTACAAGTGCAAGTGTTCTCAGGGTGACCACACTCACATTTTTGAAAGTGAAAGTTATTCAAATTAGCGCAGCATCTCTGTGGTTGACACTTACTTCCCCACAGCTTTGAGCAGCACTTCCTGCACCTTGGGGACACGGGTGGAGCCTCCGACCAAAATCACCTGCTCTATTTCATCCTGTTGAGCGACAGATAAAAAATGTGGTTCACACCAGTGACACAGACATCCATTCATTGACACTGATAAAAATGATTTTGTCTGACAACACTTACATGACCTCATCCACTTTTGCTGTCATGAGTGAAAGAATGAATGCTTTTGAAGTCTTATTACCTCAGTGGGTGTTCAACATGTTCAGCTGATACTTCAGTATTACATCAGTACGTGACTTGTTGTGCATATTTCAAACTATCCCAGAATGCAAGTATCAACAACAGGAGCTGAAACAAACTTCACTCTATAACTGTTTTTTTTATCACTTCAAAAGGTTTTGATGATTTTTCAGGTCAGAAAGTGAGCATAAAAATTTCTAGAGTATTTTCAATGCAACATTTGAATAAAACTGTTTTAATAACAACAGTGGTGGACTCAGCAACATACAGACTCTCATATGAGTCTGTTGCCTGCTGTAGATATGATCTTCCTTCCTGTTCCTGTCTGATCTCTTTCCTGCTTCTACAGTGAACAGACATCATTAAACTTTCATCTTATCCCGTCATTTGAGACGATCGGGCAGGACACGATCAGAGAATACTGACCAGCTTCATCTCTGCAACGGTGAGGGCATCCTGCACCGGGCGAGGGACTCTCTCGAAAAGATCAGTACACAGCTCCTCAAACTCGGACCTGGTCACCTTAGCTTTGAAGTCAATGTCATCCATCAAACCTTCAACCTGGGGGGAAAAAAAAAGATATTCACTGCAATGTCTCCGGGAGGATCACTGAGATGATGTGAACATGGGTCTTTAAAACTTCGAGTGAACAACCAGCAGGATGGACTGAGTCTCTGCACTTACCTGGGCCATGAAGTCCACATTTGCACTAAGCACCGTCTTGAGCCTCTGAGCCTCTTTGAGGAGTTTGGCCATGGCCCGGTGGTTTTCCCTCACATCTTTCTTGCTCTTCTTCTGCTCGTTGAACAGTTTGGCCAGGTGGTCCCGAAGTCGCAGGTCCATCTCAAAGCCTCCCAACCCACGGTCGAACCTAGAGCCAGAACAAGAGAAGTCTGCTTAGGCAGTGTTTGTGAGGACTGAATGACCACTCTGTTGTTTATTTTATGAATCTGAGTCAACAGCTGGAAGCATTTACTGACTTCTCGTCCACATGAAGTAACTCTTATCCTTTTCTGTGGATGTGGGTGGAACATTTCAGCCCCACACATCAGTAAAAACAAACCTAAGAAATGGCAGTAAAGCCATAAGACTGGTCCACAGACCAGGTAAGGCAAATTATAATGTTGATGCCAGCGACAGACCACAGAGGACGTCGGTTAGCATTTTCAGATGCTCAATGTCGACACGTTGTTTGTGTTTGTGTGATTCTTCCTGTTTTGAGTTTCAGACAGGATGAGGCAGCAGAGAAAGAACTGCATCATGGACCCTGACATCTTCTTTCTAACATTTCCCCTCTTAATGTGAGGAGGTGTCAGAGGCTGCTGTGAGTCACTGAGCAGCCTGGCAGCAGGGCAAAGACACCCCCCCCCTAAAGGTTCTGACTTGCCTCTCTGACCAATCAGAGAAGGTCAAAAGTGGGAGCTAATGGTTGTCAGTCAGAATGTGAGTGCTTCCTACTGCTCATCACTCACCACGACTTCACTGTATTATCTGTTGTTGCTATGGCCAAATCACAGGATAGCAACCTGATTCCTGCGTTGGCTGAGCCAGTGAAGATGCTGGTGGAGGGTTGAGTGGAGCCTAACAGAGCTCTGCGACAAAATGCTCTTCAATTTGTTAAGTGTGTTCATCCTCTCCTGAAGCCAGAACGAAGCACTGTCTGACCAAGACACTGCACGTGTTCACGTTAGAAACTGGTGCTGGTTAGGATTTTATTATGATACTGACAATAAATCCCAGTATGACAGGATTTCATCCTGATGAATGCTCCAACACTTCCCTTCACTTTGTGCTTTTGCTTGAAAAGTGATCATTTTCATCATCATCATTATTCACTCACATATTTGGCCATTTTCAGTCTCAAATAAGGAGATAATTCTTGATGAAACTAATTACCATAATATGACGGGCTGTTATTTCTCCATTCTTATTTTCATATCATCTGCAGTTCTTTGTACTTCATTTTGATTCCTTCTTACAGTAGAAGTGTTTCACTATAAACATTTACATATTTGTAAGTAATAATTATAAAAGCATAGTTCATGTCAGAGCTGTCAGCAGACTCCAGCCCCTCACCCTTCAGCCAATCACATGCCCACTCCTCAGACTCACAGCTCTGTGTCTCTGTGTCCTTTCATACATAGCTAGTTATATTGCCGTCAAGGCCGCACCTTATGCCTCTTCAGCTTGTTTACACTGGACTGAACGTGACTGATATGACACTGCATAGATGTCATTTTGGCTCTGTGACCAGTGCTGGCAGAAGGGTGGGCCAACACTGGACTGAGCTACAGGACAGAAAAAGGCCAAACACACAGGTTGTGTGTGAGGAGCAGCTGTGTGTGTGAGGAGCAGCTTTCCAATCAAAATGCTGCCAACGCATTAACTAGCCAGTTAGTGGGTTGACATGTATAAGCTTGTTAAGTGAAATAAAAGAAGACGTTAGTTGTTGTGTCTGCGCTACAGCAGGTTGGTTCCGTTAGCTCTGCACTGTTGTAGCTAACAGGAGCTAGCTGCTGGGCTGCTCTCATGATGAAAAATGAAATACCATTTCATAATATTATACTTTAAAAGGCTAATAAATCAGATCAGTTTTTCAGTTCATGTATGTATTTTTCACATTTATTCATATGACTTCATTTCATTGTTTCATAACTTCATGACTTCTTGTTCATTTGTTTAATGTCTCTGCTCTCCATACACACAGCAGAATCACTTTAAAATCTCAATTTGTAGCCCAAAGCTACCACATCTTCTCTCCTCATCACTTTTTAGACCTAGGCTGGAAAGTGAGAAGCTGACAGATTATACAGTGGAAGCACTTCACTGATGTAAACTCACCCAACGCCTCGGATCTGTAACTGGGGCTGGGTGCCAGACTCCTTGGTTTTGACTGTCTGATAAGTGACGATGGTGGCGGTGGTGCTGCCTGAGCCCATATCATAAAACATCACATTCTGCAAGAGAACAAGGGAAGAAGTTCATCTGTCCTGTGGTCAGGATAGTTTTTAGACAGCTCTGAACCCGAAGCTCCTTACAGAAAGACCAAAGTTAAACATCAGTCTCTTAATAGTAAATCAAATCCTGTAAAATACAACTGAGGATTCATGTCTTTAAATCGCCAAAACCAATCTGCTTAATCTGTCTTAACCCTCTTCTCAGTCTACGGTTTTTGTTGCATTAAACAGAACCTAAGACAAAGTGAAACAATAGAAAATTGTGTGTTGGCTCAGGGACTATTTTCAGTGGTGGATTTACACACATCTGGTGCTCTGTTGAGGGCAGCAAGATGGGACTGAATCAAAATAAACGGTGTGTGTTCATGGTGATGAAGGAACATGTCACCCACAGCAACGTTTCAACCATTTAACAGCTTCTGGTAATTATTTAGCTCTGAGATTCTCAACATGGTGTACAAGGTACAGAGAGAGGGCCTGCAGAGGGCTGCAGAGAAGACCACTGGCCAATCGCTCCCCTCTGTCCAGGACATAGGACACTCAGAAACACTGGAAAAACAGGGCCCTGAACACTGTAGACTCCTCACAGCCTCCCTGCAGTTTCTTCCAGATGTTGCCCTCACAGAAACGCTGTCGCAGCATCAAGTGCAAGACAACAAGGCTGCTGAAGAGCTTTCTGTGGCAAGCTGTGAGGCTTTTAAACAAACACTGAACTTTTCCTGAACTCTGAGGAACATTTCTCTCTTCCCTCCTCACCTTGGTAAGAACAAAATGGCAATAAAGTTTGATTTGATTTGAATAAGCTAACTGAGTCAGGTTTTGAGTAATTATTAATAGAATATAATCACTGTTAGTTTGTGTCTGTACAAGGGATTTGTTGACAAAAGGAGACAAGAGGCTCTGTTGACAGAAGTAATGAGCAGTGCACCTTAGATGTGTTATCGATATCTTTCCTCCTGAAAACGCCGTAGTTCAAGGCCACAGCTGTGTTGTCATTGATGAGCTGAAGGACCTTTAGACCAGCCATCTGTGCAGCCTGCAGCACTGCCCTGCGCTCTGCCTGGTTGAAAAAGGCTGGGACGGTGATCACTGCATCTTTGATTGGTTGTTCTGGAGATTGGGATAAAAAAAAATATTATGCCTGACATATTCAAATTGGTCACATAATGATGTATCTTCTTCCATTGAGCCAAGTCACCTGCAAAGTCCTGAGCCAGTCCACGAGAATAATTGAGCATCATGCCAAGGAGCTCCTCAGGTGTGTACTGCATCTCTCTGGAAGAAAAAAACCCAGGTTAGATTCCTCTGTTTTTGTCTAGACTATACCTAGTCAGTTATCTTACTGGAAAAGATTCTCGATAATCAGTTAAAAACAAACACATCTACATCAGAGGGCAGCAACGCCTGATACAGTAAACTAGTGTAAACACTGTGTATCGGCTCTGTGGCATGTGACATCAGGGGGCTCACATGTGAAAATCTGAATTTCAACGTAAACAAACAAATGGACAATAGATGTCCTTTATGCATTTACTGTGTAATGTGAAGTAGGGGACGGATAAAAAAGACTCACTCTGAGTTTTTAAAGTAAACCGTGCCTCTCAGCGGGTCCTCCTGCAGCTGGTGCTCAGGAAAACGCTTCTGGTAGAGTGCCACATGGGGGTTGTTATGTTTCTTGCCCAGGATGCTTTGGAGGTGCCTATAAACTGTTTTGGGGTTCTTCACAGACTGAAATATACAACATATGTGAGGATTAATGACATATAGAGAAAACATTTGCTTCATTTTAAATCAATACTCATATTTAACTGACAACCTGTAAAATGCAATTTAATCAATTTGAGAAAGTGTCCTACCACTCCTAGTGCACTGTCTCCAAAAAGTCTTTCATTTTCTTTGAGACAAACAACTGTGGGTGTTTTCCTCCTCGACTCCCTGAAGAAAAACACAACAGACATCATGTTAAACCCTGAAATGTGATAGCACACTATTCATTTGAGCATTTCCTCCAACATCCAAATCAAGAGTGGACTGTCATTGTGTCAGGTAGAGCACGAACACTCAGTTACACTCACTTGTTGAGGACAATCTCCATCGGCACTCCAGGTTTCACTATCGCCATTTTCATCCACTCGCTGCCCAGGTCGACCGACATGACAGCCACCGTCACTGTGAACACAAAGACATGAAGCTGCTGAGGCGCAGGGGGCGACACCTGTCATCCTGAGCTACAACAGAGATGCAGCTTACATTTATCTCAAAGCACTGATCAATAACGGCTGTGTGTTCACCAGCACTGCACTGTGCACCACTTCAGTCAATACTTCATGTCAGTTGGGTGCCTGCATAAGTTGTTAGGTCACATTACCTGTGTGAGAAGGCAGCATTGCCAGAACAAGGCAGAAAAGAGCAGCCAGCGCCAGCTTCCTCTCCCCCATGGTGAGCTAGAGAGATGAACACATGAAACAGTGTGAAAACATGGTCGTCAGAGTGAATGTGTCAGATCCTTAGCTTTGATATGTCTTTTACAGGACTTTCATCACACACCACTATCAATATCAAACACTTCGTTAATGTATCTGTAATCTTGATCTCTCCACCTGTGCTACAGCTCTCCATCCTGGGTCCCTGTGGCAGGTGCAACAACAAGAGTCAAACCTGTTCCTCTGAGTATTATTTCTTCACCACAACTACAGACTGGGCCAGTTGCATCATTCAGTTTATTGATAAATGTCCAGTCACTGTTCACATTCATTCCTGGCTCTTTGATGTTAATATGGCTGTGATTAGTGCCACTGCTATTGCCAATGGCCTTTGGCCAATGATATGCCAAGCATGGTGCACCTGGCCCCACCCACATAGGTGTGCACAGATCCAAACACGTGGCATTAATACCATTGTCAGTCTTAAGATGTTGCTAAGGCTTCGATATTTGCATGCTCCCACAATGGAAAGCATAGCATTTGTGTTTGTTTGTTTTAAGATTTAATGCAAATCCACACAGGAGCCAGTGCTGTGCATTCAGACTGAGTACATGAGCAGCCACAACAGTGTGTGTGTTTCACGTCCAGGGAGAGAGCAGCACACACTGCATAGAAACTTCTAGCCCCGGTGAGCCAGTGACGCATGAATGCAAAATGGATGCACAACTCAAACCGTGATGATTAAAAAAGCATGAGTCCTTCAGCTTCTGGAAATCACTTCTCTGAACAGGCAGGTCAGAGGAGAAGTTGCTCCTATATATGTGATAAGCTAAGTTAGACGCTACAACCGGTGTTCACCGTTTACCTGTAGCCGCTAAAGTCAGAGAGCCGTGGACAGTGTGTAACATCTGTATCCCTGTCTCAATAACAGAGCAGCTCTGTTCATCTGGAGGAAACAGCAGTGAAATAAGTTGACACCTACTGTTAGCTAGCTCAGTCCCACAACCATCAATAGGGAGCATGACAGACACTGTGCTGTGGCAGCAACTTACCTTTCCCGGGGCGGCACAGTTCAGCGTGTGTAGGGGCTACCAGCGGCCTGAGCGGATTATCAGATCACTTTCCTGGGTTATTCTTGATTCGCAGCCTCTTTGTTGTCACGCTGGCTAGTTTTTAGTTCCCCTTATCACCGGCTTGCTCTCAGCGGTCGGGCCCGGAACGCGGCGTCACCTCATTGGATCCACTGAAGCCGCTGCCGGAGGAAGAGTGCTGGCGTGCTAACCGCATTCAAACATACCTCATCCGGTTGGTGTTTCACAATAAAATACCCGACAGACACCGACTTAATCTGTTTGAACCGGGTGCCACACTGAAAATAAAGAACAAATATAAATATTGACTGAAGTAAGGACACAGCGCATTTTTAAATCACATGTTTCATGTTTATTACAATATCCAATTAAAGATGTATATCCATTTTAATTCCTGAGAGACACTCAAACACCAGTCAGGAAACTCTCGTACAAGTACACATCTGCTGTCTTGGATGATAAAAAATAGTCATTTCACAGTTACAACGACAATATCATTAATAGTTTTTTTTTATTTATAGTGGCTCTATTGTCCGTAGTAGTGGCAAACAATGTATGTACTCTTGTTTCGAAAGGAAAGCCTCCATACTTCCGGTAAGTTACTTCGGTTCTCTTTACGAATGGTGCAAAAACAAGCGATGACCCTCCAATCCAGAGCCCGCCCACCTCGCTCCACGCACTGCTCTGTGATTGGTCCACGTGAGTTGAGTGGCGTCGACAAACGATTTCTGGCTACATCCAATTGGGCCACGTCCAGATGGTGGGCGGTAACTAGAATGACGACATTTCCAGGTAAAGTCTGGGTGAACCACATGCCTGCTGAAAATTAATTAATTTTTTAATTGAATTAATTATATTTTTTTAATTTTATTCTCAGTGACCTGTGACGTTCAATGTCGTGAAGAGTCATTTTAATATTCTGTATTTGTTCTCATGTGCATTGTCTTCTGACCTGCACACACCATCATAGTCTATTTCTGCAGTGTGTGGGGATAAGGAAGTTAAAAAAAATGTATTAACCACAAATATCTTTAATCTAATAAAAGCAATAGCAAAAGCAAATTGACGTATGATGTAACCAGAATTTGCTGTTTTATTTCAGAGAATAAGATTTTGCGTGGAATCTCAAAGGAACTGAAGGAGTATGACAAAAAGGTGTTGTATTACAGAAGGCCCTCACACTGACACACCAGTTTACTTTCCACTGGTTTGGGTGGGTAGACTCTGGGAGGTGAGGAGGACCTCAGTGACAGCCTGTATTCTTACACGTAGTTCTTCCTGCTGGCTGGATGCTTGTTTGAATAACCATCTATTAACTATCAGTGACTCAACACAATCAGATTCTATAGGCTCAGTATGCAGAGTCAAACTAAGTACCTTGACGGATGGTTGAATCATAGGCTACATGCCTCATTCCTGAAAACAAGGGATGTCAGTCTGTCAGAGCCTCTGGATGAGCGGCGCAATGCTGTAGTGATGCCCCTTCATTCAGGGACACCAACACCTTCCTCAAACTGTGTGGCCTCTGTTCTGCCCAAAAAGAGATGTTTGGAACTACAATTATCAGAAAGCTCTACAACAATGTCTGGTGCTGATTTGTTATTTGATACATTTACATTTGTGGTAACCTAACTGCCAATTGCATTCATGCTTTCATTGATTGAAAATGTTAAAGCTCTTATTACCTCATTCAGTAACCAGACGAGAAGTATGCTAAAACCTTCACTGGCAGTCAAAAACATGGGACATCAAGTACTTATGTTTATGTTTTCACTTGAAAATTAGAACAAATTACTAACATGGCTTTTTTCATTATAACAACATTACATACCAGACCCTGCATGGGGTTGGCCCTGGTCATACAGCAAAGATGTTGAGTATTACTCAGCCTCTCTGATCATCTGATCATGTATCCTATTTATGTTCCTATCACAAATCCAGAGGTGAGTTTTGAAGATTAAAGTAAAGTAAATAAAATGTTATATGTAATATGATCTGATAACCAGTGACATCTTATAACAGGAGAAGCACATTTCTAACAGGCCAGACTGGCAGATGACAATGCAAAACCAATAAAGTGCAAAGACAATGCTACATAGCAAGAAAAATACACTTAATATCATCTTTATTCAATGTTTTAATCCTCAGGTTAGAGCGTCAGGCATCAAATAACTATGCTGATGGCAGATGGTTAGATTAGTTTAAGATTACCAATTATTATTGATTGAATACAAGCAAACACACCACAGTAAAGCTCTCCAAGGTGTGATTCAGATTTTAAGACATGTTTTCAACAAAAGTACATTTATACAGTCTCCAGTGAATCATGACTCAGACTAGGAACACAATTATGCAAATACTTCTACCACAGGTAGTAAAAGCAGGCAGATGCATGCAGCAAAGCATGTGGACACAAAGAGCCTGCTCAGGCAGGAGTCGGACCATAAGCGCACACTGATGTTTCTAGCAGTTCCTCTTGGTGTGGATGAGCAGGTCTCTCTGCAGGTTGACTTCTAAACTCCCAACACTTTTGTTGCCGGGCAAGTCAGTGACCAGAGTCAGTTTGTTAAACACTCCTCGACCGAAGTAGTCGGCGACGACTGAGAAGCCATCATTAGAGCTGCGTAACTGAAAACCCCAGAGAAGACAGGAGAACTTAACTTAATTTAATTTTCCACTGGAGATCAGTAGATAATTAGAAGAAAATAACAGTAAATGAAAGGATGTGAATGATTAAACACATAACTTTTATTATTTTTTGTCAAGATTCATATAGTCAAGCTTAATTCTTCTTACCTGTCTGTTGAAGTGGTCATGCAGGTCACGTTTCTGGTCCTGGGCCCGCAGCATGTCCATGACTTT
Organism: Caranx ignobilis; assembly: GCA_021432705.1. Lineage (NCBI taxonomy): Eukaryota > Metazoa > Chordata > Actinopteri > Carangiformes > Carangidae > Caranx > Caranx ignobilis. Next base: position 4,897,611 of record MU269980.1, read on the forward strand.
GCGGTTCTCTGGGGTGCACGTTGGGCACTCAGCCTCACTCTCTGCATAGCTTTCAAAACAGTGTTGGTGGAAGGAGTGGCTGCACAGGAAGTGAACAGACGGCAGCTCCAAGGGACTGTTGCACATGTTACACTTGGTCTTCTGGAATATCTTGGCACTGTGTGGAAACATAAGAGTAAACACTGAGACTTATGCAAGCACCATCCCTCATCTGCCACCTGAGTTACAGAAGCAACAATCAAGGTCACAACGATGAGGACGACAGTATTCTTGTTCAGCTACACTGTTACTCAAAAATCCACTCCTCCACCTGATCAGGTGACCAACCTTGTTTTGAGCTCTTGGATCTCGGAGCGGAGGTGAGCCGTTTCCTCGCGGTACTGGTGGATTTTGCGCTCATCGTCCTCTATCTGCTGGCTCTCCCTCTGCAGCTTGTTGATGAGGTAGTCCTTGATGACGGACAGAGTGGCTGTTGAGTTGTGTGCCAGTGTCTGCACCACTGTGGCCACAAAAATATCATGGATGATGAGATTCAAACATCATCTCAGATATGATACGCATCAGATATGAAATTAAATGTCTACCATCTCACCAAGTAATGGAGGCATCAGGTTGTTCTGGTCGATGTGCTGGAGGACCTCACTGATGTAAGCCTTGCAGTCCTCTTCTTTTCTGGCAAAGTATCCCAGTGCTTGCTCCCAAAGGCAACTCTCTTGGTCTCCATAGCGCTTGCAGGCCTCTACCACTTTCCCATACTCCTCATTCTGCATGTGGTAATGCATGATCTGCTGGTACCTGCACACAAATGCAAACAAATTATCACCATTATGATATACACAACTCCCTAATAAACATGTTTAATACCCAGAGATCCACAGTGAATACACTGGAGCTTTGACAAAACATTAAGAGGAATAAATACATTGCAGCAGACAGATAGTAAAAACAAACCTCTCCTCAAAGTTAATTTTCTTTTTACATTATGACTTAAAACAAGGAAGAAAAATGAACAGAGATCATGACATGTACAGAAGTATGGACAACCTCCCGTTTGTAAAGAATGTCATTAACTATGTCAGGTTATTAGAAATGATCAGATGATGATGACTCCTGAGCTGAGACATGTTCTGACTTCACTTTTTGTAGTGAGACACAACCATGGGCTTCGATAAAACACTGAGGGAGGACCAAGAAAACTTTGAGTTTAACTGCACATGTGCTGAGCAGAAAGTCAAGAACACCTCCATATAGTGTGTGACCGCAGAAGAGCTGCAGGAAGGTTCATCATTCTACTGTGCAGCACAAACAGGGTCAACATCAAAGAGTCATCAGCGGGAAACCTTGTGTGCAACCTCATCACAAAAATCAGCACCTTACAGTTGCAAAGCAACACATGGACAAATCAAGTTAAAACTCAGCCTCAGGGCATGATCACTAAATATGTGTGTGGACAAAGAATTTGATGGAAGGATGGAAACAACACCTCAGCAACAGTTCAGCCTGAGGTGGGAGTTTTCTGCTTTGTTGCCATGTGGCAGGAAACTCCAGACAAAGGAGAAAATATTTTCTACTGAATATCAACAGATTCTGGAGGCAGGCATCCTGCAGTCAGTCAAGAAAGTGAGACTGAAAAGTAGACAATGATCCATCATGGGCCACTTAAAAAAAAAACAAGCTGAAGCTTCTGGGACAGGCCCCACTCACCCCTGACCTGACCTGAGATGTGAAACCTGCTGTGCGAGCACAACAGACGGAAACTGCAGGAAGAGCCAGAAAAATCATCAGTCAAGAAAAGAAAGAGTCTGACCTGCAACAATGTATGTCCGATATCTACTAAAGACTGTTTAATAAGTACTGACTGAGTAAGACACTCATACCAAACAAACAATTACTAGTTTTTTAAATTGATGAAAGGAACTACAATCACCTCCCTGTGGTCGTCTGCCTGCACCACTGCGACCACATTCAGGTAACATGCTGTTTATCCAGATTCATTCAATATGAATGTCATCAGAATATCTGTGTGAAGTCTTGAGCAAAGGCTTAAAAAGAACTCACTGACTTTTAGCCACTTAATCTGTTGACTTTAAAGTCATTGGCTTCAGACAAACTTGGTTGGATAAAACTGAATCACTCATTATTACTTCGTATTAATCCATCATAATCAAAGACTGATCTCACTCATCACATCTGGTCTGTGTCATTACTGTTAGAATTGTCATTCAATATCAACTGCCACGTGGTTAGTGAATGTCTGTATGAAACTACGTAATGTCTTGTCAATGTATGGAAATAAGGCTCTGTGCTGCATGATGTGTGTCTGGTGTATAATTAGCAAGATCAACATATTGATTACGCAATATAATATTTCATCTATAACTGCTGTCTATGCTGCTCTGCATTAAGTCTGTTAAAAGCTGTCTGTGTTGTTGCTCTGTGCTGCTTGTGTGACTTTTTGTAGTGTAATAGTTTGTTGTTGTCTTAGTGCTGCCTCTAGTTGGTTTGCTTGTTCCTGTCGTCCTCTGTGACATCGCTGTAAATGTCATTGTGTTGATGGTCCTTGAAACAGCTTGCCTAAAGGCTGCTGTTGAAAATCAGCCAGCTGGCTAACATGGACACATAAAATAAGTGAAATAAAAGCATGGAAGCAGAGAGTTATAAAATGTTAAAAGACGATGTACTTCTCTTTCACTAACTGACTTCATACATATTCAGACCTTGGCGTCTTCCACACTTACAGTTTGCCCTTTTCATAGAGGTAGAGGACGCCTTCTTTGAAGTTATGCATCTGGCAAAGGACCAAGGCTTTATCAAACACCGTGTTGTCGCTCCTCAGCAGTGACACAGCCTCCACCTGCAGGACCTTTTTCCTCTGCCACACATATGCAAGAAAGTTAAGTTAAACTCATTACGTGTCATGTTACACAATTATTTTTCTCTTACACCAACATTGCTTTTTTGCTGGAATTACATAAACTCGTAGCAATCACTGTCTACTTCAAACTCTATTACAACTGTATTGTGCGAGGACTGAGAAGCAGTTTGTGTGATTCACACTGACTTGTGGGTCCCGTTCATGTGCCCAGTCCTGCAGCCGGAGCTCCAGCAGTGTGTCGTACACACCCTGGGGAGAACGGGGGTCCACCTTGATCATGTGCTCCAGGAAGGCTTTCAACTCACGCGGGTTGTTGGCAAAAATAGGGATGAATTCCTCAGAGTTGGCCTTGAACCAAAACAAACATGGACATATGTTTACATATTTATGAGAACATTTCAGAGCACTGTAAATACATACTGACTTTTAGAGCACCAGGTGATACTGCCAGGAATTAGCCATATGCACAGACAGAGCAGCCGCACTGGAGACGACCTTATTGACCCGGCTCCTCTCTGGGCTGTCTCTCTCAGCGGTGTCTCCACTGGGGTGGTAGTTGGTGCATAAGCCCTTCAGGAGCAGTGTGGTGCCTTCAGGTACATGGTGCATTAGCGTCTTGCCGTAGTGCTTCATGGTGCTCTCTGCTTGTTCAAAAGGCAGACGTCCGATGTAACGCAGCCCTTCCTGGTAGTTCTGCGTTTTTGAGGCACAGATAATGTGACTGAGACACTGTGGCCACCACAGACACAGAGTATATGTATGTACATCACCACAGGAATAGGGTGAGGGGCTGCCTGCTCCACAGCTTTGTACAAACTCTCTCCACTTCTTCATTCTCTGTGTTAGATTGTTGTCTACTGCCATCTCATATTTTAATCATGGATCTATACTAATCAAATCATTAACATGATTTCTATGGGTGTTGCCATGGCCTGGTAAGTAGGTGCATATCTCTCCCTCTCTTTCACCCATATCTCCTGCCTGTCTCCATTCTCTCTGTCTTCTCATAAAATTAAAGCAATAAAAATGACAAAATCCCAACTGTACCACATCCACAAAATTAGACAAGTTTGCTTTTTCGAGATGCAGTTCTCAGGATTAATGTACTTTAGAGTCTTGCAGCAAACAAACACACACCTCAGGAAAGGTAACTCATTTCAGTTTGTCGGAGCCTCATTGAGAACATTCAAGGACAGATCAGTGAGTGCTCAGACAGCCTAAACACATCTCTGACAGAGGCTTGTACTTGTGCATTGTCTACCTTGAGGTCTTCGAGCTGAATCTTCAGGTACCATTCATGGTGCATGTGTTTCTCAGCAAGGAAAACAGCGTGACTGTGGTAGCCGGCCTGCCGAAGAACCTTGATGGCGATCTCAACATCAAAATGGACCTCACTTTCACTACTCTGTTGAAATACAGTGCAGGAAGACAGTGGGGTTCAGTATAATACAGCAGCCACCAGTGACCACTTCTTTAAGAAAGATCCATCTGTTCTCTAAAAAGGAAAACATCAAGTATTTAACTCCACATCCTCATTCCCCAGCGCCCACTCAACAAGTCAGTCACCTTGATGAACTCCTCCAGCTTGGAGCTGTCCTTCAGCTTGGTGTAACAGTTGAGCAGCAGTGTGGTGTGGTCTGCATTAGCCAGTGACTGTCTGTGCAGGGCTTGCAGATATGCTGTCAGGTTGTGGATCCTCTGTGCATCCAGGAACTTCCTAATAACGTATGACGGCTCCAGTTTTCCAATGGTGCTGGGGGAAAACACAGTGATCACAGAGAGTTAGTTTAAGTGCAACACTTGACACATAAGTCACACTCCTGCATCAAACCGATCTATGGCAACAGAAACAACTCAACCTCTGGTAAACGTTTACAGTTACCGAATATACTGCTGGATGGCTCCGTCATGATCTCCTTTAAGGTAGAGGTGATCGCCGTACTGCCTGAAGATCTCTGACAGCCCGTCACTGTCCAGGTGCTGGCTCTTAGCCAGGTTTATGGCCATCACAAATAGGTTCTTTTTAAACAGCATCTTAAAAGACAAACAAGGAAGAAGCACCATTAATCTGCAGAAAATACAGTCAGTGAGTGGATCTGTAAGGGATTCAACTCCTCAGTGTCTGACTCACCTCCAGTTTGGTCTGTGTGTCTTTCTCTTGAAGAACAAACATTTTTCCCTCTCTGGTCAGGATGTAGAAGGAGCCCCACTCTGCCACGACATCAATGACATCATCAAAAGAGGCACTGTAGGCGATGAACTTGTTGTCCAGGTCGTAGATGGTCAGGAGCTGTTTGTCTGATGGAGAGCTCTCTCTGCTGGCAAACCCTGTCCTGAGTACACAGATAACACAGTCAACGCTCTGGGTCTGTCTGTCAGAGGCTTATTAACCAGAATGAAACCTTCAGTCATGCTGCATGAGTGGTAAGACTCCTGGTGTTTTCATGTCACAGAATACACTGTCATCTTTAAGAAGAGAGACTCTTCACTTACTCATGATTAATGTGACATTGATTATTGCTCTGGTTGTGTTTTGTAACCCACAGGACAACATTGCTTTAACACTCAGGGGAATATTATCACAAGTGGAGACCAATATTGGGTGATATTCAATTTAGCAAAAGGTATTTGCTAAAATCATGAATGTAAATGGGCCGAGCTGCAGCTCATTAAGCGCCACCACAGAGATCTGCTGCTGTTTTTACACAAACTGAACAGCGAAAGACAGCGAAGCTGTTGTAACAATCGGAGAAACTGAGGGAGTAGGAAGCTCCAAGAGAAACAAGTGCAAAAGGATGTAGAATAATAAGTGCGGACCCCCTGTGAAGTTACTTAATGCCTCTTTTAATGTAGTCACTGAAAGGTTTTATATGACTCTGTGTTTCTCTCTGTGTTTTTTAGGATCTCTCTCTCTGGGTGGAATAAAATACTAATACTAATACTAAATATTAAACTTTAAACACTGTTTCCTGCAGTGACCTGACAGCTGAGTATATAGGAAGGGCCCACACACACCACACAGATCCCATGTACCTGCATGGGTTCTCTCTTCGTCACCCACAGCTCACTAGGTTGACTGGTGGTGGGTATAAATTCCATGTAGGTATGAATGTGAGTGTGTGTGTTGTTTGTCTCTGTGTGTCAGCCCTGTGATAGACTAGTGACCTGTCCAGGGTGCACCATGCCCTCTCTCTATGTCAGCTGGGAGTGGCTTCAGCCCTGTACAGGTGAGAAGAGTTGCTGATGGATGGTGAAGCACCAAAGAAGGGCTGCAGCCCCTTACTAAACACCCCCCATCTGTGGGGTGTGTTTCTCTTCATATTTTATTTTCAATTTAAACATAACCACTGACAATCTAAAGAGTGAGAATATAAAGTGACATATAAACAACAAATTGACTCTACCATTACTGAACCCCTATAATAATCAGTACATCTTCATCTCATTACATATCCCTTGTGTTCTTACTTGTTGGGTGACTTTGTATCCCTGATAAGTAAAAACAGATATCCACGGTGCCAGTGGGCCAGCATCTTGTGCCCATCAAAGGCGAAGCAGGGTCCTCGCTCATCAGGCTGATACAGGTACACACAGTCATCACCTGCCACAATGAACTGGGAATCCTGGGAAGGATCTGCCAGTGATGAGCAGCGCAGCGCACAGCCGTGTGTATCCAGCTCTATTTTAGGATACTCCTTGATTGACAGGGTGTAGCACTAGGGAGGAGGAGGGAGGGAGTGGCAAGAATGGAGTTGTTAGTAGGGTAAAGATTTAAGTTCACCTGAAGTAATGTGCCAAAAACATGATGATTAAGCAGAAAACATCTAGAGATGTTGGGAAAATGTCTCTCCTCTCCATGATGTGGCCTAATATTGAGTGATCAGACTTACATGGACTTTCTCCAAAGTGGCAACAAATAGATGTGTGACCTTTGCCACTTGGCGGAAGGCGAGGCCTGTGACTGGACTGCTTCCCTCATGGAGAGTCAGAGTTTTACTGTGACGATCTCTGGTGATGTCACCTTTGGTCAATACCACACTGCCATCTGTGAAGCCTGTGGAGAAACACAACACCAATCTAGGAAGAGAGGACTTACGCAAACTATGAATGCTGGGTTAATGTGCAGAAAGCAGATCCTACAAGTGTGCCTTACCAATAGCCATGAAGTTGAGGTTCTCATGCACACTGAGGCAGGACACTTCAGTCGGTTTGTTCCCTGGGATTGCGGGAAAAATCCTTGTGCAGAGAGGATTTCCACTGTCTCTCTTGTCTAGGTTCCAGACCTTTACCTGAGAAACAAGAACCACTTCAGTTCAGTCATGTCACATTTAAAGGATTGGCAGACATCTCTTCTTTAGGGCTAACTCTGGAGAGCAGCACACTTACTAAAGGGTTAATTCCTTGTTCATCCTGCCCAACTGATACAAGGATGCTGTGCTGCTTCAGCTGGTAAAGGTGCGTTACCCGCAACTTGTAGGCCTGAAAACATGTCAGCTGCAGGGACCGTGTCATGAGCCAGATCTTACCGTCCATATGTAACATTATGGGCGTTAAGGATAATTATACACAGCTGTGAAACCATGCTTTAGGTCATTACAGGCCAGGCCAGGCTCTCAACCACTGAAAACTCTATGAACTATGAAGGCTTTGACTCCACTTCAATACATGAGAGAATACATCCTCATTTTCAGTGGTAGGTTTGTCTCTAGATCTAGATAAACAGGAACTTGATATAAAATGTCAGTGTTATATGACAGGTAGTGTTTGATTTAAAAATTCAAAAGTTACCCACACATGCTAATCTCAATCCCTCAGGTACCTGCTGTTTTCTATGACTATCACGAAAAACTATGACATATACAGATTCAGTTATTTAATATGGTCTTGTCAAAAAGCTGAAAACACAGCACACAGTTCAAAACCACACGATGTTACGTCAACAACGTCCAGCGTTAAAACAGCCCGCTGGGGTCGCTATCTCGGACCATGGCCAGGGAGTCAGGTTGATAAATTAACGTTTGTACTGATGTTAAAGAGAACATTTACAATCAGCTGTCAGCGATATTAGCATAACATTAGCACAGTTAGCTGCTTCGTGCTGTTAAAGGATATCTCCGAGGACGATGTGACCTCGGCCGGAGTCACACGTCGATATTCCGTTTGGAAGAGCAAAGTTTTTCCCATTATCCCCAGGGTCCTTCACCGTGTCTTTGTCAAAGAATACAAATTTTCTCCACTGTAAGAATGCTGCCATTTTGTTAGCGCTTGCTAAGTAAGTAGTCTGAGCAGGGCGTTGTCATGTGACACTGCAGTCACGTGAGGTAACCGGTGACGTACCCCAAAAGTGATCGTCTGCTGAAAACTGAGCTGCGTCCCGTTTGAGTTGCCTCAGTCCTTAGTACGTCACACGGAGGGAAAGTGAGCAGGGGAGGAGTGAGAGAAATTGAACGCACTTGCCCTCGTTCACTATCAGCCCAGACAGTCACTGGTCGACCACAAGTCGTTGGTGTAGCGCTATAATGCCTGCAGACCAGACAGTGATGGACCGGCGCATGCACGGCTGCAAAACAAAAAAAAAAAAAAAAAAAAAAAATGGGGGCCAACTTTTTTCCTTTGGTGGTAAACAAACAATCGTAGTTTGAGGTTGCAACCCCATGCATTTTTCTTGCCCCACTGCAATGCATTGTGGGTAACATACAGCTCTGCGGTGACCGTCGATGCTGACCATGGATGCTGACTCGATCCCTCAGCCCTCCAAGGGTCGATCTCACCAAGTTCACTTGAGTGTTACAGAGAAATGGAACGACACTGACGGAGTCCCCCGAGGGAGGGAGCTAACTGCTGTTGTAACGCAGCATCAGTGTTTGTTGTTGTTGTTTGGTTGGTCATTTATGTCTCTCACCTGAATTTCCTCCCACACCTGCATCTCCACTACTGTCTCTCTGTCCTGTAGAAACAAGGGTCGTGGATGCAGCTCTGCCTGACTGACAACCCTTAGCAAAAAGTAGTTTATTCAAGTGTACTACGAGTATACTTATTTATACTAAAACTGAGGCCTGTACATTATATTTAATTTAATTTAGCAGAATAAAAATGTTTTTCACGACACACATTTGCTGTTAAACACTTACATGTTCAAGATCATACAGTGCTGGAGTTGGAAATGTGCACTTTTTCCTTTCATTTTTTCAGAAGGACTTGATTTCATCGAGGCTCCTTGTTTTTGAAATGCACATATTTAATGATTTAAGTGGGTATTTGTAAATCCACTGTATGGTATGTTTTAAATGTTATATAAATATATCAAACTTGTTCTCAACATTCTGTCTTGTGATTTTGTAAATACACTGCAGTCTAGTGTACATACAGTATGAGTTAACTTTAAGAATACTTTAAGAAGTATATTTCAAGTATATAAATAGTACACTACAAGTAATATGCTAAGCAAACTTACAAGTATACTTAAAGTATAACAACAAGTAAACTAGTAAAACAACAAAAAATAGTGTTTTTAGTTTTAGTAATTCTAAGTTCATAAAAGTATACTGAAAGTATAATTCAATTAACTAAAATGTGGACTAGAAGTATATATCTAGTACACTAGTAGTATATAGATGAGTGTACTTGTTGTATACTTAAAGTATACTTTTGTAAACTTAAAAATGTTCCAATTTAGTCCAAAGAAGTATTCAATTAGTATACTTTCTAGTACACTACAAGTACATGGTCCATAGTATACTTGCTACTCAAGCATACTTAATAAATTGAACTTCAAGTATACACACACACACACACACACACACACACACACACACACACACACACACACTTTGTGTTCCAAAGATCCATACACAACTTTGCTCATACAGGTATTTGATCAGGCCTTTTCCTGACTCATAGCCAAGTGCTGGCCTCTGCAGAAGGAGATCAGCATTTACTGAAGGTCTGGCAAAGCCTCCCTCTCTCCTCCACCTTTCCTTTTCTTTCTCCTCCTCCTTCAGACTCTAGATGAGCTTGGGGAACAATTCCTTCACTTCACTTTTGCACCAGTTTGTTTTTTATCTGTAGTTGGATGTCCTGCAAACAGAGAGAATGATAGAGAATCTCCAAGGCTCATAATTCACAGCTTGAAAAATAATAGTATGTAAATACACAATGTCAGGATGTCATGAGGCTCCTGTACCATCAGAGTCAGTGGAAAATATGAATTACAGACTTCGGCCTACTGCTGTAAGAGCTAGGAGAGAGAAAAGCATGTTCCTTCTTCTGTCTCTGTATTGAGACTGTGTGTGTGTGTGTGTGTGTGTGTGTGCGTGTGTACGTGTGTGCATGTGCATGCACTATAAATAGAGCCAAGTACTGACCCAGAATGTTACACAGGTGGTCAGCAACATGGTTTATGTTACCAGTCCACTCCATCATCAGTAGGTCTCTCTCACCTTCCCCCTGATGCACATTGTTCTGCTGCTGCTAATTGATTTCTACCTGTGTAGTGAATACAATGAGTCTGATTTAACATCCAAACAGTGTCCTCTAGTGGACAGTTTAGGCCAATCAAGCACTGTAAGCATATATTTTCCTCCAGTCATGGACAGAGAGGGGTTTTCTTTACAGGAAACAGGAGTCGAGAATCATTGATTCAGCCTCAGAATGAGGAGCTAAACACTATCTGATACTGTGGATTGAATGCAGTGCAGCTGACAGAAAACTGAGGGGGGAGTTATTTCTCATGCTCAACCTTCTTGGTGCTGCTTGGCTAATTTTAACCTGCCAGTTCAAAGAGCACAAGGACTGAAAGCAACTCTGTAAAACCAAGGAGAGGAAGAAGACGTCTGTGGTGGCACCTTGGTAAGACCTTTGTTTAGATGAGGTTCAAACCCATTGTGAATGTGTTAAAATACTTATCTAAAGTTATCAGCAAGTATCCTACAGTGAGACATCTCTAGGTACCATGTTCAATGTTTCACTTACTGTTTCTGCTTGTTCGACTTACTGGAAGTGCCATAGGACATAGGGCTGAACAGTGCTAAATAATACACTGTATATTATTGGTTAATGACCAAACATCAGCTAAATTAATGTCACTATCACCTGTGCTTTGTATTTAGTACCAGTCAGCTTATATCAATGCTAACACACTAAAGTGAGATGGTGAGTGCAACCATGTAGCTGTAAAATATCAGAAAATCAGCCCTAACTGACCCACTTATAATAATCTGACATAGTGTGTGACCTTTGACGATGAAGCAATTTGTTTTTAGGGGTCACAGTGTTCTGACTCCCTGTTTAGGCCTGAAAGATAGATTTAGGTTTAAATCTGTTTTTCTTGCAGGATTACAAAGCCACTGAACCACCAGCCTGTAAATATGGTGAGTTACATGTGTAATTCTTCTCTAATTTTAGGATTAAACAATGTAAAACCTTGATGCAAAACAATGCAATGTTTGTTTATTGCTCTTTTTTTTAACATAATTTTAGAATTTAAACAATTTCATTCAAAGTATTATTGATTTTTAAATGGATTGATCCAAGACAAACTAAAATATCAAATCAGACATTCTATAGGCAATAATAAATTGAAATGTCTATAGGATAAAGGAGATACATGCAAGAGTGGGCATGAAAATAAATCATAATCCTCCACAAAAATGGATGAATAATTTCAAAGGAAAGTAGAAAAATAGAATAATGATAAGAATAGCCATAGGTTCCTTCTGACAATCATCCTGGACAGCACTGATTCTTATGAGGCAGTTTCTGTCATTGACCTACTGTCCCTTTCTCTCCTCTCTGGATGCTCAGACTTCCAATATTGTATTGTGTTGTTCCAGTTGCCATTACAACTGAGTAATCTGCTCTCAATGTGTTATGTCAACAGTGCTTTCTTTCTTCATCTCTCTCCTTAATAACCATCATCTTAAGTTCCTCCCTCCCTCTCTCTTCCACTCAGAGTCATCGTTCTCGAGCCTCCAGGGTGCGACAGCATGTCCACTGTGATTCCTGCTACAGCCGGCGCTGCAGGGCTCGGGTGGAGGCCTCTGTGTGCTGTGCACTCGTCCCCTGCCGCCTGCAGTGTGGAGCCCTCTTCCACCTGTGCAAAGAGGAGGATCACCTGCTGCTCTGCCCTAATGTGAGGGTCCCTTGTCTCAACGCTGCTTATGGCTGCCCGGTCCACTTGCCCCGTTCATCACGGGCGGCCCACCTCCAGGTGTGTCCGGCCAGTGTGGTGTGCTGCACCATGGAGTGGCTCCGCTGGCCCACTGATGACACAAACCCACACAGCAACATCGCCCTGCAGGAGAATGTGATGAAGGAAAATGAAGGGCAGGCTGAAGTGGCTCTGGATTTCGCCATGGCGATGGTTGACCAGTCAGACCTTTACAGCCGTCTGAAAATGAAGCCTCTCTTTCCAGAACTGATGGATAAGGAGGAGGAAGAAGAAATAAAGGAGGAGGAGAAAGAAGAGACGGCAGTGGGAGGGTTTGTCAGTGACGTCACAAACAATGAATCCAGTGAAGGTGAATCATGGCACTGTTTCAGAGACACTGACTACTTTTAATCCAGAAACAAGAAATTTGGAATGAAAACTTTGCTATGCACGTGTATGTTACAGGAAGTCTTTAAACCATACAATGTAATCCAATTTGTTTATGTATTGTGTTTTATTTTTCCTCTCTGTGTCATGGGTCTCCACACAGCCATGTCGTCAGAAAACAGCCTGTCTGGGAGTAATTTTGAAGAGCCTGTACAGAACTGTGGGGCTGGCCAGCCGGTAGTTATCAACAAAGAGAAACACAGCTTAATGGAGATGATGTTCAGTATGGAGAGAGGAGGCTGTGCCGTCGCTCAGGAAAACCTGGACAACCCCAAACAAAAGCCAAATCCTGGGGAAAAAGGGAAGGGCGAGAGAGGTTTCAAGGAGACAGAAAAGCAGAACCGCAGCGCAGGTGGAAATCTCACAGACACAGCGGAGAAAGGTGAAAACTGCCCTGAAGTAGACACAAGTAAGACAGGGTTGGCTCCGTGGCAGGAGGGGGTGCTGGATCGTCTGGTGCAGGAGCTCACCCCACAGGAGTACAACATGTATGTGGTGCATCATGGGCGCATGCTGCTCGCCTTCGGACAAATCGAGGCCTGTACACCAAGGAGAAGGATTTTGTTTACGGCAGCCTGGAGCCCATTCCAGTCCAGACCGTGCGCTCTTTCAAGGTGCAAGACAGTTGTAGCTTTTCAATAAGACATATATTTATAAAATATTGTGCTCCACTAAAGATCTGCAATTTACAAAAGATGTTTTCACTGTATTCTCTGACCTGTTTTTATAATGTACTATATTCTGATACATTTCCTCCTTTAAGATCCCTGACAGCTATCACTACAGGCGACGGGTTCACCTGTATGACACAGCAGCCAGGGTTCAAAGCGAGCCTCGCAGTGTGGATACTTCAGACCTCCAGGTCAACGAAGACGACTGGTACAGTGACGAAGCAGCAGCCACACTACTGGGCTATGCTGAGAAGGAGGTCATGGGTCACAAGGTCAATCAGATATTTGACAACATGAAAAACACTATATAAACTGCATGCATGACCAAATGACGAAGATGAACAGGGAACTCATTAAAATTCATTTTTTAATTTCTTGAGTGCTGCAGGAGAGAGCCCTAACTAGCGACTGGCTAAATGAGGCTACAAAGGTTGACACATTGAACACAAAAACCAGCTCACAGTCTGCCTGAATAGCCCTGTGTTGATACTTGCAACTCTGCAACTACTAACTTTATAAGAGGAGAGGGTTACATAGAAGCAATATACATGTTAAAAGACTAAAGACACACAGACTATAGGAAATGATTCTGACTTCAACCCAAACAAGACTTATATATATCTGGACCGCATATAGTCATTGTTTCCAAGCTGGGGAAGCGTATGTTCAATCTAAGGTGAGAAAAGCTGCTAAATATCAGTAGTAATTACCATATTCTCTTCCCAGCCCATTCAAACAGGCATGTGAGACAGAAGTTATTTCTTCAATATCAGCACTTCTGTTGTCCAGAAAGTAGTTCAAGTTTGTCCAAAGTGCCACTAGATCTGCTGCTAGAAGAAAAAATCACTAAAGTTTTTAAAAATGTAAGTGAATGTAGCATAGTTGGTTTAAACTAGTTTAGTTTTGGTAGAGCAACATGTGTAACCTGAATATATGAAAGAAAAACAGCGGCATCCTGGAATGTCACTGAAATGTTTTGGGATTTAAAATGCATGGAAATTTGGTGTTTGGTGTGATCAATTGGTCTCCATACAGATCAGCGAGTCAAAGGCAGCCGACGGGCTTTTCGTTGATGTGGGAACACAGACGCACTCATTCCGCACGGCTCCGTTCACAAGGAAGACGACCCTGGCGGAGGTGATGGTGGACAGGCCGCTGAAGCTCCATCTGCAGCTGCAGACAGAGAGTGTCAGCAGCAGACACACCAGAGCCAGCTGTGTGTTCACCTTCTTCTGTGGCCACTCCTTCCACCGCAGAGAGTTTGCCACACATGTCAGGTGTGTGTAACTCCTTTTGACCTTCTTACATCTGTCACAGAGGGTACCTCAGTAACGCCTTGACAGAACTTACTCAGAATTGGCACAAACATTCAAATTTGGACTCAGGTACAATCTGTTAAGATTTTGGTGGCAAAGGTCAGTGACCTCGGAAAACGCCTTTGAAGCCATTATTCAAGACTTCATGCAAATTGCGGGACATGGGAAGTTTAATGGCATTTAATGAATGTACTGATCACCATCCTATTTCCAGGAATGTCCACAGTGACATCCAGACATGTCTTAGTGGGTGGTTTGAGCAGAGATGCCCCCTAGCATATTTGGGATGCACCTACAGCCAGAGGAGGTTTCAGCCATCCACCCATAAGGCCACAGTCACTTACAAGTGAGCTCCAGTGCTTGCGTCTACAAAACTCACATTGCTTTTGTGCTTGAATTTGCTTTATTGCACAAAATCACAACCATTTTTCTTCCGCTACAGTCAGCAGCTGAGGAGTTTCAGCTTACGTCCAACCCCCAAAGCTGCTCACAGAGAGTGTGGAGATCAGCCAGGAGGAGGGGAGGACTCTCTGAGCTCGCTGCCCTACGAGGTGCTATGCCACATGGCCAGTTTCCTGGACAGCCTGTCCCTGTTTCAGCTGGCTCTGGTGTCCCGGCTCATGAGACAGGTGTGCTCTTCTCTGCTGCAAGAGAGAGGGATGGTCACCCTCCGCTGGGAGAGGAAGACCTCCTCACATGGAGGAGCCAAGTGGAGCGCCAAACCTGTGAGATATGCACATTAAGTCATCCTGTCCATCCACTACAAACTGTGATCAGTGTTTGTTTCTGTCTAACTCTTCTCTTGTTTTTTTTCCAGGTTTGGGAGTTCAGTCAACTCTTCTCCTCGGTGGATTCATGGCATATGGCCGACATCCCCCCCATATCTGCTCATCTTAAAGTCTGTCCTTATTATGAGGCCTCTGTGCACAGTGAGCCTGTTCCCCTCCCCAGCATGAGCAAGGAGGGGTGCAGCCAAGAGAGAATGAGCCTTGTCAACCGTTTCACAAGGAACAGATGGCAACAATGAAAAAACCTATGTAACTCTACCTACTGTGTGTTCTATAAATTATTGATTTGTACATTATCTACAATAATGGCACATTTACACTGGATCAGTACAAAGATGAAGTCTTGCGTCTCAAAGCACTACAAATAAATTAATTCAAACCTGAACCTGAACTCATACTTGTTTTTCTTCTTCTGTCTTCTTTAATGATTCATCTGATAGTATTACAGAATTAACAGCCTTGGCTACATGTGTAGCTCTCACTATATATTTTTATATGAAAAAAATATTCTGATATGCAAATTTGGAGGATAAACATCCACAGTCTAATCCTTGTGAATTTTCTCCCCGACATCAAATGTGGTTTCTTACTGTTAGCAGGTGACCATCATTTAACAGACCATCATTTAACACAACCCCTGAGCAGCACTATGTCTTCAGAACACACAGGAGGTTACAGTGAGTTGCTGTTGGAAAATGACAAGGTGGGTCGTAGCTATGTGGTTAGCATGCTAACATCAGTAAAAGAAAAGACATGATGGAAATAACATTAGCATTACTCTCCATTACTGGGGGCAGCTCTTGGTGAGTAAAAGAATGACATTTTGGAGGTCACAATATTTCTTCTAGACCTGTAATAAGTAAACAGCGTTTTTCGCATCTGTAAAAAGTTTCTGACTGACTTTCTGACCACTCACATCAGTCTCGAGGCAGACATCCCAGCCATCTGTGTGTGTGTGTGTGTGTGTGTCCTGGACATAATGCCAGCTGCTGTTCAGGACCGTGGAAGACAATGTCTTTTTAATGTGTGGCTCCAGTAGAGCTAATGATCAAACTGGACCACTGACATTCTGAATTAAACTATGGAAGTGATCATGACTCTGCAGCTCAGTTACAAACAGGCCCCCTCTTCCCTTGGCGTCCTCTCAGGATTGGATGGACACAATATTTTCTTTTTCTCTTTTTATTTTTCAGTAAGTGAGAGGACGACAAAATCATCCTCACTGCGTGCGGCTTCTGTTTTCCTTTCTGAAGTTTGGAACAGAAATCGAAAATGCATAGTGATAAAACGCATCATACTCAGTGTATAAGGTAGGAGTGGGAATCTTTGGGCACCTTACGATTATGATTCATTCATTCATCATGATCATGATTCGATTCTAAAGTGATTATTGATGCATCTTTAGTTTATGTATATTGATGCACTTTTTCAAAACATTTCTTTTTGTCTCACTGAGTAAGCATTCAGCATTTTTTTCAGCAATTTTTAAAAACAGTGCATTTGTAATACACACCTTACATGGGCCTAGAGCGTGGCTCTTGTCCAGTTCACTTCCGCTGTCGACACTGCAGAAGCCAAAATGTTTCTACACGTCTGCTTTTAAATTAGAGGAGCGGGTCGGATCTGATGGCGAGGTGGGTGGTGTTTTCCTCTGTGCGCCGTCCGTATTACTTTATGTAACAGATTTAAATAATCGAAATTTGGATGTTTGTGAATCAATTCGGAATCGTCCACATCCGAATCGCGATGCATCTAAGAATCGAAATTTTCCCCACCCCTAATGTAAGGTGTCTGTGCATAACAATATTTGTGGGGTGATGGACTGGAAAAAGGCATACAAAAAAAAGAGCAAAAGCCTCCTCTTATACTGGAAATCTATAGATATAGGTTATATTCTCAGGAAATTACAGACACAATATTGATTGCCTTCTTTCTGGCAGCAGCTGGTGGTCCATCATTTGCATGTAGCTCCTCCTCCTGCTGCTCGGTGGCACTGATCACCCCTCATACCAGGCTGCTTGTTGTGAATCCAGCAGCGGTAACACCGTACTGCACGTACAACCAGAAGGTTAACAGGAGGTTATTTCGACTGTGACTGCTGCAGGAAACGTTCACACTCGCAGAAACGCCATCCAGCTGCAGCAGTGAAACATCTGAGCCGAGAGCGTGGAGAGGAACCAGCGTCAGGTCGCAGAGCGGTCGTTTCGCACGGGTCTTTTGTTTTCTCCATCATCTCTGCAGCATCAAGGACGGAGATCTCGGGGCGATACGAGGATCCATGAGAAACGCTTTGAATAGGATAGCGCCTCAGTATCACGGTAGGCCACGGTCAGAGTGGTTCATTTACAGTTACAGGTAGACGCAGAGCACGGTGCACAAACCAGGACGATATATGGGCGAACGAATGAGATGAAACCAGATACTGGGATGCAGTTGATGAGCTTGCAAGAGAAGCTCAGAAATGTTGCAGAGAGAAAGCACCATCATACGGGTTATAGGTCTGTAGTGGGATGATAGAATATAATCCCACCACTGAGCAGATGCTTTGTCTTTCTATTTTCATCTGAAAAAGGTGTTTTATTTGTTTGTTTTGGAATTGACACAAGCACTCCTCCATGTAAGGGCTCAAACTGAGACCACTGTGATAGCAGTATCAGTGAAAGACAGAGTCTAAGGAGCAGTGCATGGAAATCCTAAGACATCCAGATAACCAACATCTGTTTGCAGGTTGTGTAGGGGTTCAGCCATGGATGCTGGGAGGCTGGAGCAGCAGGTGGCCAGTGTGGAGAGGGGCATTGCCTTCCTGAAGCAGGAGCACCTGGCCATGCTGACTGGTCTGCAGCTGGAGATCACACACCTGAAGAGGCGCTGTCAGGGTCAGTCCACTGGTGACCAGCTGCTCTCCAACTTTTTATGTCTCTATATGTCTATATATCTATCTCTATAAATCTTTATATAACCTTGTCCTTTGCTGTCTGTCTTCTCTGCTCCTGCTGCCGCTGCTCACAGAGCTGAGTTGTGAGCTGGACTCCAAGTTTCCCGACAGAAACACATCAGGTAAGATATCACCACTTCATGCTGACAAGAGAGGAAATGATACGTGGGAGATACTGAGATTTTCTATCATCATCACTGAGAGGAGAGGCGGTGCAGAGAGAGTACAGTGATGAGCTGAGTGCAGCACAACATCTCTGACTATATTTACTCTACTTACTTTATTAGCTTTGTAACGTTCCACATGGGCTTTTGTCGTGATAATATTAAAAACAGTGATGAGCCGATTTGATGCACCGTCGCCTGCTCTCATATTGACTTTATGGAGCAACATAATCTATACACTTTAAATACAGTTTCACCTCATCCCAGTGATTTTAGTGCCACAGCTTCCTTAGCATCATTTCACCTTTGTATAAACATGCAAACATGCTCAGCAAAGACTTCAAGCACTGAAACCCTGAGCTGAGGATTCAGCATGAGATAGATAGATAGATAGATAGATAGATAGATAGATAGATAGATAGATAGATAGATAGATAGATAGATGGGTAGATGGGCAGAAGTCAGAGTAGTAATATATGTGTATTATTTATTCATAACACATTTACATCCAGGTTGCACTAAGTGATAAAGCAAGTGAACGAGCACAGAGCAGCACCATGAAAGTATGAGAAGGACTGATAAAGCAGATAGTTCATCTGCTTTGTCAGTCCTTCTCTTACATCAAAGATGCAGAGAAACACACCAAAGAGTTATCTCCTCATTATCCACACTGTTTTGTGTATCTGTGCCAAGTGCATGTCCACTGCAGTCCTCACTGTTTGTGTTTGTGTTTCTCAGAGGAGGAGGAAGAGCTGGCAGCACGCTGTGAGGCTGCAGAGCGTCTCCTGGAGGACCAGAAGTGTATGATGGTTGCTGTGCGCGGGGAGCTGCGGGCCGGCCGGGCACGGACGTCAGCACTCGGTAGGAGCCTCAGGGAAGAGGAGCGACGCTTCCTGGATGAACTGAAACGCCGCAGCCACAAGATCACGCTTCTGAGCCGTGAACTGCAGCGCCAAAATGTCACCACCACGACCCTCTGCCATGAGCTCCACACTGCACGCTTAAAACTGTTCCAGCAGCGGCAGAGCGCCAGCTCTGCTGCAGAGGGAGAGGAGGAACCCAGAGGAAAGGTTGAAGAGGAGGAGGAGGAGGAGGATGAGGAGGATGAGGATGATGAAGGGGGGGGCTCAGACTGGCTACTGTCTCCTCCTCCTCCGGCCTCTCCCAGCCAACCAGAGGCGAGACACAGGAGGCGTGTCACCCTGAGGGAGGAGAGGGTCAGAGCTTGTGTCCCACAGGAGAGAGTGACATCACCGCGAAGGCCACACCCGATGCCCGACCCTGCCCTGTTCTTGGTGCCACTTAGATACCGCCTCCTTCGCTTGAACCAGCCAATCAGAAGCCAGGGTGCAGAGGGGATGGAGGACGAGTGGGAGGATATAGAGGAGAGCAGGGTGCACAGGAGGGTGGACATGGGAGCAGGAGAGGGAGAAACGGCTCTGTGATGAAGATGAAGGGATGACGTTGTCTTCCAGCAGGTCTCAGTCAACATCAGCCAACATCTGCTGCAGTTATTCCAGAAAACTAGAGGAGAGGAGTGAGATGTACCCTTGTGATTATCTGTAGATTTCAGGAAGTGAGGTAGATATTTAGAGTTAGCTGCACAAGAGTGTGTGACCTACACATAGACGTATTAATGGGAATCCTTACACTGATGGTACAACATGCTACTTTGACAATTTGAATAAGTGAGTGGGCCAGGAAAGACTGAATAATGGTACTGTTTCATATGGATGCCTTTTGATTTTAACACTGTTGATCACAGCTTTTGCCTGTAATTAGTAGCCTTGCCTCTGAGTCTATGAACAATGAACACCGTACTGTTCAATGTGGCGACTGCTTTTTCACTGCAGCGGCCAGATTCCAGGTTCAGAGAGTCACTCAAGAAGGTGTAGGGACATTTTGTATGATTTGCACTTTATTAAATTCATGCAATGTGCCTAGTAATGGCAGAACAGTACTCATACTGTCATGGTGTCTGTTTTCACATTTGAATCACATTTCTACAGGTTTGATGTTTTGAGGAGGAGCACAGGTCTCACTAATAACATTAACGATGGCTATGCTGTGTTTAAGTGTCCCTGGGAGTGTGGACAGTGAGCCAGCATGTAAACACCTAGAGCCAGACACTGAGGCAGCTAAATGGAATCCAGCCATCCTTAATCTTATTATTTGCACCTGTGCTGTCCTTAAAGTGACACATGGTTGTCATGGTGCCCGGTGTCTTGTATCAAGACCTCAGCTGACATTTTTATCCGTCAATAGAGACATACAGTAGTTGGCAACTACTGATCAATTCATCACATTATGTCAAGCTGAAAAAGCAGACACTTACTGGTTCAAGAGGGTTTGCTGCTTTTCCTGTGTTTTACTACTACAAACGGCATTACAGACCACACATTTCACTTTTAATTCAGAAAATGATTTGGAGAATAATCAATGATGAAAATCATCATTAGTCACGAACATTTACATTAACATAACCCCCAGAAGCAGTTTGTACCACACTATGATGTAGCTGGTAGCAGCTATACTATACCATAATATTGTGAACACACAGTATTTGTCATTAAACATAACTTCTCTATGAAGACATATTTTATATTATTCATAAATGTGTGTTTGCTCACAAGAGGGAGTATACTTTTTAATGCTTAAAAATGCTTAATCTATGTGCAGCCGTAGGGTGTTATAAA
The DNA here is from genome assembly GCA_021432705.1 of Caranx ignobilis. Lineage (NCBI taxonomy): Eukaryota > Metazoa > Chordata > Actinopteri > Carangiformes > Carangidae > Caranx > Caranx ignobilis. The sequence goes on from MU269980.1 coordinate 4,918,651, forward strand.
CACTTCATTATATGTTTATTTACTATTTATTAATGCTTAATAGAGAGGGACTTGAGGATAAGTTACCCCTAAGCGTTCATATCAAATCCTGGCACTGGGTGGCAGTACAACCTCATATATATATATATATATATATATATATATACATATATATATATATATATAAACCTAACACTGACTGGGATGAAAATAAGCTCAGATCTGCTGCAAGCGACACAGACGTCAGAAAACTCTTCAAAGTCTCATTCATTTGTCTATGCACCGTACCATCATAATTACAGCAGAATAGAATTCAGATAGATAGACCTTCTAATGTCACCAGCTAGTAGCCTACTGCTATTATAATATGTGATTCACATGGTACACAAACCCTTATATCAATGAATTTTCTAGATTTTTACAGTTGGATGACTGGAAAACAAACAAACAGGGAGTGGAGAGCTCAGAGGAGGAGGTGTACAGAAAGATTGTGATGACTCACATGCTGACCGTCCTTCATCTGGGGAATCTGCATCTTGCTCTGCTACACACATTTATATTCAACATCCCACTGAACAATACAGAGATCTGTGGAGGTGGATTTTTATTATGATTGAAAATGGGAAACCAGTTACTCAGTGATGGAAGGATCTGCAGCCAACAAATTAAATGAAACTGAGTGAAATCAAATTAAACTCACTGTGGTGATCCACTGTGAGCTGGTAACTGAACAGGAAAACACACAGATGAACTGAGGAAGAAAGGGAAACACACATGACATTTTTCTCTTAACTTTATTGACTCTTTATTGTTAATTAGTCTGTGAGCTGATACACAAAACTATAAACTACACCATTACTCACATGTTGTTAAGTGTGTCAACACACCCGCAACTCGTCTCCTAGCAAACGTCCCATTCTAGAATGTTCCCACAGTTGTCTTGGAGACCGTGCTCGGAATGTTAATGCATCTCTGCAGTGGTGCCATGGCAACCAAAGAGCTGTGTTCCAGCTCATGCCTAATAAAAGTGAGCAAAGTGACCGCACACCATTTGCAGGACTTTGTGCTGGGAGACGGACGTGCTGTGTCACGCCTCGTGTCATTTTCACTAAAGGGCAAACAAACGTGAGCCCCCCTGCTGCTGTTATTTATACACCTTGTGCACATGCCCACATTCAAGGTTGATAGAGAGTGCATGGGCTGGTGTGCACAGGAAGTTACATCATGAACAGGAGAGAGGTTGCCCTCTTCTGGACTTGGATGGGTACTAAAGTGTGTTGAATGTGCATGTGTGTGAATAGAGGGCCTACAGGCTCTCTCACAGCTCCTCTCCAGCCATGAAGGGCAGATACACACACTCATGCACTGACACACAGTTTGTGTAACGTGGTTTCGCAACGAGGACAGGGGAGCCTCCTGCTCTGGAGGAAAAGCCTGGGAAACTCAGTGATTTCAGCAGAGCAGCCTGGAGAAGATGACACAGACTGGCAGTCTCCCCCTCTCTCTGCACTGGCTGGTAGGACCCACAGATTGATTTCACCAATGTCATGTGCCGTTTTATTCCTCTGTTGTATGAGATGTACACACTTTCTTCTGCACCTGTGTGTCCTCATTAGCTTGGGGGTGTGTCACTTTGCTAAAAACTCTAATGAAGGCCCAAGACATTAAAACTCTTAATATACAGCTATTTAGTGTTTGGGTTTAGACCATTTTAAGCGGCGAACAACTGTAAGAGAGAGGCTTTTTTTATTTTCATTGTATCCTCTCACCTGTTTTCCAGGATTCCCATATGTCCAGCATCATCCCACAGCTCATGTGATGAGCTTCAGTCTCCAAGGTTTTCCAGTTCGTTCCACTGTAAGGTGACACCGCTGCAGGAACACTTCATAATCTTCCTGTCATCAGCTGTTAAGCTGCTTGTATTGACACATGCCACACAAACAGACACACACATGTGACAGTGACAGTCTTTTGCAGTGTACACTGAGCAGCTTAGCTCCGAGTGAGTGTGCATTTGAAATTGGGATGAAAGTTATGAGTAAGTTTCACTTCTAACCACACCCAGGAGTGGTTTGCATGAGGTTCTCTGTTGTACCTGTACCCTCACGTTGTTGTAGTGCTGCATCACTGCTCAGAAGTTGATCAACTGGAGGTTAGTGAAACAAAGCTGCTGTTGAAGGAAAAAAATAATGTATTACATCTTGGATTTTATTTTGTTTGGATTTATTTTGAAATTATATCAGTTATGATGCCATGGTACATAGAAAATATTGGTGAGATCTATTCTTTTTGCATTGTTGCATTATTCTTCACAGCTTCGACTTGTATAAACACTGTGGTCTTTTTTCCCTTAGGCCTCCTGCACAGGTGTATTGCTGTTTTCTGCACAAAGGCAACATGGGAAACATAGTTCAGTGTTGTCAAGCACTGTCACACTACTTTGTGTGTAAGGATGCAGCAGCCCAGGGTGAGGTGGAGAGATCCGCTCTGCTGTCCAGTGAAGAAAGTGAATGCGAGTCACCATGCCTGCCAGACGACCTGGAGGACGATCTGTTACCCAGCTCCACCGGCATTGTGAACCCAGCCTTGGAACCAGAGCACTTCTTGTTCCCTGACATCATCCTGAGTAGCAACCTGGGAGGGGATGTGACACTGGTGGAGCCCATGGTGTGTCTGCTCGTGTCCGAGGAGGAGGAGGGAAGAGGTGAGGGAATGAGGGTGGATGAGCGAAGGAGTGACGGACAAGAGAGGAGCAGCATGGAGAGGAGCCGGGGTTATTCTGAGGTTGAGACCCAGACTGAGGCGGAGACGCACATCGGTACAGGTGTCCAGACTCAGACAGAATCACAGGCAGAGGTTCAGACACAAACAGATATACTGGTGTGCAATAATACGACTGAAACGAGACAAGTAAGCAGACTAACAAACACTGTCACTATGAAAGATATCGCTGTAGATGTCAAGGAAGAATATGAAATATTAAAACAGGAGGATGTGTTCCTGGAGGTAGAAACAGATACACAGACATCACGAGGGAGACGTTCAGAAACCATCACTACCACGCCATCTCAGAAACAACATGAAAGAATACTGGGCTCACAGATCTGGTCTGACGTAGAAGTTTTTGCAGAAGAGAAGGTGGAGAAAAACAAACTGGCTTCCAGAGAAGAAGCTGAGCGGGGAGGACCGAAAGGGAATCAGATCCATGAGTTCAAAACAGAGCAAAAAGAAAAGTTAGACACTGATGAAGAGAGCGTCTCTCAGATGCAACAGAGGACACAGAGGGACGTAAAAGACAGAGGAGGAGAGCTTCAATCCCAGTGCACTTCAGTGATGCTGTCTGAGCACAATGTAAACAACATGGATGACAACATTGTTCCAGTGGAATCAGACAGGAAGCTGACAAAACACAGCACTAACAACACTGATAGCCTGGAAGACTGCGACCCTGCAGAGTGCCATCAAGACCTTACGCCACAGAGGAGACAACATAATGAACAGATAGCAGAGGCGACCGAGGTGTCAGATCACAATGTAAATGAAAAGGGCCATAAAAATGTAGAACATAATCAGTGCCAGGAAAACCTGCACCCACCAAAGAAGGAGGAAGATGAAGGCAAGGCCGGTCTGCAGCATGTTCTGGGGTTGGAGACAGTTCTGCCTCAGGTGGAGGAGGAAGGAGTTGAGCTGAAGCAAATGACCCTGTTTTTAGTTGACAGGATGTTTCTGGCAGCACCATATGGCAAAGGTGTTTGACTTCACTGGACCGTGTTTGTGTTTGTTCTCATCATATTCAAGCATGTTTGATTATCACAACACAGAGGATCCTTTCACTGGAAAATTAAAAGAGAGTGTTATATTTTATTTTCATTAATTAAGAACAACATGAGATGGTTTGATGCAAAAAAATAGAAAGAAATCTGATATTCACTTGACAAATTGCAAAGAGGGAAAGGGAACAGCTAAAGTGCAATGTTAGGTACCAAATGGAAAAGGGCAAGGGCATTGCATTTAAGCTTTTAATTTCCCATTGAAGGAACTGATATTTCATTTTCCTCTTTTTCCACATGTACTGATTACTAGTATTCATTTGTCATTTCACCATATCATTGTGTTGCTCAGTTCTTTCACCCAGTTCCTCTATTCTTTAATGTTGTCACTTCATTGTCCTGCTTGAAATATAATAATTATGTTTATTTAGTTTTACATTTTAATTCTAACTGGGTGTAGAATTATCTTTTCTAATACACAGACAGAAAATCACACCCTGTGTTTGTCTCCCCTGCACTGTTGTCAGCTGTACCTCCAAGTCAAATTGAAGAAAGCCCACAGGATGTTGATCTGGAGCAGCCTGATCCTGATAAAAGGGAGCATCTCACCATCCGTGACATAGTTGATCTGCAGGAGACGAGCTTTATCGTCAGAATTCAACCTCCTGGATCAGAGAGCTTTGAGCTGCAGGTTCGGCTGAACATATGTTGTTATTTTATCATTGTATCTTCATGTCTCTGTCTTCTCTCTGAATCACTTTGATACATCTGTCCTCCACTTGCAGGTGTCGGGCCAGATGCTGGTGGCAGAGCTGCGCCAGGTACTGATGGATCATGAGGTCACCTGCCACCGCACATGCTTCTCTCTCCAGCTGGGGGGCATCACACTCGACAGCCTCACAGAGCTATGCTCTATCCAGGGCATCCAGGACCGGGCGCTGGTCAAGTTGGTGGAAGGTAACTGCTTCCATCTTTTCTTACTCATTTTCCTCACAGTTAAATGATAAGACCCAAAAAATGTCCTTGATTTCATCCACCAAGTTACAGATTGTGTGGTGAAAGTGATGAATTGAGGGACATCATTAATGACTCTATACTGATCACTCACTTGAAACCTCACTACGAATGTGTTGATCACTTGCACCTGCACCTGTGGAGAAAAAACAGTACATCTAAATACTGTGTATCAGAGATGGGAATTGTGACTTCAACAAGTCATCTCCATGCCATGGATTGTTCTGCCCAGTCACTGAACCAGGTGCATTTACTAATGAGCTCATCTTCCTGGCTGTAGAGCTACGTGCTGATTGGAATCAGCTGGTTCAGTGACTGAGCAGAGATGACTTGTTGAAGCCACAGTTCCCATCTCTGCTGTGTATTGTGTTGATTGTCCAAGGCTGGGTGATACAGAATAATGAAATGAAAGTAGTTTTCTTGAGTTTTCATTGGTTCTGTGTGAGAGCTTCCACATGCCATACACTGCCATATGGCCTTGTTTTGTACTGTGCTGTTCCTTCTTTCCTAAAATTCAACACAGCCACAACAAAGTTTAAAGTAAACACTTTGAATGGTAAAACATCTCTTCTGATGTTGCTGCAGATTCATATTCAGTGCGTGATGCTCGTCTTCATCTCAGACATGTATGTGATCTTCTGAGGAGCCTCGACCTTACGGATGCTTACAATGGCATGAACGGCAGCTCTCTATCTTACCTCACCTTTTACACCAGAGGAGACAGAGGTAGCCTTGTTCTCTCACGTGTCTTATCAGGCCTTTAGTCTTCTCATTTCTGTTGGTAACCAGTCAACCCGTCCACCTCCTCTCAGATTATGAAAGTGTTGCAAAGAAGCGAGCCACAGAGAAGGAGTGTGTTGACTGCAGCCCCCCAGAATTCATCCTCCCTGGATGTAAGGAGCGACCACTTTCCCCACTGCAGCCCATCAGAGATGACTGGAAGGTGAGATCAGATAGATAATGATAAATATAATACATACTCATTCATATTGAAGCAGCTGTGGGATTTCATGGACGCGTCACTTCAGCCATTACAGTGCCTGCGGGTTCTGACCACGAGCAGCTGGAACCCTCCTCCAGGGAACAGGAAGATGCATGGAGACCTCATGTACCTCAATGTCCTGACGATGGAGGACAGAGAACTTAATATTACATCCTCCACACGTGGCTTCTACCTCAATCAGTGAGTGTTGAACTGTTCAGCTGTTCCAAGTTTGCAACTAATTTTTAGTCAAACTAGTGCAAAGAGTGGATGTCAACCCACTACTGCAATGTTACAACAACTACTGGATACACTGTGCTGAAATCCCAAGAGTTCAGAGATCCTCTTTTTATGTTCTCTGAAGAATCTGGGTCAGGCTGCAGCAGAGAGGTTTTTTGATATGACATCTTACAATGCCACAGTCAGAGCATGTCCAGTCCAGATTTCATCTTATTATGGGGGAATAGTTTGAAACATCAGGCAGCTGTAATACTTGAAGATTTCAAATGATCGCCTCACTCATGTGTCTCACTTGGAAAACTCTCAGATGGATTAGCAAATAAAACTTTGTACAGACATTCACATGGTTCCCAGATCTTGACAACGTTTGACCTGATGACACCATCATCAGGTCAAAGTTGCAATATTTGTCCAATAATTGGGTGAATCTCATCAGCCTCAGCTCTACTTTAGGTTTAGTGTTTGTTTGATATCATCATGTCAGCATTACCATTGTGAGCATTCAGTCCAGGATGCTGAGTCACAGCCACAATCAGTGACTTCTTTTTCTTTCTTTTTCTTTCTTTCTTTTTTAAAAGTATATTTTTGGGCTTTTTTCCTTTAATTGACAGGATAGTTGAGAGAGACAGGAAATGGGGAGACAGACAGAGGGGGAATGAGATGCAGCAAAGGGCCACCCAATATGGGATTCAAACTGGGGCTAGCTGCAGCGAGGACTGTAGCCTCTGCATATGGGACACCTGCTCAACCCACTGAGTTATATGGCGCCCCACTGACTTTTATTTTCTTATTAAGAATTTCCTCTGACTGCATTTCTTTCTCTCCCTAGCTCTACAAATAAACTAATGACATTTGTGTGATGAGGTCTGTTGAAAGTTACCTGGTTTCAACCTGTTCTACAGCTGGTGTGTTCTGACTTCTCCAGGTCAACTGCCTTCAACTTTAACCCTAAACCTGCCACGCCCAAAATCCTTTGCCACTCTCTTGTTGACCTGCTGAATCAAGTCAGCCCTGCTTTCAGGAAAAACTTCAGTGCCCTGCAGAAGAAGAGGTAAGCAGACATTTTGTAACCAAGCTTGAAAATGAATTAATTCAAGGGACATGTAACTCAATCTAATAATACATTCGTCCCAATAGAGCAGAACTTCTCACACCATTCTAAGGGAAAAATCACTTTCTTTGATCCAGAGTGCAGCAGCATCCTTATGAGCGGTTCGCAGCGCCTTTTCAGGTTTTCACTTGGACAGCCCCTCATGGAGACCACGCCCTCGACTGTGTCAAAGCAGAGGACACACACGCAAGTCACATGGGCCAGGACAAGCACACAGCTGGGCAGGTTGCAGCCACAAAATGCAGGCTACATTTAGAAATGCAGAGAAATATAACAATGCAGTAACATACATACTTTAGAGTGTGTGTGTGTGTGTGCGCGCGCACTTACTCACTAAAACAGAGATTTCATGTTGCATCTCAGAATAACTGATAGTGATAATGATAATGATGCTGATATTTAGGTTGTGTACTCTGACCACAGAGTCGGGACTGGAATGAGGAGCTCCAGGGATGCAGGGAGCTCCCCAGGAACTCCCTCCAGGAGCGTCTGCACAGAGAGAGGAGCATATTTAAGGTGGGACCACAGATTTATTTTAACATCTATCGTTCTCCCAATCATGGGTGAGAGATGCAGACTAGTGACTGTGACATCATGCCTCCATCCAGACCAACAGTGACTTTGTTGCCGCTGCAACCCAAGGTGCCATGGCTGTTATCGACGGTAATGTCATGCCATTAAACCCAGGTGAGGCGCCTCATATGCAGATGTTCATCTGGAACAACCTCTTCTTCAGCCTGGGCTTCGACATATCTGAGCACTACCGCCCACTGGGGGGCAACACTGCTGCTCATGCTGCTGCCATCTGCGACTTGAGAGGAGCACAGGTAGAGATCCACAGCAATATCTGCATAAAGAGTCAGGTCTTTTTAAGCTGTACTGTTTAAAATTACATAGAGTAGTTCTGAAACATGGTAGCATGTGGATATTAAAGGAAAATATGATCAGCCATTAATCATCAAGATAATAATCTTCCCTGCAGTTGGATGGGCTCGGATTTTCACTTTCAAATAAGTCTAATCTTATTCATTCCCACATTATCTGTAGCTGTCATCTCATCTCATCTCTCATGTCATTAAAACAAAAAATAATGAAACTGCTCTACCACAGGCATATGCATCTGTAGACATAGAGGGGCTTCACACACTTGGGACAGCTGTGGTGGATTATCGTGGAATCCGTGTTATCGCTCAGACGATTGTTCCTGGGATACTGGAGAAGAATCAGGAGCAGAGTGTAGTCTATGGCTCTAATGACTATGGAGCAACTGTTTTTACGCACCCCAGGTGAGACACACGCACACAAAACAATCATGTCTAATATCAACCTGATTTTCCCAGCATTACTGCATATCATCAGAGGTGTGCTCACTGCAGGTTTCTGGAGCTTCTGGATAAAACCAGTAAACCACTGAGAATCCAACGTCACCAGGTGATCGACCACAACAACATCCCAGTGGAGCTTTGTTCGGGCATTGAGACCAAAGGCATCCTGGGTAATGACGGGCGATCTTATATCTTAGACCTTCTCCGCACCTTCCCCCCGGACCTCAACTTCCAGTTCTCAGAGACAGGGGGGATGGGGGAGGAGGTGCCAAAGGAGTGTCAGAGCTTTGATTACCCACGGCGACATCGTCACAGCCTGGCCAGTCTGAGACCAGAGCTGATAGAGGCCTTTGTTCAGCACAGGTGAGGGAGAGGAGACGTGGAGACGTTAAACCACCAGGATGAACTCAGAGTTGGAAAGTATCGTACTCCTCAAACCTTGTGTTTTCTGTCACAGGTATGAACATTATGTCAAGATGGTGGCTCAGGAGCTCAGCCAACTGGAAGAGCAGGATACAGCCACAGCAACAGCTGATGCTGACAAGGGTGAGTATGGAGTGAAATCATGAACCTTGGTGATAAAGCAGCAGAAACTGGATTACTACCAAGAGAAACTGGGTTGAGAAGCACAGCATGAAGACATACAAAATGATTCAAAGAAAAAACATGCTGGTAGCACAAAGACATGAAAGTGTACTGACTTAGTAGTAGAATCACAAGTTTCAAAGTTACCTTGGAAAAACTTGAAAATGTTCATTTTGTCTCTTTTTTATCACCAGGTTTTCCATTTCATTTAAACAAGAAATAGTAAAACTAGGTGGCAAAAGTTGTCTTTATAGGAGTTCTGTAGCTTTAAATCCATCACATAACCTTCATCAGCACTTTGCTCAATTGTCAAATGTTCAGTTTTTCAACCACCTTGAGAAAATCTCACCCAATCCCTCTCCACCTACTACAGCAGGCATGTCCAAACTATTCCTCAAAGGGCCGTGTGGCTGCAGGTTTTTGTTCCAACCAACAAGAGCACACGGTTTGACCAATCAACTCTCTGAAGACTGACATCAGTTGATTATCTGAGTCAGGTCTGGGGTGCTGCTGCTTGGTTGGAACAAAAACCTGCAGCCACACGGCCCTTTGTGGAATAGTTTGGACATGCCTGTACTACAGCATTAGAATTCTGCCTACAGACTCATGCATCAATAATAATGAATCTGTGTTATAATAGATAACAATGGAGCTATGTCATGGGTCATTCTCGGCCTTTAAACCAATGTGAATGTGAAATGGCTGATCAACATGTCAAATACATGAATATTCACTGTATAACTAGTGAATGAGGCCAAAAAGAGAAGTGCTAGGTTGCTGTGTTAATAACCTATTCGTATTTTGCTTGTGTAGAACTCCAGAGGAGAGATGTAATCATGAAAGCTTGTCAGGCTGTCGGATCAGTGAGCAACTGTCGCTTTGACATCCGCTTCAATCCTGATGTTTGCTCTCCAGGTATTAAATACAACTGTGTGCACACACTCACAAACACACCTAGTTTAAAAGTATGTTGTAAAAAGCCAGACCAAGAGTAAATGTGTGTCTTTGCTGCAGGTGTTCGTTTCTCATCTGAGTGTGTTGAGGAGGTTCAGAGGCAGAGGAAGATGTTGTGGGATGCTGCTGCTTTTATTCTGTCCAATCAGATTCCAGCTGTTGTGAGTTTAGTGATGAGCATTAATGTTCATCCTGCCATGTGTATGAACCTTAAGATGTGTCATGTTGATGATGATGATGATGATGATGATGATGGTGGTGGTGTGGTGTGTGTGTGTGTGTGTGTGCGTGCGTGCGTGTGGGTGGGTGGCAGCTGAGGGACTGTCTCGACCACACAGCAGTGCCAATGGATGGAGCCACCCTGACCTCAGTGCTTCATCAGCATGGAGTGAATGTGCGATACCTGGGCACTCTACTGAGGGAGCTGCACACAGTGGAGGAGAGAGAGAGACTCGACCATGTAAAGGTAATTACCACACCAATTAGTTTATGTTATTAACTACAGGATAAATGTTAATGATAAAAGTTGATAGAGCTGGCTACCACTCTGTCTGCAGTTTCCTTCTGTTATTCTTTCCTGGCTCTGGACTGAATAGGATCCCGTATCTACAAATGAATCATTATTACTTTTAATAGAGGTAGAAGTAATAACATTTATCTAATCAGGTAGCTTGGCTTGAATCAAGACCCCTCTTGCAAGAGAGAAAGTGTGGGTTTGGTGAACACTGACTTTATGTATAAATTTGTCTATATATCTGTCATCCTATCTGCAGCTGTCAAGAGAAGTAATTAACATTAATTCTCAATTCATGAATATGAAAAACAAACATATTAAACACACTCCACATTTCATATTCATATATGATACCGTATATATCAGCCAGTATGTTACATACTGTAATAGTGGTGGTATTGTGAGCATTCATGAGGTAGGGATTAACTGACAGGGATGAGTGTCCCCAGATGTGTTGGACATGTGTTTGACTGCAGGAATTCTCTGTCACACTAAAGTCCTCAATACCCTTTGTGATCAGTAATCCTCGTCACTCTGGTGAAATTTGCTGTATGTATAATTTATCAGTCTGGGGAACAGATGTGCTTTGAGAATCATGCAAGCTTAATGAGATGAATTTGGATTATCGTTTCAGAACCTGAAATAATTGCATGTGCTTCGGTGTAGTCTTTTTCACTTAATCAATCAATCAATCAATCAATCAGCATTAATTTTTACATATTGTGTAGCACTTTTCATACAGTGTAACACAAAATGCTTTTCAGATTAAATGTATGAAAAAAAAAACAACAACAACATTTCCCACCCCCTCAATCACATATCGACACAGAACAATAACTAACTGGAGACAGAACTGGTTTGAGTTTTAGTGAAGATGTTTCTCACCTGGTTATAATGATCTCCATTACCTTCAGATACAAATCATGATTAACCTCTGCTTTGTATTGGCAGACAGGCTGGTTGGGACAAATATATTACATCCACTTAATATCATCACATAGTCTTTCAGGGCAACCAAACTACAGGAATTGGTTGAAGATACAACTGTGTATGAAATGAAAATGGCTTAGATGGGTACAAAGAGAAAAAAAAGCATTATTAAGCTGAACAGTACAGTACCTCTCAGAACCTGAACTACTTACGACTAAGTTACGTTTTCTTTTTCCAAAAGTTCTTGGTCAACATCTTAAATTATCTCTAATCTTTTGTAATATAATTGAACAGATTATCTCTTTATTCTCCACCAGTGGAAAATGATCTTTAGCTCACCAGAACATAAAACATGAAACATATACAACTTAGGTTGCAACAAAGAAATGAAAGCGATAAGGGTACAAATAAGACACAACAAAATTAAATAATACACTACGGATAACTGATCAAATGTTCCTTCACAGAGAATTTCTATCAGTGAGATCTTCATCAGAAGTGCTAAACACATCTTCAGGACCTATCTACAGGTGACTGATATGATGCAAACATGTAAAATTTTACATTCACATTTACAATCAAACAAGAACTTTCTGATATCAATGTATATCTTATTTTCCCTCAGGACGTGGAACCTGCAGCATTCTCTGCTGCTGTCAGTCACTTCCTGAACTGCCTCTTGAGTTCCTCCTCCTGTGTCCCAGACTCCTGCTCAGATGAGCTACTCACTCGTCGCAGGAGTCGTCGTCGGCGCAGCCATGGGACTCGAGTCAGCACACTGACAGATAGTGTGTGGGCCCGACTGACCCCCAGTGAGCTGTGGGGCAGGATCAGGACTGAGGCTGGAGATTATTACCACTACACATTTGACAAGTATGTGTCTGCAGATATGTGTGAGTGTGTGTGTGTAGATGTGTGCAGCAGGATTTTACAGCTTCATTCTCTCTGTGTCTCTCAGTGACAGTGTAGATCAAGTAATAGAGAAGCATGGCCTTCAGAGGATCTCCCTCCTAAGAGAGATTGCCATCAAGACTGGCATCCAGGTAAGATACCTTCTCTTCATAACGCATTTACCTGTTAAATGAATACTCTGTCCATCTTAAAGCTGTACACTGTAGATCTGAGCAGCCATCCTCTTTCTGCTCCTTCCTCCTCCCCTCCATGTAGGTGCAGCTGAGGGAGTATGTGTTTGAGTCTCGACATAAGCCAGTGTTTAGTGAGGAGGATGTCGTCAACATGTTCCCTGTGGTCAAACATCTCAAACCTACAGCAACAGATGCGACACGGCTTGTGCAACAGGCACAGGTGGCAGTGCAGCAAGGTGAGGCACACAGGCTAATACAAACACTCAACTGCATAAAATACAGAATGTATTTGTATTCACCATTATTTATCTGTAAATGTACATTGACAGGAAGATGTAGCATGTATCACCCGATATACACTTGGCAATCATGTCTACAAATGTCACTGTATAAAGAAAACAAAATCGTGATCTCAGCAGAAGCTACAGCCAGCCCTTCAGTGGTCTGAGTCAGAAAGACAGGCAGGTAACTTCCTGTGCTGCTGTTGGTTGGGCTCAAAATCCTCACTTTCTGTTTCTCTCCCCGCAATACTGCAACAAACCATGTTTGAGCTACTGTATACCAATATAAACTTGTCATGGGTCATATATGGATAAACCCTTGACATTGTTAGGTTGTGAATACCCCATCAGTGAGTCATGCAACTGGGTTTTTCTTAAGCATAAACATGACCCCACTTGAAACCTACCCATTCTGTAACTTTGTGACACAAGTGTATGAAAAATCCAGCCTCATAGACTGAACATAGAATAACACAGAATACAACATAGGTCATGTCTCCACATGCAACATTAATTTACACAGATTTGGAGCAGATGCTATTAATTTGTGTGTATTCAGAGTTCACCATTACTTTTTATGTTTGCATTTAGGGCTTCTAAAAGATGGGTATGAATTGATCAACCAGGCCCTGACTCTGTTCAGCAGCGTATGTGGGGTCCTGCATGAGGATGTGTGCATGTGCCTGCGTCTCCTGGGACGGCTCAGCTACATCTTGGGGGACTATGCAGATGTAAACATGGTTTCCATTCATTTCATGACCTGTTATCTTCTAAGATTTCTGAATCAGCACCCACATGCCAAGTTTGATTAAAACTATTAAACAGTGTTTGACCATCATAATACAAAGAGTGAGAAATATGAGCATCTGTGAGTTTTCATAAATAAACCTTGTCTTCATTTCTCTGTGTCTCACAGGCCCTCAGCCACCAGGAAAAGGCTGTTATGAGCAGTGAGAGAGTCCAAGGTATAGACCATCCACAGACCATACAAGACTATGTGAGTTTCTTCACTTTCTCATCAGTCGACAGACAGATTGATTTCTCATGAAGCATCTTACTTGACTCTGTTAATGTAATATCTCCTTGTCTTTATCTGACACTGTCCTCCTGTCTGTGATCTAGACGTACCTGGCTCTGTACTGCTTTGCGGGAGGCCAGCATTTTACCTCCCTACAGCTGCTGTATCGTGCTCGGTACCTCACCCTGCTTGTGAGTGGAGAAGACCATCCACAAGTTGCACTGCTGGATGTAAGTGAGACTTCATCCCACAAAAGTTGGACTATTCTTTCTCGCTTTGTTTTTGCTGTTATCATTGTAATTGTCAGTGCTGTATAGGATTTAGTTTTATAGGAAGTGTTAACAACAGTCGATCAAATATTTATAAGAAAATACAACAAATCAAAAAAAAAAAAAAAGTTAGTGTTTGAGAGACTTTCTATGATTATTAGTGTTTGATCTTGTCTGATCAATAAAAAGTAGTTACATCTCACTCAATGAACATCCCTCCTGTGCTCCTCTACATTAGAGCATGCTAGGCCTGGTGCTTCATGGACTGATGGAGTATGAGCTTTCACTGAGGTTCCTACAGAATGCCTTAAATTTAACCTCCAAATACCGTGGTGTCACATCGCTGAGAAACGCACACAGGTAACATTACAGGTTTATACATCATCATCATCATCATCATCATCATCATTATATTGTTCTATACTCTTATATTCAGAAAGACAAAGAACACAGACAACAGCTCATTACAATGACAGAATAACTAGAAAGGCTTTGGGCAGTCGTTTCCTTATATCTCCTCTTTGCCTCTCCATGTCTATGTCTTATGTACAGTCATCATCTGCTTGCCACTGTGTATGAGACTAAAGGAGAGTTTCGATCAGCTCTGCAACATGAGAAAGAGGCTTATTCGATATATAAAAGCCAGGTATGTGTTAAATGCTGCTGCAGTACCATTTTGGCTGGTGTTATGCTATGCAGCTCTAACTGACTTTATTTGGCAGGTTGGTGAGAGCCATGACAGTACAAAGGAGAGCTCAGAATACCTGAAGAGCCTCACTCAGCAAGCGGTTGTCCTTCAGAAAGCCATCAACCATATCTACAGTAACACACCGAGTGCCTGTATACCACCTCCAAAAGTGTGTATTGTTTGGCAAAATCCATCTGCCTATGTGTCAAGTCCATTTCTGATTGTGTCATGCTTAATCTAATCTGTGCTTCTCCCCAGTTTTCCACTCCAAGCCTTCCCACAATCCTTCAGCAGCTCAACCTGACCTGTGGAATCATCCTCATTCCCCTCAGGTGAACATTAAAGCATTACACATTATGCAATCAGTAATAACCACTAATATGTGATGGTAATTTCACCTGATGATTATTCTGATAAAAGCCATGCTCGCACTTCAAATATTTTGTCTTTTTCTGTAGTGCAAAAGAAGTTGCAGACCTGAGGACTGAGATGAAAGGAAAGGAAAAGCGTCAAGTGGAAGAGCTGGAAAATCAGTTATTAAAGCAAAAAGACTGCACAACTGCAGACAAAGAACAACCACACTGAACTCTGGACAGTTACAATAGAACATCTGTGTGTATTCTGTCAGGTGTCTGAAAATGAGTACAGACAATGGGCAATGATGGAAAAGGAGGGCCAGGCACATAGCTGGTGGTAATGTGCAGGTTAGCCTACTTTGGACAACAACTAGAATATCTGAGGAACAGGCAGGTGCAGACAGTTTGTTTTGCTGCTGTCTGTGAAGGACTGGACCTTGGAGAGAGCCTTACACAGGCCATTGTAGAAATATATGGAATTTATGAATAAACCCTGGAGGCAGAAGCACTGATGGCAAATACATAACTGTACTTATTTTTGTCAGAAAAATACATCAACCTTAGACTCTAGGTAGAACTGAAATTTGTACCGCTAGGTTAAAGAAAAAGCACAGTATGTTTGGGCCTGACAAAAAAAAAAAATATAGCATCTATGAACTGAAAGTCCAAATTTCTTTTATTTTGCTATGTTGATGTCTTATTGCAATTCCCTGTGTGTCCACTGGGTTTCAGACTTGTGCCATGAACAATTCTCAGAACATGACCGATAATTTGTCTATGCCTGATTATTAAAATGATCTCTGTGAATGTTTTTATGTGTACTAGCCTACCACTGTACTGTACACATTCTTGTCATCAATATCCAGGTGTCTGTGGGGAAACAGTTCTCTTAGAAGTTGTTCTCGATTCAAAGAGAACAAGTGGGTTTAGTGGTTTATAAATGATATGCAAATCAAAGCATTAGAGTTTGAGCTGATATTAAAATGTGATCAAGTGACTCTTTCTGGAGTTGGACCAGAAAATATAGAATTTGAAATTGACTAAGAGCTTAGTAAATTTCATTAATATAAAATAAATTTCATAGATATATCCAAAATATCTGCTATGTCACTGTGTGGCTTACAACTGCTGATCTGAAAATGTATTCAAAAGTGTAAAATGATTAGAGGTGGTATAGTTTTCTCGAAGTTGTTCCACAATACACCATCTATGGAGCCGCTGCATGGTGTCGTCACCACTACATTCTGTTCCTCTGTTGCTCACCTCAAAGTTGTTTATTATTGAAGTTGTTCATCTTCAAACTTGTGTACACAGCAATAAAGATAACGTATATAACTAATCAAATCCGGTGTGTTTTTCCTTTAATAACAAGACGTGCACGGTGCGCGGCCCCGCTCACCTCTACGTGCGCGTGGCCGATATCCAATCGCGACCGTTAGTTGGGGCCGGGCGAATGCGGTGGTACCAAAGAGGAGAGAAATCTGAGCGGCCGTGCCAGGTGATGTGAAAAGTCACAATACCACATCAAAACCAGGCTTTTCCGGCGCATGTTTTGGCCTCTCGAGGGGATATGAGAATCATTATTTGTCAGAAGGTAAGTTCGTTGTTTTTACACGCGCCTGTATTGTTGTTTGGCACTTAGAAAGACTTGTTATTTTTGACGACGAATTGCCTGCAGTGTCTGCGCTCTACCGTCCCGATCTCAAAATGGCGGAGAGGCCGAAAGCTAAGCTAAGCTAAGCTAACTGGCAAAGTTGGTATTCGCAAGAGCATCGACGTTGAGGCGGAATGCTATAATAATCTAACGATGACATAGCTCAACTATGCTCAGTGTGATTATCATCTTAAAACCGGTTCTGATGCTCTAAGTCAACGTGTGCCTTGTATTGAGACACTTGTTGTGAAGCCTAGCTGATCATTTGTCTAACGTTAGCTACGGCTATTTATGGAAGTTCTGTGGGGACGAGCTAACGTTGTACGTTAGCCGGCTAACTAAGGTGCTGTCAGTTTGCTGCCATGTTTTCCACAGCTTGGGGTGCAAATATTGTGATGATGGAAAATACGACAATGAAAACCTAATCGTAAGGAAACCGTAGTTGTCGGGGAAATCATTCAGCTATGTTAATACTGCTACGCCTTGAGGTTAACCAGTGATGTCTTGTATTGGGGAATAACAGCTAATATCCCTATAATCAAACTTGGGTTGCATACCCCGTTCTCGTGTACATTTGAACGGTTCAAGACTGCGTTATTTTCAACGATTGGTTGTGCTGCTCAGCTACTTGTTGGTGTAGACCAACGCCCATTGTGTGTTTTTGTATGGGGGCTGTGTATGTGGTAGCATAAATCCAATCTGCTCGTACTGACAGCTCCATTAAACGCGTAGGTTACCGTGCTAAGCTAACGTTAGCTGGAAAGGGCGTTGTTGAGCCATTGCTGCAACTTTGCCCTTGTGGCCATCGAAGCTTGGGAAGACGTCACCCGGGCCAGATTTTGAACTCAAACCAGTACACCATAAAGCAATGAAGCCCTTAATCAATTTGTATTGTTTTAATGCATGCTGCAAGATCGCTTGAGGTAATCTGGCCAGGTTTGAGGATTCACAATCAGGGTGGAGTCTACGCAAGGATCAGTGCGGGATGATGATAAAGAACAAGGCTAGCGGACACAGATTTCATATGAAATCTATAAAATATCTCATCTCATGGGCTGAATTTCACCAGATAATTGAACGTTTATAAATTGTGTAGCAGCGGCTATTGCAAAACCATCACCGTAAGGGCTCATATCCGTAGAAAAGGCTATGAAGTGTTCAATGTCTGTTATTTTATAAGCGCTCAGTTTCTTAACGTAGTCTATTATTTCAAGGTTTTACCAATGCAGAGACAATAAGTTCTTGTTGATAGTGCAGTCTAGATTTCAAAGTGGCTATTTTTCTACCTTTAATTGCCACTGATTCATTTTTCCCTGAATTAGGAGAACTACTTTACTAAAGAGAAATTGTTTTTAACTACGTGAAAAATCAGCCATGTTTTAGCAGCATGCCACTGTCTTCTCACCTTTAAAACCTAAGTGTTGGCTTTGATAACACATGTGGAATATTTAAGGTAACCCCTGAACAACTTTTGAACTGCCAGATTTTATTGTGAGGCAATATATTATTTACTTACTGCCATAAGAAGTCATGGTATAAACAGACATTGTTGTTTAAGAAATGTAACGAAAAGCTGTAGAATTTCAGTCAAAGGGAAAAAAAATCCGATTGGCCATGCTGTTGAAATTATAATCAAACATTGCCTTGTCAGTTTGTGCCAGCAGGGACTTGTTTGGCCTGAAGGTCACCCATAAGGAGGGGCATTGCTCAGCAGCTTGACACAAACAGAGCATGATGACTGAAAGCTTGATATGCAGCCAAAATTAATGCTTGTGGCTGGTTTCATTGCTTTTTGTTTAAATTGATTATCTTTCCCCCTCCATCCTTTGTTAATCACTTCTGCCTTTACACATTAACTGTGAAATGCAAGAAAACAATTTAGCCTTCACAAAATTTAATAGAATATCTAGTTGCATTTGTTTTATTCATTAAGGCAGCTTTGACTTAAGATTTAATGAGCCTGTCATAACAGTGAGTCAGGGCATGTGCATCCTCTGGCTCTCTCTGATCGACATATATAAATGGCTGCCCCACCAAAGACTTGCCACAACAACAACTACTGTAACCAACACTGTACTCAGTAATCCAAAGTGAAAAGTGCCCATCAAAGAATTAGATCATAAGTTGATTTCTTGGAAACAACAACAACAACAACAACAACAACAGGGAACAAGTCAACAAGTTGATCTGTTGATTGTGAAAATCAACTGTTAAACAAAATTAACATCCATTCAATGGTTCCAGCTCTTCCTGTGTGAGGGTTGGTAGCCTTTTCTGAGTGTGGTAATGGTATTATTGTTAATTAAATATCTTCTGGTTTTAGACTTAGTTACTGGATCAAAAGAATCAGATGAAGCTTGTGAGGACAACACTAGTACATTTATAAATACATTTCTCCACAGTGTTAAAGGATGTTCGGACTGATAACTGCTGTTGTCATTCGGAAAATAGAGGTAAAGTCTGTGTCACATCTGAGCTGTGTGCAAGGCTTGTTAAAATGAACATGCTCTGTTGATGCTCTGAGAAAGACAGATGAGGCATAACTGACGTCACAGTCTGATGTCTGATATTGTAGCCTAATGGGAGCTTAGTCAGCTAATCGTTCCACCTTTTTATATTTCACAGATAAGCCAAGACGATGTGGTTTGGGAACATTTTGTAGGTCTTCGGTTAGAGCTGGAGAGGCATGTAAGATATTACGTAGGTTCTGTGACTATGAGTGGAGGCAGAGAGACAGAAGGCTGCTCTGTCTCCTAATAACATCTCATTCATCTGCCGGTGAATTGAAATGGGTATCATAGTGTGTATGCTCTTAGTTATCTCCTCGATTTCATGTGGTCAATGACTGGATTGTTTCTTCATCTAAAAACATTATTATGAAGTGTGATTTTGTTTTTAAGATGTTTTGTTTCAGAATTTATACACACTGAGATTTAGACTATAGCAATACAAAGAACTGGTATGAAACAACCCTGATAAAATCCTTCACATTTGATAAAACTATGTTCTTACTGGACTTTCCATGGTTCCAAGTTAATCCATGGCAAACTTGATATTGGATGTTGTACTGTAAAATTCTTTGTGCCCCCTCTGTTTTGCTGAAAAGGTCATCCAAGTGATTGTGCCCCAGGTGAAGGAAGGGGTCAGGTCAGTGCCTTGCTCAAGGATATCTCACGAGGACACTGGAGATCAAACTGTGGTCCTTTGCTCTCCCTGCCACTAGACCATAATTTTGCAGCCAGTCTATTTTGGAAACACTTGTGAAGTCTCCCATAGTGGCTCTTTAAGCATGGGCTCCTGTCTTATGGAAACAGAAGAGCCAGTTTAGTTTATTGATCTGACTGTTTGGTGTTCCAACATTTTATTTGTATCTAAGACAGATCTGCATCCTTTTGTATTCATTCATAAAAAATATGGTTATTATTATTATTTTTATTTATTTATTTATTTATTATTTATTTTCTTTTACATATTTTAAGTGCTCAGTCTTGAAAATGCCAAAGTGAAAGTTGACATCACCACAATTCACTATAGTCTCAGGTCATGTTTTCAAATATCTTATATGGCAGTCCAAAAGGTGAATCATATTTAGTTTGCAGTGTAATCAAACTGAAAAGTAGCAAATAAACGCTCTTCAGAAGCTCAGTCTTGATTGATAGAAAGCTTTCATTTTTGATAGAAGGTATACTCATACACTTGCAGCAATCACTGCCTTTTAGGAGGAGTGGACTAAACTGTCAGACAATCAGATAAGTCATAAAGGCTACATCATTTCCTTTTGATAAACATGACACATGGTCAGGACCTTGAACCGTTCTTCTTGATTTATGACTCTGACCATGCTCTCTCTGAGTAGCTGCACGCTTAGCCTTTCAAAGCGATGTGTGTGTGTTCCTCAAAACAAGTCTCATAAACATAGTTGCAGGTGGAACTACAGAGTCTCAGGCAGGTGCAGAAGCTATCAAGATTGTCTTTGTTATGTAAGAGTTTGGAGGTTGTTCTGTTTGGTCTGTTTGGTCAAATGGCTATTTTTGAATCACGCTGAGAGTGCTGCTTTGCTAAAATCACTAGCTCTGTCCTGTCAGCTCAGAGCACTCATCATGTTTGCATGCAGGAAAGAAGGGTTCTTTCTAGGACAACTGAGATGCCTTCCTGGCTAAATGATTCGTTGTCCATTGCTGCTGCTATGCTTTAGTGCATGACGGCAGCAGCAGTAGACAACAAAAGAAAAATGCTTAAGTGCTCTCCAAAGTAGTATACTCAAAGAAAAGCATCTGAATATTAAGACCAGCATCTGAATGAGCATCATTTAAATTATTTTTTTATTTTTTGGAATGATTTATGTTAGCAGCAACTGTCAGCTGACAGAGAAACTGAAAAGAACAATGCACCAGACAGTGATACAGACAAGGGCAGATTGCTGTTAAGGTCTTCTCTTAATGTCTGGGGTTAATCCTGTTAGCTGCCCTCCAGTCCCTTCTTTACATTGCACTGTCAGCTGTATGGAGGACTTGTGGTCTCTATCACTTGGAAATACACACACAGACAGACGCACACACACGCACACACTGTAGGTTGCCTGGTCTAGCCACTAAGCAGCTTAGTGCTATTGTGGCCTCAGGTGCCAGCAGTGTTGAAGCTCAGGAACTGATTCCTTGATTAGCATCGTAATCACTGAGTGGTGTGTTTTGATTTTTTGCAGTATGTGCTGTTGATCTATGCTCTTGTATTTGGTTAGTGGGAAGATCACATTGTCTCAAAAGTCTGACTAAAATTAGCATCAGTGAAATGCAATCAACAGCTGCATTAACCTCTTGCACACCTAGCAATGCCTTAAGATTACATTTTATGTGTTGAGATAAATTGTCCAAACTCAGAAATGCTGCCTTCTTTTTTTTAAGTATATTTTTGCCTTTAATTGATAGGGTAGTTGAGACAGACAGGAAACAGGGAGGCAGAGAGAGGGGGAATGACACGCAGCAAAGGGCCACTGGATTTGGGATTCGAACCGGGGCCAGCTACAGCGAGGACTGTAGCCTCTGTATATGTATATGAACCCACTGAGCTACACGACGCCCCAGAAATGCTGCCTTCTTAAGAGTGATTTTCTTGCAACATTGAGGGGTCAGGACGTGTCCAGAAGGTGGAGAGTTCTTCATTCAGGTGAAGCTGTTGGAAAAAAAAAATCAACATGCTTTTAATGTTGATATCAAGTAAAATCTGCAGCATTCCTTGGGTTTGAAGATGCATACACACATGCATGAATAAGACAACAAAGAATCTAAAATGTTGTTGTCCCTACTTCACAGCACAGTTTAAACATTGTTGTAGTGTTGTGTCAGTGTGTCATGGTGATCGACAGTCAACAGAGGGATTGCCAATAGCTCATTGATTTGCCTTTGTAAATCTTGTGACTGTATTTGACTTGTTTACCCAGTAATGTAGTACCATCACTGGATGTAGCATTAAATGAAATCAGTCCTGTCACAGTTTCACATATATAACCACACATAACTATACCCTCAACACGCATGCACACACAATTGACCAGCTGATTGGACTGAAGCACTGGTTGCTTGGTGTCACTGCTGCTCTGTGATTTAATAGCGGAGATCAGTGGACAGAACACGTCATTCAGTTTGGCTTCTCAGTCAATTAGAGAGGCACATTGTGATAACAATTATGTTTTCACAATCTTGAGAAGTGTATTCGTTGTCTTGCCTGTATCACTCAGTTTATCCATTGAGGAGAGAGGAGACCAAAATGGGGCTCACTCACTCTTTTGGTCGCTTCTCTTTGTCTTTTGTTTAGAGTGTAAACAACATAAATGCATAATTCGACTGTGGTAAAGATCGCTCACCCTCAGGTCATTGTGCTTATTTACCTACTTTCTTACCTTCCTGCTTAATTTACATAAACCTTGTTAAAGGTTTTTGTTTCACTTGTTGTATCACTAAGAGTAGAATTTGACAACGATTAGTGTATTTTGTCTTGTAACATAGTTGTACAAGTAGCTGCCAACTGACTTTACTCACTAGTACTGTAAATTTGCTTTTTGCTTAACTTAATAGCTTTTCCTGTGTGTTTTATACCCTTTTCTCTCTGTTCACCAGGTGATGGGCACTTCTGATCAGTGAAGGAGAGTCGGGCTGTTGTGAATACACGTGGAGCCTTGTATCAGCAGTTGATTGACAGCTGTATCTTCAGTTCACCTCCCTCTGCGTGGCACTCCCTCCGCCACCTCTGAGTCTCTGGAAGAACAACATCGCTGAGGGATCAGACACCTCCCCACCACACACTTCCTAGCCAGACTCCCTCAGCACATCGCCTCGCCCTCACCTCCCCAAGAGGGAGAGAACAGCAGCCACCATGGTGCTGTCACAGAGACAAAGAGATGAACTGTGAGTGTCTGGATGTAAATGTGGATGTGCAGGCTCATTACACATTCAAACAAGAACTGACATGTAGAACCAACACAAATGTAAACAAGTTTAACCAGCAGTGCATTGAAGTGTGTGTGCATGTAGGCTTTTTAGCAATACCTCAAAGTTAGTCCACAAGCAGGATTATACATCACATGTACTGGATACCAGGCAGTGGAATATAATCAGCTGTTTGGACTAAGTCATCCAGAAGAGGTTAATGTAAATGTTGTGAGAAAGTGCATTCCTTTACAAAAATGTGTAATCATTGAGGAAATGTGACAAGATGTGGGCTTCAAGGTGGTTCACTTGATAGCTCCTTAGTGAATATTTCATAACCCCCAGGACAGGAGCACAGAAGTGAGGGGGATGGGAAAGGAGGAGGAACTCTAAAAAATGATGTTCGGTTAATGTGAGCTGTTCTGTGCAGTGGTATCTGGCTGGCTGATCATATGGTATGCATCCCCTCTCAGCAGACCCCAGTCAAGACAACACCAGCTAGCAGACACTGTCAGTTTATTGTCTAAGCTCTTGATAATCAAGCAACTTGGACTGTTAAAAATGTTGTGTTAAATAGGACTTGATTAAGATGATCGGGAGGAAATCCTTTTGCCTATGGTGGTCTAACATTCAAAAATCTGTAACCGTTTTATTAGTTTTACATTTATCAGCAGTTTAAGTAACCCTGAAGCTGCAGCCTAAATTTAGTACACTTACTCATGAAATATTCACCCTTCATATCTTAAAGAAGCTGTTCCACTCATTTATATAACTCTGTATGTGTGGGAGTGTGTTTGTCTATGCATGTATTTGTGGACGAGTCTGCCTGCATGTTTAAGGTTGTTTCCATGTGCTTGTGGTTCCCCTTGTCCTCACATCGTCCATGCACAGCGTTCTCTGGTTTCCAGGCAGCAGTGCAAAACACTTTCCCAGTGATAGGGCCTTACGTTTTGTTTTCTTCACTGAAGGCTTGTAATTTCTTTTGGCATTAATTCAGATTTGCTGACATTTAAGGTGGAACTGTGAAATTGGAATCCCATTGCTCCCATCTGTTAGTCAGGGTGTGGTCTCCTCTCTTTTAAGGAGGACCCAGCATCTCTGTTAAGGTGGAGTTCATCTGTCAAAGATGACAATCCCATTCATCATTACATGACTTTGTTAGCATGTAATTCATTTATCACAGTTTTGGGAGTGATCAAACCGCCTAGATCACGGCCATGTTAGATTGGCAGTGGGTATGTGGCACCATCTCTTAGCACCAAATCTGTAACTGTAACTGAGATAAGACCTGAAACCTTTCAGAAATCAATGTTATTGTACTCTCTCTCAGAAACCGAGCTATAGCTGACTATCTTCGTTCCAATGGATATGAGGAGGCTTATTCCACCTTCAAGAAAGAGGCAGAGTTAGATATGGTAAGGAGCGACACACGCCAAAATACTGAAACCAATGACCACATAACTTTTGCTTTGATTTTTCCAAAGAGTAATGTGGTTCTCTCTCTAAGTGTTTGTGTCTTTTCTTTCTTCATAGAATGAAGAGGTAGATAAAAAGTATGCTGGCCTTTTGGAAAAAAAATGGACCTCAGTCATCAGATTACAGAAGAAGGTAAGGAATGTCTATGTGTGCTGATATTGTGTATTTTACATTTGCCTAGGATGTTTGATACATGGTGCACAGTTCATGTGTGAGGCAGACATATCCAGTGCTGTATATGTCAGTGCATGTGTCAGCCCACTCCTTCAGCAAACCTAGAAATGTCTAAATACAAGTTTATTTCACCAGTTTTATGACAAATCAAAGCATGATGGTGTTAAATTGTTTCTTGTGTAACTTAACAATGACACGCATAAGTATTTACTGATCAGAATGTCTGAATTTCCTGACTCCTGTTACTCCCTGTCTTGCTGCCATGCCTCAGGTGATGGAGTTGGAGTCAAAATTGAATGAGGCCAAGGAGGAGATGACACATGGAGGATCTGTGGGACAGAAGAGAGACCCCAAGGAGTGGATCCCCCGTCCCCCAGAGAGATACGCCCTGAGCGGGCACCGCGCCCCGGTCACGCGTGTCATATTCCACCCCGTCTTTTCTGTCATGGTCACAGCCTCAGAGGATGCTACCATCAAGGTGTGTGTTTACAGTCAGCGTTTAGTCTACACATTGAGCTGCCAGCTCATTAAGTACAGTTGGCTACATCTGACAACGATCCCACTAATGACTCTTTCAACCTGTCATACACATTTTATGTTGAGACTGAAGATCCACCTTTAATATCAGTGTGGGAAGAACACATATTAGCATTCACTCCGACAATACTGTCCACACCACTGAGGCATCAAGAATTCCCCCAGAGTTAAATCAATATCTTTTGGAACGTGTAAACAAAGAGCTTAGTTGCAGGGCTTTTACATTACTCATTATATTATATTATATTATATAGTATGGTTGGTATTTGTACAATACATAATAATTACTTCAATTTAAGGGATAAATGTTTTGCAGAGTTTAAGTTTGTCTGTATTTATATGTATATTTCAGTATGTGTGTGTGCTCTTTTGAAATGTTAAGGCTTCCCTTGCTTTTCTTATCTACCTCTGGGATGTCTCTTTGAAAATGGGTTGCTAGCAGGAATATTGAAGCCTAGTGATGGCTGAAAACAGCAGCCTTTACAAGCACAATCAGTGAGTGTTACGGCTCACCACAACATAGCCTCTGCAGCTCTGACCCTTTAGATCAAAGCTGTACTGCAGATCTGAGGCTGCGCTCCCTTTTTATCCTCACTGCCTCTGCTCCTGCATGCACCCCCCCCTCCCTCTCTCTTCCCTCCCTCCCTCCGTCCCTTTCCACCATTCCTTCCTCCCTAACTCAGTTTCTTTTTTTGCTTTGTCACTGCTCATCTGTGTGAAGATGGGCTGATGCACTTGTTGTCAGAGGCAACACTCCCAGAGCACAGCACTCTGGGAAACATGCAAATCAGTTCCTCTCAGCCCACCCTCCTCTCCTTTAAGACATTTTTATTAAAGAACTAAGCTGTCAGTTAATTGCTTAATGTTCATTATTTTTAACCAAATGATTCAGTGCTTTGTGTGTTTTTTAAACCTACGCATCTAATTCAATTTTGAGTTCAGTCTCAAAACACATTATGTAACCTGGACCCCATCCTGCCTCTTGAAGCTTTCAAAAAAATAAGATCAATGTACTTTTGCACTTTTGTTGTAAGGTCACAAGACTTAATAAAATTGACCGATTTTACCAATATGATCATTTAATGCGGTGCCCAACTGTCTTTTAGAGCAGGATAAGGTGCTGCTGGGCCAAACCAACTGACTGTTGCTGTCTGTAATTTTAGGTGTGGGACTATGAGGCAGGAGACTTTGAGCGAACCCTGAAGGGCCACACAGACTCTGTGCAGGACATCTCCTTTGACCAGACAGGAAAGCTGCTGGCTTCATGTTCAGCTGACATGAGCATCAAACTCTGGGACTTTCAGGGGTTTGAGTGCATTCGAACAATGCATGGTAAGTGATATTTACAGAAATAACAATTGGCTCCATCTAAATTGTAATGTACATCCTGTTTTAGAAATAGTCTAACTGCATCACTGCATTATTCTTGTGTAATGGTGATGATTTTTTAATGGACCCAACAGATATTTGTAATACAGATGTGATTTTTTGAAATCTTAAAGTGTTGTTGATGCTGTTGAACATGTGTTGGTTTGGGTGTTTAGATTATTTCAGACTAGTTAAATCAACTCAACTGTCTACTGTGTCATCCAGGCCACGATCACAATGTGTCGTCTGTAGCCATCATGCCAAATGGTGACCACATAGTGTCTGCCTCCAGAGACAAGACCATCAAGATGTGGGAAGTGGCCACTGGGTAAGTGATGGGGAAGTGAGTGGGAGCCTCGTTTCAACTTTCACTATCACAAGCTCTTAGAACCAGAGAAAGGTGGAATTTTACATCTTGCGCTTTTTTTTGTTTTCAAACTCAAATTTCAAACCCTGGTCTTAACTTTATCACTAGTAGTGACTGCTGACAATTGATTTATGCAAAAACCTGCTGTTGCACAATTTAACTTTAATATAATTCACATTTCCACCCTCAGGTACTGTGTGAAGACCTTCACAGGCCACAGGGAGTGGGTGAGGATGGTGCGTCCCAACCAGGACGGCTCATTGATCGCCAGCTGCTCCAACGACCAGACAGTGCGTGTATGGGTGGTCGCTTCCAAGGAGTGCAAAGCCGAGTTGCGGGAGCATGAGCATGTGGTAGAGTGCATCGCCTGGGCCCCTGACAGTGCTCACCCCACCATCCTGGAGGCCACAGGCTCAGAGGTAAATACAGCTGCTACAGGATCTGACGTTAACCTACAGAGGATGTTTGTCTGGTTCAGCTGAAGGGTTTCCCACTATTGTCTATACCAAACCACATCTTTACACTGAGTTAATTACTGTTTCATAAGACATTAATGCTCTCATTAAATAAAACTGTTGCATAAAATACAGTTGGCACTCTCTCAGTGAGACCTTTTGTGAAGACAGACACCTAATTTGTGCCTGAATTTATCACAAAAGATTAAATGTCATCTGGATTTTTGAGACTTGGCTCACCAGCTTGCACTGATTGGTCATGTTTGTTTTGTGGTGAATAAATTAGTCTGTCTCAAACAACTGGAGATGTGAGAAGACCTCACCGCACATCTTTGTCTTTAGGTTGTGAGATTTTGATGTATAACATTTACACCTGTGTGTATAGAGCGGTCTGCACACATGTCAGTGGTTCAGTGGGGCTGTACTCAGGTACAGTGGTACACTAGGCATGTTGTCATGTTTTCAGTGACAGTGCCTGCATGCTGATATTCAAGTTTAGCGTTAGTATTCTAACATTTGGTAATTAGGCAGAAACATCAAGTACATCTGAGGCTAATGGAAATGTTGTTAGTTTTGTATGTATTTAGTCACGAAGCAAACTGATGTCAGGGAATTGATTGGACCAACATCACCACCCTTAGAGTCATGTCACTGTCATGGCTGAAAATTGAATATTTGCTCTTTTATGTCACTAGTCGATGTTTCTGACATCTTCCCTGTTTCTGTTTTACAGAGCAAGAAGAGTGGAAAGCCTGGCCCCTTCCTTCTCTCTGGATCCAGAGATAAAACCATTAAGATGTGGGATGTCAGCACTGGCATCTGCCTTATGACCCTGGTGAGTGGTGGAAACAATGGTATCTGTGACTGCTTCAGTCTTATTTAGTGAATGAGGTGAGTGGTGGGTAATTAGTCTTGGTTCTTCAGGTGGGACATGACAACTGGGTGCGGGGTGTTGTTTCACCCTGGAGGAAGATTCATAGTGAGCTGTGCTGATGACAAAACCATTAGGATCTGGGACTACAAGAACAAACGCTGCATGAAGACCCTGTGTGCCCATGAACACTTTGTTACCTCTTTGGGTAAGACAGTTATTACTGGAATTCATTTGAATCTCCTGCTCCTCAGATGTCTAACATACACTTGTGCTTATCCTGTGAAAACCCATATTGGTGAACTTGTTTGAATCAGCACACCTGAACAAATGTTTACCTCTTGCAGATTTCCACAAGACTGCTCCCTACGTGGTGACGGGCAGTGTCGATCAGACAGTCAAAGTCTGGGAGTGCCGCTGAGACTGCCTCCATCTCTTGCCCTGTCCTGCTTCCTGCCCCCCCCCAACTCCAAAAGCAGCCCCAAACCCCCACCTGGCCCCCACCCTATCCCTATTCTCTACTACACCCTGTCCCTTCTCTCCCCCTGCACCTCCGCCCTTCTCCGTCTGCCCCTCACCTCCCGCACTCCAAACCATAGTTGACCATGGCGCTTTACCTTCTCCCTGTCCCTTCCCCTGCCTCCCCTCTCCTCCCTTCCTCCCCCTACATCAGTCCAGCCCTATTAAGATGACTATTGTCCTTTTATGTAAATTATTCTGGATGTAGGGTACGCTTAATAAATGTCACGCAATCTCTGACACATAAACACACTCAAAAGATAAGAAGTATTCCTTGCATGGTGAATCAATCAATCAAAAAAATTGTATACTGTTAAATTTGCCGAATTTGCATTTTTGTCATGACTTCCCATCGGGTCAAAGGGTAAATATCCTTGTGTGCTGCCACAGATGGATTCCAGTGAACTGACAGTGCACGAAAACCAATGGCGCCCCTTGTTGAAGGGGTTTAGTTTTCTTTTTTTTTTTTTAGTTTTGTTTTACTCCATGCCTCCATTGTTGTGGTCTGTCACTGCGCAGATGGTGATAGAGAAGACGTGAGGAAAGTGAGTACGAGAGAGAGAATGAGTGGAAGCTGTCCAGGAGGAGATGATAGTAAGTCGAAGAAAAAAACGAAGCAGGATGCTGCTCCCTAGTTGAATCACATGAGGTTCTGTGGTCGAGTGCACGTGTACATGTGTGTATACATGGCGTGAGTGTGTGTGTGTTTGTATATTATGACAGGAGAATCTCTCCACTGTCTCTCTGCTCTGACGGTCAGAGGAGAGAGAGGAGGCAAAGCTTCTCACCCACTGTGTTCATTCATACTACTTCATCTCTTTTAACAAACTTGCTTTCTAGTAGACACTCACAGGACCTTAATGATCCCTAAGCTGCTGAGAGCACAGGCACACACCCCATAGCAAAAGTGTGTTTTACAGAGGAAAAAGTCTGCTCACCTTTTGAGGTTTGTGTGTGTGTATGTCGCCCCAGAGAATCGCCCAGTGCCCTCTTGCTCGCTATCTCTGCCTTGTTAACCCATTGAGGGCTCCCTCACGGGATTTTCATTCTGCTTTCTGTGGTCTCACTGCTCTCTTTACACACACATACACATACACTCACAAATGCACATACACGCACAGTAAAAGTTGTGTATCAATATATCTGGATGTCATTGTTTGCAACATAATGAAATAAAATTCTGTAAATATAAATCATCAATGTGTGTGCTTTCTTTTGAAGGAAGGAGGAGAAATAAGATGAGGAAATCTTCTGGTAGTCAGACAGGATTCACCACCACAAAGTCTCACTCTGAGGTCAGAAACAGCAACACTCCTTCCTGTCCATACCACATAAAAGAGCTGAGGAAACTAAGGCCCTGCTGCATCATTCACTTCTCATGTCATCATGTGTCACCAGCATTGTTTTTTTATTGGTTTTCCCATGAGGGCACCATCTTGTGGTCAATCTAAAAGAACACTCCTCCAGAAGTACAGTACAAGATCAAAAACAAATTTAATGTGTAAAATGATCGGTCTAGTTTTTATATGCAAAACACTTGGCTATAAATGTACAAATGTATACATTTGAAACTATCAGCTCCACAGGAACTAAAGTCCTCTCTTCTAATAGCACTCCAGTGTTTTAAGAAAACTATCAAATACAATTTGGCTTAATCAGGAAAATATCTCTTCAAGACAGCCTGTGGCCCACAAAAGTAAGTGTTCATATTAAAGCAAATCTGGAATCATCAGAGTAAAGTCTTCAGAAAGAAATGGGTCACTAGACAAAACTTTGAAGTCGCTGCTCTGGAAAAAGCAAATATTATTTATGTATAACTATCTGGCTCTGGTGGTGCGCAGTGGTCTCTGAGCATCTCTTGGCAGCTTGAATCTGAACATGGGTCAGTTACTGCCACTGCTGTTACTGATAGAGACAGAAGCCAAACAGATCAGTCTTGACCCAGTAGTTTGGTTGATCAAATTTGAGTTGTGAGATGAGTAGGAGGATGTGGTAGGAAGTCCTAAAGATGTTAAGACAGTACAACAAGCCTTGACGTTTATTCCCCAGGTTCAACATAATAAGTTAAACTGCAGAGACACCAGGAGGCAGCATGAATGCTCCAGCCCCCCCCCCCCCCCTTATTAATTATGTACTGTACCCCAGCCTACCTCTGTGCACATACACACACACCTGCTCGCTCACCCACACAGCAATTACTCTTTCCTCTGTGCTCTGCGGTATCCTGGCAACTGTTACCAGAACAGCAAGCATGTAAGTTAGCGCCACACCTTGCTCGGTCTTGCAGGTCTGTGAGGGTGGAGGAACAGGGAGTGGTGGAGTAAAGCACAAGGGCAGGACGAACGTCAAAAGACAAGATGGTTAAAGCACAAGGTTCATGCAGTAAAAGGACCGTGACAACAGGAATACACACACACACACACACTGAAGTGACACTGGCACGCTAGAAGTATGCACAGGAGTGAGAGGTGGCTTCAGACGACTAAATGAAAGGGTAATAAACCTGTCTCATTCTGAAACTCCTGTTTCTCAGCAGAGGAACTGGAGTAGAAACATTGGCCTACATCCGCTCTCCACCACTCCGCTCTCCATCTCTCATGCCTCGTGCACACTTTTTCCTCGCATGCAAGACGAAAACATCAAAACAGGGCAGAAGACGCTCACTTTGTCATTTACATGCCTTGTCAAGGTCACCCACTTCTCTCCTTTTCTCTGACAAAACCGCTCATACAGATGGATAGCAAAGAAATAAAGTGAAAGGTGCTGCAACAAGGTGTACGTCAGCCATGATCCAGATAAACCAGCTTGATGAGGAAGCATTGAAGAGGCTCCAAGGTCAATGTATACATGAGAGCTGAGTGTCAGATGCAGCTGTATTGATCCTCTCACAAAGAACTGACCAATATTCATAGAGCAGAAAGGCTTTCTTTATTCACACGTGCAGACAAGCACTGGTTTCACATTCAGTAATCACAGACCAGAGCACAGACGGCTGCAGGGGTCTGTGCTAATATATAGGTTTGTGTGTCATCCCAGTATAGCTTACGTGTGTCCCACTATAGCTGACGTGACCAGTGTTCTAATAATCCCTGCAAAGCCTGAGGAGGAGGAGGAAGATGGGGGTGAGGTGTGTTGCAGGATGTGGCGCTCTCTAGTGGTAGCATGTGTTGAGAGATCCCATGTCCCTATAAGGAAAAAAAGCAGCTGCTTCCTCGCACTGTGTTCAAGTGAGCAGTGGGCGCACAGATGTCATGGAAACTATAACAAACCTGAACATTGCATGTCTTAGAGGAAGCAGCAGAGACACACTGCCAAGTTGTTTGTGTTTATCCATGTAGTGAACCTGTGAATATCTGAGGTGTGTACATTTTCAGCTTTTCATGGAAACTTGTGAAAGAAATGGACTAATGGTCATCATGTTGTCATTCTCCGAGACACTACACATCATTTGAGCTTTAAATTCTGTTTGTTATGAGCAGACAGGACTCTTTAAGAAAAGCAAACTAAACAAAAATAACAAATCCAAAGTTTTTAGTTTTGATAAAGCCAACTAAATAAGGTTTTCTCTTTAGTATTTTCACCTCAGGTCTCTGACTCCACGATGGACACGTTCTCTGTTTAAAGTCTCCTGTAGTGCACTGCTTCCTCTTTGTCTCTCTGTAGATCCACTAGTGATGCAGCACTTCTAACTGGGTCAGCCCGTCCCTGCCTCACATCCCTCCCACCTCCTCGGTCTCTCCAAGCCACCCCCCCTTCTCCTCCTCCTTTTCCTCTGTATATGCATACATCCCCATGGACTTTTTTTCAAGCAGCTCATGTGCTTACCATGTGCTGCAGCTCTAGCTTCCCTATTCTCTCCCTCCCCCCTCCTTCTCTGCCTCATTAATTTTCTCTCATGCTTGCTGTCATGGTATCTCAGCCTGTTGCAAAACGACTCCTGTCCCATCACATATACACTCTCACTCACTTGCATTTGCACTTGATTATTGTGAGTTTTAGATTTCTTCAGAGAAACCTGACAAGCTCATAGCTGGATGGTCCAGACAGTAATGGTGTTAGTAGGTTTGTATGTGCAGGCAGAGTGCATGACGTGGCGAAGGCAGCTCTTTTTAACATAAAGCTTCTCTTTGGATTGGCTGAGACTGTCAGACTCTGTGATGTAGTGGAGGATATATACGACTCAGTGGTGTCCAATCAAGGGCTGTTACCATGCAGCCATGCAGACCCGACATACATCCATTTTTATAGAGTACATAGGCAAACACATGACAGTAACATAAACCATTTATTCTAACACTTAAGTGAGATTTATTTGCAGCCTGAGTGAGACACATTGCATCAACCACCACTGATGTTGCATCGCATATTGCATATCACCTGTCATATACAGTTGCAGAACACATATGATAACCAACAAGAGAAGAGGACCTGTACTTGAATACACTATACCATATGGAAAGAAAAAGTGGTTGCACAGTGAAAGAGAAAATCCTTGTGATGCAGTAAAGCGCAAAGATAATTTTTTCAGCGTGTGAGACAGAAAGAGTGGGTGTGAGATGAAAATCTAGAGAGGAGATGCAGATGCATCTGGCAAGAAATAAATAAAATACTATTATGCAAACTTTGTGAGCTAACGTTATTAAGACAATAATGATTACAAAATACCATGCATACCAACAGATTCAGTTTTTTAAGTTTGTAAATTTTTACTGTTACCATTTGTATATATACTGTGCAAATTACCTACATATATATGCGTATCCATGGACAATCCTTAGTATACAGATTTTATAATACCCATCTTATTTATCTACCCACCACTCTATCTACCAGATATATGCTCAAGGTTATAGTCTGATCAGTTTATGATGTAATAGTTGCTCGTGCATCTCAAAGTGTGCTTCAAAAAGACATTATCAGAGATTTCTGTATACAATCCAATAAATTCAATAAAATAGCTTCACTGTAATTATCCCAGTTTAAGTTGTAATAATGGAGTACCTGACAGCAGAATGGACCCTCGTCGCTAGTATTAGTTAAACTTTTGATTTTAGTTTTAATACGATTCAAGCTTTAACGTCAACCTACTAATAATAGTAGCTTCAATTTGGTCAGTCAGCCGCTCCTCCTTAGCACTCACCCACATACACTAGTAAGCCCCGCCCCGTGTCATTTGATTGACAGGTGTGATCTCGAGACAGCAGGGTGGCCAGTCACGCTCTCGCCATGCAAATGAGCCGCGCTCGGGCCGGGCGGGTGCCCATGTGGACCAGCACCATGCCTTGTTGTTCTGAGCACTGATTGGTCCGCTTGCGCCTGATTGGTCTTCATGCGCTGCAGGTCAGCTGCGGTAACGAAAACCTGGATAGAGCGTGACGTCGACGGGACTTCTCTTTTCCGAGGTTTCACAAAAACACTGTAAGCGGAGTTTGATCCCGATGCTTTTAAAGAGATGTTACGATAGTTATAATGTCAGAGCAAGTGAAATTTTGTGGCTTTAGAAGGCTAACGGCTGACGAGACTCATGACCGCGGAAGAGCACGGAGTGATGCGGTCGCCTGGTTTTAGTGGTGCCCGTAGTAACAGGGCGGGGCAGGAATCCGGGAGGGGCGGGTCTTAACGAGAACACGACTCG
The DNA here is from genome assembly GCA_021432705.1 of Caranx ignobilis. Lineage (NCBI taxonomy): Eukaryota > Metazoa > Chordata > Actinopteri > Carangiformes > Carangidae > Caranx > Caranx ignobilis. The sequence continues at coordinate 4,953,230 of MU269980.1, forward strand.
CCTTGTTGTGTGTATTCCAGTGCTCGCATCGCCATCTTGTTGCAATCCTATTTTTTACGTATGCGAGGATCTACTTTCCGTTCGGCCGGATTAAACACTGCCCTTCTGCTTTCAGGAGGAACACAGGGGACGATAAGATCGGGCCTGCGGGTGTGAACCGTGCACACGGCGCTTCCTAGCGGGACACTACCTACCCCTCGGTCTTTTTCCTCTTTCCGTCCCGGGCCACCGGGTTGCCTGTCGTGAGGGTTTACGCGCAATGAGCATCGATACACTTTTGGAGGCGGCCAGATACCTGGAATGGCAAGCCCAGCAACAACAGATCACACGTGGTAAGTTAAACAGCAAACTGCTGCATCGTGCCGCCTGCACATGACGCCAAATTCTGTGTGCGCAAACTAACACTGCCTTTGAGGCACTGTATCCCATTTACTATCAACGAACTGAGTTTGCAGTTTCAACTGACCCGCCTATGGGGGACGGAAGCGTTTGTAGTTTTTGTTTATCGCCCTGGGTTCATGCCAATAAAAGAGTCGACTCACAAGCAAACTATCGGCATTTCCTGAGTGGATAATTGTTACACACATTTGTCTTCTTAATGCGGAAACGGTCAAAGTTGTTTTTCCGAACTACTTTGCGCGCTCACGGCGTGTGTGTGTGACAGTTTAGACACTAGTGACTCACCGTAGGCGCGTGTGTGTGTAAGTATGTGCATGTGAGTGTATGTATGTGTGTGTGTGTGTGTGTGTTAGGAAGTCCTTCGCTGTCTATCAGAACATTAAGTCTATTTATGTGTTGTATCTTTTATTGTGAGGCAACTGAATGTCAAATGTGCACTTTATTTTGAGATTCAAATTCATTTGCTGAAAATGAAAATAAAAAACGTTAGTCAGTGAGTGGGGCCTGGTATTTTCTGCGGACTTTGTTAGATATCTGTTATAAAAGATCCCTCACTGAGTCGATTTGCCCCAGTTTTTGCCCGTCGAGCACCAGCAGGGCGGTGGCGAGCAGTGGCTGCTCTTTACATAATACCCTGACATAGCTCAGCTATCTTATGACACACACTGGGGCGGGCACTCACGCGCTCACCCTGTTCCATTTGTATATCCGCGCGCGAGCAAGTGAAACCTTACGTCCGATATAATGTAATATAATTTCTCATTAATTCGAAAGCGATGAGCTGTCAATCGACATAATGATCAGTGACTCGGTGAAAGGGGGCAGGGGGCCGCTTTTTGTGTTTCTACCCTCTGATGACGTGTCAGACAAATCACCCCCCTCCATCTCCCTCCCTGCCTGCATACTTACCCTACCGCGTGCTATGATCCGCCCACAGCGACCACGTGCACACTGCCCCCCTCCTCCCCTAGAAACACACCTACGCGCGCACACACACACTCATGCATAGACGTACAAACACCCCTCGTCCCCGCCCTTCCCATTCAGCCCACTGACAGTGGCGGGTTAGAGAGAGAAAGGGGGGTAAGTAGGGCAAACCTCCCTGCTCACCCCCACCCAAACCCAGCCTCTCTCAATGCAGAAGTTATGTAATTTATGTTAGCGTGCATTTGACAATCTGGGCCATGGTGTTTGTGTGTGGATTGTACTATATGAGCAAGGGGGAAAAACAATATATAAGTGAACTCTCTGTTGATATTATTTTTGCTTCTGCTTTTTGGACTTTACCCCTTTTTGTGCTTCACAAGCACAAAGAAAAGGCACAGTGTGTTCAGATTTTTTCAACTGCATTTTGTTCCTATTGCTCCTACATGACATCAGTGCAGCTTAGAAACTAGGGCCTAGCAATGTGGGTTTACTGTCATAGGTGAATTGATTAATCGAAAAAAAAGAGAGGAAATTCTACAGTCGATGTTCTTGAAGTAGTATCACTATGTTGTAACATTAAACTTATTTCCAAAGCAATGGATGGTGTTCCTGTGCTCCATGTTACTAGAGAGCAAACTGATAATAAGTGTCAAGTAGAAACTGATAACTATTTGAGCTCATTTGACTTATAACTGTCTCTGATTGATTGAGATTCTTTGTGTGTTCAAAAATGATGTGGTCAGTTTTATGCCATAGAATAGAGGCTTGTTCTCACCGTGGATAATCAAAAACACTCTGAGTTGTGTTTTTTTTGTTTTTCATTTTTCTCACCACCAATAGAGATCATCTATGAATGAGACCCGTAGCAGATGTCAGTCATTTTTGATTATGATTAGTTACATTATATTAGTCTTAGACACGGCTGGCATGTGGTTTTGTTTTGGTGGCCTGTTGCCTGCCGGCACACAGTCCCTTTGTCAGCCGCAGTCCTGACCACTGGCGATCAGTAACTCGAAGTATCCAATCTTCTGATCACACTGGGGCATCCCCACTTCAAACCAAGCATGGCACACAAAACGGAGCTGTCTGTAGCCTGTTTCTCACTGCTCAGCAGGAGCTCATAGGAGATACATGAATAATTGAGGAAAACATTGTAACTGCCAGGTATCATTATTAACACTGATGGAGTTATTGCCAGATCTGGCAAAAATAGTACAATTTTGAAAAGTGCAGTGCCATAGTTTTGTCATGCACATCAATATGATGACAGTATCCAGGCCTTCTCCAGTATCCAGGTGAAGTGTTGCTCCACGTGAGCTGAAATAGCATCATCAGAGGTTTTGTGGTGTCATGTATAGGGTGAATGTCAGTGAATACGTAGCTAGATGTGTTGGCATGTGGTGTTTCTTGTTTTGTTCTATAATGGTAGTGATGTTTGAGCTGCATGTTGGCGTTGGGGCAGCTTTGAGGAATCCCTGGGAACTTCTGTTTCGAATGTTGCTGTTTCCATGGTAACCGAGGGCTTTCCGTATCGCTTTGAGTCTAGTCCGCCTGCTACGGTGTGCAACACTGCACTACTCACTCATCATTACGTGTGTGTATTTGCTTGTGTGTAGGCCTCTGCATGCTCACAATGTGGGAACACCCCTGTCATCTGGTGGCATTATTACTGTTATTTACCTTTCTTGGCCCATTTTTCATTTGACGCACAACAATACTTCAGATATGTGTTGTTATGGTGCCAGGTCTCGTTGACCGAGTGGCTCCTTGACAACCGTCCTTTGGTCAGACGGCTATGACGTAGCCCACGGGCAGAAGCATGCTCAGTGTTGGATCGGTCCAATCACAGGGCAGACAGAGGAGGAGGAGGGGGGGGGTTCTCTCCACCAAGGAAAGAGATGCAGACACAATTTCTGAAATTCTTTACTCCCCCTCCCCACTGTCTGATTCCCCGATGACATCACTTTTTCTGTGTATTGGTGTGCATATACTGAGATTTTCATTGCACAGTGATATCCACTCTAGCACAACAATGGGCCAGCTAAGATTACCTGAGAAGGGCATCAGTCAGTTGCTGGATGAAGGTCAATAAATCACTAGTAAATGATGATTCAAACAGACTGTAGAGCATTCTTGACATTTTGTATGTATGTGTGTCATCATATACATACTGCATGTAGCGCCTTTGATGCAGCTTAGAAATTTACAGTAAGGAAAGTAAATGGATGCATCTCATGAAAACCAAAAAGGAATGCAGAGTATGTCAGAGTAAAAATAGAAATGCAACAGTACAGAAACAATTAGTTAATCAGAAAAAGGAATAATTAGCATGCTGTCCAAAGTTGTGTTTTTCTCCTCTTAAGGTCACTGCTAACCTCTGTTGTTCTACCTTCTTCTCATCTGATATCTGCTCTCTGCTTTCTCACAGAGGAAGAGCAGTGCAAAGAGAAGGAGCTCATCAGGGAGACGGAGTCGAGGCGTGTGGAACTTGTGACCTCGCCATCTCAGCCAGTGAGAGCCAACCACGTCACTTGGGGCGATGACACTCACCGTCAACAGCCACACCACCCTCCTGCCCCTCCGCCCCCCTCTCTTCCACCTCCTCAAGTCCCCATCGCCGTCATCCCAATGGTTCCAGTTGTTACTGCAACACCCTCGGTCCCACCCCTTCCACTTCCAACGCCAATTGCCGCGGCTGCGACATCCCTCAACAGCTCCCCACCAGCCAAGAACGCTTCCTCCCCCCCGCAGCAGCCGGCCTCCCGTCACCTGTTGTGCGCCCCCCAGATGAAAGTAGAGACTGGTCAGCAGGTGATTGGTGCAAAGCCCAACCAATCACAGCCTCAGGTTCAGATTCAGTACCCAACTTCCATCAGCACCAATGGTTCTGGCTCTCAACATGCACTGGTTCCCCATCAAGCTCCACCCACATCTCAGCCACGGCCAAATGGAGTGACAATGGAGGACATGAGGGGGATGGAGGGGAAGAGGAGACCAGGAGGGTCAGTTTGTGTGTGTGTGTGTGTGTTTGTCAAAGCTGAAACAAAAGTGTAACTGGGTTTATGGTTTGGTTTGATCATTGATTTTTGTGTTTGCAGAGCGGGGACCAGAGAAGTGCACAACAAACTGGAGAAGAACAGGTTAGTCAGAACTTGAAATTGCACCTCCTCATTGCTGCAGTTGATGTGACCTCAACAGGAATTACAGCAGACACCCATGTTTTTGTCAGCTAGACCACCACATGAACACATGTTTGTGTTATGAAAGAGTTTCGTAGGTCAGCCCAAAGGTCAAGAGATTCCCTCAGCCTATAGTGAACCATGAAATCCTTCTCAAAACATGCAAAATTAGTTATAGATTCTCTTTGATGTCAACAACCTCTTGAGCAAATGATTGACTTGCCAATAGATGGTGACTTTTCCAAAACATTTAGCTAATGACAACCAAATCTCGTTTTGGCTCTTGGCACCTTCAGGCGAGCACACCTCAAAGAGTGTTTTGAGACACTGAAGAAGAACGTTCCAAATGTTGACGAGAAGAAAACTTCCAACCTCAGCGTTCTCCGCAGTGCTTTGCGTTACATACAGGTAAGATGGGTTTCAGTAAGCTTTTATGTATAGGTGTTATCCAACACAGTCACTTGGTTCCTGTCATCTTGTTTCATCCTTCTCCAGCTATGGAAAGAGCATGTTTTGTTGGCCACAAGCTGTTCTTATTGTGTTAGTCTCTTGTGACCATGACAAGGCATCTGCTGCTGAATCAGCCCATAAGACAGTGGTGTATAAATCAGATTTTCCCCCTGATTTTACACGACACATTAAGTGTTTTTTATAACATACATGGAGTTAACTTTTGTGAAACGTTAGTTTGCATTTGAAACACCTCACTTAGATTCTTATCCAGCGAGCGGTGTTGTGTAACATCATCCTGTGGTCATAAAGTGACACACAATATAAGGTAGTAAGCTGTCCTGAGAGATAGATAACTTGAAAAGTTCAAGGAGTAATCTGATCGTAGGGAAGGACTTGGCACATTGTACTTGCATAGAAAATACGAACATATAATGGGGCGGGGGGTGTACAGGAGGGAACTGTTTAGCCTGAAGTGAGTTCTCAGTATACAAAAGTAGACAAGGGAGGATTTCTGCATGGTGGCAGAAACAATTTGCAGCCCGGAGCAAGATGCAGCAGCTCTTTTTTCACTGGAGCAGGACTGTCATGATTTTGAGGTGGATGGTGTATGCTGTGGAGAGTCAGCAGAAGGAGATAAATTAGGCCATGAGATGGAAGAATGTGCAAAAACAAGGCTGCCTGTAAGATGTTGGACCAGCCTTCAGGGAGCTCCACCAGAGGGATTCGAGGCACAGTCTTTGACAAGAGATGATGATGGTGGGTTTGATATGAGGCAGGGCAAAGCTGCTGCTGGGGAAATCACACAGCACAGCTTACTGGAAGTGTTCATCCTTCAGAAATAAATGTGACGAAGGCAGGTCGTCCCATTCTCCATCCACAAAACCTAATACTGTGACAAACAGGTAGTTACTAAAAGGGTCTAGTTTTTTATATATTATATTTATTATATATATATATTTATATATATATATCTTGGGTGTTGTACCAAACGAACATATTTAACCTCTCTGAGAATATGATTTGGTGGCTCTGTCTCTGTGGAACACTTAAGGCGCTTACAATGTTGAGACACATTTTACCTTTATCAAAAAAAAATTGCAGCTCCCGTCATTTAGATAGATAAATTATGATTTTCAGTGAAATTGCGCTAAATTGTTCAGCCCTACTCCATTTTAAACTGATTTGGCTGTTTCCTTGTTGTTGTTTAATCATGTTGAATAGCAAACAGAAGATAACTTAAGTTTTACCAAGGATAAATCAAAAATAAATAAACCAATTGTGCAGTTTATGAGATTAGACAAAGCTTGATTGTTAAATATCTAGTGTCAGGTTGTTGTTGTTGTTTTGTTTTTTTTTTTTTTTTTTGAGTGAAAAAAAAAACCCCCACACACAGGGCATTGTTTTAACAGATATCGTCATTCAGAAACAAATAAAAACAACTATTCATGGCATAGATTCGATTTAGGGACTTGAGAGGATTTGGACTTGATAAAATGCTATTGAACCTCATGTTAGTCTCTCAAATTAAATTTTCAGAATAAAATACCCTTTTATATTTGGGGCAATGCAGTAATTAATAGGTTTTATTCTAGTTGAACCCCCCCACCCCACCCCACCCCTCCTTTTCTCTCTCGCTGCCTCTCCTCAGGTAAACCTGTAAACCTCAGTCCCTCTTCCTCTCCCTGAGCCATGTGACATCTGAGCACATGGCTAGTGCGAGCCCGATGACGTCACCGTAGCTCACCCACTCCGATCTGCTTTGCACCCTCAGACTGCAGAGGGAGGGAGGGAGGGGGGGGAGTCAGTGACAGGTACCGGGTACACTAACAGTGCAGGGTAGCAGCATCAAAAGCAAAACCACAGAGGTTTTAACAGTGGGCAAGATGTATCAGGTTCCCTTTGTCTTTTACCCTCTGGCTGTTTCGCCCTTTTCTTCCCTCCATCTCGCCCTCATGTCGCACTGTTGTCTCTCGCCTTCAGAACACTTGGTAACCATAGCAACAGGTGGCAGGTGGCCAGGACACTGTAGTTGGTCTGTTTCCTCCATATTTGTCTGCATGGGAGAGTGTGAATGAGTGTGTGTGCGATGCAAAGCCTGCACCAATCAAATCCGTGTTATTTTGGTCTTTTTGTCGATGGTTAAGGAGCCGTGAGCTCTGAGGGCTTCAGGCTTTTCCAGCACTCCTGTTGCAGATGCAGATCTCTGGTTTACTCAGAGGCATCTACAATTAGGGCACAGATACCTGACAGACCAAACATCATCACCTTCCACTCATTTCCACCTTTTTTACAGTAAGGAGCACATTTTAAAATGGGAAGAATAGAGGAGGCATAGATGAGGCAGATGAGGAGGAGGAGGGGAATAGGGGGAAGGGTGTCCAAGGAGCAATGGTTGGGGGAGTAGAAGGAGAGGGAGTGTGGCACGGAAGTGTACAGGAGGAGGAAGAGAAGAGGGGGAGGGGTTGGGAGTGATCTGAAGGACCCTGTTGGCACACGTCCAGCCACATCACTCCTTATATGTAATTAGGGCCACGGGGCAATGCACCGAGGCACTGGCCCTACAGCTATAAAATAGCTGAAGGGCCAGTGCCTCGGGGCAAAGCCCCGAGGCACTATTGTTATACTGCGTGTTTTTTCTTCTTCTTCTTCTTATTTTTCATCTTCCTCCAAAATTTCGGCACTTAACTCGTCCTACAGCTTGAGGAGTTGTAGGACAAATTATATATCAAAACGTGTGGTTCGATCGGGATCGGTGTGCTATTACTTTTCTCTACGAAATATGAATTTTCGCGACGTAAGTCGCGAAAAACTTTGAAAAATTCTCCATAGGAATGAATGGAACGGGCGAAAAAAAATGATCGAAAAAGAAAAATCATTGGAGTTTTCCAAATGTCTACTGCTCAGGCATACTTTCACCTAGAGACTTCATTCAAACTTTAAACTGTAGACACAAGTCCTGTGTGTTGGTGTATTAGTCCACGTTTTGATAGGTCATATAGTTTTTGATCAATCACTGTTTAATGACCATGATCAGTTTTGGAGAAATTTTGAGTTTATAATGGGTGTGTATTGCACGGAATGTTCGTGTTAGAGTGGGTGACATCATCAGCTAGAGTGGGAGAAGTTGTCTGAAATTGTCTGAAACTTTTCTCTTTCTCTCGTCCTCCCGGCCACAAATTACACTCTACACACATGATTTTTTCCACAGTTGTAGACAAACTTGTTCTGTTTCTGACAATGTGCTCATCAAAGCAGAGAGACTTACAGAATTTAAATTCTGAGCCTCTCAGTGCGGTCACGTCTCTCTCTGCTCCTCATTGACTCTAATACAAAGATTTTCTGAGAGAAGCAGAAGGGACCCCTGTTTGAAACTCGCCCGCATCTCTAAAATATTTACTGTAGAAACACCAAAAGCATATCAAAGTGTTCAGGAAATCCTTACGCCGCCCAGGATCTGCTTTTTTTTCTGATAGGAGCTACCGTTTTGTCGGTGTAAGCCCAAATGTGGGACCAGCGCAGAGGGAGAAAATCGCCTTTTTCTCCACGTTTCTGTCTCTCTCTGGCTAGGGTGGCTCTGTCGTCATTGGCAACCACCAGTTGGTTACAGGTGGAGCTCGTTAAGATCAGACTGACACATGCAGCTCGTTATAGATCTGAGTATCAAGTCAGCCACACGCACACAGACACATACACACACAGACCTATCTATCTATCTATCTATCTGTCTATCTATCTATCTATCTATCTATCTATCTATCTATCTATCTATCTCTTTCTTACAATGTTCTTCTGTCAGTTTCCAATGTATTTGAGTAGACTTAAATTTTTTCCCCAGTGTATTGCAGCAGACTTCAGCTCTTCAAATTATTACACTTAAATTTACAATTTTTACTACATGTTATTCTGGCTCTTTAATTAACACACACTCACTAACACACACACACACACACACACTAACACACACCCCACAGGTAACTTAATGCCATTACAGTTACAGGTACACACACACACACACATACACACACATGCGCGCGTATGCGCGCACTCCTCTCTCACTCTCTCTCTCTCTCTCACACACACACCACAGGTAACTTCATGTGATTACAGTTACACAAACACACAGGTGACTTAATGTGATTATGGCTCCTCAATATCAGTGCTCAGTACATGATGATGATGTGTCTGTCTGATTAGTTTGGTGGTGGGTTTGATTCCCATGTTGACAGAGATGGTACCCCCGGCAGTAGCCCCCCGTGGCCCTTTCAAAATTTCCAGAGGGAATTTCTAGTTACCCTTATGCTTCACCCAATTGGATCGCTCCTTATGTTTTTTTTCCTCCTTTCTTTTTTTCTTTTTTTTTTTTTTTTTTTTTTTTTACAAACTGGTGCACACGCAACCAAATCCTGGTGGATGGAGTTACCTAGGAAACGGCTATGGGTGGCAGCTGTTTCCTTGGTGATTTGCTGCAGGACTAATGGTGTCTGGGTTTGTATGGGAAGACCTTGAAATGATGTTCATGGACACACATGCGCACTTACATAGACAGGTGTTGGCCAGCCATTCATTGGCTGTGTGACTGTATGTGTGTCAGTAGTGTCATGCTTTGTCTCCAGTATATCCAGTGAGGGCGCAAATGCACCAGACATATAATAGAAGATAAGAAAAAACAGACATGAATCAGCTGGAATAACACCCAGTAAAGACAGTATTATTAACACAAAGCTCTCAGAGCATACTTTTATTAATGGTCCCAAATCCTGTGCTGTCAAATTAATAATAGAGTTTGATTTCCAAAAGTCCTTTCTTCACTGCAGACTTCTAAAACGTGCCCATACAATTACTGGAAAAGGCTCTCTGTGGAAGCACATGGGTGGGGGGGGGTGATGGATGAGAGGCGTTGAGCTGTTATGGTAGAGTTCACCAGGTCTGGGGTGTTAGCCGTTGTTGAAAGAGAGCTGTGAATTTGGACGGGAGTGCCGAGGAGAGTGGGCTCGCGTGTGAGGCCGTCACGTGCCTGCAGAGTAAACAGCTTTGCTCACTGAAGTGAGTGTCCTGTAGTAGGATCATGTGTCCCCATGTGCTCATGTTCTGTCCTCTCGCTTCTGTTTCCATCTTGATTTTCTCCAGCAGGTTGAGCCGTTAGCACAGGAAACTGTTTGCCGCTTCGTCTGTCATTTCTTCTCCAGAACTAAGGTCGACTGTTGAACAAGCGAGCTGGATATCAGTTTCCAGTAATTTGTGAAATTAACCAGAAAAAATCTACCAGTTTTTGATTAGTTTCTTTTTCTTTTTTTTTTTTAACATAATCCCTTGGCTTCTTCCTGCCTCTCCTCCCCATCCCTTGCCCTCTTTTTACCCACCCCTTTTCCTTCTGTACCTCCGCCTCTCCCTCTTTCCCTTCTCTCCCTCATTCCTCCCTAGTAATCTGTGTTAATGTCCTTAGCCTGTCGTACTGTTTGGTGTTCATGCGTCAGCTGACCCACACAGAAACTGGGTCACAGATATAGCGTGGTTAGGTAAAGTTTTCTCTTTTGTCTCCTGCTATGTTTTTCTTTGCCTGTAAATCTGCTGACACAAATGCTGTTAACTTCTCTGCAGACCACATCCAAGTAGTCAATAATCAATAATCAGTTGTACCTGACTAATCCCGTGACACCACAGTTGTTGTGGTGATGAGGATGAATTTGGTTCACATCCACTCTGACCCTGTTCTCTGAAAAACAAGCATGTTATCCAGGAAATGGGAGGAGCTCAGGCAGATGACAGACAAAAGCAGTGTAAACACGCCTGCATTTGCATGCATGCCTTCCTGCTGGTGTATGAATCTGGGATAACAAGGAGGGCATATTGTTTCAGGATTGTGCAAGCTGGGAGGAAAGTGGGAAGGGCCGAGACTCCACAGAGGAAAAATGAATCCCCTTTTCTTTTGCAATGCCAGCTCCTTGCACTGCAGCTATTTAAAACTATAAGTGTGTTCTCTCATTGTGGGCTGGGTCTTGATTTACAAGAGACAGAACTAGGCTGTCACTTCAGTCCCCCTTGTTTTTTGTCTAAGTATACTTTATTACCCAATTTCCCTGTTTTATGATCTGAACCTAATTGCCTTGTTAAATAGCTTTTGCTTCCTTTAATACAAATTCAACACTTCCTCCATCTGATTCATATTAAAGGGTTTCCTGAAGTGGTGAAGTTTTTTTAACAGCAGGTTAACAACACAGCAGCATCAATCAGAACTAATGAAGCGGGTAAACACAGTATTTTATGTTAACACGGCTGAGTTTGGAGTCACTGTTTTGTAATGGTGCTGTTCTTATATAGTTCACAATGGATCACATTATCAATAGTTTTTACACATTTGTTTTCCAGCCTTTGTCTATGAGTGTAGTCTTTATTTGAGGATGTGCACATTCTCTTAGTTCTACCATGATTGTGTCGAAGAGGCTAGCAGGGTTTTCATCTTCTCTTCCTCTCTGCTGTCTGTGTCTCCCCCCAAAGACTCTGAAGCGCAAGGAGAAGGAGTACGAGCACGAGATGGAGCGTTTGGCCAGAGAGAAGATCGCCACGCAGCAGCGGCTGGCAGAGCTGAAAAACGAGCTCAGCCAGTGCATGGACGTCATGGAGATTGACAGAGTCCTCCGACAGACCATCCAGCCAGAGGATGACCAGGCCTCCACGTCCACAGCCTCAGGTACAGGGATGACATGCTACAACTGGCGGGCCGACACTATATTTAGCCTTTGACCTGATGGGTTTATACAGAGCTGACCACACAAGGTGCAATGGTAGATGAAGCTTTTTATGGCATGGCAGGCACAGGAGAGTATGGACTGGTGTTATATAGTAGAGTACATGCACTAAAACAGTGTATCACGACTGACTGTTTTCTTCTCTGGTCTACAGAAGGAGAAGACAACTTTGAACAGGACATGGACGAGGATGTCCCGGCTCCTCCTGCTCCCACATCTCTGCCCAAACTGACTCCTCCCATCTTACAAGCCCAGCCACTGCTCACCCCTCACCTGTCTATCCAGCACACTGCCCTGCCTCTCTCTGGAGTCCTGACCACCTCCTCCCCCTCTGCTCCCCCTCCTCCACAAGCCATTGCCCCCGCTCCGGCCCCAGGTCCGCCCCCTCCGCCACCGGCTCATCCCATTCAGCCCCCAGCAGTGCAGGTCCAGCCCACCGTCATCGCTCACGCTGCCGTCTCCCACCCGTCAGTGATCCAAGCTGTCAACCATGCTCTGCCAGCCAATCACAAGCACCTAACACACATTGCCCCCTCACCAGGTCCCAATTCCTCCACCCCACAGCCAATCACGGCAGCTCCAGCGGGCACCGCCGCTCATCAGCCGCTAGCCGCCCAGCCCATCGGACACATCACCGTCCACCCCGTGGCTCACCTGGGAGCCCCCCTGCCATCCCACCTCCCGACTCTTTACCCCCAGGGCGTGTCTGTCTCCCAGCCCACCATGGTGGGCCACATCACCCACACCTTCACCCACCACACCCTGCCGCACGTCCAGGCTAATCCTCAAGCTAACACTAATGGAGCCCAGGTGAACAGCGCAACTGTGGTCAGCCAGGGGAGCCCATCGCTAGGGAAACCCACAGCAGTCTTGGCCCCCCACCCCCAGCTAGTGGGACAGGCTGCCGTCCTCAACCCTGTCACCATGGTTACAGTCCCAACCTTTCCTGTCAGCACACTCAAACTGGCCTGAAAGAGTTAAAAAAAAAAAAAAAAAAAAAGAGATGGGACAGGTGGAAGGAGAGAAAGATTCAGAACTTCTGGCTGAGTTTTCACACTCCTATCAATAATCAATAGCAGAGAATCTCTGACAGACATGAAAATTTACAAAAAAAACAAGTGTTTTTTGGACAACGTGTGACAAATATCCACAGAGATATTTCGGTCACAGCTCTGTTAGTTTGTGAGCAACAAGATTAAAACAGAGTGAGTGGGTCAGGCCCATCTTTGTGAAAATAAGACTGTGACATTTGTCTCCGCTGCAAAGACAGGAACTCTGTTTTACCTTCCCTCCTTGCCTTCTTCTCTCCTTCCTTCCCCTCTCTCCTTTTACAACCAGAAGCACTAACATAATAAGCTCAGTTCACACTCAGGCATCAAGGATTTACCTTAACTATTCATTCACCCACCGAGGGAAAACGCATGAGAGAGAGAGAGTCGTTTGTCGTTAGGCTGTTGTCATGGTGATACAGTATATGCCCATTTTGTATTCATGTTCACAATGTCATGTGGGGCATTGTGGTGGAATAATGTCACTGATGTGTTTGAGAGCAGGAAGAGGCATCTCACTAATCCTAATAAATTACACAGGGTTTTGATCAAGTGTGAAGCAGAGACCATGTTACACACTCAGCTAAAGCACTGAGGCAAAATGACACAGCTGCTTGTGTCTTTTAGGTCCACGAACTGTAAAGTTCCTCATTTATATTGCTTCACTTGTTTTTTTGTTGGGTTTTTTTGCTTTTTGCCTAAATCTGTCCTCCTTTGTCTTCCCCTGAGTGAAGCTTCAGCTCACAGCTTTTTATTTGGTACCAAACAGCATCCAAATAATTAAAGAAAAAAAAAACAGAATAGATGGGAACAGATAGAAATTAGAGCCAGTCTAAAGTCTTAAAAAAAGACACATGGTATGTGATTTTCTGAATTAGTTGTCCATGTGACTAAAAGACAAAAATTAGAGTATAGATTTGTTTGCTAAACATATAGTAGCATGTGCTAGGCTTGACTTGCAGGGGTTAATGTGAACAGACAGTGTGACCTTTGCCTGTTGCACAGACATTAGATTTCACTGTAGGAAACCACCAAGTTGAAGTGGAAAACCAAGTTGGGATTAGGAGCTGGCACAAAAGGATTTCCAATATTTTTCTTTGAAAAAGTCAGAAAATGTCATGCAGCTGGTTCAAACTCTTTAGGATGGTGATCTCTACTTTCACATTTTCCCATAGTGGAAAAACTTGGTCAGAAATCACAATCAAGCTGTTCTCAAAGGCCTTTGAAAGAAAAGTGGTCATGTTAAAGGCTGGAACAGACATACCTGTTACTCTCTGCAGTGTTTACATCACGCTCCACATGTTTTCAGACCTGTTCCAGACTCTCAGTGTGAAGTGCACACACTGTCAGCCTATAATAAATGCCTCAAATGTATTCAGTGAAGTTGATTCCAAAGATGACCTGTGAACAGCCGCTGATGGTGACTGCTCTCAAACAGTCAGTGACAGGTTTCCTTGTGTCGCTATCATGGGTGATGTTCTCTCAACATGCTGTAGGGCAATGCAGGGTTTCATGCTCTTCACTCTGATGCAACAACTCCCTCTGCTGCCTCATCCCGGACTCTATACCTGTGTTACTCACACAGCTCTTAGGGCACAACACAAACTTCCTGCACAGGCTCTTAAAGTCTGGAAGAAGCAATGAAAATGAATAAAGTCACACTGCTGACCCAGAAAAGCTAGTAAGATGGACATTAGTTACATGTATTAAAACAGATCAACTTTAAGGTCATATAAAGTTTGGATATGGTACAATATAAAAAGGCAGGATGAAACCGTTCATCTGGAAAATCAATTTCAAATTCCTCCGATTTCAAAATGGAAAATGTGTTGTTGCCCACTTTCCTTTGTGTGTGTCTTTTGTGTGTCTGTGTTTGTGTGCATACTCAGACAGTTCATGGCCTCACAGCCTTCTTGCCAGCCTATACATGTCTCACCATGAAATCTCCCATCAGTACATGTGTATGTAGTCAGTGTTGTGTGGATCTGCTCCTTGCCTCTTCTGCTGTTTCTCTGTTATGTCTGTATATGTGACTGTATCCAATATGTTTTATATTCTGTACTATAGTTAATCCTACTGTACCTGTAGCATGGCTCTGTTTCCTTTTTTTTTGTTTTTTTGTTTTTTTTTATTTGGTCATATTGCCCTGTGCATGACTGTGTGTGTGTGTGTGTGTGTGTGTGTGTGTGTGTGTGTGTGTGTGTGTGTGTGTGTGTGGTAAGCAAGCTATTTTTTACACTGAGGTGATTTATGGTATGAGCCTGTTAGGGTGCTATCGTGTGTGCCTATACTCAGTTTTCCTGAACACTGTGACAACTCTGGCAAAACACGTACACACTGAGCGAATGGAAGAGACAAAGATTTACTGTCATTTCTTTTGTTTTTGTGTTTTCTTTTTTTATGTTTTTAAGTTTTCCATTTTGTGAGTCAGACTGAGACATGGAGTGGAAAAGGTTAAAAAACAAAAAAAAGTTGTTGCTCTTTTCTTGGTAACATAATAATGTCTAATATTCAAATTTGAGTTTTGTAATATTTGTACGTATGTATGAAAGTTTTGTAAATTTGTGATTGTATGCACGTTTTTGGCATATGAGTGTACGTATCTTACAATTTTAAAATGCTTGTTTCTTTTGGGTTTTGTTTTTGCATGTAGATTGCTGTTTAGTTTCTTTTTGTTCAAATGTTTTGTTTTTATGTTTATTTCTGGGACCATGTACAATACTGTATAACGTGGGCAGGATCTTGGACCTCATGCTACATTGATATTATATATGAATATAAAAAACACGTTTTCCCTATGGAGAAAGTTTTAAGTTATATATCGCCTGTACACTTTGGGCTGCCTTTTAGATCTAACTGTCCACTGTTTAAGATAACAATGATGATGATAATGGATAAAACATATTAATGATGAAGAATTATGCTGATGAAATAATAAATATTCTTAATAAATCTTATTACATTTACAGCACACCTTGCTCCTGTGTTTAATGGTCTTGTGTAAAAATACACACTGCTGTTGAAAAGCCTTTATTTTTTTACTTTCTTCTTACAAAACAGCAAAATTAAATATTGAAAATACAAAAGGACAAAAGGTAATGAAACACTTTACATAGTTAAAACCCAACATCCCTACAATGACCCCTAGATGGCAGTGTTACATCATCATCAATGTTGCTATTAAGACATCCTAAATTACATAAATAAAACAAACACAAATGTGATTAATTGTGGCAGCACCTCTGTCCTCAGGTGAAGTGAGTTGTACCTGAGTCAATCCACCAGTGAGCCAGTGTGACCTGCTGAAGTGCTCTTGAACACAACACTGAGCCTGTGGCTGCCTAAGGTTGCACCATGCCTCTCCTGCTGCACATGCATGTACAAAAGAACATGTACATGAACATGAGGAGTTTGTGTGACAGTCTGTTGTTGACTTGTATGACAGATCTTGGATCAGCCAGTCAGCTTGTTTGATGCTCAGGATCGTGTTTGCTCTCTGTGGATTAATGAGTTACTCTGATTAGATTTGACAATTTATCAAGAGTTGTAGTCATGGAAACAAACCTGCAAAAGTAAAGCTGTCTGACATCGAGTTGGATGAGGATTTCTAATTTTTAGATTCAAGTGTATCTTAAGAGTGCTGAGTGTTGATATAATCATGGTATCATGAGAACATGCAGCTTTCCAACAGTTGGTGTATGGAACTGCACTCAGCCATTCATGTGAGTGTGAGATAACTTCATCCGGGATGAACAGATCACTTCTCAAACTTCTTTCAAAGAACCAAATTAGAATTAACAGGATTGCTTTAGCCTGAATTATTTAAGTCGTGTCCCTGGTATACACTGTTGGACTAACCCTCCTCTGTGTGGATCCTCAGAGACGTTGACTTCATGTATCCTCTGAGAACCATGGCTCCAGCCTCAATTACTGTATGTTGTCCTGGGGAATAGCAGGCAGACCAGGGCCAGTGTCATATGGCTCATTTCTTTTCATACAAGTTCCAGTGGTTTTGACATCTGATTTCAGACACAGAGCTGTGTTGCTCCATCTCTGTCTCCTCTCCCAGGGAATTATGGGAGAATCAGCAGCCTCCTTTCTGGCTGTTCTGCATCTGCTCCTGAATCCTCTCCAGCACCTCCTGCATCCTCCTTAGCTACAGAGAGGAATAACAAAACAATGTGAGTGGTGATTAATGTGGTAAGTAAGTTATAAGTGAGTGAATGAATAATTAAAGAAGAGAAGCGTACCTCTTCATCTTTCTCAAAAATGAGTCTCTCCTTCTCGGCGTCAACGATGGCCAGCGGCAGAGGGAAATCCGCCTCGCCTCCGTCTCGATACTTCTCACGCAAGCTAAAGTCAAGATTCACAAGTATGCAGAGAAGATCATGAGTGAGAAGCTCTTACAATATTTTTTATGTGATAATGTCTTTTTAATACTTTGCAGCAATGGACTGTAGCACTGTACCCAAAACAAATTTCCCCCTGAGGGACAATAAAGTTTCCTTCACTCCACTTCTCCACTTCATCTGAGGATATAAGATTATTTGTTTACTAGTTTCCGTCTTTGAATTCTTAAAATGCCATGTGTTTCTCCTCAAATTCACTGTTTTTTTTATCTTGTATTTCAGCGTATAATCGTTTTTGCAGTTTAGCCTTAAATATTTATGGGATTCTCATAAATGAGCATAACTTCACTGAGTCAGTCAACTCACAGTACAGTGACCATGTACTTCCTGCCCCCCACCCACCTGCGTTTCCTCTCCTGCACCACCATGCGCGTCATGTTCTGGATGCACTGTGCTCTGTAGTTCTCGTAATGCGTTTCCCGCGTCACATCTTTCAGGTCCTGCATGTGTGTCCTCACCAGCATGTTCCTCAGCAGCAGGAAGTCAGAGTGGTCCGGGTTCTCCACTGACCGTGCAACAACAACATGAGAACAACATGAGTCATTCTGCTTTTATGTTGTTATCAAACACAACACAAGACTGACAGAACAAACAGAGGCTTAAACCACAGTAAAAGCTAGCTGGAATCAAAGTGAATTAAAATCGAGCAAGATAGATAATATAGTGAATACCTTCTACCACACCCCAGGGGTAGACACGACCCCTGAACTTGCGACCTTTGCTCTCCACTTGCACGTTGCTACCGATGATGGCGAAGGGGATGCTGTCCTGCAGAGAAGAGGAGATACAATGAGCTGTCAGACTGGACGTGGATGAGACGGCACCTTTCCAGCACCAGAAGTGAAGTGCAGAACCTTGAGCAGCTGGTCCTGTCTCTGAAAGTCTTCATCCTCATCCGAATCACACTCGGGGAACTGGTAGATGTTGATCCCAAACTGCTTGATGTCCTCTCTGATCTGGAGCGCAGGGACACATCGGAGGTATATTGTGTGAGAGATCCATGAAAAGACTGAGGCAACATTCACAGTCAGCGGCAGTGTAAATGTGGGAGATTAGGTTTTAAGTTTTATTTCTGGAGCTGGAAAATGTTTCTGATTCACATTGAGTAACTGATCTTTGTTGAGATGGACCTTGTGTCCATCCTGTGGCCTGTGGTGTGGCTGTATGGACAGAGACATTGGCCATTTGGTTTCACTGTTTGGTCCAGTCACAAATATCTTAAGAACTATCAGCCAGATAGTTATTAAAGTTAGAGCAGAAATTCCCATGTCACCACCAGAGGGAGGATCAATGTTACTGGCTTTGGAAATCCCCCGAATTTTCCCCTGAAGTTTCACTTTTGTGGTCTTGAATGAAAGACAACTATTGGTTGGATTGCTAGGGGTTTTGATTCACATATTCATTCATGATGAACCGTAATAACTTTGGTGATTTCCCAACATTTCATCCAGGGCCATCATCAGGTCAACGCTTCAGTTATCCAATAATAAATATCTGCTACTTTAGCAACGGCTGTTCATTAGCAAAAATGATAATATGCTAAATGCTAAACTGGCACATATGTCCAGGAAGGGCAGTTTGTGTGTGTGTGTGTGTGTGTGTGCGCGCACTTATGATCTCGTACCTTCATCTTCTTTCTGCAGACCTCAGCTTGTGTCAGGCTGTCAGCTTTGGCCAGTATGGGGATGATGTTGACTTTCTGATGCAAGGCCTTCATACATTCTACATCTAGAGGTCGAAGACTGATGGGAAGAAAAAAAACAACAACAAACATGTGATTGTGTGTATGTGTGTGAGAACATATGAACACATACAGAAATAAGCCCAACAGATATTGAACAATTTTTCACAGAGCTTGTTGTGGTGCTGTGCTGCGACTTCAGTTTCATGTTGTCATTGTACCCGTGGCCGAATGGAGAGATGAAGTAGAGGCAGCAATGAACTCTGTTGTCCTGGATGTTCCTTCTGTTCAAGCCGCTCTCATCTCTGAAGTACTGTTCAAATTGATGGTCGATGTAGTCTTCTATCTGCTTCCAGCTGATGCAAACACACATGCAACACATGTGAATGAAACAACAACTGTGACATGAGCTATTTCAAAATAAGAGCATGTTTAGTGAGCTTGTGATGCCATGAGTTGCCTTGAGCCTGAAGGAGAACAACGCAGACCTCACCTTTCTGTGTTGTTGACAGCATCTCCGAACCCTGGTGTGTCTATGATGCTGAGTCTCAGTTTGATTCCTTTCTCCTCAATGCTAATGGTGTGTTTCAGGATGTCCACTGTTTGATTAATCCGTTCTGCAGACACACACAACACAGGTGTAATCTAACTGAGGCTATACCGGCAACAGTTTAACACACATCAGAATCAGAGAGTGGCAGCATCACATTTTAGCACCAGAAAAATCTAAAACATAATCTGATTCCAGCTACTCTCCTACTTCATTTAGTAAATCTTAATCTCACCCTCTGCATTAGGAACCCGCCTGTCTTTGTAGAGGTCTGTGAGGAACAAACTGTTGATGAGTGTGGATTTACCAAGGCCAGACTCTCCTGCAGAAGGAAAGAGGGTGACGCAGCGTGAGTAAATTATCACAGCTACTCAGCTACTCCCAGAATGAAGTGAGCACAGTAATGTCTCTAATCCAGACTGATGAAGTATTTCTTAGCATTGGGCCAGTCTGTTGACATCAGCCCTGATGTCACCAGCTGAAACCGTCTCAATGTTGTATATGATGATGACTTGTGTATGTATATGTTTTTTCACATTCGGTCCTGTTACTTCAGTCAAACTGGTAGGAGCTAGCAGGCAGAGGGGACTCACCAGCAACCATGAGTGTGAAAGTGAAACCTTTCTTCACTGTTTTTCTGTGGACCTGATTGGGCAATGTGGCAAAACCCACATACTCCTTGTCCTGATCCTGCAGATAGACAACACAACACAAATATAAAAGATATGTGTTCAAACTGTTTATATTCCTCCATTCATCCACATCTGTGCAGGGTCACGGGAAAACTGTTTATATGTAATGATTTCATAGGTGACCTAAAATTATTAGTATCATAGTAAATACAGTAAAATGATGCAAAACATCTTGTTCATATTTTGGTTCCTACTCTTTAGAACACATAGAAGAGGAGCCATATGCCTAAGTATAACATTGCTATCCTCAAACAGATCACAGTCTCCAGGGCAGATTTGAATGCAGCCATTTTTCATGTTTCAAATATTACATTAAATTCTGGTCTTGCAGATTTAAAACCAATTAGGTTACTATGTAAACAAGTATCAGATGGGAAACCACAACAGCATCATTATTTTATGTGGCGATTTCTATAAGTTTTTCTAAGATGCCAAAAATAGATTTTAATAAAACAGTTCTGTTGACATTAATTTGATTATTTTGACACATGCCATTCACGTTGGCACCCCTGACTGTACTTTGTGTTTATGTATTTTTGCCTTATTATATATACCGTTTAACTGTATATACTGTATATTATATTTGTGTTTATGTCTGTCTGGCCAGGGACTGCAGAGGGAAATTAGTAGCATATATATATCTGGCACAATATATACTGTATTATTGGTGTCATGCTACCTATGACCCAGTGGCAGGAGGAGAAGCTCTTTTGTCTTTAACTCTTTTGTCAAACAAAACTGAATTTTGAGGGCAGATCAAAAAACAGAGTGGTCTAATGCGTGTTAACCACATGGACTCACAGCTCTGTTTTCAATGTGTGAAAGCTGATGTCTCACCTCTAGTTTGCAGGTGAATATGAAACATGTTAGATGCAAGGAAGAGAAAAGTGTCTGTGTTCTGGTGATGTAGTAGGAAATAAAGAAAGGGGTCTTTTCTGTGAAATCTGGTATTAGAACATGAATATGAATCAAGACCCGTTACGAGGTTTTTAGTGGGTTCCTGTGACAGATAGTTGGCATTTGTGGCAGATGTTGCTATGTTCATCATGCTCAAAAACATTCAGTATTTCTAGCTGTATTTCTTCATTTTGTGTATTTACTTTTCAACATTTATTTAATTTAATTATGGTCTTTTAAATTGAAAAATGTGTGCAATTGCCAAATCAGAGTTCAGTTCCTTTCATAGATCTATTTCAGTTTTGCTTTTTGAATGTTTTGATTCTGTTTGGTTTGTGGTTCACAGTTTCATAGAACTTAATATATATAAAAAACACAAACACTTTCATTTCACATGGCTGACCACCATCTTTCTGAACTCCACAGACACTAACAGACAATGACATACACACACTAATGATGAAGAGGTAGACACACAGGTAACACAAGCACACCTCTGGAGAGTCGTAGGGATCAAAGCGTCCCCAGGGACTGCGTGGACGGGAGGCCGGGCTGAGCGGTGAGTCCAGAGACACCTGAGACATGAGCTGCTTCCTCAACGGCAAAGGCTGAAACTCAGTGTCCATTCCCATGCGATTTGGTCTGTGAGGGACGACTGGAGATCCAACTGGGTTGAAGGGGATGGGGCGGTGCAGAGGGGGAGTCCCTGGAAGGCTGGGCAGTCTCCCGTTGGTTGCTGTCCCAGTTCCCTCTGCCTCATGGTTGACTGGTGCCTGGTGACCGGGAGAGACGAGAGGCAGATCCCTCATGGCAAAAGGAAACTGAGTGTCCTCCTGGTCCACAATGGACAGACTAGACAGCTGGGACATGAGGCAGCAGAGTTACACATGGTTTTATATGAACAATCAAAAATCTCAAGAATGTAACTCACTTCCTAATAAGCCTGAACAGAAAAAGTGAGAAAATGAAGAAAACATATATCTATTTCATCTGACATCGATTATGCAGATGAACCCGCCCTGACTATCCAGAGTCTTGTTCCATAATCCAGTTCAATGCCCTCTAGGTTTTAGGCTTTCAGTCTGGTGAAACAAAGCAATGGGCCACAGAAATAAGAGAAGTTGATTATTATAATAATATATTATAATAATATAAGAAGTGGATTATTATTCCAGACAAACACCTATTTAAAGGTAAGCATGTCACTGCTTAAAAAACACTGAAGTATGACCTGGCTGCTGGTGGCCCCTGTTTGGGTCATGCTCTCTCCAAACATGACATGATGAGCATGTATCATCTGTTGTAGTGGCTAACTAACTACACCCTTTCTTCACTAATTAGTCCTGACCTGTGATCCAATTAAACCATTACAGAGGCCCCCACCCATCTGTCCAGGAAGGCTGGAGGTATAGCACACAGACTGGGGCTAGGAGTTAGTAGCCACCAGGATCGAGTTGGATATAAACGAGACTGAAGAGTTTGTTTTCATATTCATTTCAGGCCCTTGTAAAAGAGTGGAGTTTGTGTAGACAAAGCAAACTGATGAAAATGTTCATCAGGGCTGAATCGTTGCTCTCTCTCATTTTCCAACACCTTAGTCCAAACCTGCACTCCACACAGAGTGACTCCACCCACGGTCATGTGTGGCTGTTAACAGCCAAACCTCTACACCCATGAGGCGGCACATCTCTGCAGCCTCACTCTACCCACATCATCCTGGTGACCTGGTCTAAAGACAGCAGAACAGCAGAGCCCACACTGCTGCCTCTCTACCTGTCAGCTCTCATTACCCACAAAGCTTTGCAGCAGGCTTAACCCAGCTTCTAATGCTCTCACAGAGGGAGGGAGGGGATTTAACTCCTAAACACACACACATATGCACAAGCTATAAACACTGTCATTAAGGACTATTCCATAGATTTGTCGTACCTCCTTTTCTGAGAGAGTTGCAGCTTTTTGAGAGGAAAGCATGAATAAATGTGGGGGAGAAAAGGGCTAGTTTGTTAAAATATATATATATATAATAAAATACAAACACATAAAAAACAACTTTATAACATGACTACAGAAAGTTATGGCCATTAATCCTCACAAAGTAAATAAAGGAATGAATCAGAATGTATAGAAGAACAGATTTACAAGGTAATGTATGAACCACTCATATCAATGAACAGATGAAATTCAGCATCACACGTTTAAACCCATAGAAATAAACATTTACTGACCTGAAGTAACATTTTATATGTAATTCTCTCTCACCCCTATAGGAACACTACAGGCTGCTGTGGTGATACACTCAACAAACTACTGGTAATTTAACTTGTTAAGTTGCAGCCTGTGTGTGTTTGTGCGTAAATGTTGTGGACGTACCTTTTTTACTGCTGCGGAACCTGACCGGAGAAGACATGTGCTCCATGGTGCTGCCGGCTTTTCAAACGGTCCCAGGTCAGAGGCAGAAAATGGACAAAACAACAGTTTTACAGACGCCAAACTAAAGAGGAACTAATAAATCGACGTGCAGAGGCATACGGTTGTACGTGTGTGCGTGCACTATAGACTGAGCTCCGTGTGCAGCCCGCTCAGTGTTGATACTCTGACGTGGTTTTAAGTACGAGGGAGACAAAGGAGCAGGGCAGGCTGATGTCAGTGGATGTGCACAGTGCTGCAGGCTGCAGGACGAGGTCTCATTAATATTTGTGGATCTTCGTTGTTACTTTGTTGCGTTAATATGTATGTAAATATTGTTCGTTCATTCATTGTCGAGTGTTAATTTATCATTTATTGCTAATTATAATGTCTGTTGCTGTTTGTTATAATTTATTGTCCACTTATGTTTCTATAAAAGTCATAATTGACTTGAAGTTTACAATAAAAAAGGATCATCACTATGTTGTGATGCAGCTCCATTGTCACATGGATCTGTACTGTAAACCCCATATCAGTAACTTATTGGTTTTATGTATAAGGCTTTTCGCGAAGCTTTTTGTTAGCAAATGCTACTTTAGGCCAGGTTGTTTATTTGTGTCGTATTTGTGCCAGGAGACACCGGCAGCTGTCCAGTAAGTCCAGTTCCTCTCCAAACACGTTTTAAATTATGTACGCAATTCTGTTTGTGAGTAATATTTTTGTTTAACATAGATTCCCCCTTATAAAGAGAAAAAGGTGGTGGTGGTGGTGGGGGGGATAAAGAGTTTACTTCCGCATTGAGACTACCCCGCCCACCTTGCGTCAGGTTGACAGGTGCAGTGTGTTCAATTAGCAGAGGCTCACCTGGTGATTTGAGCCTCGATGTGGGATTTTGTTTGTCAGTAATAAGCCTGTTGTTCACCAAAACCAGGAAGAGGTATTGAGGCGGTAAGCAACAGAGCGGTTAGCTAGCTATGTGTTTGTTTGTTTGTTTGTTAGCTTGCGACTTGCACACAGATAGCGACTGTGCTAATGCAAACTCCTTGTCTGTAGTGACATGGAGTCTGGTTACTTTTTGCATGGGTATAAAATGTAATACAGCAATAACTAGAAAATAATCATAAAACCAAAACGCACTTAGCGAGAAGCTAGTCGGTTAGCTGCGTCACTCTAAGGCTATGCTAATATAGCCCGCTAAACTAAGTTGACTACATTTACGTTTCTCACAAAGGAGTATAATCTACTTGCTAACCTTTTTGTACAGTGAGTGTTTGACATTACTCTTCATGATGTGTACTCTACTCTGTGAATTATACAAGTACCACTTTTAGTCACTTATTGAATTACAAATAGCTGATCAACTTTTGTATTAAATAGAAAACAACTGGACATATAATGACCAAGTCCGAGTACATTTTATAATACATGGTAATTAATAATGAGCTATTTAATGGTAGTGATTAGAATTTGGCCACATGAATTTATAATTTTCTTTATTGAGTTAACTACAGTTGTAGTTTCACATGTTCACAGCTCAATGGGTTTCACGTGGTCTGGACTTGATGAACAGAAAATACACAAGACAGTCTTTTAAATAAGAGACATATGCAGTGTAGCTTAAAGTTTAAAGTGCCATGTGTTTCACAGCTTGTGGACAAAGTTGAGACTATAGCCTAACGGATAAATTAGCCAGCCAGTTGTAGCTTATGAAAGATGTACTAGTATCATACTGTAAATGTTTTTGGGGGATGTAAGGAATCATTATCCAAAATGTTTCCTACCTGTGAATATGCCACTATAGTATTTAATATTGAAATGTCAATATCATCTTAATCCAGTATCAGATGAAACCCTTCATGTGAGGCAAATGTAATGCTCCAGGCAATTGCTGTTGCTATTGTAAAATATCCCGTATGAATCCGTATTCACTGGTTTAATGTCCACAGGTTTACTCTGCTTTAGTCTTCAACATGTAGGTGATCCTTTTAGTTATCTCCCAGTTGTTTGGAAAGGCACTGGTGTGTTCTTTGTCCTTTAAAACTGGTCTTTGTGGATGCGTCTTTGCTCTTTGCTCTCAATTAAACCATTAGAGAAATGAGCTGTCCTCTGTAGATCTGTCCCACAGCACTTTGGATGTCCTCCTGAGCCTGTTAGATTTTCCTAGCAGTGAGCTGTTGACCTGCAGTGGCTGTGAGAGCTGATGTTGGACTTTTGTTTGTCCCGAGGGGTTATTATGGTCATAGGTTTCAGAACCATTCTTTCCCAAGTCTGTGTTTAATGATCTGCAGCACTGGCCCTTGTGTTGTGAGCCATTCGTACATTCTGTGTTCAGACAGGGGTGGTTGTTCTCAGTCCTCGTGTCATGGTTGTTAGGTTGCTGTTGCTGTCCATCTGAATGACTGTCAGGTGTACTGTTTTGGTCTTGACTTTGAGGGAGCTGATTTCGCTCTCTGTTGTTATTTGAATTGTCCGAACATTGCTTGGGGTCGGGGCTCTGTTGCTGTGTACAGTGGGTTTCTTCAGGAGAATTCAGGGTGTTGTCCTGGTTGTGAGAGGGGGCGTGGTGATTGTGATTCTGCCAGAAGCCTCTGCGGAGCTGCTCTAACTCCGAGAGCAAAGGCAGACCAATGTCCAGGTGCATGAGCAGATTCTCCAGCCACTCCTCCAGCTTTGAAAAGGACGGTCTGAAACAGTGAAAGACAAAGAGCTACTGTACTGACAGACAGTGCAGCCTTACATGCTCCACTGCAGTTGGACATTAAGTAAAAATTTAGGAGCATTCCACATAATGTTTTTTTGTGTAATTCACTGCTTGGTACATTCACTGTTTGAGCAGCAAACAATACCTAAAGGCTGAAACACAAAGGCTAAAAGCTGCGTGGCCTCACATAGAAGTCATTATAATACAGTTATGTGGAAATGAATACTTGCATCATTTAACCAGAAAATAAACTTATGACTTCCTGACTGTCGTGGTAAAGGAAATAGACAAATATCATGTGCATATATATTCATCTGTCACTGCATGTGCCATCATCACATGGAGGTGATGACACTGGAAAGGGTCACGATAGACAGGCTTACCAACTCCCTGTGCAAACACCCTATTAGCGTAACAGTCGTGCAGTCGTACCGTTTGTCAGCATCCATGTCACAGCAGAGAGCAGCGAGTGGCAGGAAGGCTGAGGGGCACTGTGCAGGGTGATACTGCTGCAGGAAACCAGCTACATTTAGCCCAAAGTCATTTGTCCGGGGAAGGTAGTCTGGGTCGGCACTCACTCTACCTATAATCTGAGGGGAAACAGAGAAAGACACAGGACATATTCAGTACACAGTACTGAATATTAAATTGAAAATGAGGTTATATAAAAATCTATGTTTATCTGACTTAAACTAAGTAAGTTTAAGTACCATATATTTTGAATTATTACAACTCAAGTGCATCATAGTTGTCGGCATATTTTTACTCTCCCTAGCTACTCTTACCTCGCATATCATGATACCAAAGGAAAAGATGTCCACTCGCTCATCATAGGTTTTTCCTGAAAGGTACGGAGGAACATTAAGAAATGGGAAGCAAATCTTTACTGATCCAAACAGGAGAAACAGTCTTTAGTGGAGTATTCCTCCTCTCTTGGCATATTTCACCACACTGCAGCACTTATGGCATGAAGAGGAAAGTTAAGGTCAGCTAAGGCAAACTAGAATGTGTACAGCTTAAAAAAGAAAGTAACATGAGAATACAAGTAAAGAAACCTTGTGCACCCACCATGGATCATCTCAGGGGCCATCCAGTAGGGGTTTCCTACAACAGTGTACCGCTTCCTGCGGTCAGGCCTGCGGAGCTCTGACAGTGACCCTTTCGCTGGCCGCTCCATAGAAGACGTTCTGCTTTGATTCCTCTCCTCCATCACCAACCTGGCCAGTCCGAAATCTGCCACCACCACTGACTGGTTCTAATCAAGCAGAGACAGAAAATAATGTTAGAAACATTTAACGTGTAAGGTTTGCTCTGCTGATTTTAGATGACGCACAGTGTGAGGTTGTGGTGGACTGTTTTTGATTAAACGTGCGTGTGTTGCACAATACACATCACTTTTACCGTAAACCTGATGGTATCTTTGCAGCCTTGTGAAAACAGAGAGGGAGTATCTGGTGCAACTGAACTTACTTAGAAGTTTGGGAAAGGGGAAAAGCTGAGGAGGTTAAAACCCTAGTGACACTTGTAGAGAGAGCAGTTTCATTGCATCCGGCCTGTGGCCTTGGTGGGTGACCCTGAAAGTCACAAGCTGAAAGGTGTTAGTCTGACTAAGTTGTTCTTTCTACAATAAGTGATACTTGAGGTGAAGTGCAGCCTCAACATGATTAATTATGTATGCTTTTCTTTCTGATGACTGAATCCTTCCAACAACTTCAACAAGCAAAAAGGTTTAATATTTAAGAAGTCAGACATTAACAATCTTTTTTTTTTTGGGGGGGGGGCTTTTAACAAATGGGTGTATTTTTCCAACGTACAGTATGGAACTGGATGCACAATGGAGATATCAGAACCTAAATATTTCACATTTCTTGTATATGTAACATATTGACTAATTTTAACATGATACTGCAACACATACTGGTTTTGAAATGTATGTATGTATGTGTGCATGCATTGGAGTGTATGTGCTGTTTACCTCTCTGACCAGGCAGTTGTGTGAGTTCAGATCTCGGTGTATAACGTTCATTGAGTGTAGATAGGCCTTTTGAAGGAGAGATGTTACACACATTAAAAAAGGTTCGTGCCAGATACATGTTTGATTGTGATCTTTTATTTTCATCAGCATTTAACAGAATGACTCACCATCCCAGCTGCAATGTCTTTGGCGTAACTCACTCTTGTACTCCAGGGAAAGTCCTTGTCCTACAACAGGAGGATTGTGATTGACGTAGTGCCGGTGCCTTCTGACAGTGCTAATGCAGGAACATGAAAACTTATCTTGACTTACCATTTTCATGATGGTCTCTCGGAGGGTTCCTCCCTGGATGTACTCAGAGACAAAGTTTATTCGTTTGTCTTTATAAAACAGTCCGATGAACTTTAGAACGTTGGGATGGTCCAGACAGCGCATCACCTTCACCTGTGCAAATTCAGTGGAAGAGTTTCTGTATGACATTATCACAACATGGAAACTGCTCAGAGGTCAGTTGACTGGCTTGATGGTATAAGTTTCAAACTGTACTAAGGTATATTATTCTTAATAAAATCTAGCTCCATTATCAGCAAGAGTAGGGTTTGGTGAGGAAGGCCAGCCATCTTCCTTACTTTATAGTCCTTAGATTTAGATTATGAGGATGATTTGTGTGGTTTCTGTTGCTCTTCAGTCTCCTAGTATTAAAAAGTAACTTTCCCTGCCAGGTGTATCTTCACACATGTGGCCTTTCCTGCTACAGTGACAGCTCACCTCCTTTAAGAAAGTCTTCTGTGTCTCTTCATCGAAACTTATCAACTCTTTCATCACCATCACTTCCCCTGTTTCCTGATGCGTGACCTTGGCAGAAATAAGTAGCCTGGTTAAAATCAGTTTCACAAAGCACTGACAACTAGTTATACACTTGTCTGAAGAAGTTTCACTCACACACACAAAAAAGCAACAGTGCGATTGGGGAATTACGTAATGATGGTACCTTGACAGCCTGGCCAAAGCAGCCTTTGCCAAGCACTTCTCCATGGATGAGGTCTGAGGGTCTGAAGATGCGGTGGGTACGTTCTCCAGGGTCCACTCGAAGGGACTCTGAGCGAACCATGTCTCTTTTCTGAGATAAAAGCGACAGTGCTCCAGGGGACAGAGGACACTTATCTATACTGCAGCTGCGCCTGGGGAAGGACAGAAAGATTTAGAGAGACAGAGGGAGACAGAGGGGGACAGTGAACCAAAGTAGGGCAGCAGTTGGCACATACATTATGTGTCTGGATCGCATTCCTGGGGTTGCCTGATGCTGTGTCAGTGAGAGACGCATCCTGATTGGTTCATCTCCCTGCGTTGTGTCCTCCCCAGGACTTGGCTCTTCCTCTAGACTTGGTAGTTTGTGGGTAGAAGTAAGAGTATTTAGGGCGCATGTGTCAGGACAGCTGATGTCCTGTGGACTGTTGGAACGGTGGAGGTCATCAGGAGACTGTGGGTTGTGTTCAATGGTCAGCTGCAGTGGTCTGCTGGTGTCCTGGATCACACGGTGTATCTAGGGAAGAATCATGTGATTTTTCTGTATTATTTTTTGAGCGTACGAGTAGGTCTCACTACTACGTATTTCTGCTTGCAATATCATTGCTAAAGCAGGAGGTGGTTTGAGGCCTACCTCATCAGTTGTTATGTTGCGAACAGGAATGCCATTGACCTCCAGCACTTGATCACCGATGTGGACGGAGGACAGCAGGTCTGGGCTGAGAACAGCTGAGTTCAACCTGAGGGAGAGTGAGAATGAGTGAGCGAGTGGAGGTAAGGTGAGATATATATAGATACTCTACCATATGTATGAGATTTATGCTAACTAAATTCCCTACAGTAAAATTCACTGTTGTTCATGTCTTAGATCCTGAGACTCACTCTGTCACAGTGACAACAGGACTCTTGTCTGGGCTGAGCTCAGTGGCCACAGTAAGGCCTCGTCTGCCACCTACATGAGGAGGGAGGGACACCAGTGCCACCATGTGCGGACTCTTGGTGAGCGGAGAAGCTGCTTTAACAGCTGATACGACACCCTGACAGAAACAGTGACCGCTGCAGACAGAAAAATTAAGGGGAAAGAGCAGGAGACATCAGACATTTGCATAATTAAGAACCACATCTCTTGAATTTGTGTTAATTACAACTTAAGCATTTCATGCAGGTACATGAATCATTTTGCAAATGTCCCTTTCTGCATCAAACTTACCAGTAGAGTTTGGTGTGTTCAACAAGCGTGTATCTGTCTCCATCTCCAATGAACATATCACAGCTCACACAAGTGAAACATTCAGGATGGTACTTCTGTTCTCCAGCAACCTGTTTATACAGGGAGGTAAAACACAATGCAGAGGCCATGGGAATAATAATGATTTTGACAATATGATGGGGTCGCACTTGTGGTGGGGGGTAAATGCAACTCTCAAATATAAGAGTTCTTTCTGTGCATTCCTTGCGTGCATCAAGGCCTTGAACTGTCAGGATGTTTTCAGAGGATATCCTCTGATTTGGGAGTTGAGAGAGGGACAAAAGACATTTATTTTCACATTCGGGGGTTGGGGGGGTGGGGGCAAGAAGCAGGAAGGCTTTGACTGCATGAATAGTTGTTGTAGCATGAAGACATTCGGTATTTCATTTATTATTTTACCATGGACTTATACATATTACATAATGTAAAGATAGTGATATGGCCATTGCCAACAACTGGTTCTGACTGATCAATAAAACAGCTATTTTTTAAACCAGTCCACCAGCAATCTATCAATCAATTGGCTCCTGGCTGAGTTCAAAATATTTAGGATTGAGTTTTCAGAAAAAAGGAAGGACTACCTGCCAAGGTAAAGGTAGTTTATCTCGGGTGTTTGTTGGGTGTTTAACTGTGATGCTGTGACTAACTGAGACATTGTAAAAAGGAAGGAAATGAGTTTCTCTTCTTATTTAGTCTTGCAATAGATCTAAAGTGAAGTTTGTACAATAAGTCCTTGGAGAGTCAGGGTGATAGTCTAATCAAAGTCTAATCAAAGTAATACACATTGGCTCTGTTGATTTTATCCCTTTGTGGAGCGAGGCTCTACTCTAGCATTTTAATGATTTCAGAAGAGATTAACATGTCACCATAATGAGGCCTGTTGTGATGGTATCCTTGCAGCCGTGGCAGTGCTCTCCGTACCGGGCCCAGTAGTGCTTCTTACAGTAGAGCTGTCCCTCTCTTTCATAGTACCAGTGTGACAGGATGCAGCCACATTCACAACACCTTCAAGAGAAGAGGGAAGCGGGAAACAGCAGCAGACAGCAGGATAGAGAAAGCAAATCAATGAGATGGCAGTAAGAAGAAATAACACAAGGTAAGTGTAGATGTAAAGACTGTAAGACAATAGATATGTCGGGAGTGTGTTTGAGCAAAGTAACGTGAGCTTCATCAGTGATGGAACACATGAGACTTGAGGAAAGTCGACCTGTCAGATCATCTCACACAGGATCAGGTAGAGCACGTCCAGGTCAGCTGGACCATAAATTAGTTTATTGACTTAAGCCTTCTTTTAACACACACTATACTTTGTGACTGACACCAGTCCCTTTCCTCTCTGGAACTGTTTGACCCTGTTTGTGTTGACTGACAATGTGATGCCTCTGTTCGTCACAAAGTGGTGGTTGAGACATGAAGCTGCTGTTAATTCTCCAGCACTTGCCTGGAGGAAATGCATCTACCATGACTGCAGGCCTTGTGTCTTAATGAAGTGCTTCAGATCTCAAATTGCTGATGTCACTGTGGTGGAGGGCACATTAATATTGCCTCTTACTGAAGGAGGAATCGTCCTGGGTCACTGGTCAGTCACATGTCTTCACAGAAACACCACAGCTTAATGTTAGTCTCCCATGGGCACACCCACACAAAGATTGCAAGAGAATGAAACAAATTGCAGACACAACAGTTATCGTCCTAAACAAAATCTTTGTTCCTTGACTGCAGTGCAGCATGTGCGCTTTCAGTCATTTAAAATCTGCAAACAGAAACATTCAGTGGCATCCCATCCAAAGCTGGATTTAGAATAATACCTATTTACAATAGAAACCTGCTTTCTTATCTCCACAACAGTACAGCCAGAATGGGAGGTGACTTCCTGGACAGAGTACAGCTCCATGTTTCCTCTCTCCCAGCCTTCACTGTAAATGCCATGCTGCTCTTACAATAGGGAATGAAAAGGTTGCCTTATTGTTGGGAATGAAGTTAGGCAGAGAAGAAATCAACTTTCCTTCAAAGCATGTAACACTTGATGACAGCATTTGATCAGTTGGTCCTGATCAAACAAAATGACCTTAAATACATTAGAAAATAGTAAATTGTGTCAAATGGTCATTACTGTGGTGATGTGTGTGTTGTAGATTATGAGCATATGTCATTACTGAGCAGAGAGATACTGTACTACACTATACAATACTGTAACTTTACTGTTTGGTAGATACCAAAGCTGTTAGCTGTTTTTATTAGCTTCACTGCAGCTCATACTCAGTAGAGTAAGTACCATGTCTCACAGAAATCTTCAGTCTTGATAGACACTGGGGATATAGTGAACTATGGGAAGTACTGTTAGAGATCTGGGAGGCCTGCCTCTCTTCTGCCACTCAGGAAATAATTAAGTAATAAACCCATCAGACAGCTGCAAGATTATTTTTGACCTTCCGTCTTTGTTATTGTGCTGCTGGCGACGGATGTGGAACCTTTCCACTTCACATCTGGGATCTCGCTCAAACATCTGGTAATGAGAAAACCCCAGACTCAGCATGGGCACACATCCAGGGCAATTATCCTCTTTGGTTCCTAATGCCACTTTTCCACCTGAATGTATCCTGTCATATGGCCCGTGCTGATCTTTCGCCATTCTCAACCCTCCTTTCCGATCAAACCTCTGCCCCTGTGTCACTAAAAGTGAAGCCACGGATACGGTAGCACCTGTGTGTACATAACGCAAAGATGCCATGATGTCAGGACAGTAACGCAGGTCAGATGTTAAGAATCTAGTGACGTATTCTCCTGCCTCGGTTTCCTCCCTGTCCTGTCTGTGTTGTCCAGCAGGACTTCCTTTAAAAAGAAAAAAAACTGTAGTTTTTAAAGGAAACGTTTGTTTCTGATCTAGTTATGCTGATCCAGACTGTCACAGGGTTGTGCTCTCAGTGGTTTCACATATGTGGTACAAGTGTGGCCATACTGTCTGGAGTTTCTTCTTCATCTGTGTTTTTTTTATATAGATCTCAGGAACACCTGACAAGGCAATGATGTAGCCTGTTATTGTTATGTTACAGTTTCATCAGCTACTCATACACATACTAACAGCAGATGTGAAAGTAGAGAGACGATTGAAGCAGGGGTCGCTCATGCATCATATGTTTGCCACAGCAGACTTCTGTTTGAGGAAGTACTGTAGATGTCGGGCTAAACTTTTTCACGACTTTCACACCTTCCATTCCCTCTTGAATACTATTTCTCTCCTTTCTTCTTTGACTCACACACACACATACATCTCACCAATTGACAACAGTGGCTCTTACCGTCCTTTCATTCCTCTCCGAAACCTCTGGTCCCGCCGTGACATTCTGCCTCGTCAGTTCAGTCCAATAGACAACTGTCACTCAGAAACAATCCAGCCAGTTGAGAAAGGAGCTTATTAGCTGCATGTGTTTGTGAGCGGATCATACATGTGCTCTGCTGTGAGCTGGAGCAGGCGTTGTCTCGGTAGTTCGTCTACTCCCTCTCTCTCTCTTGCTCTTCATGCACTCAGAGGCTTCCTGTGTATATTAGTTCCCTCTCTGATGTACCGAGGAGCTGTGTGAGAAAAAACTGTGACCCACTGACATCAGCTGGCCAGTCTCCCCCTGCTGGCAGCAGAGAAACAGACCTATCCCATTAAAGAGGTCCTGCCCCACCCTCCCCTTCTGCTCCCTCCAGTATGTAGACCTCTGCAAGATACAGTTACACTCTTCTGCAGAGTTTACAAAGTCCACAGGGGGCTGCAGAGTTAAACTTACACTCTTTTAAATGTGAACCTAAATGAGTGTTAATATGAGTTAATGTGACCCTGTGTTATTCTCAGAAGTGTTATGAGAGTGTTAGCGAGTCCATGTGTTTTGAACTGAGCTCTGTTCCCATCAGCACAGGCATAATCTCTTTATGAATGCCCCAATTACTGCACTGTCCTGATCCTACAGTAAAGCACTCTATTCATCACACACAACAAACAAAGAGAGAGAACTCAGTTAAAGCACAAGGAAGGAGAGCAGCTCAGAATCAGAAGAAATAAACCATTGATAGAGTATAAAGTTTAGATCCCCTCAGATTATCCATGTGACTGCAGCTCTGCTCCTCTAACTGAGCATTTTGCATTGGTTATAGGAGAAACATTTTTATTTCAGATGGTATTTTCTATAATTAGTCCAGCCAGCCACTTTTTAGAGTCCAGACTATAATTCATGGTGGTGGTAGACCTTGTCAGCAAATGAATTTATGCACTGTGCAGGTCTATAAACTGACAGACAGAAACAGGTGTGTGTGTGTGTGTGGTGCAGAGGGTGTGTGTACCATATATATGTGTGTGTGTGTGTGTGTGTGTGCAGCGTGCGCATGTGTTGTCTGACGGTCAGTTATGTTCCATTTTGCATTACATCTTTGGGCTAGTTTGCCCTCCGTGGTGGCATCTCTGCTGCAGACTACATGCATGTGGTGCAGCAGTGTATAGTACATTAAACCAAGTGTACTGGTCAGTACTTATATAGTTTCAGTATGACTAACCATGTGTGTCTGCTGCTCTCTTTTTAGTCTGCCCAGGCTGCGTTTGCTTGTTTCTTTTTTCTCTTTTCTGCCTCACTGGTGGTTACTAGAACCACGAGAGGTGAACACACCGAAAACCAACATTTGCCTCTCAATGCGTAGCTTCCTTCTGTTGCACTGCACAATAATCTGTCCACTTGCTTCACATTGTATGCCTGCGTAGCATACTCAGCTTCAAAATAAGAGTTACCTGAAACAGCTGTCACTGGTCATGTCTTTATTTTAGAGAGCATTGTCAGAAAGTGTACAGTAGTGCACAGTTTTTTCCACATAAAAAACATAGATGTTAAAAACACATGTCGAACAACATGATAGAGACACGTGAGCTCAAATGCAAGAAAAGCTTCAGTTACACTTTTTCGATCCTAATGATATCACAGACTACAGTGTGATTCAGCACACATTCAAGGACAAAAACAAAGCACGTATATTTACCATTGTAGTACATAACACACAAAATAACTCAAATACGCAATATGATATTAATTCACTTGAATTTGTAAAATGAGGCTAAATAAAGAAATTTAGCTTTTTCTGCATTTGCTCAGCATAATTTAAAACGACTAGTAAACGTGAACAGTTGCCCAACAGTGTTAAAGGAGGTAAATCCAAAAAAAGAAATACACAGTAATCAACACTCAGATGTCACTTAAATGCATCATGTGTTCAGATCATACTACCTCACATAATGCTTTCTTAAAAGTCAAATCAAAGCCACATCTGAGCATCATAACAAATACATCATTCTAATAGTGAAAAATATGCATGTTAACCAGACTTTTACATTAATACCAATCAGTGTTGTGTAGCTATAAAACTGTGCCTTTAGTGTTGTGAATGAAGTGGAAGATTTCAAAAGTGTTAACAGCTTAAGACCTTCAGCCTCCACATTTGCTGATTCTGCCGAGGCCTGAACACAGTCAAAATGAACACAGACTGCTTTTCAGGGATATCAGATAGTGGTCGCTCGAACCACAACCATGAAAAATTCCACTAAGTGTCCCTTTTGTTCACAGTTCCCCAAAATAGCAGCTGTCTGTTTGTCTCTGTACACACTGGTGGACAGATGAGTATCCAAGAGTTTGCACTTTGGTGAAAAGCAAAAACAAACAAACAAACAAAACAACAACAGCAAATTAATGCAACAAACTTTACACTCTACAGACCAAAAGGAAATCCAGTCTACCTGGATAAAGATATGGCCTTGGAGAAAAAAATAGGACAAAAAACCTTGTGTCAGCATGCAGACAGGTCTGAAGGAGCTGCCCTGAGGGAGTCCTTGGTCTTCACACAGAGGATTCATGGTGATAACTGCACAGGAACACAAACGATGCTCAACACAACAACAATAAGGAAAGTCTGTATTATAGCACTGGTCATACAATTAATAGGACATTTTTTACTTCAGTGGTTCTCAGCTTGGTGGGCGGGATCACCAGGGAGCCAAGGTGATTTACTGGGAGGAAATTACAATTATAGCTCGTGTTTCCCCACACAGACTGACTTGAACTTGTGCTTCTTCTTGTGAAATGATGTGTTTTTTAATTCTTTGACCATCAGCGGTTTATCCAAAGAAGAACTTGATGCATATCATGACTCTGCATAGCAGCCTGCAACAGAGACATCACCATGCCTTTAAAGGATCACAGCCCAAACAGGTCAAGAACCACTGCTCTTTTTGAAAGAAACCCTTGTATAGAAATCTGAGCAAAAGAAAAGGTAACATGGAATGTGTTGAAGCTTTAGATTCTATGGCATTTTAGACATTTACAATCTGGTATCATGCAGTAGCACCACTGTTGTTTTAATGAGGTCACTTCCTGTCCGTTGCTCTCTCACTTCCTCCTTCGGCCACAGTATTTACCCTGACAGCCAGCACCTAATTACCAGAGACAGAGAGAATTAGGCTTCTCTTGACACATACACATACACTGCACACATACTGTATGGATTGTATGAGCAAAAATCACACTGTAAAACATATTAAGCTAATTGAACATGTAAACATGTATGTAATGCAAAATAAAGCTTTCATGAAAAGTAAACATAAACTAAAATCACACAGCAAAAGCTTAGTAACATGTACACTATCAACCATTACAGTCAGAACAGCTTCACAGTGACGCTGTCTCAGGTTTAATGGACAGTGTTTCATTTGCTAGATGTAGTTCCTGTATTTGTGACTGTAACACTGTGTTGCAAGTTTAAAACATCCCAGTTCTGTGGAAACCACCTTTGTAAAAAAATCAGTCTTTTAAACATCAAGTCTTTTAAACAGGAAGCTTCTAAATATAGAGGAATCATGTTTAAATGTATATAGTAACAAGAAATAACCACAACATGTCAAATGTAAGGATAACTTTGCTTCCAACCATACAGAGACACCTGAGAAGTGTGTGCTATATACTACCTGTGTGAATTAGTGTTGAGTTTTCAAATGAGCCTGAATGCAGCACAGTGTCTGACAGTGTAGATATACAACTTACTGTAAAACAGTACAATGAGTGATCTTACCTCTGTAGCCCCCAGCCCCCAGTAAGGCCTGCATGGCTGCATATTTGGCTGCCTTCTGTGCCTTAGCTGTGAGGACAGGACAGAAAAGAAGAAGGTTATTCTGCAGTTATGTGTAGAGAATGATGCCCAGTGTCAGAGATTACAAAAGCAAACACAACCTATTCTTCAATTGCAACATTGGCATCCTTACTGATTAAATTTGTTTGACTGGTCAGAGAATTACAAATGTATGAGGTAATATTATTTTTTAAAAAGCCTCTAAACTAAGAAACAAGGGAAATGGGTGTGTTTTCCTGTGGTATCCATGTCACCAAGCTGTTTTCAGAGATCTACGCAATATTAGCATGTTGTTCTTAATAAGTGCTCTGTGAGTGTTTGTGTGTTAAGAGACTGGAGCTAATTAGAGCATGCTTTAGCCAGAAGACACAGAGAACTGTCTTACATTTTTGCCCGGTCCCCGTGTAACCTAGAGAACCCAACAGGAAGGAGAAACTCATAAACATCTGAAAATCTTTGTTTGTAATGTTCCTGTTTATGCTGTTTTTTAATCTCAGAAATGACATTAATGAAAACATGCCAAGATAAACATTTTATCATGCAAGGCTGACACTCAGACTAAAATCATTTACTACCTGTTTCGTACCTGGTGTGCATACAGCCATTATTTTTGGGGCCTTTTCAAGGTATTAATACTGTAAATGTTTATCATTTCACATTTGACAGTGAATGTCAGGAAGACAATAACAAAGTCTTTGTTGATTTACCTGGGTATCCTCCACCAGCTCCTCCACCGTAGCCAGGACCAATGCCCCCTGCTGGAAGAATATATACATTACAGTGCTGTGTTTTCAAATCTAAGAACATGAAATTGGAAATTTTTTTTTTTTATCAGTGCATCACTTAAACTGACCTGGTAGGCCACCTGCTCCTAGTCTTTGGCCTGCTCCTGCAGGACCTCCTGCTCCTCCTGTCCCTCCTGCTACGCTGCCTGAACAGGTGGGTACAAACATTTAGAAACTGATCAAGCACTTAAAAAATTGAGAAGATCCTAACCCTTTTAATTTTTGTCACATTTATGTCATTTACAAAAATAGACAGACAGTAGTACATGCTCTGCTGCACTGAAAGAAAGTCATGCAGTTGTGTAAGAATTTAATTACTGTAACTTGATCATTGTATATTCATTAATAGTATGGGTTTTAAGTGCTACTTTTTTAGTTAGTTAGTCACATGTGCACTGCAGCACCTAATACAAAGTAAAACAAACAAACAAAAAAAATAGAAGAAGAAGAAGAAGAAAGAACCTCACCTATGCCACCATCAGTGATACCTGCTGTTGCTCCACCAGGAAGCCCTCCTGCTTCACCACCTGATGAACACAGGCATGGTTGAAATATTATCAAAATCCAGAATATTTATTATCTACATGCATCGAAAGAGAATTTTACCTGGTCCATAGCCAGTTCCACCCAATGATGAGCCATAGCCTGACTTATTGGGCTTCCTTGTTCCAAGTGTTTGACCACCAGGTCCATATCCACCAGCCCCGCCAGGTCTAAATCCCCCTGGGCCAGTCCCAGCACCTCCTGGACCAAAGCCTCCAGTTCCAGCACCTCCTGGGCCAAAACCTCCAGTTCCAGCACCTCCTGGACCAAAACCTCCAGTTCCAGCACCTCCTGGACCAAAGCCTCCAGTCCCAGCACCTCCTGGGCCAAAGCCTCCAGTTCCAGCACCTCCTGGACCGAAGCCTGCAGTTCCAGCACCTCCAGGACCAAAGGCCCCAGTTCCAGCACCCCCAGATCCACCTGTACCATATCCTCCAGGTCCAGTTCCAACTCCACCAGGGCCAGCTCCTCCTCCTCCTAACACTCCTCCTGGGAAACAGCACAAACATACAAATATATAAGCAAAACTACACTCAAGGTGTCAGCTTTTAGGTACACCTAGTTAAGCCAACAGCCACTCCTCCATGAAGGTTGTTAAGTTGAGTTTTTTTTAAACTGCTTAAGAAAAGTACAGATTAGACTGGTGCTGTTGAACTGTATTAACTTATGCAGACAGGGGTTTTGCTATTTAGCCTACCCTCATTATAAATACAGTAAACAAAAAAAAAAATAGAAACTGATAATAGAAAATCTGTTGTTGTAATGCAATTCAAAAGCTGACTCAACATCTCTGAAACAGCTTCAGCAAAACCTAAACATTATAACCTTCATGAAGAGAAGATTTCGTGTAGAGCTGCGGGATCAATTTTAGCTTGTGTACTTAATAAGCCACCTACTATTAATGATGTATTATATGTCTATCTGAGGTTTCCATGGCAGGTTCGTGTTGCACACTTACAAGCAGCACAGTACAGGGATGTAAATGAAGCAAAACCATAAGATATATGGTACTGATATAATACTAACAACAGATGAGAATGGATCTGAAAGAAGTCCTTGTTAAATCATGCTAATTTAAAGATAAAATAAAATAAATATTCACTAAATAAATATTTATCAACAACCCTAATTCAAACCTCACCTGCGCCATACCCTGGTCCTCCATAACCTGGAGGAACAATGAGAAAGGGTACTTCAATGTTCCAGATTGTGTCTCAATCATGACAATCAATATTTATCTATCACCAACCTTATTGCTTCACTTGTATGCTCATTACTTACGGGATTTAGGCTTTCTTTTTCCCAATCCTTGCCCCCCTGGTCCGAATCCTCCAGTCCCTGTTCCAGCACCACCTGGTCCAAAGCCACCTGTTCCTGTGCCAGCGCCCCCTGGTCCGAAGCCTCCGGCCCCTGTTCCAGCACCACCTGGTCCAAAGCCTCTGGTCCCCGTGCCAGCACCACCTGGTCCAAAGCCTCCGGTCCCGGTTCCAGCGCCACCTGGTCCAAAGCCTCCGGTCCCGGTTCCAGCGCCACCTGGTCCGAAGCCTCCTGTCCCCGTTCCAGCGCCACCTGGTCCGAAGCCTCCTGTCCCTGTACCAGCACCACCTGGTCCAAAACCACCAGGTCCATATCTGCCAGGTCCTGCACCTGTTCCAGTAGATGAAGACAGTGCACATAGAGGTTTGATCATGTTTATATTTATAATGATTAGCTAGATATATTTCTTATCATGTACAAGGACATGGAGCAATGCACTTATTTCTACATGATAAAGCTGTTCAAATGTTAGAGTAAAGAAGTTTCACACTGACCTCCACCCAGTGAGGATGACCCATAGCCTGTCAAAAGTAGTAAACCACATCATAAACAATGTCATTATATATAATACGTTATTAAACTTTTTTAAATTAATGTTTATAGACCTGATTTGGGTGGCTTTCTTGTCCCTAGTCCTTGACCACCAGCAGTATAAACACCAGGAATGGCCCCTGCCCCACCAGGCCCATAGCTGCCTGGTCCTATGCCAGTGCCACCTGGTCCAAAACCACCTGGCCTGGTTCCGACACCACCTAGTCCTGTCCCGACACCACCTGGCCCATATCCACCTGGTCCAAAACTACTTGCGCCAGTGCTGCCAGGCCCAACACCACCTGGCCCAAAACCTCCTGGACCACTTCCAATTCCACCTGGTCCAGTCCCAAAGCCACCAGGTCCAGCGCCTCCTGCTCCATAACCTGAATACAAAATTTTGGTTCAATATCATTTCTCTGCACCAATGCTTGTATCTGTATGTTTACTCTAAATATCTGCCAGCTCTTATCATACATACTTTTTGGTGCTTTGCCTGTACCAGTACCTGATCCAGTGCCATATCTTGATCCTGCAGAGCAGAGCATATGAAATATTTAAATAACATTTAATCAGGTGAATTATTTTTCCTTAAAACTAAGCTTAAGCCATTGTATTTATTTATTAGATATTACTTTTACTTTATTTATTATTATTTATTCTTGTATTTTTCATTTCATTCAGAGTCAAAGTATCTTAACTGGTCTCCCTTGGGAGAAATTTCTCTTGGACACAGGTTAACTTACCACCAGGTCCCACACCACCATATCCCCCAAGTCCACCAGCGACTCCACCAGGGCTTACTCCTCCTCCTACACCTCCACCGGTTCCAACTCCCCCAACTCCAAGTGTTCCAGCACCCCCAGGACCACCACCAAAACCTGGTATGCCTGGGCCAGTCCCGTAACCTCCGGGTCCGGCACCGTAACCCCCTGGACCAGTACCATAGCCACCAGGACGAACTCCATAGCTGCCGGGTCCAACTCCAGCCTGGCCTCCTGCTCCAAGACCTCCATATGCTGGTAGAATGAAAAAAAGGCAATGAATGTGTCATGTATCTTTTTAAATTGCAGGGCGGCAATTTATTCCTCATTAAGGATGTGTCTGTGTAATTCACAGTCTATTGAACCTTTGCCTGGTTTTCCTGTTCCCTGTCCTATACCAGCTCCCGTTGGATAACGTGTACCTCCACCAGGTAAAACTCCTGCACCATAGCCTATGAAGGATAATGTGTGAAATGTAGATGTAGATCGGTCATATAGATATAGACATGTATATAGATAGTTCTACAGATATGTATAGAATATTTGGGCAGAATACGCAGATGTATCAGAAACTCACTTTTTCCAGGTTTGTAGCCTCCTGTTCCTACTCCACCAGGTCCACCAGCCCCAGGTACCAAGCCTGCTCCTCCCGGACCTGCTCCAACACCGCCGGGACCTCCTCCAACTCCTCCAGGGCCTGCTCCAACACCTCCGGGACCTCCTCCAACACCTCCAGGGCCTGCTCCAACACCTCCAGGACCTCCTCCAACACCTCCAGGGCCTGCTCCAACACCTCCGGGACCTCCTCCAACTCCTCCAGGGCCTGCTCCAACACCTCCAGGGCCTCTTCCAGCACCTCCAGGGCCTACCCCAACTCCTCCAGGGCCTCCCCCAACTCCTCCAGGACCTCCTCCAACTCCACCAGGTCCACCACCTATGCCTCCTGCCACAGTCCCATCAGGTCCATATGCTACAATTAAGAAATAGGCATATCATAGGAGAACGAGTGGATTTGCTGCATTAATTGTAATACACAGTCGCTGATAATGAATGATGGTAGATGTAACACAGTCATAACAGAGTGTACATTCAGATTTCAAAAATGGCACCTTTGGGTGGTTTTGGTGTTCCTCCTACTCCACCAATAGCACCTCCTGGTCCAACTCCAGTTCCAGTTGCAGTGCTGTCTCCTCTTCCTGCACTCGTTACACCACCTAAAACTCCTCCTGCAGTGGTTGGACTGCCTCCTACCCCTCCCTGACCTCCTCTTGAACCACCTCTTTCACCATCAGGACCTCCTTCTCCATCGCCTTCACCTGGTGTGTCACCTCTGGGGACACCTACACACACAACCGAGAACAACGTCAGTCATGGTTTTATATCCTAACTACAATTGGAAGAACCCTGGTAAGTGCAGTCCTTATTTCACGTTGATTTGCAAGTCAATTGAAAATTTAGTCTCCTTTTTCTCCACATCTAAATGGCAGAATCACTTCAAAAACTGAGAGGTATGACAGTGATGCAAGTTTTGACAAATGGGTATTAACATGAGGGAAAGGCAACATTTAATTGCTGTTCTGAATATATGAAAGATTTTCCAAGGTGTTTATTTAGCTTATTATTGTCACTCAGCTTGTACATCATGTACTTATGTTCTCCTGTTTGTAAACTACTGTTTGCAATGTAATACTGCAGTTACTAATGACCTACTTTAAGTTGAACTGGATTTTATTTTATTCACCTGGGGGTTTAAGAGGTTTGGCTCCAGGTAGACTTGAGAGATCACCACCAGAACCTGAAAAATATTCAAGAGATTTTTCACACAATA
Organism: Caranx ignobilis; assembly: GCA_021432705.1. NCBI lineage: Eukaryota > Metazoa > Chordata > Actinopteri > Carangiformes > Carangidae > Caranx > Caranx ignobilis. Next base: position 4,996,483 of record MU269980.1, read on the forward strand.
TATATACATATGCCATAAGATTTCTGCAGAGAGGATACTGAAACTTGCATATCTCTCAAGCACAGCTCTGCACTATAAACTCAGTGAGCACTATGGTGAACACTTGTATCCCTGCTTATTAATGCTGTTCTCCAACCTGCTAATCATGCAGCAGCAGTACAGTGCATAAAGTCATGCAGATGCAGGTCAAAAATTCAATCTCACTGACTTTGATCATGGTCCTAAACTACATTTGTTTTAGACTGTGATGTCCAGCTGGATTGACAGGAAGTGGAGGCATCACAAACAACTCATTATTATTAGAAGTGTGTAAGTGACATTTGACAACTTACCAGCTCCTGTCCCAGCTGTTTGAGCCAAGAGTAGAAACACAGGTAAGAGGAGTGCTAAAAACAAGTTTTATGCTTAATTGAACAGTATGGAGGTGTACATACCACTTGGTGTCACAGCACTGCCGCCAACTGTAATAACAGAAATACAGGTGATGTTGGGTAGCTATCGACAAAAGCTGTTTGCAATAAATTTTTAAGGATGAATAGTTTGTCCAAAGCCAGTTTAAGTCATTAGCTGGTGTGACTGCCATGCTGTGTGCTGTTGTGTCAGAAAAACACTCACTCTCAGGCACAGGTAAACCAGTGACAGCTGTGAAAGCATTGAGAAATATTGTGAGGTGAATCAAGAGTAGAAGCATTTGTAATACTACAGGATATGCCACCGTCTCCTATAATGCAGGTTTTTATATTAAAATATGCCCATGCTTTTGCAAAATCCTTAAATCTTAATCATAAACTCTGTCAACCTTCTTTTGCTTAGGATACTTCGTGTGAACTTACCAGGAACACCTCCTGTGGAACCTGTAGGATATGAGAACAAAATTAGTCTTCTTACTCACAATACAAAGGAAACAAGTACGTTTTGTAATGTTAGATGCATGACTTACTAGTTTGTCTCTTAGTATCTATATATGCAGTCTGCATTAGAACATTTGTGGTTATATATATATATATATATATATATATATATATATATATTATATATGAACCTTTTGCCATTCAGATTTCAGATCTGAGCTGAGTTGAACTTAAAGGGTGATGTCAACATATAGTCCAACTAACAGGTATAATAAGATCTGATTCAAATGTCCCATTTCTTCTTCTGATAATTAATTTAATATGAGCACATCATAATGCAAAATAGGGTTAGGTTGTAGATTAATGAAACTTTGAGAAAAGCTGAGAGAAGAAATGTCTAACAATGACCCAAAAGTGCAAATTATCAATGGCTGTCTGTAAGTAAAACATGACTGACTTTATAAATGGCCTCATGGTGGTGCTGTCTGCACCAAAATTTAGGAATCACTGCTCTTTTACTTTCCACCAGATTTATATGACATGTGATATAGGGTGATAAACAGTGATATAGGCCCAGATAAACTGTGACAAAAATAAACTATTGGACAGTGCTCACAGACAAACATGTAAGGCCAGTGAAACAAAAGATGAAACCACTGACCTGGAACTTCAGTCCCATTGAGTCCTGTTTGAAAAAGACAGTTTAAAAAACATGAAAGTAAAAAGGCAACACAACGTTCTTAACACATATATGTTATTTCCAAAACACTCCAGACAAATAAATTCTTCATGTTCCCTGCTGCCTAAATGAAACTAAATACCTGGTTTTGCTCCAATGATGGGGATTCCTGTTCCACTCGGTCCATCACCACCTGTTCCCACGGGTCTGCCACCTACTCCTCCTGTTGTAAAATTGACAAAATAGCTTTTTCACATGTGTACGTTTTTACAGAACATGTAAAGTCAAATATTATTCAGGGAATATGTATTGGCATTATGTGCCTTCATTCTGTCAGGTGCTCACAGTGGGAACCATTAAATGATGTCTGACCTGAATTTTATTTGTCATTTATGCACATGTGCATTATTTTAAAGTGAGTAAAGACATTAAACTACCCTGAACCCTGTTGTGATTGATCTAGCAAACACAAACACACCTTCTACTCCAGAACTCCCAGACCCCTCAATCACACTGCCAGCACCACCATCACCTGCAATAAGGGCAGAATGTTTCAATGACTGAGATCTGAATATACCTCACCTCTTGCTCAGTGCTTTTTCCAACCCTGTTGAGCACATTTTATATTTAAGCTAATGGAAAATCTAAATGTATTGTGTTGATATGTGACTAACGTGTGTTTCTGTCACCAACTGCTTTGTGCTAACACTGCACAGATACCTTCAGATGTTGGCAGGGGTGTTCCTCCTGGGCCTCCAAATCCTCCTCCTGATCCAGAAGACAGATCATCACATGCATCATCATCAAATTGATTATTGATCATTACCAAAATATGCATTCTTAATCTTAGAAACAGAAGCTTACGTCCAGGTCCAACTGTTGTTCCTACACTGCTGCCAGTGCCATTCACTGAAACACCAGTGCCTGCTCCTGTTCCTGTTCCTGTTCCTGGTCCTGCTCCTGCTCCTCCACTGCCAGTGCCTGCTCCTGTCCCAGGGGCAACTCCAACAGGCTGCCCTAAAGAGAAAAGTCAAATAAGGTGCTTATGAACAGCTCTCTTCATTCAATCAATAAATATATATAATGATGTGCTTGACAAACTACAGCCTTACCATGTTTAGCAGCTTTAGATCCGGCTGTACCAAAACCTACCAAAAAGGACCACAGCAAATAAGACATTGTGTAAGTGTTGACTAGTCAGGTGACCAAACACAGTAACCAATAAATGATGATAGTATGGGAAATAAAGAAGTAAATGCATCATAGTACAGTTACTTTTTAGTGGCAGTTGCGAGACGCTCCTCCTGAGAAAATTTATAAGATTTCTAATTTCACCTTCCAGTGGCTGCTTTTTTTTTTGAAATGAATAGAACAAAAGAAGCTGAAAGAGGCTGGTAGTTGTATTCTTCTAAACTTCAGTGTGCTGATATAAGATCAAAACCACTCAAATTTATAGCTCCTCTGAAAAAGAATCAATTATTGTAATAAAACAAATCATGTCAGTATTGCCATTACAATAATCCCTGTTAGAAATACTAAGCATTTCTGTTAGAATGAATGTAAGCCATTATTGCAAATTCCCTGCTGCCGCAGTTCCTACCAAGCACCAACAGAGGTCATTCAATATTAAATATATTTAAATACATACTGTGTGTGTGTGTGTGTGTGTGTGTGTGTGTGTGTGTGTGTGTGTGTGTGGGGGGGGGGGGGGGGGGTCATGTATGTATGTGTGATCTAAACAAAACTACTAGACGTGATTACCTGGACCTCCAGTGCCAGTCCCAAAACCTCCTGGCCCATAACCACCTGTAAAGAAGACAGAGGATGTCAGATGTAGTATAACAGACTAAACAGATAAAAAAAAACAAACAAACAAAAAAAAAAAAAAACAGCTGTATCTTTACTTTCATCTTGAAAATGCTCAATTGTGAGAAACAACTCACCACCTCGTCCTATTCCACCCCCAAGTACACCACCTTGACCTACACCAGGTTGATAAAAAAAGTGATCTAAATGTAATCATATTTGAATTTCCTGGAAGTTGGATGTAAAATACAATTAAGTTACTTTTTTAAGGACCAAAAAATTTTTTTTTTTTTTACCATATTTAGCAGGTTTTGATCCAGCTCCATAGCCTGTAAATAAGAGCAACTGTCTTTAATGCAAGAATTTCAGCTACTTGTTTTTAATTTGGTGAAGTCTTTCTTGGACAATATTAAAATGACCCAGCTCGAACCTGCTCCATATCCAGCCCCTGGTCCTGTACCATAGCCTCCACCTGGTCCGTAACCAGTCCCAGGTCCATATCCTCCAGGTCTGTATCCTGTTTGTCCAGTGCCAAGTGTCCCTCCTGTCCCAGGGCCATAGCCACCACCAGGAAGCCCTGGGGGAAACAAAAATGTAAGGGGGGTAATTTCAAGAACATTTTTTCTTCTTTTCTTTTGTGTTTGGACTTAGACTATTCAACTACTTCAGGAGGGTCATATGAAAGACATGGGTCTTGTAATAAACATGAAATTATTGCTTTGACCTAATCTGTCCAACTGATTTCACTGCACCCTTCTTTTGGCAACTGTATGCTATAGTTTTAGTGTTCAAAATTAATGGTTTGTTTTTATACCGTTTCTGAGGAGCTGAGAATGTGGTTCTGTCCGTACCTCCAGCAGTGCCTGGTCCAAAGCTACCTGGTCCAACCCCCGTTCCAACACCAGAGCCAGGTATCCCACCAGTCCCCAATCCTGCACCAGGTCCACCACCAGTTGTTACTCCAGCACCTCTTCCTGGGACTCCTCCACCTCCACCAAGTCCTCCTGCACCTAGAGCACCTCCAGGTAGACCTGCAGAGAGCAGAAGTGAACTGATCCAGTAGCTCTTATTCAAAACTCTGTTTACAAAAAGCATCTGTTTCATTTTGTATTTCTTTTTTTAATGATTTTTTTATGCCTTTAATTGATAGGACAGCTGTAGAGAGACAGGAAATGGGGAGGCAGAGAGAGGGGGAATGACATAGAGCAAAGGGCTACCGGTGGATATGAACTGGAGCCAATGTATCAAGGACTGTAGCGTCTGCATATGGGGCACCTGCTCACCTCACTGAGCTAAATGATGCCCTTTCATTTTGTATTCCAGGTAGGTCAGGGGTGGGCAACTCATTCCACAAAGGGGCCTGTGTGGCTGCAGGTTTTTGTTCCAACCAAGCAGCAGCACACCAGACTTGACTCAATCAACTGATCTCAGTCTTCAGACAGCTGATTGGTCAAAGTGTGTGCTCTTGGTTGGTTGGAACAAATACCTGCAGCCACACCGACCCATTGTGGACTGAATTGCCCACCCCGATGTAGATGCACAATTAGATATTAAATGTACTATATGTTTGTCTTACCATATTTGCGAGCTTTAGCCCCAGCATAACCTGTGAAATGCAGACAAGTGATCTAATTAGAGGACTTTATTTTCAAGTGGATGTGTGGAAATGTGTCTAAGGTCTCATTTATCTTTATTGTTCATCCTAATCTTTTATCCTACCTCCAGGTCCATAGCCAGCACCTCCAGGTCCGACTCCTCCGCCAGGTCCATAGCCAGCACCTCCAGGTCCGACTCCTCCGCCAGGTCCATAGCCTGTGCCAACGCCACCTGGTCCAACTCCACCCGGCCCATAGCCAGTACCAGTACCACCAGTTCCAACACCACCTGGTCCAACTCCACCTGGTCCAAAGCCAATACCAGTACCACCAGTTCCAACACCACCTGGTCCAACTCCACCTGGTCCAAAGCCGGTACCAGTACCACCGGTTCCAACTCCACCTGGTCCAACTCCGCCTGGTCCAAAGCCGGCACCAGTACCACCAGTTCCAACACTACCTGGTCCAACGCCACCTGGTCCAAAGCCAGTACCAGTACCACCAGTTCCAACTCCACCTGGTCCAATTCCACCTGGTCTATAGCCAGTACCAGCACCACCAGGTCCAACCCCTCCCCCAGGTCCATAACCAGTAGCAGCACCACCAGGCCCAATGCCACCAGTACCTGTTCCTAAACTTCCTAAACCTCCCAGTGCTCCACTCAGCATGCCTGTAAGGAGAATAACAGGCCTATTTTACTGATGGTTTTTGTTATATGGAGTCGTACAGCAACAACAATATTTCAGAAGGTTTTCACTTGTACATCTATTCTTACCATATTTACGAGCTTTGGCACTGGCATCATACCCTGAAATACAAATATATTTATTATACATTTGTCTGTCGATTATATTGTAGGTTGAATTTTCCTAAATCCAAAGGCCACTGATAGACATTTACCTCCAGGTCCTGTTCCTGCTCCTCCTAGTCCAGCTCCAGTGCCACCGGGTCCAAACCCAGTTCTACCGGGCCCATATCCAGCTCCTCCGGGGCCTGTGCCAGCCCCACCAGGGCCAAGACCAGCTAACCCAGTACCAGCACCACCTGGACCAAAACCAAACCCAGAGCCAGGTCCCCCACCTGTGCCGAGGCCAACTCCTCCAGGTCCTCCACCTCCAAGGCCTCCAGCTGCACCTGTGCCTGCACCACCTGGGCCAAGACCAAAGCCACCACCAGTGCCATAGCCAGGCCTTACTCCTGTACCGGGTCCAAGTCCTGGTCCTCCAGCTGTTCCAGTGCCTGTGCTGACTTGACCTGGAGACATTGAAGGCATGTGTGTGTCTCAGCTATAGTTGTTGAATGTACACAGTGCAGATTCATCATGCTACATTAGTAGTATACAAAATTAAGTCTCACCATATTTGCGTGCTTTGGCTGAGCCAGGACCGTAACCTGTGGCACAACACAATCTTTTTATTTCAATTTTGCATGTTAATATAAACAAAAGGACTTTGACTGATGATTATTGAAAATATTGAAAGACTGAGTGCATCCTGCTCCATGTTCTCCCCTAAAAGACCTGAGACAGGTGAGATTTACCTAAACCAGGTGTGCTGGCTCCTCCAGGGCCACCAAATCCACCTCCAAATCCAGGTACAGCCCCTGGTCCACCTCCAGTTCCAAGCCCGCCTCTAAATCCAGGTCCACCTCCACCTCCAAAACCAGGTACAGCCCCAGGTCCACCTCCGGTTCCAACCCCGCTTCCAAATCCAGGTCCACCTCCGGGTCCAACTCCGCCACCGAAACCAGGTACAGCCCCAGGTCCTCCTCCGGTTCCAACCCCACCTCCAAATCCAGGGACAGTTCCAGGTCCACCTCCTGTTCCAACTCCGCCTCCAAATCCAGGTCCAGCTCCTGTCCCAACCCCACCTCCAGGTAGTCTTCCAGCCCCACCTCCTAGAGCGCCACCTTGACCACCTGCACCTCCTCCAGCTCCACCTGGTTGGGAAAACAAAAGGTGATCTTTCAAAAATGTCCTTACAATGGTTTTCAGTTATTAGATGATGCCTATGTTAGCTATATTACATTCAGTTGTTTAACCATCAGACATTACCGTATTTAGCTGCAGCTTTGGCCGGATTTTTAGATTTACCAGCCCCTGCAATTGATAGAATAAATAAAACAATAAATAATACATTTCCTCTTTTATATTTATCATTAACTGAAAGTTACTCTCTTCTCCTGTCTACCTGATTTTGGTGATATGAGAGGGTAACCACGAAAAACTCCAGGCAGTTGCTGTCCACGACCATCTGAGGTGAGAAGTAGAGTCAAAGATTCTCATCTTGTTGAATACTGGATTGCAGTTTCATCATGTTTTTTCATTCATCAAAGTCGTGAATTAAAAATCTGTCTTATACCACAGTTTGTTAGTGGAAGGTTTTATCACTTACTGCCTGCTCCTCCTGGTCCTACACCCCCTTGGCCAAGAACTCCAGATCCTGAGGGGATTAATGCAGATGTTTGTCATTGTTAAATGACAAACTGAAACATCCCAACATGACTGACATGAAATGCATCAACACACCAGTCTGAGGACCAAGTCCAGATCCTGTTGCCACTCCAGGGAGAACACCTCGGCCTCCAAAACCTATCCAGGTAAAAAAAAAAAAATGTATAGCTTTTTATGGAAACACACTGAATTCTTCATGATATATTGTATATTATTCTATTGGTTAGTACATATTTTATATTTTTGTATTTCATCTTAATGTAACAACATACCTTGGCCTGGTACAAATCCTCCTTGATATAGTCCAGGCACCCCAATCCCTGTGTGACAGCATACATAAATTTAGAGCATTGCCCAAAGAACTCATTGTTTCTTGTTGATAATAAATGGTGTTCACAACTAAAAAAAGGAACCGTTTATTTTTGGAGTTTACCTGGAATTTGTTTTGATGCTTTGTTCTTCCCTCCAGGTCCTCCCCCAGTAGTACCAGTCTGTGGAAGGACTGGAAGTGAAACAGGAATGAAGTAAAAAAAAAAAAAAAAAAAAAGTTAATTAAATTGAATATAACAATATATTTTATGCACCTGCTGATACAAGTAGTCTTTTTGAAATTTTATATACCTTGAAAAGTTAGCTGTAAAGAACACTTCATCTAACCTGCTGTGAAGAATTTATTCAATACTCGAAATAAACTTTTCCATCAATATACAATAGATCTCATTGTTTTAAAGGCTAATGTTTAGATGTTGATCTATGTACTAAGTTAGATTAAAGCATTTTTTTATATGAAAGCTCTGTATTGTGGATTCCATCTATGTATTTGTTGTATACAGTATAGTATAAAATCATATCTTCTACCTCCACCAGGCCTGACTCCAGCACCTCCAGGTCCAAATCCTGCTCCGCCAGGTCCGACTCCAGCACCACCAGGTCCAAATCCTGCTCCTCCAGGTCCGACTCCCGCACCACCAGGTCCAAATCCCGCTCCACCTGGTCCGACTCCAGCACCGCCAGGTCTGACTCCCGCACCACCAGGCCCAAATCCTGCTCCGCCAGGCCCAACTCCTGCACCACCAGGTCCAAATCCTGCTCCACCAGGTCCAACTCCTGCACCACCAGGTCCAAATCCTGCTCCGCCAGGTCCAACTCCCGCACCACCAGGTCCAAATCCTGCTCCACCAGGTCCCACTCCAGCGCCGCCAGGCCCAAATCCTGCTCCACCAGGTCCGACTCCCACACCGCCAGGTCCAAATCCTGCTCCGCCAGGTCCCACTCCAGTACCACCAGGCCCAAATCCTGCTCCTCCAGGTCCAACTCCCGCACCACCAGGTCCAAATCCTGCTCCACCAGGCCCAACTCCAGCACCACCAGGCCCCAGCCCTGTACCACCAGGTCCAACTCCAGCACCACCAGGCCCAACCCCAGCCCCACCAGGCCTCACTCCAGTACCACCAGGTCCATAACCTCCAAGTGCTGTTCCAGCCCCACCTAAGGTCAACAAAAAAGTGATAATCTTTATCATAAAAAACTATTAACTTTTAATGTTAAAAAATCAACTATGGTTCATAGTTACTTGTTTTAGGGGGTTTGGGACCAGTTCTACCAGTTCCTGGGTATGGACCAACACCGCCTGGTCCATAACCACCTCCATATCCACCTGTATCATGACAGAGCACATATCCCTCAAGGTAAGCAAATCATATCAAGTGTTTGAATTACTTAATACTTAGTTTGTAAAGACACACAGGCATGAGCCAACCCGTCTACTTAATGACACAGAAAGTGCTTCAGTGATTATCTAATGGTTAAAACAATGTATAAATTGAATATGTTTTTCAGTTGCTCTCATAGTTTACACCTTTTGGCATTAATGCATTTATTTGTTCATGCACTTGTTGCTTGTAAGAAGAAACAGACCTATAAATTTCAACCTGTTACTGGGTGTTATGTTAAGAAACAGATGTAGACTAATAAAAGCCACTGACCTCCAGCACCCAGCCCTCCAGCTCCCTGACCTCTGCCAGTCCCAATGCCCCCCCCACCCAAACCTCCTGCCCCGAGGCCTCCATATCCTAATGAGGAGATAAAAGAGGAACAGTACTTAGTGGTTCCTGCACTTGCTCTCGTGACTACAGTCTACTACATCATGCATTAATGAATTCAGCATGTCCCTGTGCAACCCCACCCTTTTGTAATATTATACACATATGATGGCTGCCAGAGAGAGCCCTCACAAGGATTAACTTGTTCTCCGGAAAGGTTTTGAAAATTAGTTTGAAGTGTTCACGTTTGACTTTAAAACCTCTTAAATCTCTTGTAGGGTTTGGCTGCAAAAAGTCCAGTAACAATTACAAGGTTGCAAAGAGGGAAGCACGGCCTGTGTGGGGAGATGACTGAAAAAACTTGCATACTCCCTCTTTAAAAAAGTGCAAGTACACATTGAAATATATCTATAAAAGTCACACAATCACCTTCATTTTTCAGAGTGGAGCAGAACCACACAAACACGCTTCATGGGCATTTGTGTGTAGTGTAGACGTGTGTGCCGAGATGGCCAGACTTTAGGTAAACTGGAAAGTCTTACATATGAGTTTCTTTCCTGTTCTTACTGTTCTTTCCTGACTCATTTTCTATGCAGCGATATAATGGGAGGAATTCAAAAGGTTCCACAAAGCCAAGGCTTAACCTTTAAGAATGGCTTGGATATTATCACCAACATTCCTCATCCTGCATCGGCAGCTCGCATGTATGGGGCATAAAAAACAGGGAGGCCAGAAATTCCAAAGCAAAGCAGTCGTTCTGACTGACGTGATGACTTCCGTCTTTTATCTGGGACCTGCCATGCTTGATGCATTAGTCCTTATCACTGTATGTGTGCATTACTTGATGTGTGCATTACTGTATGTGTGAGTTTGTGTGTGCGTGTGTGTGTGTGAGAGAGAGAGAGAGAGAGAGAGAGAGAGTGGGTGGCCCTTCAACAATAGCTTATAACTTTGAGGTAATGAGGAAATGAAATAATGGTACGTGTATGCAGTCCTCATCCTGCTGCATTGAATTGACTAGAGGAACAATATTTACATTACAGGGGCTGACCTCTGATCCATGTGTGCATGAAGTTTAACTTTATGACATGTGGGATTCCAGTATGTTCTCACTGATGAAACTGTACTTACATATCAATAGATGACACTGTCGCTACAAACATTGCATACATATATATATATATATATGTACACAAAGTATATCATACATCAGATGCTTAAAAATGTTATCAGACAGAAAACATTGAAAATATTATCATGTATGTAATAGACCTTCATGCTTTTAGATCGTGCCATTAAATAATGTAATTGTAACTCTCTGTTTATGCCCCCCAAAAAAAACCTGCCTGTGCCTTGCCCACCTGGACCGCTGCGTCCTGGTCCAAAACCACCTGGACCAACTCCCCCAGGCCCAGTTCCGTAGCCTCCAGACCCAACACCACCTGGACCAAAACCACCTGGCCCAGTACCACCCAGTCCTCCTACACCTCCAGCTCCTTGTCCTGCTCCAAGCCCTCCAGCAACGCCATAACCACCTCGAAGAGACACATCAGATACCAAAAAACCAATTAATGTCTGTGTAGCCTCCTAATGTCCAAATTAAACACTGAAATTCTCCTTGAGAGGAGTCTGTATAACCACTGCTCTAAAAACATCCAGACCTGAGATTCTTACCTGTTTTTGGAGGCTTTCCACCTGTAAAGGGAAAACAAATAATATCAACAACAGCAACATGGAAAACTCGACAGACAACTAATAAATACATAATCAATACATCGGCCATATCTGTCTTACCAACCCCTACCATCCTACCTCTACCACCGCCTGGACCAAAGGTGCTGGGCCTGATGCCTCCTGGTCCGACCCCGCCTGGTCCGACCCCGCCTGGTCCGACTCCGCCTGGTCCGACTCCTCCTGGTCCAAATCCTCCAGGGCCGACTCCACCAGGTCCAACTCCGCCTGGCCCGACTCCGCCTGGTCCGACTCCTCCTGGCCCAACTCCACCTGGCCCAACTCCGCCTGGTCCGACTCCTCCTGGTCCAACTCCGCCTGGTCTGACTCCTCCTGGTCCGACTCCTCCTGGTCCAAATCCTCCAGGTCCGACTCCACCAGGTCCAACTCCGCCTGGCCCAACTCCTCCTGGCCCTACTCCTCCAGGTCCTACTCCTCCTGGTCCTTGCCCACCATAGCCCACTGATGAATACAGTCACCAGGACAATGTGAGTTAAAAAACATGCACAGACACACAAACGCATGCAGGTGAAAACAAAGCAGCCAGAAAAACCAGAGCAGTCACATTGTTCACACAAGTAGTTTAAAGTGGTTGAAATCATGGTGAGGTATTTATAGTCTTTGCATACAACCTGGAGCACATCCAGTGACTGATGTCAAAACATATTGAAAATTTGATGGTGGTTGTATAAGTGACGACACATTTGTAAATATTTCAGTGTAATTTTCATGACTATACTGCATCTTAAAGTCAATGTCTGTACGTTACTCGTAGTAAAATGACTCATTGCCTCCTAACACATGTCATTCCTCGCTTACTCGCTTACCCTGCACGAGGTGCAGTAAACTGCCATCATAGTCAGTGGTTTAAAATTAAATAGAAAAATCCACCTCCACCAGCTCCTGGTCCTAGTCCCCCTAGACCAGCACCAGCTCCTCCTGGTCCAATTCCTCCACCAGGCTGAAATCCAGTCCCTGCGCCTCCCGGTCCAAATCCAGTTCCAGCTCCACCTGGTCCAAATCCAGTTCCAGGTCCTGTGCCTATGCCAGCTCCTGCTCCTGCTCCTCCACCAGCACCAGCAGGTATGTATACACCTGGTACACGTCAAATTCCAATGTCAGCATGACTTTCTAATTGTTTCATGTTTGTTTCAACAACTGCAACTGTGTTCCAGTGAAAGGTTTATTATTGTGATAAAGAAAACCACTGAACACAGTTTATAAGTGTTTTACAAGTTTTTAGAAGTCATACTGAGCATGAACACGTCAACATTGTTTTCATCGTTTTGGACAGGTTTTGTGGAATTCATGAGTCATAAGTCAGAGCTAATGAGGAATGATTTTCTCCTCTTTGCCAGCTCTTAATAAAACCCATTTAATTTGTTTCAATAACAAGGTTTACATATAACAAAAGGGATCAGCTGCCACACAGGCAGACTGTGATTATCACCTCTGTGCTCTGAGTTTCTCTGTAGATGATAACAAACACCACGTCATACAAAAGGCATGCTGCTTCACTCATAATTCTCACACTTTTCTGCACCTATGTTTTGTTTCACAAATCATGACGGACAAAAATAGAAACACAGAGTGAACAACTATAAAAGGAAAGTTTTTTAAGATCCTACAGTCCAGATGTGAAAAGAAGAGGTCTGTGGGGATTCCTAAAGAATGTGAGTTACTGATCTCACAGTAATGCCATGTACAGCACATTAACAGCACACAGTAAATAACTTCACTGTTCAGTTATTCAGCACTGCCCGCTGCTCTGTGCAGCTCAGGAACCTCCTCCTGCTCCGAAAGCTTTTGTTCAATCTGTTTTGATCTGGGACAATGGACAGGTAAAACCAATATACACCAGGGATGAACAGTACATGGTTGTCCTAATAGGACCTGCAATAAAACAGCAGTTGGGCATTGAAATAAAGGTAGAAAAAAGGTACTACCTCAGTTTTTACATATGTTATTCATGGACTGGCAGAACTTTTAGAACAGATATCAGTTGGATGGGACGGATGAAACATGTATATGTCAGAAATTAAATTTACAATTAGATTTAAAAAAATTAAAAATAAAAATTAATTTACAATTGCATTTGGTTTTATGGTTTCAGCACTTGAATCACTTTACATCCTTCATGTCAAAATCTTAATATGATGAATAAAATGTACTTTGATTTTCAATCTAACACTTTTTTTATTACTATTATTATTATTTCATTGAGCCTCTGATAGGTGCCAGTATGGCTGCTGACTCTTCATCTCAGTGCAGTGGCACTGTTTTTAGTATGGATAGATAATTTGAAAACAAACTTGTCATCACAACATTGTTTGACCTGTCTCCTCATACTATTTCAGTCCACTTCAGTAAAACCAAAACAGAAAACCAAAGAACCAATGGCAAGTCTTCTTACTCCTCACTTAGAGTGCTGTGGCTCATCTTGACCAGACAAGGTGAGGAAGAGCATTAGATCTCATCACAGCCTAATGTAAACTCATACAGACAAGACAATGAGACAGGATCTGTGGGGATGAGGTCCTGAGCACACAGAGTTAAGACTTTTAACAAGGTGCAAAACTGTATTAAAAATTATAGTCCCTGTGCCTAGACCTTATGCTTCAAGAGAAGGAAGAATGAAAAAACACACCTGGGCTTATGAAAGTCAGATAAAACTCCTGAAGAGCTTTTGATAGAGGAAAGATAAAGCCCCTCCAACACAAACTGAGACCATCATCCTCCACAGTCAGATTATTAATCTGACTGCAGAGAAGTTTGAGGTTCAGATTTCATCAATCCACCTACACATACACAGACTTGAAGAAAAAATGAAAACTGCAGACATCATAGTGATGTTACTGAAAATACTCAACATCCTATTAAAAACTTTTTTTTATCACCATCAATGATCAGAAGCAGTAAGTTTTACTAGAACATTTGACAATCATAATCACCATAGCTGCTGCAGCTCCCAAAGTCATAGATAGAAACCCTCTGCTAAAACTGCTACATAAACTTAATGTGACACCTGATCCACAGGTGCTGCGCTGCTGAGAGCTGTGCACATGCAGTGAAGGGGACCCACCTCCTTGCAGGGATGGTTTCCACAGAGCCAGGAGCAGGACTCCATGTAGGTATGTCGCCACCGTTCCTCTCGCCATCTCGCTCCCAAATGTCCCTCTCCTCTCCCAACCTCCAGGTTTTATCCCCAGCAAGCCTATCAGGACTCCACAAGGCCTTTAGAAAGAAGGAGGGAAAATGAGTGAGGGCAGAAAAAAAGGGGGACAGGATGCAAGACAGGACACTGTGTAATTGGCTAAGAGACACACAGAGGAAGATAGACAAGGGGGGGTGGGGGGGTGGGGGTAGTGGATCACCTCATTAAAGCAAATAAGTTGTTCCAGCCCCCCCCCCCCACATTGACTATTTGGCTGCATTTATTTAGCTCTATACTGCCAAAAGGAGGCAGTATGAATGATGGGTTTGGGACTGGGAGAGAGACCGAGAGAGTGGGGGCATGTATGAGAGACAAGGGAGTCTGTGAATTGTAAAAATTGGGGCTCCCTGCTTTTCCCTCTCCCCAGATACCTCAAAAAGTAAAAAAAAAAGTAAAAGGGAACCATGCCAGAAGTTCCTTATGGATTTCCAAACAGTGTCATATTGAGGCTGAAGGGAAACATCAGCTATAGTGACTCAACAAGACCTTTATGTACGGGCTCCATCTATGAAATATAAATTAAAAAGAGGAAATGCATGTCCAAAAATGAAATCACGAATTTTTGTAAACTGAAGATGGACAGAGATGTAAACAGTTGTGTGCGCACAGAGGGGGTGTGGGGGGCGGAGGTAGAAGTGTTTTTGTTTTTTTTTAAAGTGATGTCAGTGCATTTAATGTAAACCTTCATGTTCTTTATGCACTTCATAGTCTGGTTAAATAAAAGTTCCTGAAACAAGTGAATCCCTGTGACCTTTGAGGTCGGGTCACCTGAGTACAGGAAAGAGAGGGAAGTGAGGGGGAAAGAACTGAAAGGCAAAACTGTCAAAGTGGTGTTTGTTGGTGTGGTATTCGCTCTTCACCTTTAATCCCACAGAGACACACTGACCAGGATACCACTGAAAATGTGTTTTTAGGGTCTTACTGTGGTTTTCCCATGTTTGGGCTGACCAGTCCTTCCCAGTTCCTGAGTGCAGAAACATTTCTCTGTGGTGATAATGGGACATGACACAGATGAAGTAAATAAACTGATGGGACATGAGAGACTGTGGATGGGAGAAGCACTTGAATCCTGTTAAGAGATGCATCATTTGGCAGAAACATGTAGTTTCACAGCTTATGACTGGACATTAAACCATCTGGGGGGAGGACATGAATATCAGTTCTTCCTGTCGAGCGTGCCCCCTGCAGCCCTGTGACCCCACGCTCACAGCCACCTGGGGCAAGAAGAGTCCAGTAAAAGTGACCTCACTATCTCAACTCGCTTTCCGTGCAGTTTTCAGTCTTGCACGGACTTCCACCTCACGTCATGATATTAAAGGATGAAATTGTGAAGAGTTCGCCAGCAGCAGAGGCTAATGTGAATTACACCGGTCTGGAACGTGTCAGATGTTTCTGAGATGTGATCATGTAGAAACCTTTGGCTCTCAACTTCTGTCCAGAAAGGCTCAATCAGTAAACAAGTGGATTGTATATTTGTATTTCTGCACGAGCGTGAACTTGCATTGCCTAGCTGCACATGTGCATTAGTGTGTGTGTGTGTTGAGGAGACAGGAGAGAGGCAGCGCTACCTGAGCACCCATAATTGGTCTGAAAGTGTAGTTTTATTACTTGGTTTTTCAGATCTGGTATGCTTTGTGTTCTGATTTGATGGAGCTACATAGTTATGCAGTGAAATAATACTGGGATAATAAGATCGAAGAATGAAAGCTGAGATGAGAACTATATGCTAAAAAACATATGTGTTTTTTAATCTTGTTGTCACTGCTACAGATTTGAAGTACGGATGGAAAAATAATCTAAAAACATGCAGCCAGCAGGGGGATTTGTTAGGTTATTAAACTGATTTAAATCATGCTACTAGGATATTTGTTTTACATAAACCTTTCATGATTTAACTGAAATTCCTATCTGATTTCATTGCAACCATTCCTTCAGCCTGTTACCTGAGACCTGAGACGGGCTGTAAAATCAAAGTAACAAAAGTTTCAAACAGGCACCATCAGTGGAAGCAGTCAGGGTTGGTTTGTACAAATGAGAAAACTGAGACCTGTTTACTCATTCAGAGCATGAGTTTCCACTACATGTAAACACAAAGAGGAACATTAGTTCAGCTCGGTTGTTTTTGTTTGTCCTGTGTGGAGTTTTCATGCTGCCTCAATGTTTAATGTGGGTTTCTGCCCAAAATCCAAGGCCACACAAGTCTGGTGAGATGGAGACTGTAAAAATGAAAAGGACATTCAAATGAATACTGTGAACACATGTGAGCGACCTCCGACCCCACGTTAGGGGAACGTTGTAGCAGACAGCTTTTCATGTCCTCAAAGTCAAACATGTCACAAAAAATCTGAGTAATGCCAAAAACAGTCTTTTATATATGAATACATACATTCATCCTTAAACACCAGCTATGTTTTTTCAGCTGCATTTGAAACAGCATTTGTCATTGTTTTTGGTTAATGTATATTACAGTTACATTTACATAATTATCAAACCCTTAAATGCTGCAATTGAATATTTTAATTGAGTGATAGCCATATTTTCAACTTTATGTGTGGGTCTCACGTGGTTTTCATATCAACAGTGGAGACAAAAGAAGTTTGACGTTTGACAGCAGAAATGTCTCCAGTTAAGAGGAGAGAGAATATTTATGATTTCTGCCACTTCTGGTTTAACTTTGGTACAAAGTCTGAAAAAAAAGCTCAAATTATCATCTCTGCTCTGAACCTCTATTGTACTGTAGTTACAGTGGAAACCTGTAGACATGACATCATGTTGTCTGCATTTGGCCAGTGGTCCTCAACGAAAAAAAAAAAAAAAAAAACGGGCACAGAAATGCAGCTTCTACTGCCAACATTTTTTATTCAGAGTTAAGGTGTTATTCTTCAAGTGCTGTAATGCGTGTAAATAGTTTGATTCATATACACTTTGACAGTCTTCTCTACAAACACACACATACACACATGCAGTCTCTCATCCACCTGCTGTTCACTTCCCACATCCATCCACACAACCTGCAGTGCCATATGACGCAGTCTTTGCCAGCTCAGAGAAGCGTATCAGTGTTACAAATAAAGTAGCCATCTGAGTAGTGCCTGTGCTGAGTTTACCTAACGTCTACCTTGCGTTTACCTAATGTCTGCTGCCTATATATGGGCGCGTGTGAGCTGGAGGACCGCTCGCCCCCTCCAGACTGGTTATTTACCCCTCTGGGTGGCGGAGGGAGAGAACACAAGCGATAGAGAGGAAAAGGGAGGTAAAGGCAGAGCGGGAGACAGAAAAGGCAAAACTGAGACAGACAGAAAAACGGACAGACAGGCACGCTCAGACGTGCACTTGTTTGACTTGATAAACTGACTGGTGCTGGCAAATGTCAGGCTAAAGGTCTGGGTAGGATCCACTTTCACCACTGACCAATGCCAAACCATTACACCTCCAGACCTAATGTCAAGCCCACAGGCCCCAAGCCCACCCATGCACACATACTCTTTTAAAATCGGTTACCATGGGAATGATTCATCTTTCACAGTGGGATTTAGTCAGGTGCATGATGGTCCACATCAGGATGTGTCATTTCCCCTTTTGATCAGTTGTGGCTTTGAGGGCCAGTGCTGCTTCACAGATTCTGTTTCTGCAGCCTGTGCTTTCACACATGAGTTTGTATGGTCATTGTGTGTGTGAGTGAGTCAACCCAATCAGCTGATTCATGTCCTGCCAGTCCAAAAGTGGATTAACTGGATTAACAGTTTCTAGCAGTGGAGGAGGAGAGGCGCTTATCCTTCACGCGCTTATCCAGCACCACAGGGCATCTCTTTGTTTTTGCATTAACCTCTGTACACATTATGTTTGCCGGTCAAACTCCTCCATGGCCCATTAAAAAGAGAGGAGCAGCTCACAGTTGTGGGGCCGGAGGCTGGAGGGCTACCATGTGTACCACTGGAGTCCTCAGCCTGCTCAGGACATCAGGTGGTTCTGCACCGGCAGGAACTGAGAAACATGATTTGACAGTGACTGAGTTCTGGAGAAAATTAGGGAAAGGTAGACACCCAAATTGGGGGCGTGACCCAATTATTAGTGATTCCATATGTGGCAGACCATTCACAGTGAAGACAGTGAGCATTTGCTTAAGTGTCTTAATTAAGTCATTATGTCATGATAGAATGGGAGCACTTAAAATCCCCAAAAGTGTTTTCTTCTCTTGCTTGTACACAGATGTGTACGTGCACACAGAGGCACCAAGTCACAGCCCACACGTTTTATATCACAAAATGTCGCTAAGGAGTGTGACATCAGATGAGTTATGCAGTACGATGTCGCCCGTTACTAGCAGGCCCCTTCCCATGACTCATAACGACCCTCGGCACAGAGGGGAGAGGCTTCTCCTCCCTGGAGGGTTGAAACAACACCAAATCAAGAACAGCGTCCTACAAAAACACTGCAGTGCTATAACAGACGGAGAGGCCATCCATCAGCGTACAGAGATGGAGAGGGGGGGATAGGAGGCTGAAAGACATGAGGGGTGCAGGAAGCAGCTGGGTTAAAGGGGTCCTGCAGAGAGGAGTGATAGGCCTGAGAGGTCAGAGCACTCGGTGAGCGTGTGTTTGTGTGTGAGGGATCAGCGGCAGCATGTCGTGTCGACTGTGAATACGTGAGAACGCCAAAGTGAGATGCAGAACGCGATTGTGCAGGAATGTCAGAGTCACACATGCTCTGTGGTGAGGCTGTGAACTCAGCATAAATCAGAGGGTCATTTCTCTGTGATGTTGGAGATAGGATTTCAGATATAAGCACATGAAAACGAGACAATCCTACATCCTGCTGTGTGTGTGTGTGTGTGTGTGTGTCAGTCAGTCACTCTCACCATCACATGTTTTGCATTGAACTTTCTTCAGTCAGACTGAAGTAAGTGGAATGATGAGGTCAGTGCTTCACTTCATGCCAGCCATACTCTGACACACACACACACACACACACCACACATATATTCCTACCTGACCAACAGTGGATTGCTGGAGTGTGGCCACTTTTTCTAGTCATTTTGAAAAATTAATTTTATTCTCCTTTCATATTACACCTGTTAAAATGCTTTTGTAATTCTATTCATAAATCTGTCAAGAGAAAATTTCCAACCCTGGCTGATGTCTTCTTTTCAAAGAAGACATCAAATGCTTAAGTAGAAGTGTTTGTGATGAGCACAGACTGGGACACTGATTAATCAATCCATATTGTTTCTGCCATTAACATCTTGCTTTAATACAAACAGTAAATGTTGCTCTCTGTTTTCCACAAGATTGAGATTGCCAGTACATTCTGTTCACGGAAAAGTGGACAAAATACATGGTTATTTAGACAAGCCATTAAATGGTTAACTGTAGGTTTGGCTACATTAGCAACATTTCATAAAAGTCTTTGAGATCTTAGGTTGAATGAAGTTTTAATAACAGAAACACTAAAATCCAGGCCTGATGCAAAAATCATCTAAATCAATCGTTGGAAAAACTTTGGAGCAGCTCTCCTCAACACAAACATCTTGTCACTTATTGCGTTAGTTTTTCCTCCTTCATTCACATGTTCACCATGTTCAGTGGCAGACATTTCCACAGCAGAGACGGTACCAGTGCCAGGACTGTAATCCATCCAGAGTCGTGCATAGGTCAGGCTTAGACCATGAAGCCCCGACTGATTGAAATGTAATTCTCCCATCCCAGCAACAGAAACCCCCCTCATGCAATCTGAGGTCATTCAGCTCCCCGTTTAGCAGAGCATCACCCAGCCGAGGAACTCGATGATGAGGCCTTCACTGTCATCACCACAGCATCAGGACAGAGGCACCCAGATGGGGAGAGTTATGACGCGGAAATCATCTCATTCTCCTGCCGGGGGTGGGGTGGGGTGGGGGGGCTAGTTAGACAGCAGGATCTGAGCAGATACCAGTCTGCACTTTTCTGAATGTGCATGCTAATGCTAAAATACCTCAGTTCACATCTCTCTGTTTGTTCTCTGGTGCTTTCATTGTTCCTCTGTGACTGATCACAGTCTGAGAGGTGATGATGAACTTAGTGATGTGACGGTGAGGATGAGTTCCACTGTGTAGTTTTGTTTTAGTCTGTAATGACAGCGCTCCATCAGCCAGTGCAGGCATGTTGCCTGAGTGCAGAGTGTGTGCGCTGGTGTCTGAGGCCGTTTTCACACAAAGCATGTTTGGAGCAGTTTACATTAGTCTTTCCCCATTTGGTCAAGTGCTAAAAATGCCAGTCAATCTGTAAGCACACCACCTGAAAACGTAGCGCTTGGTCCTTTTCCAAGAGGACTGAGGTGGAGTTCACAGGGAGTGAGAACATAATTGCACCGGCTACAGGAAATTGCACTCAAACACACCATTTTACAGCCGTAAGGAGGCAGACTGTGACATCTGAGAGCTGGCGATTACTCATACAGGAGAGTCTAGTGTAAAAATGATTCATCATGGTTGTTGTAATGAAAAACATGTAGAAAATGTTCTTACATGATACAAACATGAAGGAAGGGACAATGCCATAAAGAGGTCAGAGAGGTCACCACCATGCTGTCCAGAATATGAGCCAGACTTCAGTCCAGTTTTAATCACAGCTGGACCACGAGGACTTACACAATGTACAAAAATGCTAACAAGAAGAGTTTTAATACAGGTTTGAGAGCAAAGAAAATAAACTGACTGTGGAAGCACTTTATGAAACATGGGCGATGACAGATAACCAGGATTAGAAGAATATTAATTGAAAGTTTGGGCAATGATATTCTCAAAAACACAGTCTGAAGTCCCGGCAGGAATAGATATTATGTGATACTGTTTCATTGGCAAATGGATACAAATGGATGCTGGCCAGTTTGATGGAGAGCCTACTTGGAGCCGTCACTGCTCCCAGAGTGACTGATGACCTGCTGCCTGACTTCATGTGAAACACAGACAGAACCCACAGGGACAGAAACATGTGCTCACCATCAAAGTGAGTGGATTTATTAACATTAAAACACACACCTGGGATCATCATTGTGATGGATTGTTATGGTACAGATAAGAGTTACTGTATCTGAAATCATATAAAACTCGTATTACTAAGTTTTTTATATTGATGTAAAGAGGAATAGTGTCTAGTTGACTTTAATCGTCATTGATGTAGCTCAGGGTGAGTTCATACATTCATACTTCCTGTCATGTATGTTAGGTAGCACTGAGATTGAAAAGAATAACAATAATTGGATCATGAATCAGACCTCATGTGTATATGAACAGTCAGTACTCTGATGGTTAATGTTGTACATACAGGTGCACAGTGGTTCGTGTAATGACACAGTTTCATTCCATGAGAACTGAAAGACACAACAGCGCAGAGCAGATACCACACTGTAACACACAGGAGAGAGGAGACATTTGACAATATGGCTGCCAGGGAAAATAATACTTCAAACAAAACTCTCATGGCCTACATTAAGGGTGCAATATTAGGAAGATGATGAGGGATGTTGGTGGACAGAATATATGCAGGAGGTGCTTCTGTTTGAGTTTCTATGCATATGTAAGAACGGTGTGGTGCTGGGGGTCATTTATAGCTGCCTTTTCTCTTCTTGTTTTTCGCAGTTTTTTTGCAGTTTTTGTGTTATTTAACATTTGTATTATAAATTAGTTAAACTGGGGCTTATTGTAAGACAACACAAGGCAGCACTGTCGTACTGTAGGTGTCATTAATGCAGACTAGAGCTGCACAATCAATTATTGTATAATTAATGTACAATGTATGAAATTGCAATATGGCCAAGTGCAAATCATAGGAGGTGCGCATTGTTCTGTTGTGTTGCTATGGAGACATGCTGGCCAACAAAATGGACATGTTTGTTTGGAGCCAGACACAACAAGAATCACATCATCATTTGTATATGTTTTGGTGAAAATGCAATAACATATTGCATTTTCAAGACTCAGGGCCATATAATCACAATATGATGGGGTTTTTTTTTCCATACTGTGCAGCCCTCATTGTGACCGACTGGCCTGAGCTGACGCATCACCATCCTTTCCACTTTGACCTGTAATCCTACATGCTCACACTGAGCCCTCTCCTCTGGCTCTAACTGCTCCTACACTAACCAATTGTCCTGTATGTGCCAGCTACTTGTCATCATGATTAATGTCATCCTAATGCCACTGCTGCTGTGGACAGGTGGGCGGGCCTGTGGGTCTGTCACATGTGACGATACACAGTCACAGACACAGTCTCGCACCGTATCACTGTAGTGAGTCAAGACCGAACATATTACTCACACAGAGCACACACACCAGCACATTTTAACGGGTTCTAAAACCTGTTGTAATTTCTGTTTTACCGTTGCCGTCACTCCTTCTTTCAGTTTCAGTAGGAACACAATGCAGAAAAAAAGGCTCAACGTAGCTCATACAGAGCAGGTCCACCAAAGCTCTGGTCCTGCCTGTGGACTTGGCAGACAGGGGGCAGCTGACTGAAGGAATGCCTGCATCACTTATTTTAAAAAATGTGCTGTGGGAATATGTGTGATTTAGCAACACCACAGAGAAGAGGGTAACATCATGAAACATACACATTTGTGTAACATCTTACTTGCATCTTTAATCTTTACAGTGATCTTGTATTGTGTCATGTGTAAACAGGCTTAGCTGGTGCCATATTAAATCAGACACTAATGTGGAATTAAGAACAGAACACTGATCTGATCATAGTTTCCACCTTCTCCAGTCATCAGTCAGTTGGCTGTTGTAGCTCATAACATGTCAGTTTTGCAAAAAGACACAAAGGCTTCTTTTGGCCCCTCATCAGGTCGACGTTTAGTTCAAACACAGTCATGTTGAACTGATGCCATTATTTACACCACACAGCTCAGACCGACTTTTTAAATTGCGTATCATCTGGCATAACAATCACTTGAGTAACATTTCACCAATTATTCAGCGGAGTTTATTTTCCTGACTGATTACTTTGTCATCAAACCTACATTAATAATGATTCCATCCATTGATCATCGATGCAGAGGTTGGAGCGTAGCCCCGTGCACTCTGGACCAGAGGCGGAGCTCACTATATCATGACCCCAGTTCATCACATGACTTAAGCACACAGACGTTGAAAAGGTCGTGCAGGGCATTTCGCTTTGACGCAGTGACATCATCTTATAATATGGAAACATCATGAGACAACACTGTCCTTGTTTTTGTAAAATAGTCTCAACTGTTGCAGTTATGGTCATTTCCTTTGGTTTTTTTTGTCCTAATGTGGGTGATGAAAAGAGGCTGATGTAAAAGCCCTCATCAGACCACTTAGCTTGAAAAGGTTTCTGCCCGTTCACTGCGGCACTGTGCAATCAGCAGGTGGTGAAATGAAAAACTCTCTCTGGTCAGATAATTATAGCTATGTACATCTCAGTTGGTTGCGGAACCTCTCAGTTCATTTTCAGTCTCCAAGACAGGTTGTCAGTGGCCACAGACTAAAATGCAATTGATGCAGTTGTGTAAGGTCCCAACCAGTCAGAGCAGTGAAGTAGTTGAGCAGGGTCAAATCCTGTTGGTCGCACTGCAAAACACATCTTTCTCATCAACAGATAAGATAAGATCAGATAAGCTTTATTTGTCATGTACACAATTATACATAGCACAGTGAACTGTGTTACTGTGTCTGCTTCCAGAAATAATAAAGTAGTATCACTGTAATTGTTTCTTCAATCAGAAACATATTTTCCAGTTTGTTTATTTTCAGACTGGTGGTGAAGCGTTAACCTCAGACCTACAGAGTTCTGCGTTAGATCTCTGGCCTGGGGCCTGTCTGCATGGAGTTTGCAGCCCCCTGCAAACCTGCACAAACAAACTGTACTGCAATAGCTGATTGAACAGACTTCTCCGCAGCCATCTTAGTCGTCAGCAAAAATGCTTCTGTCTGTCAATGTATGAAACCCACCACATTTTAGAATAATGGTTTATGGCCCTGAACATTCAGTACAGTGCACTTTATTTCCTCCTGAAACCTCTGTATCTCTTTTTGTCTGCTGTGAACATTGTTGAGTTTGTCCATGTCTGATGTGTGTTATCATGACTTTCATATTGTTCCTCTGGCCATATACAGTGAGGTTATTATGTTAACATGGCTACAATAGATCTGGAGAACTGAATGAAATAAATGAGTATAGCTTTACATAAAGAGCTAATGGACTAACTGAATTACAGTGAAAGTCACTTTAATGGAAATGTTTTTAAAAGTCTCAGTTCCACCCCCCTCACATCTTTTTTTTGGGGGGGATGCCCCGCTCACAGGCCTCTGAACATCAGCATCTGTGTGTTTGAGCCAGACAGAGTCTAACTGTTAGAGTTTAGGATGTTGTTGTGTGTTTGTGTGTGTGTGTGTGTGTGTGTGTGTGTTGAGAACAACACCAATGACCTGTGCAATGACTTCACCTCTGCAAACACAGCAATTAGTGTCATTACTGTTACCAAGCAGAGCAGAGAGGGACGTGTTGTCTCCACAATGTACACAGATATGAGAAACAGTTACTTTTATTTTGTATAACTTTCCCTCTCTTAGACAGACAAGAACCTAATACATCATTTAGCAATGTTTTATCTTTGCGAGAGAAGTCGTAGCCAATCAGTTTATGTTTGAATTTACTCTCAAAACCAGCCCAGAGTCAGGATCCACAGAGATTAATTCATGTGGACGAGTGTGTATTAATCAATGAGCAACATATAGAGGCAGTCAGGTCTCATTCAAAGGGAAATGTGGTGTATTGGCTGTTATTTGTCAAGTGCCTTTTTTTTTTTTTTTTACCCAGGGGGCCAATGAACAAAGGCAGCCATGTTGCTAATGACTCTATTCAAAAACTGGGCTGAATCCATGCTCACCAGAATAGATTCATGGCTTGTCAGATGACTTAATGCAGCAATTACAATTATCTGTTTCCAGTCTGATTGTCTGAGCCCTGAGACTGAGAGCATAAACATAAAACTCACTTGTCTTCTCCACATGGACGTGTGCGCAGCACTGAACCCGCGTGCGTTGCCAGTGCATGCCACAGCTATGACTGTAAAGTGTCTGACCTTTTGAATCTCGTCCAAAATGCAACAGGAGAATGTAATCACTTTGCAGAGAAAGCGAAGGCAGATTGAAGGAGAAAAGGCGGGAGAGAAAGACATGAGACAATTGGAGCGAGCTGCCACTCAAGACTTTGGCAGCAGAATTTATGAGCTCTGCTTGTGGTGCATACCTGCACTACGTCCTCTCCTCCTGACCATACATAGAATCAGGCACAATCAGGCAGCCATGATATAAATACTGAGCTGAGACATTTTGGCAGCTGAAACTGTGACCTAAATGCTGAAACTATGAACAGTGTTGATGGCTGTTTCTTAGAGGCAAGAGAGAAAATAAAAGTAATGAAGTTACTGTAATCTTTTTATAGACTATCTGCGCCCTCTGGTTGGCTGTGTCATTAATCATAGATGGTGACAGAATGCCCTGGCGGGGTGAAACCAGCACAGAGCTGCGTGTGTGCTCGGCCATGGAGATGCTTTGCTGTTATTGTTTTGATCGTTTACATGCAAACAGCAACTGTCACTTTTCAAACACATCGAACCAGGACACAAGCTCCATACTGTACACTGATGCTGCCAAGGCTGAAGCTGCCAGTTTATTAGGTACACCCGGCCAAAACTGATGCAGTCTAATACAATACAGTACAATATGATTCAATACCATACACCCTGGAGTACATCATCTTAATGAAACTAAAAATGCTCAAAACCTGATGTTGATTCAACATTGTGTTACCATGGAGATGGTACTGATGAATGCTCTTATGATGCTGAATGAGGCGGACAGAATAGAAGTGTAAGAAGGTGAATATATGGCTGATTCAGTGGTAGTTATTGGAAACACTGTTTCAGAATGATTCAGTGAGAACTTGTGCAGTGGGATGTGAGGTAAAATAAACCTCAGACACTGTTTTCTGTAGATGTGAGATGTTCATTTCTGGTGTTATGTCTGTGGAAATCTTCTGCGGCACTGTTCAGATCACTTTGTTAAGATTTGTATCAACTTGTATGAGTGTTGAGAGTTGAGACACTGAACTACTAACTTTACTCGTGAGATTGTTGTGGTTTTCAGTACAGTCTCAAACTTTACACTGGATATTGAAAAAGCCACCATTCAGAAATGCAGGTATAAAAAATAAACCAGTGGACTGTTTTTCTTTAGTAGGAATCAGATTTCTTTTTTTGTGTCATATGTTGGGACACAGCTTTATAATCTGTAAACATAAGAAGAAATTCTCATGACCAGAGTTTGCCTGAGTGGTAGAAAACCTTTTAAATGATATTAGAGCCATATATCCTGCAGACCACTGTAATAATGACAGTCACACCTAAAGGAGGCAAAGGATATTTTTCCACACAGAATGAAAATACCCACACAGCTCGACACGACTCAGCTGCTGCAGCGTGATGAAGACGTTCAAACCTTTCTGCAGCAGTTATTGCTACTCTGGGTCTAACAGGCTGTCTAGCACTGCACCATAAGAGCCTTTGTGTTTTTGACTGGGGTTTGTAGAGCAGACAGCTCAGTGGAGACGTGAAGTTGTCTTTTCATCATGTTTTCAGAGATTGAGCTCCGTTATCTACGGAGGTCCCGGCAGACTTCGAGCCAAAACCATGACCTCACTGCACTGTGGGAAATGTCCATGTATTCTGCCTCCATCACAGTTTAATTCAATCATGTTTTTCTGTCAGTGTAATAAAAGGGACTCATGAGGAGGTGGCTGGGATTCCCTGTGGCTCCACTATTGTTTCAGTATAGAATACTTAGCCCCTGTAAACTTAAAAGGACGCTCTCAAACTGGAATGATAACAGATTCCAACTCAACATAAACTTTATAAGCTCTCCTCTGCTAAATAATCACTTCTCCACTTCATACACTTTACGATAAGATTTTTTGTTTTGTTTGGAGAGCCTCAGTCTCCTCTGTGGTGTCCATGGCAGGACACCATGCTGCATATAACCATGCTCCAGACTCATGAACAGAAATGTTAACCAGCTCCAATGATTCCTTTGGGGTTCGACATCCATTTAAATGCAGGGTCACTGCAGAACTTAATCATCTCCATTTATAGACAATTTGTCTGACTATGGACTGATGAATATCTGAACTCTCTGAGATGACTCTCTAACCCTCCCAGCTTTATGCAGTTCCACATATCTTGATCGTCTGGCAAGACATGGTTCATGTCAGCGAACTCAAAATGTTTGAGTGTTTTTTCAAAGTCAAAGTAGCTCTAACCCACACCTTCACAAAATCATGTTTGATAACTCCTCACTCCAATTGGCTTTCTTTAAATGCCATTAGCCGAGGGGTTCACGTACTTTCTCCAACCTACACTGTGAATGTTTGAATAATGTATTCAGTATGGACAAGAACAATACAATGATTTGTGTGCTATTAGTTAAAATAGATTGTGTTTGCTCAGCATTGTAGCTTAGATAAAGACCTGACCATATTTGGATACAATTTTATACATAAAGGCTCCACTGGCTTTTTCTTGCCCCTCTATCTTTTGTCCATCAGTGTTTCTGAGATCACACTGTTTGTGTTATGCAAAGACACAACATAAACCCAATCAGACTGTTTGACTCTGAGTTATAAATTGTAAATATGAACCATATTTCTGTGTCTCTAATGTTCCAGCTACAGCTAGTAACGAGGATATCACCTGAGCCCCGTCATGCAGCCTGGAGAGGGCCTGTTGTTTGATGCTCCATTTAGAGGGAGTATTCACTTACAACACGGCCTGTACAAGGTCAGGGGGCTGGCAATGGAGACAGGAAGAGATGATGTCACCACCCGGGGAATATCTTTGAATCCCTCCCTTGGATGTATAATTTACAGCACATTAGGCGAAGTAATACCATATTGTTACCTATGACCTACTTTAATGTATTATGTGTGTTTGTGGTAGAACATGTGGCACTGAACATGACTCTGGTGACATAACTCAGCTGCCTCAGTGTTGCACTTTCCTCTCAGCCACATGCAGCATGCAACAGTTTGTGCACATGTAACTCTTTTCACATTGTTGTCTGAATACATGCATCACTGCAGGCAAGAGTGGTAACATAAGGCCTGAGGCAGCAGTGGTTATGCTGTTTTCTTTATTATATATTAAATACATTATTGTTTCATAAAAGACAGTTGAGGGGAAAATGAGGGGAGATGAAACTCAAAACATCAAATGTAATATTACACCACAGACTAAGCTACAGGCTCGTGACCACAAAAAAATGCTGTAGTTGTAATGGGAGTACAGGCTGACCAACAAAACATTTTCAAAACACTGGAACCGTGTTCACTGTGTGACTCTGTGCTCTATCAGTGCCTCTCCCAACATCACAGTGAGAGGGACAAGGAGACAGCAAGCGGGGCCCATGTCTCAGCATGAGGTGCAGAAGAGCTTGTTGTTATTTTGGTTAATAGTGAATGGTTTATGCAGCTCTATCTGCGGAGCCAGAGCTGTGTTGATGTAATAGCTTCACGTCTGTCAGGATGCAGACAGCTGGCCTGTTCACACCAGGATAAACAAAGCACAGTGACACGTTCCCCCTCATACTCACTTCATGCATGCATAATATGGAATAAAGAGTCACTTGTAATTATTGTCATCAGCCGTGACAACAAATGGTGATAGAGGCAAGAGAAGTGAGGACATACTACGACTGCACTTTGTAATGCTCTGTGTGAAGGAGGTGGGGTGTGATGGCCAAGGAAAAGACGGGATGTCACATGTTGTGACAATGTCGCACTGTTGAGGACTTGTCATATATGTGGATCATAAGCATCCATAAATACAAGAGCATGACAGCATAGGCAGCACTCTAATGAGATTCCTGTGTGTGGGAGCACTTAACACCTGAACACCAGAAGTGGAAATGAGGACTGTGCACATGTGTCTTAAAGAAAAGATTAGCGTACAGTACCTGAACATCGTTTACCCTGAACATTAAAAGAACCGTGACTTGGCAAAGGATCAAAATCAGAGCTGAATTCTTCTTCCCTTTGAAAACCTGGAGCCTACAATGCCCTCAGTGCAACGCTGCCAACAACAGTCCGGTCAGGTGCTCAGGTCTGTTCTAATGCAGTTTGGAGCTAGCCTCAAGCACAGATGAGCAGCGGGCTGCAGAGCTCTCATATACTCTCTGTTGTCTAACCCCACACCTCCAGTTTTTTGTTTTTTTTTCAAACTTATAATTTTCATCTTGAACTGACGTTGGCTCAAGTCTCAGACTTTGCAACTCCTACTGAATACACAAGAGACAGTACAGCTTATTTACACACATTCAGCAGTACTCCCACTAAACAGACAGTTGTGTAAAATCTGTGGAATCCCCCTTCAGTATTCCTACAGGAGATCAAAACTGATAAGCCTAAAGAAAATATTACTGATAGAAAACATTATTTAACAGCAGGGCCAGTTGAACTTGATGAGCAAATCTCTTAAAATACCAACAACATTTTTGCAGAAATGCACACAAGGCTTAATCTTTTACAGAGACTGAGCAGATTCAGAGTGAGTCAGTCAGTCCTTGAAATAGTTTACAAAACACAGCTCAGGAGTGTGCTAACATTTCTCTTGACAGCATGGTTTGGACATGAATCCAGGCGTATGAGTAAGCTTGTTACAATAGTCAGAATGGCCAGAAAACTTGAGTGGGAAATCCCAGACGACACCGAGATTTGGAGTAAAGTGGTGAAGTCATCAGCGTCCTGGCAGATGGTTCTCATCCTTTGCTCCCGCAGTTTGATTGTGAACTCTTGAAGGTGGTCCAGGGTGCCTTTGGCAACAAGAAGTATTTATTAAAATCTTTTAGTATCACTGCATGGTCCAATTGCACCTAAATGCTCAGATATTTACATGTCGTCAAGTGCCTACTATCTGCCAGCAGGGCCCAAGAGTCTGTTAAGCCTGAAAGCATGTGAAGGTTTATCAGAGCTCACTGGGACATGCTCAGCAGTATAATGTCATCCCATGTTTGTGCACATACACGGCTCAGTTGATCTATTGTCTTCATGCCTGTTGATAATTGTCAGCTCTAAACCAAGTTAATGGGCCAGTTACCAGCAGCTGGGCTGCTGTAGTGGAGAGTGGTTTACTCTGACAGTAGCTCTGTAACAGAGCATTATTTGAAGAGGTGTGTATCAGTTGTGAGTTAAGTGTATTGTGTACTGGAATTTTACAGGTGCAGGTCATCCTGTCGACGGTATGGTGGTGCAGTGGTTGGCAATGTCACCTCACAACAAGAAGGTCCTGTGTCTGAGTGGGCTCTCTACAGGTTCCTACAGTCCAAACATATGCACAGTAGGTTGAACAGTGACTGTAAATTGCCTGTAGTGTGAGTGTGTGTGCATTCTATATGTGGTCCTGAGATAGGCTGGTGACCTGTCCATGGTGAGCCCCACCCTCGCCCTATGTCAACTGGGATTGGCTCTAGGCCCTAGCAAAATAGTATACTGTCATCCTATGGTTTATGCACATACACTTGCATGGATGGGTGGATGGAGGACAGCTTATATTCTGGTGGTGAATACACAGTTCATTTTGAGAACAATACCTCTAGCAGTGGCCACACATCTGAATACAGCCGTTATTCTGCATAGTATAAAAAGCCTGAAAGAAACTTATTGTTGCTGTAGCTGTGTGGCTGTGCAAACTCTTTATTCAACAACAACACTTCCACGTGCAGCCGCCCATCTCACACACAGATCGTCAATAAGAGAGGTTAAAGCAACACCGCAAGGCACAAAAGATGAGAGGAGGTGCACACAGACAGTGAGAGACAGACGTGGCCTGGAGGATAACCATCTCTGTCTAATCATGACCAGCTCTGTGTAAATTTTGGCCAAAGCCCAAAAGGGGAACACTTACATTAATCCTACAGTCAATCCACCGTGGAAACAAACACATTAGCCTGCCAGTCTATGACTCACCGGCCTTTCACTTCGACCACAAATGTTAGCGTTAGCCATGCTTTTTCCTCCTCGCCGTGCCTCGCCCTTCCTCGGTTCTCACTGCCACCGCCGTCCTATCTTGCTCTCAACTTTTAACCCTCAGTGCTGGAAGCTGTTTGAGAAAGAGCCTGACTGACCCTGTTGTTTTCACAGACTGCACAAAAGGTTCAAATGACTAGATAAAAATAAAATAATAAAAAAAGAAGATAAGAATAGACAGGTCCAGACTGTGTCATATCTATAAAACATGTTTTTTGTGTATATTTGTGGGGATGATGATGCCTCACTTCATGTGGTTCCTAAGATCTCAATCATTCCAACATTGTTAATGACATTAATTTAATACCTAAAGGAATCCTTTCCACAACCAATCAGGTTCCTCACAGGCTCCAAAGCTTCAAAATGTGATGCAAAACTGGACATCAGCATGGCTGCGAAAATTTTTCAGGCCATCTAAAAGCATCTGAAACGCACCTCCTAACAGCATGGAGGTGCAGATGTGTGAGGCAGGCGCAGACCTCTTCCCCAACATCACTCTTTTCATTGCTTACACAGCTACATGTCACTTTTGATGTGCACAAAACAAGCACGATTCAGGTGTTGAGACTATAAAGATACATAAAAGACAAAGAGTTCTTGGAGAAGTGAAAGAGGCGGTGAATAAAACATCCCATATTCACCTTCCACCATCAGTTTGTGGACTTTTTTAAGCCTCTTTTAAAGACAAAAAAACCAATCTTCCCAGTGTTTCCACAGCACAGTCACATGACTTTTCCCAGCTTTAAAATGACCCTATGCACAAGTCCTGAAGGCAGATTTTAATTCAGCGATAAGCTTGGTCGAAGTCGTATGCAAACACTCTGGCTAAATAGTCTAATCTATTGAAAAATGTCATATCTGGGACCAATAAGAGGATGTAGGCCAACACCAGGGCAGCGTTGTAATCTGAAAATATGAAACGTGCCGATGGAGAGGTCAGTATGTTATCATTGAAAACATACATGTGTAATCACAGCCTATGTGCTATCAGGCCTCTGTCTTATGTCACGACAGCCGAGGTTTCACATGATTCAGAGCTGATAAGTGACCGTGACAGCCCTCTCATATATGAAAACACTGGCTGCATTTGTAATTAGGTATGAATGCGATTATCATTGGGTAAATATTATAATATGGCCATTGATACCATGTGAGCAACACTTGTAGGCTTACCCACAGATTTGATAAGAGGTTGACCTTATAGTGGAGCTGTTCTTGTGCTCATTCACATCATAAGAGTGCAATGAAACAGCCTTTATATCGCGTAGTCCCATAACCATACGTTTTATGATGATGGCTGCAGTGGCAGCCAGCGTATGCATCATCTCTGCTCTGACGATGAGGTTAGCATTACAGTATTTGTAGGGGGGGAACAGTATGAAAACAGTTGGTACTGTGTGAGTTGTCTCAGTGTTCTTGTATGAAGGAGACTAAAGTTGTCTAATGCTGTAATTCTGGCAGAGTTATACCAACGCTGCACTGCCTTAAATGGGAAACAGAGGTCCAGATCTGTGCTTTACTACAACATGGCTCTGATTAAGGCCAGATCGGTCTGCCTGTGGTTGGTTCTGAGCCACAGCCAACTCCTGCTCAGGGACACGACCACTAACGTTGAGGTACGAATGCATCTGTGTATACCTCTCCCACTTACATCTGCTCGGTGGACAAGACATCCAGGAGAGCTGTTATCACTGCTAAAGGTCTGTGTGGAGTATCGATCATTTTATGGTCTGTTTACAGCAGCCTGGCATAAAGAAATCAATACTGTATGAAAGTAGACACAAGAATCAGTGGAGCGTTGACAAATACAGAAGGTTGAGCTGCAAATACACACAAAACTTCTTTATAGCAATGCGTTGAGCTAAGTCATCCATAGATAGAACAGCCGTAAAGAGCTGCTAGCACAGTTGTGGGCTTGTTGTCCTACTGACTTCAGACTGCTCATACAGGTTATAATATCTAGTTCTGTGATTATAATGTGTATCCTAATTTTACTGGATACTAATGCAGTGAACAGTGTCAGCCGGGTCACACAAATACATTGCTCTGTGACGCTGCAGCCTGATTAGTGTGAAATGAGGATGGCTCATTGCACACAGAGACACAGTTTCTGCCTGTGTTGGTTAGCCTGCTCCCTGAAGTACTAATCAGCAGGTCATTTAATACCAGAGCAAATCAAATGGTGCTTTTTTGACAAAATCTGCTCTTGATCAAATAATAGCGGGAATGACAAAATGACTGCAGCCAAAACCTCACTGTCCTTTCTGCAAGATTGTTGCCACGGATATCTTTATAGTATTACAACCAACCAGACTATAACTTAACTTTTGAATGTTTTGTACCATTGTAGAATTTGATATTGCCCTGTTGTTGGTTGTCTTGTCACCTCTAAGGTGACCTTCATCAGCTAGACCAAGCATCATCAGATGCAGAGAGCAGAATCAGTGTCAGTATCACATTGGTTGCAACACAGTAATAATCCACTATACCTGTCCTGTTTCTGTGCTTATGTTGTTTGTCCTCATACACTCTTCTCTTCTCTTCTACCATCTTGTGGCCAAAATGGAAAAAATCATTTTCTTACCACTCAAAACTCATTGGAAATACAGTTGGGCCAATGGCATCAACTCCATGATGAAACATGGTTCAGTATGTATAGAAATCTGGTTGGCAAGCCACTATCAAGTTAACCTGCAGTATTTATGTTAACTTAACATGAATACTGTATTTAGTTTTAGCCCACTGTCTTGGTCTTAGTCAGTCCTGCAGTAACTTATTTCTGCTTGCTCATATCTTTGATGGTAGCCATATGGTAGGGTAGCTATAACTCCATTTTAACTTATTCAGGGATTCACTTATCGTCCTGGCAAGCCTTAAAACATTTGCTAGTCTGACAATCCTGTTTAACGACTTCACTTTGTTGTTGTAAAAGACGCTGGAGGTTTTTACTCGTTTTCAGTTGGTGTCATAGTTTGTATTTGACCTTTGGAGTCTATTTGAAAATGTGTTTATTTATTTTTCTAATTGTAAAAGGTTGCAAATTATATGAGACGTCAGTCTTATTACATTTTATCACAAGTTTAAAATGCAGTTAGGCTGGAAAAAATTGGATCGAAAAAATCAGACATTTTTATCCAAAAAACAAACAAAAAAATCGCACTCATCACCCATTAATGAGAAATAGCGCTGTCTCTTCAGTCCACACTCTGAACCTCGTTACTACCCGTAGTTTACGTCATCAAAACAAGCCGACCTCAGCAGCATGGAGAGGCACCGTCACTGAGAAAAATTTTGACCTTTTACAGTGTTTCGTTCTTCAGAGTGTCGGTGAGTTTATTTTTCGCTTGCTGCCTTCAGTGTTAATCTACGTTCATGTTTAATGAAGTCTGTCCAAAGTGTAACTGCTGCTGTTGACTGAATGTGGTTGCGAAGCTAAATGCTACATGTAGCCTCTGTTTGTCTTCACGTCATCCTCTCCTTATTCATAACATATATAATGTTACTGTAAACGTCCCTGTAAAATGTACGTTTATACTTCTGATGGTACTTACAATGAAATAAAGTTTTAGAGGTTAAAAAAAAGAGCAGCTAGTTCGAGAGCTTCTGCAGACGGTGGTAATACGTACGTAGTGTATTTCTTAAAGTGCTGTAGTGAACCTACGTTACATTTAAACGTTCTTGCTCTTACGTTTTCCATTTGATATTACTACCACATCACACTTCAGATGGAAATGCAGTGTTTTTACTTCACTACATCTGTCTGAAAAGGAAAGATTTCTTATTACGGTAACTTGCATTCACTTGGAATGAGGAACTTGTATATTCTGGTACTGGCATTTTTATTTTATTAAAGATGACTTGCAAAAGAAGCTGCGGAAGAAAACTTTTCTTGCTTCTCTTTGCTACAGGGTTGAATTGCACTTTCCAGAATGTCGGTCCAGCAGGCAGCAGTTCATGCCAAATGGATCATCGGCCGAGTTATCGGGACCAAGATGCACAAAACTGCCAAAGTTAGAGTCACAAGGCTGGTGCTAAACCCTTACCTGCTCAAGGTGAGCCTTTAGGCACTCACTTATTTGTATGTACTGTTGAACCACACAAAAAGTGACAAAAAAGTTAATAAACTACATTGCGTATGGAATGGTATGAACATATGCTTGTATGTAAGATATTTTTAGCTATTACAAATCCTAAACAACCACTACACACAACACAAACATTACGCAACGGCTACAGTTATGTGTATATATATATATATATATATATATATATAAATAAAGTCTAATGATATCTTTTCTTCCCCTCAGTACTACAACAAGAAGAAGACTTACTTCGCCCATGATGCGTTGCAGCAGTGCACTGTGGGAGATATTGTCCTTCTCAAGGCTCTGCCCGAGGCCAGGTCCAAACATGTGAAACATGAACTGGCTGAGATAGTTTATAAAGTAGGTCGGGTGGTTGACCCACTGACTGGAAAGAGGGTTGCAGGAACTGAGTTTATGGAGCCTCTGACTGACCTTCCAGTCAGTCTGGAAGAGACAACGTTGACAGACAAACTGAAGGAGCTCAACATCACCGCGGCCTCCAGTGGAGCCGACTCCCTGCCAGCACAACCACCAGCTCCTTGACAGAAAATGCTGCTCTTCTGTGTAGCAATGTTAGCTCAAACACATGTTTCTCTTTCTGGTGTTCATGTAAATATGAGTTTATAAACCAGTAATCTAGTTGTTTAATATATGCGTATGGAGAGCCTGCATGCATTTTCCTTGCTGCTTGCATAGGAGGCTTGAATTGATGACACATCTTTGGGAAATTTACAATAAAATGATAAACATGCATGCATGATGACTGTCTCTACTCTCAGTCTTGAGATCTATTTTTGAAAGACATTACAAAGTCATAATAAAACCCAGAGTACAACTATTATCATCTGTATACATTACATATGTAAAAGCATATAACCAATATCAATCACATCAATCACTGGTGGAGCCTTTACTTGGTATTTTACTATGGCAATGTATTCAGTATTTTATCATTTATAAAGACATGTTTGATAGAAAGTGGATTCGTCCATTTCCATTCATTGAAATGTGTATGTGTATGAAAATAGTCGTTTTTTGAGAGTTGTATAACTAATATTATGAAAGAAATGAGTCTGATTAATTTTGTGGAAAGAAAATGGGGAATATCAAC
The DNA here is from genome assembly GCA_021432705.1 of Caranx ignobilis. Taxonomy (NCBI): domain Eukaryota; kingdom Metazoa; phylum Chordata; class Actinopteri; order Carangiformes; family Carangidae; genus Caranx; species Caranx ignobilis. The sequence goes on from MU269980.1 coordinate 5,033,130, forward strand.
AGACTTATGCTTTAGTATTATGTGTTCAAATCCTGCAACGCTAAAAGACATAATTTATCATAGACTGTTGTCAACTCTCCGTTGATCAAGAGCAGGTGGAAATCAGAGTTATAGCTATGTATAATCCCCTGCTGTTGTTTCTGAACTACTCAGTATACATAATTACCCGACCATCTGTATGTGGGACTAACTGCACAATTTGAAGTGATTCAGGTGTTCGGGGTTACGTTCTTGTAAGTAACGTCAGCTCCTGCGGGACCAGCCCGGTGAGCGGCTGCAGCTCGAGTCAAACAACCAAACTGACAGCAGCTTTCAGGGAAAAGATGGCGACCAGAGTCCTTCAAAGAGTGGGCAACGGCCTTAAACAGACGAAAAATGGGCTCCCGGCGAACGGACAGGTCACGTTTGTCGTAAGGTTAGACTTCTGCAAGTGGAAATTGCCGTTGCACGTGTAGAAATGTGACATAAAACGTGTTAATTGTCGGTAGAGTTGGCACCAATGACATAGTCTAGTATGCTAAGGGGGCTAAGCTAACGCTAACCTGCGGACGTTGGCTACGTTTAGGTGTCAGTGCAACGTAGTTAGCTCCCTAGCTCTAAAGTTGCTAACTTTACGCTAATGCTAATTACTACTCCCGAATTATAAAGTTGCAAAACATAAGTTTGCATTCACCCCGACGTACTTCATACTTTTGTAGGGAGCGTATCAGTTATTGTTTCCATGTGCAGAAATAATACAAGTTTCTCTTAGTCACAAACTGAATATAACTTCAAGGTCATAATACAACGATTCGCTGCACCGCACTACTTGTTTTGATTAGTGAGTGACACAGTTTCTTGGTGCGCCAGGTTTGAGCCCTCAACCCAGCTGTAGTGTAAAATAGTTGACAGCAAAAACGCCGTGATCTGTCATAAAAACATGCTTATATGCGACAGCCTTGCACGCACCATGTAAAGTATTATGATACTTGCATCCGCTGGCAAACTGTTAAAGTTTCCCCGTGGTAAACATATGTAATCACTGTAGCGCGTGTTCGCACTTTTAAATTAAGTTTATTTTCATAAAACTTAATACTACTCATGTGGTAAGGCTGCTTATTGTGCACTGATCCTCAGGTTATGTGCAGCATGCACAGCTTATTACCTTCTCTGTCGCTGTGGTTTCTGAACAATGAATGAGATGTACTATGAACTAGTTTGTGTTGTAGAGATTTACCTACAATACAGTGCTACCTCGTGTTTTTTCCACTGCTGATTTTACATAATTCTTCATGAGAAACCTGTGTGCTTAACATTAAAGGTATACCAGTAGTATGTTCAGAAGTACTGTATATTTTGATTTATACTGTATTCTTAGGTCACTAAGGATAGTTGAATACCTTAAGGTTTCAACCTTAAATCAACAATATATCTTCCAGTTTGGGTTTTAAAACAGTTATTTAGGAACTGTATCCAATTCATCAACTGAACAAACGAAACAAATTAGTGATTCTGTTTCTGTACTACCTCAAACCTCATAACAGGTTTACGATATACGGTACCAGTCTAGAGAATTTCTGCACATAACAAAGTACTTTTAGAGAAAAGATTACAAGGAAAAAACTCCCACACTGGAACTAACCATTTGCTTCAGAAAACTTAAATATTTTCAGTTTGCTATTAAAATGTTGTTTGGCTCCCACTTGATCAGGTACAGGCAGAAAAACGCCACCTGATGATCTGCAAGGCCTGACTGTAGTCAGTCAGCAGGCCAGAAATGAGCTGGGGAGCCAAAGTGCTTTAATGGAATTACAGTAATGGAGAGCACACTGCATGTTTGTTTTTTATTCCATCACAGGAGCCTCTCAGGGTTTCGTGAAGACAGCTGGTTCAAGTCTTTGTTTGTTAGAAAGGTCGACCCAAGAAAAGATGCTCACTCTCATCTGCTCGCTAAGAAAGAAGACAACAACCTGTACAAAATACAGTGTATGTATTGTTTACTACTTGGTAGTGGTGATGCAGACACTGCTGTGAGCTAATCCTAATTCATTTAGATGATGTATTATCAACAAGTCTTGTTGTGTCTTTGCAGTTCACAATGTCAAGCCTGAATGCCTTGATGATTACAATGAATTATGGTAAGACTCTGTTCTTTAACTGACCTCAGTCAATTGTCTGATCAAGGCTCTAGTTTTTGAAACTGCAGATTCATTACATTTTTACACATTTGTTTGCTGTGTGTGTCCTCAGTGAGAAAGTCTTGCCTTCCATTCATGCTGACCCTGAATACCCTTGTGAGCTTGTGGGCACCTGGAACACATGGTACGGAGAACAGGATCAGGCAGGTAAGAACATGCATGTCTTAAGGTTATGTAAGTGGCACTAAGTGCATACATGCAGGTGATAAATCTGCTTGTGAACTGACCCACAATCTTCAAAAATCAAGTAGTATAGGACCATGAGATAAATCAGTTAATGGAATATGAATTGACAACAGAAATTGATTATTCAGGTGCAAAAATGCTGAAGGTTTCCTCTGAAATATGAGGGTTATGTTTTCTTTATAAATGAAATTTAAGTGTTTGTTTAAAAAAAACAAGCAATTTAGGGACTGACTTTTTATAGAACTAAAAGATTAATTGATTACATTGGGAAAATATGGCAGACTGAGGGTTTAAAGGTGGACTGTATAGAACCACTTCCACAAATCAATCACTTTCAAAACGTATCTCATTTTTCCTGGAGCCTCTTGTGTTACTTTGTGAAGATACAGTAGTGTGCTGCAGCTGCCGGGAAAGAAATGAGGTTTTGAGGATTTTTTGAACTGTGACATGTTTTTCTCTGAATGATTTTCCAAGAATACTCCAGTTGCTCCTCCTCAGCCACACTAACCTGCACTTTGCACAGCATTTATATTGCAGTTAATTTTAGCTGTGACTGTCTTGCACTTTTCCTGGCTGCTGTCCATTTTGTTTGAATGGTGACATTTGTCCTTCCTCAGCTGTAATCTGCCTCGAATGTCACTGCGCAGTAATATTGGCACCTGCATTGAGGATAAGATCCAAAAGGCTGCATAAATAAAACATGCACACAACACTGAGAGACTTGGTTTCATATATTGTTTCTTAAACACGGTTTGTTTTTGTTCCTTGGTACTGAAATTTTTACTTAATTTTTATGACAAAAAACAAAACATAACAACAGCACAGTACATTATAAATAAAACATCACAGCCAGGCACTTGACATACTCTAGATCAATGCAATATGTATTAATATTGGACAGGGTTTTCTACAAACTTCTACTTTTTACTACTAGTTATACAGCATGTATCATGTGGAAAACACATTACATTTTAAAACCCTTTCATGTAAAATTTAAGTCACACAAAAACTCAAACACAGTTTGTTTTATTAGAGCTGGCCCTCAGTCAGGGTTAGGGTTTTTATAGTTGGTATCTTCAGCAATTTTTGGACTTCAGGACTGGGATCAGTTAATTGTCTCTGCTCTGCATTGTGATGGGTTTGCTTTTGTGTATTATTGAGTAAATCTTTGTTAACTTTTTTCCTGATCTTCTTTTTCATTGTTGTTATTACTACATTTCAATCAGTTATATCAGGCAGTTATTTGGTTTGAACCTCAGTCAGAATCTGGAAACTGGATCTCATCCCAGCACCTCCACATCACACGTGGTCCAGACAAATAATTAATTATGCCTTAAAGAAAATCTCTTGCCTGAAGAAATAAAAATACATCAGGTATATTTGAGAGCTGCATTATTTTTGGCTCTTCTGCTCCTTCTATTCTAGTTCACCTGTGGAGATATCGGGGAGGATACCCAGCTCTCACCGAAGTCATGAACAAACTCAGGCAGAATAAGGTAACGGGTGCTTGGATTAGCTCAGTCAACTGGCAGCTGGTGACCAGTGGGCCACCCTCTCTAGTGCACCCACCCCTTAGATTAGACCCTATGAGCAGTCTCTCTTTTCCCTGTCTTCTTTATCTGTGATGTTTCAGCTGGTTGGTGTGAGTGTAAATTTGGTGCAAACTTATTTACAGAAAAGCAATAATATGCTGTGAATAAGGTAAGTGCAGCAGATGATCCCAGTCTCACCAGATCAGTATTGTATCATTGTGTTGAACCTTTTCTTATTGTTTGTTGTTAGTCAAGTTTTCTGAAGCCTCCCCCAAAAATGAACTTTATTAGATTTCGGGAACATCAGATTGTTGAAAATTTAAATAAAATCACAAGAACATTTAAACCTTTTTGCAGTCGTCTTACACCTTTTGATGTCATTCAATAAAATGAGCACCAACTGGCTGTTTTTAATCGCAGATTGACGAGTAAATTGATCCTGAACATTAGAGTTTTGATTTGCACATTCCTACATAGATTCCATGCAGTTAACAGACTGGAAGAATTACTTAAAATTCCAACAGCACATTAGGATAAAAGAAGTGGTGATTTATGTGTGTCACATCTGGATGCTAACTTTGTGGTCTCCACCGATCTTGCTATCTAAACAGAGCTGTAATGTCTCTATAGACATATTTAGGGGTTGCTGGGCTGAGCCGGGTGAACTGAGTAACATGTCACTGTTGTTTGTCGTTGATGTAGGAGTTCATGGACTACAGGAGAGAGAGAGGGAAGATGCTGCTGTCTCGTAGGAACCAGTTGCTGCTAGAGTTCAGTTTTTGGAACGAACCTGTCTCTCGTGCAGGACCCAACATCTATGAGCTCCGATCATATCAACTCAGGGTAACTCTGATGCCTACACAACACATGAACCAGCTTCCTCCCACTGTGGGTTGTTATGTGCTGATGCAATGCAACAGTCCAACAACTTACTTTCCACTTCTCTCTCTCCTTCATTTGCTCATCTCAGCCAGGGACAATGATCGAGTGGGGAAATTACTGGTAAGACATATCTGTCTCTGCCCTCTTCTGTCTGTTATTTTTGCATGTGTATTAGAAAGTCATTAAATTGGACTCATATTCAAATTTAATCGGAGAAGCTCAGAAGCTTTCTCTTCATTTTGTACTTGTAGTTTCTATAAATACGTATCTTTTAAAAAGTCCCTCACTTCTTTTTTTTGTTGGTTTTACAGATTGTAGCAGGTGAATATGAGTAGATGGTACTCTTTGACTATTAGATCTCTGCATGATTCCTAATACATGACTAGATGCATCACACACAATTTATAAATCTCAAGTATAATTGGCCTGTTTATCCTGGATTGAATATATGTGCATAGCTAATTAAATTTCGAATGACCATGAAATTTGCCTGTTTGTGTAATGAAACCAAATATGCTGGGAGGATTAAAACAATTCTGCGGTATAAGATCCACATGTAATGTTCTGATAATAAAAAAATAATTGGCATATCAGGGAATGTTGTTATCCTTGAACTTTGAAACCTACAAATTCAAACTGGTGATTTAATCAATGCAACTCCCTAGTAACAGGCTTTTTGTTGAGTTTCTCTCCTCTAACACAGCTCTTTTGTGCTCTTCAGGGCACGTGCTATTGAGATTCGCCAGCAGAACCAGGAGGCGGTGGGAGGCTTTTTCTCTCAGATCGGAAGCCTTTACACGGTTCATCACTTATGGGGTGAGCAGTTTTTCTATGTTTAATGAACTGTGTACAGAGAAAATACACACTGAAGTGAGATTGTACGATATTAAAGGCCTGATAATACTGTACAAGAAGAAAGAAAGTTGTTCTCGATCCCAGGGCTGCGAGAACAAAATGGCGTCATTTTGTTCTCGCAGCTCTGATCTGGGAGTTCTCGCAGCTTGTTCTCGACACATCAGCTGGGCAGAACTTTTTTCTCGTATGGTGTCCAACAACTATCGTGTGATTGGTCAGAAATTTTAAGTGGGCGTGGTTAACTGGGATCGACGCGGAAATTTGTACAGGAATGGATGGTTTTGAGGATCAGCTGGCCGAGGCGGTGAGGAAATATGAACATCTATACAACACATCCTGTAAAGCATATAGACACAGCTCCCAGAAGCTAATACTCACAGTGTGACCACTGATCTCTCCTGGGTAGAGATCAGCATACTGTGTGTGTGTGTGTGTGCATGCTGAATGAACAACGTCATCCGATGGTCCTCAAAACGACTGGCCGACATCCTGAAATACGAAAAGTTTCTCTGGTCGTCCATCTCCCACATCTGTAGAACCAAGACACTATACTCGCCCTGCTCAACTCGGGTCGTATCAAGTGGTCGAACACTCCTCAGCAATCGCGGACAGTATCTGTGTCAAACATATTGTTCTCCTGCTTCATCAACTCAAAACTACCATCTCTGCCATTGTACCATCTGTCGCTGTCTTGTTGTCGTTGTTTTTTATTTGTTTAACAACCGTTACCGCTGTTACGCGTGATGTGTGCTGCAGTGGGCGGGCCCTATGAGGACGACCCAAGAGTTGTGCACATGAGTTTCTCATGAAGTATGAAATGTCCTGGTCAGAACGAACTTTGTTCTTGTTCTCGCCACCTCGAGAAAACAAACAAATTTCTTTCTTCTTGTGGAGTATGAACAGGCCTTAAGACATTACTGAATGAGAACAAATGTGTTTATAAATTCCTTTAGCCACATTTTCTCCACTAAGAATCAGTGTGACTATTCAAGAAATGTATTTTAGGTCATGGAATTATGGGATATAATTTATAAAGAGAGAAAACAGTAGGTGTGATATGTGATTGAAACCTAACAACATTTTTACTTTTAGCTTACAAAGACCTTCAGTCCAGAGAAGACACCAGAAATGCAGCCTGGCAGCGTGAAGGCTGGGATGAGGTTGTTTATTACACAGGTAACCTACCTCTCCTCTCTTTAAAATGATGTTTCTCAGTATATTGTAATTTAAACTAACTAAAAAAGTTATTTAAGGTTTTTATGTCACATATTGTGATCCATTACATTGTCTGACACTGAGAAGAGTTTATCACTGATATTTACAGATGGATGAATGATCTTAATTAAAGGAAAATATAAAAACAGCATTACAAATCAGAACTCCAGTGGTAGATTTGAATTAATAATAGTTAATATCAATAAACACATGATTAAAGAATGATTGCAATAGTAAAAGCGCATTCCCACAAATTAATGAAAGCATGACAAAGAAACCTTTTGCTAAATGTCTTCCTTCTCCCACAGTCCCTCTTATTCAGCACATGGAATCCAGAATAATGATTCCCATGAAGACTTCGCCCTTGAAGTAATCTCCACACCAGGAACCTCTCAACAGCCACTGCAACTATCACACTGATCTGTAGAGAGTGTAAACAACCATCAGAGTGTGCACTGCCAGGGATGTCGGCTTAACATCGATGTGTTTTAGGTTTTGTTTTCTTTTTGTTTGTTTCTTCACTCCCCTTTTTCTGTGTGGTCCTAGAAAGTCTTATTTTAGATGATGAGGTTAAATTGATTATCACCAAAACTGTATCTGTTACAGCAGTTACTGTGTTACTGATCCATCAATGCACTGTGTGTAGGCTAAATATAATTTGACACACTCCTCCTCTTCACTGTCTCTATCATTTAAAGGGTCAGTTTTAAAAGGTTTGTCTTATTTTTTTTATGATAACCTAATTAATTCTTTCATCAGTGTTTGAGTGTTGAGATACCAGGAGTGGAGATAAATCAAACGTTTAGCAGTTCTAGTGCTGGTCACAGGGGCTGAAAATGTGTTTCACAAGAAAACTTAACATGACTTGGAAGCCCCGTTGCACTACAAATCAAGCAAATTTAACTGTTTCCAGTATCTCACAACAAAAACACTGCTCCCATATATCCAGAAATTTTGATGAGCTTCTTGAAATGTTACAGGGAGTGGTCATTTTACAAAAAGGAGTGTGCTGTTTACAAATCAGTGTTCTATGATTGACAGTGATGCTGGTTGTCAGAGACAGTGCCGTGGGTTGTAGGGCCTCAGACTCTAGCTTTATATTCAGTGAGAAGTTCACCAGGTGTCCACTCCTTCACTAATTACCACTTTATGTTTACATGGCTTTGATTCAGTCAGCTGATTGTTGTGTGCACCAATAATTTGTTTCTAAATCAGCTGGATGGGTCAAAGTGGGTCATACTGGCACGTGACAGTGCACTACCGCTGAAGTTCACAAACACACCACAGAGTGTCAGCCTGGTCAGAATTGAGTTTGGTTTAGTGAATGGTCCAGATGTGGGAGTTAAATTTTGCTGAGTCAGGGGCCTTTTCTCCCTTATCTGTCACCTTTATTAAACTGAACACATCTCCAAAATCTTTTCTAACTTGAATTTTCACAACCCTTCTTGTTCTTTCTGCTGTGGAGACAGGGACATGGTGATTGAAATGATTAGAAAATGTTTTTTGATTTCAGCAGAACTAATCAGTATCTTGAGCAGAAACTTCTGTACACTGACTGCTTTGGCCTGTCGTGAATCAAGCAATTAATGCCAAGCAGGTGATTGTGTGCTGAGATTAATGTTTATTTTTAATGGTCAGATCATAGATATACATAGTGGGCTTATTGACCAAGCCAGAGATATGGTCAATGTGGTATCTGTAAATGGAGTGGGGTATTCTAAACTATCTTATGACGACAAACAAGTGGACAGGAGATGAGTACTATCTCAGTGTGGTAAATGTGAAATGCAGTGCTTTAATAAGATTAGTTGTAAATATTGAATTAAACTTCCATGATGAGAATGTAAAAAAATAAGTCAAAGCCTTTTTATTCATTTGTTTATTGTGAAGTGATGATACAGTACATCATGTATGGTATAATGTGAGAAAAAGCAATTTGATCATTTTTACTTGGTACTGACTCACTAAAAAATAAAACAAATCAAATTATATTGATCCAGTTATTATGGAGCAAACCTGCGGACAACTGTCGGCTTTGCCTGGCTGTCAGTCAGGTTTAATAAATGATAAACAGTCACTGGTTAGAAAAAAAAAACTTTGTCATAAACAGACAGTATCAATCCGAGATCCTATATTTCCTTATTAGAAACAGAAAAGTGACGTAACCTGGCCAATCAGCGCGTGTCTGGGGTGTGACTGATGCTGCCTTCATAGTACGTCGGAAATATGGTCAAATCTAATTATTTTTCCAAATAAATTCTAATTTTAAATATTTTATATCTCTAGAACTACAGAGAAAGTCCATTGTGACTATCTGCAATAACAGATAGACAGTTGAATTACCATATTTGGTTACAATTTGGCTATATATATCCAAAAAAAGAAAAAAAGATGCAGATGTCTATGTTGTATTTGTAGGAGATACAGATAGTCTAAGTCATACTGAAATTAAAAAAATGTGTATCATGGCTGTTCTGATACGATTGTTCAGGACTCAAACAAACTATCCCAGATATCTGAATATGGGCTATTTGAAGTTTACAAGCAATCAGATTGTCCGAGCCCAGACGGGGTACGTAAAAGCAGCACGAGAACACGTGTTGGAGCCTTCTGGAAAACGACTCCCCTTTCGCTAGCGCCCGAGCCCGAGCAGTGCGGACTACCGGCGGTATCTTTTTTACTTTTACTTCGCTGGCTGTGCTGCTTCGCCATGGCTGCCGTGAAAGCTCTGAACCCAAAAGCAGAGGTGGCCAGGGCCCAGGCTGCCCTGGCGGTTAACATCAGTGCCGCCCGGGGGCTGCAGGATGTGCTGAGAAGTAACCTGGGACCGAAGGGGACCATGAAAATGTGAGTGCTGCTAAAGCCCTTTGTGCAGCACGCGTGCTGTGCTAACTCGTTAGCAGCTAGCGTTAGCTTCGACTCACCGGCAACAGTGTAATCACTCAGCCAGTCTACCGCCACCTGGTTACGCAATTATATTTTTTAAAATACTGTAAAGCCCCCTCCCGTTTACTATTGTAGTGCCAAAGTGCTAAATAACAGTTTCAGTTAGCCGAGGCCTCCAGTTGCAAAACGGATAATGGATTTTCCCGGCGCACGTTGCCCTGCCCAGTCATCGTCATGATCCGCTTTGACAGCCTCAGGGCTAACATTAGCATGTCGGTGTCAGCCGGTTAGCAGGTGATGCTAATGCTAAAACTATGAGATTGAGTTTAACGTCAGACATGAAAAAGGTGCTGTTAATGGTGTGTTTTATTGTCAATCAGTGTGACTGAAGAGCGATATCACGACTTTATCTCCAACCCAGGTGGATTATAACAGGAAGTGCAGACAGCTCTTAGCAATAACTCTCTTTCTGTTAGTTAACACATTAAACGGTCTTTTATACACAAAGCATGTCTGAATGACAACTTTCCTCTCTGCTGACCAACTGTTGATCATCATTAGCTGACAGCAGGCTGCAGTGAAGGTACCTTGGTTCTGCACAGTCAACTTTAACCCTTCCCCGCCTGCTTACTCCACAGGCTGGTGTCTGGTGCAGGAGATATAAAGCTAACCAAAGATGGAAACGTCTTGTTACACGAGATGGTAAGGAAGCCTTGAGCTGTGACTTTATCCTGATAAATTCTCTTGTGCTCATTTTCTACTGTTTGCTTCACTGTCTTAAAGTCGCCACACCCTTAATATGTAAGTGTGTGGAGATGCCACCAGGACTGGTAGCACGTCTGATGGCCAGATGATGTGCAAAACAAAAAAATTATCATTGTGTTTTAGTAAATATTGCTACACAAATGTCAGTGTCAATGTTAATGTTTTCTTTTTCTTGTTAAAATGTGAAAATTATGTCATTCTTGTCAGGTACTGGATCAAATAAGCATGCAAACACAGAGAACATGACTCAGGTCCCTTAAACCCCTTGACAGCCAACGATAACTGTTTGTCTGTGACTGATTGCAATTCATGTTTCTCTCTTTGGATTAAAAGGATGCATTAGAAATTTTGCCTGTCTTGGAAGAATGACTATAGAAAAGGCCCTGGTTTTTTCTGCTTAAAAAAAGTATAACATTTGTATTTGACAATTCAAGGTATCAAACATAAACTAAGATGTCATATACTAGGAGGCCACAGAACCACAATTGATCAAAAGGATATATTGATCCAGCTTTTTATACCTGCAGTCCATTGCATGACAGCATGCTTACATTTAATTAATTGACATTTTCCAACTTTTTTTTTTTTTTTTTTTTTGGATATTACCAAATTGAAGAAATAATCAGAAGGTGATTTGTTATTGCAGATAATCATTAGTTGCAACTCTTTGCTCCTCTTCTTCTTATGTTGAAGGAGATTTAAGCACCATAATAGCAACCTGGGTTCTGATGGTTTTGCACTGTCTTCTCCAGCAAATTCAGCACCCAACAGCGTCACTGATTGCTAAGGTTGCCACGGCACAGGATGACATTACAGGAGACGGAACAACCTCTAATGTCCTCATCATCGGTGAGCTGCTGAAGCAGGCCGACCTCTACGTGTCAGAGGTAAACAAGAAAAACTGCCGAGTCATTTTAGTAATATTGTGAATGTTTTTTTCTAAACCTAACTTCTTGTGTGAATTCACTATTTAGACCTGGATACTTTTTCTCTATAACTCACTGTGTTTTTCTGCTGCAGGGTCTTCACCCAAGAATCATTGCTGAGGGTTTCGAGGCAGCCAAAGAGAAAGCATTGTCTGTTCTAGAAGAGGTGAAGGTGACGCGGGAAATGGACAGAGAGACCCTCATCAATGTTGCACGCACCTCTCTCAGAACTAAGGTCCACGCAGAACTGGCAGATCTGCTCACTGAGGTACGACACCAGGGAATCGAGCTCAGTTTACAAGAGCTGAGGGTCACATGGACACATTCCCATTGTAAAAGCTCCCACTGCACTGACTCCACTGTCATTTTGTGTGATTATTGTGTTAATGGGTGAATGAACTGCTGTGTCTCTGCAGGCTGTAGTTGATGCTGTGCTGGCTATTGCTAAACCCAACGAACCCATTGACCTGTACATGGTGGAAATTATGGAGATGAAGCATAAGACTGACTGCGATACACAGTGAGTTTCTAGAGGAGCAAGAGGCATTTAATCTCTTTACAGACCATGATGCAGAAGGTACAGGGCTCTCAGACATCTGACAGATCTGATCAGACATCTCTGTTCTACAGGCTGATCAGAGGTTTGGTGTTGGACCACGGTGCCAGACATCCAGACATGAAGAAGAGGGTGGAGGACGCTTATGTGCTGACCTGCAATGTGTCTCTGGAGTATGAAAAGACGGAGGTCAACTCTGGCTTCTTCTACAAGAGCGCAGATGAGAGGGAGAAGCTTGTGGCTGCAGAAAGGAAGTTTATTGAGGATCGTGTGCAGAAGATCATTGCCCTGAAGAACAAAGTGTGTCCCAATGGGGAGAAGGGATTTGTCGTCATTAACCAGAAGGTAGGACTGAAGACGATCAACTGCTGGACACCTGCACTTACAGATATATTAACTCACTTAAATTTCAGAAGGGGCTTAAATGCATCATGAAAAGTGAAGAATTTCAGGAAATGAATAGAAATCTAAATAAACTATAACTACTTCTTTCCCTGGTTGGGTTTTGTTTGGCTTGTCAGCTTCAAAATGATGGTGATGTAACTCATCAGCTGTTCTGGCAGCATCAACTCATTCAAGTTGGTGCAGTGTCAGAAAGACTCAAACGCGATTGTTCATTAGGTCTCTGCCTCTCAAAGACCCTGTCAGGAATTCAGTTAATTCACATACTTTTTATGATCAGTCCACAAAGTGCACAGTGAACACCCAAGGATGCTAACGTGGCTCTCCTTGGTCTCTTCCTGACTGTGCAACAGTAAATCTGATCTGTACCTCTGCATTGGGAGAGCCCACTCCTCTCCTACATGTATTCAGCGGATCAGAATAATCTTCATATCTCTGAGCCTGACACCAGCACACAAGTGAGTCATTGATCATCCTGAATGGAGGTTTGATCTCTTCAATGTGATTTCTCTGTTGTGTAGGGTATTGACCCATTCTCCCTGGACGCCCTCGCCAAGGAAGGCATTGTGGCTCTGCGCAGGGCAAAGAGGAGGAACATGGAGAGGTAATATAGATATTTTCCTTCTGATGATTGAAGAGGCTTTTTCTGTACAATGGAAGTGTTGATTTTCTACGGTTTGTAAAAGAAGGAAAAACAAAAAGCAACAACAGTGTATTCTTCCACTGGCAGGCTCACCCTTGCTTGCGGCGGCATTGCCATGAATTCAGTTGATGACCTCACATCTGAGTGTTTGGGACATGCTGGGTTGGTTTATGAATACACACTGGTGAGTGTTTACGTGTTTGTGTATTTATTTGTGATATAATTGATGAGGCAGAGCTGTTAACTGTCCCCAAACCTGTTTGCAGGGAGAGGAGAAGTACACATTCATTGAGAAGTGTGGGAACCCTCGTTCAGTGACCCTGCTGGTGAAGGGCCCCAACAAGCACACCCTCACACAGATCAAAGATGCTGTTAGGGATGGTCTGAGGGCAGTGAAGAACGCCATAGAGGATGGTAAGACATGAATGAACCTGAAACTGTAACTTGTTTTCTGTCATTTCATGCTGATATCATTTATTGGACTAATAGATATTTGGTGTGAACTCCTGTTTTGTTTTGGCATCAAGGTGCAGTTCAACATTTTATTTGCACTTTTCCTAAAACTCTGGATTTATAGTCAATAACCAAATTAACAACCTGTCATTAAATTACTCCGGTCATTTCTCTTTATTCTTCTAATCTCTTTCTAATATCTAAAGTGTAGATGACTTTATATCGTCTCCCTTCTTTGCTAAAATGCAGTTAGTCTCATTTGCACAGCGAACACCCAAGGGTGCTGACATCATGGCTCTCCCTGGTCTCTCATGTCTGTGCTACAGTGACTCTGGTCTTTTCCTCTGCATTAGGAGAGTTTCAGTCCCTCCTACATGTATTCAGCTGATCAGAACAAACTCCCCAAAGTGTCTTTTCATCGGTGCTTGTCTCACTGTGCTGAGGGATTCAACCTCCTTTTCTGATGAGCCTTTTTTTCATCTTTTCCTCTTCAGGTAGCGTTGTGTCCGGTGCAGGTGCGTTCGAGGTGGCAGTGGCAGACGCACTGGTAAAACACAAACCCAATGTGAAAGGCAGAGCCCAGCTGGGAGTCCAGGCATTCGCAGATGCTCTTCTAGTCATCCCCAAGGTGAGGGATTTATTTTATGTTCTAAAGAAAATCCCTGCTTCTCTGTTGTGCTGCTGATATCATCCCCAGTCCTCTACCTAACCTTTGAAAAATATTTCAACTGATTTGTTGTCTTTGTATTTAGCTGATCAAATATCCATCATCTTTTGTAGGTTTTGGCCCAGAACTCTGGCTATGACCCACAGGAGACTGTGCTGAAGCTGCAGACGGAGTACAAAGAGTCTGGTCAGCTTGTCGGAGTGGACCTCAGCACAGGTCAGAACTACAGCACCTGTCATGTACACACTGTCATACTGATGTCAAACAGCATTACATTGGTGAATGACTCGCCATCACATCACATTAACTGTCCTACTCCAGCACAGTTGTTCTTATCTTTTTATGCTAATTAGAGAGTAAGAATAATACTGCAGGCATGTTAACTTTATTACACCTTGTCTAAATAAATCCTGTTGTCTTTCAGGGGAACCCATGGTAGCCGGAGACGCAGGTGTATGGGACAATTACAGCGTCAAGAAGCAGCTCCTCCATTCATGGTGAGATGACTCTTCTCTTACCTCACAGGACCAGTGGAATATTTACCGTTGTCCTCGCTCATTGTCTCCTCATAAATACATTTGTCTCTCTCTCTTCACAGCACGGTCATCGCCAGCAACATCTTGTTGGTGGATGAGATCATGCGAGCTGGAATGTCTTCTCTCAAAGGTTAAAGGTCAAAAGAAGAACCTGCAATCGTTTTCATACTCACAGGGATAGTTGTTTACCTTGATGGTTGAGTCAACGTGTTCCCGCTCCTGGCACTCTGAAACACCCAAGTCTGATGGACAGCCTGCTGGTAACACTGCGGCATCCATCACAGCGTCCATCAGAAACCATTGTTATGCTAGTCATGGTCTTTTTTTTCATGGATTTGTCAACGCCTCCTTCTAATTGGTTTATTTATGAGATTTTGTTCAAAGCACTGACCTCTGCCACTCACTTTTGTTTCTACCCATTAAAGGTTTTCTTGGCTCCTGAAAGAGTTGATTGCTTTTTTTCTGTGAGGAGTGAATGGGTCAAAATATCCTCTGTTTAGAAGAGTGTATGAATATTATGAACCACATCCACACCAAAACAGTGGTCAAATGAAACAAGTGCATTTACAGAAATCCAATGCTTTTGGTACCAAGTGTTTCTGTTTTCTGCCACTGCTGCCCTTTAAGTTTTAGCAGAATATTTACTTGTATTCTCTATTAGAAGTATGAGTTTTAATTTACAGACAAGTTACACATACAAAACATCTCATGAAATATATCTGTTGAGATCAACTATGGATGTTAGTTTTGATTTTATCAGTGATGTAACTCTCAGACTAATGCATTAGAAGTTAAAATTGGTTTAGTTGTTGATTTTGCACAAATGTTGAAGAAGAGTTTGACCATAATGTTCCTTTAGCCTGATTTAGTGCGTCCGATCATCCTGCCCTGCTTATTGCAATCAACGTGTCAGTTCTATCCAAGGTGATAGTTTCTTTGACAAAGTTTCATTATCTGATTTTTTTCTTCACAAAAAAAAATTCAAATCAAGAAATGAACCCTTAAAAAAAACAAAAAAAAACATCGGAACCTTCCCTTCTGTTTTCACACGGAACTTAATTATCGTTGCACCGTCTCCGTTGCGACCACGAAATGTGTCCGACAGCAAAAGGAGAACAGTGTGTGCTTGAAAGTGAACTTCAGGAGCTCTCCCTCCTGGGTCTTTGTAATGTGTGACACAGACTTTATATCTGGCTGTGTTGTGTTGTGTTGTGTTGTGTTGTGTTGTGTTGTGTTGTGTTGTGTTGTGTAACTGAGTGTTGGCTCAGACCGGCTTGTTGAAAATGAACGTGATTGTCGCGTGCTGGATTTTTGCTGTGTGTTTACTGGCAGCTGCAGGTAAGAAGTCACCCCCCTCTCCTTGTTTCTGATTAGACCATCGAGAAATAGTTCATGATATAACATGTGATTGTGATTCTCACTGACACACAGCAGCAGATGAGATGCTGAATATACCAGCAGGAAAGATGTTGATGGGAACCAGAGCAGCTGACGGGAGAGATGGAGAGTCTCACACCAAGGAAGTCACAGTGGGACCTTTTAAAATGGACAAATATCCTGTCACTAATGCGGATTTCAGGTAATTAATATTTATACTTGATAAAATGATGCATAATAAGTTGAAAATGATTAACAAGCCACTGATGTCTCCTCCATTCTGCACAGAGACTTTGTGAGAGCGCAGAAGTACAAAACTGAAGCTGAGACCTTTGGCTGGAGTTTTGTGTTTCAGGACTTTGTGTCTGAGGAGCTGAAGAGCAAAGTCACACAGAAGATTGAGGTACTGGGAGGTTTTCTGCTGTAATCACAGGATGAAGATGAAACAAGTGCACAATATACAGTTATTTTAAAATGCCAACTGTAATTTGAGGAGGTTGCATCACTCCTGAAATAGAGAGACATCATTGCAACACATCATACACATAGTTGCAAAAAAAATCAGTCTAAGGTAGCTGCATTGCCAAAATGAAGGGGTATAAAGATGAGGTGTGTACAGAGGAACTAGAGAATGGGGAAACACAACACGAACACAAATTACTCACATAGTGAAGATATAACAACCTAAATTACTCTCCAGGGTATTTGGAACCCCTGAACTTTGGGCGGTGTTTGTTAAAGGGGCTACACGCTGCCACCAGTTGACCTGTCTGTTAGAGAATACAAGTTTACTTCTGTGCCTTGTAAACCTCCACTCCAGTTCATCCAAAACTGTGATGCATTTGCCTGAATAACCTCTGCTTTGAACTCACTGTTTCCCGTCCAGTCTGCTCCTTGGTGGCTGCCAATAGAGCGGGTGTTTTGGAGACAGGTGAGATCCTGTGTCTTGCCTTGGACTTGTATTTTTTTTCCACCATATTCTCTAATCTCCCATCATGCCTCACTCATCTGCCTTTTAACCCCTCTGTCACTCAGCCTGCAGGACCAGGGTCAGGCATTCGGGAGCGCCTGGACTTCCCGGTGGTTCAGGTGAGCTGGAATGATGCTCAGGCCTTCTGCCAGTGGAGGGGCAAGAGACTGCCCACTGAGGAGGAGTGGGAGTGGGCTGCACGTGGGGGGCTGCAAGGTACACTGTTTATACACTGAAACCTTAAAGAATATGGAGTCTGAAAGTCTGAGACATTTTCCTCTTTGGAGTCCACATTATACTGCAGGTGCCCTCCATTATGATAATAAAGTTTTGTACTATTTTGACAGTTTGTTTGTATTTGCTCCTGACTTCCACTGATGTCTTCATGTCTTCATGAGTCAAAGAGGGAAGAGGGGAATCTAGTTTTCATGGCCACTTAACACAATAATTATATAATAATAAAAAAGATCAGTCAATAATTAGTGTTAATTTTATGTGCTCTCATCTCCTTGCTGCCTGTTGTGTTTCAGGTCGGACCTATCCATGGGGGAACAAGTTCCAGGCCAACAGAACCAACCTGTGGCAGGTCAGACTATTAGCACTAATGTATATATGCATATATGAGTATTAGCACAGTATACACAGTAGTAATCCTCATAGGATGTAGTAACAAGAGATTCACTGCAGGGTTTCTGTAAAAAAAAAAAAAAAAAAAAAATCATCACAGTGTGACTCATGTCTACATAAGATGATTTGGTTTTCTTATTTGAGTTATGTAAGACATGTATATCTAAATGTAATTACGTGTTGTTTTAAAACAGACCAAAAGCAGGGATGGGTTCTGATGGTTTCACTCTGCTAAAACACCCAGATTCTCTGAGATCAGAAGGCAGTAAATTCCTTATCGAGTCTTTCATGTACGCTCTCTGTTCAGTCACTCAGACATCAGCAAAGAAAAAAAGGAGAAACACCATTTTTCCTAACAGCAGTCTGGACAGGGTTAATGATTTGTCCCAGAGCAGTGACTGAGCATGTGGTGAAAGCCCAGCAACACAATACAATGAGCATGGTTTAGGTGTGATAGTTTCCATTAGTGCAGTCATCAGCGCTGTGTGCAGTGCAGTGCTTGTTTGCTAATTGGTCCTGAAATCATGATGAAAATGTTCAGTTGTGTCGTTATTATCAGAAGTTACCAGAAGAAGTGAGTTTCTCAGCAAGTGCTTTGTAATGACTAGCTGGTGTTTCTTGTGTATGTCGTAGGGATTGTTTCCAGATGGAGACACTGCAGAGGATGGTTACCATGGCATCTCTCCTGTCACAGCATTTCCTCCTCAGAACAGCTATGGTATGTGACCTTTGAAATGACATGAATGAAACTGTCTATATTAGAAGCACTGCGCTGTAACAGGCAGATCTCACTAGAAGGTTATTTCTGCTGCATGAGTGTTGATACTGTAAGAATGCATTTATTGTTATATAAGACTATATGAAGTTGACTGTGCCTGCAGGACTGTACGACATGATGGGAAACACATGGGAATGGACAGCCACGCCCTTCTCTGGAGCACAGCCGATGTTTGTGCTGCGTGGTGCCTCCTGGATCGACACGGTGGACGGTTCAGCCAATCACAAGGCGCGAGTCACAACCAGGTAGGTTAATGAATATTTGATAAAACACAAACACTGTTTTGAGATTCTGCAGAGGAACAGTGCAGCAGTCCTGACTGACCGCGGGTTGTGATTGTGTGTCCTGCAGGATGGGCAACACTCCTGACTCCGCCTCCGATAACCTGGGCTTCAGGTGTGCCGCCAACAATGGACAAGAGAAGAAGAAAGACAAAACAGAGCTGTAGCAACAAACAGGAAGTTTACAGATGAACAAGGATATAAAGGACAGTAATGTTCATTTGAACCATGTGTTTATTTGATCCAGGTGTTAATAATGGATGGATTGTTATTGGATCTAATGACTTTCAAGCTGGACAACAATAATGGACCAATGAAATCTTAATGAGTAAGATTAAAGATGAATGAATGATGATGGTAACAGAATGTAGGAACAAACTTTCTCCTGTGGAGAGCCTAGATTTATTTTTATTGATTTGGATAAAGAACAAACAAAAACATACCAGATAGCATTAATAAATGAACTTTTTTCACTAAAAGTCTCCTCTTACCCTTTTCTAATAGCGCTGTAGTGCACATACTGGTACAGACACAGTTTATTGACTGGATAGAAGAACTAGGACACTAACTGTCAGTGGTAGGGTTTGTCCATCCGCATGCTGGGATCTCTCTTTTGTTGTTGTTGTATGTGACTGGGGAGTAAATTGGTCCGTTGGTTTAGTGACAGGCTCCTCTAATCCTGTCTTTGTCTTTTTGTTTACTTTCACATGGCCAGTGGCCGGTCGAGCCGACTGAGTCTGTTCAATCCCACAGATAAAGTGTTTCTATCAAGCGTTTGTTTAAGTAGAGAGCCACTGTCAGACTGAGCCTCGTCTCTGCTGGAGAAATGACCTCAACACACACACACACACACACACAGTATCGTGTTTATTAGTGACACTGAGTGGTTTTTTCATTGTCAGACACTTTCACATGACAACGTCAGAACTGTCACTGTTGTAACACAACAAAACACAGCAGCAGCACACTGACAGTTTATATAACAACTATTTACACCTTGGCTCCACAGCTCTGTGTCTGTCCCACTGCGTGAACATCCTGATGTTACTTTCTTTTCTTTTCTTTTTTTTAACTGGTAAGTTTAGTGGAGAGTGACAGGAAAATGGGAAAGAGACTGATGATGTGCTCTTAACCACTGGACCACTGAGCACCCTGAACATCCTGATGTTTCACTGAGCTCCTCCACAGTTCACACGAAGCAGAGTTTCTCAACAAAATCTAGCCTTATAATGTGACACTATTCACTAATATTTCAATCTTTATGACTTGTGGACTCATTTCTGAAACTGTAACTCAAGGTGTATTTTCAAACCTGTACTGAAAAAAGAAAGAAAGAGGTCCTGGTTTTTAATGTGGACTTTAGTGTAACATACAGTTTGGCCATATGGGGACATTGCAACTGGTTCTGTCCAACTGTAACAACATTCAACTGCCAACACCTCCAAAGCTCACTAATGATCAATAATGTGTTATTATTTATTTAGTGTAAATATTCTTTACACCTAAACCACTTGGTACTGCAGACCTACTCCTGATGTATGTAAGTATGATTATATATTATCTCTGCTGGCAGTTTTGCTACACTGGATCAATAGTAAAATCACAGCTCAAGAGTCAAGTCAAGAATTCTTTATTGTCATTATGCATACACACAATGAAATTTCATTTGGTTCCTCTCAGCATAATGGATCAAGTCTCAGCCTGACATAAGGCAGAATACACAACATGTGTAGTGTCACAGCTCATTGAAGCACATAGAGAGGTCTGTTAAATAAAAAGTAATGTCATTTCTCAGTTTTACACAGTATTATGTTGCCGCACTGTTGATTTTCTAGATTCAAGGAAATCGGTGTTCACAGCTGACAAAATAGTCCAGCAGATAATCCTACATAAAAGCATTAATTGCTGTCCCAGCCCAGCCTTGGGGGCAGAATAATGAAATGACTAAATCACTTAATGACACATCTGCACCACATAAGAGATAAGAGTAATAACACAACAGCATGTGATCCTAGAGCAGTGGACAGGCAGGGTCTCTTACATACTTTGGTTAGGCAGCTCCTAGAATACTATGTACAATATTGAAGGTAATGATGGAGAACACAGTAACAATCATCATGCCACAGTTTGACTATTATGCACTGTGGGTCCACCTGCCTGAATGCTGTCTGATGAAACATACAGGATAGAGCACAAAGAATTATGGGATATATGCAAAGTTTTCAGCACGAACAGTTTGACATGAGGCCTTAGATGGACATGAAGGAGGAAATCACACATCATAACTGTGAACCACTGTGACACTGGTGAGGAAATGAGCAGGAAACATTCTGTTAAATTGACAGTAAAGTATTTGATAATTGTGGTATGGCTCTGGTGCTGTGCTTTTTGTCTGCAGCCTGCAAATCAGATCATTTCCCATCTGCCTGTGAATAATGAATGAAACCAACCACCAGTCACAGCCAGTATTCAGTTATAAACAGGACGTGTCAATGACTCATCACTGATCAAAAATTACCAAACTAGGAGGAAAGACTGTCGGTTCTTTCCCCATAGCATTTGAGTTCTAAAAATAAACCGGTGACTTATCTTGTGGTTTTTTTTTGTTTTTTTTTTTAACTTTGGCTTATTTTTACCAGCATCAACTTGTCATTGTTAAATTTACCTTTGACACTAAATATAAATGAAACTGTCAGTCTAAGTCAGGTTACCTGCGTCAAGCCTGAACAATGTGCTGCTGTCACAAGGTGAAAAGCCCTCCCTCCTTTTGTTGCCCTGCAGTTCTGGTATGTTTGAGCGTCATGTGTTTGCGCAGTGCTTGAAAAGGAGGAAGAAGCCAGACAGACCACATGAAGCCAGCAGCCTACAGTGACATCACGTCATGTCATGTCCCTGTGGAGACGCACGCCGTTCAGGAAAAACCAGTTTGGAGACATTCAGAGTGTCAGTGCCATCCTCCCTCCTCCTGGCCTCTGTGTTCATCTTTCTTGCTCCTTGATAAACACAGTCTTCCAGCATCTGCAGGTGGTTTGATTGACTCTGCTTTCTGCCTGAGACTTCCACCAAGATCATGGACTACTCTCAGCCGTTCTCAGTCCTCAACGAAAGGCTGAGACCACGAGTCACCTCCAGCAACCAGCTCTACTTGTCTCTGAGCCGTCTGGAGGACAGACAGATGGACTCTCTCAGGAGCAGGTTCACGTACCGAACAACAGTCCTCCCAGCAGAACCAGAACCAGAACCAGAGGAGCCTGAGCAGGAAGATCTGGACTGTGACAGCCTCAGAGAAGGAAGCTGTGCTGATCTGCTGTCTGGTAGCAACTCGATCCTCATCACTCAGCTGAATCTAAAAGATGTGGGTGAAGAGGAGCATGCTGAGGAGGACAATGTCTCCACACACTCTGAGGAGAAAGACACTCCAGGTGAACTGAGCACAGAGGGGTCGAGGGACTCCCCGGTGACAGTCTGTTTGACTGGTGAAGATGGGAACCAGAGCTTCATTAATGGGACAATACCAGACCTGCTGAAGAGTGGCAGGCCACTCGGCAGACGCAGGACACTGGGACATGTCTCAGAGACGGTGGGAAAACAGTCTGTTTACTGTGTATTTTTCTATATATAAATTGTAAAATTGCATATTTTTATAACGTTGAAGTTATAATCTTTATCCAGTGCTGTTTATATCTATGCTGCCAGACAGAGGCTTATGAGACAGTAAGAAAACCTGTTATACAGGGAGGAGACTGTCTCAACTGCCGTTCAGTAATATCTCACACTTAAAGCAAGTTGAAAATGCAGCTCAGGAACTCCTGTCCTACAGCATAAAGAGCTGTGATCGCACCGACTCAAAGCAGACGACCTGAACATCTTTTATGATTTTACACCAGGACACTTTATCAGCTGATGACGACAGGTGTGATTTGTGATGACGGCTGCAGAGATGGGGCAGTGTTAGTGGGAAATACCTTGCACCTCACACTTTATGCTAACAGCTGTCATTTGACTGTTATCTTGGTGTGTTTGAGTGTGTTTCTGTGAATGTGTTTGCATTGTGTGTGTGTGTGTGTTGAACAACACCTCAGCCAGTAGGACTGGATTTCTTGTCCACAGTTTCACCCTATCCAGATCTAGATTATCAGTTTCTGTTTACATTGTGTAAAATGTCATGAGGTGGTTCTTTCGGTGTGTGTGCAGGCATGCAATTATTTGCACAACAAAAACAAAAAAAAGAAAAAAGAAAGAAAGAAAAGAAAAGGAAAAAAAAGAAAAAGTGGTGCTGTTTTAATGTGCTGATGTGACATTTACTGTGTGCAGCTTAATGAGGTCCGCAGAGAAGTGGAGCTGTCACGGAAACGCAGCATCAAACTCAAGGCCCAGGTGGACAAGCTGCAGGAGAGCAGAGATGGACCGGGCTGGAGCCGGCACAGAGAGAGGGTAAAGGTCATACACAGTGCCACTACGCCGACCTCTGCAGGATCATTATCATTTATTTCTGTTCATCTCTTCCTAAGGTCACAGAGGAGGTTTTGTCCGTTCTGCGGCTGCTTCACCCGCTGACCGAGCCTGAGTCCAGCACACCTGAACCCCTCGCTGGGGAGAACCAGCTGGACGCTGCGCTGGCTCAGCTGCAGAGCGTGGCCCGTAAACTGGCAATCAGCCACACCAAACAGGTGAAGGCTACACCCACATGCACTCTGATAAAGCTGCTCATGCTCTTCCTGCAATCTCAGTTTGAATTTATTCTAGTGGGCATGTTAACTCAGAGGAGTGTTTGTTTTTCACATCCTGGTAAAACAAAACAAGGCAAAGGTCAGAAATGATTTAAATGAGTTTTGATTTTCGATTTTTCTGTTCCAAATCTTATATAAACTCGATACAGATACAAGGAGCTGCTTCATTTCAAGAAGCTTCCAACCAGCAAATCAAAAACAGAATCATTAATGTACTTTTAGCATGCGGGCAAGGAATTTGTGATGCCAGCAAGGTAGTTGATTATTAGAAACCTTCAAATCTGGAGGCCTGTCTGTTGATTTTAACGCTGATGTGACAGGAATCATGATGACACATCTTCCCATAATTTCCCCACCTCAGAGTAAAAGCTTAGCTATGTGGTCTGACAGGTCCACAGGTGATGGTATCAGTCATCTGGGTCTGTGTGGTATTTTCTGTATGTCAGCCACGAGTTCAGATAAAGTCCTGATGTGTGTGATTAGATCTGAATCCTGGAAGCATGAATAAAAAGGAACCTCCTCTGTTTTCCAATCAAAGGATGTCAAATGTGGAAAAGGAGCGGAGGACAGTGCTGTTCTGCAGCAGGCTCTGCGGGACAGAGACGAGGCCATAGAGAAGTGAGTGCACACACACGCACACAGTTACACTCACCTCTGAGGAATCAATGAATCAAGATTTTTAAAAAAAGGAAGTAGGGAAACGTCACTAGAGTACTGAGAAATGTGTCATTCTTTCCCTTATGCAGGAAGAAGGCGATGGAGGACGAGCTGCTGCGGAGCAAGACGGACATGATGACGCTGAACAACCAGCTGCTGGAGGCCGTTCAGAAACGCCTGGAGATGTCGCTGGAGCTCGAGGCCTGGAAGGTAAACGTGGCAAAGGTTTAATCTTTAACAGAGACATAACAAAAAAAAAAAAACACTGAAAAACTAAGAGGCGTGACTAAGTGCATGAAAACATCACAGCTTCACACTGAGCAAATTAGAGATGGTGGAAAAATGTGAAGATAAGAGACAAAAGTAGGACACCCACATGTGAGGACACACACACACACACACACACACACACACACACACACACACACACCTCATTAGTGTTAAATACACTATGATAATGTGTTCAGTCATGAAACACACACAAGGTATAATTATAATTCACACACACACACACACACAGAGCACATGCAGTGTAGAAACTGCCAGTTGGTGTCCAGCCACAGCATCCTGGCCTCAGGCCCACCGGTCCATCTGTGATGCCTGGCTCCCTGCTGCGTTACACTGAGACCACACTGCACCTCACAGGTTCACTGAGAGCAGCTCAGTCTGAGCCCACCTGCTCTGCTGCACAGACACATGTTATGTTTAGTATCTCCATTTGCTGTGATGTTTTAAACTCTCTTCTGTAATTAACAAAAATATTCTGACACTTATGATCGTAGTTCAGTGTTTTTCTGGGGTTCTGCTGGTGAGGGAAGGTGGGGGATGCAGTAATGTCCTCTCAGATAATACTCTTGACCTGCCTCCTGCTGCTTCAGTGAATCTTACATTTCACCTAATGTTTTCTTTGAGCCTTCCTCTTAAACATCTGCATTCATCATATGAACTATTACATTGAGTAAGAGAGGCAAAGTAAAGAGACTGAACTGAGATAATCAAATAAAAATCCCAATAAATCAGTGGAATAATATTCACTATAGTTAACAAACACACAAACATAGAACTATGAATAATATTTTTCTAGAAAATGAAAATGAAAGAACAGGTCACCTTCTTAACCTTTTTTAACTAAAATAATGAAACAGAATCACTAATAGATAAATACCAATATCATCTGTTTGCTCATAAGTGACATGATGGTGCTCTTGGTTTGGAAAATGAATGACAGATTTTTTTTTCCACTTTGTACATGAGACCCATCATTTATGGGGATAGTTGATCATTGTTTTAAATTCATCTTGCATTGAAATGGGGGATATATACATATGTATTTGCAGTGACATCCTCCTCTGCTGACTCTCCCCAGGTTTACTTTTTCAGTTAATCTCGTGCTGTAACATCCTTCTTGTTTTCGTTGATTTGTCACAGGAGGACTTTCAGCTGATTCTCCAGCAGCAGGTCAAGGCCCAGCAGGAGGCGGAGCAGGCCCAGAAGAAACCCTCCCGCCTGGGACTCCTGAGAAGAAACAACAAACCGCTTCAGAGGCCGTCCAATTTCCCTTTGTCTGCACCTACCCCTCCCACGACCAACTCCAACCAAATCTTCATGCCCAGAGCTACGGCTTCTGCTGCTCCAACTCCCAGCACGCCTCCTTCTGCCCGCTCCCAACGGAACTGGAGGGACAAGCTGAAGAGGGGCAGGATCAGTCATCCAGGAGAGGATGCAGCGGGGCAGGAGTTTCACATGGACGACGGCTTCCAGGTCGTATCACTGGACTGAAGCAGCGATAACTTTGCACTGTTGTACACTGATTATGATGTATGAGCTCCAGTCAAAATGTGTTTGACCTGATGTCACTTGGTTGTTTTTGATTGAGCTTTGCTGAGCAAAACGGTGCAGTTTGTCAGGATAAGGCTGTTTGCATGTTCATCTGATGAAGGGCACACAGTGTGAATGTGAGTTGAAGGCAGAGTTTTGAGGCAGCTTGTACAAGTGTGATGTGGACACTGGATTATCTGGATTTTACATTGAAGTGGGGTCAGATGTCATTTGAAGGATTTCTGAGGAGAAACGATATCAGAGTTTTTATGAGTGCAATAATTAGTGCAGATGGAGATGAAACATCCGGAGGCACGTTCTGGATCTTTGACTCATGTAAATTGAACATAAAATACAACTGATTATGAACGAGCCATGTAACTGTTTAATACTGTTTACACCTAATATCTTGAATATTGTTGTCAGACTGTAAATAAATGAAAAGCAAATACTAACGCTTTTATCTCTTTTATCGCTGAGTTTATTCAGTCATTGCTGCACCTTTGCTCATTGAATCATCAAGATCCAAAAAGAAAAAAAAGGAAACTTTGTTTCAGGTTTTTGCTGTTTTATTGTATAATATCAGTTTGTACATTTTCAATAATATATAATCCACTCCTATATGCGTCTTGCACACATTTAAAATGTATATATGCCGTTATTTTGAATAAGCGCCACCGTGGTGGGAACAAACTGAGACGTATGTAGCACAGCAAAGTCACAGCTGATGACAAGAAGAAAGGCATGCTCACACAGAAACAATATACAATCCTGAACAGATGATCACAGTCTCCAAACCTGTCACTGAATTAGTTCACTTTGCTATATTGTTGTTGACACCGAGCTCCCTTTAGACCCACCCTAACAACCACAGAAGCTGAAGCAGGACCTGCATTCAAATGTCAGCAACAAACCCCCCCAACAATCTACTCATATTGTGCAACATGACACACATGTGCTGTGGAGGAGGAGCTTCTCTGCTTTATAAAAAGAATTAAATAAGAGTTTCTCTCAACTTAATTCTGGTAATTTAAAGCCTTTTAGACTTCCTTATCCACACCCAACAAACACAAAACACTGATTGTAGTAAACATCTGGCATCATGAAGGGATACACCCACATGTGTTTAAGCTTCCTTGTGAGAAAATTCACACAGAACTGGCAACCCAGCTGCCAATCTAAAATCTGTCAGTTGTTTTCTTAGAATAAAATGTTTGTCTTTTTGTTTTTATCAAGTTTTACAGAAATGGAAAAGGAGCTCTCGACAAAAGAGGCACGTACAAATTTACACAACACCCTGCTGATTCACACAGATGGCAGTTTCACTACTGGACTGTACTGTTCAAACCTATGAAAACAGAAATGACATCACCACTATTACGATTATTAGTTAACAAGGTACATTGTTGCAGCATATATTTGTGAGAATACCCATAGCGCCTTGAGCCTTAGTTGTAAAGATAAGTGAGACACAGAGAATAAAATCAGTAAAACAGGTTTCATCAAAACACTGGTTGGACTGAGCAAACACAAAGACACGTTACACAGCGTATCGCCAGACAGACAGAGGAATAATAGAAGAGTATAATGACGAGCATATTCAGTTGTAACCTGAGATGTTCAGGAAACACAATGTGATAGTACTTGGAGCACTTGGAGCATTTCAGCTTGGTTTTCATCCATGATTGCGTTGGCATAAAAATACAACCAGTGCAGACCTGTAAACTCCTCATCTCTGACATAGAGCAGATCCACAGAGAAGATGACGGACAACTAAAAAGATCCAAACTAAAATATTATATATATATTTCTATTTTAAAATTTCTACAACAAACCATCTGTACACATAGAGTCTATATTACAGCCTCTTTGCAGAGTGAGAGCCTCCTGACACGTGATACCAAACTCCCCCCTGGCAAAGAAACTATTTTTGCTTTGCACATTCTTCCCTTGTCCTGAAGAAGAGCTTCTCCTTCGATTTACAGTATGTGTTTGTTTTCATTCCAGTGATGTCAGAACTGTGTTACTGCTGGTCCATTTCAGCGGTCCCAGATTGTACTTACTCTATTATATTGGCATAAATATATCAACATAACGAAAGCACTGTGCAAATAAGAGTTTCTTTGGATTAGTACATCACCTCCAAAATAGCCCCATTATGTTATAATATTTTCATTGTTATCTACTGATCTACAAAACACACCTAGAAACCAGGCCATCTAGTAACACTACCTGTCTGGCAGAGAGACTAAACAAAAGGAAAAGTTTGTCTACACTACACTGCACTACACTAAATTTGACACTGTTAAAAGGTAAGAACTGACTGCTGTAAAAGGGCGAGTTTGGTCCAGTGTTTGCAAATATTAGCATCATTAATGACTCCACTCGCTCGCGCTGAAGCTGCTGAATTCTCACCTTGGTTTAGGGCGAGCGGACGCTCAGAGGGGCTGAGCTTTAAAAAAAGTTCTGAGGTGTAGAGAGGAGGCAGCTAGGACTGAAGGAAGGAGATGATGGAGCTGATGAAATCTAAGGGTTTGTCTGCGTGGATCCAGTGGCTCGCGTCCGGGATGTACTGGATGTCTGCGGCGGGGAACAGCCTCTGGATTTCTGGGTAATCATCAGAGCTGAGTGAAGACATGGAGGAGGAGGAATGAGAACATCAGGCAGAAAAAGGCAGAGGGAGGAAGAACAGGACAGTACATATACAGCACATAGGAAAATAAAGGTAATTACATCTGACACATCTGAACTGTGTTTTAATCTTGGGATTTTTTACTTTTTAAATATCTTTCATGTCTTTGTATTTTTGTAAATTTCTTTGTTTTAATTTCAATTAAATCCATTCTTTTCCATCCATTCTTTCTTTTTTCGGTCTAACCCTGGATCATACTGTGTTGTGATTGACGTTCACTTCATCGTTTTCCACAGACACACGTACAATCACCTGAGGTTACAGTCAGTGACTTTCCTGTTTGATCACAGGCATCAACTTATGAATCTATATAAACACCATGTCATGTGTATGTGTGCCCAAGGCAGATCAAACTGCTGCATAGCAACAGTAAAAAACAAAACAAAAAACCTATTAGGACAGTGTGTGTGGAATCTACTTTTTGCTTTTATCATGGAACATCAAATCAAATCTTTTTCACGACATTAATGAAAGACTCAAGGTGTGTGATCTCAGAACCTGCGTGACGAGCTCTGTGTGCAAGGTCAAGTTCTTTTCATTCTACATTATGCAGCACTTTGAGTGAATATTCGAGATGTGTGCATCACTGCAGAAATAAGCAGTCTGTCTGTGGTGTTGTGTACCTGATGTAAGCAGAACTGGCTCCACCCAAAAACAGCGTGGGTCCCTCATAAATGCTGTCGAAGCTGGGAAAACTCATGATGTTATCAAGGTGTGCTGAGATGGCCTCCAAGTTGACCCTCCAAGCGTAGTGTCCGTTCTGCTCCACCAGGTTAGTCAGCAGGAACTGACGCACTGAGTGTTCCTGCAGGACGGAGGTTCAGGTTCAGTTTGACTTTGAAGAAGCTCAAATAAATGGTTCTATATTCACAGTGGCTGATACAGTTACATGTATGTGAAGGAGGCTGAGGTGAGGAGTCATTCATAGAGAAGTGACAATTGAGTTCACACCTGGCTTCACCATGTTAACCACAGTGTTCTGATTTTGTTCCCTGCAAATGTTTAGGTTCACTTTGACTGTCCTCTGCTATTGCAGGCAGACATCTGCAGTGAAACAGCTCCAGAAAACTTTCTGTACAGGACCTGCTTTTGTTCCAGTTAGTGAGGAACAAAACTGAGCATGTTGCAGTTAAAGAGACAGATATTCCCTAAAGGAGCTGGTAGAGACCAACAACAGAGCTAAAGAGATGAGGTGTCACTGGATATAAGTTCATCTTTAAACAGTATGTTTGTTAACAAGTTTGCTTATTGACTTCCCTGAGTAACTGTCTGTCAGTGCCTTGTTTACAGCTTTTTTCTGCTGCCCTCAAATGGTAAAAACCCAACAGCTGCTGCAGCTCGACTATTTACAGGAAACTAATGAAGAAAAGATGAAGTTCATTCCTGGAAGACAAACACACCTTTGTGTAAAAAAAGAAACTTGTGTTGGAGGTTTAATTGATTGAAGAACAGCTGTCGTGGACGCTGACTAGTGTGTGATGAGAGAACACCCCTGACCTTGACCAAACTGCGCAGCTGATCCTCAGCCATCCGCCTGGCGGTGGAGCGCGGGATGTCACTGGAGATCTTCACCTCCTGCATGGCCTGGATGTAATAACGGAAGTTGGTGCGTGTGGTGGTCTGAGCTGGACTGATGTCTACGACCACCAGCCGCTCCACCAGACCAGGCTACACACAGAGACAGGGAAAAGAAAGATAAACAGGAAACAAGTTGACACCATGAGAAGAAAACCAAGGACCAACAGGAAACAAAATGTAGATCAGAGGATTATTAATTCCAAAAGGGATGGAAAGGTGGGGGACATCCAGCGAGGGGACTGTAGCGTCATTACAAATTCATGGTGACATTTCTCCACTGCTTACCTGTGTCAGAGCGGTCGTCATGGCCGTCTTCCCTCCCATGCTGTGGCCTATGAGGATGCACCTCTCGATGCGCAGCTGAGCGAGGAGGTGTTTCAAATCACCGGCCATCGCTTCGTAGGTCAGCACCGGGCTGTGAGGGCTGTTGCCATGGTTACGGGCATCTACAGTCAGCACCTAACTGGTCAAAGGACAGTTAGGACACTTGGAATGGGGAGTAAAGAGGCAACAGAGCAGAGAGAACAAACTTTTACGTCAGGTGTGTTCTGGCCTCTGAGCAGGAAAGTGACAGCGAACACAAAGGCTGGATTGTTCGCATGAGGCCACACAGCTGATTATCTGTCAGTATTTATTACAGCAGTAGAGAGAGTATCAAATAACTGGCAACACACTGGTTGACTGTATGTTCCCAGGCCTGCTTTCATCACAGGGTCAGTGTCAGGCTGCTCACAACCAACTCAAACACACAGAGACCAATTGTTTTTTGTTGTGACAGCGGACAGGGGGTGATGTCTTCATCACTGCATTACCTTTCGGCCTGTGCGCTGCACCAAGGACTTTGCTATTGAGTGGAAGTTAGATTTGCTGCCAAAAAGGCCGTGAAGAAACACCAGGGGAGTGCTCTCTCCTTTCCCATCGAAGACATCGTAGGTCAGGTTGACTGGGCTGAGGAGAGAAAAAACACATCCATGCTGATTAGTTTGAATCTCTCTCTGTCTGTGGTGAGAATTAGGTACGTCACTACCTCAGACAGCAGCGGTGATAAATCGCAGTAATAAAACTATGCAAAGTGATGAATCTATCAGGGAGTGGCAATGATGAGCTTGATTTGAAATGAACAGGATATCAGGGAGAAGAAGGCAGTGGGAGAACTGCCCCATGATTTGTCACACGCTTTGTTTGGAAATGTTTTGCTTCCACCTGCTGGTCTCACATTAGAGAATCATACAGCAGCAGTTACTGTAATCTTTTCTAATGACAACGTTACATGTGGTTGACTTACTTAAATCTGTTGCTAAATTATTTCTGCCAATCACTTAGTTGATGAATCAAATGGTTTTCTTCTTTGATAAACTGTCAGAAACCAAAAGACCAAAAGATCAACCATTATGTCTGACTTTGAAAAGCAACAAATCTAATTTCAGGATGGATGTGAAACCAGACTTTTTTGCTTGAAAAATCTAAATAAATGGGAGTCTGATCATTATCTGTTGACCAACTCATGGTGACCTTGAGCTGGAAAATGGACCCTGTAGAAATCTAGTAACAAAACCCAAGTTACTGAGGTTACATTAGTCTCACCTGTGAAAATGTGTTTTAACACACTGACTACTTAAATATTCCATCATAGAAAACCTGCACCTCTCCCTCCCTTCATTAACAGGTCTGATCGTTCCTCTCTTTCATCAGTAATCTGTTTCTCAGTGTGTAAAACATAAGAACTGGAGACAAAGTGAACGTGTTCAAATGACTTAGTTTTGACTGAACAGTGGTGAAAAAGCATCAGATATTGGGTTTTAAACCACTGGGGAACAAGGAAAGTGGCAAATCTTCATATTTGACATGCTGGACTAAGTGATGTTTTTACAGCAGTGCTGCTTGATAATGGCTCAATGTTGGTAAAATCTACACTGTCTGATCTCTAGAAAGCTCTTAGTGTCCAAACATCACTCCAACATCTGCAACTCCAGACAACCCTGTGCTCCACACTACAATTAAAAAATGACTTATTACATATACACACTACTGATTGCTTAATAGTGATCAATAACATTTTCCTGTCTGCCAGGCTGATCAGCTAATTATTTCAGTATTAGTTATTTTCTGGGTGTGTAAGGATACAGTGAACTGCCATGTGTAATGGGGGTAAGTAGGGGCCCAGCAACACACACCAATAGGTGGTAAATTGGGCCATAGTTTGCTGATATACTGATAATCCATCATACATGTAGCACAGCAAACTACTGACCATCTGAAACGAAGCTACAGCCGCTTGCTTTAGCTGCATAAATATGACAGAGAGCTCACCACGGTGCATGAAATCCTCTTTGTAACATCTGCAGGTTTAACCGTGTAGCTAACCAGCCGTCTGAATGTCACCTATGGAAACTCTCAACTTAACGCTTAATAAAGATGCAACGTCACGACATGGCGACTAATTTCCAACGGTTAAATGAATGGCCGCATGGAGAGAGACGGAGCGGCTGTCAGGTACACCCAGCGCCGCTCCGCCACGCTCCAGCCCCGACGGACAGAGGGCATCGGTTAGCAGGGAAGCTAGCAGGGATACCTGGATGAGCTGGCGGTCCGGACCGTGAGAGCTACAGCGCAGACATGCTGCTGTCCAGGGGGTAAACGACACGACTGCCGGCCGCTCAGCAGTCCTCTCTGGATCAGGCGACACAAAGCACTCATGGCAGCATATGCTCCGTTACCGGACGGGCGAGAAACAGCATGTGCGTTTAAAGACGGCCACGGTGACAGCCGAGACTCGGTGAGGCAACATGCACGGAGTGCTGGAGGTCGAGATTGAACTGAAGGAGGCTCCAAGCTGTCAACAGCTGATGGTAACGGTGCGTCATGACGTAGGACGCAAAAGACGGGGGTCCTATTCCCTGAGTTTCGTCTTTCAGGCTACAAAAACGACCTATTTAGCATCACTGCCTGCTAGTAAATATAGAAGCACTACATGAAGTACTAATAAAATCCTAACCTGTTAGCATATCACAACTTATCAGTTCTATAGCCTGAAAATGTAAGGAGTAATTGAGTTTAGATAAATGTAGGGTACAGAAAGTAGTTTAGATAAATGTAGGGTACAGAAAGTATGATATGTGCCGGAGTAAAAGTGGGAAAAGGACAACAACAGAGAATGTAAATACTTAACTAAGGTAGGCCTACCTTTAAATACACTTTCTACAGTGCTTGAATATAAATGTTCTCGGTTAATCTCCACGGCTGGTGATTTTATGAACATTTTATTTAATTATTATATATTATATATTTAATTTTATTTTTAGATGCATCTGTATGCACATTGGAGCCTTCATCTGACATGTTAAATAATAGACTGAAAATCTGGCTAAAAATAAAAATCCACACGACTATTTACATTTTTTTCGATAACGATCATATTTTGTGTTTATTTTGTCCTGATTTCTCATGAACAGGTGTTGAAATCTTTTTTGTTTTCGCGTTAGTGCACTGTTCAAACACCAGGTGGCGCCCTAGTATTACAACATGGGCTACACCTGTTCACCAACGAAATGATCATCCTGAATGCACTGCGTCCTGTCGCTCTCTGATAGACAGGCTGTCGGTCAGTGAAGCGGTCATCCCTTACTTTGTAAGCTCCTCTGTGAGACACAGCAGTCTGTGATACAGTCCAGCCTGTCGTGTGCTGATCATAGTCTGTATATGCGTCTGTACTCATTCTGTCACAGTGCTTCAGTGCACTGTCCAACAGTGTGATGCCTGTTTGAAGTGTTCTTTGATAAGTGTCATGTTAATATTTACTCAAGTAAAAGTCATTTATAATGAATTTCTGTTGGTTTATTCTATTCATTCTGCTCACAGTCACATACAGATACAGTGCTCTACCAAAGCTCCAGGCACCTGTTTGGTATGTTTGGTGTCTGATCCATCATGCAGCGCCTCAGGTCAGTCCCAGACACAGGCAGAGTCATCCAGAACCATATTCAGTGTGAACAACAACAAAGAGTTCTGCAAGAGATGGTCTGGCCCCTCCAGAGCCCTGATTTCAACATTATAGAGTCAGTCTGAAACCACATGAAGAGGCAGAAGACACTGAGCCAGACTGAATCCACAGAGGGACTGAGGTAAGTTTTCTGAGATGCTGCAGCCTACCTGCCAAATACCAGGGAGAACTGAGCACTGAGGAGAAATTGGTGTTATTTAAAGGGAAAGGAAGTCCAAACATTTGATTTGCAGTTTTTCTCTTTCACTTTACACACAGTACTGTGTGACTCAATGTTTATAACGCATGAGTCATTTCTGAGTCTTACAGGTAGAATAGTCTCAGAGGAGCTCAGCAAAGGGAACAGCTACAAAGAAATGTATTCACATGTGCCTGCATCCAGCACCAGACATCATCCTCTTTCAAACCTCTCTCATTCCTGTGCTGCTTCTCACCATCACTTTGTTTCAGGTTGTGATCAGTGTGTTCTTTTTGCTCTCATGTCTGTGTCTCCTGTCATACACAGGAACAGAAAAACAATCTGTCTGCGTATGGGCTTGGACACGCCTGGTCTCCATCGCTGCGTCTCCAAACATTCATTGCTATGGGCGACATGTCTGCTGGGATAAAGCATGCTGTGAACTGTCACCATAGAGATGGCATGAGACAGAGGCCCAGGGGAGCACATGGTACACACTGAACTGAAAGAGAAAGAAGAAGAAGGAGGAGGAGGAGGAGGAGGAGGAGGAGAGGGAAGATGAGGGTGCATTTTCTCTTCTACTGGACACTGTGTCACTGCTCCAGTTTTCTTTAGACAAAACAGTACAAAACTGTCACCACCATGTTCCTGACACCAGTTTACTTTCTCGATAACATTCTGTTTCATTCATACAATAGTTATTTTAAATGATAAGATGGTCAGCAACAAAATATATAATTGGACAAGGGAAAGATTTATTCACTCAACTAAGAATGCCACAGTAAAATGGATACAGTCTATGCATCTATATAAAAACTACAACATGGAAAGAGAAACAACACAAGAACAAAATTCTCCCCAGTGTGAAAAACAAAATGCCATGAGATTCAAAACACGTCAGTCAGTGACACATGCCAAAAAAACTCGCACACTGACAGTATGAAAGTAGAACTGTGAGAATGTAGACACAGATCGTCAGTGCCAGTTTAAAAGCTGAGGTCATTCGTCCTTTGAACGAGCACTGTGCAATGGCACTGAGCGTTTAGAAGGTTAAAAAACTCCATGCCGCACAGAGCACAGCTTTGTTTGTCAGCTGTCTCTTTTCAAAGTGGCTGCTCATGCACATGTAACTTTACACGCTAGGCAGTGAGTTCCTGACAGTTTTAACCATGAGAGAGACATTTTCACTCTATAGAGGAAGTAAACGTTTGACTGTCAAACATAAAACTAGAAATTTCAACCAGGGATTTAATACTACATGGTATAGTTCTCTGTGTTGAATTCGGGTGTTGTTAGAAAACTTTAACCCTTATTCTCAGAGAGTGGCGAATTAAAGTAATAGCTACACTGTATCTGTTACTGTCTTGATGCTGATAAACAACTGAGGAGGCGATGAGCCAGTGTTGACCTAAAAGAATCATCCAGATACCATGGAACAAAGATGAACTAGAAAATGTCTCCAACATACATTAACATATCTGTACATACTGTGCATGCACAACATGGTATAGCACACACTGTGATAAATAATGCTGCATACACAGAGGAATCACCAAAGAAGAAAAACCATGCAAAGACATGATAGGGCTCTGATATCTGGGATCATTAACTGTTCAAAAGAACAGCTCCCAGTCCCTCATTATTTAGTGATGGCAATGCAGCATTTGTCGTCTTTCACCATATTAATGACATGTATACTTTAAAAACACAGAGCTACATGATAAAACCTTAAGATGTTTTTCAGCTGAAGAAACTGTGTGTTCACTGAACCAGAAATGTCCTTTGCCTGCAGTGAAATATCAGCTGCTGCCTAAATATTACCCGTGTTTCAGGACGGCCCGTGTTGTTGTTCTCTCGCTGCTCTGTCACATGTTCCGTCATGATGAGGCTGAGAAATGAGGAAGGGAATACAATGTCAACTTCACTGTGTTTTGCTCTGTGAGGAAATGTGTCACTGTGTGGGCGGTGAATCAGGCAAATGTTGACACTGAACATCAGTTAAATGTGACCTGACATTTAAATTCATCCACTCAAACGAATCAAACTTCTGCTGATTCACAATAGAACAGAGTTTCACTTCTGCTTCACTGTGATGGTTTCAGTGTCAGTGGTGCCCTTCACCCTTAGTTTTTTGGTTATTTCAATTTCTTTTTTAACAGTAAAATTGAAAATTTGGCAAGAAACAAGAAGAGAGGGAACAGGAGACTTCCACATGTGCAGAATGTTTCACAGATAATGTCTGTCACCATACGAGGTTGTTCCTTACTTTTCTAACAAGTAAGCTTTTCCACATTTATGAGTTAAAACACTTTTAGTTTTTTATTTTGTACCTATTCAGTCACATTCTCTGGAGTGCGTCCTTTCTAAAAATATACAGAAAGGAAAAAGAGTCAGACCGTTCCCAGAAATCTGTCTCTCAGACATAAATTGTTGTCAGATGAGTCAGACATTATTTATTTATACATCTGTGCCATTAGTGATGGAACAGAATATTTCCCTTTAATTAGTCATCCCAATTTATCTGTATTTACAGATACAAATATAAATATAAATAGTGACGACTCATTAATCATGAGACCCAGCTCGGAGGTCCATGATAAGAGCAGCTGGAGACGGGAGGAATGTTCTCCTCAGTGCACAAGAAGCACGTCCTGACAGATCAGTTCACAGTGCCGAGCCGTCTCATGGGCAGGTGTTTGGGGGCACGGTCAAAACTCTGTGTTATCAGTGGAGGCTCTGGTCATGTTCATGTTTTTGACTCCAGTGCTGACTGTGCATCTTTTCAAATGGAAAACTCAGACTTTCTGGAGGTTTGACTCTGATAGGCCGCAGCATGAGCCAAACACACTGCTGCCACATG
The DNA here is from genome assembly GCA_021432705.1 of Caranx ignobilis. NCBI lineage: Eukaryota > Metazoa > Chordata > Actinopteri > Carangiformes > Carangidae > Caranx > Caranx ignobilis. Next base: position 5,070,357 of record MU269980.1, read on the forward strand.
ATGAGGGTGGCCTGTATCTGCAGGTCAGAGCAGGATATTCAGAGTTTATTTATATTGCAAAGCATATACATGAAATGGATATGCAGATATAGACAATCTTTAGTTTCTGACAAAAAGCTAAAATAATGATCCTGATGTGTATTTGTAGATTTTGGTGTTTAGATTTTGGGAATTTTTTTCTCTTCTGTCTCAAAAATGTAAAAACTCTCTTCAGGCAAAATTTTAATCTGAATTTCTTGATGAGTTGGAAAGAAAAACTCTAAATCAAAACATGTGTTTTACAGTCTCTCTGCTCACTCTCTGCCCCTGGTGTGGTGGTTGTACTCCAGTCTAATCAGGTCTCCTCTGATATAATAATGTCTAAAACATATTGATGCACACATGCATGCTGATGAGGTTCCAACAGATAGTTTATCTGCTTTACACAACTTTACAGTCCATCATTCAATGGGGTTAAAGAAAACAGTGATAACCTGGGATTATACTTTCTAGTGGCTCTATCAGGGTCCTGTTGGACTTTGCTGTTTGGTCATCATCATGTTTGCAAGAAACCTGCTACCTGTCAACTTCACGTGTTCCTGCTGAAAAGAGAAGCTGACAGTCAGATGTTTTATCTCGGCCCTGTACTGGCTTCTTGTGAATTTTTTGACCTTTTCTCCCAGTTCTCACTTTGTCTAGTTCACAGTAGTGAGCGTCAGTAGCCCACCGGTGGGCAACCCCATGGCAGACAACCTCCGCCTCAACCTCCTGAGTGTAAATAAAGCCTGAATTAATGAATGATGTTATAATTGCATTGAAATTGATATCAAATGAAATTGGAGCTCATTTCACACACAAAGGGGGAGTTTTTACATATTTAGCATTATTCTAATAGACTGACACTGAACTATCAATAAAATGTTTTCTGCCAAGGTTTCCAACATTGTATAATATCCACTTGATAATATGTCCAAAAATTATTACTCTATAATTATTCTATTTGTATTTTAAAGCAGGAAATATTCAATTATTCATATTAAAAATTAAAAAAACAAAAAACTGGTGAGAGAAAATCGATGAGTATGTATGTGCTTTTTCTTATCATGATAAACATCTAGTGGCAATAAACCATAACTGGAGAAAAGAATTGCAACACCAAGTACATAACAGTGTGACATAATGAAAAAAGTGAACAAAATGTTGTGGAAAACATGATGGGAATGTGGAAACGTCCTGAAAGTTTCCATATTCTGTCTCACATTGACTTACACCATTCACATCCACTGAGAAAACCATAAGTATTTACAACCGATAAGTCATGTGATGGTTTTTCCATAGTTCATGTTCTCTGTAATTATTGTTACACTTTTTTTTTCCACCGAATTGGTCAAATTCCGCTCAGTGACACACCCTGTCGTACCCCTGTAAGATTACAGGGGTACGACAGGGTGTGTGGTGTGTTTGAGTGTGAGTGTGTGACTGATTGGTAAAACCTGGTGACAGAGAACTGCTCAGTGAGTACTGAATTTAGCAGGGGTGTTTCAAGGCTATACCTTTGGTGCCTTTTTACAGACAGGGCTGGAAAATGTAGTGACCTAGTGGTGGAAAACAGGGGTGTTGGCTGCGGTTCACCACCAGGGGCTGAGCTCAGCTCCTCCATCAAAACTGAAGTCATGTCTTCCTGCCTCTTATTATTGCTTCTTGAAATGTGCTGAACATTGGATAAGGGTGATGAGAGTGTGATTTCTATTTCTCTGTGTAGTGACATCCTTTCACTACATCATTTTTATAACTAGAAGTTAATATTGAGAGGGTGCTGTGACTTCTACTACTGAACCTGGAACTAACTTACTGTAATGTGTGTTTGTGTGAGAGACATATTTAGATTCAGAGTTTGTTTCCTAGGTTAACCTGACATCCCTTATGAGTGAGCCAAAGTCTTTAACAGATGGTATCAGCCTGGCTTAGCTCATAATGTAGCTCACCTTAGTTAACTTAGTTTAAGTATTCTACATGAGGCTGGTCGACAAAGGTCACAGCTGTTGTCAGCACAGTGACTTTTAAATAGCATGAGATAAACACAAAGTCAGTGTAAGGAAAAGAGATAAAAGTCTTTGAGCGTTACCAAAGATAAAAAGTGAAATGAGCAGGTCAGGCTTTTATCACAGAAAATAACAGTAAACCCCAAACGCTGGTGTGTTTACAACAAAACTGATATTGTACATTGACAGCAGAGCGCTTATTGTGGCTGTCAACAGGTCAGTTTATGTACATACAGCATGGGTTTGTGTATATGTCAAAATGTGGGTGTGGTATGTATGATGAGGTCAAACTGAATATGTGTGTACCATGTGTATATATGGTGTGTAACAGATCCCAATAGTCTAATTATAGCTGAAACTGATGTGATAAATAATGTGGTGCTGAGCCGGCTGTATTCAGTCTATACACAGTCTTGTCTGACAGTTGTTCACAAACACCAAGACAGATATAAAGACACGGACACCTACAGTGATGTGAAGCTCAAAAGGACAAAACATCCACTGAGCCGTAAATAAATGAAGATACATTTTGTACAGTCACATAGTGTTGAAGCCTGCTTATCCTGAGTGAGTTATAATCACTCACTCAAATCTAATCAAGGGCAATCACAGTGAGATTATTAACACTCATAACACTTTTTGTTTTGTCATTTAATAATAAGTGAGTAAACTCACAGCTGATCCACATGGATGTTTGGACTTTGCTTCATCTTTTCTTTATCTTCTCCATAACACAGCCAATAGTCAAACATTTTTTCCATCTTTGCCAGGTTTATGGCACTGTGAGGAGGCCTTTGGTACCTGCCACACCTGGGTGTTACAGAAGGCTTCAGGTGAAACAGACTGTATCCAAAGGCAAAGAATCCAAACAAAGAAACCAAACTCCCAAAGCCTGGCCTGTCTCTCAGTGTTTTAAACTGTTTGTATTGGACTGAACCCAGTTTGTTTTAGCATCATATGTGTTAAACAGTTGAATAAAAATGAAACGCATCTGTTTTAAAATGATTTTTATTGACATCTTCGGCTCTTCTATAAAACACCGGATAAATCCTGGAACAAGTTGCAACAAGTACATTTAAAAAACTATCTCTTTTAAATAAGATGGACATTCATTAGTGAAATCTTTACTTCAGTCGCAGAATCCTGCTGATCTGGTAACACACATAGTCATGACCTCTCAGGGTGCACACACAGACGCACACACACAAACACTTACAGAGGACTGTACAGGTCGTTGCTTCAAATCTCAAATAGTAGAAAAAGATATAAAAATGTTTGAAATGAAGACAATAATAGAAATCGATTCAAATGCACAGACAAGACACACAGTGGAATAATATGATGGCAAAATACATTACAAACACAGAAATGTAAAATAATCTCACGTATGGACACAAAGAGTCGGCTCTGTGTGCTGATAGTAACAGTCCTTGCATCCTGAAACTGTGAAACTGTGAGGAAGCAGATAAAGCTGTAGCCCGGGGCTGTATCATGGAGCCATCTTCAGTTTCAGTCTAAGCAGAAACTCTCCTAAGCAAATATTACATGCAAAACACACACAGCAACGCACACACACACAGGCACATGCGCACGCACGCACACACACACACACACACACACACACACACACACACACACATTCGGAACAATCACACAACCAAATCCATGTAAAATGAGAGCTGCCTCTTCCTCGTCAGTGACACACTGAGAGTTTCAGTGAAACACGACACCAGCTGGCTAACAACAGAGCCACACACACACACACACACACACACAAGGAGCAGGTGGTTTTCAAACTCACATAATGCCACATAGGTTTTAGCTGTGCTCTGAGGGACACAGTTTGACTTTCAAAAGAGTGAAGTCGGGCTCTGCTGGGAACAGGCTCTCATGTTCACACACTGAAAACTAGAAGATTATAGCAGAGCAATATGTAGTGTACAAGTAAGGCAAAAGCAAAGCAGACATCAGTATCTACACATACATCTTCATGTCGGAGTCTTTTCATGGGGTTCACCCTGTGGTTTCAGAGAGCAAAAAAAACATCACACACACATACACACATTTTCATTGTATCCTACTTCTCAAATCAGTCAGTGGACCGTTCAGACATAGTCTTTCCTGTCGTAGCCTCCGCCTGCGCTGGTGCTGCGTGGGGCAGAGTACGCCATCCGGGGTGGCTTGTACTTCTTCTCTTTTGGCGGGCAGCTGCTGCAGAGCATCGCCCCACCAATCAGAAGCAGGGCAGCTGCTCCCCAGCCGATGTAGAGGGAGGCCCCCAGCTCCCTTCTCTGTGCGTTGGTTAGAAGGGGGTTATAGAAATCCCGGATGATGACGCTGGCGGTCCAGGAGACAGGGATGAGGACCAAAAGGCCACCAAGGATGAAGAAGATTCCAGCGATGATCATCACTTTAGCCTTGGACGGCTCGTCTTCAATGCAGTTGGTGCACTTGGCGCCGACAATGGAGATCATGACCCCGAGCACCCCGAGGATGATGGCGATGATCATCATGGCCCTGGAGGCTTGCAGCTCCTGAGGCAGAGCCAGCAATGAGTCGTAGACCTTGCACTGCATCTGGCCTGTGCTCTGGGTGATACAGTTCATCCACAGACCCTCCCAGATGGTCTGAGCTGTGATGATGTTGGCTCCAATGAAGGCTGTCACCTTCCACATTGGCAGGGCACATGTCACTATTGCGATGATAAATCCAAGAACTCCAAGGGCGATGCCCACGATCTCCATACCCATCGACATGCTGCCTCTTTATCTGGTCACGTAACAGAACTCAGCTAAACAAAGGCCTTGTGTGAGGAGTGTCCTGCTCTGTTGTTCAGGTGTCCGTGTGAGCACCTGTGAGAGGGTGTGATGTGGAGATGCATCCACGGAAACAAGAGATCCTTTATACCTCAGGGGAGCAAGGAGGAGTCCCACGGTAATGATGTCAATAGGAGGCCGCCTCCACATACACACACAAGAACACCTGCGCATATACAGTGGAGGAGGGGAGCTGGAGACAGGACGGGTGAGAAGGGATGGAGGGAGGGTGTGTCTTCATACGTGTGTGTGTGTGTGTGTGTGTGTGTGTGTGGTGGGGGTTGGTCAGATGGCTGTCTCTTGACTTCCAAGAAGAATCAACATTTCAAAAAAGCACTTCACCCATTTTCTCCCAGGAGCTGCGTTGTGTCCGATGTGGTGTGAAGTAGCCAAGGCTGCTGCTACCACAGTTGTGAATAGGTAAATCACAGGAGAGAGAGGGGGAAGTTCTCTTTGAGTAAAAGCACAGCAGCAGCTCACCACAGTGAATGACTGAGAGGAAGCTTCTGCCTCTAGCTTCTTGGTGAGCTTTGTTGTGTGTAAGCATAGAGACTATACACACACACACTGGGGCAAACACACACTCAGGCCGTGTGATACTGTTGATCTTTCGTTACCTCCTGGTTCCAGTTGCGTGGCCTTCTTAAACAGAAGGGATTCGGTGTTGGGATAACAATCCCAAAGCTCTGCTGGAAACCGGAATAACTGCACCCAGAGTAAATATGAGCAGAGGGAAAACACAATAGGTTTGTGCTCAGACTCCTTTAGCATACACACAGAGTGATCTTCTCAGTATCGGTTAAACTCTGTGCTCTGACTAAACAGCTCCTGGTTAACTGTACCATACCAAGGTTCAACTTTCAAGGTTCATTTATTGTCACTGTCTAAAACGTGCTTTCACACCAGATACTCAGGTCCCAGCAGTGCAATGAATGACAGTAAAAAAACTAAACAAGTAAAGCAAGTGAATAAAAAAGACAGCATAAAGTCCACTTCAGCAGCAGAAAGAAAGGAAGGAAGAAAGAAAGAAAGAAATGTGATCTCGTGATTTAAAACTAGATTCTATATTCAAAAAAATAGGATTTGTCTCTGAGGGGCTTTATCTATAAGAGCTTTATTTTCTGAGTCATCATGACATTGTGTCAGGGATTTTAAAAAATCCATAACATCTCATATAACCTTAAAGCAATGTTTTAAAATCTACAAATAAACTAGAATATTTATCATAGATGTTTTAAGTTTTATGCCTGTCTGTAGACAAATGTCACATGTTTGCGCCTGCTTTGCACCCACCCAGTTAGGTTGTGCAGCAGTTAAAAGAGAAGTTCAGATTTTTTATTCTTATTTCATACAAATGCCCCTCTAAACAGTCAGAGAGGGTTTTCTTGCTGGGAAGTCATTTCTCACCTACGGTGTGACTGTAATGATGATTTCTAAACTCCCAGCCATCAGAGATCTGTGCAGATTAAAAAAGGTGTCTTCCAAAGCTGCTGTCAAAAAAGCACCTAATAATCTGTAAAGAGGAGAACTGCACAGCAGGGGGACATGTGCTGTGTCTCTGGAAAATTTTGGGAACATCACTCACCTCCAGCCCTGAAAAAGATTCAAGACGCTGCTCAGGACTTGTGACCTATAGGTATAGGTAACAGGGGTGACACACACACACACACACACAATGCCCTCACAATGCTGTCCCACTACACATTAGCAGCATGAAGCCCGTAGTAGCTCTGAACCCCCTCACACACACAAACACACCTCAGGGCCGAACTGCAGGATCATCTGTTTGTGGTCTCATCATGAAGCATCTATATCAGTCAGTTTGTTGTGTTTATGTCACAACATGAGTCGACATACATCTGCTGCAATAACAACCATCACCTGGAGGTCACCTATATCACTACACCTGCACTGATCAGCTGGTTGTTTGAGCAACATGAGCAGAGACGCTGCGACAGATAAGATATGTTTTACATATTTAACCATGTAAATGAATATTACAGCGTTTTAGTTTTAGTTATTTTGGATACAAAAATTTCCATTTTCTGCTACTTATTTCAACTGCAGCACATTTCACAGGCAGATACTCAACAACCTTTATTTGTAAATCTTGAGTTATTACATATGTTACACATTCAGATTAATTACACAAAATATAATCAATCAATAAATTACCCTCTATCATTATTGGTAAAGATAAGATAATAAAGATTTTATTAACTGAGGAAAGAAACAAGCTACCAAGATGCTCCATATCTAAGTGATGTAGGCCATTGGTTCCCAACCTGAGGTCCGGGCCCCCTCAGGCTGGTGTCAGAGATCTCAGGGGGTCCACAGAGCTTTGTCTGTTCTGAGTTTGTGAGGCTATCAAAATTATATTTGTGCATAACACACCCAGTTGGATCATCAAAATCATATATGAACAAAGACAACAGGAACAATATATATATATATATATATATATATGTCCTTATTTTCTGGATAGATGAGATAGATGAGAGGAGCAGAAGTGAAGTGGGCCATGTTTATTCACCTGAGATCACCTGCCACAGTGGGAAAATTTGCCTATTCAAAGCAGGACAGCAGAGACTGAGCCACCAAACACAAGAGCCTTCCTTTGCTCCCATTATATCTGGTTCTAGTACAACATCAACATGGTTTTTGGTATTTTAATGCTGTTATTTGAAAAGTCCAAGAATGTAACAGCCACTGATCATGAACTTTTGTTCTACTCTGTTTCAGTTTTCATTGTGCTCATGTTGCTCAAAGTTCATTGTAGCTTCATCATTATGACGAGTGTGTTTTAGACTTTTCACTTCCATATGAACCAGTCACCAGCTGTTGCTTTTATCTCATTTAAACCTTCTAGGTGTTGCTTCAAAGTAAAAAATCTCCATTATGTTTTGTTATCCAAGATATTTTAATCATTTCAGCAGATCGAAAAAACAAAACAAAACAAAACAAAAAGTTCATCAAGTCATGACATTTTAAAACACATACACGGCCAATATAACAAAAGATATGCCACAGAAGAGTTTCAGTCTTTGTAGAAAATGTCTGATCCGAGCATAACAACATCTCAACATAAACACTGTGAAATGTGACAGAAATGAGGAAACGAATAAAATCATCTACATTTGAACTTCCCTCGGTCTTTTTACAGCCGACACCATTTTGACCTTGTGTCGGAGCCCAGAGCGAGCTTCATTTAGCTCAGCTGCGTAAGGTTCATAACTGTGACATGTCTACTTCGACATCAATATTAAACCCCACAGAAAAAAAATAAACAAAGAGCAAACAAATGCCATTTGAAAGCTCTCCCAGTTTGCTTTACAGCAATTGACAATGTGATACTTCACATGCACACACTGATCAGTACAATGAGGAACATCCACACTGGATTTAAATAAATACGTACAATATCAGTTTACAAAGGTAAGTACTCTGAACTCTGACAATAATCACATTCTCCAAAATATTTTACTGCATTTGTTCTTTTTGAATTTTGATGGTGATTTCTCTCGTCATGGCAACATGTAAACGGTTTTATCAAGCTACTGCAGAGACCTCTCAAATCCATTCATCACAAAAACAAAAAGCATGGGGTTTGGATCTAGTCATCCTTCTCTGGTGAGCAGTTGGTCCCAGTTAAACCAGTGTAATAATCACTTTTAAACATTTTAACACACATCTCCTGCACATGTACAAATAAGCAGGATACATGTGAGAACTTCATGATAATGACTTGGCCTGTTCTCCTCCTCACACATAGTCTTTCCTGGTGTAGGAGCTCTGAGCCACTGAGCGTGGCGCAGCAGAGTACGCCACACGACTCTGCGGGGGCATGCTGTACCGTATGGGTTTCTCTTCCTTTGGAGGACAACTGCAGCAGAGAATGGACCCTCCAATCAGCAGCAGACCTGCAGCGGTCCAGCCCAGATACAGCGCAGCCCCGATCTCCATCTTCTGTCCAGAGGGGATGAGTGGACTGTAGAACTCAACCACGATGGTGTGGGCCGACCAGGAGACAGGCACAATCTGTGCCAGAGCTGCTGTGATGAATGCCACCCCAGAAGCAACCATCACCTTGGCTTTGACGCCCTCGTCCTCGATGCAGTTGGTGCACTTGGCTCCCACCATGGAGATGAGGAGAGCCACCACGCCCACGATGATGGAGACGACAGTGAGTGCCCTGGCAGCCTGCAGGTCCTGGGGCAGAGCCAGCATGGAGTCATAGACCTTACACTGCATCTGGCCTGTGCTCTGGAACACGCAGCTCATCCACAGGCCCTCCCAGTACACCTGAGCCGTGACGATGTTGGCGCCAATGAAGGCAGACACGCGCCACATTGGCAGAGCGCAGCTGACAATACTCAGCATCCAGCCGAGCACTGACAGGGTGACACCGACCACTTCAAGTCCAAAAGAAACCATTGTTCACCCAGACAGGCGTCTCCTCTGTCAATCAACAGCTCCTTTCTTTGTCCTTTCTCTCCCCTTGGCTCCTCTTGACTGAATGTTCTCCTCCTCACAGTGTTCCTCAAGCTCTTTCCCAACTTGTGCCCTTCAAGCTCCTGGTAGTCAACCCTTCTTTCCACCGGCTACGACTCCTCCTGAAGGTAAGCACCTGCTCCTGAATCCAGACAAGTGTTGTTTGGTCACAGTCCTCTGCACAAACTCTCTGCTGCGTGTACGTGCTGGCTCAAATGATGTTTCCCGTGTTCCACTGCTCTTAAGCAGGCAATGGCCTTTATCGTTTTATTACTAACTGGCCAGGCCCCCTCCTAAGACATGACATCACTTGCCCAAAAAAGCCAATCAGGTGAGTCCATGAGCGCTGGCCTCGTTTACCACTGGGGTGTGTTGTTGTTTGATTGTGAGCTTTTTCAGATGGGGAGTATTTTTATGGTTTAACCTTTTGCCCATGGTAGCTCTGGGTGTGTCAGCTTTATTGCTGTCAGTAGGTAATGAGTGGCCAGAGCACAGCTTGTAATGTGGTTGATAGGAGACCACATGAGACTGTAACGGATATGCAAACATGTATTCCATTAGATGTGTGTGTGTATCCAAAGAATGGGAGTGTGCATGGTTCTGTTTGCACAGAGAGGCAGTGTTTGTGACAGGGAGGGGAAACTGTGCAGGTTAGATTTTAGCAAGACTTTCTGTTTTTATAGATTCTTCTAAGGGGTTGTTGCTTCTATTTTTTAACAACTATACTGCATCAGCCTCAAAACTGAAGCAAACTATCTCTTTGTTTATATGTCTTGGAGAATTTACAACACAAAATACAGCACAAAGTTTTCAGCAACAACCATGTGAAGCACATAGCACAGAAAAGTGTCCAAGACCATCAAGACCACATGCCTGCTATGGTTGTGTAAAGGTCCAGGGCCAGGTCACCAAATCATCTCTGAAACCTATGTTGTCATTATACAGACGTTAAAAACACTGGCTTGCAATCCATTGTCTCATCAGTCTGTTTGTCTGCTGTACTGTTAGTTTGTATGTATTCATGTGACTGCTTGTTCACCACTGCTTCAACTGCTTGTGGAATTAAGACCAAACGTCACTCAGTGTTGGAGAGTTCAGCCATTTACCGCATGCACACACACACACACACACACACAGCTCTTGAGTTCACTGTAACACAGGGACATGTGAAACAGCTCAACAGTGTGTTTTATATTTCTATTTTAGACTAGATTTTGGACACAGTGGAGGTGTATGCTACAGAGTAATAAGTCAAGACCTAGATTCAGTCAGAACTTGGTGGTAGGATCAGTTGTTGGACTTCAGTTTAACATCATCAGACTTCTCCTTTTTAAATATTCTTCCAGGAGGTTGTTTCAACAGGAATATTAAATGTAAAACGTGTAATCAAGACTGAGTGAAGAAGAGTGATTGGAGACGGACTATGTTAAGGCACGTTGTCAGGTCCCGAACTGTCTTGGCCTGAATGATTTAGAAATTAGATCATGTCAGTGCTCTAGTTTGTTGTTCTAATCAGGTCTGATGGACTTTATCAGTATGGGTCCATATACAGTGCTTTATGAATCCTAACAGTTTGCCCAGGTGATCGCTGCAATACTTGCTGCCATTACCACAAACTGACACACTTTTATCTTGTATACGTGTACACATTATCACACTTCAATATTACAGGCAAACACGTCTGCTAAAAGAATGGCTAAACCTGTAACCGCGATAAGATAAAGCCTGATTAAAGGCAATTCATTCTGATTATCTTCTGTTTAGGAAGGAAACAAACTACACCAACCGCTCAAATCATATCTGACTGTAAACTCTATTAGACACTTAGTTTCTGTATTTGAACAGGAGATATTTGATGGTCCAGGTGCTACTCAACTGCGCTAATAGGCTACAATGAGTTCTCCAGCTAACAAGCATGAATGACATGTGGTCCTCTAAAGACAAACACAGCATTTGGAGTCATATTCCTGTATATCAGAGCATTATTACTTATAACAGCAGCAATGATCCTTAAAAATAAATTTAATTGGTCAATATGTGAATGTACACAAAAATCCAACTTTATAACTGTATTGATTGATGACTTAAATTCTAACCAGGCAGCCAGATAGTCACTGTTTATTAGCACTTTATTTATTATTCAGAAACACTGTAAAGTCCCCACAGATAGGTCTCCACTGATTTGTGCAGTCAGGGAGTTTCACTCTGCGTCTCTGTCAATGACGAATGAGTTTCGGTGAGCAGTCACATCACCCATTTCCTTATTGTTTATTCGTGTGTGTTGGGTGTGTGAGCTCTTCCTCCTCTTCAGCAGCAGGAAGAAAACACACAAACAATCCTTCATCAAATTCAGCTCAGTGTGAGGAGACCGAATATGTATAGGCTATGTCAGGGGCATAATCTCTGAACAGCAGCTTTATCTATTTGGGTAACTGCAAGTAGAGATTCAGACAGATTGCATGTGTCAACTCTTGCCAACACGATGATTGTAGTAACCTGAGAACTGGCAGTAAGAGCTTATAAAATATCTCTCTAGACTGAAAGTACTGATACTGTGTTCCTAAAGGTGCTGTAAATGTGAAATACAAGCAAAGCTCATGTGGCAACGCAGCGCACTGGTTTGATTCTTGATGTTACACATCTTTTCTGGATGTCAGGAGTGACTTTACTGTGGGAGCTCCAGAGTGACTGATTTAAACATGTGATTTATAGGTGCAGCTGCACCTCTGACTGTAAAGCACCACTTCACCATACTGTATTTACTCACCAGTCATAATGATGCAGTAATATAATGACACAGCACTGACACAGGAGGGCAATAACTAAAATGATCAAAAACACTTTCTTGCAAATACTTAAATGTCCAAGTATAATTTTACTTGTAAGCTGTTATGGTGTGTCACTGCTATTTTTACTTTATATATTCCAATATATATCCCACCACTGGACTTTACCAACAAATTATTCCAACAATGAAGTCAAACTCAATAATGATGCAAATATCTTCAGATTACATTGTTAATAAATTTAACATCAGACTTGACGACAGTTGTTTTCTCAAACTGCACAATATGATCTCATTTTTTAGTCAATAAGAGTGTAAATATCTGGCGTGTGAAATGATTACACAATGGTCACACCACTGGAAACGTGCACAAAACAGCCATAGAAACCAGAACATATCTGGTGTGTTCTTCAGATGTGTTACAGCCTAAATATAAATAATGTAAAATAACATTATATTAGGGAAGCTTTGAGGCATGAGACTCACACTCATGTGTCTGTTTGTGTTTCTAAAATGTCTCCTTTTGGCAATCACCAGCCTTTTGTCTCAAACTGCCCATTTCAAAGACAGACAGGGATTTCCACTGGCTGCCTATATGGGGTCAGTGGTCAGTGGTGATACTGCTCTATAAAAGGACTCTCTGTTACTAAATAATGAGTCCTCTGAAAGAGCCAGAGGCCTTGGATTTAACGGCTGCTTAGAGATTTATGGACACATGAAGAAGTGTGTGCAGTTAAAAGCTCTTTGATGCCACACTTTCACAACAGCCTCGACATTCTTCTGTCTCTTTGTGTTTAGAAAGTTGTGTGATACATTTGCTAAATGCATGAGCATGTCAATCAAATGTTAATAACAAAGTGTGTGAAACTAAACTGAAAGTGTTTATATGTTTACTTTTAAATTTTATTCTGGCATATCAGGTCTCTTCCTCCTGTGAGTCGTAAATGATTCTCACGGTGAGTTCTGGGAAATTCAGGGAAGGTTATGACACAAAGTAGAGAAGCTGCTGCCTCCCATTGGACAGAGCAGGGAAGGGCAGTGAGAGGAGACAAATCCACCTGATGTCAGTTTTACAATGTTTACAAGTTCAGAAATCCAGACCTGTCAAATATGTTGTAGATCATATCACTTGCACTTAGACTGACCCCCGTTTGTTCCCCGTCCCAGCTCCACCAATTTCCAGTATAAGATCCTTTCTGAGATCATATCTAACCCCCCCCCCTCCAATTTGTTCATACTTACAATCAGCCTTCAGTGTGTTACACAGAGCGCAGGCACACACAGGCTGGACATAACAGAGGTCTTCTTCACATGACCTCATTAATTCCACATTCATTTTGTAACGTCTCTCCATATAAGCTCCATAACTCTCTCTTTTTCCTTTTTGTAATTCAGTGTGTGTTGAAATCAGAGAATGAGTGAGGGGGTTCACATTTCACTGCATGTGCAGCTTTTCATGAATTATCTAACTTCAGCATAGCTTCATGAAATCACGTTGGTGGGTCCACCTGACTTATATCAGAGTGTGCGTTACAAGGCTCGCACACTGTGTGTCTCATTTAAAACACTCAGTGACTCCATGTGTAAAAATGAGGTATTTCACCCTCGACTGATGCAGAGTTCAGATGGTGTCATATAGTATGTATTTTTGTATTTTTCACCATAAAAGCCACTGGACTCATGTAGCTATAGAGATGGAAATTGTTGGTGAATGACTTGGAGAAATAACCTAGGAGTTCATAAATAACAATGATTACAAGTATGTTTGTTTGCTGTTATTTCCCACAGTGCCAACCTCTGGACACAGGACTGTTAGTTCAGCTTCAGTAAAATCTCAGTGAACTGTTTCTGATCTTTTTTGTTGTTTGCATTTATCATGTGGTTTAGAGTAAATCTTAAGGTCAGTGAGTGTGAAACTCATGAAAGCACACAAGGTGCAGGTGCAGCAGGCCTGTGGCTCAAAGGTCTCAATGTTTGAATTAAACTGAAGATTAATTTTTAACTTGCTATAACTTGCGTCAATTATTTCAATTTCCAGGGTCACTGTTAAACACTAGACACGTTTTTTCCCCCCATGGACACAGGACTACACTCTCAGGAAAACTGAGCAAGAAATGAAGCAGAGGAGAAGCTGAGTTAGAGAGGCAATATGATACAAGTCATTTCAACTCAATTTAATTATTTTTGAATTATTTAGAGAGAAGTCGTCGTTATTTGTGGTTGTTTCTAGAGATTTTGACATTGAGAACTGTGCACCTGATGCTTCTGTTTTAACTTTAACTTACATTTTTATTTTCTTAATGTTTCAGTATCATCACATCAATATAACATTATATCAGATATGAACTGAGAACTTAGGTTTGGCAGCAGTCACTTCCTGCCTTAAAAGTTTTATGGGCCTTTCAAAAAACCTGGAACCAGATTAACCAGAGGACACATATAAAAAGTTTGGGTACTTATGATGAGGAAATGTTTCTATTAAGGCCAAACTGCTGCAAGAAGTTAATGCAGAATTAATCTTTTATCTATTAACTAGGCATTCAGAAAACTTAAACTTTGTATAAACCTTACGTAACACGTGGGGGGCAGGTGTGGTGGTGGTGGTGTCACTGTCTTGTGCTTTGTGAGATAAACATCCACTCGGCTGCCCGTCCTGCAGTAAAACCGAAACACATATTTCACACATGCCTAATGGCATCTTCACAGCACTGGTATCTACTTTGACTCCAGTGGCATGTCCTCCATAGTGTCTGAAGGTGTGACACAACATCACTGGGCACAAGACCATATATGGTCAGTTTGAAGTTTTTGTCATTTAAAACAGAGTGAGTCACCACTCACTTGGGGCATAACTCCACCCACCAGCTGCTTCAGGTGAAACTGGAGCTGGAGGAGGGGGACTGAAGGGAGTAAAGTGCTGTCACCACCCCCCTTCTCTGTAACAGGATGCTTCTATTGTGTTGAAATTGTGTTTAATGACATGGTGCTGCGTGCAACCCCTTGTTGACCTGTTGTTGGATTAATCAAGTAGGTTAGTGAGGGATGGTAAACAGGTTATGGGTTTGTGGAAGTTAGGGGTGGATCCGAAGAGGGACTGATGATGGTGAGGTATTTTCCTACATGGCCCCTCCTCCTCCTCCTCCTCCTCCTCCTCCTCCTCCTCCTCCATCATATGTACCTGCTCCATTCTGAGTCCTCACCCATTCAGCAAAAGTCACCTGACTAACAGAATCACAAAAGAAGACAAACAAGCCACAGGCTAACGTCACTGCAGGAGAAACGGCAGCAAACAGAGACAGCTTTCAAGTCACAACTGCAGCAGAGGAAGAAGTTTCACCTGAAGGAACAACAAGGAACAAATCCACTGTCAACCATGGTGTCTGCTGGGTTTCAGATTCTGGGCAGTGCTCTGGGCATCATTGGCTGGATTGGGGTCATCGTCATTTGTGCCCTTCCCATGTGGAGGGTGAGTGCGTTTATTGGCAGCAACATTATCACCTCACAGACAATCTGGGAAGGGATTTGGATGAACTGTGTGGTCCAGAGCACTGGTCAGATGCAGTGTAAGGTCTATGACTCCATGTTGGCCCTCTCCAGTGACCTCCAGGCCGCCAGGGCCCTCACCATCGTCTCCATCGTGGTGGGTGTCATGGCTATCCTGCTTGCTGTAGCCGGGGGTCGATGCACCAACTGTGTGGAGGATCCATCATCCAAGGCCAAGGTGGGCGTTGCATCTGGTGTGATGTTCATTGCAGCTGGGGTGCTCTGCCTCATCCCCGTCTGCTGGACAGCCAACACCGTCATCCAAAACTTCTATAACCCGCTGCTGAATAACGCTCAGAAGAAAGAATTAGGTGCTTCGCTCTACATTGGGTGGGGGGCAGCTGCGTTGATGCTCATCGGAGGGGGGATGCTCTGCTTCAACTGCCCCAAAAAGGATGAAGGGAACTACGCTGCAAGGTACAAGGCTGCCAGGTCCGACGTCTCTGCACCAGCATCTGGGAAAGACTATGTGTGAAACTAGAGACTAGTACATGACTTCCACTAAATACTGTTTTCTGGGACAAATGCACTGGTGCTATTGGGCTACTGGGCAACTGAGTGTTGATAATTCAGGACCTTTCCTGATCAAAAAGTTTCTCCTCATGAGTTTGAAAGGAAGAACCACACCCAAAGAGGAAATCCAGTCTATTCTTTTATGTCTATGTTTGTTGTGTGTTGTTAACTGTTCCTTTTTCATCAGTATACCTATTCTATAACATCTTATTTTGAAAATCTATGTATTGTGCCATGTTTAAATGGGCTGTTTTTATAAAGTGTATGAGATTCCCGATGGGCTGGTTATGCTGTAAATAAATAATTTGTTTACAAAACTGAGATCACTCTTATTTCCACACCTCCAATGGTCAAATAAACATTTTTATTCAACGTCCTTTATCAAACTTCTCTGTGTTCACCGTTTTTGATGTTAATTTGACCTTTTTACACATTTAGAGATTCACAAATCTCCATTCACCACTGGCACTACCTTCAAAACAAGGGTTGTCACTGTCACAGCATTTGAGACCATCCATTGTCTGACTTTCTTGTAGATCAGGTTTAGGTGTGGCAGAAAAAGAGGGACGTTGGATGCTGTTTGTTCAGACCGAGCCTACAGGCACAGGTATTTGTACTTTACATGGACTCCCAGGACACATTTTTCATTTTTGAGAAAATGAACAAATATTGCAATGCCAGGACATGGTCACATCTGATTGTTCACCTACGTTTTTAATCTGCGGTTTTCACTCACATGCAAGTCGTGCAGCTTGTTGTCAGTTTGATCTTGTCTTCATCTTGACAAGTAAACATTTCCTTTAAAGCATCTGACATGAATCCACCCTAGTTTAAGTCTCTTACACAACACGCACACTCACAGGCAAGTTGATCAATTTTTAATTGTAATCCTAACTGTAACTTCCTCAAGGGTTAGTTGACAGTCTTTAGATGGACACTGGATTAAGGAACTTTTGTGTGTTGGCTTATTTCAGAAAAAAAAAAAAACGCTCATCCCGATCAATTTCAGCTGAATGTACTGACCCAAACTTGTTTTTGTTTGTTCAAGGATTAACCTGTGTGACCTGCAGTCTCTGTGTGTGTGTTGTTTATGTGTGAGAGTTCTGGAGCCTTGCTCGAGGAAACAAAGTTTGTATGGATAGGGACAATGAAGAAAGGGAAAAAACAAGGGCTGCAGATATTAGGTCTCAGCCACCCCCCTTTTGTATGACACCCCCCAAACTCCACCCTGAAAGTTGGAACCACAAGTTGGAAGTAGTTATCATCCCACAGTGTGGACCACTGGGCACCAGAGCGCTGCGAACACTTCCTCAAGCAGCTGTGTGAGTGACACATAGAGTTGACTTCTTGCAGCAGTGGCATAACCATGGCTTCTCAGGGCCTCCAGATAATAGGTATACTACTGGCCTGCATCGGCTGGCTGGGAACCATCATCACCTGTGCCACACCCATGTGGAAAGTGACCGCTTACATCGGTGGCAACATCGTCACCTCACAGGTGATCTGGAAAGGCTTGTGGATGAATTGTGTGAAGCAGAGCACGGGCCAGATGCAGTGCAAGGTCTACGACACATTGCTGGCCCTGCCATCTGACCTGCAGGCCACCAGGGCCATGGTGGTCATCGCAGTGATCGCTGGGATGTTCGGTGTCCTCATGGCTGTGGTTGGAGGAAAGTGCACAAACTGCCTGCAGGATAGAGTGGCCAAATCCAAAGCCTGCATCGCATCCGGCGTGATCTTCATAATCGCCGCCTTGCTGATCCTGATCCCGGTGTCGTGGTCAGCTCATATAGTGAGCAGGAACCTTTACAACCCCTGGGCGAACCAAGCTAAGAGTGAGCTCGGGGCTTCGCTTTATATCGGCTGGGGCTCTGCTGCGCTGCTGCTGCTGGGTGGAGGTCTGCTCTGCAACAGCTGCCCCCCAAAAGACGAGAGACTCTACACCCCTGCCAAATTCACCAATGCCAGAGCCACATCTTCCAACACTCACTGTGTGTGAGCGTGTCGACTGCAGCGGCTGCAGAAGGTGCTTCAGTATTTTCAGTCAATTTCTAACAATTGTTGCAGTTATTGGTTTAGTTCCTTCATGTTCTGGGAAATGACATTGTTAATACTGAAGACTGTGAATGAAAGGAAAGTAAAATAACATTTCACTGTGTGACTGGTCGATAGAAACATTTCCTCCTCTGAATCTGAATTATTACATTATTTTTACACATGAGTATAATATTGTAAGATGTAATATAACACATTTCAGATCATGTGTTGACATGACATTGACATGGATGATTGACTGGCTGTGTGGTGGCAGGTTGTCCCTGTCAAGATGTACACCCTCAGTGTTTTTTTTTTAGTTTTCATGTTATCATATTTTATCCTCAGCTCATTGTAACAAATTCATATTTAATTTTTATATTGCTCAGCTTTCTGCCCAGAGAAGTTTCAAAGGACTAATAATGCAGAATAATAATGAAAAAAAAGAAAAATGTAAAAATGTGCATTTTAAATCAATTTATCAATTTAATGACAAAATGATCATTGCTGGACTTTAAATGGTCTTTGACATGAATAAAGAGCCTTTGTTCACATGTGTGGTGATGTCTTTCCTTTCTCACACTCACTCTGCACCTGCACCGAGCTGCACTGGACTTCTCATGAGGCACTCATGCTAAATCTTTCAGGAATTCAGGGGAGTGAGACTCCTGGGAATTTAATGTATCTGGTTGAGATGTTTTCCATGTTGTAATCGACTGCCCTTGTATTAGGACGATAATCTACAGTTTCTGTCCTCAGTAGAATGGACGCCTCTGCCTGAGACAACAGTGCACTCTGTATGCTGGGATTCATGTTGCTAAGAAACTGCTCTTTATCTGCAAAGAATGGATATTTACACTTTGCCCAATAAGAGCACACATCTGCCAACTCTTGTCAGGATGATATATCCAAAACCTCTTTAATGGCTTTCTTTTTGTTTACAGACATTTTCAACCGAAAAAAGTCTTGGAAGAAAAACAATACCCTGCTGTAATTTGTCCACCATTGTGTCTCTTTTACAGTTTGTCCCTCATAGCTGAGAATAGGCCAGTCACACCTTCATGTTTGGTGAAATCATTGTTTACTTGTGGGTAAAAGTACATTTACAGAAGATGCACTGTATCAAATATAAAAGCAACATGCAGAATGGCAGAATGGCTAGTTCATCTGTGTGAGGCGCATTATTTCTTCATTTTGTGCATAAACTATTTATAGAAATTAAAGTCCAATTGTCATTTTCTGCATACTTTGTTATATTCCACTAGATGAGGTAGTTAGAAAAGAACATTTGACAAAAGAAAAAATGTTTATTACAGCAATAAAATTGAAAAATAAATTTTACACGGTGAATACATGAATCTTTCTGAAGTGCTCATGTTGCAAAAACACAATGTAAAACACCAGGAGAGTCTGAATTAATATTAAAATCATAACATGGCAAAAAGGACTGAGTTAAAAAAGAGAAATGAATTCAACTCCAGTCCTCAGTGATGCATTAATCTAATATGACATATATCTCATTATCTCTTGTATGTCTCAGAAACTAAAAGCAACAGTGTATCGTTACAATAAAAGTTAGTCAAACTGCAAATCACATCTGGATAAGCAGCAGGTTTGTACTACATGTAAAGTCAGTCACTCAGAGTGATCCTCCAGCTCAGACAAATTCCTTCCCCGGTGTTGTGGACTTAGGTGGGGAGTACTTCGGTCCATTGTAGCGATCTCCTCCTGACGGGCACTGACAGCAGAGGAGAGCACCGCCGATCAGCAGCAGCCCTGATGCGCCCCAGCCTACGTACAAACAGGCACCTAGCTCTCTTCTCTGGGCATCAGGAACCAAGGGGTTGTAGAAATCCTTAATGATGGTATTAGCAGGCAGGGAGACGGTCACCAGACACAGAGCCCCGCTCAGAATGAAGAAAACACCTGCTGAGATGGCTACTCTGGCTTTTGCTGCTTTGTCTCCAATGCAGGTGGTGCACTTCCCCCCAACCACAGAGAGCAGCAGGCCAAACAGAGAGAACAAGATGGCAATGACCACCATGGCCCGGGCCGCCTGGAGGTCTGGGGGCAGGGCCAGCAGGGAGTCGTACACCTTGCACTGCATCTGGCCCGTGCTCTGCACCACACAGGTCATCCACAGTCCTTCCCAGATGGTCTGAGCCACTACGATGTTGTTCCCAATGAAAGCAGACACCTTCCACAGGGGCAGCATACAGATGAGTATGTTTCCTATCCATCCGAGCACTGCCAGTCCAACGCCCAGAATCTGCAGGCCTAAAGACGCCATCACTGTCCGCTGGTGTGTCTGCTTTTTATCGCTGTATCTCAGCTCCTCACTGACCTGCCTTCTAAAAGCTCTCACACCCTGGGGAAATTTTATAGGACCCACCGATGCCCCTGAGCAGCCTCCTCCTCTGGGTGGGCTTTTGGCTCCAGTGCTTAGATAGAGACATCCATCATGCTGCCTTTGAGATCAGAGGTGTTTCTGTCCTACAAAGAGGCCCTCTGGTGCCCCTGCAGAGCTCAGAGAAGGAGGAAAAAGAGCTTTTACACTGTGGCTCAAAGAAAAGCTTATGTAGCAGAAAGATGTGAAAAGTTGAACATGAACTTTATGGAGCAGGGAGATATACAGAAAAACATTCACTTCAAAGTGTTTTGCAAACAACAGTGGATTAACAAAATCCTCTCTGATTGGAAAAAACAATGATTTCTAGTCAGAACTTTTCCCAGTTGTCAGTGGATGTGAGGAGAAACTGTGGAGCAGCTTAATCTGAAAAAGCAGAACATGAGAAAGTTTTGATTTTGTAAAGAAAATGATCGAGTGATGCTGGCATTTACAAGAATAGTCACAACAACCGGTGAAATAACAGCTGGGACATGTCTCTATGTGCAGCTCAAACACTGAGCAGCTGAGAGAGTTGAAAAAAATGATGTTTAAAAAACGCTTAGATACAGTAACATATAATACATGTAACTGTACAGTTGAAACAGATAACTAATTATCTGTTAGATAACTTAATTATCATAGAAAATGTGTAAATACTCATTATATTAGTCATTATTAGTGTTTGAGGGATCATTGCAAAAAAAAAAAAAAAAAAAATTGTGTTTATGGATAAAAGATTGATCAATTAAGTTTTCAGTCCCTAATATCCTTACCTTTAGAGGCTCTGAACTTATAATGTAAATTATTAGACAGTGGAAGTGGTAAGATAAGGCAAAACAAGATAAGGTAAGATAAGACCCTCTCTTCTTCAGTCAGGGCTCAGTGCTCATATAATAATTAATTCCTTTTACATGTGAATGGGTAATAGATCCACACTGCTCTCAGGTCAGTGTGTGACTAGTACAGACAATGTACAGAATGTCCTCTCTCAAAGCATTCGGTCAAAACATCGTGTTACCTGACAGGTGAAGCTGGACATTTTCACTGGAGCACTTGAAGTCGACGTTGTGCATCATAACCTTATGTGTGTAACTGAACTGGTGCATGGCAGTTACTTTTACACCTATATACACATATAGCTGGTTCATTTGTGTTTGCCACATGTAGAAAACCTGAGGACAAAGGAGCTCAGCTGCGTTCACTGACTCTTCAGCACAGATGGAGTTAATCAGCCTGATTAGTGGTG
The DNA here is from genome assembly GCA_021432705.1 of Caranx ignobilis. Classification (NCBI taxonomy): domain Eukaryota; kingdom Metazoa; phylum Chordata; class Actinopteri; order Carangiformes; family Carangidae; genus Caranx; species Caranx ignobilis. The sequence goes on from MU269980.1 coordinate 5,092,195, forward strand.
ATTAGTGAGTGGGTGGCCATCCACAAATGTAAACCTGGGGAGAGTCAGTAAAAGTGGTTGCATGATGCAGAATACTGCACCACAGGCTGTGACAATAAATATACAATAAAAGAAACTTCATCCCTCTATGTCTTTACCTTCCCCTGGTTCAGATGAAACACAGAGGAGTAAAATCATCACTTAATACGAGTTGTGGTTAAATCAGAGGTGTGGCTGAAACATTTCTCCATGTCTGTGAGAATTTGCAAATCAACATAATATATATATATATATAAACAACTCAAATAATACAAAAAACGTTGAATTTAATTTGTGGACTTAAAAAGAGAAGAAAAAGTTTGTGATGACTTAAAAAGAAAGAAAAACATGAATACAAATTAGATTTTCAAAATGTGTAAAGTATCATTTGTCCAGAGGCACAATTTATGAAAGCATTACATAACTGTATAAAAGTAAATATGATATCAACATACACTATAACATTTAACGAGTGGGCGCTCACAGTTTGGCTAAGGTTCTCCACAAAATCAACTGCGTGGCTGGGAAAATGGGAGCCACTTAACAACCACAGGTGTTTTCAGTTCATAATCTGGAACAGCCAATCAGGAGAAACCACAGCTGCGGGTATACCATGTGGGTATAAGAGCCGCAGGTGAGAGTCCAGAGTCAAAAATCACTGCTGGTCTATCACACTGCTTCTGAACAGCAAACATGGCGTCTGCAGGTCTTCAGATCCTCGGCACCTTCCTGGCAACCATTGGCTTCATGGGAGACATCATCATCTGCGCCCTGCCGATGTGGAAGGTGTCTGCTTTCATTGGGAACAACATTGTGACGGCGCAGGTCTTCTGGGAAGGCCTGTGGATGAATTGTGTGAAGCAGAGCACTGGCCAGATGCAGTGCAAGGTCTATGACTCCATGCTGGCTCTGCCCCGAGACCTCCAGGCGGCCCGGGCCCTCATTGTGATCTCCATCCTGGTCGCCTTCATGGGAATTTTGCTTGCTGTCGCAGGGGGAAAGTGCACCAACTGCATTGAAGACGAAGCGGCCAAGAGCAAGGTAGCCATTGTTGCAGGGGTGTTTTTCATTGTCGGCGGCATCCTGTGTCTGATCCCTGTGTCTTGGTCGGCTAACGAGGTCATCAGGAGTTTCTACAACCCCATAGTGATGGACGCACAGAGGAGGGAGCTGGGAGCGTCGCTGTTCATTGGCTGGGGGTCAGCAGGACTCCTGCTCATTGGAGGTGCACTTCTCTGCTGCCAGTGTCAGCAGCGTAAGGACAGCAGATACTCTGTCAAATATTCTGCCCCACGCTCAGCTGCAAGTGGAGGAGCCTATGTTTGAAATGCCAACAAGTACTTTAGTGTCTACACCTGCTTACTGCAGGAAACTGGACTGCTATCATGTTTTTATGTTAATGTTTTACTGATCATTTTTAATAAATTTAACTTTCCTATATAATCACTATCCTTGTCTGTGTTGGGGTACATGTTAAACTTATGGACTTTGAAGGGCTGAATTTAGCCTGGATAGCATGTGTGCCTCAGTTTTGGCCTACTTGTCTGAACCTTAGTTCATAGCTCTTTAAACTAGATGAAAGTCAACATGCAGCAGTAACATGACTTTGCTTATTCTGGATATGCCAAGCACCTTTATTGTTACGCCAGGGTTGAGTAAAACTTTTACATGCACTGTTTGCAAAAAGTAATACAGACTTGGCAGGAAAAGCACAGGTGTTGGCTAATTCACTTTTTCAGTGAACTACCATGCACAATACACTCTGACATGGCTGAGCTGAAAGTTTAGCCTATCCAGTCATTTGCAGGTACACCTACCTACTTGTGCTCACATCTGACTCACTGAACCAACAGTGTAACATGTGCAACTGTAAACTGTCACTTGGCTTTTTATTTTAGAGCAGCATGGCATTTTGGACTGTGTGGGTAACTCATTACACCACAATTTCTTTTTTTTTTTTTTTTTTTCTCAAGTGTTAAAGTCAAATGATCTGACAAGGCAGCTTGTGAAAAAGTTACAAAACTAGTAATCTACTGACATCAAAAAGGGATGATGGATGCTTACATAACTTCAGTAGTTTTACAAAAATGTCTCCTCAGCAACCTCAACCACAATCACATGCTGAGCTTTACAAAATAAAGTATCACTTCCACCAAATCAAACCACTTCCACATTTGTTTGGAGGAGAGAAAATGAATTTAGTTGACTTAAACAGTTTCTTAACGGCTTCAGACGTGGTCTCTTTGTCCTGGATGATAAGATGACATCACTGCTTGCGTGTCACAGTGTTTCTGAATGAAAACACTGTGGTTCAGTGGTCAGATAATGTGTACTTCATGCAAAGCTAAGCTAACCAGCTGCAGGCCATGACTTCATATATAACATACAGGAAATGCACTCCTGTGATATACAGTAGTTTCTTTCTCCAGTATAAAGTATCCCTGAGCATTGATCGGGTGAACAGGTGTTTACACATTGTATATTTTCTTCCCATGTGTGTGATCTTCCTTGTGTGAGAGTGTGTTTTTCTGAACTCTGTACAGTATAGTTATTTTTTTAAGAACCTGTCAGAAAGTTGAAATTCTCATATAAAGTGTGATTTCAGGTTTATGACTGATGAGGTACTAAAACCTTTACTTTTGGGTCACAGAGCAGTTTTTCATTCAAGATCTCTTTTGTTTTTCTATCTCATTCATAGCACACAGGAATCAGGACGAGCAGGAAACCTGATCTGCAAACTAGCAGAGTCCCCTCCCTATACTCTTCCTTCTCATACCTGCAGAGCCAAACAGCAAAATACAACCAGCAGTGTTTACGGCCGACAGAAAGCTCGTGATCAGAATGATCTTCAGCTCATTTTTTGGCGGTGTCTTTGACATTTAAAACAACTTTTTAACACAGGCTTTTGGATTAGTCTTTTGGGAACATGCGGACCCAGCTTGTTGCTGTGTGCCTGGCCATCGTGGGCTTCCTTGGCACCATCCTTATCTGCGGACTGCCAATGTGGAAGGTGACAGCCTTTGTTGGGGCAAACATCATCACCTCTCAGGTCTTCTGGGAGGGTTTATGGATGAACTGTGTGATCCAGAGCACGGGTCACTCACAGTGTAAGGCCTATGACTCTGTTCTGGCTTTACCTCAGGACCTGCAGGCCTCCAGAGCTCTGATCTGTGCCTCTATTGCCGCCAGTGTCGTGGCCATCGGGCTCACTGTGGTCGGGGCCCGCTGCACCAACTTCTTTGACTACGACAGGCTGACCAAAGACAACATCGGCGTGGGTGGAGGTGTGGCATTCATAATCGCAGGGCTCCTGTGTCTAATTCCTGTCAGCTGGTCAGCTCACAGCATCATCACAGGTTTCTACAACCCACTGCCAAGCAGCGAGAGGAGGGGGGAGCTCGGAGCTTCCATATATGTGGGCTGGGCCTCTGGGGCTCTGCTCGTCATTGGAGGAGGAGTGCTGTGTAGCACCTTCAAGTGCTGAGGGAGAGAAGATAGAGAACGGAGCCCAACATGGCATCCATTCATTACACACTAGTTGAAAATGTCCTGTGTTCACTGTGATGGACTTTATTCATTTGATTAAAGCTCTTTTTTTCAGTCTTAAATTGCACTGTACTGACATTTCACAACGAATCAGTTTAATATCTGTGTAAAATATTCAAATGTGAAACACAGTCATAATGTAGACTGTAACCAGAGTGACATCCAGTGTTGTTTGTGGTTTGTTTTTAAAGTGAAGAATGACAAAAAATGAAGTCTGGTTAAGATAATAGCTGTATGATGTGATGATATAGGATTAACTGTGATATCGATGTTTTAGTAAAAGAAAAATTACAAATATTGCAAGAATAATTGCTTTTTACCACTTACAAAAGACTTTTATTATGATGTTTGATGTTGATTTTATACATAATACAATATTGAAAAATGACAGTAACTGACAAAACAGTGAAGGAATTGTGAGGACAGCTTTGAGAGTAAAGTAAATCTCTTAGAAGTAAGAAAAAAGAAAAAGTTATTTCTCTTTGTAAAGTGAGACTTGTGTCACTTGTGTTAAATTGTAATCACCTGTAAGGAGACAGTTGACTTTATATCCTTTGTATTCTAACATGTTAATAAATTCACTGTCTATATTTGTATTTTTCAAGTCCTGGATTTTTGTTTCACTTCTAATATAAAAAGTGTAAATTTTTCAGCCCCACAGAAGAAGATGTGTCACTTGGAGAAGCAGCAGCTGTTTCACTTTGTTTAAAAGCCTGAAAAACTTGAGTTAGGTTTAACTTGGGGGTATTTTAACACCCTCTGTTTATTGACACACTGCTCACTAACACATCCCTTTGTGCATCCCTGTTGATCTTTGTCATCTGACTGCTCAATAGAAAACATTACATCTGTTGAGAGGCCACTCACTCAGGAGCTAGACAAGAGAAATGCAGCCATATTTTTCTCTCTGACGACCTGCCAGAATACCAAAGTATTACAGTTTCACAGTGGATTCATTTGGTTGAATCTGCTTGTTTGTTGCAGCTCAGGTCTGATCTCACTGCTGCATAACTTGATATATTTTAAAATGGCAGGGCAGGGCAAGCAGATCGGGGGCCTGGCGCTGTGTATGATGGGTGTTTTAGGAGTGTGTTTGGTATGTGGACTTCCAATGTGGCGTGAGACATCCTTTGTGGGCGCCAACATTGTGAATGCTCAGTCGGTAAGTAGCCTACACAAAGATATGGGAGACTGGTGATGGTTGTGACATTTCTGACATTTCTGACAAGTGTGCTCAAATTTATTAGTTCCATGTGTGTCTGCTGTTCAGAGGTGTAGGTGGTGTCTCTTCATACAAACGGAAAATAATGGTTTACACACATGAAGTGTTAGGATTCATTCCACAGTTTGGGTTGTGCGTGTGTGTGTGTGTGTGTGTGTGTGTGAGAGAGAGAGAGAGAGAGAGAGAGAGAGAGAGAGAGAGAGAAGGAAAAAGTACACTGTGTGTACTGTTACTCTTGTAGTCATGAACTGTCTTAAATGCAGTGATCAGCCAAAACATTGGCCCTGACAACTAACTGGATATAGGATCCTCATAAATATGATACAAGGCTAAAGTGTCTGACCACAGGGCAGGCTGCTGCCACAAAGTGAGGTCAAAATACTTTCTTGTCTTAGATAAAAAAAAAAAAAAAAACGTCCGTGTGTGTCACATGGAGCTACTTCCACACATGGGGAACAAGGGTGAGCTTGTTCAGGTACAGACTGATAGCTGTTACCCTAGTAAGTTATTTAAAGTGTTATTTTACTTTCTACATGTCCAATTTGATCATTTCCACTGTGTTGACCAGCAGCTCTATAAGAATGAAGACAATCAGTAAAGCATGGAGGGTGTAGGGAGGGTGATATCTGTGTAAATTTATGTTATTCACATTGATGATGGATTACACTGATATGGACAGTTTCTGGCATTTTAAACTGATAACACATTAACAGCATCTCAGCTCAGGGATTATGGCCCTCCTCATCTTCATTAAAAGTTCATCTTCAGGTCTTGTCCAGTTTTTAAAATCTCGGTGAGGATTCCCCCTGTTTCTGCCTCAGGTGTGGGACGGTCTGTGGTTACACTGTATCCTCCAGGCGACGGGTCAGATGCAGTGTAAGAGACACACATCGTCCAACACCATGACCTCTGACATCCAGGCCGGACGCGCCCTCACCTTACTCTCCATCCTCGCCGGCCTCCTGGGTTTCATTGTCACCCTCATCGGAGGAGGTGTGGCCAACTGTAGTGGAGCTCCACCTGACCCCGTCGAGGCTCCATCCACATCCTCCTCCAAAAAGAAGGTGCTGGGGTTGTACTCATGTTGTGTGGAGTGGAGCTTTGAGGAAATGCTGTAACACTGTAGACTGCAGGACGGAATATGCTTCAGTTTCGAGTCCTCAGAATGAACTAACACACATTCATTTACTAATTGCCGACAATAATTATGTTAATTAAATTATACATTAAAGGCCTTAAAATTAGATTACCACATGGTTCCTCAACAATATATTCCCAAAGGAAGTTTGTAACTCATCAAATTACCTCCAACTAATTGCCACTCTATGAACCAAGGGCTGTCTATAGTCTGGGGCTGCAGAGTAGTTTCCCACCTGCCACATCAACAATCCAGCCTTGGGACAGGTCAGGGCATTCAACACAGAAAACCTGAAACAAACCAAAGCAATGTTCACATCAGCCATGTAATTGTGTCAGTTGTGCTTCAGTTTAAATTAAATTAAACTTGAGGTTGTGGACACTAAAACAAGTCTGTGATAGTTCACAAAGGAGTAAAAAAAGAAAACTTTGGTTGAGGAGATCCACAGTCAAATCAAACCTAATTGTGTTATACTTCTTTTCTGCTGCACAACATCAAATGAGCTTTGAATTGGGTTTTCCATTCAAGACAAGAGAATGTAAAGAGAAACTCAGACATGTCCGTGCTGCAAAATTAAGTTTAAGCAACATTCACATCATGACAGATAATCAAAGCTGCACTGTTTCTGTTTAGCTCATTCTGCATCTGTGTCACTGGGTGGTGCTATACATGACATCCAGTTTGCTTGCATTCATCATTCTCTGTGCTTCTGCTACTGAGTTTCTTGCCACTTGCTACCATTTTAGCTCAGTTTCAAGTGAAGATTTTAGCTATGTATGCTTTCATTGTCCTACTGCCTTGTTTACCACTTGGTATACATTCAACCCATGTGAATAAAGCTCCTGTCAAACTTCTAATGGAGTGCCATCATCATAACATCCCCTCTTCCTCCAGGCATGTCTGCTGGGCGGAGCTCTGTGTGTTCTCTCTGGCATCCTGTGCCTGGTTTCTGTCAGCTGGTCAGCAGCAGCAACCATCTCCATCTACAACGACCCCTTTGTAGCTGCTGCTCTGAAGAGGGAGGTGGGCTCCTCCATCTACATCGGCTGGGCCTCCTCCGTGCTGCTCATCCTCGGCGGTGCTGTGATATGCTTTGTCTGCTGTGAGAAGGAGAGACCTCCATCTTCCTACTACTACATGCCCTACAGCACCAGTCCTCAATACGGCAACAGCTCCGCCCCATCGGTAACTCTCAGGTCTGATGTCATGAGATCAAACAGCTGGAGGATGTTTGACCAGTTGCCAAATAGGACGCAAGAGCACGTAGCCCTAGTGCATGACTATAACCCCCTGAATAAAGCTCAAAGTGAGAGCAGGCTGTACAATCAGCCTCTGGGGACACAAGCAGGATTTGAGCGGGGGACGTTAGGCCCTAATCCGCCAAACAGATCAGGGACACCAGACAAGGGGAGGGGCTTGTTCATGGGAATGAAACCAAATCCGATGCGCGACATTCCCAGCAGCGCTTCAACAACAGTGCCAAGTGAATATTATTATGACAGGCTCTAATCTTTATAGATGGGTCGGTATGGATGGACTGATGGCTGCCCACGGGAATCATTTAGACATTAAGTGTTGTTACCGATCCTTAAATGTGAGTCCATCTTCACTATGGCAACATCTTAGGACAGATCATTATGTTATATGCATGAGAGTGATTATACACACATATATACATGTAGAGATGTGTATGTGCAAATGCTTGGTACCTGTGTGTACTGTATGTACTGTGATATATCAATTCTAGTCAAGCAGACATGTCATGTCATGAAGGTTTTGATGAGGAACTGACACAAAATAATTCACAGTATATATATTATACTGACTGTGTGAAAGAAATGGTTTCGACAACTCAAAGCCTGCCTGGCAGGAAATAAACTGAATAAAACAAGAATAATAAGATGTTTTAAATAGAATTTAAAATCTTATAAATAAATTGCTCCCCTTGAAGAGTCCACTCACTGTTGTCTTTGTCAACCCTCTTGGAAGATGGGTCTCACCACCCTCATCAATATATTGCAGTGATAAATGTGCTGACATAACACAAACAAGGAGCAGGTAACACAAACCCTCCTGTGGATATTTGCTGGAAGAACTCCTTAGACTCCTCTTATCTATTCAAATCTTCTTATCTAGTCAAATCTTTTCAAATAACACATTAAACGGGACAAAGATGACTGCTGAGTGAATATCAACTGTGTCCCTTACTTACAGTGAATAGAGGAGAAGGACAAGAGTGATGTTGTCATTCTTACAGTCCATGTGTGCTACTGGTATCAGGGTGCAGGGTGATCATGCTGGAAGTCATGTGATCTGCCTTTCAACCTTTCAGATCTTTGTCAAACATTGAAGTGCCCCTGCTCTGACACGCACTGTGAAATCACAACTGAAGAGAAAGAAAAGGCAGAGGGTGACACTGAAACTGGAGTTACCTCCATGGATCCATAGTTTTGAGTGATGATGCTTTTCTGGAATGGTTGATTGTTCAAAGAAAGGAGTCCAAGATCTAAGGTTCAATGTGCCTTAGTACAAACTTGGGTTCATGAGCAGCCTGCAATACAATGAACAAAGAAAAGCTTCATTAGTACCTCTTTTCACAAAGAAATCATAGAAAACATCTGGATAACATTTGGGGTGCTCTTTCTTCTGAGACACAAGACTCTGTCTCTCTGGTCAACTCTTTTAGACATAGGAGGGCCTTGTCCCTCAACTTATTACATAACATGACCTTTGCACTTTTGGTACTTGCTTCATCCATGCAACCATCCACACTATGAAAAAGAGTTGATCACTTTATATAACTAAATGTCGTCCCAGTAAATGCTGTATGTCTTATGAACATAGTTTGCCTGTGTGCTGCACTCGCTCTGAGGGGGTTCTGTGTTGTTTTCTGAAACTCTGCACTCTCTCATTCCCCCTGTGAGTCAACTTGTCAGGTGAGATGTCTTCACAAACCAGTTTCAGCTGTCCTCAAAAGAAAACTCCTCCTCTGACTTCACAATAAAACCTGTTAGCGAGACGCTTCTCTTCTGAGGGGGCAATAAAAACCACTACCTGCTGCACTACCTACTCTCACAGATAAGTTAGTCCGTCGCTGAGCAACACACAGTCCGACCCTCTGTGAAGAGACCAACAGAGCTCCAGTATGGTGTCTAATGGACGACAGATTCTGGGCATGGCCCTGGCCATCATCGGCTTTCTGGGGAGCATCATCATCTGTGCTCTCCCCACCTGGAAAGTTACGGCCTTCATCGGTGCCAACATCGTCACCTCTCAGGTGATCTGGGAAGGCTTGTGGATGAATTGTGTGACACAGAGCACAGGTCAGATGCAGTGCAAAATCTACGACTCTCTGCTGGCCTTACCTCGGGACCTTCAGGCTGCCAGAGCACTCGTGGTCATTGCCATCATTGTCGGAGTCTTAGGGATTCTTCTGGGTGTCGTTGGGGGCAAGTGCACCAACTTTGTGGAGGATGAAACGCAAAAGGCCAAGGTGGCTATTGCTGCTGGAATTGCCTTCCTCATTGCAAGCCTGTTGGTGCTCATCCCTGTCTGCTGGACCGCCAACACCATCATCCGTGATTTCTATAACCCCTTGATGACCAACGCTCAGAGGAGGGAGTTGGGGGCCTCGCTCTACATCGGCTGGGGTACCGCGGGGCTGCTGGTCCTGGGAGGGGCTCTCCTCTGCAGCTCCTGTCCCCCCAAAGATGAGAACGACTATGATGTGAAGTACTCCAAGGCTCGATCTGTGGAGAGCAGCAAGGCCTACGTTTAGATCGTCACCGGACTGTTGGAAAGAGATAGGACAAAGAATATATGAAACATCCACCTTCTGTGTTTGTTCCACTAAAATGAGTCAAGTTCAGCTATTTAGAAAAAGTCAGAACAGAAGGAATATTTGTCCTGTGTAATTTAAGCACATGGTTTAGTTTGAGAGACAACCACAACACACGTGTTGTAATATGTGCAGTTTTTTGATTCTCTATATCTAAACATATAATATTTTGTATTTTTCAGACTTCATATCTTTTGTTTGTGTAGTTTATGTTGATTATTAGTCCCACACACTCGCCTAACCTGCTGTATGTGTGTGTAAGACTTGTACCATGTGATAAGAACTGCTGTATGTAAAAGCCTGATAGTTAGCCTCCTCTTCCTCTATTAAACTAACTGAATGCTGCTGATGAACGGACTGATTCACATTATCACATGATCACATTTTAAAAACAATGTTGTGTTTGTGTGGAGTTATTGTGTGCATCACTACATGGCATTAAATGTGGGTCATGTCTACATATTTGTGAGCATGTGCAGTTGTTTCCTTTGAGTATGTTTTCCACCCTCTCATTGCTGCAGTTCAGTTTTTTTTCAGAAGAACTGTAAAAGTGATAATGACAGAGATCCAGTTTGACAAGTTCACACTTCCATGTCAGAGGAATCCTTACAAACAGGTTGAGTGACAATGTGTTCTGCCTGTTAAAGAAACAGCACTGAATAAACCAAGAGCCCAAGACATAACTGTGTGTTTGTATATGTACAGTATCACCTCCTATTTATCTCACTGCATTGATCCGTTTGCATAACAGAACTAGATAAAGATATTGTTATCAAACACAAAACTGAATATATTCTATCCACATTTATAGACAGTGCAGTACAGCATGTCGTTTATAATGATGTAATTTATATTTTTACTAACAGTTATAACACTAGTGAAAATCTATGGTTGAATCCTGGGATGATATATGAAATATCTTTATGGGAGATGTTACAAATAAATGATAAACTTTTTGTATATATGTATATGTACTATGTGTATATATATATATATATATAAAGTATAGAGTATATATGTGTATAAATAGACTTCTTAAGATATGTGTTGTGTTTTCAGTGTCAGTATTATTGTTGCTGTTGTTGTTGTTTTTTTACATTAAAATAGTCTGTGTCTTTAAACACACAGCACATCATTACACCAAACCTTCAGTTTGTCCAAATGTGAAACAGAAAAGAACAGAATGGACACAGAATTTCTTCCTCTGGGCTTTACAAGGACAGCGAGATTGAAGATTATTTTAGCCTGATTAAAAGGTTTGTGTGTGTGTGTGTGTGTGGTTCAGTTATTACTCATGTAGTGGGGACCTAAATCTCTTTATATGTTATGGGAACTTGTCTCTCTTGCAGAGACAACAAGCAGATGCTGATGATGTTAGTCTTTACATTTTAAGGTGAAACTTGTTTTTAACTGAAGTCAGTGTTTGGGTTATGTTTAGGGTAAGTATCAGGTGTAAAGTGCATATCTCCAGGTAATGAATGTGTCAGCATAATGTCCTCTGAAGTGACGCAGACAATGTGTGTGTGTGTGTGTGTGTGTGTGTGTGTGTGTGTGTTTGGGAGCAGGTTTGCATGTGTGGAACAGGTTTGTCTGCACTGTTAACTGTGTCAGAAGGAAACTGGTTTTGGGAGATTGGGTTCCACATTACTCTCCTTTTGTTACACCAATACATCCTGCATGCACGCAGCGTATTCACATGCAAGAGGATGTGTAAACACACACACACTGAACGTACATATAAAAAAACAAAACATATTTTATATAATTTTTCTTTCATTTCCAAACGAGCACTGTTCAGCCCCTCATCAGGGTATGTGTGAAAAACATGGCAGATGATCAGAGGCCTGTCATTCCTCCTGCCTGTTGCTCCCAAAATAATTTCATCAAAGATAACAAGGGCGGGAATGAATGATGTCACAGTTTCACAGCTACCTTTCTCTCTCTCTCTCTCTTGCTTTCTTTCTTTTCTTAACCTCCTCCCCTTTCTTCTCCCTATTGACTAGGTGTGGTGCATCATTGCCTGACCAGTAGCACACAGGCAGCCGCTCAGGTGACAGAAAAGAAAGAACACTCTCAGGTAGAGAAATAAAGGGAGAGGGGACAGAGAGAGAGGGGGGAGGATAGACGAGCAGTTGGGAATACAGAGGGGGAGGGGCCGAGTCATAGGTAAAAGTAGGCAGTAAACAAATGAACAGAGGCTGAACTGAGATACACCTGGAGTCAAGTAAACGCTACTGAAGCAGCCAGAGAGCAGAGTGTTCCTCAGATAGATACTTTACACTGTGACGACAGGAAAAAAAATGGAGGCATATGAAAACTGCAACATCACAGACTGACGAGGAAAAGCTCCCAGAGAGCTACAAGAGAAGAGAGGAGTGACTGGAGCGAGAACAAAAGGAGCTCCACAGAGAATAACCAACACGTGAAGGCACTCCTGTGAGGATTTCTCCTCCTGCTTCTGCTGCACCATGGCCTCAATGGGGATGCAGATGCTGGCCAGTGCCCTGTGCCTGCTGGGTTGGGCAGGGGTCATCATCAGCTGCATACTGCCCATGTGGAGGGTTACAGCCTTTGTGGGGAGCACCATCGTCACCTCCCAGACCATCTGGGAGGGCATCTGGATGACCTGTGTGATCCAGAGCACAGGGCAGATCCAGTGTAAGCCTTACGAGTCCCTCCTCGCCCTCACCGCTGATCTGCAGGCCGCCAGGGCCCTCACCGTCCTCGCCATCACTACAGGCAGCATAGGCCTGATTCTGGCCTTCATTGGGGGGAAGTGCACACGCTTCTTGGATGAAGAAGGAGGTGGGGTCAAGGGCAAGGTGGCAGTGGCAGCTGGGGCAGTGCTGATCACCACAGGGCTGCTGTGTTTGATTCCCACATCTTGGGCGGCCGGGGAGGTAGTGAGGAGGTTCTACAGTGCCTCCATAGATGCTCAGCGGAGGGAGATTGGAGCTTGTCTCTACATCGGCTGGGGGGCATCCATCCTGCTCTTTCTGGGAGGGGGTTTGTTCATCAGCTCTGCATGCCCCCTCAAAGCCCATGACGCGGACAAAAGCCCCTCTGTCCGCTACCTGGTGGTCCGTTCCTCTAACGGGTCCAACCACCCGGTCTCTCCTCACAAGAACCAGCCTGTCAGAGCCGTGTTCTCTCGGTCTCAAAGCTACGAAGGAGCGTCCACCAAGACTCTGCCGTACACAAAGCCTCCCTGGGAGGACAGGCCTGATCAGGACCCTGGGCTGGATTCAGAAAGATCATGGGCACCATCAACAAAGTCTCAGATGAAGAGACCAGAGTCAATAAAATCTGAGCAGAGCGAGGCCTTGTCAACAAAGTCTCAGCTGAAAAAAGCAGAGATGGAGGAGGACTTGTCAGTGAAGAGTGACAATGAAGAGGCTTCTTCAAACCCAGCAAAAACATACCTATAATAATGGGCACACATTTGCACTTATGTTTACATGTAGAATTCTCAGAGTGATGCAGAAGTAGTTACTTATTCTTGTGATGAGGTTTAGGGTCAAGTAGTTGATGAGGTATGATCATCTTCATGCTCCATCATCACTGCTGTGTTGAAGCCTTGACTACATTTATCAATATGAAGGAAAGATGTTACAACTTTAAGATGTTATGTGTGCTAAAAACTGAACTTTAAACCATCCAGGTGCAAATGAAGTATGTTATAGTTGTTGTGTTTTTCAGTGATGAACTTTCTGAATCATGAATGTTGAGTATGAAATGTTAATTATCCTTGCAACTTTTCTCTTATCACTGTTTAAACATCCTGAAAGAGGCTGAATCCATTCACTGCAAAAATTTACCTCAGACTGTCTCACTTGTCTTTGTTGTTGTTGTTGTTGCTGGACAAACTGTTGCCTGAATGCAGAATGAGTTATGAAGCAGAAACATATCTAAGCAAACGCTCCTTCAATATTGTAAACTGATGACTTTACAGTTTTTAATCCATGTGATCTGATAAGTAAAAATAAAAAGTCAAATAAAAATGATTAGCAGAGTTGTTACTGTCAACAGGGGCTTCTATGACGATTCAGATGTTTTTTCTTACTGTGAAATGTGGTTTTAATTTCTATTTTATTGGGACTGATACTTTTACTTTTCAGTAAACAACTACATTGATATCAAGCAAGTCACAGCTTTTTTTTCAATATGTGATGGTAATCATGTAAAAATGTCAGCAATGAGCTCAATCGATCCTTTCAGAAACCCCCCTGTACTTTCAGTCCCTCTCCTGGCTATTTACATCCACAGGACAAACTGGTTTGACAGAGAGTGTGTTTATGGAGAGCGGTGTAAGCGGAAGAGAGAACTGTGTGTTTGCAGAGGATTCAAGATGAATATCAGTGATTCACATTACTCAGTGTGTGTTGTGTTGTTTTTCAAATTCAAATGTGAGCTTGCATCATTATCTAGTCATGATCTAACACTGCCTACTGCACAGCTCTTACTGTTATAGAGCTGAGTGTATGGATACACAAAGAACGCATACGTATAAAGACATACACAAGTACACAAGATGGTGTAAAGAAAATAAAAGTGAAAGCTTTTAGAAAATGAACAAACCACATTTCTGTATGTCTGACATCCATCACTGACTAAAGCACTGAGGGTGGTGAAATGAACTGTCAGTTTTAACAGGCAGGCAAAATGACTGGATGGATGGAGCCTCATCCACAGTGGACTATAAAGAAATGAAGACGTACATAACATTCATTTCCCCTTGTTGTTACCCATTAAGAAGCTCGTGTCTGAAGTTGACAAAACAGTTGCACTCATCAGCCTTAGAAACCATGTATATTGGATGTTGAGTGAGATAATCAAGTGTTGTCATGGCTGCTCTGCAATATTTAATGCATGCTCCCTGAAATCCTGCCTGTTGTGTATTTTAAATGAACTGCTGTGGGTCTGAACATTTGGCACACACGTTTAGAAGATCATCTCACGTGATTGTGAAACGCTGCCATCTAGTGGTCAGGGGTGCACATGCACACACGCAGACACGGTCGATCTACTACAGTACAACTAATACATCACATAGATACCACACACACACCATAGACACCAGGCGCATGTATTGCATCATTGTGTCTCTACAGCTGTTTATCATTTGGTTGTCATGTCTGTCCACTTTGTGCAACTTTCACATCACTGTCACACACACACACACACACACACACACACACACACACACACACACCTGAAACGTTTGCCATGGTAACACATTCTCTCTCATTCTCTCTCTTCTCATTCTCATGCAGTCTAGAAAGATGTGGTGGACATGATTAAGTTATATTAGGTCTGCATGGAGTGATGTTTATTTCTAACATGATAAACTCACACACCGAGGTCAGTGGAAGGAGGGGTGGGTGGGGTGAGTGTAAGTAGGACTCTCTTCCCTTCTCTTTCTTCTCCTGCTCCCTCATCTTTGATCTACTTCTTCTCCAGCCTTCTCTCTTTCCTGCCTCTCCTCTTTGTCAGATTTTGTTGTTCCTGAACAGCCAGACAGCATCTTTCAGGATTTTATTTTCCAAATGGTAAACCCGAGACACATTTACAATATCATTATGATTCAAATCAAAACTGATCAGCTGATGTGATGTACATCAAGCTCAGCGTTTTACTGAGTCAGGTGCTGAATGTCCTGCTCCATCCGGCTGGCCTCGTTGATCCGCTCCACCTCTCCTCTGTATCTCTGTAGCTCCTCTATTTTTACATCTGTGAAGGACGTGGTGTTTTCACCCATCTGTCTGTCTGGTAGCAGAATGATGCAGAAATGCTTTGCACCAAACTTGTGGAGGGATGAGGCAAAGACCAGGGAGGACCACTGTGACTTTTGTTGAGTTCCCGATGAATGGATTTAGTTTTAAACACTTTTTTTTCAACAAGGCTCAGGACCTTTATTCAGTCAGTGGTGAGTGTCATGTTTAATGCTGTAGTCTGCTGGAGCAGCAGTATGTCAGACAAGAACACAAGGAGATTGGACAAGCTGGGACTCTGCTTGGTCTGGACTCACCTGGGACTGATGTGGAGAGACTGATTCAAGTCTTTACACTGTCCTCTTTCTCTTCTCACATCTGAGTCTGTCCTCCGGAGAGTTAACTTTTGCCTGTCACTCCGTCTCACTCTGGTGGATCTTTCTCAAAGTTTTTAGTCTGTCCAAGCACTCCTGTTTTCTCTCGACCAGAGTCCTGACAGTGGTGATCACCTCCACCTTCTCCTGGATGATGAGCTCTCCCTTTGTGAATGACCCCTCCTCTCTGCTTTGAGCTTTTGTGGAAGAAGAGCTCCCTCTCCTTAACCTGGTTTCTCTTTGCCTTCAACTTTTCCCTTACATGTGTGCACTGTATAAACTAGTGTTAACAATGAGGTGATAATTGGCTCCATATGATCTTTACTAAATGGTATGAATGGAAACATCATGTAGTTTGAGTTGCATGTTAAATGCACACGTTACCTTCATCATAAGTTCTGTCTTAAAACGATCCTGCAGTGACCCTGTTAGTGGCAGTTCACCTGTTGACTAAATAAATCAACATGCTAAACACACATGACCACAACTCAGTGGCCAAGAGTCACACGAGATTACACACGATTCATCTTTAAAATATTGCCAATCTCCCTGGACAGGATGGAGTCATTCTGCAGAAATGATTGATACCGTGATCCAGTCAGAAAATGGATTCTCAGTAAACATGTATTTTATGCAGATTCAGGTGCTGATGACAACAACAGATTTAGAGGGTGGGGTGTTTGTTATGTCACTGAGGTGACTGCATCCAAGCAAGAATAAGTCTTATCTACAAATACCAATGTCTGCACAGATATTGTGCAGAAACATTATGCCATTATCCCAAAAGTGAGTTTAACATTTTTGTCACCCCCCCCCCCCCCCCCCCCCCGCCCCCCAACACAGAAGAAAATATGACTAAGTGTCTTCATTATAGACACCAGAAAAACAAAGGTGAGTGGGGTGTTATTTATGGATTTATAGCACAAATAAATAGGATAAAAGATGCTAATTAGAGCACTTATGCAATGTGTTGATGAAAGTAGAACATTTTCACTTGGACACCTGACACAATATCATTTACTGAATGCCAAAGGAAGCCTTACTCACTGATAACCCAGTCATGGAGTTAATAATGAACCAATCAATTACTGTTCAGGTCATAATGAAGTCAGTCTAATATATGAGCTACATAAAAAAAAAAACAACAACAAGCAGAGTCTCAGGCTGTAGATTTGGCATCAGGCCACTCCCTTTTTGACAATGTAATGAGAAGTGTAGTAGAGTGAAAGTTAACTCATGTGACCCAGTGCATCTGCTCCAAGTCAAAATATTTATCACATCCACCACTGTTAAACTTATTCAAGTTAAATGAAAAACAGCCTGTTCAAATAAAGGGTAAACATTAATGGATACCATACTGTATATCTCAGGGGAAACAGTGATTGTCTCCAACACTAACCCTGAGAAAAGAAAAGAAGAAAATCAGAAAGGCATCAATCTGTTACTCTGTAAATTAATCAGGGCATGAACTCCACCCCAAACTTCAAGAAAACCCTACTGCTAAGACACATGAGCACAAGATATCAAATGAAATCTTAGTAGCTCAACTCATAATAGTAAAAAATAAAGTTCAAGGCACATCAACAGTCTAGAGTACAAAATGTAAAAACTTGAAAAGGCAGAGCTCAAGCTTGTAATTCTATACAATGTGTATCTATCTGAGCTACTGCAGTGATGCACTAGAAACTACAAAAGGCAACTATGTGCTGTTATCAGCAAAGACAGTCCATGAACTTTGTAATAGAAACAGCAAGAAAACACTGTTTTTTCAAAGACCAACACAAAACTCCAACACTGAACCTGACATTTTCCTGGAGTGTCCCCTCTAGACAATGTCCCTGCACACATCTGCTCCTCAGACGTTACTTTGAGTTCTAGTTTGAGACTTATTACTTTTATGGGCAAGAGCACAATGTTAATTTTTCACATTACATACCATTGAGAGTGAGAGAGTTATCGTTAGCGTTTAGTGCTCAAAGCTACATTCAATGACAGCCTGGGAAATGTAAAATAAAACATTTGGGTTTGACACACACACTTTCCTTCTTTGACGTAAAACAACCAAAAGCTTGGGTTTATAAAATCTTCTGAATATTTGGCCTGAAAATGATAATTAACTTAACTACATCTGATGCAGGAACTTTGCCTAAAGCTCGTTTTTAGGGGGAAAAAAATAAAACAAAACATTAACTTAATATCGGCCTGAAACGTCTTAAAGGCATTAATGTCATTAAGGCTCAAGTCATAGGCATCCCATAAAACCACACATCATCAAATAAAACCTCATTCATGCATCCATCCTCAGCACCATGGCCTGAATCAGTGTTAGATATATGGCATATGTGTTCATTACATATGAAATACGGAAGGTGCTGTAGTGTGTCAGGTGGTACAACCTAGTGTGACAGCCTGTGCAGGCAGGAGGTTAGGTTTAAAGTCTTTCCAATGCTCATAGACATGATGCATGTGCAAGTCTGTTAGTTTCATCCTGGTAAAAGAAAAAAAATGACCCCAACGCATTGAGAAAATACTGCATGACAGCAGCTGCTGCCGTCCTTCCTCATCTTGCTCGGACTAGGATCACACTTCTTCAAAGAAGGCCATCTGAGACATGTATGCAGAGTTGCGCTACAAAAAAAGACAACAGTGAGCAGTTAGAGAGAGGCACGGGTGGCTGAGATCAGTGCAAAGAAATGTGCATCCATGGTGTGATTAAACTCAAAGACAAGAAATATGCATGTACTTATGTGGTAATGCAACACAACTCTGTGTCATGTGCACCTCATCTTTTACCTTCTGACTCAAACACACTGTACAACCACTACATGACTTAAACAGTGATGAAAATAAACCATTTGAGAAGTATATTTTTGGCACTTCAGTTCCCGTAATGCTTAAATGGATAATGCAAACAGGTCCATGTTGCCATGCAGTAAGTGATTCGACTTTGCATGAAGCCAGGACCATCATCATGGACAGAGGGATCAGTTATCATGAGTTATAAGAAACATTACATATTAGTTTGTAGGATGACATGATCATACATACGTTGCTGTGAGGTAAGTAGACAGGCTCCTGAACGTATCCCCTGGCCTCACTGTGGAGGCCGTAGAGGCCGGCCTGCTGCTGCTGCTCCTCCAGCTTCAGAGACTCGATCTCTGACTTAAGCTCCTTCAGCTGATCCTGCAGGTGTTTACTCTTCTCCATGTACTCCAGCCTGTATCAATGTGTGGAAAGATATCATAAGTAAGCAGAGGCAACCTGTCATTCAAAAATGTTGTTGCAGGGGATTTTAACTCAAGCTCACCTCTCTCTCTCGATCTCCATAGACAGCCTCTTCATGTCGGAGTCCTTGAAGTCGAGGCGTGTAGACGCTGACTCATAGCCCAGGTCGGCTGCCTCAGGAGGAGCAGGTGGAGTAGAGTAAGCTGCTATGAGCTGGAAGACAGTCAAGTAGATAGACTCATGAAGGCTAGAGCAGACGACTACTTTTTACTGCTGTTGGCACACATTGCAAGATGAAGTTGAACTTAATGCACATTAACTGTACGGACAGTAAATGTTTTAGTCATTTCTGACAGTGACAGTGAGTTACTCTGATTGACGACACAAACTGAAAGCAAACTTTTTTTGTCACACCCTTTAAAAAACAAACAACAACAACAAAAAAAAAAGAAGGTCAACAGGCCACTCAGGCTCAGGTTGCCTCGACAACATCCACCATGCACCAACGTAAAGCTAATTTTACCCTGGTCTCTGTAAAAAAGCCCACCACTCTGCTGGCACAGAAGAGATTCCTTAAACTGACACACCAGATGGTTTGTTACACAGAACCATCTGGGAAGGTTCTGCTGGAAATCTACTTGGCGGATCATTGGGTGAACCATCTGTCCATCACAAATTTACTTCAACCAGTCAGATTCTGCATCCTTTGCATTTTGTTCCAACTCTTGCTGAAGCCAGCTCAGAAAAGAGATACTCTCTAGTTCTCATATAATCAAAGGTATTGCAGCATCTACGTTAACAGCTTTAGAAGAGATGCCATTGTTGGGTGATGGACACGCACGCTCACAGCTCTGTCACTGTTTGGTCTGAACCACTGTGGTTCGACTAAAAGTGAAAAGCTTGGAGCTGGGCATGATGGATTCTTGTCTACAATGAATCCACCTACCTTGGAAGATTAGGCATTCTGGGAAATGTATGAAATCAATAACTGCTGGATTTCGATTTCACAGATTTTCAATAACAACTTTGAAGCTTCATTCATCCACAAAAACAGCACACCAGCAGTGTCATCCATCACCGTACAGGGTATGTGGTTTTAGTGATCTCCAGCAGCTTCTGCTTGGCTCTCCGCTCAGCATCTTTTGCCTCCGTCAGGTCCTGTTTCAGGTGATCTGCCTCCTTCAATCTGGAACCACAGGTTTGGTTAAGTCAAGGCTTCTGGAAGCTGTGTTATTATTAATAAACAACAAGTAATAAACACTCAGCATGTCTGTCTGGTGTTTCTCTATTGAATCAATAGGGACCTTAAGGCAAGGCAAAGGAAGTTTATTTGTATAGCCCATTTTTACAAACAGTTTTTCTCAAAGAGCTTTACACAGCATCATAACAACATCCTCTTTCTTAAGTAGCCTGCTCCTCATGTCTCCACGAGGCTTGCTGTTTGAGGCATTCTGGGTAATGTAGATATCAGGTGGAAGAATGTGTGCAAAGGTAAAAAAGGTAATTAAAAAAATCATCT
This sequence comes from Caranx ignobilis, assembly GCA_021432705.1. NCBI lineage: Eukaryota > Metazoa > Chordata > Actinopteri > Carangiformes > Carangidae > Caranx > Caranx ignobilis. The sequence goes on from MU269980.1 coordinate 5,112,786, forward strand.
TGGGTCCTTCAATTATAAACTGAAGGAAGCTGGTTACACAGAGAAATAAGCTTGTGTCATCAGTTTACATGCACTGGAGTAAGACTGTGTATATAAGCAGCAGGTCAGTCATCAGACTTCTCCCTGCCACTGTATTGATAGCAAACTGTGTCAGTCCTGAGGTGGTGACTTCTTCTGTTTGTCCGAACCAAAGCTGTGTGGAACAGTGAGAAGACAGACATACAGACCAGAGCTTTTCCTCACTGTGTGAATGCATCTGGATTTGACAAGTCATCAAATTTCCTCTTGGAGACCAATTTATTTAGAGATCTGGAGGCTACTTTGTCTCAGCTTCAGTGCCGGCTGCAGCTGGAACACAGCTGGATTATTTTCTATACAAAGATGCATCGCTCTTCATACAGCCAGCCCACTGTCTGCAGCTTTTTTGTCATGCACATGTGTGCTGTGTGAAAAACCCTGTTAGCAACCTGGTTATCTGTGGGCTGCTGGTGAGATGTTCCTGGGTGGCTCATTCTTCTCTAATCCCCAACACTGGCTACAAAACCACATTCCTCATTTACAAGACATTAAAGAAATCAAAGAACTATAACTATAAAACTATATCTCATTTACCCATCAGACTCGGCTGATTATGGTTGAACCCCTGCAGTAAAATAGGCTATATTTCATTCATTTGCTGCAAGGTAAGTGGATGTTATCAGTTAACAATGGAGAAATCAAAAGAAAATCCAGATTATGAACTGATTCCATACCTCCTCTCAGACTGCTCCACCAGCTTCACAGCCAGCTGCTCTGCCTCCCTCATCTTCTGCTCCATCAGCCTTTTCTCCTCCTTGGTTTTCATGGCAGTGACCTCTAACCTCTGTCTCTCCTGCTCAGCTTCTGCGGCCTTGTGGGCCAGCAGCTTGGCTTCCTCCTCGGCAATCTGGGCCTTCTCTGCCAGAAGGTCTGCAGCCTCCTCAGAACGGAGCTGCAAACAAGTATAAAATTAATGGTGGAAGGGTTTGGGGCCGAAGCTTTTATCACCATTTCTGTCATGCAATTAACACAAGGAATGCATTTTGCTGCCAAGCAAGCTGAACAATTATTTCATGTTAAGGATGAAGCTCTCACCAGGGCCTCGTTGGCCAGCCGTGCCTCATCCTGCAGCTGGAAAAGTCTTCGTTCCATCTCCTCTTTTGCTCGTTCTGCCTCCTCCCTCATCTGCTTTTCCCGTGCCAGGATTTGCCGCTCCATCTAGACAGAGGCCAAGAAATCCAATTACAGTGAAGGTTTTGCAGTTTCCATATGTATGCAAAGAGTACATCCCATCTAATCTGTTATTTGCATTGCTCCAGTGGAGACGAGAGAGTGCTGACCTTCTTGCGTGCCTTCTCCTCTTTAGCTTGTGCCTTCATCTGCTGCACTTCGATAGAGTCCACCTTCCTCCTCCTCATGAATAAATCATGGTTACCGATACACAACTGCAGGATCTAGAAACAAACGGGCAATGCCTTTACTTCTGCAAATTTTGTTTGACTCAATGATTACTGAACATTTACACAAGAAAACAGGTGAACCAACCAGCTTGTTGACGCGCAGCTGAGATGAATAAAACTTGAAAACATCTTTCTTCTTATCCAGGGGTTTGATTGTGAACTGCAACAGGGGGAAATTAAACATTTCAGTTTCTTTGCACTGCTGATCTCATTTGTTTAGCAGCACAGCCGCGGTGGCTTCACAGTAGGGAGAGAGAAGCTAAAGTCACTAGTCGATTTGAACAACGTGTAAAACTCGGCTGAATTAGTGGAAGCAGTGAGCTCTATTTTCTTCTACAGTGATGTGAACAAAACCTAAAATACAGTATGTAAAGTGTCTGAGGACAAACTTCACAACTTACTTACCTCCTTTTCACTGTAAGAAATATTACGGATGTCGCTCCAAGGAAAGGACTTGTTAGGGTTGAGTTTGCTGTTGGGGCTGTAAATGTGAAGACCCTGCGCATCCACCCCCAGTAACAGGTCAGTGTCCCTCTTATTTTGCTGTGAATGTGATGTGTAGAACAAATGTAAAAAAATCATGAGAGTCAGTTTTGAGGTTGCACTTTTCCTAACACCATGCAAAATGTAACTGCAGAACATCACGACACAGCGATTCATCACTCACAGTTATGGCAAAGTAGCTGACGCCGTACATCTCAAGGTCCTGAGCAATCTTTAGGTATTCCATCTCAGCCTCATCCCTGAGCAGACATTGCAACAAACAAAGAGGAGAGGGCGCCATCAGCCCATGATGCTTCAACTACAGAATCTGGGACTGCGTCTTTTGTAAGACTGTTAATCTCTGCTGGGTCGGTCCTACCTGGCGATGCCTCTGTGCTCTGCATACCAAGCTGTGATCTTCTCCTCCCACATGTCGGCTGTCATCTGATACTGCATCAGAACCTGAGATGCAGCAAAAGGATAGTAATGTCTACTCTTATGCACACATAAGGCGCATTAACACTGGCTATCTTGTGCAACATTCAGGTACACACAACAGACATTTCCTACAAATGTTAGACCTTGCTTTTGTAGATGTGTAAATGTGCAGAGGAATGAATTCTTACTCTTTTTGGCAGAAGTTCATCTTGTGCCAAGAAGCCTGGCTTGTGAAAGTTTGGGTCATAATCGCCATACTGTGATTAAGAGAAGAAAGGGAGAGAAAAAGGAAAGAAATATGCAAATGCTGTTGATCATCTTATAAATACGGTATATGTCAAAATCTGAGACACATTAAATTATTGAGTGACTAATGCATAAGTGTTTTAGGATAAAGGTAGGGTTAGCATCCTGCAGGTGCAGTAAAGGACCAATTAACGTTACATGGACCTTTCACAGCTCTCTTACCTTGGCTTGGACAGCGTATGATGCCAGCAGAACAGATGCTTCAGGGGAGCAGAATATTTCTTCATCTAATATTTGTTTTTTCACCTAGAGAAGAGTGAATGAACATGTAAGAACCTCTGTTGAACCAAGTCAATATGAATTCTACTGCCTCCACATAAAAACGATACCATCCCCAAACTCTCCAAAAGTGTTGGTACAAGTGGGCTCAGACTGAATGTTATATTACAAGAAACATTATTGGCTAGATTACCTGTAAGAAGAAGAGGTGCTGGGTAATTTCTTGGACCAGTTCCTCTTCTACTTTTTCTGGGAAGAATTTAGCCAGGAAATGAAATGTTATGGGAGAGTCCTTGGGAACCTCCTGGTCCAAGACCTTGGTGAATAAATAAACAACAGAAGAAAGTAGGTCAGAAGTGCACAATAATGTATTTATTAGACTAAGCTCTCCATACAGCCAGAGTGTCCTGATTACAGTAGTGTCTATTTACATAATTATACATTTATGCTTATTACATAATAACATCATGAAAACAATAACTCATAACTTTTTCATAATTTACACAATCAGTTAATTACTTGAGAAATTCATCAAGCAAAAGTGACAAACAGAGTTTTGGTCTGTTTGTCAGACAACACAAGCAACCTGACAATACAAGCTTGGACTCTCGGAAATTGTGAAATTGTGATTTCTGCCGTGTACTGACACTGTTTAATTCAAAAACTAATCCAGGGAAAAAGTGATTATGAAAAATAATTGCTAGATGCAGCTCTATTATGGAGATTTACCTCCACTTTCAAAATCTTCTCATTACTTATTATTTTTGAAGACATGCATTGTTTTTGAATCCTTATTAGCAACACACACACACACACAGTTTCACTCATCTACTCACCCGCTTCTCTTGTTTCAGCCAGGCGTAAGTGTCCTTTACCGTGTACCTGAGTCCAAAGAACCAAGTTTCCCTCAAACCGACAGTGCGACACACCAGGTCAAACAAGTCCTTGCCTTTCCACTTCACCTGAGAAAAATGGTAAGAGACCAAAGAGACCTGTGAGCTCAGACGCCGAAAGGCAATGTGATGGTTTGCAGCTGTTGTTCTGCACCCATTTCAGGTAACTGTTGTGGTAACCCAGGTGTAAACAAATAATTCAAAGGCCCTTTGTATGAAACACAAAGTCATTTTTAACTTTATGGTAAAATCTTTATATGGCTGATTTACTGACTGGATTTTTCAGCAGTGTGTTGGTGGGAGGGGTAAACTCCTCCTCCCCTAACATCATGAAAAATGTATGCATTTTTTTAATAAGATAGGACATTAACCTTCAAGAGAATAAGTGGAGACGCTATTTCACACAGAATATGGCATATTTAATGAGATACTGATGTTGGCAGTCTCAGCCAACATCAGTATCTGGGAGTCTACTAAACACTATCCTGGGGGAAACTCTGACTGATGCTTTTCCAAGGAAGTTGTATTACATCTTTTAGAAAGTACGTGTCTTAGATTGCAACAAGAAATGGTGATGTACTTGAGGAAACATGCTCAGCTCTGTTCTCCCTCTGATTACATCAAGGACATGGTTTCAACACAGATTATCTGAAACATGAGCACATGGTTCAAGTTGTACGCACTGGTTTCTTTTTAGATATTTATAATCAATTCCACCACACAACACCAGTATGGAGGTGTCTGGTCATTTCACAAATTCAATCTGCAGCACAATAATTAGCCCAAACACCCAGGTTGAAATCGAAGACCTAAACTGACAAGAGGAACATGGAGTTCCTGCACCAGATGGTCTGCCTCCCACAGTGCCTGAACTCAACATCATGAAGTCTGTATGGGATTGCATGATGACAACGAGGATACAGAAACAGATTTTTTACAGAAGAGCTGCACCAAGGTCTTAAAAAACGTTTGTAACTACCTATCTGCCATGTACCTTGAAAAACTAAAGACTATTGAGGAGAACTGATGCTGTTTAAAAGATATTTTCTAATTACTGCTACTGTTCTACATATATGTATATATATATATATATATATATATATATATATATCTGTGTGTGTGTGTATAAAAGCAACCACAACACTATGTTAAATGTGGAGAACTTTGTGTTACTCTCCAGGCTGCTGGTCCATAACGGTCCATGTGAGCTAAAAGATGGTTATACATGCTATTGTAATCACTGATACTCATCTTTACACACAGAGATGAAGCATCCTTTCAAAGTTTGCCCAGATAAGTCCATACCTCACAGCTGAACTCCATTTCAGCATCCATGGTGATGACTTTAACTTTGAAAGTCTTGGGCTGTTTCTTCTTTAATCCTAGGATAGACATGTCGACGGTGTTGCTGACACAGAAATCTGCGGGAAGAGAACAGGACTGCTTTCAGGATAAAACGTGGTATTTTAAAATTTAAAACGAACACACAGTGAGTCAAATGACACAATTATAAACGTTTGGAGAGACGTGAGCCACCGTCCTGGCAGGCTAGCGTTATTGAATCTTGTGAATTACCCATCATGCGATACGAATTTAACGTCACCAGCGGTTTTGCTGAAGAATTAAACTTTACTTCTTTGTTAAACACTATGTGTATCTGAAATATAAATGATGCTAGTTACCAAAGAGTAAAGTTAAGAGACTTCTGCCGTCAAACAGGGCTCAGAAGAGGCTGGGTTTTTTGTTGGGGAGACCAATGCTAAGCTAGCTACTATTAACTAATCAGCGTTAGCTTCCCGGCTATGCCACGAAAACGGACCAAAACAAGTTGTAGAAAGAGCAGAACTTTTGATTCTCCATACTGAAGTCCTCCGAACCACAAGACTTTATAGTAACTAAAGTTTACACAGAAACAGCTTTCTAACGTTGGCGGCAGCTACGTGTTTAAGCTGGCTAGCTAGCTATTAAAAAGTGAGTGACTTTCCAGCAGATTTTGTTTTGACTCCCACTCTACAGGTGGGAACATGAATAGCAGCCTGGACTACAGCCTGTGCGCATGCGCAAGAATTTGGAAGGCAGGAAGTGTTGCGTTTGAGACGGTGACAGTTAGACGGTGGTGATGGTGCAATTGGATACAGCAGCAGCGGAGACTGCAGAATCACCGAATTGACCTCTTGTTGTGAGCAACACACAGCTGTAGAAAGACAGCAGAGAAAACGAAGGAAAATTAAAATTAGATACGAGCCATAGACGGTCGACTTTCTGACAAACTCAGCTGAGGGCATAAAGCGCACAACCCGGCCAACCGCTTCCCGAGAGTGTCTGCAGCCAGTTGTGGTTGGTGCTGCTGCCAGAGGAACTTATTTGACACAGGGTGAAGAAATTGCCAAGAAAAAAACAAGCCACGAGTCTACTGCGGGTACCTCTGTCTCTAGTATCCACACACACTGAACTCTCTTTGAACTCGTGTGAAGTTAACCGGATATAGACAGAGCACTTACATATCCATAGAACAGGTCAGTCATACGTCTTACCCAGCCGTTATTGTTGTTGTTCAAGTCAAGCAATATGCTCAGAAAGTTGTGGCTTCCAGTACTTTTCTTTCTATTTCTACTCATATTAGCTTCATATAGAAATTATAAAACAAGTGAAATACAGTAAAACCACTGTGAATTATCTCTTGTCACTTACTCCCAGTTTAATTTGGCTATACACAGGGACTTTCTCTGTTTTCTATTACTTCTACCTGTCTGGGGTTCATTTAGTTGATTTTGTGTTACGTTGTTTTTCCTTTGTGTCAGTTCTACTCACTTCATCTCTTTGTTGTGGTTTGCTGTCTTCTTTTTTGTTGTTGTTTTTGTGTTTCTCCTCATTGTTGATTTCATTGTGTGTCTCTTGTAGTCATTTTGCATCTCTCTGTCAATTTTCACTTATTTTGAGTCTATTTGCATTTATTGTTACTCATCTTGTGTCCATCAATAGTAACTTTGTGTGAAGTTGCACTTGTTTTATAACTTTGTATCTCTTTGTAGTCACAGGTTGTAGACTGACTGTAGACTGGCTGTGGTCTGGGGGCTATTTGACCCACTGAGAGTGATCTGCTGTGCCTACCAGGTCCATTCAGACAGCAGTGTATGTCTACACATGACAAAATAAATCACTGTGAAAACTATCAAACTGTCAAACAGTGTGATCAACTTGATAGAAGATGAAGGGTCATGCTGTGATTATTAATGATTGTTCTGATATTGGTTGTTATCGTCACACTTTATTTTTAACAGGCTTGGCAGGGGGAACAGGATGTCAGCCGCCACTAACAGATTTGAAAACGTGAAAAACATTGTCTTATCAGCACATAAGAACACTACATCCCACAGGGACAAAGTCAACTTCTACAACTCCTGGGCAGAAAACTATGAACAGGTGAGAGAACTGAAGCAACACATTTCTGCATGTCATCAAATACCCCAGCAGTATTTTTTTCATTGATTTGTTTTTAATTGTGTCATTTTTATATACAGTCTATGGTCATTTCATAGAACAGATTCTTTAAATACTACAATGAAGTCAAACCTCTCTGGCTATAAAACAGTGCTAAGAGAAAAATGCAATCCAATATAAATATCATGACGTGGTTATATATGTCAAGTGCTAGCATCAGCCCTTTAGCCTGACATAAATCTGATAGTAAGACCAGTCATTAATAAATATATCACTAATGAGTGGATATTTTGATATATGTTTGTGTTTCACACCTCTTTCCTAAAACATGTTTGAATAGGATGTTGCTGTGCTGGACTACAGTGCACCAAGTCATGCAGCGAACATCATCTCATCCCATTTCAGTGGTGAACGGGAAGCAGCTGTCGTGTTAGATGTGGCCTGTGGGACCGGACTGGTGGCCAAACTGGTACATAATACATAATTTCACAATTGACAACCAAATGCTATATATATTACAACATATATATTAACAACATATATTTCCTGCTTGGACTTTTGGCTTTTTGTATCTTGCTCAGCACCAAACATAATGTTTGTAGCCTTTTAGTTTCCATGTTCAACTAATTTGACCAGTATGAAAAATTCACACGAAGTCTCTGTTGTACAGATGAGCAGGCTTGGATTTAGACGTTTTGTAGGTGTTGATGGAAGCCAGGTTATGCTGGAGTTGGCCAGAAACAGTGGGTTGTACCAGGACCTGAAGCAGTCCATTCTGGGAGAGGAGACACTACCTGTCCAGGGTTAGGGTGATTTAATAGTTCATTATTTTACATGGGTCTTACATGATGATCAGGTGGCTTTATTGTGTTTTTGTTATTGTTATTTTCTGATTTAGCGACTTTGAGTATTTTGAAAAGCGCTTTATAAATAAAATGTATTATTATTATTATTATTATTATTATTTATTATGTTTATGTCACAACTGCATTGCAGTGACAGTAGTTGCATTTTAATTTGTGGATTTATTGGATTTACAAATTTATTTTGGGGGAAAAAAACAACACAATTTTTAAAAGATACAATGACTACTAGTTGTGGTTGTAGATATTATATGTTGAACTATGATTTCCTCCTTTTGAAGTGACACTTCCACATCTGTCCTCCAGCAGATTCATTTGATGTGGTTGTGATCGTCGGAGCTCTGAGTGTTGGTCAGGTCCCTGTTGCTGTGATCCGAGAGCTGTGCAAATCCACTAAACCAGGTGAGATTTTTTTTTTATCATTTTAGTTTCACCTCTCTTCTGTACTTCTGATCTTTGGTTGTAAATCAGCATGAGATTTTATCACTCAACAACACCACTGCACTATTTCCTGTATCCACTAGGTGGCTACATTTGCATGACAACCAGAAGCAACTGTGACAATCTGGAATACAAAGGCGCCCTGGAGCATGAGCTGAAGCAGATGGAGGAAGAGGGGCTTTGGAGATGTGTAGAGGTCACTGAGGTGGAAGACTGGGAGAGGGCCATGTCAGAACAGGAGGAAGGCTACATATCTGGTGCGGTGTATCTCTATAAAAAATGCCAAAAGTAGCATGGTGCCCAACAATGTAGAGGTGACTTCACACTAGTCAACGTACAAGTATGAGGTGTGTGTTTTTTTAATTTTACATTGTCAGTCTCAAACAGTTCTAAACTGAAGATGTCAAACTGCTTTAACAGATGATAAAGTATACTTTCCCTGACCAAACATGTCAAGGTTCAAGCTTCAAATTGTTGTCATTTGCATGTTTACACGTGAAACAAAATTTGTACTCAAGACCAGCAGTGTACAATAATAGTGTGATTAGATTATGATGATTATCAGAGAATGATTTGTATTTATAAATAAGCAATAAATAAACATAACTAATACATATGATGCAGTGATTCAGAACAGAGTGGCATTGTTAAAATAGAGTGAGTAACTTGAGTTGGCAGTGGGCAGGTATCGATATTGGTTGTTAAGTTTGTTATTTGCCCAATAGTTATAATTTTGTTATCCTCTGAGATGATTTTGCCCAGTAATTTGTTTATTTCTCTTTTCAGCTGTTGGAGAGCGGTGGTGGCGGTGCTGGTGTCCTTTTGGTTGTACCCCCCCCGTCTCGTCTGCTGTGTCCTGGGAAGTGGGTGTTACTTCACTGAGAGTGCGTCTGCCATGTATGCTGGTGGAACCCCCCCTGCACAAGCCCTTGTCCATCCACTCTCCAACTCCAGCCCCTTATTTGATTTCCTTTTTTTTCTTTCTTTTGAATGAATGATGGGAACTTTTTAAACTAGTTATTTACTAATAAAATTGTCTACATCCTTGAACAACCTTGAACCATGTCTCATGCCCTTTTTATGAGTAAGCTTACCTGTGTGCCTTGTAGTTTACATTGATTCCCTGGGTGAAACCCCCAGGGTGGTGTTGGTTCTTTTTCTTTTTCTTTTTTTTTTTTGGTTAAATTATTTAGTTTCTTTTCTTTTCACCCTGGCCTCGCCACAGTAGCATAGCTAAGGAAAAAAACCTGCATAGTTCCTCTTTAACTCATAATTACAGGTTGTAAAACAGAGACAGTATCACACTTTTATCACATCTCCTGTGCATTCTTGACATATTCTCCAAAAAAAAAAAAAAAACAAAAACCAAAAAGCTCCATGATTTGTGATACCAAGAGAAAATCCTTCAGAAAAAACAAGAGACAAGGATTTGAGAGTTTCTAGAAAACCTTTGTCACAGGTTTGTCACAGGTAATAAATAAAGTTAAGATGCATTTAAAAAGTAAGATATGTAAATGTGCTAGGGGTGTTCAATAAAACCAGACATTGTATTCATACAGAAGAAGAAGATGCTTGTGCATAAGTGAAAAAGAAGTTTATTACATAAAGTAGGTTGCTGTAAAGAGGTGAGCTGGTAGGCTACTTCACTGTTTAGCGTGTTTAGCACTTGTGGTTGTGGGGACACTATGCATCCAGATAATTAACACTCTTTTGCCCTAGAGGCTCTATAGGGGCCACTTTAGTTTTTAAAAACCTGTTGTTTGATCATAAGACTGGAATCTTACCACTCAGGTAAAGAGTCGGGTAAATCCAGATCCAAGCTTCTCTGAGTTTGTATCCACCCTTACTGGCTCCTTCTGCCCTGTACTGTCCTTCACCTTCCACCGAGGAGACATGTTAATAATAATAATCACGTATGTAATACTCCAATCACAACCTCTATAGATAATTAGACATCTCAACAACCAGAGAACAAATTTTTTCACCATGGGTATTTGACACCTTCTTTTATCTGTCACTCTTTATTTGCCTGAGTGGATTTCCTTATTACAGTTCTTTTTGGTGTTGTAATTTTGTTTCATATACTATAATGTCACATTTTGTCCACCTGAAATGTTTTTTTTTAAAATACTTGTGGTCTACATGATTAACAACTAAACAACAAGGAGTTTGTAACCTCATGCTTTTTTTTTGGCCTAGGAAATAATCAAAGCTTGCTGTATCCTTCAACATGTTAAGTTGCTCTACTAATATTATTATGCGTGAATTCCCTATTTCTTATTTTATTCTGTAAATGTAATTTTGTATGTACAGTATGATTTAGATGTATACATTTGTGTGTGCTGTGTGCTCATGTTCATATTTAAGGATTCAATTGCCACCAAAGCGGGTAGAAATAAACTTTTCAAAGTGACACTGTGACACTAACCAAGGATAAGATGCATTTGAATTAATGGAAGATTTATGTTGGAAGTGCAGTTATGTTGGACTTGCAGTACAGTGATTTGGCTACTTCCTGGGAGAGGTGTGCATTTCAGAAACCACAACTTGTGAAAACTTGTGAAGTCCGATTTCTACACATCACTCAGTGAGGAAGTACTGGAGCAAGGAGTGTCAAGCCAGTTACGTTAGTTTAAACGGACAGCAGACGGTGACAGATAATGGAGGTTGGAGAAAGCTGATTGGCAGGGCACAAGAGTATTTAAGAAAAAACTCATGGACCTATCCTTCATTTTAGACTGGATGATCTTACTTCTAATTTTCTGAGCAACAGCAAGTAAGTAAACTGTCTGAGCGCATGGGCATCAACACAAAATGTATAGTGCTTTTTTTGGTATGGTAAGATGTAGCCTCCTGAGGTATGGAGATTTTGTACTGCTGAATGAATGAGCTGTGTTAAAGTTGTTGACTAGATTAGATATTAATGTTCAAACCAACAGAACTGACGAATATTAAAAGTATGTGTTAATACTGTTACTTTATTTGATGCAACATTTGGGAGATAAGAATTCAGATTACACAAATAAAACACATCTAAAGAGATAAAACGCTCTCAGGTGGAAAACTAAGGAGGAAAAAAATGAGCATCAAACCGAAGGGTCCACCACCTTTTCAGCTGGAGTTTACTTTGAGAAGCAGGGTGTATTTTCTATACTTGTGTTGAACATGTTTATTTTACCTTGTACAACAAGGTTCATGGACATTTAATTGATTTTGTTAAAGAAAAAAATAACGGCAGGAAGGACCCTGGAAAGGTTTACAGGAGCGGACTGAATGCAGGGGAGGAAACTTGAGGCATCCTCTGTCTGAAAGTAGTCTCTTATGAAATGTGGCCCTTTGCTGTTTCTATAACCAGTGCGGTTAACCCGTGTTAATAATATGAGCTCTGTGTTACTTTAGCAAGGATGCTTGCTTCTTTGTGTCAGTTTGTCATTCCTATAGGGATCTATATGCTATGCATTTAAGCATGACTCTGCCAAACCAGTTTTCAGCAGTGTTACCCCTCCTCCAGATCACCTTCAGGAGCTGTGCAGATGTCTCCCCAGCCTCTACAGTTTGGTTACACCTCACTGTGCCTCTCATGTCTATCTGCTCCTCGTCGTCAATTTTAACTAGATGGAACACACATTTTATTTCTATTTATTATTCTACTGTGATGGGGGTTTTTTATGTTTTCATTTGCACTGTGGCCACTGATTCTGTTCATTCTGGTGTGCATGCAAATGCACAGTGATAATGACAATAAAAAGCTTGAAGCTTGAACCTTTTTATCCCCTGGACTCCCTGACTCCTTCCTTTGCCACCTTTAGCTCTCCTGATCTTCTACCAAAGAGTTTTTGCAGGTACTTGGACTGGGTTTCGGGGAAACTTCCCTTTTCTCTTTTCTTGTCATCTTCTGTCTCCCCCCTGCTGGCACAATGCGCTGCACGAGGTCTTCATGTAGCCTATTCCCTCTCCCTTGTGATGAACAACACTGGAATGTGAGCAATGGTCATCTGGGATCCAAATTTTAGCCGATCTTGCAGTGTTCTTGAGATACTTCCGTGAAGTTACATTATGGCAGTTATCAATCATATGTGCAATATTTTTCAGAGTCAAAATGAATATAAAAATAACATGTTTGTTTACAAGAAAACTATAACACAGAGTTCAAAGGGTATATTCAGCATTTGTCTTAATATATATATATATATATATATATATATATATATATATAAAGGGGTAGTTGTATATATATATATATATATATATATATTTTTTTTTTTTTTTTTTTTTTTTTCCGAGGGTGATTTGAAGGAAACACATCAGAATTTCATAGGAGACAAAGTGCATCATTTGCCTCATCAGATATTCATTTGACTTTTGTTCCCTTTCTCTGCAGAAGCTGGGAGTCATGGGGTCATCGCAGATATCATTTGACACTGTAAAAGATGTGATTGCAGCTGTTCGCAGTGTGACCACAGTTCATGATAGAATGGCTTTCTATGACAACTGGGCAGAGAGCTACGATCAGGTGATTCCTATGAAACCAGCTTTTGTTGTGTGCATCTCAGTCATGAGAAAACTTTGATTAACCCCTGTGCTCTCAATCGCTGCTTTGAACAGGATGTGGTTTTGATGGACTACAAATCAGCAACGGAAGCAGTAAAACTCATTTCCCCCCATTTCAGTGGTGACCATGAAGCAGTGGTGCTGGATGTGGCTTGTGGTACAGGACTGGTGGCACTGCAGGTAAAATGAAGGCAGCAGAGCTGACAGGACAAGTTTAGGTTTTTCTAGAGCTAATCTTATCTTATCTTACCAGCTGGTCAGGTACAAGCTCAACGTCTCATTGTCTTACATGAAGCCAAATCTTTGTCACTTTGACCTCATTGACCCCCAGCAAACCAAATGTTTGTCTTTTCCAGCTGAAACGGAATGGTTTTAAACATTTTGTGGGCATTGATGGAAGCAAGGCTATGTTGGAGCAGGCCCGAAAGAAAGAGCTGTACCAAGACCTCAAACAATGCATTTTGGGAGAAGAGCCACTACCTGTTGAAAAAGGTTGTGAAGGATTTCAAAAGCCTACAGTGCATGTTTTTCCACTTTAAATATTTACAGCAAATGAATTCATGGAAGTTGCTTCATCCACAGTCAGTTAGCAACTAATCAGCACCCATCTGCAACTCTACATTTAAACTCTCAAACTTACTGCTCAGTCTTGCTTTTGACAGCAGCAAACAGTTGTTTTCAGAGAATAAGCGAGATTCAGATATAGTATATTCAAGAATGATCACATTTCTAGCAGTAAACCAAAACAAACCTAAGGTAAAATCACCATCACAACAACTGACAAAAATGAATGGGATGAGTACATTTGTACTGGTAAAATGTAATGATAAAAATGTAATAATATGTCAGGACTGAGGCAGCTTGTTGGGGAGTTTCTCACCATCCTAAAAGACAGTTAGAAGAATACATCAATAAATAAATGAATAAAATGCAGCTTTAATAAGAAAGAAAGCGGTGATTCATTTCAATAGGTATATTTTTGTCGTAAGACTTTTCTCCCACTTCTCATCACCCCTTCACTTCCTCCTGCAGGAACATTCCATGTGGTTGTGATCATAGGAGCACTGAGTGTGGATCATGTTCCTGTGTGTGTGCTCAGAGAGCTGTGCAGTGCCTGCAAACCAGGTATCATTTAGTTTTATTGCGTGAAAAGTATTTCTCAATTGTCATGTATCAGAGTGGTCAAGGTTTTTGACTGTTCACTGTTTGGCTGTTCACTCACATCTCTGTCACTTGTTCCCACCAGGTGGTTATGTTTGTATGGCATCCAGACATGGCCATGACAACATGGAATTCATAGCTTCCCTGGAGCGTGAGTCAAAGCAAATGGAAGAAGAGGGGCTTTGGAGCTGTGTGGTTGCCAAGGTGGTGGAAGATTGGGCAAGAAATGTGTCAGAGCCAGAGGGCTGCTACGTACCTGGTTCTATTTACCTCTACAAGAGGCTGTAGCACCACAGAGATGTAACAATGTACGACAATAAAATGCACAAGGTGATACAGAATAAATCAACTCGCTCAACCTAAAATGTTAGGCACCAGGATGCTTCTGTGGTTGATGGTGATGACTCACTCAACTCACTATTGTGAAAATGATGCTTCCTTGCTTGTGAAGTCCAAAAGGAACATACATAATGGTGTGTATTAATGCGGTGTGCAATATACACTACACACAATTTACTCTGTACAACACAATTTACTGGTTGAATATGAAAATGTATGTACTGCTTCCATCAAATAAAATGCATTTTGCATTTAAATGTACAGTTTGATGATTTTTTTCTGGGCTTTTTGCCTTTGATTGATAGGATAGTTGAGAGAGACAGGAAATGAGTAGGCCACCAGGTTCAATTCACTGGTGGCTGCAGCAAGGACTGTAGCCGTAGCCTCTGCATACGGGGCACCTGCTCTACCCACTGAGCTATATGGCGTCCTTTAATGGTTCATTTTTCTCTGATATAACTGAACAGTAACTGAAGTAGTTAAGTTAAGACTTTTCCCATTTTGTGTAACTTTGTGTTTTTTCTAATAAATCTCTCTGTCTCTCTCTCTCTCTTTTTTTTTTAAGTTCCTTAAAGCTGGGGTAGGCAGGATTTGTTTTGAAAACAAACTACAGCTCCTAGTATCTTTGATCAATCAAATCTATTCTGGTCTGGGGGTTCCTGATTGGTTGACAGGCTGGCCCTACTCTGTCCTAACAAATCGGGATAACAGAGGGCCAGCCCCTCAACCAAAAAGGTTTCTAGAAACTCCTGAAGTCAGCACAACAAACCACTCCACTTAATTTGAGTCCTGTATCAAAGAAAGGCCTCATCTGGCCAGGGCGGAGTTTGCATAAGAGAAAGTTTACGCTGTTATTTTTAAATAAAAATTGTGTTGGATATAAGAGGGAAAGGGGACGAAACCTCACTAAACAGACATGACAGGTGGTGCTTTCTGGGGAACAAATAAAAAGAGAAACATAGAAACCAACATCTCAGTCTGGTGCAGGACAGGCTCAGGTTTATGTTTATTCTCTGTTTGTGTGAACCCTCTTTGCACCAAAGCTCTGCTCAGGCTGAGGACTTTGAAGAAGTTATCCTGATACTTTATTGGCATTTTTTCCTGTCTTATCAAGCTCATTTGAAGACTGGTCCTTGATCAAAACTGGCCCTGTTTGGACCTTGATTTTTCCTCCAACATTATTTAGTTGGTGGCAGTGTAACCTCATGGATGCAAGCTGCCATTAAAATCCATAAAAGACGATGGCTGGGCAAACACATAGCAAGAAAGTAGTAATGCATATTGGTGACACAAAGAGCTTATTTGAGAATCCAGATATTCTGGTTCTCAAGGAGAAGAAAACAGTGAATCTCTTGCTCAAACAGTTGCAGAGAAATTACACTCTAAACATTTACAACATTAAATGTGGACTCTATACGCCTCCACTAGCCCAAACTGAGCAGCTTCTGCCGTCCTCCTCAAAAACTTCAACAGACCCTGTGCAGTGCAATGGACTGGTTCGTGTTGTAACTTTTTTTCCTCCCCTATTAGTTATGTGTATAACCGCTCCTTCCTTTTGGCTTTGCACACTTGTGCAATGTATAATTTCATGGGATTAACAGTGTGTTCAGACTTGACCCCTTGTTCAGACTTGACTAAATATTAAAAGATCCAGCCTTAGCACAGCAGTCGTATTGATGTTGACAGGTAAATTTCTACAGTGGAAAAAGTAAAACCCTTTTCCAGCAATTTTTTAAGAATTGTCAAAGTATCAGATTAAAATGGGCTCAAGCCCACAGATCCTTGATTTTTGGATGTGAATGGTAAATTTGCCCATGATTCTGATACACAGAGAGGCAACCATGGCATTCAGCAGTGTCATCATCTATGAACCAAGCCTCCACTGCTTCAAGGAGAGATCAGAATCATAGGTAGAGGGGAGATACAATACTGCCTAATACAGTGCATCCAGACAACACTTTTGGCTATTTATGCATATTTTGTCTACAAAACAATTTACCCTGGCTCTGATTCCTGTTGGCATGGAAGCATAAAAAGTAACCTATAAGAAAGAGTCATTCCTCAGTGTTTATTTACTACAAGTATTTAATTTCACTTCAAAAAAAAAAAAAAAAAAAAAAGTAATTTGCGCCAGCGTGTCCAAACATTTGTGTACAACTGTAGTTAAATCAAAAAACAATCTTTATTGTTTAGATTATTGTTGGTATTGTTGCCCTTTGGACCATAGGTCATAGCTGTAGTCGTAGTCCTTGTTTACAGGTGCCTCATAGCGCCATATTCGTTGTGTCACAGTTTATACAAGACAACAGGAAGGAGGACCCAGAGGCAGAGATATGGATAGTTTGGTGGTTAATGGAAGAGATGGTGACAAGCAAGGCTTACAGGCAGGCACCGGACTGGGGAACTGCTAACAGGAACTTTAATATGTACTAATGCTGTGTGGTTTTAGCCAACATGTTGGCAAGCAGTTCTGATGGCCCCTTCAGCTATAGCATAAGCCATAGTGACAGCATAAGCCATAGTGACACAGTGGCAGAGTGAGGCAGCATCTTGCAGATGTAGTGACTGCAGCAGCAATTGTGTGTGTATCAGAGTCCATGGACCAGGATCGAGGAGCCACTCTGTAGTATGGCCACTGTACATAAAAGAATTCCCCTTTAGGACAATGAAAAGATGAAGTGAGATTAAATGAAATGAACACATTTCTAAAACCAGTTATGGAACACAGCACAGCACGCTGGCCAAAGCCAAGTATGTCACGGTCTGTGTCTTTTGTTCCCTTTTTGAGTTCCTGTTTTATTTTGAAGTTCACTGTCCTGTCTTCCTGTGTGCTCCTACTGTGATTACCCCCATGTGTTTCTCCCATCCTGATTGCACCACCTGTGTCTTCCCCTGTGTATTTAATCTCAGTGTCTCCTTTGTCTTTGTTGGATTATCTGTGTTGCTACCTGTGGTCCTGCGTGCTATTCCCCATTGTCCCTGCATGCTGTTTCCTGTGTTTCTTCTTTGCCTTGTGGCCTGAGTTCTTGAGTTTCCCGGTGAGTTTAATAAATCATTTTTGGTGCACTATACCGGTTTCCTGGTCTGCATTTGGGTCCCGTTTTCCCCTCACCCTGACAAAGTACAGCCAAAGCAGCAGCCTGGTGCAAGCTCACCCACCCCAGCCACCTCCTGCCAGCTGGCTGCTGTTTATAAATATAGTTCATTCATCCAAAAAGATGGTTGCCTCTCAGCATAAACCATACAGTGATTACAATGTCATCACAATGTAAGTGGAATATAAGTAAAACTGTTAATACAGTTTAGCATCTAACCAGATGGCACAAACAATAGCAAAGATGCATATCATACAAGTGTAAACAAATGCACATCACAGAATGAACCAGAATGACCACATGGCTGCCCTGCATTACAAAACTTAACCTCCTGATTTAAGGGCTTTTTTTACTGCGTAAACTGCCTCAGTGACCATGATGGATCCCCTCAGATGAGATTATGATTACACACAAAAAAGGATTTTCTAAGAACTAAAGAAGAGCGAGGGAGATAAGTGGGTGGGGGTGGGGGTTTCTCTCTCAGGGACTCATCACAGCGTGATGTCCAGCAGCCATGGGAATATCAGATTTGGGAGAATGAGTATCATTCAGAGAGTTCATTTAGCTTGAAGATGGGTTTGCTACCTCTTTAACTCTGGAAAGCCTGTGACGGTTTCTCCCATCTGTTTTAGCTGTGAGCTGTCCCATGGCATTTGGCACACAGATTAGAGTAATAGGGGAGAAGGAGCAGGGGTACGTTCAGAGACTGCGAATTGCATTCCAGAAGAGAGGATGGGCCACAAAGACATAAAGGAGTGAAATCACGTCCTACACAGAGAGAAAGAGAGAATAGGTCTTTGACAGCGGTTTTGCTGTGGAGGCATTTAAAGGAGTGAAATAATTGGATGCTGGAGGCCTCGTCTCAGCAAAAGCAAGAATGCAAACTCCGTTCTTCCCATGAGTGTGAGGCATGTGGAGGAGGTAAAGTCGGGTGACAGGGGTTGTCATCCAGTAAAATCACAACCAAGGGCTTTTAATAGCTTTTCTTTCACTTCTACACCATACGTTCAATGTAAATAAAATTAGGGTATTTTTTTCTGCAGAATTGCATCCTGGAAAGAGGCCAAATCATACACAGGTATCAAGGGATCTCCACGCTGTATTGCTTCTTCAGAGATATTGATCCTTTCATGGCTATTCTGCTCCACTGCAGATGAAAGCAGGCTGCTTCCCGGCCTGGTATCACACTGGTGAACTTGGCAAGGAATGAATGACTGCCTGAGAAAGAAATGAAGGCACTGCTGAATGTAATCCTATGACCTACTCTTGCAGCAACTGGGCTTTAGTTTGAAGAACAATTGGACAAGGACTGGACAGGCTTATCCTCATTCATGCTCATTCAGTTTATGGTAATTGACTGGAGCTGAGTTAAGGTTACTGAAACATTCAAATATGTCAGGGTTAATTGATGAAGACAATCTTCCACCATGGTGACATTTGAACAGTTTTTTTTTTTTTTTTTAGTTTTACTCATTTCACTTTTGCTTTCTGCATCTTTATTGGTAAGATAAGATATCTCCCAGCTCCCAGCTCCAACTCCATCCAACTGCTGATCTCATTCTCAGGAAGCAAATGAGGAGAATATTTCCAAATTGTAGAATATTTCCTGAAATCCCTTTGCTCGCCATTCATTCATGATATAAGGAGGAGGAATCTCTTCATTAATATTCTATCTATAATTTTTGTTTGTTTTGTTCCAGATGAGACATAAAAGGCCTGCACTATATTTCAATCGAGGAATCGACACAAGCTGTTTGGGGTCCAGTGCTGAGAATGTTCTTTAAATTCATATTTTGCCTTTACATTCATCCACATTACCTCAAAATTTTTAACATGTAAACTAGTTCTGGTTTGACAGATGTTTAATGTAGGATACTAAGAGCTGCAGTCCATGGCTGACTATAGGGATGACAAGAAGACAACATCACAATTTATGTGATCAGATGTTCAATTATGTTGGTGTGTACATTACCAAAGAGGCTATAATATAAGCCTTAGCAAACATGATCTTCAACGTTCATTTCACAGCAGGCCTATAGAAGAATAGGCATGTGACTGACTAAGCATTTGTTTTGGCCCAGGATGCAACAGGTCTAGTGGGACCTCTAGTGGCGGTGACGATCGCTTACAGAATATTTCCTTTACAGTTACACAAACAGTCACTCCTCTCTGCTGCAGAGTGGAGTCACTGTGATGTTATGTTGTTCTTTCTCAGTTGCTGACTGGTGCTAGTCAATGAACTGAACATATCTGCATATATGTGCACAACCATACAGTCCTATTTTACAGTTTTAAAGATAATGCACATTTGTTCACAAAGCTGTACATAGGTCACGGCAGCTCTGAACACACACACAGCAGAACCTAGGAATATAATTGCTAGTTTGCATGTGCTCATACTGTATGTGTATACATGTGTTTGTGTGTGCACTATCTGTCTGTACCTCACAAGGTCAGTGCCATATATCAGTCATCCAGACCGACTGAATTTCTGTATTCTTTCGAAATCTGGCAACAGTTGACTGCATGGAAGAAATGACAGCTACAGACTGAGTTTATTTCAGTGTAATCTATATATGTGTGAGTGTGTTGTATTCATATGCTTCTGTTGTTGTCGAGGCAAACCTATTTATGGGTATCTCTTTTGTTATAACCACTATGCTGCCTCAGAAGGGACTAACCAGGCAGGATGAGAGCCTCATCTTTTTTTTTTTTTTTGTTTATCCTTACTGTTTGACTTGCCGCAGTGAGAATAACAGGGGGAAGAGATGTTTTTATTTTGGTTCAAACAGGCTTTTTGGTGCAGCTCACAGACAGAGTGGCTTCTTCAGCTGAGAAACTTTGTCAATGAGATGCAAATCCATGCAGCATTCAGGAGGGGAAAAAAGCCACAGAGCTGGGTCGCTGCACGTGCACACACATGCTCACACAGACACAGAAACAGACACACACACACACACACACACACACACACACACACACACACACACATTAAATTTAACTTCAGACATGCATGCATTTGCTGGGACACTGCATGGTAAAAATGCCTTTCTTCATGATCAGTCACTTCAAGATTCTCACACTGTCAGTGTCAGCAGCAGCAGCAGCACCACCACCACCACGGAGCTGTCTGGGCTAACCTGTGCAAAAATTAAATTAAGCCAATTATCTTCATACAATCCAATCATTCTGCAATACTGATATCCTATGTGGGGCTTTATTCAATCAGGGAAGACTTGTCTTCCAGAACATGATATATCCATTTCAGTGTCGAAATATATCATAACCAAAAGTTTGTGGTTGAGTCAGAGGGGCTGAAGTGATTCAATCTGTGATAGTTACTATCACATTGAATGATGAATGTCATATGTATGGTCTATCTTATGCTCATGTGGGGGAATCCAGATGAGTGTCTCAGTCACAGCTGCAGTTATACGTTGAAATTCTCTCAACCTGAAGTTTGAGAGATGTCACATGGTTGATGTACATCACAATTTATTAGTATGTTTTAATTACACTTTGCATTTTATAAACTTCTCCATCCCCCTTTTAATATGGGAACTGAAACTGTGCATTAAAAGGTGAATGATTTTATGACCGACCACACAGGATCCACTGAGCTCAGCTGTCAGGTTTCCTGTCATATTTACATAGTCATCATTCTGATCCCAGCATTACATCACCATTTTCCCATTAAAGCTACCTTCGCACTCTTGTTATATTAACAAGTCATCTTACACAGGTTTGGGATGGGAAGAGTCACAGTCATGTGAGACCAGCCATATGGTGACCGTCGCCTCTCAGTGATTGGACTTGAGGTCACACTGCGTTTTGCTTTGCTCCGCAGATCTGGTGAGGGTGATGGCTCAGTCAAATAAGATATTGATCTGACTTGTGTGTGTGTGTGTGTGTGTGTGTGTGTGTTGATGTTTCAATGAGAGCGTGTGTGTGTATGTGAACTGAAGTGTGTCTGCTCTTGCTCCTCTAGTCTACCTATAACTGATTTATCTGACAGATTTATAGTATCAGTGAACTGCAGGTCATTGTTTGATAGCAGGCTCCTTGGGGCATGTTGGTGATTAGCCCGTGGCTTGTTGAATATTTGATTTCTTCTCCTCTTTATGTGCATGTGCATGTGTGTGTGTGTGTGTGTGTCCTGCATTCAGCAAACATTAGTAGATCAATTCTCATTTGTATGTGCAGGCCCTGAATGTGAAGGTTGAGTCCTCCTTTTATCTGTTATGCAGCTCACCAACATGAGGTGACACTGTTGATTTGGCGATGGATCAATAGGACAGGATACTGTCGCACCAGGAGATAATGAGGCATCTCTGTCACTCCCAGCATCATGTTGTCATCTTGAAAGCACATCCTGTTAGCATGCACTGAAAATTTGTACAAGAATTTGTTTTAATGTTAATCCCATTCTCTCCTCTGTAAGTTGGATGTATAAGTTCAATAAAGTTTACTTGAGCGAACAGTTTCATTGAAGGTGTTAATGTCCTCTTTCTGTTACCTGATATATAACTCATTTTTATCCATGTGATTTACTTTCAGTTTAACTGTGCACACTATTTCTCCGTACAATCTCAGCAGTAAAATTCAGGCATAAACATTTATTGCAGTGTTTCCCCAGGTGCAATGGTTAGGGATATTTTGTTTATGACCATTCAGACATGATCACCCAGCTTCTTTATTTCTTTACTGACACTGCAATAGGCTCTGATTTAAGTTTTTGAAAGAAGTATTAATGGTCTGTGACGCAATAGATTGCGCTTGAAGTGTTTCATCTTCCTAGAGTGGTGTTTCACGTTAAGAATTAACGAAGAATAAACACTCTTTTTCTCATAATCCGTCTGGGTTTTGCACAGTGGCAGCACCAGATTAAATATTAAATGGAAAAGAGAAGCTGAAGTGAGAGAAGTGAGGTGGGAGAGATGGGTGTGACGAGTTAGACGGATGAATGAAGGAAAGTGAATGAAGAATGAGTGGATGGCAGTACAGACGTCAGTGAGACAGGACGTGTTAATGACTTATACGTTGGCCTTGTCAGGTGGTTAGAGGTGTGGCTGTGGAATTGTCCTACTTAATTATTAAAAGTACTGCACTGATCTAGCATTGCAGAGTTTTTTTGTTTGTTTGTTATTTTAAAGAAACAGAAGTATTACATACTTACTTCTTCCTTGTCAAAACCTGAGGCCTACATTACCCACAATGCAAGCTAGCACTGAGCTGCCTCAAGCAAGGGCTTAACAATATGCAAAAGACATCATATTGTGATTACATGGACATATTTGTTTGTTTTTCAAATCTAAAACTGATCATGTGATCTTTGTTGGGTCTATACAAACATATCCCTTTTATTTAAACCTTGAGAATATAATTTGTTTGCCAGTGTGCTTATGTAACAACACAACACTTATGGTGCTGACAATATACAGCAGTGTTATGACACATTTGACCTTCATCAAACACATTACAGTTATTGGATATTGCACTTGGTCATATTGCCATTTCACTTACATTGCAATTAATTTCCCAGCTTTATTTTTATAATACTGGAGACAAAAAAATGCTTGATACAATGAGTATGTTAAAAAAAAAAAATACTCAAGTGTGGAAACTGAACTAATCCTTATTTTATGTTACAGAGGCAGAGGATTTTGTGTGTTATGTGGAAGGGGTAGCTGGTAACTGTGCAGTCCTCCTCAGCTCTCCAGAGCATTCAATTGTTTTCACACTCATTGTCTTGGTTTAAAGGTACTTGATCCGTCCCTGCTCTCATCAGCTTTGTTTCCAGCAGCACAGTGCAGCTTCAGTGCAGTTTACCTCAGCAGGCAGACAAAGGTAGTGACTGGCTGGAGAACATGATGGAGCATTTACCCATTAAAGGTTGGTGGAAACCAACCAAGAAAAGGACTTTAACTTCCCATGTGGCGAGAAATATGAGTGAAAAGCAATGTTGTGGCATTTTTGTATATAACATCCACGATGGGCAAAAATATTCATCATTGCTGCTTTAATGAAAGTCTAACTTACAGAAAATTAGGTCCACAAACTGTTAGCCTGTTAGCTCTGCCTCTGTAACCTGAGTGTTACAATTTCAGCTGCTCAGTTTTTTAAAAAATGATGATTTAACATGAGCGAAGACGATTTGAAGGAGATGACTCAGCAGAGGACGCACAGCAGAGTGATAGACGTTTGTACAGAATAACAGGCTGCAGCTCTCAGTTGTTGTGAGGGGCTGATCATCTTTTTTTTTTTTTTCAAACCATAAAATGTTGATGTGTGCTGGTGATGTTAGAAGAAACCATGTGATACAGACTTGCCTGAATTTTTAAGAAGAGAAGTGCTGAAAGTGTTGATCTACATGTGGCACTTTTCAAAAATGTTCAAATATGAGCTGAGATTGTCAAAATAAAGTCCAGGTTGTGTGTGTGTGAGTGTGTGTGTGTGTGTGTGTGTGTGCTTTGGCTCAACCTCCTAAGTCCTCGGGCTGTTCATCTTATCGTTTGGGTTTTGGCAGCTTCTCCCTGTTTGTCTCTGTATATTTAGATATTGAAATGTGTGTGGTGTTCTTGTATCTGAATGTGCTGGAAGACTAACTATGATATTATGGTCTTTTTTCCCCCCTTCTCTCACTCTGTCTGTCTCTAACACACACACACACACACACACAAGCAGTTTCCCATGCTTCTCAGTTATGACCTACTTCCTCCCTGATCATGTGACCACCAGCCAGCTACTGAGATTAGGTGGGAGAACCACAGGTCCAGGAGTGCCCTCCAGCATCAGTCCCAGGATGCACAGGGGCACCTCGCTGTATTCCTTGCCCCCAGGAGAGTCCTCCAGTCAGTAATTAGCGAACACCGCCTCTGGCGTGCGCATGCATGCCTGTGTGTGTGTGTGTGTGTGTGTGTGTGTGTGTGTCTGTGTGTGTGTGTGTTTGAGTTTGTAGGTTTTAGTTTGTATGTGTAAGAGACAATATTCTTCAACATGCTGTACAATGCTTTCAGTCTAAACCTCCAGTTGCTGCTTATTTGTCTGCTAAATACTTTGAATCTGCTGACAAGATGACAACTCACTCTGTCTAGTCACATTAGATCCCACTTTCAGATCAAACTCTGTCCTTTCTTTTTACTGCATTTTGCAGATGCTCGCCTGAGCCTCTAATTTAAGAAGAGCCTAGTGTCCTGGTAAAGTGCTTTTTGACAGGACTCATGACATGATGTTAGTGGCTTTGTGCAGGTCCTGAATCAGTGACCTTTGAATCATACAGTGATTGCCTCTGGTCCCCTGCCTCCTTGCTGCAAATGCAACACTTCTTGTTGACTCAGCTGAGGAAGCAATATCTTTACCTGAACAATCACTGTTTACCCTGTTACATTATTGAGGGGCAATTTACAAGCAAAAGTGTCCATATCCCAGTTTAACACGCTTAGAGCTAGAAACCTGATACTGATAACTTCCACTAATTGTTAACCTTTGATGGCTGCAAATGGCACCTCCTAAAGTCCCCTCAGTGAAGTCATTGGCAGATTCTAAGCAGCTGTCACAGCCTAAAGGGTATGCAAGGGTCTTATTTATAGACTTCAGCACAGCCTTTAACTCTGTGAAGCTATCTATTCTACTGGAGAGGTTGGCAGAACTCGATATCTCAGGGACCCTAATCCTATGGATAAGGGACCTTCTCTCATGCTGCCCTCAAAAGGTGCAGGTAAATGGCACCCTGTCTGACATGCTCACCCTAAGTACAGGATGCCCACAAGTAGGGTTGGGTATCGAGTATCGAGTATCGATTGGAACCGGGACTAGCTTTCCGATTCTCCCGGAATCATTCAAATTTTTAGATTTCGATTCCTAGTTTCGATACCCAGTCCACCGACCAGAAGAAGAAGCCGCCGAACACCAACGAAGAAGAAGCCGCCAGGAAGTGTTTGAAAACCGCGCGAATATGGAGAATGTACGTCGGCGGTCAAAAGTATGGCTACACTTTTCCAAAAAAAGTGAATTCTCCGCAAAATGCAACAGCTGTCACAAGATGATTTCGTGTATCGGAGGGTGCACGACAAACATGCGAAAGCATGTCCGACTTCACGGCATAGAAATAAATGAGTGCCCCGTCTTCGACGCGCTGCGCCGGCCTTCCTCCTCTGCCTCGTCGTCCTCAACTGCGTCTTCCTGTATTTATAATTTAAAATATTTATATTCAAGTTCATAGATTTGATATTTATATTCTAGTTCTAGTTCTAATTCATAGTAAAGTTCCTACAAAGTATAAAGTTCATAGAATTAAAATTCATGGAGAAGTTCAGACTATTTCATCCAGAAAGACCGCTGGTTAGCAGCTCATTTAAAACATGTAAACTTTTTTGACCCCTACCTCTTTAAAAGAATCGGAATGGAGAATCGTTAGGAATCGGAATCGAAACAAGGAATCGGATTCGGGATCGGGATCGGAATCGTTCAAATTCAAACGATACCCAACCCTACCCACAAGGCAGCGTTCTCTCCCCTGTGCTCTTCTCTCTCTTCACAAATGAATTCGGTATTAATGAATGTAATATGAAACTGATTAAATATGCTGACAACATGGCCCTAGTTGGCCTTCCACAGACTGCACACCCCTCTGATGACACCTGTTTTCTAACCCATGCTAAGGCCCTAGAAGAATGGTGTTCAGAGAGCAAACTTGAAATCAGTGTGACAAAAACAAAAGAGGTGATATTCTGCTTAAACCAAGAGCTCTCCACAGTGCCGCTACTACTTGATGGCCAAACTGTGGAAACTGTTGAAACCTTCAAATACCTGGGAACAGTGCTCGATGGCCAACTGAAATCCACTGGACACACAGACTATGTATTCAAAAGATGCTCACAGAGACTCAACCTGCTGAGGAGGCTGAGCAGCCTGGGGGTCAGCCAGAGGATTTTAGAGCTGGTGTACACTACACATGTAGAAAGCATGCTCACCTTTCATCTCTCTATCTCGTTTAGTTACCTAAGTTGTAAATGCAAAACCAAACTAAACAAAATTGTGTCGAGGGCCAGCAAAATAGTGGGATGACCCCAAAAGCCACTAACAGAGATTTACATAGAGAGGACAAAGAGGAAGGCCAGGAAAATCACAGCGGATAGCTCCCACCCCCTCACCAACCAATTCGAGCTGCTGAATCCGGGAGACATTATAGAGTCCCACTGGCTAAGGGAACTTTCAAAAAATCCTTCATTGTGAACACTACCCGCCTCCTCAATTCAACCTAAATGATGCACCAGCATTGAACTGCTCACAACTACGCAGTTTTTTTTTTTTTTTGCTCCTTATTTATTTATCTGTTTTTGTGTCAAACTGTGTTTAAACTGCATTCGTAACTTTTTAACTGTGTTTTTAATGAAAGTTGTATCTCTCTCACTGAAAATTGCCAAAGGCAATTTTCCACCATAGTGAACAATAAAGATTTATTGTATTGTATTGTATTGGCGTAACCAATACCTTATCTCTGTGTTGCCTGTCATTGCCAGAGTAGGATCAAAAAGTGCACTGCTCAGTCATACAGCCAGCTTGCTGTGTGGGGCTCATGAAAGATCAAAATTTTAACAGAGCTTTTAGCAGTGCACCACTGCATCTTATATGACCAATTTAACAAAATAAAATGTCTTCAATCTTTGATGCATGTACGCTGCATTTCAACAAGTCACACAGCTGCCAAGTCTTTACAGATTTAATGTTGTCAGTTACTTGTGTACAGTTGGGAAGCTGCTGGATGTGGGTGTGAATGTGAACAGGTAATCACTAGAAAGGAAGATACATAAAGTTAAATCAAATGAAAAACAAACAAACAAAAAAAACACGCTGTTCACAAGAGGACTGAAATCACTGCTATTGCCTTGAGAAGCAAGTTTACAGGAAGATGTTTACCCCAGTGCTGCTCTTATTCTGCTCTGTGGTTTGCTGTCATATTAATGGAGAGCACTTCTCCATATTAAGTATGCCCTTGATCCCCCGTCCTTCTTCTGATGTGCTCCTGAATCACATTACACACATACACACACACACACACGCTGAAAATATGCACAAACAATACCACACGCAGAGACGCATTAACCCAGCCTTGTTTCATATTTTCCAGAGTCCACCTCCTTGACTCAAACTCCATCTTGTCTGCTTATCTTTTCCCCAGCTCGCACCCAGTTATATCGCTGGCACACGTTCTTCACTTTATGATGAAGCTAATAAGCAGACAAAGACGGAGGAAATGAAAAAAAAATGGTTTAGACACAATCCTCATTATTTCCATTCACAGCACCAGCGACATTGTAATTGCAGAAAAACCACGCAGCCTCTCCTTCCTCACCAGCTCCATTTAGGTCTGAACCCTTGAAAAGAACAAGTGATTGATGTCTCCCTCGTTCTCTCATTATTTCATTCATCCAAGCTGTCTTTCATGTTCTCTGTACATCTGTCCCACATAAAAAGAGCAAGTGAATACTGAAGAAAAAAGGTAACGCTCAGCAAGAAGGTGAGGCTCCTGGTAAGTCTACTGAGTGACACAGACTAACCCTTAATTGTTTTCTATAAATCTTTCTTCACGCATATCTTTGATCCTCTTGCTGCAGAATCAATACTGAGGGAACATGTGAGTGTGTACTCACTGCCACGTGTGCACGTTCACAAACAAGGACAGACGCTCTGGAATCAATTGGGATGTTCAGGCTTCTCTGTGTTTCTCAGTGTTTTGTTTGACTGTGCGAGAGACTGAATGAAAGAAAGAATCATTGCCCAACAGATGGACGTCAGCTGAGGCGTGTGCTTCTGTGTTTGATCTGTGTGTGCGTGTGTGTATATGTGTGTGTGTGGCAAGTCCATTGATGACGTGATGTGGACATGACATCCCACCTTGCTCTTACCGGTCCTCTCTCTATGGTACGGTTGGTGGTCTTTTTATAGAAGCTGCTACACATGTGATAGACAGACATCCTGGTCTCTGATTGGCTGTAACACATCAAGGTGAGCTTGTCCCTGAACGCCTGGCCCACCTTGTTGAACACCTACCGCACCTGTCACTGTCCGCAGCAGTGGGACGTCGAGCATGAACTCTTTCCTCTTTCTGCTTTCATGTGCTGATGTTTGACATCTGGCTTCCAAACAGCATTAAACCTCTGTGCTATTTCGCACAACACTCAACACACAAGTAATGCACAAGATAATTTACTTACCTGTAATTATATAACTGTTTTTTCCACTGTGTTGCAAAAGTTGACTTCATGTGCACTTGACTGCATCTAAGAGCAGACTCAGTGAACATCTGCGCATGTGCAGGGGATGGTGCATGTATGTTTGTGTATTTCTCACAAGCTGCAGACAGATGGTGACATGCAGGAGGTGACAAAGTTCAATGTCAACCCCAGACACGCACATCGTGGACATGTTTACTGGATTTCACCATGAGCACAACAACGTGAGCAGCTGTCATGGTCAGACTCGGTGCTCAGATGTTATTGTGGCAGAGATGAGACACTGGTGACCGAGGGGTGTGTTTGGTTGTGGAGAGGCCAATAAAAGTGATGATATGAAGGTATTATTGACAAATAGAGTGGCCAGTTTATTATGGGGCATTAAAGCAGCAACAGATGGAGACCTTTGCCCATTGATCTAGTTCAAACAAGGGCAAATATCATGATCCAACTTTGGTGCTATTATGCCCCTCTAAACTGTGTGAGTGTGAATGTGTGTGTGTGTGAGTGAGAGAGAGAGAGAGAGAGAGAGAGAGAGCCCATACCTGTTTGATGCTGCTGATCTAGGCCTTACTCATTAGTATTAATGAATCACACACAAACTACATGATGTTCATTATCTCTGCCTACTTCAGTTCAGCTCAGTAGAGAGAAGCATTGTTAGGCGGTCAACATCAAACAAAGTATGAAACAAAGCACAAGACAGGAAATATACGAACACTTGTGAAATATAATGGCTTGAATAATGGATAACAACATCTGAGTCAGTCTGCAGGCTGTTGTCAAACAATACGGATGTAGTGTCTGTTACTCTCAGGGAGTAGAAGCGTTGACTTGGATTTTCTTCAAAGTGCTTTCATGTCAGCCAATGAGCTGGGCCTTTGTGTCCAGCTGAGGTGAAGAGAGTAAGCTCTAACCTCCGCAGCTTATTCTTACGTCTTAAAGACACGGTAATCAAAACTTCTGGATTAAATGAATATGTAAGTGAGATGACCTCTCAGTTTTACATTTCTGTTAATCTCCATGGTGGATTTGAGCCTCTTTCAGCACACTGTTTTGATTTTACAGCCTGCAGATTCCCTCTTACTACCTCAGTCAGTCTTGTTTTGGGCGTGGTGATCTGGTGATCATCCTGTTAAAGAGCCGGATAATTTCCTCACAAAGTTAGAGGCCAAAATAGAACAACTTTCGACAGCTTGTCTTGCTGCCTTCATACTGACACAGTCTATTAGAGCTGATAAAAGGTTTTGTAAGTAGAAGTACATAATTAAGAAAAGTATTAAGAATTAATTACCTGTCTTCATTTACAATGTGTTAATTGATTGTGTATGCAGAATGCCTAATGGTGATTTTCCTCACTGACATCTGTATGAGCAGCATTTGCTCACTTCTGTGTAAGGTTGACTACACAGTAGATGACTTTAGGCCTGACTCTGTCCAGTACTTGTACAGCTCACAAACATGGCGGCCAACTGAGGCCAACTGAGATATGACTTCCGGTAATGGCGGCGCAAGAGCAGTCGCCGTTTCTCCTGCTCCGTTGCTAAACCTGCAATTTTTACACTTCATACACCTCTTATCACTTTGGAGAGCAAACGGCTTGAGGATATAGGCTCGTATAAGTTACCAGGTCGAAGAAAAGGAACAAGGACTATTGAGGCACAACAACAGGAGGGCTTGTCAATGTAGAACAACAGGTTTGAAGCTAACTTCAAAAACCAATGGATGGTGAATTGGCAGCATTTAAAAACTTTCAGTCCGATATGAAGAAATGCACCTGTCGCATTTCCGAGACAGAGCAGGGCATAAACCTCTGTGGATAAAACGGGGGAAAGATGGCTAAACTTTTGGCTAACAGGAGCCGCCGTGTACATAGGCATACTGGGAATACCCGAGAAAGAGGAGAGGTCCAACCCCCGGTCGTACAGAGTCAAATGGGCCGTGGACAGTTTAGGTATACAGCCACTGGTTCTAGGGACAGCCCACTGACCGCCGAGCCAGAGTCCTGGCGTTATGTACAGTCATGGTGGAATGCCTGGATTACAAGGACAGAGGGAGCATCCATCGAGCTGCGAAGGTGAAGAAGGAGGGATCTACATAAACAACAGAGTAAGATTCCTCTCGGATCAGCTGTTTACAAACAGCTGTTGTTTACAAAAGTTTACAAACAACAGAGACAGTGCGAAGATATGAGCTGAAAGACTGTGGGACAGGGGGGTCCTCATACACCGCAACCCCCCCTCCCGAATTCTCTTAACCCGGGGGATCCTCAAACACCCCCCCCAAGAATTCTGTTAACCCGGAGGGGGGGGGGGTCTGTGGACGTGGACTACAGTTAAGGTATGGTAAATGCTGCTGCTTACACTGTGTTTAACTGGTTGAAGGGATGTGAACTTAAGTAATATTTCACCAAACTTCAGGTGTTAAATACTAAAACGTATAAACATAAATACGTTGGTATAGTTGAGCCTACAGTGAGAAAGATTACAGCAACAATCCTGATATAGACTGAAAACAGGTTGATGTCTGCCTCATCCTGATCCTGACCTCTCTTCTGTCTTAAACATTTGATATGAATCCTGTTAGTATAAGCACTTTTTGAGCATTTGCATATATATATGTATGTAACAACAACTGGAACTACGGCAGCAACATCAGTACCTTTTTATAATGTGTCCAGTAGGACATACTATAACAGTAGAGCCGTCCTCCATATTTGTTTTTCTCCTGAAGTTGTGTTTGATCATGTGAGTTTCTGTGAGATTTCATGTCTGGAGACTCACCACTGTGAAACTGTTACTACAGACGGCAGATGTGTGGTCTAATGTACTGGCTGAATCATCTAGTGTGTGTGTGTGTGTGTGTGTGTGTGTGTGTGTGTGTGTGTGTTATAATGAAACTGTCCTTATATCTGTGGCCTCCCATGTTTTTAAAATCAGTTAAGATTTGAAAATCTTCTAGCGTGTAACCAGCCTTAGGTACAAATCTTGTTGATCCTATTTTGCTCTCTTTCCCTCTCACTGTGCTCAATCTCTCACACTGCAGATTTTTTCCCTTCTCTATTTTCTACCTGGTTATCTCTAGCTTTCTTTGTATTCACATGGAGGTGATGTCTGCTCTGTACAGCTTCTCTCTGGGCCAGTGGAAAACCCCAAACCATCAATCCCGCATGCTGGCAGCCCCAATGCTGTGGCAATGAAATGTGAACCTGTGTTGTGACAAAGCTGACCTCCTTTTCTGCATCTCTGGGGATCGTGCCAGCGGGAAGCGAGAAGAGAGGGTAAGGGAGGAATCGAGGGAGATGTGGATGATGAGAACAGGCAACTGTCTAAGATGAACTGAGAAAATTGGGTTGGTGGAGGGAGAGTTGGGGTAAAGGCGTTGAATGTAATCAAAGGTAGAAGCGATGGAATGGGATGAGGAGAGTGAGGCATATGGAAGAGAAATGGCTGGGAGGTGGAGCAGAGGGGGAAAAGGGGTAAGTGTAGGGGGAAGAGAAGCCAACGAATCAGGAGGGTAGGACAGGTTACAGCTGTTGGGGTGGGTGGGCAGGTGTGGTGCTCGTGGTGCTCGTGGAGCTCATTGCTCTCTCTGGTTTCAGCCTCTTTGTACCTCTAGCAGGAGTTGATTTACTGCACACGGGCGAGTGACGATCCTCCACGGTCGTGTGCCTCCGTCTCCAGTTTAGTGCTCCCTCCCAGGGGTGATATTAATACTTGAGAAAACACAGAGTTCCTATTCACCTCCTGTATGGGCCACTTTATAGGACTCTTCACTGCCAGAGACGTAGAGCATTGTTCACAAAAACATGGAGGGACTGTTGTGTAGCTGCAAGAGGTTCTTGGCTTTGTAACGGTGATGTTGTTTGGGCTCTTCAGCAGAACTTGAATGGAACACAAAAGGCTTTTGTTGTTACGCCGCACTCTTTAAATACCCGTCTGACTGCTGCATTTACTGCAAAATGCCTGATTATGTGTTGTCATAGAAATTAGAGCTGCGGTTTCAGCCCAGAGATTGGTCCTGTGAATGTATGACTCAGACAAGATACATGTGCCATGGCAATCCCCATGGCAGCAAGGTTGAAGCCCGACCAGCTTCAAGAATAAATGATTTTCCATTCAGATTAGGTTCTGGAAAAGGAGACGTTATGTTAATACAGATTCAGACACACACTGTCCTCCTGGCTCACCGTCAAGTGTTTACCTCACTTGTCCCCTTGTCCATGTTCTCTCCTTAACTTCCCTCTTGTCTCCTTCACCTCTTTCTCTGCATGACCTCTCTGTCACCTTAAATCTACATAAACTCTCACTGCCCATATTTTCCCCACCTCTCCTTCTCCTCACCATCCCTGCACAGCTCCTCCATCCTCTCACCCCCTGCTCCTCAGTGATGTTTCATTTACTTTAATCTAATTTGATGTTATTTAATTTAGGGAGCCGTGACTTGTGATGGCTCAGCAGGGATTCTGGGGTATACTTACAATGTCACACACACACACACACACACACACACACACACGTGTGTGTACAATCACGTGCATGTGTGTGCACACACAGGTCTGCAGTGTGTACACATGCACAGATGTGCCCTTCAGCGGAACAGAAATGTTTGATTTTTTTGCAGCCTGGGTTTGTCTCAGAGAAAACAAACTAACTTACAATCATGCCAAGAAGGTCATCACTTATTTATGACAGAGGAAGAGTTGGGAGACAGAAGGAGAGAAAGGAGGATGAGGGGTAATGTTCGTCGAGCCAGAGGAGGGAGAAATGAGAGGCACGATGAGACAAAGATGAGAAGAGGAATACGAGGGCGAGTGGGAACGACCTTGGTGAGGCCAGATAAACAGACGTACTGTGATTTATAGGACCTCATGCATTATTGACAAGGGAATTATTAGCTGCAGGGAATGGTCCTCACTTGCAATAATCTCCCAACTATTTTGACATGTTTCTATAGAAGCAGGCTATTAGAACAAAAGTGTATTGCCCATTTAAATTCAACCCACAGGACATAATCTTAGGCTGCAGAGAACAGATCTGAATGTCTGAGATAAAGTAGAATCTTGTCCGTGCAGTATTCACTCAGATATGTATCTGCTGATATAAGATGCTGTTTTTATCCCAGTTCTGATGGGCAGAGTTTGTTTTCAGTGGCCAGCTGTAACCACTCACTGTGCACTGTGAAGTGTTTGTTTACTTTGTAAGTCCTGAAGTTGTGAGCTCAGATGAACTTGTAATCCTATTAATTTCATACCTCAGACTTTCTCAGAGAGCAGCAGTGATGCCAGCAGCATTACCATATCATGAATTAAAAGTAATTTAATCGTGTTTTAATTAAACCTCATTTGGGTCTGTTACCAGCATGCAGTGTGTGTGCATGTGTGTGCGTCTGTAGGTGGATGATGTGTGTGCCTACGGATGTGAGTCTGGGCTTTTGTATGCCTGTATGTGTGTATGTGTGTGTGTGTGTGCGCGTGCACACGCGAGTAACTCCAGCGCAAGACTTCCTTGTTTAAAGAAGCTCGTCTCGTACACTCGCTCATAATGCTGCGCAGACACAGACCGACTACTGCTCTGCACTCTCCACTTCACCTCATCTCATTGATTCAGTTACTTTTTCATTTTTTCCCGTTTGCCGCTCTTCTCTTACTGTGGGTTTGTGTTTACCTTTCTGCAGCAGAAATCAAATCAGTGTGGCTTTTCATACAGTTCTAGACAAAGACACGGTGAGATTCATAGACACTGACACAAAATAGGTCTAGTGAAATGTTTTTATCAGTTTGTTGACTCTGCCCACGTCCTGTGTGTGTGTGTGTTTTGGTTTTAGATTCAGGCTGACTTGAAAAAAAAATGAACTTGACTGGAAAGGAAAAAAGTTGCAGCAGAATTTTGGTGTCTGGAGAGATGATGGACTGGCAGCTGCCTGGCTCAGAGGAGAAAACAGGCTAGAACAGCTTAAACCTAGCAAGGTGTGCGATTTATTCATGCTGGCTAAGTGTGTGTGTGTGTGTGTTTGCTAAGCTGCAGCTGATATGAGATGTTTGAAGGCTGATTCGGATTCTTCCTATAGCTGATATTTTGTGCATCACATTTGAGCGTTTTCCTGCTATAAATGACATGATTTCTATCTATCACCTCATTTTTTCATTTCTCAGGTGGAGAAAAACCTTTAAAATAACATTTAGACCAAAGTGTTGCACTCAAACTTCCCCTGGAAGCCATTAAAAATTAAATTGTCCCTGGGTTAAGCAGCTCCTACACCGAACGCTTAGAGAAACTCTGCTATAAAATGAGCTTTTAATTTACCAAAACATTACTAGATAATTGAAGGAGGAAATGAAATTTGCGAAGAACATAAAGAATGAGCGTGTGGATCATTCACATCTGCGATGACTGACTGACACGTAGCACGGTGGTATATTGTAATATAGTGTGTATGCTTTTGCCTTCTTGTGGTGTTGTGTGTGTGTGTGTGTGTGTGTTTTTACGTGCCTGTGTATTCCTGAGTGTATCTATTTAAGGGAGATGATGAGTCACCCAGTAATCTCCAAATGGAAGTGCAGTAACATTTTGAGGACACATCCATCATGTCTCCAGCAGGTACATGCAGGGTATAGTCAGAGTGCACAGTGAACTAGTTAGCACCTCTACCACCCTCTCACTTCTCCTGTCCCTGCTCCAAAATTGGCAATAATCCCTAATTTTATGGTCTGTAGACGGCAGAGGCGACTGTTAAAGTTACTGTGGCTAATGTCATTACAGGCTGTCAGACACATTTTACCTCAGTTATTTAGCCTGACAGCTTACAAACAGTGAGCAGGTAAAGCTTTACTGACTTCCCCCAAAGCCCCCACCCCGCACCCCACCCCCACTCTCTGTTGCATAATACACACGGTGGTTCAAACAGGGCTTTCATTATGCAAATGCAACACATTTACTAGTGGGAAAATATTCCTGTCTGACCTGGGATGAGGACACATTGACTGAAAACGTCTTGACACATTACTCAGTTTAAAAATTGCACCATCACAGTTGTTCCCACCGATATGATCCTCGTGGTTATGGCATCAGATCTGGTGCACGGAGGCACAGAAGAAACATTCACAAACATTAATCACTTTAAGAAATTGATTCTGTTTTGTCTGCAAATACAAATGTTGTTTGCTGTAATACCTGCTAAGCATTCAGAGCATTTGTCTGCGTTTTCATTATATCTGAAGTGCCAAAATCCTCTCGTTTTCACACCCATCACAACTCGGGATTCTTTACGTAACATAGCAACACAGTTATCTGTATTTTAGCAACATGTAGCATCTTTACACAGAACTACTCCAGTGTGGACAGGATGCCTGTCTCCTGGCATCGTGCCTCAGACTACACAATGCCAAAAATCCATTTTAATTCTCTACTCAGCTCAAATTTTCCACGAGCTACGCAGCATTTGGTCTCATTTTTATTGTGTGTTGCTAAATGCCTCATAATTTTCATTATCTTGTGTAATGTTTCTCTGACACATCTGCAAGCAGCTGGCCACTCTCTCTCTCTCTCTCTCTCTCTCTGTCTCTCTCTCTCTCTCTCTCTCTCTCTCACACACACTCACACACTCATGCCCACGTGCATGTGTCTGCACAACCCTTTTCCTCCTGAGGTCTGGATGTTAAGTGTTGCATTATTCATGAGGCGCTGCAGACGTAACCTTCCTGGGAGGAACTTTAAATTTAAGCTCTTTAGGGTATTGTATATTATACAGGATGCATATTCTTTTGTATGTGAGAGGAACCGTTTGAAACTGAATTTCCTCTAAGTGCACATGGCCAAGTGTATTGTTTGGCAGGGTGACCTTTTCAGCTGTTGTGTTTGAGTTATATATTTATGTCTGGTCTAGTTCCAGCAGTCACCTGTTCACTCACACTCTCAATTTGTCCACACACAGACACACAAAAAATGCTCCATATCACACCTAACTGCTGCTTGTTTTAGCATCTCCTTCTGTTCACAATCCTGGCCACACAGGTGAATGTGAATTAACCTTCTTTGGGATTTTAAATTTCATTTTCAAGTGATGCCTATGGTGCAAAACTCTGCCTGACAGGATCCTGTTTTTTCCCCATGGAAGGTCATTGCAGTGCCAGGACTTGGAATAAGCATGACAGGGATGTGGAGGGGAATGGATGATGACAGTATTTAAATGCTAATGAAAATGAGGTTGGATTTGGGGAGATGTTGAATGTATTATACAGCAGGGTTGTGATCAGAAACCGTAATCTGCTTTTTTCTCATGTTCCTGTCACTACATTTTTTTTTCACACTTCATGAGGGAGCAGGAAACGAGATCAAGGCACCACTCCTCTGCCAGTTGCAACTTTTACAGAGTAAACAGAATTTATATAAGAAGTATTTAAAGGGAGCGCAGTAGAGGACGCAGTCATCTGCAGCTTTGCGGTGCAGTGTAGAGACTGGAAGTTACACTTCATTTCCCATTATCTCCAATTTGACTTTCATCACCATAAGTCTAAGCTGAAATCACAAACTTTGGCACCCTTCAAGATAATCCCACCATTTTGATAAATACGACAGTCTGAACAAGGCTATTAAAACAGCACATTATCATTACCTTTCAGTGTCGTGGAGAAAATAAATTGCCATATCTGAACATGAACTTTGAAATGCTAATGTCCTTGTTCAAAAGACTTCTGTACTGTGACCTCAGCACAGACTCCTTCAGTCTGTAAATTCATTCTGCCTCGTTCCACTTTCTGATCTGATACTGCACAGCTCTCTGTCTTCTTTAACGCCAACCACTTAATACCCTTATTTTATTTATTGACTGACTATATTGGACCTGACTTCAGTCTCGGTGTGTCCGGGGGGCAGGGCCAGGTCCACATTCACTTTTTCATCGCATGTCGTTGCCTTATATTTCTTGGCGCTCGTTTCTGTCAGGAATCTGATGATAGATATCTGGAGTATTAAGTCTGTCACTTCCGGCTTTGTTTTAGTCATGGTTTCATTGATTTAGTGATTAAGACTCAGGAGGCGGATAAAAACATATCTCTATTAGTGAAAAATAAATGATCTGAAGAAAAATAATAGAGCAGCCACTTGTGATTATCGACATGACTCCCTGCATTGATCTGTTGCGAGGGCAGAGTCCATGTCAGTGGGCTCCTGTGGCTCTTATTTAGACTTCCTCCCATGATGCCTGTTTTTATTATTTTTTATTTTTTGCCACATGAGGTTTAGTCAATTGTCAATTCTCTCAGGTCACTTGGCAGGGTCCAATTGTGAATTTACAATCCATGTAATCCTCAGGGTGAGGTGTATTAGTCAATCAGCAGGGAACTGTAACACAGTGAATCAGGAGGCTGAAAATAAGTGGAGCTCTTTGACACGGTGGAGATGTTTGTATTGAAAGGAACACAAAGAGGAGCTGCTGACATTTTTCACCCCATGCCTGTTTATTTGTCAGGAGGATTATGCAAAAAAAAAAAAAAAAAGCTCAAATGACAATGAACTTGGTGGAGAGATGGAGGCCTGGTTCAGGGAAGAAGCTGTTCAATTTCAGGCCAGATCCAGACCAGTTATACTTTGAATATGATTTTTTTTTCCTCTGAAGTCTGGCAGATGTTATTTGATACTGACCTTGGTATGAGTCTGTGATTTCATTTGCAAATGTTCCATGTTTGCAGAATTATCCACAGTGTATGACCAACCCCGCCTGCCCCTGAAAGAGCAAATGAATAATTTAGATTTGTCAACACCCGGAAGAAATTGTGTTCAATTCACCATGAGATTTAGATGACGGCCTCTATGTATTTCAGATGAAGCCTAACACTCTTTGATAAAGCTTATAGTTAGGACTGACTCAGGTGAGACCTTAATTATGTTGCCATAGATTGCTCAGAGAACTCCCATGATGCACTGAGCTCTTCTCTTTCCTGCTTCTTCCTCTTCTCTTTCCCTCTCTCCCCTCATGCATCTCCATGAGGCGGCTGCTCACTACACTATGTCATTAACATTGTCTTCTCTTCCCTGTAGTTTGTGCTTGTGTCCTCTGTCTCCATGTCCTCATTATGCAGGTATCTCTGACTCCTGAGCTGCAGGATCCAGATCTGCCACAAAAACACTCCTTATAATTATTGTTACTATTACTTAAGATTTTTTGTGATTTGAAAAGTCAGGCAGTGGTGACAAAGTGGCTTGGTGGGTGAGACGTATTATGGTATAGGAACCAACCCACAAAGGATATTTGTACATTTATTAAATGACATTTATGTATTCATTATTGAAATGGGGGCTGATGTATGAGAAGGAAATAGCCTCTAACTCTCTCTCTCCAGACAAACTCTGTGCCTTTGAATAAAGCTCAATATCATTTGATCCTGCATGAAGTCATTGAGTCATGCGGGTTACGTTGTTTGGAAATGCTGACAGGAGACGCCTCAGTTCACCTTCATTCGTCCTGCCTCTGCTGAAGAAAGCCCGTCAGCACCACGGACAGCGCCAGAAACACCAGCACCACAGAGGAGCATGTGCTCAGACACGCTGCACCTCTCTGACAGCTTTTATGTTTTCTATTAGAATGAAAAGGTGCATGTAACGACCTTGTATCTCCCATTGATCTAATTTCCTCATGAACCTGGAGAAAATCCATTGAAACCCTCGGCTGGACTCATTAGATATGCCCACGGTGCCGTGGAGAGCACCGGGGTGAAACGCTCATGACTCAATCGTGTTATCTTTACTTTTCAGTGAAGTCTCCACTCCCAGTAGCAGCTATCTAGTAGTCCACCAGACTATCCCCCACCTCCCTGAGGCGCACACATAATGCATTAACCCTTCGCAATCAGTGGCAGGGGACTACAGTGTGGCTGCTTAAATAAGTTGTTGCAACCACTTTTAATTAAAGAGCGGCGCAGCGCGGGAAACAGTTTTTTTTTCAAGCTCAAGGCTGCAGACTGCAGCTGAGCTGCTGCGGGGAGAACACACGCTTCACACAGGCCATTATATAATTAGTATAGGACATGTAAATGAGATGGTGGTGGAGTTTTCTAATCAGAGGCAGAGCGAAAAGAAAACAGACTGATCAGGAGGTGCAGGGTCTGGCAACACTGAGGTGCTGCGTGGAAGAAGGTTCCTGGAAGCTTGAGTCCATACTCAAGAAGAAGAAGAAGAGAATTTAGACTGGGTGTCGGGCAGGGGAGAGGAGGGGGATTAGACACACTGCATCATTTAAGTACTGCGGCTGATGTCATTTCCTAAGCACCATAATTGGTCATCAATGACTGAAAGCTGTGAAGATAAATGAAAAACACACACACACACACACACACACACACGCAAACACTTCTCTAAGGAAGATGCTGAAACCTTAATTGCTCGGACCTCACATCATCTCTCTCTCTCTCTCTCTCTCTCTTTCTCTTTCTCTGTCTCTCTCTGTCTCTGTTTCTCTCTCTCTCTCCCTCTCTCTCTCTCTCTCTCTCTCGCACACACACCTGTGAGGAGGGCAGCTCCCACTGAGCGCCACAGCTTCGCATATTTCCCGCTCACCTACAGCCTACACAGTCGCACCTCTGCCGCCGTGGTCCCCCGCGTGGCCCCTCCCTTACCGGACTGGACCGATAAATGGGTTAAGTCTTGTCACCGGGAGCGTCGGGAGATCCCTTCCGCCGTGTGACCGATCTGCGCTCAGAGCTTTCATCCTCACCTCCGTGTTGAATCGACTGAGCAGATGAATATGAATCGTGATTTATCATTTTCCTAACAAGCGATTGGCATCATCATCATCAGCAGCATCAGCAGCATCAGCAGCGGCAGCGGCAGCGGCAACAGTACCAGCGGTACCAGCGGCAGCAGCTGCGGCGGCGGCACCAGCACCAGTTCTTAGACCCAGACCCGTGGGCGGCTGGGTGGCGTCCGTCTGGGCGAGCTGACAGGACGGAGATTTGGCACTGTGCGCTGCTTCTTCCCAACAACACCCCAAATCCTCCACATAACGGCGAGGAGAAGTGAGATGTAGAAGACGGATGGGAGGCCATACATGTGGGTCTGGACTTCAGCTCAAACGGACAGAATCTCCATCCACCACCACCGCCACCACCCCCCTACTCCTCCTCCTCCTCCTCCTCCTCCTCCTCACCTAACCAGTTGATATTTTTGAAATAACTATCCAAAAAGTGTGGAGCACATGACACACTGGTGAATCCCCGGGCAGGTCCAACACACAGACTGAATGAGTCCATCTCTGGCTGTTGGACGGACTCCTCAAGAGCACAGGACGGATGCAAACAGACTAAACACATCTTGGCAATTCAAAACACCCTCAGCATCTCCGCCAACGGTGCTTTAACCGAGCGGGGCGAATCTCACACCGGGGGACCAGGCGTTTCACAGGCAGGTAGGCTATACCCGCTCCGGTAATTGGTGTGACACCTCGGGGTTGGCGCGGTAAAGGTGATAAAGGTGATTACCGCGACCGACCGCCCATGCGTCGGTCCCGCTGACGGCCGCAGAGCCGCGCGCTGCTGACTGCACCTGTTGTAATCTGTGTAAATTTGCGCGTGTGCGCGTGTGTAAATACACCCCCGTGTAGGCTGCGCGCTGACTGTGTGGACGGGCTGTGTTGTTTGAGCCTTAATGGCTGACAGCAGACTGAAGCCTGTCTGTGTTTGGGTTCAGTGTTCGTCCATTTCAACTGCTGAAAACTGAAAATATCTTTCCAGCTGCGTGTGTGCGTGGCGCGCGTCGGTGCGCGCAGTGTGGGTTTGATGTGTGTGATTTGGTGATTATAGGTCCATCGCGCGCACGCAATAAGTATAATCGCAGTGTAATTGTCTCAAAGCGCAGCCTGATGTAAAGCACTCCATCATACTCTATACATCACGCTTTGTGGCTCTATCAGGCTCCCCTCCGCTCTCTCAGCCTGTAGCGGCTCACAGATTGGCTCTGATAAATGGGCACTGGCTGCAGTCTGAAGCCCAGTTGTATTCATTCTCATTGCCAGATGCTCTGAAACTCCACAGTCATAAAGCATAATGGTCAAATCTGTCACCTGCCGCACACAGATCCATCTTCTGGTAACCCTGGAGCAGAGCCGCCTGTGGATGCTGAGGGGTGGTTGAGCTGTTACAGTACGTGCGTTGTATATAATAGATGGTTTGTGTGTGCGAGCATTTTGGGAGGTTGCGCGCATGAGTTTTTTTTTCTTCTTCTTCTTCTTGTTCATTTTTTTCTAATTCTCGGACACCCTTCTCTCAGCGCAATGAGGGTGACATGATGATGTAGCAGCAGCTTGGAGCAGCAGGCGGTGTGAGTCCAGCTGCGCTCCCTCCGCTGCAGACGCGCGCAGCGTGGCACACCATCATGGGTGTCCAACTCTTTCCCCGTCAGATGGGACTCTTTTAACACCCAGCAAAAGCCTGCAACGACAGGCCACCAGACGGAAGATCAAGGGCGCACACGCCCACATCTCCCCTGCCTGAGCTGGTTGTGAGGCACCAGAGCTATTCCAGTGGCGCAGCTGACGGCGCGGTCAGATTCTAAAGAGCGTGTTGGATGACCCAGCTTGACCTCCGGCAGAGGCGGTTGTGTAGGCGACAAGATGGGCAGCCCGGCCAGCGCCTCTCCTGAGGAAATACTCTTAGAGTACGGCTTTGATGGGTAAGAGAGAGACAGCAGAGATCACAGCTGTGTGCAGGCTGCCTATCTTTGCCCAAGGTGACTTCAGTAGGACGCTGACATTGAGACAGAGACAGGAGAGTTAATTTTCTCTCACTGGCTTAACTCTCAGTTAAGAAGCCATTTTATTGATGGTTGCCTTTCTCGGTGGCACAGTGATGCATTATGTCCATTTTATTTGGCTTTGTGGTTCATTTGACAAATCAAAGAGTTGCAGTTTACCTTCATCCAACACAAGCCTTGCTCATCAAGTGTGGTGTGTCATTATTTTTGGCAGGCGGCAGGGGCCTTCTCTCCAAAACTGCACAAGATGTGGAAGGATAACTAACGTTTTAGTGGCTTGAAGTAAAAAGAGAATCATTTGTCGGTTTATCTTGACATCCGCCTGGCCAGCTAACAGATGTCACGCATTTCAGAGAGCCCTTGGATGATGGGAAATCATGTTTTCATGATTAATTGGCGACTGCCGCAGTAGCAACAACCTGTTTCCTTTTGATGTGCCAAATAAGGCCTGGTTCTGTTGATACTGTCGTCTCGTCGTACAGAGCTGCATGCTTGTGATGGCAACATAGTGCATGAGCTGCTGGGAAATACTCTATTGTGACCCCTCTGCCTTTTTTCTGTCATTCTGCTAATGCATTTTTCTCCACGGGGACAGAGGGAGGTGAGGAAAAAACACCAGTCTCCTCTTTCCCCCACTGCCAGCTTTTGGCTCAATCTCGGTCCTCCCTCTCCCTTCATCTCAGCCTTTTCTCTCCTTTCGGAGCTTAAATTTGCTCTGATCACCATGCTGCAGACTCCCCTGGGGTGCAGGTGACCGCACAGTTCAAACGCTGCCAGTCAGCCCACTTTCATTGGCTTCTTTCATCCTCTTTCCCAACCCCCCCATACACACAATCTCTCTCTCTCTCTCTCTCTCTCTCTCTCTCTCTCTCTCTCTCTCTCTCTCTCTCTCTCTCTCTCTCTCTCTTTCACACCTGTCTGTATGTCTGTCTTCCTTTCTCTCTGGCACTGTTCTTCCTACTCTGAGGGGATGAGGCTTATCAGATGGAGGTTTTCCGCTGAAGCTCGTCCTTGTCAGCTCTCGTGCCTGTCTCTGTGTCTGTTTTCATGAGCAGAAAAACCACAATCCAAAAATATATGGGAGAAAAATAAAACAGACAGTGAGTGAGAGAGGGAAGAGAGGATCGGCATGTGACTAAGTTTGATGTGTATGCGTGTGTGCTGGTTTTTGCCATGAGTGAGTGGGTGCTTCTGTCAGGGGAACAATTGTGAGAGCAGATGGACCGTTAAAATACATTCTCATATTAATTTGATATCATATGTCTTATTAATTTGTCCACTGATTAAATCATTTCTGTTCAATGTGATGTGTTGCTGAATGTCAGGGTTCTGCTGTAGCTTACTGAGCAACAGCCGTCAAACACATAATAAATACTGTATATTCACAACATGTAAATGCACAACAGAATACTGATACATTTAAACAACCTGTAGCCTATATATTCTACCACCACCATGCAAATGTGGGTTGAATAAATGATCATATACGTGTATGTTATATCAACACAGTGGCAGTTTAAACCTGTCTTGCAAACATGCACGCACTAATACACCCCTATAGGAATTTAAAAATGCACAAGGATTCATCAGCTCCTGCAGAAATACCACCTTAAATACACTGCTTATACAGATTCATGTTAGTGCACATGTAAATATACAATATGCATGCATTCATTTGACCACACTGGAAATCCAAAGTGTTTACAGCAGCTTCAAAGGTCACACTTGAAGGTGGGATGAAAAAGACAGAGGGGGATGGATGCATTTAAACATGGCGTCATTTTTCAGACTGTCTCACCTGGAAGGCGTTCATTGTGCTGCACATGAAAAGTGACAACAATACAGAGGAGTGACAAATTAAAGGAAACACCTGAAAAATGAGCAGGGAAACAGGACGACAACACCCCCATCCGTCGGCAGCGAGGGGTCACTGAGCTGTTCGATGAGTATGAAAGTGATGTGAATCATGTGCTGGGGCCCTCACAGTCATCGGATCTCACCTATGGCAGATTTCAGATTGATGTGCACTGAAGCTGTTGTGGTGGCATGTGGTAGCCCGACAATCAATGTTTTTTTTTTTCTTTTAATTTGACACACGTCTGTAGTCATGTCGAAAATGATAAATTGAGCTAGAGAGAGCAAACCGTGGCTCCTTCCTCAGCCCAGCACAGCCAGCCAATCACAGCGTGAGGTGGATGTGATGTATGTTTTATCGTCGGTTTTGGAAAGTTACAGAAATGCTGCCTGAGCTGCCCCTAAAT
This sequence comes from Caranx ignobilis, assembly GCA_021432705.1. Taxonomy (NCBI): domain Eukaryota; kingdom Metazoa; phylum Chordata; class Actinopteri; order Carangiformes; family Carangidae; genus Caranx; species Caranx ignobilis. The sequence goes on from MU269980.1 coordinate 5,157,731, forward strand.
CCCACATGTGGTGGGTTCAGCCTGTGAACACTCACACAATAACCACACAAAACACTGATGGGCTGAGGATTAAAATACGCAGTATAATGTAAATAAATGATAAACCTTCATGCTTCATGCTAATTTACTCCTCACAGACACCAGAAAGGTGTGGGGGCAGGGTGATCGACCGTCCAAACAGCAGTTCCAGTAAAACACACTGGCAGCTTAACTGAGCAAACAACAACACAGTGTTTGCTCATATTCTCAAGCATGTTTACATACATTTCATGTAAACCCTGTCGCTTCCTCTCACAAATGAAGTCCGACATGATTTCCTCTGCCATCGAGATACTGAAGAACAAGGATGTTTGTGGCGTTTTGTATATTGCAAAGCAAACCTGATCTCACTCAAGGAAAACCTCAGTAGAGGAACTGACAGTCTTCTCAGGGATGAGCTTATTTATTCATTTACTGTTTATCTACTATTCATGTTCTATAAGCTCCTGCTAGAACAAGTAAGGCTGTAGTAACAAAACACTGCAATTTATTACTCTGTGCTTTGTAATGAGACATTACTACATTACAGTGTGTGTGTGTGTGTGTGTGTGTGTGTTTTCATCTCTTTTGCCAAAGACGTGTCAGATACATGTTGCCATGGTGATTTGAGTACTTCTAATGGGCAGGTGGGACAAGACTAGAACCAGGAACAGATGGACCGAAGAATACATTTTCCTCAGAGCTCACAAACTATGTGCAGATACACACCTTTCTGCACACTGCCACTGTCAGACCCAGTGTCCTCCACAGATCACCAGAGCAGATTTGCACCTATCCCAGGGCTCTTAGCCTTCTACACAGTCTTTGTCTCTACACTCAGTCTGTGTCCTTTTACTCTCCTGGCACTGATTCCAAAATCCACGAAGGATTTAAGTCGAGAGGAGAGGAGAGGAGAGGAGGAGAGAGGAGAAGAGAGGAGGGGAGAGTGGTTGTTTATACTTTGTCCATGTTTCCTCTGACAGAGACATCCTCACTTCTATCTCTATCTTCCCAGTCTTGGCAGTGGCCCGCTCACAAAATGCTCTCGGGATCTCTGTCTCTTCCTCCCTGCCCATCTTTCTCTGTCTCCCTCACCTGAGTTCAGTTCCCTGTGCGCTATTAGTAGGAATATTACTTGAAGCATATTGCCAACGTGTCAAAATATTACAGTGGGAATGCCCTCAGAGGGACAGCGGTCATGAATCAAAGCAGAGAATTACTCTGATCAAATGACAGAGGGGGCCTTGGTTGATTGATGCCCTGTCAAGCCCTGAGGTCTCTTGGTGAGGTGTTGGGTGGCAGTGGGGATTGTCTGGCGGGACAGAAAGTCAGGAGATCTGATGGAGGGGTGGTGGTAGACGAAACGATAGCGAAGTGACAGGACTTTAGTGCTTGTCCTCTGTGGACTGATGGGACAGAACAAAGAACAAGCAGAAGAAACGCAGCCAGACAATGACTGCAGGATAATACCGAGTTCCTTATTCTCCTCTGATGGTATTTATCAGAACAATAACAGTGGAATATTTTTTCTGCGGCTCCATTGAATTATAATGTGATTACATAATTTGTCACTGTGATTCTGCCACGAGGAGACAGTGGCTTCTCCCAGAAAGGAGCATTAGCAGAGTGGAAGGAACAATGTTCCCTCCACAGGAGCTTGTGTTTCTAAAAAGGGCTCACGACCAAGCTGGTAGAAAGGGTCTGAATACACTTGCACATGCACACACTGAGAAACACATCCTTGTTATCTCTAGTTTTCCTATCCTCACACACACACACACACACACACACACACACACACACACACACACACACACACACACTTACAAAGTTTGTTTAGACTCTGTGTGATTTTCTCTTTTTTTATGTGTGTGTGTCCTCTGCAGGGAGAAGATGCCATTCCACCATGTGCGGGCGGGCCTGCTCTATCCAGACAACTACCTGAGCAGCTCCCTGACAGAGGGCAGTGAAGCTTTCCAGCTCACCAGCATCTCCACAGAGGAGCTGGGAGGTGAGTGAGTGTGGTGACAGAGAGAGAGAGAGAGAAGGAGGATGAGAGAGAGGGAGAGAGAGAGAGAGACAGACAGACAGACAGACTGAGAGAGGGAAGGAGGGTGAGAGAGAGAGAGATATGGAGGTGGGGGGGTGCTGAGGGTGCTGGGTAAAGTGTAAGCGACTACCAATTAATGTTTCACTACAGGAACAATGCAGTTACAATGCTCCCGGTCTCCCGGGGAAAAGTTTTTTCGTTTAGCCATTTTGTCAGCGCTTGACTGGATGCATTGGTTTCCAATTATGGTGGTTAGGAAATAAAATCAGTCACAGGATTCAGTCTGTCGGTGTCTGACAGAAATAAAATATATTTTACTAAGCCTGAATCAGGGCACCAACATATTGATACTGGTCTCCTAATTCAAGTTTTCGATCCAACTTGCATCAAAATTGATGTCGTCAGAAACAAATAGACTGTAGAAGTATTGCACTTTTCAGGTGTTTGAGGTTAAATGAAGACATGTGTTGCACTCACTACTGATATACATCCACTCTACTGAATGTAGCTTTATATGTGTCATTTAAGTAGATATGTGTCATTTTACATTCATCACATGGCCTGGATTTTTCATTTTATTTCCCCTTTTCTTTTACTTGGGGGCCAGGCAGTGTGGGCTGCCGGGAACCTGTTGTTATCGCCAGTATTCTTCTTCTTCTTTTTAGGAAATCCTACTTCCCATACAAAGGTCCAGTCCCATGCCAGATTTACTGAACTCCAAGCCCATGTCAATATTCCTACAGTTTTCCAACTTTCACCAAAATGTAGCCCCAATACTGCAGTTTGTACACTTAAACTCAGTGCAAATGATGAAGTCCATCACTCTGTTTTTTCTTGTCTTTCTTTTCTTGTCCCACAATTTTTGCTCAATAGACACTAAATTTGCTGCACAGCATCTTCAGACCGTCCTCCACAAAGTTAACACCTGGATTTTTGAATTTTGAAAAACTGAGCCTCCAGTGCATGAAAACGTTTGACTGTAAACAGCACTGTAAACATGTACCAGCCAATTCTTGATAAATACATTTTCAAACTGACGATATTTTGGAGTCGTGGCTGATGAAGTTTGGCAAATATCAGAATTTTATCTCAAAACCTGCATTTTTGAAAACATGTTGAATTCTGCTCTCATGGAAACAACTGCAGTCAATGTGAGAATGGCATTTATAAACATCAGATTTTCTCTTATGAAACAAAACACTTATCGTTAAAAACAAATCACCAACATTTTCATGCTGTCAAGGTACAGTTAATGTATTATCAGATTTTTGTCTTGAATTTTTGACATTGACAAATTTTGAAACCTGCCTTGACAACTGCTGCCTGGCCAGTGACTGCCTGAGTCCATTTGTTAAGCCACACACCAGGTCTCACTTCCAGCCAATTAGCTCAGTGAGTTTGAGGATGTTTCTTGGGGTCAGAAATTGTGAGTTCAAGCCTCAGCTAAGGCAGAATGGACATTGATATGCCGATCTTCTTGTTGTCTCCCTATTTTGTCTCTTGTTACTCAAAATTGTTGAAATTTGTGCAAAATTGCCTGGCCCCGACCACTGCTGCAAAGCAGCTTTAATTCTTCTTTTTTGAATTTCTTCAGATGGAACCACATTTTATTACAGTATGGATTTTGCTGGTTGTAAGACAGTTTTCAGCAACGTCATTTCTAAGACTCTAGGGCATCTCTAAGAATAGGTCCAATAGGGAAACTGACTTGTGAGGTACTGTGTTCACTATGAATCATAAATGTTAAGATTTGATGTATTGTGGCAGAGGTTTTCATCTTCATGTATCTGGCTCACAAACAGCTGTGCAACTTATGAAAAAGGTAAAACTGTGACTCAGTCTGTTGTAAATGTCCATACACACATACGGACCACTTTCTGCTTCAGTTCTGACCTGTAGCTGTGTGTGCTCATTATTAGGTCATCATCAGCATCACATCGAGTGCACTCAGTTTCATTTTTACCTTCAAGTAATGTGGTGGCTAATCTGCTGTAATGGGGCATTTATCCAAACTGATGGCCAAAGCAATGAAAATGGTTTCATTGAGACTTTATTTTAAAATGGTTCAAACTGACAAAGAGGAGCTTTATTCCCATGCAGCCTATTCAGCATGTGTTCAGTGGGTGCCAGTATGTGCTGCATGTCAGGGCACTTGCGTCCAGATTTGAGGCGATCCTATGACATAACCTCCAAACAAAGACTTCAACGATGGAATGAGCACATATGCTTCTGACATCATTCACTTTGGTGGGAAAGAAAACGACTAATTCTGTCACCAAGTGAGGACAGAGAGTGCAATGGTGTTGCTTCAGACTGAGGCTGTTTGCTTGTGTTTATACATGTGCCCTATTGTAGTTTGCTCGAATGAGCTTTGGTATGAAGTACTTTGTAGCATAAATCTTTTAATCCAGTGTCCCCTGTGCACAACTCAACTCAACCCAGTTCACTGAAACAGTTGCTTTAGTGAACTGAAAGCAGAGCAGCTACAGTGACTGAAACATCTCGTCATCATCATCATCATCATCATCATCATCATCAGTCCAGTTGGCCTGATTCTTGGTAAAGGGCAGTGAGAAGGGCAAAGTAGTCTGGACCTATGTAGAGCTATTATATAAATTGAATTTGGACTCTCTAAGACTCCAGACATTACGATGAGGCATTATCTCAGCGCTGTCAGCTGCAGATCCAACGCAACCAATGGGATTGTTTGATGTGGACAAAATATCCGTGGTATTTGCTGCCAGCATTTGAAAACTCCTAATCCTACTTCAGAGAGATGCTGAAGGTTCTTCCAGGATCATCTGCTAACACAGATAGAAGGCTAGTTAATCACCCCTGTGTTGGATCGCCACCATCCTCTTCTCTAGTTTCGAGGCGTTTCATCCATCACAGTGAGAATATGAACACTCCTTGAGGGTTGACTTGGTAATACACAGGCGCACAGAAGCTGGGCTGCACGCTCATACAAACAAGACACACAGACGCTGCACACAGGCACTGCACAGTAATACATCAGGGACCAGCTCATTCGTACCCTACTGAAAATGTAGTCCTCACTGTTGAGCTGCATACAAATACATTTCACTTTGTTTTGGGAGGCTGCACACTCACACATTCACAGTGCCTTCGCCTCCAATTCTCACTTTACGTGGTGAGAGAGAAAGGGAGGCAGTGGCACGGTGCTCGACTCTAGTTATCAGCCGTAAGGGATATTTACTGGCTCAGATGGGGGGGGTGTGTGCAAGTGAACTTAGGCTCTCACGCAACTGACAGAGCAAAGACAGGCACAGGAGGCAGATCTGAGACAGACTTATTACACAGAGGAAGGAAGGAGCCTCATGTCTGGACGAGAATATTAATGACACGCGGCCTGAGAGAGACAGAGAGAAATGAGCATCATGTAAAATTCATTGTTTAGGTTTGGGAAATGATTAGTCGCGGGGAAATTGTGATTTAAACTGTCGCGCTGAAGGGTATTACTCTTCTCGATTGTGTTATTTTACCAAATGCCAGCTAAAATGACACCCACCCTCCAAGTGAAGAGATCCACATAAAAATGGAGCACTGGTGTGAGTAAAGATGTTGTATAAAGACTTGCAAAGCCTCTGCCCCGTTTCTGCTGTCTTTATCGAGTCAATAGATTGGACCGACCCAAAGCTCCACCTCCCCGTAGCCCGTCGGCTCAGATAGTGTCAACTGATTGACAGGTAATTAGCTGGAGATTGACCGGGGTGTTTAGCAAGAAGGTCTTTGGAGGTTTGAGTATTTCTGCTGCATGGACGGATTGATGCCTCGTGAGATGAGTGTGTTTACTTACAATTCCAAGTTAGGAGGAAGCCTTTCATGTGGGAGGAGAGAGTCGGAAATGCTCTTGGCGATGCTGACGGTGATTGCGCTGTGTGAAGGGATTGGGACAGGCCCCTCGTGGGTTTGTAAAATGTAATAAGTGTATAAAGATGTAAAACGAACAAGGAGAGGGAGTGAAAGAGCGAGAGAGGGAGAGAGGAAGGGAGGGAGAGCAGGAGATCACCCTCAACTTGATTTGCATGGAGGACAGGCTGTAGCACTTCCTAAAAGGAAAGCCTGTTATCAGCACTGGGGAAGCACCGTCTACACACACCTGCTAAAACCTGTTAATCATTAATGTCATCACATGGATTATTCCATCTGACACCACCCGATGGCTCACTGTTTAAAGTTTGGGATGACACTTTATGAGGCGGAAGGCACGACTGTACAAATGAAACATGTCAGTCTGTTAGCAGTTCCCATGGTTACAGTTTGTCCTCCAACCTAGGTAGCATGTAGATTGTTCTCACATGATGTGACTATTTCCTGATCTGTCCTTCGGTCAAGACATCCATGGTTTCAAATCACTGACATGATTCTAATTTGTGTCCAGTATGATTGTGAATTATGAGGTCAACTTGAATCAGAGCAGAAGTCTCTGAACCTCTCTTTTGATTGGTTCAAATACGAATACAGCAGGTTTCAGGTCAACACTCAGACCAAATTCTGTATGGCTACATGGTGGATCCAGGTGGGCAGGGTTTAGTGACTGCTTTGTTGTGACATCACACAGTCACAGGAAGTCAGCTGGTTTAAAGTCTCAGTTTCTGAATACAGGATTTCATACAGTATTAATATAGAACTTAGACCTGCATTATTATCAAAAAGGACATGAGAAACTACCTTTACACTACATCAGACCTTTAAATCATCATGGCAGCAAACAGTTGCATAACATGTATTTTAGCCCATCATTCACTCTCTTTTAGCTCTGCTTTTGGTCTCTCCCACCTGCTGAGGAATATCTGTCTGTTTAGGCTCTACTAGTCTTTGTGTGTCTGCTGCTGGGTGCTGAGCAGGTAGCTTAGCATGCATGGGTTTTGGAGCTTTATCACCGTTTCATCTGGAAACAATAACATGAGCGCAGTGAGGCTGAGCCGAAACAGAAAAGCTGTGGGCTGGAAAATGAAAACAATGAGTTGAAACCCTTTACAGCTCAGAGGAACAGCACAGTCAGGTAACAATTCATAACAGTTTGATCATATAAGTAGTCATGTAGTCATTAAATTGTCTGCTGATGTGAAAAAATATTGATTATAACCACTTTGGTGTTAGAGAATGACTGCGCTGATGATTAAAGGAAATCATTCTGAACAGAGGTAAAAGACTGGATACTAAAATGTGGCCTTTTGTGTCAAACTCACACAACCATCCACCTTAACCTCCCCCCTGAGAGGTCTGGTGGCACCTTAACAGCCCTGCATTTCCTTGACAGGAAAGTGTAAAGATGTGGCATTTCAAGCGTATGAACAAACAACCATTGCTGCTGTTTTATTAAAATTTGTAATGTAAGAAGCACAGACAAAAACCCACAGATCAAACACACTGAATATCAAGGAGACAACTTTTAAAAATGCACTTGAACAGTAAAAATAAAAAGAAATCTCCTAATAATATGCCAAATGTGTCAGAGTCGTCACAGCATCTCAAATACGAATGAATAAACGGAAATGAACAAAATAGGGAAACACGAGTCTTTGGCAAACACACACACACACACACACACACACACACACACACACAGAAGAGACTAGAGATGCCACTCAATCAATCAAATCACAGCCTAGGTTTTTTTTGTAAAAAAAAAAGATGAACAGATTTGTATCTGCTGTGGGGATCATCACTGACCTGTGGGATGCAAAACAGTAAGAGCAAAGAGAAGATGGACTGACAGAAATGCACAGTGATGGTATGTTGTGTGTTTGTCCTGCAGAGATCCGTGAGGCGTTTCGTGTTTTGGATCGTGATGGGAATGGTTTCATCTCCAAACAGGAGCTGGGCATGGCCATGCGCTCCCTGGGTTACATGCCCAGCGAAGTGGAGCTGGCCATCATCATGCAGAGACTGGACATGGATGGTGAGGCACTACATAAGGGCACACACTTGGGTGCATGCACTGAGCACACATGGAAAAAAAAAAAAAAAACACTGAGCGAACAAGTGTGTGACAGCTTGAAATATACTGCATGTGTATAATGTTTGTGTATAGGTGTTTCCCTTTTCAGTGACAGAAAATAATATGAATATGCTTGTGTGTTTTTAATGGGATGGCAGTAAAAATGCACTCAGAACTTCTCGCCTCTTATGTTAGAGCCTCCATCAAAAGGCAAAAGCTGCCTTATGAGTAGCAGGTGGTCAGTTTTCAAAAACAAATCCCCCTGAGACGGTAAAGAGGGAACCTGTTTGCTCCTGCTCCTTAAACCGCAGCTCTGCTTGTAAATTCACACAAGACTGCAATTACCCCTAAAGCAGTCCATGCATCACAAACAAGCTAGTCAATCTTTCAGCTGGGTCTTATCTTCCTGCTCTTGATTCCACAGCTTGTGGTAAATATCAAAGGTCAGAGCTAAAAGCATTTTGCTTTTGCCTCTGTGCGCTCAGCGCAGCACTGCCATTTGTTCCGAGGAGCCGGAGACGGCATCTCCCGTAAAACATCCTCTACCTCTGAACCGCTGTTGTCTCCGTGTCATCACTCACAGAGCACTGGAAGCTATCACTGCTGGTGCAATTAGCCGAAGCATGCCAGTCATGATCAGGTGTTAGACAACCTGCGCAGTTCTTCCATATAATTAATTTCATGTGCTTTAGAAATTGTAATCCGTTGATCTGTGCCATTATCCTCTCACCTGTCCTTCAGATTTTTAGGCAGAGTACTCTTGAAATATAGGATTTCATTATGTTAATTCAGAGCCGCGCTTTTGGGAGACTGCAGGTTTCAGAGCAGAGAACTGATGAGTGATACAAGGCAGGACTGCTTTGTGTGAAGCTGCAAGCGGCCAGTCATCTCTGAGTAATTAGTGAGACATTTCCTCCAAAAACTGTAATTTTCAAATAACTATGGGGGGAAAATGAATTCAAGTAAATACCAACTTCATCACACACGATCAACTGTATGGTTACCTGTGGTCAGATTTCACATTTGTACAGCTGTCCTGCTGTGACCTCATGAAAAGACTCTTTAGATTATACAGCAAGTAATCAGACTTCAATTTGTGCAAATATACCAGCTGAATACTTGCTTGATTTCCTCTTTAATTAGTACCAAATTGCAGCTTTTTTTTTCATGGGAACTTCTTGGAAATTATTCAGAAATTACACCCATAAAATTAAGTGTTATCCTATGAAGCAATAAAAACACAAGAGCATTGGCAGTTGTGCAGACTACTACTAATGCTTCAAATATGCTCCTTATTATAGCAAGTAATAAATAGACCATTAGATAAGACTGTATACTGAGGGTAATATCGATGTTAGCACTATATGGTATCATAGGTCTATCCAGTAACTCAATTTATAAGACATGCTGTCGTGGAGATGTTCACTGAGCGGGACACTGGCTAGTGATTGCAATCTCAAACAACATGCAGCCGTAGAATACATAATGCAAAATGCCTTGCAAGTTGTGTCCACTGAATTTAAATTTACCAAATGTTCCTAGAGTTGAAGAAAAAGATATATATCCCACAAATGCTTGTGTGCAGACCCGCACTCACACAGGTGCACACACATTATTTGAAAGGTCAATTAGGGCTTGAGAAGTTTGAGTGTTTGTCATGGATGAGGGCTCATCCATCTATTGATCGATGTCAGTACACTTTTCTGCCTTTCTTTGCAAATATAGACTTCAGAGTAGCTGATTTTCTGTTTGTGCGTGTGTGCGTCTCTGCCTGCAGGCGATGGCCAGGTGGACTTTGAGGAGTTCATGACGATACTGGGGCCCAAACTGCTGTCGTCAGACAATCGAGAAGGATTCCTGGGCAACACCATCGACAACATCTTCTGGCAGGTGAGAAAGAAAAGCGTCCTCTTCCTAGCTGCCAAAGAAACTGTTTCTCATCGCTGACACTCTTCATCATTTATCCGTTCCATCCATTACCCCTCCTCTTACTCCGTCTCACCTCTGACTGTGTATTTCAGGAGTCAGAGCTGGACTTACATCGTTAAGCACAGCCCAAGTTACTGCAGGGAGTCTGCACAGCCTCACACCTACTTAAGTGCAAAAATACACACATAAACACATTCTCAGGCCCCCCAACTGCTTCCTCTGTTCTGTCAAAAACAGAGACTCTCTTCTCTTTCAACTCAGAGCCTTGAAGGAAAAGAGCCCTGCTGAGAATTAAGTCTTTCTTTACATGAGTATGTGTATGTTTTTGGATTGTGTGTGTGTGTGTGTGGATGTGTGTTTATCATTCACAGTGTTACAGAGGGTGTTACCATTACGAAGATTTCCATGATGTGCTCCTTTTTAATAGGGGAAGTCTGCGCTCATGTGCCTTTGAGTGTCCAAACAGGGCTCAGTGGTGATTAAGGCTGCAGCTCATCTACATGTTTCTGAGCATGCTTACTTTGTTTAAGAAAATTGTCCTACACAGAAAATCTTCTGCTTCAAATAGTGTTTTTTCTGCCTCTTAGGTAAGACATGCGACAATAATGAAAAGTGCATATATGTGTGTGTGTCAGTGTGCTGGGCAACTAAATGTGAGGACGCCTGGGTGAGCCAGGCGACATCTCTCAGGAAGCTGTTCTCGGATTTTCCTTGAGTCAAATGAGAGGAGAAACGTTTAGAGGGTGACTCACTGAAATGAGGAGGTGTGTGTGTATTTCAGGTTAAGAAAAATATACTGGGCCACATTTACATAGACGATCTTCATTGTGCAATCACTTAAAAGAAAACACCATAAAAGAAAACAGCCATCAGGAAACAAAGGAAATGAATGCAAAAAAATGTCAGATTTGAAGCTCACCATGCATTGGTGACAGAGAGACGGAGCAGCCAGCAAGGCTGAGAGAGATGAGGAAAATAGAGAGGCAAAGCTGGACAACATGTGGAGGAGCGAGGGGGTGCAGCAGGAGGAGTAGGGGGGATGCCCCACATAAAGATACTGGAATATAAAAGAAAACCCGCAAAGGAGAAGAGTGGGAGAAAATGAAAGAAGAGGTAAAAGAGACTGTGATTCATGAAGGTTGCAGACGGTGTGCGTCTCAGGGGTGATTTAAACCGTTCACCTCCCACAAAGAAAGAACGACAGAGCGAGAGAAAACAGGAAGAAAGGGGATGGAAAATGAGACAGAAGAGGACAGAACGCAGGAGAGGGGAGAGGAAGCGGGCAATGAAAGCAGAGCAAAAGAATATAGGAAGGAGGAGGAGGGAGATGAAATGGTGGAAGGAAGTGTGTCTGAGGACTGAGTTCAGTGTTTGTGTGTGTGTGTGTTTGTTGTGCATGTGTGTGTGTGTCTGTTTATATTTAACAGACCTCAGAGGGAGACGGAAGAGAGAGACAGTCATTGTGATGAAAAGAGGAAGGTGGAAGAGAAGGAGGCACCTCATGGTGTGGCATAATGACTCGCCTCAGATGATATCCTCACACAGTCAGATATATAATGACTGAACTGAATGTTGGTGTTGGCCTGTTTTGTGTGTAATTACATTTTCCTGTTTGCATTCGAGTGTGTGTGTGTGTATCTTGGATGGATTGTGTGTGAGTGTGGCCACTGAAACATTTCTGTTTTCCCTGTTTATTTTCCTCTGTAGCATTGTCGGAGTGAAACCTCGGGGAGATTCAGATATCTGCTTTGAAAAACTCCTGAGTCAAGTTACCACGTTTCTGCTTACAGTCAGTAAATTAGATTTGAAATAGGAAGCGTCCAGTCTTCCATTGCAAATGAAGCTGCAGCACCTAAAGATAGTCATTTTCAGCTGCAGCAAAGACAACAAATATTCACCAATATCAAAACAGTGTCTAGAAGACAGGTCTGCAGAATCTCTTATCATTTAACAATAGCTGGAAGATGTTGTTGATGCCTCACATTCATTGCAGCTGGCAGGTGCTTTTTATCCCAGGGGGCTTCTGATTTTTTTCCTGCCGTTGCTAAAGGGCACTTAAAAACATGGAGACACAACTTTAGCTACTGCCACTGTTGTGTTTAAGCCCATGTACCACAAATCATCTGTAACCTTCGAAAAGAGTAACTTAACACCCAGCTGAAGTTGAACATATGGCTTAGGGTTTTTTCTGACCTCCAGTGGTTTCGCCTGTCAAGCCAGTGTACTGATGTACAGGTGCACTAACAGACCCTTCTCTGGTAGAAGATCAGATGAGAGCCATGATCTCCAGTGTCAAAATAACATGCCTTGTCATCTTAAGACTTTTTACAATCATACACAGTAACTCTTAATTTTACTTCCACCTCCAACTGACTTCCAAAGTCATTATTTATGCAACTGTAAGAGGCACAAGACTCTTTTAGTTTAAGCACTTCCATGGCCTAAGGTGTAATTGTTTTGGGAGCAGCACAGCCACACAGTGGTTAGCACTGTCACCTCACAGCAAGAAGGTTCAGTTCCTCAGGCTGGAGCCTTTCTGGATGGAGTTTACATGTCCTCCCTGTGCCTGTCTGGTTTCTCCGGCTTCCTTCCACACTCACACACTTGCATTCACATTCACACCACAAGGTGTGCGTTGTTTGTCTCTTCATGTCAGCCCTGTGACAGACTGCCGACCTGTCCTGGGTGTACCCCACCCTGGGCTATGGACGATGGATGGAATCAGTCTCTGAAGAAAAACAGTGTGAAAATCAATAACAGACTCTTTTAACTTGAGTTGTATGTGTCACAGTGAACAGCTCATCTCTACAGGATGGTGTCAAGAGTTATATGATAGATGTTTACTCAAAGCTATACAAGTTACATAGGTCTTATACTTATCCACATTTCAGAGTTTTGCCAATGAAAACAGGAACTGAAGAAGGAAGGAAGCAGAGAGAAGTAGGTGGTGAGTAACAGCAGATGTAGATGACAGTGATCGTCCTGAGACAGTCTGCATACTGTTCATATGACCAGTGATGCCAAATGTGGAGTAATTTTTTTCTAAATGTGATGTCTCTCTTACATAATGACTGCCATTTGGTGGATGGTTTTATCCAAAGTGCAGTACTGTAAGTGCAATTATTGTAACACTGGTGTCTGAAAAGTGACTGGGACTGGGCTCAGCTCCTCCACTTTGGAACATTTTAGCTTCAGGTTGTCAACATCTATTTTTAGCAGCAGTCTTTCATTCCATTGCATGCAATAGTGACTGATAATGCTTCCATGGATATAATAAATGTATTATTCATTGGTAGCTGGTTGTAGCCTCTACTGTTGAAAATGACTTGCAGTATTGTGCAACACATGTCCTCTGTATATTTGTGTGTATGCAGATCATGTGAATACACATCTCTATACTATTCTTGGGTGAAGCACATTGGTTAAAATGTTTTGCAAATGGAACTGTGCTTGAACATGAATGTGCCACGTAACCCTGACAGCATGGCTGGAAAACACAGAAATGGGAGGAAAAGAGTACAGAGTGAAAGAAACAATACTTGCAGGTTGTCAGTCAGTGTGACTTTTTAGAGAAGGGTCAGAAGATAAAGCAGGTGGACGACTGACGAAACAAGCTTGTGCTGTATGAGGGCAAGCAGGATTAGACAGGAAGGATGGCATGTAAGCACCTGTTCTGCTGATTGATGTGTCCTGGCTCCTTCAGTATGTCACCGGTCACTGCTCGCCATCCCCTGCTGTTTCCCTGTCACATGCACGCTCACACACACGCACACACACACACATTGCATATTTGAGTTCATCCAGCGAAAGGCAAAATGCATGACACACAAACTCTCAAGTCTTCGCCTCACCATCATCGCTCTGTGGGTGTGCTTGTGGGTGTTTGTGTGGCTGTGGATGTCCTTCAGAGGCCAGGCAGGTGGAGAAATCACTCTGCTGGTTTGTAACAGGTAGCAGCTCCACTGTGGCTTTTCCCTCCTCAGACAGACAGACAGGAACATTGTACATTCTCCGTGCTCTTGCCCTGAGCTGTCATGTTGTCTGTCCCGCGGCCGCAGTCCAAAGAGTTGCTTCTGCACTTGCCTGCATCCATTCAAAACAGAGATAAGTTTGGCAAGAAGGACAGCAGAAATCAAGCGGCTCAAACTCCTGCTGCCACTCCCTGTTTGTCTGCCCTGGAGTGGCTCACAAGGCTGCATGAGTCAGAGCAGTTAAAGGTCCAATCTGTATTTTTGTGTGAGAGGAATCTGAGACACATGAATGAAAGTTATCATTATTAAAAATAGAGACATGTTTCACAGTGTTGCTTGGTTTGAGAAATGTTGATTAAATTGTCTAGTTTTCAGAGTGACAGCAGGTTGTAACCTTTACCATACCTTTGGATCATGTTTTCACTCTGGCCAAAGTGTTCACCAGGCCAAGACAAAGGTCTTATATATCTCTGTCTCTTTTGATTATAAAGCAGGTCTAAGTTCTGTATTAAGAGTACTGTGAAAGTATCATGTCACTTGCAAAGTTTTTCTGTTACTTGGAGATATCACAACAACCACAACGTAGTCACCTGTCTCAGCCATTTCCCAAGCCCCACCCACCTGGACCCAACACCTAACCTCGTAGGATTTGCTTTCCCTGAATGTTTTTCTTAAAATTTCTGTATTTCTATTTGGTCACTCAGAAAACAAACAGCCAATCAGAGGAGAGGTTTAGAGACTATCATCTGATTGGCTCACTGACCTGTTGTTACTAGAGCTGCAGAGAGAAGCCTGAGAGAGGAGATGTAAAATACCACCCCCCTGCTGAAATGAGCATCTCCTCTTCACTCTCTCAACTCCTTCACGACCATACACCATTAATGTCTGCCAGTTCTGTTTTCTCCATCTGTGTCTTCCACTACGACCATCGTCTCAGTTTTCTCTGACCTCACCATACTTCCTCTTCTCTCATTTTATACCATCTCTCTGAGACGCTCTGTCAGTCCCCCTATTTTCTTCCTCTCTGCCTCAGTATGTCCATCTGTTGTGTTAAACCAAGCGACTGATTGTATTTTAATCTGTCAGCCAAGTATATAATCTACACATAGATGCTGTCAGTGCATTGTAGCTTGTAGGGGGGATCTGCTGGAGGGACTAGTGGGACATGATGTTAATGAAAGGCAGGCATGGGGTGGGGTTCACACTTCAAGTCACTGTTGGGTCAGAGCCCTATAAATGTTATAAATCATTTAAAACACAAACATGCACACACACATCTGAGAATACAACAACCTACATCATATTTTAAGCGATACGTCCATTAACTTGATAGTGTATGCATATATTTATCCATGTCACAGGTTTGCGTACTGATTCAGACACCCATTTTTAGCAGCAGTGATGCATAGGCGAACATGCTGCCATTTCATTACAGCAGACATCTTTCTTGCTTACATTTGCAATACATTGAGGCAATAGAGCGCTTAATCGTAGATGCCATGATTCTTCACAGCTTGTACATTTCACACCTCATTCTTATCGTCTATATTTATCTGCCCTCACAAAGCCAGTTTGTGGATAACTGTGTCTCTGCATTGATTGCTGTGTGCCCCTGCAGTTTGACATGCAGCAGCTGTCCCTGGATGAGCTGAAGCAGGTGCTGTTCCACGCCTTCAGGGACCACCTGACAATGAAGGACATAGAGAACATCATCATCACCGAAGAGGAGAGCCTCAATGAAACCTCAGGGAACTGCCCTGAGTATGAGGGAGGTGAGGAAGCTGTTCATGTTCATGCAGACGTTGCTTTTATAAATATCTGTGCTTACAACAACTTGTAGCGTAGTGTAGACCATGACCAAAACACCTTTTCACTGTGAGCTAGATAAGATCAATACGACTCTGATGTCTGTTGTAAGCATGGAGCTTGTGCCAGGAAGACGCAGTTTAGCTTAGCATAGAAAGCAGGACTAAATTTGATTTTTCCCACACTTTGTTCACTTTTCATGAGATGCAATTGCCCAATCAGAGTGTAGATGGAAAAGTTAATAAAAGGGACGTCATCTTCCATGCCACCTAGCTACATGGCTACCTAGCTGCATAGCATCATCCACAAAACAGCAAAAGAAAAGCATCAACAAATATAGGCTGAGATTAATACCTCTTAACAGGTTGGCGTGTGTTTGGGTAACAATAGTAGGCCACTTTTTTTTCCTGAAAAATTGAAAATAATGTCCACAGGAAAGATATGAAACCCACTATTTGCCAGCTACCCGTAGCCTTGGCCTTAAAGTGAGTTCCTGCAGTCTCCTGGCTGCTTGTCAACCTGCCTGCATGGACAGTGCCACGAAAGAAGCTAAACCAACTTAACATAAAAGCACAAATTGTCAATTTATCTTTCCAACAAGACCTAATGTTAATTAACCAGCTGTTGTTAGCTGTATTTGAACTTGGCAAGCAAGCTCTTTCCTCAATCTTTCACGTCTCTTGCTAAGCTAGGCTAATTACCTCCAGTGTTGCCAGAGATTTGGCAGTTTTCCGCCCAATAGGGCTACTTTTGATTACATCAGGTGGGAAAATATGCATTGGGCTGCTTTTGCCCACATTTGGTGGGTTTTATTTATTTATTGTGAAGACAGCACAACACGCTCTCAGGTCATTCTGTTGTACGTCTTTCAGCACCACAGGTATTATTACACAGCTCTATTTAATTCTGTTTTCTGATTGGCCAATGACTGCATACTAAGGTCTGTTATTTCTGTATAACACAACAGTATAACCCATCTTTGCTAGGGATGCCGCTCTGATCGCCGCTCTGATTGCTGCTCTGATCCGCTGATAAATAGTTTTTGATCAATTATTCATTTCACTATAAGCCTAACTCAAACCACGAAGCATCGCGCTGGGGTGCCATCCATCCTGATCACTATACGTTATTGCGATTATTGCACAGCTTACTAGTGAAATAAATAATTTGAGACACAGTGTTGATCAAAATACGACGTTTATTGATGTATAAATTGCATCCTTTAGGCCTAGTCTATATAAATCTGCGCCCACGTCCCTAGCAACGTTAGGTGATACTTTGCAATAGTGTGTTATACAGAAATAACAGGTACAGGCACAAGTACATGTAAATCTTTGGTCTTCATGCCCGTCGTAAATTCCACCTTTTTACGTGTAGCTAAACAGCTGGCATTATTAATCTGGGCCTGGCATTAGGATGCCAGAGGTTCGTTTTGATTGTGGGTTTACTGTGCTCTTTGTTTGTTGCAATTTGCGATAACCTATTTATCTACCATTTATCTGTGGTTATTTGATGCAGATATGGATCTCTGGATACTTACAAGTGTTTTCTATTGCATTTAATGTGCAGTGATTTTACGGTTTTACACAAGTGTCTGGCAACTTCATGTTTTGGGCTGGTTTTTTTTTGGATTGGGTGGGTTTTAAGCTGTGACTGGGCTGGAAACTGTCAATCTGATCTGGCAACAATGATTACCTCTGGGCTCTAGCTCCACACCCAGGGCACAGATATTGAGAGTGGTATTGATCTTTACGTCCAGCTCTAAGCAAGAGAGCAAATAAACATGTTTCACTAAATGTCACATTACTTCTTTAAAGCTAAATTATAGATGAACAATTAATTGCAAGTTGCTTCCAGCGACACTGCACAGAACTTTTTTAAAATTCTGTGTGAGGCTGGAAAAAAAGTGGAAAAGATATAACTTTTTAACACAGACATTTTCAAATTCAATTTTGTTTGACCAAACTGAGGATGAAAACTTTAAGCTACTATATAGTAGCATCCACCACAGAGCTCTCATCTTTAGTGTGCTGATAGTTAAAGAGAAGTCATGAATACTGAAGCATATTCAAGAAAACAGTTGCCATTTTGATTAAAATCCATCAATGCCGAGGTTGTGCATTAACTGGTAGGTTGTTAACGTTTGAGTGCTTCAGTGAAACACAAAAGGAATTTTTCTTGAGACATAGCTTATGTTCCTTGAGGGAGAAGAGTGAAGTGAAAACCCCAAACTGACCCTTGGTTAGTTATGGTCCAGAGTTAGAAACTGCCTGTCTGCTGCTAGGACAAAGGTAAAGAAGGATCAAACGCGCTTTAAAACTAGGAAAGTCTGAATCCATTGGGTACTGGCCTACAGTCTTGTGGAGCCCGAAAAAGAGAGAGCTGGGAGGAAATGGAGAAACTTAGGGACAGTGGAGGCGAAGATAAGAGGCTAAAGAAGGGATCAGGGAACTGCTGGCTTGGCACTCTTTTGTCAAAGTTTCTGGTGTTGAGGGAAGGGCACGTCATGGAGTTAGGGAAAAGGAAAAAGAACGGCAGACAGATGAAGAGGAGAGGAAGAGAGGAGGTGGAGATGTAGCTAGATGAAGACGTGTAGAGCCTCTCTTGTAAACAACAGCTGTATGCTTCCCCACATTTAACCTGCCTCACACATCCCCAACATCCGTCTTTCATGTCTGCTTCCATCTTCTTCCTGTCCAGTGGGACGTCAGTGCCTTTCACAGACCCTCTTAGATCCACGACTCAGAGCGACGACTTGATTTATTGATGCAGTGTATGATTTTAACAAACTGAGACAAGGGGCCTGATGGAGAAGAAACTTTGGTTGTTGCTTTTGCTGCGAGGCCTGTTGGAGGACACATCTGTCCTCACTCTTCATCCTCTTTCAATCTACAGAGATTATCTCTTTGGGGGAAAACAGGCCTTTCAGCCCAAGCACAGGTAGCAGAACAAAAAGTTCCACCTCCTCACTCTTGTCTTTGGTTTTGCTACAGCAGAGAGTGAGAGTGAGAGTGAGAGAGTCAGTTTGTGCCTCGCATCTATTCAACACTTTTACATCGGAGGCACTTCTGATGCTGATAATCTGGGTCACACAATTGAGATGCAGAACGACTAGCATCCAGAATTTTTTTTTTGTTTTCCACATTTAATAGGGTCGTTGAAAGTGCACTATGAGAAACTGGTTCAAATTCAGTAGATCAGTTAATTCAGTACAGAGAGATCCAGAGGCTCACCAGGTAGAGTGCGTACCATAAAGGCTTAAGTCCCAACCACAGCGGCCTGGGTTTGAATCTGACTTGTAGCCCCTTGCTGCGTGTCCTGCCCTGTCAATTCAGGCATCATTGTAAAGCTTTCTCTCTCTCCTCCTGCAGAATGTTATCAGATGCAAATTAGGTCATTTCCTTTGTATTGTTCACAATATTGTGAATATTGGTTTCAAATAAAAATGTATTGAATTTTTTTCAGTACATATTTATAAAGGTCATTTTTTCCCTGTATTATGCCATAAATCTTCCACCAAGCTCTCCAGTTTTATACTCTGAAGGCTTTTACTGAGGAGTTTATTCGTATATCATTAATTACTTGATTGATTATGTAACATTTTATTCCTAAAAACAGGGCAAAAGGATTTTTTTAAATGTCTTTTGACATTTAAAAAGATTTGAGTTTTCAGTTTTATGAAGCGATAAAAAGAGATATCCCAAATGCCCTCAGTAAAAGGTTTTGGCTCTCTGTCAATAAGAGAAACAAGAATTTTGAACCTGGACCAGTTTTCAGATGCTTCCTCTAAAGATTTTTATGCAAATGAGCATATATTTATCAAGATCAATGGTTCCCAGCCTTTTCCAACCCATGGCCCACTTTCAGATCTCAGAACTGGGAGGTGGGGCGCAGGTAGGGAACACTGATCTGGATAATGCCTCATTTGCATAAATAAATTTAAACTTTCAGAAAACTTAAAATGATCTTAACTCTTATCTCTTTTCTCTTCTTTTTCGCTCCCCCCAGTCCACCCTAAGAAGAAGAATCGGCAGACGTGCGTCAGGAAAAGCCTGATATGCGCCTTTGCTATGGCTTTCATCATCAGTGTCATGCTTATCGCAGCCAATCAGATGTTGCGGAATGGCATGGAGTAAACTATTACACTGTGAGCATGGGGAGTGGACAGAACAGCCATGACCTCACATCTTGTCTTTGCAGCCAAAGCTGGACCAGCCACAACCCAAGCACTTCTCTAAACAATCAGTTGAGGGTTTTTTTTTCTTTTTTAGTTTATTTGGAACTTAACCTTACAGAGGCAGACGATGTGAGTAAAATGAAGAGAGATATATTTGTTTTGCATTGAAGATATTACCCTGCAGATTTACTGGACTCACTGGCCATATGGAACCTGAACTGAAAAGAGTTATGTTTTTATATAAAACATGAGTTTAAAAAGAAGGATTTATTTTGCTCTTTCCAAGACCAAGACCACCCTTTAAACTTAATTTTCTAATCACTGAAAATGCGTATCAGGTGCTTTGAGCCATTAATAATTTAAAAAAAAACAAACAATGGTTATTGTGGACAACTGCATATTTACCCCAGAGAAGTTGCGCTGAATGTGAACTGAGTGAATGTGGGCAATGAATGTTGGGCACAGTATTTAAATGCATAGAAAAACCCCTCCCACCTCATATGGTGTTGTATTAACATCACACCTTTTGTGAAACATCTACATCCTCGGCTCAGTCCACTAACCTTTGAAATCTACAAGGAGCACAATTCAATAATCAGTGAGGGACCACTTAAGTATCACCACTTTCCCACTGTCTCTACTCTGCAGTACTGACTAATTGAATGGTCCCTCAATGCTTGCGTTGACCATATATAATGGAAGCTCAGGCTTTCTGAGACAGTGTTAGATACAGGAAAACAAGAGACACCGAAAGCGTCCAATAGAAGTGGACCAGGCTGAGATAAATGTTTTTCAGCTATATGTTGGGAGAAAATGTTTCACCTCAGCATCTCATGGTAATACTGCCCAACTGTGGTAAACGTAGACCACACAAACAGCATGCCAGTATATACACTGCCATACCAAACGTTACTCTAACCCCAGCTTCCCGTGGATTTCACTGTATATATTGTGCTACTTAGCTTGTGTAATGTATTATTCCTCTAAACAGCAGAATGTATGAAGGGTAGGAACTAGTGAGTTATATCAGGGATATACAGTAGAGCTGTGAATTACTGTTGCTACGGCTGCTTTTTTGGTGAAGGTTGCATCCCAGTGGTTAAGATGAGAACTGCAGCTGAATGCTTGGACAGCCCTGTTGACAAGGTGTTCAGAGTGAAGAACAGCAGCACTGGTTTTGAGTTTTGATAAGTGTTGTACCAGTGTCAGATGGACTGTTTGGTCTGTATTGGTGAAGATTCACTACTTTTAATAGCAAAATCATGATTTATTTTTTCCACATCTCAGATTTGTGCTGCTCAGGATTGGATGAGAAACTGAAGGTGTCCGCTGTGGTGCCTCTGATAGTTTCTCGGGTCATATCTGTGTTTTATGGTCCAGGTCTGAGAGCACTACCATGTTGTAAAGCTCAGTGGGATGAAGCAGTTTGAAGAAGACCTTGTGGGTGTTTACAATCATTCTCCTCTTTTATAAAGGAGCCGCCTAAGGTTGAACATCTTAATGACGCCACCGATCAAATTTGATGCTAAAGTTGTTTTTTCTAAACTGGATGCAGGGCTGGTCAGTAAAGAGATGTCACTGTTTATCTACTGTCATTGAAACTGTGTTGTGGTTATATGTTCATTTTTTGTTACTGTTTTTCCAAAACTCTCATGTCCAAACAAAGAATCGTTTCAAAATAAGATAACCTGAGATTTTTGTTCAACACATTTGAAGCATCATTGGAACACAGTTCATTACAATGAGCATCATCTCTATTATTTCACATGTGATTATTTTGTGATATTAAAAATATTTTCATTAATATTGTGACACTTATTTCAACCTGTCTGGCCCTACGTGCACACCAACTCTTCAAATAGACATATCGGTGTTCGTTGCCACAACATTGTAAAATGTGTGGATTCCTCACTGCACGGTGCTCCCCTTGGACATCACTGGATCAGAGACTGTCTCGTTCCCATTGATACGCTGGAGCGATTATTCCTTCTCTCATCTTTTGCTGGGATGGACGAAAGCATAGTTAGATATTTCAGTCAAACTAATGTTCAACCATGTGAGTTTAAAAGCCGTCTGTGTTAGTGTATAAAGAAGGCGAGAGGGGAGAGGGCTTTCTTATGAAACAAAAAAACGAGCTTTGTAAGATCAAGTATAACAGCAAAAATGTATTATACTGTAAATCAGTATGCATGTTGTTGTTTAGATTTTCACGTCTTTGATAGACAGGGAAATCCATTTAATCTTTCTTTGTGGTGGCACAGCCTTGATTTCAATGTAGGTATGTATGTACTACTGTCACATATTTGACTTTCCAATTTATACTGTAATAGCCATTTTTCTAGTTTCTACCAGCTATTAATCAAATCAGAGAGCAGGAGAGGGCATTTTCATAAATATGCAAATACAAGGTCACATAATCATCTCCATCATCATCTCTGTTCCACATCATCTAGGCAAGCGTCTGTAGGCCTCACTGTGGATGGTTCAAATTGACAATGAGTACAATATATTGTGTGTTTTAGCCACATTAGGTTTTTATGGAATGTTCTCACTGCCCCATAGTCCTGTATAAAAACTGCTGTATAATGTATGCTACACTTCTCCTCGTGAGTCAGTTCATGTCTTTAATATTCTCAGCACATTGACATCTGACCAACGGACCATGTTTTCACCTTTGTCTATTAGCGTCATGGTCCTTTTGAAACCAGCATACACCACTTTCTCCTAACAACTGTCTAATAATTGTGCCATTTCAGACATCCTTGCATGGCTGTGTAAGGGAAACTCGTTTGAAAGACCTTTTACCAACACTTTGAAGTTTACATTGTTATACTGTACATCTGTAACAAGACGGAATCGGTTCATGATTTTCATGGTTTTGAAAATTGCTTTTGAGATTTGTTTTTACCAAAACATGTTTTTACCTTGTAGATTGTATAGAGATTTAAAAAAAAAAAAAAAGAAAATTAAACACAGATATGTAATACAACCTTGGCATGCTGCTTAGAAAAGGAGAAAGAAAACAGCAATAGTTACCAACTGAATGGATATTTAAAAATGCAAATAACAAATTTAATCTGTTTAATCTAAAATTATATCCATATGTTTATGCAATAAAACCTTGTTTTGATAGAAATACAAGGCATGTGTGTTTACTTGTGAAAGATTATATGTGCAGGGATCCTCCGACCCACACATCAACACAGTAATGATAAAACAATGCCACTCAGAAACATAAGGAGGCCTCTAAATTAGATCTAGCTTCTGGCTGAAGGTTAGCTGGTAAGCATACGTATTTTCACTGACTCTTAATGAATGTAAAACAAACTCAGTTTAAAGTGGGCTTGTTCCCATATTTGTCACATGTTATCAGTGTCATTTTAAATACCAACCCCTAAAAATAGAATTGCAACACAGCGTGGTTCGAGTGCCCTTCACTGCACTTTCCCAAAGCTGCACAGAAAGGAGCCGTGAATTACAACAGCAGCAGCAGCAGCAGCAGCAGCAATGAGATCTGTATCTTTTAACTCACTGTAGCTTGATACAGTGTGTGATGGCTGGAGATGGGTTTGCACGTTTGTCAGCGTGTTCTCTGGGGTTTCCTGCTGGCATCGCTGCTCACTCTAAATCATGATAAATAGGGAGCATAGGTCAAATACAAGAGAGAGTAACCTCACAGCCAAAGCTACCAAACCCCATTAACCACCAGATAATGACCCAAAACATGCCATTAAGCCCATAAACAAGGCATTATACTAAGTGTAATGGTCCAGGCACACATTATTAGCTTGACTCTCTTGCAATATCCATTAGTCTCTTTTCATATCTGTGGGTACAATTAAGGGGTTTGACTTTTTTTTAAAGTCAATTCCAACTTAATGATCAAGTATACAGACAATTAAAAAGAAGCAGTACATTGTTTGTCTTCATGTTAATTTACGATGCCAAATTATGAATGCAGGCTCATTAGAGCCATCGATGATATGAATGATTCATTTCCAGCAGAACCACCTGAGAGGATTCATCCGATTATGTTTCATGTCAGATTACCAAAGCGACCAAATCACTTCCAATAAAGAGCTCTGATACTTGTGTGCATAAAAAACATCTCTTTAATATGAGGTATTCATTGCAGCTCTGTTGATCATATGAACCTCTGAAACAAAGAGTTGATCCAACACACATGCACGCACAGACAGCATGAATGTAAAAACACTGTCTCCCAGCACTTGGAAACTGAGCAAAATAAAAATAAAGAAAAAAGTACCACCACAAACAAATCTGCTTATTTTGTCAGTTAGTGTGGAATCATTTATATGCTACACTGAATCTGACTTAAAGGGTAGAAATTGCCTTTTACCATAGTTAACACTGCTTGTTATTGAATTGAAATATGGCTTTACAAATACCATAAAAACACACACAGTTTTTACCTTCCCAAAGTTCCACAATGTAAACACCTACTACTTCTTTTTTTTTTTTAGAAAAAAAAAAAACAAGATAAAGGCACAAGTGTAACAATGTTTTAGCCCAAAGAAACACAAGACTCACAACAGTACTGTCGTGTGACTGCTGATGGTAGTTATCTAACAATAAATACAGTAGGGAGGGAAAATCTTGAATGAAAAGTGTTACAAACTGCAACAGTATGTAACAATATGCAGTGAAACTGCATTAATAACACTGTTTTGTATTCTTGTAACTTAATGTTAAGGTGAATTATAGTGCTGCTGGAACATTTGAGAGTCAGTCAATATCAATCTCCACAGATGTTTTGCCTGTGGACATTTATTTAAAACAGAGTGTTAAAAAGGTTGGTGTGGACTGATGAGATGAAGTTATCGTAGCCTGATTCTTGACAGACTTTGGCACAGTCTCTTCAAAAGATGATAGTCAAAGGTTAATGAGAGAGAAGAATGAGACAGGAGAGCAGGGGACAGGGATGCTGGTACAGATGTAATTAGAGACAGAGGTAGGAGTACAGAGGTAGACACAGAGGAAAATGAGAAGAGACAGAAGGGGAGAAGAAAAGCTCAGAACTCTGTGTGTGGGTGACTGTAGTCCCGGCTGCCTGCCGGGCTCTCGCTGGGCTTCATGAAGATGCCCTCCATGGCCTTCCACAGGCTGTGCTGGCTGGGGCTCGACATGGCATGAACTTCCCTCTGACCGTGGATCGGTCGTCCGTACTGCTCCCCTGTCACGGACAGCAGCGCCTCAGTGGCCTTGTGACGGAAGCGGACGGCCTCCTCGCGTTTCCACACTGATCCCCCACACTGAACTGTCCACTCGTCCAGGTGGTCCCCTTCCCCTTCCTCACCAAAAGCACTCACCTCCTGCAGACAAATGAGACAGAGATTAGAAAACAAGGAATAGCTACAAGAGAGGACGAGCTACCTTGCTTTTGTGAAACCTTTTTGTCTCAATTTTATCTCAATCTCAGACACAAATTACACCCATGTTTGTTTTTTTGTCTTCTACATTGCTTCTGTAGTTTACATTTTTCCTGCTGCTTAACTGGAACCAATCAATTTTCACAGACGCGATTATTTACCAAGCCTGATATCCCAGCACATGTTTGGCTCTGTCAAACATGTGCTGGGATACTGATGCTTCAGTGGATGTGGGAGGCCAAACACAGACACATACAGTGCATGTCACACTGTTATAGAGGGTGTGTATATTTGTCTGTACATAACCTGGAAAAGGCAATACAAGAATGTATGCATTAGCTGTAAATGAATAAGAGCCACAACGCTGACCTGTTCATTGGTTTTCAACATGGTCCCCAATCATGTGACACAGCTGAGATATTAAAGGACTTCAGTGTAAACAGCTCTCCAAAAATGTCTAACAAAACAAATGTCTGTTATTGCATGGTAAACATCACCCATCCCTATTACACTTTAGACAGACACTGTTTTCACACTTCCTCATAACTGTGGAGGATTTCACTGACCCTGGGGTGTTTGGTTCCTGAAGTGTAAAAGCTGCTGTCAACTCCATTTCACCTCAAAATATTGAGCTCCATTTCACAAATGTGAAAGGCAACTTCCTGGTATTTTCTCTCACTACTTCATACAAATATTACCGTATTTAATCTGTCAGTGACTTGAACCTGGCAGGACTGTGGTGACTTATCAAGCATTTCACAAACATTCTGGTAATCCGCTTTTTTGAATTAGGCTGGATGTGTTAAAAGTACCTCTTAGACATTGACGTCCTTTTCCCCATGTGTGCAGGCATGTGGATAATCCTTTACCTGACAGCAAAGCTCTCCTCTCTCCATGTATAATTTTTGACACCACCCACCTGGTTGGAGGACAGCGGGGAGGTGAAGTAGTGGCTGTGCAGGTTTCGGCCTGTGTTGACATGGGTGAGGCGGATGGTCTGGCCGCACTTTACTGGAGTGCCCCGATGGCAGAAGGCGTCGCTCGTCCCGCGAACACTCCAGTAGCTGTTACTGTCTTCTACTGCGGTGACCCCTGTTACAGACTGCTGCCCGCTACCTGTCTCACACACACACACACACACACACACAGACAGTGAGCACAGCAGCAATACAGTGATGCTGAAAAGAACAGACCCTGTGGAAAGTGATCAGGGTTTTTTTGTAGAGCAGTTCACTTAATGGATGAGTCAAGTTTAATACTGAATGTTGTTACAGCCGCTCTGTCTGAAGGACACTGTTCGTCCAAGTTATGTTGGGTTTGAGTCTAAAGCTGAGGGCTCACCCTGGTGGCATGGATGGTCAGCTGTGAAGGATATAATCACACTAATACAGCTCAGAATGGTATATAATACTTAGAACAATCTCAGAATATCTTAAAGAAAATATTTGTAGAGCTGGAAGAAATCTGAAGCACATCATCCTGCTTGTATGTGGGGAAAAAAATCATATGGAAGTTATTTTGGCAGATACTGCAGTTACAATGAGTCACACTTCCTGTCTGGACAGTGATTCTGCATTTGTTTTCCTGTCTTGCCTCAGTGATATATATTGTTATATATCAATGATGATGATAATGTTATTTTTGTTGGATCTTTTAAAAAACAAGAATGTTCCTTCACTTGGATGATCTTTATAGCACCACAACAATTCATGTACGATAGGTTGTCACCCATTTTTTGTTGATCAAAAAAAGAATGAAACTCTTGTACGATTCGGACATTGAACTGATATTTCACTGTGTGAGTTGGAGATTTCAATGTTTGTAATTTGGGTGTTTATTTTAGAGGCTTGTTGGATATATGAGGACACGTGGACCCATGCATCCCCTCCACTTTTACTTCAAGGACCAGAATGGAACTAAATTTTGGACTTGACATTTTACATCTGAGTGTGATTTAAAGTCCCAACTTTTAATCCTCAACGGAACTGAGTTAAACAAGGAGTAGTCAGCTGAGACTGTGGTGTGTGTTCAACCCAGCTGTAATCGTCCCATCCTGCTCTGTACTTACAGTCTAGTCTTACGTATAAAGACTAAGATTTCTTAGTGAAGGAAAAACAACGTTAATATACATTTCGATTGAACAGACCGCCTAAAACAGACCGCAATCAATTAATACAACTGGACATATGCAGTTATTATGAATTGCCGGTATACGTCAACTTCACACTGTAAACCTTTACGCACAGACAGTCATTTCCATTGTGGCAACAAGATGATATTAACTACATGTTGCATTAGGCTAAGGTTCGTGATGAAAGCAATACAAACGTTTATTAAGCCTTAATAATTATTAATGAGAAGAAACTCACCGGAGCCGTAGCGTACGTCGTGTGAGTGTAGTCTCACATTGTGCTTCAGATTTAACAGTTTAATGACTGATCCGCACGTCACAAAACTCAGCTCCGTACCGAGTGACAGTCCAAATATACACGAGAGCAAAAATAAAATGGTTGTTTGAGAGCGTAGCAGAAAAGCACTGTTTAATTTATCCATTCCTACTTTAAAAAGCAGAGCCGCCGATACCTCACTCAGATTTGCATTATATTTTCGCTACGTCATTAAAGTGGTACAACGTGCCAGTATGGACAGCGCCCCTGGCGCGACGGAGTAGTCACTGCAGAAATTGTTCTGGGGCTTTGTTTTTCAAAGGTTTATCCGTCTTCGCGGTAAAATATTTTGATTTTTATCATAACGCGATGATATTTACACTTAATATCAACACTGCAAACTTTTAGTCGTTTCTCTTTGATGAAGGATCGTTGTGGACCAGCAGGGGGCGTCACCTTGCCGTTCATAAGGTTGGAAGTTCCCTCACAGCATCCCGGAATTGTCATCACGCCGCTCTCCCTCGGCCTTTTTTTTTACAAGTACAAGCTCCCCGAACGCACAAAACACAACACAATCCCGTTATAACTGTAAATATTTACGGACTGTACCGCCGCTGTGAGACGTGTAAGTCTAATTTCACCGTCGTCAGTTGCGATGTTTAGATTATTGTGCTTATCCAACAGTCGTTAGCTAACCTAGGCTAATAATGCAGCTAGCTGTTGTTGTCGTTACAGCTAATGCTAGGCTAACGCACTGGTGCGCTAACGCTTTAACGGTAGGCTACTAAGTTAGCGCAGAGGCCTTGGTTTGGTTCAGGTGTCATTTTGTTAGTATTTTATTTGTTGTTATGCACCACACAGCTCAAATTGGGAAATGTGAAATTTAAAACCCAGCTACTTGGCCAAATATTGCTCGCTAGCTAACTTGCTTCGTCTTGCACAGGTAGCAGCCCAGTTGGTGTTGCTAGCGTACAACTAAGGTTATTGAGTAGAATTCACAATATAACCTTTATACTTTTTGATCGACAGCTTGGCAGAAGTTCTAGATGCATCACTTTGACAATATTAGCTACAGCCACACTTAAAGAACATGATGTGTTTGGTAACATCCGTCCATGTTGTGTGTGCGCATTGCGACATCGTTACGGATAGTTTTTTTTTTTCCATTTAACCATCACAGCTAGCTCCATCCCTGGGTCAAATACAAATATAAACGTCCCGTAACGCTATCATTTAGCTTGTGTAATGTGGTCAGTAATACGCTGTCACGTGAAGATGCCTCAAAGAATCAACGTGCATTAGTGTATTTGTTTGTTTGCCTCATACATATTCTCAGATGAACCTCAGATTCCTGTCGTCAAGTAACATAATACATCTTATCAGGCAGGACAACACAGATTCTACAAAGACATAGGGACAGACATGGCTGAACTCTTGGCATTCAGTAAAATCTAATGCTTTTCTGCCAGACATTATTCAGACCCACGTGATTTGAAATTCTAGAAAAGATCTTAAAATGAATAGAGGTAACAAATATCACTGGATGAATGTTTAACATGCATACATGAAATATTGCTGGCATTTCCTTTTGCTAGAAAGATATAGTCATACCAAAACCAAGAGATGGGTTGGGGTATTTTATACAAGACTGTCATGTAAAATAAATGAAGAAATAAGGAATTTAAATATACAGACACCTCTTGTGTGAAGTTAGGTGTGTAGTAACAGAATCTTTGTCTTCTTCTCAGGAAGAGCAATCATGTCAGACTTCATTGAGAGTGAGGCCGAGGAGTCAGAAGAGGAGTTTGAGGAGAAAGACCTAAAGCCTAAAAAGACCCAGAGGTTTATGGAAGAAGATGGTAAGATTATGATGTTTTAGATTTGGGACGTCTTTTTTTAGAGGGGGGGGGGTTGTACAATGCAAACTACTCATCTGTCATTTCTTAACAGATGAAGAGGAAGAGGAGAACACAGAGGACCAGGATGAGCAGGGAAATTTACGCGGACTCATTGATGATGGAGATGAGGAGGTAGAAGAGGAGGAGGAAGAAGAAGAGCAAAAAAGTCGGAGTGGAGGGGCGAGTGACTCAGAGGAAGAAGTGCGGCATCGACGCAAAAAGCGAAGTAAGTTAATCATCTGTTTTCTTTTTCTTTCAAACGGCCTCAGCTGTCATACTGTGACATATGGCTGTTGTTGTGATTAGTTTAAGAAATCAAAGGTAAAGCTTCTATACTTGTCTCCCCCACTGTCTGTTTTAACCTGTTTTCATGCACATTCACATTCTCCACGTGGTCCCAAAAATGAATGCCATTCATTGACTTGTGAGTGTTCTCTCACTAATAGTGATTAGTGACAGTAAGTGTTTGTCATAAAAAAAGAAAAAAGGGTTTGTTAGCTAACAGGTTGTTGTTGTGTTGCTGAAGTCTCCAGACTCTATTTCCTGGGCTTGATAAGACATGTCTTTCTGGTTGGCGCTGTCAGTGCTGTATTATCTCATCACTGTGATAAATGAAGTGTTGAATGTTGAGCAGTGAATCAGTAGAGGACAGTACTGATGTCACATTTCTATGTGATTTCATGAAGGAAGCCAAAACAATCTATGGATGTGGAAAACTTATATGGAGAGGAGAACAGATGAAACATGAAAGGTTCATCAGAGCTGACAATGGTCAGAAAACAGTGTACTTTGTTATTGAATGTAACATTAGCTATAGTCAGTTTGTTTAATTACCTTTGAGCTGGACTGTGCTGAGCAGTAGATTTCAGTGTGCAATAAAATATCAGAACACATGTCTAGCATCTGTTGGACTGGTAAAACAACAGCTGTTCCTGTTTTTCTTCCTCTGCCTTCAGCTCCATATGCTGCTGAGCCAGATGTATCCACATATTGGTTAAATTAGTCTGGGTTTGTAGGTGGTTCTGTGCCGGTGTGAGGTGTATAAGCCTAGTCAGCCATTTTTTTGTCATTATCAAAGAAAGGGAATGTGCTGTTTCAGCTGCAGTTTAACTGGTTTAACAGTAAATAACAATGAATAAATAGAAACTGTTTGTAGCAAATGTGCAGATTGGAATATTGATTCTTTGTCACGTTGGTATGTTGTTTTGCCTCTGATGGAGCCTTTTCCTCTTTGCAGATTATGACGACTACTTAGATGACGATGATCTTGACCTCATTGAGGAAAACTTGGGTGTTAAAGTAAAAAGGAGGGTAAGAATCACATCTCATCAATATTTACCCACAGCCTCTTACACCATACCTCACCACCAGGATTTTCTTGTAATGTTCTGGACTTGGCAGCCATGCTGATGCTGTGTCTCTGTGTTGCAGAAGAAGAAATATGACCGTGTGAAAACACTGGATGATGATGAAGAAGATGACGATGAGAAGGACTTAATCGCAGACGAGATCTTTCATGGGGACGGAGATGGTGAGCTGGAGGAAGGAGAGGCTGTGGATGAGCCTCTCCAACACGCAGATGATGACGAAGAAGGAGAGGATGAGGAGTCAGGTAGGACATGAAGATTTTTAGACCAATATAAAAATAAAAAAAAATGAAGGATCAATAATATGCACACAAAATTGTTTGGATTTTAAATTAGTGCTTTCGGTCCACAGATATAGACGATTTTATTGTGGACGATGATGGCCAGCCTATCACCAAAAAGAGGGGCAAGAAGTTCTCAGGCTACACAGATGCGTGAGTGCTGTACTTCATACAGGAATCCTGCTTATCTCCAGTGGGGTGGAAGTTGTTTTTCCTCATGTTCTCACCTCTTCTTTGTTGTTCATTGGCTGACAGAGCCCTCCAGGAGGCCCAGGAGATTTTTGGTGGCGACTTCGACTTTGCTGACTTTGATGCAGATGCTTACGACCAGGGTGAAGAAGAGGAGGAGGACCAGGATGAGGAGGGTTGGGACCGACCCAAGAAACAGACCAAGAGGAGGCTGGGGAGGAAGAGCATCTTTGAGATCTACGAACCCAGTGAGCTGGAAAGCAGTCACATGACCGACCAGGACAATGAGATACGCTCCACAGACATGCCCGAGAGGTTCCAGGTGTGTGTGTCTGTTAGTTCACCTGTGTTTTAGCATTTTGCACTGTTGTTAGATTTTGATATGAACCATATAGATTCATAACGACTACGTTCTGATTGACTGCCTGCCTTTTGACTCTATTGTCCACCATGTAGTTACGATCCATCCCCGTGAAACCTGCTGAGGATGATGAGCTGGAGGAGGAAGCTGAGTGGATCTTCAGACATGGCTTCTCCACTCTTACCATTTCTATGCAGGTACAACCTTTTTTAATCATTATACATTGGGAGATGTGACAGAGCTGCAGGTTTTACTTGTATCTATCCTGTTCATCATTTAAATGTTAATAGCATTTTCTGTGATGTTATACAGGAGAGCACAGATTATCTAGACAGGGGAACGACCACAAACTTCAGCAGGAAAGGCCCCAGCACAATTGCCAAGATCAAAGAAGCCCTCAACTTCATGAGGAATCAGCAGTTTGAGGTGAGCTCACGTTACCCATATGATGAACTTCTTCCTCTGTTTCCTTCATTAACAGCACGTTTGTTTAAGTAATATACAAAACATGCAAGTATATAAAAGACTCATTTTATGGTTTGTATATTTTTCCCAGGTTCCGTTCATAGCTTTTTACAGAAAGGAATATGTGGAACCGGAGTTGAACATAAATGACCTGTGGAAGGTGTGGCAGTGGGATGAAAAGGTAAAGCTGGTATATTTTATAGATTACAGACAAATAAAAACCAAATCTACCTACAGGTACAAATAAAGTTACCAAAAAGACAGGCCACTGTTTGGAGCCAGTAGGCAATAATGAATAATCTGGGTGCACTGCACAGCTAACCTTAAAGCTGTTTCCACAACTGTTGTAATAAAGCGTAAATAGAAATCAACCATCACATTGCCGTGAATGTGCCACCTCTGGTTTATTGACTCACACATGTTCTTTCCTCTTCTCCATTAGTGGACTCAGCTGAAGACGCGGAAGCAGAACCTTACCCGTCTCTTTCAGAAGATGCAGTCCTACCAGTTTGAACAGATCTCTGCTGACCCTGACAAACCTCTGGCTGACGGCATCCGCCCCCTGGACACTGCTGATATGGAGAGGCACGTCTTGATGAAACTAGAAAGTTTTGTATTTTTACTGTATTTGACAAGGTTGTTTAGCCATTTAAACCTTTTCTTATCATAAACTGCAGGCTGAAAGATGTGCAGACTCTTGAAGAGCTGGGTGATGTGTACAACCACTTTCTGCTCTACTATGGCCGAGACATCCCTAAGATGCAGAATGCTGCCAAGGCCAACAAGAAGAGGCTCAAGAAGATCAAAGAGGTGTCAGAGGATGGTAAGATAGATCTGTCTGAATTGACTATTTCATATATTGATGATGGATATTTACTGCTGAGTTGTTCAGGTCTAATTACAGCAACTTTTGCATTAGGAGTGTTTACATTACATAATTGTAATATTTTGACTGAATACATGACTGGTGTTGGTGTGATTTTTCGATAGGGGAAGAAGAAGAACTGGAGGTAGAAGAAGAAGAGGAACAGAAAGGACCTGACCTCAAGCTGGCTTCTCGTAGGGATATGTACAGCATCTGTCAGAGTGTTGGACTTGGTAAGTCTCCTTCTGTTTTACCTTCCACTCAATCTCAGTTTGGCTCGTAAATCCAGCCCCGTCCAGTGCCTGTACATCAAAATCATTTTCATTCCTATTGCAGATGGCTTGGCCAAAAAGTTTGGGTTAACCCCAGAACAGTTTGGAGAAAATCTGAGAGACAGTTACCAGCGTCACGAGACAGAGCAATTCCCTGCTGAGCCTGTGGAACTGGCCAAAGATTATGTTTGCAGTCAGTTTTCCACTCCGGAGGCGGTGCTGGAAGGAACCAGGTACATGGTGGCCATGCAGATCGCTCGGGAACCTCTGGTCAGACATGTTCTCCGCCAGACCTTCCAGGAGAGAGCAAAGATCAATATCAAACCGACAAAGAAGGGCAAAAAGGTATGGGCACGTTTAATCCCAGGTATTGATCCAAGTAAATGGTTTTATGAACTTGTAGAATGTGGTCTGAATACGACTCTGAACCTGCTTTGCCTTGTGTACTTTCTGTAGGAGATCGATGAGGCTCATTTTGCCTACTCCTTTAAGTATCTTAAGAACAAGCCTGTGAAAGAGCTGAATGGGGATCAGTTCTTGAAGATGTGCCTGGCAGAGGACGAGGGGCTGCTTTCTATTGACATTTGTATAGATTTGATAGGCGTCAAAGGGTAAGTACAGTAACAGAATGGCCTTACTACACTGGACCTGTTCAGAGATGTTGGTGTGCTAAATCCCCCCATTATTACAGTATCAACTCACAGCCTTATCACTAGAGCATGGGGCTTTTGAATTCTGACTCTGGTGGTGTAAACACACTCCCCTCTTCTCTCTCTTTCCTCCCCCTGCTTCTCCTCAGATATGCTGGTGACCAGACATACTTTGATGAGATCAAACAGTTCTACTACAGGGATGAGTTCAGTCACCAGGTGCAGGAGTGGAACAGGCAGCGTACTCTGGCCATAGAGAGAGCGCTCAATCAGTTTCTCTATCCTCAGATGGCCAAGGAGCTCAAGAGCAAACTGATTGCTGAGGCCAAAGAGAGCATTGTCAGGGTAATGTATGATATCTGTGATGGCTTCATGTATTGCACTACCCTATGTTAGTATTATGCACAAAAGTCAACAATTTTAGAACTTAGGGAGCCATAATATTGCCATAATTGTCTATGTTTGAGCAGTCTTTTCAAATTAAAACTCATTATCAACTGGCGTTTTTTGTTGTAGTCCTGCTGTCGCCGGTTGTACAACTGGCTTAAGGTGGCTCCATATAGACCAGATCAGCAGGTGGAGGAAGATGATGATCTGATGGATGAGAGTCAGGGCAAAGGGATTCGTGTACTGGGTGTAGCCTACGCACCCAGCAGGTATGCAAGCCTTGACAGTGTTTGTATGTTTCCCCAAATAAATTAATATCTTGAATCTCACTTGTAATGGTGAAATATACACACCTCTTTAGTGTTAACCTCATGAGACCAGACAGTTTTGCCACATAAATGAGATGATGATGCAACAGTATAGTTTCTTACAAGCACTCTTTCCTCTGACAGAGATACACCCGTTTTCTGTGCCCTGATTAATGGGGAAGGAGAGGTGGTGGACTTCCTGCGTCTGCCCTACTTCATGAAGAGGAGGAATGCTTTTAGGGATGATGAGAGAGAGAAGAAGGTACAAATAGAGAGTACAGCTGTACTTTGGGGCAATCAACAGATGTTTTGATTGAGATGCTCACTCTTTTGTGCGTATGTGTGTGTCATCCTCAGGCCAATGACATTGAAAATCTCAAGAAGTTTCTGTCCAGCAAGAAACCTCATGTGGTAGCTGTTGCTGGAGAAAACCGGTAAATTATTGGTTTATTTAGTATGTGCTGGAAAGCTCAATGTATATATTTGGGAGAACAAGTTATTGGTGAGTCCAAGCGTAATTGTTAAGAATATTCTGTGCATGTGCAGAGATGCTCAAATGATCATGGAGGACATCAAGAGGACCATCAGTGAGCTGGAACAGGAGTCCTCTCTACCTGCTGTGGGAGTGGAGCTTGTGGACAACGAACTTGCAACATTATACATGAACAGCAAGAAGTCTGAGGTGAACACCTTGTCATGCCATCAATACACAAACACACACCCATTTTACCACAGCAATAACTTGAGGATTCAAAGTAGTTTTCAGATTTGGCCCTTTCTTCACCGTTTGTTGACCTCTGACCCTCTGCTGTCTGTCTGTGCAGGTTGATTACAGGGATTA
Source organism: Caranx ignobilis (assembly GCA_021432705.1). NCBI lineage: Eukaryota > Metazoa > Chordata > Actinopteri > Carangiformes > Carangidae > Caranx > Caranx ignobilis. Next base: position 5,193,308 of record MU269980.1, read on the forward strand.
CCCCCCTCTGCTGCGACAGGCTGTATCAATAGCTAGGAAGATCCAGGATCCCCTGGTGGAGTATGCTCAGGTCTGCAGCACTGATGAGGACATCCTCTGCCTCAAACTACACCCGCTACAGGTGAGAGATGGAGGAGTGGATCTGATCTGGTAAAGTTTATTAGAGAGGGATTTCCAACTTTTCTTGCAACACAGTTCAAAAATTTAAGTGGGGAAGCAACCATTTAATAGTCTATTTAATCAGATACATCACGTACCTACACAGCTATTAGAGTTAATGTTTGTTATTTGATTGAAACATGATTGTACAGCTAATATTTGCAAAACCAAACACCCTTTCCCTCAGGAACATGTGGTGAAGGAGGATTTGCTCTCTGCTCTTTACTGTGAATTCATCAACCGAGTCAATGAGGTTGGAGTGGATGTGAACAGGGCCATCGCCCATCCTCACACTCAGAGCCTGGTCCAGTACGTCTGTGGTTTGGGGCCGAGGAAGGGCTCCCACCTGCTAAAGGTTTGCTGCTCTCATTAAGTTCCTGTCTGATATCTGACAGTACAGCTCCTCATCCGCTGACCAGATTCTGTTCTTGTCTTTGTGCAGATTCTGAAGCAGAACAACACTCGTCTTGAAAACAGGACCCAGCTTGTCACAATGTGTCACATGGGACCCAAGGTTTTTATCAACTGTGCTGGTTTCATTAAAATCGACACTGCTTCACTTGGGGACAGGTTGGTGTCTTTTATGGGGTTTCTTACATGCTCAGACTGTCCAGATCATTTTCATAGCGCTAAATCCACCATATTTTCCTCACAGTACGGACTCCTACATTGAGGTCCTGGATGGCTCTCGTGTCCATCCTGAGACGTACGAGTGGGCTCGTAAAATGGCTGTGGACGCCCTTGAGTATGACGAGTCAGCAGAAGATGCTAACCCAGCTGGAGCTCTGGAGGAAATCCTCGAAAATCCAGAACGTCTCAAAGATCTGGATCTGGATGCCTTTGCTGAAGAGCTGGAGAGACAGGTCTGTGTGTGGGTGTGTGTGTGTGTGTGTGTGTAGGATTTGGCTGTGATTGTAACAGTGTTTGCATTTTATTGCTAAAGTACCATTCTGGACAGCTTGAATAGCTCATGCTTGAATAGTTATTTGCATTTAGTCCACATAAAAATACAAGTCGGCCATGTTTCACATCCACTCATCCCTCTGCTCTCCCCCTGTAGGGTTATGGCAACAAGGGAATTACTCTGTATGATATCCGTGCAGAGCTGAGCTGCAGGTACAAAGACCTGAGAGTTCCCTACAGAGTCCCTAACACAGAGGAGGTCTTTAACTTGCTCACCAAGGAGACTCCAGAGACCTTTTATATTGGTAAAATGCACACTGAAGTACACATGTTTGTCTCTTGACACATCACCAAAGCTCTGTTATGTGTTATGTGTTAAGTGTTTAATTCCTAGCCATTAGCACTCGTGTGCATGCTGGCTGTGGAACGTTTGCTCTTCATGTTGCAGCATGTGTGATCTGTGTAGTCTATGTATTACCTAATGCCAGCGTGATGCAAATAGATGTTTTAAACCATTTTATTAATCTGTGTGTAAGAAGTTGGTGCTGTAGTCACAGCACATGCCTTGTTCAAATTAGTGATGTCAGTGAGCAGCAAGTACAGTAGGAATGCTTTATAGGCCGCTGCTGGTTAATGTTTTGCTCATGGTTAATATTTACTTCTCCCTTTCCTCCAGGTAAGCTGATCACCAGTGTAGTGACTGGTATTGCTCACCGGCGGCCTCAGGGGGAGAGCTACGACCAGGCCATACGTAACGATGCTACAGGGCTGTGGCAGTGCCCCTTCTGCCAGCAGGACAACTTCCCTGAGCTCAGTGAGGTACCAGACACCTGACTCTCCCTATGTTGTCACCTTGATGTCAGAGAACAAAGGGGGAGGGATTTGATATCTGAACATCATTCCTTTTGATCTGTGCCGTCCGTGTAGGTTTGGAATCACTTTGACAGTGGATCGTGTCCAGGTCAGGCAATTGGAGTGCGGAGCAGACTAGATAATGGCGTCCAGGGATTTATTCCCACCAAGTTTCTTAGTGACAAAGTGGTCAAACACCCTGAAGAGAGGGTCAAGGTGAGACATCGCTGGCTGTGCAGTTGTTCTCTACTGAGTTTCCAGATGTTGCACGTGACACATCCTGAATGATGGATCTATGATAAATCCTTTCTGTGTTCTTTTGTCATAGCACCTGTTCAGTACTGATCGTTCCTCTTCTCCCTCCTCTTCAGGTGGGCATGACAGTTCACTGCCGCATCATGAAAATTGACATTGAAAAATTCAGCGTTGACCTCACGTGCCGCACTTCAGATTTGATGGACAAAGCCAATGAGTGGAAGCTCCCCAAGGACAGCTATTATGATTTTGACACAGAGTCTGAAGACCAAAAACAGGATGAGGAGCTCAAAAAGAAGCAACAACGAACACGTTAGTATGACAGCAGGCTTAATAAAAGCTGACTGAATTGGGATAGTGTTAAAATGGTACACTGTGCCACTTATGGGGAATTTTTTTGCTTTTGAAACACTTTGTTTACCCAATTCACCTCCACAGTTCTGCCCCGATACCATTTTTTAATTGTTTGCATTCTTTCTCCCTCCAGCATATATAAAACGTGTGATCGCCCATCCCAACTTCCACAATATCAGTTTCAATCAGGCAGAGAAGATGATGGAGACCCTGGACCAGGGAGACCTGATCATCAGGCCCAGCAGCAAGGGAGAGAACCACCTGACAGTCACCTGGAAAGTAAGAAACAGATGGAGTGTTGTCGTAGCATGGTAAAGGGTAAAATTGAAAAACTGTGGGTGGGTAGAGAGAGGGAGACGACAGACTTCACAGTGATGAGGAAGCTGAGCGAAATGACGATTGAATATATATCATAATATGATGAAATGTTTAGTTTGATCTCTTTGACACGGCTCCTCATTGTACGATAGAAATTACAACTCAACATAAATACAGCAGCTAGACAAGGTCCAAGAAAAGATGACAAAACAAAAATAAGCAAATCAAAGTAAACACATAAATAAAGAAGGTATGCAATGGATATTTAGACCAAAAAGGTGTAGGCTGAAGCATAGCTTATTTTGCCTACTCTATTACAAATCAGGTTATATTACACATGCAATCTACTGTTTGATTTTATCAACAAAGTCAAAAAAAAGCTCTACATCATAGATGGCACCACAGTTCATAGCTCTAACTGTGTTTTTTCAATGTGCTTATTGAACTACATGTTTTTAGGTCATTTTCCAGATTATTCCATAAGTGATATAGGTGCTTAACTTAGATGTAGGAGCCTGTGCGTCACAGTCGTTCCATTCTGACTCTGATGTTCTGTAGGTGGCTGACGGCATCTACCAGCATGTGGACGTGAGAGAGGAAGGCAAAGAGAACGCGTTCAGCTTGGGCCACACGCTCTGGATCAACAATGAAGTAAAGGCTGTTCTTTTTTTTTTCAGCATGGTGCAGACGTTGTATGGTCATCAGTCATCAGTGTTGCTGTGGCTGCTGTTGCATTTCCTTCAACTGTTGCTTACGTTCCTCTGCAGGAGTTTGAAGATCTGGATGAAATCGCAGCTCGGTACATTCAACCCATGGCATCATTTGCTCGGGATCTACTGTCGCATAAGTACTTCCAGGAGTGCAACGGTGGAAACAAGGAGGTATATACTAATTCACTGTCCGGGGTATTCGGAAGTCCTAAATATTCTTACTAACTCAAAGATTCATCTTGTTCTACGACCTGTTTTTTGCCACAACCGATGCCTCTCTTACCCTCTTTTGTTGTGTTCTCTCATTGATAGAAAATGGAGGAGTTATTAATCCGGACAAAGCGGGAGAAACCTACTTTTATTCCCTACTTTATTTCAGCCTGTAAAGATTTGCCAGGAAAGTTTATACTGGGCTATCAGCCTCGTGGAAAACCACGGTGAGCATAAGTGTTTTTGTCTGTGTTGATTTCTTGTTGTCACTGTTACGTTGAGCAGATGTGTTAAAGGGGCTGACTTAAAACGTAATTGTAAATGTGGTTTTCCTCAAAGCAGCTTGAGCTCAGATTAAATCTACAGAAACAGCTGCTGACTGATGAATCACACTGACATGTGGGCTAATTTTTCATCAGGTCACACATGTATCAAATTACTGAGCACCACACAATTCTCATCCACTCTTGCCAAACACAACTGACAGGTTTCAGCTGAATAAGTGAGTGTTAATTTGTCATTTTTGTCTTTCTCAGGATTGAGTATGTGACCATCACCCCTGATGGCTTCCGCTACCGCTCACAGATATTTCCTACAGTAAATGGACTATTCCGCTGGTTTAAGGACCATTACCAAGAGCCTGTACCAGGTATGGAAGCACTGTGCCTACTGTTGATGGTGTGTGTTAGAGCAGTTGAAATATATTGGAGATTCATATTAATCATTTCCTGCTGTGTTAAAGGCATCACTCCCAGTAACAGCAGCCGAACAAGGACACCTGCATCCCTGAACGCCACTCCAGCCAATATCAACATTGCTGGTGAGTCTCTCCACTGTGTTACACACACACACACACGCACACACACGACTACACTGTCAACATGAGTGTAGTACATTTTACCACTTGCTAATATATTCCTTCCTCCTCCTAGACTTGACACGAGCTGTCAACGCCCTCCCACGCAACATGACCTCTCAGATGTTCAGTGCCATCGCCGCAGTTACGGGCCAGGGCCAGAACCCCAACACCACCCCCGCACAGTGGGGCTCCAGCCAGTACGGCTACGGCGGCAGCACAGGAGGAGGAGGAGGGAGCTCCTCTGCTTATCATGTGAGTGCAGCTTTGAATGTTGACAACTATTGTGGACGGGAAAAGCTCTCACCACAGAAAAAAACAAGACACAGACACATTAGATTGTGGATATGGTGAAGAAGTGATTAATTACCAGCACTTCCTCCACAGGTGTTTGCCACACCTCAGCAGCCCATGGCCACGCCCATGATGACACCCAGCTACTCCTACACCACACCAAGCCAGCAGGCCCTGGGCACGCCACAGTACTCCGGCTCCACCCCACAGTCCTCACACACTCACGCACACGCCCACCCACACATGTCTCACCATGGCCATCACGGCCATCACAGCAGCCACCATGGCCACTCATCGGGCACGCCGTCATCCTCCACCTCATCCAGGGGACGGACGCCACAGCAGCAGCAGCAGCAGCAGCAGCAGCAGCAGCAGCCGCCAAAGTAAGTACAGGGCACCGGTGTGGTATATTTGTTTTGATTTTTCAGCTTTAATCATGTTCATGTGGTCAACTACTCTGTGATGACATCCCTGTTGTTCTGGTTTTTGTCTTGTTTTAAACTTAGAGATAAAAGTGAAAAGTATGAACTCGTGAACTCCACAGACCAGTTGAATAGAATATTTCTGCCATTAGGTGGTGCTAAATCACCAAGCCACCTCATTTTAAGACGAAGCAGCAAACACTGTTTTCAGACTGAAACATTTCCCTCTCTCTCCTCCCTCCTCACAGGGCAAGCGGCAGCAGCGCCTCCGCTGTGGACTGGGGCAAGATGGCGGAGCAGTGGCTGAAGGAGAAAGAGGCGGAGGGCCGGAAGAAAGCCCAGAGGATGACGCCACGGCCGTCGCCCAGCCCCATGATCGAGAGCACACCCATGTCCATCGCCGGAGACGCCACACCTCTGCTGGACGAAATGGACCGATAGGACACAGAGGGGGGCGTCCCTATACCCCCCTCCACCCACCCAACTCCATCCTTTGTACTGCTCCTTGATCTGGATAACCCTCCACCCCTCGTCTTACCCACAACCCATCATCCCTCTCATCCAGCTGACCACTAGTTGGAGACTTCTCCATCCAGCTGACTGTCCATTCATATGTCCTCACCTCATGATGTGTGACCCCCCCCTCCCTGGTTTCCCGCCCCCCCCTCCTCCCATCTCATCCCAAATGTTCCACCTCCTCAGCTCCAGCCAGCTGCTCTGGCTGCATAGTATTTTGTATAGTCAGAATAACACTGTATATGTCATGCAGAAAGTCAATACAATGACAAAAAACTTGAAATGTCTGACAGCAGTCATATAGGACATGGACCTGCACAGACGTTGTCAGACAAGCTGTCCTGCTCTCTTTATTTTTGCAATTGGTTTTAGTTTGATCCATGAATGGTTTAGACCGAGGGGCACAACTACAGTTTCCAGAACCCACCTTTCTTCTTTAATGATTGATGGATTTTTGGAAACCGTTGCCAAAAGAGTGCTTTTGCTAAGCCAATTGGGAAATTGAATTTTTGTATGGAATGCGTCAGAATGAATAAAGACTGTTTTTTTTTCTGTTTGAACGTTAAAGCCTCTGCTCTTCACATGTGTCAAAGCAAACACATCTGCAACTGTACACGTTACACGCCCTGTGCGAGGGATGAGACTAACTGAAAAAGAAAATGTAATTTAAGGACAAACCTCAGCTAGAGTTTCCCTCAGACACGACTCATCGCTCTTCGTTTCCACCACATGCTGTATTCCGCTGTATCATCTGATGTATTTTGGCTCCTGTAGATAGCCTCTAATGTATTGTTGACTCTTGTCTGACAGAAGACTGCTCGGTGGACACCTGTGCACTAGCCTGGAGATGCCGGTGCTTGTTGATGACTTCATGTGCATTTATGTGAGGCAGTGCAGACGTTGTAAGCTCACATTTTAAAGCTGTTGATTTTAACTGGCAAATCTGCATCCTCTGCAGTTCTGTCTGAAGTTTTTTTTTTATATATATATATATATAAGTTTACTCAAATCTGAATCTCTTGTATAGTAAATGTTTGCAGTCGAGCAAGTATTCACTTCTGACATTAGGTAACAATGTTTACCACCATGAGGGATGTGATGTCCTCATTCACCACTGCTGCACCACAGTCCCAGACAGTATCACTTCTCTCCCTCTTTGTCCACAAACAAGACACAAGTTGTTCTCCATGGCCGCAGCAGTGAAATTAAAATATTTGGGTGGATGAGTTTCAGATTTCTCCCGTAACACTATCAGCAGAAGATACTATCACACTGACCTCCTGCTCTGTTTATTTTCCTAACTGTATAATATCCTGGGCTTACACGCAGCTGTTTCAGTAGAGTGAATATATTGTTGTTAAAAACACATTGACTTATGCATTCAGGTTGGTTTGTCTTGTTTCTTTGGGGGGGGTTTCTCTGCTGTGCCCCTGTGCCACAGTACATCCAGGCAGCGCTGGTATTCAATGATGTGCTTCATTTTTGCAGTGTGCAAATTATCATGGTCCCATAATATGCATATTGTTTTGAATAATTATGTTTTTTTTTTCTTTTTGAGTAAACCTGGTTTTACATCTCTTGCCAGATAAATATATCACATGTTTCCTAGAGAAGCTGTGATTGGTCGTCGGCAGTAGTCGGGTGATAGAGGAGAAGTGATGTCCCTGGCACTGCTGATGACCTTTTCTACCTGTGATCCCTTTAATAAAAGTGTTCGTATTAAACCCTGAGACTCGCTCATGCTAATTTTGGGGAAGCAAACTGGCAGTAGGCAGATGGTGATCTACAAGTGTGTGTGTTTGCATTCTTCATTTTCTTCATGGTACAAATATGATTAACCTGGAACAGAATGTTAGGAATTTTCCCAACCAGTGTTTTTCTTTACACCATCCATCTGTCCCTCTTCACCAGGACAACACAGCGATCAAATCCAGATTATTAACTATAATCTATGATCGATAATAAAAATATATATGTTTCATAAGCAACAGGAGGGATCATCATACACAGGCTTATGAAGACACGTTCTGTCTCCACTGAGCGGGGGAATCGATTGGCCTCAGATGTAACTTTCTGCTTGCTCCTCTCCTGTCAAACAATCCCTCCATTTTTGCGGTCATGAGAACCCTTATGTCAGAGGAGAGAGATGTGTTGTGGGTATGACCGTGGTCATGGGAGCCAGCGTACGCAACACATTAGCAGCACAGACACATGATTAGGAGACCAGCGAGAAAACCAAAGAAGAAACTAGAAAAAAACAAAAAACACGTCGTTTTATCTGTAATGGGAGAAAAATGTTCCCTCAGTCAAACAGACAGACAGTGTGTTTATGAAAGCATCAACTGAAGGCAGTTTAATAAAACATCTAAAGGAGAATAATATTCCTCTATTAATACATGTTTTGTAACCAGGCACATCACAAGGCTTTATTTGTTGCAGCTCTGGCCAGCTGGACAACATTCCTGAGAGGACACTACTACTACTGCTGCTGCTCTGCTCACTCATTCAAGCCTCAGCTCAGCATTCACCTTGGGTCCCTCTCAGGCCATCTGCAGAGCACTGCAGCTACATCATCACTGTGTTGATATGACATGGCTTTACATGGGGTGTGCTCAGAGTGTTTACACTGAGCCTGCTGAGTCCATATTTCAGTTTAGTATTCCTGTTCAGTGTGTCGTTGTGGAGTTGCTACAGCGTCCGCCGCTCTCTCATCTCTCATCAGCAGCAGTTGGATTTCCTCTTGGTTGGTGTACGATCTGCCTCTGTGCTGTCTGTGATCCCTGTGAGCAACAAAGAGAAATAAAGCATCATTCATTTTACTACTGAGAAGATCAGTGTGAGGCACAGAGGTAAGAGTGTAAACGAGGCTGGTGACAGTCATTGGATGTTTTATTGTTAGCAAATCCCATGGAAAGATCAAAACCAGCAATGACCGATAAAAAACAAGACACGCCAGTGAGTCACAGGAAATACGGATTCTTTTAAGTTAATGTGAGATGCTGTATGGGATGTGTGTGAATGTGTGTATTGTTCATCTGCATATGTGGCCCTGTGATAGTTTGGTGACCTGACCTGGGTGAACCCCACCCTCACCCTGTGTCAGCTGGATGACTCTGCATGGATAAGTAGCATAGTCGATGGACGGATGGACGAATGGAAGCTCAAAGGTTTGGGAGCCACTGCATTGATCCACAGATTAATGTGACCTGTGTTTTGATTAATGCTTTCTCAGCTGTGAGCTGTTCTACAGGAGGTACAACTGAGCTTGGGAACAGATGCGATGGGGAGTCTTAAGAAACAAACTGTAGAACTATTTTGTTGTTTTTTCATGGGATGTGGTGACAGTGAAAATAAACTGATGTGCTGTTGGGCTCACGTGCCATGAGGAAAACTGATTTTAATGCTTCAGCTGCAGCTGCAGAGTTCTCTCAGTGAGTTGAGAAAAGCCCACCACTGTTGTTTTTACTGGGTTCCTCTCAGAAATTAGAAAGATGATGAATCTTAGAAAAGTAGCGATGCCTGCTTTTGAATAATGAGAACTGATGAAGCAAACCGACTCACTGATAATGTCACCGACGTGCCTCGCCCCGCTTTTCTCCAGCTCAGACAAAACGTTGGCCTCAAAAGTCAGAGAGGCCACGCGGAAGAAGAAGTCCCTGATGCCATCACCTGGGAACAAGGTGGAAAATCAAGTGAGATGGAGGGAAGGTGAACAGAGAACGAAATGCATGATGGGATGATGACTGTGGTAGGCAGGAGGTGGGAGTTTGTGTGTTTGACCACCTGACTTTGCAGACACAGCCCAGTACTCTGCTTTGATTTCCTCAGAGAGTCTGATGGCTTCCCGCTCAATCTTAGCCAACTGATCAGGAGACTGTGGGTGAATGGGAACAGGAGAGTGGAAGAGAAGCAAACAACAAGCCTTAAACCGTCACTTTCTATGTGTCTTGAACTGTTGAATTAAGCAGCATTTTGGGCTCTTCATGGAATTCATATAAAATATAACATAAAGCCTGATGACATTAGCAAAACCCATTCTGAAAACACTCCAGCCAAAGACACAGATTTAAAACCTTAACTATATTACAACCTTACAACAAAATATACATGCTATTATTCCATTATTTCATTATTTACTTTAATTATTCATTCATCAACAGTAATCTTTGACTGTTATTTTGTCTCTCCAAAAATGTAAAAACCCAAAACAAATTGTCGCATTTAACTTTCATTTCTGTCAATGTTTTTGAAAGCTGTCACCCACACTCAGGTCCTTCTTGGTACCAACGAGGAACAGTAAAACACTGGATGGGTCATTTTCCTTCATAGCATCCTCTAGCCACTGCCTAGACACACACACACACACACACACACACACACACACAATCAAAGCTATCAAAGTGCTATTAGCATTGGTATCATCATTAGATAGCAGTGGTGTGTTAGTTACCTGGCATGTGCTAGAGATCCCGCACTGCTTAAATCAAACACCACTATAATGGCTGGACATGTAAACAGAGACAATTTGATCAGAGGTGAAGCAGAGTGTATGAGAAGGTGGAGATGCAACAGTGTTGGAATCATTTGCATGACATGTGCAGATGTAGAGAGACCCACAATTCACCTTGTGCTCCTCTGTAATAGGTGGAAGCGATGCACTTGAATCGTTCCTGACCTGCTGTGTCCCACCTGAAACACATGCTGCTTTAATCATTGGGATATTTGGAAATGAAGAGAAGGTTGGAGAGAGGACCAGGGGTCATGAATGGTTGCTCGAATTATCATCACGTGTTTGTTCAAGTAACAACTTTGTGAGGCTAATTACAGTATGGTAAATGACCCTATGATTTAAATGTGCCAACATGCTAACACTGACAATGTTAAAATGCTGCTGTTTGGCAGGTATGATATTTACAATATTCACCTTAGCGTAGCTTGTTAGCATGTCAACACAAAGCGTACAGCTGAGGTTGAGGGAAATTCCATTAGCTCTGCAGTTAATTAGTCGTAAATAAGAAAGTGCAGGACATTAATATTTGAACTTGATGGTGGCATTAGAGGAAAAGTCCAGTGATCAACAAAAAATACAACTTGAAGTTCATACCAATGCCTCTGATTGACACGAAAGCATTTCACTCAGAATCACAAATGTCAGCCTCATGGTGGTGCTAGACCAAAGGTCAGGTGATCAATACTGTCAGCTGTATCCGACCTCTGGAAACTGAACTCTGATGATTTTACAGTGAAAGAGCACGGTCATGTTACAGCAGTGAATGTTGTGTTCAGCTTGTTAACTGTCCTGTGCAGTCTGACTCTGTGGGTTATTAACCTGAAAATCACATTAATAGGCTACTACACACATTACGCTATATACACTTATATGCACAACACACACCAAGACTGAAAAACATGTCATTAAAGGCCAGCTGACTGCCAATAAGAGACTTATTAAATTACCTCGGGGACACTGTATGGATAGTTGTATATTATCTCATCATGTGGTTTCATTTGAGCCTGCGTGCAGATTATTCCCACAATCAAGAGCTTAAAAGTCACCATGGTTGGAAATCAAATGTTGGACAGGAAGCCAGGGACAGACCCCGTTGACCCATTTGACCTTAGTGACCAGTTGACGCATTAAGGGACTTTCTTTGTTGCCAGCGTGGTGTAGTGTAACATACTTACAGCTGTAAACTGAAGGGAACACCGAGCACCTCAAAACGCTCCATCTCAAAATCCACCCCTATGGTTGCTTTGTAGTTCTTATCAAATGCTCCCTTACAGAACCTGATGGGAACAAGGGAAAATGAGAGAGAGAAAGCTGGTGTTCTTTCTTTTATTTGTCTTTGACATGTCAGAAAAGTTTCTGGTGCCCAAACTAAGGCCTTAAGTTAATCATTTAGACATAAAATAACTCTAATTTCCTTATCTGACTCTGGCATCATAGTGGGAGTTACACACTCAAACTCAATAAAAACCATTAATTATGATAAATATGCAAAGAAAATGTGTGCAGCAGTTGACTGAGAGTTGCACAAGCTGTTCATGTCCTCACATGTGACTGAAAGCTACAGCAGTGATTTGGACATGATGAAAATAAATTCAATCAAACAAAACTTTATTCCTTGAAGTGGTCTGAGTATACATGGCTTCATCTTACCTGCTGATCAGACATGTCTTCCCAACTGCAACATCTCCCACTACAATCACTTTGGCGATATTAAAGCTGGCAACAGAAAGTCAACTGTCACTCATGACTCCATACAACAACAAAAGCAGGGAACATACTGCAAACAAATTGCAGGAGTTGACACTAACTGATCCTTAATGTATGCTTGATCAATTGTACATTGTCATCGAACCTTTCATCTGATCTAACAAACAATTTGGCTAATTTGGAGGTGGTCAAATAAACAAGCTTTTAAAAAGGATGTTTTCCCTCTGCATGAAGACAGATTTGTTCCAAATATTTTTGTCAAGCAATGAAAATTTATAGAACAATTTGATTTTCCAGAGTTTGTGGATGTGGACATGTGATTATCACATAAAACAAAACCATGCATGCTGTAAAGACATGTAATCTATAAATATGAGTGGAAGACAGTGAGTGGTTATTGTAACATGTTCATCAAAGCCCAGCATGATGGGCAGAGGTGAAGCAGATGGTGGAGGGTGGTGGAGGCTCAGTATTAAATGGCAAGGCAAGGCAAGGCAATTTTATTTGTATAGCCTGTTTTTACAAAGAGTTTGTCTCAAAGGGCTTTACACAGCATTATGACAACATCCTCTGCCAGAAACCTCAAACAGAAAAAACAGAAGAAACCTCAGGGTGAGCAACAGAGGAGGGATCCTTCACCCAGGACGGGCAGACGTCCAATAGATGTTGTATACAGACAAGAAAACAATTTACAACACGGAATATGGAAAACATATTCTGTGTCACAGTCAGTCACAGCAGAGTGCCAGACAATTTTCCATATTCCATGTTGTATTAAATCAACTTGATAAATCATTGTCAACAAATCACATGAAAAGCCCAAAATTATAAATGAGTTAAACTGAGTAGCAAGTTTTGTCTGCTACAGTCAGAGAGCCACTGGGAAACAGGTTCCTCCATTACAATGAACATTAAACTGTATTAATCTGCTGAATGTAGAGATAAAGAGAAATATAACTGCAAAGTTGTGACCAGTTTGCTCAGATGAACAGGTTAAGGTGTCAGACAAGACTGGGGAAGCTGGGAAGTATTGAGAGACAGACTAATGTTGGACTATTTCATGTGATGTATTCAAAGCAGAAAACGTACATTGACCAGCGGGTCAGTGCAGTCAGTTGTGATGGGTGAGGTCAGTGGGTGTCAGCTGACACAGCAGACAAAGCATGACTTGAACTAATTTGTTCAGTGTAAACTCATATCAGACTGTAGAGTGGGTTGTCTGGGCCTTACCTCACTGTGCCTGCCTTCTGTACCTGACAGGCTGCCTTCACCTGTGGGTGGAAGCCGTCTTTGGTGTGCAGTGCTGCATTTGGACTAAAGCACTGAAAAGATGTCAGAAAAGAAGAAGAGTAAGAACATTCAAATCTAAAACAGGAGGAGCAGAGCTGTCCCAAACTAAAATTGCCCCTGTCTGCCTCTTGCTCATCTTATCTAATAAAAGGTTGTATTTTCCAAAATCGTCACATCTTTCCTGTCATTTTGACCAAAAAACCTCTCTATAGTGGCTCTTGCATCAACAATCGTCAAAGTCCAGTCAGAACAAAAAAAGACTTTAGGTTTTATGAGGACAACAGCAATTTGCAAATTTGCAGCTGTCCCATTTTAGAGACATACTTCAAGAATAACCTCATCATCAGCAGTAACACTGTTAGCTGTAATTGCATTATAGAGGGAGTGTGTGTGTGCGTGTGTGTGTGTGTGTGTGTGTGTGTGTGTGTGTGTGTGTGTGACTTACCTTTGGTAGCTGAGTAATGATCCGATCCTTCTTCACTGGTGGCAACATGCTGCTACAGTTCAACACTCAAACCTTCAACCTGTCACGTTCACTGACAGCAAACACACTTTTCATTCACCTCAGGAACACACACACACACAAACACACACAGTTGTTGGTTTTCCTTTTTCTTTGTTTCTCTCCACCCCTTCCACAAAACCAGGGAAGGACACAACGTCTTTACAATTTTCCTGAAATAGAGCAAATATCAGAAAGTTCAAATGTCAAGCTTCAGTCACAGCAGAGTGCCAGTCAATCCAAACTTTTATTCAAACTGAAAAAAAAAATCAGTTTGCAGTGAACAAGTCTCTGATGAGCATCCAAGAAAAAAGAAAAAACTGTTCTCACTTTTTCACAGTCACTTTAGTGACTTACACATCCGCTGTGTACTCTAAACCTTGTTGTGTGATATTACTACAACCCAAAGCATTGTGTTTAACAGTCAGATTCCCCTTTGACCTGATCAGTGTTTAAGATTCAAGGAAAATGCATTTGCAAATCAAGCACAGCAGAAAAAACACAAACCTTGGTGTAAAACAAACTCGGTGTAAATACAGAAGTGTTAGAATAAGTTCAGCAACTTTACCAGAGGGTCCAGTGGAACTGTGGAGTCTTGAGTGTGGAGATGTGGTGTAATATCCAAAGTCAGACAGGAAAATAAATCCAGAGCAAGATGACTCTGAGCTGAGTCTCCACAGCTTATCTCCAACAGTCAGACAGGCAGAAGACACACAGGCAGGCTCTGATGAGACATGGAGGAGGGAAACCAGACTCAGTTGTCTGACAGCATCACCCTGTGGCTGCAGGCTTCTAACACAAAACCAACTATTTCTTCTTTCTTTTCTCTCTCTCTTTTCCTATAATGGAGACATAAAAGATCACGAGCGACAAATAATGAGACATGAGAGGGAATAACAAATCTGTAGGACATTAGAATAAAGGTTGATATATAAGTTGAGCAGCACAACAGGACATCTTACCGAAAACAAAGTAAGTAAGACGAAAACACAGCTGTAACATGTACTGGTGTCTAATCAACGATAATATTGTGTTGCATTAAGTTTTGAACATACTGTATCAGTGAGGATTATCGTAACTAACCGCCTGTAATGGACTGCAGCAGAGCTCAGCCTCCGGCGCAGCAGGTGGCGACATGGCGCACTTACGTCTGTGTGTACGTCTTACGTATTATTCCTGCGACAGGGAGGAGGCTTTAAAAACTCCCCGAGCCGCTTTCTCGCTCTTTTCGGTTCGTCTTTCGTCCGTGTCGCTGTGTCAGACCGCAGCAGTTCCTGCCGGACCTGTAAACAGGGTCCAGCTCACACAAGGCCGCGTTAGTATGGTGGTAACTATGATAATAAAACATGATGTGAGTCGTAGTTGAGTTGAAAGAAGTTCCTGTTGGCTGCAGTAAAACGTTAGTGTTGCTCAGACAGGCCGCAGGCAGCCACGTGGGGAGACGTGAACGATGGAGAAGGAAAAAGACAAAGTGAGAGTCAGTTTCTGTTCTTGTGTTTCCCCCCCAAAGTGTGAATGGTCGTTTCTCCTGCACTTTTAATGCTGTTGCATTTGAATAAAATAAAATATAAGAAATAGGCATTCCTGTTTTTCTCAGGGTACGTGAGACTTAGAAGAACACTTTATGCCCATTAAATAAAAAATGGTCAGAGATATGGGTTTAGGAATGAATTTAATTAGTAAATATGTCTTTAAAAAAAAAAAAAAAACTAAAGCATGAATGTGTTGTTTCCACAGGTGGCCTTTGGTCTGGCAGCTTATTGCATGAGTTTGATAGATGCTACGATCAAGCCAGCATGACGTCTCATGTCTGTGGCAGGTGAGTGATACTGACATCCAGCTACCTGATGCACCATTGCAGCAGGCAGTGATGAAAACTGTGAATAGGAAGTGCCGTCTGATGCGATAACTGACGATGTTTCTAACTCACTGTTCTGAGCAAAACAAAAAATGGCATTTCAACTGGACCTTCACTGTCAGTGGTGCTGAATAGTGTTTTTTGGCTCTTTTAAGGTGTGGCCACTGAAGATGATGTCATGTCTGAGGCTGGGTAAGTGATGCATTGTTTTTCATTGAATAAATGATTAAATGTAGTGATGAAATTAAACTGAAATAGCTGGAATTACCGGCAGATTGTTCAGTGGTGTCTCTTGGTTTTCTGAGCATGAATACATAACACCTGTTGAATATTAAATATCACTGTCAACAAAACGTGACATTTTGTTTCCCTGTGTACCTCAAAGGTGACCTGCCATCAGAAGTTGACTCCAGTGAACTGTACCTACTGACGACAGTCAATTGAACTATGGGTAAGTTCATGCATCCTGTGTGTGGTGGTTTTCTGAGGCTTTGTGGTGACAAAAACCCCGAGTTGTCAGAGCTGCTAGATGCTGAAAATGAAATGATCCTACAGGCCCCCCTCCAAATTATTGCATTTTAGCCCAAACAGTTGTACATTAAATCCAACCATGAAGCAGTCAAGATTACATGTGCAGTGGTCACTTTTACCTATGTAGTGATAGGAGTTGTTAATACTTCCAACCACAAGAGGGCAACAACTACTAGCCTGTGGATTTCCCTGTTTAAACTTTATTGAACAAATTTATACACACAGAGTTCATGGCAGATTGAGATTGGACCTGGTTTCAAGGTTCATTTTGCAGCTTGTATATCTGTTCTAGCAAGGAAATGGTGTGTTGGTGAAATACAGTACTATGGCAGTTTGCATTGGGAAGCTTGAAATGATCGTAAATTTGAGGTGTTTTTTTTTTAGAGCGATTGATCATACATCGTACAAAGGGGAAATTATCGTACATCTGGCAACCCTGTGCCATCAGATGTGACAACTGACAGTTTCTTAGCCATTTGTTCTGTTGCCCTTCTCTATCTCTTATGTATTTATGCTCTTCTTCTCTCCAGCTCTGCAGCTGTTCGCCTGCTGCCACCTACAACAGCTGACTGAAGATCTGGTTCTGGAGGTGAGTTTGTATTTTCTGCCACCAAGGACATGAACATGCGGCTTTTGTTGTGATGAAACTTAAACTGAAATAGCTGGAATTACCGGCAGATTGTTCAGTGGTGATCATAAGTTTTCTGAACACAAGTTAAGGAGAAGACTTGAATAGACTTCCATCAGTGCTTTTCCCCATTTTGAATTTTGTTTTACTTTTCAAGGTTGAGTTGGTTCCTCAATGAAGATTCCTTTGTGTGCAGCTGCAGCTCGACGCCTTTTGCCTTGGCCCTGGTGAGTTGTTTGAGTTTTAGGTGCCCTTTGTGTAAGATATGTGCGGATTAGCTTTCATGTGCTCACCTTTGTACTGCTACGAGTTGATTTGCATATAAGCTTGTTCTCCATTCTGGAGCAGAGGAGACACCAATGACATGTCACATGTATCAGAGCTGACATGCACCTGTCAAAAGTGCAGGCTCAGTAAGATTTGTCCACATTCAGCTGTAGCAAACATTTTAAATACAACTATAATGACTTCACTTGGCCTGCAGCCAGATATTTAAAATCCCCAACGTACTGCAGGTGGCTTTGTCAAGACCTGGCTGTCACAGCAGTCTACACACTACATAAGCCCTCAGTCAAAACCATTCTTGAGTCTTGTGGCTCAGAGAATGGCCCCGCTTATCCTGCAATCTCTGCAGCCTGGAAACATGAATAAAATACCGTTAAATGTGTCAGCTAGTGCTGCTTAATTGTCAACACAAGCACTTGATTCATTGTACAATGATGAATTGATTAAAAAGCTGATTTGCTGTGCATAGTGATGTCAATGATGAAAACATGGAATAGGAAGTGCCATCAGATGTGACAACTGACAGTTTCTTAGCCATTTGTTCTGTTGCCCTTCTCTATCTCTTATGTATTTATGCTCTTCTTCTCTCCAGCTCTGCAGCTGTTCGCCTCCTGCCACCTACAACAGCTGACTGAAGATCTGGTTCTGGAGGTGAGTTTGTATTTTCTGCCACCAAGGACATGAACATGCGGCTTTTGTTGTGATGAAACTTAAACTGAAATAGCTGGAATTACCGGCAGATTGTTCAGTGGTGATCATAAGTTTTCTGAACACAAGTTAAGGAGAAGACTTGAATAGACTTCCATCAGTGCTTTTTCCCATTTTGAATTTTGTTTTACTTTTCAAGGTTGAGTTGGTTCTTCAATGAAGATTCCTTTGTGTGCAGCTGCAGCTCGACGCCTTTTGCCTTGGCCCTGGTGAGTTTGACTTTTAGGTGCCCTTTGTGTAAGATATGTGCGGATTAGCTTTCATGTGCTCACCTTTGTACTGCTACGAGTTGATTTGCATATAAGCTTGTTCTCCATTCTGGAGCAGAGGAGACACCAATGACATGTCACATGTATCAGAGCTGACATGCACCTGTCAAAAGTGCAGGCTCAGTACGATTTGTCCACATTCAGCTGTAGCAAACATTTTAAATACAACCATAATGACTTCACTTGGCCTGCAGCCAGATATTTAAAATCCCCAACGTACTGCAGGTGGCTTTGTCAACACCTGGCTGTCACAGCAGTCTACACACTACATAAGCCAATCTCTGCAGCCTGGAAACATGAATAAAATACTGTTAAATGTGTCAGCTAGTGCTGCTCAATTGTCAACACAAGCACTTGATTCATTACAATGGTGAGTTGATTTAAAAAGCTGATTTGCTGTGCATAGTGATGTCAATGATGAAAACCTGGAATAGGAAGTGCCGTCAGATGCGACAACTGACGATTGATTCTAATCCACTTTTCTGAGTCTTTAAAGTCATGTAGTGCAAACATTTAGAAAATAAGAATTGTCCTAATTTTTCTATATGGTTCATTCCAGGTGACACTTTTCCAGGCTGACCCCTGACCTCTCAAGGTAACTTAACCTTTTGCACATGTTGTGAAAATTTCCTTTAACTTGTGAGAGAGAAAATCATAAGTCCAGCAAAAAGGGGAGTGAAAGTCCACCTCTTCCTCGACCCCAAATTAAGTCTGAGACGAGAGGACTGACAGCCGTGAGGGCACTGGTCAACTCCAGCGATCTCGAATGAGAAACAATTTCCCTCTAAACCGAGGGAGAAGCTGAAATTCCATTTCCAGCAAAATAATAGTAAATGGCATTTGAACCACCAACAGTGTAACATTTTTCACTTGTTGATCCATAAAACTGGCTGATCCATAAAAAGAAGTTTAGTTTATGCCCCCTTACACTAGCATCACACCATCGATGCTGAGTATCGTATCTGCTTTTTCTGTGTTAATCTTACAGTAGCGCAATGATACATCATAAGTGCTAAAACTTTTAGTAACCTTTTACTATGATTGGTCTGGTGCAAGACATACAGAGTTACAAACATGGAGCAAGAATGCAATAATGTTATTGGGCATGTATGAAAGAGGAAGAAAAAGTGGATGAGGTATGACTTAGGTCCAACTATAACAAGAACAAAGACTGCAAAAGTGAAACTTGCCCTTTTCCCAAAGTTCATTCAAGTTTGATTCATCCAAGGGTCATAAACATAAAATTTTCCGTTACACACACAAATTGCTGTTGAACATTACGATGATTACTGTGAAAGTGAAAAAGCTGGAGTTACTGGCAAATGGGTTAGTGGTGACTGTATCAAAGCATGTGTTGATCAGTTTCTTCTTTCTGATCCCTCAGGGTTGGATCCAGTGGCTCTGCTTCAGCACAGTGGTGAGTAACTACCACTAACTCAATAGCTGAAAATATGAAGATAATATGAAGCGTGTAATGACAGATGTGTAATGTGTGCTTCGTGCTGGAGGAAGTGGGTCACTGCAGCACTATATTTAACTTGAATGCTAAGGTTAAAATACGTTCTATAGATTTCCTAGGGCTAGACTCATGTTGTAACATCAGCTCTAGATGGGTTTCTTACTTCACCTGCACACCACCTGAAAAAGGATGTATACATGCACTTGTAATGTTTGTGTGAATAAATCAATAAACCAAATCCTGTGTTTTCAGTGTGTATATACAAACTTCCTATGGTGTCATATGGGGGGGGTGTAAAGAGTCTGACGTGTCTCCAAATGCAGTTTATTCATGAGGTCAACACTTCAGTTGACCTCGGTCAGTTAGAACAGCAGCTGATCATCATAACCTTCATGTAGCCTACAGAACTAATTTGCTACAGGGTAGGTGTAATAAAAAAATGGTTTGGAGTAAATGATGGAACTCATGTCAAAAGAAATATTGAATTTTTTTTTTTTTTTTTTTTTTTTTTGATGGGACAGTGTGAAAGACAGGAAATCAGAAGAGACAGGGGTGACATGCAGCAAAGGGCTGTGAGTCAGGTTCAAACCCGGGCTGCTTCAGTTAGGACCTTTCCTACATGGGCTGAGTCACCAGAGCACCTTCAAAACATCTTTAAATTTGATCCGATCCTCTTATGTTTTGTGAAGTAACTTTTGACAATCCACTGCTGGTTCTGATCAATACGCTTCACTGAGACAACATCGACCGAGTCCACCTGCATTTTCTGATGGCTGTCACACCTCATTTTGGCTTCATGTTCCTGATGTCTGCTCATGTTTGTCTTGTCAGTTCTCTCCATCGTGGACACAGACCTGTGCAACATGTAGATCAGATCAAGTCTGGACAGAATCTGAGTTCAGGTTAAATGTTTATCATCTCTCCAGGTGGCTTCATCAAACATACAGATTGTAATTAGATGCTAAACAACATCCCTGTGGTTGACTGACACTGTTTACTCTGGTATGATGAGCACTTAAAGAAAATACACAGAAGTGTGCAGATCAGAGACTTATGAACTGGAAGAGACATCAAAGTGTTCGGGTTGACAGACAGATGACTGATGTGGGAAAGCATAGGAAAACCTGTTGTTCAGGATTTTTGTCTCTCAGGTATTTCTCTCAGGTAAAAAAAAAAAGTCTTTCATCACAGTCGTGAGAACGGCTCCACTCTTGAACACCAACGGATTTCATGCTTGCTTTCTTTAAGTTGCTTGTTAATGTCTTAAAAATTGTGTGTGTTGTGGGAAAATCCAGTGATGGCACACCACCACAAGTCAAACACGCAGCAACATGTGCGATGTGATGCCTTCATATCAGGTTCTGTCAACTTTTATTGCATGTGGTGGTTTAATTTGTTCTGAGCCATCAACATATTTGTTATTCAGTCAATATGTGTAGAAATGACTGGCAGCACTTCTTCTCCAGACTTTCTGATAGATTGCAGGAGTTTGTAGCCTACAACTCTGTAAACGAATCCTGTACTTTGAAAAGAATTTCATGAAAAAGGAAAAATTGGACTCACTGCATTTTGCATTCATTCATAAATATTCTCCTAAACATCCAGTTTGCAGTCAAGTCTAAATACCTTCTAACTCTGCACAAGAATATCTAGTCTCTGCATATGAAGAATTTCATAGAGCCCTGTGAGCAGCGTCTGAGTGTCCCCCCTCTTGTTTGTGCGTGCACACGACACAAAATTGACTATGTAAATGTTTCTTGCACATTTCACCTCAGGGATGTTTTTGTGAGAGTCTGTCAACAGATTTTTTTTTTTTTGGTAACAAGACAATTAGCTACGAGGTGCCTTTCAGTTGGTCCTAAGGCATGTTTAGATGTGCAGCTAACCCGTCATTTACGTACTGCAAACAGTTCTGACCCTGTGCAGCTTTTTGTCTCCGCTGAGGTCCCAGGTGGCCGGAGGAGCCTGTTTTCCCCTGGAGTGTGTTATTTGTTAGAGGACTATGATTAAAAAAAATCCTCTGGCCACAACGAGGCTCTCGCATCTGGAATCCAAAACTGTGACCCTGTCAAAAAGTGTTTGTTCAAGTGAGGCAAACTGTTCTGAAGCGTTCATATTCTTTCACACATGATTAAATCTGCCTAAGGAGGAAAGGAGGATTAGTTCATATTCCTGATGGTCTTGCAGTTTGCTCTGGGCTGTTTTTGTTTTCATCTGTTGAAGTGTTGGCTCTTTGCAGTTGTTGACAACTGGTGTCGCCGTATTGAAACCAGAGAGGTAATGATGTTGGTATAGTTCACACAATTCTAAGTGGATCCTCTAGATCAGGCATGAACAACCTGTTCCACAAAGGACCACCATGGCTGCAGGTTTTTGTTCCAACCAAGCAGCAGCACACCAGACTTGACTCATTTATTCAACGGATCACTGTCTTCAGACAGTTGATTGGTCAAAGTGTGTGCTCTTGATTGGTTGGAACAAAATCCTGCAACCACGCTGGCCCTTTGTGGACTGAGTTGCCCATGCCTGCTCTAGGTTAAAAGTTTGATTTACAATAGAGACATGCACTGATGTTTCCTTTCTCTTTCTCATTGATTGCCTTTTTGCCGAGCATCCCCTGCATCAGTGCAGCAACCACTGGAAATAAAGTTTCACCTGTGGGATTAGGATCAAGTCTCTGTGCTATTGTTGTGGCTAAAATAAGAGTAATCCTCCTAAAGGTCCTTGATCCAAGTGCTGTGTGTCTTTCAGGCAGTGGGTTATAAACTTGTTTGCAGAGTCAACAACAACCTCCTTTGCAGAGATAAAAGAAAAAATCCTGACATGAATTTATAAAAGCAACAAAACCAGAGCTGCTACATCTAAATGAGCCCATTTATGTTGTGTTTGAGTGTGTTTGGTACTTAAAGAGGATGTTATGTCACCTGAGACATGAAGACAGTTTTACTGCGTTAGATCTGGTGGACAGTCGAGACTTGTCTGTGACAGGAGTCTGTCAGGTTGGAGCTTGAGACAACATGTCTGGTGCCTCTGTGTCAGAGAGTGATTAAGGGCGTCTGTGAAGTAGACATGTTCACTGGCTCCTGAGAGAACTAGGAGAATTGTAAGATTGATGAGGACTGAGTCTCAGGTGTGCTTTCATAACAGCTCTTATGTAAAGAATATGATGTTCATCCGTGAGTCTGGACCAGACTGGTGAGTTAGGCAGGGCGTTGCTCCAGGCTTGTTCTGTGACAACTGTTTGATGAGGTGTAGCATAATATTGGACTTCAACTTCAACATCAGCTGATGTGATGAGGTCGTCAGGATGGATCCGACTACCTGACTTCTATCGTTATATCAGCTGACTTAATCCTTACTTGGTGTTGATTCCTGTGTTGAGTTGTGTTCAGAAACCTGAAGCAGCAGAGTAGGGGTATCTGGCACAACTTCACCAATGAGCAAGCTGCATGGAGAAACTGAGGAAACTTTGAAAAGAACAAGAAGCTCCAGCAACACTTGTAGCCAAGAGAATGACTTTTTTAGAGGGGTGCGTTTCGGCTTGTAGCCTCTATCAGGGTCATCATGACCCCAACGAAGGCTACAAGCCAAAATGCATCGAACAGCTCTATTGTCTAATAGAGCTGTTCTCTTAGCTACAAGTGTTGCTGGAGCTTTTTGTTCTTTTTGATAAGAAACCTGCCTCAACCTTTGACCCATCACCAATAGATTTGAAATCAATCCAACTTGTGTGCGTTAAGTGCGTCCTTTGTTCTCTTTGTCTCCTCTCCCTCTCCCTCTCGGCTCTCTCCTCCCACTAGACTCATGAATAGGTCAAAAGATGATGTGTTTTAAATGTCAACAGTGGCTGCTCAGGGGCCTGGGGGAGAAACTGAACCACCACCGCCCCAACCATTCCTCCCTTTGTACATTGTGTGCAGTGATTTAATGCAGCATATCCCTGTAATCAGCAGCAAAACTACAACCCAGCTGTAACAGACACACATTTGACCCTTTTTTTTTCTTTTTTTTTTGTAATTTTCCAAAAAAAAAACATTTTTTCAAACATGAAACAGAAATTGTTTGCACTGCTGAATTCATGCAGGACATGCAAATATTAAAGGTTTAAATATAAAGGCTGCAGCAATGAGTTATTATCCAGCAGTATTTGTGCTCAGTAAGAACCATACAACATGTTTCATAACTGATCTCACCAACTGTGAACGTCCACATCAGCTGATGTCAGGTGGAGGCTGACAGAGGCCTTCAGGTGACCTCTGCAGACAACATGTATCAGGAATAGGGATGAGAGGTCTCCTGTTGCCAAACACTTTAACTTGGCTGGCCATGGAGTCTGCAGTCTTCACTTCATGGGTATAGAGGTGGTCAGGCCACTGCTAAGGGGAGGAGATAGGGAAGAAACTTCTTCAAAGAGAAGCATATTGGTCACCTTCAGGTGACCGACAGTGACCAGACAGGAAACAGAGACGGCAATCAGCAGCTCACACATCTGTGAGTTTGTAGCAGACAGCGGCTCTGATCCCTCTAATCATAAGATCGCCATATTTGAGATTTCAGAGAAATCTGTGAAGTGAAGGGAATGAACAAAATAAATCTTGTTAAAATTGAATTTTGCTGGCAAGTGGCCACAATATTTATGGGAAACCTTGTTGGGATAAGTACATGAACAGTCACTGAGTTCAGATTGTCACCTGAGGCCTACCAAGAATGTAAATTAAATCTACATGTGGATCTGCCAGTTCTGACAAAGAGAACAACACATTTGGCAGCCGATGAGTGCACCAATAAATGAAATACAGCCGTTACCTGTCACACAGACAGCTGCAGTTTGGCCTTGAAACAGTTGCGCGGTTCTAACTTCACAGACAAATTTAATCTTCATTTGCTTGTTGTTTTATGTAATTGTTATTTTGATTGACATTATCCTTCTGGTGTTTGCTAAAGTCTGAGAGATCACCTGAATGCTGTTTATCTGTTGCTGCTCTCCCACATGAGAGGGATGATTCACTCTCTGGATGAAGACCACTGTGTAGTGATAGAGTCCTCCTGACCCAGTGAAACGTAGAGGTCGAGACTATAAGAGGAGAGGACGTTCAAAATTTGACAGTAGAATAAACAGCACATCATTTGATTGACTGTTTGGAAGTTGTTGATGAGACGGTTGCCTAATTACCTTTAAATATAACTTTAAACTCTTAGAAAGATAAGAATAATCATGTAAAATGATAATAAGTATCTATAAATTGCACAGACTGCTTTTTTAATGACCTTTTGGAGATTAAAAAAAAAAATAGCTGGTTGAGTTTCAGCCAAGTGTATGAGGATTTACTGTACGTTACACCAGCATGCTCAGACAATACTTGCAACGTACAGACTTGATACTGAAGGACTGAGCGAATAAATCTTAAATAAGAACTGAGGAGAAAAATTAAAACTTAGCTTGTTTGACGTTTGTTATTGTCTTTTACAACAACCTATTTTCATTTGCAGTTTAAAGTTTCTCTGACAAGAGCACTGTATATATCCACTGGTCACAGGTGATCACTACATGCTGACCAGCAAGACCAACAGGATGTCCAATTTAGATGAGAGCTCAGTGTCATGGAGCCAAGAGCGAAGAGGAACGAAGGTGTTTGTGTTGCTGTTTTATTCATTACTAAACAGACACATGATTTTTATCATAATTATTTAGATTTTCAGGAGGTGATTTCGTGTCGATTATAATCATACTGTAATTTGTGACTATTATGGTGAAGAAGCATCTTTACATTTTGATCAGTTTTGCTCAATCATAACAAAACACGTTTCATGTCAGTTGCACTGACCAAGGAGCTGACATCGAAACTAGGTTCTGAAAAGTAAATGGAAAGTTTTGTCTGCTCGAGTTTTGATGAACTATGAAACTAATGTGACAGTTGCACATGAGAATGTCAAGACTGGAAAAACGAGACAAAATGTTTGAGAACAACTGTAACAAAGCTTCAAATGACTGAGTCAGTTTTGGTTGTGTGATGTGCAGCAGGCAGCTGTTTTCAGAAAATCCTCCACGCCCCACCACACCCCCTCATACACGAGTACCAGGGGGCATAAATAGAGACCAACCTTGCTGCTAAACATAAAGCAATAAAAGGTGCAAATTAGAACAGGGGTTGTCAGGTTGCCAGGAACATGAATCCTAAGGCTATTTGCTATTCTACAGGCTCAACAACAGCAGACCTCCCTCACCAGACCTCCTACTTCAGTCCGGTTGTGTTCAGAAGCTGCCAATCTCAGATTAGCACAGCAAGGTTCAGGCTGATGGAGAAGTTAATTGTTTCATCACTTTCACATCCCTGCTCAGTGCCACAGAAGTCACATTCACTTTACTGTCAGAGACTTGGAGGAGGTGGCATAACTAACATTGGGTCTGCTTCAGTTCAGGCAGTAAAGTTGCTCTAAGCATGTCGCCTGTCAATATATAAGGTTTGAGAAAATGCAGAAAGTCTAGGTTTGAAACCTGCAATCATAAGTGTGCCTGTAAGTGTGTCTCCTGCACTAATATTTCTTCTCTTGTCACTTCATTCTAACTCCAGTATTCAACACAGCACTTAACCACTTGGGTGAAACACGTAAGTCTTGAATTGCTCCTGTCTCCACCTCATGTTCTGTTTCATACAATAATTACGGTAACATAATGTGAATGCCAAGGGAAGGTGTTTAGATATTATATAATAAGAATTTGACCCCAAGGCAACATGCACCTTTGCATTTAGTCAGACTTAAGACTTATTTCAGCCAGGTATGTCTGTATAAAACATGTACTGACATGTCTGTGACAGAAAAATGACAAAAGCTCTTGTTGCATCTCAGCACACCTGTGATTTCAACCATGAGAGGAGGCATTGAGGAAACAACTGTATTTTGAGATTCTTGCATGTGGTAATTTTCACTCCTGTAAGTGCATGTACACATACAGACAAGACATAAAATAATAACATGGTCTATATTTGTTTTATTTTTCTATATCATGGCTTGTTTGTACAGGATTGTAATTTCAAACATCTTGTCACTAGTGTTATTAATATGTTTATTTTCATTTCCACAGTGTTCAAAAATCCCACAATGAAGCTGATCTGCTGAAGGTATTTTCTCTATGATTCTAAATGGCATAGCTGGTCCCCATGGTTACATTATGGTGATTTGCATACTGTCATCGTCCTATTTGCAAGTTGTGAGCTTTAAGCTGTCATGATATATCTTGTTGAAACACTATTTTTCCTGAGGACACCCACTAAACCTGAGAGGACGTGGAAAAAAAAACACAGTAAATAACACAGTGAGAAAAGTATGGTGACATGTCAGGACTAAAGGAAAGAACCGGTATGCTCAACTAACAGTCTGGATGAATATCGGGTGCCAGACCAAAAGAGCAACATGACAAATGAAAAAGTCAGCACTGTGTATTACGTGTGTAACACTTGTGTTTAATTGCGCAAAGCAGTAGAAAAACGTATGCATTTTGGCTCTAGGCCATCTTCAGTGGGGGCGTGTCCATTCATAGGTAGGTCTGCGGACCACAGACAGCTACACTTACACAAATGAGCAGTGTCTGAGCAAGTATTAATTCCATCGGGACAATAATAAGAACAATGAAAAATCGACAAACACAATTACCTTCTTATGTAAGAGATACATCTGATTTTTGAGGAAGTTGAAGTCTGTGGGTGGGATAACTGAGTCAGATCTTCTGTGCAGGGTGGACAGATATATTGATGACTTGTTTTTTGTCTTCTCTGGTACATCTGATGAACTGGTAGGGTTTAAGGGGCACATGAATTCTAGATTTCCCAGCATTACATTTTCACTGGAGACAAGCAGAGAATCAGTAGCATCAGTTTGGATGTGAGAGTGAATAAATCTGAGTTGTTACAGACGGCAGTCTTTTGAAAGAAGACAGATAGGAACAACTACCTACACTACTTATCATCCACACAGCCTGAAAAGGAGTTTACCGTATAGTCAACTGTTACGAGTGAAAAGAATATATAACTCTGAGGAGGAGTTTGAGAGACAGGCACATGACCTTTGCACCCGGTTTCAAGAGAAGCACTATGATTAAAAACTTTTAGACATATGTTTATCCAAGGTTCGTGAAATTGACAGAGATAGCCTTTTAATACCCAAGACTCCTCCTCCTAGATGACTGTCTCTTGTCTTGTCCACTACGTTTTCACCTGTTTCTCAGTCGCTCAAAAACATTGTCAGGAAACACTGGCATATTCTGTCAAGTGATCTCATTGTGGGACGTGAGTTTATCAACCCTCCCGTATTCGCCACCAGGCAATTGAGAAACTTGAGGGACAAACTCATTAAGACAGATCTCTATGTCAGACCCACACGTTTTTTTAAATTCTTTTTTTAAGTTCCAATAGAGCAATAGAGCTGTTTGAACTGTGTCTGTTGTAACGCTATGATGGAGGGGGGGGGGCATTTTTTACATCCCCATACAGGCAATAAATTGAGGGACAGGATCACATGTAGGTCCACACATGTAATTTATCTATTAAAATGTCCTAGTGGATTCTGCTATGTGGGCAAGACAAAAAGAGAATTGAGAATCAGGATTTCTGAACATGAGAGTAGTATCAGGAATAGGGATGAGAGGTCTCCTGTTGCCAAACACTTTAACTTGGCTGGCCATGGAGTCTGCAGTCTTCACTTCATGGGTATAGAGGTGGTCAGGCCACTGCTAAGGGGAGGAGATAGGGAAGAAACTTCTTCAAAGAGAAGCATATTGGATACACCATCTGCAAACTGAATATCCTAGAGGCTTTAATGAGAAACTGTTATTGTCATGTTGTTTACGAGTGTATTTTTTTCTAGCATAGACATGTATATAGGGGGGTGTTCTGTATACATACATGCATTTGTTATTGTTGGTGTGTAAACTTAATAGTCATTTTCCTGACTACAGTGATCTCAGTATGTGACATTTTCCCAGTACTCAGTGGCTTTATGTCATTATGCCTCCTATGTATCGGGGGTAAGCTCTCTAGTGTTGCCTTTGCCTTTGATGTTTATTTAAAATCATGATTATTACTGTCCTAGTCCTAATTTTTATTGTTCCTATTATTGTCACGATGGAATTAATACTTGATCAGACACTGCTCATTTGTCTACTTATGAATGGACATGCCCCCGATTGTGTCCACAACACTTAAGATGGCCGAGAGCAGAAACGCGTAGGTTTTTTCTACAGCTTTGTGCAATTAAACGCAAGTGTCATACACATAAAAGAGAGTACTGACTTTCATTTGACATGTCAGGACTCACTGCCACAGGTGATGACTGCTGCAGCAGGTGTGCTTGTATATAATGTATATATAGGTGACACAGGTATTTACAGTGTCTGTGTCTCAGTGATGTGCAATACCACTAATTTTCATTCCATTCCAATACCAAGTAAAACCAAAGATGGTATTGCCGATACCGATACATTTTACAAAAACTTCATGTGTGAAGAGGGAGGAAACAAGACAATAGACAGCTTCAAATTATAGTGATGCAATGACACTTAAAGTGCCAGAGATAGCACTTTTTTCATGTCCTCACCCAGGATTTACTTGATGAAATTTTACTGTTTGCTGTGCAAGTTGTGCATCTCAGGGTCAGAGAGGTCACTGGCACACTGCTATGTTATAATAATAATAATAACACTATTATTATCATTATTATTATTATTATTACATTGTAATAATTGTAAGTGAATGTTACAGTACAACCTTGAATCGTGTTAATAATTACAGTAAATGTTGGTGTTGTTCAAATAAAATCAAGTTTATTTGAACAGTGCCTACTTTATAAGTAATAGAATGACACAACAGACTTAATGCAGTGGTGTGACAGTATTGATGTAATGTATGTTTGAATAGTCAGGCATCATGTGGGGGTGGGGGGAGGGGGTGCCAGGGAGTAATCTCACCTAGGGGGCCAAAATGGCTAGAGCCCACCCTGCGGCCAATTACAGTCCAACTAACCTAATGTGCACATGTTTGGACTGTGGGCGGAAGCCGGAGAACCGAGCACGAGCACCCACTGGGGGACAGGGTTTAATTTTGAATCAAGATGTCAAAAGATGATGATGTTGTTTTCTTTTTGTCTGTGTCCCTCAGGGTGTGTGGTTCATACGCAGACATGAGTGCTGGACTGCCATCAGAGGCCTGCAAGGATTTCAGTGGAGGTGTGCACATGACTTATGAACTAGGAGACGCCCACACTTATGGACACGATGAAGAGCTGTGGCTCCAGCTGAGCAGAGCCACTGGCTGCAGGTCCATGATTTGCTGTGGGACTGCTCCTAAAGGGGTAAGAACCAAATTCAAAGAAGAACATTAAAGAAGGAAAAGAGAACATCAGAGTTACTGAGGCCATTTGTTGTTTTGTTCATTTCAGGGCCGCATTGTGAACACTATGGCCAACACTGGTTTGGTGGATGCACATGCCTACTCTGTCACAGCTGTCACTGAGGTAAAATGTGCTGTACACAGCTCATGCTTTGCTGCTGACATGTTGCCAGTATTTACTTGGTATCACCTGTGTTTGGGAGGCTGCATGTTTTTCACTTGGTTTGTCAATTGATCATTTCGTCTTCAGGTGGAGTATTATGGCTCCAAAAAGCAGCTGGTGCGAGTCATGAACCCCTGGGGTAAAACAGAGTGGAACGGGAAGTGGAGTGACAAGTAAGTCAATCACGCGTCCACTCGTCTGTGCATGATGTGAAAAACCAAACTTGCTTTGCACTACATCTCATGACAGGTTCTATTCTTTTGGAATACGTCTCTTGAGTTAAGATGTGGAATTCATCCGTTTCTTTTCCTGTTGTGCTCAGGTCAGATATGTGGAACGGAGCCAGACAGGAGGATCGGGAAAAGTTTGCTGATCGCGATGACGGAGAGTTCTGGTAAAGAATCTGGATTTAAAGTATCATTTGATGTTTTCTTGAAAATAAACACACTGCATTTCCTGGCTGCCAACATAGCAAGATCTATATACCTGCTTTGATGTTTGTTCCACTTGTCAGACATACTAGTTCCCAAGGGTGACAGTGGAATAGATACATGTAAACACTGAGATATCAACTGGATAACAGAATTCCAAAAAAAAGGAGTGTGAGTCACATGACCAAAACATATGAAAAATGCCCCTTTCTGTTTCTTACAGCGCTAGCAGAGAAGGAGTGTAATAAATCCTATGTATCATCTTAAACAGAGCTACTTTATGCCTTAAAGCACCTAAAAAGAACTTTTAACTGGAAATGCAAAAGTCTCTCATTTCTGCTGATGTCTCTGTGTGACCTACAACAGCAAATGAGGCCATCAATGGGAAGATAAGCTATTTCTAAATTGTACCTTTGGAAGGCAGTGGTTGGGTTGTCCACCGGACAAGAACCATTTTCAATAATTACTGCATGAAAAAATCTAAATAAATGGGAAAGAGGTAATCCATATCTCTGCTGCAGCTGAGCAAATGACAGAAATGTCCTATATTGAAACAGATGGCCAAATTCTTGGATACCTTTATCATACCATGCTTTAAAAGTGTCATCCTTACAGCATGTGATTCTTGGATTCTTCAAGAGTGGAAACAAAGAAGAAAGAGAGATCTTATAGCCTAACAGTTTATGAGACAATTCCCAAATGCTGAGGCTGTTTAAAATAACAGCATTCTTGGTAATTTTCTTTGCACTCAATATATGGTAAATGTTCCAAACTGTATCAAAGGATTCTATTCTTTTCCATGAACATGACGTATTTAGAAACCATTGTTTAAACTTGGTGAGCTGAGATGATAGAAAATAATAATAAAGATTGGGAAGCATTGGGCCACCAGATTCATATGGTAAATGTAACACTGGCATATGAATTTGTGGGGTTTTATTGTTCCATATAAAAGAAGACTCTAAACTCTCTACTTTTTTGAAGAAGGATTGTGGTGGAATAGTCAAAAGATTTTGAAATAAAAATGAAAACTTAGGCAAAACAGACATTTGAACTACATTAACTCTACCCGCAAGAGAAATTGGAAGATGACCAATTCTCTTTAACCTGTTAAGCCCTAGCCTCTATTTTGGAATTCTGCTCGAAAATGACATGCCCATAATGAATAGAGTATATCTCTGCAACCACAAGGTCTATTTGAATAATCCTGTTATCATAATAAAGGGAACACTTATAAGATTTGTTCAGATGTGTAAGTCTCAGTATATGTGTTGCTGGGTCAGAGTAAATGAGGTTGGCATTGGACGCTGGTTATTTCACGACTCATGGATAGAGCCCAGTTGGGCTCTGCTAGGGCTTAAGAGGTTAATTCCTCTGATATTTTATTGACTAATGGAAAATAATTCAAATTAAAGATGCCTTCCAGTTTTGTCAGAATAAACAACCAAATACTTAATGCATTTAATAGACCATTTCAATTAAGGTGGTTCCTCAATGAAATATGGTCAAGATTGGAAATTGGCATTATCTCTATTTTATCCTAATTAACTGCTAAGCCTGATAACTTCCCAAATGTTTCAAATAGAGATAACATAGATGGCATGGAATTTAAGGGATCATGAACATATAATAAAATATCATCAGCATACACATGTTGGGGTTGGGTTTGTCTCTGTTTCCCTGTGTTCTCCTGTGTTTTCCCCCTCCCCTTTGGGTCTGTTGTTCCCTTGTATGTCCTTGAGCAGGCGAGGTCTCTGGTCCTGTCATCCACCTCCTCCACTCCCATGCAGCCAGCATCAGTCCTCACACCTGTTTCTCATCATCATCACTGGCACTGTAAGAACCCCAGCACTCCTCAATAGCAGTGGCAAAGAATGCAGGGGACATCAGGCAACTTTGTCTTGTGTCTCTTGAAAACAGAAATGGTTTAGAATAGTTGGTGTTTGTTTTTACAACAGCCAGAGGAGAACTATAAAGACTTACAGTGACACAACTTAGGACCAAAATTAAACCTTCTAAGGACAGACATAAGATATTTCCATTCAACTCTGTCAGAGAGAATAACATTTTGAGAATTCAATTCATTTGTATGGTAAAGAATGTTTAAAATACCTGCATAAATTGTCAGTAGAGGTTCGACCATCAACAAACCCAGTTTGATCTAGATGAATAATACTAGGTAAAACCCTTTCAAGCCGTAATGCTAGAGCCTTGGCAATGGTTTTATAATCTGCATTAATAACTGAAATTGGCTTATAGAGGCACAGTAGAGAGGATCTTTATCTTTCTATTATAGAAGGGTTATAGATGCCAAACAAAGACTGAGGGAGACAGCCTTTCCTAAAACAGGCATTGATCATAGCAA
Organism: Caranx ignobilis; assembly: GCA_021432705.1. NCBI lineage: Eukaryota > Metazoa > Chordata > Actinopteri > Carangiformes > Carangidae > Caranx > Caranx ignobilis. The sequence goes on from MU269980.1 coordinate 5,226,245, forward strand.
GAAAAAGAGGCAATAAATAATTTGAAAAATTACTGTAAAACTCAATTGGCAGGCCATCTAAGCTTGGTGCAGTTGATCACTGCTGTTGATGTGTCTGTATCTGTTGTCAGAACGGTGAGCTGAGTGCCTACTCAGGCTCCTCAGGAACAACTTCCTTCAAGGTGAGCTCAGCCTAAATATAATATGAACACAGACACAAAAGTAGTAAAGTAACCCATAAAGCACATGGACAGCAACCACAACTACATGGACCCCTCAACTTGTAATACATTTTAACTTAAGGATTTTAAAAGCAGCAGAGTAGCTGCCACCACCTTTGTTAACCCAGTCTGGTCAAGTATCAGAGGCTAAAGATGTAGGTAGGTTTACCAATAAACATGTCTTTAATTAATTAAAAATATAGGATGTCCAAAGCCAGCAAACCCCACACAGGGCAGTAGCAATGGGTCAGGCAGCAGGCAGCAGGCAGCAGGCAGCAGGCAGCAGGCAGCCGCTCCACAACTCTGCAACATGCAGCACTGTAATACACACCCAGGGAGAGACACACAGTACTAAAAGCACATCAACCACAGAGAAAAATCATTATCAAGATACACATCCTGAACGCCCCGATGTATTAATATCCCACCTTACTCATAGCGCCCCCGGTGGTAACAGGAAGTGACCAGTTTTTACTTTAAGATGTACTGATGCCACATAGTTGACCCCATCAACTTCATTCCACTTCTAAAACATGCCTAACAAGTTGGTGATGCTATATTATGAATGCTATAAAGCTACGAGTGATGGCGTCCGTGTGGCAGTGAGGCGACTATCGATCGTTGGTCATGAAATTACATTTGGATTTCTTATGCCTTTAACGAAGACATAACTTCATGAAAATCAATACACATGAGTGATGACTATTTTAATCTGATTGGGGTCTCGCGCATGGGCAGGGCCAAATGCCTCAATAGCACCACCTTGAAACTTTCAAAAAACCCTCCCCATAGGTTTTTTTTTTTTTGGAGTAGGAATATGAAAATCAGTAGGCCGTGTCGAGATGCACAGAAAAGTGACTTGCGCCACTGGTCAGAACCAAACAGGAAGTCAGCCATTTTGATCTTTACAGTCAAATTTTGGCGATTTCCACACCTCATATTTGAACAAACTGAGAGCTACAGGATTTCATCTCTGCTTTTTGTAGATGATGTTGTCCTGTTGGCTCCTTCAAGTCAGGACCTACGGGATGCACTGGGGAGATTTGCAGCCAAGTAGCAGCTGGGATGAGAATCACCACCTCCAGGTCCCCTCCAGGTCGGAGGAGTTTAAAGGGATACTTCACCCAAAATTGATAATTCACCAATTGCATTGCATTGCTCTGCAGGGTGGCGGGGAACTCTCTTAGCAGGAGGAGCTTGGAGTAGAGCTGCTGCTTCTCCACATCAAAAGGGGCCGGCTGAGATGGCTTGGGCATCTGCATCAGATGCTTCCTAGATGCCTCCCTGGTGAGGTGCTCCGGGCATGCCCCACCGAGAGGAGGCCCCAGGGAAGACCCAGGACACGCTGGAGTGATTATGCCACTTGGCTGCCTGGGAACGCATGGGATCCTCCTGGAACAGCTAATGGAGGTGCCCGGGGAGAGGGAAGTCTGAGCCTGCGACCAGGCCCTGGATAAGAGGAAGAAAAAGACAACAATAATGACAACGATAATGATAAGGTGAAATGATCAGTTCAATATTATCCTACACGCAGTTTGTGCTGATTTTATAGCCCCATACAAGCCACAAGTGTAGAATCCCAGCAGACAATATATCACCATCTATCATGTCACAGCAAACAGCATCTTTACACAGGTCATGTAGTCATTTGCCAAAATCTCAAATATTATATTTCATTGTCATTCATTCCTTTCTTCTTGCAGGTGACAGGTGTGCGTGACAGTTTGCAGAGGAAAATTTTGCTATGGGCACATTTCACTAATCCCACCATGGCCATTGAGCAAGCAGCAATTATCTGAATACTTGTCAAATCCCTGTTTACAAGCAACTTGCTCCAGGGGTTTTAAAAAACACCAAACCAGAAAAGTCAAGTATAGCATGACATTGATCACCAAATTTCTGTTTGTTTTCATATAGAAATGCTTTTTATAATTCATCTTCATCACAGCAGTCTCCTCCTTACAAATAATCATAAAAAACACAATTAGAAAACTGAGACACTGTCTTATTTTTTCCTTTGCATTGTGTTGCTTTAAATTAGAATGAAAATTCTTACATTTTCTAATTGCAGCTTACTTATGTGTTTCTATGTGACCATGATACATGACAAAACCCACTCATTCAAGTTAACACACTCAGAAAAAACAGTGCTAATTTCCTTTGAAGGCATATCTTATTGTGATTTAGTGAAATTAAACCGCTTCCCTTCATTATAACAGTGGACACAACAAACACAGTTGTAGCAACAAAGAAAAAGCACAAAGATGAACAAATGATGTGAGTTATATTTATGTGGACTGCAGTGTCAGTAGTCACCTCTGGTTATGTCAGGTCTCTGTCTTTGTGATGTTGCATTTCCTGTTTTATTTTGTAATTGGTATTCATTCATTCCTGTTTTGATTCTTCACTTCCTGTCAAGCTCCTTTGTTCTGTTTCCCGCCAGTAATCTCTACACCTGTGTCTGCTTGTATTTAAGCCAATGGATCCTGCCCATTCCTTGCCAGATTGTCATTGTTACCTTGCTGTGCTTTGCTCTCTCACGTTTGCTCTTCATTGGACCTTCAGTGTATGACCTGTTTTGTACTTTTGGATTTTTTGACCTCTGCCTTGCCCAATTTGGATTTGTTCACCTGTTCTTTGGACTGCCCTCTCGTGTATGACCCTGTATATTCTTCAGTAAAGATTTTTGGAATTTGGATTGTGATACTCCTGTGTGTTCTCTGCATCTGAGTCGCTTGGTAGCCTTGGGCCTTGTCAGTACAATCTGGCCATGACAGACTCAGCAGAGGACAGTCTTCGTACTGCCATTGGTGCTCAAGGCAGGAGACTGCAAGAACATGAACAAGCTCTTACGAGGCTGCTCGCTGGAGTTCAGGATCTGCAGGAACAACAAGAATTTCTCCGATCCTCCGTGAGAGGAGCTCCAGATTTTTGCTGCCCAAACCCAGCAGGCTCTTCCTGGCACTCGGACCCCTGTTGCACCAGAACCTGCAGAACCTCCTCCACCTGAACAGCCTCAGCCGAACCCACCTGCCTGTGGCAGGTGGGTTCGGCTCCCCTATGACTGCTCCCCAGATACCTGTCGGTCCTTTTTGACCTTATGCTCACTCACCTTTGAACTGCAGCCTTACTCCTTTCCTTCTGAGCGCTCCAGGTGGCTTTTATGGTGACCAACCTGACAGGAAGGGCACGTGAGTGGGCCACTGCTGAATGGGAATGCCGGTCCCCAGTGTGTTACTCAGTGGAGGCTTTCAGCGAGGGAGTGACCCGGGTTTTTGGTGTCCTTGCATCTGGACGGGAGGCAGCCCGGTCCTTGATGGCTCTAAAGCAAGGCAAGGCTCAGGTTTTTGACCATGCTATACGTTTCAGGACACGAGGAGCCTATGCAGGTGGGAAGAGCTCGTCTGACTCCAGAGGAGCGCCAGCGCCGACTACGGGAGGGCAGATGCATCTTCTGTGGGAACCAGGGACATTTCCTCGCATCCTGTCCGTTAAAAGGGGAGGCTCGCCAGTAAAAGGAGGATTACTGGTGAGCCTGACCGCATCCTCCCAGGCTCCACGGGCTCTCACCCCTGTTCAACTCTCCACTGCTTCCACTTCCCATAATCTCACCGTCCTCGTTGACTCAGGAGCGGATGAGAGCTCTATGGATCGATCCCTGGCCCACCGCCTCCAGCTCCAGCTCCAGCTGCTGGCCAAGCCAAGGGAGGCTCACGCTCTTGATGGCCGGCTGTTAAGCCGCATCACTCTTCAAACGCAACCACTCACACTCCTCATGTCAGGTAACCACTCAGAAACTATTGTGTTCTTTATCATTGACTCTCCTCAGTTCCCTGTTATCCTTGGTTTTTCCTGGTTGAAGAAACACAACCCACAGATGGACTGGACTAAGGGTTGTGTGATGGAGTGGGGTTCTGGTTGTCACTCTTCATGCCTGTTGTCTTCCTCTCCTAGTGTTTCACCTGTTTCCACAGTTGCTCTCCAAGAGTATCCAGACTTGGCTAAGGATTATTGGGACCTCAAGGAGGTGTTCAATAAGGCCAAGGCGATGTCACTACCCCCGCACCGCTCCTACGACTGTGCTATTGACCTCCTTCCGGGTGCCCCTCTCCCCAAGGGCCGCCTGTACTCCCTCTCAGCCCCTGAGACTAGGGCTATGGAGGAGTATATTCAAGGGGGCCTGAGGGCTGGACTCATTCGACCATCCTCTTCTCCAGCAGGGGCTGGTTTCTTTTTCGTTGAGAAGAAGGATAAGTCCTTGCGCCCCTGCATTGACTACACAGGCCTCAACAGTATCACTATCAAAAACAGGTACCCTCTCCCTCTTATTACCTCAGCTTTCGAACTCTTACAAGGTGCTACTATTTTCACTAAGTTGGACCTTCGTAACGCTTACCATTTGGTGCGCATTCGGAAGGGGGACGAGTGGAAGACGGCTTTTAACACCCCCAGTGGACACTACGAATACCTGGTAATGCCTTTTGGTCTCTCTAATGCCCCTGCCGTTTTTCAAGGTCTTGTTAATGATGTTTTGAGAGACATGTTGAATCGTTTTGTCTTTGTGTACTTGGACGACATTCTCATTTTCTCTAAGACCAAAGATGAACATGCTACTCACGTCCGGCAGGTGCTCCTCCGGCTCCTCCAGAATCAGCTCTACGTGAAGGCTGAGAAATGTGAGTTCCACCAGTCCACTGTTTCTTTTCTGGGGTTTGTAATCTCCACAGGACAGATGAGGATGGATCCTGAAAAGGTCAGTGCAGTCCTGAACTGGCCGGTCCCAACTGACCGCAAGCAACTTCAGAGGTTTTTGGGCTTTGCTAATTTTTACAGGCATTTCATCAGGAATTACAGTGCCATAGCAGCTCCCCTCCATGCCCTCACCTCCTCCAGTGTCAAGTTTTCCTGGACGTCAGAAGCAGACCAAGCCTTCCAGCGCCTACGTCAGAGGTTCTCTTCGTCCCCCATTCTCCGCATGCCTGATCCCACGCTCCAGTTCATTGTGGAGGTGGACGCTTCTGATGTAGGTGTGGGTGCAGTCCTGTCGCAGCGCTGTCCTATGGATAAGAAGGTACACCCATGTGCTTACTTTTCTAAGAAGCTGTCTTCTGCAGAACAGAATTATGATGTCGGGAACCGGGAACTGCTAGCTGTTAAGCTGGCTCTGGAAGAGTGGCGACACTGGTTGGAGGGGGCAGAGCAGCCCATTGTGGTTTGGACGGATCACAAAAATTTGGAATACATTAAAAAGGCTAAGAGACTGAATGCTAGGCAGACCCGTTGGGCCTTGTTTTTCACCCGCTTTAATTTTATCATCTCCTATCGCCCTGGCTCCAGGAATATCAAGCCTGATGCTCTCTCCCGACAGTTTGACGCACGTGGATGTTCCCACCAGCAGGCCACTATCCTGCCCCCAACCTGCGTGGTCAGAGCAGTCACTTGGGGCATTGAGGAGCAGGTGCGGCGGGCACTGGAGGGGGTCCAGATTCCCAAGGGTTGTCCGCCAAGCCGTCTCTTTGTCCCTGCAGCTCTCCGGTCCCAGGTCTTGCAGTGGGGGCACTCTTCATGGCTGGGATGCCATCCGGGGGTGAGTCGAACCATCGCTCTGTTGAAACAAGGTTTCTGGTGGCCCTCTATGAAGAAGGATGTGGAAAAGTTTGTTGCAGCTTGCACAGTCTGTGCCAGCTGCAAGACATCCAGGCGCCCTCCGGCTGGTCTGCTGCACCCGTGCCTCGTCGCCCTTGGTCTCACCTTTCCATGGACTTCGTAACTGGGTTGCCTCCCTTTGGAGGGCAACACGGTGGTGCTAACCATAATTGACAGGTTTTCTAAGATGGCTCACTATGTCCCTCTGCCTAAACTTCCCTCTGACAAGGAGACGGCAGAGATTGTTTTGTCTCATGTTTTCCGTTTGCATGGTCTTCCCCAGGACATCGTCTCGGATCGTGGCCCCCAGTTCACCTCCCACTTCTGGAAAGAGTTCTGCCGCCTCATCAGTGCCACGGCTAGCCTGTCTTCCGGGTTCCATCCACAGTTCAATGGCCAGACCGAGCGCTACAACCAGGAGATGGAAACCACCCTCCGATGCCTTGTTTCACAGAACCCGTCCCTCTGGTCACGCCAACTGTTGTGGGTCGAGTATGCTCACAATTCACTCCCTGTTTCCTCCACTGGTCTCTCACCTTTTCAGTGCGTGTATGGCTACCAGCCCCCTCTGTTCCCTGAGTTGGAGAAGGAAGTTGCTGTCCCGTCAGCTCATGCTCTGGTCCATCGCTGCCATCTCACCTGGAGGAAGGCCCGGGCTGCCCTGCTCAGGTCATCCGAGATATATCAGAAGTCAGCCAACAAGCGACGGACTCCAGCCCCCCACTACCACACTGGTCAGCAGGTTTGGCTGTCCACCCGAGACCTCCCTCTTCGGGTGGCGTGCCGTAAGTTGGCTCCACGCTTTGTGGGTCCCTTCCCCATCGCCAAGATAATTAATCCGGCTGCAGTGCGTCTCCGTCTTCCCCCTGCCATGCGGGTTCATCCAACTTTTCATGTTTCAAAGGTGAAGCCTGTTAGATCCAGCCCACTGGTTCCCTGCGCCAGACCACCTCCTCCCCCTCATATGATTGATGGTGGTCCTGCCTACACTGTTAAGAGACTGTTGGATAAGCGGCAAAGGGGACGGGGTCGGCAATACCTTGTTGACTGGGAGGGCTACGGTCCAGAGGAGAGGTCTTGGGTCCCGTCTCGGGATGTTCTGGATAAATCCCTCATTTGGGATTTCCACCGCCTGCATCCTGAACACTCTGGGACGTCTAGAGACGTCCGTTGAGGGGGGGGGTAATGTCAGGTCTCTGTCTTTGTGATGTTGCATTTCCTGTTTTATTTTGTAATTGGTATTCATTCATTCCTGTTTTGATTCTTCACTTCCTGTCAAGCTCCTTTGTTCTATTTCCTGCCAGTAATCTCTACACCTGTGTCTGCTTGTATTTAAACCAATGGGTCCTGCCCATTCCTTGCCAGATTGTCATTGTTACCTTGCTGTGCTTTGCTCTCTCGCGTTTGCTCTTCATTGGACCTTCAGTGTATGACCTGTTTTGTACTTTTGGATTTTTTGACCTCTGCCTTGCCCAATTTGGATTTGTTCACCTGTTCTTTGGACTGCCCTCTCATGTATGACCCTGTATATTCTTCAGTAAAGATTTTTGGAATTTGGATTGTGATACTCCTGTGTGTTCTCTGCATCTGAGTCGCTTGGTAGCCTTGGGCCTTGTCAGGTTATTGTCCACATGTTAACATGCCACCGTTTTTCTTTTTTGCCTTGATCATACAAAAAATGTCTTTCATGCCTCACAGACCTGAGATGACAGGAGGAGGAGATTGACACTGGAAAACTGGTTTTCTTGCCCAAAAGTATCTCAGCGCCTCATCATTGTTTGTGACTGCAATTTCTGCATCAAATTGTTTCATAAGTTACAGACTCTGTTGAGTTGGGGGTCTAATGGTATAAACCGTAAATATTGTCACCATAAAACAACTTTTTTATGTCTTCCAAAACAGTATTTGGTGAGAGCCATCTGTGGACATTACACAACAGCTGTGGACAGCACTGATAAAACATTTGGTAAAACAGCATCTTTAAACAGGTCACATGGTCATTTAGCAAAATAATAATATTTCGTTGTTGTTCATTCCTTTCTTATTGCAAGTCTTTATGTGCGTCACTTTATGACAGTTTGCAGAAGAAAATTTTGCCATGGGCACATTCCACTAATCCCACCATGGCCATGGAGCAAGCAGCAATTTTCTGAATAGGCAAGGCAATTTTATTTGTATAGCCCGTTTTTACAAACAGTTTGTCTCAAAGGGCTTTACACAGCATTATGACAACATCTTCTGCCCTTAGACCCTCACATTGACTGAGGAAAAATTCCCAACAAAACCCTTTAACAGGGAAAAAATGGAGAAACCTCAGGGTGAGCAACAGAGGAGGGATCCCTCACCCAGGACGGGCAGACGTGCAATAGATGTTGTATACAGACAAAGAAAACAATTTACAACATGAAATACGGAAATCATGGAAATGGAATCAGTTAACAAAAAACGAAAAATGATGAAGGCAGCTCCTGGTGGGCAGGGAGAGAAGGCCAGCTTAATGGGACTACTAGACGGCAGACTGGGTCATGAGCAGGGAGTGTAGGCCGGTTGAACAGCAGGAGAAAGGAGGTGATGGAGGCGGCAGTTGGTTGGTTGGTGCAGGGGGATGGAGGTCTGAAGAGATCTGTGGAAATACAGAGAGAGTACGAGACACCAAGGCCAGACTACAAAGTGCAACAAATAATGGCAGTTCAAAATGTGAGGGGAGAGGAGAGGAGAGGAGAGGAGAGGAAGGATAGGGCTCCATGTAACCTGATGTGTCCCCCAGCAGTTTAAGCCTACAGCAGCGTAGCCATAAAATGGATCAGGGCTACCTGACCCAGCCCTAACTAAAAGCTCTGTCATAGAGGAAGGTCTTAAGCCTGGACTTAAATGTAGAAAGAGTGTCTGCCTCTCTGACCCATGGAGAGAGCTGGTTCCATAATAGAGGAGCCCAGTAACTGAAGGCTCTACCTCCCAGTCTGTTTTTAGAGATACTGGGGGTCACTAACAGACTTGCATTCTGGGAGCGAAGTGCTCTGGTAGGACAGTATGGGATAATGAGGTCTTTCAGATAAGTTGGAGCTTTGTCATTAAGAGCCTTGTAAGTAAGTAGAAGGATCTTGAAGTCTATTCTATATCCTACAGGAAGCCAATGGAGAGAAGCTAGAATGGGAGAGATCTGCTCTCTCTTACTAACTCTTGTCAGCATTCTGGACCAGCTGGAGACTCTTCAGAGAGGTTTTTGGACATCCTGACAAGAGAGAGTTACAGTAGTCCAGCCTAGAAGTAATAAATGCGTGGACCAGTTTCTCAGCATCACTCTGAGAGAGGATATTTCTGATCTTAGCTATACTGCGCAGGTGAAAGAAGGCAGTCTTAGTCACATGCTTTATGTGAGAACTGAAGGAAAGATCCTGGTCAAAAATGACTCCAAGGTTCCTCGCTGTTGGACCAGAGTTCAGGGTGATGCCATCCAGAGTAGCAATCTGATTGGAGAATGTGTCCCTGAGATGCTTAGGTCCAATCACAATAACCTCTGTTTTGTCAGAATTCAGTAGTAGGAAGTTAGAAGACATCCAGGATTTGATGTCTTTCAAGCAATCTTGCAGATTGATGAGGCGGCTTCTATCATCTGGCTCTATTGATAGGTAGAGCTGAGTATCATCAGCGTAACAATGGAAATTGATGGAGTGCTTACGGATTATATCCCCTAATGGAAGCATGTAAAGAGTGAAGAGAACTGGCCCTAAAACTGAGCCCTGCGGCACACCATACATAACTCTGCTGTACTTCGAATGGTCATTATTAACATTAACAAATTGAAATCGGTCAGATAAGTATGAGGCAAACCACTTTAGAGCAGATCCTTTAATCCCAATTTCGTGTTCTAGTCTATGCAGCAAGATGCTGTGATTGACGGTATCAAATGCAGCACTGAGGTCCAGAAGAACAAGTACAGAGACAAGACCTCTGCCGGAAGCTATAAGAAGATCATTGGAAACTTTGACCAGTGCTGTTTCAGTGCTATGGTGTTCCCTAAATCCAGATTGGAAAGCTTCAAAGAGCTCATTACTATGCAGATGTTCATGAAGCTGCACTAGGACAACCTTCTCAAGGATCTTAGAGATGTAGGGAAGGTTGGATATAGGCCTATAGTTGGCTAATGCATCTGGATCAAGAGAGGGTTTTTTAAGCAGAGGATTAATGACAGCCACCTTAAAGGCCTGTGGCACGTAGCCTGTGACTAAGGAAAGGTTGATCTAGGAATACTTGTCAAATCCCCTTTTACAAGCAACTTGCTCCAGGGGTTTAAAAAAACACCAAACCAGAAAAGTCAAGTATAGCATGACATTGATCACCAAATCTCTGTTTATTTTATTTTTTTCTCATATAGTGGTGTAACCTATTTTATTTCATTTAGTACTACACTGTTAAATGTGCGGCCTGCACATTAAAAGTGTAGAAGAACAGAAGATAGAACAGAAATTATGTTTACCTGCATAATGCAGGTAAACATAATTTCCGTTTATGTGATTTGAGAACAGATTATTGCAGCACAACAGAAAATTTTATTTTGCGGGGAAAAGAAACAGAAAAAGGTGTGTGTGGGTGTCTGTTATTCAGTTATTGTGTCAACAAAGTGAAAACAGCATGCAGTGACAGTGGAGCCTTTACTTTCTTATTTTGCACTCTAACATCAATAGGAGCCCAACCTAACTCAGTCTTGGTGGTTTGTGTGAATTGAGTGGTGGCCTGGAATGATATCAAATTCCTGGCCTGAATTATTAGTGCGCCCCGCCCCTGCACATAGAAATATTTTATATAATAACAGTGGACACAATAAGTTGTAACAACAGAGAAAAATCACAAAGATGATGAAATAATGTAAATTACAGTATTAATGTGGACTGCAGTCTCAGTGGTCATCTCTGCTTATTTTCAAATTTCTACCTTCTGTTTTTCTTTTTTTGCCTTGATCATACAAAAAATGTCTTTCATGCCTCACAGACCTGAGATGACAGGAGGAGGAGATTGACACTGGAAAACTGGTTTTCATTTCCAAATCTCTCCTCCTCTCACACCTCATCATTGTTTGTTTATCCTCAGGGGTGGGTCCAATTCAAGTGTTACGTAACGCAGTGTGAATATAAGTGAGAGATGGTCTGCTGCACAGACCAGACTTGGCTACTCCAAGTGACTCTTCTTGTCAGGAAGCAGCAGTTGGTTGCAGCAGTCTCTTGGTCATTATCTCCACTCACCTGTGAGGAACATTGCATTTTCACTTCACACTGAGAATTCTCTTGATCTTGTCTTTCTTCTTGTGTCTTACAGTCTCCCCAAAGCCTCTCATCAAGATGACTGAATGCACCTCCATCATCAACTTGCGCTACCAGGATGGCAGTGAGGGCAGCGCCTCCAACCCTGCCAGGTTCAATCACCAAGACTATGCTCAGCTGAAGGACAGCCACCTCCGCAGAAAGAGGCTCTTTGTGGACCGCAGCTTCCCACCTAACCTGCGTTCTCTGGGTGATCTGGGTCTGTCCAGTTGGCAAGAGGATGAAGTGGAGTGGCTTCGTCCAGGGGTAAGATAATTTGAAATATATTTTAACAGATCATGTTTATACAGAAGAGAAATGAACAGTTTTACATTCTAAAGTTTGCATTTTACTCACATTGCTTCTTTTTCTCCGTTGTCTTGTCCAGGACCTCTTGAAGAAACAGAACAACAGCGATGAACCGACTTTCTGCCAGAAGGGAACCTCGCGCTTTGACTTTGGTCAAGGCTATGTGGGTAAGCAAGGATTTCTGGGGTTCAGCTAAAGGCCACAACAACATGAACAAGCTGTGTAGATGAAGATCTGAACTATATGAAGAAATGCTTGAGAAACATAATTCTTCCTCTTTCTCCTTCACCAGGTAACTGCTGGTTTCTGGCTGCAATTTCTGCACTGACGTTCCAAAAACACCTGATGGCGCAGGTTGTTCCCATGGACCAGTCCTTCAAGAACTATGCAGGAATCTTCCACTTCAGGGTAAAGATTTAATGATGCATGCAGATGTGATGCTTTGACAAAATACACTTTGTCAGTGCACTGTGGTCATCAACAAACGTGTAATTCTCACCTGCTCTGTCTGTGTCAGTTCTGGAGGTTTGGAAAGTGGGTGGATGTTGTCATTGACGACCACCTGCCATCCCTGAATGGCAGGTTGCTGTCTGTGCACTGCAATCAAGGAAACGAGTTCTGGGTTCCTCTGCTGGAGAAAGCATACGCCAAGTACGTAACCAACTCACCCTAAAGAGTCCAGATGTTCACAGCTGTGGCACAAAGACCAGAATCAAGATGTCTAAAGATGATGATGTTGTTTTCTTTTTGTCTGTGTCCCTCAGGGTGTGTGGTTCATACGCAGACATGAGTGCTGGACTGCCATCAGAGGCCTGCAAGGATTTCAGTGGAGGTGTGCACATGACTTATGAACTAGGAGACGCCCACACTTATGGACACGATGAAGAGCTGTGGCTCCAGCTGAGCAGAGCCACTGGCTGCAGGTCCATGATTTGCTGTGGGACTGCTCCTAAAGGGGTAAGAACCAAATTCAAAGAAGAAAATTAAAGAAGGAAAAGAGAACATCAGAGTTACTGAGGCCATTTGTTGTTTTGTTCATTTCAGGGTCGCATTGTGAACACTGTGGCCAACACTGGTTTGGTGGATGCACATGCCTACTCTGTCACAGCTGTCACTGAGGTAAAATGTGCTGTACACAGCTCATGCTTTGCTGCTGACATGTTGCCAGTATTTACTTGGTATCACCTGTGTTTGGAAGGCTGCATGTTTTTCACTTGGTTTGTCAATTGATCATTTCGTCTTCAGGTGGAGTATTATGGCTCCAAAAAGCAGCTGGTGCGAGTCATGAACCCCTGGGGTAAAACAGAGTGGAATGGGAAGTGGAGCGACAAGTAAGTCAATCACGCATCCACTCGTCTGTGCATGATGTGAAAAACCAAACTTGCTTTGCACTACATCTCATGACAGGTCCTATTCTTTTGGAATACGTCTCTTGAGTTAAGATGTGGAATTCATCCGTTTCTTTTCCTGTTGTGCTCAGGTCAGATATGTGGAACGGAGCCAGACAGGAGGATCGGGAAAAGTTTGCTGATCGCGATGACGGAGAGTTCTGGTAAAGAATCTGGATTTAAAGTATCATTTGATGTTTTCTTGAAAATAAACACACTCAACACCACTGCAGTCATCACTGACTACAGAGAGTACAGAGAGTCACTTTGACCATGCAGAGCAACTATGAGTCATGTTAAGTGTCTTTGGTGCAGAGTGCAGTGTTGGTGAGATTTTAATTTCTCATCTGGCCTTCGCCTTGTGTTTTTCTCATTGTGCTCAACTTTGTCTCTCAGGATGGAGTTGGAGGACTTCTGCCACTATTTCAACATGGTGTCCATCTGCTGTGAGAATCCCAACTTCATTGATGGTGACCTCACCTGCCAGTGGCAGTGCATGGTTTATGATGGCAGCTGGGTGTCAGGGAGCACTGCAGGTGGCAGTTACTCTAACTGTGAGTCCAGTTCTTTTTTCTTTTTACGTGTAACAGCAAGAACAAAACATCTGTTGAGTCTTAACTTTTCCTAAAGAAATAACAACAACAAAAAAAACACCACTCTCATCTGCATTTTTCATGTTTCTCTTTACCTGCAGCTACCTTTGCCACCAATCCTCAGTATCGCATCCAGGTGAAAATCATCAACAAGGAGGAGAAGGAAGACAAAAACATCCTGCTTTCTCTGATGCAGAAACCTCAGCAGGGGGAGAATCGCAAGGAGAGGCGCTCCCACCCAATTGGACTTAGTGTCGTTAAGGTATACATCCAGACTTGATCATATTAAATGCAAATATGAAAACGTTGTAACAAGATGAAGATTATCAGTTATTTCTGTGAAACGTTTTGACTGATCTGAAAACTGAATCATGACATTCCTCTTCATTTTCACCTCCCACAGGTTCCACCAGGGGTAAGAACAAGCATCACTCTCTGGCTGTGCACACAAAACAAAAGCCACATTTAAAACACTTGAATAAGGCAATTTGATACTGAAGAAACTATTTCATACCATTAAAAAGGTTTGTTGTACTTCCAGACCCCAGCTGGTAAACTGGGTAGTGACTTCTTCAGAAGAAACGGGCCAATGAAAACAACACAGATGTACACCTACCAGAGGGATCTGATTGAGATGCACAGTCTGGAGCCTGGAGAGTATGTGATCGTCCCCTCCACCATGAAGCCCTACATGTCTGGAGAGTTTGTCCTCAGCGTCTACACCAAGTCTGACGTCAAGATCAGGTAAAGATTTGATCCAATGGAGATTTATATTCCTAAACAGGGTTAGCGATTGACCCATGCTCTGCAACGATGACTGACATTTAAAGCTGCAGTCACATTGATTAGAGTTGGATACTTTATCAAATTCACACTAAAATGAGCATTTTGAGTCAATGTTGGATTCAACAGTATGAAGGTGTGTAAGAGTTGTAACAGACAGGTACTGTTGTTGTGTTCTGCTCAAGTCTGTTGTTTAACACGTTCCTTTCTGCATCCAGCCCCCATGATGGACATGATGAAGATGACGATCACGACCACGATCATGACGATGATCACAAGGAGGAGGAGTCACGGGTTCTCCCCTCGGTATGAAATAAACGTATGGCTTTGAGTGTGGTCCGTTAACTTGTGAGAACAATGTTAGTGACGATCTGAAAACTTTTGTTTTCTTTAAGATCCCCACGGATGAAGACACTGAGAAGGACCCCACCCGTGCCCTGTTCAACCGCTACGCCGATCAGGTGTGGTGTTTTCCCTCCGTCGCTCCACTCATCCTTTTCTTCTCTCTGTGATACCAGTTGATCACCGTTGTTGATGTATCTGTATCTGTTGTCAGAACGGTGAGCTGAGTGCCTACCAGCTGCAGAGGCTCCTCAAGAACAACTTCCCTCATGGTGAGTGGATTCACATCACATGAGCTCAACATTCAACTTCCTCTTCCATTTCATGTGATTCAAATCCATTTGATTCACAGGAAGTCGCTACGGCTTTGGACTTGATACCTGCAGGAGCATGATCGCTTCAGTGGATGTATCCTTGAGTAAAGAAGTGTTTTAGTCTCTATGTCACCAATCACCCAATCATTGTCATGCTGCAGTCAAATTAAAACCCTGGTCAGGAGTGAAATTGTTTGTCATCACCTGTTGATGTGACGTCCCTAACCTACACCACAGACAGACAGAAACCTGAAGATGACCTTCACTGAATTCTCTGTTCTCTGGAAGAAGATCAATGAATTCAAGGTAACACAGCCAACGTGGCCATGATGAAAAAATATGTTTCACCTTATTTCACTTGTAAATAACAAAAAAACAACACACATTTTAACTGCTCTTAGTTTCTAAAGGTAGCTTCATGTTTTTTGCAGCAAATCTTCCAGCGTGCTGACTTGAACAAGAATGGATCCCTGTCTGACTATGAAGTCACAAGAGCAATTCAGTCTGCAGGTAACACTTTTTATCAGTGTAATTAAACTTGACCAAATCACTACATCACTTCTTATTCCCAGTAGAAGAAGAGAGAAGGCGTCGTGTAGACGATCATAGCTTTTTCCTTGTGTCTGTACCAGGGATGGATGTGAGCGATAGCTTGGTGAGGGTGCTGATGTTCCGCTACACCGGCTACTCCTCCACCTCCATGGAGGAGTTCATTACTCTCATGTTGCGTCTGGAAAAGTCTTCAGGTCGGTGACATGGCAATGACATCACTGTCTAAACCACACATCATTTTGAGAAATCAGCATCCAAATGGTGCCAGGGCATAGTCACATACCAGGCATTAATGAGACATTTGTGGTTTGTTGTCTTTTACAGGCACTTTCAAGGACAGATCATCTGATGGAGTGATCCACCTGACCTGGGATGAGGCAAGTCTAAACATCTAAGATATGCAATATTCACAGAGATGAAATAATGCAGAAATATCCATGTCTTCTACTGATGTCAAAGTAACTATACTGCAGCATCAATACAAATAGGGTTGAGGTGTAGCTAGAGTTTCTGTCACAGTCTACTGTGTTGTTTTATCATAAATCAACAATACATCATGTTTTAAGCCCACAGTATATGTCCTGTGTGTAAAGGTGTTTCAACCTATTGGTACTAACAATGCCTTTCTTGTTTTCCTTCAGTGGTCCAACATGTCCCTATACAACTAGAACAAAGCTGCCAGATGCACAGGAGACACACAGGAGATGATTCCTACAACACTGATGATATTGCAGCTTATGTCTCTCCTGCACAAAACCTGTAACAGTAACACGTTTCTGTGATCAAAATGATGCTTGTTAAATAAACGTTGTTACCTTCTAAGTTCTGAGTTGAAATCATCATTCTTGGTCACATTTTAAAATCAAGTGGCACATGACTGCAGAACAAACAGGAAGCAACAGAACAGAAGAAACTATGGGCCAGGAATGATTTCAACTGTAATATTTCTTGTTTGAAAGTCACAAACTGAGTTGACACAAGATGACAAAAATGGTAACACAGAGATGTGACCCAATCCCAAAGAGGGAAAACAATAACAAGAGATAAAATGACCACAGAGATGCAGAAAATGACAAAACAGGGGTAAAAGTCTCACAAGAGACACAATGAGAAAGATACACAAACTAAAGGAGGCACAAAGATAGCCTACACAATGACAAAGACACAATGACAAAGACAGAAACACAATTTGCCAGACACACACACAATGACAAAAAGACACAGAAATGGCACAAACACAGAGTCCCTCTAGTGACACTGGATAAAAAGAAAATGCTTGGCCACGCATTTTTTTTATTTATTTATTTATTTTCATCCAGTGTCACAGAGGGACTCTGTACATAAAGATGCAAAAAGTGAACTTATTTTGTCTCGTTCTGTAGCGAGGGAGTGTTTTGTCTCCGTTGTGAAGAGTTCTGTGGGAGAACTGACGACTGATGATGTCCACCTGTGTGTGTGTGTGTGTGTGTGTGTGTGTGGGGGGGGGGGGGGGGGGGGGGGGAATCACACTCACCTGTGTCAGGGGGTGAGGAAGAGGAAGAGGTGGAAAAAGATGTGGAGAAGGCAGCTGGACGGAGTGAGAGACGGAAATGCTGTTTGTCTGCAACCGTTTTTGTGGCCAAGTGCTTTTACCGACAGTGACAGTGAGGTCGGGAGCTGTGTGGCACGTGTCTGGCTCAACACCTCCTGCAGGTAGCGAGCAGTGAGTGTCTTTCCTATTCGTGTCTGAGCTTGAGCAGCTGCCATGGTGTCTCTTCAACCACACCTGATGCTGCTACCTCGTCTGAGCTGCTCAGCTTTTGTCTCCGGCTCTGTACGGGTAGGTGTTTCTGTGGCGTGCCCTGGTCCTATATGGGAGACTGCAATGTGCCTGGAACCCATGGTGGTCTTGTCGAGATGGGTTTAAACACTCGTCATTCAAATATCTTCATACATTTAATCTTTATACGTTGTCTTGCTAGTTTCTACGGAGTCCCTAAAGGGACATGGGGAAAAAAAATAAAAATAAATTAAACGTTTCCGGTGTGCACCTGAAAGTTTCAGGTGTGCATGAGAAAACTCTGATGCGCCAATGCCAGCAGTTGCTGCATTAGTCTACCTGAAGATAGTTGCCTGATGCCGGATATTTGACTTTGGGTTGAAATTTCAGGGGGAAAAAAATGCACCTTTACAGGTGAACTTAGTTTGATCTTCTCTCAACTTCTGAATGCGCATGTCCACCTGTTCAGTGTTTCAGTCTTTACAACATAACATGCTGTTCTCTAACAAGGTGAACTAGAAAATTCCCTCTGCGAAATTTTGAAAGGGTCATGAGGGGCTACTGCAGGAGGTACCATCTCTGTCAACATGGGAATCAAACCTACGACCAAACTAATCAGACAGACACATGATCATCTTGTACTGAGCACTGATATTGAGGAGCCATAAATACATTAAGTCACCTGTGTGTGTGTGTGTAACTGTAATCACATGAAGTTACCTGTGGTGTGTGTGTGTGAGAGAGTGGAGTGCACGCATACGCACACATGTCTGTTGTTGTGTGTCAGGTGTGTGTGTGAGTGAGGAGTGTGCACACATATGCGCGCATAGTGTGTTTGTATGTGTCTGTGTTTGTGTGTGTGTGTACCTGTAACTGTAATGACATAAAGTTGCCTGTGTGTGTGTGTGTGCATGTGTGTGGTAGAGGAGTGTGTGTTGGTGTGTGTTGTTGTGTTTGACTGAGCCTTGACATAAATGTATGGGAGTTAGGGGCTCTGGCCCCAGGCTCAGAGGTTGCCATGGCAACTTGAGGTGGTTGTCGATGACGACAGAGCCACCCTAGCCAGAAACATGGAGAAAAAGGGTGATTTTCTCCCTCTGCACTGGTCTCACATTTGGGCTTATAGCGACAAAACGGTAGCTCCTATCAGAAAAACAGCAGACCCTGGGCGGCGTAAGGACTTCCTCAACACTTTGATATGCTTTTGGTGTTTCTACAGTAAATATTTTAGAGATGCGGGTGAGTTTCAAACAGGGGTCCCTTCTGCTTCTCTCCGAAAATCTTTGTATTAGAGTCAAAGAGGAGCAGAGAGAGATGTGACCGCCCTGAGAGGCTCACAATTTAAATTCTGTAAGTCTCTCTGCTTTGATGAGCACATTGTGAGAGACAGAACAAGTTTGTCTACAACTGTGGAAAAAATCATGTGTGTAGAGTGAAATTTGTGGCCAGGAGGAGCGTGGAAAGAGAAAAGTTTCAGACAATTTCAGACAACTTCTCCCACTCTAGCTGATGATGTCACCCACTCTGACACGAACATTCCGTGCAATACACACCCATTATAAACTCAAAATTTCTCCAAAAATGATCATGGTCATCGAACAGAGACCAACACCAACACACAAGACTTGTGTCTACAGTTTAAAGTTTAAATGAAGTCTCTAGGTGAAAGTATGCCTGAGCAGTAGACGGTTGAAAAACTCCAATGATTGTTCTTTTTCACTCTTCTTTTTTTTCTTCTTCTTTTTCCAGTACTTGGAAAGGGGATTTGTCTAGGTCACTATTGTAAAATGAATCAGTTCCTGTTTATGTAAACCACTTTCCTGAGCTCAATCGTGGACTTGCCTGTGTTAGTGGGAACCCCTTAAAGTCTGCCTAGATTAATCTGTTTTGTCCAGTGATAAGTGTATTCTTTGGGTGGAAGTCACAAGTGACGTTGTCGGTTTTCATTTTATTAAACTGGGTCTTCTTTTAGCCCGGTTACATTTGTTTTGTTGTTTCTCCAACACACAGCATTTTGTGAGAGACATGCATGGATGTTACATAACAACTGTGGGCATTACAGATTGAAAATGAATCCCAGTAGAGAATATATCACCATCTATCATGTCACAGCAAACAGTATCTTCACGCTCACTCACTGTAATTTGTACTGATAAAACATTTGGTAAAACAGCATCTTTACACAGGTCACATGGTCATTTACTAAAATCTCAAATATTATATTTCATTGTCGTTCATTCCTTTCTTCTTGCAGGTGACAGGTTTGCGTGACAGTTTGCGGAAGAAAATTTTGCCATGGGCACATTTCACTAATTCCACCGTGGCCGTGGAGCAAGCAGCAATTATCTGAATACTTGTCAAATCCCCTTTTACAAGCAACTTGCTCCAGGGGTTTTAAAAAACACCAAACCAGAAAAGTCAAGTATAGCATGACATTGATCACCAAATCTCTGTTTGTTTTCATATAGAAATGCTTTTTATAATTCATCTTCATCACAGCAGTCTCCTCCTTACAAATAATCATAAAAAACACAATTAGAAAACTGAGACACTGTCTTATATTTTTTTTTCCTTTGCATTGTGTTGCTTTAAATTAGAATGAAAATTCTCACATTTTCTAATTGCAGCTTACTTATGTGTTTCTGTGTGACCATGATACATGACAAAACCCACTCATTCAAGTTAACACACTCAGAAAAAACAGTGCTAGTTTACATTTAAGGCTCATGACATATCTTATTGTGATTTAGTGAAATGAAACAGCTTCCCTTCATTATAACAGTGGACACAACAAACACAGTTGTAGCAACAGAGAAAAAGCACAAAGATGAACAAATGATGTGAGTTATATTTATGTGGACTGCAGTGTCAGTAGTCACCTCTGGTTATTGTCCACATATTTAACATGCCACCGTTTTTCTTTTTTGCCTTGATCATACAAAAAATGTCTTTCATGCCTCACAGACCTGAGATGACAGGAGGAGGAGATTGACACTGGAAAACTGGTTTTCTTGCCCAAAACTATCTCAGCGCCTCATCATTGTTTGTTTCTCCTCTTCACTCAGGGGTGGGTCCAAATCCAGTGTTACGTAACGCAGTGTGAATATAAGTGAGGGATGGTCTGCTGCACAGACCAGACTTGGCTACTCCAAGTGACTCTTCTTGTCAGGAAGCAGCAGTTGATTGCAGCAGTCTCTTGGTCATTATCTCCACTCACCTGTGAGGAACATTGCATTTTCACCTCACACTGAGAATTCTCTTGATCTTGTCTTTCTTCTTGTGTCTTACAGTCTCCCCAAAGCCTCTCATCAAGATGCCTGAGTCTGGAACCTGCACCTCCATCATCAACTTGCGCTACCAGGATGGCAGTGAGGGCAGCTCCTCCAACCCTGCCAGGTTCAATCACCAAGACTATGCTCAGCTGAAGGACAGCCACCTCCGCAGAAAGAGGCTCTTTGTGGACCGCAGCTTCCCACCCAACCTGCGTTCTCTGGGTGATCTGGGTCTGTCCAGTTGGCAAGAGGATGAAGTGGAGTGGCTTCGTCCTGGGGTAAGATAATTTGAAATATATTTTAACAGATCACATTCATACAGAAGAGAAATGAACAGTTTTACATTCTAAAGTTTGCATTTTACTCACATTGCTTCTTTTCCTCCGTTGTCTTGTCCAGGACCTCTTGAAGAAACAGAACAACAGCGATGAACCGACTTTCTGCCAGAAGGGAACCTCGCGCTTTGACTTTGGTCAAGGCTATGTGGGTAAGCAAGGATTTCTGGGGTTCAGCTAAAGGCCACAACAACATGAACAAGCTGTGTAGATGAAGATCTGAACTATATGAAGAAATGCTTGAGAAACATAATTCTTCCTCTTTCTCCTTCACCAGGTAACTGCTGGTTTCTGGCTGCAATTTCTGCGCTGACGTTCCAAAAACACCTGATGGCGCAGGTTGTTCCCATGGACCAGTCCTTCAAGAACTATGCAGGAATCTTCCACTTCAGGGTAAAGATTTAATGATGCATGCGGATGTGATGCTTTGACAAAATACACTTTGTCAGTGCACTTTGGTCATCAACAAACGTGTAATTCTCACCTGCTCTGTCTGTGTCAGTTCTGGAGGTTTGGAAAGTGGGTGGATGTTGTCATTGACGACCACCTGCCATCCCTGAATGGCAGGTTGCTGTCTGTGCACTGCAATCAAGGAAACGAGTTCTGGGTTCCTCTGCTGGAGAAAGCATACGCCAAGTACGTAACCAACTCACCCTAAAGAGTCCAGATGTTCACAGCTGTGGCACAAAGACCAGAATCAAGATGTCTAAAGATGATGATGTTGTTTTCTTTTTGTCTGTGTCCCTCAGGGTGTGTGGTTCATACGCAGACATGAGTGCTGGACTGCCATCAGAGGCCTGCAAGGATTTCAGTGGAGGTGTGCACATGACTTATGAACTAGGAGACGCCCACACTTATGGACACGATGAAGAGCTGTGGCTCCAGCTGAGCAGAGCCACTGGCTGCAGGTCCATGATTTGCTGTGGGACTGCTCCTAAAGGGGTAAGAACCAAATTCAAAGAAGAAAATTAAAGAAGGAAAAGAGGACATCAGAGTTACTGAGGCCATTTGTTGTTTTGTTCATTTCAGGGTCGCATTGTGAACACTGTGGCCAACACTGGTTTGGTGGATGCACATGCCTACTCTGTCACAGCTGTCACTGAGGTAAAATGTGCTGTACACAGCTCATGCTTTGCTGCTGACATGTTGCCAGTATTTACTTGGTATCACCTGTGTTTGGAAGGCTGCATGTTTTTCACTTGGTTTGTCAATTGATCATTTCATCTTCAGGTGGAGTATTATGGCTCCAAAAAGCAGCTGGTGCGAGTCATGAACCCCTGGGGTAAAACAGAGTGGAACGGGAAGTGGAGTGACAAGTAAGTCAATCACGCGTCCACTCGTCTGTGCATGATGTGAAAAACCAAACTTGCTTTGCACTACATCTCATGACAGGTCCTATTCTTTTGGAATACGTCTCTTGAGTTAAGATGTGGAATTCATCCGTTTCTTTTCCTGTTGTGCTCAGGTCAGATATGTGGAACGGAGCCAGACAGGAGGATCGGGAAAAGTTTGCTGATCGCGATGACGGAGAGTTCTGGTAAAGAATCTGGATTTAAAGTATCATTTGATGTTTTCTTGAAAATAAACACACTCAACACCACTGCAGTCATCACTGACTACAGAGAGTACAGAGAGTCACTTTGACCATGCAGAGCAACTATGAGTCATGTTAAGTGTCTTTGGTGCAGAGTGCAGTGTTGGTGAGATTTTAATTTCTCATCTGGCCTTCGCCTTGTGTTTTTCTCATTGTGCTCAACTTTGTCTCTCAGGATGGAGTTGGAGGACTTCTGCCACTATTTCAACATGGTGTCCATCTGCTGTGAGAACCCCAACTTCATTGATGGTGACCTCACCTGCCAGTGGCAGTGCATGGTTTATGATGGCAGCTGGGTGTCAGGGAGCACTGCAGGTGGCAGTTACTCTAACTGTGAGTCCAGTTCTCTTTTCTTTTTACGTGTAACAGCAAGAACAAAACATCTGTTGAGTCTTAACTTTATCTAAAGAAACAACAACAACAACAAAAAAAACACCACTCTCATCTGCATTCTTCATGTTTCTCTTTACCTGCAGCTACCTTTGCCACCAATCCTCAGTATCGCCTCCAGGTGAAAATCATCAACAAGGAGGAGAAGGAAGACAAAAACATCCTGCTTTCTCTGATGCAGAAACCTCAGCAGGGGGAGAAACGCAAGGAGAGGCGCTCCCACCCAATTGGACTTAGTGTCGTTAAGGTATACATCCAGACTTGATCATATTAAATGCAAATATGAAAACGATGTAACAAGATGAAGATTATCAGTTATTTCTGTGAAACGTTTTGACTGATCTGAAAACTGAATCATGACATTCCTCTTCATTTTCACCTCCCACAGGTTCCACCAGGGGTAAGAACAAGCATCACTCTCTGGCTGTGCACACAAAACAAAAGCCACATTTAAAACACTTGAACAAGGCAATTTGATACTGAAGAAACTATTTCATACCATTAAAAAGGTTTGTTGTACTTCCAGACCCCAGCTGGTAAACTGGGTAGTAACTTCTTCAGAAGAAACGGGCCAATGAAAACAACACAGATGTACACCTACCAGAGGGATCTGATTGAGATGCACAGTCTGGAGCCTGGAGAGTATGTGATCGTCCCCTCCACCATGAAGCCCTACATGTCTGGAGAGTTTGTCCTCAGCGTCTACACCAAGTCTGACGTCAAGATCAGGTAAAGATTTGATCCAATGGAGATTTATATTCCTAAACAGGGTTAGCGATTGACCCATGCTCTGCAATGATGACTGACATTTAAAGCTGCAGTCACATTGATTAGAGTTGGATACTTTATCAAATTCACACTAAAATGAGCATTTTGAGTCAATGTTGGATTCAACAGTATGAAGGTCTCTAAGAGTTGTAACAGACAGGTACTGTTGTTGTGTTCTGCTCAAGTCTGTTGTTTAACATGTTCATTTCTGAATCCAGCCCCCATGATGGACATGATGAAGATGACGATCACGACCACGATCACGATCACGATCACGATCACGATCACGATCACGATCACGATGATGATCACAAGGAGGAGGAGTCACTTGTTCTCCCCTCGGTATGAAATAAACGTGTAGCTTTGAGTGTGGTCCGTTAACTTGTGAGAACAATGTTGGTGACGATCTGAAAACTTTTGTTTTCTTTAAGATCCCCACGGATGAAGACACTGAGAAGGACCCCACCCGTGCCCTGTTCAACCGCTACGCCGATCAGGTGTGGTGTTTTCCCTCCATCGCTCCACTCATCCTTTTCTTCTCTCTGTGATACCAGTTGATCACCGTTGTTGATGTATCTGTATCTGTTGTCAGAACGGTGAGCTGAGTGCCTACCAGCTGCAGAGGCTCCTCAAGAACAACTTCCCTCATGGTGAGTGGATTCACATCACATGAGCTCAACATTCAACTTCCTCTTCCATTTCATGTGATTCAAATCCATTTGATTCACAGGAAGTCGCTACGGCTTTGGACTTGATACCTGCAGGAGCATGATCGCTTCAGTGGATGTATCCTTGAGTAAAGAAGTGTTTTAGTCTCTATGTCACCAATCACCCAATCATTGTCATGCTGCAGTCAAATTAAAACCCTGGTCAGGAGTGAAATTGTTTGTCATCACCTGTTGATGTGACGTCCCTAACCTACACCACAGACAGACAGAAACCTGAAGATGACCTTCACTGAATTCTCTGTTCTCTGGAAGAAGATCAATGAATTCAAGGTAACACAGCCAACGTGGCCATGATGAAAAAATATGTTTCACCTTATTCACTTGTCAGTAACAAAAAAACAACACACATTTTAACTGCTCTTAGTTTCTAAAGGTAGCTTCATGTTTTTTGCAGCAAATCTTCCAGCGTGCTGACTTGAACAAGAATGGATCCCTGTCTGACTATGAAGTCACAAGAGCAATTCAGTCTGCAGGTAACACTTTTTATCAGTGTAATTAAACTTGACCAAATCACTACATCACTTCTTATTCCCAGTAGAAGAAGAGAGAAGGCGTCGTGTAGACGATCATAACTTTTTCCTTGTGTCTGTACCAGGGATGAATGTGAGCGATAGCTTGGTGAGGGTGCTGATGTTCCGCTACACCGGCTACTCCTCCACCTCCATGGAGGAGTTCATTACTCTCATGTTGCGCCTGGAAAAGTCCTCAGGTCAGTGACATGGCAATGACATCACTGTCTAAACCACACATCACTTTGAGAAATCAGCATCCAAATGGTGCCAGGGCATAGTCACATACCAGGCATTAATGAGACATTTGTGGTTTGTTGTCTTTTACAGGCACTTTCAAGGACAGATCATCTGATGGAGTGATCCACCTGACCTGGGATGAGGCAAGTCTAAACATCTAAGATATCCAATATTCACAGAGATGAAATAATGCAGAAATATCCATGTCTTCTACTGATGTCAAAGTAACTATACTGCAGCATCAATACAAATAGGTTTGAGGTGTAGCTAGAGTTTCTGTCACAGTCTGCTGTGTTGTTTTATCATAAATCAACAATACATCATGTTTTAAGCCCACAGTATATGTCCTGTGTGTAAAGGTGTTTCAACCTATTGGTACTAACAATGCCTTTCTTGTTTTCCTTCAGTGGTCCAACATGTCCCTATACAACTAGAACAAAGCTGCCAGATGCACAGGAGACACACAGGAGATGATTCCTACAACACTGATGATATTGCAGCTTATGTCTCTCCTGCACAAAATCTGTAACAGTAACACGTTTCTGTGATCAAAATGATGCTTGTTAAATAAACGTTGTTACCTTCTAAGTTCTGAGTTGAAATCATCATTCTTGTTCACATTTTAAAATCAAGTGGCACATGACTGCAGAACAAACAGGAAGCAACAGAACAGAAGAAACTATGGGCCAGGAATGATTTCAACTGTAATATTTCTTGTTTGAAAGTCACAAACTGAGTTGACACAAGATGACAAAAATGGTAACACAGAGATGTGAACCAATCCCAAAGAGGGAAAACAATGACAAGAGATAAAATGACCACAGAGATGCAGAAAATGACAAAACAGGGGTAAAAGTCTCACAAGAGTCACAATGAGAAAGATACACAAACTAAAGGAGGCACAAAGATAGCCTACACAATGACAAAGACAGAAACACAATTTGCCAGACACACACACAATGACAAAAAGACACAGAAATGGCACAAACACAGAGTCCCTCTAGTGACACTGGATAAAAAGAAAATGCTTGGCCACGCATTTTTTTTATTTATTTATTTATTTTCATCCAGTGTCACAGAGGGACTCTGTACATAAAGACGCAAAAAGTGAACTTATTTTGTCTCGTTCTGTAGCGAGGGAGTGTTTTGTCTCCGTTGTGAAGAGTTCTGTGGGAGAACTGACGACTGATGATGTCCACCTGTGTGTGTGTGTGTGTGTGTGTGTGTGTGTGTGTGTGTGGGGGGGGGGGGGGGGGGGGGGGGGGGGGGGGGGGGGGGATCACACTCACCTGTGTCAGGGGGTGAGGAAGAGGAAGAGGTGGAAAAAGATGTGGAGAAGGCAGCTGGACGGAGTGAGAGACGGAAATGCTGTTTGTCTGCAACCGTTTTTGTGGCCAAGTGCTTTTACCGACAGTGACAGTGAGGTCGGGAGCTGTGTGGCACGTGTCTGGCTCAACACCTCCTGCAGGTAGCGGGCAGTGAGTGTCTTTCCTATTCGTGTCTGAGCTTGAGCAGCTGCCATGGTGTCTCTTCAACCACACCTGATGCTGCTACCTCGTCTGAGCTGCTCAGCTTTTGTCTCCGGCTCTGTACGGGTAGGTGTTTCTGTGGCGTGCCCTGGTCCTATATGGGAGACTGCAATGTGCCTGGAACCCATGGTGGTCTTGTCGAGATGGGTTTAAACACTCGTCATTCAAATATCTTCATACATTTAATCTTTATACGTTGTCTTGCTAGTTTCTACGGAGTCTCTAAAGGGACATGGGGAAAAAAAATTTAAAAAAATTAAACGTTTCCGGTGTGCACCTGAAAGTTTCAGGTGTGCATGAGAAAACTCTCTGATGCGCCAATGCCAGCAGTTGCTGCATTAGTCTACCTGAAGATAGTTGCCTGATGTGATGGGACAGCACTCCCTTCCTCTCTCTCTCTCCATGCTACATGGTGCCTTGTCTGCTGCACAGTGTTTACTTCTGGGTTGAGGTGCAGTATTTGACATGGGCCAATGTTAAGAGCTCAGTGTGATTGAGGAAGTTGTTAAATTGGCAAATATTTTCCAGATGACCTGTTCAAGAGGCTGCTTCTCCTCCTGTGTCCCTGCTTGGGAAGTGGCTCGCTGCAGACTGCTGCAGACAGGCTGCTTTAGTTGTTTTAGACCCTCACCTGTCCACTTGGGTCCTTTACTCAATTTTATAAATCTTTATAGTGTGGCTTTAGCGTCTAGGTATATTTGACTTTGGGTTGAAATTTCAGGAAAAAAATGCACCTTTACAGGTGAACTTAGTTTGATCTTCTCTCAACTTCTGAATGCGCATGTCCACCTGTTCAATGTTTCAGCCTTTACAACATAACATGCTGTTCTCTAACAAGGTGATGAATCCACCCCCTAATGTTCTGCTTCAATGACAGTTTGAATTTAAACAGTCATCTTCATCATGCTGTCCACATTCTGACATCATGAGACCCAGACCACACCTAACAATCCATCAACAGTTCCTGGCCATGTTAAGCTTCAAATGGGATGTTGACAGAGGAAGTGTCCGCTGAGCTTAGAGTGCCATCTGCAGGTTCAACAGAGACACAAAGAGACTGGAAGCGTCACAGAAAGGCAGAGAAGTGGACATCATTTGGCCACATGACACTGATGACATTACTGACACATTGACATGTTTTGTTGTGGTATACCCACCACTGTTGTTAGCTTTTGTTTCAAGACATTGTTTGAGATGAAGAAATGACCATTCTATACGTAAATGCCCTACTTTCATGATATATCACTGTAGCATGAACTTTTTTACATTTTCCATAAATTTCACCTGAAAGTCGAATATCCCTGTCTTTTTATAAGTAAATTATAATGACAAATGCTTCATAGAGGTAGGCTCAGCCAGTTGAATGCAGAGAAACACAGAGGCCCTGAAGTGATTTTCCATCATCATCCTGGTTGTTGTGTTCCCTCCTCTGGCTGAATGATAGAACTGCATCAGACAAATGTGTCGATGCCAAATGATTCACAGCTGTTTAACCTTTTTAATCATTGTATTGGTTTGTGCTTTTCACACAAAAGCACCTGTAATACTTGGAAAGAGGATTTGTCTATATACCACTCACACTATGACTATTATTGCAATATACACAGGCTTGTTATTTTACAGTTAACATACATGTGGCCACTTTTTACAACGCATATTATTTTACAGTGTCTCACCTCTTGCGCATCAGTCTGCAGTCATCACCTCTCCCTTTTGGAGAATTCTACAGATACAATAATTCTCTTACTTCTCTAGATTCCTCTGGTAATCAGACCTCAAGTATCATTGGAAGGATTCAGCACTCAGCTGAATCATTACAACCATTTGGAGCGGTACCTTCAAAGGTTATCTCTTCAACTCTTCTGATCACGAGGACCTCCCTCTCTCAGGAGTGGCATCCACAGGGGTCAGGCCAGCTTTCCACGTACTTATCAAGCTGCACTGGATTCTCTGTCACACATTCATCATAACTTATGACAAATTCATTTAGTTAGATGTCAAAGTTTATCAGAACATTTAATTACTCACAACCTCTAAGAAAAACTCCTCCTTAACTCCTCCTTGCACACACGACACACACTGGTACAGACATACACTGGCATGGACAGACAGATACTGACATGGACAGACACACACTGGTACAGACACACACTGGCATGGACAAACAGATACTGACATGGACAGACACACTGACATAGACAGACACACATAATATGGTAGGCAAGGTAAGACAAGGCAAGGCAATTTTATTTGTATAGCCCGTTTTTACAAACAGTTTGTCTCAAAGGGCTTTACACAGCATTATGACAACATCTTCTGCCCTTAGACCCTCACATTGACTGAGGAAAAACTCCCAACAAAACCCTTTAACAGGGAAAAAATGGAGAAACCTCAGGGTGAGCAACAGAGGAGGGATCCCTCACCCAGGATGGGCAAACGTGCAATAGATGTTGTATACAGACAAGAAAACAATTTACAACATGGAATATGGAAAACATGGAAATGGAATCAGTCAGTTAACGATGAATGATGAAGGAAGCTCCTGGTGGGCAGGGAGGGAAGGCCAGCTTAATGGGACTCTGTCGTAGAGGAAGGTCTTAAGCCTAGACTTAAATGTAGAAAGAGTGTCTGCCTCTCTGACCCATGGAGAGAGCTGGTTCCATAATAGAGGAGCCCGGTAACTGAAGGCTCTACCTCCCAGTCTGGTTTTAGAGATACTGGGGGTCACTAACAGACCTGCATTCTGGGAGCAAAGTGCTCTGGTAGGACAGTATGGGATAATGAGGTCTTTCAGATAAGTTGGAGCTTTGTCATTAAGAGCCTTGTAAGTAAGTAGAAGGATCTTGAAGTCTATTCTATATCCAACAGGAAGCCAATGGAGAGAAGCTAGAATGGGAGAGATCTGCTCTCTCTTACTAACTCTACTAACTATACTAACTCTTGTCTTGGTAGTGGTTGCATTATGGTGAGACACTACAGGTGTATAGGGTAAAAATTTAAACTAACAGATATCCCCATGAAACCTCCCAAGTTCATCACTTACATTAACGCAAACATTTTTGTATTACAAGTTTTCCCAAATCTTTATGTTTGAATCTATAAATGAGGCAGTATCTCAGTAAATGTGCCAATTTGCATACTTTCCCAGTACAGAGATCTGAACAGATAAAGCTACTCTTAAAATTCTTGTTTTATTTTGTTGACATATTAGAATCAAAAGTTTCAGTGGGGAGCTTGAATATTTCTTTTTATCACTCTGTAAATGAGAAAGTACTGTTAACAGTCCCCTGAAAATCACATTTCGCCATGTTTTTTAGGAATAGAATGTTGTATAAATCAGGCTGATGATATACTAACAAAACCCCACTGTAAAAACCCTCAGGATTTGGAAAGGAACATACGTTTGAAGTAAATGTCTGTGCCTACTGTAGTGTCTCATCTCAAAATATAAAACCATTAGTAAATACTTGATTGTTAAAGTATTTGAAACACAAAATAAGAGTTAACCATCTCACAGGTATATCAAATACTCACTTACTCACTTATACAGTATATGGTTGGTGGTATAACTGGTTACTTGTAATGGCACTCAGTAGATCAAAACATAAGTAGGTTTAAACTATGGATAAATATAGTGTACTAACAAGTTTAATGATAAAATAAAATAAAATGAAATAAAACTCATGTCATGTGATGAGCATGGGCATGATGACAGGACTTGTAATGGGAAATCACATGCAGACAAGGCAATGCCCACTACCAGCTGTGAAACCCCTTCTCAGAGTACAGTAACAACTCACAGACCGTGACAAGTCCCAGGCAGTGGAGGGTAGATGTTGTCTGTCCTCCTCCAGCATTCTGATTTTCATCCACAAAGCACGATTCTCCTTCAAGAATACCACTCTGTTCTTCATCAGATGATTGATTCTGGCTGCTTGGATTTTCTTTCCACAGCTCAGTGTTATTAGCACAGTCATATGAGATGTTGTACCCTCTGTAGAAGTTGCCCATCAGCTTCAGGTGTGGTAGGTTGTACACGTCAGCTGCTCCATGCATGTCGATGGGGGTGGAGTTGACATCACCATTTCCTGTCTTCAGGCTGGTTGGACCATGTATGTCCACAGCAAGGGATCACCCCTGGCCTTGGAAGCACCATGAGATGGTTCGCTGTCCTTTCTACGTATTGGGGCTGAGCTGAATTATAGCTAGCACTGGTTTTGTCTTGTAGTGGTCTGCTATGATGTAACCATTAATAAGGCAAACAGAAATATCATTAATGCACACTAAAAACATGTAAAAGTAATATATATCTACTCCTAAGTCAACATTGCTGAACTTATGGGCCTACGCTTTAATATGATATTTACAAATCAAACCAACCATATGCCTTTAGGGCCTAAGGTTAGAGTTTGAAAGCTGACATATGTTATGGGGAGGTGTTACTGTCCCCTTCCTGTAGTCAGATACAGCGTTGTGGATTCTGGTATTAGTGCCAAAAACAAAGCACCTTTCCAACTGAACTTGCTTTTATTGTCAACTGTTATCTTAGCCAATGTTCAATTTTATTTTACTCACTAATATTAATTTTAATTGAAGCTCTGCTTTTGCACTTATTTGAACTTATTTTATATAATTCCTTTGGGATGTTTAGGTTTTGTGTTTATTTATACTATTGAGGGTGAGTGGAGGTGAGGCTGCTGTTTCTGGTTTTTTATGGTAGGCTACTGGACAATTAATTTTGCCTTCAGGGAAGTCCTTTCTTTTCTATTCTATCCTAAAATATACACTATTGTCTGAACCAAGGTTATTATAGTTTTGCAATTTTCATTAGTTTTATTTTTATTTAGTGTTTCAGTTTGCTTTTTGATTTCAGTTCAGTTTTAGTTAGCTGAACAAGCGATTAGTCTTGAACTGATTGTATTTGGCATACCAAACTTTGGAACCACTTCTCTACACAAGAACTTAGCTACTGACTTATGATCTGGTGCTCTTGGTGTTATAGCTACCAATCTACCCAAACGACACATAACTACCAATATTCAGCTCCTTCTCTTCCCTCTTTCAATCATGTCAACAAACCCTACCATTAGATGACGAAACAGACCATCATGGGATGGTATGGTATGTCTCTACTGTTGCTGCCAAAAAGTGGGGACCACCAGACCCCCTGTATGCATCTGATCACTTCCCCCCTGGCGCAATGGTCCTGACCATGTGCCATCCTAACCAAACTCATAAGCAAAGACAGAGGAAGAACAAAACGACCTGCATTTCACCAAAACTCTTGTCTGGTCCATCAGTAGTTTTCGTAATCGTGCCTCTTTTGATCCACTTGATCTTTTCTGTGGTAAGGTACTATCCTGTGCTTGGATGAGAGATGGGAGAGTTGTTTAGAGTTCACAGTCTGCTGCCACTAAAGGTGGAATCATCTACAAACAATGTGAGGTCTGCTGTAATGGGTAGGCTATACAAATCACATTGAACACGCATGAAATTACATGTAACCTGTACACAGTCATGAGGAGTGTCATCCACTGGTAAAGCCATCCTGATTGCTGGATTTACTGTGCTGCATTGCAGGATGGCCTGTTCAGGAGCGGAAAGGATAACTTCATAGGCAGGGTTTTTTTTTTTTTTTTTCCTGGCTGGAGATAACAGAAATCTTGGGTTAATTAACAACATATGTAATTGATGTGATGTTTATAGTATCGAAGGCTTTAATTTGTCAATTTAATTTATCTTAGAAGCAAATGCTGCGGCTGCCAAGCCCTGGTAACAAGGTGGCAGTCCTGTTTCAATGTAGTCTAGCTTTGTGCTGTAAGTGGTCGTTTACCTGTTATGCCTCAATCAATATTTGCAAAGCCCAATGTTTTCTGCCTCATACTGGTGAAATGTTTTTTTTAGAATAGTTTGGATTACTGAGTGCTGGAGCAGTGCACAGATCCTCTTTTATCATTTGGAAAGCTGTTTCAGTCACATAACTCCATTGTAGCTTTGTGTTGATATCATTTTGACCTGTTGCTCTAATAAGAGCAAGCAGGGGTGACATTTTTTTAGCACAGTCACCAATCCATGAAAAACTGTATCCTGCCATTCCCAGACAGGAAAATACTTCTGCACAGTCTTAATGACTTTGTGTTCAGTTACTTAAAGCATCTAACAAATTTGCCATCTTTTTCAAATTGTTCTTTGATTGGATTGCAAACCAACCAAGTTATCTACATACTAAAAGGTTGTGTAGTCCAGAGTTAAATGTTGTATGTGCTTTGTCAGTACTTTGTTAATTGCTGATGGATGCTCTACATAACCTTGTGATAATATGGTGTATGTGTGTTGTTGTCCTATGTAGGTGAATGCGCACAGGTGTTGCAAATCTGAGTGAATGGGAGCACTGAAACAGGCTGAACACAGGTTAATTACTATGAACCATTCAGCAACAGGTGGTATATGTGAGAGTAGGGTGTGAGGATCTTGGACAATAGGAGTGTCAGCCAAGAAGGTTGACAGCTTTTAAATTATGCACTAGTCTATAGTCTATAATCTATAATCATTAGATTGTGATTTTCTGATTGGAAAAACTGTGTTCTACATTTCTCTTTGTTTTTTTACCAACACTCCAGCTTTTAACAACGCTTTGACTGTTGGCTTAATACCTCCAGTGGACTTTGTCTTTGGTGTGGAAGGCAGCTCTAGGCTTTATCTTGATGCAGATTGGTTGAGCCAACTTCACATTTCTCACATCAGTTTTGTGTTGATGTTCAGTCTCATGTCATGTGTGAAGTTGTTGTTTTCATCCGCTAGAATTTTCTTCATCATTTCTTCTTCTTTCTTTAAACATATTTCTGCTTGAGTACTCTCTGGGATTTGTTTTTCTTAAATTGCCACTGGTATAGTGCACTTTGTCCTGTAGTGTAGTGGACAGCGGTGGCACTATAGTCACCCTCCTGGCTCCTCTGGGTCCTTCCATTGCCAATTTGTGTGGGTTTGAGGGACAGTTCCTGTGTTGGTGTCCTACTTGCCCACATCCCCAACATGGTGCATCAATAGGTGGTCTGTCACTGACTCCTTCATAAGACTGAGCTCGCGTATATGCTCTTCTTTGGTTTTTCTTTGGGGCTCCTCTTGGTGCTGGTCGCCATCTTCCTGGAGGATTCTATTATCCTCCACATGGTGCTGTGTTATGCACATGTATGGGTGGTATTGGTGCACTGACTGGTCTCCCTGTTGCCACTGGATTTGACATTGGGGAGTTGGTGACTTGAGCTGGGGCTTGTGTTAAAGGCAGTTGTGGTTCTGTTCCTGTTGGCTGCGGTGGCCTTGGTTGGGTCACTGTCACCACTGGAACTTGTGTTTCTTCTTGACCCTTCTTCTGCTTGATGGGTTCACCAAGCTGCAGCTGGGCTAGTTTGTTGACTAGCTGCTGATTCATTTCTTCTGCCATTTGCTTTCCAATCACATGCATTAATAGGGCTTCCATATTCCCCAGTACCATCTTCACATCTGCTGTGCCTTCTTCTAGCTTCATGATCCACTTGTGTGCTCCTTCAGTGAGGTCTGGCAGTCTGCCAGCCAGTTCAACCATATCCTTAAAGGACCATGGTTCATGCTGAGTTTGTCCACTGGCTCTTGTTGCTATTGGACACACTGAGGCTGCTACTTCTTCGTCCTCCTGTTGGTCATTTGGAGTCCAAAATTCTCGGAGGCCGAGTCTTTTTCCATTTTGAAGCTATATTAGTTCACTCATCATTTGCCTTGTATTAAACTCCTTTGCTCCCGCCTCTTCCTCTTTCTTCAGTAACTTTCGTATAACTGCCTTAAGTTCTTCTTTTTCTTATGTTATTGTGATTGGACTTAATCATCTCAGGGACACATTTTCCAATCAGATTGCTACTCTGGATGGCATCACCCTGAACTCTGGTCCAACAGCGAGGAACCTTGGAGTCATTTTTGACCAGGATCTTTCCTTCAGCTCTCACATAAAGCATGTGACTAAGACTGCCTTCTTTCACCTGCGCAATGTAGCTAAAATCAGGAATATCCTCTCTCAGAGTGATGCTGAGAAACTGGTCCATGCATTTATCACTTCTAGACTGGCTGTAACTCTCTCTTGTCAGGATGTCCAAAAAACTCTCCAAAGAGTCTCCAGCTAGTCCAGAATGCTGCAGCGAGGGTACTGACAAGAGTTAGTAAAAGAGAGCACATCTTCTCCTTCTGCTTACTTACAAGGCTCTTAATGACAAAGCTCCAACTTATCTGAAAGGCCTTGTTATCCCATACTGTCCTACCAGAGCACTTTGCTCCCAGAATGCAGGTCTGTTAGTGACCCCCAGTATCTCTAAAAACAGACTGGGAGGTAGAGCCTTCAGTTACCGGGCTCCTCTATTATGGAACCAGCTCTCTCCATGAGTCAGAGAGGCAGACACTCTTTCTACATTTAAGTCTAGGCTTAAGTCCTTCCTCTATGACAGAGCTTTTGGTTAGGGCTGGCTCAGGTAGTCCTGATCCATTTTATAGCTACGCTGCTATAGGCTTAAACTGCTGGGGGACACATCAGGTTACATGAAGCCCTATCCTTCCTCTCCTCTCCTCTCCTCTCCTCTCCTCTCCTCTCCTCTCCTCTCCTCTCCTCTCCTCTCCTCTCCTCTCCTCTCCTCTCCTCTCCTCTCCTCTCCTCTCACACATTTGAACTGTCATTATTTTTGCACTTTGTAGTCTGGCCTTTGTCTCGCACTCTCTCTGTATTTCCACAGATCTCTTCAGAGCTCCATCCCCCTGAGTTTTTCCTCAGTTGATGTGAGGGTCTAAGGGCAGAGGATATTGTCATAATGCTGTGCAAAGCCTTTTGAGACAAACTGTTCGTAAAAACGGGCTATACAAATAAAATTGCCTTGCCTTGCCTTGCCTTGCCTTGCCTTGCCTTGCCTTCATTCAGCTGCTGTATCTTGGTGATTGGTTCTTCAAGGTCATATGGTGGTGGTGATGTGTTTATTGGCCACATGGGAGCCATAGGGATTATCTTTTGTTCTTCTCCTTTTACTCTGATAACCCCAGCCTGTGTTTCAACTCCATCAGGGAAATTCTCTCTAATCGGTGATGTCAACAGGTGTGGTTTCAGGGTCTGTTGTTGTTGCTGCCTTTTTGTCCGAACCACTGTAACACTCCTGTCTCTTTTGTTTGCTTGTCTTCTCTTTTGTCACTGGAGTCTTTTGCTTTGCACAGTTGGGTGTTAATTGCCACTTCATCACAAGATTTCTTACTGAAGGCTCCAGTTGTAGGCCAGTGTGCCTCTCCAGCTGTTCTCCTATTCCTTTCTTCCATACACTTTTGTACTTGCATCACATGTTTTGGGTGTTGTTTTTGTACTTCTTCCATTGGAGTCAACATCCCACAGTCTTCTTTCCTCAGTCTTGCTCTCATGATGTGTGTGTGTGTGTGTGTGTGTGTGTGTGTGTGTGTGTGTGTGTGCATGTGTATGTGTGTGTGTGTGTGCGTGTGTATGTGTGTGGATGTTTCCCTAACTACTCTTATTCCACACACAGCCTCTACGGTGGGAGTGACTATGTGCGTTTTTTCTAGTGGAGTTAAATTCTCTAGCCTCAAGTTTCACCTTCTTTTGTTGTCCAAACTGTGCATGTGCATCTATCATCTCTTGACTTAACTTTTACAGGAATGGCAGTCACACTGAGCCCTGCATCTACTATGTTTTTGTATTATCTTTGCATTACATACCCCTCATGCAAATGTTTTGGTGCTTGACGGCCTCTGATGGTCTGCTTTTACGGCGCTTCAGGGAAACTCCTCCTATGACTGTGCCAGACTAACAAATCGTGTTAGATGCCATGGTTTTTTGATTTATTTCTTGATTATACTGTCGATTATTCTTCTCCTGTTTTATCTTTATCTGGGTATTCCCTTCGAAAATGTGCTCTTATTTTTAATATTTTCTATATCTCTTCAACAAAAATATTCTGATTTTAAAGCCTCATATTCACCACTACTTCTCTCATCCACTCATACTAATATATTTTACTCATCTTCCAAGTCACTCCAGCAAGAAACACTAAAATTGAGTATTCATAGGGAAGCATACTGTTTGTTCACGCAGGTTCTCTATTTTGTTTTGATTTATTTATTTTATCTGTTTATCCATACTTTTCTCTTTAAAAAAAAAAAAAAGTATAAAACTTCAAATTTTAATACATAAATTGATTGTAAATTGTGTAAATTGATCGTATGATACGAAAAAATTAAGTATGTGCGAATATAATTTGATAAGGCAGGCATCAAAGGGTCAATACACTTTAGTCATTCTCCAAATTACTCCAGCAAGAAAAACATAAAAGCTAAAACAGTTCGAGATAAGTTCGAGACGCAGACCTCCCTCTCTCGGGAGTGGCATCCACAGGGGTCAGGCCGGCTTTCCACATACTTATCAAGCTGCACTGGATTCTCTGTCACACATTCATCATAACTTATGACACATTCATTTAGTTAGATGTCAAAGTTTATCAGAACATTTAATTACTCACAACCTCTAAGAAAAACTCCTCCTTAACTCCTCCTTGCACACACGACACACACTGGTACAGACATACACTGGCACGGACAGACAGATACTGACATGGACAGACACACACTGGCATGGACAGACAGACACTGACATGGACAGACACACACTGACATGGACAGACACACACTAACAGATCACTCCACAATTAGACACAGCCTGCACCAAGCTCTGTTTTAGTTTAACTATGTTAATGATTTTAAATTGAATATGTTAATCAATTTCAGCTGGTTTTTTAGGGACAAGCTTCTATCTGAGTTGGTCTTACCTGGGCGGAGACCTGCACCCAGTCACACAAATTAAGCAGAAAATAAACTGCTTACCTTCAATTTGTGGCCACACGTGTGCTGTGCAGCAGGTCAGTCCACCCAGGCAGATGTCCTCAGTTGCTCACAAACCCTCCTGGTTGGCTCACCAATTATGTTGGGTCAAAAATAAAGGTCCAAAAATGGGCCAGTTGTGATCAAAGACCTTTTATTTTTCCAACATTAAATGATACAAAATCAATGTCTAAAAGGCTGTCCAACAGGTTACAAAAATGATCAGCAAAGTGTGGAGATAACCCCTTCAATATGATCAAAACAGTCAGAGCCTGGTGCAGTAGAGTCTAACCCACTAAACAGTGAGGTCAAACCAGAGTCAGATCCGGATCAGACTGAACTGTAGGTCTCTGTACCCTCTTTTTATTCTTTTACAAGGTGCACAACCTTTTATTCAAATTAGGAGAGGTTTCCTCCCTTATTTCTCTTAAAACTAATATTATTTGTCCAAAGATAATGGTGTCACCTTTCTCTTACTAGGCCCCTGCCTCAAACGCGTGAGGCCCCTTTTGATTCTAATAGTGTCACATTTTTTCTACTTGTGCATTGTTTTTTCTGGTATCTTTTAATGAGTTGTTGTTGTTGGCACACTTCACCTGTCTGCACCTGTTGTCCACACCTGTGGCCTTGTTTTGGTTTTGTCCACATACACTCACCCCCTCCCTCTCACTCTCTCTACCTTCTCGAAGCTCACTGCATTTCCCTTTTTTTTTTTTTACCCAACACATTGATCATCAAATCTCTGTTTGTTTTCATATAGAAATGCTTTTTATAATTCATCTTCATCACAGCAGTCTCCTCCTTACAAATAATCATAAAAAACACAATTAGAAAACTGAGACACTGTCTTATATTTTTTTTCCTTTGCATTGTGTTGTTTTAAATTAGAATGAAAATTCTCACATTTTCTAATTGCAGCTTACTTATGTGTTTCTGTGTGACCATGATACATGACAAAACCCACTCATTCAAGTTAACACACTCAGAAAAAACAGTGTTAATTTACATTTAAGGCTCATGACATATCTTATTGTGATTTAGTGAAATGAAACAGCTTCCCTTCATTGCAACAGTGGACACAACAAACACAGTTGTAGCAACAGAGAAAAAGCACAAAGATGAACAAATGATGAGAATTATATTTATGTGGACTGCAGTGTCAGTAGTCACCTGTGGTTATTGTCCACATGTTAACATGGCACCGTTTTTCTTTTTTGCCTTGATCATACAAAAAATGTCTTTCATGCCTCACAGACCTGAAATGACAGGAGGAGGAGATTGACACTGGAAAACTGGTTTTCTTGCCCAAAACTATCTCAGCGCCTCATCATTGTTTGTTTCTCCTCTTCACTCAGGGGTGGGTCCGAATCCAGTGTTACGTAACGCAGTGTGAATATAAGTGAGGGATGGTCTGCTGCACAGACCAGACTTGGCTACTCCAAGTGACTCTTCTTGTCAGGAAGCAGCAGTTGATTGCAGCAGTCTCTTGGTCATTATCTCCACTCACCTGTGAGGAACATTGCATTTTCACCTCACACTGAGAATTCTCTTGATCTTGTCTTTCTTCTTGTGTCTTACAGTCTCCCCAAAGCCTCTAATCAAGATGCCTGAGTCTGGAACCTGCACCTCCATCATCAACTTGCGCTACCAGGATGGCAGTGAGGGCAGCGCCTCCAACCCTGCCAGGTTCAATCACCAAGACTATGCTCAGCTGAAGGACAGCCACCTCCGCAGAAAGAGGCTCTTTGTGGACCACAGCTTCCCACCCAACCTGCGTTCTCTGGGTGATCTGGGTCTGTCCAGTTGGCAAGAGGATGAAGTGGAGTGGCTTCGTCCAGGGGTAAGATAATTTGAAACATATTTTAACAGATCACATTCATAC
Source organism: Caranx ignobilis (assembly GCA_021432705.1). Classification (NCBI taxonomy): domain Eukaryota; kingdom Metazoa; phylum Chordata; class Actinopteri; order Carangiformes; family Carangidae; genus Caranx; species Caranx ignobilis. The sequence continues at coordinate 5,265,562 of MU269980.1, forward strand.
AGAAGAGAAATGAACATTTTTACATTCTAAAGTTTGCATTTTATTCACATTGCTTCTTTTTCTCCGTTGTTTGTCCAGGACCTCTTGAAGAAACAGAACAACAGTGATGAACCAAATTTCTGCAAGGATGGAATCTCGCGCTTTGACTTTGGTCAAGGCTATGTGGGTAAGCAAGGATTTCTGGGGTTCAGCTAAAGGCCACAACAACATGAACAAGCTGTGTAGATGAAGATCTGAACTATATGAAGAAATGCTTGAGAAACATAATTCTTCCTCTTTCTCCTTCACCAGGTAACTGCTGGTTTCTGGCTGCAATTTCTGCGCTGACGTTCCAAAAACACCTGATGGCGCAGGTTGTTCCCATGGACCAGTCCTTCAAGAACTATGCAGGAATCTTCCACTTCAGGGTAAAGATTTAATGATGCATGCAGATGTGATGCTTTGACAAAATACACTTTGTCAGTGCACTTTGGTCATCAACAAACGTGTAATTCTCACCTGCTCTGTCTGCGTCAGTTCTGGAGGTTTGGAAAGTGGGTGGATGTTGTCATTGACGACCACCTGCCATACCTGGATGGCAGGTTGCTGTTTGTGCACTGCAATCAAGGAAACGAGTTCTGGGCTCCTCTGCTGGAGAAAGCATATGCCAAGTACGTAACCAACTCACCCTAAGAGTACAGATGTTCACAGCTGTGGCACAAAGACCAGAATCAAGATGTCTAAAGATGATGATGTTGTTTTCTTTTTGTCTGTGTCCCTCAGGGTGTGTGGTTCATACGCAGACATGAACGCTGGAGTGCCTTCAGAGGCCTGCAAGGATTTCAGTGGAGGTGTGCACATGACTTATGAACTAGGAGACGCCCACACTTATGGACACGATGAAGAGCTGTGGCTCCAGCTGAGCAGAGCCACTGGCTGCAGGTCCATGATTTGCTGTGGGACTGCTCCTAAAGGGGTAAGAACCAAATTCAAAGAAGAAAATTAAAGAAGGAAAAGAGAGCATCAGAGTTACTGAGGCCATTTGTTGTTTTGTTCATTTCAGTTTTGCATTGTGAACACTGTGGCCAACACTGGTTTGGTGGATGCACATGCCTACTCTGTCACAGCTGTCACTGAGGTAAAATGTGCTGTACACAGCTCATGCTTTGCTGCTGACATGTTGCCAGTATTTACTTGGTATCACCTGTGTTTGGGAGGCTGCATGTTTTTCACTTGGTTTGTCAATTGATCATTTTGTCTTCAGGTGGAGTATTATGGCTCCAAAAAGCAGCTGGTGCGAGTCATGAACCCCTGGGGTAAAACAGAGTGGAACGGGAAGTGGAGTGACAAGTAAGTCAATCACGCGTCCACTCGTCTGTGCATGATGTGAAAAACCAAACTTGCTTTGCATCTCATGACAGGTTCTATTCTTTTGGAATACGTCTCTTGAGTTAAGATGTGGAATTCATCCGTTTCTTTTCCTGTTGTGCTCAGGTCAGATATGTGGAACGGAGCCAGACAGGAGGATCGGAAAAGTTTGCTGATCGCGATGACGGAGAGTTCTGGTAAAGAATCTGGATTTAAAGTATCATTTGATGTTTTCTTGAAAATAAACACACTCAACACCACTGCAGTCATCACTGACTACAGAGAGTACAGAGAGTCACTTTGACCATGCAGAGCAACTATGAGTCATGTTAAGTGTCTTTGGTGCAGAGTGCAGTGTTGGTGAGATTTTAATTTCTCATCTGGCCTTCGCCTTGTGTTTTTCTCATTGTGCTCAACTTTGTCTCTCAGGATGGAGTTGGAGGACTTCTGCCACTATTTCAACATGGTGTCCATCTGCTGTGAGCATCCCAACTTCATTGATGGTGACCTCACCTGCCAGTGGCAGTGCATGGTTTATGATGGCAGCTGGGTGTCAGGGAGCACTGCAGGTGGCAGTTACTCTAACTGTGAGTCCAGTTCTTTTTCTTTTTACGTGTAACAGCAAGAACAAAACATCTGTTGAGTCTTAACTTTTCCTAAAGAAACAACAACAACAACAAAAAAAACACCACTCTCATCTGCATTTTTCATGTTTCTCTTTACCTGCAGCTACCTTTGCCACCAATCCTCAGTATCGCATCCAGGTGAAAATCATCAACAAGGAGGAGAAGGAAGACAAAAACATCCTGCTTTCTCTGATGCAGAAACCTCAGCAGGGGGAGAAACGCAAGGAGAGGCGCTCCCACCCAATTGGACTTGATGTCGTTAAGGTATACATCCAGACTTGATCATATTAAATGCAAATATGAAAACGTTGTAACAAGATGAAGATTATCAGTTATTTCTGCGAAACGTTTTGACTGATCTGAAAACTGAATCATGACATTCCTCTTCATTTTCACCTCCCACAGGTTCCACCAGGGGTAAGAACAAGCATCACTCTCTGGCTGTGCACACAAAACAAAAGCCACATTTAAATCACTTGAACAAGGCAATTTGATACTGAAGAAACTATTTCATACCATTAAAAAGGTTTGTTGTACTTCCAGACCCCAGCTGGTAAACTGGGTAGTGACTTCTTCAGAAGAAACAGGCCAATGAAAACAAAACAGACGTACACCCGCGAGAGGGATCTGATTGAGATGCACAGTCTGGAGCCTGGAGAGTATGTTATCGTCCCCTCCACCATGAAGCCCTACATGTCTGGAGAGTTTGTCCTCAGCGTCTACACCAAGTCTGACGTCAAGATCAGGTAAAGACTTGATCCAATGGAGATTTATATTCCTAAACAGGGTTAGCGATTGACCCATGCTCTGCAACGATGACTGACATTTAAAGCTGCAGTCACATTGATTAGAGTTGGATACTTTATCAAATTCACACTAAAATGAGCATTTTGAGTCAATGTTGGATTCAACAGTATGAAGGTGTGTAAGAGTTGTAACAGACAGGTACTGTTGTTGTGTTCTGCTCAAGTCTGTTGTTTAACATGTTCCTTTCTGCATCCAGCCCCCATGATGGACATGATGAAGATGAAGATCACGACCACGATCATGACGATGATCACAAGGAGGAGGAGTCACAGGTTCTCCCCTCGGTATGAAATAAACGCGTGGCTTTGAGTGTGGTCCGTTAACTTGAGAACAATTTGGTGACGATCTGAAAACTTTTGTTTTCTTTAAGATCCCCACGGATGAAGACACTGAGAAGGACCCCACCCGTGCCCTGTTCAACCGCTACGCCGACCAGGTGTGGTGTTTTCCCTCCGTCGCTCCACTCATCCTTTTCTTCTCTCTGTGATACCAGTTGATCACCGTTGTTGATGTGTCTGTATCTGTTGTCAGAACGGTGAGCTGAGTGCCTACCAGCTGCAGAGGCTCCTCAAGAACAACTTCCCTCATGGTGAGTGGATTCACATCACATGAGCTCAACATTCAACTTCCTCTTCCATTTCATGTGATTCAAATCCATTTGATTCACAGGAAGTCGCGATGGCTTTGGACTTGATACCTGCAGGAGCATGATCGCTTCAGTGGATGTATCCTTGAGTAAAGAAGTGTTTTAGTCTCTATGTCACCAATCACCCAATCATTGTCATGCTGCAGTCAAATTAAAACCCTGGTCAGGAGTGAAATTGTTTGTCATCACCTGTTGATGTGACGTCCCTAACCTACACCACAGACAGACAGAAACCTGAAGATGACCTTCACTGAATTCTCTGTTCTCTGGAAGAAGATCAATGAATTCAAGGTAACACAGCCAACGTGGCCATGATGAAAAAATATGTTTCACCTTATTTCACTTGTTGTAAATAACAAAAAACAACACACATTTTAACTGCTCTTAGTTTCTAAAGGTAGCTTAATGTTTTTTGCAGCAAATCTTCCAGCGTGCTGACTTGAACAAGAATGGATCCCTGTCTGACTATGAAGTCACAAGAGCAATTCAGTCTGCAGGTAACACTTTTTATCAGTGTAATTAAACTTGACCAAATCACTACATCACTTCTTATTCCCAGTAGAAGAAGAGAGAGGGTGTGGTGTAGACGATCATAGCTTTTTCCTTGTGTCTGTACCAGGGATGAATGTGAGCGATAGCTTGTTGAAGTTGGTGATGTTCCGCTACACCGGCTACTCCTCCACCTCCATGGAGGAGTTCATTACTCTCATGTTGCGTCTGGAAAAGTCCTCAGGTCAGTGACATGGCAATGACATCACTGTCTAAACCACACATCATTTTGAGAAATCAGCATCCAAATGGTGCCAGGGCATAGTCACATACCAGGCATTAATGAGACATTTGTGGTTTGTTTTCTTTTACAGTCACTTTCAAGGACAGATCATCTGATGGAGTGATCCACCTGACCTGGGATGAGGCAAGTCTAAACATCTAAGATATGCAATATTCACAGAGATGAAATAATGCAGAAATATCCATGTCGTCTACTGATGTCAAAGTAACTATACTGCAGCATCAAAATACAAATTGTGTGTAAAAACGTTTTAACCTGTTGAAGCATAAGCCGTTGAACAGATATGGAGTAAAATTGTCATTTCAGTCTGAAGTATTAAAAAGTCCAGCACTTGAGTGCTAAGGGAGGCACACTAGACTGGTGGAATGCCATCACCATTATTACATTCCACTAGTGTAGTGTGGTGCCCACTCTATGCAGACATCGGTTAAGATCATTAATGGTACTAACAATGCCTTTCCTGTTTTTCTTCAGTGGTCCAACGTATCCCTGTACAGCTAGAACAAAGCTGCCAGATGCACAGGAGACACACAGGAGACGATTCCTACAGTCCAACATTGATGATATTGCAGCTGATGTCTCTCCTGCACAAAACCTGTAACAGTAACACGTCTCTGTGATCAAAATGATCCTCGTTAAATAAACGTTGTTACCTTCTAAGTTCTGAGTTGAAATCATCATTCTTGTTCACATTTTAAAATCAAATGGCACATGACTGCAGAACAAACAGGAAGCAACAGAACAGAACAAAGTGTGGGCCAGGAATGATTTTAATAACTCATCACTGACTAAAAGAGACAGGTACAAAACCTAAATCCAAGTGGAGAGACATCACTATTTCACACATTTTTTCCACACTCATACACCTTCCCAATTAGGCAATACACATCATTTCCCATATATATCATTGACATATGCTCAGTCCTGTATGTGATGGTACAAAGGGTCTTTGACCATATTTACAAGTCAACAATTTTATTTCATAATAACAGTAGATGGATAATCCACCAATTCAAGTCCAACAAAAAAACTAACAAAAGAAACAAAACACAGAAAACAAAAACATACACATCAACACCAAAAGTGGGTGGATGTTGTCATTGACGACCACCTGCTATTCAGGGATGGCAGGTGGTCATCAATGACAACATCCACCCACTTTCCAAACCTCCAGAACTGGCAAAGACAGTGCAGGTGAGAGTTACAAGTTTGTTGGTCACCAAAGGTCAAGGTTGGCAAGCTTCATTAGTTTTCTTATTCACATCAAATCTCATGAAACACCTTAAATCAACAATGAGTTAATCCCACTAACAAGGACTGTCTGTGGCTTAAGCCTAAAATTGCTTACTCCTCTGAGTCACAGCTCCGTTATTATCCATGGCTTTTGAAAACACACCAAAGAACCACACTAGGCGACTCCTCCTTTCAGGACAATTAACATGGGCACAGAGGCTGATCTGGAGTCAGTTTGTCAGTCTGTAAATCCTTATGTGTATTAATCCATGGATGAAAGTATTGTCTCCTACACATGCAACATTTACTCCTGGAACCTTTGCTGAAAAACTACAATGCCCAGCGATCGCAGGCAATTTATTGAGCCTTGAAAGGAAGATCAAGAAGAAGAAAGAGTGTGGAAATCTCACATTTTAATGGAATTTGTTGAAGGGAAAAAAAAAGGAAAATTATAAAATAACATTAGTTTTATCCTTTTAATTGAAGATGGAGGATGTGAGATGTTTGCTTTTAATCCTCCTCTTTCTCGATGTAGCTCTTACAGGCTGAGCGTGCCATCTGTCTGGCCATGTACCTCTCTCTGGCTGAGCTCACAGTCTGATCCGTGCAGCGCTTTGCAAACTTGTTCACCTTCTCCTCCGCTTCTTCGTTCTCTTTACTGCCTTCTTCTTTTTGCTTTCCCTGTTCTCTGTCTTCTTCCTTCCTCTCTGGGTCTTTTTCTTCCTTCTTCAGCGCCCTCTCCTCCTTCTCTGGTTCATTCCTCTTGTCCTTCTCTTGTTCCCGATCTTTTTCCTTCCGCTCATCTTCAACTTGACTCCTCCTCTTCTCTCTTTCCCCATTTCTGTCTCTCTCTCTTTCTCTGGGGCTCTTTTCCCTCTTTCCATGCCTGTTGTCCTTCTCTGTGTCCCTCCGGCCTCGAACTCTGTCATCTTCTCTGCCTCGGTCTCTGTCTTTCCTTCTGTCTCTGTCATCTCTTCTCCCTCCATATCTGTCATCCCTTTCCCTCTCCCTTTCCCTTGTCCTGTGTCTGTCTCTGTCTCTCTCTCTGTCTCTGTCTACATCTCTGTGACTCCTCTTATGTCTGTCTCTCTCCTTTGCTCTTTCTTTCTCCTTCTCTTCTCCGCTCCCAGATGAAGGTGACCTCTGTCTGTACTGGCGTTTTGAGTGTGAAGACCCTGCCCCAGGCTTACTAAACCCAGACTTCTGCTCGTGCCCCTCCTCACTGTCACTGCATGAACTTGGTATATTGTCATGGGACGTTGGTGAGGGAACAGGAGAAGTCCTCTCTGTGTCTTTTGGAACCTTTGAGATTTGACTTCTGTGGGTGTAGGAAGAGAGAGATAAGATTAAAGGCTTGGATTAGTTGTTAGAAGCATTTGTGCTTGTTGTGACTACTGTAGAACTGTGACTGACTTGTTTGCCGAGCGATCGGGTATCGCCTCCTCTCCCACAGTCTGATTCAGCAGGTGTCGATAAAAGCCGCTCAAGTCTTTTTGTTTCTTCACGTCCAAAGCAGCTAAACAAAACAAACAAAGTTGAATTTACACTGTTTCACAGAAAGTGGCCTATATCAACAACTTCTCCAAATCATGATCCACGTTCTAAGTGAGGAGACACCAAATCTATTGATTATTGGAGACAAAAAAATCTACCGTATTTTCCGCACTATAAGGCGCACTTAAAAGCCTTTAATTTTCTCAAAAAACGACAGTGCGCCTCATAATCCGGAGCGCCTTATATATGGATCAATTGGTTGATTGGTTGATCCATACTGGTTGTACACGGCGCTCAAGGCGCTCTGTCAAAATGTTTCAGTATGAAAAACCAATAAAAACAATTTAATAATCCAAAACGCCGATCCCTTTATTTTTCTAAGCCTTTTGCTAGACTATCCGCCGGATTAGCTATAAAAGGCTAACGACCCTCATATTCCCGTTTAAAACACGAAGTCTTATCATTCACACTTGGTGAATCTCTAATCTCACCTACAACTTGTAAACTACAAGGCCGCACCACTTGCAGCATTACGGCTACCGTAGTCAGTAAACACCGGTACTGTGCTTACTCACAGTCCTAGTGGATGCATAGCGCAGCCCCAGTCGAACGTTTGACTGCAGTATCTTCTATTCTATGCGCCTTATAATCTGGTGCGCCCTATATATGAAAAAAGTTCTAAAATAGGCCATTCATTGAAGGTGCGCCTTATAATCCGGTGCGCCTTATAGTGCGGAAAATACGGTATTTGGATCTTCCTGAATATTCCTTGACTTTCTACAAAAAAAATCTGGATGAACATAAGTTATTTAGCAGGAGAAAAAGAAGTAACTTTGGACAAATCCAACTTAAGCTACATTCATATCATGTTTGAAACATCTTGAGTTCAAAGTGTCACAGTGTCACTTGACTGCCAGCAGCCTAAAAATAGTTGTAAAGTATCAGTCTAACCTTCCATCTCTGCCTCTCTCCGCTCTCTCTCCTCCTCTTCCTTCTGCTCCAGCAGTTTCTGCTTGTAGGCAGAGGTAACATAAGCCTCTTTGTCAGCAAACTTCTCTCCCTCCGCCTCTCTCTCTTTCTGGATCTTCCTCTCCTCTCTACGTTCTTGCTCTTTCTTTCGGTCCTCCACTGCTCTCATTAACTGATGGATATACTTTGGCTATTATAAAGAGAAACAGACAGAGAAAAAGTTAAGTTAAGTAGCACATACCACAGCAAATCACAGTGCATGGTGACCACCACAAAGTCTTTATGTACAGTTTATCAAACCATTATTTTACTCTGAAATACTGGTAATGGCAAATGCAGCTATTTAAGCATTCAACAAAATTAGATTACCCTCTTGTCAGCACCACCCAGAATTTTTTTGTTGCTCTCAACTCTCTGTTTTTGGATATCATCATACACAGCATCATAGTCATATACAGTGCTGTCCTCTTCCAGCGCCTTCTGCATCTCCAAGCGAGTCTTTAGACAGAGACAGACAAAGACCAGAGACATGTAAATAACAGTTAAAAGACTCAAGTTGCATAATTGTGTATAATTCTTCTTCTCACCTGCTTCATCATCTTCTTTTTGATAGCCTCCCGCTGCAGGCTCTCCCCAACTGACGTCTGGGGAAAAAGAGATAACAAAACGCAATCAGAAGTACACTAAAATGCCAAATGTTATACATTCCTTTTCTGAATAACATGCAGTGATTGGTGAATGATTAATCAAAGTTTACCTACCTCATCATCAGAATCATCCCCAAACACTGAGGGTTTCTGCAGGGCTGCTGTCTTTAATGCCCCTTTCTTCTGTGGCAAGATCAGCCCGTACCTGTTGACACATCACAAAACATGACTTCTTTCAACTCTGTCCTGCAAAAGTACATGCAGCAGAAAACTGCAGCAGAAAAGTGACATCTCTACTGGGACAAATGCATCTGACATATCAGAAAGTTCCTTTGTGGCCAAAGTTTTCCATCTTTTATTGGCTACCTCCAGCAGGACAATGATTCATGTCCTAAATAAAAGAGAAAATTGGTCTAAACTGGTTTCACTGAACCATGTCAGTGAATTCAGTGAAGTTCACTAGCCTCCACACAGTATCCAGCAAATCCAGCAAACACACTTTGGAATAAGGAGGTAGAACTAGATATTGGCAGGATGTATGTGCACCGGGCAAATTATATGATGTCAACATGAACCAGAAAAGCAGAGGAACACGATTCCAACAGTTGGAGGATTTCATGCTACAAAGAACTGGGGCTGTAAATATAGTGGGCCTATTAAAGATACAAAGTTGTGCGTTTCTAAGTTGAATTTTATATGAGCAACGTAACATATTGTCTCCCCCTTACAGTCTGTTATTGGCAATACAAATATAGAAAGGAAATACAGTTGACGAAATGAAGAATGTGATAGATAACTGAAAAACATAATAAAATCTGAAACAGTATACAATAACTGACCCTCTCGTTCACTAGCTACAAAAGTAGCAATGCGCCTAATATATTATATGGATACACGTAAGCCAGAGCGGTAACACGTCGACAGCCACAGCAGATTAACTTCTTTAACATAGCCATGCCTAAAACCTCAACCAAATAACACAATTGTTAATTATCGATCACAAACTACTATTATCGCCTTAGCATGTTTGCTACTCACTGCTTCGTAGGGACCGCCATCTTGCTTCACTGATTATGTCGCCGTGCGGCAGATTCGACACAATATTTCAGTTAATTTACACGATAAAATCCATCCCGGTAACGTTTATACAGCAGCTGTGAAAAAAAGACCAACACACATATGACTTAAAAAACTAGCAGTACATTTGCGTCTTTTTCACTCGGTACTGTTTTGGCAGTCGGCTGCGAATCTGCGATTCTAAATTGACAGATAGAAGCCAATGACCGTCATGAATGTCACGTGATTCATCAATAATTTACAGTATTTCTTATTAGAAACGAAACAACAACAACAACGTCGTGATATTGAAAGCATTTAATCACAGATCTCTGTGTCAAACGTAGAAATGTTAAACTGGAAGAGGTATTATTTTTATTTTGGTTATGGGTACCACTAGATGGCGACATGTTACAAAATGTAACTCAGTGTCTGGCAAGCTTTGGCTGTATAATATTCATTCTTTGTGGAGGCTGGATGGAAGTAAAAGTCTAACATTTCCCCTGCTCCTAGAATAGGAATGCACGCAAATTTTCAAGCAGTCGCTGATAAAGCAATAATTCTGATACTTAAATAGTTTTAACTTAATTGATAGTGTTGATATTGAGCTGACATTCCTGCAGTTGGAATTTCTGACAGAAATCTTTTAAAAACTCGTTAATAACGGATTGATAATTCATCATTTTTATTGTGCAAAAAAGCCAAAACATCCTATTTATTTATTACCTATTTACTTTATTTGCCACTGACCTCTTGTTACTAAACATAGTCTACTATATTTCATACACCTCATTGCAGGCATATTTTTTGAACTGTAAAAGCATGATTTTCCTCACAAGACTGTCTAATATGAATACTGAATATAGGTCTGGAGAGATATACACCATTTCCAAATTAACAAATATGTCACAATACAATACTGAAAACATGTTTGTGTACTGTGTAGTATTTCTTCCTGCATCCTGTTTGGTTGACCTCCATATCTTCTGCTGAAGTATGTTGTAGTGGCCATACCTCATATATCAAATAACAACATAAGAGCTTTCCTGAAGATATTAGGGAATATAATGGATTTAATATTGAGAATATTTACAATAGACAATAATGTGGTCTCGCCTCTTTGTGGACAGTCAATAATATGAAGTGCTTCTTTAACAGATGATGATTAAAGATGAATGAGAGTCTGTTATTGACCAGACAGGAAACAGAGACTCACTCTCTTTGGCTACTGTCAAGTTAGAGCAAAGAAACTGCTATAATTTTGGTTTTGTTGCTCACAGGAGTTGTTATTTTCATTGTCGTCAGCTGCTCTGTTGTGAACCTGTGGTAAGGCATTCACTTAAATCAGATCAAAGAGCACATGGCTCACCTGTGATTCAAGTTGTAGCTTTGAGTTCCCATTGCCTCCTCCGAATGACTCTAAATCCAAACACCATTATCTCTGTCATAATCTCCATCTCATCTCCTCTCTGGCCTCCCTGCTGCTAATCCCTCTGCGAACAGAACGCCAAAGCTGTGTGATGCATGAATGGTGTGATGGAGTGGTGGTATAGTGAACTCCTACATGTGTATAAATGGATAGTTAGACAGGTAGCTTGACAGATTTATCTACACCTTGTTTACAGTGTCAGAAGAAATATAGAAAGAAACTAGGATGTGCAAGCTGTAATGATAGTGACATAGCTGGTGATGTACATTTGTGCATACCTGTATGCACTGGTATTTGGACTGTGTTTTGCTAACAACACATTCTTAATATCTGAGTGTGTGGTTCGTGAGAGGCTCTGGGCGCTGCTATCTCTGACCTGTGCCCTAGGGCACAAAGAAGTGCAGTGCAGGCCCAGGCAGGTAGGCAGGCAGGCAGGCAGGCAGGCAGGGCAGACTACTCCCCAGAAATCATGAGACATCATTATTTTACTGTAACATTTCATTGCTGTGACCACTTCGTTGCAGCTCGTAGACTTTGCATACAGTATGCAGAAGATCATAAGACTTCTGGCTAAAACCCTCTTAAACCAATACATGAGAGTGAAATCACAGCACCACATTATGTTTTCTCATATTTTTATTTCATACTTAGAACTGACACACCTTTCAAAGTTAGTACGGAGATGGCACATCAGTTCATGTGGCTCGGTTTCAACTTTCAACCTTTTTTTTTTCACTTGATGGATTTGGAAAAAATGATTTGACCCAGATTCTGGTCACTTGAGATTTAAATTATTGGTGTTGTGTGTTAGTTGTAGGAACTGACTCACAAAGCCCCCAATTTACACAGAAGTCACTCTAGCTGACAGACCCACCCAAGAAATGGCAGAGTTAGGTATGTGTTTGTGGATCATTTTTTGTGATTTGAATCCTTTTTGTGGTTGTTGTGTGTGTCTTTGTGGCTATGTTGGTCTTCTCTGTGGTTCTGTTGTCTCTTTTGATTTAGTTTTGTCACATTTCCTTTGTTTGTTCTACTACTGCATCTTGTTTTGACTTCTTCTGAAGTAATTTTGACCTCACAGCGCCCCTAACTTTATAGCCTGAATTTTCTAGCTGGCCTGCTGATGGATATAATAACTTATTAATTAACACCATTTAATAGCAAACAGTATAGTTTTACTGACTGACTGACAGTCACCACTCATGGCAGCTTTGTTAAGGTCCGGCACACATACGGTTAATCGGGATTGACAAGCTAAGGGTAGTTGCGCATGCGCATGTGGCGCTGACAGAGGAAACAGCCGGGGAGTAGTCAAATAGTCTACGATCAGAGAGAAAGAGAGAGGAGAAACGAGAGCACACCTACAACCCGGGTTCAGCTGGGTTTTCTCTCCCTCTGAACAATTATGCTCGTCTCGTCGGTGTCGCTTTCTTTCAGGTGTCCGCTTCCCAGTCGCTGAATGGCGCTGGTTACCGTGCAGCGTTCACCGACCCCCAGCACCAGCTCCAGCCCCTGCGTTTCGGTAAGAGCCGCCTTTCTTGGACCCTCCTCTACTATCGTTACCACCGCCACCAACTAACCCCAATCTCTGTGCTGTCGAAAGCGAACCGAGGCTTCATTTCCGCTGTCTTTTTTATCGGCTGCTGACTGTCATAAAGTGCCTTGCCTTTGTACTCCTGCGCATGCGTCAAATATAGCTGCTCATCATTTTTCAGTTATAGTATCAGAGTGGCTGCTAAGTCAACCTGCTTCAAACTGTTCCGCTCTGCTGTAAAGACGTTGACGACGGTTAGCAACCGTAGTTAAGGTGCTAAGAAGACTCTCCCTGTCTGTGTTTATGGCAGTGTAAACGTTGATAGGACTCCTTTATTCCCCCTGTTCAAAGGTCCAGCGCTTTACACTATCGACAAACTACACTTTAATGTACTGTGTTGAAAACCGTTTCATATTTGTCCATGTGACAGCAAAACAAAACAAAACAAAAAAAAAAAACAGCTGTCTGATAGTTTACATAGAAGGATTCTAACTGAAAGAATAGTTTTACAAACAAATATTTCACGCACTTCCGCTCACAGTAAGTGCCTTGTGACACGCATGAATGCAGGTATTAGCTCTTGCACTATTGTTATGTGCTGTCTTGGTTTGTAAACAAAGTTGTGGACGTGTCTTTCTGTGTGTACGTTGTTCCTGGTCTGTATGCTTCTCTTCCTATCTCTCTTTCTCTTCCTGTCTTTACATAGTTGTGCTATTCCTGTTGGGGGAACATGAATCTGTTAACACAGTGTCATCCTTATGGGGATTAATAGCAGTACCCCCATACAGCAGGAAAGAAGTGTCTTAGTTTAAGGTCAGGGCAAAGTAGAGCTGAGTAGTGGGCCAAAATGTTACCTCTATGATTTTCCTTTCATCTATAGATAATAATCATTACATAGATTTCATGAGGATGGAAACACATATAATATTTTTGTTAGATGTCACGTTTTTTAAAATGTGAAAAGTTCCAAGGTTATTCTCAATGAATCAAATGAAGGTTTGTTAATAACTGACATTATGTGGAACCAGCACAGTCACAGTAACAATGCCATCCCAAAAGAGATCAACATCATATTACACATGTTAACTGTTGCACAGTTGTAATACCTTATATGCACCACCACTTAAATAAAGTTTACTTGTTGGTTTATGATCATATGGGGTAATAACTGAAAAGGCAGACATGACTGCACACCTGCTGCTGGGATTTGAACCTAAACTGTGTCAATTGTCTGTCCTAACACCCAGTGGGATGGTGGTGCCTTTTCAAGTGTAAGAGAAGGCTGGTTACATTCCTGTCTTTTGCTGCAAAGGTCACCTGCATAGCTTGCAGTGAATATCACTGCTGTTTTTCCAGCTTTAGTATTTCTTACCATTTTCAAATCACTGATCATTGAGCTCTGACTCCCGTCATGGACGCTCATTTATTACATTTCCAACTATTTGAGAGTATTTTTTCCCTTGTTTTTTGACACATTGGCTAAATAAGTTATCGCTGCAGCCTGAAAGGGATTTTGCGGATGAAGACTGACCAAATTGCAGAACATATACATTTATTATTAGTTATTAAATATGTTTACTGTCATTGCTGTACAAATGTTGTTGTGCCCTATGTCACTGAATATCTCCTGAAGTGTGTTTTTGTTTGAGTTGTGGAGGCAAGGCAGGAGTGTGCCCATGCAAAGGAAAGGAGTAGGTGGTTTTCCTGTTGCTATATCTTTCTGTGCGCTCGTCTTGTTTCTACAGAGGCAGGGATCTCTACCGTACAAACCATAAGTAAGTGAGGAAGTGATACACACCACATGTTTACACTCTGTTTCCCATTCAGCTGTCGGTCTCTGTCTGGTTCACACGGCATCATACATTTCCTGTGTGAGTTGCAGTATGATTTGTGCCTTACCATGCGTCGTCAAAGAGGCAGACAGTGCTGATGACGATAGAGCTGTTGACTGGGACTGTAAAATTCAGTTTGTCAACAGGCTGTACATAAGAAATAGCCTACCTGCAATGTCTGTTTTTGTTAATTGAATGTCACCAGTACTTTACAAGTTGAGGTTTTTTGTTATATTGATTAAAAATGAAGCTGTGTATATAAAGATAACAGCAAAATTCATTAATAGTTGGCAAATGCATATCACTTTAAAGTATGCATTGGCATGCTTTACTGTCTAGCCCAGTTGTAGAAACTCAGTTTTGGCTGGCTAAAATGAAGTGCAGTGGAAGGATGTTCGATCTTGCCCTCTGGATCCACTGCTACGTTTGAATTTGTGTGTGTGATTTTTTTTTCTTCTATTCCCGGAATGCATCCCAAATCACAAGCTGCACTCAAGTTATTTATTTTTTTTTACCAAGAATGTCAGTCACGTTGAAGTATTGTGGCCTTAACGACCCCGTCCTTGACACCCTTTTTACATTCTCAACAGTAAAACAGGTTCTGTGGGTTTAATAATCACTGTCTTTACCATGTATTTTGTTCTGCTTGCCATCTAGAACAGCTCAAAAATATATATGCTAATAGATGTGACAATCTAACCAACAATAATTAGATTGTAACACTGACAGATTATGGGCAAGAAGAGGTCGGGTCACAGCAGCTCAGTGTGTACCTCCAGTTTGCATCCTTTGAATGACCATGAGTGTTAGAGCTGTGACAGTGAGCCAGGGAGTCTTTCATCACAACAGGAGCATGAGCTGTAAAAGTAGAGGAGGAAGATATGCATATGTGCAATTTACTAAGGTGAGGCAGGCAGAGGTGGTGAAGGATGTGAGGCATTTTCATGTGGAAATATGCTTTCAAGTTGCAACCCGCACACGTACAACAACGATAACGCATTGCACAGACACATGTCTGGTTTCCTGTCTTGGTGTCATGTGATGCGAGTGTGTGTGTGTGTGTGTGTGTGTGTGTGTGTGGAGTCTCGTATAAAGTTGTGCATGAGATGTCTGCTGGCTGTGTTTTGTTTTTTTCCTACCATATTTACTTCTCACTCATCGATGTGTGCCTGCTTGCGTGTGTTTGAAATGAAAACACACATACTCTGCTATACACACTTGGACATATTTATTTAGCTTTGAGAGGAGAACCCTTGTCAGCTTTCGCTCGGTCACTCTAGTGCAGCCCAAGCTCATCTCCAATCCTGCAGAACCCTGCCCAGCCTCTGTGTGTGTGCAGCCTAGACATTTCCATAAGCTTTGGAAAAATCCTCTCACATTTTCATGTATGCAAAACTTGTGCGTGTTTCCCTTCTAAACAAAGGTAGGGTAATATTTCACAAAGCAGCACACATCAACATAACAACAGCTGAAAGTTAGACTCACAAGATGAGCTTAACACGTGTCACTCTGTAGTTTCACTTATTTGGCAGGCTCTTCAAACTAAAACTTATTTATTGATACGACTGTTGCTTCATATCAGGATGTATGATAAATCAGGTGTTTTATATTAACTTAAAACTTGCTTACTCGATTCAGTTGTAATTCTGCAGGAATACAATGCAATACACTTAAAATACACTTCTTGACCTCAAAAGACCTTCCAAACATACAATGTCACAGCATTTGATAGTAAGCAGCTTGCAAATAGACTCAGGTGACATTGGTTCCAGCATCACATTTACATGAGATGTTGAACAGTCCTCAGGATCCCATTTAAATATTCCTTGAGTCAAAGAGCCCACAATGAACACCTGCTTTGGATACTGTAGGTGAGACAGGGTGAGGATGTCCCATTGGATTTATTACATTGAACTGACTCTACAACGGTGTCATAAGACCCAGCCAAGTCTGGAATCCAGACACACACAGATACAGTTCACACAATTTGCATCAACTGCACCAAGCTTTGTTGTGCTTTCGGAGAAAAGAAAAACTACACTGATAGGTCTTTTTTTTTCATCCATATCACTTTGCTTCAGTCAGCGCACACACTGAGCAGGGCCTGGATGAGTTCATCTTGTCTGTGCTCGGCACGGCCTTTCATCAACCTGTAATCCATTTCTTCCCTTTATGAAGCTGTTAATGGCTTTGTAATGTTGTTAAAGCTAGTTAAGCTGACATACAGTGTAAACAAGATAAGTACCCGCTGTTACAAGATAAGTGCCAGGTGTTTATCTTCCACCTAATCCTTGGCTTCCCATTCAGCAACATGTAATATTCCATAATTTACAGATTTTCTTCCCCTCTCTCTCTCTCCCTCATGGACTTGCTTTTTTTTGCCTATGTGAATATGTTATTCTCTGAGTGGCCACACCTTAAAAACAGACTGAGGTCATTTTCCTGGAGAGTGTGTAAATTGAGTTGAAGCTGGACCCTGCTGCTCCATGCTCAAACAGCACTACTCTTTTGGATGCTTCTTGCGCTGTAACTGTGTATATTTGTGAATGTGTATATTTGTGTGTGTGTGTGTGTGTGTAAGAGAGAGAGGGAGATAATATTAAAATAAACAAGATACCCTTTGTTTTACCCAATAAAGGAGATAGGGAGTGAATCCCCTAACACTTTCTCTCACTGGTGATTTTGTCTGAAGTAGCCTTGCTGTAGTAGATTAAACTTAAAGAAATGACCCTTTTTATCAAACCCTGTACCCTGCATCATAAAAATTATGTTGTAATCAGATCAGAGTGATCATACAATGAAGAAAATTTGTCATGATTTATTTGCTGCAGCTAATGATTATTTTCATATCCAGTTACTGTGCTCATTCTTTTTTGATTTGATTAACTTGTGAGCTGTGTTGTGTTTTGTCCAACCAACCACCCAAAACATGATCCAAAAACAAAGACAACAAATTCCCTCATTTGATGAGCATTCAATTAATGATCAATTGGTGCAGATGATTTCTTTTGAATCACCTAATTGATTAACCCACTTATTGTTGCAGCAATTATCATAATACATTAATATCCATCTCATGCAGTCTCTCTGTCTGTCTCTGTCTCAGCTGTTGACTGTCTGATATTGGTGTGAACATCCACAATATTTAATGTGACTCTCTCATGTTATCTCTCCAGGAGTCCGGCAGTGGGGAGGATGACCGCCGCTCTCAGCCCAGGAGGTGAGATATTGACCAGTAAGGTGGAGAATCACCTGTAAAGTGTTGTTGTCATTTTCCTGAATTAATGCACATGGCGTGTTATGAGGTTGGAAACAGGAAAGAGACTTTACCTGAAACAGCGCTTGATGATTAATCCTCACATGTGTTGGAACCTGCAGGAGTTCTTTCTTTCACTGTTGTGATGTGACAAAGAGTTACTGTGGTATTGTAGCATCAGCATCCTGTGTTGTCCCTTGTTGCTTCAGGCATTAACCTGAGTTGAGAATCTGGTTTATCCTGTTCTACTCACCCACATTTCCGACTGGTTATAGTCTGCCAGCGATCAGCAAGTTTATTTGCTCTGCATGCTTGTGGTACTGATGAACCTCAGCTAAAGCAACACTCTTATTTTCCCCTTTGTTTTACCTGCTCCTTTTGATAACATGAAATCCAGACATCCTCTCATGTATGAGGTAACTAACTGTGATTCACAGACTGTCCATTAGAGGGCAGAAGGCTCCCTGAGAGTCAGCTATGTGGATATGTGGGTCACGGGAGCTGCAGTGCTGATCCAGGGACTGATTGGTGGCCACTCCCGAAGTTAGAGTGCCTCTGTGTCTGGTCACTGGAGCTCTGTGCCATCCAACTGAGAGGACTGTCTGTATTTGTGCAGCTGGGAGTGAAATCTATATTCACATAGCAGGGTTGTGTGTGTGTGTGTATGTGTATGTGTGTATGTGTATGTGTGTACACGTGTGTGCAGAGACAGGATCAGACGTCATTTTGATTTACACTATTTTGTAATCTCATACTATTTTCAGTATCTTGTTTTGAAGTCCAAAGATAATTTAACCATTGACCTTTGATGCTCTGCTCTCACACAGTCATTGTGTGTGCATGGACACATGTTACATTTTCACTGGAAATAATCAGTAGAAGGATACATGATTCATCAGCTGCAAACCTCTTCAAATTGCTTTTATACCAGTAGCTATATATCATACTGGATTATGGTCTGGAGGGCAGCTGCAGATGCCAGGGTATATTCTAACTTGTTTGCTTGTTAAATGCTAAAACTGCTTCATGTCTTGTTTATTGACCTGTCTGTGTGCTCCCTGTCAGTCTCATTGCCTGTGGTAGTGGCTTACTGCTTTAAAACATGTTTTCAAGGTATGACCATGGGTTGTGGTAAGGATGAGTGATGTAGCCAGATACCCTTTTGTGGCTACAACAGTTATACAGAACAGACACAGCACAGCTCCTCATGCTTTACTGTAGATGCCACCACACTGTGCAGGAAATGTTTGATTTCATCTTTGTCCCTCACAATGATAAGGGAGTTTTTACTTGTTCAGCAGTTTGTCTGGATTTGTTACTGTCTTTATTGGAAGGAAGCATTGCAATACGAAAAGCATTCTGTCTTTTAAATATATATTTTTTGTTAAGCATTTGTCTGACCTATAACTTCTAATAATTGATTTCATACATCAAACAAAAGCCATTCTTTAGTTTGAAATGAACAGCACGTGTGTGTGTGCTGGGGAGGTGCTACAGAAAAGTCAGGATCATCATTGTAATAGACATCAAGCTCACCGTCAGTTTCTCTCAATACATTTTTCTATGTTGTTTTTAATATTTCAGTCAAAGCGAAGCTAAGTGTGTTTATCTTCTGCATTGTGTTATAAGTGAAACAGATATCACTGGTTGGGTTCAGTCAAATCAAATCCTACAGATGTGATCAGCTGTCTCAAAAGGCGTGGCCTAGTGAATAGTGTCAGCTCCCCACTGCCTCCCCTCCTCTCACCTACATCGTTAGGTCACAAGGAGGACAAGTACATTTTTCTGAAATGCAAACCTACTATGCCTCCTACCTCCCACTATGATGTAGTTCTGATACCTACACAAACTAATGGTCAAATGCTATTTAATTTGATGGGTTGGATTAGCTACTCATTACAAATCCCATTTGATTGCAAACACGAGTGATCACATATGTTTTACAGAGAGAGAAAAGGCAGAAGTGCTAAAAGAAACAAACACAATCCAACAGAAGCAAGCTGAATCAGTGTTCCCACACTCTTCGGAGCGGGTTGTTTGTTTTCACACACTGTAGCTGACACTCTGTGAGGCTGCCCGTCGTGCAGTAGATGTGAACAGCGGTGGCAGCAGGGCTCATCTCTGACACAGGTAGCAACATTCACTAGTCTTCAGTGATGCAGTGTCTCCCTCTGCGTAAGCAGGGCCCGCTGCAGTCCTGCTGATTAAAGTCACTGACATCAGCAGCATAGTGACGTCAGCTGAAGCAGCCTACAAAAAAGGAAATCAGAAGGAGAAAGAGCAGTTCATTAGAATAACTCAGTTGTGGGGTGTGTTTTTTTTTTGTCTTAGTGTTTCTTTCTGTATAGACCCCCTGATAAATCTTTTGAACTCCCTCTGTTGTAATCTGGGATGCTACAGCAGCACTTGTTAGCAGTGTCTCCTCACAACAAGAGGGTTCTGTGGTTGTGCAAGTGCTTCACTTTTCCTCCACAGTCCAAAATCACGCAGCTGATTGACCTCAAAAAGGGTTTCTAAATTCCCTGTGGCTGTGACTGTGTGTATGAATGGCCCCCTATAAGTCAGTCTAGTTATTGACTGAAGACCTGTGCTCTTGTTGAACACCTACTTTAAGGGTTATGGAGTTAATGAATGCATTTTGATAGTGAATGTCTTTATATCTAATGTAAAACAAGACTTTGTGCGTGCTTCAAATGAACAGGTAAAGGAGATCCTGACTAGCTGTGGTGCTCTGGTGTATTATATATGTGATGTGATCCCTAAGGTGACTGTGTGTACGTATACATGGAGACATAAGAGCAACAGAGGAGTGTCCGGTGTCTGTCTGCATGTAACAGCCACTGGACACTTTGTGACTTTCAGCAGACAACAGGGAGGGAAGAGCACCTGAGAGATGGGTCCACAAACACACAGATGAACACATTGGTTGCTGAGAGTCCATGGGCCTTAGGACAGGGTTGTGGTCCATGATGGTTTCCAGCCAGACTGACAATAGTTCTATAAAAGATTTGATGAATATTTCTTTAGTGTATCAGACCAGATTGAGAAATGAATCTGTCAGAGAACAGCCTCATACCAAGAAAATAGCTGAAGAGCAAGCTGATGTTTTCACTGGGTAAGCTGTTACCAGTCAGTGGAGGTAATTCAGCCTCATTAGTGTAAGCTTTGTCTGACTGACAGTAGTGTCACACCATCTAATGTAGACACTTTGATATATTAAACCACCTGATAAAATAAAAACTTCCTACTTGTAAAAATCACTGAGAGTTCAAAACCTGTAACTTTATGGAGCAGATCAACTCTGTTTATACTGAATTCACCCCCCAGGCTGCTTGGACAAAGAGGGACAAATCATACATACACATACACACAGCACACACACCACTGCAAAGATAAACACCACTGCAGTTGTTGTTTGTCCTGTGAATTTGGGAGTCAGGTGGTGGCCTCACATTTACCCTCAGTTCTGAGTTTGTAATCTATCCCATAAATTGAAACCACGAGGAAGCAACAAGCAGTGTAACCAAGTCTAAGGTCAAATTTCTCCTCCTGGGTCATCTGATGTCTCCCTTTTGATTTCTCAATCCTTTTTTCCGTTGTTGTTGTTGTTGTTGTTGTTGTTGTCGTTGTAGTTGTTGTTGTTGTTGTTATTGTTGTTGTTTGCGTTGCTGGAAGCAGCAGTGCTTTGGGTGTTAGGTGTCACTGACTGTCGTCTGGTGTGAAGTTTACCTGAAGGCTGCAAGCCTAGAATTGGTTACACAACTTTGTCACCCTTCCTCCAGCAGCAGGGTTCAGACAGCGCTGTGTGCCACACTCTCAGTAGAGGATGTGTGTGGGTATGGGGAGTAAATGATGCCTTATCAGGATGAGTGTTGTCACGGAAGCCAAATAAATGGATTCTTGATGTTGTTGAGAGGAGAGGTAATTGTTTATAACCCGGACTGAATGATAAACAGCATGGCCTGCTGGGTAACTGCCACACTAAATGAGCTGGTCAACAGCTGTGACAGAGGTTATTATTAATGTGACTGATATGATCAACAAGCTTTATTATTCCATCATAGGAGAACTGTAGAGCTGCAACCAGTTGTTTTTATGCAGTTATTATTGGATAATTTGATTGCATATATTATTACAAACATTTTCTTTATTTGTTGATGGATACATATGTATAATTACATAAGTAAAACTCTTGAGTGTATTAAAAAACAGAAACTATTCAAGGCAAATTCTTCTTTTATAATGTAACTAGAAAATATGAAGTTCTTAGTACTACAACACCAGAGACCTGTTTATAACTGAGCTGGCCGCTCAGTCAGTCTGATGGATTATCCCATTGTCCAAGAATAGAAATGATTTTGAATCAGCAAAGTTTGCCTTTTGAGAGACAATTTGCAGTTGCCAAAACGTATAGCACTTGTATAGTGAAGTACAGTAGTCCCAGGCACATGAATGTAAGGCCTGACAGAAAAAAACAATTCAGTGCAGTAATCCAGATCTGAGTTCCTACATTAGTTTGATGAACTTTTCACTTGTTAATAACTTTTCTAAATAATTATATTTTCATGAACCAAAACTGTTTCCATTGAAGTTGTGTTAGTAACCATGTGACCCCCCCCTTCCCCTGTGGCACCAATAATCCCTCATACAGCCCTGTACAGACGGCTGTGTTCCCCCATTGGACCATGTGTGTCTCCGCCCCTTCAGCGGCAGGATTTACCGCATCCTGCTGCAGACCCTCACACACGGGCACCGAGCAGATGTTCCAGCACCTGCGCCTCATCGGCATGTGTTAAACATATCTCTGTATTTTCACGTCAGTACATTGTCAAGCCCTTTGACTGATCTCGTTTTGCATCGTGTTGACGGGTGATTCACTAGATCCGCGATGACCATTAAAAGCTAATCAAAAGTCAGACCGGAGATTCAGCCTTTTACAAAAACTACGTGACCACTTCAGCGCCGCGGCAGCGAAGCGACCGTCAGTGACTACAGCACACGTCCGTCCCCGTGCGCCCTGTCCCCGCCACCGGAGCAGCGATGCCTCCCGGTGTTGTGACCGCGCCACGGAGCTCATCAGCCGGCTGCTTCTGCGTCTGCTGCGGGGGGAAGATGAGACCCTACTTCACCGAGAACTCCGTGATCTCTCAGGGGGAAATTTATCAGCTGTGAGTTTATGGAGCACAGTGTGTTCACAGCCTGAGGCTTCCTATCTGTTTAACTGTGATTTCCAGCGTCAGGATAGTGTGACCCTCTCATTAAGGTGTCTAATGTGGGCTGCTAGAATCTTAATGCAGTTTGTATAATATTAGACATTTTTCTGACTGTAAGCTTTCTTGGAAAATCCCTTCACGTGCAGTCTTGGCACAGTTCATATCGCCTTTATCTCTGCCCATTACTTGGCTACAGTGATCTAGTATAACAAAGGTATGTGGTTTTTCCAGGGTGACTCAATAGGAAGGATATGACAGCAGAGGTTTCCCTCCATTTGCTCCTCATGAAATGTCTGCCAGATGCCACACTCATCTGCTCACACGCTCCTCCACCCACCTTTATTTTATTCATTATTTTCTTATTCTAGATGCGCGTAAAATGTGGCTGGGGTGGGGGCGCGCTCAGCAGAAAGGCACACAGTGTACCTGAGACAGATTGTTCATGAATCAAGATGAGCGACTGATCTTGACCGCCTCATGTCTTCAGAGGGAAAATGCTGGGAGTGATGCTGGCATTTATGTGCAATATATGTGTTTGATCAGCTCAGGCAGGACGTGGTTTGTCTCCACTTGCCTGTTATTCACACTCCAGTCAGAAATCTGTCTAGTGTTTGTGTGCATTTACACTTGGTGCAGGAGTGCAAACTCAGCTGTCTGCCTCTGTCCTCCTACAGAATATAGGGCAGGAGATCTTCTTCCAGAATGTGTCTGTGTTCTCTTTATGTTTCTGAATGGCGTGTGGGTAGTAGGAGGTTTTCCTAATGTCTGTCTGCTTTGGCAAATGACAAATGTTGTGTACAGTCCCTGTTGTTGGGCGGGAAGTCAAGGTTTTTCCTCTTGAAAGTGATGAGTTTCCATGGGGGACAACTGTGCTGATATATTAATGCTATGTGCCCCATATCATGTTTTTCTGTGTGTGTGTGTGTGTGTGTGTGTATGTATCATCGTCTGCAGTATGCTGTGAAAAATATTGGCAACAATGCATCACTGGTGAATCTACATTCAGTCCACATCATTACTAAAGACAATCATGCTTCCACTGTGGTATCAACTTTGTGCAGTAATAGTTGTTTGTTATGATTTCAGGCCTAATACAAAATACAGAGCATTGTTAAAATCAGGAATGCATCAGGCTTATTAAGTCTATTATGTAACTCTGTTGTTGAGTGGTGTCACCGAGTAGCTTAGCCTGTGTTGCCAATTTCATGCCAGGTAGTGGTTCATTCTTGTCCCTGAAAGGACTAAAGCCAGATAAGTAATAATTGGCTGTAGAGTGTAAACACCGTTGGTGGGTCTGCTGGTCTGAGAAAGACAAACATCCATGTGAAAAAGGAGAAGTGGTCCTCTGAGTGGACGACATGTTCTTTCCCCTCTGTAACTCCATATGTCTCAGTCTGTTGTGCCTCCTGTCATTTTATGAACATGTCTGTTATTGGCTGTTATTGGAACCAGCTGGTGTGTGTTGCAGACTGTACAGTCTGGAGCCTCTGGTTCATAAAGGCGCATAGAGCTTTCTGTTATTGTTGTGCATAAGATGTTTGTGCAAGATGTCGTGTGTGTTGGCTGAGAAAACACGAGATGAAATCACCGTTATTGGTATCCCTTCAACAAAGCCCCTCGCACTCGCTGCTCACCAGATGTTTTCTCTTAGACAGACAATTAGTTGAATCCACAATTTCTCAAAAAATAGTGAAAATGTTCAGTTCCAGTTTCTTGTCTGACTAATTGCTTTAAAATGAAAAGACAATGACTATTGTGTACAGTGGAAAAAGGCAGAAAAGCTGAGTATTTGCAAAGCAAACTATAGAATGGTAAAAGATTATATATATCTGTCATTCTGTCATCTTTTTGATGTTGTTGTTAGTTTAGCTCAATCCTTTTATTTGTTGCTATTTTTGGATGCTTACTCTGTTTCTCCTCTCTCTCTATGTCCAGCATCAGTGAGAGTTTCCTGACAGTTAAAGGAGCTGCTCTCTTCTTACCTCGAGGAAATGGCTCCTCTCCTTCTTCTGCATCTCGCTTCTCACAGCTGCGCAGCAAACATGCAGGTGAGGTCCTGTAGAGCAATCAGCTGTATGACTGTATCAGTTGGGTGTCAATCGTGTTGTATGCATCATTGCAGCTTTTTGAGTCTAATCAAAGTTTTATCTCCCAAGGCGACATCCAGCAGCATCTACAAACCATGTTCACTCTGCTCAGACCAGAGGACAACATTAAACTGGTGGGTGCACACAACAGCACAAACACATGTATAACATTCAGTGTCAAGGTTGTGATCCGATGTTATTTTTCCTGCTCCAGGCTGTTAGATTGGAAAGCGCCCACCCTCACGTCACCCGCTACATGGTGGTGGTCTCAACCAATGGCCGTCAGGATACGGAGGAGAGTGTGGTGCTGGGAATGGATTTCAGTCCTGTAGACAGGTGAGACAGTAATAAACACGTTCTTATATGCCCCTGTCCGTTTTGATACGGTGCATGAAGTATTAAGATGCCGTTTATCCCCCTCTTGCAGTTCATGTTCTGTAGGTTTGGTTTTGCCCTTGTGGAGTGACACGTTGATACATCTGGATGGAGATGGGTAAGAACACTTCCAACATCTCATGCTCCAATCACAGAGCAAACACTCACACCCTCACTGTGCTCAGATCGCTAACTGTCTGTTTTCCCTTTCTTCTTGCTTCCAGCGGTTTCAGTGTGTCAACTGATAACAGAGTGCATGTGTTCAAGCCGGTTTCTGTGCAGGCCATGTGGTGAGTCACACTGCACTAATCTGCACAATTAGTAGAAATGGATATCTATAATTTTCCTTATATGGTTAGCAAGTGGCCATCTTTGTATCTAATATGTACCATTGACTTAAAAGCCCGTTTTTTGTTATAGTTTCATTCTCTCTCCCTTTTATCTCCTTTCTCATTTTCTACTCTCACAGGTCGGCCCTCCAGTCACTCCACAAGGCATGTGAGGTGGCTCGCTGTCACAACTACTTCCCAGGCAGCTTGTTCCTCACCTGGGTTAGCTACTATCAAAGCAGGGTGTCCTCTGACCAGGCGCGCATCAACGAGTGGAACGCCATGCAGGATGTGCAGTCCCATCGTGCTGATTCACCTGTCCTATTTTCTGATGTGTAAGTGTCTTTGTCTACTTTTTTGAGTCATTCTAGACAGATGGTCGGATGGACCATGATTGTTTATTGTCCGTATTAATGTCTTGAATGCAAATACTGAAAGATTAAGCGTAGAAATTACAATCACTAACATTCTGTCTTTGAGTAATATCTCATGAAAGGAAATGAATTTGCTCTTGTACTGTTTATCAAATCTTGTTGTCACTGTGTTTTTGCAGACCCACGGAGAGAGAGCTGACAGAGCGTCAAATCAAAACCAGTTTGAGGGAGATCATGATGCAGAAAGACCTGGAGAATGTCACCTGCAAGGAGGTGGGTCAGATTCTATATAGCAGTGTTTGAACCAAGCTGACTCCCTCCCAGACTAATATTTTGGAAAAAGACCTGTTTGACTTCATTTTAGCCATCCATATTTAACTTAATATGAAATGTACTTCCTGCATCTTATGTTAAGATTTACTGTTTGTCTGCTCCTTTGCAGATCCGAACAGAGCTGGAAATGCACATGACATGCAACCTGCGAGAGTTCAAGGAGTTCATCGACAATGAGATGATCGTCATCCTGGGCCAGATGGACAGTCCCACAGAGATCTTTGATCATGTCTTTTTGGTAGGTTGACTCAGAGCACCTCCAAGATCCACTGGATGAACTGCTAGTGCATCTAGACCACACATGAATTAATAAGAACACTCAAGTGTAGAAAGTCTCTGTTACAGTGAATGGTTCATAATGATTGTTTGCCGTAAAATGTCTGAACGCTGGTTGCACATGAGGCTGTCTCTGGCTCCCAATTTTAAGCTACTTTGCTCTTGTTTGATTTGGAGTGAACGTTGGATATCAGGCATGTCTTGCCACAGGATTTAAGCATTATGAAATGCTCAGTGGAAGGCTCTGAACAAGTCTGAGGATTGCTTTTGTTTCCTACAGGGATCTGAGTGGAATGCATCCAATTTGGAGGAGTTGCAGAAGAGCGGGTAAGCAGGGGAACAAAAGCAAGAAAGCCCACTGCACAGTACAGGCTGTGTTCAACTCAATGAAAACATGATAAGACCCTAACAATCATTTTGTTAGACTGAAATTCAGCATGCAAAACCTTAATAATTCTGTCCTCATCTTATCTCACCGTGACCCAGGGTTCAGTACATCCTGAATGTAACGAGGGAGATCGACAACTTCTTTCCTGGTGTGTTTGAGTACCACAACATCCGTGTTTACGACGAGGAGGCCACTGACCTGCTCGCCTATTGGAATGACACCTACAAGTTTATATCCAGAGCCAAGTGAGTTTCGGATGGCTCCATATCTCCTGCTCTTTCTCTCATCTTCTTTTTTCCTCTTTGTGTTTTCCCTCCATCTCTCATCAGTCATTTTTTCCAAGGACTTTTCTCCTTTGAAAAATATTCTCAGTCAGATCATCGGCTTTACGGAACAGATGGCAATGAAGGACTGACTGATGTGCCTGCTTGATTATGTCTGTCTACACCAGGAAAGCTGGGTCCAAGTGCCTGGTGCACTGCAAAATGGGCATCAGTCGCTCAGCAGCCACAGTGATTGCTTACGCCATGAAAGAGTACGGCTGGGATTTGAAGAAAGCTTTCGATTACGTCAAGGAACGTCGAGCTGTGACCAAACCTAACCCCTCATTCATGAGGCAGCTGGAGGAGTACCAGGGCATTCTGCTGGCCAGGTATAAACACAAACACACAAGTATATTTGTTTGGGGATTTCTGAGTACACACTGTTTGATGACGACATAAAACCACCCAATAGGGTGAAAAGGAAACAGGCACAAACCACAGCAACTACTTTAAACCATTAAATCATGTTTATGAATATGTTCAAATACAATCAGATACATATTGTGCAGCAGTCTTGGCATTAAATGAGTGTATGTGCGTGTTTTTGTATATATTTTTGACAAAGAGAATAGTTTGATTTTATTTTGATACTTCTATTTGTCACCTTCTCCTGCAGCAAGCAGAGGCACAACAAACTGTGGCGTTCTCACTCTGACAGCGACCTGTCTGAGCACCACGAGCCACTGTCTAAATCCTACGCCCAGCCTCACAGCCTGGGCCGTTCAGACCCCCACAACCAGCCCAGCACCACGCCAGGCCCCTCTGTGAAAGAACTGCTGGAATCACTGGGGACCTCCAGCAGCACTCCCAAAACAACACACTCCAGTAGCCAGCCCGATACTGGCATCCAGTCCAATCTGCTCAGCTTTTCATCCCTTAAGGGGGTGGCAGCTTTCAGCTCTGGTGTTGCTGACACTGGAAGTCCTGAGGCTTTTTGCCATTCTGCTGCAGCCCAGAGCAGCCAGCTGGATCCCCCTTGTCCTGAAACCACATCTGGCCCCATGTCTCCCTTATCGCCTCCGCTTTCAAACGGCTTATGTGACGCTGAGGAGCAGCCCTTGTCACTGCCTCTCTCCCAGCCACGGGCAGCCACAGTGGTGCCTGAGCCTCAAAAGACAGACATGGTAACTGTAGCACAGTCACAGAGTGTTTTGGTGGGCCAACCTCACCCGCCTCCATCCCTCCTCCACCTCCCCATCTCTCCTGCTCCATCCCCAACTCCAGTCTGCGTGGATGAGGTTATCAAACCACATGTGTTGTCCTGTACTCTTCCTGTGACAAAACCCATCCTAGTGTCAGTGTCTGGTCATATGACAACACAAATACCAAGCACACTAATTGCTGGACCCCAGTGTCTGTCTGCATCAGTGCCTGTCAAACTAACAGACTGTGACCAACAGATGTGTGGCTCGTCTTTGGACGGCTTAGCAGCCCGTCCTGCCTCCACTAGTGATTTTATCAGCTATCACAGTGCCATTCCACAAGACAATGAGGTGTTGTTTGGCAACACTGCAGATCACATTAACTTCTTCAGTGCCAGGGAAAAGTTCAAGGGAATGAGTCAAGATGGTAAAGCTCAGTGTGCTACCGTGCAACAGTTGCCCCAGCTGAAGAGTTGTGCCAAGGAGCTGCCGCCGCTGGTTCAGGTGGTCTCCACTTGTGAGGGGAAGGACGAGGAGAAAAGCAAGGTGAGACTGCTGCTTGTGACAAAACTTTTTAAAACTACTGCACATTGATTTCCATTGCAGACCCCCAAATAATGATGTAAGCTCTGGGCCACATAAGCTTTCTCTGGCTCGTTACACTGCAATAAATGTTTAAACCTGGATTTTAGTGTGCAGATATTATGATCTGTTATTTTCAAGGTTGTGATTATGTAAGATGTCTAGTGCAATGTAATAAAGAGAGTAAAAATACTTCTTAAACACAATTTCATAATATTTGGAGTAAGCACCCCCCCCCCCCACTTTCATCTGTGCCAGGAATTTAGCTGTGGGATCATTGAGTGCAGGGGCACCACCTGGTGGTGCAAAGCATTAGCTTTACTTTGTCTCCTGAACTTGTGTGTTTCTCTTTGCAGGAAATGACTGTCCCTGTGCAGGTCACAGGACTGAATCCCACAGTGCATGAACACAACTCACCTCTCGGCCCTCTCAGCCATTCAGAGCCTCAGGGCCTTCAAGACCAGGAAGTGAAGAAGTCCAGACAGGAAATACAGAACGGAGATGTTTCATCACATGGAGAAGCTGAGAATGCAAAGGAGGAAGTGAAAAACAAAGAAGAAGAGGAGGGGGCTCCCGCTCGTCTCTATAGTGACTGGACCAGGGGGTCCGTGCGGCGCGTCACACGACAGCTTGAGCAAAAAATGAAACAGGAGCATGAGACTCTGTCAGTCTACTCATCTTCACCACCCCTTTCCAGCAGTACTTCCTGCTCTCAGTGGCGTTCACCCTGTGTCTATCCTGTGACAGTGTCTCAATCACAGGATACGTCTGTTTGCTCACAGGTATCATCAGTAGGTAGAACTGGGCAGGAGGAGGATGATGGGAAGTTGGAACCAATTCAAATGGAGAGAGGTAATGCAGTTGAGGTGGGTGCACTAGGAAATGATGATGGAAGCACAAGGGGACACAAACTCCAGCCTGCTGATAATAGATTGCTTTCTACCTCTTCTTTCCACCACTTCACCCATTCTCCCTTTGCCTCTGTGAACTTCCTGTGTCTGGAGGGCGTGACAGAGCTTGAGTCAGGCACAGACTGGGACTGTGCCACAGAGGGACCCCATGATGACATCATCATGAGGGAGACATGGGAGACGTTATGTGAGCTGGGTGCCTTCCTGCAGCAGGTGAGTGCAGGCGGAGCGTGCAAGACCAGATGCATGGACCAGGTTTTCAGCTTCAGTGGTGGAACCACACAGAAGCGAGGTAGCAGCATCCAGAAGAGGGTCAGAGAGGTGGAGGCCAGGATTCGGCAGGCAGGGCTGACACCTCCGTCACTGATGAAGCGGTCTGCCTCTCTGGCCAAACTGGGCTGTCTGGAGCTGCTCGCCAATGACCTGAGTGAGTGGGAGCTCAGCCGTTCCTCTGTGTCTCTGCCCTCAGCACAACCCCCAGCCCACACGATTAGCGATGAGTCCAAGAAGCAGCGAGTCAATGATTCTCCTGTCACAGCCACCCAGCACCCAGAAGTCCTTGGGGTTGGCGTGGACATGGTTTCTGAAGCTGGAGAAACCTCACTAGAAATCTCTCCACCACCGAAGCAGAGGCAGCAGATAGGAAAAGTCACTAACCTCAGCCAGGATTCTCTCCATCCACCGGGGCCGGCGCTCATGATAGCAAGGCAACAATATGGAAGGACTCACCCCTTGAGGCGGCTTAAGAAAAGAACTGTCAGTACCCTTTACCACACCATGTAACCCTCACTCCACATGTGTGAGTGTGTGAGCGTGAGTGAGAGAGAGAGAGAGACAGGGATAATGTGCACCTGTGAGAAAAGGAGATTAAGTGCATTTGGTGGATTTATTCAGCAAAACACACCAATGCCTCTTGCCTTAAAGGATATGTTTATTAGTTTCTGTATTCCCCCGCCCCCCTGCAGATCTGCCAAGAGCCTGGGTGAAATCTGTGATTCGAGATGTTTGTCTCAGATCAAGAGCAGTGATGAGGCTATGAAGGTTCTGTAAGTGAAATAAAAACTGAAGGAAATTGGAGGAAGTCATTCAAAACCATCCTAATGTACATGGATAACTTCAAATGTCAATGAGCCTGAGCCTGCACACTCTCAGTTGTCACATCATTGCTGGTTCCTGCATCATCAACTTGATATTTACTTGATCGCTGTAGGTTGACTGAACGGTCCGACCTGATGTTAGGTGGAATGTAGCCTGTCTATCTCCTCCTCCTCGTGCTTTCATGTCTCATGTCTCACAGTTTGTGCTGGGTAGTGACCAAGAGAATGATACAGCTGCTTCTGGTACAATCTGATGGTAAATGAATCTGCCCGTCATCAGTTCAGCACTCAAACTTCTCAAACCTTCAAAACTGATAATTAAAGATAAAACTTTAACTCATCTGGCAGAAAGAGAGAGAAACACCACTCAAAGTCAGTTCTTATGTCTTGACACTGATTTGTATGCATTGGACGATAAAAGCTCAGGTTGAAGCACAGACGCCACAGATGAGTGTTTTACCCCCAAAGAAAAGGTGCATCCAGTAGCTGGTGATAGTTGCACAGTGGTTTAGTGAAACAAATTGCAGATAAGAGGCATGCTGTTTTAATTTTCTGTTTGTTTTTGACTCCACAATACCTCAGTACGTCTGAACCAAATCTGACCTGCACAAACGTCAGGCTCTGGATTCCTGGAATGTCCGTCTCAATCAGAGACAAGTTCATTTCCACTACCTGATAAACTGAAGTAAACTCGTCTCTCTCACATCTTCTCACAGTTCTGATGCTCAGACTAGATGTTTTTTTTCCCTGTGTGTGTATTACTGTGTGGGAGAAAGCTTAGGTTAGGGGAGTGGGTCAACTGCTTTGTTCTCTTTGGGATGTAAAGGTCTTGTTAGTGTTGACAGTTTAGGAAGTGTACATGTTTTTATATCTGCTCTGTGTCCCTGTGTGAGTGCGACTGTGTAGCACAACTTTACCTTGTGGGTGTGTACATCCTTTTTTTATTATTGTTATTGAACATTATCTCTTTTTGTACACTTTGTAGGAGTGTGCCTGTGACTGGCAAATGAAGCTTCTCTGCAGTCTATCAGAAACGTCTGTACAGAGGAGTCCGTCATACATGCACTTTACTCCCTTGTTGATTTTAAATGTGGCTTAATTTTAAGTTTTTAAATGTGTGTTTGCTACTTCTGGGGAGCATGCTTAGGTCATAGAAGCTGTTGGGTGGGTGGGTGTGTGTATGTGTGTGTGTTGTCAGAAACCCTTTTTTTTCTTTATTTTAAACTATCAGTGTAAATATTCTTTTATATCATGTGCTTCAACTGTGACCATTAAACAATGGAAATTATTTAATAGTTGGTTTTGCTGTGGGTCTGTTACAGTAACATGAGATCATCATAATCATAATCATTTCACATTTGCGACTCATAGTCAGTTACTGAAATCGTTGCGTTGGGATAATCAGCTCTATTCTGTTTCTATTTATTTCATCTTCATGTTGCTCTCTAACACGACGTACAGCAGTGGGATGTTCTTTAATTGTGTGTTTCCTTCATTGCTCAGGAGTCTCTGCTGTCAGTTGGGTGATGTTAAAGGCTTAGTTTTACAGCCTTTAAACACCACCAAAGAAGAGAAGAGCATCTCTTACTGATGTTCATCCATACAGCACACTATTGATGAAGAGAAAGTAGTTTTAGTGAAAACGTTTTAAACAGCTGCAATAATGTGAGCAAAACTCTAAAGCTTTAAAACCCTCTGCACTGTTATGTAGTACAGTACTTTGGATTAATAGACCTTAAATATCTCCAAACACAGAAGTAATGGCATCAGAGTAGCTGAGTAAAACTGTTGACCGTAACCCTAAAGTATGTATAACACGCCTGTGGAAACATCTTCAACTATATAGAGCTGTAGTAGAGTAGAAATGTTGTCTTTCTCTCTATGTACAAACATCACCTGCACAGCTTTTCCTGTGAGGATGAGACTAGTGTGAGGTGCAGTATCCTTACTGACACTGAAAACACTGACGGGAAGCCAGAGGAGCAAGATGTGAGTATATTAATAACTTTGTTTACCACTATAAGCATTGAGTTCCTCCAGTATTATGTACAGCAGCCATGTCACAAGGTCACTCATCTGATTTGTCCTCTTTCCTCCCTTTGTACTTGTCCTAGAGGATCTTTAAAAGATCCAATAAAACTAAATGAAGTGCATTTAGGTGAAGAGCCCCCCTATGGTATAAAGGCTGGCTGTAATAAACAGCTCATTAATAAGATAAGCACATTTTATGTTGTCTACAGCTGGAAAGTCTGCTGGAAACCAGAGCAGGTGGAGTTCTGATGTAATGGAAGTTTATTTAAAACTGGTTAATGAAGTAATTTAAGTTAATGTGGTTTCATGTGAATTTGTTGTTTCTTTTATGTACCTGTAGTGACCAGCTGTTCACTCCACCTCCAGCTGTTCTGTGGTCAGGTTGTGAGTTGAGAGCCTTCTTTCTTTTTTATCTTTGCTCTCAACACTTTGTGCCTTTAAATTAAAAAACAAAAAAAAAAAAAAAGAGAGAGATCAGTTTACCTGCGTGCGTTGTTTTACCTGTTAAAGCCACAGATCAGAGCAGCACCAGCTGTGACTCTGACCCCCCGGGGACGCGCCGGCCCCCTGCACCCGGCGCGCGTCACGTTTCCCTGCACTGACAGAGCCTGTTCCAAAATAGACGGCTCCCACCCTACACCCACCCTCCTGTCTCCCTGCTCTGCCCCGGTCCTCTCCCCCTCTCTCTTTCCCTGCCGAGGAGTGTCACGCAGTTGTCCAGTGCGTCTCCTCAGCAAGTCCGCACCAACTCCAGGAGGCCGGGATCATCGCAAGGAATATCATTCCGAGGAATAAGATCAGCGGGCGGAGGAGAGGAGGAGGAGTGGGCTTACACGACACTGACCGAGTTGTCCAGGGAAGAGGGGTCTCCCCAAAACCTGAGGTGAGCTGTCTTGTGGACTGTCTTTCCTAATGCGTGTGTCAGTGTCGGTGCTGCAGTGGGTGAGAGGTGCGTCAGCTTCTTTACTGCACTGCCGGAGAGGAGTCGGTGCGTCTCCACCTTTGGATAAAGTCGGTTCAGTGGGTTTGCGCACGTCCCGGAGCAGGTCTTGAGTCTTACATGGCAGCTGTGGGCTACTTCAAAGATCAGTTGTAGCCAACATTAGTCCGCCGATATCTCCCCACCCTCCCTCCCTCCCCCCTCACACCCCCCCTGCGCCACTGCCAGCCTATATGTTCCTGTGTTTGTGTGTGTTTGTGCGCATTGGGCTGTTTAGATTTACGGTCGGTTCATTAAGGATAAAGCGCCACAGAGAGCGTCGGCTTCATTCTGGGACTATTTAGGAGCGGGCAGGCGCGGGTGGGAGGGGCGGCCGGCCCGGGTGGGACAGTGCAGTTTGTCATGTCTATATTAGGAAAGTGGCAGTGTCATTCTTTCGCTCTGTCTCGACTCCCCAGAGCCGTGCCGCGCGCGACAGAGCAGTGTAATCTCATTAACCTGAGCAGAATTAAAGGAGCAGGTCGGAGGTTTTCCACCTTGAATTTCACTTACCTCGCATCTCCTTATGTTTGCCACCAGTTCTCAAAAGGCACAAGTCTCTGTCCTGACAGTTAGAGAAGCTGTGGCTTAAAAAGCTTTTTGTTTATTCTCATCGACTTTTCAGCCCCTTTCCTCAAAGTTAGGAGCCAGGCCTACAGTGTGTTCTCTTGTCTCCTGTGTGTATGTTAGGATAAGGTTAGTTTATGGAGATCATCATAACAGCAGGACAGCTTTTTTATCTGCTCAGCCAGGAGGCAACACAACATTAAAGGTTGTATTCGGTGTGTCGGTGAAACAGAGCATACTGTACAGTGGGACCCAAAGTCTGAGAGCATTTGAATACATGTGTACCAGTCTGTATGATGGTGTCAGTGTTCGCCCTGAAATGCCCCACAGCTGGCCTGCCTGAAGTGGCCACTGGAATGTAAATGTCTTGATAATGGAGAGCTTCCAGGAAAGCAGTGAGAGTCACTGTCCATCAGTCTGCAGCAGTGGTGTCCACCACAGGCTGCAGGGCTGAATTTGGACCGAAATGTGATGTTTATTCTAATGTGACGGGTCAGCTGTCGTCATCTAAAGCTCCATCACAGCAGGATTCAGGTCAGGACTCACTGGCTCACAGGCCTGATAAATGAACATGCTCCCCCTCAGCTCTGGCCTCTGCTGGATCTCCTCTTGGTTTGATTATGAGAGCCCAACAGTTTGAGTTCATGATCATCCAGTAAACAGGAAGAAGAACTCTGCTGCATTTGTCTTGTGTCCTCAGGGGGGTGGATGCAAGCCTACTTTTAGATTTGTTTTTTTTATTATTATTTTTCATTTAGGCCTCCACACTGGTACGTGAGATTAAAATACTTTCACATAGGTTTGGTATCACATGAGAATGAATGTAGCTTCTCCCTGCTATTGTATCCTGTCTTTTATGGGCTCTGAGTCTTACCGTGTGTCTTTGATGTTTAGCTATCACATAGTGTTTGGTGGGACAATCAACTATTAATAACTGCAGTGATGGTAGGTACTGTTATAGAATATCTCCTGTGATTTGGGGGATTACAGTCCCTCTGGCCTGGTGCCTGGCAGAGCTGCAGGATGGTAAGCTGTCCGTCAACAACCAGCCTGAGAACAGAACACAGACCTCATTCATTATTCAGAGAAAAGCAGAAGGTTATTTACAGATAACTTTGCTATAGTGCATTTCTTAAAACATCAAATGTTCATGACAATAAGCAACAAGTTGAAAAGAAAAAGATCTTGTGTGTTCACATGCATCCTATTTCTCATCACAGGTAGACTGAGAGGAATGTTTTTAAGGTCTGTTAAATATATTCATGGATACTCAGTATGAGTTAACAATATTCAGATCTGTTGCCTAAGTAAACAGATCAGTCTAAACAAAGTAAAGGTCTGCATTCAAAATCTTACCCAAGTACAAGTACTTTAAGTATTTGTGGTGCAGAAAAATGACCCTGTGATTGATCTCCTACTAAGTTATGTATTATTGTATAGGGGCCTGTTTAAGTGCAGTGAATGTAATAATGAGAAGAAAGGGTTAGGGGGTCTGAGCACAACACAGAAAATATCTGATCCATCCACTTGACTAGGTTCTGACAGCCCTGTCAACCTTCAAAATAAACAGCTTAAGAGCATCATCCTGATACAGTCATCTTCAACCTTGAAAAACACATGGCAGGACTTACAGCAGAAAGCTGCAGCACATTAACTGATGATAGTTACAAGTGTTTTTCACCAACTTGCCTCCATGACAACTTCATACTCAATGACAGCAACAGAGTGTATGCTGTAGCAGGAGACATAAAGTATGAAAGGATCAGACTGAGAAGAGTGCAACATTGTGGTTCTAAGTTCTTTAATCAGCATTTGTTTGTTTGCTTTTCCTGATAAATGTAGTTCCTGATAAAAATATTAACATAAATCGACTGGACTAATGTCACAATATGATTCAAAGCCAAATAAATCATGGCACATTTGGTCCAACATAAATATACGGTACGTACATAACTGTTGATGGAGCTCTCTGCTGGTTTGGATGATGTGATGTTGCAGAAGTTTGTAGTGAATGTTGTTGTTGATAGTTTTGTCTTTTTCTCTGCTTTCCCCCCTTTCACACTGTCCCCAACATTTTTCCACCTCTCACCCCACCTTCACCTCTCACTGTCCTCCAGCCATGAGTCGCAGCATCGTACGGCAGAGCAAGTTTCGGCATGTCTTTGGCCAGGCAGTCAAGGCTGAGCAGGGTTACGACGACATCCGCGTTTCCAAGGTGACATGGGATAGTTCCTTCTGTGCCGTCAACCCAAAGTTCCTGGCAGTCATTATAGAGTCCAGTGGCGGAGGAGCATTCCTGGTCCTACCCCTCTCTAAGGTCAGTAAGGTCAAAGGGGAAACATTTCTGGACTAGAGAGGGAAACACAACAAAGTGTCTGTGGCTTCAGTGTTCAGTCTATCTACCCCTGAATATGATGCTAGAATATCAACTGATTGACTGACATTCAGCTTTGAGCAGACATTCATACTAATTTCTATGGACATGTATGAAATGGCTGCATGCTTATTGACTGGATGACCATTGTATACAATCATAAATTGAATTGAAATGAATGTGACCACATTCATGTCTCTTGTGTAGCCAGTCCCAAACTCAAGGATGCCAAGGAGGTGCACTTAAAAAAAACATCAAATCTTAGGGGCTCAGCCAAACTTTCAACGTCAAGTAAAGATGGGATAAATATAGGCCATATTAATGAAGACTGACACTTTACCCACCCTGTCTTATTAGTTCATATTACCATAACATTTTGTGTTAGGGTCACCTTGATCTGACGTATCCACGGGCCGTGGGCACAGAAACTACAACTTCTTCCAGATTAGCTCAACAAGGGTTTGTTAGCCACAGGACAAATCAAGACAAACTGAGGGCCACCAGTTACTGTCTCTTCCTCAACTGCCACCTCACATGACACTCCCCTTCAGCCACTCCGCCCTCAGTTCTAACCACACAACATAAAATAGCTCCTAATAAGAAGTAAAATTCATTTTATATTACTTTTTAATACAAATATGAGACTTAACATATTGTCAGTAATTTCAAACTCTGAAAACCCTTTATGTACTCATTGTAAACGACTACGACTGTAAATGATGTCACTGTGAACATAGTAAAAATCATTGTCAGCATGTTAGCATGTAAGTCTTTTTGGTGTATTGCTGGCGTGTTGGGAAGAGGCTGCTCATGCTTTGTAACGGTTGTAATTTTTAAATAGTGGTTTTATTATGTGTTTATGATGTGTTAAGGGGAAAGAACTAGAGGAGAACTTTACTTGGAAAAACAAAGTAAAGCTGGTTTCCTTGTTTTTTCACTAAGGGGAAGCCTGTAACTTTTGACAGATGCCATCACATAGAAATGTGTGTGGTCACTCCAGCTCCAGCTATTTGAATGTCTGTGTATTGATCGGTTCAGATTTCTTGACAAGGCATTAGTCCTGTACGGAGGCTTATCCCAGTAACTGAATCCTCTGCAATGTTTATCTGCAAGTAGCTGTAACAGGGTCGATGCTGTGTGACATAATCAGCAGGCTGTAAAGAAGACCCCAGAAACCTTTAGCAGGCAGCTCTTTACTAAGGTCAAATCTGTTCTCTACCCTGGATAATTGAAGAAAATCTCATGTCTCATCCTCTGAGGTGGGGTCATCACTCTTAATGTCACAGGTCCTTAAGTGTAATTCTAATAACACATATTTTCATGCAACCGTTATTATTCAAGCTGGACTTTTCTGGTACGTTTTCCCTGTGACAGCAGAGGACATAATATTTGCTGCGGGCCTGGGGACAGACACCATAATTACTCCAACAAAAATACAGCGACAGGAAAAGCAACAGGTCGAGACAGATCAGGCGTTTAAAGCTGTGATGCTTCAGTGGTGGTGTTCATCACATGTCATGGTCATAACAGCATCGCCTTAAAATAAATGATGCACACCACAAAGACAAAACTAAACCAACCCGTTATCATGTTGAATGATATATCCAACTCAGAGTAAAATCAGATCATGTATTTTGGAAGCTAGAATAGTTAAAAGGCTGTGAATTTGGCTTTTATTTAAAAAACAATCTAACAATGGTGTTAGATCAATATCTTACTTCTGAAGTTGCTTCAGTTGTACTGCAATAAGACCTTTAGTTATCACATGTTCAAAAATCAGTTTCTTTTCAGCTTCAGTTTCATACTGTGTCCAGTGAGCTGCAGATCACATCTCAAGGTGGACCTCTCCAAATAGCTGCTGACGCCACTGTAATCAGCCAAGACTGCAGCAATTGAGTTGACCTGCCCTGAGAGACACCTCCACTCAGCAGGTTTCATTTTGAGCCGGGCTCCTACACCAGCTGTCAATCATGGTCCAGCAGAAGTTCATTGTTCTAGCAGAAGTTTGAATACTGCCCTTCATTTTTTAAATGATGTAATAATAATGTACCGCAGTGATACTTCGGGTCTGTAAATAATCTGTGTGTTTTATATTTGTTGTATACAGAGAACTGTTCTGTGTTATAATTAGACTACAGAGAGAGGAATGAGCACCGGTTTAGAAATGTCATAGGTGTAACAGGGTCATCAACGCTGAGATTCATCAGGATATCAATGATGGTAATTACAGTGACGCAGAGCATTGCAGAGTTTTGTGGAGACATGGGGAGGTGGACGTGATTATATAGAGTCATGGTGAACAGACATGCTATTAATACACACCAACGTGCTCTCCATCCTCCAACCCCCCCATCTGGGTCCCCAACAGGCCACATGAAAAACTCCCCTTTCAACGCCTCGTCACTCAGCTATAAATACACCTCTCTCGGGGTGTGTTTTTGGTGTGCAAGTATGTGTGTGTGTGTGTGTGTGGAAGGAGAGATATCTCAGAAGTTGATACACATGTTCACATGATAAGAAAAGGGGAAGATGGAATAAAGTGGAGGTGGTATCAGTTTGTATCATATGAAAATGTCTGTGTTTATCTTGTTTACATGAGAGATCCACTGGTAACACTGGTCAGTTTTCACAGAGTCAGTCTAATAACACAGGGCTGACCTTTCTCATTAAATATTCAGTGTGACGTGAGGGCCCTTATCTCGATCCCTCCTGAACATTCACTATAATGTCTCATTACTGTCACCATACTGACCTGGAAATGTTTCCAAATCAGCACACAAATAAATACCTACGAAGGTGTGTCCTGCACTTTTAGCTCATTTGTTGCATCTCATGTCTAACACTTTTATCCTTTTAGTTTATGGTGTGCTCACATGGTGCATGTTATTTAACAATAAACCTGACATGCACAGTATGTTGTGTACACTGTGCTTTAACAGAAATGGTGTTCACTTAGGGCAAGAGCTGGGCTGACAATGGGATTCTAGGAGGTGAAAAACCATCCATTGTCTATACACCGCTACCACTTCTGATTTGGTTATGAGGAAAGGATGAATGTTGATGTTAAGTTATTGTATGTACACACAGTCCTCACTCACTCGTGTGTGTCACTGCTGCAGACAGGTCGTGTGGATAAGAACTACCCCTTGGTGATCGGCCACTCTGGACCAGTCCTCGACATTGACTGGTGCCCTCATGATGACAACATCCTGGCTAGCTGCTCGGAGGACTGTACTGCAATGGTAATAATGACAGTGTGTGTGTGTGTGTGTAGAGGAGAAGTCCTGAGTGAGACAGAGAAGTTGAAAATTCATGTGGAGGAGTTTGTTTTTGTGTGACTCAGCGTCAGAGAGTTCGTTTCAGCAGCATCACTGTCTCTACCTGTCTGATTGTCCACCCACCTGTTCTGTCTTCTCTCTGTCTCTCTGTTCCTGCTGCTCTAAACTGTGTCTGTTTGGGTGATGAAAGCAGTGTGTGTGTGTGTGTGTGTGTGTTCTCCACACACAGGAAGTGAAGGCCAATTTAAATGTCGTCAGTCTGTGGTGATGATGTCAATTATCAATTATAACCTACTTGATAAATTAAACAGGTTAAGAACAGACATATGAGCATGTAGGTTTTGGTGAAACTCATGATTGAGTCAAGCCAGCAGGGGCACTGTGACACCTGCACAAAAGGAGAGGAGTAGAGGCAATTTAAGAAAACCTGCCATGTGTGCCAGAGTATGAATCATAATGTAAATGCGTATCTGTTTATTATCCATTAAGTTAACATCATGGTCACATTATTTTGTGACCTCTTTTTTTTTTGAAACCTGTCTTAAAACACCGGTCCAGTGGGAGGTGTTTGAGCCTGTCCACACTTGTCCATAAGAGATCCCTCTCTAATGTTACAGAGTCCACATTCTGAGTGAAAACACATCAAAAGTTCATCTAATATTAGACGTCAGCTGCCTGACTAAGACGGACCATGTGGACATCACCACAGTTCCTGTCGTCTCAGTGCAACCGCGTCCCTTTTGTACCTGCACAGTGCTGACTTGCCAAGATACGTGTAACAGAATACATGCACAGTACTGTACTGTTGCTGTAAGACAGATTTATGTTGTTATTCATTCCATTATTTGAAAAATTGTCTGTGATGGTGATGAATTACGACATGAACTCCAAAAGCAAGAAGCAAGAACTGTCACATGACTTTTTCTGTTGACATTCTAATAGCTTGGGGAATAACTACTTGGAAATGTGACATAAATAATATGTTGTACAATATTATGTATGTTATCTAATGATGAAGCATTTTTAACGTTCTTGCCATGTGTGTGTGTGTGTCTACACAAATGTGCAGTATGTTAGGTATGTGAGCATGTGTCAGTTCTGATATTTTTCAGTTTGTGTTACAACAACATGTCTGTTGACTCGACATCTGCCCATTTGTCGCTTAGAACAGATTTGATCACACTTGTTCTCAACAACATCGCAGTAATCTTTGTACGATCGAATGATAGAGTCGCTGCTGCTCCCATGGCAGCAGCTGTGGCAGATGCTGTGTGTGTTTTATGCTTATGTCTGTGTGTGTGGGTTGGTGTGAGTGCTTTGTTTATGTACAACACACAGACGGACAGTTGCAGCTGTCCAGTTTTGGCAGCGTTGCCACTGTGGAGCTACAGAAAGGCCATGACTGTGATGTCATTCTCCTCAGCTCACAGAGATGGATCATTGTGTCATCTGAAAAAGCTCATTAGAGTGTGTTTGTGTGTGTGAGTGCAGAGCAACAGGAACAGAGTTGCGTGTCCTCATGACCATATGTGGATCAAGTATTCACATCATGACATGAGAAATGAGTCTTGACG
This sequence comes from Caranx ignobilis, assembly GCA_021432705.1. Taxonomy (NCBI): domain Eukaryota; kingdom Metazoa; phylum Chordata; class Actinopteri; order Carangiformes; family Carangidae; genus Caranx; species Caranx ignobilis. The sequence goes on from MU269980.1 coordinate 5,307,464, forward strand.
GGCGAGTGTGGTCATTTGTTTTGTTGCTGCACCACCCTGTGTTACCATAAGGAATTCACACAACACAACAAGGTGCAGTAGGTAACACTTGGTCTCACCTGTTCCTGGCATGACCTGTCAGTTTAATATGAAAGTACTGTGTCATCTCACCTGTCATGTGGTCAGGGTGTCGGAGCAGCAAGCAACCACTAACTTTATTTTGGTCATTTGGGTTATTTAAAGCCAATACACTTTTCAATCAATAAAACATAAACATCACAGAAAAAATTTTTGTACGTTCCATAGATGTTTCCTTGCAGTTGGAGAAAAGGCTTCAAAAAACAGCATCTAGACCAGGGATAACTATTTCTTTTAGTGGCCAGTTGAAAATTGTGTGCTGGGACCAGCTTCAAAATTGAATCTGTAAACAGGTTAAATAAATGAATATATCAGGCTCTTGTATTTTTGGCAGTTATGAGTCAGTACTGAAGCTTTTTCCAGTGTTTGGACATGAGGAAGTCTGTTGGAGCTGCACACAGGTGTGGACACTATTACATGGATGTCATCAGTTGTCACATTTGCTATAATGCATCACTAATGAATCTCGCCAACAACTGTCACAGTCTAATTGATTAGAGTGACTGAGCTGCACAGTAAATCTGTGGCTGAGTTTGATGAGGTGAAAGCTGAGGGGCTGCAGCCGCGCTGATGTCATCTGAGTCCTCTGTCATCTCAGTCCTCTGTTGTCTGAGTCCTCTGTCATGTCATGTCTGAGCATGGATAAGGACCATTGTGGGATTGCTTTCTTTTCTCAAGCTGTGATATATCACATGTAGCCTGCGGTGCATTGCTCTGGTCACTGTAATGCTGACTGTTAATTCCCTCACGCCTCCTCTCTAGGTGTGGCAGATCCCAGATCATTCTCTGACCCGCCCCCTCTCCGACCCCGTTGTGGTCCTGGAGGGACACTCTAAGCGCGTTGGCATTGTCAGCTGGCACCCCACCGCACGCAACATACTCCTCACTGCGGGTAGGATACATACACCAAGACAAACCCTGAGTCCTTATGATCCCATGTAGGGAATATAACATTTTTAACAACACCTGAAATCTTCTTATTTTACTTTTATTTTATTTATTTCCCTATCCTTAGTGGTTCCTGTTTGTTATGTCCACCTTCATATTTGATTATCTACTACCACCTATTCACCCTTATTTGACCTTGTAAAGTGTTTTTGAACAGCTGAAAAGTTAAGATAAAATAGATAAGATAAGATAAGATTAAGATAAGATAAGATAAGATAAGAGGAAAATACAAAATACATAAAAAGTGAAATATGAAAATAGCTCACATAGTGTTGCATAAATATAAGTACTATAATATTGTTTTTATTGTTGTTAGTAGTAGAAGTAGTAGTTGTTGTAGTAACAGTGTTTCCAACAGGATTTTGCCTACATTCAGACGTCCATCTTGTTTTTTCTGACCCTGTCACCCACCGCTCCACCCCCCACACCAGGCAGTGACAACTTGGTTATCATCTGGAACGTGGGGACAGGAGAGCCCCTCATCTCTATGGACGACCACCCGGACCTCATCTACAGCATCAGCTGGAACCGAAACGGCAGTTTGTTTTGCACCACCTGTAAGGACCGACGTCTGCGTGTCTGTGACCCCCGCAAGAGAGAGGTGGTGGCGGTGAGTGAGTAGAGAATACACCCCTTTAAAGCTCGCTTATGAACGCAACATGTCTTCTTCTTTCCTGCACTTGGCAGCAGAGTAGCTGATGTCTGTCCTCTGCTGATCAACAGGAGCGTCTGGCTCCTCACGAAGGGATCCGGCCAATGAGAGCCATCTTCACCAGAGACGGAAACATCTTCACCACAGGGTTCACCAGGATGAGCCAGAGAGAGCTTGGACTCTGGGACCCGGTACCAAACAAATTCTATCATGCAGAAAGATATATACATTTACTATATGTGCACAAGAACATGTTGGCTTTCATCAATGTTATTACTGTTCACAGACTAACTTCGAGGAGCCTATTGCACTGTTGGAGCTGGACACAAGTAATGGAGTGTTGTTACCATATTATGACGCAGATGCAAACATGGTCTACCTCTGTGGAAAGGTAAGGTCATGTGTAGAGTGCTGATGTACTGTATAGTATGTACACATATGTGAGCAGATCCACTGTACATCCAGTCTTAATATTGTCAATGTCTCATTTGTTTCTGACCTGTTTCATATATTTCTGTGTTTTCTGTGTGTTGTGTGTGTGCAGGGGGACAGCAGTGTCCGATACTTTGAGATCACAGAGGAGCCGCCGTACGTCCACTACCTGAACACCTTCAGCAGTAAGGAGCCCCAGAGAGGGATGGGCTTCATGCCCAAGAGAGGTGTGGACGTCACCAAATGTGAGATCGCCAGGTACGACACCGACCGTCCAACAGTACCCACGATTCCAGCCTCACTGTGGGGTTTCAGGAAATGAGATTATATTTGTTTGATGGGATGTAAAAGCCACAGACGTTTTTGCAAGGGTGCACTGATGTGTCACCTGACAGCTGATTTAATACAGCCTAATGGTCATGACGGACAATAGTTTTTAAAAACACATAGTATTTATTTTACTCTCTATAACTGTAGATGGGGTTCATTAACTATTGAGATCATACCTCCTCTTCTTCTCTACTTGTTACTAGCTACATGGGAATTTCTTTTTTGGAGAAAGTTCAAATGATATATTTCCCTGTTGCATCCAGTGCATCGATGGCACAAACGTCCACTTCCATCATAGAGTACAGCTCTGAAGATGCTGGAAAAGAGCCTGTGATCAGCTCAGACTTACACCTAAAATATAAAGTAGAAGCTGAAGCACAGATGTGTAACAACAGTACAACTGATGGTCGTCTTCTCTCTTCATCTCTTCACTTTATGTGTTAGGTTGTACAAGCTCCTTGACAAGAAGTGTGAGCCCATCACAATGACAGTGCCCAGAAAAGTAAGTCTCATTGACCTGTTGTTATTCTTTACTATTTTGATACTTGAATACATTTAACATGTATATGTCTTCATTCTTCAGTCTTCTTCTTCTTCTCACTTTAACACCAACTACAAATTATCAGTATAATGAGTAGTCTGTTATTGTTTCAAAAAATTGGAGTAAACTTTGTCACCATGACGTCTGTATTTTTCTTTAAGAAATTTGAATACAGGCTCAGTTTTAATGAAGCAACTTAATAATGTTGTTGTTTTCTTTATGATGTATGAACCTTGCAACAAAAATACAAAACAAAACCACATCCTTTCCACCAACCAAGACCTTTTCACTTTGCCAACCTTCTTGCACAGTCGGACCTATTCCAGGACGACCTGTACCCAGACACAGCGGGACCTGAGCCCGCCATGGAGCCTGATGAGTGGCTGGATGGCCGCGACGAGGATCCCATCCTGGTATCAATGAGGGATGGCTATGTGCCGCCTAAGAGCCGAGAGCTCAAAGTGGCAAAGAAGAACGTGCTGGACTCCAGACCCACCACCCGACGCAGCATGTCCACCTTGGACACCAACAGCCTGCCAGTAAGTTCTTTAACCTACCTGTGCTGCTACCCTGCTTTCACAATGGCTACAAAACCTGGGTTTTTCTCACTGCTGACTCTGCTACATTTTACATGTTCATGCTTGTTGTTGTATGTGCAATTAAAAAAGACTGTAGCTTTATAGCCTTTACTCCTGAGAAAACCTTCCTGTTTCAGCCTTTTCTGATTATCTTTCTTCTATGTGTATCTGCCCACAACTTTTTTTTTCTTTTTTTTTCAAAGCTCCCTTCTTTGTTTGGGTTTATTTATTTCTAGTTGCCCGCTGTCCTTGACCTACTTTTCCTCTTTCTCTTTTTCTTTATCCTTAATTTTCCCCTTCCCTATCACTGTCTTTTTTCCTTTCTTCTTCTGTTTCCCTGCTCTTCCTTCTCTACCCTCTCCTCCCCTCTCCCCCTGTCCAGCCTCAGTTGCTTGAGAGGTTGTTGGAGGAGATTCAGAACCTGAAGGCCACAGTTTTGTCTCAGGAGAAGAGAATCTGTGACTTGGAGAATAAGCTTTCCCAGTACACCAATGGCACTGACTGATGTGCATGTAAACACACCTTCTGAAGAACTGGTCCGAATTTCATAGAAACATATTTCCCTTGCACTGACAAGGAGCCACTCTCCCACATACTCTTACAGCATTGTTCCTTTAAAGGTACCATTGTGTTGGAGCGAGAATGTGGATGATGTAAAAGCAAACTGACAACAAATTAGAACAAAATGCATCCATGGATGATGGAAAAATCATTTTGGAGTTGAACATAATCCACATTCCAGTTTTAACATGATGTACCTTTAATGCTCTGGTGAAAAATGATCTAATATAACCACACAAACATTTACAGTGATTTGAAACAAGTCAGAAGAGAGTGAAGTGAGCCGAGGGAGCTGTAGGTTAGAGGGACAAGAGCAAGAGTTGTGTTAAAGATGTGAAGTAAGTCAACACCGTTGTCACTTTTGTCTTTATAATGATTGGAAAGGACAAATGTTGTAAAAGTGGGATGCTTCTTTTATTTTGCTAAATTACATCTTCAAACTCTACTACAAAGTAATAAACACATACATACATGGCCTTAAATGACACACACCAGACAAGCACACAGCTTAACAGATTTGTTTCACCCTCCCTCAGATGATCCCTGACCCCTTCATTTAATAAGCCTCTGAAAACTTTTCAAAATGTAAATAGTGATAAAGGAAAAACCACAGAAAAAATGTTGAACTTGTAGCAAAAATGTGAAAAACAAAGCGTTTTGTTTTCTGTAAAGGATTATACATTAGACACATTCTGACAACAATTAAAGACGTGTTTTTTAAAATGTGTCTGCTCTCTTCCATTTGTTGTCACAGCATTTCTTCTCCTGTTGAGAATTCATCACCTGCCCATCACATGAAAGGCTGCACAGTGGCCAGCTGCTTTTTAACAATCCCAGGCTGTGTGTGTAGCAAACAGATGATGACCTGGCTGGAGGTCTGGAGCACAATCCAGTGTGACTGTTTTGTTGTGTTTCCTTTTGAGGAGTATTTCTCTCAAATTTAGGGTAAATGGCTTATTTAAATATGTCACTCCCCAATATTCAGAGGATAAACAGCAGTAATAAGCATCGGGGTAGTGAATCATTAAATGAAAATCACCTGGTAATCTAAAACTGCTTTACTCTTTGCTTTTAGGCGGAAGAGAAAGTCCAAAACAAGTTGGGAGACACCACACACCATTCATGTTTTTACATGAGTCTTTTTGACTAAGATTTCATCATTTACCCCTGTATGCAAGGGTCCAAATGTAGCCTAAAATATATGAGTGTTTGGACTGTAGCATGTCAAGTCTTATCAATGTCGGTCTAACCATTACGCATCCTTCAGACTCAGGGTAAACTGGCTCCCTGCTGTTTTTCAATATGCTCTTCTTCTGGGCTCCACCAACCACTAACTTTATGTTACAGTGCAAGTCTAATGACTAAGTCATTAACTTGCTTTGGAAAGAAGGAATGCTCTCTTACAAGGTAAATATGGCCAATCTGACTAGGGAACAGACTATCACTGAATCTGCCAGGGGGGCTTATATGCAAAAAGCCACAGGCTTCATGGCAGTGCACTCACTTCACACTTGCTGTTACTAGCACATAACACTATGGCATCTCAATCATATAAGAAATTATCATTATGTAGAATAACTATCAACCAGATGAACATCAGTCCGAATGGTTGGAATCTGGTGAAGAAAATGTTCAAGAGGACAAGTTGTGTAGTGTTTCACAGTTTCACAGCTTCACAGTGCAGTGGTCTTCTGTGAATCACTGAGGTTTAAGTAGCTCCCCTTTGGCAAGTTCTTTATTTGTTTTAACCCTCACTGACTGTTACCACAGCAGGGTAATGCAACACATGGCTGCATTATCTCTCCTCTGGCTTCTCAGGGGTCATTGCGCATCTACTTGCAGTGCACTGACACAGACAATCGGCGGAATCACAAGAAGCAGAATCAGGTCAATTTAAAGTGCTAAGCTAGACTGAAGGTTTACACTAAAGAAAAGTTTGGCTCAGGGGCAAACTGTTGATATGAGCCTGGAGTCACTAAATGCCTCAGTGTGTGAGTGTGTGGAGCCCGAGTGCCACAACACTTAGGCAGAGAAAGAGCGACTGAGTGACTTTGGTGGATAAAGAAATAGCAGCTGGTGAATCCTGCCGGATTGTGTAGAAACAGGAGCCAACATTACCCACATTGTCCACAACCTGCAGCTCCATATCCGGAGCACTGCAAGATGAAGAGTAGGACACCAGTGTTATGTTCTCATTGTCAGGGGCCAGACTGGTGTCCATGGTCCCGTTTCCTTGTTTGAGACTGACACGATCCACGCCCGTCCCCTCTGCCCCATCACTCACCCGGGCAGAGAGCGACCAGGCCAGTGAGCTGCCGTTTTCGGAGCAGTTAGACTGAAAGCTGAGCAGCTCACACTGTGGCGCGGTGAAATCAGTCACCTATAAGAGGAGGGCGAGATAGATAATCAACCAGTTTAACATCAGTGACACAACAGGTGAACACAATGACAAAGGGCTTACATAGGCAGAGTGATTGCTCACTGTTTCACAGTTTAAATCTGGTAGTTTTACATCAATTAATCAACCATAACAGTTAGAAAAGGAGAAGAAAGGGCATCACTTCCACTTCAGTTCCAGGTAACCTTTAGTAAATGTTAACTATATAGAACTCATTTATTTCTAATTAAAGGAAAACAATGAGGATATTCCACTGGTGCACCATCAGTTAATTACTAATATGACTGACTTTTAGTCCAGGAATCAGCTGGCCATGTAAAAACGTTTAAATTGGATGTGGACAGTAAGTTTGATTACAGAGTATTACCGTGTTAACCACAGAGAAGCGCAGCACGATATAGTTGGTGTCTGTGCCGTTCGGAGCCTCGGCCTCGATGGTGAGGGTGACACTTGTACCAGACGGGGTGTTCAGAGGTGCTGAGAGGGCCACTGTGCCATTAGTACTATTTCCAGTCACCACCACTAAACTGGATGGCGAGGTTGAGTCAAAATTTTGGCTGTTGGTGGCTCGGATGGTGAAATTTCCTCCTGTTCCACTGGTCGTCACGGAGAAGGGTACAGAGAACGGGGTTCCTGGTACTAAGATGCTGTTTGAATCAGCCTAGAAACAGAGGGAATCAGACAAGAGAGCATGTTTGTAGTGCTGCATTGTTTTTATGAAGTGAACATTCAACGTTTTTGCTGCTCTTTCTCCTGTGATCATTGATGGTCTGTGATGGGTACTAACTCTAATCATCACATTGGAGGCTCTGAAGTTGGTAGGCGACTGCCTTTGGAAGACGACAGAAGCTCTGGGGGTAGTGCTCTCATTCAGCCCCTTCACCCGCACGACAAACTCCACTGATGGGATCCGCTCAACCTGAACCAAGAAGCTTCCACTCCCCTGTGGCAGCACAACTCCTTTAATCTGTCCCGTCCCCGCCGTTTCAACCAGAGTGACTTCTGTCAGTACGGCAGAGTCACTCCCCGTCAAAGACACCATCAAGCTGCCATTGACACCTTAAAGAGAAGGGAAAATCGTCTTCTTTGTTGACCTTTGGTACGTCATTGAATTCAGATTTTTGACATTCCTTTACCAGCTCTGGGACGTGAGTCGAGAGTATCAAATCCTGAGAATGGGCCCTGAGATTCCTCCAGAAAGTCAAACAGAAAGTCAAGAGGACTCTGACCTGCAAGTCACGTGGAAAGAGAAGTTCAAAACAGAGGACAAGCTGTATGTTGTTTTGACTTCCTGCTATAGTGTATACTGTACCATGCAACAAAAAGGAACGTGAGGCTGTGGAGGAAGTGTCAGAATGCTGTTGGACTTGAGCCAACAGGTGTGCACACAATGACTCAGCCATGATGTGTTTCTTTCTACAAAGCTGAGATTGGTGTGCCAGTGTCAGTTATTTCTTATCATTGATCATTAAAATATGCCGTGGGTGGTCAAGGTCGTGTGCACATTGTTGATCCTAGACAATTTAAACTTCAGATTAAAAGTTTGATCAGGTGTGTGGGCATGTCAGTGGCGTGGGTGGGGATTAACCTTCCTGCACATACAGTATGAGGAACAAACTTCATCCAAACCACAACAATGAAGATCTGGACTTCAAGGTGAGTGATAATTAAGACTCATGTGGCTATAACAAATACACACAGGTATTCCTTTTGTGTTAAGTTAAATCATGGAGGCCTCACCTATAACCTTCAGAGTGTAGGGGTTAGTTGACATCATTCTCATTTCCCATTGTCCCACTTGTTTTTTGAGCTGCAGAGTCTTGAAGTTTCCCACAGACTGGGACGTAGTGATCAGTGATCCTGATGTGTCGCTGCTTTGCTGAGATTCACCTTCAAACACAAACTAAACATCAGCACATTGACACTAAACACTTGTATGATTATGATGAGAAGATGTGCTAGATTGGAAGTCTATTTCTAAAACTCAATACATGTTTACATATATAACTACAAGCAAAGGTTGAATGAATTGGGTAGCTGCATCATCACCAGACTACATTTCCCATAAACTCTATTGATTCCTGTGACAAACAAGGTCTTTTGGATGTTTGTCTTTTTTCCTGCAGCTTTTGTCTCTTTGAACAAATGCAAAAAAAAACAAAACAAAACAATAAAAAAACAACATTGTGATCAGAGGTGTCACCTACATAAATCCAGCTTCATTACACAAAGGAAGTAAATTGAGCCAGTGTTTCACAATTGTACACTGCGATCACTCAGAATTGAAATATTGAGGTCTTGATGCCAAAATAATACACACCAATAACACACACATTTAACTGTGGCATTCATAAAAGAGAGATTATATTTAGAGAGGCAGAGTTACCTGTGGGGCTGATGAGAGTGAAGGTGACAGATTTCCCAGTGATGTAAACTGTGGGGTTTGTTACGGATTCATCAACTATAAAACTGAAATTATCTGCCTTCCCTGGGCTCCTGACTGCCTGCAGCAGCGTCACCTAAGAAATCACATGACACAGATGACACAGCTGACATCTTTGCTATGCCAACACTAACTACAGTGACATCTTTATGTTTGGTTACCAAGGAGGACCTGGAGGACTCTGTTATGATGCTGGTGGCCACAGGGAGCTCGCTCTTTGTGACCTCAATAGCCTGACCTCCCGATGCCTGAGCCAGGTCTCTGTACAGCTGGGCGTCTGATTCTGATATTGCTCTCTGGCGTTTATGGACGGTATCGCGCCGTCTCCGTCGATTGGTCACTGTGCTATCAGTAATCATGAAGTTCACCTGGGAAAGTAGAAAGTGAAAAACAATAGGGATAAGCAAGTCAGAGAGAGACTGATGTGAGCAACATGCAAACAGAATCTTCCAAATGAATTTGTTCCTGTTCATCCTTCCATTGCTACATTCACCAGCAATGAATCTGCTCGTTAGTCACCCAATTATTATAATCAGCAAAAACTGGTCATTCAACTTGTACAGTCAATCACTAACCAGCAGTATGAAGGCAAGGCAAGGCAAGGCAATTTTATTTGTATAGTCCATTTTTACAACTTTTACACAACATCCTCTGCCCTTAGACCCTCACATCGACTGAGGAAAAACCCCCAAGAAAAAACAGAGGAAACCTCAGGGTGAGCAACAGAGGAGGGATCCCTCACCCAGGACGGGTGCAATAGATGTTGTATAGAGAGAAGAAAACAGTTTACAACATGGAATATTGAAAACATGGAAATGGTCAACAAGGGCAGATGAAGGCAGCTTCTGGTGGGCAGGAAAGGCAGAGAGAGAAGGCCAGCTTAATGGGAGTACTGGATGGCAGACTGGGTCGTGAGCAGGGAGTGCAGGCCAGTTTAACAGCAGGAGAACAAATCAAAACCATGAAACAATAAGAGCACACTGAATTCTAAAGGAGCTAATTGTAGTTTTGTTATTGTTATATTGGAACATTAACGGTGACAAGTCCAAGATCTTCAGGCACTGCTGCATTTACAATACAAGAGGTTATCACACACCTCTGAGTGGTGCTAAGTCTTCAGAGCAGCCTGGACACTACAGTGACTCCATATCATAGTAAGCAAGGAGGACAATCCAGTAGGGGCTACAGTAGCTCCTTAGCATGCTAACTTCAGTAGAAGAAAAGTAATGAGAAATAGAAGCAAAACAAAGTTGCAAAACAGGTTAAGTTCGATGCCAAACCTTTTGTTTCTTCAACAATGGTAAGTAAACAGCTCACACTGGCTTGATGTAACACTCACCACTGTCTGGGTCCGCTCGATGAGTGCAATCACTGTGTTTTTCAGGTGTTTGTCTTTAGAAGGTGCATCAGTGAAGAGGAAGATCTCAGAATTGAAAGGGGCAGAAGTTAAAGCCAGCTGGACGAGGAAACAGAATGCAGGACAGAAAGGATCATTTTAGTTAAAACTGTTTATCAGCAGATTTTGACATAATCTCAAATACACAACCGAACCTGAAGCCCAGAGAGCGTCAGCTCCTCCTCATCTCCTCCACCCTTTGCTGACAGTGAATTGATAGCATTCATGAAGGCTGTGGAGTCTGTAGTCTTTATCAGCGGCCCAACGTCTTTAGAAAGAAAGATAGTGGAATGTGTTTTATCCTTCAGCTTCACACTACTATGCTCACTTTTTAAAACTGGACAGAACAAATGTCCCCTCACAAGCAAACATGTCAAACTTGTGGCATCTTTAAGACCCTACCTGGATCATTGAAGGGTACAAGAATGTAAAGTGAGGGTTCATCATCCGTTCCCACTTTGCTGTTGATTATAGAGGAAGTGACGTTCTTCACTGCTGCGATGTCATCGCTCATGCTGTTGGTGGTGTCAATCACAAAACACAGAGCTTCACTGGATCCTTTGAAGATGCCCATCATCCTGAGGGATGGAGAGAGAAGGACAAAGAGCTTTAAAAAAACAATCTTTGAACAACCTAATGTGACAGAAACATACAGAGTGAGTCTCATACTGGAGGAATGGTTTGTCACCAGCAGCCCCTCGAACATCTTCTAGCAGCTGACTGGTTGCAGCTATCGCCACATTTGCTGCTTCAGTGTGGAGGTGTCCGTGACTGGCATCAAAAGTGTCTTTGTTGATCCCACCTTTAGGCTCAATCTTACTTGTTTGATCAATCGCTCCTCCATGGCTGCATTTTCCTGTTCAACGAAGACACATCTCTGGATTTCTGACTTTTCTGAGGAGTTTAACACTTACACTTTAAAGCAAAACGCACAACCACAGAGAGCCAGTTCAAGGATCATCACTTTGTGTTGGCAGAGACAGGGATGGAAAACATCCCAGGCAGAAAATACAACAACAGAGGAAAAGGCCACATGAGCAGGTGCAACAACAAAGGAGGGGAAACAGAGTGCACATGACTCAGTATGTTCACTAACCTTCTGATCCATTGTCATATTCATATTCAATTTCATGTGCACATTTCCTTTGTTTTACCTGCTTATCTTATTTATTTTAATTGACCTTTGTACAACACTTTGCTCAGCTCAAGCTGTGTTTAAATGTACAATGTCTTGACTGTTCACATTAAATACCAGGCAGGACACTGATCCTTCATAAAGTATGTGATGTAAAATGATCTTCCTGTCACAGGGTGGATAAAGCGCTGTGGCATTAGTGGCTGAATAATTTACAGTATTTACCTTTTGGTTTGGTTGAGACCAAAGGGATCACACCAAAATACCCCGAGGTCAGCACCCTCTGCTCTATGATGTCCTCCAGAATGTTGTTCCTGCAGTCGTCTCCGTCACAGCTGCGGCATGTCGCCCTGCTTATGTCTGTGGAAAGATCATCAACCAGACATTGTGCCTATGTTTTTCCCAGTCGAATAATCTCTCTGCGATCACACCACCAAACTGCATTCCTCATCAGTCTTGCAATTTGCTAACACAACCAAACACAGATCTACATCACATCATACCCTTTGTTTACCTGCTATGTTCCCAATGCTGGTGTCCGACCTGATCAGATTGGGGTTAGGGAGGTTGTTCCCCATTTCCACCCAGTTACTGTGACTGTAGAAATCCTACAAGATGACAGAAGAAGATGGATTCAGTCTTTAGATGTAAATCAGTTTTAAAGCTTTCAATAGTTATGATAAAAACCTGTAAAGGATGTAAAATCTCTCCCAGTTTCTCCCTCGCTGCCTCGTAATTCTCTTGCTTGTTGCTGGCTTTCACAGCTCGTAGTCCCTCTGTGATGATTTTCCTTCCATCAACAAACATTTCTTCATCAAAGTGGAAGCTTGCGTTAAAGGCATGGCGGAGGTCCACTCTTACGTTCCTCAATATGATGGATAGAATGGCTTGGCGGAAAGTTTTGGATGATTTTGGTGCATTACAGGCAAAAGCAACAGCTTCTGCAGTGAATGGCTGCGGCTAAACACAGAGACAAAATCAAATCACTCCAGGCATTTAACAGAACTGGACTCATGTCTTGTGAAAAATGACTCAGTGGCGTGAATACTTACAGGAAAGGTAAAGCCTGCTCCCTCATCCTGAGCCAGAGCACGGCACACCTGCACAGTGGCATTTAAAATGGCACTCTCAGTGATTTCCAGGTGATCCAGAGCCTTTCCTGGCAATATCCCGAACCCATGAGCTCCAGTGTGAAGGAGCAGGAGACACAACACAGCCACGTCTGAAAACATCCTGAAAGCTGAAGATCGCAACACATTTGATAGTCAGATTTCCATCAGTGGTTCCTGGCACAGACCACATCTCTCATGGGTGTGTGTTTTGTTCTTAATTAGTTTCAATCAAATATTTGGTTTGTTCACAAAGATGCGTCATTTGTCACAAATGCTGCAGGCAAAGGAGTGTAATGCTTTTCCTTCTCAGTCTTTTTCACTGATTAGGTCTAAAAACACAGATGACTCTGTAACCCTGATAATAAAATCAATAAATCCAATCACTTATCAGCATCTACTACTACACTATGAAACCAGCAGTGTTGTATATGTCAATTTCTGGGTAGAATCAAAAATAATAAAAATGATCGACTGAAGCAAATTGATAGTTAATGACACAAACATTGTACAAAGCCCAAACTTTAATGCTTAAGTACCAGTACCTGGTACCTTTCAGTTATACACAAGCATCTTCTTTCTATATAAATACAATATAAAGCTTTACTGCGCACACCTCATATTTACATATCTATTCCTTGTCTTTGGTTTCTTTTTTCTGAAGGATTTTCTCTTTGTATCACAAATCATAGAGCTTTTTCACAGAAAACACATTTTTTAAAGAATATATGTCAAGAATCTGCATAGGAGGCCTGCGTAATATAATAAAAATGTGATTCTGTCTGTATTTTACAGTCTGTAAGTATGAGTTAAAAGAGGACTGTACCTGAAGTCTTGAGGCTGTGCTGTATACTGCTGTCTGTTATCATAACTATCACCTGCTTGACAGTTTTCCAGACACAGGGCAGGGACATGAAAACTTGCTAAACCGGTTTGGTGAATCACGCTGGTCAAAATGACATTGTGGCACTACCTAACTCAGGGGTGGGGAACCATGTGCCATGGAGAGCCATGTGTATGCAGGTTTTCCTTCCAACCAAAGACTTCAACAGGTGATTTCACTGATTAACACACCTTCAGCCACAGAGGTGTGTTAATCAGTGGAATCAGCTGTTGAAGTCTTTGGCTGGAAGGAAAACCTGCATACACATGGCTCTCCATGGCACATGGTTCCCCACCCCTGACCTAACTCATGGCACAAAAGGACTGGAGAATTTTGTTCTTGTTTTATAATCATCTTGAAATCAATATAACATTACTATAGTATTATGATATAACAGTAACTATGGAAGACTGAATTTCAGTTTAACCTCAGTTACACCTTTACTGTACATGTGATTAAAGAGAACTGTAATAACCATCTTTGAGGTTGCTTCTACCAAGCAGTCTCCTCTTCCTTAGTATAAGCACTGAATAATTCAAGTGTTTTGTTTTGTATGATGTCACTGTGAAGTTGACCTTTGACCTTTTGGATATAAATTGTCATCACTTAATCACCTCTGGGCAACAAATTGAATCGAAAGCAACTGAACTTGTATTTGTCTTAGGAAGATGTTTCGCCTCTTATCCAAGGGGCTTCATCAGTTTGCAACACATCGGTCTGATTGTTTGACCTATGACAAATACAAGTCCGTCTTCCTAAGACAAATACAAATCCAGTTGCCTTCGATTCAGTTTGTTACCCAGAGATAACTGTGACCTGGATGAATGAGAACATCCATAGAACTCAGTTAATCACTTTCTCAATTCGGCATTTGTGTTAAATTCTGTCATAATTAGTTCATACATTTATACAATATGGTCAATAACATGCTTTGCCAGGTAACCTTGACCTCTGATCTTTGATCACCAAAGTATAACATGTTCATCCTTGAGTCAAATCTGAAGAAATGACCTCAAGTTGTTACTGAGATACTGCATTCAACAAACAGGATGGACAGATGAACATCCAACCAGAGAACATCCTGCTGCATCCTGCTGGGCACTGGCACTGAGGGAAGACAACAAAACAGTGATTCACACATACAATGAGAGTTAAACATTTTAAATTCCACAATACTGCACTTAGTTTTTCTCCATTTGTTTGGCTCATTTCTTGAAACAGCTGTTCACAACAGAATTGAGTTTCTCATTCATTTCATCAAATTGCAAATGTCTCAGTTAGTGTTGTAGTCAAGACCACCTAACCCAAGACCGAGTCAAGACCAAGACCAGAGCATACAAAGACCAAGACTTTAAGTGGGTCGAGACCAAGTCAAAACCAAGTCCAAGGGGTGGCGAGACCAAGTCCAAGACTAAGACCAAACCAATGTGTCCATTTTCAGGACCATTACTGTACATTCAGTACCAGTACTCATAATAATCATGTGGTTTGATGTTTACATTATTCCTCAGCTAAAAAGAAAAGCTAACTTTATATAAAATCTAAACCATATTTAATTGAAACAACAGCTTTTGAGTCTGGTGAAACCAAGTTTAGTTACACAAGCATATACTTTTGTAGAACAGTTTTAATTATCTTAAAGTTATTGAATTTCATTACTTAAACCAAAGTGAGTGAGTGACTGGTCTTGAGAAAAAATCCTGAGTCCAGTTTGACTGAGACCAAGACAAGACCAAGTAAAAATGTAGTCGATTCCAAGACAAGACCAAAACCAAAGACAAACGCGACAGGCAGACGCTCTACACATACATATTAAGCAGCTTATAGTAATTTTGCTACTGTTGGGAGAAGCAAATTAGAGCTCTGCATTGTGCCTGGAAGAATGTGTGGGAACACAATATGAAAGTGACTCTTTCATTTTCACTCCTCTCATGACAGCAGGTTGACTGATGGCATGTAATTATTTGTGATGCATACCATAGAACCAGAACAGAATGATTGATACACTCTCTGGTCCCTATCACGTGACGATGATAATGATGAACAAACAAACCAAATTCCTGTGTGTCAACAGTTCAGCCACCTGTAAGACACCACCTGCAAAATTTCACTGAACAACTCCAACTGAAACGTGAGACACCTTGGTTTACTGTTGCTCCTTACACACATGTCTAATGTAACTTACCTGGGTAAAATGGAAATTACAATGTCCAACAACTCCTAGTTATAGATGACTGCTGGACATGTTGAGATGACATCAACTGTGAACTGCAGAGTCTTTAGTAAGATGACACAACACAACTCACCCACACTCCATACACACCAGTAGTGCCACAGGTGCAAGAGAGTGTACCTCATCTACTGGTTTCATGTTACAGTGGCTGCACCCAGTCAGAGGTAAAGTGGACTACACCACATCTGACCACCCACTCTGCCTTTAAACCTGACACAAAGACCTAAAGCAGGCATGTCCGAACTATTCCTCAAAGGGCCAGTGTGGCTGCAGGTTTTTGTTCCAACCAACCAAGAGCACACAGTTTGACCAATCAGCTGTCTGATGACTGAGATCAGTTGATTAAATGAGTCAAGTCTGGTGCACTGCTGCTTGGTTGGAAAGAAAACCTGCAGCCACACCGGCCCTTTGTGGAATAGGTTCGATTTTCTCTTTTTCACATGTCTAATGTGAGTCAATGAAAAAAAAAAACGATGAGCAGATTACATATACAATAATATTAGCAAACACATAGGACAATATATTAGACATTTCTAAGTGCAATATATTGCTGGATGGTGTCTTGTGCCAAGGTCAACTTTGGTCAAAGTAACTAGTATACTCTGTGCATGTGTGTGTGCGTGTGTGTGTGTGTATGTGAGAGAGAGAGAGAGAGAGAGAGAGAGAGAGAGAGAGAGACAGACAGACAGACAGACAGACAGATAGATAGATAGATAGATAGATAGATAGATAGATAGATAGATAGATAGAAGAGAGTTACACTGTATCTGTCTGACCAGATAAAGATTCATAAGTGTTTCAAACATCTCAAACACCTCATACTTGGTACAAGGGTTATTTATTGTGACGTAGTGAGGGATGCTTATTCTTCTTCCACTAGATGGAGCTCTAATACTTTGTCCATGTCAGACACACTCGTGCTGTCTGCTCCTCCCATGGGGAAAGACACAACAGTTCATGTGTAGACTCATAGGCTACTTGCATGTGATTTTCTCTCATTTTTATGTCACATTTTGTTGATGTTAACCAATGAAAGAGCTAACTTGTAAAAGCTAAAGAAAGTAAATGTGAATGCTGAAAGCCATTGCTGAAGCAATGCTTTGAAAAGCAGAACTTAAAGGCTGAGAGAGGACGGGTTTTAAAGGGGCTAAAAGCAGATGTTAAAAAGGCAGAAGAAAATGTTAACTGACAGTTTCAGAACATTGCTGAAGCAATACAAGTCTAACTGAAGAGTAAAAATCCTAAAATGGTTGATAAAAGAGCTGAACTGTTGAAAATAATCAAGAACTGTTTAAACCCTTTAAGCTAAATTGTAACAGTTGAACAGGTTGAAGAGGAAGAAGTTTTAAACATTATGATAATAAACTTATGGAAAGTTTATTGATTTAATGATATCTTTTTCATGTTATAACATGAAATTATCACGTTATTTCAAGATATACTATTTTCACGTTATAACATGAAAACATCTTTTCTCGAAATAACGTGATAATTTCACATTATAACGTGAAAAAGATATTCTTACAATGTGAAAAAGATATCGTTATAACAATAAACCTTTCACGTGATTACGTGATACTGAGCCCCCCTGTTTTGTTTTGTTTTTTTTTGGTGTGGCAGCAATACACTTCAGTATAAACTGAAGTGTACTTGAAGATGTTTAAAAATTCCCCTCAAATGTATGAAATCACTGACGGTCTGATTCATACAGATCATGCAGCACAGAGCAAAAATAACAAGGCTCGAGCCTGTGGCTCCATCATAGCTACAGTGTCTCTGTGGGAATCAAACCTATGACCTTAACACAGGCATGGGCAAACTAAGGGCCACAGGCCATATGCCTGTCAAATACTGGTACAAAATTGTCCAAACTATAGCAAAGACTGCAAACTTTGATGCACTGGCAAGAAAGGGGGACCAACAACACTGCTCTCAGTGAAAATGAATGTAGGTTTAGTTTTGTTTTACTTGTAGGAAATGGCTTTTACATGTCATTTATATTAGTACCCATAAACACTCTCCATCCATGTGACACTGGCCCATCCCTGCCTTAACATTAAGACTCACACATTGTAAAGACAGTGCTTATCAGACGCAAACACTGACATTAAGGATCTGTCAACATGTGCACGTGTGTGTGTAGGCTACTGCATGGTGCTGCAAGGTATGAGAGCACTGCCCCGCCCTCCAACACGCAAAGAGGTGCAGTTAAAACAGTGACAACACCCCACAGGCCAAGGTCTAAATCAAGAGTTTGTGAAAGTACAGGAGAACTTTCAAATTAAAGTCACAAATATGAAGTCTGTTCTCATGGTACCGTCTGGTACTCAGAGTAGAACCATAATGTCCGGTGGGTTTTGATGGAGGATGAATTTTAAAAATGTGGTGCGTCCTTGGGACAGAATAGAATAAAACAGAATAAAAAGCTGTCATTGTCATTGTTTTACAAAATGCAACAAAATTAAGAATGCAACTTCTAATGGTGTTCATTTTGTGATTTGTGTGTGTTTTAAGGTGGACAAAACAAAACAAAACTGTTTTTTAGTCTATTGATGCAGGTTTTGAGTGACCGGAAGTGCCTGCATGAGGGCAACAGGTCAACATATAAACTGTCTTTGACATGAATTTGACAATATTTCTAATATATCCGAATGATGTGTATATTTGATATGAATATATCTCCTTAGACATTTGGCTAAAAACAGGTAACGAGAATGAGGATGTCTATATTGTCCATTAGCCTACCTGAGTGTCTGTGTATACAGCATGTAACCTATGACTAAATGAGGATGGGGGAGCAGGTCTTTTCCACTTTTCACTTAGTCATAGGTCACATACCAGACACACCAACACTCAGGTGCAGTATAGCACAGTATAGATTTCCTCATTAATGCCATCTGATCACGTCAGCTCATAGTTAGTGGAGGACATGATGACTGCTTCGGTAACATTTTCTCGTTCCACCCTTCATCTGTTGGTGCTAACCAAAGATGGTGTTTAAGAGACAACCTATTGTTACATAACAACCTATTGTTACATAAGATGAAAGCTGGACCTGAAGTGTGAAGGGGTGTGGTAATCTGTTAATTGAATAGATGAATAAATACAAAAACAAAGACGGAACAGAAGCAGAGGTGCACCACAGCCTCTTACTATAGGGACCTGCTCTACCAACTGAGCTTTTCCACTCTTTTCAGAGTTGGCCAGTTGTTAACTGGTCAGCCATGATGCGACTGCCTCGGCTTTGGCCGATTTGCCCATGTTGCTCTATGGCCAGTCTGTCACTGTGTGCAACCTGTGCACCCATTCAGAGCATTCTTGCGCATCAGTGGAATGCATTCTTGCAGTGCTGAGGAAACCTATTTTCTGACTTAACCCAGCAACAAGAAATACTATTTTCTAATGGCTGGTAAATCGCTAAATCAAGACAGCTGTTTATGGATGGCTAAGCAGGGCAATCTCCTTCATTTCATCCATTTGTAGATTAATTTATGTGTGGCTAGTTTTATCTCAGTGTGATAAATGTCATGTGTGGTGTGTGAGTGTGTGAACCTACTGAACTGCATGTGAGACCTGAGAGCCCTGCCTGCTATTCACACAGGTTCATTGAATGGTGTTGATTTGGTATCAGCTGGTCAGCCTTAAAGAACCACAGTAGTCATGAGTCAATCCATTTTTTAAGTTTTTTGTTGTTGTTTTTTCATGTTTTTGTAATGTATGAAAGAGGCAATGCTGAGAAATAGTATTTAGTTGCTTTTTGTGGTTTGATCTGAATGGAAGTGATTGTGTTAGATCAGATCATTGTCTCATATCAACTGCCACAAATCAAAATTATATCATGGCAGAGTTTGTGATATCAACAAACATCAAACTGTTGTCCATCATATCCATATAGTATTTCATCATGGTGACACTTGTGATTCAGCCCTAGCATGTGACCTACGACTGAAACTTGGAACAGACCTGCTCAGGCTGCTGAGCAGGTCTGTTCCAAGTTTTGCTTAGTCATAGGTCACATAGCAGACACACCGACACTGAGGTGCAGTATAGCACAGTATAGATGTGCTCGTTAACGTCATCTGATCACGTCAACTGATAGTTAGTGGAGGATATGATGACTGCCTGTCATGTTTCAGGGTTAAACTTACTTAAATAAAATGATAGTCAGCCTTAAAGAACCACAGTAGTCCATGCTTTTAAGTTTTTTTTAAATGTTTTTTAATTATGCAATGCTGAGATGCAGATATTATTCTAAATGATTAAATAAATGTAAGAGCTCAACTGAGGCTACGCTTCCTCAACTTATTATCAGCAGTGGTACCAAGTTTATGAATGAAGGATCCTTAATTAGTGCATGATTGGAGTGAGTGAACTGACATGTTCACATCTTCACATAATCCCATTAAGATTTTCAGTAAAGTAGAGCAGCCTGTAGTGAATGGAACAGCAGTTACAGGTAGGGCTGGAGATCTGTTTCTGGAGCATTTTTTTCTGAATTGCTTGAAATGCTCTTCACACCCTGACTGCAACCAATTCATTAAATGCTTCTTAACAACAATGAAAAACGTCGGTCACCTGTGGAATGGACAATCCTGGAAAAACACCATCCAATCATTTTGAACGCCATGTTTGAGCCACTTGACGTGTCAGTCAAAGTGCCAGCTCTGCTGACATTGGATGAAAAAAAAAAAAAAAAAAAAGTGTGGCCACACGTTACTATTTTGTGGCCACGAGATAATAACGTGTGTAACATGAAATAGTAACATGTGGCCACGCATTTTTTTTTCGTCCAATGTCACCAGAGGGGCTCATTGTATTTGCATGTACTCACTGCCAGGATTAAGTTTGACTATCTGTATCCATTTATATCTACAGAGGTCGACCAACTATTAGAAACACCTCTCAGCCTGATATTTTCAATGAAAAAAATGTTCGTTCCATGGTACTTTGTGTAAACCAGAGAAAAAAAACAAAAAAACAAACGCGTTTTTCTTTTTACAGTTAAAAATTAAATACATGTAAGTCAAATTTAAAGTTAAGCCAAGTTGTGCATTTTGTAAATATTACACATGACACCTATCGTACGTCTTTCCAATTATGTGTGTGTATCTATTTCGGTCCAACCATGATTAAGTGACCCTTTTGTTTTTGCATGCAGCGCTATTCCAAGTTACGTACCATGGTTGACAAAGATGTCAGATGTCAGTTAGCTCCTTAGGAGTTTGACCTGTAGGAAATAAATTCATATGATTCATAGCAGGGCTGTATCTGTAGCTAATAAAGCAGCAATTAAATGGATAGTAGTTGTTTTTTGAAGGCTTCCCCACACCAGTGTTTCCCAGTCTAATTTGTGTCCCTACTGATATGAACATGTATAGAGTCAGTTGATGCCAATTTCAGATGGTATACTGAGCCCTAGAATCATGACACTAAGGCAAAGAAGAAAAGACTGAGCAGCTTTGGTTGATGAAGACGGAGCAGGAGCTGTCGGAGGCTGTGAAGTGGTGGTAGTGGTGGTGACAGGTGTACTGTACAAACAGGAGCCTACATTGCCCGCCCGATCTGCAACCACCATCTCAACATCAGGTGAACAGCAAGAGGCTTTGTAGGACACCAATGTGATGTTCTTATTTTCAGGAGCCAGACTGGTGTTCATGGTCCCACTGCCTTGTCTGAGGCTGACATGTTCGATGCCCATCCCCTCAGGCCCATCATTCATCTGAACAGACAGCTCCCACATAGAATTGCAGTTTGTAGAGCAGTTGGATGCAGGGCTGAGCCGCTGACACACTGGTGGAGTGAAATCAGTCACCTGTACAGAGAGCAAGTACACACACTCAGCAACCTGCTTTAACACTGATTGAAATGTGACTTTCTTCCTCAAATGGACAGTTACCGTGGTGAGGACAGTGAAAAGCAGTACAACGTAGTTGGTGTCTCCAGTTCCAGGAGCAGTAGCCTCAATGGTCAAGGTGACATCAGTACCAGATGGTGTGCCAGAAGGTGCTGTGAGGTTCACTGTACCGTTAGCACTGCCTGCACTGTCCAGGGATAAGGTGGGGGGGAAATCTGAAGCAAAACCTTGATCATTGGTAACACGGATGTCCAAACTTCCTCCTCCACTGCTGCTGCTGTTCATCACAGAAAAGGGAATGGAAAATGGTACACCTGGAGCCAAAACATCGTCTGTGTCAGCCTAAAAACAAAGGAAATGGACAATGGTAGGTATCAGATGTAAAATTAAATTTTCCCTCTACCTTAAAAGGAATATAAATGTAGATAGATGTATTTCTTCTTACAGCAGTGATAGTCACAGAAGAGGCCCTGACACTGGTGGGTGACTGCCTTTGGAAGGGCTTTGAGGAATCATTGTTGTACCCCTTAATGAGCACCACAAACTCAACCGATGGTATCCTATCAAAGTGAACAAAGAAGACTCCTCCACCCTGAGGATTCACGTTGCCATTAACCTGCCCTGACCCCGACGACTCAACTAGAGTGACTTCTGTCACTGTGGAGGAGTCATTTCCTATCAATGTCACCCTCAGACTGCCATTAACACCTGCAGGAGACAGAGTAAATCAACAGACATACAATATGAATACTTTGAAAAAATCTAATCATTTTGGCTTATCATAAACTTCTGGGGCCTTTACCAGCTCTGGGACGATTTTCTAGGACATAAAAACCTCCCAGTGGACCCTGTGACACCTCCAGAAAGTCAAACAGGAAGTCAATTGAACTTCTCGCTGCAAATAAATTCACAAAGAAAGGACAGTGATTTGGGTGAAGCACCTCTTCAAGGAAAATGATATTTATACTTGTAATAATACCAGTAAAGTCTAAAGTGTTTATAATGTGATTCAGCCACATAATCCTGGAGGCCTTACCTACAACTTTCAGAGTGTAGGAACTTGCTGACATCATTTGAACCTTCCACATTCCCACTTGAACTTTCAGCTGCAGAGTCTGGAAGTTTCCCACTGACTGGGATGTAATGACAAATGATCCTGTCAAGTTATTGCTGCTCACAGACACACCTAAAAAACAAGCAGACTGGTCAGTAGGCCACAAGAGAGACAAACATGATTATGTTAACAGTTAACACAGAAACAGCACCTGTGGGACTGATGAGAGTGAAGGTGAGTGAGCTTCCCGTCAAGTAAATCATGAGGTTTCTGACTGACTCGTCAACTGTGAAGGTGAAATTTTCAGCGTTCCCTGGGCTCCTGGCTGCTTGCAGGAGAGTTACCTGGGACATCAAATAAAACTGGTGACACAACTGAATCTTTTGAATTTAGTCACTGCAGAGCATCGTGTTATTACCTGAGGAGTGTTGAAGGAATCCCTTATGATGCTAGTGGCCGTGAGCAGTTCACTTTTACCAACTTCAATAACCAGACCTCCTGAAGCCTGAGCCAGGTCTCTGTACAGCTGAGTATCTGATGCCGATATCCGATTGCGTTTCTTTTGTTGCTGGTTGTTTTCACTTTGTCTTCGACGGCGAGACCCCACATTACCACTAATCATGAAGTTCACCTGAGAAAATGGATCAATGGCCGTTTGAGAAAAAAAAGCTCACTCATTAATCATTAATACATTCAGAGAATATATGTTTAGAATGAATATGTTTTTATACCCTTGTCATTTTTTCATACATAATGAAGGAATGTTTTTGTAATACAGCCCACAGGCCCACTGTGGGTTTCTGTAGCTACTGTTTTTAGTTGAATTTACACAGTTCTGACTTCTGTATTTTGATTGGCACTGCAAGATGAGACTCATCCTGTATTATCCTGACTTTATCCTGTTCTGTAGTGTAACACTGTCACCATGACCAGTTTAACATGTTAGATTACAGACAGGTTTTCAGTGTTTAACTGACACATTTATGTCACCATTCATTTCCACATCCGGTGTTTCTACACTGACACATAATCCACTCACCACTGTTTTGGTCTGCTCCAGGAGTGCCATCACTGTACTTCTCAGGTGTGTGTCTTTAGCAGGTGCATCAGTGAATAGGAAGATCTCAGAATTCGGGGGAGCACCAGTTAAAGCCAGCTGCATCAAGTACAGAAGATCAGGGAGTCAACAGCAAACACTTTTTGAAATGGGAACAAATGACTTGATCTCCTCTTCAGTTTCAATTTCCTTTTCCAGCTGCATGTCCTTTTCCTGGCAGTCGATTGATTTGGAGTCATTCAGCCTCTCTATTTAACCTCTCTGTGCCAGTGGTAAGCTCCAAGCAGTCAGAGAGCTGGTTACATCCCATGGCTAACTGGGACGATTTCAGCTGGTTTAGCTAAAAGGAGAGGCTGAACCATCCAGCAAACTGATTTGTTTTTCAAACTCTCATTTCTTCATGAATGAATAAATGTATTTTCAAATGCTTGATGCTGTTTTTGTGAATCCATTTTTAAATCTTAAAACATCATTGACTGTTTTATAGTTGACTCATAAATTCTTTGTACAGCCTCTATCTTAAAGCCTATAACATTCCTTGTCCTTTGTAATCAAGACCAATTATATCTCAAACGCATCACATCACCTGAAGTCCTGAGAGACTCATTTCAGGAGGATCACCTCCACCATCTGCAGACAGTGAATTAATTGCATTCATGAAAACATTTGGGTCTGTTGTTCTTGTCAGTGGTCCAAACCCTGGGATTCACATAGAAACAAGAAAAAACATGTTTTTATTCTTCCTCTTGTATATTTGATGAGTAGGTTTTGAGATTTCTATTGTACTGTGCATGTTTTGTTGGAGTATCGAGGAAACAACACATGGGGATTGATTGATAGTCTTTTCTTTTTTGTCTGTTTGTCAGAGAAACACAGAGTAAACTTGTGAATTTAACAGCTCAAGCATCACTTTACATCACTTTAGGGATAAATTAATTACATAGTAAAATCTGCTCTGAGATTGATTTGTACCTGGATCATTGAAGGGTACAAGAATGTAAAGTGAGGGTTCTTCCTCTGTTCCCACTTTGCTGATTACAGAGTGAGTGACGCTCCCCACTGCTGCAATGTCAAAATGCATGCTTCCTGTAGTGTCCATCACAATGCAAAGTGCTTTATTAGATCCTTTGTTGATTCCCATCATCCTGTGGGACAAAGAGAGAAGGAATAAAAATTGTCACTGACCTCATTACACACAGTAACTATGACTGAAACAGAATGGGTCTCATACTGGAGGAATGGTTTGTCACCAGCAGCCCCTCGAACATCCTCTAGCAGCTGACTGGTTGCAGCTATCGCCACATTTGCTGCTTCAGTGTGGAGGTGTCCATGACTAGAATCAAGAGTGTCTTTATTGATCCCACCTTTAGGATCAATCTTACTTGTCTGATCAAGAAATCCTCCATGGCTGCATTTTCCTGTTTACCATCAGAAAGAGAGTATGAACAAAATTCATGTAGCACACATAACAAACATTTCTCCAATTATATTAGGGTTTATTTTTTTGTAAACATATGTTCTTGTTTTCAAAGTACATATTTGTCGCTTGGTTGCTATGTAATGCTAAAACTGGACCTGCTTTGGGGTTTAGTCATAGTACATATTGAAAAAACTGCAGAATCTCTAGTTTAGTTACTCTGGTCACAGGAGGCAGAGCACATGAAAGAAAGGAAGAGGGGGAAAAGGATAAGATATGGACAAAAGCTGCCTCCATAACCTCTTCTTAAAGATGTTGTCAATTATAAAATTGACAAGTCAAACAAAACTGAGCATGGTGGTAGTGACAACAACCCAAGTACAATATTATATAAATGTAAGTATTAACTAAGTGAGTCGTCGTCGTCGTCATCATCATCATCATCATCATGATCATCATCATCATCATCATGACAAAAGTATGAGATTCTGATCTTGACAAGGAGACTGTCTTATTTAGATCTAGGCCTAATGCTAAGTTCAGGAACAAAATCACCAGTGAATTTGTCAGCATTTACCTGCAGGCTTTGAGGACGAAGGCTTAAAACCAAAAAATCCTGAGGTGAGTATCTTTTCTTGTAGGATATCCTCCAAAATGTTGTTCCTGCAGTTGTTTTCAACACAGCTGCGACATGTTGCTCTCCTTGTAGCTGTCAATTAGATTAGATTGGATTGATAATGAAGTGCAACTGAGCATCTGACCACATGGAGCCAACAGTGGTGAAAAGAGAGAGAAAGAGAGAGAGAGAGACAGAGAGAGAGAGCTTGTGCATACATTTTTGAGAAGAAAGATAGAAACCAGTGAACCAGCGCTATAAAGAGTGCACATATGTACAATACTAGGGGCAAACAACACTGTAAAAGAATAAGGCTAGTGTTAGTTACAGGTGTGTTTGTGTGTGTGTGTGTGAGAGAGAGAGAGAGAGAGAGTCTCACAGCCAATCCTTCTCTCCACTTCTTTTGTTAGCACATCCAAACACATTGTACTGAATGGTCCATTTACCTGCTATGTTCCCAATGCTGGTGCCTGGTTTGATCAGATTGGAGTTTGGCAGGGTGTTTCCCATTTCCACCCAGTTACTGTGACTGTAGAAATCCTGCAGACACAAAAAGTAGGACAAATCCCTAATTTATAACACACAGGGGCTCAACTGTGTTAGTCCAGATATCGTGTTTTTAAACAGTCTTCATGCATCAATTAGCAACTTCAATTTCTTGATATTTAATGGAAACAAAACTGAAAGAGAGCACCTGCAGGGGGTGTAATATTTTCCCCAAATTTCTTTTTGGTGTCTTAAAGTTGTATCGCATGGTGCTGGCCTTCACAGCTGACAGTCCATCTGTGATGACTTTCTTTCCTGCTGCAAACTCTTCATTGTGAAAGTGATAGTGGGCAAGGAGATAATGAAATAGGTCTACTTCTGTATTCTTGTCCAGGATCAAGTTGATAGCTCGGCGGAAGCTCTTAGAAGACTTTGATGCTTCACATGCAACAACAACTGACTCAGCAGTAAAAGGCTGTGGCTACAAACAAACAACACACACACACACACACACACAGATTATTGCAGACTGAAATCACATTTATTGTATTACAGTTTTACTTTGACTTTATTTCTTACAGGAAAGGTGAAGTCTTTGCCCTCAGCCAGCACCAGGGTACGGCACACCTGTAGAGTGGTATTTAAGATCGCTCTCTCAGTGATCTCTTGATGGTTCAGAGATTCTCCTCCAAATATACCAAATCCATGAGCTCCAGTCTGCAGGAGCAGGAGACACAACACAGCCAACTGAGACATCACTGCAAAACCTGTGGGGAGAAGAATCAGACTTATGGTCAGTCCTTACCCAGGTAGAGTCAGGTGGCGTCAACAAAGTTTCTCATCCTTCCAGTGACATCCCACAGTTATTTATTTATTTATTTTACCTACTCACTTTTTTTCTTTTCTTTTTCATAAATTTGTGAAACATTAAGTCAGTTTCTGAATTTTACATACCTAAAAGTCAGATTTCTGATAAATTGTATACTTTTAAACATTAAATAATAATCAGATGTGACTAACCCGTAACCTGAAGTCTTGATGTGGTCTCGTAGAATAGTCTGCTTTTAATGACACCTTATTTTATAATGGTGCACAGCTGAGGTGGAGCCATTACTCTGTTGGACTAGTTGGACCAGATGTCTTGCATACCAACATGACATATATATATAATACTTCACTAATTACAGACCCATCTCCAAACTCAGAACTTTTTTGTCTGAGCCTTTGGTAACATCTGATTTCTTTTATTTCTTTTACTTGTGTTTTATCTTGTTGTAGCTCCATTATTGTTTGTTTTTATTTGTAAATGCTGCATTTGTCTTGAGTGTAAACTTTTTAAAAGATTGATGCAGTATTCGTCTTGTTGCCGAAAATGTTTATTATTTCCGTGCCAGTGTGTGACCTTCATGAGCCAGAGAGGGCAGGTCAGTGAGTAAAGGCAAAGTAATGGACAGACAGACAGGACATAACCCCCCCCCCCCCCCCCCCCCCCCACACACACACACACACAAACCACCACCACCAGCACCAGGCGACGTGAAGCACCCAAGACACCATGCCCAGGAAGCCATAGGAGCCAGACATCATGTGGGCCCAGATAACTAAGGCCAATGACCAGCACCCCAGAAGAGGCAAAGCCATTTCTCAGAGGAGTGGAATAGGATGACCCACCTACCACCCAACGCACCCCCAGCAGGCTTCAGGTGTGCTTTATTGTAGACACTCAGTGTTGCCAACAGTTCCTGAAACAATAATCAATATTAATCACCATGATCCTAATAGCATTATCATATAAACAGAAAAAAACCCTATGTGCAAATACAATAGTATTCAGATAACAAACACGTATCTTACTCTTTAAGCCCAGTTACATGGTCAAACAGCACCATCTGCTGGAAAAACAGAGTATATTTCAGTTTATCCTTTTTAAGAGATGAACAAAAATGTTGATATTATGGGATATTTAGACTGATGCAGGGAAGTGTTTTTTTTTTTTTTTTTTTAGTATATGGCTGCAACATTATAAAACTGAGGGGGTCAGGTCAGTTTGTGAAAGCACTGTGAGTGGCCTGTGTTTGCTCAGTTTCTGTCAGAGCTCGTGTTTGCAGTAAATGATTTATGAAAAGAGGAGCACAAGCCTGTTGTGACTTACACTCTTCTTCTTCTTCTTCTTCTTCTTTGTTTTTTTACATGTTATGTTTATGAAAACGTTTGTGTAGGTGTGTGAAACGTTTAGTAGATCAATAATGGACAGAAAATGAAGTGCTGTTTAAAGTGATTCATTCATCACTGAACAGGCTTATGCCATTGTTTGTTTCACAGGTTGGGATCTGCTACTTTTTTCTGTTTCATCATCAGCACCTTTAGTTAATGGACTGTCACCTGGACAAATTAAGCAACCTAAAGATATCATTCTTGGAAACTGTAATTGACATTTCTCACTATTGGTCTCTTAATTCAGTAAATTATTTGAAAAACCATGATCACACATGATCCTTCACTGATTTCTCACCAGCATTTTAGCTGCAACATTATAAATTGAGGGGGTCTGATCAGTTTCTGAAAGCACTGTAAGTGGCCTGTGTTTGCTCAGTTTCTGTCAGAGCTCATGTTTGCAGTAAATGATTGGTGGAAAGAGAAGAACAAATGAGTGGAGGGGGTGCAGAGACAACATGACCCAGTCAGTTCTTCAGTTTGTTTTTTTGCCAGTCACTGAAAACCTTTAAACTTTTTTAAAAAGAGAAGTACGACAACTATTCAGATCATCAGGCGACTGATCAGGGTAGATGAAGCTACAAGACAGGAGTTTTGACTATGGAGGTCAAAGGTGACAGTGGAAATCACAGCAAAACATTGCAGAGAAAATATTGGATTTTCTGCTAAGCTAGGGTTTCCTTGTGTTCGTCAATGGAAGGATTTGTATGGGAATGTTTCTTCTGTTTGCTCCCGTCCCTGTTACTCTTCCTGCTGTGTCTGGTTCTGCGATGGCCCAGAGCACGGTGCTGGATGAGGCTGACTGTCAGGACGGAAACCACGTTCATCTGCAAACCCACTGCACTGGCCAAATATCTGCTCCGGCACTGTGGCTCTCTGGCCAGGTCGAGACTGGCCCCGTGGCCCAGGGGAGATCCCCACTTCCAGACTCTGTCCAGCCTGCTGTGTGGACAACATGGAGACATGATACAGTTCTCCAGAGATCATCTGTTACTGAGGGATGGGGGAATAGTAGCTGTGGACTGGGCTGTGGGGACAGGGCTGGGTGAAGCAGTTGGGAGGAAGAGGTGGGAGGGGAGGAAGGAGAACCAGTCTGGGGGAAAGGCGCTGGGCTGCTTCACCTCCACACCACCTGTCCTCCTCCTCATCCCTCAGTCCTGGGGAGGGATGACCCCCCACTTAAAGGCACTGTGCCACCTGGCCATGCGTCAGGGCTTTTACGCAGCAGTGTTTCATCCTCGAGGAACAGCAGGGTGTCCCCTGACCACAGCACGACTGACTGAGTTTGGAGACTCAGCCGATCTTGAGCAGGTAAAGAAGAAATCCCTGTTGTTACTCTTTTTTCAACATGTTATGTTTAGTTCAGCTTTTGTGTGGGTGTGTGCTGAAACATTCAGTAGATTAATAAATGGACAGAAAATGAAGAGCTAACAGTTTAAGATGCCACTTTGCATTCTGGGAAACTGAAATTGTAGTTTCTCATTATTGTTTTGTTCATTCAAGATCACATCAATATAGAATTAAACATACACAATCTCATTTTAGCGTGCTAGCATAGCTAACACTTGCTATGTGCAGATGAGGCAGATGGTGTAGAAAGTGTAGAAAGTGATTAAGTCTTGTTTGTTCGTTTGTCCGTACCTGACTCTGATGGTGTCCATGATGTTTTCCATTTTCAGGCGGTGGCTTACATCCACAGCCGCCACCCGTCCTCTGCTCTGGTTGCAGTGAGTGAGGGTTCAGGTTCAGGGATCCTCCTCTCCTACCTGGGGGAGCATGGGTCCAGTACATACCTGACAGCAGCTGCAGCCATCTCACCTGTGCTTCAGGGCCAGCTGTGGTTTGACACAGCAATCCCTCCTGTCTATCACTGGGGGGCACTGTTTCACCGGAAGCTGCAGCTCAGCAGGTGAGAGAATGAAGATATTAGTAACAGCACTGACATGAACAAAGAGTGGACATAATGTCACAAACCTTGTTTACACATGGGTCTGGTTTAAGGTACGCAAGTTCCTTCAGAGCAGTCCTGGATGTGGATCGGGCCCTCAGCTCGTCTTCCCTCAGGGACTTTGAGGAAAGTCTTTTCTGCTCCTTGGCCCAGCCTCAGCAGAGAGCCTCAAGTCCTTCAACAAACTCCAGACTGAGCTCAGGACCTCAGTCCCCACGGGGCCTGGCACCTCCAGTGGCCTGGGCAGTGGGCGAGAGGGCTTACCCGGCCAAGGACTGGGACAGCTACTGGGAGAGGAACGAACCACTGAGGGATGCAGATGAGGTGGCCATCCCAGTGCTCTGTATCTGCAGCCGTGACGACCCTCTCGTCCCGCCCCCCTCCTCTTTGCCTATTGCCCTTTTCCAGAGCAATCCGTATTTCTTCCTGGTGTTGACAGATAAAGGAGGTCACTGTGGATTCACTCTGGAAAACCCAGAAGAAATGGAGGGAGGGAGGAGTGAGAATGAGGAGGTGGAGGGAGGTAGCTGGAGTCACACTGTGGTTCTGGAGTACTTCAGAGTAGTGGCCGATTTCCTGAGAGATGATGAGAGAGGTGGAGCAAGCTGGGGCAGTCCACTAGGAGAATACATTCAGGCTGGGCAGAGGAACAGGAGCAGCAACATGGGGCCTCCTCGCAGGAGGAGAGCCACCATGATGAGGAGGCCAAGACCACAGGCACCTGAACAGAGCTGTGCAGATGCAGAGGAGAACTTCACCTGGAAGAGGTCCTACACACGCTGAGGACACAGATGGCAACTGGGTTTTTGGGTTCAGTCACATCTGCTCATATTATGTTCAGTGATTGTACTTTCATATTTCATAAATGATTTTGGGGGAGGGGCACTGTGGGGATGTCACAGAGTGGCAAGCAGGAGTCCACAGGTGGCACCCAGTCCCCCTGTTCACACGTGGAAACACAGGGAAAGAGAGAGAGACAGAGAAAGACAGGACAAGCACCTCTTGACCTGGACTAGAATGTAACACTTGTTTCAAACAAAATACCATGGGACAAAAAAATATGAAAATTACTTTATTACAGTTGATTCTTTATCCAATGTCACATTTATCCCCTAAACTTTGTTTCTGAATTTCTTTTATAATATTAATAGCTG
Organism: Caranx ignobilis; assembly: GCA_021432705.1. NCBI lineage: Eukaryota > Metazoa > Chordata > Actinopteri > Carangiformes > Carangidae > Caranx > Caranx ignobilis. The sequence goes on from MU269980.1 coordinate 5,339,020, forward strand.
AAACAGCTTTTCTCTTCTGTTATGCAACATATAGATTTTGCACAATTTATAAAATCAACTCAGCTTTAGTACAAGGAAATAAAATGACCCTGTCAGCTAGCCCTTTTATGTTATACACCATGGTGGCCAAGAAAGAAAAATGTCAAACATTCCCAGTCACCTCTTGAAAATAAATTCATATGATTCATAGCAGGGCTGTATCTGTAGCTAATAAAGCAGCAATTAAATGGATAGTAGTTGTTTTTTAAAAGCTTCCCCTCACCAGTGTGTTTTTTTTACCAGTCTAATTTGTGTCCCTACTGATATATTAATGAACATGTAAAGAGTCAGTTGATGCCAATTTCAGATGGTAAACTGAGCCCTAGAATCATGACACTAAGGCAAAGAAGAAAAGACTGAGCAGCTTTGGTTGATGAAGACGGAGCAGGAGTTGCTGTCGGAGGCTGTGAAGTGGTGGTAGTAGTGGTGGTAGTGGTGCTGGTGGTGGTGGAGACGTTTGCCCGAACAGTGAAGAAACAGGAGCCCACATTGCCCACCTGATCCACAACCACCATCTCGACATCAGGTGAACAGCAAGAGGCTTTGTAAGACACCAATGTGATGTTCTCATTGTCAGGGGCCAGACTGGTGTTCATGGTCCCATTGCCTTGTCTGAGGGTGACACGGTCGATGCCCGTCCCCTCAGGCCCATCAGTCATCTGAACAGACAGCTCCCACATGGCACTACAGTTTGTAGAGCAGTTGACCTGAAGACTGGGACGCTGACACACTGGTGGAGTGAAATCAGTCACCTGTACAGAGAGCAAGTACACACACTCAGCAACCTGCTTTAACACTGATTGAAATGTGACTTTCTTCCTCAAATGGACAGTTACCGTGGTGAGGACAGTTAAAAGCAGTACAACGTAGTTGGTGTCTCCAGTTCCAGGAGCAGTAGCCTCAATGGTCAAGGTGACATCAGTACCAGATGGTGTGCCAGAAGGTGCTGTGAGGTTCACTGTACCGTTAGCACTGCCTGCACTGTCCAGGGATAAAGTGGGGGGAAATCTGAAGGAAAACCTTGATCATTGGTAACACGGATGTCCAAACTTCCTCCTCCACTGCTGCTGCTGTTCATCACAGAAAAGGGAATGGAAAATGGTACACCTGGAGCCAAAACATCGTCTGTGTCAACCTAAAAACAAAGGAAATAGACAATAGTAGGTATCAGTTTTAGAGCTATAATTTCCCTCTACCTTAAAAAGCAGATCAAAGGTTTAGCTAGATATATTTTTTCTTACAGCAGTGACGGTCACAGAAGAAGCTCTCACACTGGTGGGTGACTGCCTTTGGAAGGGCACTGAGGATGATGATTTGGAGGAGGTGTTGCTGCTTTGCCCCTTAATGAGCACCACAAACTCAACCGATGGTATCCTATCAAAGTGAACAAAGAAGACTCCTCCACCCTGAGGATTCACGCTGCCATTAACCTGCCCTGACCCCGACGACTCAACTAGAGTGACTTCTGTCACTGTGGCGGAGTCACTTCCTATCACTGTCACCCTCAGACTGCCATTAACACCTGCAGGAGACAGAGTAAATCAACAGACATACAATATGAATACTTTGAAAAAAAATCCAATTTTGGCTCATCATAAAATTCTGGGGCCTTTACCAGCTCTGGGACGATTTTCTAGGACATAAAAACCTCCCAGTGGACCCTGTGACACCTCCAGAAAGTCAAACAGGAAGTCAATTGAACTCTCAGCTGAAAATGATAAAGTCACAAAGAAAAGACAGTGATTCAGGGGAAGCACCTCTTCAATGTAAATGATAGTTATACTTGTAATAATAATAAAGTCTACAGATGCCGAGAATGGTATTTATTTTCTTATTTTATTGCCGTTTCCTCTCGACAAAGACTTTTGTTACAGGATCTCAATATAATAAAGTCTGTTTTCTCATGATAACAAATAAATTTATTTCGTTATCTCAATATAACAGAAAACTTTTGTTGGTTTGACACAGGAAGTCACATGTGTATGGCTGTACCAATATAATGTGTACTGTTCAGTTCAAGCATGTGGTAGTAAACTTCAGTCCACTCTACTTGCTGGTGCGATTATTGTCCACTCCAATAATACTTCATTGAGCTGTCAACTTACTGGTACATTACACTTAACCTTAGTTTGTTTACTGGGCTGGGTTTGTTCAAGGGGCTAGCGGTTAGCCTAAACAGATGAGAGGTTGACCAACTCCCATCTATCCCGTTACAGCTAAGGTAACGTTAGCATAACTCACTGCTGCGGTCAGAATCGCAACCTTACTTAATGTGATGGTATCTTGAACCATCAGACACCTGTTGCCTCTGACTTTCCTACACTGACACAAATGTACATAGGCTAACGTTAATTTCGCAAGACAGCATTGTGTTCATGAGCTTTATTTGAGCAGCAAGTTGCTAACATTGCCTTAGCCGAAGCAGCTGGATAGATGGGAGTTGGTCAACCTCTTGTCTGTGTATGCTAACCAGTAGCCCTTCAACAAACCCAGCCCAGTAACAAACTAATGTTCAGTGTAGCTTAGGTCACAGTAAGTCATTGTTAACAGCTCAATACAGCAGAATAGACAGCTAGTGGCAGCTCTTGAAGGCTGAAATTGGGACGATGTGATGTGAATCAGTTATCTGAGTTCTACACATGGTTCTAGATAATTATCCCATGAAAATAAAAGTCTTCTGTGTTTTCAACAGACACCATTAGTTGAGTTAACTTGCGACAGACTGGCTTTGTTAGCTTCCTGCTGTCAACAAAAAGTGGCTAAACAACTGCTAACTTTAACCTGTGAACCCTGTAGCTTGGCAACCATGTCAACACATTCTACAGTAAAATGAAAAACAAATACGTGGCTGTTCTCAGCTGCTGTACTTTACAATGTGATTCGGCCACATAATCCTGGAGGCCTTACCTACAACTTTCAGAGTGTAGGAACTTGCTGACATCATTTGAACCTTCCACATTCCCACTTGAACTTTCAGCTGCAGAGTCTGGAAGTTTCCCACTGACTGGGATGTAATGAGAAATGATCCTGTCAAGTTATTGCTGCTCACAGAAACACCTAAAAAACAAGCAGACTGGTCAGTAGGCCACAAGAGAGACAAACATGATTATGTTAACAGTTAACACAGAAACAGCACCTGTGGGACTGATGAGAGTGAAGGTGAGTGAGCTTCCCGTCAAGTAAATCGTGAGGTTTCTGACTGACTCGTCAACTGTGAAGGTGAAATTTTCAGCGTTCCCTGGGCTCCTGGCTGCTTGCAGGAGAGTTACCTGGGACATCAAATAAAACTGGTGACACAACTGAATCTTTTGAATTTAGTCACTGCAGAGCATCATGTTATTACCTGAAGAGAGCTGGAGGAATCTGTTATGATGCTAGTGGCCGCGAGCAGTTCACTTTTACTAACTTCAACAGCTTGACCTCCTGAAGCCTGAGCCAGGTCTCTGTACAGCTGAGTATCTGATGCCGATATCCGACTGTGTATCTGTTGTTGCTGGTTGTTTTCACTTTGTCTTCGACGGCGAAACCCAAAGACATTAGTAATCATGAAGTTCACCTGAGAAGAAAATATTATTTTGGGAGCTTTTAGGCCTTTAATTGACAGGAGAGCTGTAGAGAGACAGGAAATGTGGAGACAGAGAGAGGGGAAACAACATGCAGCAAAGGGCCACTGTTGGAATCAAACTGAGGATATTTGCAGCAAGGACTATAGCCCCTACATATGGGGTGCCTGCTCTACCCACCAAGTTAAACCCCACAAGAAAATAGTTTATCGAGAGTTTGAGACAAAAAGCCCACTCACTGGGCCTTCATGTTAATCATAATACATGCATGTATTCATTTATGAATATATTATCCTGACTTTATCCTGTTCTGTAGTGTAACACTGTCACCATGACCAGTTCAACATGTTAGATTACAGACAGGTTTTCAGTATTTAACTGACACATTTATGTCACTATTCATTTCCACATCCGGTGTTTCTACACTGACACATAATCCACTCACCACTGTTTTGGTCTGCTCCAGGAGTGCCATCACTGTACTTCTCAGGTGTGTGTCTTTAGCAGGTGCATCAGTGAATAGGAAGATCTCAGAATTTGGGGGAGCACCAGTTAAAGCCAGCTGCATCAAGTACAGAAGATCAGGGAGTCAACAGCAAACACTTTTTGAAATGGGAACAAATGACTTGATCTCCTCTTCAGTTTCAATTTCCTTTTCCAGCTGCATGTCCTTTTCCTGGCAGTCGATTGATTTGGAGTCATTCAGCCTCTCTATTTAACCTCTCTGTGCCAGTGGTAAGCTCCAAGCAGTCAGAGAGCTGGTTACATCCCATGGCTAACTGGGACGATTTCAGCTGGTTTAGCTAAAAGGAGAGGCTGAATCATCCAGCAAACTGATTTGTTTTTCAAACTCTCATTTCTTCATGAATGAATAAATGTATTTTCAAATGCTTGATGCTGTTTTTGTGAATCCATTTTAAATCTTAAAACTTCATTGACTGTTTTATAGTTGACTCATAAATTCTTTGTACAGCCTCTATCTTAAAGCCCCTACAAAGAACTTTTAACTGTATATGCAAAAGTCTCTTGTTTCTGCTGATGTCTGTGTGTGACCTACAACAGCAAATGAGGCCATCGGTGGGAAGATAAGCTATTTCTAAAAAGTGTAACTCTTTACCTTCAGGAGGCAGTGGACAGGTCGGTCCACTGGACAAAGGAACAATGTACGGCACTCAGACCGGACGAGACGGCACATGTGATGAGGCTATAAATTAGTGTGTTGAGTTGCTAGCAAGTAAAAACCAAGCTCAGTTTCATCGCTATGTTCATCATGGCTGATATTGGGGCGGGATCCGCAAAATCAAATCAAATCAACACAAAATGAAAGTTCTTTATAGGGGCTTAAAGCCTATTAACATTCCTTGTCCTTTGTAATCAAGACCAATTATATCTCAAACGCATCACATCACCTGAAGTCCTGAGAGACTCATTTCAGGAGCATCACCTCCACCAACTGCAGACAGTGAATTAATTTCATTTTTGAAAACTTCTGGGTCTGTTGTTCTTGTCAGTGGTCCAAACTCTGGGATTCACATAGAAACAAGAAAAAACATGTTTTTATTCTTCCTCTTGTATATTTGATGAGTAGGTTTTGAGATTTCTATTGTACTGTGCATGTTTTGTTGGAGTATCGAGGAAACTACACATGAGGATTGATTGATAATCTTTTCTTTTTTGTCTGTTTGTCAGAGAAACACAGAGTAAACTTGTGAATTTAACAGCTCAAGCATCACTTTACATCACTTTAGGGATAAATTAATTACATAGTAAAATCTGCTCTGAGATTGATTTGTACCTGGATCATTGAAGGGTACAAGAATGTAAAGTGAGGGTTCTTCCTCTGTTCCCACTTTTTCATTGATTATAGAGGAAGTGACGCTCCTCACTGCTGCAATGTCATCACCCATGCTTCCCGTGGTGTCAATCACAAAGCAAAGTGCTTTATTAGATCCTTTGTTGATTCCCATCATCCTGTGGGACAAAGAGAGAAGGAATAAAAATTGTCACTGACATCATTACACACAGTAACTGTGACTGAAACATGCAGAATGGGTCTCATACTGGAGGAATGGTTTGTCACCAGCAGCCCCTCGAACATCCTCTAGCAGCTGACTGGTTGCAGCTATCGCCACATTTGCTGCTTCAGTGTGGAGGTGTCCATGACTAGAATCAAGAGTGTCTTTGTTGATCCCACCTTTAGGATCAATCTTACTTGTCTGATCAAGAAATCCTCCATGGCTGCATTTTCCTGTTTACCATCAGAAAGAGAATAAGAACAAAATGCCAGTTACAGTTTTACAAATGCCTCTTCTTCAGGGAGTAACACCAGTTCTCAAATTAAGTTACTTTTTTGTAAACATCTGTTTTTATTTAAAATGTACATGTATATGACTTTGTTGCTAGTCTTCATCATCATCATCATCATCATCAACATCATCATTATCATCATTATTATCAACAGCATGAGATTCTGATCCTGACAAGGAGACTGTCTTATTTAGATCTAGGCCTAATGCTAAGTTCAGGAACAAAAATAATCATCAGTGAATTTGTCAGCATTTACCTGCAGGCTTTGATGAAACAAATGGCTTTAAATCAAAAAATCCAGAGGTGAGTATCTTTTCCCGTAGGATATCCTCCAAAATGTTGTTCCTGCAGTCGTCTCCATCACAGTTGCGACATGTTGCTCTGTTTGTAGCTGTCAATTAGATTAGATTCAAACTTAATTTTGGAGGATAATGTGCACATATGTACAATACTAGGAGCAAACAACACTGTAAAAGAATAAGGCTAGTGTTAGTTACAGGTATGTGTGTGTGTGTGTGTGAGTCTCACAGCCAATCCTTCTCTCCACTTCTTTTGTTAGCACATCCAAACACATTGTACTGAATGGTCCATTTACCTGCTATGTTCCCAATGCTGGTGCCTGGTTTGATCAGATTGGAGTTTGGCAGGGTGTTTCCCATTTCCACCCAGTTACTGTGACTGTAGAAATCCTGCAGACACAAAAAGTAGGACAAATCCCTAATTTATAACACACAGGGGCTCAACTGTGTTAGTCCAGATATCGTGTTTTTAAACAGTCTTCATGCATCAATTAGCAACTTCAATTTCTTGATATTTAATGGAAACAAAACTGAAAGAGAGCACCTGCAGGGGGTGTAATATTTTCCCCAAATTTTTTCTTGCAGTCTTAAAGTTGCCTTGCTTGATGCTGGCCTTCACAGCTGACAGTCCATCTGTGATGATTTTCTTTCCTGCCGCAAACTCTTCATTGTCCAAGTGATAGCGGGCGAGGAAGAAACGAAAGTTGTCTACGTCTATATTCTCTTCCAGGATCAGGTTGATAACTTGGCGGAAGCTCTTAGAAGACTTTGATGCTTCACATGCAGTAACAACTGACTCAGCAGTAAAAGGCTGTGGCTACAAACAAACAAACACACACACACACACACACACACACACACAGATTATTGCAGACTGAAATCACATTTATTGTATTACAGTTTTACTTTGACTTTATTTCTTACAGGAAAGGTGAAGTCTTTGCCCTCAGCCAGCACCAGGGTACGGCACACCTGTAGAGTGGTATTTAAGATCGCTCTCTCAGTGATCTCTTGATGGTTCAGAGATTCTCCTCCAAATATATCAAATCCATGAGCTCCAGTCTGCAGGAGCAGGAGACACAACACAGCCAACTGAGACATCACTGCAAAACCTGTGGGGAGAAGAATCAGACTTGTGGTCAGTCCTTACCCAGGTAGAGTCAGGTGGCGTCAACAAAGTTTCTCATCCTTCCAGTGACATCCCACAGTATTTGTTTTGTCAGACTTCAAATGCTTGTTTCACTAAAAACTATTGGGCATTAATTATAGAGAATATATTTCTTTAACAGTATTCAGTACTGAGTTGTAGCCATCAAGATGGATTTTAGGATCCTATTCCTCTGCCACTGTGGCAAATTATAAATTCTCAGCTCAAGCACTTTTTTCAACTGACAAAAATAAATCAATTACAATGAAAAATCTAAATTCTTGTACCCTGTGAACGTTAGTTTCTGTATTATATAAAACTAAATGTCAGATTAAACATTAAATAATTATCAGGTACAACTTACCTGTAACCTGAGGTCTTGGTGTGGTCTCATAGTTACGTTTATTGACACCTTACTATATAATACTGTACGGCTGAGGCAAGGTGGAGTCATTAAACTACTGGACAAGTTGGACCTGTTGTTTTTCATACCACCATGACAAACAGGGTGTGAAAATCACACCCACATGATGATGAACAGCAGACTGACAAACTGACCACACCACACACCTCCCTAATGTATCTGTTTGAACATTTTTATTTTTTGTATTGTGATACAATACAATAAAAAAAACTGATAGAGGACAAATCTTCCACCCTCCAAGTGGAAAGATGTTTCCTTAAGTAATTACAGACTTATTTCCAAACTCTTTTTTTAATCCAAGGTTCTTGAGAAAATAATTTTATTTCAACCGACTTCCCTTTTTGATAAAATACATTTTTTAGTAGTCTCAAATCTGGTTTTAGAGCACACCATGGTATAGACACAGCCCTTGACCAATGATCTTTCATTATCTACAGACAGTGGTGGAGTGCTGACCATTCATAGGGACCTTTTATTATCAATTTATGTGCCGTCTTGGTCAGATTATAAAGAAACCATGATGTGTCCTAATGTCAAAACACACCAATTAAAAGTTAAAAGGTTCTCGAGACTGGACCAATTGCAAAATGTAATTTGATCAAAATGACTTAAAGTAAGGGGGGGGGGGGCTTTATTAGGAGGGAGTCCTCTTGTCCCTCAGCCCAGCTCTGGAGTGGGCTCTGAAATACAGTTAAACACACACCTGCTCCAAACTAAATATTTCATGCTTTTCAGCTGTGTCACCTCACGCTTTTCATAGTGCATTCAAGTGCACTGCCAAATGTTTTGAAATGTGAGAGTCCTGATGGTGGAGTAAAGCCCAATAGGGGACCAGAGTGAGCAGTGGACAAGAGCAGTGTGATGGGTTCAAAGAGTAACTCATCAGTTCTTCATGATACATGTTTGGCTGGTGGGCACGTGAGCCCAGATTTGTTTATTCAGGTACTCTTATCTGTTTCCTGTGGGCAAAAAACTTCAACAGAGGCTTAGTCTAACTGAAGGGATCGGTCTTACTATTCAGCTGAATAGAGTGCAGCCTCTCAACCACAAAGGTCTCAAGCGTCTGGACACCCACTGTCAGAATGACTGAACCTTATACAAGGTAGTTACAGGCAGGATGTTAAATTAATATGGGTTTGACATGTAAAACCAAAACACACCCACCGGTGGCTGATGGGAAATTTTGAATCGCAATTCCCGTTCTTTAGCCCCTATAGCGATGTAACAGAATGAACCTGACGCGAACCGTCGACATTCTGTTCAGGGTTTATTTATCTATAACAACTTCCTCATTATAAATTGCACCTGAAAAAAAAAAAACTGCCGACAGCGGTTGAACAAGCGTAAATCTGTGCACCTAGCAAAAGCTGACCAGTGGCGAGGTCACTAGCTAATGGCAGATGAAGTAAAGAGTTCATTTTACCCCCTGGTTACAGGTAAACAAACAGTTCAAAGTACATAAATACCATTGTCTAGAAAGACAGTCCAAAGTGACTGTTGACATCAGAGTAGCAGCTGACCCTGACGATTAAACACTCATTCCTCTGTTTCCTAGGTGAATAAACAGATTAAAACCAAATTTCCCTTACATTTCTCACAGCTTTACATTTTATGCCTTCGCTTGTTTCAGTTGTTTTTATATCTTCTAATCTCTCTCTCTCTCTCTTTTGTTTTTTTTTAAATCTCACTTCAACCCCGTTGATGAGGTATAGGTTTGGGCTCGTTAGCTTGATCATTGAGCTTTAAACAAGATGCTGTGTTGGTCTGGACACAGGAGATGATGTCTGTTATGTTTGGATATGAGAGTTTAGTAGTTTAGTTGATTTTTTATGCTAATGCAGCAAGGCTGTGGAGCCGTTACTCTGCTGTACCAGTTGGACATGTTTTTGCATGTGTTTGCTTAGAACGCTGCGTCTGATGAAAGTGATTACAGTTTGTTGTTTCACCATGTGATGCCATCACAAGGCTTGAAGGAAAAATAGAAACATGCATCATACCAAAAAATGTGGACAGATCATTTGTAAATGAACCCATCACGTGGACACACACTTACATTTTCATTTTGACTTCTCATGAATAGAGAGTTTGAAAAACCTGAAAGTGTCTAACCACAGTTCAAGTGCTATACAATGCAATAGAACTACTGATTGAAGACGATTCTTTGACCCAAAGCTCCTTTTACAATTTAAAATACTTTTATTTGTTTGTAGATTATGTCACATGTTTACAGTAAAGGAGTCATGGATAGGAATATTGTCTGTGTTGATTGGGTTGTTTGACTTCTATCATCTTTTGTCACTGTTATTTCATGTGTGTTCCTGCTGTAGGCACCGTGTAAACTCTCGTTTGTAACACAACTAAAGGAATACGTATGCTGAAATAATAATAATTTAAAAAATCATTCTGTAATCTCTCTGGGAGTTTCTCCATCTCCACGCAGGATCTCTGGAGCTCGGCCAGAGCGACCATCAGGTGAAAGAAAGTGGAGAATTGGGATGACTGTTCAGATCATCAGGGCAGATGAAGCTACAAGGCAGGAGTTTTGACTATGGAGGTACTCTTATCTGTTTCCTGTGGGGAAAAAATTTGCCCTCTGACGAGGAACAAGAAGCAGCAGAGGCTTACTGAGGTTTTAAGAATTTATCACAAACCTTAGTCTAACTGAAGGGATCAACCAGTAAACAATAAACAGTGATAATGAGTCTTACTATTCAGCTGAATAGAGTGCAGCCTCTCTCAACCACAAAGGTCTCAAGCGTCTGGACACCCACTGTCAGAATGACTGAACCTTATACAAGGTAGTTACAGGCAGGACGTTAAATTAATATGGGTTTGACATGTAAAACCAAAACACACCCACCAGTGGCTGATGGGAAATTTTGAATTGCAATTCCTGTTCTTTAGCCCCTATAGCGATGTAACAGAATGAACCTGACGCGAACCGTCGACATTCTGTTCAGGGTTTATTTATCTTTAACAACTTCCTCCTTTTACAATTTAAAATACTTTTATTTGTTTGTAGATTATGTCACATGTTTACAGTAAAGGAGTCATGGATAGGAATATTGTCTGTGTTAATTGGGTTGTTTGACTTCTATCATCTTTTGTCACTGTTATTTCATGTGTGTTCCTGCTGTAGGCACCGTGTAAACTCTCGTTTGTAACACAACTAAAGGAATACGTATGCTGAAATAATAATAATTTAAAAAATCATTCTGTAATCTCTCTGGGAGTTTCTCCATCTCCACGCAGGATCTCTGGAGCTCGGCCAGAGCGACCATCAGGTGAAAGAAAGTGGAGAATTGGGACGACTGTTCAGATCATCAGGGCAGATGAAGCTACAAGGCAGGAGTTTTGACTATGGAGGTACTCTTATCTGTTTCCTGTGGGGAAAAAATTTGCCCTCTGACGAGGAACAAGAAGCAGCAGAGGCTTAGAGGTTTTAAGCTTAGTCTAACTGAAGGGATCAACCAGTTGATAATGAGTCTTACTATTCGGCTGAATAGAGTGCAGCCTCTCTCAACCACAAAGGTCTCAAGCGTCTGGACACCCACTGTCAGTGACTGAACCTACAGGCAGGACGTTAAATTAATATGGGTTTGACATGTAAAACCAAAACACACCCACCAGTGGCTGATGGGAAATTTTGAAAATTCCTGTTCTTTAGCCCCTATAGCGATGTAACAGAATGAACCTGACGCGAACCGTCGACATTCTGTTCAGGGTTTATTTATCTTTAACAACTTCCTCTTTTACAATTTAAAATACTTTTATTTGTTTGTAGATTATGTCACATGTTTACAGTAAAGGAGTCATGGATAGGAATATTGTCTGTGTTAATTGGGTTGTTTGACTTCTATCATCTTTTGTCACTGTTATTTCATGTGTGTTCCTGCTGTAGGCACCGTGTAAACTCTCGTTTGTAACACAACTAAAGGAATACGTATGCTGATAATAATTTAAAAAATCATTCTGTAATCTCTCTGGGAGTTTCTCCATCTCCACGCAGGATCTCTGGAGCTCGGCCAGAGCGACCATCAGGTGAAAGAAAGTGGAGAATTGGGACGACTGTTCAGATCATCAGGGCAGATGAAGCTACAAGGCAGGAGTTTTGACTATGGAGGTACTCTTATCTGTTTCCTGTGGGGAAAAAATTTGCCCTCTGACGAGGAACAAGAAGCAACAGAGGCTTACCGAGGTTTTAAGAATTTATCACAAACCTTAGTCTAACTGAAGGATCAACCAGTAAACAATAAACAGTGATAATGAGTCTTACTATTCGGCTGAATAGAGTCTCTCAACCACAAAGGTCTCAAGCGTCTGGACACCCACTGTCAGAATGACTGAACCTTATACAAGGTAGTTACAGGCAGGACGTTAAATTAATATGGGTTTGACATGTAAAACCAAAACACACCCACCAGTGGCTGATGGGAAATTTTGAATTGCAATTCCTGTTCTTTAGCCCCTATAGCGATGTAACAGAATGAACCTGACGCGAACCGTCGACATTCTGTTCAGGGTTTATTTATCTTTAACAACTTCCTCCTTTTACAATTTAAAATACTTTTATTTGTTTGTAGATTATGTCACATGTTTACAGTAAAGGAGTCATGGATAGGAATATTGTCTGTGTTGATTGGGTTGTTTGACTTCTATCATCTTTTGTCACTGTTATTTCATGTGTGTTCCTGCTGTAGGCACCGTGTAAACTCTCGTTTGTAACACAACTAAAGGAATACGTATGCTGAAATAATAATAATTTAAAAAATCATTCTGTAATCTCTCTGGGAGTTTCTCCATCTCCACGTAGGATCTCTGGAGCTTGGCCAGAGCGACCATCAGGTGAAAGAAAGTGGAGAATTGGAACGACTGTTCAGATCATCAGGGCAGATGAAGCTACAAGGCAGGAGTTTTGACTATGGAGGTCAAAGGTGACAGTGGAAATCATCCCCAAAGCTTCCCTGTGGCTTAAGGACCTCAGCTACTTAGTCCTGGAGAAAATTAAGTATAATTTGAGGGGGGCACCTGGAAAATTTGATTCTGTTTGGGGCTGTATGATTAATTACAGATAAATTAAAGACACTACAGAACAAATGAGATGCTCACCTCTGACAGCCAGCTCGTCACCATATTTCATTTCCCTCTCTGAATGTTGTTATCTTATGCATACTTTTGTTTATCCGCTTACGGTAAGAAGGAAGGATGTGTATTATTTCTAACTTTTACTGATCTGTAACAAGATTATGTAGGACTTGGGGGGGGGGGGGGGTTATTGGTTGTTGCTGTTTTTGGAAAAGTCCTTATTTCTCATTATATTTACATTTACTTTTGCCTGGCAAATGAATAAAAACATTCATGAAAAAAAGGGTGCCTGGAAATCACAGCAAAACATTGCAGTGAAAATATTGGAAACCACGTTCATCTGCAAACCCACTGCACTGGCCAGATATCTGCTCTGGCACTGTGGCTCTCTGGCCAGGTCAAGACCGGCCCCGTGGCCCAGGGTAGATCCCCACTTCCAGACTCTGTCCAGCCTGCTGTGTGGACGGGGGGAAAGGCGCTGGGCTGCTTCACTTCCACACCACCTGCCCTCCTCCTCATCCCTCAGGAGGGATGACCCCCACTTAAAGGCACTGTGCCACCTGGCCATGTGTCAGGGCTTTTACTTGGTGGTGTTTCACCTTCGAGGAACAGCAGGGTGTCCCCTGACCACAGCACGACTGACTGAGTTTGGAGACAATGGCGATTCTGGGGGGTGGCCCAGCCACCCCTGAAAACTCATTGGCCACCCCAGATCTGATAGGTAGTTGGTCAAGTTCGTCAACACCAGAAACAAGAGAAATGTTGTCAATCAATGATGACAGCTGATAAGCTGATCTAGGGTCAGTTTTACATTTTTAACTGGAACAATAATGGTCGTACTGAGGCTGTGAGAGCGAACGTTTGGCCAATGGCCATGCAGGTCTGATGAGCCATGAGATCAGCAAGCTGCATCTGTCACGCAAGCATTTTACCGTGTGTTTTGTAAACTGTGTCAGCTGACTTCAGCGTGGACTACAAGTCGTTTTGTTTACTTGCATCTTAACCCTTTATGATTCTAAGTCTTACTGTGATTTAAATGAACTTCTTAACTTATGCTGAATCAAAGCCAATTTATGCCGGGTGTTGAAGCTATCAAGACAGGCCTCCAGATGCAAATAAGGCAGAAGTGGTGGAACAGGAAAGTGTGGCCTGAAAGAGGCCCATGGTGAAGCAGAGGAAACAGGCCCTTGAAAGGCTGATCCAGGCCAACAGGTTTAAAGCATGAATTTTGTTTTTGCTCACCAGCCACAGCTCCCCACTAAACCAGTTTCATACACTCCAGCCATTCTTGCCATTACAGTGATAGGAACCTCAGCCAGTACTAAATGTGCTTTTTTATCTGAAGCAAATATTGTGTTTTCCCTTTATGATCTTCTCAGAGTGCACCAGAACGCTTCATTTATGTGTTAAAATCACTATTTTTTCTGGGGGGAGGCCCCCAGATCCCCCTACAAGGGTTTAGTTTGTCACCCTTTTCACCCCTTCTGAATTTGCAGGTATGCTGTGTGTGTGTGTGTGTGTGTGAGTGAGAGAGAGAAAGAGAAAATACATTTAACAGTATTATTATTATGGAAAAGCTAAGACAGCTTTATGACAGCTTTAGGACCTCCAGCTGGGATTCGAACTGTGGCTGTGTACATGGCATTAATCTTCGCTATGCCATGGCCACCCCACACTAGCTTTGTGTCCCATCTTGGCCACCCCAGTAAAAATGGGGTGGAGACTCAGCCGATCTTGAGCAGGTAAAGAAGAAATCCCTGTTGTTACTCTTTTTTCAACATGTTATGTTTAGTTCAGCTTTTGTGTAGGTGTGTGCTGAAAAAGTGTAGAAAGTGATTAAGTCTTGTTTGTTCGTTTGTCCGTACCTGACTCTGATGGTGTCCATGATGTTTTCCATTTTCAGGCAGTGGCTTACATCCACAGCCACCACCCGTCCTCTGCTCTGGTTGCAGTGAGTGAGGGTTCAGGTTCAGGGATCCTCCTCTCCTACCTGGGGGAGCATGGGTCCAGTACATACCTGACAGCAGCTGCAGCCATCTCACCTGTGCTTCAGGGCCAGCTGTGGTTTGAAACAGCAATCCCTCCTGTCTATCACTGGGGGCACTGTTTCACCGGAAGCTGCAGCTCAGCAGGTGAGAGAATGAAGATATTAGTAACAGCACTGACATGAACAAAGAGTGGACATAATGTCACAAACCTTGTTTACACATGGGTCTGGTTTAAGGTACGCAAGTTCCTTCAGAGCAGTCCTGGATGTGGATCGGGCCCTCAGCTCGTCTTCCCTCAGGGACTTTGAGGAAAGTCTTTTCTGCTCCTCGGCCCAGCCTCAGCAGAGAGCCTCAAGTCCTTCAACAAACTCCAGACTGAGCTCAGGACCTCAGTCCCCACGGGGCCTGGCACCTCCAGTGGCCCTGGCACTGGGCAAGAGGGCTTACCCAGCCAAGGACTGGGACAGTTACTGGGAGAGGAACGAACCACTGAGGGATGCAGATGAGGTAGCCGTCCCAGTGCTCTGTATCTGCAGCTGTGACGACCCTCTCCTCCCGCCCCCCCTCCTCTTTGCCTATTGCCCTTTTCCAGAGCAATCCGTATTTCTTCCTGGTGTTGACAGATAAAGGAGGTCACTGTGGATTCACTCTGGAAAACCCCGAAGAAATGGAGGGAGGGAGGAGTGAGAATGAGGAGGTGGAGGGAGGTAGCTGGAGTCACACTGTAGTTCTGGAGTACTTCAGAGTAGTGGCCGATTTCCTGAGAGATGATGAGAGAGGGGGTGGGGCAGTCCACAGGAGAAGTCCAGATCAGGAGAGGGCAGAGGAACTCAGCAGTGTTCAGCAGTTTCAGAAGGAGGCACGTTTTTCTTCACTGCTTCAAAACGGTCAAGTTAACGAAGAGGACACGCGACCTTGGTAAAGACAAATATAAGAGACAAGGTTTCCATGATCAACATGTCATTTTAGTCTGAGCATGGTGTTTACTCTTTACTTAGGCAATGTAGCTGCTATTTGTTTGAAGGAAATCCCCTGTGCATGACAGACTGATTATACCAATCAAACAAGCAGTCTGCAGACAAATATGTTTTTTTTTTTTTGGCTGGGATTTAAGTAAACGAGTCTTATTACATCACAGTTTATGACAAACAGTCAAAAGATTAAAATATTTCGGCTGAAATTACAGGTTTTGTGAATTACTTTTACATTGTCATGTTTGTTTCAAACAAAACACAATGGGACAAAAAAAATATTAAAATTACTTTATTACAGATGATTCTTTATCCAGTAGCCCTCTTCCAACAAAAAATAGTAATTACAAACAAAATATTACATTTATCCCCTAAACTTTGTTTCTGAATTTCTTTTATACATTTTTAAATCACTTTATCATCTGTAAGGAATAGCTTTTCTCTTCTGCTATGCAACATTCAGCTTTTTGCACAATCTATACAATTTAATACAGTTTAATACAGGTCTCTGGACCAGGAAGAGTAAAACAGCAAGTTCCACCAAATGACAGGAGAGACAAAAGGAATACTGATAAACACACTATACAGAGACGTAACCCTGCCTCCCGCCTGCTCTCAGCCAATGGCAGCCATCCCCCAGCACACTGAGCGGAGGGGGGGGATCACAGTAGACTCTTTGATCTGGTCAATCACTTGTGCAATCAGTGCAACTGATCCAGTTCAGAGTGACCAAGGTCTAAAGCTAGACTCTGCCCCACTGTCTCAAAAAAAAAAAAAAACACCTGGGAATTCTAGTAAACACAAGGCCTAAAAGATCTGCACTGGTTTGGCCCTCTGCAGACATCACCTGGAAAATCAAATGACCTTTTCTGGTAATAAAGGAAATAAAACACTATAGAGCTGGAGAAAGGTTGATAAAACATGTTTGGTACAATGCAATACTTTCTGAATAGAGAAGTGGGACCACCATCTGATCTGAGCCATGAAAACCAGCAGGAAGTTCTGAGTTCAGGGTGGCAAGATTAAAAAAAAAAAAAAAAAAGGCAAATACTTAAGTGCAGTGTGACAATGCTTTGTGTATCATCTGAATGAAAGAGGGCGCACGTTTTACAAATCAGAGATAAAAGTCAAAATGATATCAGTAGACCCCACAACATCTAAAAGCAACCCTTGGTAGATATCAAACACCAATATATATTTTCACTGTCTTGTGCAAGAATTTGGAAACAATGTCAGGTTGTGGAGTGCACTAAATATTGTTAACTCGGCCAAATATTTCAGAATTCAGCAGCTTTTCAGATTTTACAGATCTTTAAAAAAGGACTGTTACTGTAACCGTGACTTCAGCCTAGTGAGTCTTCTAACCAGTCTGCACTGGTTTCTATCAGAATGTCAGTAAAGTATAGCCTGTGCTACAGCAAAGGCAACATCTAACTAGGTTTCAAATTATGTGCAAAATCATCCTCATCTCAGAATTAAGCAACAGTGTTGCCATTTACTCGAGGCAATCTGACCTGGTTCTTGTTCACAACATAATACCTGTAACACCTTCCAGAAAACTGTGAAACATCTCAACACTGCTGGTCTTAAACCACGCCTCCGTGTCTGCATCACAAATTCATTTGTCTTTGATTTGTCAGTTAGATTTCCATATTTTCAAATTCAAAAATGTACAATATTAACAAGTTTCCTGTACATTCCACCTCAGAAACTCATATAATGCATATTCTCTGCATTTCACTATAAGACTTCCACCTTTCTCTCAGTTTCTCCATCAATTCTTATTTTTTATATTGATTTATAGAATAATAATAATTATAATGATATATATATATATATATATATATATATATATTTATATAACTTTTCTTCTTTACTTTCACTTGAGGAGCTCTTCTCAGATAGATCAGGGAGGGGGGTGAAGACTACACCAGGCTCAGGAGGGGGAGAAAACAGGAGGTGTGGGGAAGCAGGGAGGGCGATGTTTAAAACATGACATTGGGGGTCACCAGGGGTGAGACAGAGCGGGGTGTCAGGCCGGGGAAGGTTGCAGGGGCATGGCAGCGGAGATCACAGCATCACCACCCACCCACCCACTGAGACATTCAGCAGTCACCAACCAGCGGAGGAGCGAGTGGAGCTCCTCCTCGCACCACGTGTTCATTCATTTTACTTCTGCCCCTTTAAAAAGGTCTTTTATTTTTAAGTCGAAATCTACACACTGGGACATTTTTAGACAACTGTGGTGTACAACGTTACCTACAGAGTTGCCCTGGAAACAAATCATTTTTGACCTACAATTTACAATTTACCAGTTTACCAGTGTGTTTGCTCATTTACAGCTCACAACTAAGTGCACTATGTAAAAAATCTGACTTTTTTTCTTTTTTCACTTTCATGTCCCAATCTGACGCTCACTAAATTTTACCCTGTACATGCATTCATCATCCAAGTGTGCAAAGGGACATACTGGTTGACTGGGGGGAATAAAAATATACAATAACTACTGTAGATATGTAAGTGTGTGTGTGTGTGTGTGTGTGTAAATATGTCTGATTAACATTTAGTGTGGGTAAAGGCCTGTGCCAAAGTGCAAGTCATTGTCAAGTCACGACACCTTGTGGTGAAGTTCAGCTTGAGTGCTCTTGAGGTAGGCCACCGGGCATGGTTCAATTTGTCAGAGAACATTCCTCTCTTTGTCTGTTTTTCCTAACTGCATAGTGCATCGCTAAGACGGAGCCAGATTAGACCAGGTCGTTACTGCAAACAAGTGAGAAGTGAACACACAGTTTTGAAACTATTCAAGTAGAGGTTAAGTGCTGCTGAAAACCCATCCCTGTCGTGAGGGCTGTGGACTTATAAGGCTTCAGTATCCCTCCAACTGGCCGTCCACGGAGCAGGTGTGAGTGACGGGCAGCGGCCTGTGGAAACCCAAGAGCTGAACCAATAAGGCTGAGCGTGCACAAGAGAACGTCTCCTCCTCTCCTCTGGTTCAGCTTTAGATGCACCTACTTGGCTGCGGGGCATGAACTGAACTTCCACTGACATCTTTAAGCGCAATCTCATTGAAAACATAACAATATATTGGCATGAATAGTCACAACAACAGGTCTGACTCAACACCCTTACCTTTGGCATTTTGGCAGCCCTGCTCATAGTGCACAGTAACCTCCAAACTCAGAGGTTCTGAACCTGCGTGGCATTCAGGACTGAGAGCATTGTTTCAGTAAATCACTGCACCAGGTCCATGTCACTGCTTTCACTGCCTCTCTGCTGGAAGATCAGCTTCTCAGTGAAGTCACTTTGGCTGGAATCACACATTGCATACTTTTAGCTATCCAATGGCTGTCCCTGCACTACTGCTATGAAGTCAGAGATCCCCACCGGTTCTCACTTACCACAACCTTTGTTCTCTTCTCCTTCGGCATGTTCCCTCTGTACCCCGCCGACATGTTCTGACACTGTTTATTCTCCAGATCCCTACATCACCTCCTATCTCCTCCTGCCTTCACCTTTTCCTGAACTGCACTTAAACAATAATCTCATTACACTTCCTCTCATTAAGATGTCTGTGCTTAAATCTTGAGCTATGAGTGGTTTAAAGGAATTTGCACAAGGACAAATATTTAAAGGTTATTTTTTAAAAATTGCACACACTGAGTGCAAAATTTTCCCATAAAGCACTGCATCGTGCTACCACAAAACAGCATATAAAACAGCATACTGCGAATAAACAACTCTTGATCGTAAACTCTATGGTAGATAACATGAATACACTACTTTGTGTCTATGGCAACGGAGACTTACATCACAAATATAAACACATAAAATAGCACTCTAGGCTACAGTAAAAATGACACTACTGTGTTGTGGCATACTGTGTGTGTGGCCGCCAGCCATCTTGGATTAGACTCAGAACTGTTGGGTTTCCACAGACTGCTGCTAGCAGTGCACTGGTGTCAGAGAACAGTGGTGATGGGAGAGGAGCTGGGCTGAGGTGGACCCAGTCTCAGTACTGTGCAGACGTACTGTGGGAGATAACAACGAGTGTGTGTGTTTGTGTGTGTGTGTGTCTATGTGTGAAGAATGTGTGGTGCATGCATGGTATGTGTATCTGTACAGTGTTACATTAGTGTACAGAAATTTTACTTTAAGACAATTAATGTGTGTGTGTGTGTGTGTGTGTGTGTGTGTGTGTGTGTGTGTGTGTGTGTGTGTTCTAGGTATACGACAGGTGGGATCCGTTGGAGATCTGAGAGGTGATGCTGGCGCTCCTGCTCATGCCCTGTTCACTCCTCCCCCCTGATGACGTCCTCCTCATAGCCTGTGGGCTGTTCCTCACCCCTCCCACACCGCCCCCACTCCCCCTCTGACTCCCTCCTCCAGGATGGTGGAGGCTCCAAGGTGGCGGACCCCCAGCCAGCATGGGGTGACCCCATGGCTGCTGTGAGCTGGAGCCCCCTGGTGGTGATGACTATGGTGGCCACCTCCACCACCTCCTCCGGGCCAGTGGCCTCCCCCCTGAGCCCCCTGGCCTCCTCCACCTCCTCCCCAGCCTCCCTGGGAGTCAGGAGCCAGGTTGGTGAGCACCATGTTACTGAAGCCCAGCCGCATGGACTCCGAGTCAAAAGCCTCAATCTCTCGGGCCTGGCGCTCCAGCAGAGAGCGGATCCGTTCCAAGCGTTCATTCTGCAGGGCGAGCATTTCCTCCTCAATCTGGAGATAAACAAGGAAAACCAATGAGATCTGGCACAAAGACGTTACAACAGCTCGGCCTGTGGACTAAACATCTAAACTACATAAAAAAGACGACCTCCAGTAACATTCAATAAGTTTAAGAGTGTGATCTGGATGCTTCCTGTGTCTTTTATCTGTCTGTATTTTTGATGGCAACATTCATGTAAAGCACCAAATCCTGCTTACCTATCAATGTCAACTAAAGAGGGGCCGAAACCAAAAACACTTCAGCATCTACTGTCCCTAGACTGAGTCCAGGGCCTTTCTTACTTTCTGCTCCAGCAGAGCCCTCCGCAGAGAGACCCTCTGCTCCAGATCCCTCCTTTCCTTGTCGTGCTGAGCATCTGTTTGCATCTTGATCTTGCTCTGGTATGCGTTGAGCAACTCCAGCTCCTGCTGCAGCTGCATCCTCAGGACCTGACACTCGCCCTCCTGGGCTTCATCTAGCCGCAGCTGAAGGCAGGCAAGCAAAATAGAGAGAGAGATGTGAAGAGAGAATTGTATTTAATCCTAAACACCATTATTTTGGTCAGCAGATAATTTGGTCCCATCAGTAATGGTTGACAATAAGATTTGAGTCAATCCTGTATTAGATTTCAAATGATCACATATTGATGTTTCATATCATTTATGTGGGACCCACTGAAAACCAGCAGGAACTGATACATAAAATAAAACAGGAGGAATGGATGTTAAACATTGGCTTTCCCAAATTCAGTGACTTTTAATGACTCTTTTTGTATTGTGTATCAAACTCTTTGCATTAAATGTTAAACCTGATGCTTAGTAAAAACAAATTACATTAAAGAATGTCTCAATAATTAATTAACTAATGATTAATTATGAATAAAAAAAATGCTAAATTTAGAATTTATTTTACTACTAAACTCCTGTTGCTGAAATGAAAGATGAATTCATTTGAGGAAGTTGGCTTCTTTACAGTTTTGTGGAAAAACATTTCCAGTACAAGACCCTGGATTTTCTGACAGAGCCCACGACTGGCCCACCCTGACACCAGCAGGGGAGGTCAGATAAAATTTGGTGTGGGGACAGGAGAGTGAGCCATTTGTGTGATAATCATTCAGATTTTTCCCTTCATAAACCTTTGAGACCTATTCTTCTTCTTCTCCTCCTCCTCCTCTCCCTCCAGGTACTCACAGCCTGTGTGGAGAGCATTTCATTGATGGAGTGGTCGTACTGCTCGGCCAAGATAGCCAGCTTCCTGGTCTGCTCCTCCTTCAGCCTCTTCAGCACAGCCTTGTGGTCAGACTTGGGCGTGGTCTCCAGCAGATGGTTCCTGAGGGCCTTGTACTGCCTGGTCTGGGTTTTGCAGGTCTCCTGGAACTGCTTCTTAATCTGAAGCTCCTTTGACTGAGGAAGGAAACAAAATGAAAATGTTCACTGTGTGTTGAGAGTTGTGTTTTTTTGGGATCAGGCACTGAACAGCATCCAAAGAAATTCCTTTCATCACTATGCACCTTGAGGCTCTTGGGCTGCTGTCGGACCTCCATGACATGCTTACGCCTCAGCTCCCTCTCCCTCCTCTTATTGTATTCCAGCTGGTTGGTGAGCTCTGTCTGGTGCTGGGTCCGGATCAGCTCGGCCCTCGCCTTCTGGATCGTCCCCAGGTGCCTGAACTCCAGCTCTTGCATGGACTCGTGATGCCTGAGCAGCATGGCGTGCTCCAGGTCCTTCTGTGTCTGCCGTTTGTTCAGCTCCTGAAAAAGAGCAGAGAATGCAGAGTGAGCGTGAAAGAAAAAAAGTCAAACTGAATTATTCTGCATGGCTGGTGCTGTTGGGTTCCTGTCTATGCATGTTTTCGAACCTCTCTGGCCAGATCCTGCTCTACATTGTGTCTGGCAATGAGGATCCTGCGTTTGAAGCGCCGACACTCCAGCTCCAGGTACTGCCTCTGTCTCCTCAGCAAGTTGGCTTCCTCCTCCGCCTGAGAACACACACACACACATTATGGCATTACAATAATATAATATCTCACACTTGAATACCACTGAAATGGAGATATTCAAACTGTCTTGGCAATTCAATTGCGCAGGGTCAAACCGTATTAGTGGGAGATCATTTTTGCGACACAGATTCCATGGCTGTGCAACACTGGGACAATCATCATAGTTTAGCACAGAGACCCTCACCTGGAAGTGCTGGATGTTCTCTTTCTGCTTGGACAGCCACTCCTGCTTCTCTTTCTTGGGAGTTGACTGGTTCTCGCTCAGTTCCTGCCACACAGTATTATTTCAGTTTGCCAGCAGTTAGTAACACAACAGCTAGGGTGACCACTGCCCTCTTCAGCCTGTGTCGGCTGAATGATTGTATAGCTGAAACAATTAGTCAGATAAACGGCAACTCAATTGTTTAAACCACTTTGAAGCAAGTAAGTTAAATACTCTCTGGTTCCAGCTTCTTCACTTCTTCACTTGCGCCTAAATAAATGGCGATGGGTCATTTTCAAATTACAGACCAAAAGATCAACTGATTTATCACAAATTAATTATAAAACAGTTCTGTTTATAACCCCAGAGTGAATCAGCCTTATCAAAAACTACACAGGACAGGAATGAAAAACTCTCACTCAAAAACATACCACCAAAATCTACACAGCTAAGTAAGTACAATCACATCTTTATTTTTGTGTTTAGCTGACTGTTTGAGCTGAAATCCCTTCAGTATGAACACAGTGACTGTATGTTACCTCTTTGAGCTGCTCCTTGCGTAGTTTATACTCCCGCTTCTGAGACTCCAGGAAGCTGCTGAGCTCTTTCTTCTGCTGCACCTGGATATGCTGCTGGAACTTCTTCTCATCGTTGGCAAAGGTCTTCAGCTAAAGCAAACACAAATACTGAGTAAGAGACAAAAAGCCCTTTCCTGTAAAATATCACTTTGTGTGTAGTTCTCTTAAATTGCTCATCCACCTACATCTTTCTCCAGGGCTGCCTGGTGTTTTTTAAGCAGTTTCTCCATCTCCTGGGTGAAGTTGCTTCTCTGACTCTCCAGCTCCTTGTCAAGCCTCAGGCGGTGCTCGTCCATCTCTCCTTTCAGCTTGTTCTCCAGGGCCATCAGATGCTTCTGATGTTGCCGTCTCATGCGTTTGTATCCTGACATTTGCTCCCGTAGTTCAGAGTCCTGCTCGTGTTCCTGCATCTCGCGGGTCACCTGCAGGATGTGGGCGCGAAGAGAACCAGCACAGTCAATTCCCATTCACATAAATCACAAATTATGTTTGTAGATGGATAGAAAGACATCTGACTCCAGTCTGTTGGTGTAACATCAGTGATGTGGAGTTTGTTAAACACTTTTACTTAGTAAGTGAGATAAGTGAGATATATGGAGGAGTAAGTGTGTCCTCACGAGTGACGCTGTGCGTATGGTAGCAAAATGCTCTCTGTTGCGGTAGTGCTTCCTCGGGGCCTGAGCTGGTGTTGCCTGCGGCTCAGAGGGTTGACTGCTGGCTGCCTGCTCCCCAGAGAAACTCTCCTCTTCCTCCTGGAGACATAAAGCAGCTCTGTTAAACAAACTATTTTTTACAGTAATTAACAGTGCACACAAAAAGAAGCTTTAGGGACATGAGAACAAGTGGGACAGAGCGAGAATGAGAGTAAGACAGAACAGAGGGGAATCAAATACAATCTGTACAGAAACATAAAGACATGAAAGCACTCTGTCTAACTCTGAACAACATGTTTCTGCCCACTTCTATTATTTTGGAAAAAGTCTGATTGCTGTGGAGCTCGAGCCAACTTCCTGTGAACTGTGTTAATACACCAGCTCCTGTCCTGTATAAACTGATAAGGGAGCAAATGACAGAAATGAAGAGCGACAACATGACATATGCATCCTAACATTAGTTCTGAATATGTCAGCTTCTGAAATGAAGGGTTGTGAAGAAATCAAAAGATTTGACATTTGAAGGATTTAAGTTTTTCTTTTTTTAACAACATGATTGTTGCCTCAGTTTCACATCAGGAGGTAAATTGTTTATACAGCTGAGTTCAGTTGTGGATTGTCAGTCAAATGCAGACAGATCTGGGAACACATAATGGCCATTTTCATTTTGATCAATAAAATTAATCTGAAAATAACAATAAATAGATCCAATAGGGGGGTGCTCCAATAGTTTTAGTATTAAATTTTCACAAGGTTGAAGGACATAAAACAGACAGATGTACAAGTTGATGCAGCAGAATCTCTCGTATGGGTCAAACTCAAAATAACTAGATCTTACATTTCCCATCATACATATATCATTAGGACTTCCCTGAATGGTACATGTCCATGTTCTTTAACTCCTGAGCCACACATCTTATTATAAACTGTGAGCTTTTAATCAATAATGTAGGAGTGTATTTCCTCATGCATCCTGTGAACAGGTGTGTTTGTGAGTCTAGTTACGCACCGGTTTGAGGTGTATGACAGAGCTGTTGGACATGACTGTGTGGTCTCCCTCCATCAGGTCCAGCTCGCTGCGGCTGTCCTGGGCTGCTTCGTTCAGACTGTTGACAGAGCTGCTCTGGGAGCTGGCGCTGATGGACATACTGGGAATGGACTGGTTGCTGCCAACACTGTTCACCGTTCCTGTCCGACCCCCGCCAGGCTCCAGCTCCTGCAGACAGAGCGGAAAGAGCGCAGAGAGAGACAGCGAGGGAGAGAGAACGAGCCAGAGAGGGAATACGAGAAAGACCGAGAGACACAGACAGACAGACATGCATGCAGACCAGTGCATGCTTAGTTATTTTAAATGCATGGTGGGATACCATGTAAGTGGCAAATGTATTTCTGTCCTCAAAACCCTACACCCCAAATCCTGTTGCATCCCAGCTCTGGTACTGTTATCTGATTTTCACAGACAAACCCCACAAACCTCGTCTCCATCCTGGGCTTCTGCTGTAGGTCCGTTGTGGGCCTCCTGAAGGAGGATCTTCTTCATCTTGCGGTACTGCAGGTTATCTAGCTCTCGCACTGCATCCTTGGTTCTCTGAATAAGATCCATCAGCACCGAGTCGGGACGCTCACGCTGCAGAAATGCATGCTGGAGAGGGGCGAGGGAAGGAAGGAAAAGACAGATCACTGAACAGAGGAGCCACTGAGGACAAAGAACTGCTCAAATGTTCATCTTTAATAGACAGGTTTCTGAGTCACAGTGAGCTGGACGGGTCAGACACCATTACTTTGTGTTTGTGGCTGTTATATTTGAATGGATCTGGAACAAAGGTAAACATCTTTCCTGTTTCTGCTGCGTCCATGACAAACCCAAGTCATCTCTCACCTGGAAAAGCTAACTACATGTGGTCTGGATTAGCATTGTTACTGCTACTATTTCTGCTGTTCCTGACCGGACTGTGCCTCCTGTTAGCCAACCAGCGCTGACAGATGTCTATTAACATGCAGCGTGTGGTGGAAAATGCTTTGGAAATGACAGGGCAGAAATGAGCCACATATACATTTATGTCTAAACACTAACTTTACTGGTTCCCAGCACATCGTTTGATTTCTAGATGCAGAAAATGTCCAAATATAACATGTCATACGCTGTGACTGTCAGTTCTCTACCACCTTTTTCCTCAAGTAGCAGTAAACAGGAAAACATTTTACGGCAAATTCCTTTTTTTTTTTTGTCAACAAAAGTCTATAAAATTAAGCTCTTGAACATCTACACGTCTGGACCTGTGGTCACTTTACAAGTTCAAAATGTTTCTGACCCTAATTTTAGCCCATAAAACATTAAAAAACAAAGGCACAGAGAACAGAGCTTCCATACTCTAAGGACAGCTTCCATTAACAATAGTCAGTCCATTAGAGGGCTAAGTGACAGCTGCTCAATTACTTAACAGTGGATGGAGAAGTCACATCTCTACAGTAATTACATCTGTGTTCTTTCAACAAAACTGGGCAGTGTGTGTGTGTGTGCGCATTTGTGTCCGTGCATGTTGTGGTTGTGTGTGAATCCGGAAGCAGAGGATTAGTGAATCAAAATAGAAGCTTATGGAGGACAGGGCAGAGCTCAAACATCAGAGAGAGATTTATCACCAGAGGGCTTGTCAGTCTCCCATCTTAACAAACTGACCTTGCTTTCTGTGTCTGTGTAGCAGTGTACAGTGTGTGCTGTGGACTTACACCCAGCATGTCATCAGAGTGCGGCCTGTCCTGGGGGATTTTCTGAAGGCAAGAATCGACAAAGTTTCTAAAGTAATCCGTCCTGGAAAAAACAAGAGAGAGGGTCAAAAACAAAACAAGGCATCTTACACAGATTTCCGTTAACTAAAGTAAACACCATCTTCTTGGCATAATTATCAGACTGCCCATTAAACAAAGACCCAGAGAACCAGATGAAAGGCATTTCACATAATTTTTTGTATTTTTAGTGATTCCTGAATGGACAATGTGTAGGGAGGGGTGAGAGCTGATTACTTCCCTTCTGTGTTATGCTGCCGATCAGACAAAAAAAACATATCAATCAATCGACACATATATTGCTATACAGATTGATAGATATCCCAAAATCACGAGCCACTGCGTTTGGCTGAGGTGTTGTACAGTCTGGTGGCAGGATCTCCTTTGACGTTGGCTCATCTGTCAGAATAATGTGGGGGCGGTTGGAATTGTCCAACATGTCCTGCATCACGCTCTCCACAACAGTCCTGGGTGAGTCCAGTCTTCTGGCAAGCACAGCCCCTCAGCCTTTTTGACCAGCTTGACCAGCACCTCATGTTGATTGTGACATGCTGCAGAGGAAGATGAGATACTGTTGATGAAGCCGCAGCTGAAGCTTTGAGAGAGAGAGAGCGTGTGAGGCTGTGCCAGACCTGTTGAAGAACAGGCTGAACTCACTGGCCTTGTCCACATCACATGATGTTGCCTAGATGTTCTTCTCTTTATAGCCAGCGATGGTTGTCATCCCCTTCCACACCTCTGTAGTGCTGGTGCGTCGTTGCTCTTGCTGTTATCATTTTCCCTGTGACACATTCCAACCTGTGCACTCAAAACAGTCCTTTAGAGACTCTCTGGCCTCTGGGCTCCACTTCCTGACTGAGTGGGTGGCTGCAGCCTGCCTCAGTAGACAGGGTTTGTAGGAAGGTTGAAGAAAAACCAGACTATGATGTGCCAATCTGTGGTGATAGAGCTGGGGCAGTGAGAGCTTCCTTGGTGTTTGCATACAACACACCAGTGTCTTATTTTCCCTTGTGTGACAGTCAACATACTGAGCACAGTCAGTCAGTTGAGGAGTGACATGGTGAAAACTCCAGATATTGAAATGTATGTACCTGTTATTAGTAATCATGAAGTTCATGTCAAGTATAGTTTATTTGTCCCAACTTGACGAATATGGAAATTAATTACTTCCATACAAGTACAAACATATTGCAGTCAAGCCAATTATGTTTCGAAAGCAAACAGAACCGTTTGTCCTTACAGAAATGACACAGGTGTGTGAGTGTTTGGGCATGCGTTTAATGTGTGTGTGCCAGCTTACCATTCACTAGATTGCAGTGTGGGGCTCTCGTTCTGCGCTATGTGGTATAAGGCACTCATTGCATTCATGTTAAACAAGGGAGGCTTCCTCTCCGCTGGAACAGAAACAGAAACAATCAGCATTTCTAACCCTCTTATCAAAATAAATTACTCACAATAAACATTTAATGCCTTGAAGAAATAACAGCCTGTTTTACTGCTGCGCTCATAAAAATCACAGATGTATCGGAATGTGCTTTATTCTTTGTAACTGTCGAGGGTCGTTCAAAGCCCTGTCATCCAATCCACTAGATTCTTTGTGGCAGTCAGTTCACAGAGTACATTATATATAAATATAGTGTAGAGTGGTACAGAGTACAGTGGTGTCACCTACCTAATTCTATACAGGTGATCCCCAAGGACCAGACGTCCACCTTCCCGTCATACTGGCCCTCATCCATAGCTAGAATCACCTCGGGGGCCATCCTGGATGAAGTGGAGGAGAATACAGTTGGAGATGAGAAACAGAGGAAGATGAACACAAGAAAGAGGAAGCTGTCATGGATATTCAGTCACACTCATAAAGAAGGGAATGTCTGTTTTACTATAAACCTCCAAACTAAGAGAGCTATTGTCACTTTACTCCTTGGGATCAAATAATGGTGTTTTTCATGACTCATCTAAGTAGTTTCTCTGCAGCATAAATAACATAAAAAACAGCATCACCCCCCCCACCAGTGAGGGATTTGCTGCACTCACAGCAGCAAGGCATCTGAATACTTCATCAGGCAGCTCTTTACTTGTGTGAATATGCAAATAGGAGCAGATCGTTTTTACAGACAGATCCATTTCATGAATCGACGATTCTTTAAGCAGACACTCAGTTAGAGACTGTTCATAAAGTCAACAATTCTGCTCTGTGCATCACTGAACACAGACAAGTTCAATCCTCTCAGTTCTCATTTACCAATATGGCGTTCCCACAAAGGAGTTGGCAGGGGAGGCGATGGAGGCAGAGCCAAAGTCTGCCAGTTTGACCTGCCCAGGCTCAGTTAGCAGGATGTTACCTGCCTTCACATCCCTGAGAGGGAAAAATGAGAGGAGACGCATGTCAGAGCAGGGTTATATTGGTTACAACAACACCGGTCATGCAAAAGTCACTAACCTGTGGATCATATTATGGGAATGAAGGTAGGCCAGCCCCTGCAAAGCACCATGTGTAATGGCAGCAATCTCCACTTCTTGTAGAGGTTTTTTATGAACTGAGGGAGGAAAAACAATCTGATCAGGAATCAACAAGAAGTCAATCAATCAAGAAGTATCAATATCATACAGTCAGCCACTCCTACACCTCATCTGTTGTGGAAGGGTTACAATAGTTAGACAAAACTCACCTTCCAGCAGATCAGAGGCTGAGCCCAGACAGTACTCCATCACCAGCTAGAAACAAGAGATGAACACAAGAACAACAATGTATAAACACATATAGCCCCATACACACAGTCAACAGAATGAGATTATCATGTAAGCAGGTGCCGCACCCATGCTGTGTGCTCACGGAGGTAACAGCCTTTGTACTCTATACTGTTGGGGTGGCGGATCCTCTGGAGAAACTTCACCTCCTTTATAATGTCCTGCCATTTCTGTTGAGGAAAGACAGGGTGTAAAAATAAAACCAGGCGATGCATTGATTCTCTTCACAGATTATGTGTAATCTGATTATGGCTAATCTGAAGTCATGAGCTGTATCTAGGGCAACAACAGTGAAAGTGAGCACACAGGGCTGACCTGGTTGAGTCTGTAAGGTTAAGTGACACATTTACACTGTGGTCCAGCAACTCTTTATTCTGACCTTGGACTACCTGACATTACTCAATGAAAACCAGAGTCTACATGAGGGATTCACATCTAAGCACTGTACCTGACAGAGACGCTGTTCATCACTGGTTTTTATATTTGGATTCTTTTGAGATTTGGTTTCATATCATTAATATCATCATTTAACTTTCACTGCAAATATTTGGTGTTTGAAGATATATCAAAATCATGCATGGCAAGTAGAAAACTGATAAACAGCTACACTGATGTGAGTCATATTAACGTGCACAAAAGTCATGCTTTGATACATTCCAAAACAAAACTATTAATATCTTATTTACATTTTATTTCTTCAATAGCTGCTACCAATTTAAAGAAACAATATAAAACACTGACAGCATGTGTTTAAAACTGCAGCTGTCTAACACCTCCTCCCAGGACTTGATGTTTGTGTGGGTTGCCAGGTTGAATTCACACAAAGGAGTGCAATACTAATCTTGAACAATAGCAAGTGAGTTGATTGGGTAATATTTGCAAATTTTAAACCAACTCATGTAGCAGTAGGGTAAACAAAAGCCTAATGTTCCTAAAACCCACAGACTGAAGCTACAAATTCCATACATAATTAAACAGGAGGAGTTTGTGGGGAAAACAAAGCAATTTCATTTCATACAACAGAAATGGCAAAAATGGTGCCTGTTTTGATCGCAGTCATCTGCTGTGGTGCTGCTGAGTGTTCACTTTTCAGCTGCCACACCGAAGACAGCAGCGTCATTGTCTGGTCCAATCAGGCTAAAGCTACTGTTAATTACACGCAGACGTGACAATGCACACTAGCATTACACAGCACAGTGTAAAGTGTTTATGGTCACGTCTGAACTCGCATATTTGATGACATCACACTGTACATGACCACCAATCTCGTCTCACCTCATTAGACTGTTTGCCACTGTAGGACATCTTTTTAATTGCCACCACCTCATTTGTGCGCACATCCCGTGCCTGAAAGGAAAAACAATACATTGTTACACTTTTCAACAGTAACGCACAGGACATGTGATTCTCAGCACATTTTGTCTCATCAGGGATGTGGTTTTTCAAGACCTCTTCTACTTATTTTTAACCACGCTGCGTGCTGCGTTAAAGCGCGAAGGTCAGATCAAAAAGTCGGGGTGAGTCACATCACTCTGCTGTAGCTGCTATCAAACACCGTGGGTTGGTAAAATAACTTTGTACAAATCGTTTCTGTTCTCTAGTGAGGATCAAAACGCTTTTTTTTTTTTTTAAACTGTGAGACAAACTCTGGGACGCTGTAAGCTTAGTGAATCAAAATATAAGATGTATGAGATTCAGCTGTTTACTTCACGTGGCAAGCCAAGTAGCCTTGAGTTACTACATTATTCACAGAGGAGAACACAGCAGCTAACCAAACACAGACATTTTTTTTTGCATCACAAATTCAAGTGCAGTGTGTCAGTCTGAGTCAGAGTGAAGATATAGCTCCCGTACAAAGTAGACGGCGCCAAAGCTGCCATGGCCGATCTCTCGGAGGTCTGAAAACAGCTTCTCTGGGTCTTCTTTGAAGAAAAGCTCAGCCACCTCCGGATCCTTCAGGCTCCCTGCCCTTACAGAGGAGGGCATCCTGGTTAATGTAGTCCCGTATCGCCCACGCAAAGGGGATGGGACTATCTGGGTGCTGAGCTACGCCAAAGCAGCTGAAGATTCATCTGCAGTAATGGATGGGCCTGAGGAATCAGCACATGGGCACCTGGATGGACAGGAGGGGTGAGAGGAGAAGAGGGAGAAGGACAGGTCTTAGCAAGGACATGATAAAGCATCCTCATCCTGCACACTGATCACATGATCAGATGGTGGGACTTTAAAGACAAGACAGTGATAAATGCAAACAAGCTGAAAATAACAAATGTAACCAAACCAAATCTTGAATGAATATCCTATGCAGGGTGGGGCCCCACCATACATTATCATCACTATACTTAGATAAAGTTCTTCGTCTGTTCATCTCACTTAAAAAATTTTTATTCTTGCAAAATGGGATTGTCAAACAGACAGACTGACCGAGACAGGTAGGTGGTCCAGTGCCAAAAATGCACTATTCATATAATGAAAGATCCTTATTTGGCATCTGTGTATTGATACAATACTGTCACACAAAATACCAGGATAGTATGCCCTATCAATTTTTGTCCCACCCCAAAAACCAACCAGTTGGTTAAAGACGTGACTGAGGGCTTCATTAAAAGGTGCTACGAGTTCCAGATAACTGATGGCTCACTCTGTGGCGTTCAACAACACACAGTGTGTTCAGAAAGGTCAGAGGCTCCTTAAGTGTTTTGAACACAGTGATTTTAGCCACTGATCACACAGTCAAGT
Organism: Caranx ignobilis; assembly: GCA_021432705.1. Classification (NCBI taxonomy): domain Eukaryota; kingdom Metazoa; phylum Chordata; class Actinopteri; order Carangiformes; family Carangidae; genus Caranx; species Caranx ignobilis. The sequence continues at coordinate 5,371,253 of MU269980.1, forward strand.
GCTGACTAACATAATCTGCTAATTGCAGAGTCATCACAAGTGCATCAGTTCAGATGGCTTCAGCGATTATAGCAGATGTGTAAGCTACTGGAGCGACTGGGCAATGCAAATATCCTGGCTCAGAGATTGATTTCATGCCTGCTGCTATGAGGTGGCCTACAGTAATGAGGGGCGAGCCGCATCAGAGGATCAATTAGACGACCTGGGGTCAAATTTACTGTGCACTCTAAACTGGATGCATCAGTTGCGCTCTTGTTAATTCATGTAACATGCACATTAGGTTAATCCTGCATGTGCTATCATATTGCTGTGTGTGTCTACATTGTATTTCTGCACTTCAAATTGCTACTGAAAACAAAGACAGCATTATAAAAATGCTAAATTGGAGCTTTTATTACCTATAGACTGCATTACAAGGCGACACTGCTTTGATTTGCAGTGGAGTCATCAGGAGGGTGTGTCTTGTACTAGCCTGAACTGTTGGGTGCAAAGGTTTTGAAATTTTATTGAATTAAGAAGCAAAAAAGGACGTGAATGCAACACCCCCTGAAGGAAGCAGACATTAAAAGGAAGAGGAAAAAAATATTTTAAAAATGAAACAGTAAATTTAGAATATGCAAGTTTAGGCGCCCCACTGAGTCGGTGCTTAATAAGCACCCCTTTGTCAACTGTTAGGCATTGGGGTTGAAATACCATTCCACTAAATATCAGCTATTTTTGGATAAAAATATCATGCAGTCAAGAAAGTGAAACTGAAGAATCTGGCTTCTACGGCGGAGCAGGGAGCCAAAGCAGACCAGAAAACCCACCAATAACTACTTCAAGAAACACGAGCTGAAGTTTTTGGAGCAGACCTCACAGTCCCTTGACCTGAACGTCACTGAAATTTGTGGACAGATCTTAAACATGCTGCATGTGTGTGGGCGTGCATGTGCGCACATAAGACAGCCTAAAAATATCTGAGAAACTGAAGAGATCAGCAAGAGGAGTGGGTAAAACTTCCTAAATCAACGATAGAAAGACTGATCTGATCATGAGAAGTGTTTTTAAGCCTTTATATCTGCCAATGGACGGATTATTAAGTGTTACTTCATGGTGCACAAACTTCAGCATATAAGTACTACTTCACTAAGTTCACTTTAAGATAATAATGACAGAAATACTTCCACTTCCAAAAAAAAAAAAACACACACACACCCCACATATGTTCATCCTGGGTTCTCTGAATATATACACATTTGTACTTGAAAAAAAACTCACTTGTCTCACAGAGCATTAAGCTGCTTCACGAAATCCAAATTGTCTTATGTGATATTAAGGCCTGGTGTCCAACACACCTAACATGTATACTCAGTGTGTTGTTTATTTACACAGATTACATTCAAGCAGCCTGATGTGTGGTTAAAGGGTTAGGGTTAAGGGTCTGTGTCAAGAGCGTCACACATTATGGCTCATCTATACAAAATCTGACAGGACGTGCACCTACGGAGAGGAAAGGAAATGTGCTTTCTTAAAACAAGGTTTGTACATGCAGCCTTAAAGCATCACACTGCCCTTTTTTAACCTCATCCCGATGCCATGTATTCAACCAATCTGAATTTGGCAATAACTCCCTCCTCATACCCAAACACCACATGGATATCATTACAGACACACTCAGTGGGTAAAATGCTGCTTTCCTCCCCTCGGCTTATCTTTGGCCTGGCAGCACCGCTAACCTTGCTGGCTATAGTTATCAGTGCAGCCTGGCAGCCTGCTGTACCAAAAACCACACTGCTGGCTGAATGTCACAAGGTTTGTCCTGCTGAAAAAGCTCTCCAGCTGGCTGAGGAGAAAAAATAAGAGTGAAACTCTTCTGCTAAGACATACGGCTCTCAAGGACATCAAATATCTTGGTGGAAAAAAGCTTTAAAAAATAAAAAATAAATAAAAACCTGCTGCTGGGAACAAACTTTAGTGACACAAACAGAGATGCTGTCTTTTCATGTTGGATACAAGTCAACAGAATCACTCACATTTTGTCTAATTCAGTCATGATGGTTTGATGAGCGTATGTAGGAATAGCAACTGTTTGGCTACCAAATGTGTTCAAACATGAAAAGGTAAAAAGACGCATTTTTAATCATCATTTTAATTTCACCATAGCTTTCAGGAAGCAGAGCTGTGCAGACCATAATATCCACCTGATCAAACTTACTGTTGGAAACAACAACAGACTTTTTTTCTTAAACACTGTTCACTATGACCACATCTATCAAGAGAGAAAGGAGTGATCACACTTGTCTCCCTCCTCAGATGAGAGTTTAAAAAGTGAATGTCCTGTGGAAAATAACTGGATAAATAATATAATAACAATAATACCAATAAAGCTAAAGTCCACTGATACAGTTAATGGACTAGCGTTGGTGTGTATGTGTGAGTGAGAGAGAGACTTGACTGTCAGCGTACAGGGGGTTTTTGGTGTATTTTTGTGTGAAAAAGCAGAAAGGCTTCAGTGTTGACAAAGTAATACTGCTGACATACTCTGGTCTACACAAAGCATCAACATCAGCAGCAACAATACAACAACTCTCACAAAATGTAGAGTCATAACTTTCTGTACTTGTTTTCTGAACTACAAAGACTTTCCCATTTAACATGTGATTGTACTTCCTCCTCAGCACCGGTTGATTCTGCAAACACTCGAGGTAGCAACGGGAGACCCTACAATCACAAACTGCATATTATTGTTAACTAGTGTTTACTGATTCTATTTTCTAATTGCCACTTAATGTAGCAGTACTAGTTTTTCTGACGTTAAAATGTTCATTGTGTTGTTGAATGTCTGTGTGTCTGACTGAACTATGGAGTATTCCAACAAGGCAATATCAGCAAACTATACCTTGTCAAAGCTCATGTAGGTTTTCAAACAATTCAAGCCCCATCTAAGTCTAAAAAGTCACCAGACTAACATCCTCCCAAATTTGCATGTTCTTGGCATTTTATCAATAATACATGGCAAAGTAGACACAGAGAAACCAAGTTTACTGACCCCCACCCACTCAGTTTGTGAAGCACCACAAGATGAAACAACGAAAGAAGAGCCACTGTCTGACTAACTTTGTCTACACTGACAATGACTGGACCCTCCGAACATCATCAAATGCTTTGGAATTATAAAAGTAACGGTAAGCCGTGAGTCCACAGAATTTCATTAATCTGTGTAATGACAATAAAGACTCTTGAACTCTTGAACTTGAACTCGCAATATATATGTATTCTGATCGACAATGTGGCCCAGTCTTTACTGTCAGTGGACAAGCTCTATGGTCCTCTTAGTCCTAGGGGAGTCCAGGCCAGGAACCTTATAGCATCACAAAAACAATCACGTTCTAAACACATATACATATGTTATATATAGTAGATATAGTAGTACTAGTGTAGTCTAGTCTAGCTGTATAGTGGATAGGAGACTGGACTCTTTTTGACTGAATGATGTAGCACATATACAATATGTGGTACATAATACAGTAGCCTATGTATAAACCAAACCAAAGACACAATCAGGTATTTATTTATTTAAGGGACTAACATGAAGTAACTTGACTGTATCTGGGAGAGGTGGACTGAGCTGCAAGATGTGCACACACACACACACACACACACACACACTATCCCTGAGAACAGCATGTTCAAGAAATGCAGTGAAAGTTGTTTTGCTTCACTGCTCAAAGAAAAAACAGATTCTCTCTTGATATATTATGTCAATTGATTTCCCCTGCATTGTAAAAATCACCAAGAAGCCTAATGAAGAGGCAAGCCAATACACAAAGCTGAGTAGCAAAGAGTGTCACGGACAGGAAGAGGGAGAGAAATGGAGAGGGATGATAAATAATCAAATACTTTATTGATCCCTATCATGAAACTCTCTTAGCAGCACATGCACAGGGTCAGCTACAGAGGAGCAACTCCGAAGCGATCCTGCTGTTTGCTGCTTTATCAAAATGCAGGGAGAGGATGGGGAAGAAATACAAAAAGGCTGAAGCTAAAGGAAGGTCCAATTAAACTCCCTAACTAAGAGCTTCTGTTTACAGTCTAGAACAGCTACATAATGCAAATACGATTACCATTATTTATTAGATTCCAATGCTACACTTTACCTATTAACACACAGTTTCATTACAGCCACTCTACAATTATAAGCCTGTGATTAAAGAGGTTATCATTCCTCTTACAGTAATGAGCTCGATAAACACACGGTCACATTAAAATAGTACTACACAGTTACTTTTTAGTTATCTTGGCTGGTCACACCTCCTCTGTGCACACTGTGCTTCACCGACAACTCCCCGACTCTCCTGGCTTAGTTATGATTCTTTAATGCACGTGGAACTGAAGTCGGTGAGACTTCAACCCTGAATGTGTCAACCTAAAACACAATCTCATCATCCAGAATATATACCTCATACATAGTTTTAAAATGTCCTTCAGTGAGATGCTTGATGCTGTACTGCTAAATAATTTAAGGAAGAACGCACTGAGCTGACACGTCTTATTAAATGATCATGTATCAGCCAGATGAAACTGGTCCACAAGAAATCCTTCTTTAGCCTCTTGGCTGTGAGACTGTATGAATGTTGCTTATTAACTTTACAAAAAAACAATGTGAAGAAAGTGTTCACAACAGAAAGAAAGAACATCTCCCCCACACATTTAGGAAAATACACAGAGCCTCATAGCACCTTAGACACAAACAACAAAACAACCCAAATTAGGTCCAGTGAGGTCTATAGATTTTAAACTGTACAGATAAAAGGCAGTATGTGATCTATGTTTGATTGTGCGACTGAGTTAGGTCTGGAATTCGACAGGGGAAAGATGGATTCGCTGTATCCCTACATTCAAGATCATCAATAAAAACCACATCTCACATCACATCATTGTTTGTTCAGAAATAATGTTGACTTCATGGCCTACATTTGTGCTTTTGTTCAAATGGCTTAGATACTTCATTTCTGTCCCCCAAGATGGAGGGTGGGGTGTCCATGCTCCTGCTTCCCAGACTGATTACAGATTGTGGCTTTCACTGAGTGGAGGAAGTGAAAGCTCTCAAGCTATCCAACATCAACATCAACAGCAGCAGCAGCAGCAGCAACAACAACAACAACACATCTCGACTTGTGCTGCTACAGAAATGATGGTGACAGAGGAATAGGAATGGAGTGACCGAACACTAAGAGGATTTGATCCATCCCATTTCTCTCACGAAGCTCCATTTGCCCTCTTCCTGTTGGGATAAATCTCACGAGCATCAACAACACACTGCGCATTCTCTGAACAAAACACACACAAAAAAAGACAACAGCCCCCTTAGCCGCCCTCAACAACAAGACACACAGGCATCCAAACACCCCAAGTAACCTCAGTGCTCTGCTAAATCAGAGAGAGGCACATTTAAAGTTTGACTATGTAAGATTTGAGACTAAATCTGAAGATCAAATGCTTAAAATGTCAAATGAGGGTCTGTCTTTTTTTTACTTGTAGAATACACACACATATATATACATATATATATATATATATAAAGATCAAATGATTAAAATGTGTATGCTACAAGTTAAAAAAAGGCATATATATATTATCTTTTACAGTGTGTCTTCTGTCCATCACCTGCAATAGTCTTTGGGTTGTTCCCATCCTCTGCCTTTTTCTTCTTGCGCTCAGTCTGACTCATCAAATATGCTACTGGTTTCCAACTGTTCAGCAGCCAGCCTCAAACACCCTGAGCAGATGCTCAGGAATTCCTTTTCAGAAGCAGGTCCATAAATTCAGTATCTCAGCTGTTTGAACTGCCGTGTCACCAAAGATGCCACTGTCAGTCAGGCTGTGTGTCAACACAGTCGAAACCTCAGGATCACTGACATTTTATGAGCCATCTGTTTTCCCAGATAAAGATCCAATAGAATTAAGGATATGGTAGTGGTCTGCCATGATAATCAATAAGCTAAAGGGGTCCATACTAGGCCATCCATGAGTCAATCGACATGTATCAGTAGCAAATGATCATACTGTTGAACCAGTGTTGTTCTGCAGTGGCTGGCTGTCACTGACTGACTTGGATCTAGACTTCAGCAAACAGGACAGGCTTTGCTCCAGTGTCTAATCCATTTTTCCTGGGAGACACTTAAATCCATTATGCAGTGTGCCCATATTCAGCACCCCCTGATATAACATTGACACAAAAACACACAACTTTGCTTCTCTCCTGCGTCGAGGTGTTCATACTCAATAACAGCTGCGTACCTCTCATCATCAGCAAGCAGCAAGTCCTTGAAAGTAAACAAGGGGAGCTGTTCCGGCCTGTGAATGCAATGTTGTTCTGACAAGCATGCAGAGACATAAATGAACAAATGACAGGTGTGCAGATCAACACACAGACAATGTAGGAAAGCAGAGACTGGCAGAAATCTGTGCTAAGTGAGTAAGAGGACAAGTTGTACCTGCCTTTCAGATGTAGCTCATTGGCTGCATGTACAACATGGGCAGTCTGTTCAACACGGACCAAAGACAATAACAGAGATAGGTGGATTGCTCATACTGCGGCGGTTATTCGACAAGCGGAGCCAGTGCATATAGCACATAAAAACACATGTGTAGGTGTTTGTGTGTATCAGCCATCAAGCCCTGGACATCAGACCTGACAGATTACTCCAACAGAGCGCAACGTATTGCTTAGATGAATGGTAAACTTGATGTCACAACACAGACGTTATGCATGACTTAACCATATCCATGGTGCTGTGTTAAACCCTTGTGTCTATGATCCGCTGTCATACATAAGTTAAGCGGCGAAGTCACAGATAAGCCCAGCGGGAGAGTGGCTTGCTGCGTGATAGCCAGTGTTACGCAATATCAACACAGAAAACTGAGGAATGCGACTCACGCCAGTGCACAAAAACAGCCATCAGAGGCCGATAGATGCGAGCTCGACTTGTCGCTTACACACGACAGGCTCACTCGACAGCAATGATTTCTCCGGCTCCCCGGGCCAATGCTGCCTGTAAACACAATGCCAGAACAAGTACGTGCCATAAACAGAGGGAAGCTTGGCCAATGTCACCTACCGTCACACGGCTGGCGATGCAGACGGTATGTGACTCATGATGTCCCTTGCAGATAAGCAAACTTCCAAAACAGACACCTCCGGAGCCGAGTTTCACTTAACGCAGAGCCACAGTGGACAAAAACAAAAACGAGGGAGTGGCACTGCTTGCAACGATAGTTGCATAAAGCGGATTAGCAAGATAACGTAGCTAGCTAACGCTTCTTAGGAAAAGCAAGCTGCTCCCATTATTTACAACAAAACTAACCACTCAATATTTAGCCCGCTAGCTCTGCTGCCTGTATACCGATATAATTTTCTTGTGTGTTAAACTGACATTCAGAGTAAACACCATTATGCTAGCAAGGGCTGAGTGGAGTTGCCCAGTGAGGCAGACCAAAATCTGTCGATGCGATAGACCATACAAGTTGTGACAGCAACTTTTGGTTAGCTGGCGAATAGCAACCAATGTGGCTAGCTAGCTCTCGGGCTAACCTTTGCCGAAATCAAGCTGAACTGCGGTATGTAGTGGATAACAAATCCGACGTTGCCCATCGGTGGTTAGCACAAAGCTAAAGTTAGCGAGCAACTCACCTCGTCAAAATGAATCCTCACAGGTTGAGAAGTGGGTGTAAACCGCAGATTAGTCCAGTCAGCGTGAACGCGACAGAGCAAAGCGACGGGCGCTAAATCACAGACCAAGCAATGCAGTCCACAGAAATCAAAGTGTGAATTCGCTAGCTAGTAAGTTAGCAGTGCTAATTCGCTAATCTAACTGCACATTTGCCCTACCCTGTGCAGACGGTCACGTTGACTTCAAGTCTGGGTAAATTGTTTACTTAAGCACTAGCCGTTTTGTCACCTACACTGGCCGGTGGCGACTATAATTCAACGTGAGGCAAGCTGCCGTGGCCACCGACTGTCAAGCGTTAACTGTCACAACGGACAGGCAAGCAGGGGGCTACGAGCCAGCTAGGTAGCCGCTAACGTTAGGCATTAGCTAGCAAACTTTCTCCCTTCGATAGGCAGTTCCCTAAAAATGGCGGCGAGGAGAATCACCTCCCTTCCACCGTGAAGGAATCAGGGAGCAAATGAATCGACACGCAGCCGGAGCATTGCAGTCAGCTTGAACTGAGACGACAGTACACGTGTGACAGTTTGGGAGAGTCTTGTTGATGCTGTGCAGCTGCACCTTGCAGAGTAACTGTGCCCCCTCTCTCTAATCTCAGACTCTGGTTCAGCTGTGCGACCCAACTGCAAGTGCAAGCGTTGGTATGTGGTCTGGATGGAGAGGGACATGCACATAATGATTGTGAACATTTTACAGCAGGGCTGTAGATGAAGATGTTGGACCTTCCTCCCTCTCTCTACCATGTCTGTCTGTGTGTGTCTGTGTTTGGCTTTATACACTTTGAGTCACTGAGCTCCTAACCTGATTAACAGTTTCAGTCTTAATCTGGCCTCTACTATAAATAGCCAGTCGTTAACTCACAATGTTTAAAAACTGTTTCATATTCCCTAGAATAACAATACATCTTGAAGATGCCCTGTTCATGATCAAATCTGTACAATTCACCAGTCCTTGCCCTCAGTATGGTGAGAGGAGTGGGCTTTAACAGCAAAACACCATCATTTTTTTATTCTAATAAACAGCAGTAGTGCAGACCAAACAACACACTTGAGATGTGTCAAAGAAATATAATTACAATACTATGATTAAATAGTCAGTTTGCACCCTATGAAAGGCTGTGGTGTATAAAACACCTTAAAGTCCACGACCTGGAATAAAACAACTTGGTGTTACATGGTTATATAATATGATGTGTGGTTTAGAAGCAATGTGTAGTGCAGATGCCAGATGATCAGTCAGACATACAGTGAATTCAATGGGGGCTCATTGTTTCTGTGCTCAGTCTCCAAACTGCCTGGTAGTTGCCCTAAGTCCACTGATGTACAACAGATGTTTCCATTTTGGACACTATCCCGTTTTTTTTTTTTAACATGATATGATTGATTACATCAGAGAAGCATACAAGTGACCATTTGTGAAGCTGGAGCCTCTGTTGCTATATTTACAGGAATACATTCTGTTCAGATGTTTCAGTCATCACATCCAACTTAGTATCAAGTCAGCAGAGGCGTGACATCATATCTGAGAAGAGGATTACACACGTAGCTGTAATCTGCATTGAGAAATATATAGGATGTATGCGACGTGCATGGCAGCAGAGAGGTTAAAGATGGGCATTCCACAACAGGCTGCAGGCCGAGAGACCAATCAGCTTGCAGAACAGAGCTCAGAGAGCTTTGATTGGTTGCTTGTTCGTCCTGTTGTCATGATGATGGGAATCAGGTCCTGCCTGTGTGGTCTGTATCCAGGCACAGAAGTATACTGAAGCAAATGATATGGATGGATAGGCTGCAGAACTTTCTGTCCCTGCCACGCACACTATGCATACTTGTGTATACATGAAACCCTCAGTACTCAAACTGGGACTAAACATGTTTGAGTTCAGTCCCAGTTTTTGTTGTATATTTTGTGGTGACACCACCACATGTACATGTACATATATATACATATTTCTCTCTCTCTCTCCCTATATATATATAGATGTGTATGTGTGTGTGTAATCTCCAAGCATGGATCTTATGCTACTGGTGGTAGTTACAGTGCACTGGCTTGACTCTGCGTCTGTTGGCCTTGCTCTTCATCATCGTCATTGGGAATTTGAAATTTTACCATATGTCAGCTCTAAGAATAGAATATCAGGACTGAACCAGAGCCGTTCAGTCTTTTGAGGCGTGTCTAGATACTGACTGTGGTCATTAACCTTTCTGTCTTTCATAAATAACTACCATGGATCATTTTAGTATGGCTGAGCTTTAAATTTCCTGATGTTCCTCCTTGTGAATTTTTTAAGATATTCCCTGTATTTAGGTGCTGGACCCAGAAAATGTGGTTTCGTCTCCTTGGTGAATTCACTTTCACTTGCATAATCCTCAACCACCACAAGAGGGCTCTCATGTAAAGGCATTGGTATACCAAGTGATTTCCATATTTTATGCAGATAATTTGCTTGTAGTATGCATTTTGTTTTGTTTATTGCATATATTTTTATCTGTATGAAATTGATCCCATCTTATTTTAGTGTCATCATTTGCATGGACTTAACTAATGACTGATTGGAAATATTTTCAATTCAGTGCAATCTTTTGTTATAGTCCAGACCTCACATTTCTACTTGTATGTAGTTAAGTATAAACAAATGGAAAAGCATAAATACTAAAAATGATGGCAAAATACCATTAGCTGCTTTGGTTTCAGGGTCATAGCGCTGCACATGCTGGTTCATTGTGAGTCCTATCTAACTAGGACACATGAATATAATAGGAATTAATGTTTTCAGCAACATCTGCACCATCACCATTGTTACAAGCCAAGATGTCAGCAGTTAATTTTCACATTAATGAGCTAAAAACCATTGCCTTCAAAACATGTTTAATGATGGAGGATGGAAAAGTTGTTTGTGTTATGTCAATTGTTTTACTGCACTTGCAGACACAAAAACACTGATGCAGTGCCACTTGACAGAAGCTACAGAGGCCTTACAACAGAGGTGCTGAATAGAAGGATAAACCTCTCTACTAGCTCACACAAATACAGAAACATTAACTGCTGATGGAAGTTGTACAAGCCTAGCTGAAAAGATAAAGGACACAGAAAGGACAGAACATTTTACATACAATACAGCACTATTTAAAATCCATGAGCACACTGTGATAAGTTAATGAATTGTGTATGAAATGACATAACAGAAGGCAGAGGTGCAGATCATATCCGCTTTGAACATCAAGACACTGACTCAAAAGCTTGTAGAAATATACAGTGAATTAACCCAGCATCTCCCAAAGCAATGAAGAGCAAGCATAACTGCAAACACTACCTTTGTATTCATGTTTGTTGATGATGAGCTGGTGAGGTGTTGTTTGAACTCCATGGGGCTTTAGCAGACTGTGATGTAAGGTCTTCTGTGACATATATTGTATTCAACCAAACAGAAGTGGATAAGTGACCTTGGAAAACAAAGGAGTTACACTGTGATGAGGAAAATGGGTAATGATTAAAATGATTGTGAAAAGGTAAAAGTATGAGCTGAAAATTCACAAAAAGACTGATAAGACACCAGTGGTACTCAATAATAAAGTATCTGCAAAGTCACAGTTACAGCTGTCTACAGGGGACCTGGGCCAAACAGTATTTGCAAATTTCTGTTTTATACCATTTTAAGTGATAAATGGGTCAAATTTTGCTCAAAGAAAAAAAAATCAATGTAGCATAGTTTTGCAAACTGAAAATTCAGCATGAGCAAACTATCTCCTGACCTCTCTTGACATATCCAATCTCACATTATACTGCTCAAAAACACAAATTCATTATTTACAAATATATTTGCACCCAGATTAAAAAAACTGCACATCATAAATAATGGTTCACACTGGAAAGTTTTGCAGATGCTTATTATCGGTGTCTAAAATGGAAAAATGAAGGAAACAAAACTTTTCACACATGGGTTCAAAAGAATAATCATAATAAATCAATATTTTTTGTTTCTGTTGACTTTTTAAAACATTCTCTTACTCGACCCAAACTTAATGTCAGCTTTAAGCTGGAGGACCAATCCAAGTTAGTAAACAGACATAAAGCACTTCCCTGGGTTGGCAGGAAATACCATACCTGCTCACGATTCCTTGGTGATGCTAGGGGCTCTTGATCAGCCCTCACTACAATCAGCCACTTTTTACTGGACTGACACAGATCTTCCAGCTGTGCTTCTCCTCGCCTTCCTTTCTCTCAGCTCTGCTGGAGAGGCCACAGAAGTCTCTGAGACTGGGCCCTCAGAGGAGTGTGGAGGTGCCAGTTATGGCCTTCAGTATTGATGTATTTAATCAATTAAATGACCTGAAACACTCTCCCTCTCTCTGGCTCATTCTATCATCACCTCAATTTTTGATACTGCTTGCAGAGAGCACACTCACTAACTAGGCGCAGAGGCTCGAGGCGGGACTTGACATCTTACAAATCACATCACTCCATTTTTACCTCCTTCCTCCCTTCTAGTCCTGCCTTTCCGAGACTTATCAAGTCTCCTTGTCTCTTTCTGGGGAAGCTCACTGATCTTAACACATACATACACACACGCTTCATCACAAGAGGGAAAAGCTCATTGAAACCACCCTGCTCTCACTACACTTGTTTGCATTTCAAAAGTAGTGGTTCTTTGCTTTCTTTTTCATTTCCTTTCCCCTGTTAATCTCCTCCTCTTGTGTCTTCTCTCCTGGCTGAGTGGCAAGCAGGCTTCAGCAGTTTGGCTCCTTTGATTCCAGCTTTGCTTGGTTCAGCCCACCTTGGCCCAGCTGAGGAACGCGGGGATGTCTCGGACTGGGACGTTGCGAGTCAAAGCTTTGACACGCAGGTTACGGTCATCTGTGAGGAGAACCACTTCTCTTTGGAGCCTCACTGTCCCATCTGTGTGTGGACAAAGAGTTAAACTCAGAAGAATTTTTTTACATCAACTTGTGCAAAATGTTTGAATGTGTGCTGGGAAACAGAAATACTGACAGAGAATCAATGTGAGTCGATCATACATACTTCTCTGATCAGGCATGAAATCCTTAGCTTTGTCTTTGCAGTAGTGGAGACAACAGGAGAGAATAACATCATCATTGTTACCCTGAAAAAGAAGTGAACATGTCTTATTTCACTGCACATTGCGCATCGGAAACCAAATGATCAGAAAGGTGATAAAACTCAATAAAATGAAACAACACCTTTTGTGCTACATTTAAAGTGGGTTCTTACCTGTTGTCCAGAGGTGTCTTCACTGCGGAAGGCGATAGATTCAAGCTGACTGCCCCTGCTTGTCAGGGCTCTGAGGCATGGTTCCCTGGTTTCAAATCCTTTCTCTAGGAAAGCGACAGCCTGCCGGGCCTTCTCCTGCACAGACCGCACATGGGCTGCACTGACATTATAATTGCCACGACTGCCAGTGCTGCGCCCTCCTGACCCTACTCCACCAAAGCTGTCCTGGCCTTTAGCCAAGCCATCCAACTCTGTGATCACTGAGAGAAATAACACACACCATGAGTAAGCATAAACAAACATTTCCTGTCTCTCCAGTGAATACTGTTATCACTTCCAACGTGTCATAATGGCAAAGTTTAATCATCATCATACCGATGAGTGGCACAACTATTACGTATGTTCCACATTGAAGGAGTTTCTTCAGCCCCTCCAGGTGATCGATGAATCCATTGGTGTCTGGAACCAAAAACAGAGGCCTCACTTCCAGCTCCAATTGCCCACTTGTCTGCAGCACTGCCTGAAACAGACACATTAAACATGATGTGAAATTCAGCTCTACCACAACATTGTATAACTGTATAAACCTGTCCTATTCAATTGATACTTACTGTACAACGTTATGACACAAGCTTCATCAGTAACAAGTAAATTACTGCTGCATCACCTGAAAACCCAACTATTGTTCTGCATTGATTTTTTTATGTTTTCAGTATTTTCTAAACCTATAAAATACAGGTTCCATTAGGATTTTCCAATTTAAATAACTGATGGATCACATGTATACCAGTTTTACCTGTATTTTATCTCTGCGCTTCTGTTGCTGTGCCAGTTTGTTGGCGAGTGCATGGCGTCGTGCTTTCAGCTGTCTGATGTCATTCTCACTGTCTCCTGCCTCCTCTGCATCCTCCTCTCCTTCTGATGCAGAGAGAGAGGACTCTGCCTCGACTATGACGTCATCAGCCTGCAAAACAGACACAGACACACAGCGGCTGATGAGACCCATTTTCAGCAATTTAAAAAAACACAAAATTAGTTTCTATATTTACATAATTATGAGTGGGTCAAATTTTGAAATAAACAAGGGCAATGATGAGAAGAGGCATGAGAGTAGGAGAAAAATAGTCACCTCTTTCTCTGTTGCAGAATCCTGTCTTCTTCTTGTATCCATGGAGTGGTTAGGTAAAGGAGAAGTGGCCACAGAGATGTATTTGCCTCCCTTGAAGGCCAGCAGAGGCTCCTCCTGTCCACACAAAGCCTCTAGAAAGTACTTCAGCACAGTCACTCGCTTACAGTCTGCTGCTATTGCCTGAGAACGGACATTAGGGATATAAGAGCAGGAAGGATGATGAATAAGGGTGCAGATAAAAGGTAATAATAATGCCTTTTATTTTTTAGCGCCTTTTAAGACTCTCAAGGACACCTCACAACACACAGTAAAAGATAAAATGCAAGTACAGGGTGGCAGAAGAGTATCAGCAGTGCAGGAAGAGATGTATGTAAGAAAACATTAGTGCTGAAACATAATGACACCTTTGCCTGCTACTCACCATGTCAGTGTGTCTGTCTGTGTAACACGGCTCCTGTGGTGCAGCCAGCAATGGTACAAAACCAGCAAGCAGCCTGTCTTCCTTCAGTTGCAGCACAGTCAACTCATCATCTCCCTCAACTTCATCGCTGTCAACTTTGTAAAGTGGTAGCTCCCCGTGGTCCACACATGCCAGCACATTACACAGGTCAGCGAGGCACTGCCAGACATCAGGGCTGCCACTTGATGGAAGGAAAAAGCCACAAGTGGTGTTGAGAAATTAGCATTTTAGTTATGAAGTACCAGACGGGGCCATGAGTAGAGGCAACTGGTTAACTTGTTTACAACATATTAAACAATGTGTGATGCAAGACACATTGCTCATAGTGTTGAACCTACAACTGCAGACCCCCTTGGCTTTTCAGAGCTTTTTAATTCAAGTTTTAGCTTTTTGGCTCACAGCTTTATACCTCTGGTTCACTTGCATCACTCTGTCTCTGGCCACAGCAGCTGAAAAAGCTCTAAAACTAAACTTCACTTAGTAGTCCAGCTACAAATGACCCTACTATAATAAAATGATGCTCTCTGACTCTTTTAGCATCTGTTTGCTGATGTTGATCATTTTATTAGTGTCCAAAATAAGTTGATGCAGGTCTCTATACTCTATACTCACTCTATACTGCATGGTGGTGGGTTCCACAGGTCTGGGTGCCCCAACATCCAATCAGACCAGACCTTGATGCTTGGCAGTAGTTCTCTAAGGTCCAGTGGGAAGGCAGAGACCTTTACCATACCATCTACCTCCTCCCCTTTACCCTCCTCCTCTCCATCTGCCATGGGGACTGGTTCTGAATAAGAGGAGTCACCTTTAATAAATGACACATAATTGCAAATAACCTAACACAAAAAATTAAAATCATTTGTATAACATGTAACAACAAGTGTAATTTAACAGTTTACTTATTGGCCCTATAAATCATCTCCATCAGTGTGCTTTGGGACTAAACACTGAACAATATTAGACAGATAAAAACACCTTCTTGCTTATGTTGGCATTAAAATAATATTGACGTATAGAAAATATGCTCATATAGAGCAACTTTAGGACATGCTACACTTGTAGCTTACTGTGTGTACCTGCAGGTATGTCTCTGAGCAGCTCTGTGCAGCGCTGCACCAGTAGTGCAAACATGCCAAGACCCAGGGCAGTGCTTTGTTCCTGTAAAACGGACCGCACTTCTCCTTCTTCACCTGACAAACATGGAGAAGAGCTTAGTATTTCTTAAAGATCCTTTGTCTCAATGACTGCTGACTTTTTTCAATCTGGGAACAGAACTTCACGCTCTGTTGCATAACAAAGAACTTGTAAGTGAGAAGATGAGCTGTTATCAAATCCACTATTTCCAGTGAAGCTCTTCAAGTTTAAACACGACAACAAACTTTTTCTTAAACTGAGTCATATTTTAAACCACATTTTAAAATATAAATTAAAAAAATAAGCTGTTCACTAGTAACACAATTATAATAATTTTTGAAGTTTGTTGTTAAATGATTATGATGTGTGAATGCATGTACAGTGTTACCTCTACTGTGGGCATTGTGTATGGTGAACATGTTGATGGTGATGATCTGTAGCAAGTGTGTGCTGCCCAGTAGGGAAGGGCCATGATGGAGCAGTGTCCTGAACTCCTGCAGAACACGGCTCACCACTCCAGGGAATGACTCCATGCTGCATAACAAAGACAGGTATTCATTACAATACAGAAAAACTGACAAAGGCACACACAGAAGCATTTTTAGATTCTACAGTCAATGCTTAAAACTCATTCAGTCCATGGGTGTAAAAGCTATAACTCATAGGAACTTACCCCACTTTAGTGAAGAGCTTTCCATGTGCATGCAAGAAACTCAAAATAAACCTCTTGTTTAGCTGGAGAGAAAAGGAGGTTAAAAGAGGAAAAACATTACTTTGGCCAACAGTTTAATTTAGCTTCAACCTCTGTAGCACATGACAAGAAAACACTTGTCTTCATCCAGAGACAAAGCCCATGGTTAGGAGCTGACATCATAATTTAAATGCTCCCAGTATTATGAACAACAGTGGTAGGAGAAAAGGGACTGGAAGGCTACTGAAGCTGGCACAGAGGACACATAGACAGATGTTTCTCCCAACAGGGAACTGACAAAAAGCAAGAGAGAGACACTGGTGAAAGGCAAGACAGATTTCTTTAAAAGTAAAGAGTGTAAATCAGCAGAAACCTCCTTTGATCACTGAAACTCCAATATAGCATATCAAAAAAACACTGGTACCTTGTACAAACACACAACATTAGAAAAAAAAAAACGAGGCACTGGAATTGATACGGGAATGTGAAGAAGATGACGACTGCAGAGAAAACATTGATCTTTCACAAGAGCTCAATCCTGACCACAGTAATTATTCGTAGTATCATGTTCAATAAAGAATCATATCAGAGCTACTACAGCACACCACAGACCACACCAACAGAAAGCAGTGATTTGCATTGTACATGAGCCAGATGATATTGTTGTAAGGTACCTAAGCACCTCCCATTGGTGAGAGGCCCCACCTCTCACACTTAGGTCAGAGACAGAACCTAATTTCTCATTCTCTCATTCCTGTAAATGTTATGGGCAGTTGTTGTCTAATGAATGGTTTCTATCTAGCCACTCAAACAAAAAGACCCATTTGCTGGAGAGCTGCAAAGGTTGCTGTCCTTCCTGGAGATTCTTTGTTCCAGGGAACTCAAAGTTTTATAAGTGTTTTTTTTACCATCACTCTGGTCAATATGTCTGTGAATGTTCTCATTCATCCAGGTCATTGTTCTCTCTCTCTCAAATTGAATCGAAGGCAGCTGGACTTGTATTTGTCTGTGGAAGACGTTTCACCTCTTATCCAAGTGGCTTCATCAGTTCCTATGAATTAGTCTTTCTAGTCCGCACTAGTCTGACTGTCAGTGGTTTTCATAGCTTTATATTTGTCCTGACATGCAGTGACAATTGTTGGACTCTGTACATAAAGAGGTGTGTGCCTTTCTCAATTATGTCCGGCATATATCTTTGGTACTATTAAAGTAAAATAGGAGTATTGCACCACAATTTATACATGAGAGATCTCAAGTTGTTTGTCATTATGGGCTGTTGAGTATCACAGAATATGAGGTAATATAAATGCATAATATTATGATAATAACAAAATCTAGAATTAATAATAGAGAATAATTAATGAATTAATTTAAAGAACATAATAAATGAGAGGAAAATTGGAAGGGCAGGGAAAATTACATATCATAAAAACACATCTACATGCAGTAGCATCTTTGTGTGTAAAAAAAAAATAACTATATGTAACCAACATAATACACTCAAAGGCAGCTCATCTTTCATGTAAAGGCATATAATGCATGAGACTCATAGCGTGTGTGTGAGAGAGACAGGAAGTAAGAAAGGAAGAAAGCAATCTTACGTCACTAGCGCTGAGACTACCCAGCTCTCCATCCTGCTCAGAGTCTCTACTGGACTCACTGCCTCCTCTCTGCGAGGATGGTGTTGCTGCTTGTCCACTGGGTCGGATCCAAATCTCCACACGTGCTCCCTCTTCCCCTCTCCCTCTTCCTCTTACTGCTGGACCCCTTGATCCTCCTTCATGCTCTTGTCTTCTCCTTCTCTCCAGCTGCTCTGCCTACAAGAACAAAATCTGTCAACAAGAGACACTTGCGATGCCTTAGGTCTTGGGATAATCACTTGATTATCGTAAGCTTAACCAGTCATACTAATAAAGTAATTTATTAAGCAAATTAGTGTGTTAACACACCAATGTCAGTACGTCATTATATTTTTCTAAATGTCCCCTCATGACCAGGTTGTATGTCTAACCTTACGCTTGGCTTCTTCAAACAGACTCATCAGGCTTTCCTTTGCTGTCAGGATTGGGTTGGAAGCTGCCAAGCTGCGCATGTAATAATACACAGCATCCAACTTTCGCTTCTGTAAGTGAGAGAGGCGAGATGAGAGTAAGAGGAAATAGGAGTGCCAACAAATCATTATACGAGATATAAGCCATACCAAGAGAAATACAATCACGTCATCATGTCTAAACATGTTGGCACAACATTTTCACCTAAAGAACCCCCTTACAATTTTATTCTCTACTTACTACACATCACTTACTGTATAGACTGCCAGCAGAGCCAGCTGATTGTATGGGCGTCCATTTTTGGGGGCAATCTGCTGGGCTTTCAAGTACCAGCTGAGAGGAAATGGAAAAGTCAAGTCACAAGATAAGAGAGCAATTCACCAAGGCTCTCATCTTATCAGTAATATATAGATGGGATGGAGCATTCTCTATCATGTCTTTAGCAGGTAGCAAAGAAAGGAAAAGAAGTTCAGGACTAAGAAAGTTATAAGCCATTTTCAGTTGTCAGCACTTAATACTACTATTAGAATCTTCAAAAATAATCAGTGCTTACTGAAAAACTCTGGGAGAAACTACAGAGGTGTCCAATGGCAAAAAGACTAGTCCTGATTTCAGACACTTGGACTGACAGACACAATTTTGACACTGTATCTTGACCAAGTTATGTCCTAAATTTATGCTTATACATGTCCCATACTGTTGAATGTACCTAAGAGACTTCACATTTCCAAGTGACAGCACAAATGATGGCCTACCTGCGAGCTTTGCCGTAGTTAGCCGAGTCACTGGCTTGTTCCCGGTAACGTGCAATATCTCCCTGACAAATCATACAGCGCTGAGCACTAATAAGTGCATACTTTACCTAAAAAATTAGTTACCAGTTAGAACATTATTGAAGAGCAAAATGCAAATGAGCTCCTGTGAGGAACTATATTGCTGGCAGCAAGGAAATCCAATCAAATCTAAACACTTAAATCACTTCAATAACACAGCATGTTAAATATCCTAAATTTTGTGGCTGTTCGTGTACAGCTTGACAAAAACATACATCTTTGAAAACATTTTAGTACCCACATAAATATGAACAAAGTAGAAGGAATATTACTGTACCGTTTTGCGTAAAGGCCGCGCCCTGATAGCCATGCCATCCATGTAATCCTCTAACTTAAACTGGTACACTGTCTGCAGCTTCTGAAGCAGTGCATCAAAGAACAGAGCTCCCTGTGAAACATGATCACAACAGACAAGTTAGGTTAAAGTAAGGACAAAAAATTACAGAATTTATTGTGGCCTGTTACCACCACAAGGTAAGTTTCCAAGCTTCATTGAAAACTTATGAGTGGACTGCATAATCTGCTAAAACTTGGTAACATATGGCTTTTGTCAACAGTGGAAAAGGGTTTAATTGGCATTCACGCCCTGGTCAAATCATTTTGCAACACTAACACATGACATATGCATGACAGATTTAGGTGTTTACCCAAATACTAACTGTACAGTCCAGAGTCCAGACCTTAAGTATTTGGACAGCTCTCTGTTTCAATACAATCTAGGTGAATTAAAATAATGGATTTGCATTTAAGTGCCAAGTCTAAGCTTTAATTTGAGTGGGTTCATGTCAATACTCAATAAAATATGTGGGGAATATAGTGCTCTTAGCACATAGTACCCAAACTGCAATGGCTCCAAAGTAATTGGACACTTTGCTACTAAATGTGTCCTACACAGCTGCATGTGGTTTCAATGCATGCACAAAACAGCTCACAGTCAGGTGGAGTTGTCTGTCAATATGGAGAGTAAAGAAGAGACCATTCAAAGAAGATGATGGTTCTGAATACTTCTAATTCATATTTAGCTGCATGCATAAAACACTATTACACAAAATTTCACCATTCAGTAGGACAACATTCTTCAACTAATTTCAAAGGCCACCAAAAACCATTTTTAAAGCCAGGAGCTGGAACGTCTCTAGTGGAAACATCAACATGGAGCAAACAGGCTTCGAACAATTACCCCCCCCCCAAAAAAAAAAAAAAAAATTATATGATTATTTAGTTAAAATTCATGTTAAATCAGTTAAATTACTTACTTACTAACTCCTGCACTTTTGGTATTATGTGTTGAATGGGCTACATTTGCCATATAGTTATTTCTATGTGAAATGTAGACTTACTAAGTTGAAGCTGAGACTTGACACTTTACTTCAGTATACATTACTTTTTCTTTCAAATTGAAGGTGCAGACCCTGTAGAGCAAAAACACTCAAATATTGAATACTAATATTCTGTACTGTATATCTACTCAAGTGGCAAAGTCTGTCCCTTGCAAAAAAATGTATTTACCTCGTTTGAATTTATTACACAACCTTACCTCATCAAGCAGAGTGAGAAGCAGGTTCCTAATATGAGGGGTGTTGTCAAAGGTGGGGTCTTTGAGTAACTGCCGGAAGCGCTCTATGACCTGGTAGAAGACATTCTTCCACAGAGCCTGATCCACGTTCTGAGAGTCTGAGAACTCAATGTCTGTGAGAATGACCTGCTCGTACAGCCCCAAAAGATCGGCTCTGGAAAAGGCAAACGGGACAGTGCTTTTTCAGTATGTCTGCTGGCTGTGTTCTGCTGAGACTGTTTATTGGTCCCAAGAGGAGCTAACAGCTAATCAAATTGTAGAAGACAAAGAGTAGAACATAAAAACAAAATTAAGGGAGACATTAAAAGCCAACCTTTCAAATCCTCACCTGAGCTGGGTCATGCGATCCAGTCCATCAGCACTCACTCTCTCCCTGGATAGCAGGTTACTGAGCTGCAGTTCCTGTGCATCTGCAGCCCTTAACACCCTCCCCAACTCCCCTCTGGCTTGTTGTTCTGCCTCTTCAAAAGTCAAACCACCACCTCCGCTTTGCTGAGAATAACTTCCTCCCCTGTAGTTCGCACAGAACTGACCCCCACCTGGGCCTGGGTAGACACCATTAGGAGGAGCCATTTGGTAAGGCCCCATATGATAAGGATATGGATAGCGCTGGTTGGTAGTGGTGCCAGGAGTAGTGGGCATGGGGTAGCAGTAGGGGTTGTCAGAGTTTTGAAATTTGTAGTAGGCCATGGCGGCAGCCTGCTGTGTTCGAAAGTGTTCACCCTGTGGGACTGGGGGACTGCCTGCTACTTCGTCATCTGTGTCCAGAAAGTGAAGCTGTCCATATCCGGTCCCTGTCTGAAGGTATACAGGCTGTTGGAGAGATTTATGCTGTGACTGGGAGCCAGTGAGTGCAGGTTTCTGGTCTGGGTTATTGGGATCCCAGAGTCGTCTGACTCCTCCTCCTCTGCCTCCTCTACTGCTGCAAGTTGCTGCTCCCCTAATTCCACCAAAAAGAAGTCTTTGCCCAACCTCAGGTGAATTAGAGATGTCTGTGCGGGCTGGAAGTACCAGGATGCCCCCACCTCTGCCACGAGGAGCCAAGACTTGCTTGCCATGTTGTGCACCCCCACTATGTGATGAGACACCTGAATGTTTTTCAAGAGAAATCCTCAGGATTCCTCGACCCCCACCTTTGGTTCCCTTTGGTTTGTTCCTTTCTTCCCTTCGCCTCATGGCATTTAGCTCTTCCTCCCCACCTCTTCTTCTCCTCCGTCTATCTACTGCCAGGTCACTCATCTCACTCCCTTCCAGTGATTCTGTAGATGATTCCCCATTGGTTGTCCAGCTTTGCAAATGGCTCCTCCGCCCTTCTCCGCTATTACCAATCTCCTCTTTGTTATTATGCCTGGGCTGTAAGCGTGACCACTTAGTACTTTCCACATCCAGCCCTAGCCCTGGACCATCCAGGCTGGTCACACTGCTGGTAGAACTGCTGCTGTAAGTTCGATGCCTTGAGCGTCTGATATCTGATTTGGAATATCGTTTTGATGATGTCATGTTTGCACTGGATTTGTTTCTATCAACCACAGTAGAGTCTACATATCTTCCCATCTTGTCATCTTTATCCATCTCTCTTGAGCGGTTGTTGTTGTTATTGTCTCCTTTTCTACTTTCTCTGCAGTTCTCTCTTCCTTTGTTTTGGAGTGTCTCTCCTGTCTTAGCTGGTCTGTTATCCCTATCTGCATCAGCTGCTCTCCTGTCTCTCTCCTTCTCATTTTTGCCCTGGTCATTCTTCACTCTACTACTTACATCATCTTCCCCTCTTCTGGAATCCTGATTCCTCTCCTTTTCCTTCTCCCCCCCTCTTCTCTTTCGATTTCCCTTTTCTTTCTTCTTCTCTAGCTTTTCTTCCTCCTCTTTTGCTCCTCCCCCTTGACCCCGTCTTCCCTTATCAGTTATTTGCCCTTTCCTGCAGCTTAACTCTTCAGCATCTTGTCCTTGGCATCCTACTTTACCTTTTTCCTTAACACTGAGTTTTTCCACTTTGCTAGTAATTTTCTCAATTGAAGCATCAGAGGGTAATGGGGGTTTTTGCACATCTTGACTTCCTTGATTTCTGTTCATCTCACTGGATTTAGTCAATTTTACATTTTCTTGCATAACTTTTACTTCTTTACCTTTCACTCCCTGTTTCGGTGTAGATGGTTTTCTATTCCCCTCTATTTCCCCTGCACTCATTTGGTTCTCCACCTCAGTTTTCTGCTCATGCTTCCTTGGGGGAGGTCTATCTTGCTCTCTTCCCACCCCACAATCCTTTCCCTGGATATTTCTACGGCTCCCAGGTTGATAAAATTCTCGATCGGGTTTACGGGCTTTCTTTGTTGGTTTGGAAGCCCAACAGGTTCCTGGTCTCTATGATTTTCAACAGAGCCTTTCTCTTGATTTGCTTCCATTTTAGCCTGTGGGTGGCTGCCCTTTCTACAGTTCTGAGTGTTACTATTGTCACCTCTCATCCTGTTTTCTTCCTTTTTCTCAGTAGTACTTCCACTGTCAGTGAATTCTGAAACATTTTCAGAGACAGCCTTTTTCTCACCCTGCAATGGTTTTTCATGTTCATGTACAAAACCAGATTCTCCCTCCTCACTGTCGCGGTGACGCCGTCCATGTCCAGCTACCGGCTGGTAGCGTTGCAGATCAGGACGCTTTCCCTCACGCTTCCTATGTTGTTTGGGTCCATGTTGTTCCTCTGAAGAAAGAAAAAACACAGACAAAAGAAACTAAGATACTGACAGTCAAAGTCAACCATTAACATAGCACACTTCTTGTCAAGAAATCTAATGCAACACTGCTTAAGACTGCTGCTCAGTACGTTCCAATTTTGTCTTGTCTTTGGTGCACAGCACTAAGCCCATTACTTCCCCAAACTGGTCACAAATACAGTATCTTTCTTAAAGGGGCTCAGTAAATTCCAGCAAACAGTACACCTGCTAGAAACTATTTGCAGCTGTGATTTATATGCACTTCGCACACGGTTTCTGGCAGTTAAGATGATGTATGTTGGACTCACACAATAAAGATGTCACCCAGAGCAAGCCTGCCTATTTCGTGTATTTCTGACCTCCGCAGAGGAATACGCCACATCCATTTTTAACTTTGGATTTGTTAACAGTGACAAAATAAAGGCTTTCCTTTAACGAGATACACCAATTTCAGTTTTGGCTGTTTAGAAGTCGCTGGAATTATTACAGGAAAGTTATAATTTACTGATACACTAAGGTTAACGTCAACTTCTAGAGCAACACTGTAATCATTTCACATGAAGAAAGTGACCCATTGCCGCGAAATACAAACAGACACAAACCACTTTTGAGTAAATGACGAGTCTTTCACTACGTCCTTTTGACATAGTGGGCAAAGGCATTGTGCAGCTACACATGAACCTGTGATACTTCTTACGACATAAACACACACCAATGATTTGAATACTATTTATGTTCAATTAAATCAACTCTTGCGACCAAGTCTTCTCTACTTGGGCCTACAACAAACATATACGTAATGTTTAGTAAATGTTAGCGAAGTTCTCTAACGTTAACCAACGCCTGGCGAGGACAACAGTTGAGCTTTTCGGTCCTCAAACAATTCAACGATACAGCTTAGTATTAAAATTAATCCCGATGCGAGTTTACTTTAAGAGTGATGAGAAGAGCTAAGAAGACTTTGTGAAAGCTTTAAAAATGCCGTTCAGTCATGGGAACAGTCGTAAGATGTTTGCTGTTCAAAGACGTTTAAACAAACCGCGCGGGACCAAAGAATAGACAGATAGCCAAGTTAGCTAGCTAACAACATTAGCTGGGTACAAACTTAGCAACTCCGTGGGCCACTTTCAGCTGACTTGGCATACTTCTTCGACTGTATTTGTCGACTTTTTCACAAATGCTTCCGTCGCTGGCATGTGGTCCTCCTCCCCTCACCTTTTTGACAGTCAGTTGTATTAAATGTATTCGACGCTTCAGCTCGGAGTTCCGCAGCTGAGATTCGCACTCTGTCCAGTTCGTTCGCCATCTTTGCTCTGACTAAAACAAACACAACAAGTACGGTGGCCCAGTGGGATCACACATGTTCACCGAATGACGTAGTATCGAAGGTACTTGGGTAATATAGTGCGATCATGTATTACACTCTGTTTCTGCATCTGTTTTCACTTCCTGGGAGCTAATTATTGATATAACAAATTTTGTAGGTTGTAAATAAACGTACATTATAACCTTACGATTGTCTTTAAGAAAATGGTCTTTAATAATGATTAGGCTACAAAAAGTTTCCTGATAGTGCACCAAGTTAATTGTTTTAATGGAAACATACTTAATAGCCACCCACTGCAATTCGATTTAATTCGATTGATTTTTACAGTGAAGTGACTTCATTGAATGGGGTGACAAGCACTGCCTTTGTTGAACATCAAGATCCTCTGGTCTCCTTCAGTTGGCCAACATGGGTAACATGTTAATACCTAGTTGTGTGCCTGGACAGTACACAATGTGGCAAAATATCTGTCATTCTAAAATGTATACTTATGTAATTCTTACGTAGGCCTTGACCTACATATGAGGCATGGGGGAAGGGGGCTCATAGGTCTGCACATTATATAAAGAAACAGACAGACTGCATGCATACATACTCTACCATGCTCAGTTCTACTCCGTATCCACTAGATGTCAGGATAGATTGCTTTATTCTCATTTTATCTGAAACATCCTATTGCTCAACACTTTGGATTGGCCCAAAAATGAACTTTCCATTTACTTTTGTTTTCCTACGAACTCATTTGTATTAATGTAATGCAACATTTCCTCCACAACATGTCTTCCCTCTCCTGTCTTCCACTCATGACTTTGATGTTAAGTGACCTGACAAATTGTATGAGGAGGTGTGGAGTAAAATTGTGGGACTGCAGAAACAAATTACATAAATATACCATAGAGAAAGGCTGTGTGTGTGTGTGTGTGTGTGTGTGTGTGTGTGTGTGTGTGTGTGGTAGTGTGGCAGTGTGGCTGTACATGCATGTGCATATGAGGAATGGGGGGTGGAGAGTTCATGCAGCTCTATCATCTATGTGGCTGATGCTAGAGTAAACAGCTTCATTTCCCTAGCAACACCAAATTAAAGGGCCAGAGTCTCCTGTCCTTCCCACAGATCTCCCACACATACAAGTCTTCATCCAGAGCCAAACCTCCTCTTTCTCCACATATCTCAGTGAATTATTAATCCAAGGTGCTTGGCTCATTTCTTTGGCATAATAATCAGGAATATCTATACATACTACAGTGGGCAATGATAACTTCTTACTGTAATATTACAATTTATCCACTACCATATTATAAAGCAGGTGGACTCCAATAAGACAGCGAGCAAAGCAGAGAGAAATGGGCGAAGCTCACAATTTAACAGACCATTATTACAGTTTTCATTTTTAACTGTAGAGGATTGAGTTTTACTTTCATAGTATTATGATATAGTATTGTCTCTTTCTATGTTGTATTAATGAATTTTAAGATTTTATGAAATGCACTTGAAAGAAACATGCAACAGCAAAAGTAAAGTAAAATAAGATGACACGATAATGATGATGATTATAATTATTTATCATTCTCCTCGTAATCATTTTTACTGTCTTGTTCAGGCCATGAACTACATCTCTTTTTTCTTTTCTGAAACACGTTTTGTCGGTGTGGTGTACACTGTATGCCTCATTGTGTGTGAATGCAGAATACTGTTGTGATGTAGTGCTAGCAGTGTCTCTCGATGAAGAGCTGGCACACCAGGGGTTGTAGAATGTTTCGTGTCTGCAGTGGAGAGGTGTGAGAGAGGGAGGGGGGCTGCCGGAAGTGGTGGGCGTGTGTCTCCCTGCATGTGTGTGTGTGAGTTTGTAAGTTACTTGTGCGCCTCTGTGCGTGCGCGAGTGTGTGTGTGAGTGTGTATGTGTGCAGAGTTCTGATTGTCAGTGCTGCACCACAGTGCAGGTGGAGCAATGCAGGATGATAAGTGACACAGAAGGACAGAGAGGGGGAGGCAGAGAGGTAGTGAGGGAGAGAAGGAGGGAGACAGAGAGAAAGAGGAAGCGAGGGAGAGAGGTGAGGAGGTATGATGCAGGAGGAGAGGGGAGAACGAGAGGAGGAGAGACTGTGAATACAGATGAGAAAAGCGGGGGAAGCGAGGAGTTTTTGCAGGTGAATTTCTGACACCAGGGGGTTTCTCCAACGCAATCATATCTCGATCTCTCCTGCTCCATCTCATTCTCTCTCTCTCTCTCTCTCTCTCTCTCTCTCTCTGTTTATCTATCTTGCTCTCCCCACACTGGGACACTGGGAGGTGGGAGGAGATGACTTTTAGAGATGACTGGAGTGGAGGAGGAGGACAGATGGGGGAATACAGTCAGTAGAGAATGGTAGAGATGAGAGTGGGACATTGTGGTTGAACAGAATAAAAATGCTGCAGGACTAAAAAAATGGGTAACAAATAAAGAAAAAAAGAAAAAGAAAGAAAATGCAGGGAGAGTGAGTCGAGTGAAATGGTATCCTCATCTCGAGTGTAGTGAGAGAGACAGATATCAAAGAAGGTCTGTGGGTAGGACAGACAGACAAACAGACAGACAGACAGACAGACAGAAAGACAGACAGACAGAAGACAGACAGACAGACAGACAGACACTGAGAGCCAGAGGCTTGTGTGACGCATATTTGCTGGCACTAGATGTTTGGAGTATATCCATTCCAACTGCTTTTTAATGCATAATTCACAAAAAGAAATGGAGAGAGTGACAGGGGAGGAATGAGCAGACAAGACAATGTAAGATCAAACACATGGAGTCATGTGTCAATGCCGCAGAGCCAAACAGAAAACGTGGAATTCTCAACACAGAAATCTGATGCAGACTGTAACACAGATTGTGCATGGAGGCTATTGACAGCACACCATGACCTAATCCTATCAAAGGTTTATTAAAGACATTAATCAAAGGCCAAAACTACATTTCATCATTCGTGACTATATCATGCACAAACACCGCCACTTGTTCACCCTCCGTATTCAGCTTTCCCCTAAACCGTGTTATCTTGATCAACTCGAACACTTGAGAAATACTCAGATCCACATTTCATCTTAGATGACTGCAGAGTTCAACCTGACATCACTGGTTCCTTTAGAAATTTGGGTTTGGATTCTCACCACAAAGTTCAAGTGCAATTAGCCTGCAGTGTAATGGTTCCACTACCTGAAACCAGTTACACAAGCCTAGGTTTGGCTTTGAAATGTTACGTTTTAATTGGTTGAACCTTGGGTTTGAAATACATATAAATACACAGATGGAAACTCCTGCTTCATGTGTGCAATATACAGTGATTTTATGACAGGGCATGGGTTTTGAATATGTGACATGCATATCAATTTAACATTTCCTGTCATCTGGACGGAAAATTCCTATGATCCCCCACACTGAACTGCAAACAGATGCACTCACTCACTCCAACACTGGCACCCACCCTCGAACACATGCAAACACACACACAAACAAATGCCCACACTTGCAGCTGGCATTGCATGTTAATTACATTCAGCATATGACTTTGGCATAATGTTGTGAAGTTTTGTGTGAGTCACCGTTGGAGTTACAGCAGATGAGAAGAGATGGCGTATGACTTTGCAAAAGGACAGACCATTTAGGCATCCATTGCCACAGATGCTCTGTCAGTGTAATAAAATCATGGGAATAATCGTGTCATGCCATTTCAGGTGAGTCAGTTTTGCTGGAGCCATTTAATTAGCTCCGGTGGCCATTGCCTGTATGCTTCTTCCTTCCCCTCTGTCACACAACATTAGAAACACACACAGATATATTCAAAGTTTCTGGTTAGATGTGGGTTCACAGTATCTGTCACTGCTGAGGCATGTGTGTGTGCATGAGTGGGTGGATGTGGAGTTGCTGCTGTGTGTGAGTGGTTTGCAATCTCACACATCTTGTAGACACGAAGAGCACGGAGACAGTGGAGGGAACAGTGTGGGGGCGAGAGGGGTTTCACTAATAAACACCCACTCTTTCCAAACCTCCATCTCAATCTGACACACATCCTCACCCTCACCACCACCACCACACACACGCTCTCCTCCTCCCCGTCGCTCCTTTGACAGAATCCTCATTACGCGCACGTTTGGCAGCATAGTCTTCCTCCTTCTCCTCCTCCTCCTCCTCCTACCTCCTCCTCTCCCTCCCTGTTTCCATCCCCTCTGCTCCTCTCTCCCTCTCCATCGTTTTCATTTGCTCATTCTCTCTTGCCCTGCTCGCTGCGTTTCGAGCCAGCTTGGCAATCAAAGGGAGAGAAAACACAAATGAGAGTGGAGGGGTGGGGTGGGGTGGGGGGGCCCTCACTGGGATTTCAGTATGAGTCAGAAAGGGAGAAGGGGAGGTGGGGAGTGGGGAGGTGGGTAGGCAAGGTAGGCGGTTGTGAGGAGAGAGAAGAGTGTAAGGGAGGGATGAGGTTTTTTTTCCTTCTCTCTTATCTGACTGCATTCTCTGTTTGGAATACAGATGAGGAGATAGAAAGAGAGCCAACAACTGGCCGTGACAGACAGATGAAAGATTTGAACAGGAAATAATCTGCATCTTGATTCACCATCAAGCTTTGAGATATTAGCAAGTTGAATATCAAATATGAGTTGAAGGTGAACTGAACTATGGAGTAATTGGTTGGTGTCAAAACACAAAGCAAGAGGTGAACAAACCTAACAGATCATCCAGAACATAATCCGGAATTCTGATCAGATTACAAGAGGAATTTGATACTGTAGCTGTGTGTGTGTGTGTGTGTGTGTGTGTGTGTGTATGTTTGCATGTGTGTTACATGTGTTCATGGCACCATGGGGCTTGTAGTAAGATGGAGCGTGAGATCAGGGAGGGAGTAAGTGAGGAACTATTTCATTCACGCTTTTTTAATCATTCACCCTCCCACCACCCCCCACCTTCACCCCCACGCTCGCATATTCATGTGGGGTGTAGTATGAGGAAATTGGATTGTGTATGCTTGTGTACACAGACTTGCTGCTCACCAAATGCTTACCCTCTGCCACAAGTCAGCACATTTATATTGCTGTTTGATGGCAGTCAGTGGAGACTCCACAGTTTGGAGGCCCAGGGCTGAGAGACTGACATTCCTCCACCACTGCATTAATAACATCTGAGGCAGGTTTACTCTAAAAAAGACGAGGGAAAAACACAGCATAAGTCCAAACACGACGTAATAACAGGGTGAATAAAACTTAATGCTGGCTGGCCTCGTCACTGTGGGTGAGTTGTTGATCACTTACTATGGTGCAAGGGTGTTTTTTTCTTCCTTCTGTAAAAGTGATAAGCATACATGTCAGTGGGCTGCCTCTAGAGGGGGTATGAATGTAGATTTTAAAGCCCTGGAGGAGTGAGCTATGGTCATCACATCTATTCATATTGCATCATCCTTCAAACATCAATACAAGCAAAGACTCATCGACTGTCTCCCTGCGTATTCCATTATTGTGATTACAAAGTTGTGTCAGTTATGTAACAATTAAAGTTGTCAAGTATTTGTAATATATCTAAACAGCCCTTAATCTGAACTATGGAAGAAAAAAACACCTACAGTGGTTAGAACTAAAACAGATGGCCATGGGTCCCGCTGTGTTCTGTGTTGAGATACAGAGGGGAAACAATGGGAGTATGCACACATGCAACAAAGGTCTCTGGAGTAAAATGAGGCAGGGCGTCATGGTCCTGACAACCACCAGAATCACGTGTCACTGTTTAACATTAAAATAAGGTTCGTCCAGGCCAAGGCCTTTGTTCTGCAGTTGAAATGATTTTAAAGGGCTTACTTTTTGGAGGTAGGCCAGTTGACATTTATTTATTGCTAATGTGACTGAAGGTTTGCTATGTTTTCTATGTCAATAAGCAGGAAGATCAGCAGCAGAAACTCTTTGTTGAGGAAAAACACCCTCAAGGTTTCTTCAGTGAATGGAACATTCTCAGGTGGTGGCATGTGCCTCAAGTGCTGAAGTCACAGGTGACAGTAAAGGAGAAGAGCCTGTGACCCTTAGATAGTATCTAATGATGGATATGAATACACTCTATGATGTTTTCCCACGCTCTGATATTTGGATTATGACTCTGACACCTGAGCGAGCTCTAATGAACCACAGGTATTGACTATTTTTTACACAGATATGTGATAATCAGTCTCCAAGCTTAAGAAATTCAGAACCATTTGGTCCTGAGATCATGGCAGCTTCCTGCAGGTCTGGGAGAATGACCTTAGTAAACTTGAGAAACAGCTAGAGGAAGAAATGTTGCTGCACAGAAGTTGTTTTAAGGGGATACGTCTTCAATTTTGTTTGTTTTACATTAACATCAACAAAAAAGACATTATAAATTACATAATGGGGAAGGGGGTTATTCAAAGATTTAAATTTCAAAATAAAAGTTTGAAAGGTTGAGTTGAGAAACACATTAGAAGAATTACAACTAAACTGAAACAGACTGAACATGCACTAGGGCAGTATTACTATATTACCTCCGTTTTTATTCTGCATTTGCTGTGCCTTTGCTTGACACAGCTGGCTACCTTTAAATCACAAAGCATCAAAAGAGAGGCATGACAGGAAGCTTCCCTCCAGATTGCGGTGGCCAACTTTAAAATATCACTGCTTTGACTTAGAGGTGGCTTTAAACTGAGACTTTTTGAGGAGACTTTTCTTTTGAAATCCAAAGTCGTTAAAACGGAAAACATTTCCAATTTTAATCCGTAGGTGGGAGGTGGGAGTTCAATGGTGAGGAGATGCACCCACCCTACAGGGCTTGGTTGGAGGAACGAAGGGATATTTTAGATTCCTCTCAACTTCCACTGTTGTGCGGTGTGCCTGTGTGCCTGTGTGCCTTCTCAACCCATCTCAGTCTAAAGTGTGTCTTCATTTACAAGAGACTCTCTCTGCACACGCCTACGTATGTCTGGCATACTTCTTTACGCACGAGGGTCTCCCCCAAATCTCGCCGAACGTGTTGTGAGTTCAGCCGCGTCGCGCTGGCTTTTACGCACGACATCTCACCTGTGGTTTCCACAAGTACGTGGAATCTGGGTTGTGAATATTTGGATCATTTCGAAGATGACATCAATATTTAAAAAGTGCGCTGCACCAAACATTTTTTTTCTGTCTTTCTAAGCAGACAGCTGCAGTGATTCACCGCCTGCTCTACACATCACGATTTTTCTCATCGCACTTGGTAAACAGTTCTTGAACATGCTGGAGTAGAAGAGTCAGTTTTAGATGTTTGCTTGTTCTGTTGTCTGATCAACTTTCAGTTTACAAATGGATATCTGTTGATGCCTTGAGTCACCCACTTGAAAGGAATATAATATCATTCACGAAGCAACAAATGAATTCTCTGACAGAAGCAACATGCTTGGCCAGTCTTTACAGCAAAGGACAGACAATGAGACTCGTCCCTTGTGAAATGTAACACATAATTACATAATAAGCGGGCCATTACTGAGCCATTGAGAGCATCTAGATGCCTGAAGATTGCAGGAATCTTCACCTGAGCCTTTAATATTTGACATTATCTCGGTGTAAAACATGCTATTTTCATCCTCCTTCATAAAGACCTGCACGGTGATTCAGGCTATACTCCCCCCCCCCCTTTATAAATAGCTGCACTCCGTTCAGTGACGTGGGCTACGCACGTACATGTGTAGGTGAATCTTTGAATGAGCTTCTCCCTCTCCTCCTTCCTCCCTCTCTCCCCTTCCTCCCTCCCCCGTTCCCTCTACTAGTTACTACGGGATCTCTATAAAAAGCCTACGGTTGATGGGAGAGCCCGGTCTGTATGGGAAGCGACTTTGGAGAAGAGGGACGGCGGCGTCTGAGCGCGAAGACAGCGTGGCACAAGATTGGCGCTGACACTTTGGCGATGATGAAGACTGCGACTTTAGAGATAGGACAGACATGTTTCTACAGAGAGGAGCCGCAGCACACTGGGAACTTTGACTGAGGTAAGTTCAACGTGCTTTTCTTTACAGACCTGATTTAGGATGTAATATTCCATCCAAATCCTGGGATTAAAAAACAATCACCTCTGATGTGGCTGAAGTGAAACCTGAGGAGAGGGTGCATCGGACGGGCCATCCCCTTTAGAAGCCCTGTAGTCTGCTTTGACTGACACTATTCTCATCTCCACTCTCTGGTTGGAAGTTGCTGCAGTGTGACTCATTTTCTCTCCCATGTGGGAAGCAGTCAGCCTGCAACCAGAGAAAAGAGAATATCTGAGAGCCTATCTCAGAAAACACAAACTGCGGATAGAAATCGCCTTCGAAACAGCCTGTGTGTGTGTTATCAGTCAGGGTCTGGGTCACTCTGGTGCACACAGGTTATAAAGCAGCACGACAGCCCATGTAGGTTGTTGGTGTTCACCTGCCACTCTGGCAGCACCTGGCTCAGAATTTAACAGGTAGACACTCACTGGCTTGTCTCTGTGGACCATCCAGAGTTGTCCACCCAGAAGATGATGTGCAAAATGCCACCGTGCAATTGACACGTGCACGAACACAGAGGCGCGTACACTCTATTGTGTACCAGTGTGTGTGTGTGTGTGTGTGTGTGTGCGTGCAGATTCTTTTTTCTTTCCTCTTCTTCGTCTTCTTTTTTTTTTCTCACCAGTGTGCTTGTCGGGCAAGGATGTTGGGAGGGTATGGGAATATGGGGATATAGGAGGAGGAGGGGGTGTGGGGGTTGTTTCCTCATCAACCCCTGTACACTCTCGGGAGCGCGTGGCACCGGGAGGTTTCCGGTGATAGTGATGACATTATAGCCATCACTTTCTTCCGGTGTGGCAGTACCCCCCACCCCCCACCCCCTCACTCTCCCTCTCTCTCTTTCCCTCCCCTGTATGCACTTCCGGCGGCTGGCGCTTCCTTTAACTCCCCCCGTCCCCTCCCCTCCTCAGTCTCAGATCTGTGACGTCGTCAGGCAGTGAAGTCAGCCCTGCGTCATTCTTGCGCACTTTGCAGATGATACGCAGTCACCTACTATAACCCTTTTAAAGGCATCACGGGCACGCGCGAACACACGCACACTGCAGTGTCAACCTCTGGCGTGCGTGCGTGCGTGGGTGTCGGTGCGCACAGTGCAAGAGGCTCGTGTACGGACAACACGAGGGAGGAGTGGGTAGAACGAGTCAATGAAACCCCTTGTTCATTCACAACTCGTTGTTGTGGCTGCTGCTGTTGCACCGACTTTGACCAGCCATAGGTCACATATTTACGAAGCGGATCCATGGAAAATATTATTATTATTGAATAGCCTATGTTTTATTTTTTTAAAAAAAGAAGAAGATCAAACAGCTTTTATGACAACTTTTATCAGCCTTTACTTAATATAAGCCTAACCTTAAATCTAGAAACAACCTGAGAGAAACTGTGACGTGTCTTCTTCATCAGCACATAAATAGGGTGAGAGTCCAGGTTCAGGCCTCACTTTTTATGATTCCGCGTGTGTTTCACTGGAAGATCCGCATACACGTCAAGAAACAACCCACACACGGTCGAGGCGGTTTCTCCCCGGTGCCACGGAAACCGAGCCAGACCAAGACACTGCCCACGCGCTCTGATAAGCCAGGCGGTAGAATGGGACAAGAGATGATTGGTTTGCTCGCGCCGTGACGTCACATACTCTTATCCTTGGGCATGTGACTTCTCGAGCACCGAGACTCGTGACGGTACTAGTCACCTGACTGACATCTATTCGGTAATGAGAGCAGAGACCCGCAGAGAGAGTCCACTTTGGACTACTTGTGGTGCAACTGCAGTGTATGATGGGAGATAGACGTTTAGAGATACCTCACAGCTTATGGATCTGATGAGCTGTCAACAGGTTAAACACACGCCCCCATTTTACAAGTTCAGTTAGACTATTTAAGATTTAATGCGTTTTAATGCTCTTTTTTACGACCGCCGTCCACTTCAGCACCGCGGACAGCTCCGAGCCCCAGCGCTGATGTGTCGCTGTCCCAGAGGCGTAGTGCTGAAACAGAGGAGAGGGAACCTGTTGCAGAGAGACCCCTATTAACAACAGGCGTATCGCTCTTCTAAACATGACATATTCTTGTAACTGCCACTGACAAAGTGAAAAGTTTGCTGCTATCTCCAGAAAATGGAAATGAATGACTTTCTGTTGTGATTACATGGTAAGATGTTGGACTGATGTCCTGGTCTTAAAACTAGAATGGTTTCATTCTTTGAAGTGTCACCTATTCTTGGTCAGTGAGTCACTGGATAGGAGTTAAAACAGGCGGGGGACTGTGGCTGAGGGTGAGGAAGAGAAAGTCAGCTTTGAGGGTTCAAGTTGTTTCAAGTCATAGTGTGTTAGTAATACACTCACAACCTGATCAAACAATCCAATTTAAAAAGCCTATTGTCCTCTGGGATAGTCAGTCAAACACAGCTTACTGGATCTCCCTCTGCCTTCTTTTGTCGTCCCTCTGCCTCACGCACCCTCCCACTCTCTCTCTCTCTCTCTCTCTCTCTCACACACACACACACACACACACACACACACACTTGCATACATATAAACACTAACTGGGTCAGAGACGGGAAAAGCAGTGGGTGGATGATACCTCATGCCAATCCTGCCAACAGTTTTTAAATATAGGTTTATAAAGTTTTTGAAAGTCTTAGTTAAAATATAACTGAAAAACTTTGAACACACTTTATTCATGGAACTAGAAATTGCATTTTAAAAATACCCTTGAGTTTTGCCAGTGTTTGACTGACTGATTTGTTGGATGGTTGTCTGATTTTTCTTTTTCTGTTTTAACTTTTTTTTTTTTTTTTTTTTTTTTTATTGTATGATTGCTTTTGAAAAGGTAGTCGACATTTCTGGACTTAACAAAGGGCATTAGCATGGACCATACAAAAACAAAAATATAAAAAAGGTAAATATGTACAAATATATGTTGCAAATGTTGTCACCTGCTATTACAGTCCTGCCAGAATTATACACCCAAGTCACTACAGGAGACAGTCAGTCCCTGAGTATCAAATCAAAATATGAACAAAGCTGGTGCACCAGTGTGTACTTGACTCAAATTCCAGTCTATGGCATGGCAATAAAAGTTAATTCAGTATTCCCCTCAGCAACACGTTGTTGTTTTAAATGAATTAGACATAGTTAGAAATAATGATGCAGAGATGGTGTCTCCACTACACCTACTCACGACAACTTTTTAGGTCACTGGGCCTGGGCATCAAAGTCTGTATTGATATTCGTCTGTATGAATCATTTGTATGGGAATTGTGTCAAGTTTGATTCCAGTAATGTCATACCTATATCCTCTCCTCTCTCAGATGATGCAAGTTCCTACAAAGGGAGAGTTTGGCCTTCTTACCACCTCCTCCCCACCCCCCCTAACTTGGCCAGAGCATCAGCACCTTGGCTTTAGACTGCTTACTGCGTATACAGTGTCACAGTACAGTAACAGTCTACAGTCATGGCTACTGAAGCCTGGCAATGCACCAAAAGCCACATCGAAGACACCATGGATGTGCAGAGGCTAACATGGAGTGAGAAATTACACCATGGACATACTTTTGAAATGGTTGACTTGATAGCTGCGGTTCACTACACATCTTAAAGATTTCTCTCCTGCTCTGTCTCTCTTCTCCGGCTCAGAAAGGAAACCTGTGTGGGCTTGCATTGGGGAGTCCTACACCATGTTAGTGCGTAATATCCACGTTCAAACCAATGAGACCTTGCAGTTTCCAGTTACCATGCCAACTCCACCTCCTCCTCCACCCTGCTGTCTCCATGGCGACCGTGGCTTTAGATTGTTACTCTAGCAGCAGCACCATGGTAACAGTCTACAGCCATGGTCGTTAGGGGCAGTTGCCATCAGGAAGGAAGACAGAAAGATAAAAAGTTCGGTTCTAGCAAATAATCAGGTGTGTAATTGATTCATTTCCTATTAGAAAGTAGGTCAGAGGTCACTGAGTCATCTGTCTGGAGCAGGAGAGTTTAACTTTTTATAGCTACAAGTTTCTGTGCATGTCCTTTTATAAAGTAACAAAGAGGATGTTTTTTAAAATTTGGTTAAATATATACCGGTATTGTTCTAATATCACAATAATACACAAAATGCAATTGGATTCATCAAAGAAAGTTTAACAATCATGTATGCAATGACACATGTTGGACACATGTTGCTTTTCACTTTGATTTTATTAGGTATAATGTGTTTCTTAAGGTTTGATCCTTGAGCATACGGACATAAATGCAGAGAGCACATGCTGAACGGATGAGTCA
The DNA here is from genome assembly GCA_021432705.1 of Caranx ignobilis. Classification (NCBI taxonomy): domain Eukaryota; kingdom Metazoa; phylum Chordata; class Actinopteri; order Carangiformes; family Carangidae; genus Caranx; species Caranx ignobilis. The sequence goes on from MU269980.1 coordinate 5,408,388, forward strand.
GCTGGCTCCAACACCTGCTCCGCTCCCTGTTTTTTATCACACAAGAGCTGCCTCACTTCAAAGCAGCACAGCCAGGGATTCCCAGTGGGCAGCGCTGTAACCTGCAGGCAGACACAAACCACACACTGGATCCTGCGCAGGTGGGCTAAACCACATATATGCACGCTCACATGCAGACATACCACACACATACAATATGCTCACAAAAAAACAAAAGCAAAACACAAGCATGCAAAGAAGCCTAGTCCTCGATCCACTCTTCCTCAAGCACTGCAGATATGTAGAGGTACTCTGCCCTCTGCAGGTCAGGATTTGTCTCTGCCATCTCCTTTTTGTAACACAATGTACCTGATTTCATAAAATCAAATAAATAAAGAGTAAAAACATTTGCAACAGTGTTTTGTGGTAATTTGTTACAGCAGATGCCTTTGAACGTTGCCCTGTGTTAAGAGAGACAAGAGCTATGTGCACGTTGTCAGCTATTTTATAGTGCTGTAAGTGAAAAGTCAGCACAATGGTGAAATTGGAGTTTCACTGACTTAACATAAAAAATCTTTGTAAAGCCCAATCACATATGTAGACCTCTGGCGTTTTGACCCACTAAGATGAAAAACATTGGTTAAATTGATTGGCTATGTAGCTGCACTTTCAGAGTGATACGGTCATATGACTGTCACCAGTCACAGGATGTACAAGTTTATGGAAGATTTAAAATGGAACTTAAGGACATCATCAGTTGCTACACTTGAAAATCATTACTTCCTTTGTCTTATGTCTTTTAAATTGGTAACATACATGTATTTACCACATGCTGACTGTCAGAAGAAAAAAAAAGAAAAGAAAAAGAAGTTTATCCTCTGCCTCCCTGCACGGTAAAAGCTCATGTGCTGATAGATAAACAGCAGCACATAAACTCTTACTGTTCAGGGCTGAGAAGCTGATCTGATGCATGCACACGCACACACACCCACACACACACACACACACACACACACACACACACACACTGACTCTCAGTCACTGTGGCCAGTCAAACCCACACTCTGCCCTTAAAAAGAATCACTTCAGGTCAAATTCAGGCCCAACCATAACCCTAACCCTGACACAAATTCACACCTAACCCCTAACTCAACCTCAGAAATGACATTCTGCTTTGGTCACAATGAAGACAGACTACTGGCTCTGAAGAGGTACCATACACACGCACGCACACCCTCATGCATGCTCATGCACACAAAAATGGCAGCAGGTCAAACCACATTTAAAGGACCATTCCACTGATTAACCATAGTCGAGGTCTGTTGTTTATCAAGTGTTTCCAAATGAATGCCTATTTAATTATTAGAAATGTTTAACCTTTAAATCTATCAAATATATATTGATATTAGTCTTAGGCTGTTGAATAATTGAATTGGACACTAACTAAATAACAATCAAGGTGTTATGGCTTTTATAGTAAACATTATTTCAACAGTTATTTGGTTATTATTGTTCAGTTTGCTCTGAAAATGTTTTTATTTTTATATATTATGTAGAGTTCCTCTACTAATATCACAGCAAGAGCTCTTGCTGGTATTACTGTAATGTCCATTTTCCACCTTCCAAACCTCTTAATAATGGTCTGAAACAAAACAACATTTTTTGGATATGTGAGCCAAGACATGCCCCTCTCTCTCTCTCTCTCTCTCCCTCTCTCTCTCTCTCTCTCTCTCTCTGTTTTATACAGTCTCAACCACAGTCCTCCTCCTCCATAGTCATGATGACTAATATCTACCCCTGTAGTGTCAGTTAGGCACCTATAAGGACAGCCAAACCACAGCTCTCCTTGCCAGGACCCAGCCACAGCCTCTAAACCGCTCCAGTAAAGCACACAAGCAGACAAATGACTGCAGATGACATCATTCATCAAGCGGCTGCTGCCCTAACTTCAGAAGGCCTCAGCTGTGTCCTCAGTTCACCTCTGTACCTCCTCAGCCAGTGACCAACACTGCTGTGACCTCTGAACAGATTTACATCTGGTACTTAAGTGTCTCTCTTTTTTTTCTTGAAACTAGAGACTCCCACAATAAACAGACTGACGGTCAGGAACAGGCAGGATGTTGCAGGAGATGAACTCCATGACTGTTTGTTAACAGGAAATTTTTCCAGGTGAAGAGGAAAACTGAACAAATGATATGTCCATGTGTCAGAATGGGTGAGAGGGTTGGATAGAGAGGCTGCTACATGGGCCGACTGGAGGAGGAGGAGGAGGAAGACAACAACCAGACAAGTTCTGGCCTCAGCCAGTGTACACTTTGTCGACACAAACAAAAAAAAACACAAAGCACATTAAACCAGAAACGTATGAGCATGAGCACAGAATAACAAATGACCAAATCACACCCATATGGAGGAGAAAAAATGCAAATACACACCCACGCATGCACGCACGTGAACAACGACTGCCTGTTGTCAGGACCTGAATTTCACACTAATACTGTGCATAGATTTCTTCACTGAGTAATTTCATGTCGTTATCTGACATCAACTGACTTTCCCTCCCTTCTCTGTTCTGTAAATAGCAATTTGACTGACAACTCTAAATATACTCCCTCTGTTCCCTCTTCCATGTGTCAAAACATCACACACCTCGCACACACACTGTACTATCTAAACAGCTCTTGAATCATGAGCTTACTTTCTCTTTTCTATGTAAATGATGCAGGTACACAGGAAGCAGAGAGGCATCATGCATAAATCCCTCATACTGGACACAGGCCATACCTCTGGAAAACATCCAGTGTGATGTTACATCACATCCATCTGCAGCAGCATACCAATTCAAGAGCAAGCACACACACACACACACACACGCATGCATGCAGGCATGCATAAACTCGAATTAATTGATATCAGTATCAATTCAATATCCATCTGTTTATGGAAGAGAAAACCTCCAAACTCTACATCAGTTCTTCTTTCTTCTGGGATCAGAACTTTGTAGATTTTACTGCAGACAAAAATAAAAAATAATGGCGAATAGTTGTGAAAAATGTGCGTAATCCAAAAGTTGTAGGCCGGGTAATAAAATCTCAAATCGTCAGCTGCGCATCTTGTAATCACAGATTATTCCAGTGAGAGCTGTCAGTAGTGGGAGCTGTAGGAACAAGGCAGAGCTGGTCAGCCTGGGCCATGGGATGACCAGGCTCTTTGGAGTTTAAGTGCAAGTCTTATATAGACACACGCACTATGTGGCCCCTCCCCTCCTTCCGTTTCCCATAACAACAAATGCTCCATAATCAAAATAGAGCCCATCTGTGCTCTGACACACCCCTCTGCCCCCAGCTCCATCCCCCCATACTCCACTGGGCGAAGAGGGAAAAAGTGATCCTTCAATCACAGTGAAAACTTGAATGTACCCTCAACTGCAACAGGCAGAGTTGGAAGGAGAGGGGTGGGAGGTGGGGGGTGGAGAGGGCAGCCAGGGGAGGAAGGGAGGATAACTCCACCCTCATCTGTCTCTGTCTCTCATTCCATTATTTCCCGGTTGTTGTGCAACAGGGGGAACGGATTCCTGAGAAGAGAGTCACGGCTCTGTTGTAAAACTTACTGGCAAGAGTGACCCTCTGTGTTTTTCTTTTACTGTTTGCCTCGCTTGCTCACTCACTCTCTCCATTCGTCTCCACTTGTTATCAAAACCATGTGTATGAGTGTGTGTGTGTGTGTGTGTGTGTGTGTGTTTGTGTGTGTGTGTGTGTGTGCTGTGAGGTCTTGGAGGGACACAAGGGCCACAGGGGAGCGCAGGAGAGAATGGATACGAGGGCTGAGATGGAGAAACGAGATCACATAGCCACCATATCTGTGTGTGTGAGAGTGAGTGGCAGCAGCCGCTCATTAGGTAAGACAGATTGGTTAAGAGAGTGAGGGTGTGTGTTTACAAGACAGGAAGTTGATGCTGTATATGAACTGTTTTACCATGGAAACACATCCCAGTTAACCACCTCCAACTCTCCAACTGCACCTCAGCCGTCTGTAGTTCTTTGGATCCAGAGCTGAGACAGACAGAACTATTTTTGTTCATGTCACAAATGTGGCAGACATGTGACAGGAGGGTATGCTGCACCCCAAAGCTGGTGTGACACACACACACACACACACACAGAGTGGAAGGGAGGAGGATGCAGAGAAGAGTTCGGAGCGATTTAGAGGCCGGTGGGAGATGAAAGCAAAAAGGGAAGGGGGAGAAAGAGGTAGAGAGAGAGCGCGCGTGTGTGTGTGTGAGAGAGAGAGAGAAAGAGAAAGAGAGAGAGAGCACACATCTGGAAACAATCAAATGAGCGCAGGCTGACATGCACATGCTTCAGCTATAAAAGAACAACATGTCCTTGAACCCTGTGCATTTGAGCGTGCACATAAACCTGTCTGAGTAACCCACCTTCACGCATCCCTAAAAACCAAACACCCCAAGCAATCACAGACACACACTCACACACCCTCTGGATGGCAACTTGTCATTCCTGTTCACAGCTGATCCTCCAGCACGCTGCAGTGTTCCTCCACTGTGGGTGAGAATCACTCTGTAAACACAGAATGATGCACAACTGGCTCCAGTGTTCATCATGCTCACACGTATGTGGGGCTCTGTTGTTACACAGCTGTCACAACACAACACAAGTAAAGTTGGCTCAGCTATGTTATGCAAAATATCCCAATGAAACCTTTTCCACCATGGCTCTCGTTTAAAATGGTTGCCATGACATTCCACCATCGTGCCAGAGTGTTCCCGGCACCTGATAATGTCCACCCTTTTCCTATCGTGGTGCTGTTTTGATAAACAGATGAACAGAATTTAGCTGCTGCTACTGCAGGGAATCATGGAAAACACGTCCACGTCTGACCTCTCATGTCTAATATTTCCTGATTTCCGTCCACTTCCCGAATAAAGTAAACAAAGTCCCAGACTGTTCCCACCTGCTAGTCTGCTGAGCGCCTCAGTGAACTTCAAACAAAGTGCATGCTGGATCCTCTCAGAGCAGGGCGTCCGCATCCAGCACTTTTTTAACTTTCCAAAATTGAAAATCTCACAATCACACTCCCTCCACCGTCGCGGAGCGTGGACGTGTGAAAAGAAGGTGTGAGCTTCTATTAGATCTCAATGCTTGTTTTTCATTTTTCGCACACATCACTTTACTTGTGTGCAAACGAGTGCGACGCCAAGAGTTTGAGAAACTGACCGAGCACTTCTCTGTGGACCTTTGTGTGTTCGCAGCAGGCCGAGGCCTTTATCTCAGTATCATGATCTATTGTCATTCCACACTAATTTCAGTGTTGCTTTAGAAACTCAGCAGGAAAGGTACAGGTGTAATTAGTAACACTGCACTGGAACAGAGCCATAATGACTGTGATCCATTACACCTGTACCTCTGGAGTTATGAGAAATTAAAATCTATTCCATGAATTCATGTCGTACAAAGAAAAGTCCTGATCTCATTTAGTCGGACATTTTCACTGAAGTTATTGCACACATCAGAAACAAGACTCAGAGACCACAGTGCATTAAATACACAGTGACAATCTTATTTATTGTCTATTACAAGACATTGTCCCTGAGACAGACAGCAGTCACTGGATCATATCAAAGGAGATGAAAAAGAACAGCATCCAAATGTCAGGAGTTTGAACTCCAGCACCTCTGGATCCAATTATCTTATCACAACATTCCCTGGCCATGATCTTATTCACTGTGTGCAGCTCGATTCACTGGAACCTCTTGAGGAAGTCCTGGTAGGTTTGTCTGTGAGCAGATGCAGCAGGAACAAAATGGCCACCGGGATGTGTCAGGACCTGAGGGTCATGGAAGGAGGGGAGGAGCTCCCTGCTCATGTTGTCAGGGATGACTCGGTCTTCTAGTCCAAACACATGCAGGGAGGGGATCTGGAGGGGGAGGTTGTAGAATTTTTGGTGTTCCTTACATGCACTGGGGAAACCAGCAACAAGAATGGCAAAGTGGAAGTTGAAGCCTGGTTCCAGGTTTTGCTCCTGGAGAGAACACAGCATGGCCACAAAGGCTGCTCCCTGACTGAAGCCCAGGATGCCGTCGAATGGACCCTGGGCTTTCACAGCTTCTCTCACCACCGTCACACTCTCCTCAATCCCCAGGCTTTCCTCACACTGCTGCTGAGCACTGAAGCTCCGAGCCTGGACATCTGAAAACCACCAACCCCTGGGGTCTTCCTCGCCCCCAGAGCCTGGGCCTGAACTGTTGTCCTTCTCTGGAGCTTCTGAGGCACAAGAAGAAAAAAGTGGTTTTTGTGCTGTGTTGAATTATCAAAGACAACATAGATGAAACGAACCATGATTGTGCAACTTGACATTAAATATATATATTGTCTTCTTTCAGTCCATGACTCAAATGTTAGGATTACAGAACTACTCCTCGTAGCCTATAAACAACTTTGTATTCCTGTGTCACATCATATCATGGAATTGACCAATTACGAAACTAGCCACTGTCACCCATAGTTTCTCCCCTTTAATGTAAGAGCACTGGTTGTTGTGGTAGTCATAGGCATGTGTATGTAATGGTTTGTCCTTGCCTTTTTAAAATAAAAAAGTCAAACTCCTGACTTATTTCACGTTGGATTAATCTGCAGACAAGTTTCTGAAATCAAGTATTAATCATAACAAATCCCTTTCATATTTTCAGTCAGTGCCAATGGAGCTAGCTGGTTTTCTCTAATCACTTATGATCACTGATGTCATCAGATCCTCCACCCAGTCAAAAGGACAACACAATGTGTTCATGTTATTCAAACACGGCTACTGTTATAGTCTTTAAGACACAAGGCATTAAAAACAGGTCATTTCAAAGAGTTTACCTACTATTTTGTTTACTAGGTACATCTAGCATGTCTGCTGTGTGTGTATCTGTGTATAATATAAACTATCTCTGAAGTGAGACCAGCGCGGCAGGCAGGTGGATGACCCACCTTGACTGCTGGTCTGCTGCACACTGTGCGGTGCGCTCAGGTAAACCAGCTCCACCTGTTTCTTCAGCAGCTTCCGCAGAGCTCCGGTCTTCTCCCGGAACGAGCCGCCGTTCTGACGGTAACCGTGTATGCACAGAACCCGCAGCGGTGCCATGGAGCTGTTAGCCGGGCTAGCCGGAGGAGTTCACCTCTCACTGACAGTATGGACGGCAGATGTTTGTGTTCACGTTGTTAACAAGTGGTTGTTACACAACACAGCGTTGACCGGACCGGTGAGTTCAGATACACACCGAGGCGTGTGAAGGGCGAGACAGTGCAACTTTACTAAAAAGAAAGTAAAGCTGATCGCATTTAGGAAGTAGCTGCAGCGCATTGAGTCAGCCGGTTGCACCGGAAAGAAACACCGACGAGTGCTTCCGTTCATACCTTTCAAAATAAAATCCTTGTTAATGTCACTTAACATCATTCATAATATGGCATTGTGGAAATCTGGGAGCTCTTAGATCAGGCATGTCCAAACTATTCCTCAAAGGGCAGTGTGGCTGCAGATTTTTGTTCCAACACAACAGGAACACACAGTTTTTCCAATCAGCTGTCTGAAGACTGAGATCAGTTGATTAACTGAGTCAAGTCTGGTGCACTGCTGCTTGGTTGGAAAGAAAACCTGCAGCCACTCAGCCCTTTGTGGAACAGTTTGGACATGCCTGTCTTAGATCTTTAACTAAAAGCAATACCACAGTTTACACGTATCCTGTTACAACCTCCTGAATTAAATACTCAATATACAAAGTACCAAAATAAAAGTTCACAATAGCCCAACAGCTTGTTTTCATAATCACAGGGTATACAATTATCTGATATGCAGTGCAGATAATGATTACACACACACACTGAATCACTTTCCTAGTTCAATGTTTATGTCACATAAAGGATATGGAAATTATGTTTATTATTTTATCAGCACACGTGAGACAGTTGTCATCAGATGTCCAGATGTCTGAAGCTGGAGCTGCAGCTCAAAGTGTCAACAGTTTGACAGCCCTTTACATCAGCCTGGTTCATCACTGCCTGCCTTGCTTTGCCTCACTACTAACAGCCTGTGAACTGTAAAGCTCACACTAATGACGCTGCAGCCATTTGCATCATTAACATGACATGCCGCTGCACTGACATCATTATTGCTCTGTTCTCACAAGAAAAACTATGATCCTGCTTGTCCATTTTATTATGTGCATTCGTTTTTCTTCATAAACGCTTCAAAGTTGAACATCTGACACTTGAAAGTAAACTCAGTGTTCTGACAGCTGAAACTCTGACTTTGATATTAGAAGAAACTCTCTGTTTGTTGGTATAGTCTGTTCTGGTCTGCATTATTTAGTGGTTGATATTCTTCTCTGCAGTGAGTACAATACCTACTTCTTCTAAAGAGATTGATCAGTGGAGTGGCAGAAAGTGAAGCCATTCAATTTGAAGAATTTTTTTTTGTTATAGCATAGTGGAGCTTTACACACCTTCATGTCAAGCCAAACCTCGTGTCACATTAATGATCTTAACACTGAATCACACAACACTAACACATTCCTCTCCCCTATCTTCTCACATTAATAGCAGCTGCACTTTACTGGCTGGCTGATGCTGCAGTTGCACTTCTGGGGCAGAGGGGTGTACTCACTGCAGACTGGTGAGAGGCTGACCCCTAAAGACACAAATGAGAATGTCTCATGACATGACATCCTAGACATGCCAAGTCATACAAAGCAGCAGCTGTAAAAAATCACGCAATCTATACTTCAATCTCTGCAACAACACACACAAAAAAACCACATTGAACTTTATTTTCAAAACAGATAAAAGTGAATTGCTAATTCTAGGCCACAGGAACTCACTTATCAGACTCTCTTTCAACTTCAGCGGCAGCACAACTCTCCCAAAGGACTCTGTCAAAAATACAGACATTATCTTTGATCCAGATTCTCTTCTGACAAACATATGTAGGCAAACATCGTGTTCTCGCTGCAGAATTATGTGCAGGGATTGGCATTTAGCCAGTAAGGGTTTGAGGATGACCCAAAGTGGTGACAGCCTCACAAGTGTAGTGCTCAGAAGGGGAAAAAGAAGGATAGAGGAAAAGTTAAAATATGAATTGAAGTATAATCTGGTCTAGACCTGGATGGATGTGTTCATCATACTGTCCTTCCCCTGCCCCCACTTTTTGTAATCTCATCTCTGTATAAAAAAACTAGGTAATGTAGCTCCAGGGCACACCTACTGAGATGTTTACCAAGATGTCTTGTGAACATTTGTGTGTTATGACAGAGCCCTGGGTCGGGGTTTACCCAGCTGGGACGTGGAAGTTGAGCAAGGAGGATGCGGGCTGTTTTGTAGGCGTGGCCTGGAGGCAATCCTCCGATTCGGAAAGTGTGTTTTCACTGAGCCTGTCCTCTCAGTGTCTCTGATGCTGTTGTCTTTGATGAGGGTGCTCTAGTTTTTGGAGTGGTCTCATATTCAGGCTCTGTCAATTAGGTTTAGTAAAGGTCTTTTGTTGCAGAGGAAGCACACGTGTCGCTTTGCCATGACGCACGTGGTAATTAGGGAGGGTTAAAAAAAAAAAAAAAGAACACTCACCCAAGGGACAAGCCTGCTATTGATGTTCTCCACTACTGGTGAGGCGCCATGTGTCGACCCCCCAGGGAGGTAGACAGAGAGAGAGAGAGGGAGGGAGGGAGACAGAGAGAGAGAGAAAGAGAGACACAGAGAGAGAGGGAGCGAGCGAGAGAGAGAGAGACCTTTCCTGGTGCAGACAAACTGATCCCCCTGTTTCATTTTTTATTTTTAATTCCTTGCAGAATTGGCTGCTACATAGGCCACAGTATTACTGGCTGTCCCAGCTCCACACTTAGAGATTTCCTGTTATTCAATACTTCACATCCTGGATAGTCACAGATCACAAAACATAATATCATAACCAGCAGTATCATAATATAACACATACCAGCTGAATTAACACCATATGAGCATTTAATCACAAGAAATCATTACTACAGCACTGTACAAAATATACAATATACAGTTCATCCCTTTGTCACAATGCTGAGTTAAAAAAACAAAACACATCTAACATGACGCCATGATGTATATTAAGACACTGCAGAACAACTGAAACATTTCCCTCCCTTGTATTGACTTTTCTTCATTTCTGTTTTGTGATTAAGCTACTAGTTTTGAGTAAACTAGTTTTGAGTCTGGTGAAGCCTGTGGTTCAATCTGTACTTTGAAAGGAGTAAAAAATACGCACACACACACACATATATGATAATATGATCTGTATGTTCAAGCTGCCAGAATTGGAAAATAATTCCCTATAGAGTGAAATCCATTGAAATGTGATTATGTAAAAAAAAATGAGATTATTATGCATGCTCTTTGTGATTTGCGTCAGTATTTGTAGAATGGCTGCGGGGAAAGGTAGACACTGTATCGAATCTGTCTTATACAAAGAAGTTACCAATTATAGCTGTGAGGTGAAATCAGGTCTCTCCTTGGGTTTTCGCAGGAGTCCACAGGGGGGCAGTGGTGCACCATAAGTTAAGGTAGTAGTCTTGGCAGCAGACCTCCCTGCAAAATACTACCAACAGACTGAAGCCAGCTATCTGTGTGAATATACAGTACAAGACAACAAATCCATAGCAAGTAATTGCACAGGATAATGATCAGAAATTCAGAAAACACTGTGATTCAAAATGAAACCATTCACAGCAGATCGACAGGACTGTGTGTGATCTGACCTCAAGTGGGAGATCTGTGCTGCTCTCCTCTGCAGCTGCATCATTAGATCGATAATCTGTGAATCTGTGTGTGATCTGTGAAATCCGTGTGCTCATAAAAGGGGACAGGGAAGAGTATGACGAATGTCCTGTCTGCTCCACATCCTCACTGGAGCTGGCAATGTAGGCCATACACACACTGTGAATGTCCTCGTAGAAAGGCAGATAGCTGATCCAACAGAGCATCTTTATGCTTATTCAAAGTGTTTATCTCTTAAGTGTTTTGTCATTCTGCTCAGGGAGACACCGCTATGGTTCTTATCGAGATGAACGCAGTGCAAAAATAAAAAGAAGTGTGATAAAAGGCTGTTTTGTTGCTGACAGCTGACAGATGGTATCGTGAATTGGGACAAAGGTGGCAGGTGAGGCAGCAGGAAGTTGGAGACATGTCATTACTTGTAAGTGAAAATGTCAGAGTTACTCACTATCTGACACTATTATCATTCCCTTGCTAAATAATGCAGATAATCACTGGATCTGTCCATCACTTCATCTCCTGAATCTTTTCACATGTTTCATCTGTGAAGAATTAGCTGCAGAAACCTTATTTCCAAGCGTAATGTCAAAATTAAACACGTTTTGTTAACTCACTTTACATTATCATTTCTAAAATGACTTTTTGTTAAAGTGCTGGTGTCTGTGATATTAAGCATGACACATACAAGTGTCAGACTGATGCTGCGCTTTTCCATTTTCTAATCAGTGTGAGACAATTGCTTTGGAAAAACGCAAGTAAACAGTTGTTGTGGTGTCCATTACACAGAAGGTGTGTAAAGTACGGATAAGAAACCAGGATGACCAGTTTGACCAGTTTGACCATACCTATTAGCATGTATGCACGTTTCACTGACAGGTGACCGGGGGAGTATGAGAACAGTCTTATTGACATGACCCTAAAAAGACAGGGGATGGGGTCTTTGTGACCTCTAACCTGTAGTAATGAACCCCTACCTACAGAAAATATAGAAGGAAGCATAATTTTAAGTTTCATTAAAATTGAAGTGAGACATTGTGTGACACAGTTAAACAGACGGGGGCTGACCTGTAGTGCCACCCGGTGATAATTCTGTAATATTTCTGTACCACTCCATCATGGTGCAAAGCGGTGCTTGAGATTACCCCTTGACTTCTTAATGGCCTTGAAATATAGCAGTTGCTAGTATTTAATTGCAGCATTCAGCAATACTCTGCTCGACTCACACAAGAGGGACTCCTTCTAATCTTCACATGGGCTCATGACCTGTAGATAAGAAGGATACATATCAGTACAACGTACTGTCTGTTTTAACTGCTTCATAAATCACATTCATATATTTTATATTATATTATATAGTTATTTGCTATTGTTTGGATTCTTGGCTGAACCTAAGTGGCAGAATCCATAGCAAGATAGCTGTGTGTAAGTTTTGCTATCGCCACATAGCTAATGTTAGCATTAACATCAGTTTACTTACCAGTCATGCCAAGAGCTTGAGTTACTGATGCATTTACAAGAGTTTGTAATGCCCCCTCCCTCCCACTGAGCGTCAGGACATGTAAGTAAATGATTGAAGTGTGATGCTGAATGCACTGCCAGTTGTTCATGCAAAGGTTGCCTGTGAAGCGGTGATAAAACTTACAAATAGTTCCTTTACTGTACAGTTGTAACTATATTCATTTGAAAGAAAATGGACCAATATGATGCATTAAACTACCCAACAACATAAAAAAGTGAAACTTGGCTCCATCTTATTAAATAATTCAATCGTATGAACCATTCAATTCACTTTTTATGCAACTACATCTCTCTGATAGCATTTGTGTACTATTACTTCAGTCGTATTTTAAATGTAATACTTCATACTGTAAATTATACTATGTATTACATACTCATGTAAATATTGGACAAAGACAGACTTGGGGAAAAAAAGAACCCTGATCAATAATCGGAAAAGAGAACACATTCTTTATCGTTGGGCTCCATTACTCTTCTTTATGTGAGGGATGGAGAACATCCATGCATCAGCAATCAAGGTCTTTTTCATTGTAGAAAGCTGCCCAACACCACTCCCTGGTGTATATTTCAAAATGATGCACTGATGCATCACTGTTCAAATCCACAGTTCATTGGCTGCTGCAGAGCTAGCAGAACTTCAATGGACTGCAAGTGGTCCTGATGCTTTTGGCTGCAGGCTGTCATTAAAAAATAGATCAAAGAGATCAAATTGATAAAAGTCTAGAAGGGGGGATAAACCATGTCGCCACCAGAAATTAGATTTTATGATCAGACACATGGGAATCAAACATTGAACATGGGAAATCCCGCTCTTTACCCTCACACCATCATCTGCTTCATATGCTGCTCAATTATTTAATTTTATGTTACAGATATTTCAAGTAATCAGTAATTGAAGTCCAACCTCTGCATGTTGTAAAACATTAACTCAGTCCCACTCCTCCATTAGCATGAACAATGACTCCAGCACAGGTTTGCTGATCTTCTCAAAGACAATGTTTTCTTTAGACAATGGCCCAACATTCAGAGAGACAAATTACTGAGCTTGTGGAGAATAATATATTAGGGCATTTGGGTTGTGTAGAGAAGTTTCAGTGGCTTGTAACAGAGGAGGCTGCAGCAGGATAAGTGTCCAGAGGATGGGAGAGGGGAGGATACAGTGGAAGCTGTAGATGAAGATTGAAGACATGGAGGGAGAGTGAGTCTATAAGTGCTCTCGGGGAGAAAATGGAGAAAGACATCCCTGTCTAATATCTGGTGAAAGGTCCTCTGGTATTTCAATTGCCTTGAGCAAATGGGAAACTTAATGGGGGTTTGCAGAGGAGACGCACAAAAAAGTTACATACTGTACTTTCTCACTTTTGCTTAGAACCTTATCAGAGCCCCCTTAACTCCCTGTAGACTTTACCTTCAACTGCTCTCAGGTAAAACAGAAAAGGGCAAAAAGTAATGTTATCCCTCATAGAGTCTCAGAATTTCTAGTGATGAAGGACTCTGCCTGGAATGTTATAGCCTTTTAACTACAAGCACATATCTGTAGACCTTTTTCATATAGCAAACTGACTTTCAGAGTATTTTGTACATGTATGTTTGTATATGTATATATCTTTTGTAACCTTCTTACTACTTGCTGATCATATGGCCTCTATTTGCCCTCAGTTCTTTTTGGCATAATGGTGGAAAAAATCCTCTGCAATTCTGGTCCATGTTGACATGATTTGTTGTCAGCTGCATACTCATGTTGCCAATCTCCATTGCTATCACATGCCAAAGATGTTTTACTGGATTCAGATCGGGTGAGGAGGAGTGGTTCACCTGAGACAACCTCCTCTAACAGCTACATGTTGGAAGTAGCCGTTAGAAGATGGTAAATGGGATGCACATGGTCAGCAGTAACATTCAGAGAGGCCGTGGCATTCAAACCATGGCTGATTAGTAAGGAGGGCCCCAAGGTGTGCCAAGACACCATTCCCATCATCCTAACTCCACTAGTCTGGACTGTTGACACAAGGCAGGTTTGGTCCATGGATTCATGCTGTTAGTGCCAGATTCTGATCCCACCATCTGTGAGCCTCAGCAGAAATCCAGATCCATCAGTTTTTCCAGTCTTCAACTGTCCAGTTTCGGTGAGTCTGTGCCCACTGCAGCCTCAGATTTCTGTTCCTGGCTGACAAGAGTGGAACCTGACATGGCCCTCTGCTGCCAATCTGCCTCATTCCGACATGTTTTTTCTGGACTTTTTCACTGAATTACCAGAGTCTCTCTATCAGCTCCAACCAGTCTGGCCCTTCTCTGACCTCCCTCATCAACAAGGTGTTTCCGTCCACAGAACTGCTGAATATTTTTTGGTTTTTGGCACTGTTCTGAGCAAACTCCAGAGACTGCTGGGTGTGAAAACCACAGGAGATCAGCAGTTTGAAAAACACTCGAACCAGCCAGTCTGGCACCAACAAATATGTCACAGTCAAGTCACTTGTGAGATCACTTGTTTTTCTTTATTCTGATTCTTAACATTGCTAACATTACCTAAAGGTCTTCATCTGTATCTGCAGGATTATTGCACAACTGTCACATGATCTGTGGACTGGATCAATGCATGTAAACATAATAATGACAAAAACACCCTCAGTGAATGTATGAGGCTGCATTAGACACTTATAGAAAACATGCAAGGAGAAAGACCAACAGTTGTTTCTGCAATAAAATCAGGTAGCCTACTTGGAGTGAAACTATCAGTCATACAGTACATGTCATCATCGTCATGAGCAGCATCTATCTTTTGATGTGCATCTGCCAGACGAGTTGTATTGACTGGAAAGCCACTGATATCCCTTCATTCTGCTACTGTATGCAGATCAACTTGACTGGGACTGTAAATAAAGGTAGTCTCTGTGACATGACCCACAGGTTTTTTAAGAGTGGGCTGAAACTTAAAAGTGTTCCAAAGCTTCTTGCAGCACATTGTTAGGTTTTCACTGCACATTTACTGCATGGTCCAGTCCTCTAGTTCTTGTCAAGTGACAGGCAAAAAAGTTTCTGACTATCTGGTTAAAAAATCATTCAAACATAAAAACAACAACAACTGGTCTGGTGAAAACCAAACTACAGCTAAAAGAAGAGTGAGCATAGCCAGAAACAAACACCCAAATATGCTGATAATGTTGTATATGTATATGCCACAATGTATTAAAGCTGTGTGTCAGTCAGCTTGTACTCAGAGTGATTCTGCACCCAAGTGGCAAAAAATAATTAATTGAGCTTCAACTTGGACGGAAATAGACAGATCACCTGCTGTGTTAACCAAGCTTGAAGTCTCTCCAAGCTGATATTCATGCTGTAGCGAAATACATGAAAACCAGTAGCTTGAATGCACCTGTGCATGGACTATGTTAGCAATGCATGTTTACTGACTTAAAAGGCTTCAACAGGCTTCAGATGGGCTTCAGAGAAGAAATGGTTAATACTTGTTTATACAGAGACATCAGTGACCAGACAGCTGCATCCTGCAGGTAGTCCTCAGAGTCCTGTGAGCATCTACATGTTATCAAAGAGCCCAGCTGGGACCTGGTAGTTAGGCAGGGATAACACCAACTGTTTAATAGGTGTGGTCTCTGGACCTGCTTCAAGGCACAGCAGCTCTCAAGTGAGAGCGTGTTCTCTGTTTCCTCTAAGCATCACCACAACTGTTTTGTTTTTCAGTTTTTTTGTAAAGGATATGCCACTAGCTTTGGATAGGTGTCATATATAGGTCACATATATATATATATATATTGTTGCTGTGAAAGCAACACACAGACATACTGTTGTGTCATGATGCACTTGCCAATTAGGGAGAGCTAAAAAACACACCCGGGGGACAAGCTGCTGTTGACGTTCTCTCACACTGTTGAGAAGCCATGTGCCGGTTCCAGAGGGAGACATAGAGAGAGAGAAAAAGAGAGAGTATAAACAAGAGAAGGTGTGATAAAAAGGTAAGGAAGAAGAAGTGAAGTGGGGAGTGCCTATACTCAGGTGTAATGTGGCCCTTCTCTGTCACAGTGATTTATGAGGAGCAGCAATATTATAATATTTCTGCTGTAAATCAGAGGAGGGGGAGTGAAAGGGTTAGGAGAGGAAGGAGGTTCGTGTATGTGTGTCTAAGACAAACAAGTCAGACAGAGGGGAAAATTATATTTATAAGCCAAACCAGACAGAGACCTATATCAAGGCTAAATGGACATGACACTTAGTATAACGCATGGCTACTGATCTATACTCTGTGCATACAAACCACTTCTGCATGCATTTTCTAGTTTGTGTATCATTGAGTGTATATAAGTGTACACTTGAATGAATAAAGTCTTAACCCACCATGATGTTTAAATGCATGTGACATTTTTTCTGTGCTCTCCATACTGTAGGGCTGCGAGTCTTTGTAATGGATTTTTGCAGTGTCGACTCAACTTTGCTCTTGCACTTGTGCATGAATTATTTTATAGGACTGACATAGAAGAGACAGAAGCTATATTTGGATGTCTTTCACTCATTTGTGAGTATAAACTTGAGTCTTATGCGCTTCCTTCTTTTGACAAGTTCAGCCAGCACAGTGGGTGCAGGTTGAGTTTGTGCTTTGCGTTCACCGGTACAGATGCGTTCACGTGTATCCATTGCTTGTTTTGCAGCTTTAATTAACCTTATCACTGCTTAACATGCACGGAGAAAAAGGGAAAACAGTGCAGTGGAAGGAGTGATAACCTTGAGAGAAGGTTTCTCGATGTGATTCCATGCTTTTGCTCTTTGAAGTATTGCTCTGAATCCCCTCTCTCACACCTTATCACATTCATTCATACGCTAACAAATATCTCACCTAACAACCTCCTCCCCGGTTTGCTATAGGCTTGTGTGATACATTACTCTCGTTACGCGTTCTGCTTATACACTTATGAGCTTCAAGTATGTTCCAAAACGAGAGCTTGTGGCATTTTCAAGATTTTAATTAACACAAAATAATATTGATTATGTTTCAAAAAGAAATATTGGTATCGGTAAACACAGATGGGACCCCATCACCCCACTGATCTCAATTAGTGAGCGTATAAAGAACCATGAGATCAGTTAATCTTCTACTGGCACAGTGTTTACACTTTTTTGTGTTCATAACTATAAAAAATAATAATTTGCTCAGGGTGCTGTGGGGACGGCTTGTCAGCACCACTTTTTAACCTTCAATTTGAAAACCTCATCTAAAATCTGTTCCAAAATAATATAGGTAATATGATTTTAACACTGTGTCCTGAACCCATTTTGCTAGTTTGCAGTCATCAAAAGAGAGAGGAAGTGAATGCCACTCGTGAAATGAAAGGCAGACTTCTTGTCAGCTTTGATGAAAAGTGAAAACACTGAAATGTCATGGAGGTCAGTTCAGCCTGGTTCCCACTCAGGTGTGGTTCATGTGGAGTATTTCCATTTAGAGAACAGCATCAATTTAACACTGTCACAACAAATGCACCTCGACTAATTCTGCTTCAAGTAGAACATTTACAGCATTGCCAGCTGTCATTAGTGATGGATAATAGGTGATAACAAAGGGAGGGGGGGGACTCAGGGGCCACACATTAATAGTGATGGCGTGCAAAGTCAAACAGCTGAGAGATGTGTGGGGTGATGCAGGAGGAGCAGAGTTAGATGAAATGAAAGGGGGCAGAGGGGGGATTAGCTACAGCTATTAGCAGCTTCTAAAGTAATCACACTCATTAGTTGCTATCAGATTGGGTTAGATGGTTATAAAACAAAAGAGAGACAGCGACAGTGAGAGAGAGAGAGACGCATAGAGCATTTTTCCAACCTACTTTTCCCCTCCATATTAATAATGGTGATGTACAGCCCTGACTAACTAGTAGGGAAACGGTTGCTTGTATAACACTGCTTGTTAAAACCTGATGAGAGCACTGTGAGAGTGGATCAAAACAGTAAAGTTATCCATGAAATTAAAACCTTTGGTAAATACACAATGAAATGCACCATACAGCTGAGGGGAACTGCAGACTCAGGTGACGATTGTTGAAATAAAAATACTGATCACAGTGGCTTCAAGCATCAAAGTATCCAGTCTGAAGAATAAACCATTTCAAGTGTTAAATATTTGGTAATGTCAGTAATTAAGCTACCAATTACATCACAGTGGAAGAAGTTGAACTGCAGCAAAGCTACACTAGGAGAGCTCCAGCTGGGTTAACTAAACCAACTAAAAAGTAGTTCATACTCATCCTAGCTGTAATATGAAATTTAACATCACATAATACAAGTAAGTTGTTTGTACAATCACTTCTTCAGTATGACTTGATTATTCTTGACTCAGGATGTTTCGTCATGATGGATTTGTCATTGACCAACGACCATTGAGCAACAGCACCACCCCTGGCTTTTGTACATGCACTACACAAAGGTCAAGTATGCAGTGGAGACTGTCTGGTAAATGACAGTCTGGGTGATCAAGATGAAAGAAAACGGGATGTGTGGCTGATCAAGGCGAGCAGAAAATCAATGGTAAAGTAAAAATAAGTGTATTAGTTTCAGTAAAAGACCAATTTATTTAAATGGTAGAAGTGAACCTGAAATGTCTGCCAGGCCTCATCACACAAGAGAACTCAGGTAAAACAACAGTAAGATCTGAGTTTTAATAAACTAATTTTCTTTGAGTATAGATACTTTAGTTCCAGTACAACACCAAGACAGCCACAGCAGTTACAGTCTGATAATTAATAACTGATGGAGCTACTTAATTATACATTAATGAAAAATATGTTATAATTAAATGAACATTGAATAATTAATAAGGACCAGCCCATTTTTTTCAGAGCATAAAAAAGAGATATTCTGTATCTTAGCTGTTAACAGACCAAGAGAATCACTGACAATTAATACACACCATCTTTTCAGTAATTGCTATCGTTCATTTAGTTTGCTCTTTTTTGCTCTTGACAGTCATCTTGCCAGACAGCCAAAGAGGCGGGCAACGACAGCTGAACGTCACAGCTGACTGACTGATTCCCAAATACTGAAACATGCATGTGCAAGATGAAACTTGAAGCTTGAACTATTCCATCAGAGGCTGCACTGACTCCCATTGGAAATGAGCAAGAAGCCCTGATATATTTTATTCATTTGAGGACGTAGATCTTCAGTGACATTATTTATATCATTTCTGGCTCCTGTGGTGACAGGAAAGTGTCTAACGTATTTTGGAAAAAGCCTCAGCTCAAGAAAACAAGAACAGTCACTGGATTGTAAACTCATATTTCCTGTATTGTATATTTCTTGTGTGAAAGTCCAGAGCTGCTGTCGCAGGTACAGTTCGGAGCGGCTGTGCATTATGTGACTGCATACAATAGAGATGTTGCTGACTTGGTTTTCATGAATAATTTTCACATTATCCGACAGTGCAGAAAAAAACATAGTGAAACAGGGAGAGGCAGGCGGAGGGGAAGAAGAGTAAGAAGAGAAATGAATGAATTCTAAAAGAAATATTATGTAGCTTTTCTTGTGTTTTTGTTTAGGCAACACATTTCACAAGTCACCTGCTTTGGTGTCCAGTCACCCTGATGGATTACTTTACTGTCTTGGGTTGGCTACAAAGTAGGTGCTGATATTGATGAGCTGTCTGAATTCATAAAAGGAAGGTGGCCCATGTTGTCAGAGACTATCATTAATTTGTACAATCACATTGTATCAGCGGAGGTGGTGTACAGTAAACAAGCGTGTCAAAAGTTTCAGAAACTTTGACTTGTGTCAAAATACTTTGGACTCAAAATGGACTTGTCTCAAAGGTTTAAAACCACCTTGTGTATCTCCTTGAACCTACTTTAAAACAGAGCCCAATGCTATTCTTAAGTCATGAGTCACAGGTTTGAATTTGTGACAAATATTAATCCCCACAGACTCTTCTCCTCAGTCAGTTTCATTCTTTCATGAGAGACACTGCAGTTCATTCAAGGTCTGAAATAAGAAAGACAGTCAGGAGCGGTAAAGACTTGCTCCTTTGCCAGTGGGGACACTGGTTGAGGTTTTGACCACTACTCTCCACCACCTGTGGACTTCCCTTGCTGTGCTTTTGGTGGCTGTATGCTCTTATCTATCTGTAGTCACAGCACACTCTGGACAGAAAACACTGCCCTGATTATATTAAGTGTGATACTGATCTGGTGTCAGTGCCACTGGGTCAATACAACTGACAAAGGAGAAGGCTAACGACAGCACAATTCTAGCTCACTCAGCACTCCTCCTCTGCCTCCGAGACTCCATACACCTAATTTACACCTGATATGTAGTCCCCACATTTCTCTCAACACTGTCCTTCTCATTGCTATTCTCTCTTCCTTCCACCATATTTATTACCCTCTCACTTGCCTAAATTACAACCACAAATTGAGTTTTATTTTTCTCCTCTTTACAGGGTCAACTTATGTTCAGCACCATCTCCACTACACAAATTCACTCTGCCTTTCCCATGCATTAACGGCATCCTTATGATGACATAGATCAGAGTGATGGACAAAAACAGTATGTTCAGAGTACACAAAGATATGATGTATCAATTGAATGGCTGTAATTTGCTCTCCTGCAGAGAGTTAGATCACCACCTCTCCCACACCTGTCTGATAAAGCACATTTTTGTGCATTTGTCTTCTAAATTAAACAAAAACGATTATGACATATGATAAGAAATGTTGCAGGTTACCTGGTGGCATGTCATGTCTTCCAGCACCAAATGAAGTTTTCCTCTGACTAGTTTTCATTTCCCACTTTCTCAGGATGAAGCTGCTGGAAGTCCTGTGATATGATGAATCCCTGAAAATAGGGACAAGATACATAATTAGGACACCAGTGTTCAATGTCGCAGGCTCTGTTTGAAAGATCAAGCAGTGCATTCAGAAAGTTAAAATTCTCTTCTTCTCTCACATCAATCTACATTCAAAGCCACAGTGAGTTTTCCCTTTTTGATAAATCAGCAAGCATTTTTTGTTTTGCTTTGTCACTCTGGGATTACAATGAAGATGGGGTAGTGATATTTTGCAACTTTCCATGATGAATTAAACTCTTTCATCAGCCTTTGTAAACCTGTGTTTTCCACCATTGTGACATCACAATATATTTAAGTAAGTCAGTGACATTTATTTGTGTAGTGCTTCTCACAGAGAGAACTCACAAAGTGCTTTACAGGATTAAAATTCAAACCATGAAAACATCCATACATACAATGACACAAAATAAAACAGCAGCAGCCGTCGCAGAACTAAATCACTGAGGACAAGTCAAAGAATGCCTGCCTGTACAGGTGGGTCTTAAGGTGCTTCTTAAAGCACTCAACAGATGCTGCAGCTCTCAAATTCTGTGGGAGAGCGTTCCACAATCTGGGTGCAGCAGCAGACTCAAAGGCTCACATGCCTCTCGTTCTGAGTCTTGTGCCAGGAACTGACAGACTGTGATCAGCACACCTAAGTGTCCTACAAGGAGCGTATACATGAAGTAATTCAGACAGATACGCAGGTGCCTGACCATGAAGGGCTCTATAAGTTAAAACAAGAATTTTGAACTGGATCCTGAAACTGACAGGAAGCCAGTGTAGGGAGGCCAGGACAGGAGTAATATGACAGTTTTTGGTTGATTTGGTTAACAGCCTGGCAGCGGCACTCTGCACCAGCTGCAGACCATCTACAGAGGTTTTACTGAGACACAGAAAAAGAGAATTGCAGTAGTCGAGACGTGATGGCACAAAAGCATGGATGATTTTACATCCTACACTTTGGGACACAAAGGAGTCTGTCATTTTAAAGCTAAACATCAGTTTCTTTCAGGTTGATTATCTCTTTTCGTTTCCAGTTCTCTCGTTCCAAAACAGAATTCAGTTTGCCAGCATATTCACCACGATGTTGAGCTAATCATTACACCTGATTATTGGTTAGCTGACCTCCATAAATAACACATACGCAGCTGGTGTGAACAGCTTTCAGCACTTACACAGTCAAGTATTTTGTAGTATTTTACAGTATTTTGTACTCAACATTTCAGTGATTTCAGTGATGAATTTCTGAAGCAGATCATCGTCATCTGGGTAGAAATCCTATGTGGATAATTGGGAAGCCATGAAGCAAAGTTAAAATAACTCAGTTAGGTGAGGTTGTTATTTTATCTTGTAATAAGTATAAACTCACCGATAAGCACCGTCTCATCCGGGATTTCCGCTCTGAAACTTTCTGAGATGTTTCTCGTCTGAGTCTCTGATGTGAAAATACAAAAGAGGAGACAAAACAACAGAAAAATATTTGAGATAGAACTGTCAACACACACGGCAGCATCCTGACAGGCACCATCTCCAGCCTGCTGTGAAGCCACCGGCTGCTGAGACTCAAAGTTCTTACAGCTGTGACTTGTGTGGTGGCTTACAGTGCATGAGTTTCTGTTTATCACCCTGCCCATGAAATCATTCATACTATGATGAGAATCAAATCACCATTTGGTTTATATGGTTTGCAGCTTCTTTGAATGGAAAACTTGAAACGCCTGCAATAAAGTTAAATACAACATACATTGTTAGGCTACATTCAATGCAGCCACGGCTAAGGCTGGACTTATGTCTGCTTCTTAGCAACTGGTATGTGACCTACGGCTTGTGACATGTGACATGTAACATGTAATGTGTAACCTAATGCTAACATCTAAGCTAAATCTAACCTTCATTTTGCATTTCCTTAGGTGGAAAGGACACGTTAGCAGCTAATGAAATTGAAATGGTTGTGTGTGAAATCACTACCTATTCCCTATCCTGGGAGCTAAGTAGAGGTAAACACAGTGAGCTGTAAAGTCAAAAAAAAAAGCACTGTTGTACAGGGTTTTTCACTGCACTGTCTTTGTCAGCATGTTGACAAAGAATGATGGTAGCCCATGTATTGCTTAGTTGGTGACCTCTGCTTTTTACAGTGCAGTGCAGGATATAATGCATCCACTATATACTGTATAATAATTCACACTATACAGTCAGGCAGCAATACAAAATGTCAGCCATGAAAGAAGCTATTAAAGGAGACATATTATGCCCCTTTTCCACACATTAAGGTCAAAAGGTGTTTTGGTCAGAATATCCCAAGGATCAAACATCACAGCTCTTTTCATCCGCTCAGCAGCCCTGTTCAGAATGGCCTGTTTCAGTGCCCTGTCCCTTTAAATGCAAATGAACCATTGCTAGCCCCACCCCTTCCCTTCTACTGCTACCAGGTAGGGGTGGCATTATGCAAATTCGACATCTAATGACATCATTGTCTGACAACCGAGGGAACAGCTTGAAAAACCACATGGATTTCAACCTGAGGAGCAAGTTACAGATGTTTTTTGTCAGTTCTCACATTTTGGGGCCAGAAGGCAAGACAAACATTCACATATATGTTAAAGAGCCTTCAGAGAGTGATATTTCCATAATATGTCCCCTTTAAATCGCATTTGATCCAGAATAAGCAACACAATAGTGTTGCCCAGAATTCTGAACAAGCATCATCAACAAAACCACAGTCTGTTCACCGAAAGAACCAGGATTTTTTCAAGTGAACAGCTTTGTTCTCAAATGCCCAACACCCCAAACAAAAACTAAAAGAGTCACAGGTGGAACAAAACTCTGCGTAATAGGAAGAGCAGGGGGGAATTCAACAGCTTGGGGCAATCAATAATTCACAAGGTAATATGTAAATTTGATTTCATGGTTCTTAAATACCAAATGTATTTTTTGCACAACCCATTTGTTTCTATTTTGGGAATACATTTTTGTTTTATAATTCTCATTTTAATAAAGGCTATTTGTGTGGACTGTTTATCAAAATCAGCAGTTCATAAGTTTAGTTTACCTAAATTTTGCTAAATCATGACAAAGTAACAAAAGAATGAGGAAACAAAACAGAGGTTATCAAGAAAGTTATTTTGTATTTTGTATTGCTGGCTGGTACTTTCCCTGTGGTATTTAATTAAACATTATTTATATATTTCTCCACTCTTGAATTATTCATGAAGGTTATTATTGCTAAACATTTGACTGTAGACTGTTATCGAAATTTTATATTCGAAAAATGCTAAATTTTAAGGAAGATAATTATTAAAATTATTAATTTGTGAGACAGCACTACATTCTGGATATATTAAGCACTTGCAGAGGAGGAAATGGTGGGGACGGCTAATTACTGGGGGAAGATGGGAGCTTTGTGAATTATGGTTGTTTGCTCTGTTTTGTGATACTTAGCTATTAATGAGGAGAATAAACGTGTGGAGCAGTGAGGGGACAAAGAGTCTCTTGGCAAAGAAAACATTGCACCATGTGGTGGGTGATGCACTGCACAGTTTTCATACCAGTAAGATAATTGCACCAGCAACAGTCTTTTTTCACCATCCCCTTTAATGCTGACACTGTTGCCTTGCAAACAGTGCTGCAGAAAGACTAGAGCAAACACAGACACCGTGTACACAAGGGGAAAGGTGGTGATATTACAAATGTAAACTCCAAATGGGTCTGCATGAGCTTCAACCTCACTTCTAGAGTCATAATGGTACACAGGGCAATTTGCAAGCAGTCTTTTTCTTGTCAACAATTCCTGTGAAAAGACTAAAAACAACAATGGAGGTATCTGTGTCTAAAGCCTAATAGATTTCATTCCTGTGTCCTAAAAGTTGTGTATTTTGTGCGCTGTACCTGCTGCTAGAAATGCTCATGAGTGCGCTGAATGTATATTAATTCACAGCTGGAGGGCTGTCAACACTTTTCAAAACAGCTACAACGCCCAGCTGTTGTAAGAAATCATTTGACCTTTTTTTAAAAAAATGAAACTGTGTGTGATCAATTTTTTAAGACTCACTTTCTCTGTAGGAATGGACAACTCTGGACTCAGTTCCACAAATAGGGAAGAACAGCTGACAAGTATTGAGACACACTAAGTCATTGAGAGGTTTGTTCTCCTTATTGTATTTGAATAATATCTGGTTATGGCAACAATATTCACTCTAGATGGTAAAGTGCCACCTGCCTGTCTCACCTTCAACACTGTTAACTGGACAGCCTCTGGGTCATCAGCCAGGAACCATCCTTCATTCATGTTTCTCTCCACAAACCCCTGATTATGTTGCAATGATGGAGCACCAGGGAGGCATCTCTGCCATTGTGGGCCCTAGGACTTTTGTCTTGTCCACACCTTGTCTTCCCTTCTTAGCCAAAGCAGAAGCATCCTTTCTCTGCCTCCTCGGCCTGACCTCTGAATAATTTTATTGGTTCAGGATCATTCACTTCCACAATCCTCAAGAGGAGCTGGTTGGATATTCCTACAAATCCTCAGCAATCGACTTCTAAAGGGCTGGTGACAGCTGACCGCCCTGCATCTCTGCACTTTTGGCTCCACTAATTTCACCAACAGTTCCCTCAGAGCTTCATTCAAACACAGCCTCTTTTGGCCACAAACAAACTGTATGAGCAGTGATATAAATGAAGACAGTGGAGTTGCAGAAGAAAGAAAAAATAGCTCTCACAGCACTTTGTGATTCAGGTTTACAATAGTTATGCCTCCATCTGTGATCTAAAACCATTAAAATCACCTCTGCATGTTTCAGTGTGTGAGCAGGAGCATGTTTGTCTCTATGTGCACACCTCAAGGTGAAGGCCAATAGGCTCTCCCACAGGGGCCAACAGACGCTGTGAAGCTGCACAGTAAACACGCCACTTTGTCTTCCTCTCTCCCTCTCTTTCGCTCTGTATCTCATTTCCCCAAACCCTGTAAAACCAGACAGACAGCGATAAAATACAACAGGGAGAGAAAGATAAATGATAGGACAAGTGAAAGATATGGATTGGGGAGATAAAATAACTCCTTCATTTGGGTTGAGTCTCAGAGGAATAAATGCAGTGTGTGGGCAGGCATGGCCGACGGTTTACAATCTAGCCTATAGTCACTACTTTATATAATCTATTGAGCATTTCCATTTGTAGCTGTGGCATTGCTCCCACCTGAAATTAAGTCCAACTGAGCTGCTGACTGACAACAGCACTGCACTGTGAGCTCTGTTGGTGGTTTTTATTCAAGCACCCTTTCTTTTCAACTCCGCACAAAGAAACTCATGGCATACTTGTGGTTTCTGGAATTACCTTTTATAACTATAATGTAGAATCGCAGTTTTTACACTCACAAATATGAAACAAACTAGGAAAAATAGGCTACTGTAAGATAAAAAGTCAAAGAAATAAGAAAAAGAGAACAACTACTGGAAGTGAAGAGTAACTGAAGAACATGGAGTCTGTAATGAGGACACAGAGAAATGTAGGAAAAGGCAACTACAAATTTGCTGTGGTTAACAACGCAGTGGTCGATAAGCCTCATCATGTTACCCTTGAGAAGCAAAAATGAGATGGGAGATGGGATGCTTGAGGTGGAGTGCTGGACTTGTGCATGTGCGTATGTGTGTGGTGCACTGCTGCAAATGAAGGCAGTGTATGAAAAGGGAAAGCAGGATAGGGAGTGGACCTTTCAACTGAAAAGGTCGTCCAAATAGCTACGATTTTCAGGCTAATCAGAGAGGGTTGGGGTGGACACTAATCGGCTGGCCAGAAGGTCGTGAAAGGTCAATAAAAGGTTGTAGAGGTCACCGTAGCCTGGCACAGATCACCTGTCCATCATCCCTGTGAATGACCTATCCTTGCAAAGTGAACAAGAGAACAAGACAGGAGAGGAGTTATTAATGTCTCTGTGTTGAATGCGTTTGCTTCGGTGAGACCAGCACAGCATTTACTCAAAATAGACATAGCTCTTCTGGTCAAGACAGAAATTAGCCTCGAAAAATAGCAGATAACAAGGAGGGATGCAAGTAATTTACAGTGGAGATGCAGGGAAAGAAAAATGGGAGGGCAAAGGGAAGAAATGAAATGAAAAGGTTTGGACTCAGTTAACATGCTGGAAGAAAAGAACTGGGCCAGCCACGTAAGCACACAGACTTATGAAATATATGAAGTATATGAACATATATAATTGTGAAAGATGAACTTCAAGCTGTCTATTTAACTGCATTAAAAAGACAAGGGAACCTAATGTGAGACAGACAAATTGACAGAACTGCTGACATTGATTGAAATCTGACTGAAAGAGGATCCCCAGTGACCTACTCCACCTCTAATACAGTACTCCATCAATACACGACACTGATACAGTCCATGAGCAAAGGTCACTCACTCAGAACCCGTTCGTACACAAACCCCTGTATGATCAGGATGTCTCACTGACTCCGCTATTTCCTGGTATTTACTAAAGATTCTGATTTGTTTTAACCATCATCCAGTTTTAATCATGAAATACAATCCCCTAACAATGGTTGGTTACCTGCCAGAGTTACCAGTAAGTAGATAATAAGCAACATTTGGCAGACGAGCGACTGGATGGACAGATGGTGAGTGACCGGTGCTGACATCAGAACAAGGAAAAGGACCACGTTTGGCCAGATGATTTCACACAGGAGTCACACCTGGTTTGGAGACAATCTATTCACTTTCTGTGTTGCGTAATCACAGATTTCATCATGACAGAAAATAGGGGTAGACAGGAGGTGTGGATGTTATGAATAAATGGATGAGATGATCTGTTTGTTTTTATATGGCAGTCACTTGTTTGACTGGCTGATGCTCAGCTGTCAGGTACCAAGAGGAGAATGTTTAAAGACCCCTCCAGGCACGTTTTAAGACACTTAAAACACTCTGCTTTGAATAACAATTAGTATCTGATATGTTTTTCAAACTAAAAGTTTAACAATAACTTTGTTTAATTCTTGAGTGCACATCCACTCCCATCCAGTATCTAATATATATATATATATATATATATATATGTGTGTGTGTGTGTGTGTGTGTGTGTGTGTGTGTGTGTGTGTGTGTGTGTGTGTGTGTGTGTGTATAATTTCAAAAATTGAACTACAGAGCTCCCACTTTACTGCTCTCACTGAAAAGCCTTTTCTAGGTGAGTGTGCACTAGAGGGTTCAGGTTTCTGCATTGCACTTGTGTATGCTGCATATTGGCCAAGGACTGGCTTCAAAACTAGTTTGTGAATACGAGCATCATTTATAGGAGACAAGGTTGTTTTAGTGTCTTAAACTTACATTTTAAGCTGAGCACAGAGGAACTTCCCCCTTCAGCTGATGAATGTGAAAACAGCCTTCTAGTGTCAACAACACTCTGCACAGTGAAGCTCAAACAACCAAGTCAACTAACAACAAACCACACATTTCTGAGTGGAGGAGGACTTAAGCATACAACTGCTTCCTTTTTACCTATTTGGGTAATTATTTTTTACAGACTATGCAATTAGTTTAATTTTTATTTGTGTCACGTCAAACATTTGGCATCTCACAAAACTTGCTGCAACATTCCTTTTCCTCAGGAATGAAGTCTTCCAGGGCTAATCCTCTGCAGGCAGAAACCTTGCATGAAGCTCGATTTAGGCAGATTGAGTCATGTTCTTTCCAGTTGTGGATAATGGCCCTTTTGGTGTTGACAGAGACATGAGTTGTGAAATCTGCAGCTCAACAATCTTTTTGCGAAGGTCTTGCAAGAGCTCTTCGCTTCAATTCATGATGAGTTGTTTCCTGCAGAAAAGCTTGGTGACGAATGATTTGTTTACCTGCATTCAGAGCTAACCATGTGTTACAGTTTCTGTAAATGTGTCATTTTATTGTGTCCGTACCAATGTCTGGTCTAACTTTCAGGTGAATAGTTGCAATGGAAATATGTTGAATTCAGAAAATGTTGATGGGCTGAATACTTACCACCCCCTTTCAATGTGTGTTATGTGTATAATTTCACATACACTGTGTGGCAAATACCAGGAAAAAGAATCTATAATTTATCCATATCTATATATTTTTTCCTTGTCATATATTTGATATCACACTGCACACATCATGTTAATGGAATGAAATGGAAAACTACGGCATTTTCTAGTTTGTTGTGAAAGCACAGTGGACAAATCTGTTTCCCCCTCTCAGACTAACACACTATCTGGATTAAACAGTATTCTACCACTCTAGTTTTGCACTCCTATAACATTGTTGGTCTCTCAATGGACAGTAAGAGAAAAAGCATCAAAATCGATGCAGCTCAGATGTTTTATCCCACTCATTCTGCTTTCTTTTCAAAGCCTGGTGCCAACATTAACCCACAATGCAACTCAACCGCCAACGGTTTCATTCGGAGATTCCAGTGTGTTATGCTAATAGCTAATGTAGCTTTGATCCTCCAGCTTCAAGCATGTATGAGGAGTGCTACAAAGGCTTGGAAAACTCCACACTTTCCGATGCCACAACACATTATTATTTTTTTTTTTTTCCACTTTCAGACATGTAGTCTTCAAACTCAGCCTACGCTTCAAGTGACATCACTTCAGTCAGTTTATCAGATTTAGTGCAGCTCCCTCTGGGACCACAAAAGGCTTCATACATCTTCCTTCACATATGCAGTTGAACTGCCCAAGACCTGTAAACACTGATAAAACTGTGGGGGTCCTCTGTCAGTGTAAAATATTCAACAAACTCTCCAACCAAAATGAACACAAACTGTATGCACTCAACACCAAAACAAATTCCTAGTGCTATAAAGTGTTTACTGCTCTTGGCAATAAAAACGATTCTGATTCTGATTCTGATTCTGATGTTATTTGTTTTGTCCCTCTAATTCGACCTGTAGGGCTTTCTCCTGATTGACACCCCATTATTGGCAGGA
Source organism: Caranx ignobilis (assembly GCA_021432705.1). Lineage (NCBI taxonomy): Eukaryota > Metazoa > Chordata > Actinopteri > Carangiformes > Carangidae > Caranx > Caranx ignobilis. The sequence continues at coordinate 5,438,434 of MU269980.1, forward strand.
GATACAACAAAAAAATGAATGGTTAAAATTAAAGAACTAAATAAAGAACTCATCCTTTAATATTATAGTTAAGACTTGATTAAGTTGAGATGCAAAACAATCATGGTTTGGGAAAAAGGGTTAAGGTTAGATGACTATCTTGTCCTGGTGACAATAATAATTAAGGTCAATGAACAATCAAGCTCACAGTTGAAATGAACGAAGCAAACACTGGATGGAAAAAGGAAAGAGCAGTGACTTCCTGTGTTAAAGTGAGATGTACAGTGTTCCTCCAGCATCACCTGACTCCCTCCTTTGCTGCTGTCATAATTATTACACTAGATGTTGATGTCACCAGAACGGAAACATCCTGTTTTAGGGGCATTTGCTTAAACAGGTAATGTTGTCTCATACATCAACATTAGAGACAGTGGAGGTCGCTTAGCAAGTAAATGTAACTATGGGTTGTAACGGGCTGCTTGCATAAACAGCAGTCACTTTTTCTGTCAGAACACTGTCACAATACTGACCTTCTTCCCTCACTTCAAATAAAATCTCTCAAATCAATATTTTCTCTTTTACTATTTCTGAAGAATCCTACCCCAGATCACAAGCATCTATGGCCAGCAAAGTATTGCTTGACAATGATCGATGATTCTTAATGACATATTCCAGTAATTTAATACTGAGTATCAATACTGGGCCAAATATAGTCTGACTACTGAGGACTGAATATGAGACATTAGATATTCATTACTCAAGTAAATCTTCAAATCTGTCATCATCTTAATTTCATACAAATATGCAGATTTATTCTAATAGGGCCCAAAAGCACATTACCTACAAGTATAAAATTGATGTATTAAGCCAAGTAACCAGTGCCCATACAAATCATTTTCTCTTCCCCATTTGCTCATGATGAGCTGCTGAACTTGTATAACATTATAACCTGGGCACATGAGAGTTGGAATTTACACAGCCAGTCTTTTTTATGGCCTTATAATGCTGAAAATTATTCTCGAGATGCATTATAATTACGGAGCAACACGGAGCATATTTTATGAGGCCACTCGCATAATCGACAAAAATATTTGTCTCACCGTGGCATGGTCACAGGAAATGGATCATGTGGATCTCTTCTTTACACAGACCTGCGTTTCATATGAGCTTAGAATGCTTTTCACACATTAATCAGACGTTTTGACGTGGCATTTACAATAGATTTAAATTGAAAATGTTCAAAGAAACAACAGATCATGAGTGCCACTAAACAAACAGAGCCCTAGGCTTAATGAGACTTGAGAATTGACTGGCGCACTGGAGAATTGACTGCAACACTAGACAAAATATTATACATATTCCTCTTCTTGTACACTAATAAATACTTGCTCATGTGATATTTCAAGCTTGCAATTTAAAACACCAAGGGTCTCTTGACCTGGACTCCAGATTAATTTTCCACCATATTTTATGGCTGTTTCATTAAGTGCAATCAATTCATCCTGCATCCCAAAATAAGAACTAAACTCTATTATGCTCCACAACAGCAAATGTTATTCTTTGTAGATTGGAGGGTTGTTTTACCACTCAGGGCTGATGTGGCTTCAGGGTAGCTATTCAAAACTATGTAAAAGTTAAATTAAGCCTGATGGTACAGACTGATACAAGCACTGCTGAAGTGTTGAGAGTGGTATTAACACTCATGATTTGCATTTGGGTGCAGATATTATTGCTAAACCAGTTTATACCAAATTAATGAAGCTGTGTTTTTATAATCCACTACAGTGCCTGCAGACAGTAATAATCATATATCATAATAGCAGTATAGAGAAACTTGATGTTCATTATGGCTAAACAGCCCTGTAGGAAGTCTATTTTAATGACTGAATAAGGAACCACAACAGACATCCCAACTACTGTTGCCAATAAACTTGAGGTCTGTAAAAAGAGAGAAGAGAGATGGGTTGGACATATACAGGTGAACAGATGAATTGTAATAAACATTAAAGGTTGGCAAGGAACAGGACAGGAGGGATGGGGATGGGACAGAAAAAAACGTGGGGCCTGACTAAAGTGTCACTGAAGCCTCTATACACCCACACCCCACCCGCACAGATCCTGTTGTTTGTACACAGAGCTGACAGACCTCACTCAATTCCCAAATAAACTATAATAATCCTTATAATCCTTGAGCTCCAGACAGCCTCCTCCTGACTAGGGGTATAATCAGCCAGGGTTACCGAAAACACTTGTGTGGGTGTGTGTAGCCTGTGATAGAGACTGAAAAAAGTATTAGGAAATCAACATTACAATGCAGGAACAATGGTGTTTATTCTAACAGTAACATATTGTATAAACTTTCCTAGTGTGTGTATTCAACTTCTCTTTTGTCCTTAGTTTATGACAGAGGTGAATGGTCAGTTTTTTCCAAGTTTATTGTAGCATTTAGTATTTTTACAGCAAAGAAACATTCATCTTTGTTGTTTTATTGTATTTACAGTTTTATGTACAGTATCAGTGAATGTCCAGGAACAAGACTCCGCAGCCACTCTACATGACTGGCTCTGTGAGGCTGCACTGACGCACAGTGGTGATTTGAACATACTAAAGTTAAGCAGGTGTACATTAATCATATTTACCATATTAACCATCTTAGTTTATCATGTTCACATGTTAAGAACACCTATTTAGTACTAATCCCACACAATAGCAGAGGTTGAGGGGAATCGTTTTTCAGGTATAAAAGCAAATGTTGGAGAAATTTATATTTTTACCTGACAATAGAAACACACATGAAGAAAATTACGAAAACACAAAAAAATGCTGCAGTTCTTACTGTGTGTGCAATCCACACAGTAGTTGTTGGGACATTTCACTCAATGCAACAAACTGGAACCGCAATATAGGAAAAGTCAGGTCATTAGCAAAGTCAGGTTTCAGCTTCTGCACCGAATTTCATGGCAATCCATCTAATAGAAACACTTGTGTCCAAACAAAAGACCAACAAAAAAAACAACTGACCCATATTGCCATATTTAGAGCCCCACTGTTGGCATGGCTCTCAGCTGAGGGACTACTGAGAGATATGCCTATTCACTCTACTGCAGTGACAATAGTAACTAGCTCTCTGTAGTGACATCAGCTTACACAGCATTTTCTCCTCGCTTGTGAAAGGAAATTAGCATGGAGCATGCATGGCAGCTCATCATTTATTCACTTTGCATGTGTTTCTGCTGTTCTCTATGCCTCCGTAATGGCACTGTTCACAGCCTATACCACATGCCTGCTGTTCAGACATCCCCAGCACTTCCCTGAGAAAGGAACCACTGGGACTGACATCTTACCCTGGTGACCTAGGGGTACCATAAAGGGTGATGCTGATGTTGCTCCTGACTCTTTCTGGGTCTGCTGCTTTTCCATTGGATGGCTCTTAGCTACAAAAGGCCAGTCATGTGTGATTATGTTTTCTTTCTGCAATACTATAGATAGTGAAATCTAGTCCTGAGAGGCATAGCCCTCTGACCCCTGTACAGTATCGTCTGTACAAAATATGTTTTAACCTGCCAGTGTTGTGTGTATTATTTCATGTGGTATTGGGCTGTGAACACTTAAGGGACCGGAGTAGATATAACTGTGGTCACTGCACTCATCAATGTTTGTACATTAGCAATGGATCAAATTCCTATATGTAAAGTCAAATACAGATGGCAGGTATAGCTGTTCAATGCCAAACATGAGACAATTAGCAGTTAGCATGGTGGACATAGCAGAGACTTCAGAAGCTGGACAGACTGATACTTTTCTCTGGAGCTCTTAAATGGAGATCAAAGAAGAGTGACTGTTCGACCTCGGTTGCCAGAAGCACCACTCAAAAGGAATTCTTGTGTTTCTCTGTGTCTGCCCGCTCGGTGAAAACAAGATGACAACACATCATCACTGTGTTTTTAGATTGTTCCACCGCCATCAAAAATGTTTCCTTGTATAAATTATTTAGATACAAGCACCTACAGGAAGATCAAACATGAACGATAATAATAAATCTTGCATTTTGATTTCAATAAAATCCTGCACTCTTCAAGCTTTTCCTGTTTGTGTGTTTGACCAAGTATGAGAGATATGGAGACTGTGTTTTTGTTTTGTTTTGGCAATGAAACCATGGATGTTCTATCAATGGGACAGTTTCATCATTTTCTCTCAGCTGTTGCTGTTCACTTCAAATTATATGCTGAACACACAGTATGATTCAAAATGAACTGTACACATAATTGCAAGTCTTTACCTGTGTGGACAAGTGTGTAAAATTCACACTTCTTATGCACTGTCACAGCTTGTTTTTCACATTCTAGCAGTCTATTTTTCCTCCAGGTTTCCTGTCAGGATACATTTTGAGAAAGGAATAGAGTGTCCAAAGGGAGGTAATGGGACCTAAAATTCATTTACAAGTGAAATCACTTTTAAATGTGAACTAATGTGTTAATTTACAAGGAAATGGACACTGATTGTTGGATGGACTATTGTGCCAGCTCATCCTGCATAAATACTGATACAGATTTATCCACCTGGAAACACATCCACTGCCCCAACTCATTCATATACATGCACAAAGCCCAGCGTATTCACACATGCACAAACACACAATCCCATCATGCATCCTATTTTATTCATAACCTCAGAGTAATGTATGAAACAGATCAGGAGAGGTAAAGCAGTCAAGTAGAGGGAGCGATAATAGAAAACTTAAACTTTAAAACTTTTACTGGTGCAATTTATCTGTAATGAAAGCACCAACACAAAGAGAGAGCCAGAGAGAGCGGGCATATGGGAGAGGTATAAAGACTGGACGACACAAAGACAAACCTGGCGGCAGAAGGAGAACAGGATGTGTCCTCTCTGCTCCTCCAACTTTCACAAATACAAAATAGAAAATTAAAGAGAATGATCCCACTAACCAAATCAAATGACGCCTCCTGGGAGAGAAAATCTCCCCAGAGACAGCTAAATATATCGGCACACAGTAGAACCAAAGGAAAAACCATTTGAGAAACACTTGGAAGCTGTTATTGCTCTTCTCATCAACACTTACCTGTTTGTTTCCATTTTCAAGACTCCCCATTTGACTGTAATGGTTTTGTTATAGCTACTGTTCAGTTACACATCGAGATATGCACAGATTCACAACCAGGAACATCTTCTGATACAAGATGCCAATATCATTCACATTAGAGTTAGCTGTGGGTAATTGCTTTGATAATTTTATAGCAAAGTTCAATAACTGTGAAACCACAAATGTCAGCTGGTGAAAAAGATGGAACAGATACTGGATATGATAGATAGAGACAGCTCAGGCCTCACTGGACCGATCAAATTATAGTCAGATTTATAGGCACAGATAAAAGAAAAGCATATCAGCCCCCGGACTGCGAAAACGTCATTAAACTCCAAATGCTGACTTGACAGAACAACAGAATGGCAGTCAAAACAACATCCAGTCACCATGGCAACCCAAAATTTGATGAACAGTAAATTCAGACCAAGTTAACACAACATGGACATTGAGACAGTGTGTCAGTTCCAGGGGGAAGAACAACACATTCACCTGTGTAAAGAGATAATGAGCAAGTATTCAGCGAGACACACTCTCAGACAGGGCAAGACTGAATATTTACTGAAGGAATATTGGTATAAATGAAATGTCTGAGCCAGTATGAAGATCAGAGCCATTAATTATGCACAAATTAATTATGAAAATGCTTATGTACAAACAAAGGTCTGCTTGAAGAAAAAGTATTATCAACACTTCGCAAGCTCTGTCTCCACAGGAAGTGCCTGTAAACATCTTCTCGTCTGTCCATAGACAGACTATGGGGTTTAAGTCTTAGCTTTGGCTGAGCCACTTGAGGACAGTCACACTTGCCAAAATGCCACTCCAGCCTCCTCTAGATTACTTGCTTTGGGTCACTGTTGCTAAAAGGTCTCCTTAACACTGACCAGTTTCTCTGTCCCTGCTGGTGCTAAATGCTCCCACAGCATGAGGCTGCCACCATCATGCCTCAAGGACTTCAGAAGATAAGTGCCTGGTGTCCACCAGACATGCTCTGCCCAAACTCCAGGAAGGCTTTCATGAGCCTTTTACTCAGTTACTTTTGTCTTGCCACTCAAGAAAAAAAAATTAAACTGTGAGATGGTTGTTCTTTGGGCGGGTTCTCTACAGAGGATGACTAGTAGAGATAAGCAATAGAAGAAATTTCTTTATTCATTCATTGGGAAAATTAAGGATCCATTACTGATTCAAAGAATGACTTAAACAGAAAATACTGAAAAAACAACATGTTTTCCTCAATTAGATCTTTATCCCAAGAAGAAATGACAGTCAACAACAATCCTCTTAAACAAGGCAGTTTAAGTTTAATTGTTTAACATTAAAGAGAACAAAAAAGAAGTCAGATAATCGTTGGAGTGGGGACTGGGGAGTAAGCTGCTCTGTGGTAATCAGAAGTGTTAAATGCATTAACAATGTGATTAGGTTACAACAGAAGTTACAGTGTAATAAACTGCAACACTGTGCAGATGGCGTGTTTTATCTGCCTTGACCTCATTAAGATCTCATCTGAACACCTTTCATTCACACAACTTGGAATTATAAAAGCCGACTTATTAAAAAGTGCTGGGTTTGAATCAGGCTGGGGCACATAAGTACAGTTAATGGGAAGGGCCAGACTGGGGCCCAGGAGAATGTGCACTGGCTCAGGTCAGATCAGGCTGGATTTTTTGGACCTGGTCTAAACTGTAAGACAAACCTCCTCACAAACTAGAAAAACCAAGCATTTCCAGCAGGAAATGCTGAAAGCAGCTGAACATCATTGCTTCAGCAATGCTGAATTAGCTAAAGAAGTTTCTGAAGCAATGTTGAAATGGCTGATGCTATAGCTGAAATGTATAACTTGAAATCTGATATATGAATGGCTTTAAAAGGGCTCAAACCTGTAGAAAAGGTTAAAGAGGGTAAAGGAATGGCGAATTAGCTGAAGACATTGCCTGCACAGCGGTGAAAAGACTGGATTTATAGCTGAAAACAAAAGCAGAACTTGCAAGATGAAAGATGAATAGCATGAAAAAGCATAACGGCAGAACAGATAGTTAGATAACGGAAAGTGTGTCTGTGACCTACATGTAACGGCTCAGGGTGGTGGAGAAGGTCTGTTCCAAGTTTAACTCAGTCATCGGTCACATACCAGACACACCTGAGTGTAGGTGTACACTCAGGTGCAGGACCTGTCTAACTGACATCATCTGATCATGTCAGTTGTTGGTGAGTGATAGACATAATGCCAGCCTGTCATAAGGCATAATTATAAACTTTATAATTATGCCTTATGACAGGTATAATGAATGCTCTCAGCATTTACACTAATAACAAGCCAGTGCCTGCATAATCTCAGAGACTCTTCTCCCCTGGCTGGTGCTGCAACATAGTGAGATTCATTGCATTGCTTCAAGACACACTACACAACACAAGCCACTGATATGCACATTAGATTGATCAGTTTCCACATGATTGACAAATTAACAATCAATTATCGGACATTAATTAGTCATGGCAACCCCTAGGCTCTCTGAGAGGGGCCAGTGGGTTCTTGGTCACCTCCCCGACCACAGCTTCTCTTGTCTGGTTTCACCGGAGTGTGCCTTTCTAAACTATGGACAATGAAATCAACTCAAGCTCCACACACATTTCAAGGATAGTAAAGGAGGAAAAAAAAGGTCCTGGACTACAATTCGAGTACCGCGGCAAACTTTTGTAAAAGTCAGATTTCAATTTTCGATTTTTAATAAATTTAAAAAAGTCCCAAAAATATCCATCTGTTTATGGAAGAGAAAACCTCCAAACTCTACATCAGTTCTTCTTTCTTCTGGGATCAGAACTTTGTAGATTTTACTGCAGACAAAAATAAAAAATAATGGCGAATAGTTGTGAAAAATGTGCGTAATCCAAAAGTTGTAGGCCGGGTAATAAAATCTCAAGTCGTCAGCTGCGCATCTTGTAATCACAGATTATTCCAGTGAGAGCTGTCAGTAGTGGGAGCTGTAGGAACAAGGCAGAGCTGGTCAGCCTGGGCCATGGGATGACCAGGCTCTTTGGAGTTTAAGTGCAAGTCTTATATAGACACACGCACTATGTGGCCCCTCCCCTCCTTCCGTTTCCCATAACAACAAATGCTCCATAATCAAAATAGAGCCCATCTGTGCTCTGACACACCCCTCTGCCCCCAGCTCCATCCCCCCATACTCCACTGGGCGAAGAGGGAAAAAGTGATCCTTCAATCACAGTGAAAACTTGAATGTACCCTCAACTGCAACAGGCAGAGTTGGAAGGAGAGGGGTGGGAGGTGGGGGGTGGAGAGGGCAGCCAGGGGAGGAAGGGAGGATAACTCCACCCTCATCTGTCTCTGCCTCTCATTCCACTATTTCCCGGTTGTCGTGCAACAGGGGGAACGGATTCCTGAGAAGAGAGTCATGGCTCTGTTGTAAAACTTACTGGCAAGAGTGACCCTCTGTGTTTTTCTTTTACTGTTTGCCTCGCTTGCTCACTCACTCTCTCCACTTGTTATCAAAACCATGTGTTTGTGTGTGTGTGCTGTGAGGTCTTGGAGGGACACAAGGGCCACAGGGGAGCGCAGGAGAGAATGGATAGGAGGGCTGAGATGGAGAAAGGAGATCACATAGCCACCATATCTGTGTGTGTGAGAGTGAGTTCATTTTGTCATTACAGGTAATTGAGTAATGTGAAGAAAATTGTTTAAATAAAAGAAAAAGGTTCCCATTAAAGAGTTAAGTGATGACTGGCTGAACTGCAGATGATGGAGGTCGGGCTAAACCAAGATACTCATATATTTCTATGTGACAGAATAAATCTGCATTGTAAGAAACTACAGCTATCACATAAACGACAAATGTCCAGTACTTCTCAGTGAAATGTGTTGAGCTCAAAGCAGGCCTATAGGCTAACAAAGGGGACAGTAAAGTACAGACATCTTAAAACTGCACTGAGCTGCAGGCTGCAGAACTTCAGTAAAACTGCATCACTGATGTCCTCTCCTGGATTTTTCCCCATAAACATTATATTCAACTATTAAATTGTATTTCACGTGTCAACTCATAATGTTCTGACTGATTTGTTGTATTTTTCCTTATTCTGAATCATTATCCTTCAACTGCAAACCATGTAGTAGGTCCACAGCATCATGTGGGCTACTGGCTAAAGCAGTCTTAGAATTTGAGAGTGGAACAGAGATAAATGAGTGAAAACTAAGAGGATGATCGATCAGAAGAGGACAGAGTACATGTAAATGAATTACACTTGAACCTTTAGCACTAATACGGATTACGCAACACTGGCGCCCAAAGCATCCTCTTCATTTATTTATTTATTTTTCGCAGTGACATTAAACTTGGGGAGATAAAGGAGCAGCAGAGACTTGGTCAGAAGTGGGAGAATGAGAGGGTGAAGCCTGAACTGCTTCATTAACATGTAGACTTCCTCCCGATCATTTCAATCAAGCACGTCTATTCAGTGTGGAGAGAGAGAGGAGAGAGAGAGAGAGAGAGAGAGAGAGAGAGAGAGAGAGAGAGAGATGTTTCAGCTTTCATCAGTCACATCTCGCTGTGGGAGGGGGATTGAAGCGGCTGCCTCGGAGCTCTCCGGTAACAGAGACAGTGGACGACACTGACTCACACTGCCGATCCGCACTCTGCACACTGTAGCCCAGTCTGCACCTGACCTGCAACCTGACAAGCCGACAGGAGGGACATGATGAAATGAAGACATAAAGCAGGAACTTTCCTCTGGTGTTTTTCGTCCTGACAGCACATCTCTCTGACACTCGGGGGCATCACATAAAGTGAGGATGCTTGTCATTCAATCATAAAGAGCAGATGGCGGCGAGTTGAAACATCACTAAAGCCCATCAGAGTGTTGTTGGCTCGGGACCGCGTGTTTCCCCTCAACCTCCTTCAGACAAAACTGCGGAAGAGACAACTTCGTTTGTTGCCCACCGGTGGCGGACCTTCTATTTTCGACACCACCCGACCCCCTACTCATCCTCCTCCTCCTCCTCCTCCTCCTCTTCCTTCACCACCAACACCACTACCTCCTCCCTCCTCTTCCTCCAACCGTCTTTACCCGATAGAGCAACATCCACCGAGGAGTCAAGACTACAGCCTGCCCGCCAGCACTCACAGGGAATCAAAATAACCATCTAGTGAGAGCAGCAGCAGCAGCAGCGCAGGACTGGACTCTCACAAGGATGCTACTCCAGCACAGACACTACTAGACGGTCCAAACAGCCGCTGCCAATATGTTCAGGCGAGGTAAGAGGAAGATTCACTTGTTTTTGTTGCTGGTGATGGGGAGCGCGTGTGGGTGAGCTGTTTATTGGTGTGTGTGTGTGTGTGTGTGTGTGTGTGTGTGTGTGTGTGTGAGGGAAAGAGTTGGTCCAAATTCTTGGAGTGCTTTTCTGTAGCCTATGTAAAGATTTTGCCAAATGGAGTCGCAGAGCAGGCTCTGGGCGCTGCTTTAACTACTTCGCAGCCGTCCTTCAGCTGCTCTGTCGGCCGGGACTGGAGGACAATTAAATATTTATCCACTTCATGTAAAAATTATTCTTAAAATAGCGAACGGCTGCCGCACTGCAGTTTGTAGGACTTGGCTGCACGAGAATGGCAGGTGTTGTTTCGGCGCGCGCGAGTGTGCGCGCGGCGGAGAAGGAGGAAGAGAGCTCGTGAGATTGAGACTGTTGGTTAAAAAAAAAAAAAAAAAAAAGTTTAAATTGCTGCTTTTGTGGTAAAAGTTTCATCTAGTTGGGACCCTATGTGCGCGCGCGCACTTGAACCTCACGGGTGTAGGTTCGTGCCGGTGTGTGGTTAAACCGGGCTGACGGGGTGAGGCGGCCAGCCTGCAGGCTACACACATCAGGATGTTCAGGCTTGAGCCCGCACTGACGGAGAGAGGGTGGCTGCCACCGGGTCCGCGCGGGCCCCACAGAGGATAAAAACTGGCAGGCACGCGCCCGCCACCTCGCTGTTTACACTCACAGTGACACGCGGCTGCTTTGTGGTGAGAAAATGTATTAGGTTTTACCACAGTGACCTTGCTTGTGCATGTGTTGACAGGGAAGCTCCAAATCCCTCACACTTCCTCCCTCTCAGTGCATGCATGCGCAGATGAGCGTGCACGTGTGTGACAAAGAGGAGGCCTCTTTAACATCACTTTTGACAGATCCACAAAAAACTGCACTCCAATTTTATTTAAATAACACCCCTTCTGTTGTAGTTCAAATGTGATGCAAAACATGAAAGTGCACAAACAAACACACACACTTTAAAGAGAAGTATTTGTGGAGTGGTGACTCATCTGCCAATCCCCCTCCCCTCCCCCTCATAATAGAAAAACATTCTTTAATAGAGACACGGGAAGTCTGTCATTTGTCATTTCAATGCAGCCCAGCGCAGAGGAGGGAAACAACACACACACATCCATGCACATCATTATCTATTAGCTCACTTGGTTGGCCCAAGTCAGGGCACAAGCTGGGCGATCTCCTCATTAAGGGTGGGACCAAATGTGCTTGACAGAGGGCTGATTAGTGCTGTCATTGTGTGTGTGCGTGTATGACAGAGCAAAAGAGAGACGGAGAGAGCTCGCTGGCTAGAGGGAGACAAGCTTTAATTTTAATCTCCCTGTAATTTCAGATGGAGAGCACCCACCCACAAAGACACACACACACACAGTGGTGATGATGCGCTGCCTTGTATCTCCTCCTACAAATATGTGACTGTCAGTAACAATAATAAAATTCAGAGTAATTGTGCAGTCTGCCTGAGATACAGTTATCTATGTCTGTCACCTTTACCCACGGTATCTCTCAGTGGTGGGATAAAAACAAAGGGAAGAGAGTGAGGAGACGGCGGATAAGTGTTTTTGTGTAATGAAACTCCCTCTCTCTTTCTCTCCTTGTCCGTCACTCGTTCTTTCTCTATCTCTCTGCTTGGCCAGCTCCTGCTGCCAGCCTCAGTCTGAGAGGAGAGAGGCCTGGCAGGCTGATTGGCTCCTAGCTGGCTGGTTTGGGAGGCTGCCGAAGCTTTGTTTCCCAGCTTGTTTGAAGCTGGATTTGTTTCCCTTACTTGCCTCTGTCTCCCACTTTCCAGTTGTCTCTATATTTATATATAGTTCTTTTTCTACACAGACCCTGTGTGAACAAAAACATGTCCACCCCTCAAATAAATTAAGAACACATACTCTGTTATTAAAAACAACACACATGGAAGGCTCTCCCATTAATGAGTTTCATTTGGATTCTTTTTTGTGCGTTGACTATTATTTTCATTCTCATTTGATTGCTCTGTATGTAAAATGTAAGAAAATTGTGAAAAATATTCATTATATTCGGCATCAGTGAATATAGAACTAAAAGTTCTATCAGTTTCTTCTTTCTGGTTTTCTACAGTCCAAAGCCAAAAGATATTAAATTTCATGATCATATATTTGCAAGAAAAGCAAGACATGCTCTCATGGCAAATATGTGGCATTTTTTGCAAATTACCGAGGGAGCAACAAAATGGTTACAAACATATTAGCTTGTCAGAATTCAAAAATGGAATAGTTAATTTACTGTGTTTTTTTTTTCTGCCTGTAAATTAGAGCAAGGAAGTACTTAATGAATGAAGGCCATGTTTATTCTGCTCAGGAATCAGCATGTGAGGGTGAATTTAACAGACATGTGAGAGAGGTTTTACGGTCCTGACAAATAAATCAAGTGTAAATGATCAGTACCAACATCTTTCTTATCATCATTCCCGCCATCACTCTACTCTCAATCGAGCCTAATCCAATTTGATGGCAACTTGACGTAGAATTTCAGAATAAGAGACACAGTAAAATTGATGGCATCATTCAGAGGAGACTCCAGAGTGTGTGAATGTCAATCAGCAAAGTGCTCTCCTCTGGAGTTTTAAGATAGATACGTGATTCAAAACCTGAGATAAGACCATGCAAACATCTGAAGAACAAGCTGCAGATGTAGATGTATATGTACATCCTTAACTGGAGTGACAAATAAATACAGTGATTTTAGTGAATGCGTTTTGACCTAAAGCGATGACAACATAATGTGCAGTTTGGTGCACACAGAGCTGTGCTGTGTCAGGAAATTTACACAGGGAGAAAGTGAAATTGAAAAACGGTTGTTAGCAGTTATCAGAAACTATCATTTGTGCCTGAATTAAACTCACTGATACATGTTCATATGTTCCTCCAAGTAAAGACTGGTACATTTAATTGAATTATGAATTGTCTACTACTGTCAGAGGTCCTGATCGCATTGTACCACATCATGGATGTATAGAAAATCCTCACCTGCCTTGTTTGATGTGGAAAAAAACTTCAAAATTCAACAATTTTCAGGGAGGTGCTGGTGAGTTAAAAACAGAATCTTTGTCTATCTATGATTTCTAATCAGATTTATTCACAATGGGTGTCAGAGATAATGACATCCAGGGGAAGTGTAAGCCACGCTGAATCCAAAAATATGATGTGTCACGTCTGCGTGTTCAGATTGGAGATAGTTACTGCTCAGAGAAGCCGTACAAAGGAGTACAAAGCGTGGGTTTGATGAGATCGTTTGACATTTTGGGGGAATAATGTCACACTTTTGAAAAATTACTGCTCCTACATCTTTGAGTGGTGAACTTGAACTTCTAAAGGCACAACACAGTCTCTGCTCCCTTATCATTACTTAATATAATTTCATCCTCTTGCTTTTCGCTCTTGGTTCCTCCAATGAAAGTACTGTAATCCACAAAAAAAAATTGCAGTATCTGAACTAGTGAAATGTTCTGTGATATTACCTTCAGCCATGATAATCTATAACTAACTTCAGCTTTGCACTGAAATCCACTGATCAATATCAATATGTGACGGTAAAATTGCAAGTCACTGTTCATTCAGACTATAGCCTCAACCAGGCTCCAGGGCCAATGGCTTTCTCAGGGGCCTAAATGTGAATAAAATCTGGCCTGATTATGAAACTCTCCAGCAGTAGAATGCAGTTCCTGCTCAACTTGAGCCTTAACAAAAGAGAAATGTGTCCTCGTCCAACCCAAAACGTTTTCAGCACATGCTGCACGCTCACACACAAACGGTGACCTGTATATAATTCAAAGCAATAAGTCATTCATGCTAATTAGGTTGCAATAATTCATCATCTGCAAACCTGCGTGCATTCTCGTAGGATGAATTTCATTTAATCTATTTTTCAAAATGTGTACAATCATCAAAACAGTGTATTAGCATAAACTGTATGTGATGGCATGGTGACAAAGACTAATGTCACATCCTTTCTCTCTCTCGTCTGACAGTTACATTGGCACACATATATTTTGCCCACAGGCCATTGTCAAGTCTACAGTCAAACAATTAGAGGTTGCCGTTACTCTTTTGTGTTGCCACGCACAAGTGTGTGCGTGAGTGTGCGTGTGTGTTTGTTTACAAGCATCTATGATAGCCTCGGTGGATGATAATAACATATGGATTAGTGACAAAATGTTTATTCGGGTCGTGAAGCACCAAATGGTGGGGTAATTGAGTGCTGAGATTGATCCAAATTTGCTCTTGCAGTAGTGACATCCTGAGGCAGTGGCCAGATTTTACAGATTAGGCAGAGGGACACAATATCAGAATGTGATTCTTCTTGCAGATCTTGTGGATATATCACATTAGAGAGCTAAATCATCTTGGGATGTGATGACTAGAATCAAATTCATATGATAATCAATTACATCTCTAATGCAAGGCACAGCGGAGAACAGGATGAAACGCATCACCACACACACATACATGCACACACACACACACACACACACACACACACACACACACACGCACACACACAGTGAGTGTCCGTGCGATGGCTGTGCATATCAATGACCTTTGCAACAGCTCCTCCTGCCTGATCTCAAGGTCACTCACAGACTCCTTTCTTTTGTTGCATCTGAGATCAGCGAGGTCTGCCCGCTCAGTTCAGCCTCATCCTTGAGTTGCACGTCTGCCGTGTGTATACCATTTACAATCAATGCGTTAAAATAATTACGGGGGTGGGATGGGGGGGTTTGTGTTTTACAAGCTCTCAGCTTCTAAACTGCTGCGTTCTCACAAACACGATGCTAAAATTAAAAAGACAGAAAAGAAAAAGAAACGCTTAATGAGCAGGGATTGTTTTCAACACCAAGTGTTACAAATTATGCTGTAGAGAGCATGAAATGGCCCTGCAGTGTTTCAGACCAACTTCCTTGCCAAAGCTCAATCACACATTTATCTTGACGTACAAACATATACCGTTTTGCACATCCTTTTTTTCTCCAGGTTACAGAGCAGGTCACTGGAGCCAGCCACAGCAGAGGAAACATTACTCTGCACTATTTTTGCATTGTTTGTTTTGCTGTGCTGGTCTTATGGTTACTAACACTTTTTTGGTGTGAACAAAGTGGAAATGGTTTATGCCTCGGCTCTCTCTAATTAGACTGATACTGCTTGTTTAACCGCAGCCGCAGTAAAGTTGTTGCTGAAGTGTTCATAAATACGGTGCACTAATTTGCTTATGAATCTCCGTGGTTCACCTTGAGAGCCCGGTGCACACACAGCAGGAAGGTCCCGTGTGAGTGGAGTGTCCAATCAAATCAAACATTACTCCCCATCAGGAGTCCTGTGGAGGCCTCTGATGGTAGGTTCACTTAGCAACGGCGCCAGGGCCAGCTGTGCATGACTGTATGTGCATTTGTTTGTGTGTGCATGAGTGTGTATGAGAGAGAGAGAGAGAGAGAGAGAGAGAGAGGAGGAGGAAATGAGAGGCATGGGTGTGTCTGCATACATGAGAGGGGGAAAGTTTTTGGATGAAAGTGATGCAAATGTGTGTGATCGCATAGCATAAACACCACCATCAGGAGCACTTTGTAAGTGTGTGTGTGTGTAATTCAAGGCAGACATGCAGAAAGCTACAGAGAAAGTGTGAAATGACACAGGAAGAAAATAAGTGATTATTTGGAAAGAGACTTCACCTGGAGGATAATAGAGAGAGAGAGAGAGAGAGAGAGAGAGAGAGAGAGAGAGAGAGAGAGAGAGAGCCGGTGGCAAGTGACAAGGGAGTGGACTGGAGCTGATACTCTGTGTGTGTATGTGTGTGTATGTGTGTGTGTGTGTGTGTGAGAGAGAGAGATTTCCAGTCTACCTGTCTGGCTCTGGAACTCTTATATTTTCCTGTCACAGTTTGACAGACCAGTCACTTGCAGCACATCCTGGTGAATGAGCCACTATTATTAATGCTAATGCTGGCACGCCTCATCTCACAGACCATAAACTTAAAGTGTGTATAACACATTTCTGAGAACGCGATAAGAGGATGGATATCGCTCTTCTCTGCACTAAGCACAGAGCTATAGTAGCTTAAACTCAGCGTTAAAGCTGGAGGCAGGGATAGGCAAAGTTCAGAAGCTCACCCTCTAACACCTCTAAACTTTACCAAGCAACAGGACATCTTGTTTGTTTGACATGTACACATATAGAAATCTAAAAATATCAATTTGTGACTCTGTGGTGAGTCACATGTTTGAGCCGTTTCTCAACAAACAGGAGTCTCTCCATCAGGCTATAATGCCATTTGCCAGATTGATGATCACAGTCTCTGCACATAGGCTCAGTCACACCATCAGACAATCAGAGAGTCACTACACCAAGAAATAGATCCAACATGTGATGGCACTCATTTTCATTTTAACATTTCTCACCATTATGTTCAAAAACACATCTAAAAAAAGATACATTGATACATTCAACTGATCCTCTGTAAGAAAACACAGCCACTCAAATGTTGAACTGTTCCTTTAATCTAAATCCATCACCATCAACTTGCGCAGAACCGTCAGCGGACTGATGCTAACCTCAGAGTCCCAGATTTATTCATAGCTGCTGAGGCGTTAAGTCAAAAACTGACGGCTGCATTATCGATGAACACACACCACACAGCACATTGCTCAACACATTGACGGGGAAAAAAAAAATTCAAATCCTTTGTGTCTAACTCCCATGCAGGATATATCTCCACTATCCCTCCTCTCCCCTCAAATCTCCTCTCCTCCCATGTCTTCTCCTCTGTAGCTGGTTCTCTCTGTACCTGTTGAATAATTGATAGCTGTTTTGGTTTCCGATAAGGCGTTTTGGGGTCCACAGCTCTCAGCAGTAAAGGCTTGCTGCTCTCCCCCACGGCAGATCACACGGCTCAGTCCATCCTTTCACTCCCTCTCTCTTGCCTTTCCTCATCCCGCCTCCCTCCTTTATTTAAATCTTGTCTTCGCCTAATCCACACGCCTGTTATTCTTATATGTGCCACTCACATTCCCTGGAACATGTGTTCATGCATGCGGTGTTTTGTAGCCGACAGCTCCTATTCCAGGTTTTCTTTGAGATAAGCCCTTGATATCCATCTTTGTCTCCTGATTACAAACAGCCCTGCAAACATAAATAAATGGAATATGCTGGATATTACCATGGAAACAGAACTTGCTGAGACAGAAAAATAAGTAATAAGTAAGTAGGGTAAGGTGTTTAACATGCCATGGTGAACCGTCTGGTGCTGCAGCAGACCTGCCATCACAGGAAGGTTGCTGCACAGGAGCTGAGACCCTCCATGGTGTCTGTAGAGGGGTTAGACAAAATACCTGAAACACTAGGGGGAGAATTTATTGTGTGAAGTGGCTGAGTCATCACTGCAAACACGTCTGGACTAGGCTGTGAGGCAGTTAGCATCACTCACCAACTTCTTGTGGTCCATCACTTTCTGTCCTTGTTTGTCATGCCTTGGAGATAAGACAGTAATCTTGAAAACAAGAGGTGCAGGTGGGCCGTGCAACGCTGAGCCCTCTGGAAAGAAAACATTTAACCTGTCAACTCCTGCCACAATACATACAAGCAAACGTCGCTGTAGATTACTTTATAACATGGATCCTAGCTGCAACCAGAGAGATATTTTAAAGGAAACATAATTGTAACAGGATCATGTTTTTTTTAATATCTGTAGTCATTTGAGAAGTTGCAATAATGCATGTTATTCCAGTCAGCCTTTGCAGATCATATTCCATTGTCTCACAGATACTGAAATAACACCTTTTGTAATGCAGGGCTGTTTTTAGTCTAAATGCAGGGCAGAACTTCAGGAAGAAAGGCAGAGAGATTCCTCATCATGCCATGAAGGCGTCCTCACAGGGAGGAGGTTGGAGGTTGTGGTGGATGGCTCTGTCACTGCTGATTATCCCCATTTTCCAACAGATAATGTTAGTTTGTTTTCATCATGGCTTCAGTGTCTGATGACAAAAAAAAAAGCTCAACCAAGTTTGTGCTGTGCCTAACTATACCTTCAATATGTTTTGCTAGTGATCAACAAGCTTGGAAATCACTGACAATGACTGCATCCTGTCCAAAGGGGCGTCAGACCAGAAAAAGCTTTTTATGGTTCTTTGTGGGAGGTGATGACAATTGTGTTTTGTTTTGTTTTGTTTCAAGGACTCACTGGTGTGTGGCAGTGCTATTTTTGACAATTGGACCTACGCTTTGGACTGCAGATCATTTTGCCTCCACTCGTTTTGCATTGTAAATCAAAATCCAGGTCCCCAGATGTCTTTCACAGTCAACAAATGCTGCTCACTGACATTCAGCCTCGTGTGATATGAAGCAGCGTCTGTACTTGAATTACTTCATAGTTAAAAGTCATTTTTCATCCATTATTCATCTTGTTTTGTCTAACCAATGTAACAAGTCTCAAATGGAGCACTTGACTATCCCAAAATGTATTGTTGTGTTAATATGCATGTCCAGAATCTGCCTTACAACCTCTATTTTATTATTTGTTCCCACTACTTCTTAGGCTTTCTGCTTTTCTGTCTGTCTCTCTCTCCCTTCCTGCCACGTCTGTGTAGTAAAGTGTTTAGAGCCTGTATTGGCTGTTCCCCAGCATGTGGGGAATTGAAGGAGATGGGTTAAAGAGGGAGAAGAGTTCATCAAACCCTGGACAACAAGTCAATTCCTCCTGATTTACCACATCAATCCCCATCTGTCCCACAGTGTTTCTATACACACACACACGGAGCAAAACATTGTGTGTCGGCACATATATAATCACTCAAACAGACACATGCAGACACACTCGGACTGCAGACTTAGACTCCCTCTCTCTCTCTGTACTGCAGTATAGACAGACAGGAGCGGCAGCAGTAGCAGGTCTTACATAACTACATCACTGCATTAACAAGCCCATCTGCCTCTGACTGGTGCTTACACTTAGAGTTACAGCTCTGTTAAAATAATACACTCTTAACACAAGTGCACAAAATCTAAGACCGCCCCAACTGTCCACATAAGCAGACTGGCCCATCTCAAATTTTAACTTTACGATTAGACTCAAGGCAAAATGTCAGTGTCACAGAGGTCAACCAGCACCAACGGGATATCAACTACCATTAGTGGCAGAAGTTTCGGCTACGATGGCGGCTGATGGCTACACGACATCCACGGGCTGTGCAGTCAGGCTGCATCATCTTATTGCACCTCATCGCCACACAGAAGGTTAGGGAAACGCCGCTGTGTAGCTGAGATAATTCATAATTCAACAGGCCTCAACATAAACGCTTGCCTGCTAAAAGAAATAAAAAATTAACTGCTTCCTATTTTGCAGAAGTTGTGCTCCCTACAGCTGAGCCGCCTCTGTTGTCAGGGTCTGTCTAACAGGAGACGACAAAAGTGCTGGTTGTGATTGAAGTAAAAAAAAATGTAATTAAAAAATCCGCAACTGGTCGACCTCCAGCATATTCTGTTTCTGTTAGGTGACAGAACATAAGGCAACAAAGATAACTGCATATTACTCAGGCTAGTATCTCATGTATGTTTGATTTAGGACTTCACATAACATTTACTGTAATTCATTAATCCGCCAATTATTTTCTTGATTAATCATTTTGTCTATAGTCCTCAAACCGTAAGATGTTCAGTTTACTGTCACATAAAGTTTTTTAAGAAGCTGGAATCATCAATTATTTGCTGTTGCTAATTTAATACATACATACATACATACATACACTTACTGCCCTGCCTTGACATCACCCATAACCTCTGTCCGAGTGTCAGACTCTTGACTCCTTCTCGATTGGTTTTGGTGAGCAGTGTGAGACAGGGCTCTGCGGTGTATGAAGGTAAGCAGGTTTTCCATGTCAGGTATTGAATAATGAATAATACAGGCTTGAATTTAAAAGTAAAATTAGTATGAGAGATATGTTTATCAGTAGTCTTTGTTTGATAGTTAATTCACTTTGCTGTCTGTAGCTGCATTTGAGGGATGTGAGAAGATGAATCAAATCCAGATCTGTGTGGAGACTCTGTGACCAGACCTCTGTTCATCCTGTTGTGATTTTGAATGTGGGCTCCTTCTAATTGGTTGTTCTAGCCTTATCTGTAGAAAACATATCAAAGGTGAGATTTTGTTTTTCCTCCCTGAGACAGAATCCTTTTAGCTCCAGCAATGTACTTATCTGCTATTGAACTATGTATTTTTTTAAATCCATAACCTATCAGTGCTCTGTTTGTTTGTGTGTTTTAATAGAGCAATTCTTCGTGACACATCTCACCACGCAGACACACTGACACAGGAAATGGCTGAAATTAGAAGAAGCTTCTACTTTGTTTTAGACTGTGTCTGATGCGAATAACGAGAGGAAGCAAAGATGGAGCGATGTGAGAGAGCAGTAGATGAGGAAGTGTGGGAAAGTGTTGTTTGTCTGCTGCCACAGCTTGTTTGTGTCTCCACTGTGAATCTCATAACACAAAGGCACTTGCGTGTGGCAATGAGCACACGGTGTGCATGCATGTGTCTTCACGTGTGTGTGTATGAGTGTGTGTCACACTTACAGTAGTCTTACGTAACAAGTAGATGCTCAGCTGGAGACACTGTACAGATAAATCCCAGGATGCACTTTTATTTGATTTAGTGTGGAGCTTTTCTGGAACACAACTAAAAAAAGAGTAATCAAAGACAAACTTTCACAGAGCTGGAAAAGTTGTGAATGTGTGCTCACTGTAATATTCAAGTAAATCAACATCATATTATACATCACTGCACTAACCCGCAGTCATTTTCATGACATTACATTTATATTTTATGCATCGCTGATGCTCCTTTCCAGAATGAGTGAGTCAGAATACATCAGATGGGTTTTTACATATTTAGGTTTTAGCTGGTTTTGTCCTTGTTCTGTTGAATAGCCGGATGGAACAGCTATTTTTGTACCTGGACTATAGAGTGAATTAAGTACCATACCATATACTGCATATTGCATATTGTAGGGATGTTTGTAACTAGTCAGCTAAATGTTTAATCTCGTCAGCATTAGAAATACTAGCTGATTAAATCAATTATTAGTATCTTATTAATGAACAACACCAGTTAACTGTTGCATCTAACATGTTAGGCATGCACCCACTAACAACTGGAGCCGCAGCCCCTCCTTTCCCCACACTGGTGCTTGATGTTGTAAAACCAGCACGGAGTAAATTGGGACAGAAGACGTCTAATAAAACCAGCATGGTTTCGCAGTAAATGAAAATAAGGTCGTATGTAGGCTGTGTCATATAACCACTCGACTGTAACCGCATTCAAAGCAGGTATGTGGACTTCCTATTAATTACCTACAGTGACCCACCACAGTTTCATGATGAACTGCAAGTATTTTTACACTTGTCAAGAACAGAAAAGGTCTTGCATGTAATCCTCTGTTCTGTTTCTTCATTGCAGAGCTGAGTGAATTGTGTTGCTTCACTCAGCCCCTCCTTGACCGGCTCGCTCTGTCTCTCTCACCAACACCAACACCAACACCAACACCAACACCAACACCCCCACAGCCCACTGGTTGAACAGTCTAAATTTAAATTTCCATCTAATAGACAGGGAAATGAGTCATTAGGAACATCGCCAGTTTATCGTCAACACAGTGATTAAAACTGGAGAAACGTGTCAGGAAGTCACATACGAAGGGGATGCATTTAAAACACCAGACCGGCCCGGATGCTCTCTGCTCCAGTCAGCAAATTAGGAATGATTTATGCAAGATGGGTCCACAGTAGTGCCCTAATAATCCATAGTGAGTTTTTCTTTTATGTCGTGAGCTTTGATTTTATGTCCGTAATCATTCAAATGTTGGATCGTGGCTGGAAATGAAACATCTCATTTATGGCACGTTAACAGTTGTCTGGTATATTTGCTTTTGAATTATGGAGAGATTATTATGGGCTGATATCATAAGAATGGACCAAAGTGTTCACCTAGAGCTACAGGATGTGCAGGCAGAGACAACATTAAATATAGTGAGCCTTAAATAAAAGTGTCAAGATGTTGCAGCCATTGTTGATGGGGCTGGTTCATGGGTGTGCTGCTGCCCCATGTAAGTGATGTTTATGGGGGACTTGTCCCTGCACATCTGTGTCGGAGGGTCTCAGCACGGTTAATGCTGAGGGTTAGGGTCTGTTAGAGGATGATTACTGCAACTCAGAGGCCAGTGCGTGTTTGGCTCACAGTTGAACACAGCATTACGGCGGTGAGAGCGAGGAAGGGTGAAGACATCCAGAGTGCACCCTCTCCCTCTTTAACCAACACTGCATTAATCTTCTTAAGCCGTCAACATGACCTAAAACTGACGATGCACAAGTGTGCAGAGAAGAGGGGAAAAACTCCCAGCAAGTAGACAACAGCTTGTGACTAATAGTGACTTTAGCACAGCTCACCAAGCTCATAACTGCATTGTAGCGCCGCTGCCTTGGCACAATTCAATTACTGCTCTGAGAAAGGTGCTTACATCTGAAGTTTCTGCTCCATCATGACTCAGTGCTACCCCTCTGTCTGATGTGTGTGACCTCCGTGTGAACAGATGACATCGCTGAATCATGAGTTAATGTCACCCACACAACAGGAGGAGGCATCCACGTTGTTTGTGCCGGTGTAAGCTAACAAAAGGTATGTGCGGAGAACACGTGTAAATGCTGTAACGCTGCGAGGATGTGTGAAACGGGGAAGTGAGACATGTGATGAGAGGGGTGGTGATATTCATCCTCGTGAGCTTCACAGGAGAGAATATTTTACACCTTTGGCTGCAGGGGTGATATAACGACCTAGCAGATGAACACAACACAACAGATGCTTACAGAATAATACAGTAAGTCCCAAAAAGCCTGTATGACCTGTGTTGTTATGATTACTACAGTTCTACTGCCCCAATAAGGATCTGGCAGCTACACTGCAGCACAGCTGTCATGAAGATGGGCTGCCTGCCCAACTACACCAGCTGTGCCAGCCCAACCATCACTTAATCACCCTGGGAGGGAAGGAGGGATGATAAGATGCAAGGTTAAAAAAAGAAAGAGCAAGTGGCGAGGCCGAGCACGTTGGTGTCAGGAGAGGAGAACTGAAGGAAAACTGCAGAAAGCAGAGAGGGAACACTGGAAGAGAAAAAAAAACTGAGGGAGGACAAGTGACAAAGTGGTGAAGGAAGAGGAGGATGAGGAGGGGTGGGTGTGGAGGGTGCAGATGCTTTTGCAAGAAGGGCAAGGTTGATGGATTTGAGAAGCAGGGAATGCAAAGTAGGAGGAATGGATGGATGAGAGAAACAGAGGTGCGAGACACAAGAAAAAGTGGAGCGTAAAGTGAACTGAGGAAAAGTCTAGACAGATCCGGGGTGGCAGCGGCGATGGCGGAGGAGAGATTTGTCGAAGAGTGATGGCAGCCAAAGTGATAACGCGAGGAGAAGAAAGGTGAGAGAGTGATTTGTAAGAGGAGGTAGGGAGCCGAGGTGAAGGAAAATGGCCTACACTGTAGAATGATGAAAAGGACGGAGGGCACAGTGTGAAAGAGATGGAGCGGGAAGAAGGAGGAGATGATGTCAAACATGTTTTAGGTCGATTTTTCAGCCAGCGAGATCAATACGGCTGCAATCAGTCATGTAATAGCAAGAGCCATATGCAACCGCACAAAACGCGGCCCACTGCATTAAGCAGACAGGAACCTCTGATGGGCGTTGGGCACCTGCTCCTGTACTGACACCAAGCCCCAGGGTTCAACTGCAACGTCTATTAATGAACTGGACCAAATGCCACAATAAACTGAGGATGAATCGCTTGACCTTTTAAATAAAACAAACCTCATTACTGCGCATCCCTGCCGTTCTCTCTGCGACCTATTGACCTACCTAACTACTTATAATATCCCTCTAATGCCTTTCTTTCTCTCTCTCTCTCTCTCTCTCTGAATGTATGTGACTAACACCGTGTCAGGAGACAACTCTCAGAGCAAATCATTCGTCCCCGGGGCAGATTTGTGCTGCACTGCTCAAGATTTAGGGCGGCCGAGATGAATGCATTTGTCTATTTTGTCAAGACAGGTTACGCTTCATCGTCACACTGACTGACGAAGAGGCTACGCTGAGGGGGCGACAACTGAGACATGAATATTAAACTAATTTAAAAAAAAACATAATCACTCACAAAAATATTTTATTGCCAAGATGAATGTCCCATACATTATGGTGGGTCTTTAGCCTGAGCTAATCAGTGAGCGGACATTGATCTGAGCACATGCGATTCTTGAAAACTTGTATTGAGCAGAATCAGCAGCGCTCACATTCATCGACTCTGAACTGGCAAACACTAATTGATGAGGACAACTCGCAGGAACTGCTGCGTATGTGACTAAGAATGGGCATCAAATACACACAGCTATATTTTGGTGTCAGAAAATAGAAGAGTAATCAGTTTTTATTCACAATTGTAAAAGACAGGAGTGTTAAACCTGGTTCGTATGAAGATCAAATCTACCAGTAACACAATAAATGCAGTCACACTTCCATAGCCAATCATGAATGTAAAAGACATGACACTAATACAGAGAGCCAGGGTTCCTGCCTACCTCTCAGGAAGTGTTTTGGCCTGCATTTCCCTCCTGCCTGCCCCGTCTCTTCCCATCTGTCTCCTCTGCTAGTCTGAGGGACCTTACACACCGTTCGGCAACAGATCAAGACAGCTACATCTTCTCCAAATGTCGTTTCACAAGCATTTCCCCAGACACGCTCATGGGAAGAGGCTTTTCATGTACTCACACGTGCATGAGCACTGGTGGTTGCACAACGTGTGGGAGTGGAGTCTGCTTCCAGCGACGCCATGTTTTATTTTCCATTTTTCTCTGGATCATCTGGAGTAATAACCAATTATGCCTCATGTGTTTGTTACCACCGTGCCAAACGTATTACATATGTTTCCACAGCGAGCACAGAAGCAGGATGTGGAGTAGATAATGTAACGTGTTGTGGAATCAGAGATGGTGAAACTCGATTCCTCCTGAATCATCCTGAGGAGTCAGCGGAGAAGATGGTAATAACATGTAATCCACATGGGGCGCCGTATAGCCCAGTGGGTTGAGCAGGTGCCCCATATGCAGAGGCTACAATCCTCACAGCAGCTGGCCCCGGTTTGAATTCTGAATCTGGCGGCCCTTTCCCCATCTCTCTGCCTCCCCATTTCCAGTCTCTCTCAACTGTCCTGTCGATTAAAGGCAAAAAGCCAGAAAAAATATACTAAAACTGTAACAACTTTGTATACAGGAGCTCGGAAACTTCGTTATTTCTCCCCTCCTTTGTCCAGGCCTGTTTACCGTCCCTACATCCCAATTTCTCCCTCCAACTACAATCCGTCCACATTAACCCGGGAGTCCCCTGTGGTCCAGAGGCAGCAGAGCACAGGCTTACCTTAAAGAGTTAGCATGGTAATACCTTCTGGAATCGGAGTCAGTCAGCCAGGCCAGAGCAGAGCTAAGCCCTGACTCTGCTCACATCAAAGGGGACAGGCCATCCACAGCAATCTCCCAGAGAGGGATGGTTTGGGCGGGGGCGGGGGGGATGCAGCAGAGAGAGGGGAGGCTGTCATATATTCCCTTTATCACTGGGAATTTTACGGTTGAGTCCTGTGATTCTGAGGGGAATTTTATGGGCTGACCAAAGATGGGCAGCTTCAATTCAAAAGTCGAGCTGTCTCATCACTTCCCAAGGTGTGTGTAGAGTGTGCATGTGTGTGTCTGTGAAGTGTGTGGTTGTGTTTGAGAGTTTGGACAAATTTGTGCCTACCCTTACCTTTCTTTACTTTAAAGGCATATTTCATCATCCTGACAGCTTATTGTTTATCAATCCTGCTTTGTACAAGCTGATGCATGTGCTGTCGCTCCCTTCCTCTCAGACCTGCATTTTTAATTGAACGCTTCTCCACTGGGACAGAAACAAAAAAAAAATCAATCAATTAATCAGTTTATTCAGGGAAGAAAGTTTGTGTGGCAGGCTGTTTTTACTTTTCCTGGATGTCAGCTGTGTCACTGGCGTCCTTGGCAAACATATCAGCACTATTAACTTTTGATGAAGTCATGATGTTGTATGGATGGATTAAAAGACCCCAGCTGATTTTACTCTGACAGAGATATCATTACAGGATGACACAAGTATCATTACGCGTCATTCATACGTATTGGAGTAAACACACCAGTTACATTTCATTAATGAAACACGCTCTCTAGAGATTATTCATATTCTGTTTTAATTATGAGATGGTCTCACTACACGATAAGCTTCTTATCTGACTGTGAGCCTGGGTTTGTTTCTAAATGAGCCACTGATATCCAAACCACAAGCGCATGTGTCCGTGGCCACGGGGATGTGTGTGCACAGACTCGTGTCGCATATATACAGCACCTAACTGTTGGGAATTGCGATTACATGTTAATAAGTAACATTAGCTTAAAGGCCTTGGAAAGCCATTTTCTCTCTGAGCTTCTTATGATGAGTGACTGATTCCTGTACTCATCTTCAGGGTTTTCTTCCTGGTTTAAAGTGGGTGGGGCTGAGGGGAAACTATTTCAACATTTCCCTTATTACCATAAAGGTTAAGCAACATTTGATGGAGTCCTGATGGAGATACACTGAGGCTTTTTTGTGTCAAACTGTTAATAAATTATAA
This sequence comes from Caranx ignobilis, assembly GCA_021432705.1. Lineage (NCBI taxonomy): Eukaryota > Metazoa > Chordata > Actinopteri > Carangiformes > Carangidae > Caranx > Caranx ignobilis. The sequence continues at coordinate 5,465,543 of MU269980.1, forward strand.
CCAAGTCCATTTTGTTCTGAACTTTGACTGTTCTTCATTTCGTGATGAACATTTAATGCTACAGAGAACTACCCAAGATGTGGGAGCAGGTTTTCAGGGTCTTTCATACATTTAGTGGGACACAAAGCACTTTTATTGTATTAGCATATCGACAAAGCCTTCACTCTGAAGACATGTGCAAAATGTTCACTGCTAGGGCCAACATTTCTGCTGAAATATTCACAAGGCTGCAGAGATTTCTGCAAGGGAATGGATATTAGTGCTGCGACCAATGATTATTTTCTTAGCTTTTCTCTTTTTGTCTTTTAGTTATTTGGTCAATAAAGTGAAGGAAATGGGAGAAAATGACTGTTGTTTTTCCACAGTCCATGCTCATGACATTTTTGACAGTTTTGCTTGGAAAATAACTTGATTAATTGATTTTTTAAGTTCATGCTCATCTTTTTGATCACCAGGATGATAACAGAGAAAATGCGTTTCAATAGGAACCATGATGTTGATATTTTCGATGATTCACTGGAGCTCATTACGGTAAACCCACTCAAATGGCTGCGACTTTGGTTTCTTGTACGAGCAGTGGTGCATAAAAAGAAGCTTAGCCTACCGTTGTGCTAATTGCTAAGTACTCAGCGTAAGCAGCATTATCATAATAAATATTAAATGTGAAAGGTATTTCAGGAAACTGCAGTTCAGTGTGCTGGTTTCTCTTATGGAACAGGCTGGACTCAAAAAAAAAAAAAAAAAGTACTGCATTATTTTTAGTCCTTCAAACTCCACTGCAGATCCCCTGCCTGTCTCAGTCCCTCTCTCTCACAGACACACGACATGAGTATTGGCCATATTGAATGAAGTTCATTCTACTATGTTCATTGACTGTGCCAACATGGTGTCTGGGATAAACCAATCAATTCTCCCTCATCTGTGAGGAAGCTGGAGAGGCATTGAGCCTGTCTATGAAGTGACATTATGCATTATGGACAGACCAATTAAGAAACAGAGACAGAGCTCCAGATGACAAGGAGACACTGAGGCAAAGGGCTGAAATATGGACACAGAGAGACTATACATGAAGTCAGACTGATGGTGTTGAACTAAGAAGAGACAGAAAAAAAGAATGATTTGAATAAACAGAAAACAAAGCGACTGTATAAAAAGAGTGATGCAAATGAACAATCAAGTCAAGAGTGCACTGGAGCACAGCGTGGGTTTTTTGCAGTGATATAAGTCTGGCCCAATAGCTATCACTCTTCCAGGGGGTACAGTGAAGGAGATGCTGCTGTTTTAGAATATATAAGCACAGCTGTCGCCTACAGCTAAAGCAGAGCGATTACAGCTTAACTCCGTAACATCTGCTGGTCCCCGGCCGGGCAGAGCAGCCCGCTAGAAAATACCTTAGAGAGAGGAATTAAAAACAAGGGTAGGTGCAGGGCAGGGGTCCTCGACGTGATGTCGCCGTGCCCATCCTATCTGTGTCATTTTTTCTTGTGATCTGTGTCGGTGTCCCGCTTTCCAAAGGTTTTAAACCCACAGGCACTTTCATGCTCGTCTCCCCAGAGAGAGAGGGGTGGAATGAAGGGAGCAGGAGACAGAGAGTGAGAGAGTGAGACGTGTAAAGCACTGACAGATGGGGAGGAGATATTACACTAAAGCTACAAGGGTCTGTAACACCACCCTGAGAACGGAACGGGTGTGAGTGCGCATGCACGAGTGTGTCTGCACATGGATGTGCGTACGTGTATCGGTGTGTGAACAGGGAGATTTTAGCCTCATTAGGAGCTTGTTTGGGTAGGACAGGGCAACGCTACCGTGAGAAGGAGGATCAAGAGGGAGCAAAGAGGAAGCTTGAAGTGCAGCCGGGATTGAAGTCAGATTGAAGGCTAGTTTCTGCAAAACTGCAAGAGAAGGACATCAAAGAAATGCAAGGAACACAAAGTTAATGGGCTCACTCACATGTGCAGGGCCATTCATGTAGCCTTGGCTGAACAAAACCTTTAAGAGTAAGAGGAAAAGCAGCAGGGTTCCAAGGGACAGAAGGAAATTATTTCATCCACTGGTCATGATTATGCTTCCCATAATACATCAGTTCTAATACCATGTAAAGCTCCAGTGAAATAGCAAATCTGACAAAAATCATATCATGTACTGTCAACAGTATCGTGTGCATTAAGGCTGTCAATGGATTGAAATATTTAACTGCAGTTAATCGCACATTAATCACATTTTTTACTTGTTCAAAGTGTAGCTTAAAGGGATGTTGTTTTCAAGTATCTAATAATGAACAAATATGCCTGCTTAATGCAAAATGAAACTTAATTATACATCAACCAAAAACAAATACAGAGATCGTCCAGAAACCCGTGAGGCACCACATTTGGCATTAAAAAAATATGTTTAAATAATAACATGACAGCACCATCCAAGTGGTAACTCTTGGCAGAGACGGCTTTATTTATTCATTCAGCCCCGGTGGACGCTAAAATCATCAGTCGGTTCTACTGTGAAACAAGTACAAGAACCATGATGAGCCTCCCTGTCCATGTAGCACAAACACCAAACACCATTAACACTGCTTAAGGCCGTCGCCTCTCACCTTCGTTAGCTCATTCTTCAGACAGCTGACTTTTTCACGGTTAGTAAACACGGTGGAAACGGGTAACTAGGAGCTCAGTTTTCATGCACTACCAACACGTAGAGCTGACTGGGAGTATTGGAGTTTACACGATTGCATGAACTCTTCTTCTGACTCACTGTCGACAAAACAACTGCTGAAAATGTGCAGCAACCTCTGTAGTCATAAAACATGACGGGTCACAGATTTCTTTGTAACACCAGCAGCTGATTCAGACTATGGGTCCAAATCAGCAGCAAATATAATAGAATTAGGTTAGAGTGTGGCTTTTCATTACTATTATTTTACTGTGGGCTACTAATCATGGTTGATTGTCATGTTATGTGGAGGTGTGATGATGTACTGGATGGACAGAGGCACCTCCATCCTGTACTAAAGGAGGGAAAACATTAAAGCAAATAAAAACGTAAAGTGCTGACGATTCATCAGTAGCGTAATACAAGTTTGGTATGAGCGCAATACACTCTCATCACACACAGAAGACTTTTATGGAACTCAAAGTGCTGAGGAATTGTTCCAAATTCACTTTTATTGCCTTTTCACTTTGACTGCTCCAAAGTCAATAAAATAAAAACAAAAAAACATGTTGATGCCAGTCTGAGAACTTCATTTGCACTGCACATGAGCTTTAGAAAAATATGCTGTTAGGCTGTTGTATTTTATGACCCTCACACTTACACATTTCCACACATGCTCCAATCCCAGCATGCACTGCAGAGGTGGAAAGTTCATTAGTTCATTAGGAGAGAACGATCAGCAGTTCATTCATCGATGTGTGAACTACATTTACGTTGTGCCACTGCACCCTGATGATGAGACTCGTGCCAAATGGTAGAAACCCTGTGTGGTCAGGGAGGTCTCTTTCTTTCTCTCTCTCTCACACACACACACACACACACACACACACATACATTATCAGGTGGTGTGATTGGCTGAATGAATTTAATATCTTGATAGGATAAATGGCAAAATGTTGCAGCAGACCCATTACAACAGTAGTCATAGTCAACCCTTTGATGTGAGTTTTGCAAATGCACAGTAATTCAAATGGAAATGAGACCTCCATAATAATAATAATAATCTGCACATTATGTCTCTGGAATCAAAGGTAACTTGTCTCTGTCACCTTACCATTACCACTACTGCTTAATTGTTTTTAAAAACTAGTTCAACTAACATTGAAAACTTATAATAATAATATATCAGTTGTATTTGTTTCCTATAACTTAGGTGTTGTCCGTTGTGCATATCAGAATAATTGTGCCGTGAGTGCAGGAAGAATAAAAATTCAGGTCTACTAATCTTTGTCACAGAGGCTAAGTAGACGGCGAATTAAAAACCACAGCAAGAGAAGAGAGAAAAGAGGAATTTGGAGCAGAATTGATGAGGTGTAAAAAGAAAATGGGGCTGCGGTGGCTTTGATGTTTTCGCACAGCATCCCTGACAGCCATGCTGCAGTGGGACTAAAACATTTTCCCATTATTTAAGCTATGAATGTATGAATGTGCGGAGCCTTATGTAGTTAACATGGAGGAAAACAGGAAATAAGTGTGTGAAGCAGCGTTTGTCTTGAGGTTTCTGTTGAGAGGCTGTGACTGGGCGCAGGGCTGCAGGAGGCTCACATGTGTTGTCAGATCTAAAGACATGTTACAGTAGTGTATACACAATTTTAGCATTTCTTTGTTTACATCAATTTAACAGTCAGTTGGCTGTTACACATTCTGTAGCTCAGCAGTAGACTTCTCCCTTTGTGGATTTTCTTCTGTTATGATTTTATTTTTCACAGCCCCCCCCCCCCAGCTCTTCTTACCTGCTGCTGATTCTGTGCTCATGTGAAAAAAGAAATGATAAAAGCGAGATGTGGAAAAATATTCACATAATTCGTAAACATGAGCATTAAAGGGTAACAGCGCAATATGAAAAAATACATCTAAATAAGGAGGGACTGTAAGTGCTGCATTGAAAACTCTGAGTCAGAAAGGGGAAAATGTTCCAGCTGCAAAACTAACAGGATTCACCACAGCTAAACTAGTGGTGGTCACAGGGGAGCTTTGTCTAACTACTTCATATGCTCTGGCAGCTGGATAGTTCAAAATACAGCAGACTGCTGTGTCTTTTGTTGCTTCAGACGGACATGGTCATCTGTGATGTCGACGTGCACCAATCTCATGGTTCTGTTTAGACCGAGAAAACAGAAGGAGAGGGTTCAATGCGGGGTCACGGTCCAGTCTCAGAGAGAGGCACCATTTGTCAGCAGCATAAGGGGATCAGATGAATTCAAGAGAAGCTCCTTTTAAAAACACAAATATCACATGCCCTCAAACGCACACACACAACCTGTGGAGGTCAAACAGGACATGCTGCTTATTATTGCAAGGCCGAGGTTTCATAACACTGTCCAGGACCAGATGATACAGAGTCAGACAGGGTGTGAGGGGCTTATAAAAGTAGAACTCTATTTCTCAGTGTCTGACACAGATATGGCAGCATATTGCAAATGATGGAGTGTAAAAGACTGGGATTGCCTATAGTTTTCTGTGAGAGTCAGCAGAGGCTACTGTTGAATTACAGCTGGATATGTTGCAAAACATCAGAAACGTGTGACCTGTCACTTATTTTCCCGAACGGCTGCATCGCAGACAATGTTGGAAATCAATGAGCTTGACTTCTTTATTCAATTCAAATCCAAACACTTTCCACAGGGCAACTCATGGTGATCTCAGGTAGTTATTCATTTTCAAGGTAATATGTCAATGTTGGATTTCCATGATTTGTGTAGCGTGGAGAAGCAGTTCACAGATGCTTCACGGAGAAAAAGCTGTAATTGCTGCCAAGGGGGCTTGGAGAAAGTATTGAATTAAAGCTCTGAATTCTTTTGTAAATGAGAGATTTCAGCTTGATTTTTTCAAACATTTGCACGTATTCTGAAAAACGTGTGTTTACTTTTGTCGTGATGGCTTATTGAGTGCAGAGTGATGGGCAAAATATCTGTTTTATCCACTTATAATTAGAGCTACAACAGAAAAAAGTGTGCATAAAGTGAAGGGAGCTGAATACTTAATAGTGAGAGTGAATAAATTCTCAGTCTGAGCCTGGAAGTTTGTGAGAACTGTAAATTCGCCTCAAAATATTTATGCACTGCTGCTTAGTTTCACCAATTCTGAGAAGACAATTTTGGGAAAGTGGGTGATGCCGTCATGGGGAGTCATAATTCCAACAGCAAGGATTCATATAAAAATGCATTTGGGTTTATTTACAACATTTCAGAGAAGTGCTGGTCGTTCTGTGCCAGTGGAAAATATCTGCACGACTTGAACAGCTGCCAGCAGTGGGTGCTGTATGCAGTAGTGCAGGGTACACACATATGTGTGTTTGTGTGTTAAGAGAGAGCGAGAGGACGTGTTGTCTTGTACACAGATGTTTAACTCAGTGCCACTTTGAGCGAATCCTCCTCATGCCTCTCTGTTTCATATTTCATACTTTTCTATTTCAGCCTCCCTCTGCCTGACATGAGAGGCTCCGTAGATAGGCGAAGGAGACGAAGAAATGTCTGAGATGTGACAGACATGTGGAGAGAAAATACAGAGGGTTTGGGGGGGGGGGTGGTGGTGACAGGAGCAGAGGCAGACAGCAGACAGGAGTGGGCTGAAGTGAGTAAATGAAATACTCAGGCGTACACACAGACCCAGGTCAAACAGCATTTACAGAAACTTTTCATACTTTGCCACGACTTTCTGAGATGCCAAATTTAGAGATTTTACCATTCAGCAGAAAAGCATTTTTAAGCCACTTCGGCGTACCTTTCCCTGACTGACTACTTACCTGATTTGAACTGACGGTTTAAACCCTGCACATCTGGTGAGGTTAAACTCAATACTAATATTTACATGCAAAAAAAGTGATTTATGCCACATCTTTAGGCGTTTTAAGTGAAAAAGCTGTCTGTGTGATGTGACATCATGCCTGTAATCCTATAAAGACACTAGCAGGAAGAGGCATAACATTCAAACCCTCAGCGAATATTGTTCTGCTGTCATATTCATCAGAGGCTGATCCCATTTACCAGGATCAACACCCCAGGAACATAATCTCACAATAATCTCTCTCTCTGTTTGTAAAACACAAGTATCCCAGTGTTTGAATCTGAGGTTGTTGTTTTTTTGGATAGAACAGAATGGACATTTTATTTCACATGTTCGAGTGTCTGCTCTAATGAACAACAGCACTTCTCCAATATACTTACAGTGGCTATTTAATGCCTTTATGTGAGATGCTTTCTCATCATCTTTTAGTCTCCGTTGCCTGGAGGTCCACATTAAATCGTTTTCCCATATGCCTCAGACAACAGCCAACACACACACACACACGCACACTAATCCTCCTTTATTGTCCCAGTCCACATCTCCTTTCACAGGGCCACAGGAGGAAGCCATTTATGCAAAGCAGGAGATACACAGACAAGCACATTTACGCATATAGTATATGCATATCTACACACACGTGCACGCGAATACACGGACGGGCTCTCTTCCCCAATTGTGTCCCAGATGAAAGGGTGCCAATTATTACAGCACTTTTACAGCAGATTCCTGTGCTATCACCGTATGCAAATTTCAAACTTGTCTGAAATAAATGCCTTCCCATGAAAAAATTATTTTCCCTTTTTCTACCTCTCCGTATTGTTGTCATATATATACACACAATCAGACACACACTCAAGTATGCCGGCATGTCAACGGTGACAGTCTCCAAGAGGTAGCAGCAATAAAAATCTGTCCAAGCTGGAAAAGATAAGACAGCTGTGGCAACACATCACAGCACTGCAGCACGTTCATTTGTAAGTGGCCTGCAGAGACACAGGGAAAATGTGTGAAGTCTGCGTGGACATAGAATATGTATGTACACAGGTGCAATGTGTGATTTGAAAGGAGACAAATATTCATAGATTAAAATTTATTACAATAGGCTGAGCAGATCTGCAGTGACACAACAACCTCTCGCTGCTGAAAACAAAGCAGTTAAGATGAGAGGTGACAGTGTGCAGTCAGGAATAATAAGAATTAATTTTACTGTCAGAAATTTCAATTTCAAATGCTTCTAAGAATCACAGTTCTTTCCCACGGAGCACAGATCATCAGGGACATCTTCCCCATTTTGAGCTGCAGTCACATTTTAATTATCACAAGCTTTTTTATATAACACATCTGCTGCTGTTTGTGAGCATGTTCGCATATTCTGTTTAACGCTGTGATCGATATTTAATAAGGGAACTCCATAAGAGATAATGGTGTTTGCCTGGATTCACCTCATCAGCGCACTTGATGAAAACAGCCACCACCCTTAATGTGCTGCACATTCAGTGCACAGCTACAAGCCCACTGTGACTGGAGAGAGACACCAGGATCCCGTCAGCTGTGTCTGCCCTGCGCATCTTCATACATCACGCTCACAGAAATCCTCTCCATTACCACTGACAAATGTAACTCGTGTCAAGATTTCCTCCGCACCAGAACAGACACAGCTCCTGCAGCCGAGCAGTTTTCCCTCCTTGATCTTCTCCGCCCCTGTCAGATTTCTCCCCCTGTGACAAAAGCTCTCCTGTTCTCAAATCTGTGACATCTCAGCCACTGACCACGCCAGACTGGTTGCAGTGGACGTGAGAGGACGCCCAATACAGTCGTGACCTCAAACACCTGAGTCACAGCGCTGCTCAGAAGAAGCTGCAGAAATGGGAGTGGAGAGAAATGGCAAATGCAGCCTTGATGTGACATCCAAAACTTTGACATTCACGCATGGCCTCAAGCCGACTGCATCCTTTTCCAAAATGTTGTTGAACATATTGTTCATTCACAGTTATAAAACACACCTCGACTACATCCACCTCTGCACACCTTTACAGATTCAACAAATCCACTTTCAGCGTTAAATATAGCACAGAAATCAATCAGGTATAGCAAATAACTGCTCGGTGATGTCAGCACGTTCACTGATAGTTTTTGATGATGGAAACCACATGGGTAATGAGCCAGATTTAAGCTACTTGAAACTGGAGGATTGTCATGGTTAACACTTCATTTGGGCAAAAAAAAGAAGAAAAAAATATTCTTTGTCTGCTAAGGAAGAAAAACAAGTTTCAGGCACGAACAATATGCCTGCAGCTGTGTTTGGCAGTGGCTGGTGGAAGCGTGGGAGGTGTTAAGTCTCTGGCTAAACTTTTGCATGGTGAAGACTGTTCTGCTGAAAAACACTAAAACATTTAGTGCTCATGAATATCTTAATTCTCTGCACTGGCTTTTCAAAGCATTAACTGAGGTGACGGGACAGTTTGATCATGAATATAAGAGATGCATTACAAGTTCGTAATAAGTGAGCTGCCCATTATAACTCTCTGCAACAACAATATTCTTACACAATGAAACTAAGAATCACAGGTAGAAAAGAGGATGGATGAGGTCTCTACAAGCAAAATGTGCACGATGCAAATGTTGTGGAGAAAACGCTCTGATGCTGGTAATGATAACGATGGTGATGATAGATCTCAGTAAGGCCAGGCCCATCTTAAGGTCTCAGACAATTTCAAAATGACCTTTACATCAAACAAAGAGAATTACATCTGGTAAAAATAATTGAAAGCCAGTGAAGCAGAAACCTAAAGTATAAGATGCAAAGCAGGCACCTGTGATTAAGGCAGCTCAACATTTGATGCAGACAAATGAAAGACAACTATCACAATAAGTTTTTAACACAAATGGAAGGAGGATGCACTCAACGTGCCCCTGCTGTACAGTAGTTCAAGTTTAAGAACTTCATTCTCAGACCAAGTGGTGCATGAAGCAGAGCTTCTCTGGGTCATCGACACAGTTAGATCAGAATTTTTATTCAACTCATGCTCAGATTTTCTCACAACCGTGAGCAAATGTTTCCAGACACTGAAGTTATATTCATGTTGTGCAACAAAAACAGCTTTCCTTTCATGTTTTGGTCTGTCATCTTACTTCAGAGGATAGCCACTCAGGTACACCAAGTTGTCAAAAAGCAATGCCATATCTTTTGAAGAGGGCTTAAACAAAGTGACACTGTCTGAGAAGATGGTTTTACAGTGGTAAGTGTTAAAGAAAGAAAGCTTGTTGGATCCAGAGCTTCCAGATTTGTTAAAATGGAGCTCAGGTTTTCTTCTTTTAATGCTTTTTAACAAAAGCTCCAGTCGGCTCCAGGAAGTTTATATAAAATACTTTAAAAGCACAGAAGTACTGAAGAGCCAGACATGTCAGAGCTCATCAGTCTCTGCAGCTGAGGTTCACGGTGCATGGCACGGTGGAAACAGACCAAGAATGGAAGCTGGGGGACACGTTGCTCTAATGTCCTCAAGCTGTCGCTGCCATTTATCTGCATTTACCTAAATCTAGAGTTCAAACACAACACATTATGAACACTGGGGAAAACGATATCATGAATTTCAAAAAGTTCATGTATTAACATAACAAAACTAAACAAGTAACACATGTATTTCATCTCATCGATATCAGCCACACTGTTTCCTGTTTGCTCTCGACTCCTCACCAGAGCTGTGTTACAATAAGTCATTGCTAATGTGACATTTAATGGAACATTTCCTAGCTGCTACCATTAGCAAGATTAACTGCAATCATTTGTCAAAAGTCTGCAACAGTCATTTCCAGATTTCTTTGGTCAGTGTGTCACTTTTAAATGCTGCAGACTAATGGAAGAAGATGGAGCGACTGCAGAGAGCCGCAGGCAACAAGCGGCAAAATATAAACTTCACTTAAACTCATTGAGGTTGGAATTATTTTTGGCTGAAGATAATGTGAGTTTGTTTGGCTACGGTATAAACTGATACACCACATGCTCCTCAGTGTAGCTGCTCAACAAGTGTTTTCTGCTGAATTTATACTTTTTCTCATTAATGTGGAGAACAATGCACTATAAGGCCAGTCTACCATGTTCCTGCTGTACTGGAATTGTGTGTGGTTTCTCCACGGCACAGTGGGGTGACATTTGGACTGAAACTGAGAGAAACTGTGGGCTGGATGTGAGGATGACTTTAAGAGACACCAAGAGACCTGAGAGCCACTAGGCGAGTTCTCACAGACATGCCACAAGATGTTTTTTACACATCACTCTTTTCCTTTTAAATTTCCCACAAAGTTTTGTGTCAACAGATGGTTGAAAAATTTAGCAGTTGAGAAGCATGAAGGAATACATTCACAGCCAGAGAAAAATAAAATTTGCAAAGCAGAACATGTCAAAGTGCCCTCATCCAGGCACCTCATCAGCATCCTACAGTTCTCTGAAAAAGGCCACCGCTGCTTATGCACATAAGTGGCATGACAGCAGACCCCGTCCCCCCCCCCGTGTGCACATGCCTTTGAGGCAGAGCCACAGTTTCTTCCTTTGTTGCGGCACAGCTAAAATATTCCTTAAAATTTCAGATAGACGGCCCAGTGGTGGCCTAGGAACTGGAACACTTCGGGAGAGATTCCACTAACTTGAATAGAGCAAAAAAAAAAAAAAAACTTGGACTAACTTGACTATACAACGTAATGAAGCCATAAAAACACAGCCTTATAGATACAATATTAAAATTTCCATGCATAGCAGAACTAGAAGGAGATGGAGACAGAGAGCCTCTCTCCCACTGCTGCATCAGTGAAAAGTTGATTGAGAGAGCTGCTCTGATGTCTGCTGCAGTCGGATACATGAGCCGCCTTGATCCTGTGTTCATGACGCAGAATGCCAAGCAGCTGAAGAATGTCCTATGGATTCTGCTTTACCCTAAAATGTTGATCTGCCTCCCAGTGTGGCAAAAAAAAATCCCTGCTAAATACAAGACCTTTTGTGACAGGGACTACAAAGCACTGTTCCAGTTTGTTTACACAATCTCCTGCAGAGTTGGATGATTGAACAGTAGAAAAGCAGAAGTCTGTACATGTTGTTGGGCGTTTGAAATCACGCATGCTGCATAATATTCAGAGTAAAGGCTTCCAGCCACCTACATGCACAACACTTGTCATGCATCCATGCCTCATCATACGATCAAGAACATGCATTTGGTTATTCCTCACCCACATTTGCATGCATTTGTAACAATGAGTCACAGACTTTGACCGCTGTGCTTTATGGGAAAGGATGCGCCCTTAAATCTGACACCTTAAAACCTCTGGTCATTGTTGGCAGCATTTCAGTACAGGTGTACGTGCTTACTCAACACTGTCTTTTTGGCACAGCACTAACTGTGTGCAAAAAAATAATCCACAATTCATTATGCATATTCTCCTTATGAAGGCAGAGTCATAATTACTCATCAACATGGCACAGCAGTATGTTCCCTATGAATCACACATGTTTTGTAACTACCTCATTGTGTGGAGCCATTCATTATCATACATCGTGACAGCTTTTTGTCACAGGGTGAGGCAGCGTGCTCTTTCTCCTGGTTCATGTGCACTCAGGTCTGCCATGTGTGCTGTGCGAACCACTGCCTGCTGCTGCTGCTGCCCCTTGATGTTACTCACCGAGGGAGGATTTTCAGAGCCTGTCCTTCCTTTCAAAACACCCACGTACTTAGCCAACATGTACTATATTTGTAAAATGGTACATGCTGTAATTTTATTGTTTAATCTATTTCTAAAGTCCTCCTCCACTCAGAGATGTGTTTTTGCTTCTTGTTACATCACTTGGATGTTGAGCAGCATGATCCTAGAAGGCTGTTTTCACATTCGTCTGCTCAGGGGGCAAAGTTTCGCTGCAGTGCTTAAAGTGCGACTTTAACGTGTGTGTGTGTGTGTGTGTGTGTGTGTGTGTGTGTCTACAAGCAGGACTCAGCAGCCTAATCATGGTCCAATGAGCAACTTGGACATGTGAAACATGGAAAACTGAAATTTAAAGGAGACATATTCTGTTCCATTTCCACCAATTAAATTAGTTCCCAGGTGTCTTAAAGACATGTCTGTGACATGCTTCAGTCAAAAAACCCCAAGGATCAAACATCACAGCTCTTTTCAATTGCTCAAAACAGCCCTGTTCAGAACAGTCTGTTTCAGTGCCCTGTCCCTTTAAATGTAAATGAACCACTGCTAGCCCCACCCTTTCCACCGGTACCAGGTAGGGGTGGTATCATGCAAATTCAACATCTAATGTCATCATTATCCAGCCGAGGGAACAGCTCGAAAAACCACATGGATTTCAACCTTCTCACATTTTGGGGCCAGAAGTCAAGACAAACACCCAAATATATGTTAAAGAGCCCTCAGAGAGTGATATTTCCAGAATATGTCCCCTTTAAAGCACAGCAGTGTGTTGAGGAAGTCTGATGTCCATCAGGTCAACACTACAAATCAGTTAGGAAGACGGTGCAGATGTGAATTAAACCACAACCATCAAGCTCTTTTTCTTACAAATTTTTATTTTGACAGCAGCCTGTTCTTATATGTCTTTATATATGTGTGCATGGATCTTCATCTATGTAGAACATGAATGAATCTGCAACATGGGAGGTTGTTTAGCTCCAATTCTCTGTCCGTGTGACACCAGGCTAAAAAATCAGCGTTGTTTGTTATTTGAACAATTACAGCTTTGGGGGCAATTTCCTATTAGACTGCTGTAGCTCCATGACTTCAGCATATAAAAAGAACCATGTCTTTGACTCATACACCTGAGCTCCCTGTATTTTAATAGAACATTGCACGACTGTCCTACGTCTGCATTTAGGATATGTCAAATAAATTACAGAATGATGGTGTGTGTGTTATTTTTTTCCATTTGAAATTTCCCTCATTGTAAAAGCTGTCACACATGAAGCCCTCAGGGCATCCTGGTGGCACAGCTGGCTCAGCACTAACTACGTACCAGCTATGTCCTGGTTTCATGTCTGGTCTGCGACATTTGTCTCATGTTGATACAGTCTCTCTCTCTCCCCCCATCTCTCTCTCGCTCTCTCTCCATCTCCCTCTCTCTCACCCTCCTTCTCTCTCTCTCTCTTTCTCTCTCTCCATCTCTCTCTCACCCTCCTCTCTCTCTCTCTCTCTCTCTCTCCCTCCCTCTCTCTCACCCTCCTTCTCTCTCTCTCTCTTTCTCTCTCTCCATCTCTCTCTCACCCTCCTCTCTCTCTCTCTCTCTCTCTCCCTCCCTCTCTCTCACCCTCCTTCTCTCTCTCTCTTTCTCTCTCTCCATCTCTCTCTCACCCTCCTCTCTCTCTCTCTCTCTCCCTCCCTCTCTCTCACCCTCCTTCTCTCTCTCTCTCTTTCTCTCTCTCCATCTCTCTCTCACCCTCCTCTCTCTCTCTCTCTCTCTCTCTCTCCCTCTCTCTCACCCTCCTTCTCTCTCTCTCTCTCTTTCTCTCTCTCCATCTCTCTCTCACCCTCCTCTCTCTCTCTCTCTCTCTCTCTCTCTCTCTCTCTCTCACCCTCCTTCTCTCTCTCTCTCTCTCCATCTCTCTCTCACACACACACTCACTACCAAAAAAGAAAGAAACTGGCCCTAGATGATGTGTAAAATTGGCTCAATGAAAATATATTTTCATCTGCACCAAAACATTCCTCCGACACTGCAGTTAACATGCAGGACCCGGTAGACGAGCAGTGTGAAACCTTGTGCTTCCAACAAGGTGCTGCAGTCTTTTCTCTTCTCCTCTTTCTCTCCATCGCTGTCATACTCCACAAGGACACAGCCTTTACTACTGTCAATGCTGCTGTAAGCACTGACCTTTTTAAGTCTATTTCCATCCTGTGGATCTGTATTTTCTGTTGTTAGTGTGCATGCCTCGTGGAGCAGAAACTGTTATTCCCCAATAAAGCAGAAAAGTGACACAACAGTCATCTCATGCTTGTGTTTACTGAGCCCTTTATGATCTGTGGTCACAAATAGTTGGACATTGCAGATGATTTATGTTCACTTTTGTGTGCACTGGATTTATGAACATAGTACCTTAGAAATCCTCAGGCTGCTGCTGAGACAGTCTATAACAACTGTGGTGACTGAGTTTTGATCATTTAAGTTTGATTCAAGTTTCTTCATGTGAAGATTTGCTCCACTTTATACATCTGTAAATTAAATGTCTGAATTCTGCTCTGTTGGTTTGAAGCTGCTCTGAGCTTTGTCCACACTGAAATGTCTCAATAAGTCCTTGATGGGTTGTCACAATAGCTGGCACAGACACTGACGGTCCCCAGACAGTGAATTCTCCAGACTGTGGTGATCCTCTGACTCTTTCTTCAGCATCACCATGAGAATGACATTTGTGGCAAGTGAAATGTCTCAACAAATATTGGATGCACTGTCTTGAATTCTTATTCACACGTTGTGCTCTAAGGATGTAATAACTTTGGTGACCCACTGACTTTTCTGTGGTGTCACCATGAGGACATTTTATTTTACTTTTATATTTGAAAACTTCAGCTTTCCAAATATTAGCATGCTAACACACTAAATAGACTGACACTAAATGAGCTGTGGGATACAATGCAGGGGCCTCATCTATGAAGGCGTGGCCCTTTGAGAACGTCTGGGCCAGTTCAGCTGCAGAGCCCACCCCCAACATTGTGTTGCTAAGCACAGCCCCTGTTGCCAAGCAATACTGACAACACGCAACTTTCGTCCATAAAACTTGGGGTTTGAGTTTTTAAAGCCTTTGGTTATAACAGATGTAGCTGTTTGGCTAAAGTGATACATAATACTTACATTAAAGTCTAATCTATTATATTGTTTTAATTACCAGCCTGCAAAGAATGTCAGGATAGTTTGGGCCACAAAGGGTCCACATTGAAGGAAGATCTGACATGGGACCTGGTGACTCAGTATGCTAACCTCAGTCTGTTACCATCATCACAGTGAGCATCAGAGCACCACTGTACCTAAATCAGGCTCACATGGCCACTAGCATAGCATAACCACTTTATAGACTAAACTGTTAATTTATGAATCATGATTATCTTCAAGAGACTCATCAATCATGAAACTTATCATTAGCTGCGGCCCGCGATCATTTGCTGTAATTATAGTCCGTTAGCTTCACAAATATGCATCAGTCTGTCGTATGTTTACGACTACAGCCTCTCCCTCTGTCATTGTGTGATGGTGCCACTGTTTACATGAACATTGTACCTCATTGACCTCTGTTTGTCACACGCTAGCTTCATATCGTTCCTCTCCTCTCCCTGCTCTCCTCCTGTCCTGATATTATATCTGTCTCGCTGCTGCCCCTCAGCTCTTAGCACTCAGGTAGGCTCATTATATTGCAAGGGCAGCTGGTAATTAGTGGTATTTTAACAAGCTAGTGAATTGCTCCCAGTCCCACCCCCCCTCACGTCTCCTCTGTTCCTCTCACCACCCCTCCTCCCCCCCTCCAGGTACCGACTTTGTCTTGTCCCAGCCTCTCTCTCGTGTCCCAATTTCACACTACAGCTGAAATCAGATATCAGATAAACACCACAGATGGAGGAGCTGTAGTGGCTCAGCCCCAGTACTCAGCATCCTCTTGTGATTGTTCCATCATCATGCTGCCTTTTGTGCATCCTCAATTAAAAACATAGGACGGAATTTTCATCACATCCGTCGTATCATATCACGTCCTCCTTTGTCTCATCTGAGGCGGGCAGCGCTATTTATTTGCTGTCCTGCCACCTTTTTCTTTTTCCATCTGATCTAATCTAATCTAATCACCCTGTACTGTTCTAGTATTTGGCTTCATCATGTCTCCCCTGACTAATTCCTTCCCCCCCACCTCCCTGTGACTCCTCTATCACTCTACTTGCTATGCCGCTCACACAGACCTGTCTAATTACAGTGGGGAAAAAAATAAAAAAATAAAAGAGACAGAACAAGACACATCCCTCTCCACCCCTCTAAGCCTCCTTTCTCTTGTTCTCTCTGTACTTTCTTTCATTTTATTCTCCATACCCCACTCCCACCCCACACCCTCACCTCTCGTCTTCCCACACGCAGTGAGACAAATGCAAACACACTCCGACTTGTGCACATATTGTCCAGATGGGCTCTGCATCTGAAGACGTGAGCTGTTGTCATCAGCAGATTTGATTAAGTACATGTTTATAAAAAAAGAAGAATAGAAAAGAAAAACAGTGATGGGAGCATTGCCTGCCTGCCTGCCTGCCTGCCTGCCTGCCTGTGTGTGTGTTGTTCTTTCAAAATCCACCTACCCTTTTGCAAACTTCAGGCAAACTGACAACTTACAAAATACAGCATAAACCTCCCAAAAAAGAAAAAAAAATCAGTCTCACTCCTTCTTCCAACAACACACACACACACATAGCTTCTGAAGTGTTCTTGAGCAACACACTGCAGCTCCAGCAGCTCCAGGGATCCTGCCCTGCTTGGAATCTCCACTCTGACCTTCCTCTGCAGACAAGACATTGATAAATGAGGAGTATTTCCCGGCAGGAATGAATAAACTCTCACTTTTAAAACTACACAACAACATAGATTACTAAAGCTCCAGTGTGCGCCTAATTCATATTTGATGACAGATCCAGATGTGCGTCCGACCTGCCATTATTGCCTTCTGAGCTCAACAAACTGAGCCTGCGCAGCTCGATTAGCTCGGCTTTTGTCTCAGTTGGGAGACCTCAATTAATTTAGGCTGCTTGGCCAGGGGCTGGTTGCAATGCCATTTGGTGATCAAATCACACCGGTGCTTTTATAACCTCTGTTCTTCTCATTGCTGCCGTTACGCTACATTTAGCCCAACGGGCGGCTGTTATTGTGGTTCTTGGCCTCTATTTGCTGTGAACAGACAACTCATAACAATACTGCTCATTTATTTTTACCTGGGAGGATGAATACTGTAAGTGAAACCAGCCACCTGCTAGGAGCAAACAGGCGAGATGAAAACAACTTTTTTCCCCGCTAACACTAAAGCTGTGAACATCGATGAGCTAATTGTTTGCTCATTATTGGAAAATGGATAGGAGTTGAACTATTCAGTTTAGTCCTTTGCTTGGCACTGAAACAGTATGTTATTTTATTTATTGCATTATTTTTGTCTCTTTTTTCTATTGTTTGAAACATGGTGCATGTGGTGCAGTGGTTAGCACTGTTGCCTCTCAGTGAGAAGGTTTTGGTTTTGATTCCTGGGCCTGGGTCTTTCTGGGTGGAGTTTGTGTGTTCTCCTTGTATCAAAGCCATGCACACTAGGTTCGTTGAGGACTCCACATTGTCCATAGGTGTGATTGTTTGTCTCTATATGTGGTGTGTACCCTGCTCTCGCCTTTTGTCAGCTGGTTGGCTCCGATAAGCAATATAGCCAATGGGTAGCTGACTGGAGAACAGAGTGCTCTTGTAAAACACAACACCACTTCTGGCTCAAACGTAAATAATTTGGAGAAGATATATTTTTAATATAGGAAGTATACGGAGACATGTGGTTCAACAGAAAGATAAACAAATGGTTCGCCATATTTTTAAGCTACAACCATGAACTGCCAGCTTCCACATAGCTGTCAAATAACAGATGAATTTTTTTCAAACTACTCCTCTAACTGTCATGGAAATGTTTTAAAAATCTAGTTATTTTCCTGGTGCTGTACCTGATGCTGCACTTGGATTACCCACATGTGTTAGAGGAGGAGGCGTGTCATCATGTGTGTTTTATCTTCAGGAATGGTATTAATAAAAGGATTTATTTGTGGGTTTGGTTGTCTCTGGCATTACTGTCATTACTGGTGGTGCAGGTAGCACTGGTAAGACTGTGTGCATGTGTGTTATCTGTGTGTATGTGTGTCTGTGTGTGCTTGTGTTGGGATTACTTTGGGGTGGTAGAAGTGCAGGAGATGAAGGTTAGAGTTGAGCTAATGGTCGTTAAAGGCCCCAGTGTTTATCTTGTCCTTGTCAACATGAAATATAACCTCTCTCTCTCTCTCTCTCTCCCCTCTCTCTTTCCCTCTCTGTCTCTGTCTCGTCTCTCTCTCTCTTTCTGGCAATAGTTGTGTGTTATTGCTGTGGGTCTCGGTCGTCTGCTCACCTCTGAAAGTTGGATTCGTGTGTAGCCACCGCAGCGGATCATTGGGAAATTTAATTACCCGTCTGAAAGCTCTTTCAATCAGACAGATTACCCGCTCTGTGTGTGCGTCTCTGTGTTTATGTGAGTGTGCATCGGGGTGTGTATGTGTGTTTTCAGGCATACACAGCCAGTGTGTTTGCGTGTGTTAGCACAGGCTGCCCACTGAGCACCACTCCTGGGAACCCAGAAGGGCAGCAAGCGGGGAGAAACACATTTTTTTGTGTGTGTGTGTTTTAAAAAAAAAAACACTTTTTCTCACACGAGTGAGGGTAAGATTAATGGAGGGTGTATTTGATCGATTTCCATCATGCAGAGACAGATTTCTCACAAAGAAAATCAAAAGAAAACTGAACCTTTGATATTTTAACCCTAGACTCCTCCATTTTATTTAATAATAGTGCATGATACTAACCAGCTCACAAAAGCAGCAGATTCCGTACCATGGGCAAATAAAATAGCCTCAGTGCCTTTTAAAGTAAAGCTGGATGGAGAATCAAACACAAATCAATTTGGTATTGGTCTAAGATAGATTCTTTATATGATATAGATATTTAATACTCCTCCCTGGTTTCTTTGAGCTTTCTGCCGAGGCTTAATCCCATCATCATATGGACCGACTACATAATGGATGTGTTTTGTTGATGTGTTTATTTTGTTGTGTGCCTTTTTCTCCGTATTTCAACTGAGTAAAATTACTCCTGTGAGTGATACTAAAGCACCATAAAGCCTCAGCTGCAGGTGCAGGAGACAGTGTGATGATCGTGGAAGCAGGGGACAGGGATTTAGTGTTGTGTTTGCCTCCGATGCCTGAAATCTGGGCCCAAATGTATGAAGGTGTTCAAACAAGAAACAGGCATGTTATTTCCCTGCAGATACCAGTGTTTATAAAAGCAGAATGTGTGGCGACAGTGTGCACACATCATGTATGCTGCAGACCTGCTGCACACACGTGACAAGTTGGAGATAAAACTATAAAAGGTGTAATGTGTAGTCTTGTCTTTTAGGTTGTTTGCCAGTCACTGATTCAAACACTGGAGAACTCCCTGTCTTCTTCCTATAGTCTGCACTGGGATCTGTAAAATGAGAATACAACAACATTTATATGCATATGTTTACTTATCTTATCTTTGTCTTTACTCTCTGTTGTGAGCACTATAGATAAATCATTGATTGTTTTTCTGCCATTTAATGGTGGCTTTACTGTAGACATCACTGCCAGAGCTGGTTTGTTTACAGGTAGCCTACATGTGATGAATTAATAATACAGTCCCTAAAAATACCCCCGGCCATGTGTAATGACAGCTGCTCTGATATTATTGTAGGAACTCGCTGATGCAACACAACAAGTTCAACAGCACTACCTCTTTGCTCTTCTCTCCATGGACCGAAAAGGCAAAAGTATAAATCATTAAACCTTTGATTAAAAACATTTAGATCAATAAAAATTTAGATCATAAATCTAAATTTTTATTTATTATTTTATATTTATATGATAGAAATCTGGGCCTGTATTTCTTAAACTGTTAAAAGAGGAAAGTATAACCCCTGCACAAGTTGTTTTTGTGTCTAAAACTAACTATACTGTGACGTGACCACAGCAGACCACAGTCACATCATACAACTGTTTTTGTTTTTTTCCCCAGTAGGTGTTTGTGCCAGTGCTGGGAGGCACAGACAGATCAGAAAGTGTTGTTTGTCGTCTCTGGACAAACAAATGTATTTTGTTGGTTAATTTGAAGGAGACTTTAGGTCACCATGAGCCGCTGGATCAGCTTTGGTAAGCCTCCACATGTATTCTGTCAAACACTTTGGTGTTTTACTGGGATGAGACTCATAGATCTGGTAGCTGAGCAGCACATATAGCACAGCATATGATTCACTTCATTTTCATACTCATTAAAACGTTCAGCAAGCCCTCATGCCCTGTATGGGTGCATCTATATTCATTATGTTTCTCCACTCAACTGTTCAGACTTTTCTCTTTCACCCTTCTGTGCACTAGGAATTCTCTACGTAATTCTGCATAGAGACAAACACAGTCTCCGCAACAATGGGTTTAAAGTGTTTTACCTCAGTAATGGAGGCAGCGTTAACCTCCACACACTGGCTGCCAGCACATTTAAAAAACTGTTTTTTCTGACTGTACCGATAACATTTAGCTGCATGATTTCACCCCCTGCTTCATATCAGACCTCTTAATCCCTCAGGAGCCAGTTTGCAGCCACAAATCCACAGGAGCGACAGTCTTGGGTTTTCTAAAGTCAAAGACAAAAGGTGACCAGGTTTTCAGGTGATCAGCCAGAGCCCCAGAGCCCTGAGCTTTGGGAAATTTCTGGATAATTTAAGCAAGCTAGAAAAAGTTTCATCTTAATCTCTTCAAAAATCTCCTCAGAGCTGTCAATTATATGATTTCCTGATGTTACTATCATCATCATTATTATTAGTTTTATGAGGAGATAGGAGAGCTAGTAGAAGGAAGTGCATTTTTAGTCTCTACAAGGGCTTTTCTGTATTTTTATTCCACTGATAACCTTTGACAGCAGAGGATACTTAATTACATTTTGTGATCCAGAAATAATGTACTGAAAATAATTCGGTGTTCATGGACAGTTAACTAAACTGAACTTTCTACGTAGTCTCCTCTTCTTTTTTTTTTCTATGATGCATGTTTTAGATGTAGATGTATTTAATACACATTTTTCATTTCATTCACCTCAACATTCACTTTATATAATATAAATGCAACTTAGATCTGGTACATTTGGAGATTTTATTGTAAAATATTTTTACATTTACATAACTTAACATTTACATAACATTTGTAAATGTTTGGAGGACTTAACCATCTTTGTCATTCAAAATTTACTGCTATTAAAGGACAATGTAAAGGGTGTCATTACAACCTAACACATGTGTTCACTGTACAAAGGTTTCAGCTCTTTGCCATAATGAACCATCAGCCTTGTGTTTAAGTCTTAATGGAAAAAATGAAAAGAACCTAAACTGTCACTGACCAAAATGACGCTCTTAGGTGTGACATCCATTTGAGCATTGATCAGCTGTGGTGAAGGTGTGCTCTGAGTGATTACTGATTGATTGATATTGAGTCTTTTGTTGTAATGCAAAGGTTGATCAATATCTTTGCAGCTTAGTAAAAGCTTCTTCTCAGCTTTGGTTTCCAGATTAAGGAACTTATTTCAAGTCAAATGGATTGACAATCTTGAGGCATTAGCTTGTGCTTTTATGTCTGACCACGCTTCCATCTGCAGTAGAGTGGACCGGTAGGGGTCCAATTTTACTCAAGAGCACTCTAACAGGACACACTGTGGTGTGTCAACTGTCTGACAGTTGCAGGAATTGCTGCTGCTGTGTACGTCAAGGTGTTAAGCCTGGTCTAGAACCAGGAAACACAGAGTACGTTCGTGTGACAGGAAGCAGAATGGACAACGTGCAACGATAAAAAATAATAACAACTCCATACCATCAGTGGCTGGACCACTGAAGCCGAAGCTGGAATATCAAATCTCTTCGCTGTGCCTGAGTGATCTACTGTTTGCCTGCTGCTTTGCATCCTTCTGTTGCCTGGGGCACACACAGAAACAGTGCAGATCAAAGAGTAAGCTAATGTGCAATGTTGCAACAAGGTTTTAAACAAGATTGTTCACGACTTCTCATTTGGACTCCTTTAATAAAATACCATCATCTTGTGACAGAGTTGCAGCGAGAGCCAGGGAGGCATTCATGCTCCGTGTGCAATGTCCGCTCATGACGTCTGAGTTTAGGTTTGATGGAGAAAAAAAGACCGACACAGTTGGTGCAGGACAGAAATAGAGCAAACATGCTGCTCAAGAGCAAACAAGACATATGTCTGAATTATTTGATGTTTCAGATTCAGTCTAAAGAGCTTTAAGTCCTACAGATTTGAGATCATTAATGTACTGAGGAGAGAAAATACTCATTTGTACTGGCAATTTTCAACTTATTTATTAACAGAACACATTTTAAGGATTCTAGTAACAAGAGCGCACATTTGAGAGAGGCAATGATAAGCAGAAGACTCTCAAAGTTAATGAGGTTCATCGTTAATAATTTGATGCTGAATTTAGAAATCTCCTCGCGTACCCCTCTGGAGAGCTCCAAAACTCCTGGAGGTACACTTACCCCAGTTTGGGAATAGTGTTACTACATGCTCTTCAGTGTGGAGGGGGAAAAAACCCTCAAAAGATCCAGGGACCTCATTTCAGATTCTTACACACAGTCTGTGCTCCCAAACAATTCAAGTCAAAACTATGATTCATGCTGCTTGTTTTTGAATTGGAAAATTTGGCTTTTTTTTTTTTACACTGAACTTTTCTCTAAAATGGTTGCCTGCTGAGCTGCTGCTTCACTTTTGTTTTATTCTCAGAGGTTATATTGAAATACTCACACAGGATATGTTGAGTAGCTATAGGTTAATACTGCGTGCTGACATGGTGCCATGGCATAGCAAAAACAGCTTTCTGAGAGCCGAACGCATGAAAACAGAGGAGGATGGAGCATTACTCATTCATTCAAATAACCCATTCACTTTCCCCAGCCCTGCTGTTCTCACTGAGAGGATCCAAACCAAAAGGGCATGTCACAAAAAACACACAAAATGAGTGTCTGGAATATTTTTTTTGTAGAGATGATTCAGTGCACTCGCAGATGACATCAAAATATTTCATGAAGAATAAAGAAAGTTCGTGATTTGACTGTGAGACAGAAGTGACAAGAGCCAGAGTATAGGCACTGAAAATGAGAGCTGTAAGTTAGACAAAGCAGGGAATTGTTGGGGAAGGGTTATTGTATAATTATTATTGTTCAGAACATGCACTGTTGCATAATGCACGACACTTTGATTCTTCCGACTGCCTGTACGCCTCAACTTCCAGCAGTACAGACATGGCCTTTCAGCTTAAACTAGGATGCAAATGTTCTTCAGGGAATTAAGTGCTTTTTCCAAGCACAAAATACATGCTTATTCTGTTTCAAACATGCTGTCATGTCACATTTATACTTCAACTCATTTCCCTTAAACCTGTCTCCAGCCCGAGTGCAGCAATTCTTCAGCTAACTCTTACACAATGACATATTTGCATTGTTTTTCTAATATTATTTCCATATTCATACCCCCACTGAAATTCTCATGTTTCCATAATTATGACTTGTACAGTAACATTTTCCCTTGTCAATATTCATGCCACTGGCATCTACCTGCAGCACTGCAGCACTATAGTAAGTACTGTCTAGTAAGAGGAAAGTTGTGTGGAATTGATGACACACTGTAATTATATGCATATTTCTGTGTGTGTGTGTGTGTGTGTGTGTGTGTGTGTGTGCTCTAATTATGCTCATGCTTCACTGCTCTAGTCCACATGCATCTGGCATCATGTTTGACCCACAAGCGTCAGTCTGCATATATCTCCGTGCTTGTTCCTGTTGTTCATTTTTGTGAAGTACAGTCAGGACCAGTCATAGGTCAGAGCTGGACTTTGATGCTCAGTATATATGAGTCACATCACTGCTGGTTCCTGTCTGTCACTGTTTGCTTCTCCAGCTCAGCTACAGCACACTTACTCTCTTAACTTGTGCTGGATTAAATACATTTTTCTGCTTGTCTACCCCGACTTATCACAAACACCCAGATTTGTCCTGTGACCACTGTTGGGAATCACTGTCCTTCATTTTACATATCTTCATTATTAGACAAGACTCAAGGGAGGAAATGTTGGTTGGTCCAAAGTGATATATCCCAACTACTGAATAGCCAGGAAACGATCTCAGGTTCTGACTGATAAGGAATCTTTGGAGCCAACAACACCATATACAATACACAGTTTTTTGCAATGATCCCTCAAATATAGTTTGTGACAAACATGTTTAGGAGGAGGCACAACATTTTACTGTTTAACATGAAACATTTTTTTCATCCAAAATGGCCTCAGTGCAGCACTGCAGTAAACTCTATGACTACAAAAGGGAAAAGCCTATAATGAATAATTACACACTGTCTTTTTACAAACCACTGTCTGTCCTCCAGTGTTGAGTGGGTCAAATCTCTACCTATATAAATGACATGACCAAAAAGTGAATGAATATTAAAGAGGAACTATGCAAGTCTGGTCGCTTTTCCTCTGTTTTGCTGAACCTCCTCCAGGCCATGTGCATTTGATTTTAAAGAAGCTGCCAAAAAAACAGTCCCTGGAGCGGTGGATAATGTTATATATCATATATGATGTTACAATGTGTATATCTGTGTAGTCTTAACTGTCATACTGTCAACACTACGAGTTACGGAGCGCGTTTGTGTCGCGGTGCTGCAGGGACGAGAGCTGGGACACCGGGGCGGAGGCCAGGTGCTGCACTGATGTTGCAAGGTTGGTTTTCAGCCAAGAGATGCCAGGTGGAGGGCAGAGAGCCTTCATTCTCCCTGTAACAAGTTACAAGTCATGCATGTGACCATCGCAATTACTCTGAAGCTGTTTAATTAAGGTAAAAATGTAACATAGCCACAGGAAAATCCTGCATAGTTCCTCTTTAACAGAAAAAATATTTTTCTGTAGTAGTTATACGATGCAAAGACATTATCTCTGAATTAAACTCAGGCAGTCTCCAGTTCACATGCAGACTTTGAAGTCACAAAAAGTGGTCAGATCGGCTCTTATCAGCCAACACACATGTCTGAGAAGGTCTCAAATCACCTGATTAAATCAGGTGGGCTTTAGTCTTCAGGGTTAAACAGAAAGACTTTGGTGATCTCTGTCTTTTCCTTTCGCGTCATCATGAGATTTACTTTTTTGGTCAAATACCGTCTCAGGATCTGTTGGACCATCGCAGTGAAATGTAGTTCAGGTCAGGATTACATGTGATGCTCTGACTGACAGTGTTTTAACATTTAGCCACAGGCTCATAGACCTGCTGTTCGTTACACAAATATTTTCTGTATATATAATTCAGGTTTGGGGGTGGGGGGCTGAACATCTGGCACATGGGTTATCTAGTGTAACCTGAGCGTTTAACTGTGGAGATGGGCTGAGAGTTGAGCAGTGCCATTATACAACACATGTTTCTTAAATCCCCACAGCAATGCGCAATTATCATGTTCTCCTTTCATATCACTGGATGTAGGTCGTTACTTTTCATTATGCTGGTACTATATGTGCTTTTTACAGCTCAGTGCATCATCACGTGTCATGACTTAAATGCTCGTTCGTGCACGTTTTCTCAAGGCAACATGCCACCAACATCTACATACATTAAGAGTCATAATCTAAGACTGTTTATTTGACTCCTCCACACCAGCTTTGACACTCTCAGGCTGACCTACTTGACATCATGTTTAATATATGTCCCTCTCTCAGTCCCACACTTTCTCTGCATTTTTTTTCTGTCTTTTTCATTTTCTCTTCACTGGGTCAGCGTTCAGACTTCATCTCCTCTCTCCTTTGCTTATGACTCGTCCGCTTCATGTTATCAGCTTTCTCCTGTTTGACTTCACCTCTCACCCTCTTGCTGCATGACCATCCAATAACCAATAACATGCTTCATTAAGTGTTCATGAGAGTGTGTGAAGAAACATCTCCTGTATTTACAGGCATCGTTAGTTTTGACCTCTACTATCCCGAACATGCACCTCGCTCTTTATCTCATGAAGTCAGAATGAAAGACTGATTTTATTATAAAAATGATTTGTGGTATTAGATGCAATGTTTTAAGCACATCCTACTGTTCTGAGAGATGGCTCAGGGTTAAACTGTTGTTTACTTTACACAGACACACGTATGCAAAAATAATACTAGTCTTTGAAAATGACGCGGCGTGCTTTCAAGGAACCCATCTGTGACATTTACTGATAATCAGTAATCTCTGCAGACAGTACAAGCAGGGCATGATGTGTCTTAGCTGCGCCGTTCTGCTTCATCATTATGGGGACTTTCCATGTTGGCAGGCAGGCAGGCTTATTTATTAAGTACTATCTAATATTTCATCATGCCAGTTAATCTTACTTCACTAATACCCGCATGCGTCAAACTATTATATCCAAGTGTATTTAAGGCTTATGGTTTTATCAAAGCTTTTTTTTTTATTTTCTTCTCTCAGTGGAACAAAAAACACACATTACAAACGACAGTATATGTATCGCTGAGCTTGCAGCGGTTTACATGTTCCTGAACAGCAGCCATGCAGCAAGTGAAGGTTAAGGTTTGCGTGATGTGGTCAGCTTTTGATGCCACTGTGATTGAATTTTCCTGTGAGAAATGTAACATGTACTGATGTGTGTTTGAGGAAAAAAAAGAGGAAGATTTTGTGAATGTGTGTATAAAAGCAGCACAACAGCAAGTGCATATCATATGATGTAGCATTTTAAAGTTTTCTCTACTTGCATGACAGCTTCATTAAGTTTCTGTGTGTGTGTGTGTGTGTGTGTGTTACATCCTGCACTTCTGAGGACTCCTCACCACCTTCTATGTTATAATCCAGCTCTAATTTCTGTCTCTACCTCACTCAAGGTAGAAAACATCCCATACTAAATCCTATTTTTCTCTATCCTCGATAACCTCTGACCTCGGCTAAGCCAGAGAAAAGCCTTCTGGGAAATGAAACATGAAGCCAGTAGGGCCTAGAGACAGGCGCACACACACACACACATACACACACAGTAGTGAGCACTAACCTCTACACCTGAATCACTAAAAGACTGACCGTTTAACAGAGAGATGATCCTGTGACCCACCGGTCAATCGTATGTATTGATGTCGGTCTTTAGCTGATGACTTTGATAATAGAAGGTCTGGCTGAAGAAGACTTTGGGTGGGGTGGGAGGTGGAGGGGGCTTCATCCCTGTGGGAGCAGTTATACTGAGAGGGAATGGATGGCATGTCACATTGTGCTGTGTTGAGCAGAAACACAACAGTTTTAGTAATGGCAACCCACTGACCTTTCCACTAATGCCCCCCCCTCCACTCAGAGAATCACAACAACCAACACCTCGAAAACAGCACAGTCTGGAAAAAACCTAATCAAATGCAAGAGTGAAACTCTGAAAAGCTAATATTGGACAGACAGAAACTGTGAGTGCATCTCCACCACAAGTGTGGGGGCTTTGCTCCTCTAAAGTTCCCCAGAAAACAGCGACGAAAAACAAACCTCACCTATGAACTATCAGACATTATCTCTGAACTTTGTTTTTTGTCTCAAACTCTTATGGGATTGGTCGGGAGTGTATTTATATGCATCATGAGTGTGAGGCCTTGTGTGGTCAGTAATATTTTTTAATAACATCTGGTTAGGGGCCACAGTATCATCTCCCACTCTCCTTCTGAAACTGAAAATCTGTGTGTCATCAGAAATTATAAGAACAATCCCCAGTGAGTGTTCAGAGCTACACCAGAGGTAGAGAGCAAGTTTCAGCTAAAACTCTGGTCAAGGTCAGACTCTTGCTGTTCAATATTTCATCAAAGCACCTCTCTTGTTATCTGAGAGTGGTGTTCATCCTGACATTGGCTTGAGTGACAAACTGCTGCAACACTGGAAAATATTAAACATGTTAAATGATGATGAAGCAGCAGCTTGATTGGTGCCAGTACTTTAAATTTGTTGTGGGGCAACAAATCATTATCCATTGTGCCATTTAAAAGTCAGACTGCCTGTCCCACCAACGTCTCTCCTTCATGTCCTCAGTCTTATGTCAGTCAAAAGTTTCAGAAACCCTCCATTTTTCCATTCACATTTATCATTATTTGTTATTTAAATTTACATTATTCAGTGTCTCAGTGCTGATGATGGCCCTGGTTCAAAATTCTTTTATTGTGATGCATTTAAAATTATTTGAATATGACATTCAAACAATCATGAATGCTCAAATTTAGTCCTTGATTAACTGTGAACTGTGCAGCACCAGGATTTAAATCAGCATAACATCACTGACTAAAGTCTTGATTTTCTGGTTTCAAGCTGTGGGAGAGAGATACTCACACACACACACACACACACACACACACACACACACACACTCACACTCACACACTGTAACACACACACACACACACACACTCTCTCTCTCTCTCTCTCTCTCTCTGTAACACACATACTCACACACACACACTCGCTCTCTCTCTCTCTCTCTCTCTCTCTCTGTACACACACACACACACACACACACTCTCTCTCTCTCTCTCTCTCTCTCTCTCTCTCTCTCTCTCTCTGTAACACACACATACACACACACTCTCTCTCTCTCTCTCTCTCTGTCTACACACACACTCTCTCTCTCTCTCTCTCTCTCTCTCTCTCTCTCTCTCTCTCTCACTCACACACACACACACTCAGCTAATGGTGATGTCCTACTTAAAAAACAAATCACACCATGAGCACTGATAGCCTTGAAATGACACATCTGTGTAATCACTATAGTTGTTATGTAGACTTTGGAGTGATGCCCCTTTTTTACTTGTTCTCACATCCACGCTGAAGTCAGCTTTGATCATCAGCATTTTCAGGAACTGCCTTGATTTCCACCAACAGGCAGCAAACTGAACACAGCTGTATTAATAATCGTGTCTGAGGGAGGACCGCGTCCGTCAGGCTCCTCTCAAGGTAACAATATTGGCAAGAGATGGAGGACAAAAAATGCTTAGGAGTAACATTTTTGACTGTGGCCTCAAACACTCATTTTTATTAAACATCAGTCAGCAGGGAAGCTGCAGATGAGATGAAGGTTACAGGGAGTCACACCAGTGATGCCAGTCGTACGGGTTTTGAACAGTTTGTCAGACACAAGAAAATGAAATACTCACAGGACTGAGTGGTTCCTCGATGACAGTAATTGACACCATTTGAGCTCGCATTTCATATTGTTGCTGAAAAGGGAACCACATTGCATGGCTGTTACTTAGTCCTGTTGTGTTTAAGTAGCTAAAACCCTGTGTGAATTTTGTTACTGCTACATATTCATTTATCGTTCATTTCACTATTCAATTCCCTATTTCACCAAGAGTCGCGGTGTTTTCTCTTATTTCTTTTCTTCGACTGAAGTCAGCACACTAACCAGCTAGCCTGTCTTGTCGATCTCTGATAGTGACTCACTCCAGCTTCCAAACTACCCAGAAGATGTAGCGCTGTTTCAAGGGTGTATGATAACCGCTTCTGCAACAAAGATAACAATGGCTGAAGCTATTGTGAGGCAACAATCACCACCACCCACTACCAGCAAGAAAACACACAAATAGCCCTTTTAATGTTGCTTTCAATACAGCTGCAGAGCTCTCACACCCACGTCACTAATGGTGTTGCACATGTTGGTCTAACATGCAGACAGAACACAGTTTGGCTATAGCTCAGCTGTAGTAACTGCACTCTGGGGAAGCTGCAAGGTTCAAACACCATTCCCCAAAAGGCTAGGTGCTTCCTTAATGCAGGAATAGCAGTGGAAAGCTGACAGGCAGGAAGAGCACCCCGCACACACCTAAGATCACTTTGTGCACCAGTTTCCCCAGTTGTGTTGTTAAGAACTTCATCTTTCTTTTTATTTACATACCAGGCAGTTATTGCTCCTCTGTCAGTGATCATTACATTTTACTCTCAATTGAGAAGTCTGCAATTAAAAGCACTTTAAATCAATCATAGATTATCCCCCTGATGGTTAATAATGAATCACAGTTATAATAGTTTACAGATATAATATTTAATGTTAAAGGCACAATAAAGCTGCAGCCATACACACCCAGGTAACACTGGAGAACCCTCCACACAACACAACTGTAATTCTTCTTTGCCACAGCCATTATGGACAGGGAAACAGATGTATAAAGGAATTGCTGCATGTAATCATGATTTTTATTATGAAACGTGGAGATGGGGCTCATACATGTGCATCTCCTTCTTCACTATAAAGGAGAGTTTTATGCATCTGTCCCATTAACCAGTACATCCACTGAGCACATCAAAAATACACTGACACCAACACTCCCATCCAACTGCCGCTATCACAGCAACCACGCTGACCACGGTGAGTGAATGAGTGAGACTGGGATTTACAGGACAGGCCTTTGTCACAGAGGATACTTTCACATTTCTTATTACAGTATGAAAAGCACAGCTGCAAATAAGAAAATGAATCATGGCTGAATTTCATTTAGCGATTTTGACTGTGAAAATACGACTCAATGTCATTCTGTCATGGCTCACTGGGACACTTCAACAGAGCCAATGTGCCACTGCTGTTATTTTTACCTGTACCTGTGATGCTATTAACACCTGTACTTCCCTAATATCAAGTTAAAATATCTGCTGTGAAAAATGGATTTCAGTTTAACCCTTTGATGCCTGGAGTATCACGTGATACATACAGTTTTTGAGGCTGCTATATCATTAGTGTTGTACTTTTTCTTTCTTATGTACAAAACATAAAATTTTAACACATAAATTGTGAGCAATACATTTTAAAAATGCTGGATATATCAAGTATGATACGAAGGAAAATTTAAAATGTGTGAATATGATTTGATAAGGCAGGCATCAAAGGGTTAAGGGTGCAGCTCTGGCTGTGAATACACAATGGTCTCTCTGAGTGACATACTGTATAAATATGGTTGAGATAGAGAACATATGGTTTCCATACCTGCTTGCACTACCACGATGTTAAGTATCATTTCACTGATTAAAATCCTCCATTTTCAAAATAAAATGGATCAACATCCATCTGCCCGTTCCAACAATATGTCTGTGTTTACAATATATGAACAGCGCTGGGCAGGGAGTTGGCTTCTTATCAGCGAGTACAATCCCTTTCAATATTATCTTGATGTTATGACCATCAAGGAACTGCAAATCATGTCACGATAAAAGAAAACCCTGCTTCAGACTGATCATTACAAGACAGAGAAATTACAGTAATCTTGGGAGAGTGTCCATTTTTCATGTCTCCGTTGTGTCTGATTTTTCTGAGCGTCTACAAACACTGATTTTATTTATCAAAGCTTATGCCAGCCTGTCTGTCTGTCTGTCTGTCTGTCTGTCTGTCTGTCTGTCTCTGTCTGTCTGTCTGTCTGTCTGTCTGTCTGCCTGTCTGTCTGTCTGTCTGCCTGTCTGTCTGTCTGCCTGTCTGTCTGTCTGTCTGCCTGTCTGTCTGCCTGTCTGTCTGCCTGTGCCTGTCTGTCTGTCTGTCTGCAACCCTTTGTCATAACGATTCTCTGCACCTTTTTCTTTCTTTTCATGTCATCCCTGTCCCTTTTTCCTGCCTCTTGGGCTCAACGGCACGTCAAATAGATAATCAATAGCCTTCTGCAGCTTTGTTTCCCTGCATGCTAGATAATGGTTAGAGTTGCCAGTGTGCTCAACACACCTCATTAACCACTGGTTGCAGTGGTTTGGCTTTTTCCAGTGCAGCCCCAGCCCCTAGTCAACAGTATGACTAATGCACCTGACAGTCATGGCAATGACACACATATTTCAGCCCTGCTGCCACTGCAAGGGTGACGATATTCCCATCACCCTCACACTCACTCAACTCAAGTCATGAAATACGTGACTGCTTGCTTGTTTTGCATCTTTATTTATTTATTTTATTCTCAAACATACATAAATAAAATCACATTTCTATTTGTATTGCTGTATCTACAGGGTGTTAAAAAGAAGGTGTGCTGAGCCTTTCAGAAGTAGATACTACCTGGGTGAAAGCCAGTAAGGCCATCTTCCGTATATCACACATACTCTTCCTATACACACATACAGCGTACAAAAAATAAAGTGAAAGGCGTGATAGTGGGAGGCCGAATGTGAAGTAGGCAGGGGAGACAAAGAGAATGGAGAAACAGAGAAAGACTGATGGCTGTGTGAATGGTAAAGAAGGATGGAGAAGCTCAGAGATAATCCAGAGACTGTTGTCAGCAGTTCTGCCTCAGTGTGCGTTTGTATGTTGTGTGTGTGTATGTGTATGTGACACTGAGACAGACCTGTATGCTGTTATTCAAAGTCACATGTATGCTGTGGAAGAGACCATTTAGTCAGCTCGAGAGAAAAACACGATCATCTTCCTGCATGTGTCTTCTGAACACTGTGTGCTCTGCTGTGGGGCTGAAAAACTGACTTCCTCTCAATAAATCAATACATTTATTTATCAGGTAGAGCATAGAAAGTCTTATGTTCTCAGCTGTGAATGTGAATTCGAAAACCTTGCAGTTCTCTGTGATCCTAAAGGTTTATTTACACATTATACTGCACATTCAAACATCAAAAACCCCTGCGACATGCAGAGGAGGGAAAATAACAGCACTGACAGTTCCTTACAAACAATGCAATCAGCACGGATACAGGCAATTACAAGACATAGGCAGAGACATGGAAGAACTAATAGCAACTGAAAATTATAATTACAGTCCTCAGTTATCAGGAATAAAATGCGGGTGCATTAGAATACTTTCGGTGCTTCAATAGGAGAAGGAAACTTAAAAACAGGATGTGGAAGCTTT
The DNA here is from genome assembly GCA_021432705.1 of Caranx ignobilis. Taxonomy (NCBI): domain Eukaryota; kingdom Metazoa; phylum Chordata; class Actinopteri; order Carangiformes; family Carangidae; genus Caranx; species Caranx ignobilis. The sequence continues at coordinate 5,498,694 of MU269980.1, forward strand.
AAGCCCTGTGTCTTTCCAACATTTCCCTCTCCGTCTCCGTTTCTTGTTTCCTCTCATTGCATCTCCCAAGTTCTCTTTTTTTCCCTCCACCGCATATTCTCTCTCTTCTGTGATTGGACAAGCTCCCCTACCAGGGATTTTCATTGGCTCAGAGGCTCAGAGTGCATTGTCATGCAGTTTCTGTGTCATATACGGAGACAAGGCTGTGGTGTCTATTTCAGACGAGATGCACAAAGGTGCACACACATTTGTGCATCTTGAAACATGAACTGGTATGGTTGCATGCAGACACACTCTCTCTCTCCCCCTTTGTCTCTCTCTCTCTCACACACACACACACACTCACACAGGCTAATTTCCTCCTGTTTCTCACCCAAACACTCCAATATTATGATATTGAATCTGAATTACTGAAATGGAGTCATACTGTACCTGCACTCTATTCCCCAAACTAATTATGTGAAGCTGAGACGGAGACTGTGTGCATCAGGTCCATCATGTCGTCAACCTTGTCATCTTGTTTGTCTCATTTCATTTCTTTCAAGCAATAAAATTTTACATTCACCTCTAAGCACAGCAAATATCCGAGTCAAGACATTGTTTAGTTGCTCAGATCATTTCACAATCATGTTGTGATTCTTTGGTGGAATTGGAATTGCTAGAAAAAAAGCAAAGGAGACTAAAAGCACGTGGAGGTATGAAATTTCTCTTCAAAGAAATGATCCCCCCCCCCCCCCCCCCCCCCCCCCCCCCCCCCCCCCCCAATAAAAAAAAAACCCTTGGAGCTCAGTCTATCTCTAATTCTCCTCCAGCATTATTGTTCATTATTAAACAGTGTCTGCAGTCATGTTCAGCATAGATGGGAAGACATCACTACTGCACAGCTTTCTGTGGTGACAGCTTCACAGGGAACATATCTGGTTATGATTTCCTCCTCTGGAGGAGTTAATTGGTCACTGCTATTATCTGGTGATGACAAGTGTGCAATATTATTAGAAAGAAGGTTATGTTTCCGGTCCTGGTTTGGATGTTTACACATGTTTTCACACCTGTTAAACAAACAAGGTATAATGTATTCCTTATTAAGATTTAGAGGTGGTTTGAACAGAGCCAGAACAGCTGTGTTTCCAGTCACTAAACTAGGATAAACTAAGCTGAGGAGCTTTCACATTTAATGCACATACATCAGAAAGGATCATCATTTCATTCTTGGCAAGACATTGATTAAACATGCCACATGTCGCAATTCCTTTGGTAAAATTGAGGTGCAAAACTTTTTGTAAAACAATAAGACAGTATGCTCAGTTTATCACAATGACACCACTGAGGGTTATTTGGGTTTTTTTAATCATTGCCGGTTCCACATCTAAACCAAACACCATGACTTAGGAAGCATTTCTGAACATTTTCATTGTTTTCCCATAAACTGCTAAATGACTATTTTTAAAACACTTTGAGGACTGTACAGCCTTGGCAGTGGCATGAAGTCTCTGAGCGCTTTTGAGTTTGAAAAACGCTTGGCACCGGTTTATGAATGCTGAGCAAAAGTTACAGACACAGCAGGAAATAACTGGAAAGAGAGCAAGATGCAAACAGAATTCAGCTGTGTAGGACCATACGCTCATGTCCCAAAACATAATCAAAATTTGACCTTGATATGTCAAATGCACTGATGAGATGCATGTGGCTAATTTCAGGAGAACCGTGACTCGTTCATTTTAGGTATAATGGACGATATACAGTAGAGCAGCAACTTGGAGAGAAAATATATGGAATGTAAAATGATGAATTATTTATGCCTCCAGATAAGTTGCTCTATTGAATTTTTTCTACTTATCATCTATCACCAGAGTCCTGTGAGGCTTAGCAGAGCATGTTTCACTCTGCTGTATATCAGATAGCCAACTAACAGTGCTCCTGTGAGCTGCTCTGTTTCTGTACATCACATTAACTTATATAATCCCCTGCTCTGTGATCCTTCACATTAAACACTTCCAGTACAGACGGCTGCACAGACTAAACCCACAGATTCCAGATTATTTTAGCATAGTTGGATAAAAAGATGACAGGAGAGCGACAAGAGTCATGAGAGATGAAGGGAGCGATTGAAAGGGTGATGGAAGAGGAGGGGATGCACATATGGGCTCATGATGAAGAAGGGAAAGAAAGACTGATTTGGATTTTTATAGCAGACGAGGCAGGGAAGGGAGGGAAAGAGAGCGAGGCTACGTCAGGAAAAGATGAATATTTCATCAAACTCTTGAAGACCTGGAACAGAGCAAGAGAGGTGAGATGGGGAGGGCCAGGGAACAAAAATAGAGAAAGAGAGACAGTTACACCAGCTGTTCATAAGTTCACCCTTCAACATAGTGCATCTACTAATCACAGACTAACAGCACAACTAATTCAAACTGGTTATGACAGACACAAACCAAGTCCTCCAAACAACAGCATGTTTTCAGACATGGTGCTATTGTGTCCCCTCAAACACACACACACTGCTCTTATATGAGCTATAGGGGGGTTAAGTGGCCCTTCAAACAGCAGGACATACAGTATGCCTGAGGTAAATAATGTTACCAAAGAAATAACCCACTTACTAAATGAATAGTTTCAACTGTACTGTATTTAATGTATGTGAAACAGAAACTACCCTAACATATGTAGCTGTACATTACCAGTTAGGTACAGTTATATACTGGATACTGTGGCCTCCAAAAACTAGTACAGTATGTTCAGCTCATAGGACTTCCTGTTCACACTGTTGATTGGACAGTCTTACTGCTACTCATTTACACATTACTAAAGGTAATGTGTAAACCAGCAGTAATCAGCCAATTGACAGAGGAGCAGCAAGCTGTAAATACATTGACGTCACTGTATCATATTAATATATAAACCAGTTGTTTATTTTTACACAGTTATGAAACAATATAATTTATTTGAAATTGTGTTTTCACTTATTCTCCTTTCACTCTGTTTTTAGTTTCCATCAGCTCCTGAGGGAAACATCTGACTCATTAGCTGCTGAGGCTCCACTATGTTCACCAGCTTGTTGCTAACTCTGTCTTTGTGCTGTTGGTGCTGGGCAGCAGGTAGTTGACAGTCGACTTATCTGAGCTTTTCCTCTGAAAACAGCTGCCTGCTGCAGCTGGAAACAAGCTGAGCAGTTCATCTGAGGGGAAGAGCAGAGTCGGTCACTACAAACAGCCCTTCTCACAGTACACATTTCATCCATTATTAATATACAAATACTGATTCTAGAGTAGCTGAGGGTTTTAATGGTAACTTGATTTAGTAATTCACTAGTATAAAACGAGCCAGTATGTTTGAAGAACTTAGGGGGAGCTTTACACACAAACTTAAAGGAAAAGTGCCATTTTTTACAACCTGGACTTTATTTCTGGCATAAAATATGGCCGTTTACTCACCCAGATAACTTTGGTGTCATTAGGGGTCCATCGGATGATGTTTAGATCCATTTGAGAGCCGCATATAGTGGGAGTGATCAGGGCACCAAGAATGCTGCCTCAAAATAAAAAGCCTGTGGAAGCTGAACTTCATCCAACTGGTCATTTTGTTGGGACAATGTGGAAATACGCAAAAACGAACCACAGTGTATTAGCATTAGCAAATTCCAGGTAAACAAGCCAACTGTTGCAGAGTGAATGAGCCATGCTGTGGCTGCGCTCAGAGATGACATCATCATCATCCAGTTCAGAGGTTAGTCGGTCAATCTACAGACCTGGGTGACGATAACAGGCAACTCCGGACTCAAAGGGGAATGAATCATGACAAAATACTGGTGAAATGAAAAGGTTTCACGGCAGAAAATGCGTTATTAGAGGCTGCATTCTCAGTTTCCCCCGATCACTCCCACTATATGGATATATACAGCTATCGAAAGGATCTAAATATCATCAGAAGGACTCGTAATGACACCAAAGTTACATGGGTGAGTAAACAACCGTATTTTATGCCAGAAATAAGGTTGTAAAAAACGGCACTTTTCCTTCAAGAACATATGTACAAATAGCTGGTGCAGGCCAGTCAAGCTCCTTCTGCTTTGTCTCTTTTATATCTTCTTCATTTGTTGTTTTCTACCCCACTGACTTTCCCCTGCTCATTCAATCACTTACTATTTTCTCCTTCCCCTCAGCCTCGCTCTCTCTTCTCCTCCTCGCTCTCTATTAAAAATGGTTGCCTCTTCTCACCCCTGCTCAGTCTTGCAGGTTTATTTTTGGTCGTGTGCCTGCTAGCACAGCAGCACACGGCAGTTGTCACCCTTAACCACCACTCACTCTCTCCCTGCTGTACTGGTAAGAGGAAGACTGGTAAACTGGTCTGTTTTTTTTTCACCCAGATGATCATCATCTACTCTTTTCTCTTATCATCACTTTTTTCCATCCTGGTTGGTCAGTTCAATATCCTCTCTCCCTTCTCGCTCCCTTGCTCACTCGCTTGCCCCCAAACCCCCGACTCCCTCGGTCATTTAGGAGTTATATTTTCAGCAGAGGAAGCAGACGTTTTGACATTAGCCTCTGTGCTGTGGTTCATCAGTGCTGGGGTGCGAGGACTCACCCTGAGAGGTTGCGGAAGGGTTACTGCCACTGTGGAACTATAATTACCTCAGCTGTCAGTCAAGTAGCAGTACGTGCACACACACATATGCACACAAGCACTCACACTTGTGAAGTCAGTGGGACTTAAACTGTATATTTGGATCTTATACTTCATGTAAGAATACAGTGACTCTGCAGCTGCCAAACATCCTGCTGCGTGTTGCTGCTCTGGTGCCAACAAATCCAGACAAATGAGTCGAACCAAAAAAGAGAATTATCTGGTGTGTAATGTACATGTTATTGATATTCATGTTCATGTTTGTGTAAGCACATGTATCCGTTTGATATCTTGTTTTTATAGCAATGCTAACGTCTCTGTGGGGCAGTTTGGTCTGTGCTGACTCATGTGTACGCGTCTTTGGGTCATCGGAGGTCATCTTTTTAGATTCCCATTCTGCACGTGTTTGCATCGCTTGAAGAAACTTTCAGACATCAGAAAAATACTGAGCTAATTAGGGAGTCAAGCTGATATTTGTGAGGGATTTTCCTACAAAGCCATGCAGGGATGGCAGTGGGCATACTACAGTATGAAACAAAATATCTGTAGGCCAGGGATGTGGTATTAACTTAATGGTGTTCAGGATTTTACACAGAGAGACATCTTTGGGGTATGGCAGCAGCGAATGGAGAAATACACAATGATAACAGAAACCCTACAGTGCCATTTCTAAACAGATTGAAAAAATACCTTGTCAGTCATCAGAAACATTTATCATGCAATGTGTTCAATTGTTGAAATGACATTTCTATGTTGTTTGGAGAAAAAGAAAAATCAGTTGTCACCACATACAAGTGTAAATCAAACCAATAACCAATTATTTTAGTCCCCAGCTGTGACCAGTGCCTCCATTTTTTTGGTTTACATTTCACCAAAGAGCCCATGTGCTTTCAATGGGGTGTGTTTGGCTTGAATGTGCCTTGTGTGTCAAATGTGGGTTTATTATACGTTGTTGTGTCGTCCTGGTCTCAGCCAATCCAGTCAGGACGCAGTAATTGGAAAACAAAGTCAAATTCATTTAAAATCAAGTTTTGACCTCGTAAACCGAAGGATGCCAATTAGTCACGGGTTGTGAGCGCGGCGCGGCCGAGATAACATCAACGCTGTTTGGAGTGCGCTTAATGCTGCTAACATAGTACCGCCAGTGCTGAGTGTGGACTCAGGGAGAGTGGTGTTTAATATTTCAGCTAATATGAGAGAGAGAGAGAGAGAGAGAGAGAGAGAGACAGAGAAAGAGAGAGAGAGAGAGAGAGAGGCTGGGGATGTGGCTGAAAGGCAGATGAGGATAGATCAAACTGAACCAAAATGGCTGTAACAATAAGGCAACAGCAGGTCCTAATCTCATCCTCACTGTAAAATTACTGAGTGTTGTCTTCATTGAAAGTGAAAGTATGAGCGATGTTTTGGACAGAGACGGACTGATGGAAAAACTGAGCGTGTCCCAGAGTGCCGTGCAGTTTGGCTCCCAGCTGACTACTGCACAACAGTCACACTCACAGCAAAACGATGTGGGAAAAGATATTTGAAGCTCCTTTCAGACAAATGTGTTTGTCTTCTCATCATCTTCGTCTCACCTTTTCCTTTTTCCACCGGTTTTTCTCTCGCTGGCTCCTCCCACAATAATACATGTGCATGTTTATTCACCCCTGGGATTTAAATCCAGTAACAAGCTCAAATCTGATCAATAAAGAAAGAGCCCTTTCCACCTCTGCCTGCCTCTTTCCTGTCTCTGTCTCCACAACAAGGTGCATTCAGTTTCAAACACCAAAACACAAAGCAGAGAGAGTCTGTAGATGTTTGCCCAGCTATTATTTCGCACTCTCTCCATGTCGAAATATGCTCAGCACTCCATTTTGATGTGTACAATGAACTTACCAGAGGAACACCACAGGAGGTCTGTGCAACACTGGGACTGGCGCGGTAGGGAAGGCAGCTTAGGAGCTTATGGATAGCCAACACAGCTGTTGCAGACAAAACAACATGGGCCTGCACCAGTCTACATTCTGCTCACTGCCAAGCACAGCAAATCATGCAGCGCTGCTTTCTCATAACAGGTGCAAATGCTTATGACAGTGAAAGAATAAAGAAATAAACAAACTGAAGAAAAAAGCACGACTTGAGTTGAAACCTGACACATTCTGTCTTAGAGCCTGTTCCTGCATTTATGTTGGAGTGTTTTACTGCTGCAAAGACTGGAGGCAATAATAAATGATTTTTTTTTTTTTTAACCATTGTGTTAAAGCTCTCACTTGCTGAGTGATTCACTGTGTTTCAAATGCATTGATTTACCTATTGTTTGGGTGGGTAATGACACAGTGCTCTGCTGTTTGCAGAACAAAGTGCACGAGAGCATAAACTGGTGCCAAATGTTGCCCCCCAGAGTGTCTCTTCCCATTTACACAGTTCCTGTGGTACGTCCTGGTGAAAATCTATCAGTGTTTCCTTCATTACTCCTGTCATTTTCCCTCCTCCCTCCCTATTTTACATCTCTTGTCCTCTAATCGGACTTTTTTGTGAAGTAGAGAGAGGAGAACGTCTCCAGGAGATTTGAGCAGCCTGTAAAGTAAAGCGGCTCTCTTCCAGAGGCAGCTAAGAGGCTCAAGGGAGGATGGCAGTCGCCGTCTTCTTCCAGAACATGTGCCTCAAAGCAGTGACATGGTGTCACAGTGAGAGAGGAGCACAGAGCAAAGGAGGAGGATGTGAAAAAAGCAAAGGGGGGAGTACAAGGAAGACAGAACAAAATGGAGAAAGAGAAAGTCAGCGAGAGAAAGAACTTGGTCAACTTGTCATTCATTATAGATTACCCATAACTCACTCAGGCACCCACCACCCCCCCACCCCTGGTAGGCATGAAAACCCACTGTGCAGTATTTTTGGATCCTGAGGAGCGGCTCGGGTTGTTACAGTAAAGTGTGAGCTGTGCACTTTCTACAGAGCAAATGTGTGAAATATAAGGTGATTTAGCTGTGACGACTCCTTAACTATGAAATTTCTTGACCATGATACATAAAGACGATAAAATAAGTACTGCAATTTCCTACTCCTATTTTATCCCCTTGAACTCTCATTGTCCCCATGAACTGTCAGTAAATGTCTTGTTCCACAACATCATGGTAGTTATACTACATCATGACTGTGATATTCCACACACTGACATTATTTTATATACAAGCTGCAGCCTGACTTTATGTATGCATCATCCCAGGCAACCCTGGATCTTGTTGCAACAGCTTCAAAGTGTAAAAGGAGACGACAAAGACGGTGCTAACCTTGCTTTAGTTACTTGAATAGCTGTTGAGACAGAGTTAAGTGCTTGTCATCTTTAAACTCGTTAAGTTTATTCATCTCATGTTATGATTTTCGTCATCTGTCTCCTCTGCTAAGACACAGAGACTTGTAGACGGTAACCACCAATGACTTATTCAGCTCAGCAAGTTGAAGAGTTGCAACAACCTATAGAGAAAAGCTTAATACATCAATTTGACTAAGAAACGGATTCACCAAGTGTTGGGGAGCTTGATATTGAAGGGACAGTGACAGAGATCCCCACACACACTGTGATGCCAAGTGAGGACCTATAACATCGAATTACAGCGCTCTCATTATGTGCAGCCCTTACACTGGAGATCATATGCAGTGTAGGTTTAATGGAAGATATTATTCTTAGTTGTAAAATAACACTGCAGTGGCCACGGATGTAAAGGATGTCTGCATCTCACCTACGCTTGTTTCTCTGGCTTTCTATGGTAATGCTTTAGAAGATGATGCAGCATTAAAAACTTAACATAAAAAACACAGTAAACATTTCCAGGTGTACAGAGAAGCTCCACTGGTCAAGGCATAGACAAAAACTAACATCTATAAATATTTATGAAAAAAAATCTCCATGCAGGAACAACTGAAAATCAAACTTGACCACGGCACATTGTGAAAAAGAGTCGGAGCAGATTACTACACGTAAACACACATATAAACATGTGATTTCTTGGCTAGTGACTGATTTCTCACAATAACCTGTTTTTCTTTTGTGTATGTAAATGCAGTAGGAGAGCACATTCAGTCCTGTCAACAGATGAGTGTGATTCACTGCTCTGTGGTGTAACATTTAATATATGCACCAGAGTTCCCCAAATCCTCTCATCCTGGATTTCTATTCTGTCAACTGTTTTTCCTTCAAGTCGTCTAATGAGGGTCTGATTTCCACCTGAGCCGACAGGTGTCTGCAGTTAATTACATGGAAGGTCAGAAAAGACAACTGGATTCGACACACTTACACAGGAGTGTTTGCATACTCATAAACACGACACATGCGTGCAGATGTACTTTGCTCACACAGGCACTGAGCACTCCCTAAAGCCCCTCCCTTCTTGTCACTGCTCAGGTTGTTCCATAATGGCCATCTGACCAGATGCCACTAAAGCCCAACAAACAGTTTCCTCAGGAGACGGAGGGGGAAACAAGAGAAAACACTCTCCCTCTCTGCTGCTGAACTCATGTCAGACTCCGTCTCATCACAGGAATTGTTACAGAAAAGCTGCTCTTGAATTTGAAGCTGTGGGGGTGTCTTCTGGTCGCTTTTCACAAAAGCAAAAGGTTTCTGCTTTTTGGCAGTTCAGTCCAACGGTTTCAGGTCTGTTTTTGTCATCGTTTTTGTTTCCTGCTGGAGCTTGAAGGACTCCTGTTTATTAGAACCGAGTCTGACTCTTGTCATTTTTTATTTCCCCCTTTCTGTTGGTTATTATGATGGTCTTGCATACACCAAAAACAAATGCACAAGAGACATTAACATAAAAACCCACTGTACCCAACTACAGTTAGTACAGTAGGTCAAAGTTGATATTGAAATGTGATGTGTGAAAGTGTGATGGGTGTTCAGATAGTTATTCAGTTTCACAAACCTGAGGCTTTGTCAGACAAACTTTGTGGGGGCCACGTTTTAAAGTCTCAGCAACTGATCTTTGTTTACCTCCTCCAGCAGTCACAGGCTTTATCTCTACAGGCAAGGTGAATGTCATTAGCTATCTGCAGTATATTATAATGTGATACATAGAAAATACCTGTTCTAGTCTGGAGCATCCAGAGTGGGAGCCAAGGTGCTGCTGTACCCACGATATATCATACAGCACAGAAGACAAACCATGTTGTACACAGGTTGTCTTTTATTTGTTCCACTGATTGTGTCTCTTTTCATGCGCAGAGCCAAACCCAACACCATGTCTTCCTGGAGAGATGCGGAGAAAATATGTTTTATTATTTTGTTTTTGCACAATATCACATCTGCTCCCCCCTCAATGATGGCTGACTTTTCACTCCGCCTTCCAGTGTGGCTGCTCAACACTCATGATTCGTCACACAAACTTGTTCTGACAGACCACAGCACGGCCCTTAGAATAACATGGCCTGCTCTTTATTTGGTGCAGGGATGTTCACACTGAAGCAAATCCATCCAAACTTACAATTGTGTTGTGTGCTTTTATGCCCCCACCAGCACCACCACCCCACCCCACCCACCCACCCAGCCAGCTTCCTCGTCATCTCATCCTCTCTCATGTAACATTTAAGCAACATGAACATTTAAGCACAACTGTAAGCTTTCAAACCATAACAGGGTTAGAAATAACTAGAAATAACATTTCCTTTTATGTACCAAGGCTATCAATCTCTACCTTAAAGGGATAGTTTGGATTTTTTGACATGAAGTTGTATGACAACAGTGACTTTTTCCCTGCTGCGTCCCATGAGTCCCATGATCCCAGAGTTCTGGCCAGGTTTTGGTGTTAAAGAAAGTAGTTCTGGTTAGTTGACTTAGGTCACAAAGATAAAGCCAAAATCACTGTCCACGAAAAAGTCAGACCTCACAATCGCTCGGCCCTATTTTCTCTCCCTTCATATCACTGCACTCTGCCACCTGTCGACAGCTGCGCACCTTTCCATCACCTGTTTGACAGCATTTTGGGTTGTAAATGTCCACTATTATTATAAACTGTATATCTGCAGTGCAGGAGCAGAGTGCTTGACAGCTATGGCAACCATAATTACACGAGGCTAACAGGACCTACGGCTAAAACAGCAAAAAGTTTTAATAAACTGTAATTATCCTGTAAGATGAGCGGACACTGACTGTGTGTATGCATCATGTTCATCTACATTTTATTTGCCTGGCCTTATCTGCATGTGCATATTTGAGTTGTTTTGTGTGTGTGTGTGTGTTTGTGTGTGTGTGTGTGTGTGCTTGTTTGTCTCCCCCCTCCCAGCTGAGTAGCATTGTTGTTAATTACTTAGTTGTTCAATGCTGTGAGGGCGATCCCAAGGCCTTATGGGATGGGATGTAAATACCAGCTGAACACAGCAGGAAGATTGTGTGTGACCACTTATGAGGCAGACTGTGTGCGTTTGTGTGCTTGTCTGTAGTGTTATGCACATTTTGCAAAGCCAGAATGTAATCGCTGTGTATGTTTTGTAAAGGCCAACCAGAGAGACCGATAATGCAGTGCACTACAGGTAAGAAATCCCTGTGCAGTGAATACATTGAGCACAGAAATCTATGGCGTTAAAGAAGTGGACAAAATGGCTTCAAAATCCAATTTCCCAAACCTGCTCTACATTCAGCAGGGAATGCTTTTTCCTGAATGCAGCATAACTTAGATTTTCTTTGAGAGGACATTGGACTGGCCCTCGCTTTCAGTATTTTTTCCATTTCCTGCCTCTCAACACGTGCGTAATATTGTACATTTATGGAACAGTCAGAGGTCAGAGAGAACGGAGAATCAAATATTAATGCCACGACTGTGAGCTGTGTGTGTGTGTGTGTTATGTATTTCGATGCACAGTGAAGAATTTAACCATGTCTGCTGTGAGATCTGTGTGTTTCAGTATGTGATAGTCTAAATCTGTGCATGTTGGCAAACACATTTCTGGGAGTGTGTGTACGTATATGTGCGTGTGTGCACGCTCCCCTGTTCTCAGCTCTGCAAGTGCTCATTTATGGTTTTCCAAACGTTTGTTTTTTTAATCTGCTTCACTTCAAAGGGGCACATGGAGAGCTGGGGGCCTTCTTCCATATGGGCTCTAATTGAAGAAAGACAGATAAACAGATAAAGGGAGAGAGAGAGGGAGAAATGTGGAGTGGAGTGTGTGTGTGTATGTGTGTAAGTGGTGGGGGAGGTGCTGGTGTACAGTTTACCTCAGTGCAGTGAGACACTTTACCATTATGCAAAACCCTGCAGCAGAGAATAATTGTAACAACCTTCTCTCTCTGTCTGTCTCTCTCCCTGTGTGTGTGTGTGTGTGTGTGTGTGTGTGTGTGTGTGTCTGTCTTCAGGGCTGTCATAATCTGGCAGTAGAAAGTGGCATTTGTAAAATGCATAAGCACACACATAAACACACTGAGACTCATGCTACTGGCATTGCCCACCAGCTCTCTGCTAGTTGGAGGGAAAATGTCAAGCAGCTTTCTCTCTCTTTCCATCTCCGTCCCTCTAATACACTCACATTTGCACACAAACATCATGGCTTTTGCTTCTCTGTATCTGTTTTTTCATTCTTCTCTGCAGGCTGGATATTGTTTTGAATTTTTCTAATATGATACCTGAGTTTCAGAATCAAAACTGAGCTTTTTCACATCCCACTTTGAGAAACATAAGAATGTTTTTTTTACTGAACTCAATAAACCAAGATCCTCAAATAAATGTTTCCTTTTGTATTAACGACAATGCTGCAACTTAAAAACTAATATAAAATCTCATTGTTTCTCTGTTGTCCACCAAAGAACTGAAACTGATTATAATTTTCATTATCGGTATATCTAACTAGAATTTTCTCAATAAATTGTTTTTTTTTTTCCTAAGAACTGTCAGAAAATAGTGAAAAATATCAATTAGAATTTCCTACAGCCGAAGGCGACATAGACAAATTGCTTGTTGGTCCAACCAGCTGTATAAAACCCAGAAGTTTTCGGTGTGCAATCACACATTACAAAGAAAAAAGGGACAATGCCTTAGATCAGAGAAACCCAAAACCAAACATTGTTCTGTCTGCTCGGAAAATCACTGAAATAACTCTACTGATTGTCAAAACCGTTGGCAATTAATTTTCCGTCATCCAACTAATTGATTTGTCAACTATTCGAACACACTGAGCTCAGTTTGGGCTTTGAAATCCAGTGATGGTGTCTAGTCAGGGGCCTGTGTGGTGGGACAGTTACAAAGCCAACTTCCTGTCACCTCTAACCTTCTCTGTCATCACTCCTTTTAAATGTCAATACAGTAGATTACACATCACAGCTGTTGTCATTCATTTGCAATCGTAAAACTGAGATTTGATTGATATCTGGTGGTTAATAGGCAGAGAGCAACACCACAATGTGAATTAAGGTGTATTAAAACACTATAGGTGATCGTGGAGAGCAGGAGGGAGCAGAGGTGGTTCAGCCAACTGAAGCTGCGATGCAGTGTTATGCTGTTTGCCAAATGAAAACAGGTGCCAAACAGGAGCACAGACACACACACACACACACACACACACAGAGCCCTAAATGCGGCATTTCACACATGCATCATCAGTATTCAGAGTCACACCCTCACACATGGGTCAACCCGAATTCAGACTCATGGAGGAGCAGAGTGGGAGGAAATGAGGAGGGGGGAGAGAAGGAGAAGGAAAAGAGTAGTGGAAACAGAGGGGTCAGGGGAAGGTGGTACAAAATGGGTAAAAATTTGAGAGGATTATGTAGTCAAGGTGAAGGCGGATTGAGTGGACGCATGTATTGAGTTGGGGAAGGATGGAGCCGGAGATATGCATTCATAATTCATTTCAAGCTGGTGTGTGTGTTTGTGTGTGTGTGGAGTGATGCATGATGGCATGCATTAGTGCAAGAAGTTCGTGGATGCAATTATAAGTGCGTCTTCATTCAGGCTTCGTCACATACAGTAAACCTGTGGATATAGTGTGTAGTGATGCGTGCACTGTGTGTTTTTGGGGTTGTTTTTTGGGGGAGGGGGCTGCTCACTTGGGTGTGTTTGAATGTGTGTTTGTGAATGACATGTGTGGCCTTGAAGAAGAAAATCAAAACGTTTCTGGAGTTTGTAATGAGTACAGTTGCCCTGTGCTGAAAAAAGATCAGGGACGCGCGGCACTGTGGGTAAACTTCTCTCTTAGTTATCTTGCCTGAGGTGAGGGAGAGAGCAGAGTCACGCTGCCTCCTGCAAAATGTTTCACAATAATTCAAAATCCCAAATCACAAAGATGTCTCTTGTTGAAGAAGCCCCGTCCTTGTGTGTCCTTGCGTGTGTTTGCAAAAAGAGATGTAGGCTAATTATTTGTGGATCAAAGAAAAGCAAAAAAAAAAAACAAGTTACCCTGAGTTAGGTAGCACTTCCTGTCAATATGTGGACAAATGAGAGTTGGTAGACCCACCCAGCAGTGACCCAACTTCAACCTTCACTTAAAAGATTTGACTTTTAGTTTTATTTGCCAAGGCTTTGATATATTCCTCTCTGAAACCTCTGGCGCTACACTAGCACAATAGAAGTCAAATCAAATTTCCTTTTGTGATGTTTAAAGCGCTGAAAAATGACAACAGTGGCAAGTCTTTCCAAAAACAGAGTTCCAGTGACCCTGAATAATCCACAGACCTCCCTGTGAACTCTTTTCCTTCAAAGTGCTTTCTATCAAAACAAATAGTGGCCATGAGACGAACAACAATAGATGAGAAATAAAAAGAGAAAGACAGAAAGGGAGCACGAAAACATGGACTCAAGGCCAGGGAGGGTGAAACCCCGAGAGTGCAAACACACAAATGATTAATCCTTCTTCCAGGAAATCCCATTGAGATCAAGAAAATAGAAATGTCTTATATAAAAGGGACATGACCAAGACCACAGTCATACTGACATCAGACTGTCCCAGATAAGAAGGGTTCATTCAAAGCTAACACATACAGATGCAATGCAGCTGATTATGCACCAATGAAAATATGATAAATATGATTCTTTTCATTTCTGCCTATGACCTGCCAATAAATCTTACACACTAGCTGTGTATACATGCAGTGTTTTCCTCAATCTGATTGAAAACAATCGGATTAAATGAATCTTATTCGATTTTTATACATGAACGCTAAATAAAGTGATCCACAATCCACGTATACATGGCCCCAGCTGAAGCCGATTATATAGTTTCATTGAAATGTGCAGATGGTCTCACTCCCACTACCTGCAAAGGTGCAAGAGAAGAAGAGGTGCAATTCTGTGTTTACACTTAGAGTAATGGATCCACGTCGTGTTTTGTTGGGGACGCTTATTTCATTGTTTTTGCATTTATTTGTGGCTCTACAGTGTCAGCAGTTAGTTATCATCAAGAGATATAGTTCGTCTCAACGACTGTCCAATTTCTTTATTTATTCGCCATGTTTGTTATGACCGGCTTTGACTTCCCCATACTAGGGCGCAGAATGAATAATCCACTCTACTGACTGAATCCACTCTATTCAGCCGTTTATATGTGGCATCAAGCTGATTATCAATCGCCGTGGACTACCTCTTTCATTCCAATTGGAAATTTAATCAGATCCGGGTGAATCGGATCCGTTAAGGTGTTTACATGAGACATTTTGAATCTGATTGACCTATGTAAACACAGCTACTGGCCCTTTAAGACCAATGTAAGTGGACATCACTAAACAGAAAGTTGAAATTTGAACCCAGAAAAATGGGGGAGACTAAATGATAGTGGCTGAGTGTGAGGATTTAATTGTCAGGAAATGACATGCGCAGCCTGGATTCTGTGATCTGATGCCGTGCCAGATCACTTCTGGTGTGCACCCATTCAGACGCTCCATCGGTGCGACTCTAAGCTTTCAGCTCCACTGTGGCGTGATCCTGTCAATCACCTAAACAAATCAAAAGTGCCGAGAAGACTGTTATCTGTGGAGGAGAATCTGCGCCAACATTTTGCTCAACAATTAGAAAAATAATCATTTAAATGATGATTAAAACTGCTTTTGCAGATCAAAGAGCAAAATCCACTAAACTCTCACTGCTGTTTCTGTGAATCTATTCTTAAACCAAAAAAAATAAAAAAATAAAAAATCCCTCTGACTGCAGAAGAGTCATGTACAGAGAGAATTTTGACTTATTTTTAGATCAGATTTCCAAACAGATTGTTGCCAGTGTGTCGAAGGCTATTTTTATCTGTCCTTGACTAGGTGCAAATTTCACAGCTATGATCAGCCAAGAATGACATAATACAAACACTGCAAATGCCTTGCTAGTTTTACACCCAGTGGTCACACTCACAGGTGAGCAAAAAAAAATTACATCACAGAGTCGCAGAGAGAGAAAATGAAAAAGGATCCTGTCAAGAAAAACAATCACACACGGTTAATTACTGCATGAAATGGATTTGCTTCTGTGAATGTGTTGTTTTGTGAAAGTTAAAAAGTGTCAGATGCAGAAACAACATAAAGCTCAGAGTCCTGCCTCTTTAGTGCCACCTCGTAGCTGTGAAGTTAAGTAGTATGTTTAGTGATTCAGTGCCAAAGTGAGGATTGTCTGGAACATGGTGAGCATAGCTCAGCACCAGGGAGGCTGATTGTACTCCAGCAGCGGTTTGAAAGGTTTCTGTGAATGTCTGTGTATGTTTAGAGTTTATGCTGCTCCTGAGTCATCACTGGAATCCACAGGAACTGCCCTGAATCTAAGCTGTACGGCTGCCATCCTCTGAGGAGGGGCAAGCTACTAACTTTCACAGTTACTCTCTTCCATCTTGAAGGTGCTGAGAAAACTGTCTTAGTAGTTTATACTCAAGATACAGTTGTCTCATTTAATATGTAAAGGGACCTTCTAAGTAAGAGGGAAAACAGATTGATCAGAATGAAAGTAAAGAGAGCAGAAACGTACAGGAAACAGAGTGTAACCAAACAGAGAGCTGAAGAGGAGCAGGACGAGACATTTTCAGATGAGTCTAACCTTCACAGAAGCCAAACATGATGACTGATGGTGGAGTTTAACCGGCAACCTTCAGATTAGTTAGATCCCATGACTGATTGAGGGAGTTTAAGCGACATCCGCTTTGCGCTTCATCCATCTCCCTTTAGTTGATGGAGGACAGCTGTGACACCTCCTCCTGTTCTCCCTTCATACATCCTTCCTCTCCCTTCCACTGCCCTTCTCGTGTTTCCTGATTGATGTCTCCTCCTCACTATTTCTCTGTCATTCTACCTGAATGTATTTTCTTCCAGTGGCACGATGTGAAAAATGTCAATGAGACAAAGCGGGCCGAAGGGGGGAAGTGTAGCACTTTGCTACGCTAATATCATGCTAATGGTGTTGTGTGCACGGCTGAACTGCTGTCAGTTGAAAGCTATTAGAGAGCATTTACTTTGACAGTGTGGATGTAGATGGAGGGGGCTGATCCTGCAATTTTCTTCCACTGCAGTTTACTGTACGTCGTTGTTCTCTAAAGTCATTAATCACTTTGTTGCTGTAGGTCTCACATTTGTCAGCCGCTGGACAACTCTTTGGGGAATGAAACTGATCACATCAAGAGCTGACAGTTCTACAGTGCTTGAAATCGTTCTCCGTGGGGAGGCTGTTTAACGAGAGAACTGATGTGCATCTCCCACTCTTGTTTTGGCCAATCAGGCTGGAAAATGCTCAACATCTGCCTGTGATTGGCTCAGTCAAAGGCGAGCGTGCTGTAACGGCGTGTTATCGGATAAAAACGGCCCGGTGACAGATGATCCCTCGGACATTTCACTGCACTGAAAAAAAAAAGCTCACTTCACTTGTCATTCTGGATATTTGGATTTGCAACCCTTCATCTCGTGCGCCTTCTGCCTCCATCCTCTTTTCTCCTCTCTTCTCTCGAATCTGTGCGTGTCTGATTTACAAGTGTAATCCCAGAGCATGACGGAAATTTTTCGCTTTGAGAGCCTCAATAACAAATACTCTGGAAACAATGTGCAAGAGCACAGACAGTCGTTGGTATGAAAGATTTATGAAATAATAAGTCCTGATGTACTTTTAACAGTCTTTGTAATAGAGACAGATGGGAAACTAAAGCAACAACAGGGAGGAGAGCGGAGGAGGGTGACAAAGGGTGATTCATACCTGCAGTGTAGAGAGCAGGGAATGATTTAGTCACAAGAAGAGGAAGAGAGATTTTCCTTGTGCTGGGGGAATTGGACAAACAGCTATTAAGAGAAGAACCATCTCGCCTCTGTACTGCACTTTCTCTTCCTCTTCTCATTGGTTTGTTGGACAGCTTTGTTGCTCGCTGCTCTCTGCTGAGGATATCTGCCAAAGAACATTCCTGATCCAGTGATGGAAAAGCACAAGGGCAACCAACACCTCAGTGTGTCCATACACACACACACACACACGGATGTAAAAACTGCACACACGCTCATATACACACAGTCTCAGCAGACACAGATGTCTTCTGCCAGATCAGGGTCAGTCAGCTGTGAAAGTCCTGTCATTGGTGTGTATTTGTTCCACTGGATGTCACTTTGCATCTACACTTATACCTGCATGCTTGTGTGTTATCATTTCAAGTTGTGACTTCACCGCCATCTGCACACTCATTTCGTCACCATTGCTTCATTATAACAAAATGCTTGCAGAATTTTCAGAGTGTGTCTGAATTTTCAGTCAGACAGACAGATAAATAATACTTGTACTGGTCATAGAGATTGAGAAAAGGCAAGAATGCAAATGAGAGTGTGGTTACTCACCACAGTACCTCTTCATACTTTGAGCTGCTTTTGTGAATTGTGAATCTTGAATCCAACATTTTTACGGGGGCATGCACAGACTTTTGTTTGACACTGTTTTATTGTCAGAGTAATTCTCCCTGAGCAGCAAGACCAAACATTGTGCTTCAGTGTCAGAGAGTGCATGGGTCTCAGCTTCCTGTGTCCTCGCGTGCCTCAACGCATTAGTCTCGTGGTCCCTGAGGAGGAGGTGCCTCCTCATGGAAGTCTCAACATGGCCCTCGTTTCTCATTGACACCTGTTGGCCTGTATTATCTCTGTGGTCTCAGTGAGACGGGGCAAGGCGGAGAGCGGGAGCAGCAGCACTGCATGCCTGCCCGCATCTCTCCTCCACCAACAGGCAGGAGTTAAACAGGGAAAAGCTGTGACCTGCATCATCTGATTATGCGTGTGAAGAGTGTGTATTATTGGGGGGTGAGTTTTTTCTGAGCATAATTAGAGCTTGATTAGTGTTGAGATAAGCTCAGCCTTTCAAATGACCCAATTACTGCATGCAAAGAGGGTAGAGGTTATTTTTGTGTCTTCTCCCTCAGTGTCTCTGCCTTTCCATCTCTGTCCCATGTGCGCGCACACACACACACACACTCAGACATGTATGTGGTCACTGTTATCAGAGCAGAGTGTGTGTATATTTTAATAGGCCAGTATGCTCTGTGCAGAACAGATGTCACTACGCCGACCCAGGGACTGAGGGGGCCGCAGCAGAGAATGAGACCACTGAGAGTGTTAGGCAGTGGAAAATAGACCACACAGGACTGGCGCTAATTATAAGATACCTAGATATCCTGGAAAATAGCTTTCAAGCAGTCCGTCTCGGATTTGTAAAACAGCCAAGGTACCACTTAAAGTGCCTCATGATAATGAACATTGATTTTTCTTTCAACTTTAAGCACTTTGCTTCCCTGCTGGGCAAAGGTAGACAACACCACTGTGCTGGAGATCCTGGGGTTAAAGAGTCTGCACTGCAGTCTCTTATTATAATACAAAATGAAAAGGACTAAAAACAGGTGGATTTGCATGTTCCTGCACATTAATAATGGCTATTTGCCACCATGCCAAGTTTTTAGGCTCCTCTCTGTTGGCAGACCATAATGTGCAGTTCTTTGTGATACATTCATTCGTCCATCAAAGTTACCAGTCTGCCATTTAGCAGCAGCAGCAGTGAACTAAAAAGAAAAAATAAAACACAAGACAAACTCACTGAAACATTCTGAAACTCATAATAAAAAAAATTTAAGTAAACAATAAACTGCAAAATCGTTGCCAATTAATTCCTGTAGACTGATCGATACAAATACTATAGAATATAGCAAATGAGGAAACACGGACACCTGTAGGACTTGTCCTAGATTGCACAATGAAAACAAACTGATGAGTAACCTCAGAGGTTTGTGTAAACTCTTGTTGGGTCTGCACTATTCTTTTTTTTTTTTTTTAAAGCCAAATCCCAGAGGCATTACAGGCCAGCTGCTCTGCAAACAGGCAGACAGGACCAAGGATCAAGACAGGGATAAAGCTACTATCACATCTGTCAGCCTGTCATTTACTGGTGAGCTTTGTTTGAATTCTTTTGTTTGGGGTCACAGAACTGAGACTTTAAATGAAAGAAAGTTTCAAGACTACAAAATAGTAATTCCCAGGTCACAGTGAATCAGTGGTGCAGAGCCAGCTGTATTGACCTGATTTGTCTCCAATATGAAGATGGATGTAATGGTTATGTACTATATTACATGAGAGGGGAGGATTATATAGTGCAGAGATATTTCAGCTGTGTCTTTGAGGCAATGACGCCATATAAATCTCTCATTAACTCTGCCAGAGATTTATCACCATTTGAATGAGCAACAGCTAAATGATCTTTGGGATTATGCTAAGCTAAATCAACCACCAACAAGAGAGGAGCAGCATCTATATCGAGTGTGTGAGCTATCCGGTCGTCCCTCCTGCACCCGTGTCTCATTCTCTGCCTCCTCGCCACTTTTACACATTCAACTCATATTTCTCTCTCCTTCCGCCCTCTGGTTGGCTCTTGCTTTTAATTTCTTCCTGGTTAAATTCTGACACCATTGCTTAATTAGGGTTAATTGTCTGTGTCTGTGTGTGGGTGTGCAGGCGCGTGCAACCTGCACGCTCATGTGTACGTGTGCGCACCTGCATGCACACGAGAATGCAAGCATTTCACTGTGACTAAATGTCTTCTCTCTGCAAGTGAGTGTGCCAGTGTGTTATGTGTAATCAATTTGCAAGTGTTTATCTGACTCACCTCACAGGTCACAGAATGAGGTGGCAGTCGCAGTTGTGTTTTGTGCAGAGCAGACAGACATTTAAACACCTACCTATATATTGGTCTACACTTCACAGTAGATCCCTGTCATCCTTTTTTTAGCTACAGTCTCAGTCGCTCTGCTCCCTCTCCCTCCCACACCACCATGCTGTGCCTCTCTCCCCTTGCCTTTACTTTCATGTTTTAAGAGCTCCTCATTCTCTTTGAGTGTGATTTTGCCCGTTCCTCCCCTCTCTGGCTCACCTCCTCCTTTTCCCTCCTTCACTTACATCGCCTGTTACTTTCTCCATGTGTTTTTCCAGAGTGAGTGGCGGGTGTCTCCACCAAACGCCAGGTTGTAGTTGAGGAGCAGTTGTGACTATGGCCTGACAAGCAGCATGTGTATGTGCCTGTCTGTGTGTGTGTTTTGGTTTTTCTGTGTGTGTCCCTGTGAAGGATGTGTGGAGGAATGGCAGAGAGACAGAGGAGGGAGACGGCGCTTGTAATTGAACCCTGGCTGTGCGTGATGAAGCTTTCAGCAAATAACTAACCCGCGAAGCTAAGATGAGAATTTAGACAAACAACCAGCGGGAATCGGACACAGACACAGTGAGAGGAAGAGAGAGAGAAGCAGAGAGTTTTGATTAAAAAGGCATCAGTAGCTGAAAAGACAATTACATGAAAAAGAGAAAGCCACGCATGTATATGGGCTCAGAGGACAAAAGGACATCATCGCCCAAGTAATTATGATCCAATCAAGCTGAAATGTAAATAGCAAAACAGCTATGACTGTGAACAGTGCTCCATCTCCTTGTTCCAAAGACAAGACTGATGATGATGATGATTATGATATGACACCATTTTTCACATTAGGATACAAGTGTTTCCAACACATTTGCTGTATAATCAGACAGGCAGACATGTCCTGTACATCACTGATTAGCTGTAATTACTAATTCATGACATCGTCTTTACCTTTACAACATAAAGCATTTGTGCTATCAAAGCTGTGCTTCACTCACACAGTCAGTCAGAGAAGTTAGCTGAGCTTTTTAACATTAGCACTGTTTCCCACTAGACTTGACTTTTGGTTCAGGTTATAGCAACACCTGCTGAGTCATTGACAGCTCTCACACTCTCACTGTTGTGTGTCCTGCATTACAGAGGGGAGAGGGTACAGCAAGTATTAGCAGTCTCTCTTTCACACGTCCAGTTGAGATGCAGCCACACAGCCAGACTGAAGACTCACAGTAGTAGGTTCACTCAGTAACACCACATGTTAGTCCAGTGATCATGCAGAGGGAGTAACATACAGAGTACCACACAGTGTTCACAGGTGACTGAGAGCAAAGAACAAACAGCAAAAGCCCCACAGCTGGTTTACTGCCTCTGTTGTTGTCATCTGGTGACATTATGAACTATTTGCAGCGCTGCCTTCAGATATCCAACCAGTCATATTAAATCACCATCATCATTAGCTGAGAACACTAAATGTAGGGGTGATAACTGATTTAATATAAAGATATATGGTATGGGTTTCTGTAGTAACTTCCTCTTCCTGGTTTCGACAGTTGTTTGTAGTGACTGTTCTGCATGGAGACCTGACCTCTGACCTCTCACCGCTATCCATCACCCTTGGTGTGAATTGAAACTGTAACCATATTATACCTTAGTGTCCATCCTCACTAACACAAAGTCCTGCAGTCAGGGTCAAAGTCTTGTGAGAAGTTTTCCCAGAGGGGTGGAGGCTGAGGATTATTTGGGGCGTTTTATATTCAGCATCATTTTTTCAGTCTTAAATTCATATTAGATGGACAGTAGAGAAAATGATTCTTTTTCTTTTTCCTTTTTGCTTTTTCCCCATGGTAATCATATTTACAAAAGATTTAGCAAAAGCAAAAACAAGATGAAGATGAAGCAGCAGTCCAGCTGCACCTGGATGGTAAAAACCTCTGAAAATGTTTTAATCTTAATGTTAGTTAACAAATGAGTGTTTAAAATGTTACACCAGAGATGCAGGCAGGGCACAAATCACCAGAACGGAAACAAACCCTGATTCATTTTCCTTTTAAACTGCAGTACACAGGGAAACTCGCCATGAAGAATCACCATCGAAACAGATTTTTATGTACCTTGACGCTCCTAACCCGGAGTTGTTACGTTTGAGGTTTGGATTAATGCCAGCTTGATGCTTCTGCTAATTGCTGATTTGCAATTAGTTATCTATTTATGTAATCCAGGCTGCACAAGAGCTGTGGAGCTGAAGGCAGTCAAAAATCTGCAGGAGTAAATTCAAAAGGATGTGCTAACTGAGTGAAGATGTTGATGAAGATGAAAACATCTTTTTAACATTTGAAAACAAGGTATCAAGATCCTTTCTTTTTTGGTTGATCTTGGATTGGAAGTTTTTCCCCTGCTGGTGCTGAAAACAATACACACAACACAAAACACCTCATACATAATCTAAATGTGTAGACTATTGAACAATTGAATCACAAACCTTTTCTTCTCCTCTGTCTCACCATTAAAAACAGATCAAAACTATCAGTGAACAGAGATAATTCCTGATTCTACGAGGCAAATGATAAACAAGTAAAACGTCTGAACAAGTGAATACTGGTGGGAGATTCACTGCCCCTGGTGTCAGAGCTGTATGGCAGTCAGCAGCTCTTCCATCCACTATCACTTCCATCTCAGTCTGTGAACTTTAAACACCCACAGTTTGTCTGCAGGTAGAGATGCACAGTTCTTAGATGGACTCAAACACACACACCCACAGACATTTTGGTTTTCATATGACGTACAATGAATAGCAGAGGGATAGAGGACATAATTGGAAATAATGAAAGGTGCAAAGGGGATGAAGAAGGAAGTCATAAAGTGATGATGAGCAAAATACAGAAAGAAAGAAAAAAGAAAGAAAGACTGCAGGGGTAAACAGAAGGCAACGAGGAAACAGGAGCAATTGGAAATGCAAACTACACTAGAAGCAATATCACAAGTACGTGTCAAGCAGACTTGTACTGAAAAGTGTCTGAAGGTAAAATAAATTAATGGGACCAGTGGGAACATCCCACTGTTGAGTTTAGCACTGTTAACTCTCACTAACTGAGAACACACATCTGTGATCTGTGATTCATCTGAGGTTTGAACAAATAAACCTGACGAAGCCTCTTTATTTAGAGTTTACTTTACCCACATACAAAGACTGGAAGATACAGAAGAGGTGAATGTTGCTTTCAAGACAACTTTTACAATAAAATTTAAAGTTTAAAAGCATAAAGTTGAACTTAAAAAGGTTAAGACTAGCGATTCTCATGCAGATACACGCATACAGTACAAATTTAAATAACAGTGGCTTTAGCAGCAAGAATAGCAGCTTTACAGCTAATTAACAACCACAGGAGGCGGGGCAGAGCAGTGCATGAGGATAAAGCTGTGGAGGCAGGAAAATGTAAATGTTGAGGAGAAAGCAGCCAGAGAGGCATGAAGCAAAGGGCAACACAGATAGACAGATAACGCAGAGGAGGAATGAATAGATATACAGAGATAAAATCATTTCTGATAACCCAGGGGACTGAATGCACACTGCATGTTACAGCTTACAGCAACAATGATTGTGCAATCAAGCCTATAGGAGGCCTGAAGGGGAAGAAACACAAAGACGTGGATAAAAGTTAAATGAAGAGGAGGGGTGAAGAAAGAGAAAAGGGTTACCAAGGTGATGGCATCTTCTCCATAAGCATCAATAATAAATGTGACTTGATCGCTGTTTAATATGAATTATTCAACCCTTGTCCAACCCAACACAAGACCGCTGGTACTAACACATGTCGCATGGACAAATGGTTTAAACTCAGATACCTTCAAGCTGAAGAGAAATATTTCACCAAATACAGCTGCAAAGACCTGATGGCAGTGGCAGCAGATAAAGAACAGTGTTGTTATGTTTGTTGGTCCGACAACTGCTGGTTGAGGATTTCAATTAAAAAAAACTGCACAATGTACATTAATGTATGAGTTATCCTGTTGATAAAATTATTATTAAAACATATATTATCATTATTAGTAGTAGTAGTATTGCTTTTTGTCTAAAGATGATTTAATCAAGTAAAACTAAAGGCTCCTGACAGACAGTTTATAATCATGTTTACAGTACAAAAATATTCTAGTTTGAAATCATGCATCATAAAAATAAGTATTTTTTGTATTCTATACACTCATGATACTTAACCAAACCATAAAACCTCAAAAATAATTTGCGGTTTTTACAAATGTTACAAATTCATGAAATCACACAGAGAAAAACATTTAAAAGGATTGTAGAGAGTGGATTTGTTGTTGTACCACAGGGCAGCAGATGGACGGCCATGTTGGCAGCAGCTCCTTGTTTTTTGTTTTTGTTTTTTTGTTTTGAAAGGCCAGCCATGTCAAATACAGACTCTGCTCTTACAATATGTCTGAAATAAAATGTCACACACAGACACACAATCCTGACACATACACACAAACACACACTGCATGAGATACCTGTGCACACATGGTTACACAAGTGTCCAGAGCTATAGGGACACATGTGTGTCACACAGGATAATACCGCTCTGTCCTCGACTGACATTCCAGAACATGTTGTTCTTTACAGAGCAGCAGTGTCATGGTCAACCTGACATCTGTCCATCACATCTGTCCATGTTACTGATGGGCACACACACAGGGTTGGACACATGATGTTCATACTCTATTATACCTCTGTCTCTGACTCCCCCTCTGTTCTGAAATTACTCCTTGGATCAGCATGTCTCTCCACTCTCATCGGTTCTTCTTTTAGCCCCACTTTTCCCCCAACTCCACAATACATCAAACACCAGAATGATCCGAGGCAAGGGGAAGAAAAATCAAATAACTAAGGAGTGAGATGAGGGGGATCTGAAAACAAAAAGTAATATCCACTTCACAGGCATGCTGCAGATGATTCCCTCTTCATCCTCCACCTCCTCTCTCTGTCTCTCTCTCTCTATCCCTCTCCCTCCGTTTCCCTTATTGTGGGAATGTATCACAGGTGTGGTGCGTGTTCACTTGTAAGCAGGAGAAACATCGATTTTCTGTCGCCTTTAGAGGATAAGCGGAGGATATAACACTACGATGTTGTGTGTGTGCGCTGTATCGTTCAGATTGGTTCAAGGAACACATGAATAAGAATGTGCGTACCTCTGTGACAATCATACATTTCACAATAAAAAAAAATAAAATAAACACATGGGACGGCACACGCTCTGCTCCAAAAACTGTTTGTGTACCTGAGTAGTGTTTTTTTTGTTGGTTTATTTTGGTGTGTGTGTGTGTGTGTGTGTATGTGTGTGTGTGCGTGTGCGTTCTTGCAAAACATGTAAAAACGATCCCCTGAGTTTAGATTTCAGGTTTTGGTAGCCTACCATTTAAGATGAAGGTAACAGTCGAGGGGAGGGAAGGTTAGGGGTAAAGAGTTTGGGGATGATTGAAAAATATGTAGGCTCAGGAAACAATGCGTGAATGTTTGTGTGTGTACGTGTGTGTTTGTGAGAGAATCATCTCAGCGTTATAATTTGTCTGCACTGAACCATGCCTATTGTTGTCCTTGTAAACTGAGAGCAATGAGTGTTTCATTCAAGATGAGTTTGATAACCGAAGCAGTGCTGTATGAATTCAATTAATCCTGCTCCTCTCTCTCCCTCTCTCCCTCTGCTTGTCTTTGTCTGGTCTCCTGTCTCAGGTTATGGTGGGGTGGAGTTACTGCTGGTGCTGTGTGGCCTAGATCTCTCTCTGCCTTGCCCTCGCCACTGCATCTGCTACACTTCACCAAGCACCGTCTCCTGCCAGGCCCACAACTTCCATGCCGTGCCTGAGGGCATCCCGGCCCAGAGCGAGCGCGTCTTTCTGCAGAACAACAAGATCCAGCGGCTGCTTCGTGGCCACTTCTCACCCACCACCACCATGTTGTGGCTTTACTCCAACAACATCTCCTACATACAACCGTCCACCTTCCATGGCTTCGACCGCCTGGAAGAGCTGGACCTTGGGGACAACCGGCACTTGAAGGCCATAGCTTCAGACACCTTCCTGGGCCTGGGTCGGCTACACGCCCTGCACCTGCACCGCTGTGGCCTGATCAGCCTGCCTCCAGGGATCTTTGCGGGCCTCAGTAATCTCCAGTATCTCTACCTACAGGTACATGGATAACAGCTGCCTTTTATCTCTATTGTATAGTGCATCTGCAGCCACAATCGCATTATGGTGTAATCTGTCCATCAGCTTGGCTCAGCACTTGCTATCTATGAACTGGACACTGATCAAATGCTCGCTGTTATCCTGAGTGCAGGGAAAATACCACAAAGCCTCCCACACAGTGAGGAGCCCACAGCGAAGCCTCTATGGTCAATCACTGTAGGAAAACAACAGGAGCTGAGATCCAGGATTGACTATATGATTTCATTCACATAGTGGGTTTAAGAGTAGAAATGATTTTCCTATACGGATCTCTTATGCATATTATTGATGGAAAAACAGATCAGTAATAACACTGAGTGAAGGGGTTAAAGGTTGCAGCTGCAGTGATCTCATGTTATTCACGAAAACATGTCACTAGAGGACTGAAAATTATTGGCCCCATTCTTCCAACACTATACCATATATCTATAGAGCTGACCCTGCGCTGCTGTGACCTGTTTGACTCTGCTCACCACCTCCTCGAGCTTTTGCCCTGTCTTCATCAAAAAATAATCTCAGCTTTGAATTCCAGCTATTTCTTGTCCTTGTCATGCTTTGTGAATGTACTCTGTGTACAAAGGCAAATCTGTTCTTTGTGTTGTATAATGTATAATGTTGTTACTTCATTGGTTATTCGTGTGATGCCAGAAATAAGCTAAAAGTCATACAAAAGCAAAATGTTGCCAACATCAATGTGTTAACAATGTTTCTTCAGAAAAGCAATACATCACAATACAACCAATTAATTATCAATATTTTTCCTCCCTCCCTACCCCCTGGCAGGACAACCAGTTAGAGTTCCTGGAGGATGACCTGTTCATTGACCTGCTGAACCTTAGTCATCTCTTCCTGCATGGTAATCGACTGTGGAGCCTTCGCCAGAACACTTTCCGCGGTCTGGGGGTCTTAGATCGGCTGCTTCTGCACCAGAACCGAATCCAGTGGGTTGACCGCCAGGCTTTCCATGACCTGCGGCGCCTCACGACCCTGTTCCTCTTCAATAATTCGTTGACTGAGTTGTCTGGTTCCAGTCTGACTCTACTGCCGGCCCTGGAGTACCTACGTCTTAATGACAACCCCTGGGAGTGTGACTGTAAAGCCCTGTCGCTCTGGGATTGGCTGCGGAGGTTCAGAGGCTCCACCTCCGATCTGATGTGTGTTTCACCACCAGAAATGGCAGGAAAAGATCTGAAAACACTGAAGAAGGAGGAACTGCCCAGCTGCTTGTCAGGGGAGGGTCATGCACATGGTGCCCCAGGCAGGGATCTGGATCACGGAGAGTCTTTGAACCACCTTAATCGTCATAGAAACCATCATAACCACCACGAGGGGCCATACTTGCTTCACGGGGACCAATACAGCTTGCCTTCACCCTCACCGCTGCCACGGCCGCCTAAGGGAGGCCGCAGAAACTGTACCCGCCGGGGCCGCAAGGCAAAAGGGGCACTCAATGAGGTGCAGATACTAAGGGAGGGGGGTGAGAAAGACTATACTCCAGATGATGGTAAATATGACCCGTCTGGAACTGGAAGGAGGAAGAACAAGTGCACCCCCAGAACTTCTGTCGGCCCTCCAATTGGGGTCCAGAGAGCTAACAATAAAGCACGATCACACCTTGCAGATTCTACTTTGTGTGTCTCATCAGCCCTGCTGCTGTCACTCATCTCTGTGATCCTACGCTGAGAGTGGAACTGGACACTTTTGTGCTGGTGATTCAACTCTATGATTCATTCTCCTGAAACACCCTGCCCTGGCTCTTTAAATAAGGCATGTGTGCATAACTGTGTGTGTACATGACTGTGTATAGAGAACATTATCAAATATCTACTGTCAAAGTATCCCTGAGGTATTAAGGCAGGGATTTTTACAACTCATTATTAAACCATGGAAGTCAGGGAAAACGATTTAGCCCATTGCTTTGATGATGTCACGAAGGGAAACAACAGGAAAACTTTGCGTTTGTCTCCGTGGCACTGATTACTTCAATGAATGAATTTATGTACTTATAAAAACTGTACAGATACACAAAATAACAAGCCAATGAATCTCTCAGTTAATGACGAGAACATCGCACAACATGGATTAAAACAGTTCGAGGATCGGTCTCTGTGCTTAGCCCTTGTGACACAATAGTGCTCTCTCTGTGAACCCTCCGTCTGTCACTCACACTGAGACAAAGACACATTCATTCGCAACTGTCACACTTCACACTCAGCCGCACCTTAAGATTCAGAAACAAAATACTGCAGGCAAGTGTGGCAGTTCAGTGTGTCATTGTGAAGAGTTTCAGCAGTGAAAACGATTATTACTATAATGTATGTCTACTTGTAGAGTGGTTTTACTTCCATGTTCCACGGCAGGGTTAACCCAATGCACATCTGTATTCTCTGGAGTTGTGAGACACCTATACAACAGTTGTTCAAATTATTCATCTTAAAAGGTGTCCTTCGTCCTTGCCCTTACATCCCATCAACTTAAAAGCCATTCAGAACTAACCAATCATATGAGCCAACTTGTCACAGTCAGTGTGAATGAGCGAGTGGGTGAACAAGTGAAGACTTCTGTGTGAGTGCGTCCACTAAAGAAACCACTAAAGCCATGCGAGTAGAGTGAAGCTAGATAGAGTGCCTAATGAGAGCCAGTGGCCAATGAGGACAAACTGTGGAGGTAAGAGACAGTCTTGTTCACTCTTCGACCTCATTGGTTACAAAACAGAGGCCCCAACGAGCCTGACAGGCCAACTTATGCAGGCCATGGACGAGCTGAGGCTGGCTCACCAAACTTCTGATTCCCAGAAATTGTTATGCACTTTCTTCTCTGATGCTTGTGGAGGTAAATGGAAAAAAAAATATTACCCTTCAAGCAAAGATGATTCAATCCAAATAGTGACAGGAGGGTTTCACATGCTGGAAAAAAAGGTCCTACAATCAGGGACGAGTACTGATGACCACCACAACACTGCAATATTTCTCCTGCAACAGTCTAATCAATCGCTGAAACTGGAAAACAGATGCAGTTCAGAATCTGTGATGATCATCACAGGGCGAAGGGACTGAAAAACTGCTACAGGACTTCTGTCTTTGTCCTCCCTTGTGTGTTTATTAGTGCACTCCCAAACAGATGGACTTGACAATCTGTAAGCCCTGATTGGAGAGATGGATTTTAATGCTGCAATGTCTGAGGACAGCGAATCCTGGAGTGCTTTGTGCATCTCTGGATCCTTCTTTAGAAAAATAAAGGAGAAAGACAAAGAGGACTGTGGGAAATGGCGCCTGGATCGATGAACTGGAGAGGTTCAAGCACACACGCCCCTAACAAAGTCTGATCACCTTCACAGCCTTGCTGTCCCACGGAAAATTTCTCACCCTGCCAGTCCAGGGCTTTCTGACCCCTGAGCACCATGGATGCCATCCAGACCTGAGGTCCCTCACCCAAACTGTTTGATTACATGTACAGATACATACGGGCCGTCCGGTACCTCAACCAGCCAGTAATGCTAAAAGTCTCTTTATTTCCTCTCCAATTACAAAGTTATAGATTCTATTTTAAAAAGAGCTACCCAAGTATGCAAAAGATGACCGTGCTAAAAAGTTCAAATCATGACATGCTGACAAAAAGCACAAAGACATATTTGTTTGGTTTGCTGGCAACCTAAAAAAAAATACCTGGTGTGGATGGGAATCCAGGAGCAGGGGCTTGTGTGCGTTTCCCACTGAGGCCCACCTTTTCCTGGGGACGAACAGGAGCCTGAACCGATGTGATTCTCCTGACATGTAGGATTAGAGACCCCTACTGGTGAACTTGTTTGTGCTGCTGTGAACCCAGAGGTGATGTAAATTGTGTCCGTTTATTCTTGTGAGAATGACTTTTTTTGTAAAAAGAAAAAAAGGAAGGAAAAAAAGACAAACTGACTCTCTGTTGTGTCTCAGTAGTTCCCTAAGTAAATAAAAAGGGAGCTAGAGAGTGGAAGTTTATTTTTTATTTTAAATGATTATATCATTATTTTTTCCATTCTATTTTTTTTTTTGTTTTGTTGTCTCATTGAAGATAAAGGGTACACTGCACTGCCTGTCTCCTGCTCCTCCTTTCTTTCCTATCCTCCTATTCATTCCTCTGTATTTCCCTCCCCTCCTCTTTCCCTCTCGGTCTGTCTGCTTATTCGCCTCCTCACTCTGCACCCCCCCCCCTTGTTCCCCTATCTCCTTATTCTTTTCCTCTTCTCTCTTCCTTTGTGCAAGACAAAATGTTTTGTATGTGGTTATCAAGCAATGCCAGACTCAAAAGCTGTTTATAAATAACATTAAATGGAAAGTGTCCTCAAATGGCTGAAGTGGTCTGCATTTGTTTGCTTCCCTATGCACATTTATATATGTATGTATGTGTATGTGGCTAATAGACAGACCTCCGAAATGAGCCCTGAGGCTGACTGATAAGGCCATGAAAGGAAGTAGTCAAAAAGTAAAACAGGTAATGGAATAAGTGTGTGCACTCATCTACTGTACAGAGAAACATACCTACATTCAACCAGGATATATTTTGGCCTCCTTCATGTCCTAGTTTCACTCACACACTCAGCAGCATCATATAAAATATGCATCAGAATGACTGTAAGCACACAAGCTCACACACAAGCACACACACACACACACACACACACACACACACACACACACACAAATACACACCTGTCGAGTTGTATTAACTGTGATGGCATGAGGGAGGTGTCTTATGTCAGGTCAAGGTGAGGTCAAACAGAGACCTAGGATGTGCCATGTCTACTTTGATTGTTTGCACAGAGTTCATATGTGTTTGTCCGTGGCACTGAATTGTTCCAGGCTTTGGATTTGTGTACTATACGTGTGTCCACCGGTGTACAAAGTACGCCCACTGTCATGGCAGATCCTGCCTGACAGCCGGCTAGGGCAAGGGGGAGAGGTGTGCCTCTGAGAGACAGTATCACTGCTCTGTTTGTAAAACAAAGCTGACAATTGGGAGAGAGAGGGGGAGAAAGGGGAATGAGCAAAGCAGAAGGATTTAAAGGCAGAGGGTCGGAGGTATCTGCGAAAAAAATCCATGAAGGAGTTATCAGTACCAAGCAGACCAGCAGACAGCACACTATGGGTGACTGCAGCATCTGGTACCAGTTCAGTCAGTCAATCACATGTGTCCTGCACGAAGCCTGGACTGCACTTTAAATGTGTTCATCCATCTATGGCACCAAGATCAGAATTTAAATGAGCGCACAGAGCGTCTGTATCGACAAGTTCACTGAGATTTATGAAACATGAATCTGCTTCTAAAACAGAAGTCACATCAGTGAAGACACATTAATTATGAAGGGACTTAAGATGAAGGTATGTATCCATAAAGAACGACCAGCGAGACTGGGGGAGAAGGAGGAGGAGAAGGAGGAGGAAGATAGGGACAAACAAAGGAGCAAAATTATTGAGAAAGAAGGAAGAATGAGTAGTATAAAGAAAAATAAGATTAAAGATGCCATCAAAAAAGAGAAGGATGGAGCCAAGGAGGATCTCATTAAGGAAAAACAGGGGGAAAGAGGATGAAAGAGAGCAGAGAGGTAGTAAATAGCAAAGGGAGAAAGGTCAGAGCAAAGAAAGAAAGAATGTCAGAAATGCAACAGATATGAGGAAAACATTAAGGACAAAGAGAATAAGACATGTGAGGAGGGACAGCACAAAAAAGGGTAAGGAAAAGAAGGAGAGGAAGAAGGAAAGGAACAATTAATGATAAATGGCAGAAAGGAAGAGGGATGGGTGCAATCCAAGAAAAGGGAGAAAGTTAATGCAAAAGAGAGACTATACAAAGATGGCGTTAAGGTCAATCACAGTGAAGCAATAAGTTAAAGAAGTGAAGGAGGAACTGAGGGAGAAAGTAAAGTAGTGAGGGAAGGTTTGGGGGGGGGGGTCATCCATAGAGACGCATGTATGCAGGCTTTATGATCAAACAGAAGCACAGCTCATCCACTAGTTCAGTCCCTAAGCTGAGGATCTGAAATGGCCGCATGTGAATATTTATATATGCTATGTTCCTTCCAAAGGCAAAGAGGCCAGGCAAAATTGATTTCTCTGTGTGAATCCCTGTAGAGTTGAAACTCAGCAAAAGACAGAGAAGAGCAGGAGAGAGTGAAAACGAAAGAAATAAAGCAGCACCAGAATGAACAGTCAGAGATTTTGTGAAACGAGCGGAAAACTAAGAAATGGGAGAAACCTTCAGTGAAATGCAAATGCATGATGTTTCCACCAAATTGATGCATACACCATTTGTCTTGCAGAATGCAGGCAGAATATTCCCTCTGCGTGATTTGATTTTCGTTCCCATCATCATCCAAGCGCGTGGCATCTCTCACGCACCAGTTCACATGTCTTACAGTACCTCCCTGTAAGCACTGTTTAACACCAGCCGCCTCTCCGCTGCCATAACTCCATCAGGCTACATTACACTCATTATAGGCAGATATCTGATTCTAATTAGGAAAAAGGTCAAAAGTGTGGAACTGTAATGGAGCCAATGAGGACGTGTAGCTACCAGCCCTGCTCCATCAGGTTGAATTTGTCACAAAAACATAATGTCTGCCTGTTTTGAGTTAAAACTTTGAGAACAGTCACCTTTCCTGACAGCTGGCATTACTGGCCTAAACTCAACATGCTGTGCATTCTTTGGCTACAGAGATATTATCAATCATCTTGCAGCAGAGTCTTACCCGAGGAACTCTGACATTTGAATGCAGCAATGTGTTTTCATCAGCGTTAGAGTGTTGCGTCATCATCCTGGATTAAATAGGTGAACTCTCTGTATCTGCACTGTAACACACAGGCCTGTGTTGTCTCAACAATAACAATATTTGTGTTTCTAACTACATATTTAATGTCCTGTGCCCTAAACCAAACAATCTCGAAACAGATGTCTAGATTAATTCACACACATCTAACAGTGACAGTTGTCAGGCACTACTGTCACTGTGCTGGTTCCCCTCTGAGAGCTGATTAACACTGACTAACTGACAGAGCAGGGGTGGTGCTTGTTTATTTGTGGGTGGATTTGAATTTGTGGGTGTGATATTCATCTTATGAAAAGTGAAACAAAGAAAGCAATGTATTTTGGACCAAATATGATTTAATTAGATTGTACAGCCTACACTAGTGACTCTGTGAAACTGTGTTTAAACATACTGTAAGTTCTTATGTATGAAATATGATGAAATTGTAACCCTCTCCTCAGTCTTCTCGGGTTTGTTCTGCTCAACTAGGTCCGGGTAAGGAGATTGGCGGTAGCACTGAAGCACATGAACAGTTGATCTCCAGCCCACATAACACACAACACAGAATGCGGTATAATGTATATATTTAAATGGTTCAATTCTGTTTCCTCAACATAAAATGTTCAGCCTTACACACATTAAATTAAATACAGTTCCTTCCACATAAATTAAATTAACAGTATGAAATAAAATCAGCTGACCCAGGTAAGTACCAGTATAGAAAACAATAAAGACAAAATAAAAAAAATGTTTATTTCCTCTTTAACTGGTTCAGTTGTCCCTCCTGTTGTTTGTTTCAGTTTATTTATTGTCTTTCAGGGTCCTCCAAGGAGAAAATAGTTCTTTAAGTTCCTTTGTCAGTTTGTTTTTTTCGCAAGAAGGTAAAAAAAATAAAACAAAATACTGAGATCTCAGAAAAAAAGTACAACTAAAAGGTTCCACTCCTCAGGACTGAGCCTTGTCTTACCACACGGACGTCCACGCTGGTCCTGATGAACCAGTAGCCTCCCCGCAGGATGGCGGGTGATACAGATTGCAGTTGAACCAAGAGCCTCCACGCAGCAACGACGGCCGATATGGATCACCGTTGAGCTGAAGAACTCGTCCCTCAAAAAAACCAGCCTGCATAATATGCAGTGTAATTATTTATCAGCTTAACTGACTGTCCACTTCTCCAGTGCACATCAACAATGCCGCTTCGTTTCATGAAATATAAGCAACTCAAATACAGGAAATGCTAAACATATAGTGCATCATTTAGCATCTGAGCTACGGCGACAGCTATGGAGCTGTGCTCGGCCTCATTAACAGGCCGCAGCTGAGCTAACAGCTAGGTAAATTGCTAACCATTCATTACGGTAACACACAATAACAACATATCATCACAACATCACAAAAACATGTCTCAGTATCATTAAACATTTATTAACTATCCTGACTGGCTTTTTTCTCTATGTACTGAACCAGAACGATACTGCTAATCAAGCTAACGGTGCAGCTAACTCACCAGAATAGTTCGGAAAAGTTCGGAAAGACACTGTCGGAGTTGCTTCCGTGATCGGTTTCACTTCCACCAGGTAAGTATCTCTTCACACACACTTTCTAAGGACAGTTCTATCACAATTTCCACAAATATCATCATGTTTGGTCGCCGAACGAGGACGCTTTTCTCCGCGGCTGCATGAAGTTTCTTCCTTTTTTTTCTCTGTCTGTCGCTCACCTTCTCACACACACCGAAGCTGCAGGTGATGCATTCAGGTAAGCTCGGAAACCCCACTGCCAGACGAGAAACAAATACGATGCATTCAAAGGATTCTGCAAACTACAGTGCTATAAAATTAACCAGGGTTACACTCTCCCCCTCTAGACTGCATGAGTCCCTGCATGCGTACCTGGCCCTACGGGTACAGATACGTGCGAAATGGCAGCTCCTAAAGCCTGAAAGAACGAACTGATGGCCAGGGTTAAAGGCTCCCCCAACTCATCATAAGTGAGTTTCCGAGGCGGACGCCTCTCCCTAACAGAACGCCTGACACTTGTGTTCTCAGACTCTAGACTCTCAGATGCTACATTGTCAATGTCTGCAACTACAGGGTCTGTGGTGATGAGATCTATGTTCTCTCTAACCGGCGAGATGTGTGTCATATCAGGTTCTGGAATGTCAATAACAACATGGTCTGGGAGCCTACAGTGTGAAGTAGGATGTGTAACTGATCCACTGCTCTCGGAGCTGACAAAAGGAGTTTCTGGTTGAAGCTCGTGGATAGGTCTCTCAGGTAAGCGTGTGGAGCTTTGGGGCACGAAAGAAGGGGTGTCTGGGTTTAATACCCTGGAAGCTGGTTGAAGCTCATTAAAGCCTCCTTCCCTCTGTAGGAAAGGACCCCTCGTGATGATTTCCGGCACCCATGAGCTAGGATACAGTTCATCCTCATCACTGTATGACTCATCCTCCTGACAATCAGCATCCTCTTGTGTCTTGTTTGTTGTTTTGTCCCGCAGTCTCATTTTCTTCGATGTGTCAGTGGGAGAACTGTGCTCTCTGATCTCTGTTACAGGTAAGAACCCGCATGGCAGAAGAAGATCCCTATGCAAGGTGCGGTGTGGACCCTCCCCTGTTTCAGGTTTAACTACATAAACGGGACTGTCTCTAATCCGTCTGACAACAACATGGATTTTCTGTTCCCACCGATCGGCTAGTTTGTGTTTCCCCCTGATATTCACGTTCCTTACTAAGACTCTATCCCCCTCTAAGAGTTCAGCTGCCCTGACCTTCTTGTCAAACCTAGCCTTGTTCTTCTCTCCCATCTTCTGGGAGTTTTTAGCAGCTAATGAGTAGCTCTCTTGTAGACGTCGATGAAGGCCCTTGACATACTCTGAGTGGGTCTTGTGGTTCCCCATATCAGGGTAGATTCCCAGGACTAGATCAAGTGGCAGTCTGGGCTGCCTACCAAACATTAGTTCATAAGGCGAATAGCCTGTTGTATCATTTCTCGTGCAATTGTATGCATGGACCAAGGGTTTGACAAAATCTCTCCAATGGCGTTTGTCTCTCTCTTCCAGGGTTCCTAGCATACCAAGGAGAGTCCGGTTAAACCGTTCCACCGGGTTTCCCCGGGGGTGGTAAGGGGTGGTACGGACTTTCTCTGCTCCTATCAGTGTGCAGAGTTCTCTGATTGTTTTAGATTCAAAGTCTCTGCCCTGGTCGCTGAGCAGACGACTGGGGAACCCGTAGTGAACAATAAAGTTTTCCCATAAAGCCTTTGCGACAGTCTTGGCTTTCTGATCTCTAGTCGGCACTGCCACAGCAAATTTTGTAAAGTGGTCAGTGATGACTAAAATGTTTCTCGTGTCTTTATCATCTGGCTCAAGGGATAGATAATCCATACAAAGGAGCTCGAGTGGGTAAGTAGCGGAAATGGTTTCCAAAGGCGCGGCCTTTTGAGGCACAGCCTTCCTCCTGAAACAGCGTTCGCACTTTCTGCATCTCTCCTCAATATCTCTGGCCATCCTCGGCCAGTAAAACCTGGCACGAGCAAGATGGAGCGCACGCTCAGAACCAAGATGGCCAACATCATTATGCACTCCCTGCAGTGCTCTCTCCCTGAACTGCTCAGGTAAGACCAACTGGTAGACAAGATCGCCTCGTTCAGACCACTTCCTGTACAGGACATCATCCCTGAGTTCGAGTTTTTTCCATTCCCTGAGAAGCAGTTTGACATCAGGATGTTCAAGGTTTGTCTCTCTGAAACTGGGTTTTACACCTCTCTTCACAAAGGTGATGACACGTGAGATAGATGGATCATTGTTTTGAGCATTACACCAGTCAGAGTTAGTCATGGATGGTAAAGTGTCCCTACCGAAAACATCAGGCACAATAGAAGGGTCGACAACAAGAGACTCTGCAATGACTGGTTGCTCTGAATGACGATGGGGTTCACCTTTAAACATCACAAGATGACGTTGACACAACGCAGAGAACACTTCATGATCCATGTTGTCTCTTGTCTCCATGAGTCGTTTTTTCATGTCCTCTATTCTCTCTCTTTCCTTAGTGAAAGCTTCATCCTCAAGAGGCGGACCTTGGGGCCGCCGGGATAACCCATCTGCATCGCGGTTGGCCTGCCCTGCTCTGTACTTGATGGTAAACTGGTAAGTAGAAAGAGCGGCTAACCAGCGGTGTCCAGCAGCATCTAACTTTGCAGAAGTCAATACGTATGTGAGGGGGTTGTTGTCGGTAAGTACAGTGAAACTTGATCCATAAAGGTAATCATTGAACTTCTCACAAACAGCCCACTTTAAGGCCAAGAATTCGAGCTTGTGAGTGGGGTAGTTTCTCTCGCTCTTGGAAAGACCTCGGCTGGCGTACGCGACAACTCTGAGCTTCCCCTCCTGCTCTTGGTAGAGCGCAGCCCCCAACCCGTCACGACAAGCGTCAGTATGTACAACATACGGTAGCTGTGGATTCGCAAAGGCAAGGATGGGCGCAGACGTCAATTTCTTAATCAGAGTTCTGAATGCATTCTCACACTCGGGAGTCCACTCCTCACCAAGTGGTGCATTAGGGCTCACAAGAGGCATGGAGCGCTCCCTCTTGTACACTTTGCCTCTCTTCTTCGGTGGGTAGTAGCCTGCTGTCAGGCTATTAAGAGGTTTGGCTATCTGGGAATACCCCTCGACAAACCGCCGATAGTAACCAGCGAAGCCTAAAAAACATTTGAGCTCTTTCCTGTTCGAAGGACGAGGCCAATCTCTCAAGGCGGATATCTTGCCAGGGTCAGTATGAACTCCCTGCGCATCGACCACATGGCCAAGATACTTGACTGACGTTTTAAAGAAGTGACATTTTTCCGGAGAAAGCTTTAGACCGTAATCTTTTAGACGGTTCAGCACCTTCATGAGGCGTGCTTCATGTTCTTCCAATGTGTCTGAAAAGACAATCAAGTCGTCCAGAAAAACTAATACTTCATTGAGGTGCAAATCGCCCACACACCTCTCCATAAGGCGTTGAAAGGTGCTTGGCGCATTCGTGACACCCTGTGGCATGCGATTGAATTCAAAGAAGCCTAGGGGACACGTGAAAGCGGTTTTAGGCTTATCCTCTTCAGCCATCTCAACCTGGTAATAGCCAGATTTAAGGTCCATGACGGAGAACCATTTTGCACCGCTAAGGGCCGCAAAGGTCTCCTCAATGTTCGGAAGAGCATATGCATCTCTGATGGTTCGGGCATTTAGCTTTCTGTAGTCGATGCATAGCCTGATTGAGCCATTCTTTTTTCGCACCAAGACCACTGGCGACGCGAAAGGGCTCTGTGACTCTTTAATGATTCCTGCATCAAGCAGTTCTTTGAGATGTTGCTTGACCGCCTCCCTGTCACTGGGATGAATAGGCCTTGGCCTCTCCTTAAAGGGAGTTTCGTCACGTAGCCTGATGTGATGTCTCACAGCATCGGTGTGACCATATGACAGGTCATCCACAGCAAAGACTTCTGGAATGGATCTAAGCTTGGTGACGATACGGTCTTTCCATTGTTCAGATATTGGTGAATCATCAAGATTGAAATTGAGGTTGTCACTGTCAAGTTTGTTGTGACGTGAGTCACCTTGCTTTGGTCCAAGCGGTGTGACCTGCTGAGCTGCACATATTTGAGCAATGATGCATTTCGGCTGCAGCGTAACATCGTGGTCACTAAGGTTACGCAGGACGACAGGGACCTTGCTGCTGGATTTAAAGGGGATGTCCATTAGCGCAGCTTCAAGGAACACGCCACCTGGCAACCCATGACGTTCGTTGGGTTCAAGCACAAATGTGGTTTGACTGTTCTTTTCCAACCTGACATCACCTGTGACGCAGCACCTTTGCTTTGCAGGGATGGTGATGGGATTTCCACCATGTAACCTGACAAGATGTGCATGGTTGTCGAGGTCACGGATCCGGGCAATGTGCCGGAAGATCACTGCGAGGTCTCTGGAGGTGAGTTTACGAATGAACTCTGGACCATTTCGTTCAAGTGCTCGTTCATAGAGTGGCAATAACACATTGGTACCAATCAACAGGGGGGTCCTGCTGTTGAACTGACACTCTGGCACCACAAGTGCTAACACAACTAGTTCCTCTTCCCTACCAGGAACGGACATGGGGAAAGTGACGCGAGCTTCTCTGTAGCCAAGGTAGGGGACCTGCTGTCCACCAGCTCCCTCGATTTCAAGAAGAGCATGTATTGGATGTACAGGTAAGTGAGATAGATGATCCTTATGAAAACACTCAGACACTGTTGTAACTTGTGATCCAGTGTCCATGATGGACTCACACGGTACATCCTCAAGGAAGACAGAAGCTTCACAACGAGGACCTATAAGTCCTGGAGGTATTGATCGCTCTGTGCTCTGGTAGGTCTCAGTCATTGTGTGTGTTATAACTTTCTTTTGTGTTTCAGCACCATTAACTGATCTGTTGGGACAGGGGTTATCCTCAACTACAGCTCCTGGATGTCCCACGACAGGAGCTGCTGCTAGTTTAAAGCAAATGGGGAAGCAGCCCGCTGAGCTAAGAACTTATCTTGCCTCTCCCTAAGTTCTGCATTTTTCTTGCGAACCAGTGTGGGGTTAGGTTCATTTGAGCAATGAGCAGCTATGTGGTTGTCTTCCCCACACTTAAACAAAACCGCGGCCTCGGCATCCCAGGCACCTTAAAGGGTGTCCTGATGTTATTACTACTGATTGCAAGGCAGTCTTTCTTTTGAGTAGCCTCACTCTCTCTCTGTTTTTGTGCTAGTATTTCAACTTGTTTTGTCAGTTCAGCTATCTTGTTCTCAATGTTAGAGGTTTCATCTTGCTTTGGTTCTGCCACTGGGGGAGGGTTACTATCATGAGTGAGGTTCTGTGGCTTTGTGCTTAACTTTTCCAGCTGTTTAGTTAGCTCATTCACTTTCTTGCCAAGCTTTGATGCCTCATTTTGTTTTGTGTTGGCCAATGGGATAGGCTCACAGTCATAACAGGACATATCAAAAACATGGTGGGCATACATGTTAGCTTTTGAAGCACCTAAGTGTTTTTTCATCCTATCTAGCTTTGCTGAGCGACGGTCTTCCTCAGTTCTCAACATGAGGAGGAATTCAGGGAATGTTGGTGGATTGCTCCTTTTGCCCTCTAACTGTAGGCCTATGATGATGCTCTGATCCCCACAGCCCCTACAGAATTGCCTGAGCAAGTGATCGTTGGAATTTTCAGCTGAGACTCCCCCTCTAGAAATTGCCCTTGTGAGGAGGCTATGGAGCCTGTTCAAGTATGCTGACGGCTTCTCTCTCTCATTTTGGTTAGAGCTGAGAAATGCAGCGAATAACTCTTCTCCATCCTCCACGACACCAAAAGCAGAATCAAGTTGAGTGACATAAACACTCGGTGGTGAAGAGATGCCAAGAGGCTTCACAACATCAGCTGCTGGACTCAGCAAGCTCTCAAGAATCCTTCTCACCTTGTGGGCGTCATTCAAGGAAGAATCATTAAGGAGAAGATCGACTTGGGTGCGCCACGTTTCATAATCTACCTCACCATTTGGCCTTGGCATTCGTCCAGAGAAGGTGCGCATCCTTATTTGTGGGGATGGTGAGGTGGTGGACTCACTTCGGATGACGTGTTCCACAATCACCTTCTGGATCAGAGGGGGGTTGAAAACATTCTCACTAATGTGGCCTGGGCTCACTGATACGCTAGTGGATGCACCATGAACATGTGTGGGCTCTGCAGGCTCCCTTTGATCATTATTAGGTGTATTACCATTTTGAGCTGCATGTGACTGTGTAGCACTACTGTGTACGTTGTGTAATGTGCCCTGGTTTCCCTGCAGCTCCCCCTGAAGCACACTCAAGAACCCTGCCCTGCCACTACCTGCAACAGACTCTAGCTCACCCAGGTATCTGCGAGCTAACTCTCTCCCCATCTCTTCCTGACAAACATCTCTAATGGTCCTCGCAAACCACGACACAGCAGGGTCCTTTGGACTTGGTACAGTACCCAAGGTAATGGGGTCGATTCTAGAGATAGACCTATCGGATGCGTACTGGATCAGGGCTCTACCCTCTGGCTGCCCTGATTCGTCAGGGATCCTAACTATTTTAGAAATGTCTCCATTAACTCTGAACACAGTATTGATTTCTTCATCTGTATAATCTGATCCTATACCTGTTACATATAGGGAGTTTTGACCATTAACCTCAAAACGGTCGCAAAGATCCATATCTAACTCAGCGAAATGAAGGTCCAAATCTCAAAGGTGTGTATTGTGGGGTGGAAGATCAAAAAGCTACTATTAACCAATCTCCTGGCTGGCTCGCCACTTTTTGTGTAACCCTCTCCTCAGTCTTCTCGGGTTTGTTCTGCTCAACTAGGTCCGGGTAAGGAGATTGGCGGTAGCACTGAAGCACATGAACAGTTGATCTCCAGCCCACATAACACACAACACAGAATGCGGTATAATGTATATATTTAAATGGTTCAATTCTG
This sequence comes from Caranx ignobilis, assembly GCA_021432705.1. Taxonomy (NCBI): domain Eukaryota; kingdom Metazoa; phylum Chordata; class Actinopteri; order Carangiformes; family Carangidae; genus Caranx; species Caranx ignobilis. Next base: position 5,540,871 of record MU269980.1, read on the forward strand.
TTTCCTCAACATAAAATGTTCAGCCTTACACACATTAAATTAAATACAGTTCCTTCCACATAAATTAAATTAACAGTATGAAATAAAATCAGCTGACCCAGGTAAGTACCAGTATAGAAAACAATAAAGACAAAATAAAAAAAATGTTTATTTCCTCTTTAACTGGTTCAGTTGTCCCTCCTGTTGTTTGTTTCAGTTTATTTATTGTCTTTCAGGGTCCTCCAAGGAGAAAATAGTTCTTTAAGTTCCTTTGTCAGTTTGTTTTTTTCGCAAGAAGGTAAAAAAAATAAAACAAAATACTGAGATCTCAGAAAAAAAGTACAACTAAAAGGTTCCACTCCTCAGGACTGAGCCTTGTCTTACCACACGGACGTCCACGCTGGTCCTGATGAACCAGTAGCCTCCCCGCAGGATGGCGGGTGATACAGATTGCAGTTGAACCAAGAGCCTCCACGCAGCAACGACGGCCGATATGGATCACCGTTGAGCTGAAGAACTCGTCCCTCAAAAAAACCAGCCTGCATAATATGCAGTGTAATTATTTATCAGCTTAACTGACTGTCCACTTCTCCAGTGCACATCAACAATGCCGCTTCGTTTCATGAAATATAAGCAACTCAAATACAGGAAATGCTAAACATATAGTGCATCATTTAGCATCTGAGCTACGGCGACAGCTATGGAGCTGTGCTCGGCCTCATTAACAGGCCGCAGCTGAGCTAACAGCTAGGTAAATTGCTAACCATTCATTACGGTAACACACAATAACAACATATCATCACAACATCACAAAAACATGTCTCAGTATCATTAAACATTTATTAACTATCCTGACTGGCTTTTTTCTCTATGTACTGAACCAGAACGATACTGCTAATCAAGCTAACGGTGCAGCTAACTCACCAGAATAGTTCGGAAAAGTTCGGAAAGACACTGTCGGAGTTGCTTCCGTGATCGGTTTCACTTCCACCAGGTAAGTATCTCTTCACACACACTTTCTAAGGACAGTTCTATCACAATTTCCACAAAATATCATCATGTTTGGTCGCCGAACGAGGACGCTTTTCTCCGCGGCTGCATGAAGTTTCTTCCTTTTTTTTCTCTGTCTGTCGCTCACCTTCTCACACACACCGAAGCTGCAGGTGATGCATTCAGGTAAGCTCGGAAACCCCACTGCCAGACGAGAAACAAATACGATGCATTCAAAGGATTCTGCAAACTACAGTGCTATAAAATTAACCAGGGTTACAAAATGATCTGACATTATCAGCAGACTATGAAGAAACAGGCTTTTGTACTTGTGTCAAGAAGAAATAACAGTTTTCTGTTATGTTATATTGTGTGCAAGGATTAATGCCTCAGATCAGGCAGGCAGCTCCATGGCTGAGGGGTCACGACTGTAAATGCCCAGTCACCTTTAGTCTGGAGTCTGAGCTCTGCCTGGGGACCTGACGCTGTGCTCTGGCTCACAGGGAGCAACAATCCAGCAGCTAAAGCAAGAAATGCTTTAAAGGTGATCGGCAAAATTATTAAAAAACCGTTGTAAAACTGACTACAAATCAGAGATACAAGAGATTGTGTCTTCAAGAATTAGTTCAAAGCCAAGCAGCCGTGTTTTGTACTAGACATCCACTGTCATATACGACAGGATGAAGAAGTAGTGCTGCCCACAGGGCAAGAAACCGAATTCACCAAGAAAGAAAAGATGTGATGGAAACTGAAGGAAACAAGAGTTAATGTGGGAATCTCTTTCCTCCACTGGAGATGGTCTGTGTGAATAAAGTTTGATCCTGAACTGCCTTCTACACTGGTGAGTAAATGACAGGTTAATGCCAACACTGACAAAACATACAGCACAATGCTGCTGTCTAGTCTGTCATTTAACATATCACCGATCTTACTTGAGTGTGTTAACACGATCATTTATGTTAATTAGCACTCAGCTGTAAATGCACAGGTTGATGGGTCCATGGATCAGTACATTCATGAATTCAAAATGTCTTTACCATTCAAAAGAAAACTGTCAAGGCCTTTCACTTCGAACCTCATGTTGGCACATGGGAAAACTCAGGGAACAGATCCTTGAGTGGTTGACAGTCTGACAAACTGATTGATGGACACGCGATCAATCAATGCACTGTGACACCATGTACTGTAAGCCCCTCCCATTAAAACGCCCCCAGTGAGAAATATGAAAAAATACTTTCTGGATTTTTTCCTCTAGAAGAAAAAAAGAAGTTAGGAACATCATCCAGAGCTCGCACACTAATGGGCTCCTATCTATTATTTCTGAGTGCTCTGCTGCGCTGGTGGTTTGAAACCATTCCAGGAGGAGACAGTGTCTCACTTTTAGTCCTCCACCTGTCATCTAGCTGCTGCCCCATCTTATTTCATACACTACAGTCTTTCTACATTATTCATTATCTGTTGCTTTTAGGCAGCAGGTCATTATCTTTTTATCCTTTGAGATGTTAAAAATTCTCTCACTTCACTGATAAAAAAATAAAAATAAATTATTAATAATAATAATAATAATAATAATAATAATAACAACAACAACAACAACAATCAACAACATGTCTTGACTTTTGATCTTGTCACAACATCCCAACTTGTGAGCTCACACTTCCAGAAAATGTCATGTGTAATGAATGTAGAAGGTTTAGGTTGGGTAAGGTCAGCTGCTAGCGTCAGTACTCATTCAGACTGAGAGGAGGGATGCCCCTCTTACAGAGCACATCAGAGAGACTGGCTCCTCTACCAAAGGTCACCTGGATCACAAAGCAGCACCTACCACTATAATCTGTCCATCTATGAACCTGTAAATCAGCTGATCTTATCATTTTCCACAATGACAGTCCTACCGGACTGGTGTGATACTGTAGCTAGATGAAATTTTTAGCAATGGTGAGCTTATTAATCTATTTTTAGATTGAAGACTTTCTTGGTTTTGAAAAGAGCTGACTGATCACAGACTTTCAAAAAGTTCCATGTTGAAATAAATGATATTAAGAAAGGCATCCATGAGGTTGTACGACTCTGAACAATAGGTAAATTATTAATTAGAGCAAACATGGACACATATAGGTATCAAACATTTTGCACACTACACACTTTCAGCTCACACTGACAGAACAGACATTTGTTCTGTCTTGTCACTTTTTACAATCATACAGTACACAAAGCTCAGCTCAGCAGAGAAGCCACAGTTACTCTAAACTTCCTCAAAACCACATAACAGTAGATACAGAGCCCGACAACAGATATTATGCGGAAGCCATGTGGCTAATCCCAAAAGAGCACCTCCAACCAGTGCAGGCAAGATAATATTCAGCGCACTGATATGGATAGATCTAAATCCAGAAATTCAGCTGATATGCAGCAGCAGGCTAAAACAAGTCCCTGTACAGACAGTAATTATTCACCTACCATAAGCATATTAGAAAATCAAACATTCATGGCCTGCCTCAGAATTTGATAAGCAGTGGTTGAACATCAGCAGAGGGAAACAAGCTTAACAGAGACAATAAGTGCAGCCATAGCAACTGCATCAACCAGAGAAGAGAGACAGGGACCAGACCCCAGACCCCGAGCTCCTCTCCAGGAGGGTCCCCAGGCAAGGTGCGGCAACTATCACAACCCCCCAACCCACCCAACCCTGTTAAGGTAGGTATTCTATGTGGGGAATGTATTCTATGTGTTACACCATTTTGAGTTAAGTAAGACATCACCGTGAAATAATGTGAAGATCCAGCACACAAAGCAACATGTTTTCATTCCAGACATTGTCACAGAGACTCAAGGTTGCTGTAAGGCAATGGGAAGTCCCTTAAACAACATCAACAATCTATAACGTTATTAAGGTCCACAACACTCAAGCATTACCACTTGGAAATCACCTGTATGAAAAACTCATACAACACCAGCCAAACATAAACCACATGAAAACAGGAATAAGAGCAGCCACAAAGACAAGGTTATTCATAGTGAACCCCAATGCAAAGAATACACACCAACAACAAATAACCAGATATCGCCTACAATAGATCTACGCAAATACCCAAACAATAGTGGATTTTTGAGGCAGACCAGCAAATATAAGCATAAGCAAACATTTCTGAGATGGAAACACAATTTGGCCCAACAAACATACTGATATTTTACAGGGACAAGGTCACCAGTGCTCTGTTGGACAAACTAATGGTCACACCATTTACCTCAAAGTCGTCTTTCATATTTCTGGAATGTAATTTCATGTTACTTGCCAACACATAAAATGGCCAAATAAACAAATGGACAGACTGCATTTGTTTAGTCACACAAACAAACCAATTGCTTGAAGAGACATCAATATGTAAAGGCCAGGATCAAACTGCCAATCTTTCAATTAGCAGACGGCATGCTCTAGGTGTGGAGTCACAGTTATCTATTCTGGATAACATTGTATCAGTGAGGGTGAGAGTCTACATGTTACATCTCTGGGCAAAAAACAAACAAAATCTCTGGGCAAAAGACAAACAGCCAGCAGTACTGGCAGCCACATCACCAAGCTAACAAACACAGACTGAACCAAGTCATGACATGCATATTAGTACAGTGGGTACTTACCATTTAAAGTGATGCAGTGACCCCGCAGTATCTCAGCAGCAAGCAAGAGTTCAGGCCAGAGACAGGGCAGGAACCTTAGCCTCCATCTTGATGCTGATAGCAGATATGACCAGTGTCCAACAATGTGGGTCCCAGCAGCAGAGGGTGGTCCCACTCAGGATATTTCTCTCCACAGTATCATCCTGGAACAACACGATTAAACTGTTGGCAGGTGATCCTCTTTAGAAAATCTAACATGAGCAGTAGGAGGCATGGATGGATTACTGAAAGGCCCTACAGCAGGTAAAGGCCCAGAGAGGTCAGGGGGCTCCTGGCCCTGATCCTCTGTGTGAGGGGACTGTTTCATGGTTGGAAGTCACAGAGCTCAGCTGAAGACAAAGAGCAGCAAAATGGTGTAAAAAAAAAAAAATCCCAAAGACAAATGCAAAACAACCAACAATGTACATGTTCTGTACTTTTGTTTAGGTCCAGAGTGACATCTTTATGGTGGCATTCCTAACAACCCATCCATGGTTAGCAACAAGTGTTTATGGCAGAGTTTGCTAATGAAAAACAACCCTTTGTGTCAAATTAAGCATAAAAAATCCACTGGAAAAATATGGCAGATATGTTTGGACAAATGTCTTATCCACTAGAGCACACCAAGCTTCCCTTTCCATCTTCCTCATTTGTTTTACACCAGTTGGCACTTAGCTTATTGGCACATTAGTGCCACCTTCTGCGTAGGAGTGTGTTTACACATAAACAGAAACAATTTAGTTACAGATGGGTGAAACTAAAGTCTTAAACACACCTTGGTCAACCTTAAATGGATGAATCGATGAATGTTAATATTCACAAGTTCCTTCTAGCACACTGGAGGCAGTGACATAAATTAATTATGCCCTATTATTAAGGATGGTAATATGCCTGGAGCACCTGATAACATGTGGAATAAATTCCTAAATGAACATCAAATAAACTGATGATGTTTCGCATTGTTTAACACAGGCTTATTAACAAATGCAGTCAAGTCATTTTTCTGTTCAGCTACTTGATACAAGTGCAGTGTTCACTATGTAGTGTAACAACGTGACATGTTTAATAATTCCATCACATTCTTTCCAGGGAAAAAGCTCAAACCTCAACATGTTGAGTCTTCTCAAATGTAGTGATGTGGAAGTATAAAGACACATCTCCAGCTTTCTCCAACAGAAAACGAGGGAAAGTTACTTTGATGCTGGCTGAGACCCAAAGTGAAAAAAAAACTACTAAATCCTACTGGTACTGATCTTATATGTGTTGGCTAACTATGCAGATCAAAGTCTTTAGTTCATAGAAAATCATGTGATCAGATTTGTTTTTCCTTTAGATTGTTCAATACTACCGAAACTAGAAGTACATCTCCATCACACTGTGAGCAGCAGACAGGGGTAATAATCATTTGGCTGCAAAAGGCAAATGCACCATATGGCCAACAACAACACATAACTCTACCCGTCTGAAGGTTATGAATGATTATGAATCTGTGGTCAGCAGAGACATGGCCATGTTGAACTTCAGTCCTCATACTGAGAGGTTTGGTGCTGTACCAGAGCACCGTGATCGTTCCTGTGATAAACTGCAGATGTTTCTACCATTGTGATGCTGCCTGATACATGGACAGTGTCAGAGCAGTAGTGACTTTGAACTCAACAAAGAGAGACAAATGCATCATTTTAGGATTTTGTGAATAACACTTGAGCAAATATACATATTTTATGATTTTAAACATTAAGCATTATTCTGTACATATCTGCTGCAAAATGTGTGTGGTGTTGTAGCATGAGACATTTGTGTTTGTGTGTCCATTGTGTTGTTGAGGAGGAGAAAATGGAGCAATCCTCAGGAGTAGGAGCTGGTATTCTCAGGAATGCTCTCAGTCCATTTCCCTTATTAATTAGATCCCAAGCATTTGGAAAATTAAAACCACATAAAAAGAGAGAGGGAACAATGGCCTAAGTGCACCTGGCTTGCACCTTCAGCTTTGTGTATTGTGTGTGTGTGTGTGTGTGTGTGTGTGTGTGTGTGTGTGTGTGTGTGTGAGGCAGAGAAAGAGAGAGCAGGACTCAGGAAATAAAAGAGGAACAAAAGAGCTTCTTGTCATTCTTGTCCTTATCCTCCTCTCTTCATAACCTCACTCTGTTTATCTGACTTCTTTTGCTGATTCCCTGATCCATCATGGTTTAATCTGTTTTTATGAGGCTGCCTAAGCCTTGTGTGACCCAGACACGTTAAAGTAGTGTGTGCGTGCATGTGTGTAGCAGAGGTCGGTTATGACTGAGAACTCACTGTGTTTATTTGGTTATTGTCACTCCAAGTCATAAGACTACCCAGCAGGTCCTTAGAGACCAGGGCTGATGTAGCATTCATGAAAATCCACAAGGCAGGAATACGAACGACAACATGTTGCCATGCCAATGTTATTGATAAATCCTGCGCAGGGATGGTTGCCACGGTATTTATCATCATTACAAAGATTTTTGTCAGTGGACAGCTTAATTTAGGAGCTAGTGGCTGTATGCAAGCACAACAAAATCATCAGAGGCATCATTAAAACCACTCATGGCTCCAGTACACATGTGCTGTATATATGTGTGTCTTTGCAGGAGACACACAATGTTTCCTTATTATGCAACACCTGCATTCATCAAAGACATTTCTCCTCTTTTATCCCTTTATTCAACTTCCACTGAGATGAAAACCTGTTGGGGGGAGATTTTACTAAGGGGAGGGGGGCATAAAACAGTGTTTTAGATCAGAGAGAACAGAGAATACTGGATCTATTTCAGGTGTGCATAAAAGTATTTAACACGTGAGCTTTGACTCAGAGTGTCATGTGAGGCTAGTTCTTAAAAAACTGACTTGAAATCAGCTGATCAGTGATCGGCTTGGATTATTTCAGGCCCAGGAGAAGCACATTTAAGACCTTAGATGGCATTATAAACCTAAAGAATAATGTGCATAAAAATAAGCCAACATTATATTTCAAAGAGTGAAACCAAAAAGTCTTGTGTTTGGATATGCAGTATAAGAAGTGAAACAGCATAACTTCAGTTACCACATAGTACCAATATAGGAATGGTATAGGAGCTGACACACAAAAGCAAGAGGCTGCAATGACAATCAGGTTAGTAGTGGGAAGTAAGAATACGCATAATAACAATAATGATAATAATAATTATTATCATTATCATCATTATTATTTATAAATCACTTTTCAGGCCAAAGCACAAAGTGCTTTCCAAGAAATCAGTCAATGGAAAAATAAAATTATCAGACAGTACAGACAAATTGACAGAGTGCAAATGTATACAAACAACATAGAGATCAAGTTGTTGAAAAATAACACTATTATATAAAAGTGTGTTTTAAGATGTAACTTAAAAACCACAACAGAGTCGGCTGACCAGACGTTCAGTGGGAGGCTGTGAGGAGCCAGGACTGAAAGTCTTGCAATCTGATGGAGGAACTGGTGATCAGGACTGGTGATAAAGTCCAGGGGCACAGACACATTAAAAGCCCCTCACTGCTCATGTATAGAACCCCAAGATTGTGAGTCTCTTTATGTTAGTGACTTGTCTCTCTGTGGTCAATTTGTGTTTGTTTAGGGTTGTTTAGAGTCCCATTACGGTCAGTTTGTATCTCTTTGGGGTCAGTGTGTCTCTTTGTGTTCAGTTTGAGTCTTTCAACAGAGCTTTGTTAGTTTCAAACAAGAAACATTTACACTTACTTCACACCTGCTCCTGGGTGATCACTGTCACAAATTAGATCCATTTTGACTGAGAGATTCTTTGTGGGTCTTGCTAGTTTAGAAAAAGTCACTCCAGGATAATAGTTCACAGTAAATCTGACTTTTTCTTTGGCAAATCATTCGAGTTTTTATAACGAAGCTGAACTTGAATTCAACCTGAGTTCAAACAGGCAGCAGGAGCTGCAGGAGACCCCTTGTAGTTTAAGCTCCCTGTGTTCCTGCTCCTAAAATACAGACTGTGGTGTTTATACGAGTCTGAATGTGCCTCATGCCGCTGCTGCTGTCATAACACACCTACACTTTCTGCATTTGTGAGACCTATAGTAATAATGGATATGTTGATGAACAGTAGACACCACCTTATATTATTTTTCATTGTTTTGTTTCTTATTTTTTATAGTTTGCTTGGTTATGATCTGTAGGCCCACCTGACATGTTCATTGTGTAAAAGCACCTGTAATGTTTCAGCAGGTCGGTGTAAGGTGATAGAGAATAACGTCTCACAGGCACTTTGGGCAGCCTGGAGTGTCTTTTGTGTGAGATACAGAAGGGCATCCATGTCTTTCAGCAGACCCACACAACCTATCATGCATAGACACATTATGCTGATCTGTTTCTGTATGTCCAGGTGAGAATGAACAATGACAAAGATGTGTTAAAGTACCACAGATGTGTAAGGACTGTAGGAGACTAGTAAACTGCGATTATCAGTTTGCAGGTAAAATTGAAGTGCATCTTGTGTAACAGTGTTTGACCTCGCTTAAGGGGATATCAGTAGTACAACATCTGTAGCATGCTAAAGTACGTGTTGTTGTGTGCATGTGGAGAACACTGTCAGTACCAGTCTGTTTTGAGAGTTATATGTAGCTGTGTGTATATTTTGTGCAAGGTGCACATGAGTGATGTGCAGGAGGATGTAGCTACACGTCATTCACTAGACAGACATCTGAAGAAAAGGAATAATTACTTATGGACATCTGGAAGGTGCGCAACACATTGTTCGCAAAAGGCCATCTGAACTTTTGAGAATGAATTCTGCAGAAATTGAGGAAAACTACTCATATGTTGTTGCTCCATGAAATACACAAGGAAACTATGAATTGCTTATAGGCCTGCTTTGCTACAAACCCCCCTGAAAAAAAGTGATTCAACATTCATTGTCACTCACTGTTTCTCTCTAAAGCTTTTCTGAGCTCCCCGTCCAGGCCATGAATATCTGAAGAAAAGTGATGGAATTGAATTTTTTCTTTTTCTCTCTTCTCTTTTTTTACTGGACAGAAAAGCTGTCAGCAGATTATGTGGGAGGACAGAGAGTTGACAAGATTTGTCAGTTTTCAATCTCGTCCTCCCTCCCCTCCTGCTCTCACACAGAAACGCACACACGCTCAGACACAGGGAGAGCCCATCTCCCTCATGAGCTCCCACCAAATAAATAAGAAAGCCATGAAGAAGGACGTAAGGATAAACATGCTGATTTACATGTATTACACTTGATTTGCCTCTTTCTCTGCTCATTATCCTGGCCTTATGTGAAGCTTTTCCTCGCCTCCATCAAACCCTCTCTACCTCTCGTTTTCTCCATCATACTGTCTAGTTATGTCTCACTCACCCTCTCTCTAACTCTGTCACTTCTCCTTATGTCTCACATCTCAGCCCCCCCCCCCCCCCCCCCCCAATCGACACACACACACACACACACACCCTCCCCACCCCACCCCCCTCCCCTCCATCCTGCCAGATGCCTATGATTCACATCTTAAGTGTTTATACCTCCTGCTGTTCCTCTGTTTCCTCCCACCCTCGTACTCTTACCTCATCCCTATGTTTTTTCTCTTTTGGCCCCCACCCTCCCCCATCAACCCCACTTCATTCCCATCTCCTCCTCCCTTTTTTTTCTTCTTCTTCTCCTCCCACCATTTCTTCCCTCCTCCAGTGCCTCTTTAGATAACTGTCTTCGCTGCTGACACTTTCATCATTGTAAGACCAATAGAGACAGAGGAGGGTGCAACACCCATCCATGTCACTCTTTCACTCCCCCTTCATCCCTCTGTGCTGATTCCTTCCATCTTTTCTTCTGCAGCAGCTTTCTGAGATCCATCACCTCATCCACCCATGTCAATCACCTCCTCCCTTCTCTGGTGCTCTCTGAGCCTTTTTCCTCTGTTCTGCTGTGACAAGGTCGATCCACTGTTGGTCCTAAATAGTTCCTATAGGTTGTATAGGTCTCTGTGGCAGCTCCACATGGAGCTATGTAATACATTAACATGAAAGGCTTTCAGCAGGAGTGATGCAGTTGCATGTTCAGCCCTAATCTTCCAGCATTGTCTCATCTTCCTTTATTTTGTGTGGTTTTTTGGACGAAATCCATAACTCAACATAAACACAGAGTTAAGACTCAACAGGAAAGGACAGGATGAAGCCGTCCTCTGTGATTTGTGATTTGTTTTTGTGCTCCAACTTGTCTTGTGAAGCTTAAAAACTCCACTGATTCATTACCTCTGCAGGGATACTTGAACAGATGTTGAGTATACTGCTGGGCTGCAGATTTTCCCGTTTATTGTATGTGCTCACTGTTTCACCTGCCCCTACTTCTTGCCCCTTGCAACAGAGTAGTAAGGAGGGGTAGAGATATTCCAGCACACTGTACTATCATACATCATTGTCTTAACCATAATGCACTGATATCAGACAAGCAGTAAAGAGCTCAACTAATTCACTGCTGCTGGACTTTAGTTAAACTGTTAAACTGACACCATCTGCTCCATCCAACATGAAAATACGTAAACAATACTTGACTGTGGTGCAAATCAGTAACAGCACACTAGCAATATTTTGAAGACTTTTCTATGAAGGACACGGTTGTAACAAAATGGTTGTACTTTGATTCATGTGTGTCTTTGGTTGCAGCCATCTTGCCGGCAAAGCCAGTGTATTCTGTGAAATCTGTCATAGCTCTAACACCTCATCCAACGGAGAATCAGGGGTATCCCTGATGTGGATGCACAAAGTGGAGGGGTGGTGGTGATGCTACAGGGGTAGAAATGGATTGGAGCTTAAAAAGAAAAAAAACATTTTAAAGAGCTTTTATTGTTTTGTTTTTCTGTTTGTTTGTTTGTTTATTTTGATGTATGAATACCACTGTGTTGTTTTAGTGTTTTCAGTTCTTTTCAGGTCTGTTTGACAGTGTTTGATGGAATAATGTTAACATGCGGTGAAATCAGTCTGTCATTTCCACATTGGTGAAGGCACTGTGAGGTAGAAGGTCAGAATTTTACACCATTATGTCCAAATAAATGGCTTTTAAAAGAACTTCTCTCCTTTCTCTGCTGAGGATTGTCTGAGAAATGTTTCTTTTCAGTGTAAAAATAGTTGTTCTCAGTAAATGTCATTGTTGTTTAAGCCTCTCAGCCTGATGAAATATCTGGCCTCACTGCAGGCAACATATTACAGCATCCAATAACCACATCCAACTTCTCTTCAGTCACTTCATGCTATGTGACTGCATGGCTGTTTCAAATTTTAAAGAGAGAGCTCACAGAAACATAGCACATTTACTTTTCATACAGTTCAAGCTTAAGTCACACACACACATACACACATACACACACACACACGTATGCATACATAGACAAATACACACTTGGGTGACTGAGACAATGTGCTCTGGTGATACCAGATTGGGGGGGGGTCTTACAGTAGACAAATACAGCTGGCTATGCTTGTACACTCCACTAAACCATTCTGCAAACACACAAGAGCGCTCCACAAAACACAAAGACACCCACAAATGCTCACATGCATGTGAATATGATCTCTTGGCTCCAAATTGTGTCAAAAAAAAAATCCTTGAGTCATGTAACGCCATTCAGGAGAATTAAAACCATTTTCAAAAAACATGTTTTGGGGTTTAAATGAACAACATCTACACATTTAGCCCTTTTACTGCTGTTTTATGATTTTGCCACGTTATTTTCATTTAACTAGAGGATCATTTTATCTGCTGAAATTCAAGTAATGCTGGTCTGATATGTGTCCAGACTGTTCCCATATGGTGACTGCTGAACCATATGCATGTTTTCTATCATTCTCTATCCATCCATCCATCCATCCATCCATCCATCCATCAAGCCTCCAGTGTTTTTCCAGATCAGTGTTTTCAACACTAATAAAGATTCCTCTATTTTTGGCGTAAGGGACAACTGACAGAAAACTGACCCAAGCCCTCAGTTTTTCTCTCACATAACAAAACACTGTCCATTAAAAAGTCCAGATGAAGCATGCTGCGTGAAGTGAGGCTCCATCTGGCTCCATCCACAGTCCTCATTATTTCTGGCTGCCCAGTGGCCCAGCACCACACAGGCAGCTATTTACTGATGACAGCTAACTTACTCCACAGGCCGGGGAACTTAAGCTCATGTTTTCCCTGTGGACCTCTGGGTAGCACACACCAACACACATATACATATAAACATGCCTCTCAGGTATAACTCTTTAGGCTATACACACATACATGGGCACACACATTATCTCTGGTGAATTGTCCCAGACAGATAGTTCTGCTACCTCATAAATGCTAACCTACATTGCATGTGTGTCCTAGTTCTGCCCAGTGGGCTGCATAACCTTTCCATCTTACAAAGAGAGAAAGGGAGAGGAAGGGAGAGGGAGAGGGAGAGAGAGAGAGAAGGGGGGGGGGGGGGGGGCAGAGAGACAGAGAGAGAGAGTCTAAAGTGGAAAAGCATCATGCCAAAAATACTAACACAAGATAGTTGAGAGACAGAAAGCATCTGACCTGTGGCTTTGCTGGACTGCACATAGAGAACAGCGATGTCTCATCACAGATTAAAGGTGGTCTCTCAGAACTACTCTGTGTTGATTTGTGATCACCCTTCCCTCCAAGGGGACAAGTGGACTCAAACCATACCAGCAACATAAATGCCCATAAATGCACCATTCCCCACAGAACAACAGAGCCACCAGATCTCCTCGCTGTAGGGGTGAAGTATTCAGGCCTGTGCCATTCTCTTGATATATGTCGCATGCACTCACCCACTGCTCAAGAACACGGTGAAAGATGACTCATCTGACCAGATAGCCCTTTCCCAGGGTTCTGCAAAAATGTGTCTATATAAGATGTTTGCACAACTGAACTCTAAAACGTGTTTTTGCCTTTGTAATGAAGGGTTCGAGCACTGCAACCCTACTTTAGCATCCCTCTCCATGTAGCTGTCAGTGGACTGTTCTTCTTGACAGTGGGATCACATCCTGCACTGACACTCCCAGCCACCTGAGGAAGACTTACTCTCCTGTTTTTCCTCACATGTCACACTTAAGAGCATCACAGTTATGTGTGCACCACTGTCGTCTTTACCATAGATCTAAAGCAGATGTCACATTAGTCAGAGCTTCCTATTGAAACACAATTCAGCTGAACAGTCTTTGTATCAAGAAAAGCTAGGATGGGACTTGTGAAACACTGATTGCCATCAACGGTATATGCCTGTATGTTTAGTTAGCAATTATGCTAGCACTACAGGGGAGGAGATACATCAGCACAATCACAGAGAAAGCATCAGCGCATTCTCACCAACAAGCTCATCACAGCACTGAGGTTGTGACAGCGTAATTTCGAGAAACAATGTCATGACTTGGAACGCCCTCAAACGCAGGATGAGTCATCAAATGTTTGAAATCATGTTACAGGAAGAGAACACATAGATGTTTATGTAAAATACTCAGATAATAACTGTTTGACACAAATTTGGCGAATACCAAAAGATAAATGAACAATTAACATGGTGATATACTGCAGGATTAAAGCTGGGAAAATTCATGTTTTTAATTTCACGAGGCCTTTAAGTGTATCATTCAGCTGTGAGGAAGCCTCAGCATTCATTATATTTCTCCAATCATTTATTCAGGGCTTTCCCTTTAATTTGGCAGTATGTCTCAGCAGTATTTTCAAAAAGCTGTCCATGCTTTTATCTTTGACAACTCTAATAGACAAAGGTCAATAAGACAGCAGATCTGGATGGGCACAGTGGGAGTCATCACCAGCACCAGCTCTCCAAATAAAAGAGCTGATTTTAAAATTCATTTTGATCTGTTGTTACATTATGAACTCAGACTCTCCGGCCCTCTCAGGACATCAGGTCTGCTTTCTGTCCCCAGAAGCAAAGCTGAATGTGAAGAAACAGTGTTCAGTATCTATGACCAACAGATGTGGAACCAACTCCAAGAAAACTTGAAGAGTTCTCCAACTCGTAGTCCCTTCACATCGAGATTTAAAACTTTTCATTTGCCACGACATTTTATTAACATGAAGATGGGACTATTCTTTCATGCACTGTAACTGCAGTCTAATTTTATTCTACTGTTCAATCTGTTTTATCCTGATGTAGATTATTTTGATTTTTTTTATTTTATTTAATCATATTTTTATGCCTCTTTAAATCACCCTGCATTTATTTTATATTTGCCTAAATGACTTTTTTGGTCTCATATGAAAAGGTGATGGTGAACAGTAAAGCTTTTGTTTTTAGCCATCTATTCTGTTTTGAGTAGCTCAAGTGACTTTCCTTTTGGATAACAAAGGGTTTACTATGTATGAATTACATTTATTTCAGTCTGGGTTTTCACAGAACAAACAACAGGGTGAGAGACCAGCTATGAAAACGTGGATGTGTGAGTTATGTGTTACAGAGGTGTGGAAGGAGCACGAGGACAAGACGATGATGCAGAGTGGATGTCAGCTGTAGGAGTGCAGTGGCTCAACCAGATGAACTGACAAGCCTCTATACCGTCAGCCAGTTGTTTGCTGCCGGGTTTGACAAGGACATTGACCTCTGGACAATAGGACAGACATCACACCGCACTCTCACGACCAAGCTCCCACTTTGACATGTGAGACATAGTGCAAAGATAAGTCTCTGTCGATCCTTGTGGATCTAGATGTGAACTTAAACCAAAGGAACAGTCTAAAGGGAAAACTACTGCAGTTCAAAGGTGCCATCTTCTGTGCTCCTGACATGGATGTTAGTAGGATGATAGAAAACTGTTTATACCTTAATTGACTGTATTTTCACATCATGAGTATCAGCACATCGATCTCGAGGGAGAACTTGAGCTGAGTTGATCATTTGACAAGTAAAGCAGTTAATGAAAAATGGATTTAATCAACTTCAGAAAATGTATCCATATCTGAATGTGGCCCTGACAACTGTCGTGTTCATATTTGAAATTGTGTTTACCAACACTTCACTGAACAAATCTAAGCTTCATCTTAATACTTTAAAGCAAAAATCAGCATGCTTTCAGATTTACACAGACAACGGTGTTACACATTAATATATGCTTTTACCTTTCATCACTGACCTCATACTTAATGTAACGGCATACTCAACTTTAAGATCAACCGTCACACAACACTGAGCAGCTCACCTATCAGCTGGACTCTTCATAATCACTTCAGGTTGAGCGAAAAAACCAAAAAGTGTCACAACGTTCACAGAGGACGCAGAATCAGGTGATGACTGAAGTGGAAACAGCAGCAATTCATAACACAAGGCACGGACCAATCAACCACATTGGACATCAGCAAGAAAAAAGAAGCTTTTCCACAGAGGAGGTAAAGAGAATTTGTCATAATTGTGTTAGTACCCTACAGTAGCTACCACCATCAGCCACTGTCCAAAGAAACAACCACAAGATTTCCAATTTATAGTCTCACTGCTACAGTGAAGGAAAAGAAAAACACTTGGTTATATTGTTTCACTCTTGTTTTACCTTCATCGCTCTCTGTCCTTTCTGACAGCTGTGCTCTTTTTCTTTCTTTTTTTTTTCGCTGGGTTGACTTTCAACATTTACTGGGGCTGATAGCTACCAGGGAAAACAAAAACAACTGTGCTCTTCCTGTTTTGGTTGCACAGTGGCAGACGCACTTCCTTTGTGCTGTAAATCAAGGCTTCATTTTCCCTGGAGATTTCATACTCAGTGCAAAGTCAGAATGATAAGTTAAAGAAAAAAACATCTGCCACTTTAAAATCATGAATTGGTTCATCTTAGATTTCAGTTATTATTCTCGTCCTGTGCAGGCAGTTACAGAGGAGCGCTTTAACTTTTACACATCAGTAAAACTGAACGGTTGACAGATGTCTCATGTATAAATACAGAATTATGGAATTGTGAAGCAGTTTCACTGCAGCACTGTAACACTTACTCTGACTGCTAATGCACTTCTGCTGCAGCTCTCACTTTCTCTCTCTCTCTCCCTCTCTCTCTCTCTTTCAAACACACACTTAGCAGAAGGAGGAGTGTCACTGATTGAATCAGCCCACTCACAACATGTTGCCTTCTGAGTCAGTGCCTTGGAAACATAACAAAATCATAAATTAGACTATCATTTAACAGCTACACCGAGCACTCATTACCTTACACTGTGAGCCTGCTCCTGAACGCAGCACACAACATAGGCCTACAGCATGTACAGTGTGTACAGTGTTTCCTTTAGCTCTCTCCCTCTCATGTCTTCAGATCTGTGGGCTTGAAGATTGAAGAAAGGCACAATATCAATCCAATAAGTCAGAGTTCCCCTGAACAACCTCACTACAAGACTATCTGTAATGAAATATGTTATTATTCCTCTGTGAAACACCTCTTTCAGTTTGCTTTCCACAGTACGATAACTTTCCTTCCAATTATGTCCGCGCTCCAGAAACACACGGTGAGAAGGGGGCTCTTTGTGTTAAAGTAATCTACTGTGACTCTTGAACGGGCGCAAAAGAGATCAGCTTCATTTTTTTTTTTTTTTTTTTTTTTTGAAGACACAGGAAGAAATCCTTTTTTATTTTAATGAAAACTCCTCATGAATGATCTCAACATTTCATTAGTTTCTAAGTGAAATGGAATGCCTGATTAAGCCCAACTCATTAGCAGAAGGTGCAGGATAAATGGGAAGGCAAAGAAGTGAGGAGAGAGCGACTCTAATTAGACTGAAGACAAAACGACCAGAGAGGATTTCTGTTGTGTTATTACAAAGAGGGCTACATTTAAAAAGAAGAGGAAAAGATGCTCTCTTTAGGAGATTAAGAAGCCTGGTACTATTAAAGGGTAAATGCCTCTATTAGAGACACTGAAATCTTTTTAAGAATGAATTCTTTTCAATGGAAAAATAAATAAGAAGTTGCGGGTTAGATCGAGTTTGTAAGAGTTAAAGTGAAACATCTGATAAATGGTTGAGTAACATTTCAGTCACGATGTTCATTCAAGTCTAGAGTCCAGCTGCAGAGCTGACTGTTTGTTGTATGTTAGTGAATGAGGCCAACATGTTTATACTGACCACCTGCTGAGCCAGCCCATGGACATACATAATAGTAGGATGTATAGACCATGCGAGTGTTACGTGACCTCCATAACTCCCCGAGGCTCCATTCTTAATGCCATGTGAAAGGCTGACAATCACAGAAAACTGTTTTCTCAGAGCAGATCACAGTCCCACAGCATGATAGAATAAACACAGAGCACAAAAATAAATTTTGGTCAAACCAATTGCGTTGACAGAAAATAGTGGCTTTCCTTTGTGTAACAGTTGCACAAGAAAAAATGGATGCGACTTTCAGTCTTATGTGTTGTTTTACGTACAAGAAGCCCAAACCCAAAAGAATGAAAAGCTACAAGAGCCTGGAGTCTAGGGAGGAATAAACTACACGGCTGTTGTTTCCCTCTGTTCTACACTTTATATAAACTGACAGCATGTTTTAAGACTGATGACCAAGGAGTGTCACACAGGAGCAGTTTTATAAAGCATCAACATCAACACAGAACAAAGAGGTCACAGTCTAATGGAGGAAACGTGGTGGGTGAGTTAAGAAACCTATATGTTGGGGCGTCTGGTGACCTCATGGTCAAGAGACCTTTACTGCCATTAACCCTTTCTTTCTCTCTCTCTTTGTCCTTGATTCCCATCTCTCTCTTTAGACTGTCAGCTGTTCAAGAGTTTAAAAAAAAAAAAAGAATTGGTAATGTGTAGACCGACAATAGTGTGAATTACTTCATTGTTCAACGATGTCCAATCGACATGCCATCACTAAATGAGGATTATGTAGGTGTAATCTACTTTTACAGGCTACAGACATTTCATGGAATTTAGGATTAAGCCTAGAAAATAATAGACAATTGTTTTATTTACAGAAATAGTGTTTGTACTTTGTGTTAATGAAAATAATCACATTGTTGGCTCTTGCTGCTTCAAGTAGTCATCTAACTGTACAGTGGAGCTGGGTGGAGAGGAGTGATTGTAAGCCAGGGTGTAGCACAGGGAAAATCACACAGTCGACAAGAGTCTGTCCAAATGGGCATTTTGAAGTTTATAGTTTGGCTTCAGTGCTCAGAGCGTCTAATCATCAGCCAGAAAAATCAAAGTTTGCTCAGCAAAGTTGTTTACCTCCACCATCCAGCCAGGCTGGAGGAAATATGGTCACAGTCTTCTGTTGCATGATCACAGAGCTGGACAACGACCAGAAGTGTCTGTGCAGGACGTCAAAGTGATGGCACAGTGAAGCTGACTATTTGGACATAAAATGTCACAGTGGTCTTGACCTTTGACCCTCATCTACCAAAATCTGACCAACAAATTTGAAAAAAAGTCTGCAGATGGACTGATGTGCTTTCTGGTTCTGATTTCTGGTAGAGTGTGAAAGCGATGCTGATCCATAAAGTCAAGTATTGGACAAATTTTTATCTGTTCTTAATCTTTGAAGTCCTTCTGAGTGATTTCATTTAAAAAGACACCAGGACATACAGAAGTAAACTGACTCTTAAAAATGACCTCTGTAGTAAAAACTAAAAGGTGCTCTGTGGAGTTCATTACAAATAGTTTTCATAATGTTTCTCAGAAACATTTTAGTTGTATCCATGTTTCCTTACTGACTGATTTTATGACTTTTGTGTGTAACTCTAAACTCATATTTGACACATAGGTCTTTCTGACTCCTTCACTGGCGCATCAATTCCCTTTACACTGCATTAAGGATGAATTTGCATCGCTGTAATATGACACTATGACATTATGTCACAGTGCAGCAGACATGCATCTTTGCCTGTGGTACAAACAATGTGGGGAAGTGCTCCTTAAACCACTGGTCAACAGCGCTGTTAGTGGTGGAAAAGGTCTGGTGTAATTTAGCCTTTAGTTGCCTCTTCCTAAAAGGATACTCAATGTGTCCTCCAACTAAGCTGCTTTTTTCATCTTCTGACAATACTGGGACAGTCAGGGTGGAGGGCCACGCATCAATTTTTACAGAGAACAAAGAAGAGAAGCAGGGAGTGCAGAGAGAAGGAGACATTTGTACCGTGACAGGACACTTCCCATCTTTCTCTCTTCTTCTTTCTCTCTGTACTGCGCTGGGTGCTGCAGTATATAGTGGAAACTGTCTCTTAATAACACGTAGGTTGTGTGTGTTGCAGGAGAGCTGCAGCTGTAACTGTACGAACACGGGACAGGGAGTCTGAGGCTCATTTAACTACAGGCATGTTTAAAAAGGTGTCGCTTCAGTTCAGCATCCTCACACACAGATTTTAGATTTTACAATTGATGTGAAATGACGATATGGTTTTGACTGGGGCTATTATTACTATTCCACTGTCTCTTTCAGTTTTTCCATTGTTTCCTGTGTGTTTGTGTGAGAAGGAGGCTGAAGGCCATGACAGCAAGGAAGACAGTAAATGAGGTGAAATCATCGTAGCGTGTTAGGAGTGTGATTGATTGGTGCATGGATTTGGTGTGTCTGCTCACATGCTTCATGTGAGTGAGGATAACGGTCACAACAAACAGTGTGTTTGAGTGAAGTTGATGTAATAGCAGAGGGAAGGAAAGATCATTTTTACACATTAACGCTACTCTGACAGCCTTTACTCTCCAATCCCCCATTTAATATAAGCTCTCCCTTTTTCCCCCTTTAAAATCTAATTTAATACAAGGTTGTAAAATTTGCAGCAATCACTACCACCACCCGAGGTTGTGTGTCTAGGAATGAGGTCTGCGGCATTGTTGCTTGCTACCTCCTGCACTGATAATCTGGTTAAATGACTGAGCTTCAGACATGTGCTGCATCTGTGATTAGCCACGTCCCTGTGGGAGACAGATTTATGAGCTCCAAACCACATTGTTCTATTCCAAGTCAGATTTCAAAAGCTCCACAGACATGTTCAATTATGTCGGCCCTCTCTAATTTTCCTTATTAATCCTGCTTCAACTGGAAGATTTAAAGGTTGTGTAATTAATGTAAGATCAGAAATGATCCTCCCAATAACATTTCACTGATGTACCTGAGATGATTCCACGCAGACAGAAGAAAGAGTCTCGACCATCTCCAGTACACACTGTGCGCTCAACTTGTAGCTTCTCACAGGGGTGTAATTACGTTTGTGGTGTAAACTGGGTAATTAGCCATGTCTCCACTTAGCTCTCAGCCGGAGTCGTTGAGAGGAGCGAGCACTGCGGCAGACAGAAACATCACCACATCTGCTGACTGCGATTCCATAGCAGGATAATGAAATCCCTACTCAAATCATTACAGAACACATGCTAGCACAGTGACAACGATCCATATGCTGAACATACAGTCATCACTTCCCTCTCCTTTTATGTCGAGCCCTCCGCTCCTGAAGAGGCTTCATGACGGAACAAATGGTCGTGTGTCTACACCCACAAATGTGCGAAGATTGACAGTGTCCTGGTATTTAAATGTTCACACTTTAGATTCTTTTTAGACAATATCATCATCTGAGTCATCTGATCATGTTGATCTAATTATTGGCAGCTATCACACACCAAGATGCCTCTCAGTACCAATCTCATTGCTGATGAAGAGAAGAGGCACGTGGTTGAAGCTCATTTTGATGGACTGAGCGAATAAAGACATGAAGCAGGCATCATCTTGACCATTAAATAGGAACTCAGTTTGAGCACCACTTCAGTTTTCCTCTCCTTGTTACAACTCAGAGAATGCTCTATAATCCTTTTCACAACATCATCAACAGCAAAATCACTGGACTAGAGCAAGATCCTTTAAGCAGCATCTACAGCAGAGGGACTATGATGACAGGACAGCAATCAACTTCAAATACCACACAGACACACACAGAGACACAAACACACATACACACACACACACACACACACACACACACACACACACACACACACACACACACACACACACAGACTCAGACACAGACAGACACACAGACACACACATACACACACATACACAGACACACAAACACACACATACACACACACACACACACCCTCAGGCCGCAGAAACAAGTCATATTCAGGACCAAGGTGTCCATGTCAATCCCTGTGCCCACATCAATCAGGCTCATTAATGCCGGAGTCGGTCTGGAGCATGACCTCACTGACCCACTGCACACTGTGTCTACATTAGCTACTTGTTTGCCTTCTACCCTCTGCTGTGTATCCACCAATGCTTTTACACAAATGAAGTGCCAAACAGATGACGTAAAAGTAGGTAAAGTTATTTTGAGTCAGAGTAGAATGCTGCTTTCTCTTGCTTTTGTTGTGTATGTTTTCTGTTTCTATGTTCCCTTTCTTTTTGATTTATGCTGCATTCAGTTCACTTCAGAGGATGGTAATTTCCAGCGTGAACCATGCATGGCTGACTGAGAGAATCTCTCTTCTTATGGCAGGCAGCCTACAAATATTTGCCAATAGAGCTTAATTGTATACGCAGATGAAATGAAGGAGGACAAACGATGGCTAAGGACACAGGCTGTCACACACATTATTTTACAGCAATTTATAGTCTGAATATTATGTGCAAAAGTAATTCCAGATGTTATTTACTTGTTATGGCCTAAGTAAATAGTTTTCATTTTGAGGATTATATGTAACCAGTTCCTGCAGATACTCTTGTTTGAAGGATGGTGTTCTATCACATTTCCTCAAGTACAAGGTGGTAAAGTTTTGACTTGTGAACCGCTTTGAACGCAGAATTACAATATGCAGACGGCAGATTGTGCTAAACCAACTGGCTTTATGACCACTAGTTTATAGCAGAATAGATCAATCTAATCCCAGGCAACTAATGCATGCATTTAGATAGATACTCACCATCCCTTTGCCTCAGTCTTGATATCTTGCGTGACTCTTGTCGTTTGGTGATGGGAAGGTTGTTTACAGTGGATTCTGGACGTTGCTGCATCTGGAGATGATGCTGTGAAAAGAGAGCAAACATCCAAACATCAAGGTTGTGAACTATAAAACCAAACAAGCTCAAGGGCATGTAAGTTCTCTGTGAAGCTGCAGAGAGGGGAGGGGCTGTCTTCACTTGGTTCCATCCATCCATTGTCTATATTGCTTATCCATGCAGAGTCATAGGGGCCTCAAGCCAATGCCAGCTGACACAGCACAAGGATGGGGTTCACCCTGGACAGGTCACCAGTTCATCACAGGCTCAACATATAGAGACACATGCACACATTCACTCTTTCGAGCTATTTTAAGTTTCCAATCAACCTAATGTGCATGTGTTTGGACTGTGGGAGGAAGCTGGAGAACCTGGAGAGAACCCACACAGAAAGGCTGCAGGCTTGAGAATCAAACCAGATCCTTCCTGCTGAGAGACGACAGCGCTAAACTCTGCATCACTTTTGTAGAGATTGGATCCATCGTTAAAATGAAAGATACAGAAGGATAACATTTCATTTTGTTTTGTTGAGGCAGCTGAAACTCTGAGTTGTGCCACATACTGAGGACTGACTGAGACAATGTGAGGATAGAAACAATCCACTCCACTCATGAATGTATAATTAGCTAAATCACTACAATCTCTGCCAAGTCCACACCCCCCTCCCTCTCTCCACCTGGCAATGAGGAAGTAGAATAAGTAGAGCCACCCCAGTAGGTGTATCTAATCCTGCAGATCAGCAAAACAAACAAGGGGGAGTCATCACAGTCATCTCCCTCTGTGATCAGATTAGAGGTTATGAAGATAGAGGCTTAAGACAGTTATCTACTGGCTCATACTGAAGGCACTACAGGTGCACATGGAGATCATGTGGACTGACTGAAAAAGGATGAACATAAACACACTAAAAATATATTTTCAAATATTCTTTCATATCAACATCTTGCACTGTTGTCACACTCCCTCTGCTTTGAGGGAAGGGGCTCTGAATCAAACTTTGGACTTTGGAGCAGACAGAAACATGCAGAAAACAGAGGGGTGGGTGTCCAGAGAAACATGTAGAGAAGAAAAGACAAGGCAGCTTGGCCAGTCTGACAAACACCAGCAAGCACATGTCAGCTTCAGATCCACAGAGACACTAATGGTGAAACGAGGTGAAGCAGACAGCAGGTCGCAGAGCTGATGAGGGAAAGAGCGACAGGTGAGCAGAGGTGGGAACACACTGAGGCAGCCTGGTGGACAGGTGAGGTATGACACCGTCAGTCAGTCATTAACTCCAAAAAAGTAAAATAAAATAAACCACAACAACAGCAACAACAAAAAACACCTCTTGTTGACCACTCCAGTCAACAAGATGGTGAAGGTTTATTTGACCAAGTTTTATCTTTCTGTCTTTAAGAACAGTATCATCCTCATCCTCCCTCCAGCACAGCTGTACAATTAGTTTTTACAGTAACTGAACTCTCCTTGAAAATTAAATCTGGCTCACAATAGGATTTACAATTATTAATTATTATTTTTATCATCATTATGCACACAGGAAAAAAATACGACCTCCCTGAACACTCTTCATAGGTAATAATTTCTAGTGAAGTTCTTATTAAAACTGTCTGAAGTGTGTGTTGTGTGAACGCTGGCACCATTTCTAGAAAGAAATTTATATTGTCAAAATGATGTACTTTTTCTCCCTATGCTTTAAGTTCAACCAAAAACAAAATGTCATTATTTATTATAAATCTGACGTATTAAGTTAATTTAGCTTGGAAAAAAAAAAAAAAAAAAGAGACATGGAAAGATTAGTCCTCTTTTGCATTTCAATACATTCAGCGTATTACTGTACATTCTACCATACAGTCACTTAGCCTGTTTACAGTTTAGATTTGCTCTATCAATAAGACAATCAGTCGAGATGTAGGGTTGTCTTTGTAGAGTCACATTTCTGCACATCTGTGTCACAACTAGAAAAGGAAACATCCAGACAGAAGGCAGTGTGCACTTTGAGGCAGTAAAGTAGCATTTAGTTTGACCAGACAGGCTGTTTTCCCACCCACTGATATTTCATCAAATTATAGTGAATCTGCAGCTGGAGTGACGAGAGGTGGATGAATGGCTGGTGGCAGGAGCAATCATAAGAGCCACTGCAATTTGGATGCCATGCATTACAGGTATTTATGCTTATACCTCCCACCCACCACAGGTATACTGAAGCACTGCATGCTGCTCAGTTTGCTGTATTTCACAGAGGGAAAAACTGTTTGTGTACTTTTAATAATAGAAATACTACACACACTTTTTTATAGCCTCTGTGTATCTCAGACTGAGCTGCACGAACCTTTACTAGACAGAAAGGCGGATTTGATTGATGATGACTGATACAGGCCCCAGCCACATCCTCATAATATATTTCTTATAATCAGACCCTGTTTCCAACTGCACTTCAATTGTGCCACATACCCCCATAGCTATGAAATATCCAAAAGCCGGCTGCCACAGTGTGAGTGCTGCACTCTGCACCACTGACTCTTCAGAACAGAGCCCAGAGACACCAATTTGTCGGTCGACAGCAGCCACAATAGACAAAAATATAATACAGTGTTTTGAGTAATGCCTGCTATTCACAGATTTTTCTCTTAAATTTATGCCTTCTGCTTGCCTGATGATGATCCCTCCCTCTACCAACACAGTAAGTTCAACAAGTTCTTATACTATAATTGAGAGGAGCTGGGAGACGCTCTGATAAATCATTAATCAAAGAGGAAGTGGTGCATGTCCCAGTTCAGTCCTATAAACGTGCTGCATATGCACTAATAGGATGAAGAGAATAAGAAATAATCATACTATGTACAGTCAAATCAAATCCTCCAAAATAACACTGAAACACATTAGTGCACATTTCCAGAGATGTGTTTTCTGATCTGAGACCAGTTTACTTTGCTCTGGGGTGGACCTTCAACATCATGATTACACAGGGACAGACAGTAACATAGTAACTTTGAGTACTGGACTTTTTTCATTCATTCAACCTTTACTTTAATTCAGGAATAGATGAAGCTAGAGAACTCATCGAGAGTGCAGCCGAGCAAAGACAAGTTAAAAAGGTCTTAGACACAAGAAACAGCAATGCTGAGTTAACATAAAAGTGGCAGAAGGCAAAAAGAGTATAAAAATCAAAAAAGTGTAAAGAGATAGAAAAAAACACTACTGTACAAAACATTAAGAATAAATCAAGACCCCAACATTGACTAAATATTAGAATAAACAAAGGTGAGCATCCAACAGTATTACCTGGAAATAAAGTGTGTGAGGCCCAGCTGTCTCTACCTTAGTTGAGTATTATACATTATAACGTCTGACTGATAATCTGAGATCCTCAAACTGGCACCTGAAAACCCCCTGTTCCAATAGGTTTTTAGGTAACATGACATTTTCGCCTCTGCCTTATTCTTTCTCCCCTCTGTGTGTTTTTTCTGGTGTTTTTACTTTTGCTGTAAATTCTTTCATTTGATTTTATTCATTTTGATTGTGAAGCACTTTGTGAGTAGTGTCTAGAACAAATAAACTTTACTGGGTGGTTTTGCAGCAGAAGGCCATGTCACTTGAACATAAACACACTCCGTGTTGTCTTTTAGACATTTGCTGATGCTCTTATTCTTCATGGGAGAATAGTGTCATAAAGCTCTGCCATCCACTGTCATGTCTCGCTTGATAAGCTCCAGAAGCTGTCTGGACTGAGGACAGTGTCCAAACTGACGAGCACTTTATACAAATATGTTTTACTTATTGTCACTGTCAGACGTTTGACCTTCTCCGTGCAGGATGATATATGTGCAGACACTGACAAGGCTGTTATACATTCATCTTCTGTGTGGCTTGTATGTGAGGAACATGACCGCAGGATCCAGACCTTTTCCAGTTCATGGCCCATGTGAAAATCTCAAAAAATGTTGGTAGCCCATGTTTGAATCTCAAAAAACAGCATTTCAGAGTACTTTTGATGACAACAACTGAACATTCAGGACTGAGCTGAAAGCAGGGGAAGCTCAGTTTTTCTCTTGTTTGACAGGGAGAGATAACTTTAGACAAGCCTGTATTTGGATGCAATCTAGTGTGCAATCAGACTGAGATACCAGACAAGCAGGCAATGTGTTCAATGGATTTTAAAACTTTAAAAACTTGAATTGTTTTAAAGATCATGTCATTTTTAAACACATTTAGAAGCTATTTACTTTTCATTATTACATACTGTTCCTAACTCACAGGTTGGGAACCTCTGGTATACCATATAATACTGTACATGTATGAGGTGACAGGGAGTCTGGCTCCAGGACTCAGATAAAGGTTGGAACCTTTATGTTTTTAAGCCTGATTTTAATACTTAAGCATTGGAACCATCAAATTCAGATTTTAGCTCAAAAGTATTAAGTAATATATTTTTCATCCCTGTTTTCTTCATCTTGAGTGAGAGACTATTTTCCAACTCTGAGTGAACGCTCTGCCCAGACACAACTTCTCCTCAGCACATGAACCTCTGCTCCTCTACAGCAGACTCCAGTCTCCCGCATGTTTGTATTTCATGACTTGTCTGTAATGTTTCTTCTGTACATATTTTAAATACACTTTTTCACAGTGGCCTTTACAACTCAAGACACTGCAGCATAAAACACTTAACACACACAGCTTTAAACAACTTTATTGATTTGACAGTGTTTCCGGGGTGACAGACTGGGTGCTGCCCTTTGGTTCAGCACTTCTTAACTTGAAAAGCTGTGAAGACAACTAGTTAGTACATACATCAATGTAACATCAGTATCACATGATTCAGGTGTTATTGCAAATATGGACTGTTAGCTGGACAGTGCTAATGCTAGCTGTAGCTTAGCATTAGTCTTTAGCCTGTCATTTTTTTGTGTTCTTGTCCTTGTTGTGTTGAGAGTTTTTGCAGCCCATGTGTTGTGTGATTGATGATACTGTTTTCTGAACCTGCAGCGTGTTTGTGTGTTTTAAGTTGTAGTGCATTGAGCTCTCGGGGCCACCGTACTGCTCTTTCATCAGTTGCTCAAACAAAGGTAACTGCTAGAAAAGCGGAGGTCTGTTTTCCCTTGTTTCATCATCAGATTGTAGAGCATCTTTTCCTGATTCACCTATACGGCAGCATGAAGGGGTCCGTTTCGTAGCAGTCATACTGAGTATATGCGCTGTGCAGTTGCATTATTTGGTCCTGCCAGACTGTGTGTATCATTCATGTATTAATTTGTCTCTGTATGTTTTAGGCTGATGACTTCATATCAGCCTCCTGTATCATCCACTCTAGCTCCTCATCCTGTTTTTGTTCATCTGCTTCTGTGCGTCACTGTTTGAACCTTGCTGCTGCTGTTTTTGGTACAGTCATCCCTAGTGAGTATCCATGATAGTAAATATGTGGTACAACTTCTTAAACACATAATGTTTGACACATCTAATAGCAGCTGCCACTTCTACATCTAATGCAGTGCTCCATCTCCCTGATGCCACTCATAGCCTTCCTGAGAGCGCTCTATAATTTAATCAACCCCTTATCACGTATGCATACCATACAACCATGCCAGTGTCAACTGAATCTACCAGCTATGCTGTATTTTCCAGAAAGCAGGTATGGTACCACTAATGACTTTGTAAAACATTACATATGTCATTACTGCAGCCAATAAACTCCTCATTTAAGTGCAGATCCATCACGTATATACGTTCTCCACAGCTTTATATACTTGCTGCACTGGCAACTCTAAATCTTTCCATCTCTGAAGAGTTAACATGCATAAGTGCAGACGCTCAGCATGCACTGCGCATGCTGGCCTTGGTTTCGGCATGGCCTCTGGCTCTCCAATTGGAGCAGGGAAAAGAGAACATACATGGATGCCCTCAGGCCAATTCTGTTTATGGTGGAGAGAGAGAAAGCAAAAGGGAAGGTTTATTTAACTGGTGGTGGGTTGGAGAGAAACAAAGACAGAAGACGATGAGAGGCAGCATGGGGTGGAAAAAGAAATCGATCAAGAGCTGAGAGAGATGATGATGATGCTGAAGAAACTGATACAGTAGGTGGAGAGCAAGACAGCAGGAAAGACAGATGAAGAGAATAAGTGCAAGTGGGGTGTTGAAGGGGGATTGGGTAATTTATGTAAGGAGAAGTAAAAGGCAAGGAGTGAAGAAAGAGTGACCTCGTACCACAGAGAAAAGTTAAGAGAGTCAGAGGAAGAAATCTGCACCGACAGCTCCCTGCTGAGAACATGTATCATGAAAGAGCAGAAAGCTGCACAATATACCTGTGCTGCTGCCTCTGGAGGCCCCAACTGAGACTACTCTGAACATACATACATTAATGCACTAACACACACACACAAAATGGAGCCTAACCTTGTGAGAGTGACGTGACCTTGATAACTGTAAAATTCTTGAGGGGGAACAGGCATTTGAACAAACCAGCAATTTAAATGTTGACTAAGAGCAGAGATGGAGTTGGCTAAATGACTGTGGAGGGAAAACACTTTCTTCTTCTTCCTGCCAGTCAATGCATGTTGTGGATTTAAGCAAGAATCTTTGAGTTGTGCACATCAGAGCACAACATGCAGATAGTTGATGGGAGGCTGTGGAGTCTGACCTTCAGCACCTTTTCACATAGAAATCATTACAGATATGAAACGAGGTAGAAAGAGATGATGAAAAAGTTTTTCTTTTGTTTCACACAGCCCATGAGCTCTTATAAACCACAGCCCAATCAACCTTTGAGCCTTGTAGGGATTCAAATGTCTTGATTACTGACTTGAACTTTACCAAAACTGACCTTGTGTGTGGTGTCTGTGCTTTGTAAACGCTCCTTGGAGTGTAAACGTTTCATTTCAAATGGCTACGATCAATATTTTTATGACAGCGTGTTAAAGGTTATATCCTCACTGCCACTAGATGCTGGTGGTCTCACCAGACTATCTCAGAGCAAAACAAACCTTCAACCTTCTCTTAATGTTGTCAGTGAGGTGTTCCCGTGCTCAAAAAAGAGGCACAGCTGTGTAAAACTACACCGG
This sequence comes from Caranx ignobilis, assembly GCA_021432705.1. Taxonomy (NCBI): domain Eukaryota; kingdom Metazoa; phylum Chordata; class Actinopteri; order Carangiformes; family Carangidae; genus Caranx; species Caranx ignobilis. Next base: position 5,570,516 of record MU269980.1, read on the forward strand.
CAGCAAAGACACAGCTCAGATGCGACCACTAGCCCAGGCTAACATGGCTATGATAATGATGGCAGTTAACCTAACCCTAACAGCACATCAGCTATTATCATGCCTATTTCACCCAGTCTCCAATGAAAACAGACATGTAACAATACACACATACACATCCAATATTTACACATGGAGCAGAAGAGCCAACAGCCACCCTAACAGAGAAATTCAACCTCAGACTAATTTGCTGGAATATCTTTGATTTGTTTTCAAAGGAATATCTTTGAAAACAAAGAACAGAGAAGCAACACAATGGATGGCAGTTGGTGGAGACCAAAACATGAGCTTCAATATTGAATACTAGACATCAATTCAACAGATTGACAGGAATACAAGTCCATATAAATTATAATGTTGGTCTGTAGCTGCTCAGCATGTAAATAAGTCATGAAGTGTGTCAGTGTTGTGCTCATTAGTTTGGCAGACAGTCAAGTGAAAAAGAACTACTAAATGGCTCAAACAGGAGAACAATGTTCACATGTTCACATCATTTACACATCTGCAGTAGATGCCAACATTATAGACAAGTATCCAGCTTCTCTCCTCAGAGTAACGGTGGTGTGGGGGTGGGACGGGACCCACAGTCATCTCTGTAATAATGATTGCTTTAGATTCATGCGCAAGGTAGCCAAGGCAAAATAGATTATAAAAACATGTGAGGGGAATCTTTACATTTTAAAATTTCATTTCCCACAAGCTGACTCACCAGGCTTGCTCTTTCAGCAATGCAAAAGAAATTAATTACCACAGGAATCCAACAGCACTATATTGGATTTTTCCTCACACACAGTGAGCACATCGCTAAATAGGCCACCAGAGCCTCTACCTACACAGCTAACTCATACACGGATGATATGGAAGTCAAATGAAGACACTCAGGATTGCTGATGTGCCTATAGTGTCCTGTGACAGTGGCAGTCAGGTGCCATTCTCTTTGTTTCTAACTCAACAGACAGCCTGAAGTATGTATGTATGTATGTGTGTGTGTGTGTGTGTGTATGTATATGTGTACACACACACACACACACACACACACACACACACACACACACACACACACACAATTATATTAATTTTTATTATTAACACACCATTTGGTTTGTTCCCTTTGTTCATACCAGAAGAGTGTTATGTTTTCTTCAAATGTCCATGTTGTTTGAGTGTTTACGTTGTTAGCAAGCAATTAGACAGAAGAGCAGTCCTGGCTTGGTACCAGTCAGTCGCTGTTTGCATCTAATTTTCCACTTTTCCCATCTTCGTGTTCTTTCTTTTTCATTCTGCTACGTACGTGTCCCAGTGACTAACTTTTCTTTCTTTCTTCTGCATGCAGACTTAGATTTTTTAAATCAAATCCAACTATATCAAAGTGCTTTAGAAATTTTTTGTATTTTTTTTTTTCAAGGTTGAAAAATTTTAAGTCAGTCCCCATAGACTCCCATGTCAACATGTCCAACTTTACAGACATGTTTCCAGTCTAGTCAAAAAAACATTTTTTGTTTCTACTTCATGACGATTGTACATGGGTGAATTTCTACATATTAAATATATTTAAATTTGATGAAGGCTGCATAAATGAATGTGAGCGACCTCAAGTGACAGGCAGGGTCAGAGTCAGCTCTACAGAGAGGACAACGAGTAACTTCATGGAGGCTACGTCCATCCATACTATCTAGGTTCCAACCAAGGAAACACAGCAGCAGAGAGGGACAGGCTTACCTAAGGCCTGGGAGTTGGAGGTGAACTTGTAGTCATCGGTGTGCAGTCCTGTCAGGTGCCTGGATGGAGGTAAATCAATCTTTTTCACCGTTTGTGTCAATGCCAGCCACAACTTTTTCCAATATAACTTTTTCAGCGCCATTGTTTCCTTATTCAGCTCAGGTTTTCTTTTCAATGCCAAATTCTGTTCTTGCTGTCCAAGTGCCATTGTCACTGTTATGAGCAACTGCAATGAGTTAGAGAAGAGAGAGAAAAAGACTAGAGGCAGAAGTGATGTCTTTCTGTGGCCCACCTGCACAGGTGTGCTTGATGCTGCTCTGATTAGATCCATTTTCAAGAAGGTGTGTGGGTGTGTCAATCAGCCAGAGTGAAAACACCTGTGTGGTGTGGGGGGGTCCAGGGCCAGGTCGTCTTTATACTGTAAAAGCAAATGTCACTTGAATGCAACATGTTCCCAACAGAATAATACAAACTGATGACTGCAGGTCTCTGTGTAACAATGAAAGCACTGCATGTCTGAATGTTGGTCTGCTGGCAAGTTCTGTTTCTCACACACACACACACACACACACACACACACACGGAGGAGGCGCGCTTGACTGAACTACAGCATGTCTTAAGATAAGACTGTGATCAGGACCACGACCTCTGTGATAACCACAGCTCATTTCCATTTGCTGTCCTTGTTGCCTCAGACACATTCTGGAGATAGAGACCAACTGCATATTCACCAAACAAGGTCCCACATTCACAGAGAGAAGATATGACAACCTTTCCAGCAGTTCAGTCCACTACTGCTCGGCACATCACATTCAGATAAAGTTCTCGAAGGATAATACAGGGGGAAAAAAGTATTTCTCTTAATCTCTTCACTGTGTCCTCCTCTGTCCCACAATGCCTTGGGTCTGGCTCAGGCTGCAGATTGACGTGTCTCCATCTTAAGTCTCAATCACCAGCAAGGATTTAAGTTGGAAATGACTTTCTGATCTCACTGTACTACAGCAGTAGACTTACTGAACAGAACACAGTTACACTCACTCATCTCCTTGTAGCACATAATAAATGTCCTGTTTGATTTTTGACCCTGCAGGAGAACCTGGAAATCAGGTGCAGCTGAAAATATCAGCTGTTTTAAAAGTGTGGGCTCATTTGTGGGAATCAGTCAAAGAAAAGCAACATTGACTCATGGGCCGAATTCCATTCATGCTTCTCACTTTGGATTTAAACGGCACCTGCATTACAGTTATAAAGGTTTGATCACTACTTTTAATCATGTCGTCATTAAAAAGAAACATATAGACACTACAGCCTCAACACATCCCAAACAGAGAGATAATGGAAAAACCTGAGGGAAAGGTGACACTGGGATGAAAAGATCAGTGTGTGCATGTTTAATCTCCCAAAACTCTGCACACAGCATGGCAGACAGCAGGCAGGAGATGGTACTGATGGTGCTCAGTGTGAGGGGAGCAGGCGGCTCACTGCCAACATAAATCAGTGTCATGCCCTTGAGCCACTCCTTAGTAGAGAGGCACACCACTGAAGCACTGTCCTTGCTTTCCAGTGTGTGAATGTGCACTCACAGCAGCACTCTGAAACATTGATAGAGATATTTAATTTGGAAGTGGTTCAGTGTCGAACAACTGTTAGCTACAAGCAGTAAAATGTGTCTCTGACTACATGTGTTAAATAAAAGGTGCAACACGAGGCTGTGGAGGTGAACAGGAGACGACAGATATAAAACAACAGTAATAGCTGCTTTTAGTGATCTAATTACTTTTGTGTAATGTGTAAATGATTTGTGATTGTGACTTGGCTTTCTTGTCTTGTTAATCAATTCTTCTTCAGGTTGCGCCAGACATCTCGGGGGGGCGGGGGTCCACAGAGCTTTGTCTGTTCTGAGGTTATCAAAATTATATTTGTGCATATTAAAATTTAAAAATCCCAATTACACACACAACTGGATCATCAAAATGATGTATAAACAAAGAGCATAGGAACAAAAACCTACAACTGCTTACTTAAATAAAAGTTTCTAACCAATCACTTCTTTTGATGCATCAGGCAGGGGGGGTTGTGGATCGGGGGGCCTGGCTTGTCTTGGACACAAGCAGGGTGGGGCTTCAGGGAGAAAACGTTGGGAACCACTGCTCCAAAACATCAGTGATAAAGACAAACACTGCTGTGGCATTAACATCCTTTTAATAATTCTTTTTTTCTTGGATGTTTTTGAACAGACCAAAATAAGACCGTAAAGACCATTAACACTATGAATACAGTTTAAGAAATAAACAAAACAAAACAAAAAAAAAACGAACACATGCAAATAAAACAAGCTTTTTCCAAACTTTCATTTCTAAAATGAAACAATGAAAATTCAATGGCTGTGACTCATCTCCGTCTCACTCAGTGAACAGAGCATCACGAACACACTGGAGATCACCTAAAAGAAAAAAGGGAAGTATACAGGAGACATGAACGTAAGTCCGTATGAAACACACTAACATACAATGACAAACCTCTTTTTAAATGTCATTAAATTAAATGAAAAAGTCATTTCCTCCCTTTTCACGGCTGTTCTGCTGAACTGAACTGAACAACTAAATATCAGTCTTTTGTTTGGCTGCCACTTCATTCTGATGATTCACTGGCCGCCCCCCTGCTGCCTCTGACAGATACGCTGTTATCTCGCTGGCGGAAAAAGTCAAACTGGTCAGAGACCAGTGAAAGACGTGTTTAATTACCACGCAGCCATTTGGACGACTGGGATCGTGATCAGCTGGCCAGTTTCCGGATGTTACTGAGGAGTCTCCTGCTGTACTCCCTGTGGTCGACTGGTTGCACCTCCATCACAGTTACCTTAACTCGACTTTCATCCTGAGGAGGAAGGGACACCACAGTCTTAGATTTAAGTGCAGCAACATCTGATCAAAGTAGAAAAAGCTAATTATTACTTCTAAGAATTTAACCCAATATACAGTTTGATAAGTGAATGTTTTTATCGTAACCAAACTCTGAGATCAGTGGTCTCAAATATTTTCTACCCAACAAACTGAGGTCAAACTCCACAAAGAAGCAATGCCTTGTTTTGGTTTTCTTGTACACTGGGGATAAGAAGGCCACAGCACAAACATAAAACAACATGGGCATTACAATTACAAATACAACAACTATATATACATACAGTATTGGTACCAATACCCAAAGTGAGAAGTATAAACACACACACTTCGTACAAAGAGCCGACATCTGTGCTGTCTTGTAGATTTCAAGGTCATGGAGTCCCAGTGAAAGCCCATTGTTCTGAGGATACTGTTCTATGGCATATGACTGTGAACTTTGAACATTTGCTGCTCAATACTGGATATGTGGATGCACAGATCCACAACACAATGTGTGTGTAGTCATGTCCATCACTGGTGGAGAGCCATAGAAATAAGGAAAATAAGGAAATAAGGAAACAACATCAACACTGGTTGTTAAATGGAGGAACATGGAGGAACATGTTTCCCCTGGTAGTAATTCATCATACAAGTCTACCCATCCTGGCTGGATTGCTAACAAGCTAACCCTGACCCACCAGTCTGTCTTTCTAGCACTGAGTCCCTGTAGCGTCCAGTCTGCCCTAAAGAAGTATCACTGCTCAGACGACCTCTTGTCTTGTAGATACAACAGGGGCTGAAGCTCTTGTTGCTTACGTTGGTCATATTGCAACAGCAAACAAACAGCTTCTTGAACATATTACAGCCAAAAACTCATTTTCATTACAACAACACTTAATTGGCATTAACACCCAGACTATTCATTAAATAATTAGCATTTTAGCCAGTAAAATGAGCTCCAAATCATTTAACACTTTCCCATTATCTCATATGATTTAACGCCTCTGCTTGTATTTTCAATTTACATCTACCTGAGGACGGCAGGAAAATTGGACTATGTGTGTGGTTGTCATGGCTCCACTTGACAAAAGGTCACGAATTGTTAAAATCAAATGGTTTTCCAAAGGAGAGTGTTAACTCTATAATGTGTTTGGACAATAATCCCCACCACATCACAACAGGAGAAAATAACCACTCAAGGGCCAAACATTCACTCCTGCTGTCTCACTGAGCTGGGCTTCTACACTGATGAATTTAACAACACAACCTCTAGGTGTTGGCACACTGACTGAGCATGTGCACACACTGACAATACAGTAAAAAAGATGCACAATAAAATTACAGAAAACAAAGGATTCCTGCAGAGACATTTGGATGATGAAGCTGTGAATGACACTTTACAGCAGGCATCTCAAACTGATTCCACCAAGGGCCGGGTGACTGCAGGTTTTTGTTCCAACCTATCAAGAGCACACAGTTCGACCAGTTGATTAACTGAGTCAAGTCTGGTGTGCTGCTGCTTGGTTGGAACGAAAACCTGCAGCCACACCAGCCCTTTGTGGATATGGTTTGAGATGCCGGCTTTACAGAATTAATTACACAGATTCACAAAAACACTTCACCCTTCTTGTCACACTGGTGACTCAGATGGAAGAGTCTTTCTGTCCATCTGAGTTTATACACAAAGATTCATACAGAGACTTAGAAACATGATCCACAGAGCAGTTTTCATTTGCTCTGTGTCCGTTATGAAAAATGTAGAAATGATGTAACTTGATTAGTCTTGTTCAACTCTGACATTTGATTACATTGTTCTATTTTTATGACAACTGTGACAGACATCAGATGCTTTTGTCTTGTGTCACACTTGTGTAATCTATGGGAGAGAGTGGGACTGAGGTGGAGAGATGCAGTGAATCACAGACTCCCCCTCTGTTCTCTGCTCAGCTTTTTGATCCAGAAACTTTGAAATAAAAACTCTGAACTTTGAATAACAACAACTGGAAATGAAGATTTGTCTGCTCACAGCTCGTTATCTCCACTTCCAGTTTTAAATTGTTCCTGTTGGAGTTTTAATTCTTAACAGAAATTAATTAGAAAGCACAGGAAACTTGACATCCTTAGAAAGTGTTTGACATCTCTGCCTGTTTATAAAAGGTGTGATTTCCTTCATTTGTGATTTAAAGCTGAGTTTTCCCCCAAAAAAGTCAACTATTATTGACTAACCTTAGGGAATTAAGCAACTGCGAAGCGACATGATAAATTTGCATGAAAAAGTTCAGACACATATTTGTCGAGTTGTTGATATCTGAAGTGATGATCCATATCTTGTCTTATACGTTCACCTTTCCCCTTGACGGCTGTTTCTCTTTGGCATTTCAGGCAGTGGAGTTTTCAAGCTGCTGGTGCTTTGATAACTTTTTATAGCCTCCTCTGCTTTGTCGCCATCAATTAGCCTCAATTTCAGATCCTCAGTCAACTGCTTAGAGGAGCCTGTGGGAGCTGAGTGTCACCACTAAGAGTCTGACAATTTATCAGCTATGGAAACGTCATCTGCTGACAATCCTAGAACTTCCTCATAACACCTGATGAGTTAATGAAGCTCTGAGTATTTTAGAAGGTGGAGGGTGCCCACACTGTTGTATGCGCCTCTTTTTGCTGCAGGGGATGCATTTATCTCTGAAATCAAATCAAATCAAAATCAACAAAATATATAATTTGCCTGTGGGTGCCCGAACATTTGCATACAACTGTATTGTTGACCTATTGGTTGTAAAGGTGGGCCATATACATCCCTAAATGCCCTTTATTCATCAGAAGTGTTTAATGCAGTGTTTTTAAATCTTGGGGTCGTGACCCCACATGGGGTTGCCTGGAATTTAAATGAGGCCACCTGAAATAGCAAATCTTGACTGTGGCCAGTTTAAGATGCTGCAGAAGCTCTTTTTTCATAATTCATTGTTTGAGAGATTGTTTGTTCGGTATTAATTTTCAGCCTTGTAAATACAAGCTCACATAACTGTACATGCCCTGATCACAGAAAATAAAATGTCACTTTGTGCACTAATCTGGCTACTGCAGTATAACAAACATGATCAAAAACTAATTCTAGAAAAAAAAAGTCTCTGGGGTCACCAGATATTTGTGATGTCAAAATGGGGTCACGGGCCAAAAAAGGTTGGGATACACTGGTTTAATGCAAAGCCAATGTTTACCCAATGTCATTAGTTTACACAGTATCATTATTATTTATCTTACATTCAGACTTTTAAAACAATCTGAGTTTAAACCACCTTCTGAAATCAGGTTTCAGATACTGGGGCAGTGTTTGTCTTGGGAAGAATAACAAAATCATAAACAGATTTTTTCCATCCAGCCAAACATCAGCCAGAAATATGGTTTAAAAACATCTACAGATAATAAGAGTGAATTTGCAAATGTGACCCAAAGGCAGCGAAGCTTTGCTGAAAAAGAAAAGATTAAAAACATTTTCATTTAAATGTTGTTAAACTGTGTCAAATTCACAAGGACACATCCTCCTGAATTGTTTTTCTCTTTGATTGTCCTCAGGATTCACTCAAACTTGTTTGCTTGAACCAGCTGAACTCTCAGTAGATGTGTGTGCATGTAATCAGGATGTAAGTCTGTCGACATGTTTACCTTTTCCATCTCCACATTTTGCCAGGTGGAGCCTCTGGACTGATGATGATGATGATGATGATTAGGCTGTCTGTCTCACACTTTCTGTGGATGCCCGTGGTCTTCGGAGGATGATTTACAGAGAACAACACGCTCCCAAATATTTATTTTCACTGACACCATGACTTCTTCCTCTAATGCTACCCCTGCAGACAAACTGTTTGTTGAGCTCCACCACTGCTAAGACCATAATAAAAGAAGAATCATCTGTGTGTCGTTTGCTCTGTATTTAAAGAATGCAGCCTCCAGCATCTGTCAGTGGGGCTTCAGTCTGTTCCTCATTAGCTGGTCAGTAGTGGTGACAGTCAATTTAGCTTGTATGTGGATGCTCCTCTCCCCTTCAATGTTTATCACCATATGTAAAATTGGTCTGCATCTAGAGGAAATGTGAATTCTTCATTGAAAATGTCCAACATTATTCTCTGGACTGTGGAGACGTGTCTTGTCAACTCCGCGTAACATTCCTCGTAGGTTTTCCTGCGGTCAGGACACAGTCCATTCAGAGCTCGTCCTACATCTCAATCTTCCCCCCTCAGACTCTTGGTATGTGCCCTCTGCAGCAAATTAGTCTCTGAATAATTAAGTTAATTAGGCTTAGACTGACAATAGCTAAATGCTAATTAGTGCCTAATTAAGAGAAATGAATCCGCAGCTGTATTTGTTTTCTGTTATCCAAAGTGCACTGGCTACATAACAGCTCCCTCGTCACTGTGCTGCTAATTGAAATGCTTTTGGATTCATGTTGTGTGACTGACAGGGTGTTGTGATTATATAGCATTTTACGCATCTTGTTTGCATCTTTACAGCTTGGGGGCTGAAGTTCAGGTGAAGATAATCACAAATGATGAGTCCGGTTGCTACAAGCTGATGGACGGAGCAGAGCTAAATAACGCCACACTCCATCTAACGCACTTCAACACCACAGGATGGTTAATATTAAGCACAGTAATATTTTGCCTACAACCAGTTTGTCCTACAAAGACAAAACAATAAATCTGTAAACACATCTCACTTCGTCAACAGAAAACCTGTAAGTGCTCTTTGGATCTGACAAAAACAGGATCCTGTGTGGTCGATGAATATTAAATGCTGCAATTTCCAGGTTCAATTTCATTTCTGAAGAATGTTAAGTGTCACATGAAATAAACAGTTTTAAGAGGGGCACAGAGCATAGAGCTCCAAACTGCAGCTGGTTATGAAACTGAGCCTAAATTGGACCATTAGCAGTTGTCCAGAGCTGCAATAAAGCAGCTGTTTGCAGCAGATATGAACTGGTCAATCGGGGTTGAGTGTTCCTGCAAGGCTCACATCATGGAAAAGATTCTCACAATGATGAGCACCACTTTAGTGTGCCATTATATTCTGCTCTTTTAATCGTGGGAGACAACAATGCATTAAGTCCTACTGTACTCCAGTTTAGAGCTACTTACATTGTACGTCTCCAGCTTGACTCTGTTTTTAAAGATGTATGTGGAGAAGTTTGCTCTTTGGAAGACTTGGTCAAATGCAGCCTCATCCTTAAGAAGAAACAAACACAGGCTCAGGGTTAGCAGTTCTCAGGAAGTAGTCAGGAAGAAGTGTTAGATCTCCTGGAAAAACTGTAAAAGCTATTTTCCTGTCACATGTTAACAAACTAGCTTCAGCAGAACTTTGTGTAGGAGTGCATGTGCTTGTGTTTGTGTGTGCGTGCATGAGTCTCACTGTCTCTCTCAGGTCTCCCAGGCTTTCTGCACTGTGACCCAACAGGACCTCAGCTGTCTCCTGAAAGCACGTCACCCACTGGTTGTCCCCGAAGTCTGCTAAGTTGGCCTGAGAGTCAGACAGACATGAGATGATGATGAAGGGGTGAGAGATTATTTATGTGTGTTCGAGTGTGTGTGCATGTGTAGGAGATACAGGATTTCTCCTCAGTCAGCAGCAGTGATAATAATGTGCACTGCATGCACTTTGCACTTACAGAAAGTATGAGTCTGTATTTGAAGTTGGGGAACTCTCGGTCACACTTTTCGCAGCGGTACAGTCCGTTCTGTTGGTCTATGACCTTCTTGTTGCAGTCTGAAGATGGACAGGCCTGGTACAGACAATTCTCCTTACGAGTGTACACCACTGTCGCCACACAGCTGAAATATTCTGCCTGAACACAGAGAAGAAAAAACAGAGGAAGAAATCTAATTATGGGGGACGGAGCTGCGTGATCAATAAAAACCACCTAATCACATCAAACTACTGCAATTTCAACATCTAAGAGGCTGGAGTTAATCTGCAGGTGCTGCCCCACTACACAATATTGTACTGAGGAGTAATATAACAATAATAATAATTTTATTTCTATAGCACTCAATCAAAATTAAAATTACAAAGACGGGGAGCACGGTCACCTTATATATAAAACCTGGAAATCAAGTTACATACTGGCAAAATCTACCAAAACAAACGACGCTTGAGCACTATCATTTAATTGCAGAAAATGTTTGTGTTGCATTTTGTATATTTTATTTGACACTTGGTGATCATCCAGTTTCCTTGTTTGACAGGAAGCTCCCTCACACAAATGAGTTGGTGGCTGCATGTGGTGCTGGCAGATGTTGAAAACACCAAGATGACTGCAGCTGTCTTTGCTCCTGCCTGATAGCTGCCGTGTTTCATTTCAGAACATTTTTTTTTGTTTTTCTGGAGTCTTAAGTAAAACTGTGTAACCAAGACAGTTTCAGTCACATATTCAATGAGGCAAAATTCAATTCCACATAAATCCAAGCTTACACTCACTTTATAGACACGAAAAGGCTCCTTTTACAAGGCTCTCTGTAAATAAATATATGCCAACAGGTAATTATGGAATTCTTAGCGTAGTGCATGTGCTTAGATTTTGGCAAAGTTTTAAAACTTGTTCTCCTATTAAAGACAAATAAAGATTCAGTTGGCCCTGGTTGAGTTTCCATCTTTATCTCATTATTTTGAGTTTAAATGTTACAAAAAGAAATGATGCCCCTGCTGAGGAAGTGGATCCTCTGTATTTCAGTACATTACCAGGAGATAAGAGGTGTGGTTTTATACGGAGTTTAAAAAAGCACGTTTTGTGCGCCAGGAGAGAAAGTCTGAGCATTGCAAATGCTGTTGCTACACTTTGCAAAAGCAGGTATCTTAAAAGATGTACAATAAGAACGTCGGAAAAAAGACACCTTTTCAAAGTGTTTGTTGCGTAGGAGGTTGCATCCTGGTAGATGAACAAGACACCAGGTGGCTCAGACCATAAGAACAAAATGAGTTAAAATCACAACACTTTGAATTTCAGAGGACTCAATGATTCAAACTGTTGAGGTACAACTGCTCTCCTGTCCCCTGCAACTAATATTTGTTAGTCAGGTGGGCTAAAGACATCAGAGAAAGACTGTTGATTACTTAAAGAACATAGTCTGAGTCTGATCAATCCCAGTTTGATCGATTCCATCATGAAGCCTCAGGTGAATGCTACTGTGAAGGTAATGCAATTCAGGAAGTGTGCACGAATGGCTTCATGACAGACCCAAGATAGTTGGGTGTTTTTGTGGTGTAGAGCTGTGAGGTGTAAGTCATATTCAGTTGGACTCAGGACATTACCTACATTAGATAATGATCAGTGTGCTCCCAGCTGGGATGCAACTGGGAGTAGCAGAACACTATCGGGGCTATGTGTTGCTGTACAACAGCGGAGCTGCAGGTCGGTGCGCTTGTGTGTGGGAATATGGTGGCTGAAAAAACCTAGTGCTAAAGAACAAAAACAAACCCCCGAAAATATTCTAGATGAAGAGAATATTTAAATGAATATTAGATGATTAGATGCACTTTTAAAACAATAAAACACATTTTCTCTCGTGCACAGAAGCTCATGCTCCTGGTTGTCCCTCCTGACTGGTAGTGCTGATCAGAATCTACTGCAGGTAACGTACCGACTGTTCACAGCTAACCCCACATCAAAAACCCAAACTATCCCTTTAAGTCAAACACAGCAACAGCACAAACACTGACTCATCAAACCTATGGGTGAATGTTTTTGAATAGATTCCCTGTTGTCACCCAAGATGATGCATGAATTATTTTCTTGTGTTATCATTATTGGTACATATAAATCATAACTTTGCAGCATAAAGCAGAAACTGAAGCCCATCAGACTGAAGAGAGTAAAGAAAAAACCTGTAAGAGAGTGGGAGATGAGCCAAAGTGCTCCTTCTAGTGGAGGAAGGACACCCTTCATTTTTTTTTTTAAGAAAATAAGTGAGGAAACAAAAAATAAAAAAATAAAAATAAACTCAGATCAAACTTGGAGTCATACGTAAGATGGTTGCCAACGAGTGAGTCCAGCTGGTAGATGCATGCTGTTTACACATCTCTATTTGACTTCCAAACAATCTTGGAACAGTTTGAAAAGAGAGCAGAGGGAGTTTGAGAATTCTATGCATAATAGATGCGAGATGAGATGAAGCTCTCTCTCCCTCTCGAATCCATAAATTGTGCTAATGTAGACGTACGCACACATACACACGACTAACATACAAGGTTATATGCAAAGAGCCAAACTTACACATTTGCAATACAGATACAATGAGCTAAACTTCTCTCAGTTATGAATTTGAATGAAAGTGTACACAGTCAAACAGAATCAAATTAAATCTGACGATGTGTTGCTGTAATTTAAACAGATATTAGCACCTTAGGCTGCAGAACTTGCACTGGTAAAACCAACAGCTAAAAAGGAGAGAAATGCACACAGTGGGGGAAAAGGGCTGTCCTCTCATCCTGTGGAGAAGCACAGCATTCAATTTCCATAAATATAAATACAAAGAATGCACACAGCAGATGAACTGCGTCTCATTGGGAAGAGGCACATACGTGTGCACGCCAGCATACGACCACGAGCACACGAACGAACACACACACACACACACACACTGGTACAAACAGATGCAAGCAACAAACCGATAAATACGATATACACACGCATGTAAGAGAGCAGAGAGAAATCCTGTTTCCTAGCTGCACCAGAGGGTATTTCATCTACCAGGAGAGCAGGCCTTAAACAAGATGTTGGAATTGCAGCCAGAAATTAAAATGAAATGCTTTAAAATGCATCCTAAACAACAACTACAAGCTAGAGCTGGGCCAGACTCAATACTAATGTTGGCCTAAATGAGTCTATCAAAGACTCTCTTTAGGATACAGGCCAAAATCACACACACACACGCACAAACACACACACTGAGCATTTCATTCTACATCCCACACTTTCTATAAAGTCCACAGTGTTCTCTGCCTCCCTTGTGAGATGGTTGATGCTGTCCTGTGTCCCCATGACCTCCACAGATACTGTCAGTCAGACTTAGAGCTCTCTCTGACACTTTCTTCCCGCCAGCTAACACTGACTCACAGCCTCATAATCTGTCCACCCATCCATCTACCCAGTACCCAAGCTACCCTCCAAAACACTTACTAAGAAGGTTTATTAATTAGGGGCATTTCTCCCGTAAGCAAACAGCACCCTCTCTCTCCATCTAAACACCCGACTCCCATGTATCCGCCCGCGTGCCTGCCTCATCACATTTCGCAGACTTGTGCAGATTAGAGCGCTGGAAGGCTGGAGAGGTGGGAAGGCGATGGGTGGGGAAGGTGGTAGGAGGGTGGATATGGCAGGAAGAAAAGAACAGGATGCTTTTCTTTGGGGGCATGTTGAAGGCTCATGGTGTTGGCAGATGCTGCCGAGAATGTGAGGAGGGAGGTCAGCAGGATCTGGACCACAGCACTTCCATCACAACAAGCTCACTCTAAATAAATCCCCCTGTATTTGCCATCATGTCTCCCCGTCTCCGTCTCGGTTTTTTTTCCCCTCTGCCTCTGTATTCCAGTGTGTACACAGAAGCCTTGGGGCAAAGTCTTAACCTTAAGCATACTGTGGAGAACCTAGAAGAGCAGCATGACTAACACTGCACACAAAAACAGATACACAAAAACGCTCAGACACACAAACACAGGAATGTGTGCACAGACTTACCTACAGATTTACACACACACACACACACACACACACACATTCTGAAAATAGTTTTCATTCTTATCACAGCAAATCCCTGTGTCACCTTCTGGCACCTAAATGCAATTAAAATTTGTATGTGGAAGGGCAACCAAGTGAAAATCTACTTCACATTATTGACGTGTCTGCACATGCCAACTTTAATGCTCGTCCCAAAACCCCAACACGGACAGACAGACACACAGCTACACTAATTAGAAATGGCTTGTACACTTGCTTCTACACAGTCTCACACATACATGCAGGCCAACAGGTAGAATGTCAGATTGGATTCCTTCAAACTGCAAACCAGTGATTTCCTTATTAAAGACTACGTCCTCAAAGGTGTTCAATTACAGAGAGGTTTGAAGGTAAAATAGGACAAAGAGAAACAGAGAAGGCAGAGAATACAGAAGAAACGAGAGAAAGAATATGAGTTTGAATCATTTACACATTCTCACCTTTCAGTTCATTTCCCCACATCTGCCAGTTAAACATTCACATCTGTTTTCCTTTCTTAATATCGTCACTTGTCTCTTAGTCACCGCTTTTCACTCCTTTTTTTTTTTTTTTACCCCTCTCCTTCCTGTGGCCTTGTTTCCCTCCATTCCTCAATGCAGCTTTGTGACAAGTGACACGAAGTTTGTGTAGCTCAGTCTGGCTTTTCTAGCCCCTCTCACTCTCCCATGCTCTGAGTCCGTGCTGCTTCCCTTCTGGTAATGTTATGCCCTATAGGCTTCCTCCACCTCCGACTAATTAGAATTTTTTATTAGAAACGACACTGATGTTGGAGCTGCTCGTGAGTGGCTTCTAATTAAACGTGAGACTAGTCGAAGATAAACCTAATTAGATAGAAAGTTTATGAGAGGCGCATACCCACTTATGTGCACTCTACTTTTAGCTGAAAGCATGATAATTGTGTGCAATGACACTACTTGAAACGGCACAGTTCAATTTGAGAGTTCTCACATGCTCTTCTGAAGGCACACTAATGTTAATATGTGAACACCACTATCTCCCT
The DNA here is from genome assembly GCA_021432705.1 of Caranx ignobilis. Lineage (NCBI taxonomy): Eukaryota > Metazoa > Chordata > Actinopteri > Carangiformes > Carangidae > Caranx > Caranx ignobilis. The sequence continues at coordinate 5,585,916 of MU269980.1, forward strand.
CCCACAGCTGAAACAAGAGAACCGTGACTCTAATCCATGAAGTCAAAGCAAGGTGTGGCCTATGACTGCTCTATTTACAATGAATGGAAGACTGACTGTGGGTTTGTGTTTGACTAAGTGCTCATATCCACATGACTGTGAAGCAGTCTATGTTAAACATCACTTAACTCATGTATGTTCGCAGGAAATCATCTTTGATAGAGTAAAGAGGATTTCAGTGAAAATAAAGAGAAAAATCACTATTAAATATTTAAACTATTATTGTAAGTGTAGTTACAGGAAATGTTTGTTTTTTTTTTCTTTTTTTTACATATCACATGTGAAATTTCCAAAAATGTATTTTGACAAGAGAAATGACTGAGCTGAAACCAGCTGTGGTTTACGCTGCATGAGTAGGTAGATGAAACATGAGCCAGTGTGATGGGTACAAGACACCCCAGACGTCAAAGACCATCAACATGATGGATTTGTCCTGGTGTGACTGTGAAACTTTGGTGTAAAACAGTGCAGCTCCAACCCTTTGATTCTGAGGGAGTGACACCAAAACCTGGTGTTTATCATGCACGTCTAACAACATTAGAAGATTTTCTGCGATCTATCTTTTGCGTGTACTGTAGCGATGCTGATGTTACGTCATCTTTGGGGGTTTCTTTCATTCCTCTTCAAACAGTAGCCAGCTGTCTGCCTGAGAAGACTTTACTGATTCGCACATCAATCTGCTCACAGCCAAACTTTTCATGAGGAAAGAAAAACTGAAACTGCAACACGAATAACAAGATTTCATTTTTGCGGTTATACACCTGGAGGCTTCATTTTATTTCATCTATTCAATACCCCCTCTTCTCTGTGACTCAAATGCAAGAGGATAGATCAATATGAAGCCCACAAACCAAACCTGAAATTACACAGCCCAATAAAAACAAGTAAAATGATTAGTGCCACAGTTGCTTGTAGTTCTCATAATGCTTCTTACATCCTGGCCCTTTGTTGTGGACTGGACTGAATATTCCAAATGTCTGAATGCATCTGCAGTCAAAGCTGGTGAAACAGGAACACTATACCGTAGATGCAACACATTCAGTGAAATGGAGATGTGGCTTGGAATTTCTTCCAGTTACTTGGTCTTCAGGTTTGGAGACTAACTACAGTAAATGGTCCACTCATGGTTCATCAATAAAGTATGGGTTTCATGAATAAAAATGAAGTCTGATTCATGGACAGATTTTGCTACAGTTTCATTGTAAAGAAAAATCACCACAAAACCTATTTTATGGTATGGATTTTTCTTTAAAAGGACAGTTAATCCATATTACAAATAACTCCCACATTTCCTCACTTACCTCCAATTTTGTCTAACCATGACAGTAGTGTTGGTTCCACCTGCCTTGGCTGTCAGATTTCTGTCTGTGATACTTACAATAATTTTGGTGAACCATCCCTTTAAAGCATCACTTTTGAATGTAAGTGTCTTTAATAATGAGCTCTTTCCTGCAGCTGAGTTTTCTGTTGTATGGATGCATGTAAGCACGTGTGTACTGCACCTTCTCTCCGTGTCCCATGTGTTCATCCTTAACATCGCTCAGTATTTTCCAGTTCAGCCTTGCTCCTCTGCTCATTGACCTTGTCTCTGTCATGGACTGGCTGGTGACCATGTGGCCTGTCCGGTCGTACCTGGACATCAAAACACAGAACACATGCATGAATAAAGTTGGGAGCAAACATGGTTGTACACTGAAAAAAACAATCTCCTTCCAGTGAAATATGATATATGTTATGTAGAGGGTAGTTGCTTGTAGCTTGTTGATTAAAATGGGAAATATAAACAGTATGTGAGACCTGAGAGCGTGTCCAATGGTCCATGATGCTGAGGTGATTGTATTAGAGATGATATACAATTAATATCAGACCTATGAAAACATGTCCAGGATGCAGTCTATCCTTTAATGAAAAGGAGATTGCGAAACCAGGCATGTGTGTATGAATGTATGGTACATTAAAGCTGAGGCTGTACCACACACCACAATGTATTTGCTTCAGTCTAAATAAACTATATTCAGCCCTGACTTCCATTTCACCCATAATCCCTAATTAAACTGCATCTGTGTCCTGCCATCTCTGTTATCTTACATTATGGACACATACATTTATATCTCCACATATCTCCACAGTTTCTTCACTAAGGAACAAAGAAGAATAAAAACTGTCTTCTTGTCTGCCCCCTCCATCTATTCATTTATCTACCTTTTTAATATTCCCTTTAAAATCTTAATGCATCAGTGTGACTCCTGCTCTGTATTCTAGTCGAGCAGAACAATCTAATCAAGGCATCATCCAAATTCATCAGTTTTCTTCAATTATGCAAGCCAGCCTAGTCAAAATGATCCCACAAAGCACCACAACGCCACAGGAACTCCAGTCAGACAGACACCCTTTGTCTTTGTAAAGCACAGACCTAAATGTTAAAAAGGAGTGAAAAACACTCTGTCTGCTCCTTGAATCACATTCATTGCCATTCGTTCACCAGCGTGAGCATGTAAACTGGGGAGAAGACTAAACAGAGCAGAGATCAGGGAAAAGCCAGGGATTAGAGAAGAATGGAAGAAGGTATGAAAGGAAGGAGGGTCCCTGGCTTTTAGTTATTTAGGCCTTTGAATGTCAGGATGAGATGGTGTATTGACCAGAGACTAATAAGAGCAAGATTAAAGCTGGAGCAATGCAGCCTTCCCCTCCTCTCTCTCTGACACACACAAACACTTACACACACATGTCACTGCTGTAACTAATAAAAGGCATACAAAAAATGGCCAACGCTATTGTTCACGGAGCAATTAGCTAAATTTATAAACCAGACATTAAGGACTGAAAAAGAGAACAGAACAATGCCCACAGGTACCAACAAACATGCTCCTTTATTTACTGTATTCATGCTGTGAAGCTTGTGAGCATGCTGTTAGACGCAATTTTATGCCTAAGAATAGCTTTCAGTGTAACACACAGGCAATTATATGCACACCGTAGCATCATGTACATACAGAGAATAAAAAAATAGGGAATAAATAAAAGCACGTTTATATTTCAGCAGTGGCCAGACTTGGGAACAGCCTTAATGAGTGAATGAGTCATAATTCAAAATCCCTCCACAGGAACTGGAATCCAGTTCGATGCGGCTCGCCCTGCGCCCATCTCTCGGCACACGTACACAGTCACAGTTCAGAACAGGAATCCAGAAATATCCGTGTTCTGCTTTTCTGTTATTCCCTCCATCCAATCCTGTCTACATCCTGTCTAGAGTCCCGCTGGGACTGAGGCGGCACATGCCACCAGTCTCTTGACACGTGATTATCAGGGCTTTGCATTCAAGTTTATTCATCTGAGTCTGGGTGTGTGTGTGTGTGAGTGTGTGTGAGCATGCCCCCTGTTTAGTATTTATTATAGGCTTTCTTCATATTTAAGTACTAAAGAAAAAAGAGAATCAGATCTTTATTTGTAGAATGATCAGTCTGTTTAAATACACTGTGTCTTGTGTGGCGCTTGCATTTAGAGTCATTGCAACGTAACCACATTGTATGGGCGCTTCTATGTGCATTCTGGATGTGTGTGTGAGCTCTGCACATCAGTGTGACTCACCAGCCCCTCAATCTGAAGGCCTCCGGTATGTCTGGGTTGACCATGACTGTGGAGCTGAACAAAGCAGAGAGAGATCTGCCCCCAAAATCAGACAAGCGAGCTCCTTTGATGGCAACCACAGGCTGCCCAGAGCCGTTGAACCTCTCTGCCTGGAGACAGAGAGAAGTGTGTCAAAGATACTGAGGACAGAAAACAAGAAACAGCTAATGCACTTTTTAATTGTACCTTCTATGTTCAGTCTGTGTCTGCAGCCGGGAAAGACCAGAAAGTAATATGTGGTGTAGTTTGCTTTAATAATTGGACAACCTACAAGTTAATTTGAAAGTCATTTTTGGATTTTGGCAAAGAGGAGGATTAGCTCTTGCAGATTGAATGAGCTTAGAGAAGAATAGTGCCATTTCATGCACATTGGAGAGTTATTTAGCTTTCCGTCTCAAATCAGGGACTCTGGTCCAAAACACTCCTGAAGGTCACAGGAATGATTTGACCGATCCGTATTTTACAGCCCTGAGAACTCCATCAAACTGCTCTGCACGCAAGAGCACACACACAACACACACAGCTATGTTACTCTCACACAGATACACTCACACGGACACCTTCACAAACATGTGATTAATTACAGTCTGCTCAATGTGTTTTTATGTTTAACTGTAAATTCACCCTGGATACAGAGAAAGAGCAAGGAGAGAGGGAGAGAGGGAGAGAGGGAGAGAGAGAAAGAGAGAGATAGAAACAGAGACAGAGAGACAGTGAGGAGGGGGAGAGGGAGAAGGATTACAGTTATTACCTCCTCTCCCCACAGTGTGACTGTCACAACTTTGCCAGTTGTGTCTATTAGGTTGAGGGCCCTCTTGGAGACTTCTCTGCTGGTCTTAGTGGTGATACGGGATACATCCTCTGCACTCTGACACACTCCAATAACATCTACGGGAAGAGAGAATAGTTTTATCTCCATCTACAGATAGCCATGAGTACAGCTAGACAAATATGTTTAGACAGACATGAGAAACACAAAACAGCAGTGTGTTATGGGATTAAAAACTCTCAACGTGGTAGTGAGTGTAAAAATGCCCTGTGGACATGATCTGCATACTGTGAAGTGTTATCACTTGATAAGCAGTAAAGATCCAGCCCTGAGGAGAGCTGACACTCCCCTCTGATATTGCCAAGTCACAGCAGACTGACATAAATGTCAGGACAGTCTGGCTATCACCCAGGACCGCGTCCCAAATCACAACAAACACACTCATTCCTCATTCATGTTTCCTGTCATGCTCGAGGCCTAAACACTTCATTGAGGATTACTGCAGTCACTGCTCAGATCTAAGAAGGTGGAGACCCCGGCCTACCATGACTCATCAAAAATTAAATCATAACAAGTACCGTACATTTAATTTATAGACTTCAGCGGCAGCACATGTGATGTTCACTGAAAACAGAAGAATGGATGCATCTCAGTGCTGTGACACTGGCTTAGAAAGGCTGTGAGTACAATTTTAATTGAATGAAGTGAACCTTTAGAAAAAAACAATGACAGATACCATCATGTGATGAGCACTAATGACTGACTTTTTTTTCCTATAATCCATTTTCATTCATGTGAAACAAAGGACAATCTGCCATATTTAAGAGCTACTGGCAGCAGAGGTTTGTCATTTTAATTAATAAATAAAGGTGCCTTGTGGAGTTTGTTTACATTCATAAGGTGCTGCAGGTTTCCTTGGGAATCACTTCAATTCATCCATAAAACATTTGCAAAGCTGATTTTTTGAGTTGCTTTAAATCATGCATTTTGTATTTGAAGGTTTTCAAGAGGTCTTCTCCTACAGAAACTCTACAGGGCACCTTTAAATGGCTTAACAATTATCACAACTGTGGCGGCTCATTTTCTGTCAGTCATCTCACTCTGTCAAGACTGGAGCCCGTGCGTTAAACAAAATCACTGGACAGAATTATTACAAAGACTTTTCAAACCAGTCACTCTGTGAACTTCATCCACCTGTCTGCTACCTCTGCTAACCTTTCTCTAAACCCACCCCACCTCCACCCCCCACCCCCCCGTTCCTCCCTTGCTCTGTCTGCGCTCTCTCAGCTCTCCTTAATTCCATTATGATTGAGACGATGTCATCCACCTCTGAACTCCATTATCACTGCAGGAACAGGCTGACAGTTCTCATTACCATGTTATAATCCCCTATTTAACAAAGAAGCTGAGAGAGAGGGAGCGGAGAGAGAGTGAATTGAGAGACAACAGATGATGCACAGGACATGTAACGCTGCCCCTCAACAACCAATGCAAACACGCTCCTCCAGGTAAACTGCTCAGCGGATCACTCAGCAGTGTGTTGCTGTGGCACAGCTTACACTAATGTAATCATGTAATGTTGATGCTCTAAATGTAAACCCACATTAATCTTTCACTCAGCAGGCTGCAGCATGTTGTTTACTTTACGACCATTAAGTTGTTCTCCAACATGGCGTGTCCGACACTTCAAAGAATTAATAGCCCTGCTTGTGCCACCTTCCAGGAGCTGTTGTGTACTTTGCTGATCCTATGCAGTGGACCATTAAACTACTGTTAAATGCAAAATCATATCTGGACTGTGGACCACACAGACCTGCACTGATGTGCGTGGGGGAAAATCCAACAGGCGTGAACTGCTACACTGTCAGAAAGCAGTGAAGCAATGATTTTCATCCAAAAAAGATTTTGTAAATTCCACGGACCAAGCCTATTACTCCCTAATTACTCTTGCATAAAACACGCTCATCTAAATTTGAAAACCTGTTAACATCTGAAAGACTGAAATGTGTTTGAACACAAACTATAAAAACTGTCGACTACTATCAGAAATCTGATCTGTGATCACAGTGTCTGATTTATCTCATTATTATTTGTGCCGGTTTTAACCTTTATCATGTTTCAGTGCAGGTTCTCACATGACCTCTTGTCATTTAGGTCATCTTCAGGGTGCTTTCTTTATGCAGAAAAGCTTGTTTGTATTCCTCAAATGTGAGTTCTCGTCTATCAATACCAAAACTTTCAAAAGGTTTTGAATTAATTAATTAATTAATTAATGTGGAATAACAATATCAAATTCTACAGTGTACACAATGTTACAATTATGTGATTTTATTTGACTGTTATTTTTTATTGCTTTTGACTTTTTATTTATTGGTCTGTATTCTTTTTCTACATTATTACATTATGGGACAAATAAAGGAATATCTTATCTTAATGAAAACATTTTTATTAAACTCATCCCTATTTATAGTTTGCCAAACAACTGTCAAAACTCACCTACAAATAGACAATACTGTCACATACAATATCATGTCCTTGCTCTTCAGCAAATAAACCGAATGCGGTTTCTAAAATTCAATCCTTACCGCCACAACCAGAGGAACATCACAGCTCTCTCCCAGCATCGAACTGACCTCTAACAACACACTGCTGAATCACTAATTTCAACCCCAATCTACATGTGGACCATCCCAATTTACCTGTGGCAGAGATAAGACATTCCTGTCAGGCACCGCAGCTAACCTTCATAAAAACAGAGGAACGAGTCTTATCCTTCTTTATCCCTCCTCTTTACTGAATGCCTGAATTAACCTTTCGTCTCACCCTGTCAAAACGTATTCTTCTGTGACATCTGGCTCACAACTGGCTGGCACGTGTACTCCTATTAGCTCAGGTTTTTTTTCCATTTATATCAAGGCTTTTGATTGCCTGGGTTGACTGAGCAGTTAGAGAGCTGGTCTGGTTGATTACACATGTTCAAATGTCTGGCACCAACTAATATGTCGTGCAAACTGATTTGTTCTGAAGTGGCACACACAAGGGATGATGGTGAATATGTGGTGTTTCTTGTACCAAGAGCAAAAAAAATCCTCAAAACAGTGCTTACCTGTTCCATCAGCTTCTTATATTTTTTATTTCTTTATAGATTTGGTTAATTTTACTAGTGTATCCTAGCAGACAAACTTCAAGCTTGTTGGAAAGTTCTCTCAGCCGGACAGTTGCCTCGGGGTCTTTTTGCAGGTTGCTGTCGAATATATTCCTCTGTTGCACCCAACAGTGTAACATCACCTACTGTGGGTTGCAATATTCTCTCATCTAATAGCTACATGACTGTCACATCCCCTTCCTGACCGCCTCTCACATTAGTCATGGATCGCCTTGCTTTGGAAATACATCTTTAAGCAACTAACTTCATGTCAGAGCAGTCACTATTTATTTCTGTCACAGCACGGTGCTGCTCTGCAGACGTCATAGACAGCTGCACTATTTATTGTGGTGTAATTGTTTCAGGTTCTCCATTACTGTACTGACAGTGTTGAGATTCTGCTTCTGATAGCAGGACTTCAGGATCTGTGACACATAAGTGATATTTTTATAATGAAACTTGGTGTTTAAATGAATAAATGAAACCTTAAATTGCAATTTTAGGGGCTAATGATGACATCTAATGAATGAACATCTCATGAGCAGCACTCTGACATTCACACTGACACAAGCTATTTTTGGTTGTCCTGTCAAGACAGTTTGATGATGATAACTTGTATAAACAAACGTCCCAAAAAAGTCTCAGATAAAAGATAAAAACATTTTCTTGCAAGCATCTTAATGTGTTCTGGTTTTGAACTTGAGAACTTGTCAAAGATTATTCTCAACATGTATCTTTTCTTCATTCATTTTTCAATGGGCTAATGCACCACTTGCTGGGCTCTTGGTGTTTGCTTCTGATTTTAAGAAAAATGATTTATGTGCTCAACCCATTGAGGAACATAGGACACTATTTCCTTAAAGGAACTTTGGGCAGGATCAAGAAATAAGACTCAATACTGACACGACGGCCGTTGCAGGTAACTGCAGACATCAGCTATGCCGGCATGGGAGCGCATGAACTCTTCACAGCAGTGCAGCTGATCCTGTGACACGTTACTTACTTTACTTATGTGATACGTTACTTTACTGTCTGTTACTTTATGTGACTGTTTACTGCAAGATCTCCGCAGAATGACGCTGGTAGCCTACAACTGTGAACGGCATCATGTCGAGCGATGAAGTGAGTATAAAATGTTCTTAGGTTACATTAGGTCATCCCAAGTCCTCAGCGATCTCATGTGTTTTTCAGATTAAGCTGTGGGGAGAGGAGATAACATGACCCATAGTGTTCTTTACCTGGTAACTAGGAAATGAGCCATGTACACATCTGTTTGCAGTCCCAATTCAAGCTGAAGCTGCCTCCATAACTCAAAGGCATATCCAATACCGTATTTCCTCAATTAATTGAATACCGGCTGTTAATTGAGGAAATACGGTATTGGATATGCATTCGAGTCATGAGGCAGCTCATATACTGGCTGGGGGCGTTACTAAAATAAAGGCCGGGTATCATGGGCAGTTGTGTAATTAAAGGCCCCGGCTACTATTTGAGAAAATACGGTATTTATTCGCATGCAAGACTGGCTTTTGTTGTAAGTGTGTTTTGATTGATGAGATGCCGCTGATAAAAGTTTTTTCTTCTTTGTCGGGCTTTTCAGTGGACTTTGTGTGGTGGTGGGTTTGTTTACTGTAGCAGAGTCCATTACTACCGCGCTTGTCTTCTCCCAGTATCCAAGTCGAAAGCCGTTGCGAGCGCGCATTAAGTGTCTTCTGACATCGTGTCCGCAGAACTGTGCGGGAAATATGGACCCAGAATTGCAGTACATTATGCAGCACACAGCCTGTTCAGGGCAATGGAGAGATACGTGGGTGGGCTCATTCTTTTTGGTTTTGAACACTTCATTACGCATTAGCATTAAAAAAAACTTAAAATGCATGTTTAATTTTTCACAAATCCTGCCCCAAGTCCCTTTAATTATCCACACAACTCAATATCTAAAGAACTCTGTGGCACAAAAAAAGAAAGAAAAGCCGCACAGTTGCTGAATCGCACTAAATTTTCCATCTTTGACGTCTTGCTTAAGTAGTTGATCACAAAGTTTGGAGAGGCAGTGAGTCACATCATTATCCGAACACTCACCAGACAGCTGATTGGTTTCACACATACCTACCTGGATCTGTTGATTATCAATGTTTTCAAGCTTAGATTGCATAAATTGAGACTGTGTGATTTAGCCAGTCTTTGTGAGACTGAAAAAGTTCAAATGCCACGTCGGCAGCTTTTTTATCCCAACTCTCCTTGGCACTAAGGCTCACCCTGCTCTCTCCGCTCTTCCTTTGTTCTTGTATTGAATAAAGGGTAGAAAGGTGCAAATAAATTCTCACTGATGGAACTTCTCTCTTACCAATGATGGCGTCCTTGTCTATATTCTCCAGCTCTGCGATGGGCACAAAGTCACAGTGCAGCGTGGGGATGTCATCACTGTCATCACACGGCACAATGGTTGAATGTGCATGGAGGGTCATCTCGTAGTCATTCTTCAGAGTGGTGTACTGTTTGTTGGCCGCCTTCAGCGTAGCCTTGGAGATGTAGTACACCTACAGAAAACAGGTGAATAAGTGTGCTGATATTACAAAATTAGACCTAATCAAACTGGTCATTTCCTGCAAAGCTGAACCAACTATGACTGATTGAATTGAGCTTCAACTTTATTGATCCTGCCAAGGAAATTATTATTGTGATAAAGCTCCTGTTCCAGCAAACCTCTTAAAATAAATGCAAAACCTTAAGGTCTGACTAAGATGTGGTGTCATATCAGCCCCATCGCTTCTCTAATTCACCAGAAAATAAGAAGCAGCTGAGAGTGAGCCTGCTAAACAGTACAATTTAAACTCGATCTGCGGGACACACTTCTTCATTTACTCTCCCAGCTTTGCATCCAATACTCACTCTCCTTGTGCCTCAGAGTTTGGCTCCACAGCTGACTCTCCTTTCCTTTCCTTCTCCTCTCTCTCTCTGATTTACCCCACACAGAGATAGGAGCATGAAACTAATGCGATAAGCATTCTGGCCGCTCAGAGCCAGTCACACCCACTCACTGTTCTGTCAATACTCAGATCATGGTGGGAAGACGGATTCATTCCTTTATTTATCTTCAGGGGGCAAAGGGCACAAATTGGATCTGGGGCTGTGTTGGGAGTCACTGACAGTGGCTGATACCTGAGCCAGTGTGACTTGCAAAATGATGGCCAGGGTTAATTGAGTTATTAAGCTCTGTGTGCTGGACTGAGTTGAGCAGGAGCTTTAGCATGTGTTCTACCTGACTGTAACTGCAGAGGTATAGGGAAACATGCAAAGGGCATGTTCATCAGGGTTGAGACTGAGCAACACTGTATTTCCTCTCCTGCATAAACAACAGCCTGTTGATTCTTCCAGCTGGTCCCAGAGAATGATGCCAACTGGTGGTGACTCTCTTTTTAAGAAGATACGTGGATCTCTCCCAGGATGTCATCTTGTACCTTGATACCTCATCGTACATTGAACTTTTTACCAGTTGTCTATTAATGGAGATTTTATTATTTGAAGACTTAAATGATAAATATCCACATGCACTGAGCCTTTCCCACTGAGGATACAACCAACTACACTTTCCATTTCTTGTATAGGATTGTGTTTGGTTTGCAGCCCTCCAGCAAGGTCAGAGGTCAGTGTCACTGTCAGTTATGTAACAGGAGTTTCAGCTTGTGGGCAAGATATTTCTTTTCTTAGTAAAGGACAGTAAAGCAGATGCTCACTGACATAAGGTCTTGAACCAGGGCCCTTCAGATGAAAGATGATCCTATTAACAGGCACTGCCTCCAAGACTCTTAGACCAACTGGTTTGGCAAAAGATTCATATGTACTAGTGCAAGACGGATTTCAGCTCAAGTAAAGGAGAGGAACCCTTTCTTTCCAGTACGGCTGAATACAATATTCACATGCCCATAGATATAGAGAGAGCTGCTGGTCACTAATCATTCTCCTTGTGTGTGTGAAACAGAAACTAATGCAAAGTAGCCTCTAGAAGTCTGATTAAGCTGTTTCCCACCACTGAATGTTTGACAATTTGTGAGGCAGACCTCCACTATGTGTGTGTGTGTGTGTGTGTGTGTGCGTGTTTTCACTGGGCTCTCTCTCTTTCTCACACACAAACACAAATAAATGTCTGGAAGCAGCACCTTGTCCTTGTTCTATGTAAAACACATTCTGAATTTTAGCCAAGGTGAACAAGAGCCTTCAGTTGTCCAGTTTTTCCAAATGAAGTTGGTATCTTCTGAAGTTATGGTCTTCTTTAAATGACATTCCCTCCTTGTGTTTCTCTGGACAGTTTCTTGTTACACTGTTATACTAACAGATGTACATAGATGTACACAGTGTGTGTGTGTGTGTGTGTGTTCACACAGAAGGTGGAAATATTCAGAACCCAACACACAATCCCTATAGATGCATACATGCATACAACACAGGAAAATCAAACTGGGGTCTGGGGTCATCAGACTGACACACTTTCTGTGAGGACATGCTCTTACTGAGCCATGACTACAGGATAAATCCCTGGGTGTTACATTACCAGGACACGACACTGACATGTGGCCACCTTAAGACTTACACTGCAGCCTCTTATACAGAGGTTTCTTCACTGCTAGCACAGAGAGAAGGAATGATGACAGTGAGTGACCATTAGTCAAACACATATTGTCATGTCAGTATTGTATAAAGACAGATACAACTCCAAACCAATCCTTTAATATCTAACAGAGATACTTGAATCAAGAGTTATCATCACTGTATCAATAACTAAAGCCCTGTAGTGTAAAAAAAACACTTCATCCATGATTCCTCCATGGAGAGCTCAGCCTGCAAGGCAGTGCCTATAGGCAGACACTAAAACAGCAGCTACACCATAAAACAATAACATTAGTTTTTCAATGTTTTCTTTGACAGGAGCTGGTCTCCTATTACCCACCTTGTACATCCACTCAACCTCTCGGTGTCTATGTCTCAAACATATATATTTCAGTAAAATATGACTTAATAAATCCCTTCCACAAAATCCTCTAATACTTGCCTCTGGCTCATTCATTGGCCAAAAGTCCTGCAGGCATGGGAGGATTTTGCAGAAGGGGTTTATTAGGCACTATTTTACAGATGATACACTTGTGTGGGGCGCTGTGTGCATACAGAATGGATACCTGTCACTGAGGCTTAGTCGGCATGTAGTTTGCACATTTGTTATAGCCTGTAGATATTGCTGTTCTCAAAATGTGTCTTGTGATAATGACTACCATGACGACATGACAGCTCTGTTAGAAACTATGTCAGTGCAAACATTTACTTACAGCATGTGGTCTTCTCAATGTGCCACACACGCACAAGTTATCATTTTTGTGTGAAATTTCCAAAAAGCTCTTATCACCTTTAGTGTGGATGGACATGGGTGAGTGGGACTTGCTCACCTTGCCTTGCTCCACTAGAGAGAAAAACTTGTCCACCTCCTTGTTGAAGGCTGTGATCCTGATTTCTCCCTGTGGACCAGCACATTTCCATTAAGTGACATCTTGCCCAATGGATAAAACAAAAAACAGCCATGTGTGACGTGTGTTGACATGCAACACACAGATATTCAGTCCTCTCTGCTTCTCTACTCACGCTCTCATCCACTATCTCAAAGGAGAAGAGTTTGCCCTCTCCTTTGGAGTTGCTCCAGGTGCGGATATTGGACTTGTTGGTCACTCGGGCTCTGATGGTCCATCTAAGGATAAACAAAGAGTGGGCAATGGTACAGTAAGACTAAATCAAAAATTACAAAGTGGTACATGAGTGACCTTAAAATAAACTTTTTTGCTGACAGAGAAAGGTCCTCCAAAGGCCAACTGACTAAAATCAAAGCTCAGAAAATGTTTGTCAAACACTTATATGAGTGTTTTCATAAATACAGTATTTCCAGGGACAAATTTCTTTCATCTGAGTGCATAAAGGATACTTATTGTACAGCATCTCCTTTTCAAAAAATAATTTACAAAAGTTTTTTTTGACCAACACACTGCAGTCTAAAGGTCAGCACACTCAGAGAAAATGCTGCAGAGACACTTCCTTCTTTTGTTAATGAGCATCCCAACCCAGCTCACATCAGTTACCAACGTGAAACACAAGTGAGCAAGAGAACAACTCCCAAAGAAACACCATGAGTGTCTCTTGAGTTTTTTTAAAGTTCCATGAAAAGAAAAGAAAAACATCCAACAACTTTCTTTTCAAAGAGTGTACTAGGTGTTGTACATCTGCCAACTCCTGGATGCATTTAAAATGTGCCTCTCATTCTGTTTTTAACAACAGCCAGCCGAGCTCGGCAGTTTATGCAGCAGTGAGCTTTTTGACTGCGCTGATAATTGTGCAGTGGAGGATATTCATACCATAACTTTGCCTGCAATTAAATCCCCTATCATGAGAGCAGCTGCCGGCCCAGAGTGAACCCCATCCCCTGCTCAGTATGGATAAGACTGCTACACAGAGGTTTTATGGCAGCCAAAAGTCAATTATAGTCTGCTCTAGATGCTATTACTTAACACCAGTAGAATGGGATGAAAAAGCCATACATATGGCCATAAAAGACCATGTGCATATACGCACAAGCTGTGTTTGATCAACTGTATCAGACACTTCATGCCACACACAGACACACACATGCATTTTTCATCTCATCCAAACATACATGGAGGAAGCAGAGCTGCTGAAGTCATCTGTTTAACTCACTGTAGGTACTCCCCAACTTCAAAGTTAGAACAGTCATCAGTTTATTACAACTCCTACAGGCACAGTTATCTTTACAGCTTGCAATTTCAAACAGAGCTACATTATCAGAGCCCAAACATGGAGGCAGAGTTGACAGGGTACTTTTAGTTCGATCCGGACAACTACATCTCACTATACCACGATCTTGTCTTATTGTGGCCAAAGTTAAGGTCAGAGACAAAGATTTAGGCTTAATGAAATGATAAGAACCAAGAGGGGGGAGAAAAGCTGTAAAATGGAGCCCTGGAGGAGGTGAAGAAATTGTGAGAGGGAAGGAAAGGTGGGGGAAAAAACGAGGTTGGTCAAATCCCCACTGGGCTAAATAACAGAATCAAAACCTCAGCAGCAGATCATAAAGACCTGGCAGTACCTGCCATTAGACTGTTCGCTTCTGAGGCGAGATTGGTCATTTCATTTCATTTCCATGCAAATGGGCTGACTAACATGCACATGCACATCTCAACTAAGCCACATGCAATGACATACAAAAAAATAAAAAATGAATGGTCACACATGCATGTAGAAACGGTTCTACACACACATCCAAACATGCCCAAAATTGCCACTTAGCAAAAAGGGATGTAGAGGGAGAGCATGAGAGGAAATAGTTTAGCTTATGGAAGAGAAGAAGAGAGGAAAAAAAATCAAAGATAAATCATATCCTAAATGAATATATTCATTTCTATGAATATGAGAGGGAATAAAGGCCAGTCAGGTGCAGTTGTAGCTCTCTTTCAAACAAGACACACGTATGTGACATGGAAACACACACACACAACTTACTTGCTTTGGTAAGGGTTGAGGGAGGAAATTGGAATCATTCTGCTTGAAGATCCTGGAGAAGAGCTGGGTGAGGCCTTCATGGGTGAAAACTTTGTAGGTGAAAACTTTGTGGGTGAGGACTTCATGGGTGAAAACTTTGTGGGTGAGGCCTTCATGGGTGAAAACTTTGTGGGTGAGGCCTTCATGGGTGAAAACTTTGTCGGTGTAAACTTTGTGGGTGAGGCCTTCATGGGTGAAAACTTTGTGGGTGTGAACTTTGTGGGTGAGGCCTTCATGGGTGAAAACTTTGTGGGTGAGGCCTTCATGGGTGAAAACTCTGTGGGTGCAAACTTGGCGGGTGAGGCCTTCATGGGTGAAGCTTTCATGGGTGAAAATTTTGTCGGTGAAGCCATCATGGGTGAAGCTTTCAGGGATGATTTTTCACCACCACGGGGAGGAGAATATGCTGCTGAGAAACACAGATGAAATACTTAAGGGAAAGTCAAAAGTAATAAAGCACCAGAAGATTAGTAATTAAGAAACACCATTTGATTTATCAAGGAAACCTACCAAATATATTCTGGCTCTAGATTGTCCAGTGTGGAGTCAACTAAAGCATAATTACTAAGGCGGTCAGATGAACAGTGGGCTACAAAGGTCTAGCAAGCTCATTCCTTTCTGACTGAATGATTGATCAATGGTCTGGATCAATTATGCTTATTTATGCAGAAATATAGCAAAGGTAGCATTTTCATTATTTTCTTTATTGACTGTAGAGACGTTCAATACATTGTGAGAGGGTTATAATCTCAAAGTACAAGTCGAGGGTATCAATTACAGCATCCCATGTATCAATAACAGCATCCCATGTTGACAAATGTATTTACAGATACTGATATGGAAGGCGGTGGAGCATGTACCAGATTTAAAAACCTAATTAAAACATACTGACGAAAACATTTCAACAGTTATAATGTATTAGTGGTAACACTGCTATCTGATCACGAGAGCAGCTGCCAAAACAATAAAATAGCTGAGAAAGTTAACCTCCCCATGCAGATCTCCACTGAGTGACTGGAGTTTGTGCCAATGATTTAAATTGTTTTTCCTCATGGGTAAAGCTGCCAAACAATTATTAATTTCATAATTACCATACTTATGCCTTTCAGTCACAGCAAAAATAATAATAATGATTACAATTTTGTATCAGAATATCAGTCTTGTGGCCAAGACACCAGATAGAAATCTGTAAATAGTAGTCTTAAATACTTTAATGCATAATGAGTGTTTTGTATTTAGGGTGAAGACAAGAACAACAGAAAGTTCAGTGGTTGTGGCAGTTTTTAAAAGCGGCAAAGAGACACAGAAGAGCACAAAAAGATGAAGACTATGGATATATGTTGCCTCTCAGTGATGCTTCTAATAATCCATTCTTAAACATGTATTGTATTGTGTGGTACTCACAAGCAACTCAACAACACATACTGAATGGTTTTTGTGACATGAAACTACACTCTGTCCAAAGTGCTCGATGAATGGATGGAAAAAGCTCCCACTCTGTCCCCACATCAGCTCTGCATGGCAGCTCTGCATGGCAGCTCTGTTCAACCAGAATGTATGCCCGCTCCACACTTCTCTCTCACACTGTCTTTTTTCTTTTTCATTTGCTATACAATACAACTACTGTATATTTGACTCTATTCATATGGAAGTCTGAGTGCAGCATTATGAATGCTGACATGTGTTCAGAGACTGAAACATGAGCCATGATACCTATTTATAAAGGCTGCTCTGTCACTCCTGCACACAGTTGGATAGCATGTTGTGATGAACAAAGTAGCTCTGACAGAGTAGTACTTGGCCCTAATGTCTAATTAATCAAGCTGGGTCTATCATTAATATGCACACATGCATTCAACTCAGATCTAATTTTAAAAAATTTCATGAACAAATAAATCAGCACAACTGAAGAAAGTTAAGAATAACCTCAATGTGGTTGGATGCATCTGCCAACCAGTCCAGTCGAACTTAATTATAAGAATTCTTGAGTTAAGACCAAAAATGTGTTTTGTGATGGGTGGATGACCCAGAAACATAATTTCCTTTTTACTTATTTCTTTTTTCGCCGGAGAACTTGGGTAGTTTGGACCTGTCCACAGAATAACAAAGTCTTGTCCCCACCTCCCACAACAATAAAGTACTTAGCATCAGCCCTGTGCTTCAGCCCCATCAGCAGGCCAGATAGACAGCTGCTGTCAGAATGTATTCTATGTAACGCCTCCTCTTGGCATGAATGATCTGCCATATTGGGCAACGGCAATTTGGGGGAAGAATTGTCTGAGAAAAAAAGACGCAATTACACAGAGACCACTTGACTGATTTAAGCTCCAATGCTGGAGAACAACAAATATTCACCTCCTTGATACCCTCCCTGTGCTTGTGTGTGTGTGTGTGTGTGTGTGTGTGTGTGTGTGTGTGTTGAGCAAATTCCTTGGGGAAATCACAGGTTGAACAGCTATTTTCAGGCAAGGGGTAATTAACATCAATATTCATACACACGCTATCTGTATAGAGAGTTAGAGGAAAGAAGCTGGTGGTGTAAGAAGAGAAGGGGAAATGATAGGTCGTGGGAATGGGTGGAGGGAGGGTGAAGACCAGAGCAAAGAGCTGTATCAGGGATCCTCATTTTTTGTGATTAAGATCAGAACATGCTGCTAATGCGCATGCCAACAGTGTTTGTAAAGTGTGTTTGGTGTTGACGACAATGTAGGAGGAGAGAAACATATAGATGAGAAAAAAAGTAATAACTAGGGACAGTGAATATTGAAAGAGTGTGTGAAATGTGCGTGTGTGTGTGTGTGTGTTTATGAGCGACTGAGAGTGTAGAGGAGAGAAGGAGTCGTGAGGACAAAAGAAACCTGCAGAGAATGGTTACTGATGAATAATGAATATTTTTTTTAGCTGCACTTCAGCAAGCGCAGATCTCACTGGAATTTAAATATCATCGGCGAAGCAGTTTGAAGGTAGCGTATTTTAAGTGATGGCTGCTGATGAATATTTAAAATGGTAACACAAAACTGTCGGTGGCTACTACGTCACGACCTCTGACTCTACACCCACTGTTAAAAACGGTTTTTTGTCTATTACTACAGAATATTAATACTGTGATGTGCTCTGAATGGAGACAGATCACCATCACTGATGACTGACAACTTCATACAGGACTAAATGCTCCAAACGTTTTGAATTTGTTCTTCAAACAAAAAAATCATCTGATCACATCTTGTCACTGTAAACAGAGGTCAGAGGTCACTACAGAATAGAACACCTAGAGTGGACAGTGGGTGTTTCCCACTCAGTGAGTATGCTTCTTTCCACCCTCACTCCTCCGTCCTCCAGCCTTCAACCTGAATTTAAGTCAAGAGTGGTCTGGTCCTTAACTACACCTTGGAGAAGACAAGGAGCGTGAAGGCAGGTGAAAGAAGTCACAGGTGTATCCTGTGATTTTAACCACATAGCAACAACAATTCAATCAGAGGAAGCAGGCTGATGGTTGGTTGTTGGAACAGCAGTAATGAAATATTATTATTATTATTGTCTGATTGCAGTGCAGCACCTGCAATTTTTTCTTGTAGGAAGTAAAAATTTTCAGATGTGTTTATTTTCAAGGATGAATGAATCAAAAAACTGTGCTTCTTTAATCAGTCAAAGACTTTTCCTTTCTTCTTCTTCTCTTATTTTTGTCCAAGTGTATCTTGGCTTATCTGTGGGAAATGTTTGTCCCAATCCAGCCTGAGCCTCAATAACATGGACTTAATATACCTGTAGCATTTCACCGCAAAACTATTCATTTTATTTTATGACTCCCTTTTGTCCGTCTTTTTATTTCAAGACTAAACTAATGTATCTGTCTGTGGGCGTTATTTATATCACGCTCTGGCACATCAGCAGATCTATAATTGGTACTGGAGCAGCAGTCATCAAGCGTCAGGTGATTTCTTTGAAATTTGTATCAAATTATTTCTACACATTATGAGGCAGTTGAGATGCTGTGCACCATCAGTAGCATGAGTTCAGAAAACGACACTGGAGGGAGGAAGGAAGTCCCAATTGGTAAACACATCTCCTGTGCTTTTGCACCTCCTCCTCACATGTTAGCTCACTGTAGCATCGCCACTGGCAGCAGCTACTAACACAAAAAAGAGACGCAAGTGAAGGAAGCAGGGAGCCACATGAGTCAAGTGAAAACACTGAGACTCAGACCTGAAAGAGCAGCAGCTTCCCTTGTATTACGTTGGCCACAACCCATTGGAATCACTTCATTTGCGGCAATTGGCAGTTTTGTGAATGCACACAAATGTATCGACTTACTGTAAATGCAATTTACAAAAATATTGGAAAGTCATCAAACACTTAGCCGGACTGAGTAAGAGAAAACACTCTGAGACTTAATGCATATAGTTTGCTTTTGTCTCTAAAGAGGGACACAGGACCATTTCATCAACCGAACAATTAAACAGAGCAGCAGGTTTTCTGTATCAGCTGGGGTCCCTGAAGTAACATGGATCAAAGGATATAACGAGGAAAGAGTCTGATGAACTACTTAATGCAGAGCCTCATCTTTGCTGAGTCAAATGAGTTGCCTTTCTCTCTCTCTCTCTCCCCCGTCTGTGCATCGCTAGATGGGGATTCAGTACGCAACACAATATTCATGATGCCATGAACTGGAGGAGCCATCAGCCCACACAAGCTCCGTCAGTCACAACACACACATATGGACACACACCTACACATGGACAAACACACAATGTATACCAGGCACTCATTATCCACCCACATGCCCGCATCCTCCACTGAGGAGGACTATTGGGTATGTTTCTGCCATATAACAAAATCAATGTCGATGCTGCGAGCAGTTGCTGGTATAAAACAAGTGAGTGAAACAAAGGCTAAGCTAATAAAAGAAGATCCAATAAAACACGGGCTACTTTAGGCATGATACATGGCTGCAGTCCTTTTGGCAGGCGACCAACCATCATTTGGGGGTCCTATTTTGTTATAAAATTCTGGTTGGTATTAAAAGAGTGAAGGGTGAGTTATGAACTCCACCAGCAGCAGTGGCCAGTGGGCAACACGATAGTTTCCTGCTCTCATGGCTGAGCAGTAAATATGATAAAAGTGCACACTGTGATGTGTAAAAGCTGCAGACCTCCATTATTTTACCTTCAACTGGTTAAAACCATGCTGTGTCTTATGATCCTGTTTTATCTCGCTCTTCACCCACTCTCAGACTGCAGCCTTCGAACATTCAAGCTTTATACATTTTAAAGGAACAGAAACTTTTTAGTGGTATAGTACACGAGATTGAAAACTGAGCAACAAAGACTCAGTCGGTCGCAAATTATAAACTGAGGTGAAACACTAGTGAGGGATCTGCAAATCATTCATGAGCAGCCTTCCTTCAGAGGGTACATGGCTCCCTCTGTTGGTGAACTTCAGAGTCTGTTAAATTATTCCAATTTTCTCTAAAATAACTGGGCCAAAGCTCAAGAAGTTAACCAACTCACAAGATTTACTGTCAGTCTGAAGGTGCTACTCAGTTTTCACCCCAGTGCAACAAGGGTTGGTGTAAATACTCAACTAAATACTTGTGCTCATTAGGATCTGACAGCAGAGAATGAACTTCAAGCAGGATTATTTGAAATCAAAAGGCAATCATTTCTCATGCAACAAAGGAGATAATATTTTACTAAATCCAAAATGTTCAGTTAGCTATTACTTGAAAATGATCCCTACTTGCTTCATAATACTATTCATACACATACTTTGGTCCTCTACAAGCACATTTCAACAGCTCCTTCTGCACAATAAAGAATAAAGTCTGTAACATATAGTTGACGAAACTGTATTGAAGCTGAAAACCCCATTTAAAACAACGGGTTTATATCAGCAGGGTATTTAATTAGTGTAATCTGTTTAGCAAATAAGTAGTATTAATCTATATGGCATGTAATACCCACAAACATAGAGCTCAATGGCCGGTTATTGCTTTGTTATGTTTAAAAATGATTTATTTACGAATCTCTGCCTCACATTCAGTGGCATGAAAAACACACACACACACATATATTTTTGTTCTACTGCTTATATTATTGTGTGCTACTGGTTTAAAAAAAACCACACAGAAACAAAAATAAATTGTATCTAATCTTCTGTATCCGGCTCATGTTGCTCACTCGCTCATGGAAAAAAAAGGTTGTACTGTTGTATATTCTTAGAATCTCTGGAAATATACGCATGCTAATCAATAACTGTGATATTGGGACACAAGTGAAACTCATCCTATTTGTTGGCTGGAGAAAACGTTCCTAAAACAGGTGGAGCCCTGCTCCTCACGATTCACCAAGGAAGATAGTGATGAACACCAGTCAGGTTTTACTTTGATACCTGCTACTATCAACAAGAAGTCCATGATATGAGAGGGTACTTTGCAATGCAAGAATCTATCATAAAGGCATATTTAAGACTAAGTAAACACTTTTAACACTAGTATAATAACTGAAAAGCATGAAAATTGTATGCACAGAAGAATGACATCAAATAGAAATGACACTCACTGCTGGTATTTGCAGAGGATGGCCCAGGCACGGAAGCTGATGGAGGGCTGGGTGACGGAGGTGGGCGTGAGGGGAACTTCTGTGGAGATGACATCTTATCTGTAAATTGAATGAAGAGAAGTTGGGACCTGCAGATGCTTTTTAATTAGTGTTTTTAACATATTGCATGTACATTTTAAAAGGAACGTACCATCTCTCTTAAATATAACGGGATTTCCAATCTTCTCTCCCGTTTCCTCAGCAGACTGCAGTACGTCCATGTCCACCACAACCACCACAGGCCTGGAACACAGTAAGTGGGAGAAAGTAAAGATAAAGCCAACAGGGATTGCATGCAGAAAAAAAAGGAGAGGATAAAAGGAAACACACACCTGCCATCTGATAATATGTTTGTGGTGGCCTTCTTCAGCACACACACACAGTTTGGTGACAGGAGGTTCTCTTCAACTAGACTGTTTAACTGGGTGGTCAACAGGAAGGCTACATGCACAAACACATACAAACCAAATACATTCAAATACAGTATTCTCTGAGCTGAACATTTTCCTCAGAACTACTGCTGTACTTTGTAATTGATTAAAAAATACCTTAGTCTGCACAAATGACCTATCAGGGCCTTGGTAAATTGAACCCACAGTATAAAAGTTACTGCTTAATACTTACAAGCCCAAAAGTGCTGGCCGTCACTCATCATAAGGCGGTACCTGGTTGGGCCAGAGGGATTATTGATCTCACGCAAGTTCTGACAAACACAGAAGGAAGGAAGAAAAATCGATCTCATCACATTGCCTTTAACTATCTGACAGTTTGAGTACAGATACAGAAAACATAAAGTGAGCTATCCGCTTACATGTCTTTAGATGGCCCAAAACACTCACATCAAATGATTAAAATGAATTTCATTTTGACTTTTACACTGTAACATGTTATATTTATTTTGTTTTTGTTTTTTTTGTTATTATCGTTAATGTTATTAGATCTAATATTATTATCATCATCATGTTATTTTTTCAAATTGTCTTATATTGTTGTTTTTAGCTCTGCCTAGTAAGGTGACCTTGAGTGTGTAGGTGTGTGAAGTGTGTATATGATATTTGCATCAATGTAGTGAACCACCTCATTTTTATAAATTGATTGGGTAGCGCAAAAAACTGAGACTCCCATTAACGTGTTTTTGTTGTCGTTTTTAATCCATTACTGGTTTCTTATCTTAAATGTATGTAATCCCATTAATCCTGTTACACAATGTTACACATACTATAATAGATGGTTTCATCCATGTGTGCTCTTGAAATTGAAACAGAATACAGCTGGCCTGGCTAATCAAGTGGACTCCTCAAACTAACTTACCAGCAGCTGCAGCACAGGATTGTTCACCTGTTCACCTGTGAGCAGGGCCTAGACAACAAAAACACTGGTTACATGTATTACAGGTTCAGCCCACTTCGTCCCCCCCTCGGCTCATCATTACATTACCACATTGACAGTGTCAAAACTCAAAATCTCATATTGTCAGAGACTAAGGACTGGCAATTAATTTATTCTGCCCCTATCAAATAAGCACAAGTTTGTAAGCTGAACGGACTCAGTCTGGACGCCAAGTTACTTGGAAAACGTGGACAAGTATTATGATTTTATTCTATTTTATTAATAATGACACAGTTGCGTATTAGTGTTTGAATAAATGAAACACAACAGCACTTAATCATCACACACAGAGAGAAAATCACGCATTTGACATGTTTACAAAGACACGTCTTAACAATTTAAGCCAGAAAAGCAGCTAACATGCTCAAGCTAGTAGCATTACATGCCAAAATAACAGCCTGACAAATTCGAGTCCAGAAAAAACAAGGTAAGTAATTTATTATAATATTCACACTTACTTCAATCGCCCCCTTTGTGAGTGACGCACTCATCTCTCCTGGGTAAAGTTGCTCTCAAATCCAGAAAACGAGCTACTTTGATGCAAAGCCAGTTAACGGAACCTATCGCGAGAGAAGCGAGGCAAACCTTACAAAAACCTTACTAAAGACCGCAAAAACCAGTGCGAACTACACCGGATGTGGCCCATTTCCGCCTTCAAAATAAGAGCTACTATTTGGTCAGTATATTCGAAACTGAGATTGGTGGCATAGCATTACTACAGTACGAGCAGACCGGGGAGATAAATATCCGGGGCAGCAATACAGGTGGGACCTTAAAACCTCTTTATTATACACTTAATGTGATAGACACCCTGTTTAAATAATGTAGGCCTAACTACCTTTTTGTGGACTAACCCTTGACCTTTCTTAAATCAAACATTTAATTTTTTTTGAATAAAACTTACTTTTAACGAACTTTTTTGTGATGAGATGCAGTGATCCTTTTATGGTTTAGTTGTAGGATATTGCTGTATTTCTACAGATGGGAAAGTGTACTACATGGGGTAGGACGCAACATTTATATAGGCACTAGCGTCAAGATAATCTAGAAGACAATTTCCCAAGGCGTGTATACAAATTATCCCTGTACTATCATCCCTCGACGTCGCAGCAAGGGTGCGGCCTTTATTTTGAAGGATTTTTTTTTAAATCGGAAACTACTTAACACAAAGCTAACTTAACAATATCCTTATCGCCGTTTTGAAGCGCAGTGAAACGAAGTCAAAATAAACCCAAAGCTGACGTCCGGTGCCCACGAGGCTTCCTCTCCCTTCATGATGGATCTCCCGTGTATCCAGTGGCAAGATCACGTTGCACAGAAGTGGACCGGGCTTGACTCTGAGTTAAAGGAACATTTCTCATCCCTGGCTGAAATAGATGATGTGTTTAAATGTGCATTAACTCTGACAACGTGAGTAGCTAGCTAACAACTGTGGTCAAGTACAAGTGCATTTAAAGCATCTATCTTCTGTTACTCACTTGTCCAAGACTGATGGTTGTCCAAAGTGAATGAATCACATAATTCATTCATTTACATGTGTCAGTGAACTCCAGCCTCCCTGGTAATGCTGCTAGGGAAAGTTTTTAACAAGCTACAGATTCAGCTGTTGATCAAACAGTGTGTCCTGCGTGTGTTATTTAACTTCAGGCTGTCTCTCTTCTTTTTCTTTTTTTTTTTTTAGCCGAGATGACCTTGATTTTCTGCAGTCAGTCTCTGCAGGACACTCAGTACAGAAGGACACAGAGCAAGCAGCCAAATGCAGGGAGAGGGGTAACTCCAGCTTCAAGAGCAGAGACTACACTGCAGCTGCTCTCCACTATACACAGGTGAGGGAAAAACAACCTCAAAGCTGTCAGTGTCATTTAAAATAGCACTTAGCTTCTGATTATGTTCACACGGCACAGATTTCTATTGTATTACATTAGTGTTCACATTTCTATTTTCTCAGATATATTCACTGCCATTCAATGTTTAGTTGGTGGCATAGCAGGAGATGACATGTAGTGGTAGTGGTGCAATAGTTATGGTTTGATACAGAAGTAAGAGAACTGTATCATTTGACAGCCATGATATATTAGATGTTTGTATTTTGAGAGTCTGAATACATTTGGCATTAGTATGTGTTAAGGTTGACAAGCCTCTGGGTCCTAATTAATGCACATCATCACTCAGCTTCTCTGTCTCCTGTCATGGCAGGGTATATGCTTTGCTCCTCAAAGTTCAGAGCAGCTGTCTCTGTGTTATGCCAACCGCTCAGCTGCACTCCACTATCTGCAGCACTACCAGGTGAGACAGCACCACCTTCCACAATTAAACCACGAAACAGAACCTGTATTTTCATTATGCCCATAGACCACTTACTACAGTGTCCACACAAGCCTGTTGTTTGTAGGGGAGTAACTGCAACATAAGTAAATACTTAACTATTACTTAATATTAGTTTTACTTAACTATAATAATGAATAATGTGAGTTTTACTTGACTATAATAATGTCAGGATTATAACTTTTTCACTGACATTTACCCAACAAGGTCACCAGTTGTCAGTTTATTAGGTGCACATGGACTCTAATACAATAGTCCTGTGATAGATTCCACCCTCGTAACCTAATAGTATTCAATTTGGGTTGGAACCACTTTACAGGTGTCAACTTCCTGGTCATTTTAAAGGCTGTAGTTTGTGGTATTGTTGGACTATGTGTATTAGATATATATTACAACAACACAACAGTTTCAATAAAAACTCAACTGCTTGGAGGAGGCTTCATTGCAGGGCTACATTAGTTTGAAGATGACATAGTTAATAAACTGCCAGCTGAGAGCATGATTAGAAGGCAGACATTTAGCTTTAGCCCAAATCTGCAGACAAGCCCAGATTCACCCTGAGAACAACTGTTATTCAAGTAATTTAGCTCATTTCCTCTGTGTGAACCAATGGAATATCATTATACAGACACTGTTAATATCAAGCTGCTTCTGAAAACAGGTGCTCATCTTCTTCTAAAATGCCTCGTTTTGTTGAGATCAGTTTCATCAGTTTCATGACTGAATACTCAACTCAACTTGTTTCACAAATTATATAATTTCTTTTTCAACTCCAACAAGGCACTCGCACTCAGTGGTCTATTGAGGTTTAAATAGTCCAAGGATGAAGCTCAGATGCCTGCTACACCACAATGATCACTCATCTAATCATTTGAGTTTTACAACACACTGTAAGTGGAGTGTTGTAACAGTCCTGTTAACTTTGTTACCCAAAGCATAGGAAGCCTCTGTACTTTGAGTCTGTTGATGGGAGAACGTCAATCTGCCAAGTATCTACGACAAGAACTGGACTTCTGCTGATCCTCAGCTCAACCTACACTGACTGTAGCCAGCCAAGAAAACCTCCTCTCCTGCTGTTACTCATTTTTACCCAAACAACTCTGAGACATGCAGAAGTTAAACGACAGAGAAGCCTACGTCTTGTGTGAAACCTCAGAATTTCTTATGAAGCGGGCGGGATTTGAAAGGAATATGAACAACTTGTCTTATGCAAACCGAACACATTAAACTGAGCCATTAAGTTGTCTTGTTCTAGCTGATCAATTCTGTGTGTGACAGCCTCCCGCCTCCTGTAGGCAGAGAATATTTTATTGTTCCTTTCTCAGCCTTCTGACATCATACTCAGTCTCATGCTTTAAAGAATGTATGACTAAAATACTGACTTTTAGGAGTTAGTAAAGTCATTTTGTTTCCCTCAGGAATGCCTCGATGACATTGACCGAGCCCTGAAGTGTGGTTACCCCTCTCATCTTTTACACAAACTGGAGGACCGTCGCACACAGTGTCTGAAACATCTCTCTGGAGGTCAGAAGGTAAAAGAGGATCTTCACAATCTTTCCTCGAAGAATCATAAAGATCCAGATGGGGTCAAAGCTCAATCTCTTGAACGCCTCACATGTGGCATATGTCCCAAAGCTACTGTTGGCTTCAGCCTGGAGAAAGGTCGACACTTGGTGGCTGCGGAGAGAATAGCAGCTGGGGAGGTGATCCTCAATGACAGGCCGTACAGCTGTGTCCTCATACCAGGAATGGAGGAAGTGAAAGGGAAGAGTGGAGGGCTGGACCCACAGAGAGGAATGTTTGGAGTAGAGCACAGGTGCTGTCACAGGTGTTTGGCTGAGACTCTGTGTGCTGTGCCGTGTGATGGATGTAGTTACAGCCGGTACTGTTCAACCAGCTGTCAGCGGGACGCCTGGGAAGAACACCACTGCTGGGAATGCCCACTGGGAGCAGAGCTGACGGTGATGGGTGTGATGTCACAGCTTGCTCTGAGGGTAACACTAAAGGCGGGGCTAAAAAACATCCAAATGGCCAGGGAATCAATCAGAGATGAACACACAAAGTCCAGTGAGTCCTACCCACGTCACACAAATCAACCCGCTCCTTCAACTGCATACTCTGATGACTCCTACCTGAGCGTGTTTCACTTGCTGCACCACCTGAATCGCCATAGTCTTTCGCTGCGTTTCCTGAGTGCTGTTACCGTAGCAACACTCTACTTGAGGCTCAGTGCAACAGGACCACCACCTGCACCCTGGGCCCTCAGTGGGCCCTCGGGGACAAACAGGCAATCACCAGACGAGGAAGGAGGTGATGCAGATTGGAGCACGGAGCTGTGGCTGCTGGGAAGTGCAGTCCTGAGGCACTTCCTGCAGCTTAGGTGTAATGCTCAGGCAATCCTCAGGCTGCAAGATACAGGTAACTCCTCACTGTAGTGGTATGCAGCAGACCAGCCCCTTTTCTTACAAGGCCCTAATGATTAAAATGAAATGAATTATATTAATCAATTTATGAAAAAAAAAGTTGCTGGCAGCAAGTTGACAAATAATTTTAAACTGCCTATCAAGTCATTGTTGTATTGTACAGATTTAAAAACATTTCAATGGATTTGTCCTTCCCTGCTGCCTGGTACTGACTATGCCATGGCCTGGTATCTGGGACCTCTACGCTAGAGCTTAGCAGTGTAGTATATATGCACAAGCAATTTAAGCTGCAAGGACTGTTGCAGTGACCGTTTTAAATCATCCTGCAGATTTTGACAGTAACATGAGCACATAGAAGCTGCAGGGCATACAATTACTTTCGTGGCATCATGGTCAGAGGGAGGGGCAACGACGGCCATAGCTGCTGCTGGTGTGAAGTTGTAAATAATATTTTTATCTACCCCTGTAACATGTTTGTAGGTAGACAATACCTGGTCTTTTTTATTAGTGACAATGAAGAAAATAACTCATTATAATTTTATGGTAATGTAGATCTACAGGTACAGTATACATTAATCAGTACTAATAATACCATTTGTCCTATATTTCATTTGAAAACAGTAAATATCCAAACTTCAGTTTCCCTTTTCATAGAAAACAAAAGAAACCACAGACCTTGACACTGGCGAGGTTAGAAACTATGGCATTTTAAATCATTTATCTAAATTGTTGTTGATTCATTTTCTGGTGATCAGCTCTATGATACATTGAATCACTTTCACTGTAACTGCATCTGTGCTTATTGTGTGGTCAGTCCACTACAGAGGAACTGGTGTTGTATCTCCTGTATTGAACATTCTGCAGTCACGCTGTGACCTCTACACTCTGGTTTTTGCATGTCACAGGGGCAACAAACTCACCAGTGCAGTCTAGCAGGGAAATCCGCATTGCCACAGCAGTATTCCCAACTCTTAGTCTTCTGAATCACTCCTGCCGTCCTAACACCAGCCTGGCATTCAGTACTGGAACTGGTGTTGATCCCCTCGGATTAGATGTGTCTGCAGACTTCAGTGAGAGTGTAGCCGAACACAGAGGGGTCACTGTGACTGTGAGAGCAGCCAAAGAGATCACTGCAGGACAAGACATCCTGCACTGCTATGGTAAAAAAAAAGATTCAGAATCACTTTGATTTGAGGATGCACTTGTTTGTAATTTGCTCTGTGCTTCTATTACCATGTTTGTTGTCTCTGCTTCAGGTCCTCACAGCAGTAGGATGGTGACCAAAGAACGCCAGCGTCTCCTGCAGGAGCAGTACTACTTCCTGTGTCAGTGTGAGGCCTGCACCCTGACCCAGGAGGAGGTAGAGGAGGAGGAAAGCACAGAGGGCAGACAGCAGTGGTCAGGTGTTGGAGGCGGTCGACGTGAGTCTGGACTGCTGTGTGGCAAGTGCAAAGCATCAGTCAAAGTGCGTGCTACTTTGTGCTATTGTGGGTTTTCTTAAGTTTACTTTTTTCACTCTCACCTACCTGAAATTTGAGACTGTATATGATTTTCAGAAATGCAGCGTTGGCAAAGCAACAGAATTCAGATGTTCACGGCCGTCCTGTGGTCACTGTATATCTTCATCTGAGGTGAGCCACAGGCTGCAGCAGCTCAGGCTGGACCTGGACAAGGCTGTGGACCTGATGGAGAGAGAGAGGCCAGGTGAGAAGCAGCTGCTGATACTGTGTGTGTGGATACAGTCATGTGCCATGGTTTGTTCAGAAGGTCTTTGTTAAATCTCCATGTTCTTTTCTTTCCCTCAGATGAGGCTCTGAGTCTGTTGAAGAAGGCTCAGTGTCAGTCTGGACACATCTTTGCAGAGACACACCCTGTACAAGGGGAGCTGGCTGATGCAATGGCCAGAGCATATGCCACAATGGGTGAGAAAATTGATGCATGAGTATGTGTCTGAGAGCTGCGTGGTTCACCCTTCCTGTACTTCCAGAGCTGCGGGTTATTTTTTTGCTCTGCAGGAGATGCACAAGTACTTTCTTGCAGACTGAGTTAATGCTCTAAAGGTCACAAAAAGGTTTGACTTGTCCATTAACTGAAAATGGACGTCTCTACCAAACAATAGGGATGTCCAGTCTGAATAGACTGAAGGGCAAGTCTCCAGTTTTAATGCAAAAAGGCCAGTTTTCATTCTCCCATCTCTTTTTATGTACAACATGTACGACTCAGGAAATAAAATATTACATACACTACCAACTTGATACATTGTAAAGATTAATAGAGGAAGAATTTTTAATCTTTAGTCATAATATGAAGTTCAATGGAAAACATATAGTTATAATTACCCTTAGTTTTAACCTTTTGGAATAAGAACATTGGAAATATAATTATATTACAGGCTGTATATAGGAACATTCAGCTTTCATTTTAAATTCTCTTACCATGAGTCAGAGTTTCAAATGACTGATAAAGATGGACTTCTGCCATCAGTGGGTATCACCACTGACAGTGATTCTTCATAGTAACTAGATGCATGGAAGGTTTTTAAAGTCACAGTGCACTTAACACACTACACACACATTGAGTGCTAGAGAGTTAAATAGAGTTAAATCAAGTGGAATTCATATCAACAATTTTTTAACCAGATATATCTATATAAATGCTCTGGCAAACACTAGAGAAGACCATTAAAAATGAACTGATGTGAAGTGAAAAGTATGAAGCAATACCATTAACTGAATGTGCCTTTTCAGCAGATAAAGAGGCATTACTGGCTGTGGCAGCAGAGGAGCAGAGGAGGACTTATTTTTAGGTCAGAAATAACCACCTTGACACTTTTTCCAAAACCAGGTAGAGCTTAAATAGCGGAGTAATCCTGACATCTGCTGAACATGCACAGGGCCACACGGTGCTCTGATAATCAGCAAAAAAAATCTTAATAATGTCATGTTAAATTTTCAGATGTAGAAGCTAAAGTCAAGAAACCAAGAAGAGAACAGTCAGACTCCCTGGGGCTGTCCAATGACCTCGAGCTTTGGTCATGACCAGAGCTGAGGGCAATTCTGATTTTGCAGTATCTGCTCTTTCTAGGTGACTGGAATAACGCAGCCTCCCATCTGGAGCAAAGTGCTGTAGCTATTTGCTCCCAGTACGGAGAGGACAGTATTGAACTGGGTCAACAACTCTTCAAATTAGCTCAGCTACACTTCAACGGGTAGGTTGTGCAGACACTAAGGAAAATGCAGCAGTAAATCCCTAAACTGGAGACAGTAAGTTTAATGGGACGAAAAGTTATAGATGGGTGAACAGAACAATCTCAGAAGTGCCAGTGTCTTATTGTTTTGACTGTTCTATCAGTAGAAACAACAGCTCTATGTCTTCCTTCTCTTCTCCCAGTGGTGCCAGAGGCCCGGTCCTCTCTGTCATCCCCAAGGTCAGACGACTCCTCCGTCTTCACTGTGGCCCCCACAGCCATGAATTACAGGAGCTGCAAGCCATGGAGGACTGTCTGCGAGGGTAGTCTTACATAATCCCAAGAGTGAATAGTTTTACAATATAATTAGTTTTGTATTCAGATAAACTGAATAAAACCCTGAAATGATCTGACTGTGCCCTTTTCATTTGTTCCTTTTATTTCTGCTCTGTGTGTTAACAAGTGTAAGCATTTATTACTGTGTATATGTAGATTTGTAGGCTTACACTGACAAACATGGGGGTGTAAGTATACTGTTTTTGAAGCAGTGTGTAGGTGCACACACAGCCACCAAATGACCACTGGTACACATGCAGTTTATTGTGGCTCTCTGACCTCTTGGTGTCAGAATGTATCCATCAATAATTTCAATTTCATGCTCCAGTGGTGGTGTCTCAGTGTGAGTCAACTTATCCGCCAGGTGCTTCCAGGCTAAATGTATTACTCTGAATGAAATTGAAGTGTGTGTCTGTGTGTGTTTTCATGATTGCTATCTGCTTTTTGTTTGTAGCCTGTCAAGAGATGCTTTAAACTGTAACAATTTAATCAGTCAATACAATCTGCAAATACTTCTGAGCTACATAACTATACAGTATGGAGAGCCCTCTGACCTTTAGGGGGCAGCAGTTATCCTCTGACAAATTCAATCTCATGCTTGGATGGCTGGAAAGGAAGATGTAGCCATGACTCTTGAACCTACAGAAGCCACCCCGTGTCCTGTAAGACCTCTAGACCTTAATTTGAAAAGTCTTAATGGGCTAGTTACATTACAGCATTTTGTCAAGGTCACTGGTTGATTAGGATTAAAAGCTACTGTGCCGCATAAACAATTAAATAATAATGAGTAAAATGACTGTAAAGTTCTTCTGTGGAGGCTCATTGGTTTTCAGAGAGGAGGGGAAGGTCATATTCAACAGGGACAAAATGAAATCTCAATCACAGCTGGAGCTTGGTTGAACGTCACCAGTATCTGGAAGCCAGCCAGTCTGACAGACGTGCATACGGAAAGTCAAGGTCAAGATACAGAAACTTGGAGGCAGCTGGCAAAATCAGCTGAGGAGAGGTCTAACAGTTAACCTAAAAGGCAGGCCAGGTGCAGCTGACTGCCACCAGGATGAGGTCGTCACAGGTTCAGGACCAAAACATGAAAAGCCACTGAAGTGGTGGAACTAAACAGAGGTCAACTGTGAGTTCAAACAGTGACATATCACAGCAATTACTCCATTGGGACTTTGCACTCTCATCAAGTCTTCATTTATAACTTTACACAAAATTGCCCAGAGTTGGCACCACCTTCTTCAAAAATGTAACATTATAGCAAAATGTAAGAGCTGCAAAGACTTGTGTCTTCAGAATCAATTTCCTGTGATCCTGGATTAGATTGTGTTATTTACAATTGTGTTGATGCTGTGTAAAAAGTGAAGTTTTGTAAAGTCAAAGTATTTTTTTATAGCAAGTAACTTTCTCCTGGTATGAATCACTGACGTAGCCTACAGTCTGTGGCCGCTCCATCAACAATTAATATTTAAATTCAAATGAACTTGACAGAGTAATTTACTCCATTCTACAGTTTGTCCTAATGAGCCACTGTATATTAATATAATGTTAACATGACACGACAGATAGCATCACTGCTCAAAATCTAAGACTATAGTTAGTCAAAAGTGATTAAGAGCACAACATAGATGTTCACTAATTCATCTTAAAATCTCCACATGCAGAGCTAATGATGACATAATTGTCCAACTAACTACACATAATAATGCCACAGAGTCTGACAGTCAGATTCCAGTGATATGCCTCTGTGACAGATCAACTAAAATGGAAAAATTTCATACAATGTTGTGGTCACCGCCCAACTCAGGTCTCCACTGTTGTACTTTTCATGTCTCAAATCCTGTTTACCTTTTACTCTATGTCTATTTGTGTGTTTGCTTCTCTGTCTTGTGTTTGTGAGCTTATTCATGTGTGTGTGTTGGTCGGGAGCAGAGAGAAAATTTGAGCTCACAGTGAAAAGGAGTCAGAGGGGTAAAATAAGACGGGAGGACGACAAAGAGGAACACAGTCAGTACAAATAAGTCTGCATACATCTGCCTGCTGCTCCAGTATCAGATCACAAATTACTTATTTGACTGTCCAGTGCCATTTGAGGCCATTTCCAGTGGACGTGATCTCAGTCTTATCAGATGTCCTGCTATACATAATGCAATCAAAACTGTCCAGACCGCAAACAAAAAGCTACCACGTGTGTATTCTGTAACAAGGTCTACGTCCATATCTGTGTCAAAGACTCAGCCTGTATCCCATAAGCTGCTGGTCATCCACATGACGACCGCCCCTCCATGAATTATATACACAGCCGTTACCATAACAATGATCCCTGACCTTAAGTCTGAGGGTGTGGCTGGAATGGTAAAGTGAAAGAAAAGACCGACACCCTGGCTGTCAACTAATCAACAAGATAAATGTACACACAGTTAACAGCATCAGTATTTTCCCTGTGGTTACTCCTGCACACCTTCGATCACTCAGACAGCACAAACCAAGTTATTATACAGACAACACCAAAACTAAACTCAGACTGTAAAATGTTACAAAGAGCTTAATGTCTGAGTGGAAAACACACTGGATCTGTTATAGCAATTCCGTTCTGCTCTTTCATTAATTTGGGGCAAATGTTAAAAAAAAGAAAGAAAGGTCAATTAACTGGTTGGTTGGTGGAGTCTGAAATATCTTAACAGCAACTGTGGAAAATGTCATGAGATTCTGTACAGAGGTGATCTTAACTGGCACAAAAAGTAGATACCAAAGCACCAAAACTAAACACATGAACTAACAGGCAAGCAGAGCTTTCGATGTCACATTTATTGCAGTTGCCATTTATGTTGCTTTTGTAGTTTTGAGTTTGTAGTTGTTTCATCATGTCTTTGCATAACACACAGTAATGGTCCCAGTGACTGCTCTGTCATCACTCACCCATCAACCTCCTCCCTGCGGACCCCTTTGGAGGCTCTCATGTTAACCCTTATCACACAAAACCCATTTAGCACCACCCTGCCCCCCAATTACCTGACCCCCTCAATCCTCACGCTAAGAGCCCAGACCCCCTCAAACTCTCCAGTGTCTACATCCACCGTGAAGTGGATTTGTTCCTTTAGTCATCCTCCTCCTATGCTCTTTCTGTCTTTCAGCCCCTCTCTTCACAGCGGAGGACATCTGATACATGATGCAAATGATGGTAATGTGGCTGCTGCTCATGTAAAAATAAAATCCCCATCGCTCTCTTACACAGGCAAGGTTATTACCAACTAGTATGGAAATGGCTGACAGTAAATCATAGTCATGCACGACTGAATGTTAAAAGTACAGTGATCAATTTAAAACAGTTTGGAAATACTCTCAATTTGTGGTGGGGCAAAAATAGAAACACTCATTAGTATTTTTTGCCTGCACTTGTAGACTACATTTTAAACGTCCAAATCATTATCATAAAGAGAGAGAAAAGGGATCGTAGGTTGAAGGAGAATCACGATCTATGCGTTTGAGGGCCGGTGCAATTGCATCTGAGATGAGAGGGCCTTGCTAAATTTGGCACGTGTGCGTAAGAGGCGTGTACCACCACTACGGGACAAGGTGGGGGTCAGCTGGCCGACAGACCCACTGGCAATCACTCTCCTAAAACAGCCAGTTCACCTTGCTGAAGCACAGTCACACACCTATGACTAAGCACAAGGAAAACTGGCAGACCTGTGTCCTGCAGTTTTAGCCATTTTTAGCTCAGGGGGTGACAATGTCTGTCTTTCAACTGGTAGGCCGCTGGGCTGATCCACCACTTTGGTCCTGATGCATTGTCATGACATTTAGTGCAGGTATTCAACAATGAACCCCACTGTCTCTGGTGATCCCCTGATTTTCCTCTCTAGGGAGTGTATTTAGACTTTCCTCAAATCAGCTGCTTCTTCTCATTTAAATCCTCAGCAGTTTCAGTAGCTCTTATTTGCACGAGTGCAGTTTTTATTTAATAATTATCTAATTTTGGTCCCATTGTCATCACATTATCTGCCACAGTGAGAGGTGGTGTTGTTGTCGAGCTCTATAGAAGGAGGCATTCTCCCATCTCCTGACTAGTGTCTGCTCTCTTGTTGTGATGTTCCCAGATATGAAAGCAGAATATTGCTGACATTACTCATCCCACTCCAGGGAACAATAACAAAGGTGACATACTTCGAACCTCAAAAAAGCAAATAAAAAAATATTGAGGGGAAAGTTGCCCTCGGGGAAATTTATTTATTTATTTACTTAGTTGCTATTCTGAGGCATCAGCAATCCCCACTGCCGTGTGGGGACCTAAATATGTTGCGTGATGAATAAAAGGCCTTCAGCTCCTTTGTTGTGTTTTTTCATAACTGCCATAAAAGAGCTCTCATCTCACAATCCCATAATAATCTAAATAGAAGTGGATGTTTTCTTCTTCTTTCTCCTCTGTGTGTTTGATGAAGCAGTGATTTTGGCAGAGCTGGGGAGTGGGGCTCTAAAACAGGCTCACGTAAAACTGTGGAGCTATCTTGTGGACCAGCCATGGGGTAAAAGCTAAGAATAGGTCCCTCTCTCTCCTCTCTCCAGATAAAAATAATGACCTCCCCTGTTTAATTTGCTCCACCATAATAAATGTAAGATAATCTCCCCCTCCTCCTCGCCCATCTATCCCCACCTCCTTTTCTCAGCAAATGTCCCCCCTCTGTTCTCAGCCATAATGGCACGGGTATTTTCAGCACTGTGGTGAAACGTGGATGGATGATGAAGACATTTACTCCTATGATTGCTCATGCTCCTCATTCATCAGTTATCCCACCCTGTAATGTAACGTGATCCTTTATTGCCCTCTGTGGGGAAATTTCTTTCAACTTTCTCCCTGCAAAACAGGAGTGCAAGGTCAGCTGGAGAGCAGGTGGGGATTTAGTTTTGTGTCCAAGAACATCAGTTGATGTAATGCTTGTTGTTCCTCCTGTTGGTGAGTGAGTCCCACCAACTCACATCAACACCAGCAGACAAACACACATCTATGTTTGCTGTTTTACAAAAGTCACATGTCGGGGTGCTTGGTGGTCGAGCGGTTATAAAGAGCATGTCCCATGTTGGCCAGGTCCAATGTCGTGATTGCCAGACTGTGCCGATCTGTACTGCATGTCACTCCCCCAGTCTCTTTCCCCAATTTCCTGTCTCTCTCCACAATCCTGTCAATTAAAGGCAAAAATGCCCAAAAAATATCTTTAAAAAACAAAAGTCACATGTGTCTGAAAAATTTCTACAAGAACTGTATGAGCACCAGTGTAATGAATAACCACTAACAAGTGAAGGACCTTCATTTCAAATCCTGTGTAAGGCAGAAACATAATAATGGCAAAATGAAGTATAAGTCTCAAAAGAAGAATCCGGGGTTGTGCCTCCTGTGACTGATATGATTTTCAGTATTTGACCTAATGAGATTATTCCCACTGGTGCATTGATGTGTGAGGAGGGTTTAACTACTGTTCATGATGATTTTTACTACTTTATATGTAGGTCACAACATGAAGCTCAGAGGACGTTAGAAGCATGAGAGCAGAAGAGGAAACAAGGAAAGTTCTGCAACATAAATCTACATCCATTTCAGGGACCTGTTTCCTGTCTTTGTCTGCGTCTTGGATAGTTCTCTGGGATTTGAAATTTTGTAATGAAAAAGAGAGGGGAAATATGTGTTTGCTGGTCCTGCTAAAAAGAGCAGGGCTCCAGACTGCCCCTAAACGGAGGCATTTTGCCCCTAAATCTGAGACAGTGCAAAGTAAATTTTTCATCTACTTGCACATCTGCAACCAGTACAGGTGTACAGTACAGGTGGTAGGCCAAGGTGTGTGCTGATCATGCATGAAAAAGAAGTGTGAATATTTGCTTTCCAAGTCAATTTACAGTGTGCACCCCTTATATTTTAAGTTAGGGGCCACTGTGCTCCTGGTAAAAAAAAGTTAGTCTGGAGCCCTATTATGCTGTCAATTAAAAGCCATCAGGCTTGTAATTCTTCTGCAAGTGGTTGATGAGCTGACAGACAAATGAATTTCCCTTTGGGGATTAATAAAGTTATTCATATTCGTATTCGTATATGTTAAGCTTCGTGAGCTGCGTGTCATTCCCCCCTCTTTCTGCCTCCCAATTACCTGTCTCTCTCTATATATATATATATATATATATATATGTACACACACACACACACACAAACACACACACACACTGTACTGTGACTGTGCTGACTGTGAGAAGCGTTTGGACCAGAGTGAAAGCAAACTTGTGTGAACATGAACCATACAGGCTGATAAATGAGACGTTTCATATTAGAGTTTTAAATGTGCTACTGTTGCGGTTTATATTTAAAAGCACTTCCCTGACGACCTCTGACCAGAATGTGAGAGCAGCTTCAGAACAGTGACACTGTGACCTCACAAACAGGGTTCCACTTTCCACCGGCCTGAGCTCACTCTCTCAGTCTGTTCACTTGTGCCAGAGGATCAACCACCTTGTACCGATCGTTGTGGACTTTGGTTTGTTGCTTTGACAGCTTGGCTTGTTCTGTATTGTGACGTAGAGAGGTTGAACATGGAGTTTGTGGAGGGAAGCAGAGGAATCTACAGGCCCATCAGGGTATGTCAGCTTGTTGGTTTGCTTCTACTGGACTTAGACTTTTCAGGTGTAGTTAGTTCATCGAGTTAAAGCTAATGACTAACATCATATTGTTTGGTGTACAGGTGTTGTTTGACACACCAATCTATGATCAGGCTCTTCAACTCTGCTGGCATATTAGAAGCTACAAGTCTCAGGTATTAACTTTCCTTCACAGTCCACACAAATACAGATACGCCAGATAAATCCTGATAAATGTTGTGTTGTTGTGCTCAGAGGTGACGTATGTCTTCAATGGTTGTGAGAGTCGACTTGAGACAGATAGTTTATCATCTCATGTCCATTTTAATCTCTACTAATGCAATACCTGCATTTCATATCTCATTTGTTGTTTCAGTTGTGGCCAGTGAACGTCAGTAATAAAATGAGGGACGGTGAATTTGAGTCCCCAGAGGCTGTACCTCATAATTTTCAGTGAGTTAAATTAGACATTATTTATGGACAGCTAAACTCAACTGGTTTCAATGTGTCTGTGTTTTTCTGAATGGTTTTAATTTGAATTTTATTGACTGCAACCCACAGACATCATATAGTCCTCAACATGGCACAAGACTATGCCAAGATCCTACAGGATCTGCAGGCACCTGTCTCCAAACTGCTCTGTCCACAGGAGGTGGTGATAGAGGTGGTTCCTCATGTCCTGCAGGGTTTCTGGGTGCTTCCCCCTCGCGCCCTCTTAAACATGCCCTCCCAGCTGCTCAGCAAACTCTTTGTTGGTGTCACAAAGTCCACTTTGGACTGTGTCTGTGATGCCCTCACCACTGTGGGATGTCAGGCCAACTTCACCCGCTCCATCAGGGATCACATGGTCCTGTCTATCCTAACAGAGATCAGACAGACATGGCCACATGATATCCTGGTCAACAGCATCAAGAGCTTCTCTCCACTTCTAGCAGATGTCACAATGAGGGACATCTGTGAGACGTTTCAACCTAGGAGCCCTGAAGTACCAGCTCTTCCGACATCTGAAGCTAAAATGCCTGCCACCATCTCTGAGGAGCAGCAAATCACGATCATCAAGATCCACTGTCACCTCCTGGTGAACCTGCAGTCAAAGTTGAGGCCAGGGAGGATGGCAGTGGAGATCCCAGCCCGCATATCCACCTGAACTTGCTTTGCACTGACTGGCTGGGTTACGCTTGTAATTAATTGTAAGTAATTTAAATATGTGCCAACTAGATCCAATCTTTATTTCCCCTAAAGTAGAGCCAAAACACACAGTTCTTCTCTGGAAGCTTCTGTAATGTGATGCTGTTCTTAAATTACACACAGACAAAATGAAAGATCACCTCGTTTTAACATGTTGCATAATTGCAGTATCATTGTTGCTGCTGCATTAAATCTAAAATCTGGTCTTAACCACAGTGTAGTTGTTACATGTTACGAAAAAATGAATGAAGAAGCAGAGGGTATTTTACAAAATGAATGAAGGTCTAGTTTCACTGATAAGTGGATAACTTCCACCCTGGACACTTTATACCACTGTGCCATGAGTAAGACATGTTATAACACAAGCCACTTGTTGCTGTGGAGATTCTGCAGCACCCATTCAAATACAGTTTGACTATGAAGTCCCAGGCCTTTGGGAAAGAATGCAATGAGATGAGATTAATCCCATAAGACTTTTATGACGATGTTAACATGTTGAAAGGTTCATTATGCCAAGTTGCATCACAGGGCTCCAGACTCCAGAGTTTAGGGAACATTTTGCCCCTAAATTTGAGACAGTGCAAGTCAGCTTTTCATCTACTTGCACACGTGCAATTTGCCACCTTTTTTTTTAAACACTGGTGAAACAATAAATCTGTCATTACAGGTGGCAGTGTGTGCAGATCATGAATGAAAAGGAATGTGAATACTGCAAGTCAGACAGTACAGTGTGCGCCCCAAAATTTTCTACTTGCGCTCCTTAAATTTTGAGTCAGAGGTCATTGTGATCCTAGTAAAAAAGTTGTCTGGAGCCCTGGAGACACATGACAAGAGGTAGAGAACCACTAGTTTGTCTTGTCTTTAAGCTTATCTTATGTTTTCAGTGTCCACAGTGTGATGTAAGCAGTAACGGCAGCTGTCAAGTTCATGTAGTGGAGTAAAAACAAAAATAATTTCTCCGAAATGTACAACAGAATAGCCCAAACTCTACTCCACAACAGTACTTGAGTAAATGTACACCACCACTATTTGGCAGCTGCTAACTTTTCCTAACTTCACTCTTTCATCACACACAGTTGCAGCTCTCACGTCTCACATCTCTCAGCAGCTACAAATACATTAATTATTGAATAAGTGAGAGGCGAGAGCCTGGACTGTGGTCACTTGTCATCTATCTCCGCAGCGTCCTGCTGGCCTGGGTGCAGAGCAGATCGCCATGTAGCTGCTTGCCCCGGGAAAGTTCACCCTCACTGGGGGAGGAAGTGATGAGCAGTAGCTGCTGATGGATGGATATGATTGCCGTGGCCCTGTCAAACATAAATATGGTCTCTTCCTTTCCTCGTTCAGGACAGCCTGCCGCTGCCAAAGTTTACTGAGAGGTGTTGAGAAATTGGTGTCGGACGGGCAAGGCCACAATCAGCATGTAAACGTACATACATGCCTCTGTCTCCTCTGAGGTAATGTCCCTGTCCTTTATTTGCCCTTCTTATTGCCATATCTAAGTATATTTAGATTAACTGCTGCTATTTAACCAAAGTTTTAACAACATTCTCACCTGATTATCTGATGACCCCAACAAACACAGGAAACTCAAACTCTTGACTTTAACCAGACCCTGAAGGATCAGTATCAGCAACACACCTCTGTATTGAACTAAAATGTGACCAAAAATATACAGCTAATTTTACTTTAATCTGTAATGTTTGGTGAAATATATTATACTCCAATGAGTGGGTGAAAAAGGACAGACAGCATAAAACACAGTATCAACAACTAAATCCCATTTCCAAAAGCTTTTTATCTATATAATGGTATTGAATATTGAAACAGGATCGCCCAGCGCTGGGACTGATTAACCCCCTCTAACAGGACTGGCGTGAGCCGGTGTGTTCCCCTGACTCAGGCGGCTGGTTCACTTTCCAAGGTGTCACTGATACACTTCACCCTTCAGCAGGAGTGTCTCAGCTGCCATGGAGGCCTCGCTATCGTCAGTCAATGACAGCCAGAAGGACAAACAGCGGTCACCTGCACATCAGATATCAACCGTTTTGTAATTCAATCATTTAGTTTGTTAGGTGACCGTTAGTAACTTAATGTTCTTTACGGAGCAGGAAGAGACGTAAACCAATCCAGCTGGCTACTGGAGGAGTCGATGCTAACTGTGTAGAACTGCCCAGGCTTCTGGGAGTTTAAAAATATACAGAAAATAATCATGAATATGTGTTTATGTGTTATATGCATCATCACATTCATGATTCTCTGATCATATTCATTTGCATTCAAGTCCTCAAACCCAGGGTCATATTTATGAAAATAAATAAACAACACAAACACACAACATTGATGTTAGGGCGACTAAACTTTTGGCCAAAGTAATGTCATAATAACCCTGACAGATTCTTGTGTGACTCTAGTGTACTTTGTAATTCAATCTAAAAATCCTCCCAGCAGGTCAAGTGTTTCTGTTCCTTAACTTACAATCAATAAAAAACTCAACAGAGGAGGGACACTGTTTTGAAAGAAAACAATGACCTCTTGGGTTTTAATTAATGTATGACTTGTGCGTGTGAAGCTGAATCACCTGCAAACACAATGAATCCAAAGAGCCATATATCAACTGAGAGAGGAAAGTGTGTGAACATGATCTTCACCACTCAGCTGACCTATTGATTTCCAGATTGTGTTACATTCAGATCGCTAAAACCTAAAGACGGAGGGTTTGAGGACTGCAGATTACTGATGACAGTGAATTCATCACATGAAAAGTGAAAAATTACAACTGTATGCATCACTGTAAGGTTTGAAAACATCCTTCATCTGCAACCTTGAAATTGAATATTAAGTTTTTATTACATGCCATATATTTGGTGGATAAGGAAGATGGTTAATGGAATATTATATGATTTAAGTATTTTTTTCATATCACATAATAATGTCATATATAAAGAGCAGGAGTGACCCAGAAAAAGTTTGGAACTTATACGACCTTCATACAGCTCTTTAGTTTGTTTTTAATGTTCTCTTTTATGTTGTTTGTTGTGCCAACGTTTTCTGGTTTTCTTCTGCTGATTTTGCCCTATTTTTAGAGATCCCACATCAAATCTTTTACCTCCTGTTTACACTCTGTCACAATATCATTTACTGATGTTGTTTTATCCTATATCTTGTTTTGAAATTTCATTTTACCACAGACCAATAAAACACTACACAGTCTTTTTTTTTCCAACAAAATTCTTCTTCACATGCTCCTCCATGTGTCTCTGAAATCCACAGAGAGCATATTACACTCTTCCGTGCACCTGCTCGTGTTTAATCATAGGTTATGCTATAGAATGGACTCAGTGATAGTTTTCCACTCTGGGCACAATAAGTGACCAGCAGCCACAGCTAACTCCTCTAACCGAGTGACTTTGCTTTGTTTGGCCGCTTGTGTCCGTCTGGCTGTGGCTCACTCCATTACAAGTCTAAATGACTAATTGATGGTCCTGGGACAGGTGACACCAGCTCCTCAAGATCCATTTACACTCTGATCCCCACACAGCTCCGACTGGACTCCGCTGCACTTCTTCACCTCTCATCCACCTCCATCCTCTCCTCTCCTCTCCACGCTCATCCCCTCATCTCTTATTCATGCGCCAGTGGAGTACTGTTTAAGGAGCAGGTCTGCAGATAGACAGGTGGCCAGATTGAGAGACGGGTGGACAAATAGAGGTGCAGGCTGCATATGGAATGGGAGAGAGAGCGAAATAGAAAGAGCGAGGTGGGTGATGTGTTACTATCTTTGCTGGTCTTTTGCAGTAGTTTATCTGGAGGGGAGATAAATGAACCCTGATCTCCACCTGCCTGCAAGCACAGCACACACACACACACACACACACACACACACACTCCTCTCTGAAGAGGTTTATGCTGGGTCAGATAGATAGTCCTCGACACTGCAAGTCTGAGAGCTTGTGTGTGTGTATAAACCACATTATTCAGAGTTGCTGAGTCCTTCAACTTCTCACTCCACTTGCTTTTTTACACACACGTAGTTCAAGGAGAAAGATTAAGAAGATTTTAGATGGACTTAGTGCTGCTCATAAGCACCTCAGTATGTCCCCTGACACACAGTCTGTGCAGGGAAGGAAAGAAATGTTCACTATTAAAGTTCGCCCTCAACTTTAACTCCTTTTCATGCAAAACCTAAATGAATGTTGCTAATCCATCAAAGGTAAGAAGGGCAGAATTCAGGGAAGACATAATACAGCGAACCATGGGAGGCAAATAGCATTTTCACATAATAGTTAGAGAGACTGGCTTGTTATTCTGTATTCATAATGGGTCCCTGAAAGCATTAATAGAAGTTGGATTTTGGAACTGGGAGAGATTAATTATTTTAGTATTACTTTTAAAAGTTGAACATCTCTTTCACACTGTCACAACCAAAATGACACATGCACAATCAGCTAAAAGGGTAAATAAAAGCTGTAGTACATTTCTGAGGTTTGGTATTTTTCCTGTGTTACATCTTCACAATCTCTCAGTGGGACTTTGTGCCAGAGGGATTATCAA
This sequence comes from Caranx ignobilis, assembly GCA_021432705.1. Taxonomy (NCBI): domain Eukaryota; kingdom Metazoa; phylum Chordata; class Actinopteri; order Carangiformes; family Carangidae; genus Caranx; species Caranx ignobilis. The sequence continues at coordinate 5,629,702 of MU269980.1, forward strand.
AGTACAGTTAGTATTTCTGATCTACAAAGACATTGCATTGACTGATGCAGGGAGATCTAAGCTTCTATCTCCTGTGGTGACTATTCTGTGTATTGTGATATCCTCCAAAGCCTTGAAAACTGTTTCTGCAGTCGTTTTAATGGCCAATACACTTGTGTCCTTTTGTTGGGTCATATTGAATATCATTAAATTATGACTACGTTCAGCATGTGTCAGTCATGCACCAGCTGGAGGGAGGATCAAGTAAAGAACAGGTTGGCTGTTCAAACAAGGTTAATGAATGACGAATGACACAGCAAGGACAAAGTGTGTGTGGGGGGGGGGCAAAATGTGAATACAGGAGCAGTGTGAAGTGGACGTAATATTCTACACACAATGCACACACATGTGACCATGCATACAACTGCTCACCAAACACAGGACATTACACACAAAAAACAGAGTGCCACTGAAAGTTTAGCATGTGCACCAGAGCTGTCAGAAATAACGACACACCTGAGGATAGGAGGAAAACTCCACTGCCAAGGTTATTGGCAACTGGTCTCTCTCTCTCTCTCTCTCTCTCTCTCTCTCTCTCTCTCTCTCTCTCTCTCTCTCTCCTCTCTCTCTCTCTCTCTCTCACACACACACACACACACACACACACACACACATATATATATATATACTGTGGACAGGAGATAGGAATGGGCAGCCTTGGGTAAATCAATTACGAGGTTCAGAGTCAAGTTGAAGGCCACGAGGAGGGCACCATAACAATACCCCAGCAGCAGCCTGTGAATAGCTGTCGCCACTAAATCAGCTCCCTGCACCGGCAGATAGAGCGGACACCCGTGGAGCAGGAGCGGGGGTCTTGAGTGGAGGAGAGGACTGAACAGATGTCCTTGTTTGTTTGGAGGAAGAAATACTATCCCATATGCCTCAATAGTGAAACCAACCTGACGTTAATGTGGCCCTTTGTGCTTATCGGGAGCACCAGCAGTGGGGCTGTTCTCCATCATTCCCTATCTCTCTCTGTCTCGTTGTCTCTCTGTCTCGGCCTCTCCTTCTCTCCCTCTCCCAGTGTCTATATTTACATCCCTTCCACAGCCATTTATGTCCGTCTTACACATGGAAAGCTACAAAAACACCAGGCCTAAATATGTTCTATGGTTATAGCTGACCTTTTGAGGAATAGTTTGTCATTTAGGGAAATATGTTTATTTACTTTACTGCTGAAAGTTAGATTAGAAGCTCGATATCATTCTCCCACCCACACACATTCCGTTCATATTGCTTTCTTTTAATCACAGAAGTGTTACTGAGTAAGATGTGAAGAATGAATGAACTGTATACGCACTACAGTGACAAAATAAGCTCCAATTATGGGAGGCATACACTTCTTTTCTGCTCAACATGATGCTTCTAACTAATGTTTTCACCCAGTATGGTGTTGAAGGGTCGGGATGAATTGAGACAGAGGGAGGTTGTTCCACAAAATCAGTTTCCAGCCTCACTAGTGCTGCTGTGGCTCCGGTCACACACAGGCAGAGAGAAAGATAGAAGAGTACTCTCATAGTTGTGCTCATTGTGACTGTGTGTAGATGTCAGTGAGGATGTTTGATTTGGATTTAGCAGTCTTTCATTCAATTATCTTCACTCGTCTGTGCTAGCCATGGTCCTGCATCTCCACTTTCTTCCTTATTCCACTTGTTTTATTTTTGCCTTTCTTCTCCATCCTTCTCTCTCTGCTCCCAGGACTAAGTGCAGTGTGCTGCCGTGTGGAGCTATCCGTGGTGCTGAACCTCTCTGCCTCTGACTTTCTCCCTGCACCTTTCTTTAAATCTTTCTTTTTCCTCATCTCATGTTGTGTTTGTCGCCAGTTGAACAATATTCTCTCCCTGGTTCCTTCCTGCCTTCCTTTCATCTCTGCATTTGTAGCACTCTTTGTTCCTTTCATTTTGAGCACAGACCAAAGTAAGCTGCAAAGCAAAGTATAGAACTGAACTGCTGACCTTTGCACTCTCCGACTCTCTCTCTTTCTTTCTTGCCAACTAAAAATGTTTTATTAAACTGATACATTGTCACTGGTTCTTCCTTATCCCCTGTCTTCCACTAACAGCTTTGTTCAGCACAGGACTGGGCTGGGTGGCAGAGAAATAGTTGAAATATTGTCACAATTTCCACTTTAGATAAAAAATGTATTGAACTTTAGGGCCTGGAATTTGCATAAAGCTTCAAGCCACCTTATTGCCTCATTAAAGCATGATTCACTTCACCCTCATTACTCCCAGACTGAAATGTAAATGTTTAAGCTCCTTGTTTCCAGTTGACTTATGAACAGAGACAAAATGACAGATCAGTCACACATGGCTGTCCAGCTCCACATCTCAATGCAAATCTCTGTGCTGGAAGCGGTTTATGTATTCAAGCTTATTGACCTGTTTGCCAGCTCTATAGTGTAGACGTGGAGAGCGTGAGCAACACTCTGAGGGAGAATTTCCTTCTTTGGAAAAGGGATCAATGGGAAAGATGTGGCCAAAGCCCCATTACACAGGCTCCACTGCTCCCATGTAATTACAGCAAACATAAGGAGCTGTAAATTAAGGCAGCAATAATGGGAAAATGATGGTGGAAAGGCTTGTGGAGTTAAATTACCCAACAGCAATCGGGTCGTGAGAAATGGCATCATTTGTGTTCAAACTGGTGGAAATGGATTTCACAGTTACATTTAACACAGTAGTGAACACTTGATTATGGAGAAAAGCACCTTTTCTTAGTCTGTGATACTGAGGTTTGCCACTACAAAGTCAGGAGCATCTCCTCAGGAACACTTAGGTGAGCATTACAATCATGGTTACTAATCACTGTACAGTACTCATGTCATTACATCTGCCCCTGAAAAACACACATTTTTCATAGAATAAACAACAAACTGTAAATTAGGATGAAAGAAAAGTACTTGCATTGCTGCGTGTGGCTCTCTTTCTCATATGCACATCTCTCCCTCTCTCTCTCTCTCTCTCTCTCTCTCCCTCTCTCTCTCTCTCTCTCTCCCTCTGTGTGACAGGCGTCAAAAATACCACCAAGGGAGCGCGGATCAGCAGCTTTCCACGCAGCCTCCAGTCGGCTCCTGTTCGTAATGCGTAAATATCCCAAAGAAAACTCATCTTTTCTTCACACAGACGGGCGCAGCACCGAGATGATCGTGGATGCTGCGTGTTTTGTGTTGTGACGGTTCAAAGTAACCGATGCCCGACTGAGACTTTACGTTGCCTGCCTCAGAGGATTGTTGTCGGTCACCTTCTTCTTTGCAAGACACGCCGGCATACAGGTATATGAGGTTAAAATGAGGGAGAAGATGTGGATATTTTCCAGTGCCAACAGTTCAAAGCGTCTTCTTTCTACTTGGATCAGTGGTGCTTGTGTTACGCTGCGGTGCTGTGTTTGTTGTTCTTGCCTGTCAGGACGGATGATGCTTGCCCGTCGTCCTGCATCTGTGCCAGAGACTCGGGGACAGTCACATGCCGTGACGGGGAGGACGATGAGGTACCGGGGGACATACCGGAGTGGACGACCACCTTGATACTCAAGGGGAGAAACATCTCAACTTTACAGCGCGGTGCGTTCATGGCCAACGGCACAGAGTTGGAAATGACAACGCTCTCGCTGTCCTATAACGGGATACAGGTGATTGAACCTTACGCGTTCCTGGGGCTCCCCCGACTGCATGTGCTGGATCTGAGCCACAATCAGCTGGAGTCTATCTCAGCCAGGGCTTTCCACGGATTACCTGAGCTGCGCTCTCTTTACCTGAATGACTCCATTCTGCCTCCGGCCACAGCGCAGCTCTCCAATGCGCTCAGCACACAAAGTTTGCACAACCTCCACAGGCTGGAGTTGGCGGGAAACAGACTCAAGTCTATACCCCTGATGAGCTTAGATATCTATAACCTCCACGCGTTGGTGCTGGTCAATAACTCCATAGAGAACATCGGGTCGGGAAACGTGTCCAGTCTCTACGAGCAAAGGCGCCTACGCGTCTACCTGTCATTAAACCCGTTTAGGTGCAACTGTGAACTGCAGGCGTTTTACCACTGGCTGAAGAACTCGTCCCAGTGCCCGGATGCAGGGCGTCTTGTGTGCAGCGAGCCGGAGGCCAAGAGAGGGGTCCCCGTGGAGAAGCTCCGCGGGGAGGACGTGGATTGTATGAACGAGAACCTTGAGGCGGTTTCATACGTGTTCCTCGGTATAGTGCTGGCTCTGATCGGGGTGGTGTTTCTAATGGTGCTCTATCTCAACCGGGGGGGCATCAAAAGGTGGCTCAACAACATCAGAGAAGCGTGCCGGGACCAGATGGAGGTGTACCATTACCGCTACGAGCAGGACTCAGACCCGAGACTGGCTAATGTGGCTGTTTAACCCAGTGAGACAGCAGGCCGGTGCTGTGTGCTGAGGGGACACGGGAGGCGGTGGTTCAGGAGGGGTGGCAGGCCGAATGATCAAAAGACTGGGGACATTCCCAAAATCAATAGTTTTTAAAAGCAGCTTCATCACCTCCCAGCAGCTGGGCCATGCACTACAAGTGGTAGGCTATCCCTCTCACTCTGGGATATGCACTGAGCCAAAGACAATGAAATGACTCTAAAAGACTATTAAGTGTTCCCCTTGCACAACTGAATACTTAAACCTCTGAGCAGTATTGTATATATTGTATAGATATGATATATGTTTAATATCATATTGTATAGCATAGAATATCTCTTCAAGAGAGGGAGGCTTTTCATGCATCACGTTAACTTACAGACTGACTTAGTATTACCTATCTTATTAATCAAGAGAGACAAATACACAACCATTGTACAGAAATTCAGATTTAAGCCTGAATGAAAAGGTAAATCAGTGATATTACTGCATATAACTGCAGCCCTTGCAATCTGTTTACTACTCTGCATTCAGGAAACCCTGCAGGGAGAACAGAGATAGTTCTGCCTGTAATCTACTGAGGGAGAAAGATGATATAGTAGGAGGCCGGCACAGGTAAGGTGAGGCAAGGAAACTGACAACTGACATGTGCGGCGGAGGAGTAAACTGTCACATTTCATCATCTGCCACATGGGATAGGTTTACAACCCTGTCCTTAACAACAGTCTTTGAGCTCTAAAAATAACACATGTATCATTTCACACCCGGTCAGTCTATCAGTAATGGGGCAAAGAAGGAAGGAACAAAAATCTAACCATGCATGTGATTGTTGTAGGCACCGAAGACCAACCGAAACATTAATAAAAGGTCAAATAGAAACAGTGAGTTAGCAGTGTTCTTTACGTCAGTGCATTTTACCATCACTGTCAGGAAATGTTGACTTCATGCAGCACTGTGCCAGATATAAAACAGAGGAAATGTTTCCCTGTTGTATTTTGTAAAAAAAAATAAATAAATAAATAAAATTGTACATTTGCTAGCAGCAGGTGTGAGTGAATGCTTCTGCTCCCTATGACTCATACTCTGAACTACAGTATGATGTCACACTGTGGGCTCGCCAGAAAAGGTTTAGACTATCTCATCGGCTCCTCTCTGAAGCACCCGAGGCAGCAGGCAGCGTTAATCTCACCACGACTGAGACTAATAAACCGTGAAGAATGACGATTGACCTGGGAAGTCAGTGCCGCTCCCTGGCCCGGAGCAGTGTTAACTCAGGGTCTATATAATGATCACAAGGATTGTGGAAGCAAAAGCTAACATGAACACCAGAGGGGGAAATGGAAGAGTAGGCAGGTGTGCTGTGTGTGTGTGTGTGCGTGTGTGTGTGGGGGGGGGGGGGGGGGGGGGGGTTCAACAAATGTAAGGCCAAATATATATGAAGGGAATAGATAGATAGACAGACAGACAGACAGACAGATAGATAGATAGATAGATAGATAGATTCGGTAGATAGTCATGATGTGAGTATTTCACTGTCAGCTGTGTAGGATCGGCCCTTATATAAGTAAAGTCATCATCACTTCTTCTGTCAGGTGACATGGCAGTGTACCATAAACTGTCATGTTGAATGTGGAGGGAGAGGAGATAAATCCACTCACATGGACAGCAGCATCCCAGAATAAGAGTGTGATAGCTTGACTCAGTTTGACATCACACGCTTAATGTATAGACTGAGAGATTGTCAGCAGGGAGCCATACACTTCCAGGACAGTGTTGGACAGCTGCTGAGACCCATTAACAAAGGAGCAAAAGAAACAACTGAAACACCCACTTAGTCAGAGGAGTGTTTGTGCACGTGTGCATTTATGGATTGTACACATTTCCCTGGTTCACAGCTCTAGAGTCACAACAGTGTGTTCAACTGGAAAGTGTTAGCATGCTAATACGCCACAGTATGTTTTAGCACACCACGTAAAGCTGAGTAGTGTAAATGTCATCAGTGTTGCAGGTGGATCATGAACTTAAATAGTGGACAGAGTATAATCTGAAGGATCATCAAAGTGATTAGAAACCAGGAATGTTTCATGTCAATCTAATCAATAGTGTCTAGGATATTTCAGTCTATAAGTGGTGGGCCAACTAGCCAACCAGCATCCACTCCACTATTCTGACCAGAAATGAAGGTTTGGGCTTCTTTTAAACAGTCAAATGTTGATGTGCAACTTCCTTCAAATGTCTAACACATACTGAGATGTGACTTCCTGTTGAGATCATCTGACAATCAGCTGAGTGAAGTAGTATTGGAAAAGTGCTGGATTTCGTGGTTCACCACTGCACTAGTGTCTTGAAACATAAAAGTGTGAAAAAACACATGCAGCCCTGCATCATGTGTGTGATGACCTGGATACGACTGCACACAAATACTAACTGCCTCATGTTTTTGTTTTTGGAATCATCTCACTGCTTCCACATTTCCTCTGGGTGGTATTAAACTTTTCAACCATTGTCTCGTTCTATTTTTGTGATTGTGGGATATAAATAATGAAGTAGAAACAACACAATATCCCGTTGTTGGTCAAAAAGGCCGACTTTATCTTTCAAAGCAGCCAGGCTTCAACCCTGCTTTCTCCATGCACTTCGTTTGTCATTGCTCCAATTCTTTGTTCTTCTTCCATTCAGCTACATTCTCCTTACAAATACAGCATTTGTCAAAGACTTTCTCTCTGCCCTACTCCCTCCCTCCCTCTGTCAATTCCCCTCTCTCACTCCTCTTCATCCAGGTAAATGACTTTATCCAGCTGAGTGACTTTGTAAGGACGTGGGGACAGGGTTTAAGCTGAGCCCAGCAAAAGGGAAGAACGGCAAAGGAAAGATAAAGAAAAGGGGAGTAGAGAAGATTCATTAGAGTTCTTTAGTCCAGGCGCCAAATGTCCTTGCCTTATGCAAAGTGATGACTCATCGTCTTGCTCTACATATGAATGTCTGGGAACCCAAATGCCAACTCTGAACAAGTGGGGTTGTCTGGAATGAATGTGAAAATATGATGCTGAACAGTGGCTGCTATCAGAGAGCTCAATCATATAAGAGCATCTGAACTTTAAATGGCCTCCAGCGTTCCTTCAAAGGAACTCTCTCATCATGACGTGCTGCCTGAGTGTCTTGTATCTCACAGCCCATTAAACACTGGCTGAATACTGTAGCAACCTTTACATGTACACCACTGGGTGTTGCAGGCAGAAGTAGCAACTGTGCTGAGCTGCCAGGACAAGAAGGAACGCAGGGCTCGACCAGTTAAAGACACAAAATAGACACCACTCTCGCCTTCACATTGAGGACAACCCTGGGCTCTTTGCGGGTTATTCACTGTAGCTGCCTTTACACAAGAGTGTGATGCTACCGTCCACTTTCACACATTACTACAAACATTCATGTGGAAACCGATTGTGCATTTAAAAAATCACTTCAATTTCCTATTCTTCCGAAACATTAAGAGGAAGCAGTAGCAAGTCAACAAGTAAATCAGACGGTGATTTATTATCTCAAATCATTCTAATCATTTTAATTGGTCAGCATGAATGATGACGAGGAGTTAGGAGGTATTTTGGAGCAGCTTTGAAATCAGTCCCTTTGCAAGAAAAGCTATTTGAGAAGTTTGAGACAGAACTTTGAGGAAGTACAGTCTGCTTTTTCACTGGATGGTGTCATTGTGTTAATGTTAGGCTATTACTCTGAAGATTTCAGCAGGGGTCTTATTTTAAAATGTATTCCTCCTCTATATTGCATATTTATCTTAGCTGTCAGTTAAAAAAATAATCCTAATATTTCTTCAGTTGAGAAGAACTGTTCACAGCCTCCAAGGTAAGAGTGGTGTCCTGAGGTGCTGACAAACGGAGATGAGTATGCTGGTTTGTAGATGGTTGATTACTGGTGATTGATTAATGGATGTGTGTCTGCTGATGTCTGACAGCAAGACAAAGGGCTTGACATTAGAAGAGAGGAGTTTTAAAGTCAAATCTGTCTGTTCAGAAGTTGCTTGAGTTAAACTCTTTGTAATGTTCAAGGACAGGGCGCAGTTAAATGCTTCAGAGCACAATTTCAAGAGTTAACTTTACATCAAATGTGAGCTCAACCACAATAGAAAATGTAAAAATGACCTATTAGAAGGAACTGAGTGGGAGGAAGAAATTCCTCTCTGCTACCAATGTCATGTACAGAACCAGCAAGAGGAAAATAGTCCTTAGCACACTGCCACAACAATGAGAAACATGTAGCAGTTCTGATTTACTGTTAACAGAAATAGTTATGGAGACAAGGAGAAAACAGCTGTTAATTGGAACGAGAAGGGCTCAGTGGAGGGCACTTCATAGTGCACAAAGACTTATTTGACATTCCCTTTTACCTCGCCACTGGGTGTTACAGTACATACTGTAGCACTGTATGTCACACAAGCGACCACTTGCAGAGTGAAGGAACGGCGTCTAATGAGCGGAGATGAATGAACATTAAATGTATTTTTCCTCAGTCACCTTGAGAACGTTTAGAACCAGTCTGAGACATCAGGAATAGATGTTACAATACGCTGTGGATGCTGACAGATGTTTCTCTACCCAACAGCCACAACAGCAATGCTGGTATTATTTTCACCTTGCAAGACTGTCCCTCTCTCTCTGTGCATGTGTGTCATCATGGAAACATGTACTGTAGCTGGAACCATCTCCTCAACTCTGTAGAGCCAGTCAACCCTGGTTGGAGTAACACCCAATATAACTAGCAGGGGGGCAGTACTCACATCTGCCACAGACACCAGAGTTAAACTCAAGTATCCTGCAAAATACAGAGAGATTGAGCTGGTACTCTGGGATGCTGGGAGAACATTTTATTCTTCTCCCGGCACTCATATTGTATTTCTAAAACTGTACCCTCTGCACAGCTGTATACTATACTCTTCCATTCTTCAGTTCAATAATGAAAGATCAGGATGTGCAGAGTTTAATATGCTGCAGTACTGTGTCCAGGATTGTTCCCTTATCTCTTGAAAGGTCAATCAAACAGAAGTCCACTCAAGATTTTGGATTGTTATTATAGCAAAGTGGGATTCTCACAAGAAGACCCACAGGCGAAACACTCAGCACTGAATGTGAGTCAGAAGATGGTCAGACATTTGAAAATCATTATTGTCATTTATTGACAATTATTATTACTATTTTTACTTTAAATTAAACATCAGCTTTCAATGCCAGTCGTAATGACTCATTCTTAATTTGCACCCCCACAAATTAGAGTTAGTATGGAGGCTCTTAATAGGTTCTTATGCGATTAATTATTTTAAATTTGAATACTAAAAGGTTTGTTTGTCATAGGAAAGGTCACCAGCATTCAGTGACAAAGTAATCACACACTGAGCTCATTAGAAAGTCTCCCAGGAGTCAAGAAGGCATGAGTGAATCTCTTGTCTGGGGACACTGTGTCCTGTTTGATGATAACCACACCTTCAGGGAATACCATGCAGTACTATTTTGTTGACTTACTTTATAAACTGAAAGCTCCCACACAGCAAGATAAGTCTGACAGAGACCATCACAAAAGGATTCTACAGGACTGAATTAATATTCGTCTCAGTCAGAAAGATAATTATGAAAGCAGCTTAGACCTGCACCACTCCAGTCAATATTTACACTTTATGTCTAGTGTGCAGTGTAATTACAAATCATGGGAACCAGTGTAGTCCGATGTTGTGAACTCTTGTCTGGCCTCTGAGCACAAAGGCTTTGATTCATCCTGGGCTCTGGATAAATACAGTTGGCTGGTCGATCGGTCTTTAACCAGGAGATCAGGTTCAGTATTAATAAAGTGTACAGGTGCCTCATATCTATACACTAATTACAACCACAGAGCCGTCTGTCAGTTTCTAACATGAATTAGTCAGCAGTGTGCGTGATGAGGCAGTGAGAAGGACATTAGTTCTGACCTTAATCTCTCCACTAAAGGACAAACATTAATACCTCAGATTTCACATGGTAATTTCAGGGGGGGGGTTCTAGCAAGGGCACAGGTGCACATTTTGGCAAGCGATAATTCAGTTAACAAGGACCCTTAACATCGTAGGTTAACAGCATGATTGATGCACAGGAATAATCCGCCATGGCAGTTATCAAATGTGCCTCACATATTAAATATCCTGTGGAGCACTGGCCCCGTCCTTATGGACTGTGACCCCTTGAAATTAAAGAACCTTGTGACACATGTCTATGGATTTTGTCCAGGTTGGTATAGCTATTCACTAGTGTATGAGAAAAAACAGAGGTGAGGCGCTCTATGTTGCATGAAAAGTTGGGCTCTTAGTTGTCTAGTGTCACATTGTGCCAGGCCTTGCTGACCTTGTGGTGCATGGTTTCATAAAAGCCTTATCCACAGCAGTTTTGACAAGTTGTTGCCCATGGTACTGAACACTCCTCAGCAGCTCTCTCAGCACTAAGAGGTATTTACAGCAATTAAGCTTGTACTGGCTTGACTGTCCTGTCAAGGACAAGAAGGAAGTATAAGCAAAAAACATTCTATCAACATCTGAAGGAATAATTAAATGGCTTAGTTGTACTATTACAGAGCCATGCTCATTAGCAGGTTTAAGACAAACACACACAAAAGCAGACAGTATGAAGCCTGCTTGATACATTGACATAACGACAGATGGTAGACATACTGAAAAAAAACTGATTAATATTATTGGACCTTACATTATTTTAGAATATTTATGCTACAGCACAGTCATTTCTTCATGCAGACAGGTTTACAGATCAAACATAGGCACTAAAACATACTACAATGTCTGATTTAAGAAGCCATTCTTGTTTAGATAAGGAGACATTGTGAGCTTTTCTCCAAAATTCACTTATTATGTCTTATGCCTGTGTATATAAACAGAATAATACTCTATTCATCAGACAAACAGCTCTACATTCCCTCTGGTACATTTAACAGAAGAACATCACTGTAAACATAACGCAAAAATGTCTTTCAGTACGTTCCTTTTTCTTTTCATCACTGAACCATTTTAGTTACCTTATAACGATTATTCATCTTGACTTCTTTGAAGTGTTAAGTGCTCATTAAATCATTCTCATTAATCACACGAACATCTACTGTGGCTCTGCTAATTAGCTGCCAATGAGTCTGAGCAGTATTTGTGACTGACGGGCAGCTTCTCATTCAAAGTGCTGTGAAAAATTGTAGTCTCAGCAGTTTGAATATTTCATGCTGTCCTTCAGTCAGTAGAAGGTGCTGATCTCCTGACCAGTCAGAACATCAGACCGTTACCTCGGAGAAAAAAGCATCTGCTCTGACAACCTGTCCGTCAAGTTCTGAGCGTTTGAAGAGCTCTCCAACTGAATTTCAACACGCTCCCACAGTTCACTGCTTTACAGTACAATGCTGTCACCATTTTTACCCTCTCTTACTTACATCCACATATGTGTATTTGTAGCACATCTCTCATGGGTTTATTACACTCACATAATATATACCCAGGACTTGATCAGTGGTGTCAATAATAGTAGAACATGGAACCCCTGCATCCTGTCCAGGCTATTATACTAAATGAATGCACACAGATGCAACAGTATTTTCTATGGGATGTAGCGTACTTAGTTAGAACTTAGTTTATTTGGTCTAATAAGTCAAGAGGCACCTGTAAATGCACATTAACTTCATGGCCTTCACCATTCAAATCTCTGAACTACTGCCCTCCTGTGGTCAATTGGCTGAAAAGCAGCTGCTGATTAAAATCAACTGCCATGTGTTTGACTTCCACATCTAAGAAGTTATACTTATTTTGTCATGTATTTACTATTATTTGTCATTTTGTATTGTTCTCCAGAATTATATACAACACCAAGTGAAGTGATTGAATGAGTCAGTATAGTAGTGTGATATGATCCCTGTTGTGTGCAGTCTGCAGAGGAGGTTAATCACACATGTCGTCCACACGATGGAGCTATCACAAAATCTCTCAGCTCCTATCACATTTTGTGTGGGAGCAGTAAATGACATACACCTCACTGTGTGAATAAGTCGCACATTGACTTATGACCTGAGTGAACAGTATGAAATGGAGGCTTAGCCGATTACTGCAGAGAAGATGAGATGTGATTTATAGTACTTTAACAACGTTCAAGTTACTGTTGGGTGGAGAGTCCAATCTTCATGACTAATATGAGAGGTGACATGAGAGCTGGAAGATTTTGGAACAGACAAGAATAGCTGACCTCCAGCGTTTTCTGTGGGGAACATATCACATGTTTAATTGCACATATGTAGATTTATTGATGTTGTCATGTGAGATTTAGTCTTTACTATTATTTACAACTGTATTGCAATGTTGAATTTTCCAAGATTGTTATCACTTCAATCAATGAGTATTTTGATATGTCAGAAAAATGAAAAACGAACTTGTGCACACATCAACCAGCAACACGGCTAATGACAGAGATATGCAAATTACAGTTACTTATAACGGTATAGATGTGGGAAAGTGTTCTTATTTAGGCAAAGAACAGCCAACACCGGTACAGTAAGTCTCACTTATGGAGGAGTAAGTAGCATGGATGGTAAAGAGTGTGTTAGACCTCACAGAGCTGAGTGGCACTTCCACTGACTGTCATGTCCCCAGAGAAAGTTAACTGTATTTTAAGTTTCACAAATTAATTTCACACGTCTCTTCATGGTGAGAAGTGCTCATTTTACATCTCCTGGCCTGGAATGAACAGAATCATAAATCAACGTCGGGGAAGAGAAATCTAGATCAGGCAGTTTAGGCACAGCCATAAATCATAACAGCCACAGACCAAGTTTGTTAAAAATCTTACTCTTAAAACTTAAACCCATAAAAGTTATTGATTGAAGGAAAAACTACATTTTGACGATAATCAGCCAACTGTTTCATACTGTAATAACCTAAGCTATAAGTCTTAACCCATGCTCCTGAAGCTCTGTCTGGCTCCTCTCTGACACAGCAAAGTCCAGCCTAGTATTTGCCCCTGCCCTGCATTACAATTTAGCCAAGGTCAGTGTACTATTGCATACTGCATTGCAAGGAGCCCAAAACACATTCATTATATTATTATCTATTGCCCTGTCTTGGATTTATTCACATTAAGATTTACTCATATCTAGATTTGACATGCTCACGAGATTCTTCTTGGAATTTACAACTTGCAATCACTTTGTTCAGTAACAGAAACACATGATGACGCAACTCCCTAAGAGGCTCTCTAATGAGTCCCAGTTGTGATGTAATCACTGTGGGATGATACTTAATGACTTTTCCTGTAAACAAACAAAGCATCTACTGTTGAACCTTTTGCCTAATTAATCTCTTCCCTCATTAATCAGCAGTGGATGGGATGGCAGGAATACCGGCATATCAAAGCCACAATACATTTTGAGGAAACCGAACAGACATCGAATAACCAACCTTAAACCTCCATAAACCCTAAAGTGTCATGTTACAGTTGTTCCTAAATAATTAAAATAAATTTGAGTCTATTTATGTCGTAAACATGAAGTAATGTTAATCTGCAAGGTTTGTTCACAGACATTTACTACAGATTTTGACATTTGAGATATTTTAATACTGACTATATAGCTCTTTCTTATTATAAAGTTTTTCTCATAACCCCCCCCACCATCATTTTTGAACTTGACCTCCAGCCACATTCTAAAATAATTCTTTACTAAAGGGTCGACAGGTTTCAAATTCAGGAAAACAAAAGCACTGTTATCAAAATAAATAAATCAGTTTAACTCTCCTAACTGTTACCTCATAAACTCAAACACCCTGTTTTAAACACTTAACATTTATTGTTTGATTCTGGCTACGGAGCATATTATTGCCAACATCCTTCAGTGTTGGTAAGAACAATGTGGATTGTTCTGCTGCTGTATATAAAGTGATAGTAGTCTTATGAGCCCAGGCACCATTGAATCAACAGACTAGTGCGGACTAGAAAGACCGATGCATAAGAACTGATGAAGCCGCTTGGATAAGAGGCGAAACGTCTTCCACAGACAAATACAAGTCCAGTTGCCTTCGATTCAATTTGAGAGAGAGATAACAATGACCTGGATGAATGAGAACATTCACAGACACCACTGAATCAACTCTTTTTTGAGGCCTCTGTAGGACAATGTTTGTACATACGAACACAATCTGAAGTTAATTTGCACCTAAAGTTTATTCTTTGTCACTCTAATTACAGAAAGGTGAATAAGGTAAATAGGGGCTGTGATTGCAGCCCTTCAAAGAAGAGGTCACTTTCAGTCAATTACAGTGTTGACTTGTGCTTTTCAAGAACACTAATGATTCCAATACCAGTGTATACCGCACTCTCATTACACTAAAGTTTAATTGCAGGAGTGCAAAACAGCCTAATGGATGCAGATGAGATTAATTAGGCTTAAGCCTGATCAGTAAAAGGATTGTTTATTACAGGCAAGGTCATTAACCAGCATCCTTTAGTAATGACATCACAAATAGGGCTCATTAGCAGAGTTCCCAGGAGCCAAAGAGGCAACAGAGAATCCTTTTGTCTGGAGTCACCTTGTCCTGTTTGGTTACAGAAGACACTTAAGGGAATTCTCCTCATTGTCAGTGTCATTATATGTTATTTTTTGTGTATTAATATGTGCAGGCATTTTCTGATGACACTCACTTTTGATTGAGAGACTTGTTTGTTTGTCTAACTGAGCAAATACTTACTTCTACTACAACTACAACTACTACTGCTGCTGCTGCTGCTGCTGCTACATCCTGTTTGTTTTCCTTCACCAAACAATATAAAGTCAAGGTATATTTTATTTTTAGTGGTCACGGTTCAGTGTTGGAGATCTAGGATGGTTATTGTTCTGGCAGAGTGTTCTGCCTCGTCTGTCCCTCTCCTTTCCCCTACAGCTCCACCCCGGTCTGAGAGGCCGTGGACATGGGAGCTGCTGGGCTTCCTTGCCTCTCAGGCTGGGTTTAGTTTGTTCAAGTTGTTTAAAGGTCCAGTGTGTAATAACTGCCAGGGTTTATTGGCAAAATCTGAATATACTACCCATGAATATGTCGCCATCTTGGGCCGCTATGTTTGTACGGCAGCCTGAATGAAAAATCCAGCTAGTGTGTTTCACGAGTTTCGCGCGTATAAACAAACCAACGAAGAAGAAGGCGGAAGGAAAAAAGATATCATAACATATCATAATATGGTTTAGATCTTCACCTCATCGCTAGATGCTCCTGAAATACTCCCAGTCGTCCAAGCCTTGGAAGACGCCATGTCCTCGGAGGCCACCGTCACTTTGCCGACAGGAAGGGTGAGCGCTGCATTTTAGAATCTGAATGCCAGATGTTACCCCCCGCACCACCACCACCACCCCCACCCCCATTTTACACACTGGACCTTTAGGTTTATTGTTGTGTGACTTTTTTCACATTTATGTTGAACAAAACTTTTGGCTATTTTTAATACTGTCTTCATGTTGATATTTTGGGGGTCAGTGGTAGACTGTTGTCATGCTCCTTCAGGCCAACAAAATCCAGGTGGATCTCATGGAACAATCAGGCCTGGGTGGAGAGGGACAGACAAGGCAGAACATTTTCTGCCGTAACAGAATAGGCATAGTTGCGTGTGAGCTTAATATAGTGAAACAAAAATCACAGCATTGATCATAATTGATTGTCTAGCTGTACACACTGCTGTGCTTCACAAAGTAATGGAGTGGATAACGGATAATTTAAAGTCTTGCATTCTCATATGGCCTGAACATAAATCATGCCATATGTCATAACTTCACAACTTATACATTAGGTATTGTATTACAAAGTGTTTTAAGACTAAAGTCATTCATAATTTCATTGTTGTATACCAGTACATTTAAAACAGGAGAATCACCTAAAACAGTGATTAAACAGTAATAACCAGTGGTAAACGGTTTAAAGTCTGAATGGAAGCTAGTGTTTGTAAAGCCTGTAACAAGGCCTAAACATGCAAATCAAAACAGAACCAACTGTTTAGAGCTTAAACATTTTTAAATGAAGAAAGAAGACAATGGAGGGAGGCTGGCCAAAACATGGCCTCTCTCAGCAGAGCCTACATGTTGGAACATCTCATTTGATTGAACAAGGTGACACCGGATGCCACAATGCCGGGCCTCTCTGGGCTCTTTGAAAGCAGGTGTACTGCCACACTTATTTCCCTACGTGTTTAATTACTTCTATTCCAAATAAGTGCCACTGAGATTAATTAGCTGGAGGTTTATACAGTGATTGTTTTTTTAACAAGGTTATTAGCCAAAATTCTCTGGTGATGGCATCGCATTTTTGTTTTGGCTCACCGTGGCTTGTTTAATTCTAAATGCATCCTAAGGGAAGATTATGCAACACACAAGTCATCATATGTGTTTGTGACTGTTTATTCACTTTGAAAAAACACAGTTCACAAAATGTCTTGTCAGTTCTTACACCCAGAGTATCTCATTTTTTTCTTTACATATCCTCAAATAATATGTGATATTGTTTTCCTGTATGTCTCCATACTTCCTGAAACCAGTGTAAATTACCCAGTGGTATGGATGGTCCTCAATTCTTTGAAATACCGTATTTTCCGCACTATAAGGCGCACCGGATTATAAGGCGCACCTTCAATGAATGGCCTATTTTAGAACTTTTTTCATATATAGGGCGCACCGGATTATAAGGCGCATAGAATAGAAGATACTGCAGTCAAACGTTTGACTGGGGCTGCGCTATGCATCCACTAGGACTGTGAGTAAGCACAGTACCGGTGTTTACTGACTACGGTAGCCGTAAATTTACCAGTCGTACTTGTTGGTGAGATTAGAGATTCACCAAGTGTGAATGATAAGACTTCGTGTCTTAAACGGGAATATGAGGGTCGTTAGCCTTTTATAGCTAATCCGGCGGATAGTCTAGCAAAAGGCTTAGAAAAATAAAGGGATCGGTGTTTTGGATTATTAAATTGTTTTTATTGGTTTTTCATACTGAAACATTTTGACAGAGCGCCTTGAGCGCTGTGTACAACCAGTATGGATCAACCAATCAACCAATTGATCCATATATAAGGCGCTCCGGATTATGAGGTGCACTGTCGTTTTTTGAGAAAATTAAAGGCTTTTAACTGCGCCTTATAGTGCGGAAAATACGGTATATTATTAATGCAGTACTTAATGAATAAATACTAAATAAAAGCAAACATCACTGTGTGTATACTAACTATCTTGAAAATACACAGGGACGCTCTTGCTCTCATATAATTCAGTATCTTGTTCCGCTATCAGGGCAAGGATTAGTGAGGCAAACTGGGCAAAGACAACCACACGTATCTGTTGTAGGTCAATGAGCAACAGGTCACCAGTTGGGCTGCTACATCCTTTATCATTTGCTATGGTTTCTCTGTCCACAAAGAAAGGCACAGGAGTAGAACACTGAAGTGGCTGATGCAAGAGATGACATGGCCTGGACCAAGAGGCTGTATCATGTACTGAGTCACATAACTGATGTTGTTTCGTGCAAAGCAGGCCGAGGTCTGTGCAGGGACAGTAGGGTCATTTGGTGACATGGGAAGCCATAAGAGCAGATTATGAGACCCAAGGAGGTGGTAGGAAGGAACAAGGACATTAATTTGTCCTTACTATGACACAATGATGGAACATTCAGTGAGATTAAAAAAAAAAGAACGAGGTCTGACCTGCAGCTCAAGCTGCCCATGGGGCTTCTGTCACAGGCAAGAGGGTCAGTTCAGGGAAGTGGCAAACCTTAAAGGAGACATATTCTGTTCCTTTTCCACATATTAAATTAGTTCCCAGGTGTCTTAAAGACATGTCTGTGACATGCTTGAGTCAAAATACCCCAAGGATCAAACATCACAACACTCTTTTTATCTGCTCAAAATAGCCCTGTTCAGAAGGGTCTGTTTCAGTGCCCTGTTTCTTTAAATGCAAATGAAGTGCCCACTGCCCCACCACTTCTAAACCACATGTGTTTCAACCTGTGGAGCAAGTTACAGATTTTTTTTGTCAATTCTCACATTTTGGGGCCAGAAGTCAAGACAACACCCAAATATGTTAAAGAGCCTTCAAAGAGTGATATTTCCAGAATATGTCCCCTTTAAAGGTCAACTGATTTGGATCTAAGAATTTGTTCCATGTCTGATATTTGAAACATATTCAATACAAAAAGCAACTTAGCAAGACAACTGTGGTAGCAAGCACAGTAGTTTAAAAATGTTATGTTTGACTTATGTATGAACATTGTATGAACATTTACATATCTGTTCCAGAGATTACTGAGTGGTAAATGAATCATTTTTACTTTGTATGTTTTCAAGCTATTTAGGCAAAGTTATGAGCTTTATAAAAACAATGATCTGATGTTGTCTGCAAGAGAAAGTTGGAAGAAAATAAATCAATCTCAATGGAAAAAAAACTTCCATTTCAGAGAGAGGCTACTGCTCATTACTGTACTGTTTATGCATGTTGTTTCCAAAGTAAAAGGTTATCTCTGGAGATTAGTAAAGAAGGTATATTTTCTACTCTACATGGGTCGGACATTAAGACTGACAGTGGCTGCTCCTGGTGGCAACATCATATGAGGTCACACTGTGTATAATGATCTCCAACAGAACAGGTGCGCCAAAGGTCTAGTGCTGTCTTCTGTGTTTGACTTCATCTGTATTCATCACACGGGATGAGTAAATGTGGCTTCTGTTCCATAAATGTGCATTTGTTTTAAGTTTGAGTAATGTGATAATTAATAAGATTTACTGTTCTCCTCTGTTCTCCTGTTATTCAGACGCCTTTCTCCAGCTCAACTGTGTTGAATGTGTGTGTCCAGAATAGTGTGTCCACTTCAACTATGTCTTTTCGCAGGACTGTCTTAAACGACTCTGTCATCATTCATCCTCCAGGCTTCTATATCATTGCATTTCAAACGTTGCCCCACATCAGTGTCTACATAGTCTTTCTAGTGCTTGTGTATGTGGTTACACTAGTGTTTAATATTTTATTGATGTACATAATTACCTGTGACCACAAATTACACACTCCAAAGTTTTTAGCTGTGTTCAACCTCGCAATAATTGATGTCATGTTGAACACGAGCAGTATTCCCAGCATGATTAAGACTTTCCTGGTTAAGGATAATTTTGTTCCATTCAATTGGTGTCTCTTACAAATGTTTGTCCATTACGCTTTTCTAGCTCTGGAGTCATTTGCGCTTGCTGTGCTTGCCTATGACAGGTTAATCGCAATATGTTTCCCTCTGCGTCAGAACCTATTCAACACACTGCTGATCATGTCTTGTATTATAGGCGTGACTTGGATGTACTGTCTGGGATTACTGGCGTACAGCACAGCAATCATGACTCGACTGTCTTTCTGCAGCTCTGTCAGAGTGTTCAGTTATTTCTGTGACTATGCACCTGTGTTTAGACTGGCCTGTAACGATTACTCATCACAGTGGGCAGTGGCTTCAGCTTCTGTGGGCAATCTGCTCGGCCCCTTCACTTTTATTATCGTATCCTATTTCATCATCCTGATGACCGTGCTCAAGATGAAATCAGTCAACAGTAGGATGAAAGCTTTCACCACTTGCATTGAGCACCTGATTCTTGTTGCTATATTTTATATTCCTATATTCACCATTTACTCAGTTGGGTTATTTTTACGAACTATAGACCCAGACCAGCGTGTGCTGAGCCTGTCGCTGGCCACTTGCTTACCCCCTTGCATTAATCCTATTGTATACTCCTTGAAAACAAAAGAGATCAAAACTAGAGCCCAGGCACTGATCTGGAGAATGAAAAAAAACCCTTGACAATTTTTCACTTTAAAAGAATAATTGTGTGCCAGTGTTTCAGGCACTTGGACATTAAAAACTAAGGGATTAAAAACTCTTTTCAACTCATGACATAGCTTTTGCTGTAGTGTTTATTGTTTCATTGTTATTACTTTTAAATTGTGTGTGTGTGTGTGTGGGGGGGGGGTGATGTATAGAGAAATTGTAAACAGATATGTTTAGTGAGCTGTCATTGCGTTATATCACATTCTAAAGGAAACTTACATCACTCCACTATATAGACCAGAGAGACAACTGACATGCACAACTGTATTTCCCTTGCTATGACGCGACAGAGTGACTGCACCAGACTGGATGAGTCTATCAGGCTAAACACAATGTACAAAGTTTAGAAGAATCAAAGCTCTCCACAAACAAAATATAGAAGAAGCTCAGTGTGCTGGAGCTACAAACATAATTCAACACGTCTACTTACAGCTGTTCATGGTTTAAATCAGCACCATGTCAGAACAAAGGAAATGTTTACAAATAAAATATTCACTGAAAAATAATTAATTGAAATCCAGCTCTCCAAGGCTCTATTGCCTAAAGCTGTGAAAGTATCGCAGTGATATATTGTTTAAAGACTGAAAGGAAGTTAGTGTTTGTAAGCCAACAAACAGCAGAGCCTACATGTTGGAACATCTCATTTGATTGAACAAAGATGACACCGGATGCCACAATGCCCGGGCCTCTCTCCTGGGCTCTTTGAAAGCAGGTGTAATTTGAATGAAACGACAGTCTCATACATGCATCAGTGTACTGCCACACTTATTTCCCTATTGGTTGTACTGGATTCCTAATAAGTGCCACTGAGATTAATTAGCTGGAGGTTTATACAGTAAAAGGTTTGTTTGGAAAGAATAAAATCATTAAACAAAGTTCTCTGGTGATGACAAATTGAGCTCATTAGATTTGTTGTTGTTTTGGTTCACCATGGTCATAAATGCATTCTTGTGCAAGTCACCATATATGTTTGTGACTGTGAATTCAAGTTGTGCAAACACGGTTCACAGAATACCTTCTAAATGACTTTCTAAATTGTTGCACTTGTGTTACAAAGGTTTAGTTTTTTTCTTACACATGGTCTACAGCTCATTTGGAAATGTATGTGGTACTTCATGAATAAAAAAGACACCTCTTCATTATAAGTTGTGAAGTGCTGTGCCTTGTGTGTGCCAATATGTCCAGCCTGCAGGGCACATATTGACATCAGTAGGTCCAGGATTGACATCATTGGGTGTAGTGACCGGGGCCTGAACCAAACCCAATAAGGCAGTATGAGAAATAACAACCAAAAAATTCAGTTTTGCCTTCCTGTTGGTGTAAACGATGAGTCCTAGGACTTGATAGACCATTCACATGCACAGAAAGCTAAACATATAACACTCTGAATGGAAAAGTCAGTAAAGCATAAAAGTTATTCTTTCAACAACATTCAGGATGTTTCCCTGAATCATGATCTCTTCTTAGCTTCTGAGTATATGGTAATGAGTACATGGAAGGTTTGGTCATCTGCATAGTCTGCACAGTAGCCAATTTCTATTCCTGTGTCATGCTGGTCTGGCCCATCTCACATGGGATTACAAGACACTATCACAATATTGAAAATGTGTCCTCATCATCATCATCATCATCATCATCATCATTTACAGATGTCAACAAAAACAGATGCATGGCTCTATTGAGATAGAAAATAAAACATTACCAATGTTCTTACAAGAAGAAATGAATTATCTTTAATATTTTTTAACAGATTTTGTTGTTGTTGTTGTTGTTGCTGGTGTCAACCTCGCGCTGCTGATGTCGAGCAGGAAAATACAAGCTACGACTAAGCGGAACTCATGTCTGGACGGAGGTATTTTACGGTGACACCTCCGTCCTCCGTTCAAATGTGTCCCCCGTGTGACACCGACACTGGTTGGTTATGAAACTTACATGCGGAATGTCGCTGGACAGACTCGGTCAGAGAGAATAAGCAGGTGAAGGCGACGCAGAGAAACGGGACCTCGTGTTGGCTGGGCCCGCTCCAGGTAATGTTAGTGTACGGCTACGGAACGAGCCGGGTGCAGGGCAGAGCTGGGCTTCGTACAAGTTGTTCATACGAGGGGGATGAATATGTACTGTACTTACACAAAACTGAAATATTCTCACCAACACAACCCGAGCCGTCTTAAAGGCGTTTAAAACGAGCCTTTCCGCAACAGTTACTGCTCGTTACTTTGACTCCATAAACGTGAAAAGTAGATAAGAAGCTCAACTAATGTATCATCTGAAGTGTTCACCTTCACAGTTAATGGTGTGTTCCTGAATCAGTAAATCCACTCGACCACTGAGAATGTACTCACAGACTAATGTCAAACATTTGAACTGTTCTTGTATTTCACCGCTGCTGGTTTATCACACATTTATATTCCATACACCAGATTCACACACGTATATAAAACATAAGAAAATCAGTTAATAGGTTCTTTGCAAACACATTTTCTTATCTATAAAGGTCCAGATGAGAAAAGGAAGGTTTTCAACACCTAAGATGAGAGTATGATTAAAAGTGAAGTACATTAAAGAGTGATAAGGTAGAGCAGTAGAGCAGAGATAAAAGATAATGTGTTGGGTCACAAAGATGAATTATCACCTGTTTATATGTGATATCTTGTGTTTTCCCTAGCAACCTGCCTGAGACAGCACAGTACATTTAAACAGGATGACGTCACCGTCGCCTCATGATCGCAGCCGGAAAGACGATGAGGATGACCCGGTTGAACGGATGATCTCACGCACTGGTTGCGCAGAACTACACTATGCCGTGCAGGAGTGCATGGCTGAACACCAGGACTGGCGACTGTGCCAGAACCAGGTCCAGACTTTCAAAGACTGCATGATGAATTTCCAAAAAGCCAGGAAAGAGCAGCTGATGAAGCAGCAGCCAAGCTCCACTCAGTCTGCACCTAGCTGAACTCATCAGGGTGGCTCAGGACTTTGTTCAAAACACTGTACCTAATTTAATGAGTTTGTGGTGTAAATAAAGTGTAAGCAGCTGTGTAAAATCTTGTGTGGTGGAGAGCTATCCGCTCATTTCTTAGACTTCAGACTTCTGATCTTACTGAACAAAAGACTGATGAAGTGGAGAGGACTTTCTTCTGCAGCCAAATGTTTGGTTGACAAGTTTGCTTTGAAAGTTTAAGCTTCAATTTTGCAGCAGTAATAATTACACTTGTTAACTAATGTGAGAGAGATTAATTAGTCTCATGTTCAAACGGTAAAAAGTTTGTCACATTCTGTGGCGATGCCAATAGAGCCCAACAGAGTCATGGCCATGCTTCAGTGTTTCAGCACTATGCTGCTTTGCTCACCTTAGGCAAACTAACACAAAACATTTTGGAATTTCTTACACTTTTATATGAAGTGAAATGAAAGTGGCAAAATTTCTGCATATTTGTCAGGGATGCATTGAATCAGTCTCCACAAATCTCTCCGGATTTGAACGTGGGTCAATGTCAGCAAGCTCAGAGGAGGCAGTGGGGAATCCTGGGGAAAAATCAGTTTGGATGAGGACAGTTACCACTGAGCAGTTGGACAGGACTTCTAGATATATGTTCAGTCCTCCCTAAATCACCATTCAGATCAAAGATAAACTGAGTGAGCTCCAACCCTGCTATCTGTGGATCAAATTAACAGGGTCATGAACAGGGTACTGCAGAACGACTTCCTCACCATCATTATGAAACTTTATCTCTGGAGATCAATGACGAAAGTATATCTGCTGCTCTCCTTGGGTCAGAGCTGCCTGCAGCATGTGGATGCAGCACTAAGTCATCCTTATCCAAGCATCAGGTATCAAACAGTGTACAGATGCTCATCAGCTGAAAATTATACATGTGACATAGCATTTGCAGAGGATTTATAAGGGTCTATTGTAAAAAAAAAAAATGTCATAGTTCTTTAGACTAAAGGGGTTTTAGGCAGGTGCTGACCTCCTATAGGGTTAACTATGTCTTTTCTCAGAAGTGTGTTGAACAGCTCTGTCATCATTCATCCTCCAGGCTTCTACATTATTGGATTTCAGACGTTGCCCTACATCAGCATCTACTTCATCTTTCTAGCATTTGTGTATGTGGTTACTGTTGTGTTCAATAGTCTGGTCATCTGCATAATTCTCTTCAATCACTGTTTACACACTCCAAAATTTTTAGCAGTAGTCAACCTTGCAGTGATTGATGTGGTCTTAAACACATGCACTATTCCCAGCATGATCAAAATATTTCTTGTGAAGGACAATTTCATTCCATTCAATTTGTGTTTAGTGCAAATGTACATTTACTATGTTTTTGGGACATTGGAGTCTTATGCACTTGCTATACTTGCATACGACCGCTTGATCGCCATATGTTTCCCTCTGCGTCACAACTCAGTCAACACACTGCGGACCATGTCTTGTATTGTCTGCCTCACTTGGTCCTTTGCTGTGGGAGTAACAGCATTTACAACAGCTATAATGACTCGACTGTCTTTCTGCAGCTCTGTCAGAGTGTTCAGTTACTTCTGTGACTATGCACCTGTGTTTAGACTGGCCTGTAATGACTACACTATGCAGTGGTTTGCATCCTCCTTTCTCACAGTGTTGATCCTTGGAGGACCCTTTATTTTCATTCTCCTGTCGTATGTCACCATCCTGGTGACAGTGTTTAGGATGAAATCACTGGACAGCAGGGTGAAAGCTCTGGCCACTTGTGCTGAACATGTCATCCTTGTTGCTATATTTTATATTCCTCTTCTTGTCATTTTCCTGATTGGCTTTTACCTTGGACTCATTGACCCAGACCAGCGTGTGCTCAGCTTGTCACTGGCCTCTTGCATCCCCCCCTGTGTCAACCCTATTGTGTATTCACTGAAAACTAAAGAGATAAAAATCAGAGTCCTGGCTCTGGTCGGGAAAAATTCAATTGGCACACAACCAACATACCAACAAAACAAAATCACCGCAAGGCCAATGAAACAGGGCAGTAATGTATCACCAGTATGTTCAAGGCTGAACTTTAAAATTTCTGTCAGCAGAACGGTGCCAGATGGCCACTAGTTTGGTTAAGCTTTCAATATCATGACCACTGACAGGGTACAGTGCTCAGAACAACACAATTATTAATGATCATTTTAACATTTTATGGGAATTATACTAATGCATACCCATCCTCTTAGCTGTGGTGAGTGAATTGATAAATTCAGGCCATGATTTCTTTCAAAGTGAATCATTTAATCTGTTTAAAACTCATGTGTGCATTTTGTTTTTCTACAAATGTGATTCTTTACAGATATTATATCTATTCTGGTTACCCTCATGATTCTGGACTAATGAGATATAACTGTAAATAAAACATTGCATTCAAAAATAAATCATTTTATTCATCAATAATGCTTATCACACTCTTTGCACCTCATATGGGCCTATACTATATGCTCTGCTCTTTTGTGTCACATATCTCATGCTAAGGTGGATGGTTATGTAAACATTCAAATAAATCACTTTGGAGCAGCTGACTGAGAAAACAACATGATAAAGTTGTGTAGCTCCTCTGAGGATCATCGAGGCCCCTTCGCTCCTCATGCCTCAGTGAAGATGATTTTGGACATAAAGATGCAAGGAAAACTCTATGAGAGTTTCGTTAGTTGTTTTTAAATCTGTTAACTAATGTTATGGTTAACTGATGAAAGTAAGTTACTGCAGGATCTATCTGGTCTGAAGGACAGCTAAAAGTCAGTTCTCAGTAGTTTTAAATGAAATGGACTGTCTGTCAGCTGTTAAAGACGGAAATGTCAGAAAACAAACTTTCCTGCATTAAATGTGAACTTTTCCTACAAATGTTTGAATGATGCTTCAATTTTGCATCTGTGAACATACAGCTGATGTGACCTGCCAAAAAGCTCCAGTTTTGTCTCATTTGCCCACAAAGCTTCTGGGAGAACGTTCTTTGGACAGATGGGTCAAAAATACCTGTCGACCAGCACAGAAGTCTCATTGAGAGTTACAGAAATCACTTGATCGCAGTGATCACTTCAAAATGTTGTGCAACAAAATATTAAGTTAAGGGTTCCATCATTTTTGTCCAGGCCAGTTTCATTATCATTATTATTTTTAATGATTCTGTTAAACCACAATTCAAAAGCAATGCCTGATTTTTATTAGTTAATTTTCAATAGATTTTTATTTATTATTAACTTTTGTCAGTTTCAAGTCACTGTATTTCAGTGATCACTGTGGGTTTTTCTTTCCTTAACGGAGAGGTACCAACATTTTTGTCCATGTATAAATCCATTATGATTAAGATATGACTCATTCCACATAAAGCTAGGCCATTCAAACGATATATTATGAAAATGCATGTATGTTACACATCTGTATCATTGCAGGGATTAGCACTTGCTATACCTGCGTATTGTAACCAATATTATGTTGAATTTAATTGGTGAATGGACGTTTGTCATTGTCAAACCTCTCAGAGGAAAGGTGGCAAAGTGGAAGGCTTCATTAACACAGGTACTGTAAACTTCAACATGTTTGCTGCAGGTTTTAATTGTTCTTATCCTTAATAAGAACAACTGAGATCAATTAGTCTTCAGTTCAAACAGTAAACAGTTCATTTGTTACAAACAAGGTCATTAACCAAAATTCTCAGATGATGGCATCACAAATTGAGCTCATTAGAATAATTACTTTTGGTTCACAATAGCCTGTTAAGTGTTAAATACATCCTTGGGGAACATTATGTCATCACATTGCATGGTTTGCTTTGTGCAAACAGTCCCACAAACATGTTGGAAGAATACTTTTAGATATATCTGATTTATACAAATCTTAATGAGTTTCATGTGACCACGCATGAATATCCAAATCAATCAGTGACTGAAGTGTGGACAGTCCTGCATTCTTCATATTAAGGTCACAGAGGTTGTTCTCATTAGGTTTGAGCAGTAATGTGTTCTAGGATGTCACTCTGACTTAGGCAGCACTTTGGACAACCACACTTAACTTGATCACAGGTGTTTGCAAGAGTCTAACTTTAGAAAAGATCTGTTTGAGTGTCTCAGGTACAGGTAAGTCATAATCCAAAACACTAACTTGACATCTGATATACGAGTATAACACGTTAAATCAAAGTAAATAAAATAATAATAATAATACATTTTATTTATAGAGCGCTTTTCAAGGCACTCAAAGTCGCTTTACAGGAATAAAACAACAAATGGAAACAAGTAATATCGGAATTTAAAAGCACTTAACAACACATGAACACATTACACAGATTTATCAAAACATCAACGATCAAAACTAATCAGAACAGAGTAAGCTACAGACCTGCTCTCTGTGGATTAAATCAATATCATTAACAGACCTATACTTCCTCTTTCATTATTATGAAGCTTGATCTCTGGAGAGCAATGAGAAGAGTATATCTGCTCCCATTAAACGGTCAGATGGGCAGACACCTCCATGCTGCTGCTGGAGTCAGCGTCACTCAGGATTCATGTCAACCTGGTAATCAGGTAAGTTTACTGACTCCAGTCACATTTTGACTTACTGCACGGAGAACAAATCTAAACACTGTTTAAATGGAACCATTGTAATGGCGTAATGCTGTCCTTTAAAATTAATATGCAGTCATGTGATATAATTTCTGCTTTTCACACAGGTGCTGACCTCCAACACAGTCTGTGAGTTCAACTATGTCTTTTCTCAGAAGTGTGTTGAACAGCTCTGTCATCATTCATCCTCCAGGCTTCTACATTATTGGATTTCAGACGTTGCCCTACATCAGCATCTACTTCATCTTTCTAACATTTGTGTATGTGGTTACTGTTGTGTTCAATAGTCTGGTCATCTGCATAATTCTCTTCAATCACTGTTTACACACTCCAAAATTTTTAGCAGTAGTCAACCTTGCAGTGATCGATGTGGTCTTAAACACATGCACTATTCCCAGCATGATCAAAATATTTCTTGTGAAGGACAATTTCATTCCATTCAATTTGTGTTTAGTGCAAATGTACATTTACTATGTTTTTGGGACGTTGGAATCATTTGCACTTGCTATACTTGCATACGACCGCTTGATCGCCATATGTTTCCCTCTGCGTCACAACTCAGTCAACACACTGCGGACCATGTCTTGTATTGTCTGCCTCACTTGGTCCTTTGCTTTAGGAGTAATAGCATTTGCAACAGCTATAATGACTCGACTGTCTTTCTGCAGCTCTGTCAGAGTGTTCAGTTACTTCTGTGACTATGCACCTGTGTTTAGACTGGCCTGTAATGACTACACTATGCAGTGGTTTGCATCCTCCTTTCTCACAGTGTTGATCCTTGGAGGACCCTTTATTTTCATTCTCCTGTCGTATGTCACCATCCTGGTGACAGTGTTTAGGATGAAATCACTGGACAGCAGGGTGAAAGCTCTGGCCACTTGTGCTGAACATGTCATCCTTGTTGCTATATTTTATATTCCTCTTCTTGTCATTTTCCTGATCGGCTTTTACCTTGGACTCATTGACCCAGACCAGCGTGTGCTCAGCTTGTCACTGGCCTCTTGCATCCCCCCCTGTGTCAACCCTATTGTGTATTCACTGAAAACTAAAGAGATAAAAATCAGAGTCCTGGCTCTGGTCGGGAAAAATTCAATTGGCACACAACCAACATACCAACAAAACAAAATCACTGCAAGGCCAATGAAACAGGGCAGTAATGTATCACCGGTATGTTCAAGGCTGAACTTTAAAATTTCTGTCAGCAGAACGGTGCCAGATGGCCACTAGTTTGGTTAAGCTTTCAATATCATGACCACTGACAGGGTACAGTGCTCAGAACAACACAATTATTAATGATCATTTTAACATTTTATGGGAATTATACTAATGCATACCCATCCTCTTAGCTGTGGTGAGTGAATTGATAAATTCAGGCCATGATTTCTTTCAAAGTGAAACATTTAATCTGTTTAAAACTCATGTGTGCATTTTGTTTTTCTACAAATGTGATTCTTTACAGATATTATATCTATTCTGGTTACCCTCATGATTCTGGACTAATGAGATATAACTGTAAATAAAACATTGCATTCAAAAATAAATCATTTTATTCATCAATAATGCTTATCACACTCTTTGCACCTCATATGGGCCTATACTATATGCTCTGCTCTTTTGTGTCACATATCTCATGCTAAGGTGGATGGTTATGTAAACATTCAAATAAATCACTTTGGAGCAGCTGACTGAGAAAACAACATGATAAAGTTGTGTAGCTCCTCTGAGGATCATCGAGGCCCCTTCGCTCCTCATGCCTCAGTGAAGATGATTTTGGACATAAAGATGCAAGGAAAACTCTATGAGAGTTTCGTTAGTTGTTTTTAAATCTGTTAACTAATGTTATGGTTAACTGATGAAAGTAAGTTACTGCAGGATCTATCTGGTCTGAAGGACAGCTAAAAGTCAGTTCTCAGTAGTTTTAAATGAAATGGACTGTCTGTCAGCTGTTAAAGACGGAAATGTCAGAAAACAAACTTTCCTGCATTAAATGTGAACTTTTCCTACAAATGTTTGAATGATGCTTCAATTTTGCATCTGTGAACATACAGCTGATGTGACCTGCCAAAAAGCTCCAGTTTTGTCTCATTTGCCCACAAAGCTTCTGGGAGAACGTTCTTTGGACAGATGGGTCAAAAATACCTGTCGACCAGCACAGAAGTCTCATTGAGAGTTACAGAAATCACTTGATCGCAGTGATCACTTCAAAATGTTGTGCAACAAAATATTAAGTTAAGGGTTCCATCATTTTTGTCCAGGCCAGTTTCATTATCATTATTATTTTTAATGATTCTGTTAAACCACAATTCAAAAGCAATGCCTGATTTTTATTAGTTAATTTTCAATAGATTTTTATTTATTATTAACTTTTGTCAGTTTCAAGTTTCTGTATTTCAGTGATCACTGTGGGTTTTTCTTTCCTTAACGGAGAGGTACCAACATTTTTGTCCATGTATAAATCCATTATGATTAAGATATGACTCATTCCACATAAAGCTAGGCCATTCAAACGATATATTATGAAAATGCATGTATGTTACACATCTGTATCATTGCAGGGATTAGCACTTGCTATACCTGCGTATTGTAACCAATATTATGTTGAATTTAATTGGTGAATGGACGTTAGTCATTGTCAAACCTCTCAGAGGAAAGATGGCAAAGTGGAAGGCTTCATTAACACAGGTACTGTAAACTTCAACATGTTTGCTGCAGGTTTTAATTGTTCTTATCCTTAATAAGAACAACTGAGATCAATTAGTCTTCAGTTCAAACAGTAAACAGTTCATTTGTTACAAACAAGGTCATTAACCAAAATTCTCAGATGATGGCATCACAAATTGAGCTCATTAGAATAATTACTTTTGGTTCACAATAGCCTGTTAAGTGTTAAATACATCCTTGGGGAACATTATGTCATCACATTGCATGGTTTGCTTTTTGCAAATAGTCCCACAAACATGTTGGAAGAATACTTTTAGATATATCTGATTTATACAAATCTTAATGAGTTTCATGTGACCACGCATGAATATCCAAATCAATCAGTGACTGAAGTGTGGACAGTCCTGCATTCTTCATATTAAGGTCACAGAGGATGTTCTCATTAGGTTTGAGCAGTAATGTGTTCTAGGATGTCACTCTGACTTAGGCAGCACTTTGGACAACCACACTTAACTTGATCACAGGTGTTTGCAAGAGTCTAACTTTAGAAAAGATCTGTTTGAGTGTCTCAGGTACAGGTAAGTCATAATCCAAAACACTAATTGGATGCCTGATATAAGAGTATAACACGTTTAATCAAAGTAAGCTACAGACCTGCTCTCTGTGGATTAAATCAATATCATTAACAGACCTATATTTCCTCTTTATTATTACGAAGCTTGATCTCTGGAGAGCAATGAGAAGAGTATATCTGCTCCCATCAAACGGTCAGATGGGCAGACACCTCCATGCTGCTGCTGGAGTCAGCGTCACTCAGGATTCATGTCAACCTGGTAATCAGGTAAGTTTACTGACTCCAGTCACATTTTGACTTACTGCACGGAGAACAAATCTAAACACTGTTTAAATGGAACCATTGTAATGGCGTAATGCTGTCCTTTAAAATTAATATGCAGTCATGTGATATAATTTCTGCTTTTCACACAGGTGCTGACCTCCAACACAGTCTGTGAGTTCAACTATGTCTTTTCTCAGAAGTGTGTTGAACAGCTCTGTCATCATTCATCCTCCAGGCTTCTACATTATTGGATTTCAGACATTGCCCTACATCAGCATCTATTTCATCTTTCTAACATTTGTGTATGTGGTTACTGTTGTGTTCAATAGTCTGGTCATCTGCATAATTCTCTTCAATCACTGTTTACACACTCCAAAATTTTTAGCAGTAGTCAACCTTGCAGTGATCGATGTGGTCTTAAACACATGCACTATTCCCAGCATGATCAAAATATTTCTTGTGAAGGACAATTTCATTCCATTCAATTTGTGTTTAGTGCAAATGTATGTATATTACACATTTGTATCATTGGAGTCTTATGCACTTGCTATACTTGCATACGACCGCTTGATTGCCATATGTTTCCCTCTGCGTCACAACTCAGTCAACACACTGCGGACCATGTCTTGTATTGTCTGCCTCACTTGGTCCTTTGCTGTGGGAGTAACAGCATTTACAACAGCTATAATGACTCGACTGTCTTTCTGCAGCTCTGTCAGAGTGTTCAGTTACTTCTGTGACTATGCACCTGTGTTTAGACTGGCCTGTAATGACTACACTATGCAGTGGTTTGCATCCTCCTTTCTCACAGTGTTGATCCTTGGAGGACCCTTTATTTTCATTCTCCTGTCGTATGTCACCATCCTGGTGACAGTGTTTAGGATGAAATCACTGGACAGCAGGGTGAAAGCTCTGGCCACTTGTGCTGAACATGTCATCCTTGTTGCTATATTTTATATTCCTCTTCTTGTCATTTTCCTGATCGGCTTTTACCTTGGACTCATTGACCCAGACCAGCGTGTGCTCAGCTTGTCACTGGCCTCTTGCATCCCCCCCTGTGTCAACCCTATTGTGTATTCCCTGAAAACTAAAGAAATAAAAAACAGAGTCCTGGGACCACTGAGAAAAAATATAATTGGTGCAGATCACAAGAACCGTTGCAAAAATTCAGGCCTTTAACCTTTAACCTTTTAATCCCAGCTGGCGGGACTCATTTGTTTAGGGAGAAGAGCAGAATTTGGTGTCATTTTAGGAAAACCAGAGACATAAAAACTGATCATCATAGATCCTGCACACTGCCTGAGTTGCAATAAACAACTGATTCAAAATTTCAGTCTCAAACCATCACCTTCTGATGAACTTGCCTGATCAGTCATATCTTCATCGGAGAAGTTCAACCGATTTGCCTGATGAAGGTCTAAAACTGAAACATTGCAGGTCAGTCAGTCTGAAGGATTTGGTGACTGTCAAAGATAAAATATCAGTACCTCATCATACATGAATAGCAGCAGAATTTCACATTACTGGACTTTCAGATTACTACATGCAGTGCCAGTTATTTTATGATAAAACACATCTCATATATACTACACATGGGTGTTTGAATAAATAATCTTGGAGGAGCTGTGTAACTATCTGACATGGTTCTTGTTATTTTGTGTGACATGAAGTTTGGAAAAATGTGACGCAATTTGTTAAATAAAAGAAAAGAAAAATGTGATATAATGTACACAGAGACAAGCATCATCTTAAATCTGATATGTTAAATTACATTTCATTTGTCCTGCACTCTTACAACCATATATGATTTTGCCCTACTCTGTGATATATAATATTATGGTCAATGCCTGCCCTCTAGCGGTTTAGGGGTATAGTACAAGTTGTATTGGCCCATTATCTGCCATAGATCAGACATTCAGTCTACTCCCCCCTCTGCAGAATTGAAATGACTACTTCACATATACACTTCCATCACCTGCCCAACCATTTCTTCCATTAAATCATAAAATCTGAATCTGAAAGACTCACAGTTCTGAATGTTGTCGATGTTTAAAATTCTAATGCCTCGAAAAACTGTATGGTACATGTATTCCTGTACTATATGGGGAAGGGGGGAATCTCTGGGATATCAAGATGCCACCAAGGAAGGTCCAACACTTTTCAGTGGCAGGTGTGCAATAAACCAACCAATATTTTTCAAGCTAAAATATTTGTAGTTGAACTATCTGATCCTTTCCTACATCAGTGAACCTCACATGTTGTTGTTTTCTGCATTTGGACCCACCTACACCCAAACACATTTGAGATCTAGATTTTAAATAAGCTTAAGTAAACATCTTAAATAAGCTTGTGGATTAAATAGACAGAAGTGATCAAACATGAGTTCTGAATTACCACGACAAAAGTATCACAACAAAAGTAAAGCAATCAAAGCATGAGCCCTGGTTTTATTTTCATCAGTCATTGTGTGCAACCAAAATCAAAATCATCCTGTTCTCACAAACAGATGATGTATAGGCACAATATTGCAGAGCTGCTAGAGCATGTAGAAATGTTGTAGACACTGTAACACAGCAGCCATGCCTCTCTGTTTTAGTTGATGTTTTGTAGGGTACAAGTACAAACCACTAGATGGTGCCAGCATACCAGACGTGCTGAGCCTCCCGATATGTGCTTCTACTCATCAAAACACATATAATCATGTGACAACGTAGCATTTATTAGTTACCAAGCCTGAGGTTTAAAGAATCTCTGCACCTATTGATATATTCCATTCATTTCTATTCACTGGAAATGAATGGAATATAAATGTATAATATAATGGCCCTCTTATACTGACAACAGCCTCACCTCTGCCTCCCCAGAGATATATTTCTATGGCGTAAAGCCTCAACACAGCAAGTAGGAATAAGAATGTTTGGTATTCATATCTGCACAGTATGAAAAACAGGAAGAGTTTAAAGCCAACACAAGCAGGCTGATGTGTTGGATTACTCTCCTCAGTTTACTTTAAACCTGAAAGACAGGAATACAAGCACATTTGTACCAATATGTAAAGCAGGGGTCTCAAACTCATTCCACAAAGGGCTTTTGTTCCAACCGATCAAGAACACATAGTTTGACCAATCAGCTGTCTGAAGACTGAGATCAGTTGACTGAATGAGTCAAGTCTGGTGTGCTGCTGCTTGGTTGGAACAAAAACCTGCAGCCACTCGGCCCTTTGTGGAATAGACCCCTCATGTAAAGGGAACTCTTTTATACTTTTATATTAGAGTCGCTGCCAGAGGGGGTAAGTGTATACGTATAAAGTGATATTCAGAAGCAGTCCTGGAGACACTTGCTGGGTTGTAGTTGTGACACATTGACACAGCTGCTCTTTTAGATACAGGCAAAAGAAAAAAAAGCCTTTTTAGACCATGATCAAGGATTGTTCCAACTTTTTTCCTAACTTCTTCCAGTGCTCTGCAGCTTACATTAGTAAGACTTGGAAATCCCTCATCTCATACTGCATGGAAGACCATTTGAAGGAATACAATTAAATCATTATATAAAAATACAAAATGCATAAAATCATAGTCCATGGCTCTAACATTTCAATGCCGCTGTGACAAACAGTTCACCTTTTTGGATGAAGTTACATTGCTAAGCCTACTTCGTTTGCAAAGCTTCTTGAGAGAGTTCAACACTTCCTCTGTCTTTAAAGAGTATATTATAGGATTGAGCAAAGCTGGTATAGTGTGTGTCAAAGAGGAGTTGATGATCCTGGCATTAGGATGGATGTAGGTGGCCACTGCAGCTATGTTAGTGCCCACAATTGGGAGAAAGAAAATAGCCACAAGGATCAAATGAGAAGTACAAGTTTTGAACGCTTTGAGTCTCTCTGCTGCTGATGCAATCCTGCTCAGTGCTATAGAAATACAAATATATGTGATTGCTATCAATATAGGAGGACAACAAAGCCCTAAAATGAAACAAACATATGCCATTATGTGATTTAATGAAGTATTATTACAAGCCAGAATATAAACTGGTGCATGATCACAGAAAAAGCTTTTTACCACCACAGATCCACAAAAGGAAAGGCGATCAATAAGTCCAACAGTGAACCCTACTGGACTTAATAAAAAAATCCATGTGAACAGCAACATTGCAGCAATAGCTGGTTTTGTCACAATACTATGGTACCTTAAAGGGAAGCAAATTGCTATAAATCGGTCATAGGCCATAGTAACAAGTGTCCATGACTGTACACTTACAAGAACAAAACAAAGAACATGTAACTTAAGCAAGCCTCATAAACAATATACCTCCTGTCAAACAAGAACATGTCCAACAGTTTGGGGACAAGAGCAGTGCTGCCACATAAATCTGTCAACGCCAGGTTGAACACAATCATGTATTTAGGTGTATGAAGAGTCTTGACCAGGCAGATAAGTGAGAGAAGGAGGCCATTCCCAACAACAGTCATGATATAGACAAAACACAAAAACACATAGAAATAAGTAACATGAGGGAGGTTGGAAAACCCACTGACATAGAAATATGCAGGACGAACAAATGAGGAATTAAATGTTGTAGCAGCTTTCTCTTCAGAGCCCATTATCAATGTCTGTTTCCTGGATGTAAAAAGAGAAAACAACAGAACATATATTTAAATATGAAGCAAAGTGTGACATAGTTGCTTGATAAGAACTGCTGTAACAACCTCACCTTGACAAAAGTGAGGGTCATTTATATTCTATTACTTTCATTGTGGCTGTGTCACATGTCATGAATTAGATAGTAATTAACATGTGTAATTGTGTCGTACTATAGTCTGTCATTGATGTGGTGATCTAATCAACTAGATTAACTATAGTCGCCAAGACAGAGGACTATCTGTTAATGGCACAGTGTGGAACAGGATGAACTGCAATATAAAAGGCCAACAGAGAAAGCCACTGATGCTATGATGCTATTCAAAGCTGTGTCATTACATGCTCGATAAAAGACTATCCTATCTGGTAATGGCACAATGTAATGTGCCACAAACACCCAAAATTTCATACTGGACCTCAGGTGGAAACATGCTGGAGAACTTGCCCCACTTAAAGGGATATTCCAGCTTAAATGTGACCCATGATGTAACACACCGTGACACAGAGGAGAACACCCCCTTGAGAGATTAAGTTTGCCAACCGCAAACTTTTCTAGTTGTAGCGACTTCAGCAAAGCAAAATGCTGCTGTCTATTTATTGGTACCAACCAAATTTCCACCGAAGTACCGAGTATCGATTCACGTCAAGTCAAACGGTACAACATCTCGTTACCTGAACGCATCTTCGCATTGCGTGCGTCAGCGAGAGTGGATGCTGTGATGGGAGTGTCTGCCTGACGCGAATATTCGAGCCTCCCCACCCCTTCCACACACACACACACACACACACACGCCTGTCGTTTGAAATGAAAAGCGGTAAAAGAGTAAATTGACTGTTACATTATCG
Organism: Caranx ignobilis; assembly: GCA_021432705.1. Lineage (NCBI taxonomy): Eukaryota > Metazoa > Chordata > Actinopteri > Carangiformes > Carangidae > Caranx > Caranx ignobilis. The sequence goes on from MU269980.1 coordinate 5,666,555, forward strand.
TATTAGTAAAACACACTGCTCAAAAAAATAAAGGGAATACTTGAACACAATGTAACTCCATGTCAATCACACTTGTGTGAAATCAAACTGTCCACTTAGGAAGCAACACTGATTGACTATCAATTTCACATGCTGTTGTGCAAATGGAATAGACAACAGGTGGAAATTATAGGCAATTAGCAACACACCCCCAATAAAGGAGTGGTTCTGCAGGTGGTGACCACAGACCACTTCTCAGTTCCTATGCTTTCTGGCTGATGTTTTGATCACTTTTGAATGCTGACGGTGCTTTCACTCTAGTGGTAGCATGAGACGGAGTCTACAACCAACACAAGTGGCTCAGGTAGTGCAGCTCATCCAGGATGGCACATCAATGCCAGCTGTGGCAAGAAGGTTTGCTGTGTCTGTCAGCGTAGTGTCCAGAGCATGGAGGCGCTACCAGGAGACAGGCCAGTACATCAGGAGACGTGGAGGAGGCTGTAGGAGGGCAACAACCCAGCAGCAGGACCGCTACCTCCGCCTTTGTGCAAGGAGGAACAAGAGGAGCACTGCCAGAGCCCTGCAAAATGACCTCCAGCAGGCCACAAATGTGCATGTGTCTGCTCAAACGGTCAGAAACAGACTCCATGAGGGTGGTATGAGGGCCCAACGTCCACAGGTGGGGGTTGTGCTTACAGCCCAACACCGTGCAGGACGTTTGGCATTTGCCAGAGAACGCCAAGATTGGCAAATTCGCCACTGGCGCCCTGTGCTCTTCACACATAAAAGCAGGTTCACACTGAGCACATGTGACAGATGTAACAGAGTCTGGAGACGCTGTGGAGAACGTTCTGCTGCCTGCAACATCCTCCAGCATGACCGGTTTGGCAGTGGGTCAGTAATGGTGGGGGGGTGGCATTTCTTTGGGGGGCCGCACAGCCCTCCATGTACTCACCAGAGGTAGCCTGACTGCCATTAGGTACCGAGATGAGAATCTCGGACCCCTTGTGAGACCATATGCTGGTGCGGTTGGCCCTGGGTTCCTCCTAATGCAAGATAATGCTAGACCTCATGTGGCTGGAGTGTGTCGGCAGTTCCTGCAAGACGAAGTCATTGATGCTATGGACTGGCCCGCCCATTCCCCAGACCTGAATCCAATTGAGCACATCTGGGACATCATGTCTCGCTCCATCCACCAACGCCACGTTGCACCACAGACTGTCCAGGAATTGGCAGATGCTTTAGTCCAGGTCTGGGAGGAGATCCCTCAGGAGACCATCCACCACCTCATCAGGAGCATGCCCAGGTGTTGTAGGGAGGTCATACAGGCACGTGGAGGCCACACACACTACTGAGCCTCATTTTGACTTGTTTTAAGGACATTACATCAAAGTTGGGTCAGCCTGTAGTGTGTTTTTCCACTTTAATTTTGAGTGACTCCAAATCCAGACCTCCATGGGTTAATAAATTTGATTTCCATTGATAATTTTTGTGTGATTTTGTTGTCAGCACATTCAACTATGTAAAGAACAAAGTATTTAAAGGGAATATTTCATTCATTCAGATCTAGGATGTGTTATTTTAGTGCTCCCTTTATTTTTTTGAGCAGTGTATATATTGTTAAAGCTGCTGATGTTGAAACCCAGGCAATATAAGTTGCACATATCAAATGTAAGACAGAGCAGTCATTCTGCACATTTTGATGACCCCTCTCTCTGCCTGACAAATAACTTCTCATGTCTCTAACTATTCTTTGATGTTGAGGAAGGGAAACATTATTTTGTTTACCTCATATGGAGATGCATATAGGTAAACATGTTACTACCAGGGCCTGAAGTTAACTTTTTTTGGCCACCAGCCACTGTGGCAGGTGAGGTTCATCCACAACCCCTGCCTGCACACATATACACTTTTACTCACAAAAACAAACAGTTGTAGGTTTTTGCTCCTATTCTCTTTCTTTAGATATCATTTTGATCATCCAATTGGATTTTTTAATGTTAATATGCACAAATGCACTTTTGACCTCAGAACAGACAAAGCTCTGTGGACCCTCTGAAATCTCTGACGCCACCCTGAGGGGGGCGCGGACCCCAGGTTTGGAACCAATGGCCTATGCCGTGGGCTGGCACTGCACAGAACAAGAGCACATCCAAACGAGGACGAAGTCTCTTCTCGTCAAGACGTGAATACTCTCCGGTACCACTTCTCACCAGAGTCCACACCTTGTGGAGTTTGCGCTACACCTCGGTTTCATTTGTTTTTTGTTTGACAGAGTTGCACACTGAGTTTTCTGATGGCTGTGAGTCTTTCCATGTTTCTCCCTCCGCCACAGTAAAAAGGGAACATTTACATTTTATCAGACAAGAAGGAAAGTCTCATGAACTGTTCAGTTTTTTCATCATTGAATGACTATTTGATTATTCGAAAATCCTTGCTCATCCCTAAAACATAAAATACTCTTCAAGGCTGAGTTGTGATGTTGAGAAATAAATATTCAAAATTCAGAGGTTTTGACTATTTTTGTATACAGACAAAATAACTTTAATTACCACACATACACACAAAAAGTACCGAAAACAGGTACCGTTGTATACCGGTACCGGCTCCCAGGAACCGAGCATCGGTACCATATCGGTTCAGATGTGAAAGGTATCCATCCTTATTCAGGATATTGTTTTGATCATCTCTAATTTACTGGATGATAACAGAGATAACTGATGGGACATAAATGAAATCTGCAACTCAGAATCAATATTAATATATTTGTTAAAAATGGGATTAGCACATTAATCAAATGTAAACGTAATGACTCTGAATGAGACTTGTATAATGTTTTATGTATTTTAATGTATACATCTTCATGGCACTAGTGATGCAGTCTTTTTCTCAAAAAGTTGGCAGTGAAAAGTAAAAACATCTACTTATATGCCAACTAAAGCAGTAAAATACTACAAATTACAAAATATAGAAAACTACGGTTAAACCTAAATGTGTAGTATTTATTTGTAAAACATGAAACGCTTAAAAAAAAAAAGTCAAAATCAATTATGCCTTTGTAACACTCCAGTCAATGTCAATGTAACTGTGACAAACAGTTCACCTTTTTGGATGAAGTTACATTGCTAAGCCTACTTCGTTTGCAAAGCTTCTTGAGAGAGTTCAACACTTCCTCTGTCTTTAAAGAGTATATTATAGGATTGAGCAAAGCTGGTATAGTGTGTGTCAAAGAGGAGTTGATGATCCTGGCATTAGGATGGATGTAGGTGGCCACTGCAGCTATGTTAGTGCCCACAATTGGGAGAAAGAAAATAGCCACAAGGATCAAATGAGAAGTACAAGTTTTGAACGCTTTGAGTCTCTCTGCTGCTGATGCAATCCTGCTCAGTGCTATAGAAATACAAATATATGTGATTGCTATCAATATAAGAGGACAACAAAGCAGGGTAATGAAAGCAACATATGCCATTATGTTATTTAATGAAGTATTATTACAAGCCAGATAATAAACTGGTCCATGATCACAGAAAAAGCTTTTTACCACCACAGATCCACAAAAGGAAAGGCGATCAATAAGTCCAACAGTGAACCCTACTAGACTTAATATAAAAATCCATGTGAACAGCAACATTGCAGCAATAGCTGGTTTTGTCACAATACTATGGTACCTTAAAGGGAAGCAAATTGCTATAAATCGGTCATAGGCCATAGTAACAAGTGTCCATGACTGTACACTTACAAAGAACAAAACAAAGAACATGTAACTTAAGCAAGCCTCATAAACAATATACCTCCTGTCAAACAAGAACATGTCCAACAGTTTGGGGACAAGAGCAGTGCTGCCACATAAATCTGTCAACGCCAGGTTGAACACAATCATGTATTTAGGTGTATGAAGAGTCTTGACCAGGCAGATAAGTGAGAGAAGGAGGCCATTCCCAACAACAGTCATGATATAGACAAAACACAAAAACACATAGAAATAAGTAACATGAGGGAGGTTGGAAAACCCACTGACATAGAAATATGCAGGACGAACAAATGAGGAATTAAATGTTGTAGCAGCTTTCTCTTCAGAGCCCATTATCAATGTCTGTTTCCTGGATGTAAAAAGAGAAAACAACAGAACATATATTTAAATATGAAGCAAAGTGTGACATAGTTGCTTGATAAGAACTGCTGTAACAACCTCACCTTGACAAAAGTGAGGGTCATTTATATTCTATTACTTTCATTGTGGCTGTGTCACATGTCATGAATTAGATAGTAATTAACATGTGTAATTGTGTCGTACTATAGTCTGTCATTGATGTGGTGATCTAATCAACTAGATTAACTATAGTCGCCAAGACAGAGGACTATCTGTTAATGGCACAGTGTGGAACAGGATGAACTGCAATATAAAAGACCAACAGAGAAAGCCACTGATGCTATGATGCTATTCAAAGCTGTGTCATTACATGCTAGATAAAAGACTATCCTATCTGGTAATGGCACAATGTAATGTGCCACAAACACCCAAAATTTCATACTGGACCTCAGGTGGAAACATGCTGGAGAACTTGCCCCACTTAAAGGGATATTCCAGCTTAAATGTGACCCATGATGTAACACACCGTGACACAGAGGAGAACACCCCCTTGAGAGACCAAGTTTGCCAACCGCAAACTTTTCTAGTTGTAGCGACTTCAGCAAAGACCAAAGCAAAATGCTGCTGTCTATTTATTGGTACCAACCAAATTTCCACCGAAGTACCGAGTATCGATTCACGTCAAGTCAAACGGTACAACATCTCGTTACCTGAACGCATCTTCGCATTGCGTGCGTCAGTGAGAGTGGATGCTGTGATGGGAGTGTCTGCCTGACGCGAATATTCGAGCCTCCCCACCCCTTCCACACACACACACACACACACACACGCCTGTCGTTTGAAATGAAAAGCGGTAAAAGAGTAAATTGACTGTTACATTATCGTATTAGTAAAACACACTGCTCAAAAAAATAAAGGGAATACTTGAACACAATGTAACTCCATGTCAATCACACTTGTGTGAAATCAAACTGTCCACTTAGGAAGCAACACTGATTGACTATCAATTTCACATGCTGTTGTGCAAATGGAATAGACAACAGGTGGAAATTATAGGCAATTAGCAACACACCCCCAATAAAGGAGTGGTTCTGCAGGTGGTGACCACAGACCACTTCTCAGTTCCTATGCTTTCTGGCTGATGTTTTGATCACTTTTGAATGCTGACGGTGCTTTCACTCTAGTGGTAGCATGAGACGGAGTCTACAACCAACACAAGTGGCTCAGGTAGTGCAGCTCATCCAGGATGGCACATCAATGCCAGCTGTGGCAAGAAGGTTTGCTGTGTCTGTCAGCGTAGTGTCCAGAGCATGGAGGCGCTACCAGGAGACAGGCCAGTACATCAGGAGACGTGGAGGAGGCTGTAGGAGGGCAACAACCCAGCAGCAGGACCGCTACCTCCGCCTTTGTGCAAGGAGGAACAAGAGGAGCACTGCCAGAGCCCTGCAAAATGACCTCCAGCAGGCCACAAATGTGCATGTGTCTGCTCAAACGGTCAGAAACAGACTCCATGAGGGTGGTATGAGGGCCCAACGTCCACAGGTGGGGGTTGTGCTTACAGCCCAACACCGTGCAGGACGTTTGGCATTTGCCAGAGAACGCCAAGATTGGCAAATTCGCCACTGGCGCCCTGTGCTCTTCACACATAAAAGCAGGTTCACACTGAGCACATGTGACAGATGTAACAGAGTCTGGAGGCGCTGTGGAGAACGTTCTGCTGCCTGCAACATCCTCCAGCATGAACGGTTTGGCAGTGGGTCAGTAATAGTGTGGGGTGGCATTTCTTTGGGGGGCCGCACAGCCCTCCATGTACTCACCAGAGGTAGCCTGACTGCCATTAGGTACCGAGATGAGAATCTCGGACCCCTTGTGAGACCATATGCTGGTGCGGTTGGCCCTGGGTTCCTCCTAATGCAAGATAATGCTAGACCTCATGTGGCTGGAGTGTGTCGGCAGTTCCTGCAAGACGAAGGCGTTGATGCTATGGACTGGCCCGCCCATTCCCCAGACCTGAATCCAATTGAGCACATCTGGGACATCATGTCTCTCTCCATCCACTAATGCCACATTGCACCACAGACTGTCCAGGAATTGGCAGATGCTTTAGTCCAGGTCTGGGAGGAGATCCCTCAGGAGACCATCCGCCACCTCATCAGGAGCATGCCCAGGTGTTGTAGGGAGGTCATACAGGCACGTGGAGGCCACACACACTACTGAGCCTCATTTTGACTTGTTTTAAGGACATTACATCAAAGTTGGGTCAGCCTGTAGTGTGTTTTTCCACTTTAATTTTGAGTGACTCCAAATCCAGACCTCCATGGGTTAATAAATTTGATTTCCATTGATAATTTTTGTTTGATTTTGTTGTCAGCACATTCAACTATGTAAAGAACAAAGTATTTAAAGGGAATATTTCATTCATTCAGATCTAGGATGTGTTATTTTAGTGCTCCCTTTATTTTTTGAGCAGTGTATATATTGTTAAAGCTGCTGATGTTGAAACCCAGGCAATATAAGTTGCACATATCAAATGTAAGACAGAGCAGTCATTCTGCACATTTTGATGACCCCTCTCTCTGCCTGACAAATAACTTCTCATGTCTCTAACTATTCTTTGATGTTGAGGAAGGGAAACATTATTTTGTTTACCTCATATGGAGATGCATATAGGTAAACATGTTACTACCAGGGCCTGAAGTTAACTTTTTTTGGCCACTAGCTACTGTGGCAGGTGAGTTTTCATCCACAACCCCTGCCTGCACACATACATACTTTTACTCACGAAAACAAACAGTTGTAGGTTTTTGCTCCTATTCTCTTTCTTTAGATCATCTTTTGATCATCCAATTGGATTTTTTAATGTTAATATGCACAAATGCACTTTTGACCTCAGAACAGACAAAGCTCTGTGGACCCTCTGAAATCTCTGACGCCACCCTGAGGGGGGCGCGGACCCCAGGTTTGGAACCAATGGCCTATGCCGTGGGCTGGCACTGCACAGAACAAGAGCACATCCAAACGAGGACGAAGTCTCTTCTCGTCAAGACGTGAATACTCTCCGGTACCACTTCTCACCAGAGTCCACACCTTGTGGAGTTTGCGCTACACCTCGGTTTCATTTGTTTTTTGTTTGACAGAGTTGCACACTGAGTTTTCTGATGGCTGTGAGTCTTTCCATGTTTCTCCCTCCGCCACAGTAAAAAGGGAACATTTACATTTTATCAGACAAGAAGGAAAGTCTCATGAACTGTTCAGTTTTTTCATCATTGAATGACTATTTGATTATTCGAAAATCCTTGCTCATCCCTAAAACATAAAATACTCTTCAAGGCTGAGTTGTGATGTTGAGAAATAAATATTCAAAATTCAGAGGTTTTGACTATTTTTGTATACAGACAAAATAACTTTAATTACCACACATACACACAAAAAGTACCGAAAACAGGTACCGTTGTATACCGGTACCGGCTCCCAGGAACCGAGCATCGGTACCATATCGGTTCAGATGTGAAAGGTATCCATCCTTATTTGGGATATTGTTTTGATCATCTCTAATTTACTGGATGATAACAGAGATAACTGATGGGACATAAATGAAATCTGCAACTCAGAATCAATATTAATATATTTGTTAAAAATGGGATTAGCACATTAATCAAATGTAAACGTAATGACTCTGAATGAGACTTGTATAATGTTTTATGTATTTTAATGTATACATCTTCATGGCACTAGTGATGCAGTCTTTTTCTCAAAAAGTTGGCAGTGAAAAGTAAAAACATCTACTTATATGCCAACTAAAGCAGTAAAATACTACAAATTACAAAATATAGAAAACTACAGTTAAACCTAAATGTGTAGTATTTATTTGTAAAACATGAAACGCTTAAAAAAAAAAATCAAAATCAATTATGCCTTTGTAACACTCCAGTCAATGTCAATGTAACTGTGACAAACAGTTCACCTTTTTGGATGAAGTTACATTGCTAAGCCTACTTCGTTTGCAAAGCTTCTTGAGAGAGTTCAACACTTCCTCTGTCTTTAAAGAGTATATTATAGGATTGAGCAAAGCTGGTATAGTGTGTGTCAAAGAGGAGTTGATGATCCTGGCATTAGGATGGATGTAGGTGGCCACTGCAGCTATGTTAGTGCCCACAATTGGGAGAAAGAAAATAGCCACAAGGATCAAATGAGAAGTACAAGTTTTGAACGCTTTGAGTCTCTCTGCTGCTGATGCAATCCTGCTCAGTGCTATAGAAATACAAATATATGTGATTGCTATCAATATAAGAGGACAACAAACCAGGGAAATGAAAGCAACATATGCCATTATGTTATTTAAAGAAGTATTATTACAAGCCAGAAGATAAACTGGTGCATGATCACAGAAAAAGCTTTTTACCACCACAGATCCACAAAAGGAAAGGCGATCAATAAGTCCAACAGTGAACCCTATAAGACTTAATAAAAATAGCCATGTGAACAGCAACATTGCAGCAATAGCTGGTTTTGTCACAATACTATGGTACCTTAAAGGGAAGCAAATTGCTATAAATCGGTCATAGGCCATAGTAACAAGTGTCCATGACTGTACACTTACAAAGAACAAAACAAAGAACATGTAACTTAAGCAAGCCTCATAAACAATATACCTCCTGTCAAACAAGAACATGTCCAACAGTTTGGGGACAAGAGCAGTGCTGCCACATAAATCTGTCAACGCCAGGTTGAACACAATCATGTACTTAGGTGTATGAAGAGTCTTGACCAGGCAGATAAGTGAGAGAAGGAGGCCATTCCCAACAACAGTCATGATATAGACAAAACACAGAAACACATAGAAATAAGTAACATGAGGGAGGTTGGAAAACCCACTGACGTAGAAATATGCAGGACGAGCAAATGTGGAATTAAATGTTGTAGCAGCTTTCTCTTCAGAGCCCATTATCAATGTCTGTTTCCTGGATGTAAAAAGAGAAAACAACAAACATATATTTAAATATGAAGCAAAGTGTGACATAGTTGCTTGATAAGAACTGCTGTAACAACCTCACCTTGAGAATAAGAGGGGTGCAGTGCACTGAAGTGATTTGTTTGTGAGAGAACTGTCATTTATATTTTTGCCTTCCACTGTGGATCACGTGCATAGCCAGTAATGGGATTGGATGGGCCAGTGCCGCCCAGACGAATCACTGGCCCACCCATCCACGTTTGAGGAAAAGGTTTTAAAATAATGTTACATTTTTGAAAGAAGACATATTATGCTCATCAGGTTTTTTTAATGCGATATGTAGGTCTATATATCTATTTTTCTTTTCCTTTTTTTTAATGCGACCAGACCCCAGAGCAGTTGTTGTTGTTGTCATGGTTACAGTTAGCTAAGCCAATGGACTTGTAACTCCAGTTGACATTGGCTAGGAAAATGATGAAACAAAGTACTGTAATGTCATATTTTAAACGAGCCAGACTCGAAGAAGATGACACACCACTGCCTCGAACATCCGAGCCCACACAGCCCGGTTTTTGCGGACTCCGCCTGCAATACGGTTAGCCCACCAAGCCCAGTCGCTTGCTCCCCACCACCAGAGCTCTCTCCCTGTCATGACTCCTGCCTCCTAGTGTGGGTGTGTGTTTAGGAGCCTGATTGGTAATCTGAATCTGCTGTGCTGGAGGAGCGGCTTGGACCACACATCTGCTGCTCGTTGGGTCATCAGCCTGTCGTTCCTGAGTCTGTCCGCTCACAGGTCCTGCAGTGGGCCCACTCATCCCACCTTACCTGCCACCCGGGGTCCCATCGAACCTCCTCCTTCCTCAAGAGGCGTTTCTGGTGGCCCACTATGGATGCAGACGTCCAGTCGTTTGTGGGAGCCTGCTCCATCTGTGCCCGAAATAAAGCTTCTACTCGACCCAGTTCTGGTCTTCTCCGTCCTCTGGCCATTCCCAGTCGTCCATGGTCCCACATCGCCTTGGACTTTGTAACCGGTCTTCCCCATCTGGAGGTAACACTGTGGTCCTCACAATCATTGATCGTTTCTCTAAGGCTGCACATTTCATTGCCCCGCCTAAACTCCCCTCTGCTCGAGAGACTGCTGATTTATTGGTGCAGCATGTTTTCTGGGTTCATGGTCTTCCCTCAGATATCGTCTCCGACAGAGGTCCACAGATCACCTCCCAGGGATGGAAATCATTTTGTAAAGCCATTGCAGCAACTGCCAGTCTGTCCTCCGGATACCACCCCCAGTCCAACAGCCAGACAGAGCAAGCCAATCAGGAGATGGAGGCTGCTCTCTGCTGCATCTCCGCAGCAGAACCATCAGCCTGGAGCACTCGGTTGCCTTGGGTGGAGTACGCCCACAACATGCTTCCCAATGCTTCCTCCGGTATGTCTCCATTTCTTTGCTCTCTTGGTTCCGAAACCCCCTGTTCCCCGATCAGGAGGAAGAGATTGCAGTCCCATCGGTCCAGGCCCATATGCGCTGCTGCCGGAGCACTTGGAGACGTGCCCCCCCCCCGCCGCTGGTGGACGGTGGTCCTGTTTATACAGTGTGGCGCATCCTGGATGTGCGCCGCTGGGGCCGTGGTTTCTGGTGGATTGGGAAGGTTATGGCCCAGAGGAGCACTGTTGGGTTCCCCGGCGGGACATCCTGGATCCGTCACTCATCCGTGACTTCCGCCATCTCCACCCCGACCGGTTCCGTGGGGCGCCAAGAGGCGCCCATGGGGGGGGGGGTACTGTCATGACTCCTGCCTCCTAGTGTGGGTGTGTGTTTAGGAGCCTGATTGGTAATCTGAATCTGCTGTGCTGGAGGAGCGGCTTGGACCACACATCTGCTGCTCGTTGGGTCATCAGCCTCTGACTATATCTGCTCCTGTCCTGCAGTCAGTCGGCGCTGGATTGTAAACTAAGTCGCACGTACTTTAGTCCCCAGCTCTGTTCTGGTCAAGTTAGCTCTGTTCTGTTCTGTTCGTGAGATCTATCTGCTACTAATCTGTGCCGTTCCAGGATAACCAGCCTCATCCTCCTCCCTGAATCCGTCAAGCTCAACTCCAGTTTGGATTACTCCTCATGCCTTGCTTCCTCTGCCTGACTCCTTTGGACTTCCCTCCAGTAACCACTCCTAAATAAACCTTTTGAAACTGCTATCTGCCTCTGCCTCACCTTCTGTCTCTGCCTTCTGAGTCCACTCACCCAGGCCCTGACACTCCCGGCCAGCCTGACGTGGCTTTGCCTACCGATTTATCGGCAAATGAGGAACCATCTTCACAGCCACATCTGAAGGAATTTCCCTACACAGTTAAAAATGGAAAATCACGGTGTTTCTCATCCAAGTGGTATGGAGAGTTTTCTTGGTTGGAATACAGTGTGAAAACGAATGCGATTTTCTGTAAAATGTGCAGACATTTCAGTCCCTGCTCCTGCAAATACAAACTAAAAAGTTCATATTCTTACTCGTCACATTTGGAAAATTATTTCAGACAAGTGACTTTGCTACAAGGGGGTTACAAAGCCCTACACTGTCTGTCACTGAGTGCATCGACCTCATTGAGGTACTAAAAGAGAAATTTGCTCAATTCAGACAAGATTCAAAATGTGGGTATGAAGTGGTGATGAAGCTGACTGAAGAGCTGATGAGCAAATACGACATCACAAACTGGGACATCACTGCCGGGAACAGAAAAAGGAGGCTTCCTGCGAGGCTCGCGGAATCTGTGGTGACAACAAGCCTGGGAAAAGCAACAAGTGTCAAAAATGATGACCTGCGACACCTCTGGAACGATATCCTAGACAGAGAACTGACAGAGCTGAACACTCGTTTCAAAGAGGACCAGTATGGGATCATGAGGACAGCAGCCGCGTTTCTCCCACACTCTAAGACATTTGCTCAGACAGAGTCCCTGCGGACCACATGTGATCACTATCATGTCTCAGTTGAGGATGCTGAATTAACAGTATTCATTGAGCAATTTCCGTAACCTCAATAAACTACTGTGAGTAATCATCACACTTCCCATGACATCTTGTAGCGTTGAGAGACTGTTCTCCACTGCAGGTCGGATTAAAACGCACCTCAGAGCATCCATGAGTACTATCTGTCTCAACAACCTATCCCTTTTGTCCTTTGAAAAGGAACTCTGTGACACTTTGGACTATGACGAGATCATCTCTATATTCAATGCAAGACCCAGGCGTTTGCGCCTTGTTTTGTAGGCCATGAAAACAACAAAGGTAGGCCTGCTGTCGTAGTACTGCTTCATATTTTCCTGTGATGTGAAGAGATTGCTTTGCTTTAAATAACAGTGTTGTGTAGTAGCCACATGCTCTTAATAGGCTACATTGTTGGAGTGCGAGTTGCTCTTTTTTCATTAATACCAGTGTTCATTAGAGGTGATGGGTTTGAAGCTAAAAGTGTTCTCTCTCTCTCTCTCTCTCTCTCATTTTTTTAAAGTGCTGATTAGTGAGCTGTCCATGGTTCTTAATATTTAAGTCTGATGTATTTTGTGTACATGCTCAAGTGTTCCCTGCCATTTGGTTCTTTGCAACTTTGTGCAATAAAGTGGTTAAACGGTGCTGTGCGCTGTATGAAATGCACTGTCCTTTTTTTCTGAGAAAATATGGCCCATCCAATTTTGTACTGGCCCACCCAAGATAAAAATTCTGCCTACGCCACTGCTGTGGATGCAGGTGGCTGTGTCATATACTAAATACATACAGTACTGTATCACTAATTAGACACTAATTTTACATAAGGAGGAAACTGTGTATCGCTGTGCTGATGCAATCCATGATCCACTGATCGTGCAGGGCATCACTGACAGTCCTCTGCAATCTCTGCCCTATATTAAAGGGATATTCTGGTGTAAGTATAACCCATGGTCTAATGCACCGTGAGACCAAGTAGAGAACCCCCTCGAGTGATCAAGTTTGGCGACCGCAAACTTCTGGAGTTGCAGTGACTTCCACACAGAAAGCCAGATAGCAAAATACTGCTGTCTTTGTAACCAAGAGCCAACTGTGATCAAAAAAGCCACTAATAGCCACAAATAAGGCTCAGAACAGCACCATACTTCATCAACAGTACAAATAGGGTCCCAACACATAATAAAACCCACCCACTCTCCTCCAGCCGCTTGCTAGTTGTGGGAAGGCCCTGATAAGTCAATTACTGAATGATGAGTGTTCCTATCTGTCTTCCCTATCCATTTCTAACAATAACAAGTGAGTGCTGACAAGGAAATAAATGGAGTTCAGTTGCTCAAACTATCACAGTCAGCAAAGCATGTGTGCATTTTTGGAACTAAACGTCACTGGACTCCTTATTTTTCTACTGCATTCAGTAATCGACTTGTTGGGGCTTGCACATTAGCAACCAGGCAAAGCTAGCAAGAGTTGGATACCTCGTATTATGTCCTGCGACCCTATTTGTACTGTTGAAATAGTATGGTGCTGTTCTGAGCATTATTTGTGGCTATGAGTGGCTTTTTTGACAGCAGTATTCTTGCTATCTGGCTGTCTGTGCCGAAGTCACTACAATTCGAGAAGTTTGCAGTCAGCAAACTTGATCTCTTGAGGGGGTGTTCTACTGGGTTAAACTTATGCCAGAATATCCCGTTAACATCAGATACAATCATATAAATATGGTAGTTTTTTATTTTAACAGTTTCACCATACTTGTTTATGTCTGGCCAGATCTCAACGGCCCTCACCAACACTGGGAGGTTCTCGACCCAGTGATGGCCACAGAAAGCCAAAGTAAAGGTTTTGGACTTAATAAGGTTGATAAGGTTGGCTTTCTTGCTGGCACGTTGTGAAAAATAGTATGCAGAGATCTTAGCAACTCCCTCACATGCCAGACAGTGAATCCACATTTGACAGCATTAAGGAGGGTGTGGAGCGCCGCAACTTCCCACAAATACCAACTGGGCACCCCCAAAATGTTCTGCATGCTCCTTCTGCAAGATGTCAAAAAAATGCCAATTGGGTCCATCCATGGACAAAGACACCATCTTCCTCAAATCAAGGTCAAGTAACATACTTTTCTTCAATAAGTGTTATAAATAAAAAAAAATATTATAGTGTGGTGGAGATTCAAGCCTCCAAGTTAAAGGGTTCTGTCTGAGAGGTGAGATACAGCATCATGCTTTGACTGGGAGAATATTACTATTACCTCTGTCATAGTTTTTCTCAGTCACTTTGGTGCATTTTTAGAATCAATACATTTTCCACAACAGTCAGGGTATTTTCCAAAACAATGGCAAAACAAATTGGATAACCTGCAAAATTCTGTAACTTCTTAAAAATGCCTTGGTTATGGCTCAAAGGCAAATATTTATGCCAATGAAACTGTCATCAGGATAAGCTCCTGTGCCATTGTATTGAACAAGGATAGTCCAAATATTGTCAATGTAACAGTTTACTCCTATTTTCCTATGAAATGCAAAGGGCCGCAGGTTTTTCTGCTTTACATATTACCCAGGGGTCAAAGTGAAAAAACGGACACGGAATGTTGTAAAAGGTTATGCACCAGAAATGATATCTAGGACCTTCAAGGATCACAACCCGGGTGGACAACCCGGTCAAGCGGCACCGGAGAATAAACACTTAATTGAACGGTACCGCCGTGATGAGAAGCGCTTCTCCGGTACCGATTCTCATTACAGTCCGTGATTTTATTTCTAAATGACGGACGGCTGTTTTTCAGTCAGGGATTTTAAACGATCAACAGTACTTTTTCTCATCCTCAAGGTACTGCATATATCTCATCCTTGCTCCTTTGCAGTGTTGGATGAGGTGCTTTAGCAGGGCTTCAACTACTGCACACTCAGCCATTGCATCCTGGACCCAGCACAATGCTATTAGACTCCTCTCCTTCAAGTTTTCAATAAGCATGTCCTTGTTGAGAGGGTAGCCTCTTTCTACTGCTGCTTGTCCATGAGACAGTGTGTGGAGACATTTCATCAGGTCCCACAGTGCTGCATACTCTGCTCTGCCACTGACAATTCCTCCAAGAAATTCATACATCCAGCAACTGCAAACAAAATCTTGGAACTCTGCTCTATAGTTTGCACTGGCATGCAATGAGAAAGCTTTATACTGAGCAAGGCCTTTGTCGCACTCTGAGGCAGTGTGCCAACCTGCATTGAGGAGAACCTGTAGGAGTTTCTTAAAAATTGCTATTGCACTTTCAGCCTCTGTCACCATGATCACAGGGTCAAGGGAGCTCATGCAGATGATGGTACTTTGATTTTTGGGAGTTTCTGGTGGCTTCTGATGTACTGTTGCACAGCTAGGCACAGTTCTATTGCCCATCAAACCAGTCATGGGCACAGAACTTCAGAGGAAATTCTTGTCTTGCTATTGAGTCATGGAACATCTGCCAAAGAGTCCTGAGCACATCTCCCACCTTCCAACCCGTTTCTCTCTCTCCATCCTTGAATGCACAACATGCAAATCACAGTTTCCCAGATTGATAATTTTTGGTGCATCTGGGTCCCAGTCCCTCATCTCTTGTGCTCTTGAAATAGCCTCAGGAACTTCCAGTTGACAGCAGGGCCATCCCTTAAAATCTGTAAGAGCTTATTGAGATTATGTGGTGACAGGACCTTCTTGGCATTTTCCAGAAGCTTCTCTGCTTGAGTGTGTCCCATAAACTGTGAGTCAAAATCCCTTCATATTCATACCGCACTACAACATCAAACTGTTCTGTCTGTGTCACTTTATTTAGGCATTCAACAAAAGATACCACGTAGCGCTGTGCTTTTCTTATATCTTTGATAAGTTGCTGTTTGAAATAAGGACAGAAGCTAAAACACATAAGATAAGCTGACCTGGTTGCGCCACATGAAAACAATTTGGCAATCGCACTGTCTGGAAACATCTGACCAAAAATGGCTGAGATGCCAGAGCTGGAGTTGAATGAATAGTGTGACTTGACCATCTTGATTAACCAGCAAATGTACTAGAGCCTTGTGATGCTGTATTTCCATGACTGATATTTTCCTTATGTACAGTGACTGTTTGTGGTTCTTTGTTGGTTGTACAGCTACTTCCCTCTCCTGTGTCTCTTGAAGCAGTCCCCCTCATCAAATCTGTCATTTGTCTCTCATTCTTTAATTGTTCAGCTGTCTTGATGTGGCTTTGCCCCCGTGCATGACTCTTTAGAGCTGAGACAGCCATGTTGCCAACATCAAAAGACTTCCTGCAAAACTTGAAGTATGCCCTATGTACATCTCCTGACACTTCTCCTACCCAGTCTCTGAACTGGGGGTCTTCTTTCCACTCACTTTTGAATTTCCAGACATTGTTACTCACTCCTGTAATTAGTTAGTTATTAATAACTGTTTCTCAGCAATAAAATTATATACATGAAAAAGCTTACACTGTCCTCAAGAGTAGGTAGAGTTGAAAAAAGAGTTGAAAGACAGAGAATATTTGATTCATATCTGCCCAGAGACACAAACCCAAATGACTGAGGAATAACCAGGGTTATCATATCAGTATAAAGATGTTGGTGTGCTAGATGTGTGTGTGATAATGCTTGTTTGAATGCATCATTTTGAGAGCTGCTCTGAAGGGAAACAATGAAGAAACTCTGACCAGCCCCACAGCTAGAGTTTTTGTGGTTAGAAAAAATATTCATGCAAATTTTTCTCCAATACTGAAAAGGCCCAACGTGTCATATTTAGCACACAATGTAAATATGATATCAATTCTTTGCTGATAGCAACTTTGTTCTGTATAAATATCAAAATAATTTGAAGTGTTGCAATTTGAAATCACAATCAAATGCATCCAAAAAAAAATGAAAAAGGAAACACTTATTAAAAGAAAAGGGGGGGTGGTGGTAGATGTAAATAAGACAGCAGGGCTCCTGACTAACTTTTTTTACTAGGAGGACAGTGGATTCTAACTTCAAATTCTAGGAGCAAAAGCAGAAAATTTTGGGGCCCACACTGTAAAGTGACTTGCAAAGCATTTGCTTTTCATTCATTCAATCACACATATTTGCCTGCCACCTGCAATGACAGATTACACGTTCTTTGAGGTGCCCCTTCCACCTTTCACAAGTGTTAGAAAAAAATCTAGCAAATATACTGGTTGCACATGCACAAGTAGAGGAAAATTTACTTGTACTATTTTAATTAATCTTCGGGACAAAATGCCCTGAGACAGATTTATATGTCACTTGACATTCACCCACGACAAAACCTTTTGAACTCTGGCCAGCCATTGAATGAACCACCATGTCCAGGGGCATGTGAGTTCAAAAAATGTTCTGAATCTTCAATTAAGCAGACAAATCTAAGTTTTAGGATTTTATGTATATTTACAAAATAAATCTAGCATTTGCAATAATAGTTTTACCATGCTGTAAGTTATGCCCAATACATAAATGCAAATATCTAAGTTTGCTGATTTTACATACATACTATGCACTGCAGCTCAGGGGGAGATCTAGCTGGAAGCACTGTCACATCAATTTAATACATGCAAGGAGGTCACCTAAAGAGTTGCACCAACAGTGCAAACTAATGATGTATTTACCTCATTATTGTAATTCTGGACTGCACTCTGATTCTAAATAACTTTTTTAGAGATTTTCTGATTTCCTGTGTCTGTAAAACATAAATAATTGGGTTCAACATGGGAGGAAGGATGGAGGTGATAGACAGGTTTATGATCCTAGCATTTGGATGTATTTTGTCCATATAAGTAAAAGTGATTAATATTGGAAGGAAATAGATTGCAACTAATGAAAGATGTGCTGTGCAGGTTTTAAAAGCCTTAAATCTTTCCTGAAATGTGGCCACTTTACTCAAAGCATACCCAATAAATAGGTAAGTACACACAATGAATACCAGGGGAAACCAAAGAATAAGCACTGGTAATACATGACCAAAAACAAAACTAGTGGTGTAGTCATTGCACGCCAGCCTCAATATCTGACCATAGTCACAGAAGTAGCTGTTAACAACCAGGGATTTACAATAGAAAAGCCGCGTGAGGAGGCCAACTGCACTGAGTGTAATAATAATGACAAAGAGCCAGAAAGAGGCAATCAAAGACAACATGAACCTGTGAGTCACTTTGACTTGATAGTGCAGTGGAAAGATGATGGCCACCAGTCTGTCATAGGACAGTGCCACCAGGTTAAGAGCCTGCATTGACAGGCAGGTGTAGCAGAAAAACATGAATGTCAAGCAGTCGTTGTAGGGGATGTAGCGATGGTTAAACAGAAAGATGTCAAGAACCTTCGGCACCAGAGCAGAGCTGCCAAACATGTCCACAAATGCCAAGTTAAAAACTGCAATATATTTCGGAGTCCTCAGATTATGATCCAAGCCTATTACAGCCATCACAACTGTGTTCCCCACAACTGAAACAATATAAACAAAACAGAGGAAGACATAGTAATATTTAACATTAGGTATTCCAATAAATCCACTCAGTATGAAATATGCAGGACGCACAAATGTAATGTTTTTCTCAGGAGCAGCGCTGAATAAGATCATTGTGAAATTTTTGTCAAGTTTATAATGGACAAGATCAGCACAGTGTTGCTCTGTTATGTAGATGGGGGAGTTTCTCTCTCGCTCTGTTTTGACAGTGAAGAGCAGAAAGCTTTAACTGCTTTGCAGTCATCTCATTACGTCATGAAAGTTCAACTTCTGATCACTTGAGTCGCTCTAGAAACAGAAACAAAAACATTCTCAATGCAGTTCATTTATTGCATTTATGCAACTTACTCATAGGATTCTCAGATACAACTTTTATAGGAAGTCTATATCACATCTATTTTGATACAGTATTTATTGTATTTCAGTGGATGACCATTCATCCAGCTCCCTGTTCAGAACATATTTGCAGGCAGACAGGTATTGTAAGATGATACAATGAGCGCCTTCAAATATAAGTAACAATCACATAATTTGAGGGATCTATGTCTATCAACCTTAACATGGCCAAGTATGTACTTACTTTTAAAACAAAATTAATCATAATGTCAAAGAGGGATGCTCGATAACTATCAGTACAGATAATTACTGGTCCAATATTGGCTGATAATTATCGGCCAATACTTATCATCAAATACAAAGATAAGGAGACTTCCATCTTTCATTACCTGTATTTTTGTTTATATTCACTATTACCATTTAATATTTACTTTCACTTGTCTGTAGCTTTTCCTGTCGAGCACTGTGTGAGCCCTCTCTGTGAGAAATGCTATACAAACTACATTTACTTTACTACCCTAGAATAATCCAGTTGAGGAGAACATCCAGTTGTGCCGGACAGATATAACTTGCTTTATGTTCAAAGACAAGGTTTAAAAAAATCGGATCAGACAGGAGCAAGAAACAGCATGCCAACTCCTGAAGAGAAACAAAGTTTGCTAATAAAAAGGAAGGTCATTTGAACCTTTTGCCTAAATTATGATTAATGAATGATTGCATTGGCATGTTGGTTTTTTGACCCATGCACTCCTCACACTCTGCAATGCAACTGTCATTCAAGCGACTGAACAAATCGGTGGCACAACCAGTTTCATCACAAGAATCTGTTTTTCAGTATATACTTCCAGCAGCTGATTTCAGCTTCATGTAATAAACTTCCTGCTGGATTTGTCACCTTGAGTGACCTCTGGCACAAAGTGGAAGCGCACAGGAAATCCTAGTTAAAATATTTAATTAGTAAAAACCTTACCCCTGTTGTCATGGTAAACTGTGAGCTAAACCCAAGCTTTTGTTAAACAATTTTTCAGTGCTCCTTCACTTGTAGTTGTGGCCTTTGGGCATTAACCAGAAGGATAAGATCCTGCTGAGAGCTTTCTTTTAATGTGGAAGGGTATTTCAGAATAAGCTGAATACCAGCAAAAAATATACTGCTATCTCATCATCTTTTACATAATGGACGCTCGGAAGACCATTCAGAAGGATCAAACTTCTTTTGGTACTTTGTTCTTCAGTTTCTTCTGACTGCCTCTCTCTGATTGTTTGCTGTTTGCAGCCCTCATGAGTAAGAAGTTCACAACTGAACTACTTTACTCCCATGTTGAAAGCTGGAACAACTCTGCCTAATGAGGCTGTTAATGAGTTGTTTGTCGACACTGCTGCTGAAGGATGATGACACATCCACAACAGTTAGGTAAACACTCTGCAGGGGACAGTCAAGAGAGTGGTGGGGTTATGTTAGTAAGGTGTAAGGGGTAAAGTGGAGGGCATTGCCTCATGAAGTTGGAAAAGTGGAAGTGTCCATTACTCATGGTTGACTTGATGGTTAACGTTGGTTGAGTTACTGCATCACTTGTTTGATAAATAATGTGAATCATCAGAGGACAAATCTGCCTTAAAACTGTAGCAAGAAATGATTTTCTATTCCCCAGACGTCAACACCTCAGCTCAGTTTTATCCATGAGCCAGTCACAGTGTGCCATGAACTGGACTTGCATGTAATTGGTAAATTAACATTCTAATTTTAGTTAATAATGTTATATTGATGAAGCTGAAGAGGTGGATGTCAAACACATGGGCACAGCAAAGTTGCCAAATAACCCAACTCCAGTGCTGGACAACAGGACCAACTGACACACACACACACACACACACACACACACACACACACACACACACACACACACACACACACACACACACATACACGCACACACACACACACACACACACACACACACACACCATGTTGTCATACAAAATACTTCCAAATGCCATTGTTTTATGAATGAAAAATACATTTCAGTCATGTAAGCTGAGGTAAGAGCTCTAATAATAAGACTGAAGTAGATTTTTGTCTCCATTACACATGACAAAGATCTATATGATGGACAGATGAAAAACTGTGTAAGTGTATGTATGTATAAGTGTTTTTATTCCAGACCTCTAGAGCTATATTGTTATTCTGTGTGTTTCATATGGTTTGTTTTTGTTTGTTTGCTTTATTTTTTGCTAAATTCTATATCATTATAATTTTGATGCAAAAATAAATCAGTAGAGGCAGAACTTAAATGAAACTGCATTAAATAATAATTTTAGAACAAAAATTGAAGAGAAAATGGTGACTTTTCTTTTAGATACTATAAAATTATGCAATCCAGCTGCACTCAGGTCAGGTGAAGGCATCCTGCTTTGTAAATTCCTGATATAAACAAACACTCATATTTCATATTCATTTATATTCCGCTCCAGGGAAACAACATATGTTAACTGAAACTATTACATAGTCATATCCTGTAGGGATCAACTATTAAGTTATCGAGGTCAAATTAATAAAATTAGCTCCCTGGGTGTATTACTGCTCTGAAGATTATCCCACAGGGGGCATCTCTGAAAATAAATAACAATAAGGTAAAGAGATGTTATCAACCACCTTAGGGAACTGTTCAACACAAAAAAGCCTCCTCAGGGAAGTGACCACCTGTTCATTTGTCAACATTATATGGTCTTATCTGATCCCCAGGAGAAATTCAACAACACAATGTTTCTAACAGACTAGGATGTCAAAATTATTTCACTCTCTTGTTTCTTTTGAAAGAGGCCAGAAACAACTAATTCATTTCAAAGGAAAGGAAAACTGTTTACTCGTCAAAACAAGAGTTTACCTCTGTTTAGAATTAGGATTGAGGGGCTGTTGACCTTTTGTAAAGGAAAGTTTTCTTCAGGTCATCCAATTAATAAATACATTGTTTCTGTACTCGAATATTCACAGCATTATTTAACAGAGCAATATTAGCAGTTTTAGATACAGTATACATATTAGGAGAAGTCTGGTATCAGCTGAAGCTGTAGCAGTATTATTGATGTAGTTGAGTCATCATATTAGGAGTAGTATTAGCAATATTATATAATGTTATATTACTATAGTAATAGTATTTGCAGTATTCATGTTTTCAGTCGCCATAGTAGAAATAGTAGCAGTAACATCAGTAGTAGTCGTACTAACAGTAGAAGGGTAGAAGTATTACATTTTGTTAGCACATTACATTTCTTTGGCAACTGACACTAAAAATTCTGAATACTTTCACAAGTTAGGACAGCTTAAAATGATGACTGAAAAGAGTTGAGGCCACTTTACTTTCCTCCATTACAAACAAGTGTGTCCACCTGCAGGCAGACCCAGAGGAATCCAACCACAAAACCACTCTACATCTGCTCTCAAGAGAAACCGGAGCTGTTTTCCTCCTCATAACGGGCTGTTTCCCCAAAGACAACACAGAAACAGTCTTGCTTAAACCTGCAAAGACCAAACTGACTAATTGGTCCTGAGAGGATTCATGCTCCCCTCTGCTACTAACAGACAGACACAGTGACACAAATACTTATCACATTGATGTTGCAGCTTATTATAGTTCAATTACGTTTGTTTATCTAAGTCTCAATTAAGGGTTTTCACCATCTTCAATCTGTTGAGCCATGATGAAATGGAGTATAGGCAAATCACTTAAAAAAAAACTATTTGCTACAATATGGTGCATCATGTGCATTTTTGATGGCCCTGGACAAAAAAAGCAAATGAAACTGGAGCAAGAAAACATTTCTCATCTGATGGCAGGTTTGGGACATTTGTGCATCTGTATCTTCTTCAAAGTAGTCGTTTAACACCTCTCAATACATTATTGACCTCAGGAAAACTATTTATGACTTTCAGAGTAAATTGTTCAGTTGGCCAAAGAGGAAAGAGGAGAACGGATCCTTTTTGAACCCCTACAATAACAAAACAGAGAGCAAGTTCTTATCATCACAAATCCAATAGAGTTTTATTCTCTTAAATGATCACACTCTGAAAATGTTGACAGGAGAGCTAAAACTCAGACAATATGGCCTGGCAAAAACTCAGTAACTTGCCCAGGAGCCAGATTGTTGACCCCTGAGGGAACTAATCAGGCACCAAACCTCTCCTCAATCTGAGTGTCAGACACCTGATTCACCCAGCAGATGTCTGAAACATGCACATCTGTCTAGCATACCTGTGGTGTACTAGTGCTGAACATGGAGCGAACGTTTTCCCTTCATTTGGTGAATTAATTGTCAGTGTAGAAACCAGCTGAGCCAAATGTAAGAAAGAAAAACGACTAAATCTGTTTTCAAGTTTCAGTCAGTTGGTTTAAGTGAATTAATTTCTAACAGATGCAGCTTTTACTGTTTAAAATATGTTGCGTTTTGACCACAACAACCATGAACTCTGTTAAATCTGGATGCCACACAACTCACCCTGGTTGGTTGCTTGAAAAACACCTCAGCCTTAATTCCTTCACTGGTCTTGGTCCCACTCCTAAAGGAAAAAATAATTTAAATTAGACAAATAAGAGATCATTTCACAAACCAGTCTTCCGCAGTCTGCAGTCTGCAGGCGCAGCTCCAGACTGCCCCTAAATGGGGGCATTTTGCCCCTAAATTTGGGACAGTGCAAGTAAATTTTTTATCTACTTCCATATGTGCAACTAGTAAATTTCCCCTTTTATTTGCTTGTTTGTTTGTTTGTTTGTTTTTACACTGGTAAAACATGGAATCTGTCAGTACAGGTGGCAGGCCAAGGTGTGTGAGGTTCATGAATGAAAAGGAAATGTGAATATTTGCTCTGCAAGTTGATTTACAGTGTGCACCCCTAAATTTTCTGCTTGCACTCCAAAAATTTTAAGTTAGGGGCCACTGTGCTCCTGGTAAAAAAAAAAGAAGTTAGTCTTGAACCCTGCATCAGTATTATATGATCATACATGCTGAATTTGTGGACGAAATTGACAAAGACAGCAACTGGGGGAATGAGGTGCAACAGAGATGATAAAAGCAGAAGTCAAACCCATGACCTCATGATTAGAAAACTTCTAAAGTTTTTTTATTGATTTTATTTTGAAGTTTTTGTCTTGTTTTCTTCAACTTGAAATGCAGGCCTTAAATTCATTGTCATCCCAGGTGAATGAATTCACCTTATTCACACTTATTTATGGTAAAATAGATAGTTGTTTACTATACAAGTGTCATAAAAGTGCACTAAAATTGCATTTAAAGTTTCCTGCATTAAACTTTGACAATAAATATGAAAATGCATGTTGTTGATTTTATTGAATTGACAGTGGGTCGGCTATAAGACACAATTTGGACTTTATGAGGTTCAGACCATTTACTGGGCTGAAAGTTTAGTAACTGAAGCTCACTGAATTTTAAATGAATACTCCAGGTTTAGACATTACAACCCTCATGCCAAGATCATCTCTGATTGTTTCATTGATTCATGGTGGAATCAATCACAGATGCTGCAGAGCCTCCTGTCAGCTGTCAGTGTCCTCAGACCAGATCAACAACAACACATATTATGACTTTATTTACTCTAATAGTGTTCATGTCATTCCAGGAAATGCAGCATGGCTTTGGTTATGGTGTTTTCATGGGATTTGTTGACAGTTATAAAAAATACAGCCCATCATCAGCCTCAGACTTTACTGCAACATACCAGTGCATTTAGCTGGGTATACAACTAATGCTGCTGGAGTATTTTATATACAATATTATGTATGTGTATCATTTCAGTGCATCACCTAAACCTGTCTGATTATTCTTTTGTTTACTCTCTGTAACTCTTGTGCTACTGTATCTATGACTATTTTAAATGTTTATGAGCAGGTGACTGTTTATTCTTTAGTCATCCAGCAGAATCCTGTTGTTTTTGTTCTTCTTCCTCTGGTGAACTGCTCACAGTCATTTAAAAATACATTTTGTCCTAATTACAGATTGTGTTATGTGGATTCATCATCACTGGCTCCTCTTAAATGTTTTCCTCTCCTTATTTCTCAAAACAAACATATTTTACCTTCAGAACAGTGACACAGTGACCTCACAAACAGGGTTCCACTTCAGAACCCAAAACCACCCGGCCTGAGCTCACTCTCTCAGTCTGTTCACTTGTGCCAGGGGGATCAACCACCTTGTACCGATCATTGTGGACTTTGGTTTGTTGCTTTGACAGCTTGGCATGTTCTGTATTGTGATGTTAAGAAGTTGAACATGGAGTTTGTGGAGGGAAGCAGAGGAATCTACAGGCCCATCAGGGTATGTCAGCTTGTTGGTTTGTTCTTACTGGAGAACTCCTGCACTCTTCATATGTGAGTCCGAGGCCAAGTGTCCCATAGTTCCAAGCTTGACATTTTTAGGCCACAAACTGCATTGAGCTTCCCACCCATTACCTGATACAGGTCAGGACAGTCATATAGCCACAACGGATTAAAATTGACACTTGCCCATCTTTGACTGACATGACTAGAAGTTGTGTGAGCGATGACTTCAGTGGGTAAGTGACTGACTGCACACACTCCAAAGTAATGCTGCGTTCCAGACAACTTGGAACTCTGGATTTTCCGACCTCTTACTTGAAAAAGAGCATTGGAACAACACCTCAAGTCAGAGCTTGGAAAGTTGGAGAAAAAAGGATTCTAGACTGCAACGTTCCATGATTTTTTATTACTTTACTTAGTGTACAGTTCTGTTGTTGTGCTGTATCATGCAAATGAGAAAGCGAAAGAATAAGACCTTTTGTGAACAATTTAATATCTTTTCAAGGCCGTAATTTAAAATTATTAAAGCTCTTTCTTTCATTTTGTGTTGATTTTGGTGACCCCTGTCGACCACAGCGGTAGGATTCTCTTTGCGGATCCCATCCTAATATCAGCCAAGACGAAAATATAGTGCTGATATTGATTTCGGTTTTTACTTGCTATCGTAGCAACAACTCAGTGCTAATTTGTAGCCTCGTCAAATGTGCCGTCTCTTCCGGTCTAAGTGCCGTACATCGTTCCGTCATCCAGTGGACCAGCCTGTCCACTGCCTCCCAAAGGTAAAGAGTTACACTATTTAGAAATAGCTTATCTTCCCACTGATGGCCTCATTTGCTGTTGTACAGTAGGTCACACAGAGACATCAGCAGAAATGAGAGACTTCTGCATATCCAAAAGTTCCTTGTAGGGGCTTTAAATTTAAGAATTTTAGACTTTTTAAGACCCCGTGGGTACCCTGTGTAGTGTAACATGTTGCTCTTTGTACTAGGGCATGTGAAGTTAAAAATCACAATCACCAAACCCCTCGTCAGCCATGTGCCCACTAGAACATTACGATCATCTGCTGCTGGTTTATTGGAGGTTCCCAGGAACAGCCACAAGAAGATACCTTCTTAAAATTACGACAGCTCACTAGATACCTTCAAAACAAAGCTTAAAACTTTTCTCTATACACTAGTATTTAACTAGCTTTGCACCTGCTGTCTGCTGCACTTTTAAAATGATTTAAAATGTTCCATTCTAATTCATTTCTATACAATCCACAATTATTCTATAGATTTAAATTTCTATTTTTTAATTTCACTCACTAAGAGGGTCTTTTTTTATCTTCATTCTATTATTATTTTATTTTATTCCATTTTATTACAATATGTTATAATATTTTATTTATCGCCGCAGCAGCCCCAGTTCAATTCTACCAGTGGCCCTTTGCTGTATGACATTCCCCCTCTGTCTCCCCTTTTTCTGTCTCTATACAGCTGTCCTATCAATCAATCAGCAGTTCACATCACTTGAACCTGTACAAACCAAATGCAGCATTAAGTTTGAGTATCTTAATAATCTTTGTTTAGATTGAAAAACTGACAGACAGACAGACAGACAGACAAAAGGTCTTTTGTATTCTTACAAATTTTGAAACACAACATGCATATTGATCTATTTCACAAACACCAGGCAACACTAGTGATCATATATTACAAGTACAACCAGCATTTCAAATTTCAAGATGATAAATAATTAATTCAAAATTTGTTATTGTTGTATATGTTCCTGCCACAAAGTTCATAATCACTGTTGACAACAAAATCTACTTGAATATTTTGCAGTGGATGCTACCATACATGACAAAAGTTGACAGCTAGATAAATTTTGTTGCAATTTTGGATTGACCAGTCAGTTTAAACAACTTTTTCAAAGACTCTTTGATTTCTTGTGTCTGAAAAACATAAATGATTGGGTTCAGCATGGGGGGGACGACAGCAGTCAGGGACAGGTTTATGATCCTGGCATTTGGATGTATTGTTCCCCCAAAGCGATACACAAATATGATAGGAAGAAAATAGATTGCCACCAGAGACAGGTGAGCAGTACAGGTTTTAAAGGCCTTCATTCTTT
This sequence comes from Caranx ignobilis, assembly GCA_021432705.1. NCBI lineage: Eukaryota > Metazoa > Chordata > Actinopteri > Carangiformes > Carangidae > Caranx > Caranx ignobilis. Next base: position 5,693,798 of record MU269980.1, read on the forward strand.
CCTGAACTGTGGAAATTTTTGACAAAGCATAGGCAATCCAACAGTAAGTTGCCAAGATAAATATCAGTGGAAGCCAAAGAATAAGAATTGGTGACAAACCAGCAATTGCACGGCTGGGGGTAACATCATTGCAGCCAAGTCGGTATATTGGGCCATGGTCACAGTAATAGCTGTTTATAACAACAGACTTACAGAAAGAAAGTCTGGTGAGGAGGCCAACTGCAGTGAGTGTACTAATAATGACAAAGAGCCAGAAAGAGGCAATCAAAGACAGCATGAACCTGTGAGTCACTCTGACTTGATAGTGCAGTGGAAAGATGATGGCCACCAGTCTGTCATAGGACAGTGCCACCAGGTTAAGCGCCTGCATTGAAAAGCAGGTGAAGCAGAAAAACATGAATGTCAAGCAGTCGTTGTAGGGGATGTAGCGATGGTTAAACAGAAAGATGTCAAGAACCTTCGGCACCAGAGCAGAGCTGCCAAACATGTCCACAAATGCCAAGTTAAAAACTGCAATATATTTTGGAGTCCTCAGATTATGATCCATAATTATTACAGTCATCACAAGTGTGTTTCCCAGCACTGAAAACAGGTAAATAATAAAGAGAAAGACATAGTAATACTTGATATTAGGTATCCCAATAAAACCACTAATCAAAAAATATGCAGGACGCACAAAGGTGATGTTTTTCCCAAGAGCTGAGTTGAAAAACTCCATTTGAGGACTTTCTCTCAGTCTTGTACTGTTTGCTGCACCCTGATTTGTGTTGAGTTCAGCTCCCTTTGTTTTGCTAGATGTGCTGGTTCTCTTATGCAGACAAAAACAAGCTCCTCACCCTCCCTCTCTCTGTGAAAGAGCTTTGTCAAGCTTCACGAGAAGTACTATCTTTCATGGTTTCTGTCAGATATAGCAAACTCTCTGTTTCCTTGCATTTAATGGCCAATCAAGTCCCGCCCACAAACAAGCCCAATCCCAGAGTTCAAAATAAGCCTTGACCAAAACGTATAGTGTATACTGCTTCTTAGGTCCAACAGCATTGATATTGGACAATTCTTTCACCTGCTCAAAATAGATTTTCGCAATTAGGTATTAGTAATTACAGTAGATATTACAAATAAAATATGATTCTGCAAAGACTATGACCCATGACAGTCGCATTCTTAGAACTTTGATTTGTCAGCTACCAGTATAACAAATTATTTGACTTGTTTGTTTGACCCCAGATAATTCAAATTTCCTGTAGCCGCTTCACAATAAAAATTTATCCAGTTAGGAAGAGATGTTTGTTGAATGACTGGAAAGAAGATTAATGTAAGACATTTACATTGACCAACATAACCTGAAGCAGATTTGTAAAGGGAGGTTCTTTTAAAAAATAAGTTTGTAGGTAATCTATGGAAGCATCTTATTATGGCCCATCATTGTGTCCACTGTTGGGCAACCTCTCGAAGCTGGAGAAGGAATGACAGATGCAATCATTTTGTATTAACTACTTTTATTTCAACAAATTTAAATTTATGCCAAATAATTGTCTAAACATAAAAATTACACTGAATCTTGATATTTTTATTGCAAAGAAAGAATTATTTTAATATTGACATGAAAAACACAGCGCTAGTGTGTTGGCTTACAGTGGAGAGACACACTGATCAGAATAACACAATGAATACAAGATATATTTCATCTAGGTAACATGGACAGAGATGCAAACTGATCACAATAACTTATTTGGGCAATTCTTGATTTGATAGAGATATATTTTAAGGCTCTGTTAACAAATTCTATTCTGTAGAACATTATTTTAGGTATGCTGCTTTATTCTATATTTCCTCACTCAATCAAAAAAAAAAAAAACAGAGTAGACATTTTGCTTTAAAAGAAAACTGCAAACACATGAGGACAAAAACAAGCATACACATGCATTCTCTGTACATACATATTTTTTCAGCTGTCGCTTTTTTTGTTTAGTTTTAAAAACGTAGAGGAAACATTCTTACCCTCTGGGTTCTGTACTTGTTTTTCTAAGTGTATATTTGCATATTTAAAAATGATTGTGTGATTTCAATATCAATTTAAAAGAAGAAAAGCTATTGATTTACATAGAGAACTAGATCATGGGTTTTTCAATTCAATATTAAAATGTTGATGTCATCAGCTATCACTGATGAATAAATTTATATTATGTTACATTGGGATTATTTTTTTCATTGTCATTTTGGATTTCCCTTTGATTTTTAATAACTTTTTCAAAGATTCTTTGATTTCTTGTGTCTGTAGTACATATATAATTGGGTTCAACATGGGAGGGAAAACAGAGGTCAGAGACAAGTTTATGATCCTGGCATTAGGATGTATTTTCTCCATCAGAGTAAAGGTGATTAAAAGCGGGATAAAATAGACTGCCACCAATGACAGATGGCCTATGCAAGTTTTAAAGGCCTTGAGGCCTTGTTGAAATGTTGCCACTTTAGCTAAAGCACAGCTAATGTAAAGGTAACTTAACAAGATAAAAACAAGTGGAAGCCAGAACAGAAGAACTGGGTATAAACAACTAAGGACATAATTTGGGTAATGGTCATTGCACGAAAGACGGTATATCTGACCATGGTCACAGAAATAACTGTTAACAACCACAGATGCACAGATAGAAAGTCTGGTTAAAAGGCCAACTGCAATCAGCACAGCAACTACAATAAAGACCCAGAAAGAGCCAATCATAGACAGCATCAATCTGTGGGTCACTTTCACCTGATAGTGCAGTGGAAAGATGATGGCCACCAGTCTGTCATAGGACAGTGCCACCAGGTTAAATGACTGCATCGACAGGCAGGTGTAGCAGAAAAAAAGATATGTCAAGCAGTCGTTGTAGGGGATGTGGTTGTGGTTAAACAGAAAGACATCGATAATCTTTGGCACCAGAGCCGAGTTACCAAACAGGTCCACAAAAGCCAAGTTAAAGACTGCGACATATTTTGGAGTCCTCAGATTATGATCCAAATATATTAGGGCCATCACAAGCGTGTTTCCCAGAACTGAGACAATATAAACAAAAAAGAGAAAGACATAGTAGTATTTTATATTTGAAATGCCAGATAACCCACTTATTATGAAATACGCTGGATGCACAAAAGTGATATTTTTCCCAAGAGCTGAGTTGAATAAATCCATTCAAAAAACTGTCCAAAACACAGTGACTTATACAGAATGGTGTCCTCGTCTATGTCTGCACTGTGCTGTCCTTTGTAGACAGAGATGCACTCTTCTCTCCCTTTGAGGTTCAGAACTCTGTGGAGCTCTAACTGTGGTGACAGAGATGGCTACCAAATAAGGTGACTCTGTTCCCCTGTGTCCCTTGTCTCTAAGCCACTGATCTCCAAGGACAAGCTCATATCAGTCCATCAGACTGTAATCATGTTATTTGCACTTCCACCACATATGTTGATAAAGTTGATGTATTTGTTACCTTTCCATATTTTATATAGAAACAGCTTTAAATCAATATTCTCTTTACAACTATCATGTATGAAATCAAAGTTGCCAGCCCTCATGATGATTATAGATTCAGCTAATTGTCAAAGTGTCCAGCTGCAACTTAACATTTTGGGTCAAGACATTGTAAGAGACGTAGTGATGGTTACATTAAACCAGATTTACCAAACAGGTCAACAAATGCTACTTTAAAAATAATAACAATTGTTAATATTATGATCTCAGTATGGTAAAACCATCTCAAATCTGTTTCTCAGCAATAAAAATAATATACATGAAAAAGTTTACACTTGAAAAAAGAGTTGAAAGACAGAGAATATTTGATTCATATCTGCCCAGAGACACAAATCCAAATGACTGATGATTAACCAAGGTTAACATATCAGTATAAAGATGTTGGTGTGCTAGATATGTGTTCATGACTTGTTTCTTAGGCCCCAAGGGCTGAGAAAAGAAGGTAATGCTTGTTTGAATGCATTGTTTTGAGAGCTGTTCTGAGGGGAAACAATGAAGAAACTCTGACCAGCCCTACAGCTAGAGTTTTTGTGGTTGGAAAAAAATATTCATGCAATTTTTTTTTTTTTACAAATCTTTTCACATGCAGCAATACATGACACATACAATGTATCCAGATAAATTTGTTGAAAGATAATAAGAGGAATGTCTTACAGTGTATGTTGAAGAAAACAACTAACTTAACCTAAGCCAGAATGGCTTATATGATTGAACCATAGTTAACCATTATCCCTTCCCACCCACTGCAAGAATAAAAGAAAGTATAACAGAAAAAAAAGGAAAGGGAAAAGGTTACTAATATAAAAAACAAGGCTGGGGGATTGGGGGGGGGGGGCATCTAGTCATTGTCTGGGTGAATAGTAGTTCTGTCTAAATATTCTAAGAAGGGCTGCCAGGTTTTGTTGGAAGCGTTACCAGAACCCGCAAGTGAGAATCTAACCTTCTCAAGTTTGATATGAGTTAGGACCTCCCTCCGCCAGCTATTGTACGAAGTTTCCACTTAAACAAAAAAGGGCATCTGGCCAATAGAGTTGTAAAGGCCAATACCTGGCGGTTCATCACAGGGAGATTAGGTGTTTTCAGGTGGGGGAGAACCAGACAGGGCCGTGCAAGGCTCAGGACTCAGATCCATATCAAGCACTATTCAGACAGGACCAAAACACATGCGTGTGATTAGCAGGTGACTGCTTACACCTATTACAACCGTCACCGGTGCCTGGGTAGATCTTCACCAGCTGAGCGTTTGTGTAGTGCACTCTGAAAAGAACCTTACATTGTAACAAGATGTGTCCAGCACACATGGAGGACGAGTGAACTAGCTTAAGAATTTGGTCCCATTGGCTGTCTGATATTAGTACTCCTATCTCCTCCTCCCAGGCCCACTTCAGGGAAGTCACTTGGTCAGGGTTAAGGGAATCAATGGAGTTGTAAATCACTGAGATGGACCGTCTTTGGGCTGGGTCGAGGGAGGGCAAAGAGTCAATCAGAGACCCGGGCGGGTGGTTGGGGTTAGTGAGGGTAGGTGGTTTAGACAAAGTGCCTGGCTTGAAGAAAACGAAAAATGAGAGTGGGGTAATTCGAGCCTCAGTAAGATCAGTAAAAATGTTTTTTGTTTTTTTTTTGTTTTTTTTACAATCAGGGCTAGAGTTAAAGGTTCATTCAAGCCATAATGTTTGCGGAATTGCATCTAAATTTTCAGTGAGCTGGTAACAACAGGATTCTGTGAGACATTGTGAATCTTGAGAGGGAGTTGTGTGGTAAGGAGGGATTGCAAAGAAAAGGGACCTGTGTCAGCTCCTCTGTCAAGCCAATGAATAAGTTTATTAATGTTACATTCCCAAAAATATTGGATAAGACTGTCAAGCTTTTTGGGGAGTTGTAAAACAGCTTTTTCGATATGGGTTGGCTTATTCAACCACAGAAATGATGATATTGTCTGGTCTAGCTGCTGAAAAAAGGATCTTCTTATAAAAATTGGAATGTGTTGGAACAAATCACCATCTTTACTAGATTAACTCTGCCAGTTAGGGAGAGAGGACCAGCGAGCCATATCAAGCTTACATTTATCAATAAGAGAATAATAAATTTTGTTGGAAAGGTCCTCGAAAGAAGCAGTGACGAATACATATATCGAAACCCCTCTGAGATGACTCGAAATGGGAAAGCAGACAGTGGAATCTTCCTAGACTGGCAGTTGATAGGGAGAAGTTCGCTTTTATTAAAATTTAATTTATAACCAGAGTATCTGCTGAATTCAGTTAAAATGTCTGTAATAACAGGGATGGACGAGGCTGGGTTTGACACATATAATAGCAAATTGTCTGAATACAGGGACAGCTTGTGGTGGTGCCCTCAACTCTCCCATCCCCCCGAAGACAGATGGCCACTGGCTCGACAGCTAAAGCAAGTAGGAGGGAGGCGAGGGGGCATCCCTGTGTGGTACCCCGGTGGAGGGCAAAGGAGGGTGTCCTCACACCATTTGTAAGGATATGGGCGGTTGGGGAGTCATAAAGCAGTCTAATCCATGCAACAAAGTCAGACCTGAAACCAAATTTTGACAGAATGTAGTACAAATACTCCCACTCAACCCTGTCAAATGCTTTCTCAGCATCTAAAGAAATTACCACCTCAGGTATGACAGGTTTGGGGGAGCCAATAATGTTGAAAAGTTGTCTGGTGTTAAATGACGAATTCCTACCAGCCATGACCCTAGTCTGGTCTGTGGAAATCAGGGCACATAGGGCTTGCAGCAGACGAGCGGCTGGGACCTTGGCAAGAATCTTTTGGTCCACGTTTAAAAGTGAGATGGACCTTTAGTTACCACATTCAAGGGGATCCTTGTCTTTTTTTAATAAAAGAGAAATATTAGCTTCAGATAGGGTAGGGGGCAATCTGCCAGTAGTAAAGGATTCATTGTAGATATTACCCGAATGTGAGTTTATCAGGTTCGCGTTGTAGAATTCTATTACAAACCCGTCTGGGCCAGGGGATTTACCATATTGTAGCTGCCCAACTGCCTCTTGCACCTCAGCCAATGAGATTGGTGCACCTAGTTTTTCAGCGAAGTTGCTATCGACTTTGGAATATGGAATATGTAAGCATCTCCAGGGAACAAAATCATTGCGAAACAACATTCACTATAGAAATTTTTTGTTTTAGAAAAACAAAGAGCAATGCAAGTTATCACACTACTCCAGCAGTAAGGGGCCGATATGCCCCAGGAATAGAAAACTAAAAGACATAAGTAAAGAGGCTGCATCTCCATGTAACATAAAAAAAACACTAATCAAAACTCCCAGTGCGAAGTAACATGCATCCTTGAGTTTAACGTTTAACTGATATTACCCCTATTAAAATTTAAAAGTATGGCCAAGGGTCAAACGGGCCAGGTAACCAAAACAAACAGGTGCAAACTCCATACACAACATCAGTTCAACAAGCCCAGGCGAAGCTTTACAAAAACTAGAAGAGTGTCAGTGTTCAAAAAGCATTGTACCACACTAATAAGAGTTCACAGTCACTGTGTGCTAAATATTATCGTGTCGAGACACTCTTACCGGTTGGGTGAGTCATCCTGAATCTCATACTGGTAACGATGTTAACATTGGCTACTAGTAGATTAGCCCAAACACTGACTGCTGAGTCAGGGCAGAGAAGCAGCATCACGGGGCGGGCATGGACCTTGCGAAGGCAGTGGCTTCTTTGACTGAGGAAAAACGCTTCTTACTGCCATCTTTCTTGGTGATTTGAAGCTTTGTTGGGTAAAATAGAGTTGGTCGGAGGCCCAGGTTGTACAGCTTAGCAATGACATCGCAGTAAGCCGCACGCTGTTTCAAGACGTTGGGGCAGTAGTCTTCACAGATGCGAGTCATGGTACTTCAGGTCGTTCCTTCATTTGCGGGCCTCCCGGATTACTAAGTCTTTGGTCTGGTGCCGGTGAGAGCATACGATCACAGGTCTGGGCCTGTTTCCCTGTCGTGGCTTAGCAGCTAGGGAGCGGTGGGCCTGGTCTAGCTCTGGTGGGGTTTGCAGCACTTGTTCCCCAAATATCTCCATCAGGACTTTAGAGAAAAAGGTTGTGGGCCATGGACCTATGGACTCTGGCAGGCCGACAATCCTGATGCTGTTATGTCGGCTTCGTCCCTCCAAATCGATGTTCTTGGTTTTGAGCAAGCCTCTGATAAAGTGGAGCATGATACCTCAAGGGCCTGGATACATCCTTCATTTAAACTGGCGTTGGGCTCCAAATTCGCCATTCGTTCAACAAAGTCAGTCACTGTGGCCTGTACTGCGTCGAGTTTAGCTTCAATAGAGGCAAATGCTGACCTGAGCTGAGTAGACAGTGCTGTCAATATGGACTGCTGGTGCTTCTCCAACAAGCTATCCAGAGCAGGCATACTAATCTGGCAAGCCGCGGCGGATGAGTCGTCTCTTTTGGCATCTTTTCCTTAGCCAGCCTGGTTCCAGAGGCCATGAAACATTCAAAAGATATTACTCACTATTACTAAAGAGTAGGGTCGAGTTTGGGTTTGAAAAGTTATGTTTTTTCAGGTCAGTGCGGGAGAGCGTGATGCATGCATCTACTCCATTCCTCTCTCCACCGGAATTCCCCTTCATGCAATTTTTTCTCCAATACTGAAAAGGCCCAGCATGTCATATTTCGCATGCCATGTAAATATGATATAAAAATTTTGGGGCGCACACTGTAAAGCAACTTGCAAAGCATTTGCTTTCGTTCAAGAAATGTTCTGAAACTTTAATTAAAGGGATAGTTCAGTTTTTTTGATGTGGGGTTGTATGAGGTACAATGGCCACTAAGTATGATAACTGCATTAGAAAGGTCTCTGCCCCCCCGTCCCGAGTAGTACTGGCACATCATGCTGCAGCGAGACACAGGCAGTAAATGGTTGTGAGTGAGGGAACTAACCAACTCACTCAGTATTCCTCCCCCTGCCTTCGTGAAGGAATACCGAAACAGATGATAGGTGAAGTGATCCAGCACATTGCGGAGCCTGCCTGCACAGAGGAATACTGAGTGAGTTGGTTAGAAAATACGCTGATTAACAATCCCTCATTCACAACCATTCACTGCCTGTGTCTCACTGCAGTACAACACGCCAGTACTTCTCGGTGGGGGGTGGGGGGGTGGCAGAGACCTTTTTTTCTATTATACTTAGTGGCCATTTGTACCTCATACAACCCCACTTCAAAAAAAAATCAACTATCCCTTTAAGCTGACAAATCTAAGTTTTAGTAATTTATGTATAATTACAAAATAAATCTAGTATTTGCAATAATAGTTTTACCATGCTGTAAGTTATGCCCAATATTCAACGTACAGTTGATCACAGAAGCTGAAGTGGCTTACATCATCGGCTCCTTAAATAATTCCAAGGCCAAGGATGTCCATGGTATTGATGCCATGTTCTGAAAAGAACATAAAGACTCTCTTGCTGGTCCCATCACACATCTAATTAACCTGTCCATACGAAATTCACTTGTTCCATCCTCCTGGAAGGTGGCCATAGTCAATCCCATCTTCAAGTCTGGAAACAGGACAGACATGAACAACTATAGGCCTATTAACACCCTCCCCGCCACCTCCACCAAAGTAATAGAAAAACGAGTACTAATTCATCTCACTGAGCACTTCACATCTTGGCCATTCCCCCCTTGCACCCCACACAATTTGGTTTCTGGGAACGTCATTCTACAGAGACGGCCATTAATTTATTTTTAGAAAAAACTAGGCATTTTCTTGATAAATCTTGTTAATCCATTCCTGGATTTGAAAAGGGCGTTTGATACTGTTGATCATGCGGTGCTGTTAGGCAAACTTTCTCTCTTTAATTCTCAGAACAGGCAGCCATGTGGATAAAATCATACTTAACGAACAGAAAGCAGTGTGTAGCTGTTAAAGGGGTTAAATCACCTCGCCTTACATGTTCAGTAGGGGTCCCACAAGGATACTTGGGCCAATACTATTTTCACTTTATATCAACGATATGCCACTTGCATGCAAAAACAACCACACACAAATGTACACGGACAACGCAGTAATAATAACATCATCAAAAACTATTCAAGAGGCTGCCCATATACTTAGAACAGAATTAACTCACATCCACGAGTGGCTCAAGAAATCATGCCTCCTATTGAATACAAAGAAAACCGTCTGCAGGTACTTCTCTAAAACACCAAAGGACCTAACTCATTCTAGTGTCTTCCTAGAAGGAGAGGAGCTGGAACTTGTAAACAAGTGTAAGTATCAAGGGGTCATTCTAGACTCAACCCTCTCCTTCAAGAATTCAAGATCTCGAGAACAGATAGAGATAAATGAGAAAAAAATGAGAAAAAAACAGATAAATTCAATCTTTCCAACTTCAAATTACTTCGGTCATCTTTAACAACAGAGGTAGCCAGAGTGTTTATGCATGCAATGGTTATATCTCACATTGAGCATGGATTCACTAACTGGTCTTCCACTACTAAAGCTGTACTCAACAAGGTGGAATCATTATACAAAAGAGCATTAAAAATATTATACAAAAAAACAGTAACATATCACCACTGTCATATACTCCAGAAATGTAGTTTTCTTAGTTTTGACAATTTCACAAAGTTTAAATATGCCTGCGCAATACACAAGATCTTGAAAGGCCTAGCACTGCCCTCAATGTCTGTCTATGTTAAGCAGAATGATAACAACGGTCCTATGACCGGGCAGACAGTACTTCCAGTACTGCTGCAGGTAGCTGCATCTGGAACAGCTTACCCTCCATGATACGGGAATGTAATACGTATGCCACATTCAACAAAACCTAAAGAAGTGGCTAATAAGTAAACAAATCTGTAGCCATAACTAATGTTCAATGAACCATATGTCACTTTAATTTATGTATGTATTATCATCATTGGAGTATCCTCATTACTTGATTATTTATTTAATTATTTATCTGCACTTATTTATTCATTCTTACCTACCCATTTATCCATAGTTTATTTATTTACCATCTTATTACCTTTTCTTTTCCTTTCTTTTCTTTTTTTTCCCTCCTCCCTCGTGTCAATATTATAACTGGCACCAACCATCAACTAATCACGACTAAATCAAGAAATATGACCCAGACTTTGCATTGCTGCAGTTTCACACTCCATCTACTCACCCCAAACCATTCCTCCCCTTTTGGTCTATCTTGTTTTTTCTTTCTCTTTTTCTCTTCTTCTGGCCTTACCTCTCTATTGTGTAATTTGCAATACTGCACTACAACATTAACTCTTTCTGTCCAGCACTTTAACCCCCACTGCCCTTACATCCAGAACTACTCGCAACCACTCTCAACGTACAACAAGAACTATGTACTGGACGCTGCATTGATACAGGCTCATACACCATCTACACAGCCCCTTCCCCCATTTTTGCTTGTTACTCGTTAAAGGCCATATGATGTGTGCAATTTTACTACTATGTGTTGCAGGATGACTGTATGATACGATATTCTGAGCCTGTACAGTTTTTACGTGTATGTTGCGTATGTGTTGTATATCATATTGTACTGTGTTCTATAGTTATTTGCTTTTTTTTGCTTTTTTTTATCACTCTAGGGAATTATACCAATTAATATCTGGCAAGGGGACTGCCAGTGTAAATCAGCCTTTGGCTGCAATTGGGTACAACCACATCTTTTCTCCCTCTCCAGAAAGGATTGCTGAACAACGTACACTGTCCCCTTCTGGAAAAAAAAAATGAATTTGAAATATAATTGCAAATATCTAAGTTTGCTGATTTTACATACATACTATGCACTGCAGCTCAGGGGGAGATCTAGCTGGAAGCACTGTCACATCTCACTTTTAATACATGCAAGGAGTTCACCTAAAGAGTTGCACCAACAGTGCAAACTAATGACGTATTTACCTCATTGCTGTAATTCTGGACTGCACTCTGATTCTAAATAACTTTTTTAGAGATTTTCTGATTTCCTGTGTCTGTAAAACATAAATAATTGGGTTCAACATGGGAGGAAAGATGGAGGTGATAGACAGGTTTATGATCCTAGCATTTGGATGTATTTTGTCCATATAAGTAAAAGTGATTAATATTGGAAGGAAATAGATTGCAACTAATGAAAGATGTGCTGTGCAGGTTTTAAAAGCCTTAAATCTTTCCTGAAATGTGGCCACTTTACTCAAAGCATACCCAATAAATAGGTAAGTACACACAATGAATACCAGGGGAAACCAAAGAATAAGCACTGGTAATGTACGACCAACGGCATCACTTGGAGTTTTGTCATTGCAGGCCAGTCGGTATATCTGACCATGGTCACAGAAGTAGCTGTTAACAACCACAGACTTACAGAAGGAAAGTCTGGTGAGGAGGCCAACTGCAATAAGTGTAACAATAATGACAAAGAGCCAGAAAGAGGCAATCAAAGACAACATGAACCTGTGAGTCACTTTGACTTGATAGTGCAGTGGAAAGATGATGGCCACCAGTCTGTCATAGGACAGTGCCACCAGGTTAAGAGCCTGCATTGACAGGCAGGTGTAGCAGAAAAACATGAATGTCAAGCAGTCGTTGTAGGGGATGTAGCGATGGTTAAACAGAAAGATGTCAAGAACCTTCGGCACCAGAGCAGAGCTGCCAAACATGTCCACAAATGCCAAGTTAAACACTGCAATATATTTCGGAGTCCTCAGATTATGATCCAAACCTATTACAGCCATCACAGCTGTGTTCCCCACAACTGAAACAATATAAACAAAAAGGAGAAAACTATAGTAAGACTGAATATTAGGTATACCAATAAATCCATTTATCATGAAATATGCAGGACGCACAAAGGTGATGTTTTTCCCCAAAGCTGAGTTGAATAAGTTCATTGTAAAACTGGTTGAGCTTTTCCTGTCCACAGTGCAGTGACTGGGTAAATGTCTTCTTCACTGTGTCAGTGCTGCGTCCTGCTCTCTGTGATGATGAGATTCTGCCAAGCTTTAACTGTTGTGACAGGAGGGGCTAATAAGAGAAGCAGTCCTCCTGAGTTCATGTCAATGAGGTCAAACCTTTGGCCTCCTGTGTCTATTGTATGTAATCAACTCAGCATCAAACAAGACTTTTTCAGCACCATGAACTCACTGCACTCATTAAAACTAACTGTCCAATTCTTAGAGACACATTTCCATTGAAAGATTATGGAGCAGCAGTGGCCAGTTACTGGCAGCAATATTATCTAGCCCTCCAGATTATTGTACTTCTGATATTCTGGGTTATTTTAATGACTGCATGGGCAAAACTAAGATTTAGGCTTCAGCCTATATTGCTTTTCAGTCACTGTGTGGATTTTATTGTGTGAAATGAGTGGGTGTCATCATGTATGATGATGTGTTAGCGATGTGTTGTTTGTCAAAAGAAATTGTGAACTTGTGTACAGTATTTTATATTCATATGGTATGACATGAAATAAAAAAAATCTATGTTTTGGAGCAACAGTTACTCCAAGTACAACAATATTTTTTATTAGCAGCAGCAGTGCTGTTTTATTTCAAGCTACTGTGTACTTCTACTTTGAAATGTTCTGAAAAGAAGTTTCAAAGTTTCTGTTACTTGCTTGACAAACATTGGACAGAGTATACATGTGTGGCAAGTAAATCGGCCAAACATATAATATTTGCCTGTGGCATATCAAAATTATTTTGGCAAATGATCTGATCTTCTGATGGATCATACAGATGGAGTCATTAAAAAGTTCCTTTATTTACATGTTTTATTTCAATAATCCAGTCTCTGATAAGCAGACCATATTAAGAGATAAACAGATAGCCTGCTAACTCTAGCTGCAGACAGCAGCACTTGCTCTGCTCTGCAGCCTCAGTCAGGTTGGTGATGCTCCACATGAACCAGTTCTCTACACATTGGATACAGTGACAAGACAGAAGAGTCACTCCACAACAAAAACTTTTGTCATGAGTTCAGCTATCGGGCATACTACAGAGTTTAGATGCCTGTTCTCAAAATGGACTCACTTCAACCCAAAATGATTTTCCAGAGAAAGATTTCCAGAGAGTGAGTTTATAAATGCAAAATTAAGTCTCTTTAAATGCATTAAACTTTAAATGAAAACATGACAGTAACTACAAAAATACTTCCACATACACATTTGACTCTTTAGCCCCTCACCAAGGCTTATTACTGGACCAGCTCTCTGTTTAAAGGGTATATTCTCTAGTTCTAACAGGTTCTGACCTGAGTAGACATTCTAAACTGTTTGAGCTGGTGACGAGGAAATTCGCCTAGCTTCTCACTGCCTTCATCCGTACATCTATCCCGCTTCTGATGGAGCTGCTTGGCTTTGTGCCTCTTGGCCCAGGTCTTAGGAGAACAGTCATCACTGGGCTGGAAAAACCCCAATGAGGAGTGATCGGCTCTGGACTTAGGGTTGCCTCAGGGTTGCATTAGGGTTCTCTCTTCACCAGGCTGAGAACCTCAAAGAGGAATAACCAGCCCTGGACTTAGAAACCCAATCTTCTTCGCGACCTTTGCCCTACCACTCTCATTATTAGTTCAAAAGGTTACAGACATCATTTTCACCATATCCCGGGTTTCAACACAAACCTCACAACAGCCAAGATCACCTATGGCTATCTCACCCAAACCTTACCATTAGTTACAATTGTAAATCACACATGATTATCTTTCCCTATCTTTACCATTGTTTACAGCATAAAACACACATTTAAGCAAAACACATATTGATTATAACGCCCTAGGCTGCTTTTTGTGCTCTCCTCCTGGAGGACAAGCTCCAGAACCTCAACCATACTTGACACTGTGTACTTTGTTATGTTCAGGAAGGTATTAAGTATAGGGGTGTACTGATTGATCAGCGCAGATTTCCTTCATTTTGCAGGATCAGCGATCAGCAATTCTTTTATGTGAAACCAATCTTATCTACATCTGCACGGTCTGAAAGTCAGCCACTGCCCCCCTCTGTTCTGCCATGAGACAGGGCTGACTGACAGGCCCGCCCACCAGGTTACGTCTGCACATGAGTGTGCATCTGCAAGTTTTGTTTGTCTTAAGATGTGAAAAATGAAAGACTAACAGAACTGATATAATTTAGTAGGTTGGACAGCAATGCTCTATTGTTTTTCATTTATATTTGAGAGAACTACCTCATGCAATTAAAACAACAAGTTTGTATTATATTGTTTCACGGATATTGTTTTTCAAATACAATAAGATTCAAACATTGAAGTACACCTTCAATGTTCAAATCTTATTTTATTGAAAAACAATACCCGCTGTCAGTTATATAAAAACCGGTATCAGCCAAAATCGGAATCAGGTCAAGCTTTTTAAAAATCAGAAAATTGCAATCGGTGTCGTTTAAAGCATTTTGATCTCAGACATTCTTCAACATCTCATGTGAAATGCAATCTTCAAACATTACACAACAAACTGTGATGCACTGTGTATTCTGACACCTTTCTATCAGAAGTAGCATGAACTTCTTCAGCAGTTTGAGCAACAATAGCTGCTGGATGGGACCACATGGGCCAGCCTTCTCTCCCCACCTGTATCAACTAGCCTGCAGCTGGTTCACCACTGTTCCTTCCTTGGACCACTTTTGATAGATCCAGCCCACAAGAGCTGCAGCTTTGCAGATGCTCTGACACAGTCTTATAGCTATCACAGTTTGACCCTTGGAAAACTCGCTCAAATCTTTACATTTGCCCAATTTTTTGTTTCTAGCACATCAACTTGGAGGTCAAAATGTTCACTTGCTGCCTGATATATCCCACCCACTAACAGGTGCCATGATGAAGTGTTATTCACTGTCAGGGGTCATAATGTTAAGCCTGATCGGTGCAAATTTATGCCTCATGCAAAATTCAGAAAACACCAAACACTCACAATACGTCTACTTCTTTGTAGTAATTCTGGACTGCACTCTGATTCTAAATAGCTTTTTTAGACATTCTTTGATTTCCTGTGTCTGTAAAACATAAATAATTGGATTCAACATGGGAGGAAAGATGGAGGTGATAGACAGGTTTATGATCTGAGCATCTGGAGGTAACTTTCCCACATAAAAATATGTGATTAATATTGGAAGGAAATGGATTGCAACTAATGAAAGATGTGCGGTGCAGGTTTTAAAAGCCTTAGCTCTTTCCTGAGATGTAGCCACTTTACTCAAAGTATAGCCAATATATATGTAAGTACATAAGATGAATGCCAGGGGAAACCAAATAATAAGCACTGAAAAAATACCAAGGCCATAACTTAGAGTTGTGTCATTGCAGGCCTGCTTGTACATCTTGTCATAGTCACAGAAGTAGCTGTTAACAACGACAACAGACTTACAGAAGGAAAGTCTTGTAAAAGTGCCAACAGCAGTTATTACACAGATGATAGAGACGACCCAGAAAGAGGCAATCAAAGTAAACATGAACCTGTGAGTCACTTTGACTTGATAGTGCAGTGGAAAGATGATGGCCACCAGTCTGTCATAGGACAGTGCCACCAGGTTAAGAGCCTGCATTGACAGGCAGGTGTAGCAGAAAAACATGAATGTCAAGCAGTCGTTGTAGGGGATGTAGCGATGGTTAAACAGAAAGATGTCAAGAACCTTCGGCACCAGAGCAGAGCTGCCAAACAAGTCTGTAAATGCCAAGTTAAAAACTGCAATATATTTCGGAGTCCTCAGATTATGATCCAAGCCTATTACAGCTATCACAGCTGTGTTCCCCACAACTGAAACAATGTACACAAAACAGAGGAAGACATAGTAAGCCTTGACATTAGGTATTCCAATAAATCCACTTATCATGAAATATGCAGGACGCACAAATGTAATGTTTTTCCCCAAAGCTGAGTTGAATAAGTTCATTGTAAAACTGGTTGAGCTTTTCCTGTCCACAGTGCAGTGACTGGGTAAATGTCTTCTTCACCGTGTCAGTGCTGCGTCCTGCTCTCTGTGATGATGAGATTCTGCCAAGCTTTAACTGTTGTGACAGGAGGGCAGGGACGGACTGGGACTAAAAAACAGCCCTGGACTTTGACTCGGCCCTGCCCAGGTTGTCCCCCCGCCCTCTCTCTCTTCTTCTCTCTCTCACTCACACCTGCCTCTTTCCTGTTCCCCTCCTCTGCTTTTAAGGAGTGCGCTGCTTGTCTGTTCTTTTGAGCTCCCAGATGTGCGTGGATCTGTATGAGCTTTCATTTGAGTTCTCAACAGTGACACGGACATGTGGGTTCGGGCCAAGAATTAATGCCAGTGAGTCGGGCCGCATCGGGTCCAGCCTTCAGCGCCCATGTGTCAGGCTGTGTCTGGTTTTAATCAATATGGAGATAAATGTTGCACACGAGCTCAACCATAGACCTCTGCAAGCATAAGTAAGTGATCACAAGTGGCTTTTCTAAGGGTCAATAGCTAGATCCATACACTGCAGGGCAGATCACAGATAAACAACAGACTTGGCGTGCTCACTCAGGTCTCAGGAGACATCCGGTTGCCAGTCCAAAAAACCTTAATGTGTAGAAAACCCACAGCACTCTCAATAAGTCAATACTTTATTTTAATGCAAGTGGTACTTGTCAAGACAGATATGTACTTCAAACCCTCACATTTTTAAGTCCCTCGCCTCCGGGTAATTTGGCCTGCTTGAATTGTGAAAATTGCAATTCCATGATTGAAGGGGATCACTCCACACATCCTCATACAGGAAAGAAATTGAAAGTAAGGGGCAGGATCACATGTAGAGCTACATATGTGGTCTATTTGATTTGATTTGATTTGATTGCGGTTTCTGTTATGTAGGAAAAACTAAAAGAGAACTAAAAGTCAGAATCACAGAACATCAAAGTAGTATCAGGAACTGGGACAAAAATTCAGCTATAGCCAGGCACCTCAGCATAGCCGGCCATGGTTTCTACAGTCTAAGGTTCATGGGGATAGAGGTAGTTGGGCCACTTCTGAGGGGAGGAGATAGAGAGAGGAAACTCCTCCAGTGCAAAGCCTATTGGATCCATTTCCTACAGACCAGACATCCGAGGGGCTTAAATGAGGAGTTGGTTTTATCTTGCTTCCTGTAACCAATGATATTGATATGTATGTGGTCTATTATTATTGTCTGTGGGGTTCCATATGGGCTTTTTTGACAGCTACATGTGGAGACCATTTTGTTGTTCACAGACAATGTGGACCATTCACTGGTCATACATCAGTTCACTGCGATACTACACACTAAGGTAGACTGCACTGCCCAGTACGCCCTATGGTCAATCAAGCCATGTGTCATTTTCCTGCCACTTCACAATTATGCACATGGTGGTCAAGATTTTTTACAAATCAAAAGCCAAAATTGATCTTTCTGGCCTACATGCAAAACGCTTTATGTGGCAGAAACCTAACACTGCACATGAACCTGAACACACCATCCCCACCATGAAACGTTCACAATAAAAATCCTCAAGAAAAGTCATTAAAGGTTCAATGTGAAGTACTGTTTAGCTAGAAAACACAGACAAATACAGAAGAGTAAATCAGACAAGAAATCCAAAAGGCTTGCATTGCTCTTTCTTTTGACAGAAATTAATTTTGATCACAATAAATTCATCATGCAAAAAATCTTCGTCTTGACAATTCCACCATAGAAAATGTTCTGATGTATAGTAAAACTCATTTCACACACCATATGCAGAGACACAACCAGTTTCATCACAAGAATCTTTTTTTCAGTATATGCTTCCAGCGGCTGATTTCAAGATTAATTCTATCATAGCAGTGTTTCTGGACACAATTTAAAGAACTATCATTTTATGATTACTCTCTTCACTGCAATTTTTTGTTTTCTGATTTTTAATAACATTTTCACTGATTCTTTGATTTCCTGTGTCTGCAAAACATAAATAACTGGGTTCAACATGGGAGGAAAGACAGAGGTCAGAGACAGGTTTATGATCCTGGCATTTGGATGTATTTTTGAACTCATAATAAATGTGATTAATATTGGGAGGAAATAGATTGTCACTAATGAAAGATGAGCTGTGCAGGTTTTGAAGGCCTTTACTCTTTGCTGCACTGTGGACACTTTAGATAATGCATGGCCAATACATGAATAAGTTACCAAAATAAATGCCAGTGGAAGCCATAGAATTAGAATTGGTAACAAACGACCAATGACAATGTTGGGAGTTTTATCATTGCAGGCCAGCTTGTATATCTGGCCATGGTCACAGAAATAGCTCTTAACAACCACAGACTGACAATAGGAAAGTCGCGTGAGGAGGCCAACTGCAATAAGTGTAACAATAATGACAAAGAGCCAGAAAGAGGCAATCAAAGACAACATGAACCTGTGAGTCACTTTGACTTGATAGTGCAGTGGAAAGATGATGGCCACCAGTCTGTCATAGGACAGTGCCACCAGGTTAAGAGCCTGCATTGACAGGCAGGTGTAGCAGAAAAACATGAATGTCAAGCAGTCATTGTAGGGGATGTAGCGATGGTTAAACAGAAAGATGTCAAGAACCTTCGGCACCAGAGCAGAGCTGCCAAACATGTCCACAAATGCCAAGTTAAACACTGCAATATATTTCGGAGTCCTCAGATTATGATCCAAGATGATCACACTCATCACAACTGTGTTTCCTAGAACTGAAACAACATAAACAAAACAGAGGAAGACATAGTAATATTTAACATTAGGTATTCCAATAAATCCACTCAGTATGAAATATGCAGGACGCACAAATGTAATGTTTTTCTCAGGAGCAGCGCTGAATAAGATCATTGTGAAATTTTTGTCAAGTTTATAATAAAAGATCAGCACAGTGTTGCTCTGTTATGTAGATGGGGGAGTTTCTCTCTCGCTCTGTTTTGACAGTGAAGAGCAGAAAGCTTTAACTGCTTTGCAGTCATCTCATTACGTCATGAAAGTTCAACTTCTGATCCCTTGAGTCGCTCTAGAAACAGAAACAAAAACATTCTCAATGCAGTTCATTTATTGCATTTATGCAACTTACTCATAGGATTCTCAGATACAACTTTTATAGGAAGTCTATATCACATCTATTTTGATACAGTATTTATTGTATTTCAGTGGATGACCATTCATCCAGCTCCCTGTTCAGAACATATTTGCAGGCAGACAGGTATTGTAAGATGATACAATGAGTGCCTTCAAATATAAGTAACAATCACATAATTTGAGGGATCTATGTCTATCAACCTTAACATGGCCAAGTATGTACTTTTAAAACAAAATTAATCATAATGTCAAAGAGGGATGCTCGATAACTATCAGTACAGATAATTATTGGTCCAAAATTGGCTGATAATTATCGGCCAATACTTATCAAATACACAGATAAGGAGACTTCCATCTTTCATTACCTGTATTTTTGTTTATATTCACTATTACCATTTAATATTTACTTTCACTTGTCTGTAGCTTTTCCTGTCGAGCACTGTGTGAGCCCTCTCTGTGAGAAATGCTATACAAACTACATTTACTTTACTACCCTAGAATAATCCAGTTGAGGAGAACATCCAGTTGTGCCGGACAGATATAACTTGCTTTATGTTCAAAGACAAGGTTTAAAAAAATCGGATCAGACAGGAGCAAGAAACAGCATGCCAACTCCTGAAGAGAAACAAAGTTTGGTAATAAAAAGGAAGGTCATTTGAACCTTTTGCCTAAATTATGATTAATGAATGATTGCATTGGCATGTTGGTTTTTTGACCCATGCACTCCTCACACTCTGCAATGCAACTGTCATTCAAGCGACTGAACAAATCGGTGGCACAACCAGTTTCATCACAAGAATCTTTTTTTCAGTATATACTTCCAGCAGCTGATTTCAGCTTCATGTAATAAACTTCCTGCTGGATTTGTCACCTTGAGTGACCTCTGGCACAAAGTGGAAGCGCACAGGAAATCCTAGTTAAAATATTTAATTAGTAAAAACCTTACCCCTGTTGTCATGGTAAACTGTGAGCTAAACCCAAGCTTTTGTTAAACGATTATTCAGTGCTCCTTCACTTGTAGTTGTGGCCTTTGGGCATTAACCAGAAGGATAAGATCCTGCTGAGAGCTTTCTTTTAATGTGGAAGGGTATTTCAGAATAAGCTGAATACCAGCAAAAAATATACTGCTATCTCATCATCTTTTACATAATGGACGCTCAGAAGACCATTCAGAAGGATCAAACTTCTTTTGGTACTTTGTTCTTCAGTTTCTTCTGACTGCCTCTCTCTGATTGTTTGCTGTTTGCAGCCCTCATGAGTAAGAAGTTCACAACTGAACTACTTTACTCCCATGTTGAAAGCTGGAACAACTCTGCCTAATGAGGCTGTTAATGAGTTGTTTGTCGACACTGCTGCTGAAGGATGATGACACATCCACAACAGTTAGGTAAACACTCTGCAGGGGACAGTCAAGAGAGTGGTGGGGTTATGTTAGTAAGGTGCAAAGGGTAAAGTGGAGGGCATTGCCTCATGAAGTTGGAAAAGTGGAAGTGTCCATTACTCATGGTTGACTTGATGGTTAACGTTGGTTGAGTTACTGCATCACTTGTTTGATAAATAATGTGAATCATCAGAGGACAAATCTGCCTTAAAACTTTAGCAAGAAATGATTTTCTATTCCCCAGACGTCAACACCTCAGCTCAGTTTTATCCATGAGCCAGTCACAGTGTGCCATGAACTGGGCTTGCATGTAATTGGTAAATTAACATTCTAATTTTAGTTAATAATGTTATATTGATGAAGCTGAAGAGGTGGATGTCAAACACATGGGCACAGCAAAGTTGCCAAATAACCCAACTCCAGTGCTAGACAACAGGACCAACTGACACACACACACACACACACACACACACACACACACACACCATGTTGTCATACAAAATATTTCCAAATGCGTTGTTTTATGAATGAAAAATACATTTCAGTCATGTAAGCTGAGGTAAGAGCTCTAATAATAAGATCTATAAAAGATCTAAAGATCTATATGATGGACAGATGAAAAACTGTGTAAGTGTATGTATGTATAAGTGTTTTTATTCCAGACCTCTAGAGCTATATTGTTATTCTGTGTGTTTCTTATGGTTTGTTTTTGTTTGTTTGCTTTGTTTTTTGCTAAATTCTATATCATTATAATTTTGATGCAAAAATAAATCAGTAGAGGCAGAACTTAAATGAAACTGCATTAAATAATAATTTTAGAACAAAAATTGAAGAGAAAATGGTGACTTTTCTTTTAGATACTATAAAATTACGCAATCCAGCTGTACTCAGGTCAGAGGGCTTTTCCAGAAAGTGGGCTCAACAAACTCTGAGTCTATCTCTCAACTCTGAGTTAACTTACTCTGAGTCGGGAAACTCTGAGTTTCCAGTTCCAGAAAAGCTGATATGAATTAGTTCAATCAACTCTGAGTAGGTTCACCTTGAGTTACGCGCGTGCACAACCACTATAAAAAGCCATAGTCAATGGATCCCCGAAACCATGAGTGTCACCATGACAACAATCAAAAAGCGATCAAGTTACTTCAGCCCGATTGAGCTCGAGGTCCTCCTGGAGGCATACGGGGAGAAAGAACACATTTTTCGTCGGAAATCAAACATCAAACGAAGGAGAGAGAGGCGGCATGGGAAGACAATGTGGCCCGAGTCAATGCGTACGTTTCAAAAATTCAACTGAGGTAACATTTAACTGTAAGATCGTCGCTTATTTGCCTAGTTAAATAGGAATAAAATCTGATTTTCATTTAGGTGCAATCCAGCGGGCGAGAAAAGAACTTGGAAGCAGCTAAAAATGAAATATAAAAATGTCATACAAAGCCGTAAGGCATGTTTTTTTGAAATGCCTTAGGTTTTTAAAGTAAATATAAATTCAGTGGCTACTTCAAAGAGTAATGCAAATCACTAACAAAATGCTGTTTTAACATGCCCCCCCACTTAATACCTCAGTAAATGAAAACTTGATATGTTTAGCCCATACATTTATAGATTAGTAGGCTGCATTTCAAATGTGACTGTGTACATGAACACTCAATAAAATACTGTTTGAGAAAAAAAAATTAACATTTGAGTTCTGCTCAGCCAACAGAAAGAAGGCAGAGGCCCCAAAAACGGGTGGAGGGCCACCTCCACCCACTTTGACACAGGCTGAGGTGATGGTCCTCAGCCAAAACTCTAACCGGCCTCTCGCGGCGCAAAGCGTTTCTAATAATTTGTGCTTCAATGTCAGTCGGGTTTGGGAGGAATGGACAAGTCATGTTGTCTCAAAGCGATTTTCATGTGAGAGGAGCGAAGAAACTCAGGGTTATTTCAAGATAACCTGCCAGCGAGCAGGTTATGTTCACAGAGTCTGTTACCATGGTGACTGACTCAGCGTTTCAGTTACTTCACTTTCTGGAACAGAAAACCCAGAGTTTCCCTCATCTCAGGGTTAACTTACTCAGAGTTTTCACGTAACCCACTTTTCGGAACAGCCCTCAGGTGAAGGCATCCTGCTTTGTAAATTCCTGATATAAACAAACACTCATATTTCATATTCATTTATATTCCGCTCCAGGGAAACAACATATGTTAACTGAAACTATTACATAGTCATATCCTGTAGGGATCAACTATTAAGTTATCGAGGTCAAATTAATAAAATTAGCTCCCTGGGTGTATTACTGCTCTGAAGATTATCCCACAGGGGGCATCTCTGAAAATAAATAACAATAAGGTAAAGAGATGTTATCAACCACCTTAGGGAACTGTTCAACACAAAAAAGCCTCCTCAGGGAAGTGACCACCTGTTCATTTGTCAACATTATATGGTCTTATCTGATCCCCAGGAGAAATTCAACAACACAATGTTTCTAACAGACTAGGATGTCAAAATTATTTCACTCTCTTGTTTCTTTTGAAAGAGGCCAGAAACAACTAATTCATTTCAAAGGAAAGGAAAACTGTTTACTCGTCAAAACAAGAGTTTACCTCTGTTTAGAATTAGGATTGAGGGGCTGTTGACCTTTTGTAAAGGAAAGTTTTCTTCAGTCATCCAATTAATAAATACATTGTTTCTGTACTCGAATATTCACAGCATTATTTAACAGAGCAATATTAGCAGTTTTAGATACAGTATACATATTAGGAGAAGTCTGGTATCAGCTGAAGCTGTAGCAGTATTATTGATGTAGTTGAGTCATCATATTAGGAGTAGTATTAGCAATATTATATAATGTTATATTACTATAGTAATAGTATTTGCAGTATTCATGTTTTCAGTCGCCATAGTAGAAATAGTAGCAGTAACATCAGTAGTAGTCGTACTAACAGTAGAAGGGTAGAAGTATTACATTTTGTCAGCACATTACATTTCTTTGGCAACTGACACTAAAAATTCTGAATACTTTCACAAGTTAGGACAGCTTAAAATGATGACTGAAAAGAGTTGAGGCCACTTTACTTTCCTCCATTACAAACAAGTGTGTCCACCTGCAGGCAGACCCAGAGGAATCCAACCACAAAACCACTCTACATCTGCTCTCAAGAGAAACCGGAGCTGTTTTCCTCCTCATAACTGGCTGTTTCCCCAAAGACAACACAGAAACAGTCTTGCTTAAACCTGCAAAGACCAAACTGACTAATTGGTCCTGAGAGGATTCATGCTCCCCTCTGCCACTAACAGACAGACACACTGACACAAATACTTATCACATTGATGTTGCAGCTTATTATAGTTCAATTACGTTTGTTTATCTAAGTCTCAATTAAGGGTTTTCACCATCTTCAATCTGTTGAGCCATGATGAAATGGAGTATAGGCAAATCACTTAAAAAAAAAACTATTTGCTACAATATGGTGCATCATGTGCATTTTTGATGGCCCTGGGCAAAAAAAGCAAATGAAACTGGAGCAAGAAAACATTTCTCATCTGATGGCAGGTTTGGGACATTTGTGCATCTGTATCTTCTTCAAAGTAGTTGTATAACACCTCTCAATACATTATTGACCTCAGGAAAACTATTTATGACTTTCAGAGTAAATTGTTCAGTTGGCCAAAGAGGAAAGAGGAGAACGGATCCTTTTTGAACCCCTACAATAACAAAACAGAGAGCAAGTTCTTATCATCACAAATCCAATAGAGTTTTATTCTCTTAAATGATCACACTCTGAAAATGTTGACAGGAGAGCTAAAACTCAGACAATATGGCCTGGCAAAAACTCAGTAACTTGCCCAGGAGCCAGATTGTTGACCCCTGAGGGAACTAATCAGGCACCAAACCTCTCCTCAATCTGAGTGTCAGACACCTGATTCACCCAGCAGATGTCTGAAACATGCACATCTGTCTAGCATACCTGTGGTGTACTGGTGCTGAATATGGAGCGAACGTTTTCCCTTCATTTGGTGAATTAATTGTCAGTGTAGAAACCAGCTGAGCCAAATGTAAGAAAGAAAAACGACTAAATCTGTTTTCAAGTTTCAGTCAGTTGGTTTAAGTGAATTAATTTCTAACAGATGCAGCTTTTACTGTTTAAAATATGTTGTGTTTTGACCACAACAACCATGAACTCTGTTAAATCTGGATGCCACACAACTCACCCTGGTTGGTTGCTTGAAAAACACCTCAGCCTTAATTCCTTCACTGGTCTTGGTCCCACTCCTAAAGGAAAAATAATTTATCATTAATTATCAATAAATAAACATCATGTGTTCCATATACATGGTCAAAATTGATTGATTGATTAGATGATTAGATTTTGTCAACCAGAGGACAGCCACGGACCAGTCCACACACAGTCACCATAAAGTTTATCATCAGTTCATTAAGTCAGAGCTGGACAGGTGTGTGGCTGCACCATTCTTTTACATGCATCATTACATTTACTGCTGCAATTACAGACGCATTTCACTACCAGTTAATCTGGCAATTTTCTCAGTTAATCAGTTCTATGAATCAAAGAATGTCAACACCACATGTCCATTGTCCATGTAACTCTCTATCTGTACAATGACAATTTTCTGCCCCCTTGTGGACAAAATTAAAACCCCATGGGCAAAAAAGGTCCACTGCAAGTCCACAAAGGTGAGGACATCAGTTTGATTCATCTTATTGACAGTCAGATTATCACATAAGATGAAGACAGGCAACATATTTTAACAACTTCAAAGCTGAATTGAAGTGACTGGCATGTTTGACTAAACATTTGACTAATTGTTTCAGCACTAATAACATTTCCAATCATAGACAAATAACAGATCATTTCACAAATCAACAGTCTACTGCAGCCAGGCCTGTAGTTTTGTTGAGATGCTGTGGTTTCTTAATAGAGTAGGAGACCGTTTCCCTTGCAAATTTGTGGATTAACTGTCATTTAGTGCCTCTGGTCAGTACTGACTGTTACCGTGGGAACACAGCTCTTACATTACCTAGCCTTTAAATAGTTAGAGTAAAGTTTGCATAACTTTTTAGGTTTTTCAGCATTTTTAAAAACTTTAAAAATATTAAGTGGATTCATTTCATTTCTCCTCAAACTGGTGGCAAACTGTAAATTAGTTAAATGTAAGAGAAGCTATCTTAAGTGTTCAACAACGTTTTGCCCTCTTGTAGAATTTAAAACATAGCCTAAATAAGTTTGTAAATGTTTAAAGAAAAATGAAGCAATACCTCCACTTGCCTGCCACTTACCTCCATTGTCCAACAACGCTGGAGAGAGGTATTTTGTCCACTGTCCGCAAATCCGCCAGTTGACAGTGACAGGTAACGTTGACTGACCATTCACATAATCAGCCTGGCCTTGCTCTGGGGTCCATGTTGGTCTTGATACAGTAAAAAGCCTGCCTGAGAGTAATGAAACAAGACAAAGGGTTAAAATCTTGCAGATAATGTGGTTCACACATGAGACATTGAGGAAGTACTTGAAAACTAGTGAACCACTGTGTACCATAATGGCATATTTGTGTTCTACCTACTTTTAAGCTTCCCCACTGTGGGGAAGCTCACTGTGATTTGATACAGCCACATTTACAATAAAGTGTAACCAACAATCTGTAATGCACAGCCATTTTCAAACACTCATTTCATTTCTTCAAATACGCTCAAACGCTCACATACAGTACAGAAGGTGACAGGGGCTTGTATTTGAGGCAGGTCTTTCTTTCACATTCTTAATGTTTTAAAATATCCCCAATGACAAAGTTAATATACTTACCAAACTTTTTTTTTTTTGGGGCATTTTGCCTTTATTGGACAGCACAGTGTAGAGTGACAGGAAATGGGGAGGCAGAGAGAGGGGGAATGACATGGCAAATGGCAACTGATGCGGGATTCGACCCAGGGCCGACTGCAGCAAGGACTATAGCCTCTGCATATGGGGCGCCTGCTTTACCGACTGCGCCACGCGGCGCCCCTATTGTTACCAAACTTAAGTATGAAAACACATTTTAAGGGTCTCGCTAGTTCCATGCAGTGAAAAGTGTCCTAGCACAGAGGAGAACTTTAGTGTCTAAAGTCTGTCATACACACGGAAAGTCTAAGAAGCATTTATATACGTGTGTCTTCATATCATAATAACAGGGCCAATAATCCATTAATTTTAGCAGCTGATGAAATACTTGGTTGCTATAGGCTTGTCATGTACTGACGTTTCAGCTGTTGTAAATATCATGCAGGTCTGATAGAGTCGAAATGTTGAGGAAACACATGTGGAATAAGAAGCAGTGGTGTGGGGACAAGAGCAGCGGCAGCCGGGATGGGTTGAACACCGTAGACGTTCAGGTTTCCTCTGATCTTTAATGGTGAACAATGATAGTGAATGTCAAGGTGATTAATCCTGGTGGCTGTGATGTGGCTTATGTTAAACCAGGCCACTGACTGCAGCGATCACTGTTAACTGTTTTTTGGGATGAAAGTATTTGTCAGTTCGTCAGTTAGCAGAAATTTCACTCAACATATCAACTGCTAATGTAATTCAAGTCGAATATGAGGGTTTGCAGCTTTGTATTGTAAACTGGGGTTTCAGCCGTGACAGCTGATTTTCAGTAATAGGAATGCAAATGGGAAATTTTTTGCACAACTTTTGTCAAGCACAATTAATAAGACTCAGTTGTATATATTATATTAAATCTGAAAAACATCTTCATGACAAACTTTTTTTTTTGGAAATCAAGCACATTTAAACTGAAATGATGGATTAAATGTATAAAGTAAAACCAGCTCTATTTTCATAGCTGGACCTGACTGTAAGAGACCAGGTCCTACATTTAACAAAGATATATTTTAAAAACTTTCAAACTCTCTGAATGTTGTTTAAAGGTACAGCAGTGTACACAGGAAATACATCTTCAAGACTGTCATTGTTTTTTGTTTTTAATTGAAAGAAAGAAAGAAAGAAAGAAAGAAAGAAAGAAATGTGATGTCATGGTGTCAGTTCAGTTGACATCTTCTGATGACGGCTCCCTGGGCCTCTTCCACCTCTGGGGTTTCCTTAATCCCAGGAGGTGGCGGGTTCTCTTCCAGATTGACGTTCTCCTTGGTCTGGTGGCCAGATTCTCATCTTCTGGCTCTGTAGATTCCTCCTCCTGGCTGCTGATCTCCTCTTGTGGAGGCTGGTTTCTCAGTCTCTCAGCCTCAAGCTCTGTGGTCAGTTCGTGGTTGACTGAGAGTTGGTTGTTGAGCTGAGTCCTCAGCTCCTCCAGCTCTCTCTTCAGAGCCAGCTCCTGCTCACGTTCTTTGTTGAGCAAGGCTGATCTCTTCGGCCATCTTGCTTCAGAGGGCCTCCATCTCAGCCCTCAGGTTGTTCTCCAGGACTTTCTTCTCTGTCACTGTGGTAGCATGAGCCTCCATTGCTCTCTCCAGCTCATGCTGCAGTTTCTCAACCTGCTGCTTGGCAGTGTGGACTTCATCTTCACACCTCTGTTTGTTCTGGAGTGAAACTTCTTGCAGAGCTGTGTTCTTCTCTCTCTCTGCCATAAGCTCTGTGGTCAGGTCTTGGTTGATTGAGACCTGGTTGTTGAGCAGAGCTTTCTGCTCCTCCAGCTCTCTCTTCAGAGCCAGCTCCTCCTCACATGTTCTTTGTTGAGCACGGCTTATCTCTTCGGCCATCTTGCTTTGGAGAGCCTCCATCTCAGCCCTCAGGTTTCTCTCCAGGAGCAGGTTCTCTGACACTCTGTCAGCGCGAGCCTTCTTTTCATTTTGGAGCTCACACTGCAGGTTCTTGACCTGCTGCCTGCTGAGGACTTCAGCTTCACACTTCAATGTGACCTCTTTGTATGAAGCCCTCAGATCGTCCAGTTCTTTTTGGAGAGCTGCGTTCTTGTTTTTCTCCGCCTGCAGCTCCACTGTGAATTTCTCCTGGGAAATTAAATGGGCCACCTGCAGCTCCTCATAGTCTTTATGCAGGGCTTTCTTCTTCTTGTGCCTGTTGGTGTCTCGTACCTGGTTAGCGATCTTCAAGGTGTCCAGGGTTTCGGGATCAGCATAAGTCTGGACCCTCTCCAGCTCTCTTCGGGTCTCTTTGTCCTTCTTGATAAAGATTTTCTTCAGGGATTTCTGCTTTGCCAGCTCTTCTTTGGTCCACTCCAGCTCTTGGGAGATTTGGGCCCTTCAGTTTTTTTCCCATTCATAATTGGCTTTTTCCTGACGCAAACACATGTTGAGATGGCGGATTTGTTGTTGCAATGCCATCATTTGGTCCCGGCCCACGTTTGTGACCTGTTGGGAGGTCATCTGATTGTTCCGCCTTGCGTGAAAAGTCGCTATTTTTGGAGCAATTAATAACTGAATATATTAATTCTAATTATTCTTCTAATATTCTAATTCATAGAAAAAATATTGATAATTTTTAATAATAATATAATAATAATTAATAGTAGTAATAATACTACAAATAATAATAATAACTGAATATATTAATTCTCAAAGTCTCCTGTCTAAAATCACAAGCTAAAATCACAAGCTAAAATCACACTGCAATCACACAAACAAACGTTAGTGTCAGTTGTGTCTGTGTAATGAACTCAAATGTTGTCATCCTCACATATATCCCTGCAAGCTGATGATGATCAGGTCTGACCCAAGCTTTCCGCACACCCACCTAGAGGTTCTCAGCCCCATATAGGTTTATCTGCGATCAGTTATAAAGACAAACCAGGCTCATTTACTGATGGGACTTAATATCTTTTATCTTTTTTTTTTATCACTGTCCAGATGCCAGTGATCACTGCAAACTTTAAGAATGATCTGCTGCAATGGAGTATTTCAAACAGATTAATATTTGTTAAATGTGCTAGTAACTGAACACATAGACCAGACTAAAGTTTGGAGACAAAGTTTGTCTTAAGTTCTCTACAGTGGTAGGACCAAGTTGTCATTATTAAGATATGTTTGACTCCATTTCCCCAATGAACTTCTCAAACTGTGTCTCAAACTCATAGTTTTTTGAAAAAGAAAATAAAAACACATTCAAGTTTAAATCAGCTCAATTATTAAACTACAGTTTGCTGATAATGTAACTGTAGGTTTAACTAAATTGGAGTGATTATTTTGTCCTCTCTGTAATATACATAGATGTTGGCACATCTACATATATTTTGTCCTGTAATCCTGCTCTCTGGCTTTTGTATTGATTTGTTTGTGATCTGTCCAATATTAACATTTACAGACTGTTCAGTTTAAAATAAAGCAATACGAGGCTCAGTTATGAAACTTACTACTTGACAGTGGTCATTTTTTCTCTGGGGCAAAGCTGTATAAACACAGTAGATTGGTTTAATATGAGGCTCAAATATGACAGTACAATTGTCATGGAAATGTCACCATGATAACTTGAGCGTGCTACTTTTTCTCCACCTCTGGGGCAAAGCTGTATAAACACAGGCTGAATCCAGACCATCACAGAACCTTTATAAACCAGACAGGCTGCTGCTGCCTCTGGTTGTCCCACAGTGAACTCCATCCAGTGAGGTAAGCACTGAAATACCATCTCAGATCCTCAGCTCTCCCTCTGCTATGCACTGCTGTTACTCTACTGACTCTGTCTTCAGTATGTTTCAGGTGGCTGAGAACTACACGCGTGTGTCACAGGTTTTCATTGTGGGCTTCCCAGGCCTGCAGCCTGAGTACTTTGTCCTGGTGGGGTGTTTCTTCTTCTTCCTCTATGTGATCACAGTGCTGGGAAACCTCGTGCTGGTAGTGGTGTTTGCTTTGGAGCACAAACTTCAAAAGCCCATGTACATCGTCATGGTCAGCCTGGCGCTCTCAGATATTGGTAAACATGGTATCATTTGTCTCACATGCAACTTGTCTTAAGCTTACAGAATCAGGTGTATTAGGTGTTGAAAAAAACATAACAAGTAATCATATGGCTAAAGTAAAACAAACCCTAATGTTCTCGGTAACTGGTAACTTGCATTCAGTATTTTTACTGAGCCGTAGTCCTGTGTGTGAAAGTGAAATAGACCAGAATGAAGAAAATATTGCAGTAATAATCAAGTGGCTGTTGTTTACAGATATGCTACACTGACCAATATGAGTCTGTCTGCTATTAATTATATAACAAATGTGTGGCATGGTATCACTGCTTTAAAATGAATGTAATCTTTTATCTATCTGATGTGTCAACGGCTTTGCTTTACTTCTCTCTCTTTTCTCTTTGTCCTGTAGGTTTTGCCACAGTGGCTTTACCCAAATTAGTTGCTCGCTACTGGTGGAATGATGGCAGACTTGGCTTTCACACTTGTTTCTTCCAAAAGCACATGATCCACTATTTTGGCTCCTTGAATTCCTTAATTTTACTGACCATGGCCCTGGACAGATATCTGGCCATCTGTTTTCCTCTCAGGTGGTTACCCTTAGCCCCAAGCCCTGAAATGAATCTTTTTTCTTTCACTGCCACTGTTGTCCTCTTCGTCATTCCTTCTCTTCCTTCAGATACCCCATGGTGATGTCAAACAAAACCATGACAGGCTTGACTCTTTTCTGCTGGGTGGTGGCACACATCTTCCCCGGCATCAGCACCGTCAACTTCACCATGGTGCTGTTCTGTGGACCCAACCAGATCATCCATGCCTTCTGTACTACCATGTCAGTCCAGGCCTTAGTGTGTGAGGACACCAGTCAACACTACAATATTGCCTTTACTGTAGCGATGTTCATTCTTTATGTTCCTTTTTCATTCATCATCCTCTCTTACATTTGCATCGTGGTCTCAGTTTTGCGCATGGCCAGAGGACAGGTGAGTCTGTTTTTACCCAAGATAATGCATGAATATTTTTAAATGTGTGTGTCAGATAAATGCCCTAAGTGTTCCATCCTAAAATCCACAAGGTTACAGACATTGCCAAGATTATAGCATTTTATTTCACTGCTTCCCTGAATGTCAAATGCATTTTCTACATTTTTGTTGTTATCATTCAAACTCATTTTAACCTCAAGCTACTGTTCTCCTCAGGGGAGAATGAAGGCCTTCTCTACCTGTGCCACCCAGGGCTGTATCATTTCTATCTACTACATACCCCGTTTCTTTGTCTACGCCACACCTTACTTTCCTAACCTGACAATGACCCCTGACAAACGAATAGCGACCAGCCTCTTCTACAGTTTGTTCCCCCCACTCATCAACCCGTTCATCTACTGTCTGAGGACCACGGAAATCAAGCACATATTGATTCGCTGGGTGCAGAGGAAAAAGATCATTGTGCCTACAAAGCAAGGCCAAGTTGCTGCTTTCACCATATCACACTGACCAGAGAGCCATCACCATATATTGTTGTTTTGATGAACATTACAATGAAATTATTGTTGTTTGTAAAATGAAATGTATACAGAGAGGTTTTTGTTCTACTCTTAATCTATATAAGTGTGAACACGCTCTAACTCCTAAGTAAAAGCCCTTCTACATTTAATAGTATTCTTTCTCTACATTTAAATGTCAACAGATGCCTGTGAATCATTGCACTGCCCGAAAAACTTCTGACGGAAACATACTGTAAGAAGCAAACCACACAGAAGCTGCAGGCATGTCAGATGTGCCCTGTCCAAAGAAAACAACAAACATTCAGCCTAACTGTTGCATGAATGAGACACAAAAGCAATAGAGAGATGAAAAAGTGATTAAAGGAAAGTCTCATTTTTGCACAAACCATGAGGTATGACTTAATGGTTTGCTCAGAAGGGATGTTATTGCCAAGTACACTTACAAAGAATTTGACTTGGTGTTTGTGTGAGAAATAATGAAGAAAAGACAAATAAATATGTATAAATAAAAGAAAAATAACAAAGGTTACAATTAACAGACTGACACAGAATTTACTCAAAGCTGATTGCTTTAAATAGTGATTAAAGTGTTAAGTACTTTTACTACCAAATCCTTATTTAGTGTACTATACTTGCACTTGACTTGAAGTAACACAGTGACATATTGAAAAAGATCAATGTATGATATTATTTTTTTCTTCTCTAACTAGCAGATTAGAGACCCGACTTGTGACAGAACCAACAGGCTGATGCAAAATGGCTTCATTCAGTAAACAACAATATGAAAAAGTACTGACACAATGGATTTCAAACATGTACAAATGAGCACACATACCAGCAGCTTCTAGATGTAACTTGCCCATGAATTTAGCTGACATAACCATAACAATGAACATAATTAACTAAACCCATTGCCATTAGCGAGGTCTGACACCAGATGTCACCATTCTTATGCTTATTCACAGTCCAGCTCAACAGGACATTTCTAAGTGGTTGCAGTTTTGGTGGGAGTTTGTTCTTTCCCCAGCCAAGCATCACTCTCAGATGAATAATGTTTACTGACCGTTATCATAATCAGACATGGTTATCATCAAGCCTGGCCTTGCTCTGGGCTCCATGTTGGTTATGACGCAGTAAAGAGCCTGTGTGAGGGTGACAAAAAGAGAAACAAAAAGTTAAAACCTTGCAGATATGTGGCTTCACAGCTTATGATTAACATGAGAAAGTGAGGAATTAATTGAAAACTAGTGAATAACTGTGTACCATAATGGCATATTTGTGTTCCACCTACTTGTAAGGTTCCCTACTTCCCTGTGTGCTCACTTATAAAGTGATTTAATACAGCCCATTTTACAGTAAGGTGTGCTCAAACTTAAGTTCTCTTTATGTTGTCAGACAGAGGAATAGGTGTGAAACAATGAGTTAAATGCAGATTGTGGAGACTACATTTTAACTTCCAAGACATTTTCAACAAATGCTCTGAAATCCCAATTTTTACAACAACAGCATCACGTGATAAATTCACCAAACACATAATTTTAAAACAAATACGGTGCTCTGATCTCATCTGATCTCATCTGATCTCATCTTGTTCCATTTATCTGCGGCCTAAGCAGGGATGCCCAGACTTTCCTCTTCCTGGACACTTCCTCCAGCTCCACCAGAAGGACCCCAAGGCGCTCCCAGGCCAGCTGAGTGACATAGACACTCCAGCGTGTCCTGGGTCTTCCCTGGGGCCTCCTCCCAGTGGGGCATGCCCGGAACACTTCCCCAGGGAGGCGTCCCAGAGGCATCTGATACAGATGTCCGAGCCACCTCAGCTGGCTCCTTTTGATGTGGAGAAGCAAAGGCTCTACTCCGAGCTCCTCCCGGGTGACAGAGCTCCTTTACTGTATCTCTAAGGGAGCGCCCCACCACCCTGCGGAGGAAACCCATTTTGGCTGCTTGTATATGAGATCTAGTTCTTTCGGTCATGACCTGAAGTTCAGGATCATAAGTAAAGGTAGGAAAGTAGACTGACTGGTAAATTGAGAGTCAAATTTCTTCTCCAAGTCCACAAAACACGTAAGCTGGTTGGGTAAAATCCTATGTACCCTCAAGCACCCTGTGGGGGGTATAGAGCTGGTCCAGTTTTCCACAACCAGGACGAAAAACCACACTGTTCCTCCTGACTCCGAGGTTCAACTATCAGCCAAATTCTCTTCTCCAGTACCCTGGAAGAGACTTTCCCAGAGAGGCTGAGCAGTGTGTTCCACGACCAGGATAAAAACCGTATTGTTTGTCCTGAATTCAAGGTTCAACTATCAGCCAAATTCTCCTCTCCAGTACCCTGGAATAGACTTTCCCAGGGAGGCTGAGAAGTGTGATCCCCCTACAGTTGAAACACAACCTCCAGTCCCCATTCTTGAATACCGGGACCACCACCCAGTCTGCCAGTCCACAGGCAATGTCCCCAACTGCCATTCAAAGTTGTGTGTCAACCACGACAGCCCCACAACATCCAGAGACTTGAGGTACTCAGGGCAGATCTAATCCACCCCGGAGCCTTGCCACTGAGGAGCTTCCGCACTGAGGAGCTTCTGAACAACGTCACTGACTTCAGCTTGAGTGATGGATGAATCAACCTCTGGGTCCTCAGCCTCTGCTTCTTCCAGGAAGGTGTGTCAGTGGGATTGAGGAGATCCTTGAAGTGTTCCCAGTAATATCCCTAGTTGAAGTCAATAGCTCCCCATGTCCACTGTAAACGGTGCTGGCAGAGCAGTGCTTCCCCCTTCTGAGGCACCGGACAGTTTGCCAGAATTTCTTCCAGGCTGACCAGTAGTCCCCCATGGCCTCCCCAAACTTCTCCCAGACCCGAGTTTTTGCTTCTGTAACCAAGCGAGGTGAGATCCCATATCCTCATGGCTAGATTCCTTGTCCAAGGATTGGGTTGTTGGGGCCTCTGCCCACGACTGCCACCCAAATCACACTGCACCAGTCCCTTCTGAACCTTCCAGCGAGTGGCTGGCCTACAGGAAGGTGGGTCCACGTTGCTCTTTCGGGCTGTGCCCAGCTGGGTCCAGTAGGCAATGACCCGGTTCTTGCCTATGAGCCCCAACCCCGGGGCCGTGGTGCCCCGGTGACACCAATCTGGGTGACTGCTTTTTATAGGGGGTTTTGGAACTTCTAAACCATCACCTGTTTGCCTTGGGAGACCCTACCAGGGGCATTGAGCCCCCAGCAACATAGCTCCTAGGATCATTCAGGTACCCAAACCCCTCCACCACGTTAAGGTGCCGTTTCAAAGAGGGGTGCTGTGATTTTGGCTAAATAGCTTTTAAAATTTTCTCCCATAGAGGAAGTAAGTAGTGACAGACATCTTTGTTATTTTGTGTTTCACACAGCCTCTGTCAGCAGTCCACAGCCATTTTCAAACACTATTTCCTCAAACACTCAAGGTGACAGGATAATTTGTGTAGGTCTTTCTTTCACATTGTTTTTTTTTGTAATATATTGACAAAACTATACTCAATATACTTTCCAAACTTACATATGAAAACACGTCTTAAGTGGCCTGCAAGCTCCTTGTGCAGCCAATACTTTCCTGTAATCTTTTCAAATTAAAAGTCCTCCAGTGTTGCAGTGGCCTATGTTGACACATTTATGTTTTGTCCTGTAATCCTGCTCTCTGGCTGTTTTTTATTGATTTGGGTTTTTTTGTACTGTTTTGTTTTTTAAGATCTAACTGGTAATATTTGATAGACTGTTAGTTTGACTGTTGATTACAAACTATGTATTTATCAATCTGCTTTTTAAATTATATTCCCTGTTGGTAGTTATCAGTCTCTTTTACTGTTTGTTTATTTGGCTAACTTAGTTTGGTGAATTAATACATTTGTTTATTTTGGGGTAATGTTATAGACACATTAGGTTATTTATGTAGGTAGATTGGTTTAGGACCAGCACAAGGTGCATCAGCAGCCTTTTGATTTAATTAAAGTTTGTTTAAGGACAAACTGCTACTGTGGGATTCAAGCAATTTCCCCTCCTAGTGTCACCACAGCAAAATATGCTCCTATGTTTACTTTTTTGGAAAAAGACAAATTAAAAGTCGATGCAGTATAACCTCGAGTGCATGATAATATTTTTTTCTTCTATGCCATACTATATGATTTATAATACCATGGAAAATGTAATGCATACACAGTACTGATACAAACCACTGTCCATTATACCACACTGATTTTGGGTCATTGAGTCAGTAGATTGGTTTAATATGAGGCTCAAATATGACAGTACAATTGTCATGGAAATGTCACCATGATAACTTGAGCGTGCTACTTTTTCTCCACCTCTGGGGCAAAGCTGTATAAACACAGGCTGAATCCAGACCATCACAGAACCTTTATAAACCAGACAGGCTGCTGCTGCCTCTGGTTGTCCCACAGTGAACTCCATCCAGTGAGGTAAGCACTGAAATACCATCTCAGATCCTCAGCTCTCCCTCTGCTATGCACTGCTGTTACTCTACTGACTCTGTCTTCAGTATGTTTCAGGTGGCTGAGAACTACACGCGTGTGTCACAGGTTGTCATTGTGGGCTTCCCAGGCCTGCAGCCTCAGTACTTTGTCCTGGTGGGGTGTTTCTTCTTCTTCCTCTATGTGATCACAGTGCTGGGAAACCTCGTGCTGGTAGTGGTGTTTGCTTTGGAGCACAAACTTCAAAAGCCCATGTACATCGTCATGGTCAGCCTGGCGCTCTCAGATATTGGTAACCATGGTATCATTTGTCTCACATGCAACTTGTCTTAAGCTTACAGAATCAGGTGTATTAGGTGTTGAAAAAAGTAGTAATCATATGGTTGAAGGAAAACAAACATCAATATTTTCAGTAACTGGTAACCTGGATTCAGTATTTCAATATTTTTACTGAGCAGCAGTCCTGTGTCTGAAGGTGAAACAGGAACCAACAGGAGTCTGTCTGCTATTAATTATTTAACAAATGTGTGGCATGGTATCACTGCTTTAAAATGAATGTAATCTTTTATCTATCTGATGTGTCAACGGCTTTGCTTTACTTCTCTCTCTTTTCTCTTTGTCCTGTAGGTTTTGCCACAGTGGCTTTACCCAAATTAGTTGCTCGCTACTGGTGGAATGATGGCAGACTTGGTTTACACACTTGTTTCTTCCAGAGGCACATGATCCACTATTTTGGCTCTTTGAATTCCTTAATTTTACTGACCATGGCCCTGGACAGATATCTGGCCATCTGTTTTCCTCTCAGGTGATAAGGATCATCCTTTTTCTTTCTTTCCCTGTCACTCTCCTTCATTGCTTCTCTGTCTGCCTCCCTTCAGATACCCCATGGTGATGTCAAACAAAACCATGACAGGCTTGACTCTTTTTTGCTGGGTGGTGGCACACATCTTCCCCGGCATCAGCACCGTCAACTTCACCATGGTGCTGTTCTGTGGACCCAACCAGATCATCCATGCCTTCTGTACTACCATGTCAGTCAGGCCTCTAGTGTGTGAGGACACCAGTCAACACTACAACGCCTCCTTTGCTGTAGCAATGTTCATTCTTTATGTCCTTTTTCGTTCATCATCCTCTCTTACATTTGCATCGTGGTCTCAGTGTTGCGCATGGCCAGAGGACAGGTGAGTCTGTTTAATTGCCAAGATAATAGCATTTTATTTCACTGCTTCCCTGAATGTCAAATGCATTTTCTACATTTTTGTTGTTATCATTCAAACTCATTTTAACCTCAAGCTACTGTTCTCCTCAGGGGAGAATGAAGGCCTTCTCTACCTGTGCCACCCAGGGCTGTATCATTTCTATCTACTACATACCCCGTTTCTTTGTCTACGCCACACCTTACTTTCCTAACCTGACAATGACCCCTGACAAGCGAATAGCCACCACCCTCTTCTACAGTTTGTTCCCCCCACTTGTCAACCCATTCATCTACTGTCTGAAGACCACAGAGATTAAGCAAATATTCATTCACTGGGTTAAGAAAAAGAACATTGTGACTACAAAGCAAGGCCAAGTTGCTGCTTTCACCATATCACACTGACCAGAGAGCCATCACCATATATTGTTGTTTTGATGGAGGAGCTCAGTAATGCCGTGATCCATCGTCTCATTAGAAGCTTGCCCAGACGTTTTAGGCATGTACACAGGCATGTGGGGGTCATACAAACTACTGAGCACCACTGTGAGTTGCTGCAATGAAATTTCAGCAAAATGAATTAGCCCATCTTTTTGCTTTTTTTCCTTTGTTTTTTTTGGGGTGTCTTTGTAGGTTGGTCATTTTCACGTCCATCAAACAATGTGGCATCCTCTTGTTCCTATTACATGACCCAGTCCATATCAGGGTAGATATCCAGCATGATTTTTATTTTCCCCATTGAGTTTTGATGTTTGATTTTTTTTTTTTTTTTTTTTTTTTTTTTGAGCAGTGTACATTAAAATTTATTTTAGATAACAATTTAGATACCAATTTAAAAAAAAAAAAAACTTAGGCCAAAGTGCCACAGTCTTATAACATTACAGTGCAAAAGGTTATAATTAACTGACTCGAAAATACATTTGTAATAAGTACTTTGAGTAGACTAGAGACATAAAATAGTCCGCTGAGCTACTCCTTGTGAAAAAGGTATGATTTTAACTATAAAAAAAACATTATAAATAATTCATTTAAAATGTATTTCTTTGGTAAATGACCATAAGCGGGATAATTCCCTCTGAGGTGCCCGATTATCAGGAATTAACACGGAGGCGTGAACCATCCGACGCAAAACGGAGAACTTTGCGTCCGCGAATGGACAAGTCGTGGGGTATTAGCCCTTACTTGTGTCAACCCATTAACTTTGAAAATGTGCAAGTGTGTTTCAGCAGCACTGCAGTCATTACACAGCCTGCAGAGTATGGAACGACCCCACGGTTTCCACAGTTGCTATCTTCCAAACTTAAAAAAAGAAAGAAAGAAAGAAAGAAAAAAAGTAAAGAAAAGGGAAAAATCGTGCACATGTTTCCACTTCACCCCTAGCTTTAGCGAGAAAACTGTTCGCTCACTGTTTCTCTCCTCGTCCTTCTGCAAAGTTCTCCATGACTACACCAGTCCAACCCGTCGCAAGACTTCCTCAAACCTCGTGTTGGTGCCAAAATAATCAATATTAAGTAGAAAGTAAATAGGATTAAGTAGCGAAGAGCGGCTTCTGCGCATGCCCAGAGTCGTTCCTTCTTCTTATTCTTCCCGGCAGAGTAGGCACAGTTGGGCGCACTGCTGCTTCCTGTTGGTGTAGTGGCGTCATTGCTTTGTGTTGTTGATTGTGTAGCTACTGAACCAGACTAAGAGAAGGAAACCTTTGCAGGTGTTTTGAGTTAATTGGCTGATTACAGTGTGTCATCATTAGGTTACAATAGTGTTTTAGTGTTGTGTTACAGTGCTGACTATATTATATTGTGCTTTATTATAGTACGTACTATATTATATTACTGACTAAAGTGCACAAATACAGTGCTGATAGTAAAACTAATCCATACACATGAGCTTTATGTGTTGCAACAGCTCTTTGTCATTACAGACTGAACTGAGACTGAATTCAATGCAAAGATGTTTTCCTCAAGTTTAACTCAACAGAGGCTTGCCAATCCTTCATTCTTATTTAGTTAATTTACTTCATCGTCCGGTATTTTTATCTGAAATATGGGGAATTCAAGGCTGGGATTAGAAATAGACAGCAAGATGATGATTGCAGGGTTATTTCAAGTTGTTAAATCCTTCAGAATACTAATAGAAATGTATTAATGAAAATGAGCTTTGAGCCTGTGATGAAAGGAAATGTAGTCATCAACAAATAAAACTGCTTCAAAACACAAGGCATATATTCACACAGACCACCCAGGCTGCAATAGAAAATAAAGGGTGACTCAGGTCAAAGTTATATCAAGGAGCTTTGAATGTAGATAAATGTTGTTTTACTAAATATGAATGCATCAAAACAATCCACCTCATGTAAGAAAATTGGTAGGACTGGAAGTTGTAATGATGCTATACTGGTAATTTGCCAGTAGATGGCAACATCCTCACGTCCTACTGAAATGGATTTCCACACTGAGCAGAGAATCGTGTCATGTCTTGTTGTCTGGCTTAGTGAATGTTACACCGTGATCATATTTTTTCCCATATAATCCATGAAAGGCTGTTTTCCATACATGGACCCCTGGCCTGTGCATTTGACCCTGTTATTGTGGTTAGGCCTTGGCATCAGACACATGGAATTACATCAATTTCTATGATGTGTATAGATGTAGTTATGCTGTATACGCTCTTATAAAAGTCAAATATATTCAAGAGAAGATACGAAGTGTTCACTCACGACCTCTGCAACAATAGTTTGTCTGTGTGAGGAGACTGGCGTATTGTTCAGAAGACAGAGCGGTGCTACTATAGCCACAATCCTCTCTGTCTGCACCCAGATTCTTCCTATATGTGTGTGTGTGTGTGTGTGTGTGTGTGTGTAAATAACAGAGAAATGGTTGTGTTCATGTTGTATATCTGGCCCACATTACAGTTGCTGTGTGTTGGGACACAGCATGACTGCAGGGAGGAGGAGAGGAAAAAACAACATAGGAGTTCAGTGAAGGCAACACGAGCACAGGCGACACCTTTTAGTCAAATGTTTTTTTTAAGTCCTCTCCCACTGCGCTGTCAAACACTCTCATTCTGTTTCTTTAACTTCACCTGTTGCCACAGTAACTTAGCATCTCATTTCAGAGGAACAACATGTTTGTCAAACTGCTCTCAGATCAGGAGGCTGTGGCGCACAGTGTCCCACACTGTCTGTTTTTCCTGCTGCACTTTGGCCCACTGGTTGTTATGCAAACTGGATGACTGACTCAACAGCATCACAGGGTTACAACGGAAAAATGATGCAATTTATGTTACTTTTTATTGCATTAAGACTTCATCAGCCTGGATGTTGAGGAAGGTGTCCACATAGTCACACAGCATCTATTCATTTGTCCCAACTGACATGTAGTTAACATATTCAACTACGACTTCACTTTAAGACAGAAGCATTTATCAGCTGGAGACATGCTGGCTGTCAAGACAGAAGAAACACTATCCTACACATGGTTCTATAGGGTGAAGTGAAGTCTACTTCTCTACAGACTCTTTTATGTAATCCAGTCATAAGTCATTCTTTTGGTTATGGGTGAAATATGGGATCATTACACCTTCAATCTTTGACCACTTATTCAAACCAAACCACCAGAGAGGGGAAATCTCTCACAAAACAGAGTAAGAGGAAGGCCACTGCACTTTGACAATACAGTCTATACATACAGTACGGCAAATTCTACTGATCATCTTTATATATATATATATATAAACAAACATTTGTCAGGGAAATGTGATGGACTTAATAACACAACTAATAACCCTCTGACATCAAAACTTATTTCTATGAACTTAAAAACAAACAAACAAGTAAAGTAGAAGGACCTCTAACATGATAGAATGGATAGTATTATGTCTGGTACAGAGAGTGGTAAAAACTCGCTTCATCTCAAGAGGCATAATGCATCAATGAAATCTTAATAACTGAATAATAATAATAATTGATAAAAATCAATGTAATGTATATGATCATGTAACAGTGTAACAACATTCATTCTGCATAATGAGAGTTCTGAATGCAAAGTAAAACTACTACATATACAAATTCAAATGAGAGGAGTCAGCTGCTTTACTGTAGCTGCAGACTTCATCATATGCTGACAGTTTCCCAGCACACGGTCCAGTTCAACTTCTTCATAAACACGTCACTGTCCACTTCCATGTCAATGTCGGGAAGGTGAACCTTTATTAGAGACAGCTATAAATACGCTCGTGTTGAAATACTGTTAATATCATCGACAGTTAAAGATGTCAAAACTGAGTGACGTCCTGATTCATCAGCAGTGAGTGACGACAAAAGACAAACATGCACTTCAATAACCTTTATTTAGTTTACAGATGTTTTCCATTTTGAAGTTTGGAGGAGGGAGAAGGAGCATTAGTGCTATTTACAATTAGTTTGAAAACGTTTATCTCTGTACAGATTTGAACCCTGATCAATATAAACAATATATCTTCTTTTAAGACCTAGTGCTGTTACAAAGCAATTCTCTTAAAGCAAAAAACCACAAAGAAAAAGGATTACATTAAATTATAAACAAATGAAAAAAAATAATAAAAGAGTACAGAAGAAAGAAAGTAAAAGTACAGTCTGTCGATGATTAGGGAGGTTTTGCTGCTGTTAAGCACGAGACGTTGTCAGCGAGACTGTGAAGTGGCTAGAAGCTAACCGTATACACAATCATAGACTAAACACCAATATACTGTATATCAACAAGATCTAGATTCATCATGTTCTATAGAAGATTCATATTAAATATATTCTACACGTTACCTTAGTTTGGAACATTACTTCCATTGGAAAAATATAAAATAAAACCATAAAACTTTTATACAGTTTTATTAATCTTGATGAAGGAGCACATGCTTCAGTTGTGCAAAATGGACTTATTAATGCAGAGAGAGGATTAAGGAGAGAGTAAGAAGCAAATTAAGACAAATAAGGAGCTTTTTTTTCTCATTCAGAGTTAATTTCCCTGCTTCAACAGCAATTGTCAGAGAGAGAGATCCGAAACAACACTGTTAAAAAAAAATGGAGCACGACAAGCCTTTTCCTCAAGGAGGGAGGGAGTGAGGGAGGGAGGGGGAGGAGGGCGGTGCATCAGGAAGGGAGGAAAACTGACATGACGTTTAATTAATCACAACACTGGTCGGTCAGTAATATGCATGGACTGTCAAAACACAGTCACAAATGTCAATGGACAAACAAATAACCAAAAACAAAGACCAGCAACGTTGGTTGTTTGTGTATTTGTTTGCATGTTAGGCTTCGTTTGGCTTAGACGTGACGACTGAGAGGAAGAGGAGGAGGAGGAACAGGAGGAGGAGGACGTGTTCTGTCTCTACAGCGCTTCGCAGATAAAAAGGAATCATTTCTCTCATGTGACCTTTAAGGGCACATGAGGAAGAGGGCAGTAGAAAGGACACAGGTGTGTGTGTGTGTGTGTGTGTGTGTGTGTGTGTGTGTGTGTGTGTGTGTGTGTGTGTGTGTGTGTCCTGGTTTGAGTTCTCTGAACAGGCACGTCTAAGCTTCATCTGCTGCACTGAGGGAGATCACACAAGCACATATGGCTGGATGTGTAGATAGGATGTCATCATGTGTGTGTGTGTGTGCAGTATGTGTATGTGCATGTGTTCATTTGCAAGTGGATGAGTTGTTAGTGGTTAAAATTCTCTGTGGTCTGTATGAGAAAACAAGGCCACACACACACATAAGCTAGGGCACTGCATTACTAATACAACCGCTGACTCTGAACAGACGGCTTGACAATGTGTGTGTGTGTGTGTGTGTCTGCTGTGTATGTGTGCGAGTGTGTGGCAGAAGGCTTAAAGAGGTGTACATTAAGAAACAAAGAAGAAAAAAAACATGCAAATCCAGTTGCTTCCTCTAATTTTCAGTTATCAGTTACAACAAATCAAGTACAAACAAAGGAATCAACTCTATCATTAATCAATTTCCTGATCTCACCTCAGAGTCCTGGATCAGCCTGAGCCTGCTCTGTGTGTGTGTGTGTGTGTGTGTGTGCATGTGTGTTTGTGTACATTCTCTGTGTGGACAGGCTGCAGGACAGGGGACAAGCTCATTAGGTCCAGAACGTTGAGGGTGAGAACAGATGAGAACAGTGGGGGGAGGAAGGGAAGTAGGGAGGGTGGGGGTGGGGGGGCGCCAGCAGCAGAAGTGTGTATTTACAGAATGACACAGCAGTTACTCTCCCCAGTCTTCTCTCTATTCCTCTGACCTGCGAAGACACACACACACACACACAAACATCATCATTATCATTATCATCATCATCATCATCATTGTCATCGTCGTCATCATGACAAACTGATCCTCCACAGATGGAGAAGTAGTCAAACACTACATCTGCTGTGACATCACTAGAAAACATTTCAGTTTCAAAATTGTACTGATGTTCAGAGGTGGAGCACATTCACAATCAGCTGATACATTCAAAAACACATCTGTCCAGCTGTCGATCCAGACTACAGCAGCCCTCTTTCCTCCAAACTCGAACAGCCTCCAGACTGTGGAAAAAAAACACTGGGCTGATGTTGTGGTGCGTTCAGGGTAAACAGCTGTGTAAAGCTGAACAACGTCACTCTGATCCCTTACCAACTGAACCAGACCCTCTGATGATGTAACTGAGCTGCTGTCGTTAACCTGGAGCAGGTGCACGGTTGGAGTTTTACTGACTTCACACTGGGATGTGATTGGTGGCCGATCAATAAATTACTTAGTGACGAGAACGCTCTGTTTCAGCTGTTCTCCAGGCCGACAGTAGAGGAAGTGAATGACACCATGGCAACTGGTTTCTGATCAGCTTCCAC
Source organism: Caranx ignobilis (assembly GCA_021432705.1). Lineage (NCBI taxonomy): Eukaryota > Metazoa > Chordata > Actinopteri > Carangiformes > Carangidae > Caranx > Caranx ignobilis. The sequence goes on from MU269980.1 coordinate 5,738,565, forward strand.
CTCCTCCTGGACTGGAAGTCCTGTCTCTGGTACGCACCCACACCATGTTATATCTGCTTTCCCTTCACTTCACTGCTGGACTTTGCCTTGCAATTGTTCATCAGGTAAGGTAATTATTGATTTAGCCTAACCTCACCCTTCACTCATTCTTCCCAGAATTCACAGAAAGTTAGTCCTACTACAGACAGTTGCAAATGTGCATTTGCTCTCTGCACAGAAAGAGTCTAAAATGACTACATTTCTGCAGATATCATGATTTTTTTTTTTTTTACCTTTTAAAATTACATTTTAGACAACAATGTAGATAAAAGGTGAGGGTATGTTAAGAAAATGAATGTATAAAGTTCTGTGTTTGAGCCCACTGTCTGCTGTGAGAAGGTTTTTTAAATCTCACCTGAGATTCTCCAGCTCTGCTCTTCTCTCACTTTGCTGATTCGGGCCAAACACCTCAAGTGTTTCATGACACAGGTGCACTGAGGCGTGGCTTCAGAGACTGAATATTTATCCTCCTGATGTCAAGATACATGTGTGGACTGGTTCCTTTTAGTGTGACTTACACTGTGGTTCGTCTTATGGACCCAACATCATGGGACAAACTTTCACAGTGATGAAGGTGTTTTTGTTAACATCATCTAACTCCTGAAATATAAGCTCAGTTCTGCGGTGTAAATACTGACTGCTTCAGATTCACCTCCATTCAATAGTAAATTGCAGGTTGCCAGATATTTCTGGGGTATCCACCAAATACCAATCTTTCACTCTTTATTACGATCTCTACTGTCACCTACTCCACAATGACTGGTCACCTATACATATGATTTGTCTTGGCTGTGTCTTCCACACCATGTGCTGTATCGTAGGGATACGCTTAGGGGAGCCAATTATTCGCACAAGTGGCTCTTCCTAAAACAGAAACCATGTGTAGAGATAAATAATGGCCGAGAGCAGAACGTTTAAAGTTGCTCAAGAGTGTGAAAGGCTGAAAGGACAAGAGGGAGACAGAGAGCTGGTTACCTTGGGAATTTGGCTCTGGCAAAGTCTCTCTGGCAACTAAATGCATCACTGTGGTCTTCCCCAAGGGCAGTTTGAGAGCTAGTTGGGGGAGAAGAGAGAGACACAGACAGAATTAGAGGTTACTCGGTGAGCATCAGATCTGTCATTCACCATCAGTATCAGTGGACACAAGGCAAGGAGTCACAGGAGAAAAACTACATTTAAGCTGCTACTGAAGATGCCAAAATATGTGTTGTTGCAGAATCACAGCCTTTGCTGCTGAGGAAAAAGGTCTGAAATGTGCACAAAGTGCTTGAACAGTGTCTGCTATTTCACACAGTGTGGCTGCTGTTGAAAGACAAAATATTTCCCTTTCCCACTCCACACTGCATGAAGCGTGTGAACTAAACCACTCAGCAAACTCTTAGTGGTAAAGAAAAATCTGATCAGTCAAAAATATCATCATACAGTATGTATCATAAAAATTAGCTACTGACACTTTCATTTCACACACAGTCAGTGCTTTTTTCATGTATGTGCCATATAGGAATATTGATAACATCCTCATCAATGTTGTAATATTGATTTTAAAGTATAGTGTCCTGCCATGTCCTACTTCACAGTCCATTACCACACAACCATCATCTCACTTTGACAAGCACACAACTGAACTGCAGCACGGTCTTTACTTATTTCTATAGTAAAATGAAAGGAAATCAGTGTGTGCTGATGGATCATGGGTAAAATGCTTTGTAACGTAACAAGCACCACACTGGTCCTGCAGTGATGTTTGATTAAATAAACCTCTATGTGCGCAGTCTCACAATCTCACACTAAACTGTAGTTGATCTCTTTACTGCAAGACTTACTCCCCCACAACCACTTATCAATGATGCGATGCGTGCCTTCACGTGTGGGTGTGTCTGGAAGTGTGGGTGTGTGTGCATGTGTGCGTGCAGCGCCTGTGTTTGCATTTCAAAGCCACAGGAGGATTCCATGTTGGCTTGCGAACATGTTAAACCAACGATAAGGGAATTATCGGATAGATGGCAGTAATGGACGGGAGGGGAGAGGAGGGGCGTAACCTCATTAACCACACAAAACAGCAGTCAAAACAAAATTGGGTTAAGTAGATGAAAAAAAAATGGTCTAAAAGCCAGAGAGACGTGAAGAGGGTGAGGGCCGCCTCAAAAGAAGACATCCTCTCTCTCTGTTCACTTCTGGTATTCATTTTCACGCCCCCCCTCCCTCTCTGTCTCTTCTTTGTGCTGCCTGAGGTCTACTCAAACACCAGCCTTGCCCCTTTCCTGACCATGCTCTTTCCCCCTCTTTTTTCCTCTATTTCCTCTCTCCTCCCTCTCTCCGTCAAAGCAGGCTTGTCCGGAGCACTGAGGTACCTCTGTTCTGCGGCTCAGGAAAAGGATGAGAACAGCAAAGAACTTTCCAGCGACACACTGCTGTGAGTTTGTGTGTACGTCTACGAGCACATAAGTGTTTTTTTTTTCTTTGGGTGGAGAGGAGGTGTGCTTTCTGTGTTTTCTCACCTCCTAGTGTTACGTTGCCGTGTAGAAAACGTCCCTGGTAGATCAGCCTCAGGATGTTAGGACTGCTGACCTGCTCTTCCTCCCAGTCTGAAAGAAAAAACAGACATAAAAAGAGAGTTAAAGAGAAAAGTCAACATGGAGACACATCAGTGACACTCTTCATGCATCCTGTTTAATGTCCTCTTTGTCCTCGTCCTCATAAATTTCCACATTATTCAGCCTTATTCCCATAAAACACCATCATCATCATCATCATCATCACTGTACAATCTATAAAATATAAAGCGAGAACATGCACGTCACAGTCACAACCTTTTCATTGCTGCCTGCGACTGAACTGGCTTTAAACACCACAATGGACTTGAATTGTTGAGGAGCTCTGACCTCAGATCAGCAGCAAGCTTCTATAGGAGTCCTGTCTGGCATTGATCTAAGACTTACAGTAAAATGAAAAGAAATCTGTCATTGCACCGTGGAAAGAATGACCACCAGCAACCACACTGAGGATATTTTGAGACGTTCACAGCCTTTACTTTAGATTATTACATGCAGAATGTATAATATGTGGGCTTTGTGGGTTTCACTGCAGAATGTGAGAAGCACTCGGAGTAAGAGGAGAAAAGGTGTGGCCTGGGAAGAGCCAAAGACAAAAAAGTGACGGCATTAAATGAGAGAGAAAACAGTGGGAGAGGGGGAGTTGCGCGGCAGCAGAGTCTGGCCACCAGATGTTTGTCTCCAGCTAAACAAGAGGGTGTTGGTGCTGACTGAACGCCTGCTCTGGGTCTCGCAGGGTTCAAGATGTGTTGTCTGGGAGGAACACCTCTAAAGCTGACAGCGGGACAGAACGGAAAACTCCTCTTGCAGAGGAGAACCTGGGTCCATCGGTTTAATTTATAGTTTTTCACACAGGGTGGGCTTCTCCTGGACCAGGCTGCGTTCACAGCGCCGTGGGAAAAAGCCTGCAGTCCGTGCAGATCTGAAGGTGGTGTAAGGTCGGCAGTATCAAATGAATTCTAACACTGGCGTAGCAGCACTTAGGGAGTGGGTGTATTAGAGAAAGGAGGTGGCTGCACTTGCAATCCCACATTCCTGTATGCAATGATAATCAGGCTGACATTAGCCTCCATCTAATTAGCCTCCATCCAAAATGTGCACATTCCCATACTGCCCATACACACCTACATACCTCATCTGCAGTGGGTTTGAGTGTGATATAAAACAGCGAGCAGCTCCTGCTCTTTCACCAGGACATAAAGTCATATCATCTGGTTTCCAAGTGCGTTAGTAGCTAGGCTATTAGTAATTACTACTAAAGAAAACATACTGCAGCTGTGCTTATACAGTAATGTGATTTATTACAAAATAGCACAATATGGGTCTAAGTTATCTGCCTGGAGAATGTGGGAAAACAGCAAATGTTTCTGTGAGTACAGACAGCATACCAAAATCTGCTCGTTTACATTTTGCAGCTAATGTGAAGCAGACATGCTAGTCACACACAGGCACACACATCTCCAAGTTTAATAATGCAGCTAGGAGACTGGAATGTTTCCTGCATCTCGATACACAAGGACAGAAGTGTGTTATGTTTGCTTGCATGAACCCTATTGTGATAGCAGGAAATCATCCCCACAGTTACTGTGGATCTTCAACACTGTGATTGGGGAGAGTACAGTATGTATTTACAAACTAGAACAACTCAACTATGGGTGGTTCACCGATGATACTCAGGAGATCCAAGTGGGCATGAGCTGAGCTCCGACTCATCACTATCATTTTCACCATGTTACCATGTTACTTATCTGAATGAGATTATATGAGCTTTTGTTTGACCACTGGAATCAGTGTATAAATATTAGGCAATTGTGAATGTTTCAACATCACAGTAAAATATGAAGTAATCACTGTTCCCCTTGGCCAACAGATTACACATCTCTAAAACTCCCCTCTCACACATTAAAACTGAATTCTTCTTTTTTTTTTTTTTGGCCACAATGGCTGATGGGATGTTTTTACTATACTACTCGGGGTAAGGGAATAAGATCATTACAGAACAGTGTCAATATACTTTATGTGGCAATACTGTATCAATACATAGACGGCAAGTATCAGTTTTTAATAATGCAAATTGAAGTTTTTAGTACTAGAACACAGGTACATTTAATGACTGTGCTGGTCAGTCTGTTGGATTGACAATCCCATTTCACAAGAATTAAAATGATGCAGTTGCAAAAAGGTGATAAATCCCATTGTATCACAACATGTCATTGTAATACACCCAGTTTCCTCAGTATTGTATCACACTGTATTGTGAAATGTATTGTGGGGCCTCTGCTGATTCCCACCACTCTGTACTTGACTTGAATGTTTCCATTCCATGCTACTTAGACTGTACATTGTCCCTTTTTTCATTCCGCTCTAACATGATTTCATGGTTATTATGAAGAAAAAATGTCTGCATCACTCAGAGATGGCTGTGTTCGTCACAGAGGGGCTTTTTCATTATCTTCATCATGTGACTGCACATGCTCCTGCCACTTCTTTATCAGCTTCCCCTGCCAGGAGCAGCCACTGAGAGTTACGTACCCATCGGCCAGTTGTCATAGACATGTTTGGCGATGTCTGCAGCCGAGTCATTGGGGGAGAACAGGAACTCTTTCGTCTTCCCACTGACTAAAATGAGCCGCAGGTTTATCTGCAACACAGATAAAAAGAAGAAATGTACGTTAGTGTGGTGCATCAGAAACACTTGGACACATTAAGTGGAATATAACACATACCCACTGTGTCACATTAAACACAGTGGGATCAGGAAGCACACAGATCCAAGTTAAGTCATTTTATAGGCAACAGGAGAAGGATATGAAGACCCTGAGGAGCGTCTTTCCGCAGGATCAGCTCCCATCTGTCTCCCCAGCTTCCTCCTCACTTTTTCTGTCATCCCTCACACTCCCTGCTTCTTTGTCCTTGGTTTTCTGTCACTGCCCTGTAGTCTATCACCTTCTCCCCTAAACCACTCACAGCCCAGCTGCCTGGCTCTGCCTCTTTCTCTGGTCCGTACAAGCTTCAAACATACACTTCATCATGTGATGTTCTTCATGAGACTAAAAGGGGTTTAATTCTAATCTGCAACACTTAACTACAAATTAAAGGCCATGTGCACATTATGTGAGCTATCTGGTTTTCTTTATTTATACTCTGAAGGCTAACTGCATTTTCCAATTACATTTTCATTGCTTTTTTGTTATGCATTGCCTTTTCTGGGTTAATTTCCTGGCGTGGAGCACAACACTAAAACCCATGGGTTGCAGCATTATTTCTTAATGAGTGCCTTTGACCATAGGTGAGAGACTGTCATCTCCGGTAGGCCAGTCCTCTTCCCTTTGCCCCCCTTACACAGAGGTCAGAGGTCATAATGCGAACTACATGATTTTTTATGGTGGGAACCAGCTGCACAATTATAAACAACGGTGAACAAAAACAATAAACATGAGATGCCCCACACATCATCAGTATTTTCACCAGCATACACAGATTCATTTTCCTATTTAAGAATAAATATTGAAAAAAATCCCAATTCCTGATAAAAACACAAATACAAGCCCATTCTTGGACCACAACAGAATGAGAAGAGCCACTTTCTCCTGTGAATCTTTACACATGAAGTGGAGGAAAATGCTGATGATAACTCTTCAAGGCAGGATGTGAGTGGCCTGCACCTGAGCTGTGCGTCTACGTTAAACCCTACTGGACTGGATTATTCTCTCACACACTTGTCGTCCTGACTCTTCACTGTTACGTGATCATTATTTCTCCCACTAACTTGTCAATGGTCCTGACTTCAGCAATAATAATCAATGAATGATGAGCCATGACTTGATTAAACATTTCCAATCATTACACAGCACACACTGTGTGAGCATCAACTCTGTCCAATTACTTCTGACGTCCACATTATAACTGTCATTAGCTCAACATTCAGTGTGTGTGTTGCTTTTACTGAATGCACTGACGTCCTGCTCTAACATCATTTTAAACATGCCAACAAAAATGAGGACAGGGAAATAAATGTAGGAGTTGCTAAGCGATATGTCACTTTCCACATCTCTAACCTAAAATCAGCAAACACAGAAGTGAACAGTGAGTTTTGCATTTACAGCCATTTATTCTGAATATCAATTAAACTGCATGGCAGTAGGATGCAGATCAGGGAGTTATCTCTCAGCTGGCATGACGTGTGTGTTTGCAGCAGTTTGGTATGGTGTGCCTTTAAGAGCCAGAGCAAAGGTCTGTGCTGGGTGTTTGCCTTTGCCTACTGTATTTGTGTGTCTGGCCTGCAGTGCTTGCGCATGGCACAAGCACGTGTGTGTCATTGTTGCCAATGTGTTTCCATGTGCCGAGCATCTGCACCCCCCCCCCCCCGCAGACACACACACACACACACACACAGACATCCACCCTCCACCATCGCTGAGCAACACACACACACGTGAATACGTATACACACACATATTAACAGTCAGAGCCTGCTGCAGTGATGTAACAGAGCTAACACCAACGGATTGAAACAGAGATCTCTGTAAGCACGTTATCAAATCAGCTTATAGGTTTAAGCATGGAGAGCCATACACACACATACACACACTGTACATATATACACAATAACACATACACACAGTAAAAACACATATACGTGTACAGTATATATATATAGTATATATGTATTTGTGTGCGTTGCATTTATGAACACACAAACACACACACCCTGAGACCACACCTGACACTGACCCTCTCTCTAAGGCAGATGAGTGTTTATAATGAGGAGGAGCAGCAGAGGAATCCCCTCTACACAAGGTCTTTTTCCTTCCTGGTTGAACACCTGGTTGTTACCATGGTGTCTCCATGGCGACAGCCAGTGGTGGGCGGCTTAACCTGATAACACCTACAAGATAGCTTTACACTCCCTCCCTCTCCTCCTCCCCTTCCTGCCCATTTTCCATTGTGTCACATCATATTGTCTTCCTCTCCTTGCAGCAATCTCTGCATCCCCTCCCTCGCTCTGTCTCTTTCACTCTGTCTCTCTTTCTCTTTCTCTCTCTCTCTCTCTCTCCCCCACTCTGTCAATCTCTCATGCTGCACTACACATACAGTGGAGGAATGCACAAGGACAGAATAACAACAGGCATGGAGCTGGCCTCAATTAAACAGGGTAAACTCAGCCTTATCGTCAACCTGCACAACTTCCAATCTCTGTATTTGCTCTCTCTCACTCTCTTGCTCTCTCTCTCTCCATTTTCTTCCTTGTGACACGTGACAGAAACCTAATGGAGAGAACATCCTCCATCATGATCATTAAGTGTCTTATCAAAGAACAGTGTTCATCCCTGCAGTACAGTCCACAGGCGTGTAGGAGCCTGGAAGCACTGGCAGCTCATGGTTGTTGGTGTTTCATTCATTTCGGCCCCTCTCTCCTCGTGTCACCCATTATTCAGATTTTTCACTGGATCCAGGTCTCTCCTGCTCTATTTCCCCCTCCCTCCCCTCATCTCCCTGAGGGTCCCTGTGCCATCTCCCTGGACTCTCTTCCACAGAAGGGCCCAGTAATGTGGTTTCACAGCCAGCTCAGGGAAATGTATTCAATTACTATCTACTCCCTGGAACAAACACAGCAGCTCCAGGTACTGTATGTGGACAGCATACACACACATAAACATACATATAGATTATGTACGCATGTGCAGACAGTCGGTTGCTCATGCATACACAGCTTCTCCTCTCATAAACCAGTGAATAAAGGCTCCACTGGTTTGCAAAGCAGGTGGAGAGCAGCAAGAACCCACATACACATCCCCAGTGTGAGGATGTGTAAATATCTGTGAGCCCTGGCATCAAAATGCTGAAAGGTCCTGGTGCAGCAGCTTCTATTCCTGGCTACTCCTGCAAAATAATCAAACAACCAAACAGGCCCCTTGCGCACGAAACTGGTGACACAGCTCCCTGCCTGTCAAGCCTCCTCGTCAGACCCAGACATTCACACACACTACAATAATGTAACCCTGCTGCCAAGTAGTGCAATGGTGTAAACATGTGAAGTAAGCAAACCCTCTTGGCTAAACACTGTTTGCACACGGAGGAGAGCAGGAAATTCAATGCCATCTATAATTATTCCTCCTTGAGTACCGCTCTCAACTCTTTCTCAAGGCAATAGTGCGTGTGTGTTTGCATGTGTATGTTTATGTGTGCTTGTGTTTATAAGAGCCTTAAAGAGTATTGCTGCTCTTTAGACCCTCTACAGCAGTCAACAAATTACAGAGTGGGAAGCTTTCCTGTGGGAATATATTAGAGCAACTTTATGTGTAGTCTGCACAGTAAGGTCAGCCGCTGCTGTCAGCGTGGATTCCTAACTATATGAATGAATTTAAGAGAGAGGAGGTGGGTGATTAAAGCGAGCCAGCTGGATCCAGCAGCCGGCCCACTTTGACTTAGCCCATTAAATCTGGAGAAAATTTGACTGTAAACGCAAGAATGTAACCACACAGCGCTTTGACGACTCAAATCCCACATGAATTATCAGTTGCTGATTTTTATTGATAATTACTTGTAGGCACTTTTCTTTCTGGCACCGCTTTCATGTTGAATTTCAATGAATATTAACAGCAGACATACTGTAATGGGCTATTTGTGGCTTGTTGGACAAACTGTGAACAAACTGCACTGTAAGAAAAAGAAGGAAAAGAGCAGGCTGAGAGACATTCGTCCCATTTTTAATTAGTCAAAACTGAATAAATAAAACAGCTTTGCAAGCTCTTTGTGATTTTGCAAATTGTAGTACAATTATTAGCTCTGATTAGCATACAAATTCAATCAAGGAGCCTTTTGTTTCCTTTATTAAAACACACTGAAAAGCTGCAGTTTCAGAGAATCACTGCACATGAGGGAACAAAGGGCTGAATGAATGTTTCTCAGGTTGAAGCTTCATTTCCTCAGATATTGATTTGTCAAATAGCCTGATTCTGAGTTCGACATATTGAATACAGTATTAGAAATATAGTTTTGTTGTTGTTGTGGTGGTGGTAATGTTTGTGTGAGTTCCTTTAGTTGTGGGCACCCGTACACACAAGCAGAGCAGTTACATAAGGACGTCTGAGTGATAATAGTGTGATACAAGAAACAAAGCCTTAGGCAAAGATTTGTAATCTCTGGCTCTCTGTATGTATGAGTTGGGGGCTGTGCATTACTGCAAACAGTTTTCGGGCACTTTCTCAAAGTTATTATGTTGTTTTCCTTTCCCATCCTCCTCTCTATAATATCTACATTATAAAAACTCTCTTAAGATAAACATACCAGCTGGGTATTTTCATTCTGGGAAGGAGGGGGCTCTTCAAAATAAAAGCAGTGAAGGTTCAGCTTTGTCCTCAAAGTTACTTTACGGTGATATTCACTTAGCCTTGACAAAAGTAAACACAAACTGCAATGTGTTGGTTTAATGAAACAAACCTAACATCCATCTGAGGGATAATACAATAAAAGGCACATCAGGAGTCAAATCCAGGTTAGGATGACCATAGACCATCTTTATATGTCTATGAGGATGACACTATAACCTGCTAGTGCTGATGGATGCAACACAACTTTCCAGTGCAGTACAGCTCTGGAAATAAACAGTAGGACCTTGACCTTGCTGAATTTAGTTTATTATTAACTTAACAATCTTTAGAGGGCACTTATCTATGGTGACTAATGTTTTTACCTACTTCACCCACAGATGTAACCTGCACCACCAACCACATGCAAAACACTGGCAGGTTCAACTTCATGTATTTATATTGAGACTTTTTGTCACTGTCAGGCAAAAAACAGAAAAACTCGATTTATTCCAATCATATTCTCAAATCCTAATCATTATCAACTGATTATGGCTATAGTCATGCTCTGCTGGTTGCCATGCCAACTTCTTGAGGTGACTAGGGAGCTAGTTAGTCATCTGTGCCGTTTTGTCCTGTTGTTATGCACGTACGCTGAGTGGAAGCAGTGGAGGCTGGGCTCATGTTGTCAGTGCACAAAATAATAATGCACCATAATATTATAACAGGCAGAAGTTCTGGTAACACGTGTCTTTCTATGTGTAGTCTTAACAACATTTGTTCAATAGAGAAAAACCTTCATCTAACATGATGCTCATCATGACTTCATCATGAAGTAGCTGATCTGATTAGACACAGAGTTAAAGGTGTTTTTTGAAAGAAAGTCTCAGACAAGTCTGATGGGAAACAACACGCACCAACATTCAGACGTGCTGTTTTAACAACACGCATGATCCTGCAGTGATAGTGATAAACCCACAGAGAGTTATCATCTGTATCTGCAGCTCCCCGCAGCTTTATGTGGCAGCACAGCGAGTTTGTTATTGTCTAGCTGTCTGGAGTTGGTTCTCTCAGGAGTTGGTAGAGACCAAAAACAGAGCTATAATACAAACTGCACAGAAATACAGTGATAACATGTCAACATCATGTTCCCACTGTCCCCAGGTGGCCAAAGTAGTCAGTTATTGCAGGTTGAACGTGTGTAAAGCAGAAACACGACAACATTCAGTAATATTTAGTGGTTAACTCTCCAACTTCTGAAGCTACATGTGTGACCCTGTTGCCTGGAATCAGATCCCAGGACCATTTTCCTTCCTGTAGTTCCTTGTTTCTGTGCAAACAGAGTGGCCTGTTCGGTGGACATAACACACAGACCTTCTTCCTGTTGGACTCTATTACAGCCATTAATCATTTAAGAGAGTATCTGCTGTAATGTAAGAGCCAACACCACAGACCTTTTTGCACTTTCTGGTTCCGCCTTGCTAACTTCCTGTGGCACAGGCAGCTAATGGCCACATTACAGGTCTAATAGCCATTTCTTGTCTTCATAAGAGCATCAAACATTCTGTGGCAGATTAATTGCACAAAGTAAAGACACCATCAACTCAAAACTCTTCTACAAGACCTAGAAATTTGTGCTTTAATTATTACCTTGAACTCATGATTTAACAGTGAATATTTTTGCATTTTAATGTCTTTTAGGTTTCACTCTGACCATTTTGTGTCCAGAGGGTGTTAGGTTTACTGTCATTATTTCACTGCGGCAGCTTTAAATCTGGATTTAGGATCCAGGAAAAAACTGAACAGCAAAAATACTCCCTTCTCTTTAGCTGCTCTCACTACTATCAGTCATATGTCCTCTTACTCAATTGCCCCATCATACCTCATATCTCTCTCCGAGCCCTTGTCCTTTCGTTCTGTCATTCAGACAGACCTATCCTTTGATGCGCTGACGTCCTCATCACAGCCAAATCCACTCTGCTGCTCTTTCCGCTCCCTCTCCTTCCTGTCACAAGCACGATCAGCTGGTTACCACAGCGCTGCAGCCAGCCACGTACCTGACAGCTCTCTGCGTTCTGTCCTCCCTCTTCATCACTCTCTCCTCCATGGCTACATGCAGATAACCCTTTAATCCATCAGCTTCTTCTCCTCTTTCCAGAAACAGGTAGAGCTCCCTTTCATGCTGTCATTTCCCCCTCCCAGTGTCTTTGAAAACTCACCTCGCTTAACTCGCGCACATCCGCCCAGGGCTGCATTCCTCTCTCCTGACAGACGTCAGGTAGGTGCGTTTGATCACTCGCTCTTCCTATCGCTTCCTCTCTGTGATCAGAGCTGTCACAAAAGGTTGAGGCAGGTTTTGCTTTGCACGACGGCCTCCTGCCACTGGCTCGACTCTACGTCTCACCTCTTCACATTTCCCACACTTCCAAATGGCTCTTCCAACATCCCAGGGCCAATTTGAAGTAACACGCCAAACAGGCGCCATGCCAGAGCTGAAGTAAACTACTGTGCATTACCCACTGGCAACATACACACTGATGGGATACTGTGTGTGGAAGCAAAGGGATCAAAGGGAGCTTCATCCAACATTACAGTGCTGCATTACAGAGTGAGAGTGCTGTGCTGAGGATAACACTACTCTTGCCTGGTAAAGAGGTTCAAGCCCATCTAAATATTTACACAAATGCACTTGTATTGGCTTCCACATGTTTGACTACGTGCACTTTGATGGTTCTTTCTCTTTTACCACAGCGGAGAACAGAATGATAGGAGAACTACAGTAGGTGTTAAAAGGGAAAATTAAGAGTGGCAGGAGTTGACAGCTCCATGACAGCGGTAGATGGCATCCTTAGTCACTTTCTGACAAATGACTGATGATGCCACTCTCATATCTGTTGGGCAGGTGGTTAGCTTAGCCTGTAGACGGGCTGCGATGTGCTAAAGAGCTTCAGTGGAGTACACAAATGGACAGAGTCAGGCTTAACATTTCCAGTGTAAATGCTAAGCTAAGCTAAGCTAACTGCTGGCTGAAGCTTTATAATCAGTTGTCATGAATTATTTCATCCAAGTCTCAGGAGCAAAGGTCATCAAAATGTCACACTAAACTAGGCGAATTTGGAACACACGCATCTACTAAATTTAATGAGTCATCGTGACTCACTGACTTGACTTCACGCCCCAAAATCAATCACAGCACAATCTGAACCGTGTTGCGTGACTGACAAAACAAGCATGGCTGGTGTTTATTGTTTGATGTTTAAATAGATGAATGTGATTAACTTTGGAGGTCTTCTTCACCACAAGCTCCTCTTCAGACGTTAACCATACCAGCTGATGCACATGCTAATCCTTTCATGTTTGCATCTCATGCATGAGTCAAGACCTCACACTCAACTGTTTCCGTAGCTTCACTCCCATGCATCTATTCCAGGGGCAAGGAAATCAGAGGAGAGGACAATAAACTAAGAATTTCTTTGAGCAAATGGAATAAACACTGTTGACCACATGCACTTTACTGAGACAGACATTAACTTTGCACTCATTACCAAACTGTAAGACGATATCAACAACGACAAATATTGGTTCCTCTAAACTTTGGTCAAAAGTGTTTCTAAATGGTCAATACTGCCTCCTGTGAATTAGTCCCTCACCTCCCACTGCACAGCAGCTGATCGCATATTGTGCCCATGTGGGCTAAAACGTAGCCACAGGTATGAAGCCACAACCCAGCAGCCACCATTCAACAAAACCTGGACAGATATAAAAGACTGCTATTTACTGCTAACTATAAGGAATGCAACACACTGTGCACAAAGTTAAATTCATTTCCTATGATTCATTAGCTGCTCTGATTAATGATACAAAGTCGCCCCAACACACTGCTGCAAGCATGGAACCCCTCATTCAGACTGGATGGCGCTTCGAACAGACTGGAAACACAAGACTTTATAAAGTCCACTGGACATTTCCACACTTCACTGTCTTCATGAATCAGTTTTGGGGGTTGGAGACATCTCCACATCAGGCTTCCCTGTCCTCATCTCAGACCAACAGAAAGATAACTGTAGCAGTTGGAGGAGAGGAAAAACGACTACAAAGATCTGCGGAGTCCTGTATTACACACAGCCACCAAAGTGCTGATGCTGTACAGACGCCATGACAGTGATGACGGGATCTGATGTTAGAGGAAACGCTGACACTTCTGGAGGCGAGCCCGAGGGACGGAGGGAGGAAATGAGAGAGCACGAGAGGGAACGGAAGATTCAAAGAGGGAACAACGAAGGTCAGAGAGAGAGAGGCGGCGAGACCAAGAGGCGTGAATGAGAATAAGGTGGTGAAATCTACTTAGGTCCTTTTGATTATCCACTGACTAATTGCTGCTTCACATTCATACATGTTTGCACGTGCATTCACACACAAACATTTGCATGCGCACTCTAAACGCCTGCCGAGGGTCTACTTTTGAAGCCGTGGGCCCAGACGTGAAATTGCTCTTGTATGCTTGAATCGATTCTCTTCTCATCTCTCTGTCAGCGTCTAGACTGTCTGTGCCCCCTCCCCCCAGTGAAACACGAGGCAAAAGAATGACAAAGTGCTAAACTGTGAGATAAATATGTGACTGTGGTTGTCAGATAGTGAAATGATGCTTTCCCCTGGTTGATCTAGTAGACAGAAGGGTTAGCTTGAGCGTTTCTGGAACAGACAAGGACTGATCCAGCTTCCTCTCCAGATACAGACTGTGAAAGCAAAAGAAGCCAGCAGCTGTTTGACATTGTGTTGGAGAATGGAGATGGTTCTGTCTCTGGAGAGGGCCAGTATGGACGCTGCTGAAGATCTGCATCACAATTTCTGTTACGTTGTGGAACAAACAGTCTGTCATTGACTTCCACAGCGCAGAGGAGACATTTTTCATGCATCCTCCCCCTCATATATAAATGATATTGTATAAACGATGCAGTAACTTCCACTGCGAAGGCCGGCTTTTTACTCCAACAGAATGTCATATTATAAACTAGTTCTTTTCCAGCATAACACAACCTTCTTCTGACAGCCAAGCCTCTTTTTCTTACTGTGCAACTCTCTCTCTTTTAACAGCACAGGGCAGAGATGTTACATGATGTCCTCTGTGTTAAAAATGTACCCTACCCCTAATTTATGAGCACAATGGATGGTTACATCTGGTCCTTTGTGCCTAGTAAATGGAGGGAAAATTGACTGCTGGCTGGGAAGCAGAAATAAAAACAGAGCTGTTTCAGGAAGCATCTGAAACCTGTTCACCACATCCACATCAGCAAACAGTTTGTTCCAATGATACAACAAAAAGATCAAAGTCTAAACAAAACCACTGCAGAATTTACATTAAAGATACAACAAGCGACTGAAACGCTAAGTAAACCTAAGAGCTGTGTCATTGGAGGTTTCCATCTGTATTCAGCTACTTAGCTCTGGATTTTGCTTTGTTTTCTGTTTGTGTGGTTCACTTTCCAGAAATGGACATGATTTGCTGAGTTGCTGTTCAGCCAGCGGCAGCCACACAGACCCAAAGGCCAGCAGCGTGCCACATGTCAGCGTGCTGCTGGTGTGAGGGGACCACACAGAGGGCTGATGATCCCCGATGAAGGCTTTGATGAAAGGACCTCCTGTCCTTTACCTCCTTCGTCCTGCCATTTGGTCAGCAGCAGCCCTGTGTGTTCACACCACCTCCTCCTCCTCCTCCTCCTCCTCTCACTCTCCCTCACTCCCATCACTGGGTGTTCCACCAGTGTGACTTCCTCCCCCATGTTTTCCTGACCCCCGCTATGTAAAAGCCCTGGAGTCAAATAAAGCATCCTCATACTGTTCTCCCCCCTCCCTCCCAAGAGAACTACCTACTCTGCGGTGACCTCTGCCTTCCCACGTCTCCCCCCCTCCTTTCCCCCTCCCCTGTCTCTACGCACCCACCCCCCACCCTCTTTCCTAGGTGGTCTCTGCAGAAGTGTGTGCTTGATGCCCCACAGTCAGGATTAGCTTGATTTGTAACCTTTCATGTTGTCCTTTCCAAGCACGAGCTTTTCCTGTTATTTTTAAATCTGTGCATGTACAGCCAGGCTTCAGGAAACGTCTTCTTCACAGGTAAACAACATTTAACATTAACATGTTTACACTCAGAACTCAGCTATTATTGAAGACATTTAAGCAAAGCGCTGATCCTTTCGTTGGTTTTTGGTTTCATATATTTCATGTTATTTATAACATCATTTTTATAATTTTTGCTACATTTTATACTAAAAGTACATATTTCATCATTTTCTTACATAATTTGTTCAATAATTGAAGTATTAATCAAAAAACGATCAACAGATGGATCAGTATTGAACCTAATTGTGAAGTGCAGCTATAATCATATTTATTATCTGCCATGATCCTGTGTCAAATCAAAAGAACACGTCTCTGTTACATGGCAGTGAATTGAACTCTGTTCGTCAGAGCTTCTGAAGTTGTTGTTTTTGTGAATGTTTTCACCCCATAAAGGAAGAACAGAAACTGTCACTGCCTCTGTCCATTTCCTCACATACTATAAAGTCTGCAAATTCAAGGATAAACTGATGGAACATGGAGAGAGAGAGAGAGAGAGAGAGAGAGACAGAGAGAGACAGGGAGGAAGAGCTGTGAGACAGCAGTTATATTCACAACACTGCATTTCCTTTTCTCCTCCAGAAAAGAGCATTGCCCTGCAGTCATAACTCACGTGATGCCATGTGTGTGTCTACATGCATGCATGTGTGTGTGTGTGTGTGTGTGTGTGTGTGTGTGTGTGTGTGTGTGTGTGTGTGTGTGTGTGTGTGTGTGTGCATGCACACTGGGGAGAGAGAAGAGACAGAAAGGCACATAGAGACTGCTGGCAAGCTAAAACGCCCTCTGTGCTGGAATTTACCAGATGGCACAGGACAGAAACAACCAGGGGTATTATTACCACACACACACACACAGTTTCTGGGCCTGGGTGGGAATGAAGTAGCATCCAGTGACAGGGGTAGATGCATATTTACATGCATGTGCAATACTAAACATAACAAACAGAAACATGTCCTTGAAGAAAAGCTCCACCTAGAGTCCCCAGGCAGCTCATGAATAACAACAGATACATAAATCACACACACACACACACTAGCAGCAACAAAACAATGCTAGAAAGCCAGTAAAGCTAAACACTGAAGTTCACAAGGCTAATTCACAGACGCCACACAATCCTCTATAACATAACATATTACTTTACTATTCTAACTCCTGCTTCGTAACACAGTGCATATGTTGCAACTCGTATGGCCTCAATAATGAGCCAACAGAGGATGCACCTTGGACCACTAAACCCTCAGGATGCCCTACTTCTACTACTCTACTGATATAAAGAAAATATCTAATTTCACTTTCAAATAAAGATTAAAAAACAGTTACTTCATGAAAACAGACAGTTACTTTATGCCCCACTGTCTGTGTTTTGTTTTGCACTGTGGTGCGGTTAGAGATCCAATCTAGCTACTGGTTATGTTTGTGTTGTGCACAACAGGAAAAAGGCAGCCTCAGTGGGGAAACAGTGGAGGCAACCGGTTACACAAGTGGGGGGAGGGGAGCAGCTGGGGACCCAATCAAGACCTTTGACAAACATTATTCCACAGAAGGGCAGGAGAAAATAATATGGGTACAGATGATATAATTGGGCAAGGCTGGGCAGGCTTCTGAGGGGTGGCGTGCTGCCTGTTACATGACCACAGTGAAGACGTTTACCGCCGTGCGGTATGATAGAGAATTTGCTTCTCGTGCAGCTACCTGGGATGCTGAGGTAGCTTAAAGTTTAAGAGCCTTTTTAAAAAATGGAGCACTCTTTAACTTCACAGATATGGCCCTGTTTGTTCAACGCTGTGACCTGTGGATTAAAAATTAGACAGGATTACTGCACCTGCCATCTCTGAGTCTTAATGGCTGTTGTGAGCCATGTTGTACTATGGACTGTAACTGTGCTACAATCAGATGACTAAACTACTCTGCGCCATGGTAGATGGAAGTCAGCTAAACTTAGCTAAAACATGCCAGCCTCACTCACACACAGTCACCCGAGCTTTCATACCCAACAGCACACGCTACTGACAGTTACACAGACCAAGTGAACGCTGCTGTTTTGCTTCTAACTGGATATGAAGTCAAATGATCTCCAAGCCAGAGAAGCCACTTCACAGAACTATGTAGTTAAAGTAAACTTTAAGTGGATATCTGATGTCCTCTGTGAAAGTCAAAGTTCTGCTGCTTCCCCCAAGATAAACCAACGCTTCCTCATTACAAGAAACTGAGGGAAAAAATAGAGATGAAAAGCCTTCAGTCATTCTAGTCCAAGGTCCAATGCTTCATTACTGCTAGCTCGTTCAGATAAGAACACACACATATACACACATGCACATGAAACACACAGGCAGACACACACAACCCCTGCTGGGATCATTAGAGATATTCATAGTCAGAGTGCTCCATAGCATCCAACATGCAATGACAAATTTGTGCAAGACAGCATGAAGGCCAAATATACCCTCTCTCTATGCTCTATCTACTCACACACACACACACACACACACACACACACACATTTTCTCATCTTGGACGTCTATCTTTAACTCCTTAGTGGCCGCTCTGCTTACATCTGTGTGAATATCTTAGAATTAGAGAAGAAGCTAAAAAAAGAAGGCAAAATCATACCATCTCTCACTTTACCATCCGTCTCTCACTTACACTCATCTCTGACATGCCGACAAGATTTCAGAAACAGTAAGAAACACTTCCTACAAATGCTCTGTAACAGGTTCAGATATGAAAAACAATGAGCAGGACCACTTGTGTCTATACTGTTCACACAGTGACCGCTGAAGGCCTCCGTACTGAAGGGGCAGCTGAGGATTAAGGCTTTAGTTTAGATACTGCTCGGTGGATATGACACACAACTTTCTGAGACGGTTACCTAGCAACCGTTGCTCTGCTAAGAGGCAGTTGATGGAGTTGCTAAGGAAGCTCTGATTCCAGAAGGGCTTTCCTCCCCCATTCTGTATTCCAATTTGGAATTCTACCTAAAATAATGTGGCCAGTATCAAGAAAAACTAGGTCGGCGAGGCATTTGAGATACAGTATGACAATATCATTAATTAATCAATTCATTGATCACAAAAACAATCATTAACTGTGGCCCCTGCTAGCTGCAATACCATGAGCGTGTCATGTTGCTCCAGAGCCATGACGTTGGGGTCAAGTCTGTCAGACCACTTACATTTTGAAAGTGTGACTAAGTTAATTGAAAGCCGCAGCAGAGTAAAAGTCTGGGTTAAAGGCATGAGAGCGAGGACCCGAGCCCAGCTGATGCTGTTGGAACATCCAGTCGATGAAGCTTGACCTTTGGATGACTGCTCAATGGCTCATGCCTGCCCTGTCTAGGACCCGAAGAGTCTCAGCCCTGACCCTCTAATTCCCTCAGTAAGTATTGTCTGTCTGACTGCGCTGGCACAAGCCGCTCGAATATGAGGACAGATTTAAGCACTGATTTAGAAATGGCAGCCTGTCCCAAAATGTATCAGGAAGAGGGACAGTCGACTCTTGCTAGCTGGCTGCTCTGACGCACACACTCACTCACACACACAAACACACACGCGTACAGTCTGTGCAGGGCTGGCAAAGCAAAGCTTTAATATAAATGTCCCCTCAGCTGGAAATTGTTTCCAGTGCAGCTGAAAGGCTCCTTTTATTGAGCTAGTCAAACACCACCAACCCCTCCTCCCCCTCTGCCCCCATCTCCTACTTCTCTTTCACACACGCCTGTGCACAAACACACACACACACACTTCTCTACTCAACATTTTGACTTACAATGAAATACAGTGTGTGTGTGTTTTTGTTTTTTTGCTTTACATCTATTCAAATTACAGACACAAAAGGAATTTACAGCCAGATTGCTTCATGGAAAGTTCCCCTTCCTGTAACACCCCTTGAATGCAAAATAATATTTAAAAAAAAAGAGAGAGAGAGAGAGAGAGAGAGAGACTGGATCAAGATGCCTGAGTGCGTCAATGCAATTAATGCCTGGGTGTAAACTTGAAATCGATACTGTACATGCACTGTACATTGATTGAGCATGTTATTTGTGCAGAATTTCCATTAACACCTTATTATCTAAAAGGAACACATAAGCTACTGACTGAGAGAGTCCTCGTTTGCAGTTATAATCACACTAGTTGACATTACAGAGAAAAAATGAAGATGGTAGAACATTTGATGAAGCACACATGTCACTCCACATAAGTGCCTCAGTTTTCCACCTCTTAGAGAAACAGGCATTTTTAAGTGAAGTGCAACAAGATGAGCTTTTGTTTGTCTGCAATTCTCATCTTGACTTTCACAACCCAACTTTCTCTTCCTCCTTCGTGTTTCTCAATTTAATCAGACCACAGCATCCTCTTAATTTCATGAGCATCAGGTGGTTGTAACTTATCTTCTCCTTTTTTAACCCCAAAGTTGAACTACTTAGGCTGAGCTAGAGTCAGGACGTTCGCTGTGACCGAGGACCTAAGGGGTCATATCATTGATATCAAGTACGTGAGCAATTTGTTAATGATCTGTGGAGTGGAGTTTGCATTTAGTATTTCACCAGCAGAGGCTCCCATTGTGAAGAAGGCTTTCAGCAGCTTCAGGTCAGACAATCAGACTGTTAGCAAAAATCAAACAGATACAGAGCATTTGAAAAAAATAAATAAAAAGTCAAAGAGTTTCAGTCTTTCTGCTGCTGGTCAGACCTAACCGAGGGACACCAGGGACCAAATGGCAGAGTGCCAAAGCCTGGACGCACAACACCATTACATGCAAACAATGGCCTTTAGATGCAGCTTAGTTTGTGCTGGTATCTGGAGCAAAAGTGAACTGGTGTGGGTGTTAACTCCACTGGCCTAGCCAACAGCAAACACGTCACACTCAACAGGAAGAACAGGTTGTGCTTCAGCTGGTTTCTGTGCAAATCCATGCATGCATAAATACACTGACACACACACACACACACACACACACACACACACACACACACATACCTCAAAACTGGCTTCAGGCGTACAGGAGTGTAGTTAGGGCTGCTCTGTCATGTTAACGCCATCTGAGAGCTCCCGTATTACTCACACTGACACCCACTCATTTATGTCAAGCAATGATTGTTACACTTGGCGTAAAAGCTGAGGTGTATCCTTACTTTCCTTCTGTCCTGAGGTGTTCAGTGTCCAGCGTGGACTCTAGTGACAACCTGCTATCACTGCTCCAATGATTCCAGTATTCAAAGACACACAGCATAGAACAAAGTGCCTATTCACTGTCAAGAGAGATCAGGACTACAATCAATAGTGTAGACCAGAAGTTTCCCCTTGAACCAGGTCCACAGGAGCCCCCGAACCAGTGAAGTAGTTCAACACATTCCTGAGCCTGAGCAAAGCCATACTGGCCAACAATGACTGCTGGACTGACTGCTGAAAAGAGGGGGAATTTCCCTGATCCCAACGTCCACACACAGACACTTATTCTTCGGAAACCCTCCGGATTACTCATGGAACCGTTCAGGCCTCTAACTGGGTTGATCAGAAATGCAAACTGACAACAAAGGAGATAGAGTTCCTTCAGAGGGAGGGGCTGTAGCTTCATCTTGAAAACGGGATCTGGTTGGTGGTTATTAGAATTTGCCCTCTGAAATGGATCTTTCTCCTGCATCGTGCAGAGTGCTACCAACAACAGAAGCCTTTTGCAAAAATCAAGGTTAAGGTTACAGTGTGAATAAGACATCTACATGCATCCCATAACCCAGGTTTAAATGAGATGTTCAGCAGATTCAGTGTCAGGAAGCATTTGTGGTGACCTCCTAAGAACAGGAAACATGACTGTTGTGACTTTGTTCATGTTTATTGCTCTTGCTTTAAGCTAACATCAAACAAACCAGCATGTCTATCTATTGTGAACATCAGGAAAACAGGCGAGCACGCGAGCTACCAGTGCCGCACATTCTTCCCCGACACCATTTTCCTTTCACTGTGTTAGCTTTGTGGTGCATCCACAGCACAACACAGGAGACCAGTGGAAACTGTGTACAAACACAGCATAAGTAGACTGACTCTGAAGTGATCACAAATCTCACACATTCAGAACACACATCAAGTGCAAAAGCAGGTTCTCAAAATGAAAGTTCAGCCCCTGGACATGTGAGATTTTTTAGCAATGTACATTCAATAAGCTCCTCACACTGTATGAGTCCCATAGAGGAAACGTGCAGATATAGAGTGTGTTATAAATAACCTGACGGCTGGAGCAGATATCAAAGATGGACAAGGCGAGGCAGGAATGCAAACAGGTATGTACTACTCCATCTGTGAGGGCAGACATCCACGGGGCAACACGTACGGGTGCACGTGCACAGACACATGCCACATCGAAGACCAACAAGCCAAACATAAGCAAACAGTTACATAAGCAATCAATGGATGAGGGGCTCACAATAGGACTTCCTGTTGGTGTTGCAGACATGCGTCAATACAATCGAATTAACTCTACACAGGACGGCTGGACACACACACTGTTGACGGCTTTGCTAATACCAGAGACTGTGCACACAAATGGAAAGTCCTGCAGAAACACAGCAGTCTCTTCTATTTCATTTTACATGGATATCAATAATATAAAATCACCCAGTTCTCCAACAGAACCACCATGGAGTCATGGTCAACACTGAGGCTGGTAACACAACCACACACATTAATACCATGAGCAGCTGAGCGTTCACATCATTCATCTGAAGTGGAGCAGATACTTCAGCTGCTGTACTTGTCAGTGTTTTCCACTTTGACTCACTTTCTGGAAATTCTTGCCCCACTCCCCTGCACCTTCACAACTCCTGCTGGAGCAAACCGTGGCGCTCTGAGGCCGACATGTGACAGTGTCAGAGTCAATATGTCAACTCCTGCACCCAGGCGGGATGACGTAATCCTGATCTCAGACTCGTAACACATGGCATTGGTACCACACACACACACACACACACACACACACATGTATTCATTGACATGTCTCATCCAACTGGCACTGTCAGGACACAGTGGTGTGTTCTCTCCGTCTCTCTCTCTCTCCGCCTGTGAACATGCCAATCAAAGCCCCGTGAGCGGCTCCTGCCTGAGGCTGAAGAACGCCTGCGGACCTCTCTTGGCCTCCGGCTACTTGGTGTCACACATGCTGAGCTCAGCTCGAGTGGGAAGAGAGGACGGGGACTGCTGTTTTCAGCAGCAAGGATTCCCCCACCCCATTGTTCTTTCATCCGTGACCAACACACCGCCGACCTCTGACCCTAACCTTTGACTCTTTTGTGTGCATCTTTGTGGGTATGTGCGTCTGTGTTTCTGTGCACCCAAAGGAGGACTCTGACTGATGCAGGAATGAACGACAAACTGCTTTTAAAGCACCAAAATTACAGACACAGACAAAAATAACTGCACTGATACACTGATACTGATACAATCAGAAAGTTATAATTAACCATAAAACTGGACTGACTGCTTGATTAGTTGTTTTAACAACTCAATTAATTGATTTGTTGATTGATAGGAAACAACTATTTTTGATAAATGATTCATTGTAAAGTCATTATTTTATCAAGAACGTGAAAGATTGATGAGTTCTGGCCTCTACAGTGTCAATCCTTGTATGAAAGACATATTTTGTTAACTATGCAATTATTGCAATTATTGACAGATGAATGGAAAACACAAATAATCTGTTGTTGCTGCTCTAGCAAACCCAATAAACAAACCCACAATATTTATTGTGTAACCAGAGAGGGAATCAAACGAAGCCCACACACTGGCAGCCACTGGTACTAACTTTACCAACAGTGTTTGTTTCAATCAAAGGACGGCAGCAGCACTTCCAGGCAGCAACAGACTGGACTTTAGGAGAGTTGATGATCCTATCCACCTGTCAGTAAGAACCTACTGTGAGAAAGAACTTTGTAAAAACACAAGTTCTTTTCCAGTTTCGAAATTCCAATCAATGGAAACCTACTGAGTATTAGAGATGAATAATTTCACCTCAGGGTTAGAACGTTCGAGGGTACCTCCTGTTCTGGTTGAGTCAGCCCTGCGATTACCACCTCCAACGCAAATTAACACATACTCACCACTGCACAAATGACGGAGCGAGTGTGTACCAGCCTGTGTACATGTGGCAACAATGTTGAACTCCTCATATCATTTCATGATCAGCTGTGTCCCTGAAGGCTGTTAGTAACCACTTCCAAGGGGAGAAGCCACACAGTCATGTTGGTACGACTTTCTAATGAGGTAGGATGTAAGCAGGTTGACACATTCTACCCAGGTTTGTCAACACTAACATGAGAAATGCAATTTATGCATGACTTTTGTTAAACTACACCTACCGACAACCTTGTATGCCTGCTAACCCAGTAGTGCAAGTGCAAGCAACGGTGAGAAGAGTCAGACTACTGCATGACACCAGGAAGCTGTGGTGAGGAGAGGTTGAACACTAATGCTAGTGATTTGGAAATAGCTGGATGTACAGCCGAGCCGCGTGCCTGCAACCCTGTGGTGCAGTCTACCTTCTGGGTATACTGTGGGTTTGCTAATGCTTTCCACTTCTGAAAAGGTAGCCTACTATTCCCATGAGCGTATATTCATTCCATACTCACAGCACCAGCACTGACAGCCAGACTTACAAACAAGCCTCTGGTGGTGACAGTAGTTCAAACTCCAGTTCCTGTCTGCCTGTTCAGGCACTGACAGGAAGCACGTCTCTCACATCTTTCTAATTTATATGTCATTTTGTATTATTATGGGGCATATTCCATGTACAACTGCTGTGAGTGTGTGTGTGTGTGTGTGTGTACCTGGAGCTCCCTGTCCTGTCAGCTATGCTGGGACATAGCGAGCGCAGTGATGTTTGAAATTCACTCTCTGCTTTGTGGGACTCTCTGTCATGTCTGGAGTATATTCATTGAGCGGCGCTTATCTGAACTGAGGGGCTTTATTCTCCTCCTGCTCCTGCACCACTCTGTCTCCTCATTTGTTCCTCATACACACACACACACACACACACACACACTCACATACCTGCAGTGCACCTCAACCCAGTCCCTCCACACACTAACACAGGCATCCAGACTTTAGATCCGAGCGTCTCGCTGTTGCCATGGGCACCATTTCGACCTTGTCAGCACTTCTGAGATCTGCCTGGGGCGAGGTAATTTGCCCCCTCCCCATGCTTCACTCTTCAAAAAAAAAAATCCCATCCTCCATTCTCCAGGGGCATGACTATTCCTTCTCCTTTTCTTTCACTCAGATTCATTCAGCCACAATGTTTGGCACCAGCAATCTCCTCTCCTCCTACTCTCACTCCCAATTCTATACAGCCTTTATAAGTGTGTGTGCATACACTTACTCTTTCCACAGACTTCGAGAGGAACAGGGGAAGGGATGTGTGTGTGTGTGTGTGTGTGTTCACGCATCTGCTGCTGATTTCAACCACACAAGATGAGTTAAATGCAGATAGCTTATATTCCTCCAGACTTCCTGAGGGAACATAATGATGTAGATTGATGTATACACTGAATTGTGCCACAAAGGGAGGCAATTGCTTCTTGCGAAGATTTACCCTGGCAGAAATCCTGAAATGTCTTACTTATGTGCAGAGTTTGACCTTTATGTTTCTGCTGCAAGGCGCGTTAATAACATGAGCCTGAAGACAGCAGCTCTGGCTTGAATAAACTCCATTCAGAAAAAAAAACGTCCTGGAGTTGAGAGTTGAAAGAACATTATTACTTCACCGTTGGAGGAACGAGCTTCATGCCAGAGGCATAAAATGATGCAATAATAATGTGATACTTCCCCCACAGGGAAATACAGATCAGGGTGAGGAATAAAGCAGCTGGCAGGGATTCAGTGTTCAGGGTGTTGCTGAAAGAACCTTCAGCACGGTGGATAAAGGACTGAAGCAAACTTCTCCGACTGTGATACACAAAAAAAATAGTACAGTACAGTAAACACTGTATCCAATCTAGCTGTAAGATAAGAGAAGACTTTTCATTGATCCCACTTATAGGAAATGTATGTGTTAGAGCAGCATGCTAAAGAGCAAAGGTAAAATATGTATAAAAAGACTTTCTGTACAGTTTTGAACAAAAGAAAGTCGCTCCAAGTCCACTTATGGATTCCTCTCTTATGACTCATGAAGTCTGTTTGATGGGGATTTAACTAAATGTCAGCTGGTGCTGTAAATCTGAATTATTTTGTTGACATTTTAAAAGATGTATCTTCATATTAAAGAATCCTCATATCATGCTGCCTCTAATCCCGTCAGTAACACTCCTGGTCATTTTCACTGTGATTTACAGACCAATCAGCAGACACTTGTAACACTGAGACTGACCCTACACCTTGGTCATTCTGCTGTGTTGAAGACTTCTGTCCATGTTGGACATGTCACATTTGCTGTAAGCACCCCATCTGTATTCAGCACCACTGTACACTGAGTGTTTGACATGAAGCTTCACACATCCATACTGATGGTGACATAACAAAGGACTTTCTATGAACGTTCTTTAGGATTCAAGAGGATTTGGCTATCAGTCATAACAGATCGGAAAATGAAGGATTCTGCTCATGATTACGTGTGTAATCCATGGAAATGTCTTGTGATGTGCTATACTTAGATTGCTTCAGCTTTGACCACGGCATATATATACATAGAGGCTGGCTCACCTCTAACTTCCTCACAGCATTATCCCAGCATCCTGACAACATAATGGACCTCCTGTTCAGGGGATCAGCTGAACTCGGACGGACAGGAGTACGGGCACAGCTGGGATAGCTGATCGCCGCGTGGAGGGACACATTACGTGGTTTATCCTTTCTATAGATAGACCTGGAGGTATTCTTGGAGCCGCCACACACTGGCAGCAAAGATGGCAGACGTAAAACTGCCAGACAGAGGCGAAATATTACGTATACGAGCGGTGAACCCAACAAACCAGATTTTATACGCCTTTTAATTTGTGAAATAGCCTGCCCATGTGAAGCTGGCATAGACTTTTACAAGGAGAGGTCATGATAACACAAGTCATAAGCTGATGGAAAACAACTAAACAAGTCATATAAGGATAACATCTCTGGGGGGGGGGGGCTGATACCATCTACTGATAATGACTACAGACCAAAGGTGGCAATTTAGCCTCCTTAAGGTAGCACCACACTTTAAACCCCCTAAACTCCAGTGTCTATACAGCCTTGTTTTATATGATACTGGTTCACTCAATGCCAACCATAAAGTACAGAGCAGACTCCAGGGAGGAGTCCAGCAATATATAACAATATAACCCAACAATTACATTAACCTGTTCTCCTCGGACTATATGGTGCCACTGTTTCCTCACATGACAGCTAACGGCTGTGTTAAACCATGTTCCCATTGACATCTGGATGTATTCTGTCTATTGGCCTCCAGAGATTTACATATGAAAATCAATTAGTGCACAAGCTTGAGTTGTGTCATCCATCACAGTGAGCATTAAGGCTGCAACAAAATGATTTACTGTCCATAGAATATGAGATAGCACCTAAAAAGGTCATCACAGAATCCCAGACACTGACATCACATTGAGACGTACAGCTGAGCCCTGCTAAAGACTCAGCTACTCAATATTCTGCTCCCTCTTGACATATCCATGTTCTTTCATCATTGCAACTTACATGATTTTTTTTTTCCTCATTGTGATGAAATTCAAGCCTCTAAATCTTTCTGGATGTAAAATACCTCAGCACACAACTGCAATGTGACTCCCACTGAGTGTTGTAATAGGAGTTTCATAGTGTAGAGAAATAAATGGGAGCCAGTGGCTGCCTGGGGCTGGAGGTCCTAATGTCATTATTTATTTCCCAAGGACTTGTGGAGATAGACAAAGCAGAGGATTTAAAGTTCAGAGGAAGTGGAGCTCCTTGAATGAGGAACTTTCTCTGCTGCTCTGCTCAGCGTTTTCTCTCTAAACCAGCGCTGTGCGGATCAAAGGAGGTGAAAGGTACAGTGTGAGAGAAAAGAGTGACAGTAAGAGTATAAAGCCTCTCACCATGTCCGCCGGTGTGCTGCCCGTCATCGCGAAGGTTCAGCCGGTCCTCGGTACAGGTTCACACTCTCACTCCCTCACACACACACACACACACACACTCACACACACAAGGCGAGGGCACAAATATTCCCTCTTGTCCTCTTCCCTGTGCTCAGCTCTCAGAAGCCGGGGAAAGCTCGTCGTTGCCGGGGTTCAGAGGAGGAAACAAATACACTGTTTATCCCTGGTGGCTCGCTCTGCCTCTCTCTCTCTCCACAGTCTGCACCGAGGTAGTCAAGACGTACAGCGCTTCTTCCTCTCTATTGCACAATCATGTCGTTGGTCGCTTTCCTCCACAAAGTCGGTAAATGTGAACAGATAGCGTTCGCTGCAGTCGGAGACGCTGTCGACCCGAGGGCCTCCTCCGACCCACCAAACATCAAAAATATCCCGCTTCAGAAAAGGTGCCTACGCCATGCGAAAAAAACAGCCCCAACACTACTGGCACATCCGGACACCGATCTCTCTCTCTCTCTGTCGGTGGAAAAAAAGAACAAAAAATATCCGCAAGGTTCAACGGTTACCGTCCTTAGATAAGCTCAACCGTGGCCGCCGGTTGGTGGAGGACGGCGTCACGCGGAGAAATGTGTCGGTGCCTGTCTCTTTCTTGACGACGGGAGTTTGTAATGATTGTTGTTAACGCTCCGGACTGCGCTGCTGTGCGTTCACGAGCCGTTCAGCTGTCATCCTGCCTCCAACGGCAAGGCAAGCTCGCTAACGGCTAACCACACCGGACTTCCGCTTATATTTTTCAAAATAAAACCAGCTTCACCTTTACTGCGTATAGCTCGTTTATTTTTCTTTCCTGTTGTCATTTTATCCAATATACACGTGCTTTTTTTTTTTTTTTTTTTTTTTTAATAAAGATGTTGTTTTTGTTTTTTTTCCTGTGACCTAATTATTGTGATGTATTTTATTTCGGTATTTACAGTGGGGGAAATAAGTATTGGATCCCCTGCTGATTTTACAGGTTTGCTCCCCCACAAACAAATGAATGGTCCCAAATTTTATAGTAGGTTAACTGAAGAGAGACAGAATAGCAACAAAAAATTCCTGAAGAAACGCATTTTATCAGGTGAAATAAGGATTTGATCCCCAAGCAAAACATGACATTATGCTTTCCAACAAGGGTTTCTCCACCAAGACCTGAGGTCAGACATTTCTTGTAGTTGGTCACCAGGTTTGTTCACCTCTCAGGGGTGATTTTGGTCCACTCTTTATTACAGATCCTCTCAAATCCTTAAGGTTACAAGGCTGTTGCTTGGCAACTTGAAATTTCAGCTCCCTCCACAGATAGGAGTAAGGTCTGGAGACTGGCTCAGCCACCCCATGACCTTAATGTGCTACTTCTTGAGCCACTCCTTTGTTACTTTGGCTGTATGATTTGGGTCATGGGTCATTGTGGAAGATCCATCCACGACCCATCTGCAGTGTTCTGACTAAGGGAAGCAGGTTTTCGTCCAAGATTTTATGGTACATGGCCCCACCCATGGGTCCCTCAGTGCAGTGAAGTCTTCCTGTACCCTTAGCAGTGAAACAGCCCCAAAGCATAATGTTTCCCCCAAGCCATCTCTGAGTCATTCAGATGTTCAGTGGCAAACTTCAGCCAGGCCTGTACATTTGCCTTTTTGAGCAGGGGGACTTTGCAGGCACTGCATGATCTCAATCAATTACGGTGAAGTGTGTTACCAATTGTTTTCTTGTTGACTGTGGTCCCAACAGCCCTAAGATCATTAACAAGCTCCTCCTGTGTAGTTCTGGACTGCTCACTCACCTTTCTCATGATTATCTTTACCCCACAAAGTAAGATCTTGCATGGAGCTCCACAGTGAGGTCGATTTCTATTTCTTCCACTTTAGAATAATCGCACCAGTTGTGGTCTCTGTCTCATCAACCTTCTTGCTGATTCTTGCTGATGGTCTTGTAGCCTTGTGCAGGTCTACAATCCTTTCCCTAACATCCTTTGATAACTTTTTTTTTAATTGATACGATAGTTGAGAGAGATGGGGGAGGCAGAGAGATGGGGAATGATATGCAGCAAAGGGCTGCAAAGGGATTCAAACCACAGCGAGGACTGTAGCCTCTGCATAGGTGTACCTTATAAAGTGACAGGACTAATTAGAGGCACATAACCTGTGTGGGGGGCAGAATTCATGATGGTTGGTAGGGGATCAAATCCTTACGTCACTTCAACAAATGCAAATTAATTTATAACCTTTAAAGAATGTGTTTCTTTCGATTTTTTGTTGCTATTCTGTCTCTCACTGTTCAGTTAACCTACTATAAGAATTTGGGACCATTCGTTTCTTTGTGGGGGGGCAAACCTATAAAATCAGTAGGGGATCGAAAACTTATTTCGCCCACTGTATACTTCCTTATACTGCTTCCCTACTACATTGTTGTGAATTTTTTTTTTTTCATATTAACAGCTTTAGTAACCTCTTACTTTGCAGATGCAGAGTATTAATATAAAATACAACCACTACATGACAAAATTTGAGATTTTAGTTTGGCAGTAGCCAAGAACAGTTACTAGTAGCTTCAGTTTTGCCAGCTGTTTCACATTAATGATGCCAATACATTAATCATCAGTGACTAAGACAATACAACAGGGTTGATCCTCTAATGAGTTAATCAATCAATCAATCAATCAGTCAATCAATACTTAGGATTGCATGTGCTGTCATTAAGTGTGAAGTCATAAAGATCTGAGATTTTAACAAGGCAGCCTTTATCAAGCAGCACAAGATATTTTGGAGGGTGTATATAGAGTGAGTATTAGTAATAGGCTATATGACAACAAGATATCAGGTCTTTACTTTCAACAAGGTATCGGGTCTTTATTTTAATAAAGACCTGACAGTCTTATAATATCAGCACAATATGGTTGTGTAGTTATTTATAGCCTGCATCCAATACATATGTAATGTAATATCCTGACCTTGGTGAAGTGCTCTGCCTTGTGTTTGCGCCTGTCTGTGTGTGCGCCTGTGTGTGTATCTGTGTGTGTGGGCCCTGTTTCCGTCAGAGGTCGAGATGCATATCAGCAGCAGGTTTGTCCCTCTCTCTGGTGGCCTGAGTGAAATCCATTGTGGCATCAGGAGTGGCTTTTTCTCTGAGATCTACAGGATTAACCACCTAATCTCCCCATCATAAAGGGAGAGTGGAGAGGGGGTAGAGAGGCTCATACACACACACACAAAAGCATAAGCATGTCTGCACAAACACAGTGAGGTGTGAATGTGTTTTTGTTGGCTATGTTTTTAAAATTAAGGTCAGTGCATGATTTTCAGCCAGTGAGCCAAGTAGGGCAGGAATTAATGACATTGTAATTTTCAGTTCATCTCTTCATTATTTTTTAACTGACTGATTATTTTTGAGAAGACTCTCAACAGACTGAATAAACAATTCCAAGGCTATTGAAATGATTGATTCATTTTATGTCAATTGACTGATCAATTGATAAACTTTTTTTATTTGTGCCACGTTAGGATGAAAACAAATAATAATAATAATAATGATAATAAAAAGGATACATACAGAAAGATTGCAGGTTGCAGAATGTGGTCCAAAATAAAACAAAGAATACAGCAACAAAGCAGTGTAATTACTGTGAAATACATGTGAATGTGTGCAGTTAATATGCACAGAAACACAGATGGGTGTCCTAAAGCATTGGTTCCCAACCTGGGGTCCGGGCCCCCCTCAGGGGGGCGTCAGAGATTTCGGGGGTCCACAAAGCTTTGTCTGTTCTGAGGTCAAAATTGTATTTGTGCATATTAAAATTTAAAAAATCTCAATAATACATCCAATTAGATAATTAAAATTATGTCTAAAGAAAGAGAATAGGAGCAAAAACCTACAACTGTTTATTTTTATAAATAAAAGCTTGTATGTATGCAGACAGGGGCTGTTGAATGGGGGGGCCTGGCTTGTCTTGGACACAAGCAGGGGGGCTTCAAGGAAAAAAGGTTGGGAACCACTGTTCTAAAACATAATCAGATCACTGTTCTTGAATTTTGTGGTCACAAGAATGATGACACAATGTCTCAAATGTCACAAAAGCAATTATTATGATTATTTGTGTCCATCCTGATTTGCTGGCCTTTTCATATGCCGCATCTGCAGCCAAAATGTACCTAAATCAAATAAATATGTGTGTGTGTGTGTTTATACAGCCTGTGTTTCCTTCCTCAACGCTTGCTTGTGTTTGCTCCACAGTGCAGGTCTGTGTAATATGAACCAACAGGTCACCTTTACAGTCCCTTAGCTCCTCTCTTTAAGGTCTGCTGATCAAATATAAATGTTGCATTTTGTGTAAAGACAATACAACTCAGTAATCCTCTAAGCCTCTTGACTATGTTCTCATTTAGATTTTCCTCTGAGCACCTGCTGCTTCGCTCAGACCGCACACAGTCACACTGTGTCTATGTGAAACACATATAGAAGACTGGTCAGGAAATGAAAACAGTATTCATATGTATCACATATGACATAATATATGTGAATCACAAGTCAAAGGGCATGATATGTCTGATGAGTTTAACCAGCATATTCTGTGTGACACTGGTCTATTTCTGTTTGCAGTGTCACTTATAAACAGTTGCTGCTTTTTGGCTTTGAGGGGCCGCATGCACAGCACACTTGGTGGTTACCACAGCTCCATATATAAATGCTGACGCTCAGCGTGGCACTCGAACATCCCACTGCTTTTCTTCCGCTGTCTCCCCACGATCTCTCACAGATAGTTAACATGCACTGTTTGTCATCAGCTATTCTGAGAACCTGAAGCAGACTTTGAGCTCAGACGGTGGTGCAAAGGTTGACGCTGTGAGCCACCGATGCTTCGCAACCCCGGACTGAGAGGACAATGCAGTTCGTCTCTCCCAAAGGAGGAGGGAGCAATTATTTCCCTCGCATAATCACAGTGTCTGTCCACAGGCTCCCTCACTCTCATCACTCTGTCTGGGAGCGTTCATTGACAAACCCATTAGTTGTCTCACTCTCTCAAACATAAAATGAACAAAATTTAAAGAAAATATCATAACTTCTGCAACCAACCCAATGGAAGTCATTGAGATTTGTTTGTGGCATGTGATAGAGGATGCTGTGTAAATTTCTTTCTTTCTTTCTTTCTGTTACTTCCTGCAGCACCATGCCTGTCAATGTGATTGAAATGTTGCAGCAACTAATGAAACCATGAAATTGTGAACTTGAATATCAGATGCTTCATCTGGTTTTAATCAGGTCAATATTATTTTGATGTCCAGATAACTGGAAAAACTAATGACATCCCCTGAGCCTTGGCTATGCTTGGTATTTTATACTGGCATGCTACCGTGCCAAAATAAAAACATGTGAGTATTACACATGCTCAACATCAGCATGTTGTCAATGTGCTTGTTAGGATGCTAGCATTAGCATTTACCTCAAAGCAGCCTACAGCATCAGAGTCATGTTTACACCTAAATTCTGGCCTTTAAAGGTAAGTTAGCTAAGGCTAAAAGCTGCCACTTCTGCAGCACTTCCCTTACACTTACACACTGAATCATGTTATAAACCAATACAGGGCCTGCATCCTTTGGAGGCTACGTTTGAGGACCAGCACGAATAGGCTGTCCCAGTTTGACGCTCCTTCAAATATGGCTGACAAATAGTATAGCTACAGCTTTTTTCCCTGGATCCTTTGTTGTCCATCGCATCCCAAGATTCAGTGTGCACCGGTAATGAAAGCAAACTGCCAAGTGAGCCACCTTTAAGTTCAGTTCGACATCTACTAATGGACTGAAATCTCATGTTTTTTTTTAAGGAAAAAACGATATGTCTTTTCAAGGTTGCTAGGCAACAGGAGTCATGTTTAACGATGCAATGGTAAGAGCTGGTGGCACACAGTGAAAACCTCCAGACCGTCTCCTTTCAGTAAGCTCCTCACAGTGTATCGTCCGTAGGACAAATCCTCCTGCATTGGGACAGTTATTGTGTCTGGGAATGGTTTCATGTTTATGCTATGTAGCACAGGATTGCACTGATATGCTAACAAATCAGGTAGCCTATGAATGGCTACACAGCATTTCCAGATCTCTTCAGTGAATTGATCTAACTTTTTCTTTGTCTCAAATTTGTTATCAAGAGTAATGACTGAATACTGTCCTCATTCACAGTCCTAATCTATCTTTGTCTATTAAGGGCCTGTTGAACGATATCATTGGTCCAGCTCTCCATAGTTCTGAACTTTACCTTTACCTAATGGCGGTGGCAATCCCGAGCACAAAACATTAATCAGATAACCAGATAAGTCTGTCACCTACAGTTGAAATACTCCCCCCTGTCATTGTTATCAACAGCTCTCATGAACCATCATTTTCTGTGACTGACAGTCCTGGCATAATGTCGCCAATCCTCAAAGAGCTCCTTCATTACGCAGGATCAAGTCCCTCTCACTGGTGATAGTTTAAACCTGAGGTGGATTTGGCTCAGACTTACCAGGAGACGACCTAAGCCTGAGCTTATCTACAGCAGACTGTTGTTGAGGGGATCCGGTAGAGGTGGGTGCTCCTCTAATCTGCCCACCTGTCTAACACACTCAGTGGTGAATATACACAGGGATTTGTCCTGAGAACCCCTTGATAGACCGTTTGCAAGAGGCTAAATCTGAATTACAAGTTGTATCTGTGATTTCAAGTTCCTGCACTTGAGTGTTTGTGCCTTGAGCCAGCTGTACACCCGGAGAGAGAACCTCCTCCTTGTTTTTGCCATCTGTCAGCCCAAGAGGAAGAAAGAAGAACATGCTCATGTGCTTGTGTTTCATATCTAGGCATGCCTGCCACTGGGAGAAGATGCTTATCAGTTTACCTGTCAGCGGGTCTTGGTTTGTGCCTGTACAATATGTGTATGTTGTGTTCTTTGAAATTAATTAGCTTCTTACCTGTTCAACCAGCTCGACTGAAATACTGTAACACGTGGGCCTTAAGAGTACCTGTGCAACCTGTGCAACACCACCAGTGGCTGTACTGTTCTGTAGAGGCTTAGGTGTTGTCTGATAAAAGTATGTAAAGGAATGCAGTTGTTTCTCTCTCTCTCTCTCTCTCTCTCTCTCTCTCTCTCTCTTTCACTCTCTCTTCCCATGTGTGTGTGTGGGTTTTGTCTCAGAGCGAGATCTCCCATATTCTGAGGCGAGGCCTGTTTATGTGTGCATAGTATTCTCCTTCTCATGTGAGTTTCTCTTCCTCCCACATCCAGAGAGACGGATGCTAGGTTAACTAGTGATTCTAAAGTTGCTCATAGGAGGAGATATAAGTGGTGATGGTTGTTCGTCTCTATATGCCCGTCCTGTCATAGACTGGTGAGACCAACCAGGACGTATCTTGCCTTCTTGCCAGTGTCAGCGGGGATTGGCCTGAGGATGACTCCTACTCCTCCAGTAAAAACAACAACAAAAAAACAAGCCAATAGGTCCTGTTGGAGGGGTAATAAATGAAAACCCTACCCACTGAAATGAATAAAATATGTCTTTCTGTTTTCCTGCAGAGACAAACACTATGAATGTCAGCATCAGGCAGGGATTTAACTGTAACAAAAGACAGAACCACACAGTGAAAGAGAAGTCAGGCAGGCCTGTAGTCACTGTGACACTACATGTTTGGAATAACTAATGTCACCTTACTTGTCCGGGGCTGTCCTTGATATACAGTAGTAATGTCACATATCTATTCTCATGTTTTATCTGAACCCTGCTCACTCTAGCAGTTGCAGTTGGATATTATTGGCACACACACATCCAGTAGGCACACAGTCACAGTAATGCTGCACCAGGGCGTGGACACGCAGCTGTGTTTTCAGAAAAAGCCACAGGCTGTACCAACCTCCAAGTACCTGAGTCAGCCTTCACTTCCTTCTTCACCTCCTCCCCCCTCTGCTCTTCCTCTCCCCATTCATCCCTCTCTCATGGTGACTAGGCAGGTGTAGAGTCAAGGTTGAGGCAGGGCTATCAGCGGTACGTGACTGCCATTATGGCTGCCATGTGGATTTCAGACAAGTAATTATAGCAAACAATAGCTGTGATTAGATGAGCTGTGGCCCTCAGAAGAAAACACAGTGAGGTAGTATTGACTGTGGCTGTTTCCCTTCCTGTGCTTATCCTTCAGTCATTTTGTGACACAGTGTTAGAGGAGATTGTGTTCATGTCATTTGCTTCATTCAGTCTCCATTCAGTGGGCTTTTATGTTCCCCTGCTATAGTGACACACACTCTAGCAAGAGCACATAATAGGATTACGTGTTATTTTTGCAAGGCTCGGTTGTCAAGTAGCCATTGTTTTTCAGGTGGTCACTTGATTGGTGTTTGTTGCAGGGTGCCGCTTTGAGTCATCTCGTGCGTGTGGTGGGTTTGTTTTGTTTTGTTTTTCTCTGGGCAGAAAATGGCAGATTCGTCAACACCAACTGTTTGCAGGACTGGAAACAAAAACACAGGCTGAGAAAGTGAGAGGGCTAAACAAATCCATGCCAGCTTCACCAACAGTGACAAGACCATAGTCCACAGAGGTATACAAACTAAGTCTAGCAAGTCAACACAAACTTCTGCTTCTAGTTCACACATTTAAAAAAAAAAAAAAAACTTCGACACTACACTCACACAGGCACAACAACTGACGCATGATGTGTGTAATTCTTTAGCAGGCCTTAAATACACAGTAAAGACTCAGACCTCATTTCTATGGTACATTCTGTTAAATGTCTTTAATAGGAAAGCTGGGTGTCTGCTGGGTGTGGCTGTGTGTGTTCCCTCTGCTGTCGGCGCCTCACTTCCTGCTTTGGTTTCCATCAGCTGAAATACTCTGGCCGAAAGTCAAGCGTGGACGTCCACTGTTTTTACTCTAACACACTCACACACAAATGCACAAAGTTGATTAGGCACCAATGGCCTAAAATTATGTGAGTGATTAAGGATTTTTGACCTAATTAGATTATGCCTGGTGAAGGAGAACCCAAATTAAATGATCTCTTCCTCATGATACAAGTAAAAAAAAAAGTGCAGAAAATCATCCAGCAGCTGGAAATCAGTTCAAAGAACAACCTGTAACATTAATCAGTAAAGTGCACACACTGTATGACATTATGTATGCACAGTATACACAACACAGCAACAACATAACTACAGACTAAGAAATATGCAGTTCAACCAATATCTCCTGATTTAATCAGCAGAGCTGTGTTATTTTGCTCATATTAGATTAGACAGTTCACATAGTTTGTATATATTGGAAGGGCATGGTTGGATTTTATAGACATTGAGGTGTGATGTTATTGTGTTTTTCCCCTTTTAATGAAACAACGCTGCTGATGTGTCTTTAATATGGCTGCACTGTAACACTAATGTTTTTTGACTAACAGCCTAACACCATTAACCAGTGCCATGATTTTCCATTAATGAAAGTGCAAAATCTGTGTCCTAATTCTACATGGAAGACATTCATTTGTGAGAGTCTGATAACCCACTGGCACATATTTTTCATGAGTGGTTTTAAATCCTTGTCGTTCCTCGCAGCTTTTTAGACTGAACTTAACAGATGCTGGATGTGCCCAGAGTTTAACATGAAACTTTCAGCCAGAGACAGTGAGACGGTGGATCTCAGCTTTGTATGAAGTCAGTGGGAGTTTCAAAATCACAAACTACAAGAGCCCCCACACTGTCACGTTTTGCATGAGAACTGGACTCAGGCGCAGACACAGACAAAAACTGGTGCGGTGAAAATGAAAAAAGTTTAATATAAAGTCACAGGGGGTACAAAGAAAGACACAGGGAAAACTCCCAGCAGGAGCAAAGGTGCAATCAGCCCCAGGTGAGACACAGGAAGAGAGGACACTGAACTTCAAATTGGAAACAGGAAGTAAACAGAGAATGAGAGACACAGACCATGACACACAATATCTTGTGCAAACAATATGCTTTTTTTTTTTTTTAAAGACTGACAGACTAGGCCTTTGTTGTTGACTTTGTTGTTCTCCATGGTGAATCTATGACATATGAACAGGGATGGGCTGAGTAATAGATCACTGAATATTGAATGTTATCTGACATCTTTGATTGCAGCAATGATGAGGTAGGAATTCAAGAGAAATACACTGTCCACATTGCACACAATTGATCCATCAACCAAGACCACAGTCTAGCTTACTTGTCCCTACTGACATGACTCCCACTGTTTAAAATCCCCTTTGAGGAATTAGTATGTAACATTGCGTGCCATGGAGCCTTGGTGCACAATCATAGATGTGCTTAAAGTTGTGTTTAAACAAAACTGTTCTGACTTCTGTTCAGATCCAGTGTTTTGTTTACCCAGGCCTCCTTCACATGCAGACTGTGGCTCTCAACCAGGGTCACCTGACTTCCTCCTTCCCTCCTGTCATAATTACATATAACAGCCACGAGAGGGTGCCGTCACTTGAGCGTGACAATGTTGTTTTGGGGCATTAGCTGAAACAACTGATGCTGGAGATCACCTAACAATAAAACATAACAACGAGCTGTAACAAGCTGTTTGTGGTGTTGTCCTGTTCCAAACACATCTGCCAGGAATTTATATTCATGCCTCGGGATGTTGTATTGTAATGCACCAAAGTGGAACCAAAACATTAAACTAAAAGAGGCTTAGAGGACAGGTGTGTTTCATTTGTATTGGAGCAGTTCAACCGGGTCAGCGATGTTGTTTCTTGTGCTGTAAATGGTTCAACCTGAGTGTCTCGTCTGAATGTACATTTCTTTCTGTATTGAGGCGTTAGACATTAAAAGGGACTCTTCTGTTTATCTTTCTAAGCAAACAGCCGCAGCTGTCTTTGAGAGACGGCATAAGGTTACATAAGGATTAAAACATTATCATTGCCTCCCACGACGGAATGTTTGTTCACACTGGTAAATGTATAAAGCCATACAAAGCCAAGCCGGTCCTATACTACAGCAGGGTCTTATCTATAATTCCCATGGAAGGGAAACAGTTTTACATTGGCTCTGTATTTACAGAATAATCACAATAAATCAAAGCTATGATGTGCTGGAGTAAAGACCTCACCACCTCTTAGCACAGACAGCAGCAGCAGCAACATACCAAAGCACATTCCACTTATATATTAAAAAAAAAAAAAAGTCTTTATTGGTATATCAATACAAATCACGTTTATTCACATCCTGTTTCCCTCCTTCCTCCCCTCCTCTTTTTCTCTCTCCACATCTCTCTGTTAATTGAATCATCGTTGGTTCTTCTCTCAATATCGAATTAAGACAATTCTCTGCAAATCCTCTGACATTTCACTTTCATCCCAAACTTGATTTGTTTGTCTGAATAATGGAACAACAGCACACACACACACGCACACAGAATTACACACTGTATAGTCGAGCATGTAACTGATACAGGTATTGATTACAGGTTGATGAATGGATTTTGAACTCAGCTGTTAAATGAAAATTTCTTTCTTTTCAGATGTTGTGCTCTCATGTGTTTCCAGTCTGTTCTCCTACACTGATGTGCTTCAGGGGTGTATTCACTATTTGGTCATCAATCCGCATTCAGTAATCCACACAAGAGGAGAGGCTTCAACACAGCACTGGCTTCAGGGTCTGTTTTACTGTCTGTTTTGTTGAAAGATGTGTTCAAGGGTTCAAACATGTTGAAATAAAATGAAAAAGGTTAGGGGGCTCCAATATTTTCTGAAGACATGTTTGTCAAAATACTTTCAATACTTTAAAATACAGAAAGGAATCCACAGTCGCTTTGCTCAAGAAAGTATTTAAGAAATGTTTCCCAAGACAGACCCTTGTGGTGAATGTGTTTGGTCACAGTGAATGAGCTTCAACACCTGTATGAGCTCAGTGTTTGTAAAGAGCTGAATGAATTGAACTTATATAAGCATTTCTAGTCTCGTCAGCCACTCAAAGTTATTTAAACTACAGATAGTCACCAATT
The DNA here is from genome assembly GCA_021432705.1 of Caranx ignobilis. Classification (NCBI taxonomy): domain Eukaryota; kingdom Metazoa; phylum Chordata; class Actinopteri; order Carangiformes; family Carangidae; genus Caranx; species Caranx ignobilis. The sequence goes on from MU269980.1 coordinate 5,778,624, forward strand.
CACAGTCACACACTGATGATCCATCAGATGCAGTTTGGGGTTCTGTCAGCTGACATGTGGTACAACAGAAGGAGCAGGGGATTGAACCACTGACTGTCTGAGCACTGGACAGCTCACTCTAACTCCTTAGTTACAACTGTAGAGGAGAGAGAGGGAATGGCCACAGCAAATCAATACAAGTTGTTTAGTATTAATTGTTATTACAGATGGTACCCTTAATTGTGCTAATATGTCTCTATCCTGATGCGTCTGATCTATTCCAGGACAAATATACCATGTGAAGTGGCATGTGGTGGTTTGACTCAAATGAAGTATTAGTCTGTCCTCACCTGAGCATCAACACCTGCAACTCAATCGTTCAAAGATGCGTTTGTATTTTTCCACCTTGAATGCGACTCATCTGTACGTCAGATCTGATTGACCGCAGGTTTTCCTTTAACCCGGTTCATTGTTTTGTATCTGGTTTTACCTCAACAGGAGATGTTGTTGTTCCACACAGTGTTAGTCACTCTCTGCATTGTCCTACCTACAAGGCAAGGCAAATTACAAGGCTGATTTATATTGTCTTTTTTTCTCTGCAACAGTACACCACGCGTCTTCCACTTCCTCACCCTCTGCACAAATCATCACACAGGTTGTAGTGAGTTGTCCCACAAGTCACACAAGCACATAGCACATGCACTTCAAATTTCACTGCATAAAAACACCAATGCTGTCACACGAGCACACACCACACACACGCGCAAGCTGACTCATGAGATAGAGCCACAAGTGAAGGAGGACAAACCTGATTTCACAAGAACACAATATTTGCTCCAACGCCTACTCACTCGCTGGCAGCAACTTTATTCACAAAATCACAAGAACGTGCAAACACACGCTCCACCGCTGCCTTTCACAAACATAAACACACCAACACACACACAAACACACATACACACACACGTTATTTACAACACCATGATGATGAGAGATGAATCAGCGCTGACTGACAGACCTGCATGTCTCTCTCTGCATTTATTCAGTTTATTACTCACTGTCCTGTGAAAACACACACACACATACACATACACAGGAGGGTTGTATTGGCTGTATTGTTAAGATTCAGAGTTGGACATGACGCCTTATCTCCATTTTTATTCATGATCCTGCTGAAGTGTTTATTGTCAGCACATTTGTGACACTTTGATGGGAACAATGGGATTAATGGGAGCTCCTCATCACGTCAAACTTTTGTTTTCTGTCTCTGTGTGGAGGCAGTGGATGCATTAAACCAGCTGATGTTAAACCTTGGGTGAAAAACTGAAGCTGCAGCTGTAGCTCCAACTAATGAAGAGCTGTGCAGCTATAGTGCACAGGATAATAGCGCCACCCTGTGGAGGAGGCTTATCACAGGAACAACAAACCAGTGTGAAATGACAGTGGGAGAAAGCATCTTTGATCCATTTGATAATTCAGAGCAGCTCTGACTGTGTATGACATGAAATCATTTCCTCATGAACATCTCCGTCATTAAAACTGATGTTCTCCTGCAAAGACAGAGAGCGGAGCCTCGTGCTGAGGGATGCAGCCCTCATGTAATTGGTGCAGACACACACACACATGCAGGTGCACACACACGGCTGTGTACACTTGTGTAATGCATCCACATCCTGAGCTGTGAAACATCTCATGTACAAAGAATTCATTTCTACAACATGCAAATCAACTTTTTCATTTACACAGACAAGATTATTAATTATTGATAACTATAGGCACATGTTTAGCAGCTGGACCTCTGAAAATAAAATATACATGTTTTCTTTGTGTGTGTGTGTGTGTGTGTTCTGTGACACAAAACACTAATCTTTAACTCATTTCTCTCACTTTGAATATAATGTTAATGTGGAAAATGAGGACGCATCACACTGATCATATTCACATTCCTGCACTTATTTTGAAATGAAATCATCAAAACAAGAACAGCTCATCCAGTCATGCATGTGTCTCCCTTATCCAGAAAAAGGCAACTAATCAGAGCTTTGAGCCAGTCTTCTGCAGAGCTTTGATATGCTCACTTCACTGAACACAAACTCAGCTACAGGGTTGCTGTTGTTGTTGTTGTTGTTGTTGTTGTGCCTCTCGTGCTGTCTGCAGGCTCATGGAGGACGAGTCATTTCTCAGTCTGGGGATCAAGCTGAGTGATGTTTACTGCACACCTGGTGAACGAGGAGGGAGGAAAACCAGATCACGTGAGAGAGAAGGATGAATTCCCATGAACCATTGCCACAACATGTCAGTCATGAAGCTTCATCAGACATCAGACTCCCATCATGACTCGTCATCATCTTTACAGCAGAGGTACAACAACTAATCAAAAGGGAAAACAGATCAGGCTACAGGAATAACACTTACTGAAGACATGTACTCTCACAATCCAATACAAAAATGTGACATGTACATATTGAATTTCCACATATGAAATGCATGGACATATAAAATAATACATGAAACCTACTGCTGACACACGACTGTGTGCCCAGACACGAGGGGAACCTGATACAGGGTAATACCAGACAACTGGTGCATGGACAACACCCTGGTGCTCAACGTGAACAAAACAAAGGATCATCAACTTCTGAAGGTCACCTTAGGAGCACGCACACCTCAGCATGAGCAGCAATGTAGTGGAGAGAGTGGAGAGCAAAAAGTTTCTTGGAGTACAGATCACTGATGACCTGTGGTGGCATGTGAACACCACTGGACTTGTGAAGCAGGCTCAGAGCTGCAGAGAGAGGGCCCTGCAGAGGGCCAGTCACTCCATTCTGTCCAACAGGGTCCCGAACATTGTAGAGACTCCTCACACCCTCCCTGCAATTTCTTCCAGATGTGCCCTCACAGAAACGCTGTCGCAGCATCAGGTGCAAGAGCATGATGCTGCTGAACAGCTTCCTGCCACAAGCTGTGAGACTTTTAAACAAGACTGAACTCTAATCAGTGGTGCACGCTGAAAACCCACACAGCACCCACTGTAGCTCTTTTCTTTTTCTTTCCTTTTACTTCTTACTTACTTATTCATCTACTTTCATCCCATTTTATTCCCTTAGTACATATTCATTTGTGCTGTTTTTCGCTTCTCTTTTTCGTTTTTTACCTTGGCGAGAAAACGACGAGAGACTTTGATTTGAATTAATTTGATGTTTAGTCCATACAAAACTTGCATGTTTATGTTGTAAGCTATGCATAAATATATTTCCCAATGCCTGTTAATATATGCAATGCACTATGTTGGAGATTGGCTCACTTGGAAGTCCTCTCCTGGCTGTCTAATTGCCTGAAGCTGCTTCTCTGATTGTCATGCTGTCATGCTGTGATGTTGTTTCAGTGTTAAGTCCTGATGAAGGCCGTGTGTGACAGAAACATGTTGGCTGATTTTATCTGTTCTATTATGAACTAACCCTTTTTTAACCTTGGAAAAAATGCTTTGGATTTTTCTCTTTGCCTGTCAGTGTATGTTGATATTATGTTGTTTCACTGAATTTGCAAACATTGAATACATTTGATTGACATATACAGTTGTAACCTGTCATACTATAAAGAATTCATCATACAGACCTATCAATAGGCCTATACTGTATATGAGACCTATCGGAAAATAGTATTTCTATAGTATAAAGGATCAAAGTAAAACCAATCATTTTTAGTTTGAAATGGCTGAAGGTGTATGGCACTACATCAACGCCTGTAAAAACTGGATCCAAAATATCTTCATAAGCTTTAAATGGAGGCTGATGATGACGTCAGTGTTTCATATTCATACTGTGGATATGATGCAGGTTTATGACTAAAGTGTTGCGTCCCCAGGGAGTCAGGCACGACACGTGGTTGAATATATGGTGAGAAAGATCTGCTTGAAACATTTTTGGAAAAGCATTTGAAAAAAAGGGAAATTTTTCTCTTTGAACAAGGAAACATCATGGTTAAAAAATACACACACACACAGGGGCTGACTGATGGGCACTGGGGAGAGAGGAAGCCAAAAGTCTCTTTCAAAGTACAAGTTCAGTCAAGTATGATCATACAAAGACAACAAGACAAAGTAAACACAAATGTAAACGCTAATAAAAGTTAAACCTCTACACCTGCGTAAAACAGTGAGGTCAATGAAACCCCTGTAAAGCCCTGGTAGAACAGGAATGAAGCAAAGACTGTCAAAATAAGACGTAAGTGTTGAGAATAATAATGTCATGTAAACTGCTCATGAATTATATATATCCCAAACAAAGGGGCAGACGAAGCCATAGCAACTTGAATTGCTCACCAGTCTCATGAGTTTCCTCTGGATTAAAGACATCTCATGAAGAGAGGATGGGTTAGCAGCACATACAGTATGACAGCTGTTGCAACTAAAACACAGTGTATTAGAGATTGGAAAAGAAAACACACACATTTGTGATCAGATGATTACTTGTCAGTCACCTCAGTTCATCTGTTTGAGTTCAGTCAGTAATTTACAAAGATCTCTTCACCAAGCAGAAGTTAGACGTCATGAGCCACAGGTCTGGTGTTTACTGTATATAATGATTTGTTTTCTGGGCTTTGGTTGATGCTGATGGTGATGTAGGAGGAGAGATAAGAGAGTTATGAGGAGAGAGAAGACTGGATATTAGAGTTAATGCAGTGATAATGCTGGATGAATCCCTTCAGACACAATACAAAGACCCGGCTTTTAATGTGTCCAGATAATGAAAATCCCTGCTTGGCATGGACTGTGAAGTTCACCCACCTACCTCCAGGTGGTGATAGAGTCAAGGACATGTTTCTAAATTCTTTTCCAGATACAAACAACAATAGAATTTTTCCCCTTTGACGTTTCAACCTTCATGGAAAATGATGTGTCCACATTAACACTGAACCAACAATGCTTTAATCTCTACCCTACCACATCTACCAAAAGCTGTGGAAGAGGGGTGATGTACTTCCATGTACGTTCAATAGATTCTGAGCTGCATTTAACTCTTAAAAGTGTTACTCAGATTATGATGGCCTTGGTCTTTATGATCTGTGACACACACAGGAGAGAGTGGAGAATAATTATTATGCCCAATAAAAACAGGAAACGTTGAGTCACGTCTGAACCTTTTTAAAGTGTTTTCTAAAGGGATTCAAAGGTATTTTTGTGGCATAGTTACTGTTCTCTTTGTGTGCATATCCCAGTAATGTACAAGCTCACTGCTGTGTAAAGTAAGTACATTTACATTTACATTTACAGTTACATTTACTTTACTTGAGCAGTTTATGTTGTACAGTACTTAATATGCCTACTTCACTTTTTTAGATTCAAAACATTTAATAATCTTTATAATCTTTTGAAATATGATACAATTAGGCTGCCCAATAGTGTATAAGGTAAAACATAAAAGTACCAGTTACACATCTATATCACTTAAACAGGAGCCACTCTGTTTTCATAATAAATTCAGACAATGATGAAGATATTGCATTATTTTAGATTTTTTGCTGTCTAGATAAGAACCAAAGAGAAAACAAGATGTAACACTAATATAACAGAAATCATCATAACAATCAGTATTGGATACTCTCTTTTTCTTCTTTCTTCCAATTAATTTAATTTCAGTGGTATTAGTGTTAAAAAAGGATTAGTGTTTAGAAGGATTTTAAAGTCAATAGAATTTTTGAACAGATTGATTTTTGATCCTCAAGGGTTTTCCCGGCAGCTGTGATGCAGTTGCATGGATGTGGCCACTAGGTGTCGCCCGGAGACCGCTGATGGGTGGGCGCAGTGTGTACAGTGAACACCAGGTGGCTGGGATTAGCAGGCTTTGGGGCCGGCAGTGGCGCTGTGTAGCTAAAGCAGCTTTACTGTATGCGCACTTCTGGTGTGCTCGGGCCCACACAGACACTGATCAACAGCTGAGAGCAGCCACGATGCGCTGCAACTGTTTCAGCATAGTTTCCCTTTCCTGCCACTCAGCAGCAGTGTGAACAGGACCATTTGTTGGCCAATAGAGGGGATGTGTGTGTAAACAGTCACCATTTTAACTGCCTCTCTCAATCTGCTGTAACTCCTCACACAGCCACATTCTGCATGTTACAAACAAAAACAGTGGGGGAAATGATAATGAGCAGTGACAGCAGCTTGCAGCTGTCACATGTTTGGTAGCTGTATATGTTTGCCTGCCAGTTAGTAATCCATGCTGCTCTCCTGTGTTTCAGGAACAACACCACATGTAGACTACACACGCATGATATGACCCAAGGTTGAGGTTAGAGGAAATTTCACCATGGCTATCATCATCACTCTCTGGACTCAGATTGAATGGGGAAAAACAAGAATCAGCAGTGAGCATGAGGAGTGATCATGGATAGCAGGAAGCTATGACACCTTCAAGGACTTCGCTGAGCTTTTTTTTTTATCAGAGCAGTGCAGAGGTCAGCTGCTGCCCTGTGTCTGCCTGTGCTCTGGCTCACTTGATACCAAGGATCATTCAGTAGGCCAAGGCTGACATCTGTGCAAAGCCGGACCAGATATGTAGCAGAGAAGAAGATACATCCTGGTAATTTCCAGCACGGATCAGAGACACGTCTGTGCTGCTCTGCTCATTTCATTTGCTGTGTATGCTCAGGCTGAGAGTTGGTAACCCCCAAATGAATAAGCTGTCTCCCCTGGGTGGGGAAACTGTGTTGCTGAGACCATGATGTACAATATGTGTGTGTGCCTTTTAGGTTTGGGCTGCGGTGGTACACATCAGCCATATTCTTATGTCACTGGGTTTTTCAAAGCACATAATCCTTCTTATATAAATGGTCCTGTTTTTTTATTTATTTATTTATTTTTTCACCCTGAATGAGACCTAGAGAGTACGTGAGAGATGAAGCAGCTGTATCTAAATAAAACAGGAAGAGTCAGTGATGCATGTTGGCATGCAGGGCTGAAAACAACGCCACAACTTTCAGTGTGCCTCCACCAAGCCAAGGAGACTCAACACCACAGCACATTTGCATACAACCACAGTCAGGCTAAGAAACACAGGATACATAAACAGTTGTGGTGATGAGTCATATTTCATAGGAAAAGCTTATCAAGGCCTGTGTAGTTCAGTGCTTTCCTGCTCTATTTAATTTTCCCCGGGCACCACGACGATCAAACCAATTTTACCGAGTAGACAGCAATGCAAGTTAACGCACGTCTCACTGCCATCAAAATTAACCACTCCACACTCCCAGACATTGATGCGTACAAGTCCAACTCACTCCTGCTTATTTCCAAACAGCATTTGACTGTTGTGAGGTTTTTCATTTTCTACCATGTTGTAATTGCTAGTCATATGTTTTGACAGAGCTGCTGTTTACCCTACATCTTCAAGAATCGCCATGTTAATTTACTCGTGCATTAATGTTCATTTCACAAATGAACTCTGCTCTTACTAAGAAGCAATTTAACGGTGGAGAAAAGAAAAGCTGCAGGATGCACATTAACGATTAAGAAACCCAATACAAAACCGATTTATTAAAAAAAAAAATGTTTATTGACATCAGAAGCAATTTAAATTTCAACAATAAACAAGGCTTTTTTTTATTTTTGCTATTACAGTGGTACATAAAGATCAGTAAAACAACTGTGATACGTCAATTTTGATAATGTCATTGAAAATAAAAACACACAGGAAAAGGAAAAAAAGAAGAAACACTCAGCTCTAACTCATTTTCAGAACAGTTTTTATGTGCTGTGCACCTCTAGCTAGGGTAAATACTGTAAGCCCACCCCTTTACACTGTACCAGGCAGGATAGTGGTCTAGGAACTACCACTAGAAAAATAAGACTGGCAGAAAGATACAGACACGATACTTGTGTAGTGTTAACTATACAAAAAGGAGAAAAAAACTGTACAGCATAAAAACAACTGATATACACAGCCTTTTTTGTTGGTTTTTTTGCCCCTTGAATACTAATGTATTTTCTTTCAGTAAGTGAAGTGTGTCCAAGGGGGTTAAATGCTTTATAAACAAGAAAATGACCACGATATATGTCGCTCGCAATCTACTCGTCATCATCCTCATCATCGTCTTCCTCCTCCTCATCATCATCGTCATCATCGTCGTCGTCGTCATCGTCCTTCTTCTCTGCCTTGGGCGGGGCTTTCGCTGGTGCTCCGCCGCCCGTTTTGCCCTTAGCACGATACGCTGCGATGTCCTGTCACAGAGGGAAGACAAGGTATGAAGCCAGTCTTGAATCATGCGCTTGGGTCATTGAGAATGAAAGTTCAGTCAGCAGGAAGCTGTGTTTGAGTAAATCATCTCTTTACCTTCTCATACTTCTCCTTCAGTTTAGCAGCCTTCTTCTCGTAGGGCTGCTTGTCCTCTGCAGAGGTGCTGTTCCACATCTCGCCCAGCTTCTTGGCAACATCTCCAATGGACAGTCCAGGGCTCTCGCCTTTCACCTTAGGGCGGAACTCGGAGCAGAAGATGAAAAAAGCAGATCTAGGGGAAAAATACAAGAAAAATAAGAGTTTGTCATTTGCACAACATTATATGCTTCGTGTTGTGTCTTAACATGAGTTGCCTTTGTGCAGTTTTGCTGATACTTTTCAGTTTTAAGCGGGTTTAAAAATCATTGAGCATCAACTTGCAATACTTACGGAGGTCTCTTGGGGGCATTAGGGTCCTTGAACTTCTTCTTCTTTCCCTTGACTGGGATGTAGTTCATCATCTCTCTCTCATAACGCGCCTTGTCCTGCTTGGCCAGGTCCTCAAATTTGCCCTTCTCCTTAGCAGACATGGTCTAAAAACACAGAGGGAACTTCCTAATTGTAGCAGCTGCACCAACACCCTTTGTACACAAATATTCCTGTTCCCCCTGTGGTTTCCTGAGTTTGAGAAGGTACAGTACTATATTACTTTATCCAAAAATGTTGGCTTCACAGTGTTAACATCTTATTTCTGAACTCTATTATTGTCAATCAATAGGAGGGGGTATATAGTGCATTGTCACAAATTAAATTTGGGGTTTAAAACCCAGACTATTCAAATTTGTAAAACCATAATCATCATCATCCACCCATCTTCTCTTACCTTCCACCGCTCAGAGCACTTCTTGGAGAACTCGGCAAAGTTCACTGAAGCATCAGGGTGCTTCTTCTTGTGCTCCTCCCGACAGGTCTGGACAAAATAAGCATAGGAGGACATCTTCCCCCTCGGCTTGCTCGGATCTTTCCCCATCCTTATGGCAGTATCTAAAAGCACATGTTTCAAATTAGTTGTGCAACTGCATCAATATTGCATAATTATATTAACTGTAATCTTAGGCTTGATAACTTGCTATGCTAATGTGCTAAATTAAAAATCTCTTAATGTTCTGTTCATCTCATAAAGACAAGTGACATCTGAAAATATATTTTTTGTTGATTAATTATCTTTTTGTTCTAGATTTAGATCAGTAAAATCATATAAAGCAGCTGAGTTGTGTTTACGTTTACTCCTCTTACCCGCCCATAGTCCACACCTACACAACCAGCACGTCTTTTATTGCTCTCCATTGATCACTACTATTGATAGCTCTACTTAGGTGACCCGCCCTCGCTGCTGTCAAACCCGCACTAAGCCTGGAACCGTTAACGCAGTCCGCTAAGACAGAGACCGGCCAGCACAGACCGAGCTGATGGGATGAAAATTACTTTTATTTATTGATGCAATCGGTGCTGGTGGCCTTTGGAATAAAAGTCAGTGGTCCGTGGTCCAGCTCCCATTATGCTGCTTTGTAAGTGACTTCACCGCGGATTCAGGGAGGATAAATCACACTAACATCCATAAATATATCATTCTTTGCAGCGACACACTTTTCCGGTCACTTTCACATGTAACTGCAAAAGTTGCCCAAGTTCAGCTGCATAACGTAAGCCACAGCCCTCTGTGGAGCTATAGCAGTGGACTTGGCTTTAAAAAGAACATGGCTCGTGTTTTTTGGGGAAAAAAATTATATATATATTTATATACAAAATCATCAAACCTCATCTGCAACAAAAATATGCCTCCGGGAACCCCCCGTTTTATTAATGTTCATGTTTTCATCAAAGAAACAACTTTGACACAAAAAAGACACAAATTACACATAAAGACGTATTTATTGAAAATATGTCACTAAAAACTGCGATCCGACATGATTTAACACTCGTCTCCTATCAGTCTTCCCTTTGCGTTATTCTGGAAATAATTCCATACGATTTGCAAATATGTTAAAACTGATCATTTTTTCCTTTACATTCGCCCATTAAATGCTACTGTAACTCCCAAGTAAGCTGCGTCGACCGAAGTAGTAATGGCGCATAGGCTCTCGTTGAGGAAAAGGAGGTCAACAACGACGGCAATATTTCTTCTTCCATTTTGTGAGAATGCCTTCTTCATGAAAGAAAGTCCCCCTCAAATGTCTCCTCCCGCCTCCCAGTTCGCTTTGCAACACGACAAATATGTTTAGAAAGCCGGCGATCTTGACAAAATATTTCCCCGATTGATTCCTATTGCACTAGCCGCCTTGTATAGTAATACATTGGGTCTGTACTGTGTCTATGAGCGGGCTGTGCTACTGACTTGGTTTCTATGAGCTCCTAATGGCCGCTCGTCTTCATCCACTAACATGGAGAATATGGCTCCTTCTCTTTGTGTCAGCGCACAGCCATTGCACTGCATGCAATAGAGGGCAGAGCGACCGCGGCGACCACTTCACTTCAAGCCCCGATTTAAACCCTTTACAAATGTCGGAAAAATCTCACAAGGGCATCGTTGGAATCACGAAAGGTTGAACTTTCTTTTGCCGTCGTTACATGTTATAGTTACGGGTTTGTTTCTCGAGAAAACACGGTTAGAAAAAGTTGAAGTGAACTGCGCCTCTGTCACTGGCTTCCCATTTGCCTCGCTGCCTTGTTTCCTATGCGAATACAGTCAGCCATTACAGTAAAGCGCAGATCGTGAGGTAATTTTTTCACCGTCTTGTCGGTTGAATTGTGCCAAACAAACACACATCCTTGCATATTTTGAGACCGTCTTTCTTTTTCTCGCGTTTCCATAAATTTTAAATGTTTGTACCACAACCCGCACGCTCCCTAGTCTTCACATGACAGGCATTCAGCTTCGCAATGCACTGCAATGCCAATGGCTAGCTAACGGTGAGTCTTCTACCATTGTCGCTAACCGTGTTGTCCGCTAGACATTCCTGAATTTTTACGCGATAACTACCGTTTGATTCGACTCCATTTTGTAAAAACGACACGACAGTAACACATAAAATTATTCGTTTTTGACAAAATCGTCAATTTTCGTCGAATTTCGTCAAGGTTAATATTCATTTCTTCCCTTTTTACAGAGCGTCTGTTCCACACTCCCAGGCAAAGTAATGTAACGTTACCTGCTTAGCGCCGGCTATTTCTTTTTTTCTTGTTGTTGTTTTTTTGTGTATGCTTCCTCGCAATAAAATTCTTAGCAAGCGACAAAATGTCTCTCAGTCGACCGTGGCAAACACACAAGTAGGGTATTTTTGAGTGTTATCGTCGTTCTCAGCCTGACGGACACTTGAATGTTCGTGTGTGTGGTATACTTACCTAGGGACTATCGCTGGATCTCAATGCTCTGCAATGGCTGTGTATGAGGGAACACAGGCGATACGCAATGTCTTCAGTCTTCAGCTCTCTAACATTACTCTCGGCGGGGCTGGCACGCCATTGGCCAGCGTCTAGTCTGGCGGATCTGCGATTGGTTCGAGGCTTTTCATTGTCCTAATAGAAGACGAGGTCCGATTGGCTGTCTTTTGTGAAACGTCACTGAAGTTTTCCGAGGCGCGTGGATACGAAAACATTTCTGTGCAGCATGCTGGAGCTGGTAGTAGTGTAGTGTGTTTGCCATAGTATTGAATTCACTACGTTGAGCACAGTGTACAGTAGGCAAGTTAAATGAATGAGACGACGCTTGTAGCCAGCGAGCGAAGCAGCTGTAAAATAACGTGCGATTGCGTTGCACGGGCCGTCCTCTCCTCTCTATCAACCACCTCCACTGTGGATTCTCTGCCATACACGTGAGCTTATTTGCAAATTATACCTGTTAAAATGCATAAAGGAAACATCGCAAATTCACGCGCACAAGGTATCAGAAGCGGCTGCTCGTTCCATATCGCGCTGGATGGGGCATTTTAAAGGATCTGGCTCTGACTTTGAGAGCAAACAGGATGACAATTCAGCTAATGGTATGACTTTTGATTACTGTGTTTGTGTTTGATTTTAATTTTCAATGCACTATTGAGAAAACGGAATCACGCAGGGATATAGCACAGTGTTTATTTTAATTCTCTTGGACAAGTAGGCATAATAAACATGTGTAGCAGTGCCATAGCTGTGTTCACTTTTACTGCTGCAGACCCTATTATGATCAGCAGACACCAATCTACCACTAATGCATTAGATATGTACTCTAGACCACAAGATCTGTTCTTATTTTTATTTTCTCTGCACAGTATGCTTTTTATTTATATATCTATTAATTGCCTATATTAAGTAGGCTTCATTTATCTGATTGAACGATGAGGGTGTGCCTATGCCCAATTAAAACACAGACTTAGGGAGAGGAAAGGGCTACCCATTTTAAACCAGTGTTACTAGATAAAGCAGTTCATAGTCAGAAAGAAGGCAAGACAGGAAATTAAATTATTTATTAATAATGTGACAGTCTGAGGTGTTGCTGTTGGTTATGGGTCTGTTGTTTTGCAATAATATATTCAGACTTGCTAATTGCAGGTCCCATGGATCATTGCAGATGGCTTTTTATTCCCATCCTCAGACCATTGTTGTGTTGTTTGATATACTTTAAGAGACAGCACTGAAGAATCCATTAATTTTAATGCAACCAACTTTTGCCAGCCATGTAATGTTAACAGATCAGGCAAAGATATGCTCTTCCAAATGGATAGCTATACTGCTGTTCGTATGTTGTTCAACTGTATCTTTCTATCTGATCATTTCACACAGATTGCCACACAGAATATACAACTCATCATATAAGGCTTTCCTAATTTTGCACCCTTTGGCCTTTCAAATACATGTCTGCTAGTAATCCAGCAACATTAAATTCAGCTGTTATCAGGTTGAATAATTTAGCTTTCTCTCTGTGTCAAGATGTGTCATGAGATCATGTGATTGTCTGTCTCATCAATACCAGATATTGAAACATCTGGTCATGTGGGCACAAATGTGCTGTGTACATTCATGCTATTCAAAGAACCCTAATGGGTTTCATGACCCTGTGACCTCACTCTAGCGCCACCATCAGGTAAAGGTTAAAATTTATTCAATGAGTGTGTGTGTCTCTTGTTAGACTAAAAATAAAACTTAAAACTTGTTATGTGGTGAGTTTATTAGTAAAATGGAGTACAACTAAGGGTTAAAGCTGTTTCTAATAATTATTATTTTTATCCTTATGGAACTATTGTGCAGAAATATCTTTCTGTTTCTGTTGGATTCTTATCTTCAGTAGGTAAAATTTAGATTTTTGTGACTGTCACCTGAGCTCTAGCGCCACCATTAGGAAAAACTTTTAGATATAGAGGGGAATTGAGCATCCATTGTAGAAAATAGGTGTGACTGCTAAAATTTCAGGAAAATGATTTCAGACTGTGAAATGGGCCTTTCTCAAGATGACTTTCTTATTTTGCCCAAAGCGTAGGTAATGTAATTATCTGTCATTAGAGACTGGTCTGTGTGTTTAAATGTGGTGGTCAGGGTGTGGATGCTAAAATAAGATATATATATAATAGAAAATGTCCATTTTCATTATGATTTGCAAAATGTAGTCACACATCCTCTGAAGATAATCTTGTAATCATATGTGCTTAATAGTTAATTATTTCTTATATACATCTAATAAGAAAATGAATATCTAATTAAAATGCCTCTGCTTAACAGCTTATAAAGAAACAAAGGAAAATGGCTGACACATAGTTTGTTCTTATCCTTGAATTAAGAATGGGAAGGGTGAACTGATTCCAAATGCCAATCACAAGCCAGACTCAGGCCACATGTCTGCCTGTGATGCTGCCTGTCTGTGTCTCATTTTGCACCAGGAGATGCCACGGCAGAAAGCTATAGCCTGCTCATGAGGCTTGGAGGCGGCCGGTTTATGCATTCTAATGAGCGCTCCCTGGGAAAAATATGCAAATTCATTTTGTCATCAAGAGGAAAATAGAGGACAGGAAAGCAGCAGATACAGGAGGGGCTTAAGGGAGGAGGGCACATGCAAGAGGCGGGATTGGGTGGAGGGAGATAATGTGTGTGTGCATGTTAGTGAATGTGTATGTGTGTGGGTAGGGGGATACAAGAGCAGGAGGTGTCAGAGCTAGGCTGTATTATAGAACCAGAGTGAGGGACATATGTAACCCCCATCCCTCCCTGCCAAACAACTCCACCCCTTTAATCATCCCAAAGCCACATATAGCAGTTGTACAAAAACAAATTAATAAATAATTTAAGGCTGCTATAGTCAGCTTTATAACGGACGGGGTGAAGGGGCAATTTATGCATAGAATTTCAAGATGTAAAGATAGAGGTAGGCCTAGAGAAAATTAAATGGATACATTTGTGTATGTGTGTGTATATTTATAAATGTCAGGTCTACTTTTTCTGATTTTAAGCCACCAATTTACTTTAAAGCCATCATAGGGAATAGTAACTTCCAGTAAGTTACTGTTATCTAAGTGAGGTAAACAATCTCAAAAAGTTAATAAAAACTCCTACTACTATTAAAATAATAACTATATATATATATATATATATATATATATATATATATATATATATATATATATATAATGATATATATATATATATACATATATAATGAAAATAATTTTGATCCTGTAATATTTATATATATATACATTTATTATATTACTTTGAGCTGTTTATATATTCAACTTTCAAAAAGATGCCACACAAAGTCACGTTCTCCTAGAATTACGCCTTAAATACAAGACACAAGTCTTTCGGTGCGTGTGATAGTAATTGATACCGCGAATAAATATTCAACATACGCCTGTACAGGCACGGATTGGTGGCATTGCCACAAAAAAACTACCGTACAGCACCAATATCATGGAACAATAACTTGGGCTCAGGCTTCTGCAGTTCACTTAAGTGACCGAGTGGGGTTTGGTTTAGCGGAACCATTGTCAGTCAGGGCGGGGGAAGACAAAGGCCGCTGCACAACCGGCGGCTAACGGAAAGAGAACGTTGGTGGTACGAACTGACAAAACGGTGCACATGGACTCACTCCGCAGCCCGGGAGTAATATATACAGCTCCGTGTGGATGGATTTCGCAGGCCAGCTCCGCAGTAACTCTGATAATATAACTTCAGCGTCGGTACGTATAATGTTTATTCACTAAAATTGGGAAAACAAGTCCACAGTGGCTGAAATTGACCTCCGGCTCCAGGCTATTGTGTTAGCATGCTAACTGCTAGGTGCCGGGGATTGACAGTTTGGAGCATGTATGCTTGTGAATAGATGTAATTAAACTCGAAACGAACCATTACTGCGTTAATACATTAACTGTATCCTGGAAAATAAGCTTTATGCATTTCATTACACATTTCTTTAATCACAATATGGGCCAGCGTTGTGTTTGTCTGCCTCGTTGTGTGTTTTGAGTTGCCTTTAGCTGCCAGTATGTCACAAAGTGTGTGACGCGAATCCTAATATGATTTTGCTATGTAATATGGTCTTTTTCGGTGTTGTTTTTGTAAGTGATAGATTCATGATTACCAAATAAACTCAGCTGATGACGATACTTAAAAAAAAAACAACAACCTTCAGTTAAATAACTGATGGGAATGGCACGTGGCAGATGAAAAATCATGAAAATCAAGGTACCCTCTTAAATTGATGCAAGCATCCGGTACAAGTGATATTGTCATTGTTGACTGGGAATAACATGCCCCACGTGTTGCTGTGTTTTTCCTCAGCTCCTGCCGAGGTGCGCCTGGTTGCAGTGACATGGTGATATTTTTTGAATGGCACCTGGCAGCTGTGGAACAGAAGAGAAGCGGTGGTTTGCCAATGACTGGTGAAGACACTAGTTTGGAGGCTTTGGCCTCACCACTGGCGGGGTATTTGGGAAAAGTCAGTAGAGCTCATGCTTTCCTCTCAACTCTTGTCACCTGCGCAAAGCTGAATTATAATTGAGAAATACTGTGACTGTGCAGTAACAACCAAATTAACCAAAACAAACATGGAAATCTTTGGTGGTAAAAGGCGAAAGTATTTGGGTAGACTGTACGTCTCAAATGATGTGGAGACTCAAATCTTGTCATATTTCACATCAGAAAATGTTGAATTATTTGTTTTCCCTCCAATGTTTTTTTTTTTTTTTCATCTACTCATGCTCTAAAATTCCATTTCACATGTGCTGCGGTCTCACTGATATGGATGAGTAGACATCTGAGGCCACAGTTAAACACATCGAAACATACATTTTATCTGACGGTTATGTTCAGATCTTCTTACTTTAACCTGTATGCACCATTTCTATAAGGTAAATAAAGGTAACCCTTACTAATTTACTAATGCCTGTGTACAAATGAAGATGTAAAGAATAAAACTAGGAGTGTTGTTGGACGATGAAAGAGATACAAAGAGTGAACTTGTTTAAAAAGTGTATGCAGAATAAAATTGAATATGTAAGAAATAATGTTTATGTGATGTTGGTTTTTAAAGGTTCAGGAAAGAGCAGCTTCACTGGAGCAATGTCCTTGGTGTACTTCGAAGGGCTTAACTTACGCTTTGCGCTCTTACCGCATCAACCTCCAGGAGTCAGTTACCCTCTGCACAAACCCACAGGTAAGTCAAAATACTGCTGACAAACACAACAGACATATTTCATGTCTTTTTTGCTAGTTGCTCAATAACCCTTCCATAACCATTTCCACACAGTGCCTTTTCCCTCTGGTCACCCGGCCCTTGGAGGATGTTTTGGCCTGCCTGGGTCCTGTGGAGACCGCGGTTGGGAACAAAAGAAAAAATTTGCTGCCATTGGAAAAGGAGGAGCTGGATAACCCGCCCAAACGTCTTAGATCAAGTGAACTTTGCAGTCTTGGTACACAGAGTGTGACTGACACACTTATCAGTCAGACCCAGCTCTGTGCTGCAAACACTGTCAGTACTGGCCAACGTGCATCACCCAAGATAGATGCTGAAAAGACAAATGCACACTGCAGGGATTCTGATTCTCCAGTGAAGGAGACAACAGGATGGGACTTGCTACAAGATGATGATGTTGTTCTGGAGGAGGAACCGGGCAGCGCTCCTTGTACAGAAGGTTTTACTCCTCCTACATGCTCAGCCTCAGCTGGACACCTGCAGAGCTCATCAGAAGCCTTGTTGACCACTGATGGGGATGAGCTTGCACTCTCTTCTCAAAGCGACGCAGTCGGTGCATCAGAGACAGAGGATGATTTCAGCAAGCTGAAGTGTCCTCCTGAGGTGCTGAACAGACAGCACAGTCTGGGCCCTAATCAGTCCAACTTGACTAACACAGACATTTATTTAAATAAAATCAATACTCCACTGTGTCAGCTCAATGAGGGGACAGCAAGGGTGGAGCAGCAATCACCGACTGCACGCATCACCACATGTACAGACTTAGTAGCCATTAAGTCAGAAAGTGAAGAAATGTCGTCGTCCCCCTCTACCTTTATGGAGTCAGAGGAGCTTGTATCTGTTCCGAGTCAGCTTTTCTGGAGGAATAGAGATAACCTGTGTTGGCTGGACTCGCTGCTTGCTGCTTTGGTAAAGTGTAAGAGCTTAAAGAGGAGTAAACCCAGAGATGAGCCTCAGCGGTCATCTGTCTGGCAGCTGATGAGAAGATATGAAGACATTTGTGCTGCTGTACAGGCCCATCAGCAGACTGGCAGAGGTAAGTTAAAGGATGATTTACAGCACACTCATGAGTGATGTCATTTTAACAGATTTTTTTGAGGTGTGATTGGTATTTGTACTTTGTGGTCTTGCATTCCCACTCAACAGAAAGTTGGTGACCTCTTTCCATTTTGCTCATATAGTTCTAGTTTCTAAAACCACATGAAACTTTAACTACTAATTTCACTTTAAGGGCTGAGCTGCCTGTATTTCTCACTCTCTGTAACTCCGGTGGCATCTGGCCTTGCACTTTGTTTTGGTTTTGAGTTGCCAAAGTTTTAAAAGGCGTCCCTGGATTTTCTTTTGCCATTTAAATATGAAGGTGAATAGAGCTTTGTTTGTGCTGTTCAAAACATTGAATGAATAGATTTGAAAAGCACAGCATCAAAATGACTTACTTCTATTGTACTGTATCATAATTTACCGGTGGCAGATGATTGAGAGGGACACATGTCAAGACCTGGGCACACTCAACTGAATATCTGCTTGATCCCTGAAAGTTTAATCAAGAATACATAGTTTTTATTGAATATTTGCAGATGGTGTTTGTGATCATGCTCAACAGACCCCTTGAATGTGATTGTTTTATGTTTGCATGATATTAAGACAGTTCAAATATCATACCTCCAGAGCATTGTTAATGACCACCTGCAGTTGACAAAAAAATATATAGGTGAATAACTTTGTTTTTCTAATAAATGTCTATGCTTTAAGATGTAATTGACTCATCTGTCATTGCTTCTTTATAGATGGCGTGGCAATGGTGCCAAACCATGTGCTGCAAAAGGCGAATGCAGACCTACAGGCTCTGAGGATGTCTGCCTTCAAACTGCTGCAACCCAAACTGCAGTGCAAACTGGGTAAGATCACTCATTGGAGACCCATCATGCAGCAGCCAACACTAAAATCAGTTCAGTATGAGAAATCTCATATATATTTGAAAAATCATCGATTAGTTCCCAGCAACTATCGAATAGCGCTTTTGCTTGAAATGCCCATCCCTAGTAGGTGTTGCTCAGTAATGAATTCAAAATCAATTTAGAAATGCGTCCCACATGAATTATATGTCATACTGAGGTATATTTGTAGTGTGCACTTGTTCTGTTCAAGATGCATTTTTTGATGTGATGAGAAAGGCAAGAGGAGAAATCTGGTTAAGTTGTTGAACGCTACATCATCACCATTGTTTTCCCACCCATCTCTCTCAGCTTGGTATAGGGAGTGCATAAAGAGCCATTATTTCACAGTTGCTGTTTCCCCCTACATTACAGTACACTGACTAAACAACAAAAATGGTAATACTGAAATCAGCCTTTGGCCCATTGAAGTTTATCTTTTCAGTCAGTTTCAAGAGTTTGTACCTCCCATTCTGGGTGGGAGAGGTAAGAACAGCCTGTCCCAGACAGTGGAAGAAAAGTTGATTTGATATAAAGAGTTTAGTAAATATAAAGACGGAATATTTATTTGGTTGGTGAAGTCACCAGCACTGAGAGGAAAAAGGCGTTAGATCTGCAACAACATGCACATTCTGCTGAGCTGAATGCTTTTCAAACTTTACAACACAATGCTTCCCCGGCCCCTCAAGCCCTCTCTTCATGAATATTAGATTTCATATACCCTAACTATGCTCTTTTTGCCAAAGAAATTACAATGACAAAAACAAACACATAAAGAAGTGGTCTGACTTGTTCTGGCAAGTTTCCATTGTAAAATGTCATCACATTGCTTATACAGTATGAGTAAGAACGTCAAATCTAAACTAAACACTCCATTACCTTAGCTGCTTTTGTGGTGTTTTTCCTTCATGCTTTATATATTTGACAGCTCACATGCAAACCACAAAGCTTTACTGACTCACAACGCCCTGTTTAATATCCAGGAGTTAATCTTGACTTTTCAAAGTAACCATTCTCATCTGATGATACCCAAAAGTGACAAGTCTGAACCTGCTAAACCTGGGTTTGCTGAGCTTGTTACAGTCAGATCTTTATGTTACATTTAAGTAGGAGAACTTGCTTTTGTGTTGTCACTTTGTCATTCTGAAAGTGCAGAGTGGAGGGGTCATACCGATAACTCATTTCTCATCCATAGACTTGTCCACACGTAAATGCAAACTGCCAAACCTGGAAACTTTTCTATGCGTTTGGGCCATCCTCGCCTAAATGGCGTTTTTGGTCCTTGAAATCGGATATTTTCAAAAACTCCTTCTGGACAGTAGTAGTGGGCTGTTGCTTGCTGAGACAACAGCAAGCACTGAGAGCCGAGAGGTAGCATGTTGTTGCTGAAGAAGCAGGTTGACAGAGCTCATTGGTGAATTCTTATCACATGACATGTGGTGTGTTTGCTGCATGCGTGTCACTTGACACGCTTCTACATTGAAAGTAATGGATTTGTATGTACAAAAGACACTACAACGGCCTCTTATAAACACAATGTATGAAGGAAGTCATGGATACAGCCTACAAAGATCAGACAAGAAGTACGCGTTGATTAGATTCTGTTGATCCAGTGATGATGATGTATATGCTGTTTGTCGTCCTCAGGTCAGAGGGAGACTCCGGTGTTTGCCATGCCCCTTCTGCTCAAGATGGACTCTTGGGTGGAGCCTCTCTTCCAGTCCACCTTTCACTGGGAGTTCAAGTGCAGTGAATGCAAATCAGCTTCCAAAGAAAGGTAGGTGATCACCACATCAGACAGAAATTAAAATCATTCTCTATGATTTTTTTTCTTCCTTTGATGATAATGGTAAAAACTGTATAAATCCTGAATGTAATTCCTGCTGTACTTCACAGGGCCGTGAAAACTCTTCCCACCTTCACAAATATTCTGCCCGATTGGCGCCCACTTCATGCAGTTCATTCAGCCCCGTGCAATGTGTGCTGCAGAAAGAACCAGAGGAGGACTATGCTGGTGGAGAGGTGAGAGCTACACTGTCTAACTGATTATTCATTAAGACACATTTGTTTAATGCCTGTGTGTATACACAACTGTACAGCTGGTAAAGTAGGAGCTCTGTGTTGTAATGGCATCAGTTGATTGTGTTTTAAATCAGAACACAATTGACCAAATAATTATCCTTCCAACATTATGATGATGTTTGGGCACCTATGGGTATTTACTAATTTTTGAAACGTGAATAGGTAAAACCAGCCATATTAGCAAACAAATTGTTCAAATTATTATGTAATTTTTTTACGTAAAGAGCAGATGATACCAACGGACAAATAGTTTGTCACGCTACAGTGTAGCGTACACAGTAAAGTCAGTGCTTGGTAACCCCTCGTTGACTGTTCGGCACAGGGCTGGATATATCCTGCTTTGGGGGTTTGGCAGCCGTTGACACATTTCACAGATAGAGAATGTGGAAGAGTGGCTTCCAATAAACATCAACAACCCTGGACGCAAATATCAAGCTGTCAGTCAGGAAAGTGAAA
Organism: Caranx ignobilis; assembly: GCA_021432705.1. Classification (NCBI taxonomy): domain Eukaryota; kingdom Metazoa; phylum Chordata; class Actinopteri; order Carangiformes; family Carangidae; genus Caranx; species Caranx ignobilis. The sequence continues at coordinate 5,800,004 of MU269980.1, forward strand.
GCGGGAAGAGGCCAGCTTCTCCAGCAGGACTGTGAACCAAAGCAAACCTGAAAATCCACCACAAACTTCTTGAAGAAACACGTGCTGGAGTGGCTCTCGCAGTCCTCCTGACCTGAACATGATTGAAAATCTTTGAGTAGATCCTGAATGTGTGTATGCGTGTGTCCGTGTGTGTGTGTGCATGCACAAAACAGCCTATAAATATCTAAGAAGTTGAAGTGATCTGCAGGAAGAGTGGGTGAAACCTCCTAACAATAGAACAATAGAGAGCTGGCTACAAAAGTTTATAACATGTGATATCTGCCAAAGTGTGTGGGTGGGTGGGGCTGGGGGTGGGGGGGCCACTAAGCACTCACTTAGTAGGGTGGCCACTGGCCACACATTAGCACATGTCACAGGTACTTTAACAGAACATTAACATTTGCATGAAATGTATAGATATTTATGATTAAGGGGTTAATTTTACTTTTCACATCACATCAACAAAAATGTCAATTCGTTGCTCAAACTTTTGCATGCAGCTGTTCTCTTTAGACATGATTACACTGTAGCTGTTGAAGCACATGTTGATTACAAGCTGTTATTGATTACTGCCAACAAAGGGTGTCATTTTAACACAGTATCAGCCATTAAATAATTAATGACTCTGTCCGTCCATTGTTTCCAGATTATCCACACCAGAGTCAGTTGTTTTGTTTTAAAAATACATAACATTTATTTCCAAGTCCCAACATTAATCTGCACATCAGCAGGGCACACCATTACAGTACAACAAAGACACAACTAAGAAACCTCCATGGCTCCAGAGCTGCGCCACACACTAATTAACTTAAATTGTCACAGTTTAGTGACTGTAATAACTAATTATTAATGAATTATATTTGAGAGTCATTGGAATTGAATTATTTTTTGATCTGTTGAAAAATAACTGATTTTTCAGTAAATTTGAATATTGACAAATAAGTGTTAAATGCGGCTATGTAACAATAAATGATATGTTCTCGTAATAATATATTACATGTGCATTAGTTACAGGTTTAATTAGAGAAACTCTGAACTGGATCTTCTTCTGTGCATCTATTTTACCAGTGTTTACTTTGTGTTTTTTTTAGCATGCCTCCAGTGTTTGTTCTACACTTTGTCGAGGGGCTTCCTGACAGTGATGTCCGACTCTTCACCTTCACCTTCAAAGGGAAACACTACTCGGTCACCACGGTGATACAATATGACTGTAAACTGAAGCACTTTGTCACCTGGCTCTGTAATTCTGATGGTAAGTATTCTGACAGTTTGGATTTCATCTGATTTTGTCATCAACATGTGAACAGTATCAAAATACCAATGCTAATGACTTTGCTAAAATGTAGGTCAGGTAATTGGGCTTAAAGTGGAAGCCTAGTTTGCATGCAACAGCAATTCTAAATATGTTTAATGAATGACTCATCATATTTTTTAACACATTTATTTATTGATTTTTGAACTTAGTACATCATTCGTCCAAAATAATTTGTTTCATCTGTCAGGTCGCCATATTTAGTCCTCAGAGGATGTCATCTATTATTGATCGTCTCCATGGATAACTCAAGTCAAGTGACAGTGAACTTTCTCTGAGCCACATTTGTGTGAAACCTCAGACACTAAAGCTCATAGTTCAGTCACATGAAGCTTCATATTTTTATTTCTCTGTGTTGTGGTTTGCCAACAGCACATTCTGCTGGACAGTTAATGTAGTGTTGAACTTTAGGCTCCAGCTGTGTAGGGTTTGTTTTGTTTTCACTAATACAGAAATGATTTACCAAAGATTTTAGTAATACACCTGATTACGCTGTTTATATTTATACTACATGATTAATGTGCACTTCCTTTACCATATCAGTGTTTCCCTGTGTGTGCCTCTACTGCCATGTCCGAAATTCCCCGGTGAAAAAGAAGATTGGTCTCAGTTATTTGACCAAAAATCTTTTCATTCAACATGTTTATTCATCAGGACATTTTGCCAAGTTACAGTATGTCAAGAGGCGCAGGATCATAACCAGGGATGGGCACAAAAACCTGTGTAAATGGGCTGTAGGACTATATTTTGAAAGACTTGAGTATTAATATTAGTATTGAGTTGATAGGCTCTAATGTTATCGGTTCTGCTCTCTGTATTTTGGAAATTAAGAAAATGGGTAAACTTGGATGAAATATATTGCCAATTCAGCCGCTAAAAAGAATAGAGCTGTAACTTTATTGACTCATTTGATTGTCTAAGCAGGTCTGTCTTGAGTCAGCTCTGATTATGTGTTAATAATGAAAAGTATGATAATTCTCTTGTTTTTTTTTCTGTTACAAGATCACAGAAAGCACTAATAATAATACTGTCCAAGTACCGTCTTCGTCTTATCAATACCCATCCCTAATCCCATCCATACATGTTAAACCTACTGTTCTACTGTACAGGATCGTGGCTGGAGTACGACGACTTGAAACATCCAGACTGTGTGACCCATCAGAAACTCCCAGTCCCTGCTCAGGAGATGCACATCGTCTTCTGGGAAGCAGAGGAGGATGAAGAGCCTCGTGTGTGTTCTCCTACCAGCACATTTTCTGACTCCACCCCGTCCATAAACAAATCCAACCCAAGTCTGAGCAGCAGAAACTCAGCAGCAGACGAGCCATCGGCGCTCTCTCCAGATCAGTCTCTTCTTGTGTCTCATAATGACACCGACATCATCAGTGCGCTCTCAGTACCTGAGGACGGCAGCAACATCACGGACACGACCCTCACAGCCGGCCTCGACACATCCATAGGCTCCACGACGCTGCTCGAAGCCTTCCAGGGGCTCAGCCACAACGACATTGTCACGCTCACGCTGGTGGAGATAAAACCAGATTCAGAAATGGAGCCTGTAATTGACAACAAACAAACTCAGGATTTGATGGTTCCTAGTGAGACTGAGATGCCTGATGCGGCACCAGATAGCTCCTCCAACATATTCAGCAGTGAGGTGGGTCACAGCCCTGATACTGAGCCCCCAGTTGCCACCAGCGAGCCTGAATCTGGAGACGGCTCGTCTAGTGATCCATCATTCGTGCCCAGTGCCAGGAGGGGACGGGGGAGAGGGAGGGGACGGGGGAGGGGGAAAGGGAGAGGAACAGGGAGAGGAAGTGGAGTTGCTAGAGGCAAAACTGTTGGTGGAAACAGAGGTGAAAAAGAACCCTCATCAAACGCAGCTCCAGAAACTTCACCAGCTGAGTCCTCTGACACATCTGACATTACCAACAACAGCCCTGTGGATGCTGCTCCTCAGGAAGATGCTCCACCTGTGGAAACCACAGAGAAAACCAGCACCTCTCCCCAGCCCCCCTGTCAGGGAAGCCCCCCCGAGGCACTGACACTGGATCAGAACGCCCGCTGGTCCTTCCTACTCAGTAAACACCCACTGAGCCAGATCAAGAAGTCCATCACAAAACCCGCTCCCACCCACACTCCACCCGCCTCGGTCACACAGGCAAAACCCATTCGCTGCACCCACTCCACTCCCAACCCGGTGAGGAAGCAGCCAGCTCCTGCAGTGCTCCTCCCCAGACCACAGCTCAGGATAGAGGGGAGCAATGGTCTCCCAATGAAAGCAGCAGAAATGTACCATGCATTCGGTGCCAAGAGCTCAAACGCACCGAGTCCACTCCCGTCACCCATCACCTCTCACCGCCAAAGATCCCCAACAAACACACCAGTGGTGTCTGTACTCTCCACACAGAAAGTGAAGGGGCTCACTGAGATCTCCTCCAAGAAACAGAGCAGCCACTCTAAGGCTCTGTCAGGGCTCAGTGAGACTGAAGCCCTCAGGTACAAGCTGATGAAGAAACTGAAAGCAAAGAAGAAGAAGCTCGCCAAGCTGAATCAGCTGTTGGGTCAGCAAGGGGGAGCCAGCCTCCAACCAGACAGCACTGACCTGGGCTCTCCCAACACAGTCACCTCCAGCACCTACAGCAGCTCCACCTGCGACGACTTCCTCTCAGACCTGCTTTCGCCGGCAACAACAGCCAGCAACCTCTCGCCAGACAGCACCGGCTTCCTTGAGATGCTCGCCAGCAGACAAGACAGTGTTGAGCAGCCGGAGGGTGGGGTTAATCCTGTCAGTACGGAGCTGCAGACGAACGTGACACACACTGAAAACTTCCTGGAGGAGTTCCTCTCGCAGGCTTCAGCTCAGAGGCCGACGGAGATGGAGACGGAGGCGCTCAGTGCACTTGAATTTTTCATTTAAGGTGTGTGTGGGGATGGGGGGGTGTCTGCAGGCTGCAAGCACGGATAACATTAGGTCACTTTTGGGAGGAAATTATGCAAAATTTAACTTGTTTAGCAATCGAGCAAACCTCATAGGACACGTCAGAGATGTCAGACACGTCAGAGACATCAGACAAGATGTTTGTTTGCAGGTTGAATTAGTAAAAATCATTAGTGTATTTATGTTTTTGTTAATTTAGATAACTTGATGAAGTTTGTATGAATGTCAACAATGTTGGCGAGTGTATGATCAATTCAGGATAAAATTTGTAAATTGCATCTTTAAAAGTCTGGCACTTTGTTGTTTATATATACTGTGTGTATGTGGGTCATATGTTCTCAGCAGAGGCTGTTTTGACAAAGTACTTGAAGATTTTCTTAAAAGATACTTCTTTTTTAGTGTCATTTAATAAATGATTTAGATGACTGTTTGAAAATTGTGAGAATTATTCTTTTGAAACTCAGCTTCAAGGAAATTTGTGTCCTTGTTTAGTGGAGGAGTAAAATATTAGTGAACTTCTCTTTGTATTTGTTTCACCTTTTTATTATTATTATTTATCCAGGAAACAGATCTATTGAGATGAACTCTCTTTTCCAAGGCTGTCCTGGCCAAAATGAGCAGCAGCACAGTGTACGGCATGAACACAAACAGTTAAACATTAAACAGATATATTAACAAAATAACAATCGATTGTAATCACCAAAACAATTCTAGCAATGAAACACCAAAGCTAAAATATTAAAACGATTGTGATCCTGCACAGCAAGGTGTCACAGGTGCAGCTGGTGACTAAAGATATTGTTTAAAAGCAGACAGAGGGATGAGAGACCCCATCCTCAACTTGAACTGCGGGTGATTCCAGGACCACGGCCCCTTAACAGGACAGGGTCCTCCTCCCTGACTGTCTGCACAAGAGGCACCATAAACCACAGCCAGCTGCTGGTTCTGAGGCTGTGTATTCTGGATTAGCAGTGAACGTGGAGCAGATAAAGAGGCAATTTGCCCAAAATAGCTTTATATATTAAAATGTACCAATGCTGCAACCTGTGAGTATCTAGTGGAGAAAATCCAGAGAGTGTATAAAGTGCAGTGGTGAGTCCTGAAGGCTGATGCTGTTAGAGCAGCATGGGAGAGAGAGTCCAATTTAGCTAAGGTGGTAGGGCAGGCACATCTATAGATAGTGTCATTGTAGTGCAACTGTGATAAGAACAGGCCAGTGACTAGACGCTCACAGGAGGCAGTGGAAAAGCATGTGTTTAGTCTATACATTTTTTTTTTTTTTTTTATCAGACATGAGATGTGATGTTTGAAATGAAATGCTGAGTTGTCAGTCATAGTTCTTCACGTGATCAAACAAGGACAGATTCATTTTTTAGCTCAAAAGCAAAACATCTGTAATGTTACGTTACAAGCTATGACTTCTTGATTAAAATCAAGTTTTATAAACTGCAAAATCCAGACTCAGTAATATTTAGGTAAAACCCAGACACTGAATTTGCCTTAATTGTAGTGAATCTTTTTCTACCTCATCATCAAAAGTTCTGTTACAGAAATTGCATAATGCATAATGGATTTCAAAATTCCAGACATTTTTCTCTGTTTACTCCACCCAAAATGACATAAAATAAAATAAAAAGTCTCTCTGTGCTTACTGAAAATAAAGAAAGGTCATTTTTGTGGTCAAACTAAATCTGCCTCTGGTGGTGGAGCACAGTGGACACAAACATTTTCAAAGCACATTCACAGATTTTATATCTGACAAAATAAGAAAGAAAACCTTTCATTTGAATGCTGGCAAAAAAACAAGCATTTATTTTACATGATGATTTGATGTTGACATTTCTTATTTACAGTTTTTGCTCTTTTACTCAATACTTAGAATTGGTGCCTTTAGGAACTAGTGTAATTGTCGTAAAAATGAAACTTCCCCGGTGTGAAAATCGTATCGATATCCTGTTGGTTCTGTGTCAGTACCATAGCCTGGTTAGTACTCAATACTTACATGGTATCAGCTGATAAAAAGCTCGTTCCCATACCGGGAGTCGAACCCGGGCCGCCTGGGTGAAAACCAGGAATCCTAACCGCTAGACCATATGGGACCTGATGCATAAGTGGCAACCATTTGTTTTTAAAATAATCATTCAACACGCGTGACGTGTTTGTGCTCAGTGCAGCTTTCTTCCGGGTTACCTGGCGCCACCACAGCTAGATCACCTGACAGCAGCAGAGCAGTGAAGACGGAGAAACCTGCGGGTAGTTAAGGCTGTGGTGTCAGACCTCCCAGAATGATGAGTTCACTGACAAAACAAAACAACACAGTGACAAATAGTCTAATGTAAGAAACTGGAACCACTGAACTATGGGTGAAAATAATGACTCTGTCGTTTAATGTGAAGGTAAATATGAACCCAACAATTTTTATTTGTAGGGGCTTAATCTGGGCATGGTTGTTTATTTTTTTAAGGCTTCGATTATAATGAAATAATTACACTTACATCTAAAGGTATTACAAACATAGATTTTGTAGTTTATTTGATGGTAGTGTCTTTGCAGCCTGAGATGATCATATCAAGTGGATTCTGTGAAAAGCAGCCTAAACTGACCATTAACTTTTACAACAGTGGTTGATTGAATATGTGTAGGCAAATAATGTAAAACTGCATTATACACAGTTTATTACTGAATGGTGTAACAGCTTGAGGGGGCGGGGCATGGTGGCTTCAATGGAATTGATTTCATCAAATGAAAAGGTGTATTTCTCGATGTGCACAAATCTGTTGGATGAATTTGTATAGCTACGATCCCTGGGGAGGAAAGGCACAGCTCAACGTGCATTACCTTGTGAAAGCACATGCAGGTGCTGTTTGACTGTAGGTGAGCCAGTCACTGACACAGCCTCCATAAAGCTCTGTGTTTCACTGTAGTGACGTATTTTCACAGCACTCACATATTTCTATACATATTACTCTTTGTTACAGGTAATACTTTTACTCCATGATATGTCAGTAGTAAATTCTCCATCACATGTCTTGGCTTACTACAACTAGTAGTAGTGAGTTAGTTAACTGGTTATTGTCTGCATTGCATTATATTGTTAGAGGCATTCATCCTGACTAACAGGGATCAGTAACAAACACCCTCGGATCAGGCGTGCTCGTGTAACTTGGCCACAGTACAACTGTAAAATGGTGACATTTCAATCTGAATACTTCATAAAAAGGCCAGGTGTGATCATATAACTTCTCCCCTATGCAAATTAAATGACAAAGTGGTTAGTCTACCACACTATTAATTCAAGCTTCCACTGAAATGCACATATTGGGTTAGAGTACATCAGAGTGCATTGACCTTGTTAGATTAATTCAAAGACAAGTATTGTACAGCCCAGCTCATATGATGAATACTACACCATTAGTATGCGTACATTTGCTTCTACTTCTACTTGTGTCTTCAGCTTGAAAAATAATATTTTTTAGAATTTAATTCAAACATGTCTGTATATTTGCAGTGGACATTTTGAACCCAGGTTTAGCTGATGTAAGCTTTGATGCACAACATCAAACTGTGTGTGTGAGTCTGACACAAACACACAGAGGAAGTAACAGACCTGTCGGTAGCCCTCTGTTTTGAGCCACAGGATCATTTACATAAAGGGGAAGCCACAAACAGCAGTGTGTGTGATGAGGGATGGAGGTGAGATAGGGACTGTGTGACACCATAGGGGGACAGATCATTGGGTTTATGCTTAGCTGCCGACTTGTCAGTGTTCATTCACAGTCTGCCTCCCTCTGCCTCAACATCCACCCACACCTACAGCTGCACCAGCCTTGATCATGGACTCTCACGAAGTGGTGAAGAACATCTACCTCCTGGTCATTGTCACCCTTCTCAGCGTCCTTCAGAACGGTGAGAACAGGAGGAATGTCTGTCACAAATAACTGTCTTTTTTTTTCAAACTTTTAGGATAGCAACCATGGTATTCAGCTGTTTTGTCTCTGTTTCTTCAGCATTCTTTGCCCAGAAGGTAGAGAGGGAATGCAAGAGTCAAAGGTCCCACACATCTTGTTTCGAGCGAGTGTCTTGTGCCAAGTAAGTGCCCTTTCTTCCATGAGCAGCCAGTGACACAGTCAACTACTTTGTCTGTTACTCTACTTCCTACTACAAACTTTCCACTTGGTCTCACACTCTCCCATTGTTATTTTGACCAAGAGGCAGACCTCATTTGCCTGAGCACTCCCAGCCATGTTGGGAGATGGGGGCGGGGGGCTGCAAAAGAGCCCATTTGAATGTTGGATGGGAAGGCAACAAAAGCCATTAGGAAAAAATGTTTTCTCTCAGTTTCTCAGGAAGGTGAGTCATCGTCATCTGTTCAACTTACAGCTCGTATATTTGCAGTCTGTAGCTGAGAAATGACATCTTGGCACCTGAGCACTTTTAGATTTACCAGAAGGGTTGGTGTTGGGTTTAGGGTTAGGACTAGATATACACTGTCTCTGGATTTTGGGTGCTGCAATGGACATTTATTACTTGCTGTTGGCAATATAAAGACACACAAATAACCTGTCAATCAGAAAGGTATTCAATAACTTTGTCTATGATGAGTGTTAAGAGTCAGGGTAAGGGTTAGAGATACACTGTCTGAATTTTCTAGACTGCAGTGGACGTTTAACACTTTGCATATGGCATAATAAAGATCCATCATTAAACTATCAATCAGAAAATTCATCAATCGATTCACTAGGATTGAAAATTATCAGAAGTTGATAACACTTAACAGTAAAGCTAGAAATTGAAATCAAATCAAAAACTCTAATTGAAATCTATCACTGTAACTGGAACAACAGTTCAGCCTTTGTGTGAGGGGCACTTCCTGTTTTTACGAGGAAATGTGTCAGCCACTCCCCGTCTTCTACCTGATGTTAGGATTTCAAAAACAAACCAAAAAAAGATGTGATGCAAACATTTGGTGACACTTTCAAACTGCCCAGATTCCTTCAGTCAGCTTGTAAAGTGTAGTGTGTTTTGGCCTGACGCTTCCTGACGTGTGAGATTGGAAAAGGTTTGTGGGCCGCGGTTCTGTGCAACACGCTGTCCTGATTATTGCAATTTATTGCACCAGCCGCTTTCAGAGAGCAGCCTCAGTTTTTCCTGGCCGTCCACTTCAGCTCTGCTCCTTCAACACTCACAAAGCCAGAGGATCGTTTTCTCTCTCTCTGTCTTTTCAAAGCCACTTCTGCTCTGCAGCTTCAAACATTTCCCAACATTCATAGAAAAGTCTCTCGGTATTGTCCGCTGCCATCAGTAACACATTGTCAATTGCCCCACACGTTTGTCGTTGCACATTACTTCCTGGAAATTGCAGTGCTAATCGCAGATCTTGTTTGTGTTTCTTCTAGTCGTAACTGCATGGATGCTTACCCTACGTTCCTGGCAGTCATGTGGTGTGCCGGTGTGTGTCTCAATCAAGGTAATCATTAGTCACTTACCATAAAGGAGGCATTCACACTTTTGTATTGTGGAAAAAACACACCCAGCCAAAGTCAGTGGGGCTGTAGAAGGTCAAGTTGGAGTCACGGTAGTTTTTGTTCACATTTTATGTATAGACCTATTCCTCAAGCTGTGATTGACTTGCATTTAGAATAAAATTAGCAACATCTACACTAAATGTTCAATAAAGGACCCTATGTGATCATTACACACACCAGAGGAGTTGATGTGTTGTCTCCGCTGACTGCAGGGAGACTTCAGGTCCTGATGCAGGGGGATCAGTCCTGGTTCAGTTTATGAGCGTTAGATGACTCTCTGCAGGCCTCTTAACTCAAAAAACATTTCCTCAGCATTTCTTCACAGCCCTCTCTCTTTACAAATGGTAGCTGCTGAAACAGGAAGGAGCCTTTACCAAACCGTAGCTGTTGCAGGTCTCAGATGACAGGATGAGCAACTTGATATAAATATCCTGGTTAAAGGGAGAAATGATGTTCAGTGCTCTCTCTCCTGCTCTCCTGTTGCAACAGAAGCATACTGTGTTTGCACTCTTTAAAGCTTAACACAAAGTTAGGCCTTAATGCCCAGAATGTTTTAGACCAACTGACAGAAAAATACCATTTAACACGTGTTTTTCTATGCAAAAATACAAACTGTACGGTTAAATATGTTCTTTTGATATAAATATCAGATTTATTTTCAGGATTTTAACCCTTCACTTACAATACGTCATATATTTTTGTTTACATGAGACTTGTCTACTTGCACAGGTATTCATACCACCCAGTGCCTGAGAGCTTCACTAGTCTCTGTGTAAATTCAGTCTTTAGTGTCTGCAGTAGGAATAATGCACACATGTGCATGCTACAGCCTGCAGAGTTTCACCTTGTTTTTCTGTCTGTCTGTCTGCTCAAAGCTCCTGCTGCCTTCGCTGGGATCATCTACCTTATGGTCAGACAGAAGTACTTTGTTGGATACCTGGGACAGACCTCTCAAAGGTCAGTCAACACAAACAATCTACACAGTGTGTGTGCATGTGTGTGAAGAGGTACAGTGTATGTGACTTGTTTTATCTCTGTGTAGCACCCCAGGCTACCTGTTTGGGAAACGCATCATCTCCTTCCTGTTCCTCATGTGCGTCGTTGGCATCTTCAACTATCTGCTGGTGCGCTTCTACGGCAGCGACTATAAGGAGTACGTGCAAACCATCACCAGCGCTGCGTCCGCTCTTCTCCTCATCCCATAGTGTCACTATAGTGGCTACATCACCCACCCACATTCATGTTTTATCTGTTGAATTAAAACACAGTCTTCTTTTTGTGTGTTTGTAAAAAAAAAACCTTTATTGTATTTGAATTTAATAAAAAATTAAGGTACAAAAGTTTTCATGCAATTGATTTTTAGGCAGAGATTTTTGAAACCTTCATACAACGTTATTCATGAGGTAAATGCACGGTCAGTCACAAAAACATGTTGAACAGTCAAGTTACACACATGATCCGCCTGAATAATCTTAATGCCATCCAAAATTTCCTCATCAGCTGCTGTCAGTACAGTTTCCATCCAGTGGACTGAAGAAATATTAGGACTCAACAGCACTTATAAGTGAGTGCCTGCAGTCCCCAGAGGTAGGCTGGTGCTTCACCTGGCAGGCTGCTGTAAAAAAAAAAAATCACACGTCTGTTTTTTTCTTTTTGCAGCATTTTCTTGAGGGAACAGAGCGAACATCCACCAAAGACACAGCAGATGAACTTGACTTTTCCAGCCTCTTTATCCACTGCTGCTTCAGGTCAGTTTCAGCTTTAAGAGAAAGAGAAACAGACAGGTCAGACAAGACAAATGCAGAACATGTAGATTGTTTTTAATATGTATTAATAAGGGTATGAGACAAGTACCTGGAAGTTTCTTTTGCTGAAGCCGAACCAGAATGGGAAATCAAACAGGGCATCGGAGTAGTATTTGAGGGTGAAGGAGGCGTCTCTCCACACAGGTGTGACTTTTATGAGGTCGTCAGTTTTGAGGTGGATGTTTTTAGCCCCCAGCTGTCCAGGGCTTCAGATAAATCAACCTGACGCAGAAGAAAGACATATTTAAACAGCTGAATCTGGAACAAACAACAAATATCTCAGTGTAAAGTCCTGCTTACATCCACCCTGTAGCTTTCCCCAGCGACTGAGGAGATGGTCCAGTCCAGGCCTCTCTCCATCTGCCACCTGATGAGAGGATCATTGCCATCAATGGACACCACGTACTGCTGCAGCACTGAAAGAGAAATGCAGGTCATTCGTGAGGAGAAAGAGGAAAAGTTTGCAGAAAAACATGTTGTCCTCAGTACTGTGCTGTCATTGTAATTTCTCCACCCCACCCACTGTAAGCATCCAAAGTCAGACAGCCACCATGAGTCACCCATGCCACTAAAAACTGCATGAGCTACTCTGCAGCCTACACACTGGTTTCAAAAAGCAGAAAAACAGCAATGATGCATTTGAGGACCTTTTTATTACTGTCTTTTTCTTTACTTCATAAACAGATGGCTTAAGTTACCTCTGGTTTCTCCAGCTGCTTTATGGGTGCTCTCTGAAACGTTTTCCTGGCAGGCAGACATGAGCAGATAGATCCTCTTGGACAGCAGGCTCTTCCTCGTGCTGGTGTACTCCCACAGATTGTGCATTTTAACTTTCCTGTCGTTGGAAATGATAAAACAGAGTTATACAAATATGTGTGTTTAAGCTGCGTTCAAGTGTTTTTTGGCCTCTTACCTTCCCAGCGAGTTCTCGAAAACTATTTTCCCTCTGCAGGAGTACAAGTCATCGATGAGCACCAGGCTTTTCTCCGGGTCGCTCAGGACTCGGTACCCGGAGCCCAGGGGCAGTACGGAGAAGCCCGCCGGAGGCTCCCTCAGAAACTCCCCGAGCTCCGTCACCTGCATCCGGCTGTGGGACACTATGTTCGGCGTCATGCTGTCACGCTTCTCTTCTTGGTTTCCAGCTGCTGTGGCTGCTGCTGTTTATATTTGCTCCACTCCAGCCCGCAGCTTTAATAACACCCAACCACTGTCAAGTAAGACGTGTTTACAACACCACACTTCCGGTCTACGTTCTCCAAAATAAAACTCCTTACAAAGAACACTACACAGCTGAAGTTATAGTCAATTAATCAATTTGTTAATGATCGAAAATGAATAAGCAGCTTACTCAGAAGCAAAAACACCAACTATGGGGTAATGGTTTCCTCTTGATTACATATGGGTATGTGGGTCACTTTCATTGCCATTCAGAGCGTCCCCTGGTGTTGTTTAATACAGTGTTTCAGTACTTGCTGTATGACAGAGACCTGCTGGGACCCCCTTATTGGCTTATTATACTATGTAAACAAACCCAAAGCTCTGTAGAGACCGTTTGGCCTTTTTTATTAGCCTACACTGACCTTTGACAATTAATTGAATAATTGCGAAAATAAAAGTAACCTTAGCTGTTTGTGCCTTGATTCAGTGTTTCAAAAAAAAAAAAAAAAAAAAAAAAGTGACGATAAGACAATATCCAACATCCAACACATTCTTTAATGGCAATGTCTCAGATGTCCCCCATTTATGTATTTATTCATGCAAGTAACAAGCATTGTGCTTTTATTTTTAAGGGAAATGTATGAACTTCCTCTTGCATTGCACGTGCCACAGCTCCTTCACAAGCACTTAACAGTGTTACCACTGATATGATCAGAAATGTGAGGGCCCTGGGAGCCTGGAAATGTATGAAAATATGACATACATAGCCTACCTAAGTGATGTGTGTATTGTCTGGTGCTTTACAGGAAGATATTCGTAGACAGCACTTGCCCTTGTTCCCAGAAATAACACCACTCCTCAGCACAGCACCTGATTTGAACCATAAGTGAATTGTGAGTCACCTTTGACTGTGTGTGGTGCAGTGAAAACATACATTCTTGTGTATTTGTGTTTAAGTTCAAACAAAAAGTTTGCTCAGACCTTTTATTTATTTATTTATTTTAAAATAACTCTATCTGACAACATAGATTTGTACTGTTTGTACTGTCTCTCTATTATATTCAGTACATTACACAGATTCATGAATCACCTATTGAACCTGTGTAATTTTCTGTCAGTAGTTGTTTGACAATGTGAGGCTATGCACTTGTGTTACAGTAAACCATTATAGCCTACACCTCTGCAAATATATACCTACTTGAGGATGCAGCTTTCCCGTCAGTTCACTTTATTTGCACAAAAATGTGAACACTCAGTCACCACTGTGGCTTCACAGCAGAACCAGGCTGCACCAGGCTGAACCAGCCAAGAAGTCCATGTTTAGCCTCTGTGGTCAGGAGACGATTGACTCATTTGTTCTGGCTGTTTCCACCAGTGTGCACGGGCCTGCAACAGAAAACTCTGCTTTCAACCTCTAATCTGGACAGCTTTCTTTTCACTTGTAGTGTTGGACTTCAGATTTCACCTTCTAACTCTATAGGCTACTTTGAGTTTTTACCCATCCTTTCAGATGCTGTTCAAAGGAAACATGGATACGCATCAGTCCAGTTCATCATCGCCACTCTACTTGTGTGTTACTGTGTTTCTTTTAATCGTTACCTTTGGGCTGTTTGGGTTTAAATGACATTTTAAGTTTCCATTGGCACTCCTTCCAAGTGGATCTGTGTTGCTATTATATACTGTAGGCTGTTTGCGCTTTGTAGGAACTGTTCTGTTTCTCTATATGTTAACGTAAGGTCTTGACCTTACCCTGTAAAATGTCTAGTGATAATGTGTATTTTGTTTTCTTACTATACAAATAAAGTAAAATAGAATTGAATTTAACTACATTCTCAAATATCTTTCCTTGTGTCCTATCTTAATTACAGTAAACCTATTACTTTGTATCATACTGTTATGTGCCAAAATAGCAACTTGATTTTTTCATGATGAATTATATACAGTATGTGATGGTTGCTCTGCTGATGAATGAGTTTGAGTGGATGAACTTCGAAAGGTGAGGTGACTGGATGCATATGGGCCATAGCTGCAAAAAAGCCATCCAGAGTGAACTGCAACCAAGGTTTAATTCAATCTGAGCTGTTTGATGCTGTTGTGAAGAAGAGAAACGGAAAAAGCACATTTTGTTTCCAGCTGAAAAATGTAACAGCAGAGAGTGTTCTGCCCCCTCTCCTCCACCAAGGCCCTGATTGCTCCATAAGATCCACCTGGCCTGGGAGTGTGTAGTTCAAAGCTCTGGTACCAGCATCAGAAGACAGACGTGATTAACATGGGGACTGCTGCATGGCGTTTTGTTTGTTCTGACTTCTTGTTGTCTTAGTTTAGTGTCCTGCGTGTGTCATTTTTAGGTTAAACAAGCCATTTTCTATTTTTAGCAGTGTCTTTGTGTGGGTATTGGGTGGGTCACTGGTGTAACCGTGTGTGTAAACGTTGAAGAAGAAGAAGAAGAAGAAGAAGAAGAAGAAGGCCGGCCCCAGACAACTTGAACGCGCCCTCACAGCAGGTCCAGGGGGCCGCGTGCAACCTGGTGAGTCGAGTGTCCGCTGGAGGTCGCTGCAGTTCCGCCCTGACACTCACTGTTGGTCCAGTACAGTACACAGGCTCCTGCCAGTGCAGGAATGTGGTGACCAATTTCCCTCAGGCCACCGTGAAAATACGGTGATTTGACAGGAAAAGCAGCGTTCACGGGAGTCATGTCATACCGTGATGTGGTTAACGGATGTAAACTGGTCGCTGTGCTCCTCCTGTGGCTCGGTAAGTGGCCTCACTGACCCGCCGACAGCGGTACTGACTACAGTGTTAGCTAGCCCGCTAGCATCAAGCTGGATACACTGAGTCAGGAGAAAGAGACCGGAAATTGCTCCGACTTGGTCTTCAAAGTAAAGTTGTATCAACATAAGATAACAATGCACAAAGTACTTTAGAGTGTAGAGAATATTTTATTTTGAAATTCTCAAAAGCAAATTGTTGTTTTAGTCAGAGAAACTTTACTCATCACAAACAAACCGACCACAGCAGGTGATCTCATGGGGCTTTGAGAGGACAGTTAAAAGTGCATCATTGCACTTGAGGTGAATTGAATATCTGCTGTCAAATCTTGTTTTATTTTTCTCCTGGAAACATGCCACCTGGGAAAGTGTGCACAGGCCTACAGCTCCACAGAGTGAAGCTGATGGTGAATTAAGTAGCAGACTTTACAGCCCAGCTTTTAAGATAAACTGTTTTACTCCTGTTCACTTAAGTTTTGCGTATGACACTTTCAGGTCAGTGACAGCAAGAAATCAACCTTTGAAATTAAACAGCATTTTAGTCTGGTCAGTCTGGCCTCCGCACAGGTCAATAATATACAAGATCACAAAATAAAATGCACTGATGAAAGATTAAATAGTTTAAAAAAAGGAACATTTCTGTAAATTGACTGATCAACTCAAACATAAAGTAACCCCATTTATCTGCACTAGTAGTTGGATCCATTTTGATGATACTGTGACAACATCTTTCCTGCTGCCTTCAGGTCCCTCTGCTGACCACAGACCTGCATGTTGTGCTCATGTAAGTGCCACCATCAGATTCTTGTTGTGATTATGCGTCATCATGCAGGTCAGCAGTGTGTGTCAGACTTAACAAGAATCAACCCTGACTCCCCGCAGGCTGCAGAGCACCAGGAGCACGCCGCACACAGCTCTGGTGGTGAGTGAGGGATTCATTACAGATGGTCAGAAAGGAAAGCAAAACAGTGTTGTAGTGCACATTAACTTTTTTATTCTCCATGCCACCATCATATTATATACATATTATATTTACCAAATTATCCAACTAATCCCCTCAGCAAGTTGAGACACTGTGCTATCTTACTGAGAGAATACTAAGAGTCAGTGATGACACATCATTGACACATGTATGACTTTAACTTCCAACATCCAGAAATGTGATGTTAGATACTTGAACCTGTCCCTTTGCTCTGCGTGACATCCCTCTGCTTTTCTCAGGACTGGAAGAGGTGGTGCTGGTGATCCAGAGTCAGAGAAACTCTTACCACGTCCGTCAAAGTGTTCAGAGGAGGGCAGAGATTCTGCAGCAGGCGGCTCAACGTGGACAGGTAACACCTGGCTTAGTGGTTAGAACTGTGGGAGCTCAGAGGAGTTATGGGTTTACATCTTCACCCTGGTCTTCGTCATGTGCATGAGCCTCCAGTCTGTCATCAGGTAGGACGTAGCACTGCTTGGAGGGCTTGTACATGCAGTGGCAGAAAAACCCTTATGTTTCGGTAATCTCCTCTTTAAGGCTTTCACATTTATAGTATGTGTTTGATTTCATTACTGTGGTATTACACTGGCACCAATAGGTGTCCTCCTTGCCATGAAGCTCCCCTGCATGAGATGAGAGAAAACCAAGCTCTCTGCTCTCGCCCAGTAGTTATTTAATAATATTTGGCTGCAGGGCAGCTGTGGAAATTAATTTGTCCTAGACATCAATGAAATGAGACAACAAACATATATGGACACGACAGACTGCAGGAGAAACACAGAAGCGTTGATTTTTGTAAAAAAAAAAAGTGCCCTGCACTCGTCATCATTCCTCCAACCTCATTTTAATCCACAAAACCCTCCTGGATAGGAAAAGTGGCAGGAGGTAGTCAGCAGGGGCTCTGCATGTGGAACCACATGATGTTAAAAAGCAAAAATGTCAGAGGCTGTTGTGAAGAAGAGAAGTTATTTGAAATCTTAATTTCCCCAGACAAATGAAAGTTTAATTTTCATGCACTTACCGTCGTCTCTTAGCCTCTCTGAGTCTGTGACGTCCTCGTTCAGTGCCGTCGCAGCGCTGCCTGTAAACAGCAGCTGGAAAATCTTTCATCACATATGCTTTGTTTGTGAATACATCAGGGTAGACTTCGCCGAGTGACACGGTGGGAGCAGTGATTGAATTTGACGTGTCTTGTGATTGTTTTGTTTTGAAGCCATGTGCCGCTGTTGTTGTCTGTGGTGGTGCTGAGTCGAGGTGTTTACTCACCAGAGTCTCTGTGAGAGACGGAGAGAAGATGCAGTTAGTGAGAACACAGAGGAACATCAGCTCAGCTCCACGGTTACACAAAATACACTAAAATGAGCGAGCTGACCCTCAACAGCCTCCACTTTGTCATTCATGGCTTATTCTATGGCTGCTCCTGCACAGCAGCCGTTATACCCTCAGGGGGGAATGTGTCAGTGAGTGTAGAAGAAGAAAACAGAGGTGGAAGCAGAGGAGGACATTGCAGCTCCTGACATTTTCGATATTGCACTTGGCCATATTGTGATGTCAGTTACATTGCAATTAATTGTGCAGCCTCAGAGTCCACCAATGGTCCCCTCAGTGGATTGGATGAGATGTGGACAGGCTCTCGCTATTGAACAAAAACAAAGCCACAAGGTCCCTGCAGAGCTCAGAGACAGGATTGTCTCATGGCCTGGCTCTGGGGAGCGCCCTTTCTGCTGCACTGAGGGATCACCACAGCACAGTGACCTTCATTATTTTTAAATAGAAGAAGTGTGAAACAATCAGAACTCTAAGAGCTCATCACCAACCCAGACCGAGCCATCAGGGGAGAGGAGCCTCTAAAGCAGAGGTCCCTGTGGAGAATGTCTAGCAGATGTTTCCTAAGAACAGAAAAGAGAAACTGCTTTTATTTTACACAATATGTAAAGTTTTTTTTAATTAGTCAGAACATCTTGAACCACCCCCCCATCTAGTTTCATTTACTTCTGAATCCACAGCTTTTCTTGATGTCATTTACTGAACAACCTGAACTTAGTCTATGAGTGTTCTTTTGTAAGTTTAATGAGTTTTTTAAGAGGTTAAAACATAATATTACTGGAGATGAGAAACAAAAAAGAAGATTTATAGTGAAGAGTCATCTAACATATCAAGAGAAGCATGGCTGCAGGGGTACTGCATAAGTGAGAGTTTTCACATAAATGAGAGTTTTCACATCTGAAAGAGGAAATCGTTTTCCTTTTGGGGATAAAGATGTTGAGAGTTTGTATCAAATTATACAAATGAATAGACTCAGATACCATGCTGTGAACAGCTCCATTTCTGTACAGCACAATACAGCAAGTTCTCATACCTAACACTCTGGGATGGATCCATGTACACAGTCATCTGTGTGTGTGTGCTGGTGCTGACAGGCTGTGATGAGAGTGCGTTGTCAAGGCGAGGTAGACGGGCGCGGGCTCATCTAGGCTTTGATGTCTGTCACAGCCTGATAGACCTTGATTGTGGCGCGTTGTGTGGAGTCAGGGCAGGTTGTGCGTCATCCGTTTTTGTGACTGACGTACAACGAGGTGTTGAGAGAGTGGTTAAAGGTAACAAAACACTCTGACACACTGACAGCTGGTCATCCCATAATTCACGGTCACTGAGCTGTGGTCATGATGTCATCATGACAGGGGCTGTAGATGGATACACAGCTATTCCAGGCCCTCGCTTGATATTTAAATCGAAAGGTAGACATTTAGTCAGCGTCACAACTGTCTCCGTCTGCGATTGGCAGTGAGTGTGTGGCTTTATTCCAGGATGTCGGTGCCAGTAATGCGTCTTTTCTGCCTCATCATCCAGCTTCATTACAGAGTTGTTTCACTCTGCCACAGCTGTTTTCAGTTCACATCTCACCACAGCACTTAGAGCTGAAAAAGAAGCAGGATGTGTGTTTACGCAGGGACTTTCATCCTGAGGTTCAGACGTTTTTGCTGTGTGCGACAAACGAACCACTCCTCCACACTGGGACCTTAGCTTCAGGTGAGGCAGTGTCAGTCTGTCAGACTGTGGTCCGGACCAAAATATCTCGACACCTCTCAGATGGCATGCCAAGTCTTTTTCTTCTCTCCAGAGAATAAAGCAGACTTTGAAGCATAATATGAAGAAATGCCACAAAGAGCCAAGTCAGAAGTTTCCAAAACAGAAGCCTGAGACATCTTTATGACTCCTTCTAAAACCACAATGGATGCATGGCTGTTAAGAGGAGCTGCTAAGTGATAACATGAGCTTTACCAAGGTCAGTTTCAAACAACACACAGCCCAGACTGAAGACCAATGAAAATCAAATTCATAGAAGATGATCTGAATCTGCCCCCAAATGTAATGGTTCCTACCCTGGCCTGTGACCACTCTCTACTGCAAAAACTGTTTGTATAATCCCAACAAACATGAATGAATGAAAACACAACCTATATGAGGTAATGAGAAGGTATTTTATTTAGCATATATTTGCCCCAGGCCCCAGGCTCTGGCAGAGGTTCACTTGATGCGTGAAATGTTTAGTAAACCAAAACATGGAGCATGGAGGAGAGTGTGCTGCTGCTAGAGAGGCCACACCAGAGAAAACATATCATTAGAGGAATCAAGTACAACAGTGACAGGTGCAGAGTAATGAAGATGCATGGAAAGAGAGCACAAACAAAGATAGCGTCAGTGTCAGCTTTGTTTTTGTTGTCTGCACCTGTAACTGTGGCACATGCAAAAAACCCTCCATGTTAACAGAAGTGTGTTTAGAGATTAGATCTCTGAAAGGCTGCAAAAGCTGCTGTAGAGCTCAGAGGGTTCAGAAACACGCTCCTCACCAGGCTTCATGAATGATGCCGTATAGCACAGTTATTTCAGAACCTGTCTGAGAACCTGTGCTTTTATCTTGGCTATATATTTGTCATGTTTTATAAGATAGATTGCTCTGCATTACTGTCAGGCTGGCCTAGACCGAATGCAGCCTGAACGGTAATGATCTGTTAAGTTGACACAGTGCTGCTGTATCAAACGCCTCATTTACATCTCTGCATCCTCATCCTCATTATCATACATGTCTTTTGCCACTTGAGTTACTTGAGATAAACTTTAGATATAATTTTTATGCCAAGATCAGAAAAAACAGGCACTGAATTTTATTTTCTACCTATTTTCAGGCTGTATTAATCTTTCAGACTGTGTCTGTACCGGTGCTATACATAGCTGCATGGAAGTTCTTTCTGCATGAGTCACTTGATGAGGAGCGAGGCCTGAGACAGGAGCTTCGGAGCATCTCTTTCCCTCGTGTTTTGCCCTCGATTAGAGTGTAATTGCCCAAACCACATGCAGCGAATAGTGCACACAGCAGGGAGCGCTGATGTTGTTGCTGATCGCAGTCTTGCCGCCCACACCAGCCTGTTCGGTTGGCACTGTGCAGATCATCTGTCAGCGTCAGTGCAGCGTCTATCATTTCCTACAGGCTGTCAGTGAAGAACACGTTTCCAGATGAGAGACCTGCTCATCACTCATCTGTCCTGCTCCTGTTTTTTCTTCCATTACGTTTACACAAGTGCTGATTCTTGTGCCGTGCTTGAGTATTTCCATTTTGTGCCATATTTCACCAGCAGAATGAAATATTCTACTCTGCTCAGGAGTAGAGTGGGTCGTTCACTAACCGGAAGGTCGGTAGTTCGATTCCTAGGGCAAGACACTGAACCCACAGTTGCCCCCCCAGTGTGTGCATTGAGTGTGTGAATGCTTAGTTTTCAAACTAACCAGTGCTGTATGAACGTGTGTGTGTGTGTGTGTGTGTAAAAGAGTGAATGTGACATAGAGTGTAAAGCACTTTGAGTGGTCTGAGTGACTAGATAAGTGTTGTATAAGTGCTGTATAAGTCCATTTACCATTTATAATTTACTGGAATACGTTTGGCAGTGGATCATGACTGTACATTTAAAAACATTTGATGAGCTTTTAAAATGCTCTTTTGCAGCAGTTTTCATGTTCCTGATGTCAGTGAGTTGTTAGCAAAGAAGACAAAGAGACATTTTCACAATATTTCATAACAAGGCAAAGAGAATAGAAAAGTCATTAACATAAATTTGCATGCTTCATCATGTATTTATACATAGGAACTAATGTGATAGTAGAAGTGTCTATCACAAGGGCCATTTTCTTCAGAGGTGTTTCTTTTAACTTCTGTAGTTTTGCTGCACTTTGAATGGAGGACTTTCCCATGTAAAGGAGTGTTTTTCGTTGTTCTACAGGTGGTAGTCCTGCTAAAGTAAAAAATCTGACTTCTCTTGTGATCAGATATCAAATTATAGCACATGAGAAATGAGTTCAAACATTGTACTTTTTAAAATTATCATCTTTGACCCTTGTAACAGAGTTTGTATGAAACAAATTAACAGAAAAAAGAACCATCAGCTCTTGGATACATCTGTAACACCTGGAGTCTTCACCATAAATACAATGGCATTCTTCAGCTGCCTGACAAACAGCTTCTATCTTCCCTCTAATAACTTGAACCCACACCCTTTTTCCTAGGCGGCACTTGGGTGAAACAACCACAAGAATAAGAAATGAATTTAAAAACATCAAATAAAACATCTAAGTAGACGTGTCAGAGAGTATCAGAGTACGAAGCCGATGTTGGGGCTAACAGACTGTGAACTCTGTCTCCACTCAGCCTTACTCCTGGGTCTCGTACTGTCATTAGACTTTTTCCACTGCACTGGGCAGAGGATCAGCTGTGCTTCTATTATTCTACTCATCAAGTCGTCTCTCTGTATGAATCCAGGTCATTGAACAAAACAATAAAGAACAAGAATAAATGCAGTTTTGTTTGAACAGGTAATGTTTCTATAACCCTGTTGTTTGGGTTTTATCTTTCATACAGTCACATATCACAGTGTCCCTGTTGTTGTAGCTTTTGTACAGAGCCCTCTGGTGGTAAACATTAGCATCATGACGTAAAAAGACCTTTGTTGTTTGAACTTGTCATGTGGTGAGTGTCTTTACATTGAAGTACAGCAAAGAGTGAGAGTTCAAAGAGCTGTGTCTCTGTGATTTTACTCATGAAGCACATTTAACAAACCATATGTTCATGAATTCATGATAGCAGCAGTTCACCTCTGTGACTGTGGGGGTTTCAGATGACACTGATTTGTTTTCTTTTGTGCAAAAAATGCCAGTTTGACCTCAGAGCTCTGTTTCACTGCTCACTGTTGTTTACTTACTTTTACTTACTTTTACTTTCATCCACTCTCCCACGCTCATTTTAAATGAAATGCACTGTTTCGTCTAGGGAGTTCCAGTCGTTCTTCTTCTCCATGAGCTGTCAGCGTACCTCGGAGACTGGAGCATCCTCCCCGCTCTTCCACAGTGAGTGGTAAACACACATGGAGAAGATTTACAAATCAAATTAAATCTAATTCAATGAGATTGAACTCAAGGTTAGTTTTTAATGATGTCTGTGAGGGGGTGGAGGTCTAACCCACACAGCTTCTTGTGGATTTTTCCAGTCTCTCTGTTAGTTATGGCCGATCGGCGTCCTGGTTCTTCTTCATGGAGGAGGAGACCAGAGTCACGCTGTCTGCTCTGCTGCAGGTTCTGCACAGATATGAAGCCCAGGAGGTGAGCCGCACAAACACCTTCAAACATAAACAGATTCCTAACAAAATAAAAGCAAATTATAAATTTTGATGAGATCTTTACAAATGTTAATTCTTTGTCACTTTATTATTTATTGAACTTCAAAAATGTCCCAGTATTTGTGGTATGTGCAAACATTTGGGCATCCTCCTGAGTCAGTGCTTAGTTAGCACAGTTTTCAGACACTTTGTTTGTCACTCTGTTGGTGATTGAGGATTTTTGTCTCACTGCTCCTGCAGACCACCTGATAGACTGAGGTATTTTTAGGCTGTTTCATGCACGCGCACACACACACACACACACACACACACACACACACACACAACGTTTCTTGAAGATTGGCCTGCAGATTTTCAATCATGTTCCAGTCAGGGGGCCAATAAGCTTCAGAGTGTTTGTCTTTAAGCAGTTCATGGTGGATTTAGCTTTGGTTCACATTCACAGTCCTGCTGCAGGATTCAGCCTGTTTTGAATTTCACTTCTGTGTTGACTGCATGATGCCTATATCTGTACCCCCCTTTCTTTACAGTTGGCAGCACACTGTGTTTTTGGATGAACCAGATGTTGCTTTGCATATTTCAGTCTGTCTTTTGTGATCAGGTGGCAGGTGGCATCATGGCATCAGCCATGTGGGGGTCTAGCCTCTCTGCCCAGCAGACACAGTTTATCTGATGGTTTTCTCAGTCTGGAGGACCTCGTCTTCTCGTCCTTAGTTTCTTAATGACATTTGAGACTGAAAATGTCAAGCTGGGAGCGCTTTGATGTCTTTTTTATAGCCTCATCTTCTCGATAGGCATCAATTAGGCCTTCACTTAGTCAGTCTCAGTGAGTTGCTCTGTTGTTATTAAGAGGTTTGGCTTAAACTTTTGCACACAACTGTCTGAAGCAGTCATTATCTCTTCCTGCTCAACAGTGAATTAGTTCACCACCACACTGATGTGCAATGTTAAACAAGCAATGAAAAGAAAATAACTCAGCATGTTTTCTCTGTATCACCCTCTTACCCTCTTTGAAACCCACAGGAATGGTTTTTGGGAAAGTGTATCCATGACAACGAAGCCTCCATCATCCACCATTATGCCTTCTCTGAAGACCCCAGTTCCTTTGGTTACCCTGACCCTGCAGCAGGCTGGGCTCTCAGTGCACCGCTGCTTCAGAGGTGAGTGTGTGCATCTGTGTGTGTGTGTGTGTGAGAGAGAGAAAGAGAGAGAGAGAGAGACAGAGACAATCACACACTGCTATATGAATGAAATGTATAAAAATAAGTTGTAAATACAGCAGTGAGAGACTGAAAACATGTCACAGTGACATCTGTGGTTTTAATTAAAATCCAAACAGGTGCTCCGTCAGTTTGATTTAAGTCCATTAAAGGTCTGAGGAGGAAGTGTGTGTTTTCAGAAGTAACTTGAAATCTAGTGAACATGGACTCCAGCATGTGATCTCAGAGGGGTTACAGAACCAAACCAATGACTCCCAGGACCCAGGTCCCAGGACTTCCATTGCTCACTGTTGTTCTCTCTGTCTGTGTCTGTCTGTCTGTCTGTCTGTCTGTCTGTCTGTCTCTGTCTGTGTCTTTCTCTGTCTGTCTGTGTCTGTCTGTCTCTGTCTCTCTCTCTTTCCTGTGTGTTTCAGACTGGCTCGGCGGCTCCAACACGAGCACCTGAAGTCAGATTTTACCATCGATTTAAAACACGAGGTACTTTGACACAATTTTTAAGAGTTTTATGAATCTGTGTTTCGTCTCCTGCCACTCACTACAATAACATCATTGCTGAATCTCTGGTTCTAGTCTATTACGTTGTGCCTCAGTAAATCCTGTAAAGAACATCACAGTCATCAGTGTCTCCCTTAAGGCTGTCTGCTGGTCATGTAATGATATGGACAGCTCCCCCCCAGTGGCTGACTAGTGCTTTGTTGAAAAAGCTCTTAAACTGAACCCCCTGCAGTGTTGTGTTGTGACAGCTCTTATTATGTTATTAATGCAAGAGCTCGACTTCTGTATTTGTGTGCACGCTGGGGGAACGATCGATGAATACGAATACAAATGACTTTATTAATCCCCAAAGGGAAATTCATTTGTCTGTCAGCTCATCAACCATTTGCAGAAGAATGAAGAAGCCTGATGGCTGAAGCTACAAAGGATCTTCTATATTTCTCCGTCCTGCAGTGAAGAGAGAGGAGCCGTCCACCACCTCTCTCTCTTGGTCCGTCAAGGTGTTATGAAGAGGATGATCTGAGTTGTTCAGAATGGCCTCCACCAGCGTGTATCTCTGATCTCTGACTGAAGTCAAGTGCCTCAGGATGTTTAGTCTGTATCCTAGCAACGACTTCATAGAGAACTTCAGCAGTGAGCATTGGTGGGATGTATGCAAGTATTGTTTTGATTTGAAAAAAAGTCTACTTCCTGAGTCTTCATCTATATCTCCAGCTCCTCATCACTCTTGTTGAGCAGAGTTGATATTTTGCATGATGACTGACGGCAGAAAGGACTACAGTACATCTCCACTTCCAAGCCTTCAACCTCTTCAACCACAGCAACCATGAAAGCAGCTCCTCATCCAGCTGGAACAGGGTGGCATCCTCCAGACTTGCTCCATTTTCAATGACAGAAGCTCCTCTCCTGAAGAATCTCCTCTCCCCACAGAAGTATCCATCAGTAGTTGACAAAATATGACAAAAACATACAAAAACAACAAAAACACAACAAAATAAAGCAAAGGTTGAGTAAAAACTCAGAGCTACCAGACTTTGCTGCTCCCAGTTGAAGCGCATGATCTGGAATGACACTCACACACTGCTTTGAAGCGGTGGGCATTTCTTGGGGAAAGCTTTGCAGTGTATTTTTTATCAGCTTTTAAGAACAGGTTTAAATGGAACAAAGTCATTTCCATTGTATATTTTTTAATTTGTCTAATCTTCAAGCTAAAATTCAAGCTTTGCAAAAGCTGTGTTTTATGTCACTGCTGTGGCCTCCACACCTGGCTACGTTATTAATTCATGATATTACATGGACGTCACTGCAAGAGACTGATATTGAATAACATGAGTCTTCCACTTTACGCAACCCGTCCACTTTTCTAAAATGACTAATGGTGATGCAAAATAATTAACTGACCATGTGACTGTGTGTGACCAAGACCGAGCTCTGAAAAGGTTCAGAACTGACAGGAAATCAAATTGATTTAGTGTTTGTACTGAGATCCTCTGGTTTCTCATGCATTGCTTCATCTTTTTTTGAACCAGAAATGGCAGAGCTTAAATCCGCGTTGGCAAAACCATGTCTCTGTCACTCAGTACAAACTACATTCATCTGTCTCTGTTTTTCTAGCTTGCTTTGTATATTTGGGAGGAAGGAAAAGGACCAAAACTGACAGCAGTGCCAGAGTTTTGCACGGAGCCAAGACACAACTGTGCAACCACATTCACAACCTACCTACCCAACTGTGTATGTATATTTTCATTGTTATTACCATTCATAAGCATGCATTTGTGCTCATGTTCATGGCTGTATGGAGATAAAAGTGTGCGCTGGCTGTTTTATGTGGCTTCAGTATCTCCTGCTACTGGTTGATGCTTCAGTTCCGTAGTGTGTAGTGTTAATGGCTGAAAGCTGATAAGTCTTGCAGCAGGTAAACACAGCAGACAGTCGCTCTGGTTCATGCAGTTAGGACTGAGTTTTACTGTTGGTGATTTACAAAAACTCAAAATCAAGGTCGTCTGTCAAAGTTTTTTTTATATTCCGTCACCTTCAGTCACATTCACAACTTTAGCTGTCCCGCTCAGTTAAATGTCAAACACGGATGCACATGGTGCCACGAGGATGAGAGAGCTGAGTCCCTGTGAAGGCCAGAGACTGAGTACATGCTTAACTGTGCTGAGTGGTGACGGATCACTGCAGATTTCAGGCTGAAGGCTAAATAAGGAAGTGAACAAACAGGAGGTTTTATGGGTGAAACACGGGGAAAGTCTTGTTTTCTGTACGTGTGGAAAATTGAAGCAGAAGAGCATCTTGACAAGGTCCTCAGGTCTGATACCTGGAGTCAGTGGTTAATGCAAACCCAATGTCACCTGGTGTCAAAGGAATCTGAAACGAGTCTTGTGAGGCAAAGAGTTCATACAAGGAACTCTCTGTTTTAGTTCCCTCCTGTGTCTTTGGCCAGGACAATTTAAACATTAAAACCCCATAAATCTTCATCATGTAGATGAGAATTTGTTTTCTAGTAAATAGTAGTATCTGCAATTAAATGGTTAATGAAGTTTAACTTGGTTTGATCACGAAAGGTATCATTTTGGTACAAAACGGATTGTAACCTTGATACTCAGAGCTGTGAGCAGCTGTGTTGGTCTGCTGCCATGTTCATATTGACATGTTTGCTTTGTTAATTAATGGTTTGTGAAAGAGATTATTCAGATCATTATTCTTTCTGCTCATTTTCAAAATTTGAGATTTTGTGTTTAGATTTTAATTGTTTTGTTGTTCAGTTATTGAAATAAACAAATCTTGTTCATAATCAAATAAAAAAAAAAAAACAGTTAAAACCAACCAGCTCATTCACACTCCTGACAACCTCTGGATCCTGTGTAGAAATGCTCAGTAGTCATAAACACTGTGAATGACTGATTTATGGACCTGAACTTTACAGAAAATAATGACTATATTTTTAAGAAAGCTGCATGTCTACCATGTATCTGCTTCGGAAGTGAAGGAGTCAGTTAACAAACATCATCATGTCAGTATGGAAATCTGTATTATAGCATTTAATTGACATGAGACTGTCACAGAAAAGGTCCAAACTAACAAGCCAAGGAACAAAGAAACAGGACAAATGTGCTTCTCATTAACACAGAGGAATGAAAGTCATCCATCATGCTCTTTTCTGTGGTGTTTCCACTGAACATCCTGCAGTTGTAGCAGATCAGAAGTGACAGCTATAAATAACAAATAAGCTGCTGATTAGTGTCGGTCATTTTCTGGAATAAGAAGCGACACCTGAGATGAATTCAGTGCAGAGGAAAGTATTGACATGTCTGGCCAGAGGATTGAAGTGGCACACTAACACCGTGCTGTGAACAGTTTCCCTTTTCCCCTGCCCACATGATAATACTGTCAGAACTGAGTGTACCTGATTCCACATCCTGACTCAATTTTAAGTCCATTACTCTCTGTATATGCTGCACCTCACACTCTGTGTGTGTGTGTGTGTGTGTGTGTGCACCTGGAAGCTTTTTTTTTTTTTTTTTTTACCATCTTATTGCTTTCATTGATAATATTTTTGATTATTGGACCATTGTTTTCTTTCTTTCTGTTTTTAGGGAGATCCAGTCTCAAAGAACGACGTATTTGTTGCTGTGAAAACCTGTCAAAAATTCCACTCAGACCGAGGTGTGTGTTCTGATATTCATTATAACACAGTTTTATTAATTAGAAATGTAGCTACTTTCTGCAATGGATGAAGGATTAAGATCATTTACTGAAGTAAAAATGCAAGCAGATCATGAAAAAACAACTGATTACAAATAAAAGCTCAGCGTCCAGAATCCAGAAGTATTCAGCAAAATGAACGCAGTGACACGACCGGCAGCACTGGCAGAAGGAGGTGGAGTCAGTCCTAACTCAAGACACAGCCGGGTGTTTGATTCTCACTGTGCCACGTCACATTCATCTTTAATTTTCCTCTGTCATTATATTAATTATGTATAAGGAATGTGCCTGTCATTACTGCTTTTATTTTGACAGCTGTAATTATTGTTATATGTTCTTATGTCCAGTGTTTCTGTCAAATAAGTGTTGTGGAGAAAAGTATGAAGGATAAAGCACAAGTCCAAGCATTTCAGATCTACAGTATTTGAGTAAATGTACACAACAAATATTTAGTTACCGTCCTGCCTTTGTGGAGTGAATATTAAGTATCATATTATCAGATTAAGAAAATCTTTGAGGAATTAAGATCTTAGTCCAAACATGAAGCCAGCTGCTGACATCCTGTCCCGCCCGTTTGATGTGAAAGTCCAAGCTCATGCTGCTGATGTTCCTTCTGGTTTCTGGAACAAACTCTTTTACTTCATACACATTTACTTTCACAGAATAAGTGAAAATGAAATGGAAATGTAGTTGCATAAAAATCCTACTGCAGTCTGTTAGTTCATCCCGACTGTTTTGTTTACTTGCTTAACAGTCTGCTGGTCATTCAGCCCTCGTTAACCTGTCAGGTATAAACTACTAGTTTAAATTCACAGCCTTATCTGGACTGTCTGCTGAAATTACAGCAGTGTGAGTAATTATCCAAAACACAGACGGCTGTTTCTAGAGTGACTGACTTTTTTACAGACATAGACGGAACATGAACTTTGCGAATAAAATCAATTAATTTCCTACCAGTTTAATTTCATCTTAGCTTTTGCTGTGCTCTATTAGATCAGTTGTAGAAATTGGATGTGACCATGTTATTATGACTGGCAGTTATGAGTTGGGGTGTGTTAATGTAGATCATGTAGTTAACTGCTGTTCAGGGACAGTGTAATTGTTTTCTCCCTCTAGGCAGAAGCAGTTGACATTTCCTTTACTTAATAACACTCCTCTTTTCAGTTTGGGACTTGGGTGCATTTTTAATCATGTTTTTAATTATCGCCCCTCATGTTGCTCCTCACAGTACCAGTGGTGAAGGCGACCTGGGAGAAAGATGCTGGGCATTTGGAGTATTACAGTGATGTCACCGATGCCTCCATACCCACAATCAGTCTGGGAGTTCCCAACACTGAGAGAGGTGAGCTGACCTGTGAACTGATGGTCAGTGCAGGGCATATGGTGGAGCACATCTATAGTGTAGAAACTCAATGTGACCAAGACACTGAGTGATTTAAGATAACTCCTGAACTCAAACAAGACTAAATACAACAACATAGACAACATGTTGTCTATAGAGCCAGAGATATTACTGGTCATGGTTTACATTGTAAAACACTAGGTGGACACAGTATTGATAAGATCTCGGCAGGTAATGGGACCAAAAAATTACCTTTAAACTCCACATCAACTCACTCATTATTAAGTTACAATATAAAAAGTGGATATTTATACAGAAACAAAAGCAGATTTGCTCTAGCAGGAAACAGATTATTGAGGCAATCAATAGTCTAATTCATCCAATACAGCAACATTATCTATAGACGCGTCTCAGACTCTGCTCTCAAAACACTGGACTCAGTTTATCACTCCACACTGAGATTTATTACAGACGACAGCTCATCTGCTCATCATTACATCCTGTTTGAAAAGGTCAGCTAGACATTTCATCAGATTGATGCTGCAGACACTAACACAGGATTCTTAAGGTTGATGCCAACTTTGATTGACTTAGACATAGAAAAAATCTGATACTGAGGTAAGAGCTGATATTCATGTTTTTAACAGAAGCAAATAACAGTATAAACAAAGAAAGACAGGTCTCTTGCATTTGGTTAATGGGGGGCATGAGGAGTGTAACACCACCTGCTGAGAATTTCTGGCACAAGATTTACTAGATGGACTGTCACAAAATCTAGTGCAGACATTTATGGTTCACACATGATGAATACTAAAAATCAATGTTCCAGTTCATCCAGTACTTTGATTTTTGATCAAATACCTGAAAAACTAATACAAATTCCATCAGCCTCAGTTGTTGTAGTAATTACAAGGTCAGAAATATCAGAGCTTCCAGGTTGTCTGAGGTTGACCAGTCAGAAACCTGTGATTTTGTTTTCTGTTTATTATTTCATGACATGAATGCACCAGTAGCATCACTGTGCCGCAGCAGACACAGTCAGCGGCAGAGCTGTACAATCACCACATCGTTTGCAGCTCAGTGATGGTCGAGTCAACAGTGTGGTTCAAGTGGTGGTTCACCACACCGTCACCTCTCCCTTCACTGGGAGATCATTGTTAAATGGAGACGCTCTTGAGCACTGAGGTGTAATGCTGCTGACCTCCTGTCCTCACACACTCTGAGCACACCACAGATGGATGAATTGATGTATGGAGTGAAGCTGCAGCACAGCAGTAATCATCACCATGCCCGAGAAAAGGTGGACAGGTGACCCGAGAACCTCGACATACGTAGGTGCGTTCTTGCCTGAGAGACCTCTGATTACAGCACAGATTTACTCACGTCACTCCCTCATGTACTTTGGAGTCCTTTCACACAGCAGGGAACAGTGTCAATGACACCTCAGACTCTTTCTCCTGTTCTTTTTCTGTTTCCCTCTCAGCTCTTGTTCACAGGCTGACGGGAGTTTTCCGCTGCCTTTCCTGTTCTCCGTCCTCCACCTTGTTGTTCAGTCTCTCTGAATTTCCCAGCACTGTTTGATGTCTTTGTAACTTGTGCTGTTGTTAATTTTCTCACTTTTTCCTATTAGTGAAGTCCCCCTCTCTATCCTGTTTCCACCTTACTGAAGCACAACACTAATCTTGTGCTTGGGAGAATAAAAGCAAAAACAGTGTTCCTGTTCCTCCTTTTATTCCAGACAAATGAAGTTCTCTCTGCGGAGTAATTCTTATTTTCTTTTGTCTTTTATCAAAAGCCACACTTTGTTGGAATTTTACAAGTTGCACCTGTCTCAAGCTACCCGGGCCTGAAACAACTCCTCCCTCCATGACACTATAACATTCAGTTTTTGTTCCAGGCAGGTGTTGATTCAACCGTAGGGTCATTGTGGAGGCTGCCGTTTGTGGTGCTGTTGAATTATATGGTATTAAAGGACAGGTGTTTCTGTCCGTGACTACACTTCTCATTCATTCCCCACAATATTTCTGTTCTTTTCTTCTTCTCCACCTCTTCCATTTGATGTCTTTATATTTTCAAACCGTCTTTTCAAGTGTGTAAACAGCTCTCTACTGGCCTTTTATGAATCAAGGACTTGTTTTGTGAGGAAACCTCTTCAGTGTGACCACAAATTAACTTTGTGAATGTAAATGTATCAAACACACACACACACAAGCTGCATCCTCACCAATAAATTCACCACTTTTGCTGTGTTGCTTTAGTTTGAAAACTCTGGAAACAATGATGTGGGATTTGCTCCCTGATTTTATCTGTCTCAACTACCAGTGATGAATGAAATCCAAATGTGATTGTCTTGTGCAGTTAAATTCTGCCAAACTGCCATCACTGGTCCTTATTCGTAGCATTTCATTGAGCAAAAGTGTATTTGATTTATTTACCAGATCTGAACTTAATATCTGCCTTTGTTTCATTTTATAACTACTACTAGAGTGACTGTAAAAGCTTTTATTGTTTTGGATTTTGAAGAAGTAATGTTGCTTGATTTTTGACTCCAACAGTTTGTTTGTTGTTTTCTGTCAACACACACACACACACACACACACACACACGCATGCACGCATGCACACACACACACACACACACACACACTTTCTTTCCCTCGGTTGATGTTTCTGCTTCTCTGACAAACCTCCAGCGTCAGAATCAGTGACCTCTGCTTCAACTTGCTTCATCTTGTCATCTTTTACCTTGTGTCCCCACAGGGCATTGTGGGAAAACATTTGCCATCTTGAGGCGGTTCTTGAGTGACGCTGTGCCAAAGGCTGATTGGCTCCTCATTGTGGATGATGATACACTCATCAGGTACCTGGACCTGGGAGAGGAGGTTTCCTTTCACTCATTTGTCCTTGAGGTTAAATAGAGTCATTTGAAGCGTTAACAACAGTATTCTTTTGATTGATGATGTAGCGGTGACTATAAAAACTAAAAACTGAATCTCCCCTGTGTTACATCCGCTGCAATGATGCGGGTTATGTAAAGACAGTGCACACACCCACACAGGTGTTTGTGCTTGCAGACTAATTACAGCTGTGTTCAGGCTCATGGGGCTGTGAAGGTTATTATGCAGCGGCTGCACCACAAAGAGAAATCTGCTCGTCCAGGTGAGATAGACTGGGCGGGAAACTTGATGAAAGTGACTACTCGCAGGGGAGGGGGGGGTGAGCTGTAATGAGCTCCCACAGCCTCTCCCTCTGTTTCTCTGTTTACATCTCCACTGGCGCTTTGTTCATCGTGTCATTAGAAATTATTTCATTACTTAAAAATGAGTGAAAAATGATTGAAGTAGGAAAGTTAAGTTTTCAGACACTATATTTAAAAGTGTTTGAACTGCTGGCTCCTGTCTCAACACTGCTGCTCTTTTCTTTGACACATCAAAGTGAATGGTAAATGGCTCTCCATCCCCTCAGGTGCTGTTTGCTGTTGAACAACCACACACATTGACACTGAAACTTACACAGAAGATTTGCACTGATTAATTGAAATCATCACAGAATTGAACCGATTTCTTCAGAAATTCAGACCGACTGACACCAAAAGTCACAGTTCATCAGATACACACCCACACATTCCTGTTCTCTAGAGCACCAAGTGATACAGGTAACCCTAACCCGTGCAGAACTTTACTGTTCACTGTGTTGCCTTTGAACCCCTTAAAACTTCAGCGAACTCCCCTAATATCTGACATACAGCAGCAAGGACCTTGGGTTGTATGTCTCCATGTCCGTTGATCACTGTCCATCTGTAGTTTACCCAGGCTGCGACGACTGCTGCGATGTTATGACCCCAAGGAAGCAGTGAGCCTTGGAGAGAGATACGGCTACAACTTGGTTCAGAATGGCTACAGCTACACCACAGGAGGAGGAGGGTGAGGCTTCACAATGTCACTTAATATTCATGATGTTGAATAGATGTTGAGACATTTAATTGGACTTAAAAATAAACAATACAACAATGAATGAAACATGTCCTGGATTTGACAGAAAACAACAAACAAACTGTTGGAAACTGTTGGAGTCAAAAATCAAGCAACATTACTTCTTCAAAATCCAAAACAATAAAAGCTTTCACAGTCACTCTAGTAGTAGTTATACAATGAAACAAAAGCAGATATTAAGGTCAGATTACCACACTCTGGTAAATAAATCAAATACATTTTTGCTCAATGAAATTCCTGTTTTATTGAAAACTCTTTGTTTTTTGTGCATTTCTGTGTGTATGTGTGTGTGTGTGTGTTTAGGATGGTGCTCAGTAGGGTGGCAGTTTCCAAGCTCGTCTCCAGTGGCTGTAGGTGCTACAGTGATGATGCTCCTGATGACATGGTGCTGGGCAGGTGCCTCACTTCCCTGGGTGTCCCCATCACACACAGTCCACTGTTTCACCAGGTAAATAACAACACACCAAATGACCAGCACAGAAATGTTCAGATATTCTCATTAAGAATAAGGTTGATGACCATGTTCCCTTCAAAGGGCCTTCAATTTTTATGGAAGTAACTTCTTGCCTTTGGACAAAACATAAACAAAAATATCATTTTGATTTTGCACACTTCCGGGTCACTGCTTATGTAGCCTGGAGAGAATCTGTCAGTCAGTGCACAGCTGGTCCACTGAGGATGAAGAAATGATGGATGTAGTTCAACATACACTTTAGCATGTGAAGGAAAAAGTTCCTAATAATAATTAAATAACGACTGAATAATTACACAGTCTTCTTGAATGATCAGCCATTATAAACTCTTGTCCCAATATCCTCATCTCTAATTTATTCATAAGTACCAAATTACACAAGTCTCTTGAGAAAGCTCTTTTGCAACTTGTTTAGTGATTATATATACCCATAAAGCAAAGTGCTACTAAAGTGAATGGCAGAGGGACAGACTTGTCTAATTATTGGAAAGGAGCTCTTCTCAACAATCAGTTTGTGCCACTAATTGTATCTTAAGGACCTCCACTTCATGAGGACACTGATGGCCCTCTGTATTGGGAGTAGTTTATCAGTACAGGGGCTTGATACAATGGATTTACTGCACCAGTACCTTTACAAAACCAATATATTTGAGATAAGTCAAATAACTTTGTAACAGAGGAGCACTCAGGCAGGCCTCTTTTGAGATAATATTGATCTCCTTTTTCTATGAAGGAAACTCAGGGCAGAAGGATATCTGTGACAGACAAAGGAAAATGGATTCACTCAGTGAGACTGACAGTGAGATCAGGGGTCAGGAAATGACTGAAATGACTGAGAGCTTATAGTGCGATAAGATTTAAATGAAAAACTACAGATATCAGAAAAGTGATTAGTGGAAAATGTTGAACTCGCTCAAGCTCATGGACCAGAATTGAAACTGTTGTTTTCTAAGGCTCCAAGGCTGTGGGTGGTTTTTCACTGAAGCAGAGTGAATGCCAGTGACTCCCACTCACCCCAAGGGCCATCAATCACTCCTGTCTTCCTTTTCATCCAATGTCAGTGCTGCCAAAAGAGTGTTTTATCACAACAACATGAAGAGCACAGACACGACAGAAACTATTGTCACTCCTCAAACCTTTATTCACTCACCCCCCTACGCCATGTCCATCCCATGTTAACAGACACATCCTCCCTCTCACTGAGTATGTGTCAAAACATTTGACTGGTTCTGACCCTATTCCCAGTTTCTTATTCCTTGCACCAGCAGGCAGATGTAATAAATAGCTTTGGGAACATTTCCAAAGTGATTCAGGCTGGCTCTGAGAACTCTGCTCAAGAGCAGAACTGTTGACTTGTCTAACAACTTCTACTCTTCTTTAAATAGGAACTATGCAGGATTTTTCCCTTAGCTACATTTTACCTTAATTAAACAGCTTCAGAGTAATTGTGATGGTCACATACATGACTTGTAACTTGTTATAGGGAGAATGGAGGCTCTCTGCCCTCCACCTGGCGTCTCTTGGCTGAAAACCAACCTTGCAACATCAGTGCAGTACTTGGCTGCCGACCTGGTGTCCCAGCTCTTGTAACCCATAATCTTTTGTTTGTGATAGTTAAGACTACAAAAATATACACGTCATAACATTGTATATGTTGTATAACATTATCCACCGCTCCATGGATTGTTTTTTCACCGGCTTCATTAAAAATAAATGCACATAGCCAGAGGGAGGGTTAGCAAAACAGATGAAAAGCAACTAGACTTGCATAGTTCCTCTTCAAGTGTAATGAAAGTCTCCTGCTGGGGCCTCTGCACAAATTGCCAGGGGGCTGGATAGGGGGGACCTGTTGCCTACCTCATCTGTGGACCAGTCTGCCCTCAGTGTTCCCTCCCAGATAAATATCACTCGAACATTTTACTGGTTGCCTGAACTTAATGAAGTTGTTGCGTGAACTGTAGGATTTATTAGTGCGTGCTTATAAGGATGCACTTGAAAGACAGCTAAGTATCTGATGGACTACAGTGATAAGTAGAGGCAGTATTAAAGTTATAACAAGTTTGTTTGGCAGGATGAAGGATCTTATACTTTCTGCCTTTCTGCCACGTCATTTCCTGAGGGATGACGTGCGATCCAAAACCACTCCAAGTGCTGATGGAAGCCAGATTTAAGACATCGACCTTCATCCATCATCAGACAATGCTCAGCATGACACTCTCCACATGATATCCTTTCTAAAGGTGATAAGGGAAAGACTGTCCCGTGGGCTATGGGGGCTGTAACAACAGATTATTGAACTGCGCTACCCTGAGGCAACAGTCAAATTGTAGCTGTGGGAACCCCCCTGAATAAGCGAAACATGACTCATTAAACACATAGATGGGCAAACACACACTCACAGACAAAGCTCTTGTTTTTGATATTTCAGGCCCGACCAGATGACTACTCCGAGGCACTGATCTCCTTGCAGCAGGCAATCTCCTTCCACAAACACTGGAACATAAATCCCATGGCTGTCTACAGACACTGGCTGCAGGACCCACACACACACAATGAACTGTAGAAACATTATGCAGTATTCATAACATACTGCAGTACACAAACTTTGAATCCTAATTTGCACAACAGTGGAAATCTCAAGGTCAGTAAACACAGTGATGGCTAAAATGTCCAAAGAGAGCTGGCAAACATGCCCTGAAACACAATTCTTACAAAACATAATACCTATGTTGATCAGCTTTTTTTAACAACCATGTAATAGGCTGCATATTATCACCAAGGTGTGACTCTCCAGAGACTTTTGAGACTCATTTTTAAGCCCATCATCTTGGTTTGATAGCAAGGCAGAATAGATGCTAGTGTTTCTTTGCTTCATTGGGATGTGTGTCAGCTTGTTTTGAAACTGTGTGACAAAATATTAATTCTGCTTTAATGGAACCATATATTTACAAAATTGTTAGTACAATTAGATGCTAAAATCCTAACCTGTAAAAAAGCTGTCTTGACTTTCTACGATGTAAGTTGGAGAAACTCCTGTTGACATCAGTGTGTAAAACTGCATCTAAAAGTTGAGTGTGGTTCAGCATTGAGCCATGCTGATTGCTGCTTCTTTTGTGAAGGTGAAGGTCTTGAGTGTCACTGTTGTCACTTTATTCCCACAATTTTAATAATATGATGTGTCAAGATGTTTAATTTATTTAAGGGAGATTGCTGATGCTCACAATGATCATGTTGGGTAAGCTGAAGGGTTAGGGTTAGTTAAAGTGAGGAGAGTGGAAAATGTGAATGATCAGTGTTGTTTATTGATAAAGAGATACCCAGTGTCTATTTTATATGCCCAGTTACTTTAAAGTGGAAACTACTGCAAGTCATGTTCATGTATTTCCCAAAAATGACTGTTTACATTCTTTGTTTTCTTTCTTTTTTTTATTTGTGAAACAAAATTGAGCTTTTAGGTGGCAGTAGGTGCTATATGTTTACTACATGAAATACTGCTGTGTGAATGAATTTGTAATGAATTTGGAATACTGTTCATTCATTCATTCATTCATTCATTCATTTTTGATCTGTGAATGGCAAAACTGTATGTGTGTGGGTGGGTTAAAGTGGATCTTTGTAAGTCATTATGACTACAGCTGCCAAGCCAGCATTAAAAATGCCACTTGACAGCTGTTTTGGACAATAAAACATTTGTGTCTTTTATCTGTTTTATGACGAGGAAACACAAAATGATGTCTTTTCTCTCTTCACTTTATGTAGAAAATGATGACACATACTCAGTATTACGCACATTATTTGTTTTGTTAATCAGAATCACACCTTGGATATCTCGACATATTTTATGAAGCAGAATTAATCAGGAAAATGTATTAAGCTTGTGTTAATAACCTTCTTTTTTCAGTATAACTTTATTAAACATTCATATTGACCACAGAATACAAAAATATGCAGTTTAACATCACAATGTAAAGAACAACAAATGCCAACAACAATAATAAGGCACAGTTTATGATTAATTTAGACTTTAGGGGTCCGCAAATCAAAGATAGGTTTGAAGTTAATAAATAATCTTTAAATTTGTTTGTTTTTGCCAATTTCTGATTTTTTAGTTTTAGCTTTTCAATTGTAGTCAAACGTGTTCAATGTGTATCTTAAAGAATATGACAAGTGGGGAACATGTTTTTTTTTTTAGACATTTCTGATCAAAAACAAACAAAAAAAAACACTATTTATTTGTTTGTTTATTTATTTGATTGTTTGTTTATTTACTTTTACCGTTCTTTGGGCTTCCGGGCGACCCTTGGTAACCATGGTAACTATGCATCATGTCACAATGCTATGAACTTTGGGTAATTTCCTCCGCCTAACAACACTGAACAAGTGGTACGCTCGACGAAACGTGCCCTGTGGAGTCCGGTCTGCTCGCAGTACGCACGGGTCTGTGGGGGGCTTTTATACGGCATGGCTGGAGGACAGTGTTCAGGTGAATGCATCTTCCGCTTCTCTAAAAACAAAACACTTTCCTTGAAATAAAAAGCGTCGGATAAAAAGATAAGGCCAGAGAAGAGTCAAACTGGCCATGAGGTTTATCGGTTCAAACCCTTGTCTGGTGGACCCTCATAATATCTATTTTCAGCGGCTCCTACTATCCTACCTCTGAACCTAGGGCCGAGTTTCTTTCCCATCCCTGCTGGCTGCTAAATAGCTCCAACTAGCTAGACTTGGAAATTGACTGCCTTCTCTTTCACGTGTAAATAACTTGATTTACACATATTATTGCATGTTTTCATTTTACTGGTATCATAACATTAGCTAACTTGGAATTACATATTGCTAGCGCTAGCTGGCTAACTAACCAACATGCTGTGGAGCAAGTCCTGGTAATATTTAATTTGTCAGCAGACCTAATGGTTGAGACTGGGATGCTGTTTGTTCTTTCACATTATTTATGCCTTTATTCTAGATCCGGTGTTAGCGATACAGGAAAGCTGGGAGGAGAGAGGGAGACGACAATAAGCAAAGAGCCACTGATCGGACCCTAATGACGTGCTCTCTACCAGGTGAGCCACGGGCCATCACAGTCGCATCTGTTTTTATTTGCCAAGTATGGTGCAAACATATATTGGTCTTGGTGTTCGCTCCTCAAATGCTACTCAAACTATGCAGAAAGAAGTGAAACACTCGAAGTAAGTCAATAATAACTGATAAAGAATGACCAAAAATAGATGGAAAATAACTTATCTATTCACAGACCATTATGATTGTGAAATTGGATGTAAGAAGTTGAAATGAAGTAGATGAAGCAGTCCTCTGGTTAAAGAAGTTATGTGTGAGGTCTGTTATGGGGTTGCTGTATAAATTAGTTTTGTAGAAGTCCTTTTACGGGTCCAGAGGGAGCTGAGTGTTTAAAGCAGACATGTCCAAACTGTTCCACAAAGGGCTGAGTGGCTGCAGGTTTTCCTTGCAGCCAAGCAGCAGCACACCAGACTTGACTCATTTAATCAACTGGTCTCAGTCTTCAGACAGCTGATTGGTCAAACTGTGTGCTTCTGATTGGTTGGAACAAAAACCTGCAGCCACACAGCCCTTTGAGAAATAGTTTGGACATGCCTGGTTTAGAGGGTCTGAACAGCAAACATGAAAAAAAAAATCGGTGAGGACTTGAAAGAAAGAAGTGAGCTCATTAGAGCTCTGTAGCCCACACCCCATCTCTGACTGAGTCTAGAGGCTACATTCGTCACAACTAGCATAATGCACCAGAGTCTCTGTCAGGTTGTGTTGTGGGTAGGAGGGGTGGTAAGTTTTGACATGGAAAAAGATGCAATAAAAAATCATTGGTGCCCTGGTCAGATGTGTCAGATGTTGGACACAACATTTTACTGTAGTTGTAGCTTGACTCTATAAAACTTCTAGACTATTTTTGCCAAGGCTTCAAAAAACTAGTGACATGGTTAAAGTTGAAATGAAATAATTGAAGTGTCAGAAATGTTATGGTGACTGACTCAGGACTCATGATATTATTCTTTAGTCGATATCACCACAGCTTGGAAGTAGGGGTGTGCCAAAGTATCGATACAACGATATATCGCGATATTTCATCTTGCGGTACGTTATCGATAGACTGGTGCCAAATATCAATACTTAAACAATAAACATACAGCCGTCCTAACAAGATTCTTTCACAAAACCCTGCTGCAATTTTGAGTGCAGAGGTGCAGAGGTAGAGTACTCTTTGAAAGGAAATGATGCAGTACAGCCTGCCGGATTTTGTAAAAAGAAGAAGAAAATGGCGCACCAATCGATCGGCGCCGATTTCCTTAATTTTGTGGGATCGTTGATCGGCAATTCTTTTATGTGAAACCAATCTCATCTACTGACCTTATCTATCCCATAAATCTCAGAGTGTCAGTGTCATGAGCATCTTGTTGCGATAACTATTGTCATAACACTGACACTAGTTATGACAAAAGTTATTATCGCAACAGGATGCTAAGTGCCCATAGAAAAAAACTCTCTTTGAAGGCATTGTATGATGTCAGTGTGATGACATATTGTGATAAATAGCTATATAACCAGCATCCCTTCTTGCTGAAAAAACAAATGCATCACTGTCACATTATTCATAGCAGCTGACATTGTCAGTGGTACCTACTGGTGTGCGTGCGGGAGGGAGGGAGGGAGAGAGAGAGAGAGAGAGAGAGAGAGAGATGTGCCATTACATGTGCCATCAAGGCAGCGCAGGTCCCATGAAGGAAGGTCAGATGACAGCGTACAGGGACATGCATCACCTGTCAAGATGGTGCCGCTATTAAAAAAAAAAAAAAAAGGACGGCGCTGCTCTTTCCAGCTGACTCACCTGCAGCTCACCTGCAGTGGAGCTTGTCAGAGCGCTCTGTTATTTCTCTTGGCTGCACGCTGTATAAAAGAGTTCAAAATGTGACTGATCAGCTGAGCCAGAGCACAGTGGATGTGGATGCACAGCTGTAGCGGTGTGTGTGTTTTTATAGAAAAAAAAAAACCATTGTCGATCACTGATAGAGGATCAGGTTGCCGATCGGCACTAGTCACAGACCAAAACACTCTGTTCCTATCACACTTGCATTCACAGATGCATCCACACACAACATCATCATTAATACAGTGAGATTTTAAAACCTCCTGTGTGAGTGTTTACTGGCACACAGTCATGAAACACTTACAGCTGTGCAGTTCACAGACAAAAACTGTTGCTTGTAGCTGAAGTATCTGTCCCTCCAAAGATCCCCTGAGTCTCTTTATTTCAATCAATGAACAGAAAACCAGATTCATATTCAGTAAACACTCAAACAGTTCTTATTAGTGTGCTTCAAGCATCTTCTCTCAGTCAGACAGGCTTTATTCATGGCTGTGCTCAGTGTGTGTCAACCTTTGCTGCATGTCATTACTATTAAATGTCCAATTAAAAGCATAAACTGTTGATGTCACAGTCTCAGGATCCAAAATACACAGCTGGAACATGCAGTAACTCACACACTGAGGGGCTGTGTGACCCTCAGACTTTTGCTTGTCAAACTTTTTATTCAATAACAAGGTATTTTAAAAGGCTTATGTTCTGTTGAAATTTGCTGTGGCTTTTTATCCTTGAATGAATTTTTTACCATGAGGCCAACATTTGGATTTTTACACAAGAAATATAATATATATATATATTATAATGTGCATATGTGTCATATACTGGATTCTGACTCTCAGAGATGTAACATCGCAGATGTACAGTAATGGAGGAGACTTTATAAGCTGTTTTTTGCAAGTGTTTTTGTTTAGTATTCAGTGAAAGTCAGGATCTAAGCAGGTCTATCTGACTTTGTTTCCTGTGGTCAGTCACATCTTGAATATTTTTGGGAATGTTCCCCAAAGAATACCCTGTGGGTGCTGGATGGAGATCAATAACAGTGTGTGTTTGAAATTAGAAAATCCACCTCTGTTTGTTATAATAGGCTCCACTGTGTTTGATCCACTGCATGTTTTTTCCAAGTAGCAAAGATGATCACTCTTTTTTCACCAGCCTCTCTGGCTGAGAGTTAGTTAAGTGTAATGGAGCATGATACATTTTATTAAATGGTGACATCAGCCACCTGCTTATCCTGTTTGTTAATCACTCAGGGGTGGCTAAGTGAAAGTACATGAGCTTTATAGATCAACAGTCTTCTCCAGTTGAGTTGTTTGTCTGTTCATTGTCAGGCACACACACAGCTCAGGTACTGAAGTTCTGACCTCTCGTGACCTGTTGTATAAAACCACCCTGTCCTGTTTTGTCTAATAGTTGTGTTGTTCTCAGTGGAATAAAGTAGCAAAACGATGTAATGTCACATATTGACATTGTAAGGCTGTGTTCTTCATTACAGCCAGGGGCCATCAGTGTCACTTTACTGGCCTAGTTTGGGAATAGAAGTGAGGAGCTTCTTAACAATCCATACAAATGATTCATTGAGTGCTAACGCCGGCTTCAAAGAGAGATGAGAACACATTTGTATCACTTCAGAACATCAGTGTGAAAATAGGTTGTTTCAAGAAGTGCTCTCTTCAACACTGAAGTCTTTGATATAAGAGGAATAATTTATCATTCTCAAAGCACACACAGATCCCCTCAAAGACATTAACCCACTCACTGACTGTCTGGAACCAGAGAACCACTTGGTTTCCATTTGATTCATTTGATTCATTTCCTTTTCTTACACCATCTGAGGAGGCAGTACTATAACATGACTTAGACTTAGACAGACTTTATTGTCATTCAAGTATGCAGCAAGTGTATACAGAACGAAATTTCATTGCATATGGCTCAGCACAGAGGTAGATATAGATATAAAGTGCAGATATAGATATAAAGTGCAGACAACAACAACATCATCTTGACTCATGATTCTTATCTTGAGACACTGTGTTATGTTTAATGTTTCATCTCTTAGCAGACTAATTTTCATAGAAAGTATTTGTCCCTCTCATTCTGGAAGTTATAACAGGAGGCAGTGCGTTACCTGCAGTAGATTTGTATCAGCACGCTGCCAGTTAAGAGAGGCAGCAAGGAGCACAGTACACAAATGGAGCGACGTGCTGCTGTGCAGGGAGCCTGCACAAAAGAGCTTCAGATGCTTTTCAAAGACGATCACTGAAGCAACAATTCAATATCTGTTGAAGTGTACGTTTCATGTGTTAATCTGTGATTCATTTCATATTTTCAGCATGTTGTCTTCCCCTCATAACAGTATTTTCTGTTCATGGTTCATTTTTCTAAACTGCTACTATTCCCACACACTGGTATATCACCTGTATATCTAGTGTGTGCTGAGTATAGAAATAAAGCTATGACAGATGTTCAAGTGTGTAACCTCAGAGGGACTGTATTGTTTGTCTGTGGCTGCAGGGCAGTGCTGAGAAGCAGTAAAATCAAACATTTCTATTACACCTACAAACCACATAAGAAACTCAGCTGCGGTGCAGAGGATTGTTCCCTGAAGGCTGCCAAAACACATCACAGGGAGGGTGGGGAATAACTAACTGAAATGCTTCATCACAAAATGC
Source organism: Caranx ignobilis (assembly GCA_021432705.1). Lineage (NCBI taxonomy): Eukaryota > Metazoa > Chordata > Actinopteri > Carangiformes > Carangidae > Caranx > Caranx ignobilis. Next base: position 5,843,967 of record MU269980.1, read on the forward strand.
AGAGAATGTGCTGAATAACACAGTATGATGTTACAGCATCAAAGGATGGGGTTTTCCTTTTATGTGATGAATCCAACAAACTGCATTCACCAATTTGCAGTCTATTTCATGAAAAGAGCAGGTGCCGTGTTGTGTGCTTACTGTATATCCACAAAGTCTTTCAAACCACTGGGTCTGGTATCAAAGAAGCTCCTGCAGGGGCTTTTCAGTTGCTTCCTGATATGAGAGAAGACAGACGGGAACGAAGTACATTTCTGAGTCCTCTTGGTGAACTCACTACTCATCACTCAGCGTTGGTGTCAATTATTTCACTCTTGCTGACTTGTCTGCTCTCTTGGCTGCCCTGTATGAAAACAAGGCTGCTACCAACTTCCTTGGCATGTCTTCTCCTGTGTCTCCTGTGTGGGCAGAAAACCGAGGCCAAAGGACTCCGCTCCGATTCCAACAGTGATATAAAGGAGACAGATGTCTAGAGCATGTTAATGTTCTACATATGGAGCAGTCCAGTCTGTAAGATGAACAGATGGACAAGAAGCGCTGGTTTGTAAACAGCAAAAAGTCAGTAGACCTGAATGTGGGCAAGGGCACAGGAGAGCACCAGCTTACTGCGTGGTCTGATAAAAGCAACATGAGCCGAGTACATCAGAGCTACAGTGGGAGGAGTGCATCAGTTGTTATTGCAACTTGATTCTGCATTGTAGAACTTGGTGAAGATATTTTCCTCATTGGTTCTAACATAGAAAAACACAAGAAAAACAAATTTAAAAGAAACACCAATTTAACTTAAGTACAGTACTTAGAAATAATATCTGAAAGGAAAGAAGTCTTCAAGTTTGTGGAAGGAGTGGACTGGAGAGCACAGCTGGATTCATACATTCTCCTTGCAGCAAGGTGGGCTGTTTCTACTGTAACCTCTCCAGTGTCTCTGCAGCATCATGCTGCTGCTGTGCTACCAATTTGTCACTCTTGTGTAACGTCGAAAACACTTGTCCTCCTGCTCATGTAGGCTTTAATGATCAATTAAAACTGCTGACAGCTGCTTTCAGAAGGCTCTGCACAGGTTTTAAAATCACATTCACACTCAGTGCTTTTCTGTTCTCCAGCTGTTTATCATCATCAGCTGACAGCCTATTTTCAAAGAGTTAATTAATTCTTGATGGGGATATTTACTCCACTTTGCTAAGATAAGTAGTCACTGCTTAGGGTTAATTTGAGTCATGGTGATGGTGCCCTTGTAAATATGGCCACTGAAACTGCTGGCTATTTCATTGCTTTGCGCTCCACAGGGTGTGAATGTTAATCTCTTTGGGGAGATGTCATGCTCTCTGCTTCCTGTTTATGTCTGCTCTCAGGCTGCTGTGGAGTATTTGCATTTCTAATTGTGCTTGTTGTGGCTGAGCTTGGTTGTTTCTTAGCTCGTAGCGTTATGATGCTTTCATGTGGGTGATTTACAAAGTGGAGAATCAAGAGTACTGATATTTGAGTATGACGGGTTCATTGTAATGGGCTGGGTTGGTTTTGTGACATTTACCCCTGCAGGTTTTCTAGGCAGCCCGTTCACATAGCTTTTTCCCAGTGACGTGAAAAATCAAAAATCACTTGATTTAGTTAAATTTGACTTTTATCAAGTGCTATTTTGTGATGTAAGTCATCTGAAGGCACAAAGGAGATCACAGCTGAATGATAGTTCATCACACGAGCAATAGATGGTCACTAACACTTTCTCTTCCTCTTATGCCAAATAATAGAAACCTAGAAACAGGGGAAAACTAAGCTAGAGAAACAGGCCATTGGTTTTCAGGAGGAGCAGGTTTAATGTAGAAGAGAGAGAAATGTAATCTGCTCTTTTGTGTGAAAATTCAGGCACAGAGAACATGACAAATGCAGCATGATATGCTGCTGCCTGAGCTCCATGCTGGAAAAGCTGTTGCAACCTGAGCAGTCATTTTTTGTTCTTGTGTGAATTGAGCAGATTAAATGCCCACAGCTTCCCTCTGTTTTCTGTGCTGTACCTACCCTGTAGATGTGTCTGCTCTATGCTTTATGCTGCAGGCACACACAACCCCAGTCACTGTCCTCTGTAAGCCTGTTCCACGGACTGATGGACATCTGCTGCTTAACTTTCACCCAAACGCTGATCTCACATGTGAACATTGTGTTCCAACGTTATGGGAATTGATCTGCTGATGTAGCAGCCTCTACCCCTGTGGGAAAGATTTCCACAACATTGTGGAAGCTGGCATTCAAGAGTACACAGGAGTGGGAGGTCAGGCACTGAAACAAGACCTGGCTTATACGTACATTCCCTCTCATCCCTGTGGAGCTGGAAATCTGGACTCTGATCATTTTCCCTTTCAAACTTTTACAGCCACTTTTTAGGACCTTGGCTTTGTGAAGATGGACACGGCCATTTTAAAATTATCACTACAATTTCTAAACTACATGGATAAAATACACAGATCTATGTGGGCACTCTTGATCTCTGTCATGATGATATGTCACCAGTTTGTTGACCTAAGTCTAGTGTGTTATCCTGCTATCCCACAACACCCAGCTGCTGCTCAATTCAAATCAGCAAACTTAGATGTGATTTATGGAGGCTGAGTCTAGGCTGCACTGCAGGTTTGTTCCTAACCCTAACCCAAGTCAGAAACGTTTGATGTTTGATATATCCCTGATGACTGGGTGAATGGATAGGTGGTTGGATGTTCATCGTCCACGTATGCTTCAACCAGCAGATATTTGATTCACAAGTGGTTTACCACTGCAAAGCAATAGGGATTACATCTGGATAATCACCGAGCCTCAGCTTTCATCTTTCTGGGTCAGCTTTTGTCTCTTTCTACTTCTTCAGTGAACCTCTCCGCAAACTTTTTATGATTGGTTATTGCAGTCCATCTCTCTCTGTTATTCATCAGTGGTTTTCCACATGCCAACACGTCAAAGACACACTGTCCTCTGAAACTATGAAGCCTCAGCTTTCATCTTTCTGGGTCAGCTTTTGTCTCTATCAGCTTCTTCATTGAACCTTTTCTCAAACTTTATATGATTGGTTTTTGCAGTCCATCTCTCTCTCTGTTATTCATCGGTGGTTTTCAACATGCTGACACGTCAAAGACACACTGTCCTCTGAAACTATGACCAATGCTAGCAACGAGAGAGGCACAAACACAACCCGCCTGCAGCCACTGATCTGCTGCTTACTATCATGAGACTCCATATTTAGTTAAAATGGTACATTATGCTCTGATTATTCATACAGCGGCAGCGTTCATTGTTCACACTTATTAGTCTCTCTTTGCACTAAGTTACTGTAACGAATGGTATTATATTTTACAAGCTCCTTCATTGAAAGGCAGAAAACCACTGAAATGTTTTCAGGCACTTTGTTGGATATTTGGAGATTGTTTTGAGGGATTTTCACTACAGTGCAGCTATTTCTGTATTTGTGTGCTAATCTGTTTACTGGAAATAGTGTGGAGGTGTTTCATATTGAGTTTTTTTCTTTTGCCTGTGAACTGATGAGACTTAAGTTGTTTGTTTGTTAGTTTAGAGGGTATTTTTAGGGTGTTTTTACAGTGGTTTATCGGTCCTGACTGAAAAACTTATCAGTAAAACTTATCAGAGAAATTTCTCATGAGCTAGCTTGACTGTCCTTTGCATTAATACTTTACCTTTAGTTCTCTTTTTTGAAGGGCGTGCAGCTTCACAGAAAACTATGTTGAGCTCAGCAGCCCATATGATCTCATCACCTCTCCACTGGTGAAGTGGAACTTACTCTCGACCCAAAAATTTAACCACAGTCACTGCATGAGGGCATTAGTTTTTATATTTTGTGGACCAATTGATATTCCATCCCCTGAGAGCAAGTTGTCCTCTGGCCAGTGAAAACCCCTATCCTGTCTTGTGCAAAGGAAGGACAAATCTTCTCAATCTCAAATCCCTCATCAGATGTTTTTAAGTAGTTTGCTTGATGTGAAACAAAGAAATCTTATCTGTTTGTTCAAAGGATGTAAAAATAAATGACCGGTTGTTCCCTCTACTTCATGAGTACCTTCCTGTAACTATTACATTGGAGTCACAGAGTGTTATACCCCAGTCCTCCATGTTTTTGAACCTCAGCGTCAATGCATCTTTTCAGTTGTGTTTCATAGTTTTGCCACTGCAGGATGCTACTGCTAAGTAGCCGTTGTTAGCATTACCTGCTGTTTACAAGAATCAGCATAAAACCTACAGCTTACTCTAGTCTGTCTTGACGAAGCAGTGCTGCTCAGAAAGCATATTATAGTATCTTGTCTTGTGAACACAAGGATAGCTGCAGAGGCTGCCCAGTAAATGGTAAATAAACAGCTGATGCTAATACTCACACTTTGTAGCAATAGCAAGTCTGGTACGAGAACTCAACCCCTGTTATAATTAAACTTATATTTATAAGTACTTGAGTTAGAATTACACGATTGATATTAAAACCAAACGAGGAACAAAAGGATAAAAATCGATGCAGTAGGACAAGACGTGCCATCTCTCTTTGTCCATGTATGGGGTAGTCTATGCTGGCAGTGGTTTATGTAGCATCAGGCTGTCAGTCTCATGCAGAGATGGAGAGCAGACTGCTGAGATTTGATGGAGTCTGAGGTTGTGAGGGGACAGATGGCTTAGATTGTGATGTGACATTGTTGAAAATTGAGAGGAAAAAAGTCTTCATTTCATATCAACATTTATAGACTAATAAAGAGAAGTTGACAACAGACGCTTTTACTATATGTCAGTCCACTACAGCGCAGGAATGGGGATTGGGTACTGTTTCCATGAATATATCGAAACGTATGTCAAAACTGCTGTTGTCATCCTCCTATGACAAATGGAAAATATACATGAATTTCAATAATTCTTTACAAAGACATTGTCAAGAGTGTGAAGTGCAGGTGAAGTTTATTTATAAAGCATCTTGATGAATAAAACTTAATCATAAAGAGATGTGCAGGTCAGTACAGATCAATATCTAAGTAAGACAAAGTACTGGGCATGTGTTTGAGCAGACACTGAGGATAGGTTATGCTGGCTTTTACTCTTCTCTTTTAGCTTATGTAGTACCTACCGTTCCCAAGAGTACTGCTTCACCATCTGCCACAATGGGGCTGTGTGTTGTTCTTTGTCAAAAAGCTATGTCGGCTCTGCTCTCATGTAGTCTGTCATGGAGGCTCATTATCACAGCATCGGTGCAGCATGTCCCACATTCCTTATTTGTGATCTTCCCCCTCTCTCCTCCTCTGCCTCTGCACTAGAGAAAGAATAGTTTTCACAGCTGAGCTGATGATTAACAAAAGATATTATCGTGTTCCTGGATCATGGAGCATCTCATAAAAACTCACACTGGTTATTAAAATATGTTGGACACAGAAACTTTAAACCAGAGATTTTCAGAAACCAGAAAGTTACTTGTCTGATCCAAGGAAACAGTCACATGTTGCACAAGACTGGCTCATATGAGCTCAGGTCAAGTGCTGTCCTGTGGTACACTGATGTAACATGTACACTGTGCTGCAGCATTTTGAAAGGAAGACTTCACAGACTGATGAATGATAATGAGACTTCTGAGGTTCCACTAATCTTATAATGTTCAAAGAACAGCTGAGTCTGATAAATGTGCATTAATCTGCTCATTCATAGAGAAGAACCCACCATACATAACTTGAGCAAAAATGTTTGAGCCATAATGAATTAATTTATTCTCATGGCATCATGAGGTTTTGTTTGGAGAAAAATGTAATATTCTGTGTGAAAGCTGATGCAGTCTGTTGCTTCAGGCCCATTCACGTTTGTGGCTGTTGCAGTGTTTGTGGTTAATTCTCTTTGAAGAACTGAGTTTGGACATTTTGTACTCACACACACGGTGCCTTTAACAGCCATTATCCTCGGAGCAGTTCCAACCCATCCTTAATACTTAAACTACTCATGAAGACGTCCTGGTTGATGAGAGGCCATTAAAAATGAGTCTAAAATGCAGCCAGTGGTGAAGTATTTCACATTCCTGTTCCTGTTTTGGTGCTTGGCGGGCCCATTTTTCCTATTTCTGTTTATAAATGACTAAACTACCCTGTGTGAAAACAAGATGGGATATTTTCATCAGCAAAATAGAATCTGAGATTGGTTTAAAGTTTTGTTAACTTGTTGGCAAGAGCTTCCTATTTGTATATCCAGGGCGTTCAGAGCAACATTAGCATTCAGCTGCAGTTGTGTCTCTGGCCACCTGATGATGTCAGTCCAGTATTTACTCTGACTCAACTCCAACCTGCTTACTCCTGAGGGAAATATCTTGCTTGTCAGCTGCTTAATGCTCAGTTTTACTCACCAGCTACTCAACAATAGTCTGTGATTTTGCTGCCGGTCAGGTGCATGTTTCAGAGCTGTTTTGCTGAGAACAGCTGTTTGCTGCAACTGTAAACAACAAAGATCAGACACAAAACCAAAGCAGTGAGCTTAAAAGTGCTGAAGTGCTCAGTTGAGGTGAGTGCAGCCACAGCCAAGGTTTGAACAGACGACTGCTTTCACGTAAGTGTCAGTTAGAGCAGCTCATCTCTGCACTGGGCTGGTTTATGTGTGCACCTTATTATTGTTGTCTGGAGAACATTATGTGTTCAGCATCATAATTTGATTCCATCACCATGAACCAACCCTTATTGATAAGTTGCCACAGTGATTTTCCACCAGAACACAGCAGTTGACTCGATACAAGGATATTTATGGTCAGAACACCACACAGACATTCAACTTCATCTTCTCCATATCTTGTTACAGAGCCTTTTCACAGATGTAGCCTACTCCTGCCACGGCCGTCTGGTGCAGCACACAGAGAATCATAAACAGGCAGCAGCTGATCAATCGACTCACCTGACACTGCTCTCTTCAGTCACGTGCCAAATGTGCCTAATCCCACAATCCCACATTCTGCTGTCAGTCCCTCTATACTAATGATCACAGGCTTAATGTAAACCTAAAGATATGGCATGAACTAATACAACTCAAATACAAAGTAGACAGGAGCCTTGCAAAACTACAATCCAGTGTGGCCCCAAGACATTTTAGAGACATGACGCGTCTCATTTTCCCAGTGGTGATTGAAGCACACACACCTGAGCTGACATTCGTCTCATCACACAGTAAGACATTGTTCTGAATGGGCCCAGAGGTCTCAGAGTGAGGTACTGACTAACAGAAAATCAGATAATCAATTTTCTCAGCATGGAAAGTAATTTTATCTTCACCAAGCAATGGGAGAGTTGCCGTGAGGACCATCACAGCACTGGCTGGATCACCAACCCAGCAAAGCAGCTAGATGTCCCAAAACATGATGTTTACTCATGTCATTTGGGTGTACACATTTAACTAAACTCACCCACCTCAGGCACCCAAAACACTGTAGCTCATGATAGATTAGGAGTCAGTCCATCACCGTACATCACAATGTAACTGTTATGAAAATGTAAAGTATGTGACCAATAACGTTGCTTTACATTTATGAGTTTTAATGAAGGACTTCTATTTCTCCCAGCAATGAGTGAAAGACACTTCATTCATTGTTGGAGAGAGAGAAGGACACTTGGCTCATTCATAACCACTCTGCTGCAGACATTTAGAATACTTCCTCTTCACCTATGAGAAATCATTGAAATTCAACGTAAATGTCAAGTGAGCTCTCAGGAATACAGCAAGTAGACCAAAAGTACACCAAAGAAGTGAACTACGCCTACTTTCCAAAATAACTCCAGGCATTTGAGCTTTGTGTTGAGATGCCACCATGACAGATGCAGGGAGCTGCAGTACAGTTGCTGCCACCTCATGTGATTATTAAGCTTTGAGTTACACAGGTGAGCTTTGAGACTAAGGCTGCCTGTGTAAACAATATCACAGAGGATCTCCAGAGTTCTCCAAACCTGCCTGTGACATTTCACAAAGACCAGAGATTTCAGTTCCACTGTGTTCATAATCCATGATGGGATGAAATGACAGCCTGCAGCCACTCTCTCTCTTATTTCGCTCCCATTGTTGTCTGCCTCCTGTTGTCTTACCTTCAGCTACTTTCCTAGTTTGGTAACACCCAGCTGCATGTGTTCAAGATAAAACTGCATTTAACTGGGGTGATAAATGTTAGGTGGCATTTATGATCGCACTCATAATAGTCTAACCCCAGTTTACACATATATGGCAGTAATTGCAGGTAGTGCTCTTGGCAGGGGCTTTAATTTATTGCAGGGTTTAGTGCTGGGTGTTCTCATGGCCACACTGTTCAACTACCTTACTGTGAGGACCGAGCCAAAATGTATCCCACAGAAAGAAGCTCTCTGAGAAGGAGGACCAGCTGTTGTTTGTGTTTGCTAATGTCAGCCAAGTAGTTGAAATATCTGAGTGTAATAGTATTTGTTGTTGTTGTTTGTTTGTTTTTCAGCATTGGATTCCTGTTCAGATGAGCAATAATGTGATAGACCATTGTGACCAAGGTTTGACTGATGATGGCACTGGGCTGGAAGTGAAGGAATCATGTTATTAAGTTATTACAGGAGACATGAATGTCTGCCAGATGCCAGATTTCTTTATTGTTGATATTTCACTTGAAGCAAAAAAATTTCAGCCTACTTGTGGCGCTAAAGGGAAAGTCAGAGAATCACGGACGTCGCAGTCCTCACAGGTCTGTGAATGTTTTACAACAGTCTACCGAATACTCGAAGGGTTGAAATATTTTTGATGGTGAAATGGTGAAAATCAGAAGAGATGAAACAAGCCATAAATCTTTTTCTTTTTCCCAGTAGTTACACCATTCCCAAGATTTCCTCAGAGTCATGGTGCACGTGTATCACATGCCAGCAGATCATTTCTACAGCTCACCAGTGACATTACTGGCCTGTTCCTCTGATTCCTGAGTCCTCTGTGCCAGTTTAACCCTGGATTGTCTGTGTGATGCTGGTTGAGTTCATCTCATCCAGAGCGTTTTGGAGCATGAGATCATAACATGTGAACAGTCTCCCTGTGGTGACCAGTGAATAACAATTTCTGCAGAATTCTGTTATTGGGAAAAATGCTGCATTGAAATGAAAAAGAAAAGGGACATAGAAAACTTTGGACTTCTGTTAAGCTAACAAAGAGGAAGCCTGTTTTCAGGGAGCTGGGATTACAGAGCTGTTCTGCTTTCTGGTGATTTATTAAGGTTTAAGAACTATGCAAAGCACCTTGAATTGGTCTCCTATCTGGAAAAAAAGGCACAACCTACTTACTACAAAGCACAATAGCAGCATATTAGACCTCAGGCATGAATAATGAAGAAAATACACTGCTGTGTGTGTACAACAGCATTCAAAGTTTGTGTTACAGTATGTGGTGACAACATACCTCTTATTATTCTTGATGCTCAGGTCTTTGTTATTTTTAGAAAGATGGCACAACAGTCCTGAACTCTTCACTGGCACCTTCATAGACATTAAGTGCAGGAGGGTGCGAGGGCCCACAAGTGTTTCATTAGCAGGAGCACTTAACCTGAACTGTGACCTGTATCTGTGGAGAAGAGGGAGTAGGAAACACAAGAATAGGTCTGTTGGACCTAATCAACATAGCTGGAGACATTGTAAGAAAAACAAATACACTGTGCACATTTAAACAAAGCTATACATGACACTTGAAGATGTGTGAGGACATTTGCAGGAATGGATAGATGGATGTTTTTTTTTCTATACATGAAGATAGACCTGTAAGTCAAAATAAGTCAAATTACATTCGAGAGCTTCTTCTTGTTTTCCTTTTCCCCCTCTCTGTTGCTCCTGATTGGTGATGTCACCATCTCTTCACCTGCAGCATCTGACCAGTGATCAATCAGATGGTGATTGTTGTCAATCATTGCAGTGACGCGTTTGGTGTCAGATCATAGGGTCATTGGGGGGGTGTTAGCAGGAGAATGAGGATGAATTGATGAATGAGCCAATGATAATCTGGGGGAACTTTAATAATCTATTCAGGTCCACAACCCTACAACACACCACACAAAACAATCTCTAAAGGTGCACATGTACATGTTGGCCATACTGTGGATTTAGGATGGGAACTTGACCTTGCCATTTCTTAGAGGGACAGTTTCTTCTGCTGAAGTCACTGCGGGCTTGTTGCTGAGACGACATTGATGATGCTGCAGGGGGAGAGACCTTCAGACCAGAGTGATATTGTTTTCACCCCAGGCAGAAAATATCCTTCACATCTGGTGGAGCTGATGTTTGTGATTCTGTGGAGATCTGTGATTTAAGCTCGATCATCAGTTTGTCATGGCCGGATCTTTGAACTGAACACTTACTAGCAGCGTGACCAGGCACTGGTAAGTTCTCTGTAGCCAAGTTGGCTTATTTCCCCTGTTTTCAAAGTGTTTTTCCCTCTTTATTGTTTTGTTTGTTTCCTTCCATTATGATGGGTTGCTCCTGCCTTTATTTGTGTGCCATGGTAGAGTTTGTTAATGGGCCTTCACGCTGTGCAACAAACACCAAGCAGCACTTGGAAAGAAATGGCTTCTCAACAAGGCATTTTAATTGGTTGAAAAATATCAATTCATGATATTATTGCCGTTTATGGCTTCTAAATAAGGCCTTTTAAAGGGTTGGAAAATGCCAAATCACCAGATGTTTGCTGTTCCTGAGGCAGTGAAATGAGTCATTTTGATGACAGTGCTCACCACTGTGGAGATATGTATCTAATCCTTGACAATGTTGCTATCATCAAAGACAGCACTTTTCCATATGTAACCTGATGATGATGACGATGACGACGACGATGATGATGATCTATTATATGTAATCCTGATTATACATAGTTCACTGCCCAACCTTGGAGTGAGGCCACTTCCTTTTTTTGTCCAGCACCTATTGAAGTTACAGTAAGGGCTGAGAGACTGTGGATGGTTGTTAAAGATTTATTTTTACATTCTCATTAACACGTCATCTGGTGAAACAACTCTTCTCCCCTGAGAATGAGACAGACTCAGACAAGCCACAGACACACTTGTTGGACAAAGGTGTTAAGAGAATTTCCAATCTCAAGTCTCAGTTTCATCTTTTTTTAAAGTGTGGCATTAGTGTTAGGGTTTGACACCCCAATGTGATAATGAGTGAAGATTCTCAGACACACACACACACACACACACACTTAAACACAGCATCAAAAAACTTGGGAAGGTGGGAAGTTCTTCTTCAGCTTGTGATGATGTACCAAATATAGGTTGAAGTCTCTAGAAGTGCATCAGACCATTTGAAATAGTTTGTTTGCTTGTCAGCCAGTGGAGGGTGCTCTATCAGCTTGACCTATTGCATGCCCTATTGACTTCAGTAAACCAAGCTTAATGACTTAAAGGGATAGTTCAGATTTTTTGACATGAAGTTGTATCATGTCCCCATCAGCAGTCTCATGCATCAACCACCACTAATGTATAGCAGATGGCAACATGAAAATGAGCAGAAAAGATTTGATTTTGCAGTGACAAACCAACTACCTGCAGTTCTAAGGATCTTTAAGTGAGTGTCAGTTCTTTCTTAGCTGTCTGTCTGCAACATCAGACAGAGTTAGAGGGCAGATGGTCAATGTTATTGAACATTTAACAGGTAAGGGGAAGCTGTCTCCCTCAGGGGTTTGAGGAGATCACAGTGCAAGGAGACAAAAGAGCAGCTGTTAATAAGTGCAGTAGTATACTGAGGCAGAGATATTTTTGCGTAAGTGGAACTTAAAGCAGAAATGTAACAATATGTCACACAAACATGAATCATTGAGCTGAAAATTGGATTGCAAGGCTAATGCGATAGAGCAATTGCACTTGAACACAGCTCTACTACCCGGGGTCTGGCTCAATACCCACACTTGTGAATGTTAACTGTTGTCAGTGTCCAATGTCAGAAAAATACCAACACACCACACTTGACCTGCCCTGGATGTACACTTGTCCTAATTGCACATCAGCAGTATTCTGATAAAAGTGTATCCCACAATTCACCATGGGTTATTATTCATTCAGTCATGACCAAATGCAACAGGAAATAATGACTGGATTTCTGCTTCTTTATGACCCAGATTATAATTGACAAGGTTATAATGATGTTAATAGTGTGTATGGAAGTGTCTTATTTTAACCATATGCTCAAGAATCTGTCCACCTCAGAGTAAAATCCACATCTCAAAAGCTTTGGAGAAAGTTCACAAGTGAAGATCTCCCTCTGTGCCCTGTGTGCACATCATTGTACTTGAGCCTGTACTTCCTGAGACAGTCAGAAACTGACTGCTGTTTTATAATATCTTTTCAAATATTGCCACTATAATCTTCATTTGGACCTAGGTTTCATTAAATTGATACACAGGAGTTTAATGGCTACAAACTTTTTAGCTCAACAAATACAATGAAAAACACTAATAAAACTATCAATATGATCAGTTATGTTTCCAGTAAGTTTTACTTGCATATATTAAATGCTGAAGTCTCAGTTATCAAAACGTCCTTGTTATGAATAAGCAGTTAACATTAGATTTTTGTTGATGTGAATATGCTAGCGTATCAACTTTCACATCCAGTGTTGTAGTGGCACTGTATATTTCTTCTGACAACCGAACACTCCCAAAGGAATAACTTGTCATTTTGATGAATGAATGAATGAATGAAATTAAATATGGATACATTTGTCTGTGCAGCTTATGTGCTCCAAGTCTTTAGTTTAAAACGGGAACCAATGCTCCAAACTAAACAGCTATTTGAAGAGAAACATCTCGCAGGCTCAGACAGGTTTGTAATAAAATGTCCAGTTGGGGGAAGATAGAAAGATGAAAGTGTGTGTGTGTGTGTGTGTGTGCGTGTCTCTTTGCCCTTTAAATGTATGAGTTTTATATTTCAAAGTGAGCCATTGTCCCCGGTCCTTCGGTCCTTCAGAGGCTTATTTGAAGATTAAGGCCTGATTAAAGTCATGTTCATGTGAGATGTGGTTGGAGAGTTAGACTCCTAATTATGAAGAGTAAGATTATGGACCAAGGACGCTATTATGTCAGGGAAGGTCCTCACAATTACAGTACAGATCTGTACACGTGTGTGAGTGAGTGCTCAGCTGAGAACCAACGTCCTGTTGTCTGTTAACCATTTTGCCCAAAGCAGCATTTCTTCTTTTCGTCACCACGTTTCCAGTTGTTCTAATGTTCAGATGATGGTGAGTGGGTCCATGAATGATGAGATGAAGCCCAGGGATGAAAGTGGATTTTAAAATGCTGTTGAAAGATGAATAGAAGAACAGTGTATTTTATTCAACAGTGTTGAAAAAAAAAAATGGTTGTAAAGGGAACATCGAAAAGTCATTTGCCAGCAGATTGGAGGTTCAGAAAGTATCTCTCTGTTTCTCTCACCACTCAGTTTTAATGGTTCAGTTTACAATGTCATTGCTGTATGCAGTGATACATATATACCTGTCCTATTGAAAAAAAATCTAGGTTGAGGTTTTTTTTTTTCCTCATTAACATACTGATTATTAACTTGATTTCTTTGCATATATCCACTGCACAGATAAAAGGACCTGACTTATGCAGACTTGAAGACTAATTATTTATCCCTATTGTAAAATACTCCTATAAAAGAAAGTGTTTGTTGAAACGTGATGATGAATAACCATAGATCAGAATTGATCTCATTATTGATATTTTCTACTCGGTTCATAAATGTTGATTAATGTAAATGTTTCCTCCTATAACTGCTCACTAAAACCTGCTGAATAAACTTCATCAGATTATAGGTTTGTTCTTTTTATCTTTAACCACAGGATTATACACCTTTGTGTGCAGTGAACCACTTTAGTTTGTATGTGTGTCTCTGCACATTTGTCCGTCTAAATGTAATCCATTGCAGATGGCAAGGTTTGATCCCTAGTAAAAGTTCAATTGTCTGTTTTCACTCTCTATGTAAATTTTGAACCGACAGCTGCGGCCTTTTGTTGTTTCTCTGGCCTCTTTCTGAGCCATCTGACGCTGTCACTGTGGCTGCTCCAATCGCAAAGGATTTTCTAATGTCAGAATTTAACCCATCAAGTTTTCTGCCAGGTGTTCCTCCAACTAAAGACACAAGGACACTGCATATTACCAACTGAATTGGAAATGAGGTTTTGTCCTGCCAAAATGTGGAGCTTCACCTCACCCAACTTCCATTTTTATTCTTTTTCTTTGATGAAATTGCCCGTTCGAATCCAGCTCTGGTAGTTTCTGATAACAAGTGGTGGAGGAAGTATTCAGATCTTAAAGTAAAAGTTATATAATGTCAATAACAAACAGTCTTTCAAATAAATGTACAGAGTTATAGTGCATAACTACTGACATCAAAATATACTTACTATGCAAGGCGGTAGCTTTTTCGCTGTTTTGATCACTTTTTTTTCTCAATGGAGGGCCTAGGGAATGCATATTTTCACATTTGTATTCAACGAAGCTGGGGAAAAGGCAATCAGTGGAGTGATGTCTACTGAGGTGGGTCATATTAACAAGAGGTCACGGACACCAAGTCAGAGGCGCTGATCTTGAGAGGTTGGTTTTCGACCCAGATTTCACCCCACATTTCCAGCATTTTCCTGCTCCCCTCTTATTATTTGGTAGATTTGTTGAGTACTGATTAATATTTAGCTTTTGATTTTGATTTGATTTTAATCACTCTGATTATCAGTAAATGCTACAGATGATCAAATGCAGTGACTGTATCAGGCTTGCCTTTAATTTATAGTACATGTATAACTATACTGTCTTAGCTGAACCTTGATCTCAGTGTCCACAACCCATTAGGTTTTCATAATGGGTTACATTAATGGATATTTCCATCAGTATTTGTAACTACTCAAACATGACTATAATGGAAAGTTGTTATTTATCAGCTAAAACTGAGATATTTCTCTCGAGCCGGACAGGATGTGTTGTGACCTGAAGGGTGAAGCCGGGCTCAGACAAAGATTTAGAGATGATGTTTGTGTTTGGGTTCAGTTGGGATCAGTCTTTTCCATGGTGCCAACGTGTCATCAGAGTGAACAAGCAAGTCATCATCACCATGATAACAACAACAAAGGGATGACAGGGTGGCACAGACTTAGTTCTTACACTCCACTAGCCTTACACTAACTGCATCAGACTTGGTTGAAGATAAAAATCTGTGAGGAGAAGTCGAGCTCAGTTTCTATTCTTGTGTTGCTTTCTGCTGGTTTCTGCCTCCAGGCTGTGTTTAGAACGTATTCCACTGAACCCCAGGAGGAAGAAAAAGTCACATCGTGCAGGGTTTGTGGTCCATGTCTCCCTTTGAAACAGAGCAAACTGTGTTCTCTGCAGCTTCACTGGGGAACACATATCATGGAGTACATTTTCATCTCCGGGCCCCTTGGTGAGACAAAGAACAACTGTTGCTCCACAGTGTCGTCTCGTCTCACATGCAGAGAGATCTTGTTCTCTGCCAACTCATTTCTCCTGTGTTGCATAATGCTGCTACACAATCCTGACTCACAACATCAGACGAACATCGTCAGAGATCTGTTCCAGTGTCAGAGGACACAGGATGTGTTAAAGCTAATTGTTCTCTACTGTGTTTGACGATCTTAAGACTGAACTCTGCTGTTTGTTCTTGAAGTGATAAACTAAATGATAACACCACAAATACAACTGCCTGAGGAATAAAACATAGGTGCAAGCTCTAGGTTTTATAAAATGAAAAATAAAATGCCAAGTCTGTTTCATCTGACCCCTTTGAATGATTCTTTTTTTTACCCCCCAGGAGACACATTTACACGACCACACACAGAGATCACATCAACTGAGAGGTACCCCCAAGAATTCCTTTCAGACGTATCTTTCTCTGTGTTCTGCATTTGTCTCTCCGCATTGCTTTGTTTCTTTGTGCAGAGAAAAACTTCTGTATCACTGAAATGAAAATGGAAAAATTCAATTTTATCATGAGTTTAGTGCACAATAATCTGTTCTGTGATCTGATGGAACAAAATAAAAATATTAAGGAAAATCAAAGGCTCATAAGATGACCTTTCTTTCTTTCTTTCTTTCTGAAATTGCATTAGTTTGTTCCAGAAAAAGTGAATTGTGACGTTTGTGAGCAACCTGTGGGCTAAAAGCACCTTCTGTCATTGTTCACATCATCACACGTTCATGGACTTGCACATCTGTCAGAAATTCAGTCAGTGTGATCTCAGTTAGCATGAAGGTTTGAAAAGAAGCAGTCCTGGATTTACATGGACTAATTCAATCCAGGTTTGTAGATGAAAGCAGGAACATGCTGCACAGCTTTAAGTGCTGTGATAGAAAGGAGAGAAGAAAACTTAAGAAAACAGATGATGACTTTTTTTGTAGAATAAAAAGTGATTATAAAACAGAGAAGAAAAAAGGTTTTGCAAGATGTAATCTTGAACATTAAAATAATAAAAACTCATCTGATCTGAAACCATGCATGCAGTGTGGTTCTGCTTTATAGTCATGTGTCATGTTTCATTTAATGCCTCAGTTACTCTGGCACATTTACAGCTGTTTTTATGAATGTGCTCTGTCCTTGTTAAATAAACTAATAAAAGAAGAAAGACAGCAGGTGATCCATTCCCAGAAGAGATTATTAAGCACCGGGGGGGGAATAGAGGAGAATATTCACTTACAAAATAACTTGTATATGTAACAATCCTGTCTTACTTGAATTGCCTTGCCTTACTTACAGCTGCATATAAAACATGTTATTCTGTGCCAAACAAGCCAGCTGCCTGGTGGCTAACAAGCCTGCAGCACAGAGGTCACACTGTAGGAGTACACTGATGGACAAAATCTGATTTGGATCTGTGCTGTTTCATGTGCCTGTTAGGGCCAGCAACAACTCTGAGCCTCCAGCTAAACAGTGAGCAGCACTTGTTCAGTCTTTTATGCTGCTGCTGCTGCTGCTGCTGCTGCTGCTGCTGCTGCTGCCGCCAGCCTCCTGAGACTTCTTACTTCCTGTGCTGCTTTGTCATCTGGTTCAGGATGAGCTTCTCTTAAACACGCTTTCTATCACATCCCCCTGTTTCTCCTCCTGTATCTTTGGAAGAGTCTGGCTCTCAAATCAATAAATGTGTAGCTGTCGGAGACAGAGTTTCGTGATGTGGATTTGTGTTTGCATGTTGCGTGCAGATGCAGAGCAATGTGGAAGCAGAACATGGGTTCATTGGGTGTTGAAGGGGTTTATGAATGTGGGTTCATGACAGTAATTTGGAGAATTGGGATGGGGTTTGTGTTGTAAATATCTTGTGTGAGGAAATGTAATGCTGAATGATTTCAGTTCTGAATTTAACAGATACATGTAAAGATATTTTATTTTGAAAGCATAATGATCACATGATCCTGTTTGCTTGAGGAATTGTGGGAAGTAGCCAGACCGCACTCTCAGAGCAGGAAGTCCAGGCGCATGGTCAGAGTCTACAAAAAGACAGTCTACACTATGTTCTAGAGGCGCACACGGTAACTGTGGTTTGTTTGCTTGTGTTTTTTTTTGGTTGTCTCTCATATGACCTGATCATACGGTACTCAGTTGATGTATTTATTCTACGCTGTATAGGCTCACACAGACTTTTACGCTTAACTCCATAGTTTTCACGGTGTTCAAAGATTCTGTGTCGTCGGTGGAGAAGGAGGAGAAATAAAAGATGAATCTGGACATCAGTATGAATCGTGGCCTTTCCTAAAGAACGAGTGTAGCTACAAAATGATTATGTTTCTCTCTCCCCTGGACTATGTGAAAACACTTGCCAGTTTAACTGTGGAATCAGTTAAACTGGCAAAAATAGTGATTAAATTATGTTATGATCTAAACGTGGAAAAACAAAATGCACTGATCTTATTACACCCAAAAGGAGAGTGTTTTGATTAGTGTCAGATTTAACACACGTCTCTCCAGTTACATCTGGTAGAGCTCCACTCACTGACTTCAACAAGAAATAATGGCAATGGATGAAAATCTCATGTGATCAAATGTTGTCTTCAAACTGAACAGAGTTTTTTGGCTTTGGTTTTGTTTTTTTGCCCTCAAAATGCTGTGTGTTGTCTCTGTTCTTCACAGTGAATTTATTTATGATCTGGGTCTGAATCCTCTGATTGTCTGGCAATAAGAAAAAGGTCATTCATTTCTGTTCCACTCTTGTTTGCCGCCTAACAGCAACTCATGACGACTCACTGGAGATATGTACACTTAAGCCCAAAATTATTCATACCCCTGTCAAATACAAGGGATTTCTTCATTTTTTCACTCACAAATTAGTATTTCACCTCAGTTTTTACTTAAATAGGACACAAAAGAAAGTCTGAAGCCATGACGATTTGTGTTTAGATAGAATGTGTAAATAAACATCTTTAACAGGGTGAAAACAAAAAATCACACTGTCCAAAATTATTCATGCCCCAGTGATACAAAGACCGATAGCTACAGGATATTCAAACGAACCGTCGTCTCTGGGTCTAAAGTGTTTAATATTGTTCTCAATGTTGCTGAGTTGTTGTATTTTGTTTTTTAACCAGTTTTCAGACTATAAAAGTCGACTTGCTTGTGACATTTCAGTCATTTTTCGAGTCAACACAAGACTTGCCATGGCAAAGACCAAAGAGCTCAGTGAGGACTTGAGAACACGCATAGTAAATGCCAAAAAGGAAGGGAAAGGGTACAAAAAAATTGCCTAAACACATCTAAACACAAATCGTTCATGGCTTCAGACTTTCTTTTGTGTCCTATTTAAGTAAAAACTGAGGTGAAATACTAATTTGTGAGTGAAAAGATGAAGAAATCCCTTGTATTTGACAGGGGTATGAATAATTTGGGCTTAAGTGTACATGTAGGAGTTTTTGGACGAGGCCGTGCTCCGCCTCGTCCCTGGCAGCTGGAGTGTAGATCAGGGACACATGGATCTCTCTGGAGAGGTCGGGCTGCTTCATCTTATTCCTCTCCTCAGCCAAGACCACAACTGAAACTGAAACCAATCTTTAATGTACATGTCCTCTTCTTAGGGGTCTGAGAGAGTTTTGGAAGCGATCAATCCCACAGTGGGCCAGTTCCTTCTAACCTTGGGGGAAAACCAAAACATGATCGATCTTGGCCACAACATGATGAATAGTGTTGGAAACGTGGTGGTAAAGGTGTGACAGATGTAGCAGAGATGATGTTCATACTAATAATTACACAATAGTAATGGTACAGTTGAGCCCGCAGGCCTGATTCTACTGATCTGATCTGGGTCTACCAGCTTCTATTTTCTCTCTTCTCTCCTCCTCCTCTGTCTTTAAAGTTGCTATATGTAAGTTGCTGCCATCACTACACAGCTAACATTTGCATTAAAAGCTGTTTAGGTAATGAAAGCATCAACAGTTGTGTTATTTCTGTCCACTGATCTGGGATCATCCTCTCACACTGAAGACTGAAAGCTACTCTGAAGCCGTGTCCCAGTTGAGAGGCTGCATCCTTGGAGGGTCTCTGTAACTATCATATTGCAATGTGACCTAATCGACCAAAATATGATGGTCTGGCATACAGAGGATTTTTTATCAGGTTTGAAGTCAACCAAAACATGGAAGTTGTAGCTGCAGGGAGTTGTTGATTGTGGGATGGAAGGCAGCCATGCACGCCGATCAGTGGGAAGCAGTCAGGAGCAAGACACACAGAGGGACAGAGCAGGATCCACACGTGAAGGAGGGGAAAACAGGAGACAAATCAAGAAGTGGGACATAATTGAACCCTACATGTCTCTGCAGGAAAGCAGATCCACCTGTTTCCCTTAAAAATCACCTAAAATAAAAGGAGCAGCCTTTAACTATAAACTAACAGTTGAATACAGAATAAGTTCAAACTATTTCTGCTTTTCAGTTTCAGCTCTTACTTCTAAAACAAGACATGAATGTAGGCTTAGTACAACACACATAAATCAGCTTCTGTGCTGATGGCAGGTCTCTGACCTCAGGCTCCTCAGGCTGGAAGATCCACCAGCCTGTGGTGCTGCAGGTGCAGGTGGAGGGGGTGCACCGTTTCCCTTTATTTCACAGCTTAGTCTGCTCGGGGGAAACACTGCACCTGTGTTACAGAGATAATGTGTTTGTGTGAAAAGTGATGAAGACCAGGGTGAAAAGATATATGTTTAAAGAAACAGAGGAGAGGAGGTGGAGGAAGACTCATGAGACCGTATATGGCTGGTTGTGTGTGTGTGTGTGTGTGTGTGTGTGTGTGTGTGTGTGTGTGTGTGTGTGTGTGTGTGTGTGTGTGTGCGCGCGAGGGAGAGAAGAGAGGGAGAGGACACGGTGGTTTGAGCAGTGTGGAGAGGATGTGGCACCGTGGTACTTTGAGCGCTGCCACTTGAGCCGATCCACCCGGTGGTGTAGTCCCCCCCCTCTCGCTGTTATTAAACGTGGGATCCGCTCCACCACACCGGGACCTCACCGGGACCTCTACAGACCTATCGGTCGACTGTTTGGCGGATTCACGGGGAGGAATCACAGCCGGTGCGACATGAGCGCAGGAAAACTTGTGCGGCTCCGGATGAACGTAGCTGCCTTCATTTTCCTCATCCACTGGACCCACACAGTGATCAGAGGTAAACACGGTGATGTCATTAAGATCCACAAGACTTTATCTCTTTGTCTTATTTATTTATTTTTCATTCATGTCATTTGCGTCGCTCAGCCAGGACACTGAGGCCGTCTTCTCTCTTGTGTCTGACCCGCAGCCTGGTCAGCAGCTGATGGGCTTTCAAACTTCTTTCTGCCGCTTCAGTCACTTTGCTGCTCTCATGGGGCTTAGGTAAAAGAAAACACATCAGTTCAGTCTAGGCGGTTATATTTGTAATGGTCACAGCTGCTGTATCTTATTTCTTTTGCCATTTCTGGGAAAAAAAAAAAAAAATCGGGATTTCCTTTATAAGTTTTATCTTCCAGCTCATTTTGAATGAATCACCTCATTTAATCACAGTTCTCACGTGGAGCACTGTGCATATGATTTCTCTGTTGTCAAGCACCTTGAAATGCAGAGCATTTCTTCTATGAAACATGCAATGCAAGTACGATTTATGACTTATTGTTACTGCCATTGGTAGTGGTATGTTTCACTGTCCTCAGACATCTCTGTTTAGGCTTCTTTTAAATGAGCAGATTACATCACTACATTGATATGTTTTGATGAGATGCATATAGTATATAACTTACCTTATTCATGCAATTGAGACATTCAGTAGTAAGCACTCAGTGCCTCCACCTGCCAGGCTATAATTCATCTTCAGGTCTGTGTGTGTGTGTGTCAGTAGTGTTTGGTTGGATGTGGCCTTGTGAGCATTTCGAGGACACACAAAGACGCACACAGATGCAGATGTGACCGGAATGCTGATGTTGTTGTGTTTCAGTGTCTGCAGTTGTTTTTGTTGTTCAATTAGCAACTTATTGGGTGTGTCGGTGCTGGTTTGATAGACACTTCGGGACTGTCTGGTAAATTAGCTGTGATTGGTGCTGGTAAAATGAACAGTCTTGATGTTATTAAAAGACCAACAGCACCTGTGTTTGATTTTGCTTGGTTTAGAAGCTGTTTTTATTCAACACAGTTATTTTGTAAATGTTAAAGCTGTGGATGGAAATGTTTTACTTGTAGCAGTAACACAATGAAAAGGGCACAGTCCTGCATGTTGACAGGAAAATGTGCTAAACATTAAATAGACTCAGCTCACTGTTTGGCACAGATACCTCACATAGTGTAATCCCTAGTGTAACGGTTGTTTACATCTGTCAGATCAGGTCTTCTCTGTCTTTTGGGAGAGGAAGCGGTTCACTCACCCACAGGATGTCTCCAGTTTTGAGAACACAGAGTCTCTGGGAACAGTGGACGGAGGCAGTGAAACAGGGATCAAGATTCAGACAGCCATGAAGATCACAGGAGGACTCTGTCGTTGCTCCTCACTGTGTTGTCTCCAAGGTCAATGATACAGTATTTTAGTCAGGGATAGTATCATGCTGATGTGATGACATCATACAAAGGCCCATTTCAAAATATTTTTCACTTTTGTTGAAGTAATTTTAAGATTATACCACTAATTTAAGTCATGATTTAAATTATGAATACATAAAAAAACACTGGAAACTACTTGTGTTCACTTTGTCCCTGGGTACAGATGAAGATTTGCACCAAATTCTGAGAAATTCCCCCAAGCCATGATGGTCGAATTGTGTTCAGAAAGCCAAAACCACATTTTTTGAA
Organism: Caranx ignobilis; assembly: GCA_021432705.1. Classification (NCBI taxonomy): domain Eukaryota; kingdom Metazoa; phylum Chordata; class Actinopteri; order Carangiformes; family Carangidae; genus Caranx; species Caranx ignobilis. Next base: position 5,866,225 of record MU269980.1, read on the forward strand.
GCCACCATGACCTTGGCCTTTGACCACTAAACTCTAATTATCTCATCCTTTAGTCCAAGTGAACATTTGTTGGGTAGAAGTAGTTCCATCACGGAGTTACTGATGATCCATGAGACCTGACAGACAGACAGGTGTGCAGCTGCCTCTGGCCCTGGCTGTCATTGGAGCAATCATAAAAAAATAGATAAGCAGATCCTAATGGTTGGTTTAAAGGCTCAGACAGAGAGGCCTCCAAATGAACTACACAGGGGCTCACCTCACGGAAAAATGTGATAATGTGAAGAACATTTCTACATTGTGGCCATCTCACTCTCTGAGGAGCAGGAGAAACAGTAATGCTCACCTTTATAACCAGCAGCCCTAGACCACAGGAATGCTCTAACTAATTCTCTCTGAGTTTTGCATCAGATTATAAGTGAAAAATCCTTGAAATTATGACCTAACAGCCTCTTAGATCTCCGCTCTTTTGGCTGCTACTAAATGTAGAACAAAAATGCTCAGCACTGCTTTCAGCTGTTACGCTCCGGAGGAACCGAGAGAATCTGAAAATGGTAATATTTTCAGACAGACTCAAAATCCATCTGTTCAGCCTGAGCCTTGACTGGACATTTGGAAAGGTCTTTGGATTGCATTTAAAAGATGCTAGAGATAGATAGATCTAGCAGCATCAGAAAATTTGGGGACAGGTCATACAGAATCCAGAGATAAGAGATCAATTGAGAATTGATAGCAGAATCCATATTTGTCTCATGATGATGATGATGATGATGATGATGATGATGATGATGATGATGATGATGATGATGATGACTGTTATCATTATTATTATCACTAAAACAAGCATCACCTCTTGACATCACTCTCCATGTGAAGGTTTTCTGCCACACACAGAGCTGCTGTGTCAGACTGAATCTGCTCTTAATGGCTGAGAATATTCTGTACTGACTGTAAAACTGCTTCAGATCCAGTCTTTTCTAATAATCACTCAGTGTAGGCAGAAGCTTTACCAGATGGTCTCAATAACTGTCCCATTTCCTCTGCTCATCTGAAACACTCTGCAACAAATAATATCTGTTTATAATAAAGTGCCAGGGAACACGGGGAATATAGAGTCCTTGCAACTGTGGAAGTGGTTTATAACTCTCTCACAGAACTATTAATTCACTCTCAGAGAGGTGAGCTGGTCTGCTGCCCCAGCCTGCACCACCCTGCACCACCCTGCACCACCCTGCACCACCCTGCACCTGCAGGGAGAAATATCAACAGGAGAAGCTCAGACCTGCTCATGCAGGTGTCTCCTCACAGCTTTCTGTGTGTTGAAAGTTTGCACATCGTCCCTGTGCTTGCATACTTTCTGCCACGGTCCTGACACTAGACAAAGAGGGTTGGGTGAGGTTAGTTGGTGAAAATAGTTTTTCTCTGTACCAGCCCTGTGTGAGCTGGGACTGTCTCCATCCCCACACCACCCTATAAGGATGATGAGTAATATAGCTGATGGATGGATGTAGATATGGTGACGAGGCCACCTACACATAAAGAAAAGCGCAGTAGGTGCAGCAGAAGAGTTACCTGTTCTATTTTTGATGGTTGCTGTCTTCTTTGCGGGGTGTGGATCTGCTCCACTAGTCGGCACAGCCTGGTCTTCACTGTGGAGAAACTTATTCTCTGAGGTGTAATTATTAGACCTTAGATGTTCTTGTTTCAGTGAGCACTTATTAACATGTGAGCCGTCTCTTAAGCAGTTTTGGTATTTATCAGAGGTTTGACATCTTTATGACTGCTTTCCTCCAGCTCTGAGGGTTGCTCTCAATAACCCCCCGTTATTTGCTGTGCTGGCTTTGTTTGCCATCACATGGGGTTTGAAATAAGATATTAGGTCTTGAGTGTGTTTGCATGCATTTTCCAGACTGGGTGAATTCCAGGTCTATAAGACAAACTGGACTTAAACCTCACAGCCTGTACTTAATTTAAAATGCAGTGTGCTAGAGTAAAGAACCAAAAGTCACTATTCATGTACTCAGACAGCGTCCTGACATCATGAGCTCTGGCACACAAAGGCATTCATTTTTCAGGTGTCCACGTTTCCTATAAGATTTAATAGGATTTCATTCTGGACTGTTCCCCCTTTAACTGTGGCACTATTTTATTTGGAAATTAGGAATAAGTCCAATTAAACATCACTGTAAAAAAAAAATCCAAATATTTGATGCAACTTTAATGTTGAGTTTTATCCGTCATAACTTTTACATGGTTTTACTCTTCCCATTATGTTTCCGTTTTGTCTGTTGTTTCCTCTCCACCAGGCGCACTCTGTCAGCAGTGGATCTCTGTCTGTGTTAACACTCCTCCCTCAGCACTAAATACTGTTGCTTGCATTTAAATCTGCCTTGTGTATCTTAGAGTTCATCATGATAGTCTGATGGAACTTCCTGCTAGACTGTAGTTTATTTGGAGAGTCAAAGCAGTTTTTCCCACAGGATTTTTTTTCTGTGCATGCTGTCTGTCTGTATGTCTGTCTGTTTGTATGTCTGTCTGTATGTCTGTCTGTCTGTCTGTTTGTATGTCTGTCTGTCTGTCTGTCTGTCTGACTGTCTGTTTGTATGTCTGTCTGTCTGTCTGACTGTCTGTTTGTATGTCTGTCTGTCTGTCTGTCTGTGCGCGAGAGAGACTGAGTCCAGCAGGAGGAAGGGCTGAATGACTGAGATGAGAGACGCTGTTAAAAAAAACAAACAAACATAATATTACATATGGCAGGCCCAAATGAGACTGTGGCCGGCATATACAGAGAAGACTATGCATTGAAATATCAACTAAATGCTTTAAATCCAATAATATTTACACAACACGAGGCATGTGATAATGGTGCCAAGTAACTGCTCACTGCTTTTCCATTTCTGCAGCAAAAACATTTTCCAAAAAGTTTTAGACAGCTTCAGAAAAAACTCCAGTCACTGAGAAAACACTGTTTGTCACTGATCAACAGTGCAGCAAAAACAATACAAGAAGTACAAGAAAAGGCTAAAAGGTCTGTCAGTGGTAAAGCTACTGGGAGTAATGTTGCATGTACCATTTGTAGAGCTGTGTGTTTTGTAGCTGGCTCATAATAAGCTTGTCTTTTTTTTTCCTTCTGTTCTTTTTTTTTTGCAAACACAATAAGAAAATTAAGTATAATTTTAAGCAGAATTATTGTGAATACATTTATTATTGCTACATTAATTTGCTTTGATGTGCCACTTCCAGATAAATGGGTTCATAAATATGAGTAACACTCTCATGCATATGCTGATGCCTGTTACATCTGTCTGATTTCCCATTTTCCTGATACCAAATACAGTAACCGTCAACAATTAGAGCAACTAACACATGCTCAGTGACATAGCCTGACTCATCCATCCTGCCAATTAAATCTGACAAAACTAAGATCGTCAATGCTCTTGTCATTTTGACTTGTATTACATATATATATATATATATATATGACTGTGTGGTTTTAATCTCTGGAAAAAAACACAACATTACAGCTGCCTGCTGTTACTCAAAAGGTCACCATGAGTTGTCCCATAAATATAATAGGACTCTTGCCAAGTCACATTTTATCCCACAGTTTGTAACAGGAAACAGTTTCTCACTTGTGATGTTTCTGAGGAAAGATCTGTGAAATCTCTTGTTGCTGCGTCTCTTCTCCAGCACTGGTGGCCAGCAGCAGGGTGGATGAAGGGATCGGATGCCCACTCGGCCAGTTCCCATGTGGGAACATGAGTGAGTGCCTTCCTCAGGCTTTGCAGTGCAACGGACATAAAGACTGTCCCAACGGGGCCGATGAGCGCCGCTGTGGTGAGTGTGTATACTGTATACGAACTAGAACAGTGGTGGTAACCAAACAAGCACACGTCATGGAATGTGTGGACTGATCAAGGAGTATGGATGACAAGAAGATTTCTATTTTTATCTAAAAACTTTACATGATGGGTTTTATGTTGTTTTTCTCCCCTAAAGGAGAACAACACATTTCTTCCCTCTGGCACACAAACAATTCAGTGCCAGCTCTCAACAAGATATTCATGCAAAACAAACAAACTTTTAATTAACGGAAAAACAAAAATCAAAGACGACAGCCAGCAGTGAAGGTCATTATGACCATTAGGGAACAAAAATAGATTTTTAACTCTGTCAAGCAAAGGATGAAAGTTGAGACACAAATATTATCTCAAAGTTTTGTCTACCAGCACAGTCTCTGTGTGGACACATCGTGGTCTCTGTGCTTCCCAACAAATGTATGACAACCCCCACCACCAGCCACCAGGCTATGAGCCAGCAACAAATATATGGGGTCAGTCATGACCCAGTGAGAACCTGGACACTATCTCCAAAAACAAAAGCAGAAATAGATGCTGGAGATAATTTACAGCCCATCTGCACAGGAACAGATTATTAAACAGAGGGACCACTGGAGTCACTGTGGTCCAAGTGTGGACTGCAACAAGTGTCATGATGCAGCTTCTCAGCCGTGATAAACCTAAATGCTGACAAAGTTTTAAGAATTGCAGATGACATGCCTATAATTTGATCAAAGCCACCAACACACTGTTGATAAGGCGAGGCTGTGTTCGCAGGAGTGTTTGTGCCATGGCTGATGTACCAAAGAATAAAAAGAAAATGTCTCAGATTTTTTATCAGATTTTCAGTAGTGTTGATGTAAACATGTTTTGAAAGTTTTGTTGCACAGTGTGTGTTTTATTTTCCAAGAGCAAACACAGTTGTTTTTGTTTTAGTGGAAACATCAGACGCAAAGGAGTCCTGATCTTATGTAACCTCTCAGGTTCCTTGGCCATCTAGAGTGACTGGAAAAAACGTCCTCACCATGTTCTCATCTTTGTTCTCAACATGTGAACTAAGTGAATTGGAGAAGAGAAAGCTGGGCTTGAGCACGGGGTAACACCGACAGTGTGGGCAGCCCCAAAAAAGACACAGAACACAAGAGCACAGTTGATTTATTCGACACCTTACCCAGTTTCAGAGATGTGTTCTGTTTCACAAGACCAACTCCTCAACTTCTGGATGCTCACTCTTTTGTGACAGCTTGTCTAATATTGAATTATCCTTTGAGCATTAAAACGCTTCACAGATGCTGAGAATGAACTACTCTGTTGAAATCATTTCCTGTTTCTCCATCAGAGTTGGTCTGTTTGTCAAAAACTCTAGTACATGTTGTGTTTGGAAAACATTGTGTTCGCCACTGGGTAAAAGCGTATTTTTCATATCAGCTAGATTAAGAAAAAGCACAAATTAGTCTCAGCCAGGCTGTGGTTGTGCCTTCATGCCAAATAACCAGACACCCATTCTGCTGTTCTCGATGATCTCCTCTCTCCTCTCACCTGTCCTCCTCATCAGGCAGCCTGCCCTCACTGCCATGCTCTGCAGCAGTGCCACAATAACAAGGATTTTTTTTGGGGGAAAAAAAAAACCCCAAAAACTAATTTAACAATGGGAACCAAGCCCTCACTCAGGCTGCATCTTCTCAGCTGTCTTGATCAGTACTGCATACAGCTAATGATGTGAACACGACTGGAAATTGCAAGTTTATGTTTTATAGCTGCAGTGAGTGCTTTACTGGTGAGTGAGAAAATGTGAGGGTCATTGTTTATTCAGTTCAGCCAGAACTGTCTCACTGTCATAAATGAATGTAAAATAAATGTGTCCATGGGCTAAAGCCTCCACAGCTAACATGGCTTCTGTCAGACCTATTTAGGTTACACAGCAGGAGAAATGAGCAGGTATGATTTCGTATCATTCAATGTTTTACACATGGAAATGAGCATCTGACAACGATGCCAACTCCATCCTCTGCTGCAGTGGTCAGCTGAGCTGCGACGCAGATGGTGAACTCACAGGGATTAGTGTCTTACCTACAGAGGGGCTGCAGTGCTGGTAATAATACTGGTAATTACATAACTCAAGCACAAGTATTTGGCTTTTCCAGTACTTCAATTTATTTATTTATCAGACATTGTAAAAACAGATGAGGACAAAGCTGCAGGGAACCTGAGAGTAAAATTGGCTGTTGATCTAACAGCAGAGTTTGATTTCAGGCAACAGCATGTGCTGATGTGTGTGGTCGTCGCTGACATCTGTATCTGATGATACTCTTAAACTCCTTTTTATTAGCTGTAAGAGCTCTAATATTGAAGCCACTGCAGGTGCAGATTTAAGAGTGGACTCCAGCCAGAATCTCAACCTAAGTAAGCAGTTTAAATTCAGTCATGCTTGGTATAACTGCTCTTAAGGCTCAAATGAACAGTCCTGTCAAGAAGAATGAAAACTAATGGACAAGTATGGCCCATAGGTATATGTGAGGTAACTGATAATGAGCCCAGAGAATGTCTAACACAAAGTATTTCAGCTGAGTGTGTGTTGGGCTCTGAGGCCCGCCAAAGCATAGTGTAGATAGGACAGGCAGATAGATGAGCCCAGCAGTGGCAGTATCAGGTGGTATAGGATGGTCTGCAGTAAACTGTTGTTCAGTGTACATGATGAGTTACTGAGGAGGACTGCACTGTTTCCACTACATGACAAAGTTGGTGCTGAAATATCAAAGTGAAAGGCAGCTCTGCATTGTCACCAATGTGGCTGCATAACCTCCATCAGAGTGCTGATTATCTGTTGTGTCAAGTGGAGCATGTGAAAGTAGCTGAGCAGGGATGACAACTGTGTACAGCTGAGCAGAGCATGGAGTTCAGATGAAGCTGCCAGTCAAGTTTAGTCTGAGAAGATGTAATGTAGATATGAGGCTAGGTCGAGCTGCTGAGGGTCGCTCAGCACTTTGCAAAAGGAAGGATTCATGGGTAATTTTAGGGTTGGAGAGGGGCTCAGCTAAGCCTGGTATATGGCACATTCCCTCATCTGTATTCATACAGTGGATAGCAATTTCCTCTCGGCATTTATGATTGTTGTTGCTGTAATTTGGGTAAAATGGTAAATAGTTCACAAAAAGCTCAGAAACCTTATTTCCTGGAGATGAGAGCAAAAAAAGACCCATCCATCCTGTCTCCCCCTCATCACCAGTGACTCTTCAAAACTCTTTCTTAGCTGCGTTCACTCAACAGCCTCCAGTGCAGCAGCAGAGAGGCTTTGAATGAGAGCTGACTGAAAGGCTGAGGCTTCTTTTCACACACATGTTTGACAGCTACCGTTGGCTCTGCCTCATGGCACCAAAGCAAAATCCCAACACATGTAGCTGATCGGAGACAAATATTGAACACCACTATGTCCGAGGAAGTCGTCATTAACCCTTTTTCGGAGAAGACATGAGTGTGTGAAGACAGCTTCATTGACACCGATGGGTTGCTAGGTTACATGCATGAAAGGTAAATAATGAAGTGGTGTTTAAACTAATGACTGGAGGATTTCATTTGACTTGCTGACACTCATTAAAATCCAGGTCAGCAAAGGTTGATGTGAGCTACCTGTCGTGTAATTATGTATGACAGTTGTTGAGACCAGCTTTTGTTAAGTCTGTAAGTCTATAAGTTGTCTATTGATGAAGTTTTGAAACATATGCTTACAAGTCCTTTCAATGTTTGCAGCTGTGCCGCCTGTCAAATCTCCTCAGGTGTAGTTGAATTGTTGTTGAATCTGTCCCCCCATCTAGAGTCATTCAAGGTGAATAGGTGCGTCTTTGTTGTACTGAGGTGATTCAACAAAGCTAATCCCTCCATGCTTGTGATGATAATTTAGCAGGACAAAGTACAGGACAAGATTGCTTTATGCCTGACTGACTCTATTATTACATTTTATGCATGTAACCTAGCAATTTATCAATGACAATCAAGTAGTCCACGCACAAACACACATGCACATACGTGTCTGTGGTGATGATAACAACAGATAACTATAGTTTTTGTTTGCCTTTGCAGGGGACAACATTGGATGGGCGGACTTAGTTGGTCGAACGCTGCAGAATGCCAATCCTGTGGACCAGTACTTCCTGGATGAGTGTTGTAAGTGTCTCTGATTTCTGTGTTTCTGTGCAGCATGGTCTCAAAGAAAGTTTTTTTTTCTTTCTTCTTTTTTTTACATTTATATACAAATGAACTAACAGTGACCTGTGGCTGGATTAGATTCACAGATTTATAACATTTTTTTTGAATGAATGTGAAGTGTTTCTGTATTAAACCAGACCACAGTCTTTGTTTAACCTGGACCAGCTGTCAGAGCCCAAACCTGACCACAGAGCAGTTAAGTAAAGCTGTTGTCTACAAGCAGATATTGTGCTGCATGACTGATTATTTTATTGTCTGTCTGTGAACCTTTTGCTGAGGCGTTCAGAATCAATCAATCATTTCAGTTGCAAACACTGAACAACATAATCCTTATGATGCTGATAAACACATAATCTGATCCCTGTCAACATGCAGTTCAGTTGTATAGAAATGTAACGTCTAGGACACAGGGTGATGTTGTGACAGCACGTCATGAAGCTCTAACTCCATTGTTCAGCCCCCGTTGTTTTATATCTGTTACAAAATGATTTAATGCACCAAATAACAAACAGTTGCCAGGGCACAGCAGTGGTGAGGATGATGGGAGATAATATCATCATCATGTCGTTTAGCAGAGATCTGTCTGTGACTGGCTCTCTAATTTGTATTGATTAACTTGTTGGGAAAACAAATATCCAGATCCTGAGAAAAGGAGCTGAAACAATTAGTTGATTAATCAAAATCTAATTGACCATGAATACATTAACAGCAATCTTAATTATAGATTCACTGGTCATCCATTTTTCTCTCCCTTGCTCAACACACTTGATATGGTCAAGATTAAGTCCAGTTCTGATCTGGCACACAGAAGTTTGATTAAATGTTTGTCATTTTCTGAGCTAAAAAACAAAACAAAACAACATTTGCTGGTTTCTGTTTCTCACAAATGATGATTATTGTAGATCATTTTAAGAACAGAGTCATTTAACCTCTGGAGAATGGTGTCTGGGATTTCATCTCACAATTAATCTAGTCATCAGGGTTTCATCTTGTGTCTGACAACTATAATAAATTGATACATTAGAAGTCAATGAATTGTGTGTGTGTGTGTGTGTAGTTCTGCAGGAGTATCCAGAGAGTTGTGACTGCATACAGACAGACGTGGAGTGTGTGGAGGTCAACCTGCAGGACGTCCCCCTGCTCTCTCCAAATGTTACCTGGCTGTAAGTCTCCCCTCATTCTGTGTGTGTGAAAAGTTCAGTTTTAAATGATTTTAACACACTCAAATGAGATAGATGAGAGATGCTAAAAGTAATGTGTTAATAAAATGCAGCGAATGAATGCTTTTTACTGAGTTGTTAACAACACAGTAACAACACAGGGCTTTGGTTTAGAGCAACAGAATGACTTGAGAAAAATCCAATTAGCACCAAATGAAAAAAGAAGCCTGGTTTTTGACCTTGCTCTCTTTTGCTGATGTCTTGTCACCCTTTTTCACTCTTTCACATCTGTGTGCCAGCCTCATCTTTTTTTCAGTATCTACAGTTTGTAAAGAAAATCAGAAACTAGTCTGCTGCTGTCAGTCAGATTTATGTGGGTGGGTGGGGATGTGCTGCTGAATCGAACAGGACCAGAGCAAAGCCAAAGACCAGGGGTCACACTTATTACTGTCTCCATGAAATCCTGCCTCCCCTTGAAACCAATTCACCGGCAGGGAAACCCTCAGAGTAGAAAAGCACCCAGCATCAGCAGGACAGTCCACAGAGGAAGAGGGACAAAGATATCCTCTTGTCCACTGGTCTCTCGCAGGTTGAGTTTGACTTTGGCTCAGGAAGGACAGTTTAACTTATTTGGTTGTGCAGCATCTTAAAAGAAAAGGTCAATCAGACAACATTTAGTTTGTGTTTGGATAAACCAAACAGATGTGTTGTGTTGATAGACACACTGACCAGCTGTTGTCCTCCACCTCCAGTCTTTTTCATGTGCTATATTTTCATAATAATAACCATTTGTCTTTGTTTATTTGTAATTGAGTTGTTTACACTGAAAAACTATCAATCACAATACGATAATCCCTAAAATCAGACTTTGTTGTACTGGTATAAAACTGATGTAATTTCCCTTCAAATCAAACTTAGAAATTGATCTGAGCCAATATGATGTTTTTCCAAAGTAAAATATAAACCACATGAACTAACTCAGTGTTATTCTAACATAAATTACACAATTTGAATGTCATCTTGATCTAATCTATTTTTCATTTAGCTAAAAACAGAGTTATGTTTCTAAAAGTCTGTTTTTTTTATGTGTACACTAAAGTCTCCAGAATATGAAACTATCCCTTTATTCTCTCTCATTTCATCAACTCGAATACTATCTATTTTTGTCAAAAATCTCCTCATGATTCAAAATTTGGTTTCAATATTTCCACAGTAATTTGTTTTATGATCTCATCTGTTTTATGAAGCATTCACCGCTGTGGTTTAATGCCTTCATTGTACCATTTATTACTTTTATTAAGTGGATATGAAAGTAAATTTATCATCTGTAGTCTCTTATCTTTCTGTTTGAGGGAATAAGAGTTATAGTCTTCCAGAGGTTAGTGGGGAATTGAAACGTCCTACAACTCTGCCTCAGTTTCTCTGCATCTGAAAACTGATTGTGGTTGTTTGAGGCCTAATTTCTTAATTAAATCATCCATTCATTTTCACATTAGTCTCTCAGAAAGAAGCCTCATACCACTGATGTCTGTGTTTCCAAAGAGGCAATAAAATGGCCCAAAATACCCACTGGTCTTCTAAATGCTAGCTCTCTAAAAGACGCTGTTCATTCTGGATGATTTTGTTAATTGCAGGTTCATTGCTCCTCAAGTAGGCTGAACATTAGTTATTTCCTGATCTTTATGCCCCATTGACTGCAAGCAGCTGCTTTCTATTGAGTAGCTGCAGACTGCTGAGGTGAAGTGGTCATCCATAAAATGCCCTTTAGCTGGAGAGCTTGGTCTCTCTTTCGGCTTGTTCTCCTGGCGTCCTGCTGATTTGTCAGCCTGTACACCATAGCACAGCTCACCAACAGACTGGACAGACTTTGTTTAGGCTGGAGCTGACCACAATTAGCTGCTATTGACTTCAGCCGTCACAGCTAACACTGGGATCTCTGGGGAGTTTACTGATGCAAAGTTGACCTTATTTTACCTTCTTAGTTTATTTCTGTTTGGGACAGTGCGACTTATCAAATAACACATGAACATTTGTACACATCATCATGGTTTCATCTTCTCCAAGAAAATCTTCAATTACCTGCTCCCTGGACAGTTCATCAGCTCAGCCAGGAAATCTAAAATCAGCCCCCCTGGTTCTGTGATTACTTTTAAGGAACTGTTTGGCTTGGATCAGATTTTGATTTTAGATCAAACTATGACTGGAGATGCACTTCGGTTTAGATCCTTTTGGAATGACAGTTATTTTACAAAGTCAAGGTGAGTCTGCGTTTGTTCCACCCACACGAGGCTTCACGCCACAAATGAGACACTAATAACACTTTTGGTGCAATTTAACCTGTGATCATGATTCAATTTTAATCATTTTAAATGCCGCAGATCAGATTCACAAAAGATCAAAGCCTGAAGCCTCTCGTTAATTTCTTTACACATCCAAATTAGATGTTGCCTTTGATGATTAATCTCACTGCCATAAAAATCCATGCAGTTTGTGCCTCTGAAATACTCAACAAAATATGTTTAATGTGTCTTATTAAATTCTTTCACAGTCTTCACTACACACTGTGCATTGCAGTCTTTAAAGGCTTAGGATAATGGCTGTTGTGTTTGCTCTACATCTGCACACTGAAATCTATTTTTTCCCCATTTGCATGTGGTTTGAAATAGAGAATCTCATTATCTCAATTTTACCTTCTCTGCTTCTAATAGATAGACTAGATTAGTCTGAGGATTTCAATCAAGTAAATATAACTGTCCTTGTCTTTAATTTGTGTTTGGTAATTTTGTCAGATTAAATTAAAATGATATAATTAGGGAGTTGAAATTGCGCTGTTTATTATTATAAAATTAGTATTTACAGAGCAGCAGCTTGAAAATGGCTTTAAATGTAATGCCTTCACGGGCTACATCCCACTCACTCTGTCATAGTAGTGTGTTGTAAGATGTCATAAACAGAAACATGTGAATGCAAAGACACTTTATTGTAACTTTTACTGTGTTGAATCACGATGTGTGTGAGCACAAAGAGACGGAGAGAGGCAAACAGAAGAAACCTGACACTGTGCAGAACGCAAATATGATGCAACAGTGTCAGGCGTTTACAGCAGGTCCTCAGCTGTTTTCATTTACTTCCTCAATTTCACACCAAAGACAGTCCAGGCAGTTTTTGCCCTCTCTTGTTTTTCTGTTTGGTTTATGTTTTGTAAAAAAAAAAAAAAAAAACCTTTGGTGATGTTGCATCACAGAAAGTGCTCAAATTGAGAATCGGTGCCTTTGCACAGTTACAGGTCTCTGACAGTTTTGTCATAAAGTTGATATATTGACATTTATAAATGCCTGAATAAAGAAGCACTTTGTTGGATATTGAATCTTGCTGCCATCTGTGATGCTGACTGACTATTTCCTGGAGAGCTCTTAATCTCTGCTGTGCACAGTGACAGATGTTTGTAGGTAGATGGTATCTTTAAAAGTACATGTTCATGTCCTTGTCGTAACCTTTCCTCATTCCAGGACAGTGGACGTAAAAGTCTTTACTTCACTGCTTCTGACAGGTGATGTTTCCACTGCTGTGGAAAACATTTTAAAAGCCATTTCTGAGTAAAGCAGCAGTTTATTAAACATAATACTTTAGACCTTTACTCCTGTCTCTCTGTACCTCTGAGTGTATCAGCACTCGAGGTGTCTGTTAATGCAAAATGTGTTTTGTGTTTTTGTAACATGTGCATTTCATGGGTTGTTTACAGGTCACTGAGGAGCAACGAGATCCGAGGGCTGTCAGATTTTGTTTTCTCTGAATACTCTGCCTTACAGAGACTGTGAGTGTTTTTGTGTTTGTGTTGCTTTCCATATCCACACAGCATGCAAAGTTTTACAATTCATCCATTTTTATTAATCACAGTGCAACATAAGAAATACCAGTGCCTTGTGGTGTAGTGGCCGGACTCTCAGTAGCCTTTATTTAGATTTGATTTGATTTCCAGTATCTTGTACAGTAGCACTCTCACGATGACACATGACATTGTCCTGACACAAACCCAACTAACACACCAACACAACACAAAACCAACACAACACAATCATCTGTAATACAATGTAATCAATGCATCTTCTTTTTTATGCCCCAGCTAAATGTTAACACACACTAAACAGAACTTCATCTATTCATTGAAATCACACAGTATAATGTACCATATTATATGTAACTCACTAAGTGTGAGTCAAGGCAACACATAATCATCTGTCAGACCAGAAACTGTGTAATTAATTAATTAGATGTGAAGCTGCAGTATGTCTTCTTTAGAGAGTTGAGGCCATGAGCTCTTAACAAACATACGGTGAAGTGGACAGTGATAAATGGTTTTGTCTTTTATTATTATTAAAGGTCAGTAATTGCTGGATTGTTATTTTTGTTTTTAAAGTGTCATTGTTTATGGTGCAGATGACCGTCCTCTGGGTGCTGATGTGGAGAAGTATGCTGATTTTGTGTATTATGCTGTCACTGCAGAGTAAAAAGGGAAAGAAACGATCATGCACTGGTTGATAATTATGATATTACGCTAACAACAGCATATTAATCAGTTTGACATTCTGTTCAAGTGGATGTGTGTGTGTGAATTATGCTTAAATTCATGAGAGAGCTCCATGGCTGGGGTTGTAGCTGGTGGAGTTTTGCATGAAGGACAATCCAATAAATGTCCTCAGTTATGACTTCTGATCCCATTCCTCAGTTTTCCTCTTTTTCTTCCCATTTCCAGGTTCCTCCAGAACAACAGCCTCCAGTTCATATCTAAACATGCCTTCAGTGGTCTGCACAACTTAAAGAAGTTGTAAGTACCCAGCTCACTTCATCAAATATCTGAAGTCACCTTAATTTGTCTATAGATACCAACATAGCTGCTGTACAGGTTCTGACATCCTAGATGTACTACTCTGTAACTATACCAGTGCTACAACTAATACTTTTTTTCATTGATTTATTTCCCATTTATTCTATTAATCTGTCAATTAATTTGTTGAAATGTGAAAAACAATGCAGAAAACATTCGGATCACAGTTTTATAAGTCAAAGTCTTTATCTCACATTGATAAATGATGAAGAAAACCACCAAATTCATTATGAAGATGACAGTAATCTAAACACTGAAATTTCTCTCAGCTAATCAGTTGAGTAACTAGCACATTCTGCCCTGTTGTGCTTCATGTATTTAAAACATACTGACTATAGGTACATTTCTCTGTGCCCTGTGTCAATCAGGTTTCTAAGTGAGAACTTGATATCCTCCCTCAGTCCTGGTGTGTTCAGGGACCTCCATCAGTTAGAATGGCTGTGAGTACACACACACACACACACACACACACACAGAGTAGTCATATCGTATGGCTGCTTTGGGAAAACCCAAATATGTGAACCAGCTGCTGAACAACATAACTAAAACGATATAACTGAGATCTGGAATTCAGCCAGAGAAGAGATGTAATCGTCGAAAACCACCAACAGTATGTTCAAAAACCAAGATGTATGAGTTTTAGTGGTGGAAAAGTGGTTCATGACATGCAACAGTAATGTTCCCATCTTAGTTTTTATGTGAAAGTAAGCTAATAGCTTCATATTTAGTGCAGGTATGAGTGCAGGTATGAAGGAAGGGAAACTCCTCCTTTTCCATCCATCTACACTTCTTACACATGCAGAGTTGCGGGGTACTGGATCCAATCCCTACTCACATAGGGAGAGGGCCTTGACCCCCTGGGCAGGTCACTAGTCTATTGCAGAGCTGGCACATAAAGACGAACAACCTCACAAACACTCACAACTACAGGCAATTTAAAGGAAAACATGCAAACTCTACCCAGTCAGGCCACAGGCCTGGGATTTGAACCCGGACCTTCTTGCTGTGAGGTTTCACCACCACATCACCATGCTGCCTAACTCTTCCTCTCATAGGAGTACAAAGAAGATTAATGAATGTTTGGTCAACTTATTGCATTAAAGTAATGTTATTTTACTTGTTTGTTTGTTTGTGGCAGGGTGTTGGATCACAACCCATTAACCAGCTTGTCCCAGGACTCATTCATTGGGCTCCAGTCTCTCATGTACCTGTAAGTAGCATTATTAGTGTGAATGCTAAAAGCATTCACACCTGGGACTTCATAGTCAAACGGTATTTGAATGGGTGCTGCAGAATCTCCACAGCAACAAGTGGCTTGTGTTATAACATGTCTTACTCATGGCACAGTGGTATAAAGTGTTCAGGGTGGAAGTTATCCACTTATCAGTGAAACTAGACCTTCATTCATTTTGGAAAATACTCTCTGCTTCTTCATTCATTTTTTTTGTAACATGTAACAACTACACTGTGGTTAAGACCAGATTTTAGATTTAAAGCAGCAGCAACAATGATACTGCAATTATGCAACATGTTAAAACAAGGTGATCTTTCATTTTGTCTGTGTGTAATTTAAAGCTGGGTAAAGCAAAAATAAATATGTGTTTTGAGTTTATAATACCACAGAAAAACATGTATTATAACCACACTGTCAAATTTGAAGTATATAAAATAATGCCTCAAAGTTGTTAAGAAATGAGCAGCATTTTCTGAATTGTATGAAACGGTGATCGATTTTGTTTAGAGGAGCAAATGTGGAGAGACCACACTCACCATCAAAACCTGCCTCTGCAGTCTCCACTTCACCCCGCATAGTTTCACCAAGTAACGCGATACGTAATGCGGTTTCGGACCCGGCCATTAAATCCTGAACACAGAGATGGTGAGGCCTAGCTGTGAGGCCTAGCTCCACAATGAAACTATGAATGGCAAAAAAGACTTTTTACATGTTTTGAGGGATACATTTATGTCACAGTCTTTAAGAACAGCTTCTTATCACATTATAGAAGCTTCCACAGAAGAACTGTGTGTTTTGGCTCTACTTTAGGGGAGATAAAGACGGGCCACTCAGTGCACAGCAAGTTCAGGTGGATATGTGATAATGAAAAATAAGCAACAAGGCAGAGTACAATTTCACATATAAGTTTTTTCATTCAGGGAAACTGTTATTTGCCTTGTAATGTAGCACCAAATAATATTACTTCCTGGAAATGTTTTTTTTTTTTTTTAATTTAAAGAAACTGTAAAATGAACCATGATGCAGAGGAACATTTAGAAAGAGGTCATTCAGTATATTGAGCACCTTTAATTTAGTTTACTATACATTGTACATGATGTAGCCTCCATTTTGCTGCTAGTCCTCCTGGTCTTTTTTCTAATGCGGCATCTTAACTCAGTAATTTGGCCTCGTCTTATGACCATGTTTACTGGGAGTAAAGGCTCTAAATATGTTACAAAACAAGACTGTCCTGTCTCCTCTCTCTATCGGCTCTCTCCTCCCACTAGATGCACACCTGAGCACAGGTTCTGTATTTAGAGGAGTGGAGAGAGGTGTGGCTCTCTCTCAACACATACACACACACACACACTCCCGAACGCGACAGGAGGTTGGTTTTCTTTTCTCCTTTTTCCCCGTTTCGTTCCGTCCAAGCGTCGTGGTTTTCCTGTTGTCTGTGTTTCCCATGCGCTTTTAGACCGCTGGACTTTGTTGTTGTAGTTTGGGGTGTAGGTGGCCGGTGGTCCTCTTTTCGGTTTTGGTTCTCCTGTCTTTAGGGTGGTTCGTTTGTTAGGCAGTTTTAGTTGACGGTGGAGAGGGATCCTACGGTCCACTGCTGGGTCGGTCCCTGTCCTCCGTCTCCCTTTTGTTTCGTTTAGCCTCTCCTACATTCCTTTTTGAGTTCTTTGATTTTGAGTTAAATATTTCTTTTGTTTGAGTCAGTTTCAATAAAGCTTGGATCTTTGTTTTTTTCAACATTTAAACCTTTGTTGGTGCCCTTTTATTTGTGTTATTGGCCTCCTTGTGTTGAGCTGTTGTTTCCTCTACTCCGAGGCTGTGACAGTATTCCTTAATGAGGTCTTGTTGAACCTTGGATGCAGGTTTAGCAGGTGGTGTAACTACAACAGAATCTGGTGTTGTAGTAACTTTTGGCTTTGTCTCAGGGCTGGGATCTCCGCTGCCATCCTCCCTGGCCTGATCTTTGACTGCAGGTCCATCAGGAGGTGACAACAGAGGTTTTTCCACAGCAGCACTGTCTGGTTCAGAGGAGTTGTCCATTTCAAGGCTGGCCTCATCGCTGCCATCCTCGCTGGCCTGATCTTTGATTGCAGGTTCAGCAGGAGGTGACAGCACATTTGTGAGCGCAGCAGTATCTGGTTTAGAGGAGGGTTTAGGGTCCAGGTCCAGGCTGGATTCTGCACTACCATCCTCTCTGGCCTGGATTTTGGCTGTAGGTTCAGCAGGATATGTCAGGGGATCTTCAACCACAGCAGAGTTTCTCTCTGGACTGCTGATTTGCTGCTCCTCAGAGATGGTGGCAGGCATTTTAGCTTCAGATGTCAGAAGAGCCGGTACTTCAGGGCTCCTAGGTTGAAACGTCTCACAGATGTGCCTCATTGTGACATCTGCTATTTCATTCAGCAGAACTGGAGAGAAGCTCTTGATGCTGTTGACCAGGATATCATGTGGCCATGTCTGTCTGATCGCTGTTAGGATAGACAGGACCATGTCATCCCTGATGGAGCGGGTGAAGTTGGCCTGACATCCCACAGTGGTGAGGGCATCGCAGACACAGTCCAAAGTGGCCTTTGCAACACCAACAGAGAGTTTGCTGAGCAGCTGTTTAAGAGGGCGCGAGGGGGAAGCACCCAGAAACCCTGCAGGACATGAGGAACCACCTCTATCACCACTTCCTGTGGACAGAGCAGTTTGGAGACAGGTGCCTCCAGATCCTGTAGGATCTTGGCATAGTCTTGTGCCGTGTTGAGGACTATATGATGTCTGTGGGTTGCCTCTGGGGACTCAAATTCACCGTCCCTCCTTTTATTACTGACGTTCACTGGCCACAACTGAAACAACAAATGAGATATGAAATGCAGGTATTGCATTAGTAGAGATTAAAATGGACATGAGATGATAAACTATCTGTCTCAAGTCGACTCTCACAACTATTGAAGACATACGTCACCTCTGAGCACAACAACACAACGTTTATCAGGATTTATCTGGCGTATCTGTATTTGTGTGGACTGTGAAGGATTGCAGTTAATACCTGAGACTTGTAGCTTCTAATATGCCAGCAGAGTTGAAGAGCCTGATCATAGATTGGTGTGTCAAACAACACCTGTACACCAAACAATATGATCTTAGTCATTAGCTTTAACTCGATGAACTAACTACACCTGAAAAGTCTAAGTCCAGTAGAAGCAAACCAACAAGCTGACATACCCTGATGGGCCTGTAGATTCCTCTGCTTCCCTCCACAAACTCCATGTTCAACCTCTGTACGTCACAATACAGAACAAGCCAAGCTGTCAAAGCAACAAACCAAAGTCCACAACGATCGGTACAAGGTGGTTGATCCTCCTGGCACAAGTGAACAGACTGAGAGAGTGAGCTCAGGCCAGGTGGTTTAGGGTTCTGAAGTGGAACCCTGTTTGTGAGGTCACAGTGTCACTGTTCTGAAGCTGCTCTCACATTCTGGTCAGAGGTCGTCAGGGAAGTGCTTTTAAATATAAACAGCAACAACAACACATTTAAAACTCTACTCTGAAACATGTGCCTGTATGGTTCACATTCAAAAACCTTAACCCTGTACATAAAATACTCCAGCAGCATTAGTTGTATACCCAACTAAATGCACTGGTATGTTGCAGTAAAGTCTGAGGCTGATGATGGGCTGTATTTTTTATAACTGTCAACAAATCCCATGAAAACACCAAATCACCAGCATCTGTGATTGAAATAATCAGAGATGATCTTGGCATGAGGGTTGTAATGTCTAAACCTGGAGTATTCATTTAAAATTCAGTGAGCTTCAGTTACTAAACTTTCAGCCCAGTAAATGGTCTGAACCTCATGAAGTCCAAATTGTGTCTTATAGCCGACCCACTGTCAATTCAATAAAATCAACAATGTGCATTTTCATATTCATTGTCAAAGTTTAATGCAGGAAACTTTTAATACAATTTTAGTGCACTTTTATGACACTTGTAAACAACTATCTATTTTACCATAATTAAAAGTCGTCCCAGATGAATGAATTTAAGGCCTGCACTTCAAGTTGAAGAAAACAAGACAAAAACCTCAAAATAAAATCAATAAAAAACTCTTACAAGTTTTCTAATCACAAGGTCATGGGTTTGACTCCTGCCTCTATCATCTCAGTTGCATGTCATTCCCCCAGTTGCTCTCTTTGTCAACTTCTTACACTAATTCAACATGGCTTCAGCAATGGCCTTCAGCTTTCAGCATTCACGCGCATTTCCTTTTGGAAATGCTTTTTCTAGTTTTTCCTTTCAAATCTCTGAATACATAAATAGTATAAAAAGTTTAAATGATGAAAGCTCCTCTCCTCTCCTCTCCTCTCCTCTCCTCTCCTCTCCTCTCCTCTCCTCTCCTCTCCTCTCCTCTCCTCTCCTCTCCTCTCCTCTCCTCCAAATGCTCAGCAGAGATGAAGAGCTTGTCAAATCCCTTCCTGACTGTACCCTGTTCATAATTAGTGTTGCTAAATTACACACTTCATTTCGTGCTCAGTCACGTCTCTGAGTTATGATGGTGATCAAGTATTGTTGGAGTCGGAGGAGTCTTGGCAGTAAGCTCAGTCATGTCACGTCAAATATATTTATAGCACATTTAAAAAGGCCCAAAATGCAAATCACCATTAAAATGATTAAAACATAAATAAATAAATAACAGTTTGAGACAGTAAGTCCTAGCTCAGTGTATCATCACGTCAGATACATCAGATGATATACTTTTATAGCTTTTAGTGCTGTTTGTTTTCCACCTCTCTCTGTGTTAATGCGTTGTTCTGGTGCCTTTCCTCCCATTCATCCAGTCCCTTCCTCACTGACCTGGCTCGTCTCGTCCCTCACTGACGTTCTTTGTACAGCAAAGACTGTGATATTGTTCTTCCAGTTTTCGTTTACGTTAGAGTTTATCCCCCCTGTTGAATCATTGTTTCCTTTACTCAACTGTCAACAACAGGTATGCATTTCATTAACTGTCCCCTTTCTGCTTGAAATATAAAAGCCTTGTAAATGTGCTGTCACTGTCTGCCTGTTGTTCAGAGAGGCTCTGTGCTCTCTGGAGTGACTGACAAACTGAAGTGACCGTATGTCTGTCTTTAGGTGACTCCATTCATCTGTGAATCAGAGGATGGTCCCTTTTCCCTGCCATCTTATCGTCCCACATCTGTCTCAATTTGAGTCATTCTTTTTACCATCTGGTGACAATAAACTCCATCTAGTTTAAAGACCACACCAGAGTGACGCCTTGTTATGGAACCAATAAACTGGAATAAATTACTGTTCACAGTTCTGTTCAGCTTCTGCATTTAAACCTGAACTAAAATGTACTTTTTAATGACACACATGCATAAGTTGGTTGATGAGCTGACAAACAAATGAATTTCCCTTTGGGGATAATAAAGTAATTTGTATTGTATTGTAACTCTCATTATGACAGAATTATGTGGAACAGAAGACAGTAGACTGATGTGACAGTTATCACATCAATATAATTAGCACATAATTCAGTAACTACAAACCATAAATATTTTATTGTGAACATTTCTTTTTTTCAAAATGAAGACTTTTACTCCGATTTACTATTTGAGTCCTGAACAGAGATATGACCAAGAAGAGATAAGACTTTACAATATGTTTCCTTCAAAGTTTTTGGATTTTGGTGACTCCAGCTTGTTTTGCCTCCCTTTCTATCATTTCTTTTCTTCTGCTGAAGTCTGTCTGTCTGTCACTGTAACATTCAGTCTGCCCTGAAAAAAGGAGAAAGTGGCCCTATTTTAACTCTTTCCAGTGTAAACACAACAATGGATGAAGGTCTTGGCTGTTAATGCTAATGCTGCCTATGTAGCAATAACTTACACACAGCTCCTTTTATTTAGTTGTGGTTTAATATTTTTTAAAGTTCCTAATTGTTAGCGAGCTTGCAGTTACTGCATCATCAGAGACTTGGAGTTGGCTGCCAAAGGGCATATTTTATAAATGACAAACAAAACCAGAAAAAGGTTTGCTTACTGGCTGGCTGCCAACTTCAAAGTTTCACTATCAAATTGTCTTCAAAGAAGTTCCTTCTTGGAAACTGCATCATCCATCATGGTAATTTCAACCTGAAATACATTTGAGCTTTCACTGTAATGGATCACTTGCAATAATATTCATCTAGTTTTTGCCATTTTTAATCAAAGTAGCCTGATTATATTGCTGGATGCTTTAGATACTTACATTTTGCTGTTGCACATAACAGAGTATTTACCCTGGTTGACATTTGTTTACTTTATTTTGCCATCACTGTGAGATGTGCACTGACATTTTCACTAATCCTCTTGTCTTACAGATTAGTCATCACATCTCTGCAGCTTTCTCATTTAGATTATTTACCATCATCAGCTGTGTTTCTCTTTTCAAACAAGCCACAGGTGCAGGTATACAAGCAGTAGTGTATCGTCTCTGTTCTGTGATGGTGGGAACTCCCGTGTTAGACTGAAACGTTCTCCTCCTCCTCTCACCAGATCCATGGTGGACGCCTCACTGCAACAGCTTCCCCACCCGACCTTCTGTCAACACATGCCTGCCTTGGTCTGGCTGTGAGTCTGCTCTGACAGTGTTCTTGTGTGTGTGCAGGTGTGTAGTGCATGTGTGTGACTCAGTAGATGTCTGTGCTGGAAAGAGTGTGGCAGACAGACGGATAAGTGCGTTGTGCCTGTGTGCGTACCTAAAAAAACAAACGAGGACTGGGAGATAGAGGTGACGTGTAGTTGACAATATGAGACTCAGATGAGTGGTGCTCCTGACTGCATGAGACGCGTCATCAGCTGATGTCACCGTGGCCGGTCAGCTCGACCGGTTATTTTTGGTTTGAGTGTGGGCTGGAAAGCACCCGCCAGATGAGTCTGACATTGTAATGACCTGATCTCTCATGTCATTCTGTTAGCAGCCTCTCAGCACTTATATCCACTCCACCTATTTGAATTCCAAAGCAAACAGTTTCCATCACTATGTCGCCTTTCCTCTCTGTGCTTTTTTCTTTCATTACCCACAAACACAAATGAGACAACTTAGACAAATTACATCTTTTATTACTACTTCAGAGAAAAAAGTTCAAATCTGATCACTATACATACAATATGCACAGTTGCCCATAAAGTTGGAATAATTTAGTTTTCAGACACATTAGTCTTTTTATTCCAATTATAACGGTTAATTGTGGTTTCATTTCATTTTCACAGTGATATGTTTGGAAGAGACTGATCAGTAAAGTTTTAAGAAGATATACTTTATCTCTCGAGAATAAAGTACACTGTCACAATTATTTCATGAGAAGAGGTAAAAAAAATAATAATTATATTCCAACTTTGTGGGCAAATGTGTATTTACATCTGAACACCACATATGTTTCTGTTTCTTGTCAAGTCGACACAGTATGTTCACAATCCCTGTTTCTCTACTTTCAGGGATCTTGAGGGAAACCAGATCCAGACTCTCAACTACTCCATCTTGAAGACCTGCAGCAAGCTTGAAGTTTTGTGAGTATCCTTCTTCTTATGGACTTATTGAAAACCTAAATGCATGAAACACAATCACTTTTTAGTGACTTTCTAGAGTTTACAATGAGTCATAAGCAAAGTTTCCATTCTGTTTAGCGAGCTTTCTGAAGTTGTGCTAAAGATAAACCATAAATTGCAGTAGATGTTTTTCCATTAGTTGGGATGGGGGACATGGTTTTTGGTCTCTGTGTGGCTACATTAGCTGCTCAGTGACTGTGTGTCTGCTATCAGTTTCACCATATTGTCTTTGCACACAAAACACTGCCTTGAGCATGAAAGTGGCTTATATCAGTTTTCCATTGTCTTTATAGTTACATTATTATTATTCAGAGCCTTTTTTTTTCATGAATCTACAGTGAGTTAGTTTCCACATAGGTTTACATTTTAATTCAAGTCAGACCTCGGGCAAATAGTGATTCCTGCAGCTTCAGTATTAAAACCATTACATGTAGGGCCAGAGAACTCTAGTGTATAAACACACAGTTGGAGCCACACTAATTCAATTCTTAGATTTTCAGTGCAAGTAATTGGATCAGTTGTGCACTGGTTGTGTTCTAATCCTGGGGAAGCTGGAGCTCACTGTGTGTACTTGTACACTTTGTGTTAAAGGCTCTAAGTTGCACAAACACAATCTGGTTTTGATGTTCTTGTTCTGTTCTTCTGTTTAAAACACTAAAAAGAAACCATGCACCTTTTTATTTTTGCATCATTAATTCATGCAGACTCTGGTCAACACAACCATCATCTGAACTGTTCAAGACAAACCAGTTCAACCTGAATGTTTCCTCCACTTCATTTCAAATTCAGTTCCCTGTCTCTCTCTCTCTCTCTCTCTCTCTCTCTCTCTCTCTCTCTCTCTCTCACAATAAAAGCATAATAAAGCACAATAAAATAGACATAAAATCTATAAGATAGAATAAGAACTGTCATGATAAATCAACAGTTTGGAGTGTTAAAAGCCAAGGAGAAGACGTGGGTTTTTAATATGGATTTAAAATTTCCTAATGTTGGAGCTGTTCTAACATAGTGGCAAAGTGTTCCAATTTTTTGGAGCAGCGACCGCAAGGGCTCGATCACCTCTTGTTTTTAGCCTAGAGTTTGGTATATCGCGGAGGAGTTGTTCGGCTGACTGTGATGTTATAGCTGGAGCATGAGCAACAAGCAGCTCACTTAGATAAGGGGACCCAAGCCATTCATGGCCTTGAATATCAATAATAGAATTTTAAAACGTATCTTGTGACAAACAGGAAGCCAGTGGACAGACCTCAACACTTGGGTTATTTGATCCCTTTTTCTGGTGTCTGTTAAAAGGCGAGCGGCTGCATTTTGGACCAGCTGGAGGTGCTGGATAGAGGACAGGTCTAGGGTGAGACTTTTCACAGAGGGGAGCATATGTGAGACGATAGGGCCAAGGATGGGTTCAACCTCCAGTAGCAGCAGGGAGCCAAACACAATAACTTCTGTCTTGCTCTCATTTAATTTTAAAAAGTTTGAGGACAGCCACATCTTGACCTCGTCCAGACAATCAAGCAGAGGTTGCAGTGCACCTTTGCTTTTAATTTTTAAGGGCATGTATATCTGAACACCATCTGCAAAACAGTGGAACGAGACATTGTGCTTTCCAATTATCGATCCTACGGGCAACATATATAATGAAAATAGGGTGAGGCCCAGAACCGAACCCTGGGGGACACCACATATGAGAGGGGCACATCCAGATGAATGATCTCCCAGGCAAATTGAAAAAGCCCTGTCCATCAGATAGGAGTTAAACCATTTTAGAGCAGTACCCCTGATCCCAACATAGCTCTCCAAGCTAGACAGGAGGACAACACAAATGCTCAGCAGAGAGCCCTCTTCCGTCACTTTACTAAGAAACTGGACACAAATGGCAGACTCAGAAGAAACCTGTATAGTTATTGGCTCTTTTTAAATCAGGCAACCGAACAAAATGAATGTGTCTTCATATTAAAATTTAATCTTACAATTTAGTATCGATTAGCTGTGGTTCATAAATACATACTGTGCTGTAATGTAATGTGTGATCAACTGTAACTCTGCCTTTGATCATCAAAAAGTGAATGTTGGTGTGTACAGATCATGGTGACACAAGAACATGTGGTCTATAAAAGATGTCACATATCAAGGATAACACTCTGAGAATAATATGTATGTACCTAACAACACAAAAAAAAACTCAAGTAATCACAGAAGAACATGCCTGAAATAAAGCATTAAACATTAACCCATAAAATACAAGAGCTCGTCTTGTGAAACATTAAATTAACATGTTTGGAGGGTGTTAAAATCAAATTCCAGGGTTAGGCAAAAGGCAAACATACTAGAAAATATGACTGATAAATCAGGTTCCTTTCACATTTCAGCAGCTTGTAAATATCACATGTGAAATGTGAACGAACTCTGATTTCTGTTATTCCTCTTAATGTGGACATGCAGCCTGTAGCCATGATACAAATTGCCTCTGTTGGCTCACCTATCAGCCTTTAAGTGTGACTGTACTCCTGTGCCTTAAAAGGATTGAACAAAGTGGGTGAAGGTCACAGAGGTGCACACGCTATACCTGTACCTGTTGATAATGTCACAAGGAACAAACAGGAGGCTTTCAGAGTTGGCATCATTTTCCCTGAAGGACATTTTTAGACATGAGGGACTTAAGGTTTTACAGACATGCCGATGTAGAGGATTCATTTTCGTCATTGCCAGGTTTCACCTTGGCTGCTAAACAGAAATACAAGCTGTCTGCTTTAGTTTCTCAGACATGTTGTGCTGGTATTTTAAAACCCTTGTGTGGTTTGCTTTCATCACCACAAAATATGCTCCACTCCTGTGTAGCAACGATCTCATTTCTCCTGTAGTTTTAAAGTTATGCAGTTTTGTTTTTATGAATTACAAAGCTCTCCTCACACAAGCTGGTGTAGCCTGAAATTCGGTCCTTAATAAGTTATAGTTGCCCTCAGCACAGTGAGTCAGTTATCATATGTCTTCTTTGCATAGTTTTTTTTTATTCATGGTAGCAGAAAATTTGTTTTTCAAACAAGATGTAAATGTTTTCTCACTGGGGACAGATTACAGAAAACAAGATGAGTCATCCATATACACTGAACTGTGTGTGTTTCTGTGTTTATGTGTGTGTGTGAGGCAAATCTGTGTCTGGTTAGGTCTCATCTGCTTTTCATTCAAGACCCAAACAAATGTGGTCTCTTTGGTTGAAGACATTTCTGATCATGTTGAATCCTAACAAGCAATATGTGACAACGATAAAGTCGACAAAGACAGATGGAAACTGTAAGTGGGGTGATGGCTGGAAGGTCAACAGGTTGACCCTGGGAGATGAAGCAGAACAGCTGCTGTTTTACTCTTAAAGATGCTGTCCACATGTCCTAAAACAAGGCGTCTTTCTGGCCAACTTGTTTGATATAAATTCTGTTCATGCAGAGTTGTTGAGCATTAAGTCAGTTTGCTAGCATTGTGGGAACTGGTAGCCATATGTTTCAGATACTGCAACAGATGAGATTGTATCCAGTCCCAGCAGGGATCCCCCGGGAGATTGAAACACCACTTTGTAGCACTCTGCATGGTTTCTGACAGCAGCTCTGTCCTGTTCAGATTGCTGATGGACAACAGGATACGAAAAGTTCCCGAAAACACCTTCCAGTCTCTGTGGAAACTGGCTGAGCTGTGAGTGTCTGCATCTCATTCAGTTCACAAAACCACTTCAGATAGTTAGAGAAGTTTAATCAGTTACTGGGTTTAGTGGAAAATGAAAAGTCTATATAAAGGTCCATAGTGGAGTTTGCTTTTGCTGACTGGGAACAGCTTTTTCTCAAATGTGGTTGGTTCATGAACTAACAGCAGATCATTTCCCACTCTGCAAATTTAATCTAAAAGATCTAATAATGAAAACATTATCCTGCATTTCATTGTACAATTCATATAAATATCTGTAAAACCAGGTTTAAGTGCTCCATTAAAGTAAACGGCTAGAGATTCAGTAGAACTGAATAAACCCCTGCAAAGCAAATAAAGAATGTGCACATTTTGTCTGTCCATTTTTCGCAGGGATCTTTCCAGCAACAGGATCAGAGAGCTGCATAAGAGCACCTTCAAAAGCCTCTCTAAGTCACTACTTAAACTGTGAGTATCTGATTGTGGATTGTAACAGCAGGGCATTCAAGTGAAATGATAGAGACATCCCTGAGATCTCCAGCTTTGAGGAAGGATTCCAACAGCATGCTCTTATCTCACTGATGAAGGCTCTCAGACAGGGGTGGAAAGTGCATTTACTCTAGGACTAAGTGAGATACTTCCACTTTTCAAGTTACTTGATTTAGAAAATCATTTAGTTTTTTGCTCCACTACATTTATCTAGGAGGTATAGTTATTATATGTATTATGTTATATATTATTGATTAACAAATTAAGAATTTACAGAGAAACATGCGTTCAGCTTGTAAATAATACATCTGTATATAAAGTATAGCACCTCAAGCCGCTGAAAAATAAGAATGCTCTCAGATTATATCAGCGTCAGTAACAATGATAAAATAATGTGTAGTACTGTAACATTGACAGGGTTCACTGTGTTCAATGCACTGCATAAAAGATGTTTTTTCTTTTGTGCTTCACACGTTATTCTGATTTACAGTTTGCTTGTAATCTGTTTTACGCTGTGGTCAGGGTTGGTTTAGTAAAGTAAAACACCTCAGTGTGTTTTCTTCCATCACTGATGGAAACTGATGGCAAATGACCAGAAACCAAAATATCAAAAATGCAGCAGTTGGTTTTCCACATAATTGAAAACTGTGCCGTAATCTGCATCCTGTTCAAAACAATATGGAAACAACAGATGAATGAGTTGCTTGTGATGGAAAATTGCCTGCAACTGTTACCTATTATGTTACTTTTCAGTAGACAGATTAACACAGCTGCTTGCTAGGCAGAGCATTGTCTCATGAATAATGCTATCATAAAGTTAATGAGTTTCATTAGGGGTGAGTTTAAAGCCTTGCAAAACATATTACTGCCATTAAAGAAGTGTTTCTTAAATGTACCAGTGCTTGTTTGCCATAGGAAAACTCTGTTTTAAAGTGAGTGTGTTGCATATTCAACAGTGTGGGGCAGCTGAAGAGGAACTGATGGATGAAAGATGTGGTTTCTAGTCAGATGGTTTTCAGTGTTAAAACTTGTACTGCAGTACAAGATACAGCTGGGAGGCTCATCATTTTTCTGTCACTTCACTTCAACACATCATCCAACATAATTCAAAAAGCTACAAACAGCATATACAATAACTGATTTTAATCAACAACATCTTGTCAGACCTTTGTACCCAGTAGAAATTTGACACAGCGTGACAGCGCTGAAATATCCATGCAGAGAAGAGTGTCAATTTGCCAAAATTTCACAGCCAGCAACAGTCACATGACTGTTACAACTGTCAGTTTGTTGCATTGAGCAGAAGGTGCAGATGTTTCACAGTATGAACAAACACAGTAGGCTTGTTTGTTTTTGCCAACAACATTTTAGAAGTTTGACTGCAGTGACTGTCAGAACGATCACCTCTTTATATTGTTTTCAGAGGACTGCATGCTCCAGCCCTATTTGTAAAGATGAGGCTGTGTCATCTGTGTCATCGTCCTTCATCGGGGACCAAACTGGAAAATGCCAGCACAGAGTCAAATCAAACACCAAGACAAACCTGGCAGAAGAGCTCGGGGGTTATCTATGGTTATACTTGCGCTACATAATAATGAGCCCCAGACAAATGCTTTCACGGACCAGTGCTCTCACTTCAGAAATAGTCCACTGTGAATTGGTTTGGAAATGTGATGAAGAAATATGAAATCTTTCAAAATATCTGAGTCGGATATTGGAGGGATAGATGCTGCTGCTGTCTTGTTGCAGCCGGTAGACAGTATAATTACAGGGAGGATATTAAGTTCTAAAAACAGTCCAACAAAGGAACTTTTGTTAGATGAGTAGAGGACTACAATGTGGGCAGGAGACTCAGAAACACACAATTTCAGTGTTTTTGTGAGTTTGTGTGGCTCTGTTCATCACAAGTGCAGCATTAAACTATGGACAAAGGAGGTTAAAAAAAAACAAAAAAAAAAGAGAACTACGGCATAGCCAACCAAAAGTATCCTTACACGCTGTTTACTGGTGGCAACAGATCCAGAGTTTTATTCTTGAATTAGAGTGTGGTATTGGGACACAATGCCTTCTATATCCAGGGTTAGGTAGGACTGAACATCCGAAACTCATGGGCTTATTGTCTATTCAGCAATAAACAAAGGGCATCTGGGTTTCACTGTTGTTAGATTTCATCCTGACGAGCTTTAATGACTTTGTCATCATCTATTTCTCCTTGCAGAAATATCTCCCACAATCCCCTTCTCCTGATTCACCCCAGCCACTTCCACCACCTGGCACATCTTCAGTCTCTGTGAGTATACACACACACGCACCCACTGTCACACTGTCTGCTGCAGCCTGTGCTGTTAAGTATTCTCTGTTTTCTATAGGGCACTGGAAGGCATAGAGATCCCAGATATTCAGACTAAGATGTTTCTGCCGATGAAGAACCTGTCGCACATGTACGTGCACCCCCCTCACAAGTATCACAGTCTTCACAACTGTCACTGAATATCCATGGTGTCTCTTCATCTTTCTATCTCTGCCATTTTTTTTTGTCTAAATCTGCCTTTCTTCTCATCCACCCCTCTCTACCAGATACTTTAAGAAGTTCCAGTATTGTTCTTATGCACCTCACGTCAGATCCTGTAAGCCGAACACGGATGGCATCTCATCTTTTGAGGACCTGCTGGCTAACATGGTGCTGCGGGTGTCTGTCTGGGTGATGGCCTTCATCACCTGCTTTGGTAACCTCTTTGTCATCGGCATGAGGTCACTCATACGGGCTGAAAACAATCTGCACGCTGCTTGCATCAAAGTCCTCTGCTGTGAGTAGCCACACATGACTCAGAAAACACTAATTATATTATTCCAACACATAATTTACACAACTCAAACAATTATATAACATGATCTAATCATTTTTAATCATCATTTATAATTTTATAGGGGAGGCTGTACCAGGGTCAGGAGAAGGTCAAGTTCAGGTACACAGCAGCAGGGATCAGTGGGTTTGTAGGCCAATAAAAGAGCTGTTATCCAGACTGGTGCTAGCTCAACCACCTGTTTTGCTGCAATAAAAACAGTTGTGAAATGAGGCATCAGGTGGAGTGAAACTGCCCCATCTGGGCCAGACTTTGTAAACACTCATCACAGTTCTTCATGTATGAATTAGTTTATCACACAGGCAGAGTGAGCATTTCATTTCAGTTGAGGCCAATGAATGTTTTCTGGGACTAGATATAATGTGTGATAGTATATGTAAATGTAATTGCAATGAATTCAGTTCTATATGTGAGTAATACCTCTGGAAAACAGAACTGCCCCCAAATGCATCTTCATGTGATATGGCAGTATTTCTATATTTTCTCCTGTCACAGTAATTCCTCATGGTGAGAGTGGAAGATGTGGGGAAAAAGATAGCATGTCAGAGTAAATAATAAATAATATTTTTTATACAGGTGTTTGATTTACATTTGAAAAAAAATAGATCCACACATCTTATGGCATAGACTGAGGGACTGGAGCATCAAACCAAACACTCAGCTGTCAGCACAGTGAGGAGAGATATCTTCACACCTGACAGTTCTCTGTTTGAACACAGACTCCACACTGAGGATTCATTTCTACTTCACTTTGGATAGGCAAAAAAAGTTTATAAATCCAGAGTGGGAGGAGAGGTGCTACCAAAATTGGTTTAATTAAAAAGTAGTGGGAGTAAATAAGAAGAACTGAGAAGTCACAAATATAATTACAAATAGTACAGACAGTTTACCACAAGAACAAGCATTTCAAAAGACTGAGCCTGTCTGATAGGGATCAAAGCAGATTTAAGACCAGAAATTTATATCTGCTTTAACCTGCTCTCCCTCATGCTCCGTTAGTTTCCTCCACTTATTTCTGTATTCTCACTCAGTTCTCTTTCTTACTCATCATGTCATCCTGTTGCTCTCTGGCCTCCTCTTTCTCCTTTTGGGTTTTGCTCATCCCCCAGGCTCCACTCCACATCTCTCTGCTCACAATATATCTATTAAAAAATACAGGGTAGTTCGAACCCTTTGTCCTTATTTCCAATTACACTACCACTTTGAGTGGGGTTCATGTCATGGAGGCTTCCTTAACTCTGAAATGAGCTAGATGACTCACCTACTCTCTCACCCACCCACTCACAGTGATGCCTGCTGTGGAGGACAGAAATGATCCGTTGTGTTTTAATGAGAAATTTTGGGCGGTGACTGCAGGAAGTGCCACCAGCTGAGAGATGGACCTCACCTCCTGCAGACCCACACGGAGCAGGTCTCTCAGTAAATGTGCTCTTTTATTTCACTGTCTCTTGTCATCCAGGTGCTGACTGCCTCATGGGCGTGTACCTGTTTTTCGTTGGGGTGTTTGATGTGAAGTTTCGCGGCCAGTACAACCGTAATGCCCTGCTCTGGATGGAGAGTGTGGAGTGCCGGACCATTGGATTCCTGGCCATGCTCTCTTCTGAGGTAACTTTGTAGAGATGAACATCCCACTTATGCAGAGCCTGTGATACACAACATGTATTCACCACAAAGCATATTCTATACATGTTTGTGTTCTTTCATGGTCTGCTGAACCTGCTTTTTTACTTATCCCGTATCGGCCACTGCTGCTGTTGCTGCTTACAGTGGGTCCCAGTGTTCAGCTCAGGGCTGTGACTAATTCCCTCCAGGAAGAACTTGACTACCACCATTTCTGCTTATAATACTAAATTAGAATTGGCAGGTTTATAGCCTCCACATACTAAATTTGACTCTTAACACACAAGTCATTCATAATATTTCTATTTAGAAATGCAACAATTGTTTTTTTGTACTGACTTAAGTGCCTTAATGCAGAGAATGAGAGCACTGATCCAACACTGGTCAGTTTTTTTTCCACATTTAGTCTTTGAAAGTAAAAAACTGTATCGTACTGAGCAGTGATAATGGACCATGCCACTGTTGTTATTTCATATTTTACACTATACTGACTGTAAACGATGTTTATTTCATATTACTGCAAAGTAAGAATCACATTCAGAAACTACAATTAGATAAGACAGGAAGTAAACAAAGATGAATTTGTTAAGACTTTTGTGCAATGAAGAATTTGACTTTAACGGGCAACTTAAAAACTCAGAAACAAAAGCACTTGAATGTACCAACAGGGAGACAAGGTACTGTAACATTTCCACTGTGTTCAAATACACCACAACATTAAGCACTGTCTAAAAAGATATCTATACTGTACACAAGTTTATGATGAGTGTCTCCTTCAAGGTGTCTGTTCTCCTCCTGACCTACCTGACGATGGAAAAGTTCCTGGTGATCGTGTTCCCCTTCAGCAACCTGCGCCCAGGCAAACTTCAGACTGGGGTGAGCTAAGCTAATAATACAGGAAGACATATCTGCTGACTCTGCTATATGTCTTATTTTCACATTCATCTATCAAACCCTTGTTTGTTGTTTGGTGTGTAAAGTCATCATGATGTAAGAACATCAGATTTGTGCTGCTGTGATAGTTTGCCTTGGAAAAAAATGTGCTCTTACATGTCCAGTGCTCTGGACTCAGTGTAAAACACTCAGTGTGCTGCAGCTGTAGCTGCTTTAGAAACAGACAAATTTCATGCAGAGCAGATCCTTATTACAGCAAGGTAGAGCCAGAAAAGCTGTTTACTGTGTGGAGGTGCAGGATCTCAGCTTTAGCTCAGACACTCTGTGCTTCATTAGGTGTAGATAAATGCAAAAATCCAAATGTTCAAAAAAAAAAAAAAGATATCACTCCTTAGTTTAATGAGAATCCTCATCAACACCTCTTTGCCTCTGCTGGCTCAGCGCCCTCCACAGCCTCCTCTTGATGTGCTGTATTTCTGTTATTTTTAACGTAGCTAAGATCAGTGTTTTTCATAGGGGATTAATTCTGCAGCAGACTCCTCACTGTGCTTGGATTGTCTGAGCACCCCCTCAAAGAGTGGAGCATTTTCAACCAAATCTATACACAAATTATGTTTCCACTACGATGTATATTCGACCCATTTTCACTTATGTCGTATCAGCTGCCACTGCTGTTACTGCCTCGAGCATTTTGTCCTCCCAGTGTTTAGCTGTCAGCTGTGACTTTAGTTTAGTCCAGGGAGAATTTGACTTTCTGCTCATAATACTATACTGTTGTGTGCTTACAGGCAGTGACATGTTCAGAGCCTCCACATGTTAAATGTGACTCTCTACACACCACAAGTCATTCTTAATACCTCTAAGATTGCAAGATGCTTTCTATCCTACCAATACTGATTTCAGTGCATCAATGCAGAGAATTCAAGGATGTCGTACTGATTTGACTCTGGTGCTGGGTTTTCACTGATTTAAAGTCTGTCATTTTTAACGTGTGGGGTTGATATCATGTGCAGTTTTCTGAGTCAGTCTGTTCACTGATATTGTGGACTCAAAATGAATATTCCACTGAGCAGCAGGGATCAGTGAAAACATCTCCTTAACATGTGAAAACATCCAATTAGAAACTCTACCACGATGAAGATTAAAAGATGAATCAAGATCCTCATCAAAACAGTTAATGTTGCCTTTGAACTTCAGGAAGGAAACAAAACACTTACAGAGCACTTCTCAGTTCAGCTCAACTTCTTCCAACATTGACAAACTCAGAGTATTGCTATATGTATCAAACAGGTTCAGGAATAACAGCTGTTTCGCAGCTTCCTACACATCTCTGTTATTTTTGATGTAACTAAGACCAGTGTTTGTTATGGGAGATTAGTTCTCCAGCAGGAGCCACACTGTGCTGGGATTCTCTGAGCTCTCCCTCACAGAGCTGAACATTTTCAGCCAAATCTAACTATAAAACTATTTGCTTTAAATACTCCTGCATCCATCTGCACTGAGAGAGGGAATGCTCTGCCACCTACTGTTGGCTTCCTCAGAGAGTCCACATGGAGGCAGAGCCTGAAATGTGCCACGTCTGCCAACAGGAGACATCTAGACGACGAAGATGAAGTATATGTTTGTAGGAAGCTCAGCTGGTGAAATGTGGAAATGCAATGACTCAATGATCAATTTGTTTTTTTTCTGTAGAGTGTTCTGTCAGAAAATCTAACACCATGTTTGTCGTCCCTCTGGTAGGTGTTCCTGGTCTCTATCTGGGTACTGGGGTTCATCATTGCTGCTGTGCCCCTAATGAATGAGGAGGTGTTTGGAAATTATTATGGACGTAACGGAGTCTGCTTCCCCCTGCACTCTGACAGGCAAGAAAAACCCACTGCCAAAGGATATTCCACAGGCATTTTTCTGGGTAAATCTAAGAAAACAACAGTTGTATTTTTTGCTCTTAAAAGCTCACTCAACAGTCAGTACAGATTTTAGCAATTAAAGTTTCCATTCAGAAAAAAAAACCAAACTTTTAATTAATAACATCAGTGGCCGTTAAGTGAACTGCAGTTAGCATCCTGTTTTTCATACTTGTGTGCACAATCATACCGCACAGGTAGACACCAGTGAACATCCTGGGCAGCAGCCAAGAGAGTGGTGAGATGATGAGACTGGAAAATAAATTCAGCCCTGTTCTAGGCTTAGATAGAGGTAATTAAAGGATTACCAGACTTCTGAGCTTCTGTTGCTGCCAGACCATGTGCAGACCATGTGGACTGTTGGATGGGATTAAATGACTGCAAGACCAGTGGTGATGTAGAAGTGAGTTCACAAAGGCTATTGGTGGCAGAGGGACGCCCACATAGACGTTACTCACTCACACAGGAAGCGGGCCAGTAAAGAGGCAGACTGGTTACAACTTGGTTTTGGTCCACCAGCCCGTATTGTGGCTCAGCAGGATTTGTCCTGGTGTTCTTGATGGCCAGACCACACAAACTGAACATGACTGACCAGCGTCACGTTGGTAGAGCAGGTATACTGGCATTCCAGTTAAACTATAAACTGTATTATAAAGCTCTCCAGGGATGGCACAGCACTAAAAATGAGGTGTGATCAAATAGACCTGGTTATTCAAGACTTTACTGTAGTGTGATTAATGTTATGAAATTCATAAAGATACTGATGTTACACCTGTTGAGCCTTATGTCCCTCACATTCACTTGAGAGCCAGAGGCCAGATGAGATTCCTCAGATGAAACCTTGTCTGGAGTAGAACTAAGTAAAGTGTCCACACACAGCCTCAGACAGACAGAGGACAGAAGGACAGAAGACAGTAAAATAAAACATTTGACCACAATTAAGACAACTAAGTGAAAATTGAATTAAAAGTGCTCTTATGCTATAAAGAATGGCCAATGAAAACCAATAGGGAATAAAAAAGCACTTCAAAGGACAATCAATCAATAAATAAATAAGCCACAAATAAATACATACAGTACATAAAAGGTCAAACGTCACACCCTTTTGAATTTTGGAATTATATTACACAACATATGACGCCATAAAATAACCAGTGACTTAAACGCCACATCAATCATCTCATCACCCCTCAGACTCATCCAGTGATCTTCTGCAGGGGATCGACCCCTTCATTCCACCTTAACGAGCCACTACAGTAAATTGATGTTTACTCGTTGAAGTATCAGTATTAACAGTTAGATAATTACTTTTGATAACTCAAAGCACCTTTTGCTGATGATGGTCTAGTATAAGAACAATTTGAATGACTTTTCCATCAATGTATTTGTGTTTTAATTGAAGCAAAGGATCTGAATACTGTTTCCACCACTGTTTATATGTGTGTGAATAGCATGTGCATTTCTTTAGGTCTGAACGTGGTGGCATTCCTCGTCATCGTCTTCTCCTACTCCAGCATGTTCTACTCCATCTATAAGACTGGCATCAATGCCACAGACCTGAGGAGCAGACTGCACAAAGACGTGGCCGTGGCCAACAGGTTTTTCTTCATAGTGATCTCTGACGCCCTCTGCTGGATTCCCATATTTCTGGTGAAAATCCTCTCCCTGCTGAAGGTGGAGATCCCTGGTAAGAAAAGAAAACACACAGGGTGTTTATGGTTTCATTTACATCTCAGACATTTTATAGTAATTATTATAAAAAGCATCCACAGACACAGTTTTTATAATTCTTGATTACCTCTCTCCTGGTCTCCTATAGGAACCATCTCCAGCTGGGTGGTCATCTTCATCCTCCCTATCAACAGCGCCTTGAACCCCATCCTTTACACCTTGACCACCAGCTTCTTCAGGGAGCAGGTGGAACTCTTACTCTGTCACTGGCAGAGGAAACACATCTTGAAAAAAGACCGCAAAAGCCTCACATCCTCCACCATCTTCATGGAGATGTCACGGGCCCCGTGCTACCAGCATCCAGCCTACCTCCAGCGAGTGTCATTGACGGGCGCAGATCCTCGCTACGCCTGAGGGAGGCAGGAAACCTTCTTGGTAAATTACGGGTTGAGGGCCTATAATTGCAAGATCCTTAGGCCTCCTACATGACAGTTGCACTGTAATGAGCTTGGCTTCCAACTGGAACAAGATGAACAATCACTGAGCTGTCTCATTATGCACTGATGGGCTTTTTTTTGTAAAAAAAAAAAAAAAAAAATGACAACAACTTTATGCTTTTGTCCAAAGCTGTTTACCATTTCCCCTCAGTGTCTTGCTTTATGGCGCTTTTACATGCAGATGGGAGGAGCCAGAGTGCAAGCCACCAAGCAACCCTTTGAGCCACATGAGCTACAGTTGCTCCCATGCTTGCACACTCATATGGGGTGAAAATAGGAAAATAGGAATACCAGCACATACTGTACATCTCAAAGTGGAATTAAAATGACTCAAATCAGACAAGATACCTATGGGTCAGGTTTTAGAGACGGAGTGGCCAGATCTCTGTTTTCTACAGAGTGACTGGAGGATGAAGCACACTCAGTCCGAGAGGTGAAACTCATCAGGTGCTGAGCTGAGAAGTTCACAGATTATTGTTGTCAGTCTTAATCAAAGAAAAGAATAAGTCTTGGACTACACAAAACGTTGCTGAAACAAATCCAACTGCTAAAATCTCTTTAGTCTCCATGCAAATGAAAGGTCAACTTTACATGTCAGTGTTGTATTTCCCATGGGACAATTCAAATTCAGACTAACCCATTTACAGTTACAATGACCTCTAAGTGCAATCACTGTATTTCTGCTCTCTGATCTTCTCCATGCTCCATCAGATGTTGGGTTTACTGACCTGATTAACTCCTCTGGTATGATTGAACTCTGAACACCCTGTTATAAAGCCTCCTCTACAGAGACATGTTGAAGGAGGGAGCGCATTTGCATTTTGGCAGGATTGATGCATTATCCTGAAAAATGATTGTATAAATGCAACAAATGTTTAATTCATGAAGCAAAAGCTATTTAAGAAATGTTTAATGGCACATTAAATGCTAATGTTTTCCACAGGTCATCATAGTGCTAATGGTAAATAGTTTGTCCCTCAACGACAACGTTGACAGGTTTTTATTGAAAGACCAGACAACATTAAAATTTCCACTATCAACACTGTATCATGTGGTAAAAATGACCATGTAAAGGGGACTTTTCCATTTGCATGATGTCAAAACATGAAAATGAAATGAATTAAAAAAAAATGTAAATGCTAATGAATTATTTAATTACTCATACAAGGCACTTAATATTTTAGAAAAAAAACAGGCAATAGGATAAAAATGGGAGATAAAGAGACTTTACCCTCCACAGTCATTGAAGGTTGTGCAACAGTTATGTGCAGCAGCAGCTTTATCTTCTGTGACTTTAACCTGATGCCTATTTTTGCCATATTTTCAATGGAATTTTGATGTTATTATCTGAATTTTCCATCGTGTGTTTGTTACGTGACATTTTCTGGACTTCATCTGCATCATGACCAATGATGAACCTGAGCCAATATGCTGCAGCATTTTGATACTGTTAAATCATCTTTTTGTTTTATTCTGGCTTCCTGGGTTTGTGACAGTCCTGGGCTGGAGTAAAACTTCTGCTTTAATCACATTCAACTCACTAATCCATACATAATGAATTTGCCCCATTCAGATCTGTTGTCTCTGTGCTTGTCAGACGTGACCTGGACTGTTTGACTTTGCTGTTCATGTTTCTATTTATACTTTTTTACTGCTATATACAGTCATGGAAAAAATTATTAGACCACCCTTGTTTTCTTCAATTTCTTGTTAATTTTAATGCCTGGCTCAACTAAAGGTACATTTGTTTGGACAATTATAATGATAACAACAAAAATAGCTCATGAGAGTTTAATTCAAGAACTAAGAACTATTCATTTTCCATGGTTTTCTTGATAATAACCAAAATTACTGAAATTCTTACATCAATAGCTATGGCATTGTACCGCCAAAAACACTACTTTTAAGCATTCCATGTTTTCTTTTCTGTTTGCTTTAAACACATGATACACACAAGAGTTAATACTTGATTGCATAACCATTGTTTTTGATGACTGCAGCCATGCGTCTTGGCATGCTCTCCACCAGCTTCTGACATTGTTCTGCTGTCACAGCAGCCCATTCCTGTTGGACAAATTCAAACAAATTTTCTTTGTTTTTGGGCTTGTGGTTCTCCATCTTGAGTTTGATGATTTTCCACAGGTTTTCAATTGGATTAAGATCTGGTGATTGAGCAGGCCAAGGCATGGTGCGAATGTTGTGGTTCTCCATCCAGGCTTTAACTGACCTTGCCGTGTGGCAAGGGGCATTGTCTTGTTGGAAAATCCAGTCATTCGAGGCAGGAAAGAGTTTTCCAGCTGATGGAAGAAGACTGTTTTCAAGGGTAGTCCTGTACATGACCTGGTTCATTCGGCCTTCACACAATTGCATTTGCCCTGTTCCACTCAGACTGAAACAACCCCAGATCATGACTGATCCACCCCCATGTTTTACTGTAGGGGCAAGACAGTCTGGGTTGTAAGCTTCTCCAGGCTTCCTCCTAACCAGTAAGTTGGCTGGAGTGGGCATCAATTCAAAATTGGATTCATCACTGAAGAGAACCTTAGCCCAATCATCAACAGTCCAGTCCTTGTGGTCTCGAGCAAAGAGTAACGGGCCTTCCTCTGCCTTTCATTGATGAAGGGCTTCTTGCGTGCTCTGTGTGACTTCAAACCAGCTTCAACAAGTCGGTTTCGAACTGTCCTTGCCGAACAGGTCACATTTCTCGACAGTGCCCACTCATTTTTAAGGTCCCTGGAGGTCTGACGACGATTCCTGACACAGGAACGGATGAGTGCACGGTCATCTCGTGGGGTAGAAAGACGTTTCCTGCCACGGCCAGGTAGCACTTTGGTAGTGCCATGTTCAGCTTGTTTTTTTTTGTTGTAATGAACGGCTGTCTTGGAGATCTTCAGTTTTTTCGCTACCTGTCTCTCACTCATGCCAATTTCCAGCAGTGCCAAGATGGCTGCCTTTGTGGCTTCACATAATTCTTTTGTTTTAGGCATTATGTGAGAGCTGACAACTTCTGAGTTGTGCTACAGATTGAATGTAAGCAGGAAACCACTCTAGGCCTTTGCATGTGCAGTGCTGCTTGTGACATGAAATGGCCTCTTATATACCCTGGGAATCAATTAAGCTTAAGAATGTCAAATAGGACATAAAGTATTATGTGACCAGCTGCATTTTTTGTTGTGTTCATTGTATTATACGTTTAGTGGTACCAGATATTAGAATGAACAAAAATTGAAGAAAACAAGGGTGGTCTAATAATTTTTTCCATGACTGTATGTGTATATGGTACAGTATGTCTTTCCTTTTAGCTGTCACTTAGCAGTTACTCTATTCAATGACAACTGAAAGAGGAACAAGAAAATGGAAGTTATGACGAGAAGCAATGGTTTAAAGATGACATTTACCCCCTCTGAAGAAAGACTATCATTTCCCATCATGCTGTTCAGATCTGCATGTTTATTTTTATTGTAAGATGTTTGGCACAGGAAACTGGAGCCATGTTATTGTATGTTGTGTATATTATTGTGTCTGTTGAAGACATACTGCAAAATGTTGTGTTTGATGCCTCCTGACAGAGACAGAGAGAAAACAAAATAAGATAAGAAAAGACTTTTAAGTACATTTAACAACAACAAAAATAACAAATGGATAACAGCTTCCTTTTCCCTAAAAAAGAAGTGCAGCAAAAATAAAATAAGCCGGGGTGAAGATGCAAAGGCGGAAAGCTGACAAAGCAATTCTGTTCTAAAATTACAGCTACGAAAAAACCAAAACAAACACCCAGCAGAGAGCTCAAACACTGACCCACTTCCCTGTTTCTCTCATCTGTGTTTCTAAAAAGCTGAGACACTTCTTTATTCAGATTCCACTCTAAATGGACATGTTGCTATATATGGCACAGTAGCATTTTATTTTCTGTTTTAGTCCAGATAGGCTTATTGTTTTGTACACTCAATTTCCCATGAGCTATCAAAGTCTGATTAGGCCAGGGGTGGGGAACCATGTGCCATGGAGAGCCATGTGTGTGCAGGTTCTCCTTCCAGCCAAAGACTTCAACAGGTGATTTCACTGATTAACACACCTTCAGCCACAGAGGTGTGTTAATCAGTGAAATCACCTGTTGAAGTCTTTGGTTGGAAGGAGAACCTGCACACACATGGCTCTCCATGGCACATGGTTCCCCACCCCTGGATTAGGCAGGTAGTCTGATTAGAGGTGTTACTTGTTTATGCTGCCATATGAACACTAATAATGTGATTTTATGTTATATAATTAACTAATTAAGACATCCCAAGATGGAAGATGCAACCTACCTGCCAAAACTTTACACAAGTTTACCTTAGTGTGAGCCTTCTGGAGTTGTTTTCTTTTTAGTTGTAAAAAGTCAACTGGTACTGGTACAGCACAGTACTTATATGTAAATGTGGAGTATGAAAGCATACAAACCAAGAGTTAAGGTATGGATAATGAAGATAATACTAACTGGGAGTGATTTAAAATTGTGCTCACTTTCTGAATAAAGTGCTGATTTGAACCTGTGTGTTTTAACCATGTTAGGTTCTGTAAGGAAACACAAAAACCTGAGAAGACTTTGACTGTTTCAGCTCTCCGTTGCTGCCTGTGTTGAACGTAGTGAACGCGTGTTACCACTCTCCGGCATGTCTTCTCTGTTTTCTGCCCACATTTCTTCCATCACTTGATCTGGCTGCACCTGCCGCGCTCAGCATCCTTCCATAGCAGGAGCCCTGCCCTTGGACCAAGGTGCGCCCCTAGCGACACGTTGACGGACACCGCCGCGGACCAATCGGAGACGTCCCTTGCCTCAGTTTCCAGAAGCACGGCGTCCGATTGGTTGCTAAGGGCGGAGCCCTATCATCCCGAGCAGTAGTGCTGTCAGCCGGGGCGGCACGTCTCCTGGAGGAGAGACGAGACGGATTGATGAAAACAAGCCGCAAAACCACATAAACAAAAGAATCCGTGCCTGGAAATGATCCTGTAGTCGCCGAGCTCGACGCAGAAAAGGTACGGCTCTGTTTACTATCGCACTAGTGTTGTATCTGCTGGTCTTTCCTGGCTCTGTGTTGACCACAAAGAAATGTCTTGATAGAACATCGATTAACTGCCACGGGGGGCTTGTACTAGCTAGTTAGCCACCGAGTTAGCTAGGGGCATAGCTGGTTACTGTGGTCGACACCCGTTATATGTGAAACAAGAGGTGCCTAAACATTAGCACGCTCGTGAGTCTCCTTGGCAGCGCGCGCACAGCGAACAATACCGCGTTGCTTTGTGAGGCAGGATTAACCGAGCAACAGTCTTTATGTGAACAGTGATGCTGGTTGAAAATACACACTTCGTGATGGCGCTGAAAGA
Organism: Caranx ignobilis; assembly: GCA_021432705.1. Lineage (NCBI taxonomy): Eukaryota > Metazoa > Chordata > Actinopteri > Carangiformes > Carangidae > Caranx > Caranx ignobilis. The sequence goes on from MU269980.1 coordinate 5,908,082, forward strand.
TAGTATGCTACACTGCACGTTAGCCACCAGCTAGGTAGCGCACATTAGTGAAACACCAGTCCAGTGACCGCTACGAGCTGCTTACCAGCACAGACTGACGGTATGAAACACTGAAACATCTCCTAGTGTGACATAACTGAGGGCTCTGGCGGGGTGCCTGATACTATGGTATGTTCACTCACTGATGTAATGTTTTTTTTCCCCTCAGTGTGAAGATGGTGACATACTTATTGGTCGCCTTCATATTGTCAAAGTTAAATTGGTTGTGGTGGAGTGGCGCGCATCATCCCGCCTGAGTAGCTGTGCACTTTATTATTCTGCAGCTCAGATGCTCTGGAGTCGGCGGCTGAGAGGAGGGCAGTGTCAGGGCATGTATTATTTACATACACCCAGATGCAGCCAGATAGCAGACAGCACCTCTCAATGTGGGCTCCTTCATATGTTGTCCCCCAGCAAAACACAATGATAGTGCATGTGCATATTTGTGATGGTGTTGTCAGTTCACATTCCTTGGTGAGTTTGCTGTGAGGTGAGTCAGTAGCAGTAGGTACTGTATCAGGGCGATCATACCCCCCCCCCCCCCCCCCCCCACCCACTCTGTTCATGCTCCTATTTTCAGCCCATTCCTCTTTATTCCTCACCCTCCCTCCCTCCCCTCCTCATGACTCAATCAGCCTCCCTCTCCATCTCTCCAGCTGTTTGGCACAGCCAGTTGGCGACCCAGTTAGCGCCATTGTTCTGTGTCTGGACTTACGCTACAAGTAACACACACAGACACTATGTCATGTGTGTCACAGTGTTGTGGCTTTGTGGCAGTCCCCCCCCAACACACACACACACACACACACACACTCCTACATTTCTGTCACCAATTAAAAAAAAAAAAAAAAAAAAAAAAAAAATATATATATATATATATATATATATATATATATATAGTAAAGCATGTCAGAGTGTGTTACACATGACTGGGTGGGTTTTTTTTTCAGCACCATTTTTCTGGATAATCTTAAATAAAAAATAAATGGAAAAAATAATCATTTAAAATAATAGCCGTCGATCAATATTTTGCATGCTGATGCTTTGTCAAAGGCTTTGAAATGTCAAGGTCTCAAATCAACAAAGCACTCTGATTTTCCATTAACAGCCACATACTGTAAAGCTGTGTTTTTGTGTCATTCAAGTGATTGTAATGGCCGGGCTCCCAGACACATGCATATATGGAGAGGCTGTTTAATCCCACTTGAGTCTGTGTGCTTCTCTTGTACTCAACAGCGCAGGCATCAGAGCTGAAGAGGCCATAGATGAATAGTGAAAAGTCTGCACCTGCACATTTACCAGTCCAGCAGGTCTTAGTATCCTCAGTGGTTATCTATAGACAGTGACACAGAAAGATGGAGGTGTTTGCATGGTCTTTGAATTTTCCTCGGTGACACAGTGCTCTATTTCAGCTAAACTGTCGTGTCTCTTGCCGACATGTACTGTACAGGCCACTGATTAGTTACTGTAGAGACGTTACTGAGCTCCCCCAGGCCTGTGGGAAAGAAGCTGAAACTGCACTTGACCTCCCACACTCTGGACCGGTTAACCTCGGTCAGCTGGTGAACTATCTATCTTTCCTTGCTGTCATGGTTTCCATAGATACCACCGGGCACCTCACTCCCACCGGCTTACATAACCTGGGGTTCCTGCCAGGCAAACACAATCCACACATACACGGAGACATCTTCATACACACACACACAAATTCCTCACCATCACACTCCCTTTGAGATTTTGCCTCAGGGGCTGTTGTCGTAGAGATTCACGCATGTTTTACAGGCACCATCTTTATAGTAGAATACTCCTTTACTTTCATATAATCCTGGTGTTGACATAGTTTCATGGAGTTTTCATGAAGAATCAATTTATTGGCCTGTGTGTGTGTGTGTGTGTGTGTGTGTGTGTGTGTTTGTTTTAAGACTTCATATAATTAGTCAGGGGGATGTTGTTTTATTGCTGCTGAATTGGATGGAGCTCTAAGGCTGTTTGCTGATCCATTAGTTTACGCATTAGAGACCCCAGAGGTGGCATTACATAACACAGCTCTATGTATCTATGGAAATGCTGATGGGCAAACTGCACTGTGTGTGTGTGTATGTGCACATCCATGGCTAATGTCAGTGCATGACTTAATGAATGAGGCAGCGCTGCATATTCCCACTCCACCCTGACTGACATCACAGTAACTGACAGGTTTTCAACATGTCTGTAAGTTTTTAAACTCCAGTCCTTTCCAGTTTTATGTCTCTATGAATACACTTTTTGTTTGGTACAGAATGATCAGTCGTGGATGAATGGTTATTGATAGAGAAGTATTTATATTTTATATTCATGCCCTTTGTACTCACAAATTTAAATGTCTCTATGAATATGCTTTTTGCCAGTAGTAGGCTTAGAAGCAGCACAAGCACAGAGCTGAAAGACCAGGACCCAGAAAAGAAAACATCATTTTCTTTAAAAAAAAAAAAAAAAAAAAAGGAGAAGCAGTGTGTGAAAACAAACAAACAACAGAATATTGCCTGAAAGTGTCTTGAGAAATGACCCACTGAATCAGAGCTGTGGCTGGTTTCAGAAGCAGAGTTATTTCTCTGTGAGGCTCCAGGGGGCACCATTGCAGTGCCTCATGCAGGCTTGTTGACAGGAGGAGGAAGATGAAGGGCACTGGATTGTTGTTGTTGCCTCATTACTGCGACATTAAACTGAATGTTGTGTTTGCATTTGCCCTGTCAGTTATTCTCATATGTCCTGATATTGCAGACCAAGCCTGCTCCCGGACTTGTGAACTCCTACCCACGGTCGTCCCCTCCATGCTCGCAGATTACAGTGAGATTAAAAAGAAATGGCAGTCCGGTCTCATAATCAGGCTACTGTTGCTCCGGTACCTGCTAATGATGATCACACAGTTTTAGCTGACCTCTCTAAGCTTCGAGTCACGGGAACAAGACTGTGGAGGAAATCATTGCAAAAAGAAGTGAAAGGAAAGTCAAAGTTTTTTGCTTTCATTCTCAGAGGGCCTGTGTGCAGCACTCTCACTGTAATGCCAGCACAAACAGGCAGAGAAAATGAACACGTACTGTTACTGTACCTGCTAAAACCACCTGTAAGATCACACCTGAGCAGATAATAATGAAAAATGAGCAGTGGGATATAATTGTATATGTGACTCAAGCGCTACTGAAGTAGAGTTTTGATCATATGTAATTGTACTTTGTTTCATTTTAGAAACAAATATTGTTTATTACATTTATTTGATCAGTTTGCTGACTCTGCAGCTTTTGATTGATAAAACAAAACGAGAAAGATGTATTATAATAAGAGAATTTATCAGCTAATAAGCTGCCTAGCAGTGTATGAAGTTCAGCTTCAACTTTATTTATGTCCCAAGAGGCAATTAGTTTTGCAGCAAGACAGGAACAGACACATAAAATGACATATACCCAAGTACTGAGATAGAGAGATGGTGTCAGCTGTACAAGGAGACGCAACCAAAGACAATAAATGCAATAAATATAAAAGTTAACCAGCTACAATACAATGTAATAAGAACGTATAATAGAATACAGTAGGTTACTGTGAAATGGGTCATGGACCTTTGCCATATATTTGATATTTATACTCTGATTATCCAGGAGTATTTAAGCAAAAGATCTGCATCTACCACTGCCAAAACCAATGACAGATCAATAACTTAATATGTTTTAAATGTCAATATTTAACTTATATAATAAACACATGTCTGTTCTCTCCTGTACAAAGCTGCTGTTACTTTATCCGAACCAACAAAACCCCAAAGATGTCCCTTTGCTTTATCTTTATCTGCACTCATGTTGACTAGTACTCCAAATATGTACTTGATTATATGAACTCTGAATAGATCTCAGACTACAAGTGGGAGCTGACAAAGCAGCTTTGCATCACAAAGAGGCTGATTCTTGTGGCTCTGCTCTGGTGTCATTAATTGTAGCCCTTCATCCCAGTGAACCCCTGAACTGGAGTCTCGCCTCAGTGCCTAAGCCAAAAGTAAACTTGTTTATGCTCTCAGTTCCCCTGTCAGACCGGGTTGCTGAGCGTCTGGGCCGGTCTGGGAAACTGCTAACATGGGAGCATTTTTAAGTGACAGGAGAAATGAAAGGTTTTCTGCTTGTAGCAGTGCTCACTGAGGGTGCAATTTAAATGATGGATGTAAGGGTGATAATGTGAGAAGAGATGGTTTGTGGGGTGAGGTCGCTGCCAAGTCGGTTAAGAGGAGGACAAACGATCAGTTAGAGATAATAGCTGCAGAAGGTGTGGTAGCATCAAGTTTAACGTGTTGAAGGCAACAAATGACAATCCTTGTCACATGCTTAAAAGCACAATTTGTGAGCCAAATGTGAGGTAACAATGATGTAACTCCAACACCTCCATAAGGTCGCGAGGGTGATGAGGGAGATACAATAAGGAAATGAAGCATGATATGATTCTTAAGGAAAGCAGGAAGCTCCATACATTCAATGTGGTGCATTCCCTGTACCATCCTCTTAACTTCCTTTTAGTGTGTAACCTTACCACATTTCCATAACTGCCCGCTGGAAGGGAAATATTTGTTTGTTTCAGGTGATAGCCTAGTGACTGAGGAACAAGTGGCTTAATAAAATGGGATTTAAAAAAAAAAGAAAGGCCTGAGGGACTCTAAGGCAGAGGAGCAATCACAAGCTAAGTCGTTACTGTTTATCCAATGTTTCAGGCTAAAACAGGCCGTGACCCTGTGGTTGTGTGTGCCTGTTTGGGTGTGTTTGGTTGTCCCAGTCAACCACGGCATGTCTGAACAGTGGGTGGAAGGCAATGCTTGGCTCATAATTCATATTCAGGCTGATTTATAAGCAGTGTCTTCCCAACACACATGAACATTGTGATGTATGCGCCATTAGAACTGACCTTTGTTGGTGAATTTAAAGACGGTTACCTGTGAGTCTGCATCGCAGGATTTGACTTGAGTCTTGTCAGCTGCTTTGTCTTACGGCCCTGTTATCAACCACCTACTCATATGTCTTTGAACCAATGTCAAAATAATGGAGAGGCTAATTTACATTTCAGATTGGATTACGGTATCTTGTGTGTGTCAAGTGTAAGACTGACAAAGCTTCAACATAAACAGGACTGACTAATCAGGTTAAGCAAACAGCAGTGTGACAAACCAGAGTATCTTGATTGATTACCACTGTGGGACCAGAGCCAAATCAAAATATCCTGCACATGATGTCTTTAATAGACAGCAACACATACAGTAGCTCTGAATCTAATAGACAATCACCAATCAATAAAAGCACCTTCTGAACATGATGGGTTCATCTGTGTTATCTGTGATTGGCCCCAGTTGTCAGTTAGTGAAAAGGCAAAAACAATCTCCTATGTGTATGTGTGCGTGCGTGTGTGTGTGTCAGCGCGTGTCTTAATACTTGGCTGTTGTACTCCCCCAGGGGATGACACGCCTCTCTAACTGACTTTGGCACTGTGCCCCCCTCTGCTTGTTTGCCACCTTTAACTATTTCCTCTCCAGGTCATAGGAGGCGCCCTCATTGTTTAAACGTGCTGTCTTTCTGCTCATTTCAGAAACAGTAGCAAACTGTGAGAGAAGTGTGTCGTAGCAGCTCGCTGAAAATGGTTGTCTCTATAAGAGAGTGAGAAAAATCCTGATCCTCTTGAATTATTTCTTCCACTATAGGGTACGCCAACGTATTCCAAATATTCTGCATTGATCCCTGTTAGGTCTGAACTACAGCAAACTCTCTGTCCTCTGTAAGTAAATGAGAACAAGAACAGTTGGAGTGGTTGTCATGCCTACCTGGATATATCCTGGTTAGCTGCTGCACTGGGTAAAAAACACACATAAGATGGGTTTTACTGGGCTTTTCTGTGCACCTGTGTGTCATCACCAACCTGGACACCTCCAGTTCTGTCCTTCCATGTCTCATGGAAATTACTTTTCAATACAACTAAGCTGCAAGATCAAATCCAATTTGTAAGAGCTGCAGTTGTTGCCCAGGTCACGTAGGTCCTTCTGAGCAGCTGGCGGCTGTGGGATGTGTACATCTGTCACACAGAGACCAGGGTTCATATTCACAGTCTCATCTGGTTGAAGAAACGTCAGCACTTTGGTTGAAGCAGGCGAAGATGATCATTTTGGTTGAATGTCAATAAACACATTGTGTCTGGAGCAGTGTTTTCTCTTTAAAACCAGGCCATGATTTCTTTTGAGCTTTGAGGGTCTAGACATGACTATAAAACATTGTAACCATGGTGAGCTTCATATGTCAGAACATTTTACTCATATGTTCAATACTGGTGTATTTGTAATCTACCAAATACTTCAATTAATAATGTAATCATGATTCTGCTGCACGTTAATTACTTTTGCAATTAAGTTGATTAGTAACCTCAGGTGTCATTTCATAACATAATGACAAGTGATGTTAACATACTGTATATGACATCACTTGAGCCAGTAGCAGCTCCCTGTAAAACCACAAAAGGGCAACTTTAGTATATTTCGTTGTGCTGTAGACATGTGCTGTAGCCCTCGTGTGCAATCACTGTGAAAAACAAAAACTGTTATTACAATCATCATGTTTACTGATACTGGCGTGGCGGGCTCTACACAGAGGATGTGAAAGTTTTGTTGTTTTCGCACCTAAACACATGAGGTCCTGGGCGAGGCACCTGCCGGAGCCGATGTCATGACAATAGTGGCATAAACAGCAGGAAGTCACCTCGGGGTAGGTGTCTCCTGAGAGGGACGAACTGCCCTGCCCACAGAGTAAAAGTGAAATATAGGATAAACAAACATGCCTATGAGAGGGGCAGGAAGACAGGATCATATAAATACACAAATCACTGACACTGTTTTCATTTTGCAGAATACTGCTTGTATTTTGGGGGGAGACAGGTTATATGGAGGATGTTACAACAGACTATAGTTACATTTCTGTTCCTCAGTGTTTTGGCAGTATGAGGGAGTGGGCATGTCTTATTTTAGCACTCAGAGTAGAGATTGCCTAATTTTGCCAGCATGACAAGACCTAACGTAATTAGAGCTAGACCAAACCAGTGCACTGTACTTCCTGTTAGGTTAGTTGTTTGTGGATAAGGTGCATCTGGGTTTTGAGTTCTTCTCTCTTTGTAGGATTAGATGTGAGACGTTTCTGCCATTAAAACAGACTTTTTTGAGGCAGTGTATACCATGACATTGCATATAAGTACATGCAGCTTTCTTTGAACCGGCCCCTAATTTAAACATATGTGTCTCTGTGGAGGCAGATTTCAAAACTCTTGAAAATGCTGCCTCACATTTATCTTTGAAATCTACTAATCAGCTAAAAACGAACTTTCACACAAACACATTTTGTGTGTCAGGAGTCTTCCTGTTTGTGTTTGGCTTTGTTTCCCTCTTCTGTGAAGGGGTGTGGTTACCCTGCGTAATCCTACACCATTAACACATTGAGGTTACTGTAACTGGCTAAACAGCCTCGACCAGTGAGTGCAGGGACTCCAACTCTGAACTCACACCCACATGCCATGTGTTGGCTGTTTGAACCAAGCCGCTGCATACCATTTCCACCGTGCTTTACTGCTGCGAGAGGTGCAAAGGATGAAACGAGAGGAAGGAACCAGGTAGAAAGAGAAGAAAGAAGAAATAACCTCTTCAGCTCAGAAGAAGTCACCCTCCCCACCCCTGGAGAGAGAAGAAAGAGAAAAGAAGACGGTGAGAGGGAGAGGGGATGAGGGAACCACCCAAACTTCCCAAACCACCCAATCAAGCAGCGCTCTTGGAATTGGATCCCTCCCTTGTTCACCACCTGAGAGTGGAGAAACACAGCTGTGCCTCAGAGACTCAGAGGAGCGAGAAAGACAAGAGGCAGAGCGAATCAAAGAACAGGTGAGAGCAAAAACAGGTTGCTTCAGGAGAACACGGCTGAACTTCTCCAGAAAATAAAATGGCCCTCACAAACAAAAGAAGGCTCGGACATGGTGTTTTTCCTCTTCGTTTTTAAGAGTAGAGGCGGGACAGGAGAAAGGTGAACCTGAGCCCTCAGGAGAGCCTGTGTGTCTGGAACAAAGCTGTGAGCTCACTGACTCTGGATTGAATGAACTTGACATAAAGAGAAGAAATCCCTGTGAGAAGAAACTGGATACCAAGATGAGGACAAGAGGAAGATGAAAATGAACACGGGGGTTTAAGGATTCCCTGATCACTCTGCCTAACGAGGCTTTGTTGTTTTTGTCGAGCCTTCTGTTGGACCATCATGTAGTGCCTCGTTGCCAACTCTGAAGACAGCCAGTTGTTGACAACAGACTTCCAGGAGGGGGGTTGAGATAGTGGAGACATGTCTCAGGAAGATGTAACATGCAACAGTCTTGGGGCTGAAAGCGGTGCTTCAGCCTCCTGCGATGGCCAGACTCTGAGCCAAGGTAAAGACCAGGATGTGGAGAACCAGAACCAAGGCCAGGATGGGATAGTGCTGGACCGCATCGCCTCCCTGTCTTTGGACATGTTTGATCCCAGCGACTTCACTGGGAGGTTCACTAAGATCCAGTCTAGGTCCAGAAAGCGGAAGGGGATCATTGGAGGTAGGTGCAGACGAGCTTTGGTCATTTGGTTTTAAGAGGAAATATTAAGGTGAACATGTAAAGACAGGACGAGGAGAGTTGGTCAGGCCAGGAGCCATGGTAATAATTCTGGTTTATGTCAGTGTGAGTGGTATGAGCTGAGGGTTTTCTCAGGCTGGAGGTGGTGAAAAAGCTGGTCGAACATCCCACTGACATAGTGATCCTCAACTCCCCCACTGGAATGTGGGCTGGGTTTTTATCCAACCTGGGATTTTAGAAAAAAAAAAGAATTAGATCTCTTGCTACCCATGTAGTCTCCCTCTGCCCCTCCATGTTTACCACAGTGAAGTTGTTCTGTGCTGTGATTTGAGGACTTGGCTTGGCAGGTGTCTTTGTTGTGGCTTTTGTAGACCCTGTGAAAAGTGATACCCTGTGTGTCTTGAGAAAACAGCACCAGATTACTGCACTAATCCGTGGTCCACAGAAGAGGGAGAAGGGACATGCTCTGTGTGGTTCTGGCCTCAGATGTTAAGTGCCGTTTTTTGACCAAACCACTCAGTCTGTCTGAGCTTAACTTCACTTCTGGGAATTTAATGTCCAAACACTCACACTGTGGGAAAACACCAAGACCCTAAGCGGTCAGTCAAAGTACAATAGAGCTGAGCATGCTGTTAAATTAAATGGTGATGTTACTCATATATATATATTAACATTTAAATTACTATGTACAGTATTTTAGAGGACACAGCTGTGGGATCTGTCATTAGTAAACCTTACCATTAAAAGCTATTATTAGGCTTGTGTACTTGTCTATTTTGAGACTGTACTACCACAGTTTGATGTAGAAGAAGAGGATGATATATTCGTTTGCCCTCATAGTTCATTTCGCAACAAGTGAAAAGGGCCTATTCCTGGAGAGCCACAGCAAGATCAAAATCAAGACAAGAGCGACACACAGTTACAGTTTTGACAGAACCGTCCTTAGTTCTCAGGTCACCAGCAAGCCAGTGATGGTGAGGAAGGAGCGGTAAGAGAAGACTTTCAGAAGTTCAAGCTAAGTGTGACTTTGCAATAAACCTGTGAGTCTAACAAGATCATGTCGGGGAGATGTGTAAGGAAAAGTCAGGAGAAGTTAATTTGAAGATAATCAGATATTAGGGCGAGTGGAGCAGAAAGGTTCCCGGAGTTGGCTCTGTATCTGAATATCCATTTTTTTCAGTGGGCTGAACTTCAAAAGAAGAGAGAAAAGTGGGCGTATACAGTGTGTGGCAAAAGGGGAAATCTGGAGTGAGGTAGTGTCTGTGTAACCAAGTACCACCTGCACAAACACGTCTTTCAGGGGAAATTAACAGCGCCTTCTCAATACACAAGTGCATGGATCATAAAGGTCAGACTGGAGACACCAGGAATGCCATGAAATGAAATCTTATGGAGCTTCTGTGCTCTGATAATGTCTGTGACTGAAGCTTTGATGTTAGGGAGACAGATAGGCCAGGCATGAAGAGTACTGACACACACACACACATTCTTCACTAGAGTTATCTATTTGATCGACCCAGCTGTGTCAAGAAGATGAACTGTGTGTGTATTCATCTGCTGTGCTGTGATCGACCAGTTAACACCCATAGGCATGTCAGCTGAGCATGTGAGAGAGACAAATTAGTGGCTTGTTAAATTATTAAAGTATTTATTTTAATGAGTCAGCATGATCTTGATCTGAAACTATAATAACATTTAACATTGAGAACAATTCCTTCTCAGCAGCTATTTAAATGATTTATTGACATGATTGATTATTTGAGGTCATTTTAAAGCAAAAACTTTAAACGCTGTCTTGTTTGCACACGTCTCCAATGTGAAGAGTTTTCTTTATCATGTGTAATAGTGAATGTACTATCTTTGGACAGATGATCATTTAATGACATCACACTGACTCACCTTTAAGAAATCATGATGAGTACATTTTTTTGGCGTTTCATAAACCAGGAGATGATTTGAGTAGTCAAGAAATTGTTGCAGAATGACATAGTGTACCTCATGTTAACACCATGACCTGAACAGACTGGCCTGTCGTCAACCACAGAGATGCTTTGAACTGTTGCTGCTGTTGATCTGTTTGACTGATGGACATGTGTCATCCCAACGTGAATATATTTGCAGTATCTACACATCCAAGTCGTCCTACAGGGAAGACGCTTGTTGTTTATATGCACTCTACTGTCAGGGAAACAGTCTTTGAATAAGTGATGTTTACTAGCTCTGGGCAACAATATAGCACTACTACTACTAATACATTTTATTTGTATAGTGCTTTTACATATGCTCAAAGACACTTTACATGGATACACATTATAAAATAGAACAAAATAAAATCATACTGGATCAAGAATGCTGCATGCAGGTTTAAATTAAGTTTAAAAAACAGTTAATTTATCAAATTATTCAAGAACAAATGCTCAGTGTTCACTGCCAGTGTATCAAATGCGAGAGTTAAAGCTTCATTTAGACTTTTCTACTGTGGAGACTGTTTGTAAACTCTTGTTGTAACGGTTGAGTGGATTTATGTCATTTGAATCTGATCGTAGCGATTATTATAATTTATTTAATGGACTGTTGTCAGATTAAATGAAGCCGATCAAACCCGGTCCTTTCCCTGCAGTTGTAGCTCTATTTGTCCACCTCCTCCAGCAGCCAGTGTTTAGCTTATTGACATCCAGGCTCTACAGGGCCATCATTCTTGCTTTCATTCAGCAGGAGATCAGCTGCTGCTTATTAACATTAATTCAGTGAGGGACTTGATGGCAGATCAAGATAAAACTTTGCTGTCAGATTTGTGCGCTCTTGTGCAAAACTGGTGCCTGTCCTCTGCCAAATGTTTGTTTTTACAATAGAAGAAGCTTCTGTCTGTAAGTCTGAGTGTCTCTGATGTCCCAACAACTTGAACAGAGTGATATCTCTTTACTGATTGCATCACATCATCTTCAGGACATGAGCCAAGCCCTCCAGTTAAACTTTGACCCTTACTATTATTGAAGCTCATCAGCTTTATAGTTTTCAATCAGGGCCTTCAGTATTAGGATCAAGAAGTTAATGGAAAATACAGGCAGCTCAATCCAGTAGGCTGAGTGTTTTATTTTTACAGAATTGGATAAAACAACATTTCAAATGAATATAAGTGCCAATCAGACTTGGTACTTGGAGATGCTCACTATTGCCAGAAAAAGCAAATGGAGAAAGCCCTAAAAAGAAATGCACCCACATACCTAAAAGCCCCTGCTATCTAGAGAAGCCAGGCATGATTTCTTTCCTTCAGTGTGTATGTGTATGCGTGAGTGTGTGGCTGCGTGACACCACATTTGGTCCATAAATTTTTATGTACGCAACTGCCTTCAAAAGAAAGCTTAAACACACCGTTAATTAGAGGTTAAATGGAATGTATCACAATTTATGTCTGTTGTGTACATTTGTCTTGGTGCATATATGTGTGTCAGTGTGCCTGTGTGTGTGTGTGTGTGTGTGTGTGTGTGTGTGTGTGTGTGTGTGTGTGTGTGTCAGTGCGCCTGTGTATGTGTGTGTCAGTGCGCCTGTGTGTGTGTGTGTGTGTGTGTCAGTTTATGTGTGTGTGTGTGTGTATGGAGCCACATTCCAACAGCTGGCATGCTCAGGCCCCTGCTCAGAATGTGTGGAATCTTAGACGTTCAGTGTGAGTGTGTCTGTGTGTGTCTGTGTGTATGCATGTGTGTGTGTTGTGATGTCAGTGAATTATTTTTATATCCAAGCTAAATAAATGCACATCAAATTCTGTGACCAGACATGTCTCTTGGCCAAGCGTGTCATGAATTTGAAGAGATTTTCATACTTCAGACACACAGACCTCTCTCCACCAAACAGCTGTTTTCTCTTCATTCAGAGAACTAGAGCTGGGTGTTAGTGCTAATCTCCCAGATCCATTGATTCCAGTTTCCAGAATCGACCAATTTAGTTTAGATTCAATTCAAAACTTGATGCTTCAATGACATCAGACTTTCTTAGAAACAACAGCAATACTGTTGTTTCTTTGAGTAGAAGATCTGGGGCTAATTTTAGACTTAGTTACACTTGTGTACTTGTTTACCACCTGGTGTTAAAAATGGTCCTTTTTCTTTGGTAAATGACAAAAAGCAACTAATCACAAGTTCATTCAGCTTCACATCTCACAGCCAGAGATGATATCTCTTCATAAACCCTGAGATAGCCATCCATCCTGCCTCATGACAGTCCCATAAACATCAGCGGGTTGGCTCAGTTGTTACAATTTGAGACCATCATGACTTAAGGCAGCTCATAAAGCCAGCTATCATATATGAGCCTTTTTCCCTTTATAGCCATTTTATGCCCTCAATGGATAGCAACAGAGATGGACAGGAATTAAAGGGAGAGAGATAGAGTTGGGGAATGACATGCAGAAAATGGCCCAACTGGCTGAGAGTCAACCTGGAGATGCCCATGTGATGTCTCCTTACAGATTGACTATTGCTCCATCTATGTGAATATAGGTTCAGCAAATTCATTGATTTCAGGTGCTTTAGCTGCTTGTTACGCTAGTGAGTAAGTGGAAACTATGCATAGAAGTGTTATGAAGGATGTTTGGACAGGTGCATGACAACACTTTGAAAATCATATTCGCTTTAATCTTCTGTGATTGTCCTGATGGTTGATTCAGTAAGCAGGTTAATACAAAGTCAGACGTGATTATTTGCTGATAGTATTTGGCCCAGGACTGTAATGAAGTAAGCAGAAGTTGTGGACAGGAATAGGCCTGCAGTGGTTCTTTGCTATATTTCTCCTCCTTTGAGATTAGGCTGTAATTGTCTGTTAATGGGAACCAGGCCATCCTGTGCTGGGTAGCTCTCCAGTGAGCTGCAGCTGTGCATGATACTGTATCTTATGCACTTGCCACTCTTCCCCTCCCCACAGTCTCATTTCCTCTGCCCCTGCAACCCCCCCCCCCCCACACACACACACACACACACACACATGTTCCATTCAGTTCAGTGGCACTTCTTCAGTTCATTCAGGGAATTTCATGATGACCCTAATTATCCACTTGTACTTCCACTTTTACTCTCCCAACCATAACATTATTGCTATGATGGCCATCATACCTTTCAGCTTAGATGGACAATTGAGAGGACAGCCAAAGAAAACAAGTGACAGGTTAAGGTGGCGTGAGAGACATTATTCTCTTCCACTTTGTCTAAATGCCAGAAACTGTTCTGTCAAGAATCAAACCACTGCTCTAGTGTGGAAGGTATCGCCTAGAAGACAAGTGGTGATGATGGTGCTGACCTATTTAACATTATAACTAAGTAAGTAACAAATGAAAAAACATGTTGGGTCAGAGTAGATTCAAAGTATCTTAATTTCTTTTAATTCAGTAAAATCACTCAAGCTAGGAAAAGCTAATGATGGTGAAACACTGTCTGAGATCTTAAAATGGGGTTCTTAGACATCCCACATCTGAAAACCGCAGCATTATAATACATCATGGGGAAAAATCAGCATCTTTGCTGTAGTTTTATAGGCAGCATCAGATTTGATTGTTTGAAATTGAAATTTGAAGGCACCTGAAATTAATCCAGGACATGAATTTACTTGCCTGGTAGTGAATGTAGCCAAGCAGGTTGTGAAAACATTGAAGCGAAAGTTAATTCATGGTACAGCAGCATCATATGTCATGTTTTTCTGATGGCATCCTTCCTGCTTGACCTTTATTTGTTCCTTTTCATATTTACGTCAGTGAAGACAAAACAAATACCAGAAATGCCTCACTGTATAATGCTACACAGCACAGAAAGCACAACGTACAACATACAAGTACATTGTCTAAAATGACAGTAACAACACTTCTCCAAAACAGTTTCGACAACTAATCAGTATACAACTCTTCAAGTTACTTTGGAAATAAATAGACTTAACTGTTTTGTGCAAATAGGAAGTGATACAAGGTGTGCTCTGAATGATACATACTACATTTGGAAACTTAAAAGGAAACAAAATGTTTCTCAAAAGAGCCAAAAGCTGATTTGACATAATTCCGTCTTTTTGACTTAATAGAATATAATGAATATAGCATAATGAATGTATGTGTGAGTGCATGCTGGCATCTTTGAGCATGCCTAGTTTTAGTCACTGATTCAGAGTTAAAAGAGATATTCAAAATTTGGTTAATATATGGCTGTGGAGTCCCCCAGGGCTCCATTTTGGGGCCAGCTCTATTTTCATAATATATCCTTCCACTAGTTGATATCATTCGTGAGCCTCCCACTATCTCCACCATTATGCCGATGATATGCCACTGTTTAGTAGATATTAAAATTTGATGTGTGATAACTTTCTTCAGTTCTTGTGCCTTAGTCCCTTCTCATCTGGGGGATATTGCTAAAATCCATTCACACTAGGTTTCAGAGGTAAACATTTCCAGAGTCCAGCAGCCAGTAACTAAGAAGAACCAAGAAAAGAGATCCTGTCCAGCCTGCTTAATGTCTTTACACTGGCAACCGGTTCATTACAGAATTGATTTTAAGATTTCACCCATTACTTTTAAAGCACTTCATTGGCTCCAGACTGTCTCTGAAACACTGCATCCTTATTGACCTGCCTGCAGTATGTGGTCCTCAGGAAGGTCCCAGCTGAAGACCTGAAACAAAACTACCTATATATTTTTTTTCATGTCTCCTTATACATATAATAATAATAATAATTATTATTATTGTTAAATCAAATTAACTATTAAAGCATGAATTTGGACTCATCTGAAACAATGATGCAGTTGACTAGTTATTATCCGTGGCTATTTGTTGGTGCAGCCTGCCTGTCACTGCTTTGCTTGGCTCCCATTGGTTGTGGAGGGCTTACAGAATGCTCACTCAGCACTTATTGTGAAACAGAACTGGACACCAGTAGTCAGGAAACATTACATTATTGCTTGTTGCCTTTTTCATCTTAATTATTCCAGCATCCTTTCCTGTGTTGTCTCCCTCTGGCCATTTAATCAGTAGTTTTCTCCTTTTCATCTTCCCTCCCTGTATTTTCTGTGATGCCCCTGTGCAGTACTATCTACTGTATGTTTTTCTCCCCCTCCCTCCCTCTCTCCCTCTCTCTCTGTCTCTGCCTTTCCTCTAAGAGGATTGGCTGCTTGCGTCTACCAGCATCTGTGTATCACTGTCCTGAGAGAGCAAAACAGAGAGGGGATGGGGGGTGTTAGCCAGCAAGATAGCAACACAGAGCACAGACAAGGCTGAGTGCCGCTCTTTTTTTTCATTCTCACGGACAGACACACATACGCACGCACAAACCAACACACATACACACACTCAGCAGCAGACAGCCGCAACATCCGCATCGCTGGCTGCCCACCCGCATCCCTCTCTCCTCTCTCTCGGAGCTTACTCCTCTTTCTCTTGCTTGTTCTGTCCGCAACGTCTCATCCTGCCATCCTGTCCCCCCTCTGCTGTCTGTCACCGTGGCGACATTGCCTCTGCAGCCATGGCGACCAGCCAGCAGGATTCAGGCTTCTTTGACATCAGCATCAAGTCTCTTCTCAAGTCCTTGGGAGGGAGTGAGTAGAGCTAAGACACGACAGTTGTTGTTGCTTGCATGCCAAACATATGCATGATATGGGTCTGCTCTTGGAGGACTGACTAGTTGACAGTTCATCCTGCAGTGTACAGATTACACTTCTGTTTGTGTATCTGTGTGTTAAGACTGAAGGAGACAAACAGGCAGTATACAGTGTGATCCACACTGTCAATATTTGGCAATGTTACATAATGGTATAATGGAAGTGAAGGGGTGGAGAGAGAGAGAGAGAGAGCAAGTGCTGCAGGGGTTAGCTAAGGATAAATCTGGCTCCTCAGCAGTTTTCTATATTAATTATACAACACATTACTCAGCAAAAGAAGAAGTCACTGTTTCAGTTTGTTACAGCCTTTCAAGACTTTTGTTCAAAAACTGTCAACCTCAACTGAAATTTAAATCGTAATAAAGACAGATCTGAACGTTAACACATGTTCTCATTCTGTCACCCTAACCCTATTTACAAAGACTCGAATCACTCAGTCATTTCTACTGTCGGTGAGTCAGTGTTTACCAAACAGAGGGTAAAGCTACAGTATACCACTCTGAGTCAGACTGAGATGAATACCCAGCAGCATCATCCTAGACTGTTGCCAACTGAACATACAGTACTTCCCTCACTCCCAGCAGTGAGCTCATAAACCTGAGACATTACAGTAAATAGAGAGCACTACTGTCTTATTGCACCAGGAGGAGTGTAAAACAGTTTGCTGTATTTCTAACATCAGTATTTCTCTTGTTGCTACAGAGAGTGCAGAGTCCTTCCTGTTGTCATGTGTGTGATTTCTCATATTGACTGAATACCAGTTGTTCTAGCTTTTGTTTTGTGTATGTGAGCCATTCAAGAGTTACATAGATGTCTCTGGATGTGCAGCCTCCATGTTACGGGTGCCTTTTATTAGACACCGTGAAAACATTTTAGTGTGTGTGCGTTTGTGTGGTTAGCTTGGTCGAGCTCATATTATGTGCGTGTTGAAGGTTACTGTCAGCAGGGGTTACGCTGGTTAGAGGGGAACAGCGGGGGATGTGTTGATGGTTCCCCCTCTGCCATGTATGATGATGTAATAATAAAAGAAATCACAGAGGCCACGATGATTGTGTTTTCTTGGTCTAAGCTCCGGTTGGTTTTAGCTATAGGACCAAATTCAGACATATGAGGCCCGGGCATGTCTGTTCAAGGTCACCATAATGATGGCAGTCAGAGAGCTAGAAAGCCAAGAAGCAGGCCTGGTACGTCCAAGTTAGGTCTGTGCCTCAAGTACTTAGTGAGTGAAATCACTAGATAAATAGTTGACATCATCAAATTGCACTTGCTCCATGTCATACAAGCCTCACTGACATGTGTAGACCTACTGTACATCAACCACAGCAACACACAAGCTGACTGCATTTTTTGTTTTGTTTCATTATTACATGGTATTTGATGCATAAAAGAACAATACTGAGCCCAAAAAGGAAACACACACACACACACACACACACACACACACACACACAGTATCCTTACCCGCCACTTAAATATATCTATCACATTTTCTCATCCTCAGGGTTTGTTTACATCTTCATGTGCACAAGAACATGAGCAGAGGAGACCCACAGTTTGAATTATTGTTGAGAATTTAAATCTTTCAGCCGTGTATGTGACCAGAGTGACACTGAGTAGAGCACGTACCTCTGCCTTGTTTCTCACAGAGCAAGATGATGTCTTAAACTTGTTGTTTTCTCTGATCAGCAGTTCAACACCCAATGATGTTCAGTTTACTACCATGTGAGAAATCCTTACATTATTTGAAGATGTTTTCTTTAAAAAAGCAGTTGTTTTATTACCAAAATAGTTAATTATCTGTTGATTAGCTCAGTTTAGTCTTATTTAATGTGTTACCAATCATTTATTCGACTCGTCATGATAACTCCTCTCATCCTGCCCAGCCCCTCCACCAAGCTGCCTCTTTCTGTTCTGCATCTCAACCACTTCCTTCGTATATTTCCTTTCTTCTTTCTTCCTTTGTCTCAGTAATGCTCAATAAATCTTTCAGGATATACGACAAGCTGTAAACCAAGGTAGACCTGTATTGACGAGACGTGACAGATTTCTGCTGATTCATCCCTTAAAATGCCAAGTCATGCAAATGTCACAGAGGAGCCGGGATGTTCTCTGGCGCACTATATTGACACGGTGACGTCTTCCCAGTCTCATCTCTCTTCCTCATCGATATGCATAAGTCTCACACACACATGCACATGCATGTACATATTAACACTCACACCTTAAAGTCATGTCACTGAGAAGCTGCAATGGATTATCTCTATTTAGAGTCAACCATGTATTTACGAAATTAGATTAGTGCCCTTTGCTTTGTAGTGTAACCACATTACTTCGTTTTCCCGATATATCACTTTACCCTGGACAACTGCAGTGTATATGTGTGTGTGTGCGTGTTTCTCTGTGTGTGTTTATGCCCCATGAATGTATCTCTATTTGCATGTGTGTGCACTTGTGTATGAGTAGGGGTCAGTGGGAGTGGTGGGTATGTAAGAGAGTGACCGCCAGCAGTCTATATATAGCTCCTCCCTCCTCCCCTCGCCTCTCTCTCGGGGCAGTGTTGAAATTCCAACCCAACTCCTCTGGTCAGATCTCCACAAGGAGCAGACTTTACTTAACTGCTAGTGACAACTAAAGGACGGCCACAAAATCACTCTTAAAGAAGCACTTTATTTTCAATGCAACTTTCCAATGGGCTTCAAGGATTCCAAGGTCACAGGAGCCGTCGCACAGAGAAGTGACGGCAGGCCGGAGGTGCAGCAGAAGTTTAAGTACTACTAGGAACTGATAGTTGGTATGTAGGCTCATATAGCTCACAAGCATGGGGCCCTACACAACCTGTGATCTAGCCAAGGCTCTGCTGGAGCAGCACGGTGGAATATCTCCCGATCCCAGTCTGTAGAATTGACTCACTACGGAATAAGTCGGCTGCCTCTTCCGTTATTTTGAGAAGACACTTTGACACCATCTCTTCCTCTGTGATTGCAACACCCGCAGCTCTGAGGCGTCAAGTTGTCTTCACTCAGGAGTTTTTCACTCTGGCTATGGCTCATCCGGCCCATGGATACAGTACATCCTCCTCTTTCAGATGGAATGAATGCAGGATACGGCTGTAATGCTGCAGTCAGGAGAGTTTTCTTTCTTGCCTCTGTCACTTCACCTGTCTGTCACTTTCTGAAGGATGGAGCTTCACACCTTTAGCTTTGGTTAAACCTGCCTAGCACTTAAACCTGTAGTTACTGTCATGGTGGAGTGGTTGCATAATAAAGACAGACTTCTGAGCCTCTAATCTCCTGCAAGGAATTACTTTTATTTGCTAATCATGGGGGGCTTATTTTACACCCTGTAAACTACTCAGCCTCCTACCCTCACTCTGCGTCCCACTCCTCCTCCATCACACTGGTTCTTCCCATTTTACGCATCTCTACCGACGGTATCTCTATCTGTCCACACCATGGAAATGCCAACTAAATGGAGCAGGGCTAGTGTCATCAGCTTCATCAAAGGTCTCGGTAAGCATGCAGGGGTGTGTGTTCGTGAACATGCATGTTTGCATTGTGCGAGTGCTTAGGTTTCACACAAACAAGTTGCTGTGCTGCGTGAGGCCCGGGAAGCCTGTCCTGCCTGGGACTGTGTCTCCTACCCAGTGAGGTTAGGTCACGTGGTCAGTAAAGGTCATTCAGATCTGATGGAGTCGTGAGTTCGCACTCACTTGTCACTTCTGGGAAATTATCCTGTAAATTATTGCTGTTTCAGCTCAAGTGTGTTTCTGCATCTTTTCTTCCTTGCTGTTGACAATCCTACACACTGACTGTGTGTGAAGGTGTGTGTTTGTGTCGTATATTGGTTATGATTCGCTGTCACTAACAAAGTCTAGCCTAAGCTCTTTCAATGTCGTCACTGACGCCGAGGAAATGTGTTGCTTGACTTTGTTATATTTAAAGGACGTGATGTGAATATTCTTAGAAACCCATGACAGGAAATGCCCCCTGTCTGTTGTCTGTCTGTCTCTCACTTGAACTGTTCCTAGACTCCAACCACTGCCTGTCTGTCTTCCTCTGCTTTGTTTATCATTGTATCTTGCGAGAATTAATAGAAGTAATCTGGTACTGCAGAGCAAAGTGTGTGTGTTTGTGTAGAACCTGGACACTGACTCAGCATGAATCAGTCATGGTCGAGGAGTTTTAACCCTACAAAAAAAATAGAATACTTCTGACAAGGACAAATTTTGTATAATTTAAGTATGAAGCACGAGGAGAGAGAAGGCTCTGCGTTGTGTATGAAGACGACATTATGGTCACAGAGCAAGGTGAAGAATTAATAGCTGCATGTCAGACAGGCAGAGGATATGTCAGTACATGAGCCTGCAGCAGAGGTCTTCAGACTGTGAGGAAGGTGCGGTTGGGTGGGGTGTGGATGAACAGATGGGGGGCAAAGGGTCAGGTTCACGCTGGT
This sequence comes from Caranx ignobilis, assembly GCA_021432705.1. Lineage (NCBI taxonomy): Eukaryota > Metazoa > Chordata > Actinopteri > Carangiformes > Carangidae > Caranx > Caranx ignobilis. Next base: position 5,928,822 of record MU269980.1, read on the forward strand.
GCTCTGAAAACAACTTCAAGTTAGTTACTGTGGCATGGCCCATTGATCTGGAGGTTGGCAAGTTGGAGCTGCAGCACACAACTAATGGAGGCAGTTAGGGTGCTCTAAATAACCATGGTTTCTGAGCCCACAGCTGTAACTCTGCATAACTCTGACAGTATGTTAGTAAAATAGGCTAAAATAAGTGCTAAGTTCTAACACACAGTTAATTCGCTCAATCCATGGTAACATCATGCTTCCTGTTTACATCCACCATAATAAACAACAAAGAAATGTCTCAAAACAAGTAAGTTTGATTTATTTTATCAAAAAAATGAACCAAAATCAAACTGGATTTCCTCTCTGGAGTAAACATACAAACTCTGAGTTTGTCTTTAAAAGTGCACTGTGTAGTTTGGGAGTTGTTGCTATTCCCCTGTATATCTGATCACTACATCCTCAGCGACATGCAGTGTGACTGCATCAGTAATACTTTTCCACTGTGCCTCTTTCTCGTCGTATGTGATGCACTGGGACAATAACGCGCCTGCAGTTCGCTGCTTTTTATTAATGTTTGTGAGCCGTAGTGTCTCGTAGTCTGACACATTTCTCTCACTCGGCTGCTCCCTCTGTTTGAGATGTTGACATAAATCGGTCGTGATGCTGCCTTTAGTATCAGCAGCCTTTGAACAAACTTGGCAGGAGACCGTGGTGCGTTCAAGGTCTGATGCCACGAAAACCCAACCAGTTCAACAGACAACTGGTGGGACTGTTTGCTTTTTTAGGAACAACCTCTTCATTTACGCTGGAACTCATGTTGCTGCTGTGTGTCTCTGTAGGAGGTAAACAAGGGGTGAGGGTGTAAACTAAGGGAGGCCAAGGGAAGTAGTGGAGGAGGAGAGGAGAAAGTCTAGATTTTTGTTTTTTTTTAATCATCCTTAAACACAAATACTAAATGATAAAATTAATTCATTGTTCATCTTAAAAAACACAATAATTGGCTCCCCTGGCTGTGAGTGGCCCATAACCTGACCTGTCCTCCTCTCCCCAGCCTCTCCAGTGGGACTGAAGCCACCACTCCCCCCAGTCAGTGGAACTTGGGAGAGAGGAAGGGTCCTGTCGTCATGGCGCCGGTCAACGTGGACCCTGAGAGCAAGCCGGGCGAATTGTCCTGAAGAGCCTGTTTGCCAACTTCACCTTGCTCTCCGAGCGCAAGATTCGCATCATCATGGCCGAACCACTGGTGAGTGGCTCCGTATTGATCCTTTCGTAATGTCTTGTCCATAATTCTCATGCCGTCTCTCTCTCAGATTACAGCCTTCTCAACTCTTCATCTGAGTGCGCTTTTTATGACAGTGTTTGTTGACTCATTTTTTTTATGCCGAGGAAGCGCAGTGCACTTTTCCCTGCCTTACTTTCTTATTAAGGAAAAACTGGTTTGACAAATTGTCTAACTTTTCTTCAAGGTCATGAGTGATGCAGCATATTCCAGGATGCCCTAAACAAAGACCAGGGTCCAGACAAAGTAGTACAGCACATGGGCAAAAATATACACTCTGAACCTGTAGCTAGAGCCTGAGCTCAGAACCCACACAAAAGAGGAGCAAGGAGTAAAATATCTAGATGTAGGAACTTGATGATTCACAGTGCTACTGTATATTATACCATCTGTTTATAATTTCTCTGTCTAACTTCTGACATAGTTATGAAGCAGCTACAACTATGAAAAAAGGCTGCATCATCACACATATTCTTTATGCTTCAATGCTGGCACCAGAGGCTTTATGTTTTCATGTTGTCTGTCTGGATGTATCTACATACTGGATGGATACAGAGTTCACATTTTCATGAACACTGTGTATGTCAGGAAAGCAGTGAAACTCAGAGATGAACTGATTAGAATTTGATGGTCAGAGGTTAAAGGTCAAGGTCCCTGAACTCAATATCTCAGGAATGCTTGAGAGGAATTTCACCACATCTGGCACAAACATCCACTTAGACTCAAGAATGAAGTGAATACAGTTCAGGTACAGGCCAATGCAGGTCAAACGTCACTGAGACCCCACAAAATAGATCTTTGGCCACAATTCAAGAATCTATATGCTGATTATAACACAATTTAACCTAAATGAATAAACTGATTTATAGTCAGATCAGTCACATACTGTACCTCCTGCAACTGCCAGACCAAATAGTTTAGTCTCATCAAGTACACAGTGGTTTTTAAATGACGCGTCCCTAGAAGTAGGATGGAATTGATTAAGGGATGAATGGCTTGCTATGTAGATGTCTAGGATTCTCACTTGCATTTTTTTGTATTTTTTCTGGTTGCGTAAATAAAACGTGTCATTCTATAACATAACCATTCTGTAACCCTCATACTGTATTTCTGACTCTCTGGCTTTAGTTTGGGCAAATTTGGCTGTTTCAATAAATCAAATGTCAGAGCACAATCTGGAATAATAAAATGACATTAAGAGGTTTGGCCTTTTGTATGTTTCATTTCAATTTGGCCTGGTATGTTTCATGAAAGGAACATAACAAGATTAGTGCCTAACAGCCTAATCTAATCTAATCTAAGTGAAGAAATCACATCTGGGCTTCAAACATCAAAGTTACATTTTTGTTTCAGGCATCTTTTCATTTTGCTGACAGTGAAGCGACGGGGTGTCAGACTCACACCTCACAGATGTCTCCTGTTTTGATTGCAACAGTCTCACACTTACATGAATTGAGGTTTCAGGTTCAAACATCACCATGTCAACAACATGTTAAAGGAAAGACAGAAGGTTCTGATTGGTTTGTTTGTTTACCTGCACCTGTCTCCGCTAACATAAGTGTTCTTATCTGACAGGAGAAGCCACTGAACAAATCTCTGCAGAGAGGAGAGGACCCACAGTTCGACCAGGTGTGTGCACCTGACATGGACACATCATCGACAACATGTGCTGCCCCTTGTTCCCTCATACAATTTGGAAGTGGATTAACCTCTCTTTCCTCTTGCTTCTGTGCAGTTAATCAGCAGTATGAGTTCTCTGGCAGAGTACTGCCTGCCGTCTATCCTGAGGACTCTGTTTGACTGGTACAAGAGGCAGAACGGCCTGGAAGACGAGTCCCATGAGTATCGACCCAGGGCTAACACCAAGTCAAAAAAGTGAGAGAACACAAACAGCTCACTCACTCAGCTGTAGGAGCTGGAATAGATGTGGAGGACTTAATATTCACATAATTTTATTAAGTAATGTCATGAGGTCCACGCAAACCAGTGAGTAGGAAAATAATAAACTGTAAATGATGTTCCACACAAGCAGCTGTTAAAAAGAAAAAATCTGCACCAGCTCAACAACTAATGAGGAACAAAACCACAAACAAGCACCACACTGAGAGCACACAGTGAGATGATGGAGCAGATGGCACATACATTTAATAGATTAATGGAAATTCATTCAAAGCTGATTTTCACGTGTGACATGTTTGCGTGCCGAGCACAGAAACAGGAACAAACACTTTTACAATGACTCTGACAAATAATGTGTGTACCTGTCTGTGTCAGTGATGAGCAACAGAAGGACTACTTACTGGAAAGGAGGGACTTGGCTATAGACTTCATCTTCTCTCTTGTTCTCATAGAAGTTTTAAAGCAGGTGAGTTTCAGTCTGCACTTCACTGTGTTGCACGTTCAATTGTAAAGCTACTGATAACTGTTGATGCAACTGTAACACTGAAACAAGCCCAGGGAACAACATGACATTTAGTTCTTCACTTGTCTAGTTGCAGTTTTCCTTGCTCCTCTCATGTCAGACTGTAATTGGATTTTACAAACACATTACCATATTTTCATTCTCAGGACTGATTCTAGGAAATACCATCCAGAATAGAATTTGGACACATTTTAATCAAATATTTATATCATAAAGTAACAATCTTTTCCTTTGTCCAGATCCCCCTCCATCCTCTTTTGGATGGTCTCATCCAAGAAGTCATAAACCTGGCCTTCAAGCACTTCAAATACAAGGAGGGGTAAGAATCACACCATTAAGAGACACAGATAACTGACCTAAGTGCACTGAGTACATCTTGGACCAACAGCTCTTCCAAATATGTGCACTGTTACTGCTCTGAGCAGCGTTGTACATGGCAGTCACTGACGTTTGTGTTTTCCTCTTAGGTATTTGGGACCCAACACAGGCAACATGCACATCGTGGCTGACCTCTACGCTGAGGTGGTGGGAGTTGTAGCTCAGTCCAGGTACTGGAGATTTTCCACTAACCATCCAAATCAGTGTTGATATGTGTTGTATGTTTATGTCTAAATTTTCCACACACTTGCATGAGTGAATATTTGTGTTGAATTCATCACCCCTATTTTTGTGCCACTGCCAACAAGACACCTCGGTTTACTCATTTATTTATTTTTACAGCTTAGAGTAACGTTTTCTCTGTCTCTCCTTGCTGTGAAGGCAGAATTATTAATCCAGGTCATGTTGTAGCTGTGGGCTGAACGGTCCAGGCTGGAAAAATGAATGTGTAGTTACAGTAGCTACCTGTCCTCCTCTTGACCCCATTTTCAGTAGGAACAACAATTATGGATGCTGTGTGCGTTCTGTGGGCTAGTAGCGTGGCTTTTTGTGTGTTAGTAAATACATGTGTGTGTGTTTGTGTGTGTGCACTGTGGTAACTGAGGATAATGCTGCTCCTGATGATGGTCCTCTGTCTGTGTAATGTTGTGTGTGATGAGAGATGAGCGCTGTTCTGTTCCCATTTTCCAGGAGGTTATTACTGTGATGGAAGAGGCAGTGGGTTCACAGGGCACAGTGCACACACACACACACACACACACACACACACACACACACAGACAGCATCACATTGTTAAACACAGTCATCGATCTAATAAATGATCAGTCAATACTTGTAGATCTAGTTTAACAAATGTAAACTCTCTCTTGTGTAGATGACAGCTTTGCATTTCTTACAGAGTACATAAGAACAAGAACACGTTCTTTATTCTTGACACTGTGTGTGTTTTTCCAGTTCGGTCTATGGATCAGTGTTTATTTGTTTCTCACTCTAACACAGAAGGTTGATGGTTGATGACTGCACAGCTCACTTAACTGCTGTGGGACCCCCCCACCCCTGTGAAGCATGCAAAAGCATGTGCAAAAAAACATAGCACGAAGAGCAAGCACACACACACACACTCCACACACACACACACACACACACACACATTCCCTCCACATCACCCCTCCAGATGCCTTTCTAAATATAGTACTGCGGAGTACACACCAATGTGCACATGCAAAAAAAACAACAAAAAAAAGAACAGGTGCATAGAATAAGAGTCCACAATATTACCAAATATGAAATAAAATCTCGTTGCTTTATTGTGGTAACTCCACTAATGACACCAGCGCTCAGTTGAGATCTGGATATGGCAACATGAACTCTTCACATTTGGCCTCCATTTTCTCAACAGGTTCCCGGCAGTGAGGAAGAAGTTCATTTCCGAGCTGAAGGAGCTGAGACAGAAGGAGCAGAGCCCTTACGTCATCCAGTCCACCATCAGCCTCATCATGGGGCTCAAGTTCTTCCGCATCAAAATGTACCCAGTGGAGGACTTTGAAGCCTCGTTCCAGTTCATGCAGGTAGACCAAGCTGAAACCTCTCGGTACCTCACCTGCTATTTACACGTCAACAAACTGTAATGAGGCTCTGGTTTATGAGTCTCAGGGAGGGTCTACACGACAGACACTCTCATTTCCTCCTCATACATTTTATGTCTGGAAACAGTTTAGTGCTCTCATAGAGCTGTCCTGTTGGGGAAGTTCCTCACAGCAATTAGGCTTTAAGTGCTTTGTTTATTGGCTCTCTGATGGTATCGCAGTGAGAACATCCAGTGCCTTTGCATTCAGAAAATAATTATGTACCTATATTGTTTCCACTGGCTGTCTCTGAATCATGTCTCTTATTCCATCTGTAGGAGTGTGCACAGTACTTCCTGGAAGTGAAGGACAAAGACATTAAACACTCTCTAGCTGGACTCTTTGTGGAGATACTTGTACCTGTAGCTGCTGTAAGTGCCTGTCATCTCTTCAAGATGCACTTTCTCTTTTTTTTTTCCAGCGTTTTCACTAAGCCTGAGTCAGACGCTGTTATAACTATTTGAGTAGTCTGTCTGTTTGTCTTCAGCACAGTATGTCTGTATATATCTGTGTATATATATGTATGTGTATGTGTATTTATCTATCTTTTTATTTATTCATTCATTTATTTATTTTCCAGTTATGTAGTGTTAGTGACCATCTGTGTCTCTGCATTCAGCAAAGAAGAAAAATGACAATTTTAGATATAACATGTCTTTGTTCTCCACCAGACTGTGAAGAATGAGGTGAATGTGCCGTGTTTACGAAATTTCGTGGAGAGTTTGTACGACACCACACTGGACCTGTCCTCGAGGAAGAAACACTCTCTGGTAAGTTTCTCCACATAATCCGTGTCATCGCTGCTTATCTCTCCTCATTTCCTCTCCATTACTAGTGATTGGGGGAAAGCACTTACTGTAACTCTCCAACATGTGGCCTTTCATCGCTCCGTGGGAAGGAGACAGGAGTGCAGTATGCAAGCACACAGGCTAGTTTTTGAAGCAGTGCCAGATCGGCAATATTTGCCCACAGCACTGAAGCAGGCTGGGCAGTCAGCAAATTGGATGCAGTACATCTCCCTTATTAAGATAAAGGTCCCACACAAATACAATAAAACTACTCTGTTTAATTATCAGGGCTGGCATGGAAAGTCCCTTTGCTAATGCCTAAAATTTTTATCCATTTGAACGAACAGGCAACACTTTATGACAAAGGATTATCAAATTTCCCTTGTAACAAGATTTTTGCTAATTTGTCCTTCTGATTAAAGGAGCTGTTTGTAAGTTTTGCTGTTGCTGCATAGCCATTGTTACCAATAACAGTAGAGTCAAGAGGAACATCTGCTCACTCATTACTTCATTATTTGTCTGAAGGAATTAAGACTTGGAATACAAATACAGACAACAATGGCATAAAGGGTTTTTTGTTTTATTTTCTCAGCTCTTGAATATGGTTTGTTTCTGGGATCTGGTGGTGGTGATGGTCTTTTGACAAGAGCTTCAACCATTGTTGACTTTATAAAACAAGAGGTTATATGGGGAGCGTTACATCATCAGGGCAGATTGGAGGCAGCAATGAGACCGTCCTGGAAAGTGATGCATATGATGAAAGTGATGTATATGATGCTAACTTCAGACACAAGAGTGAAAACAGATGCTCTCCTGGAAGAGTGAGGGAAAATGTTTTTCAACTTGTTTCTAGTGTAAAAGGACTTTTTCCAAACTTATCATGTTTAATTTTTCTCTGTTCTAATGCTGTAACCTGTGTTAACCTCCTCAACGTAGATGAACAGATTTTTAGATGATAACAAGCTGAAAAAAAGCCTTTTAGAAGGAATCAACTGGATAAGACAGAGATTGCTTTGTAGTCTGGCACAGTGAAGCAGACTGAGGCAATGTATCCATACAGAGTTGTTTCCCACAGCCATGTCAGAAATATTTGATAATAGCGTATGATAACAGGCTTGCTGCTGACGAGCCATTTGTGATTCGTGCGTGAGTTCCTCCTGCTGTGTCCTCAGGGCTGCACCTCACTCAGCCTGTATGCACGCTTCCCTCTATAGATTCTCCAAAACAACCCATGCGAGAGTTGACCCACTCATCTGCATACATACCGCTTTTGCAGCGCACAGGCATGCACAAAAACAAACAATAACCTGCCATGTCAGGGCTGACTGGACAGACATGATAGGAATGACAGTCATCCTGTGCATTCCCATAATTGTTATTCTTTTACATTCTGAGCGGTTTAGAGACAGGAGAAGCTGAAACGGGTACGACAGGTAAATGATATGCTTTGTCAATCCAAGCATTTTTCAAGGGTGTACCTTGACTCACACTGACCATTAGTCAGGTATTTGTATGTAAGAATGATCTGCATGCAGGCGTTCATGCCCTCACCACATGACTTAACCATCTAGATGACTTTTGAATGCATATGTCCAACTGTTCATTGTCTCAGTACTTATAACATAACATGCTTTTCTCTAACAAGGTGATTTATTAAGTGTCTGAGCCATGAATCAACCACTCAGTGTTCTGGTTCAATGAGAGTTTGAATTTAAACAGTCGTCTTCATCATGCTGTTCACACATGTTGACATCACGAGACCCAGGCCACACCTAACAATCCATCAACAGTTCCTGGTTGACACAGAGATACAGAGAGAGACACAGAAAGGCAGAGAGGTGGACATCCTTTGGTCACATGACAACTTACTGACACATTGACATGTTTTGTTGTGGTATACCCACCACTGTTGTTAGCTTTTGTTTCAAGACATAATTTGAGATGAAGAAATGACCTTTCTATACTTCTACTTGAATGCCCACCTGTCATGATGTAATGACACTGTAGCATGAACTTTTTACATTTTCCATACATTTAACACAAAAGTGTGCTAGATAAGTTTGATATATGGGACTCTTCTCAACCTGTTCTGGTATTTTTCACAATTTAAAATTTGTAAATGAACTATGTTGTGGAAAACTTTAGCGTTATTTACTGGAAAAATCTTACTGGAAAAATGTAGTGTTTTTGTAGCCTGTTCTTTTGTGTGACGTGTCTTCTTATAGTGGTAATAGTACAAACTGCTCTCCATCTGCTGCTGTGCCCTGCATATCTTGTCCTGCGAGTGCAGCTCGAAATCACTAACTGCCAGCTTGGGACGAGTACTCCCACATTCTTGCTTTCTATAGCATAAGAGACTGAATTGTTCTGTGTTTGTGGGAACTTGACCTACATGTATACGTGCTGAGCCAATATGCAAATATTAATCTTGAGCCTTTCTATTATTCAAGATTTCTGCAGCATAATGTCAGACACCACGATTCGGCTCACGAAACCAAGTAGTAACATAAAGCTATATCTAATTCCACAGAGGAAGACAGGGATTTGGGGAATAGGTTAATTAGGGATTTCTAAAGCCCAAAACAAAGGGAACATAATGAAAACTTGTTAAACTTTTCAAATGTAATCTCTCATTATATTAAAAGATGGAGGAAGAGTTTAGAAACTAGATTTAAGACTGAATTAGTGGCTCTCAGGCTTGACTTCATTAAAAGATTGTATGTCTGTAGGGACCTGGGGAGAAAAACAGTCTGAATCCTCTCACCGCCTGATGACCTGATGCTTTTACTGCTTGTCATCTGAACTGCCTGATGCAAATGTCTCCCATCTGTCTTCTCTCTCCACACCAGGCCCTGTATCCCCTGGTGACCTGCCTGCTGTGTGTCAGTCAGAAACAGTTCTTCCTCAGCCGCTGGCACATTTTCCTCAACAACTGCCTCTCAAACCTCAAGGTCAGCCTTCCTGTCTGTTATTCTAGTAGGAGTTATTGTAGATCATAAAACTGTATGGTCTGTGAGGAGTCTCAGTCCTAGGGCAGTCATTTTTGATAAAATGATGCACACAACACTGAACATGCTGTGAACTTCTGCACTAGTACTAGCTATACTTGTCCAGCAGTATGTAAGGGAGCAGTATGTAGTGCCTCAACAGGAAACATTGTAGGTTAAGAACAATGTAACTCAGGGGAACTCCTAAAAATGTGGTAGTTTGAGTCATGATCACACTGTAAATGCAGAGAAAGCTGTGTATGCAGTACGGTATATGAGGAATGCCTGTCTGCATGTTACTGCATTTCTTTACAGGAACTTAATTGGAGTTTGAGGAAAGCCTCATAGTTTAGTGGAAGTGTGTGAAATGGTGCAGTTGATGAAGCATAGCTTTTTTTGGTCTCTGTATGTGTGACTGCAGAATAAAGACCCCAAGATGGCTCGTGTGGCTCTGGAGTCTCTCTACCGCCTGCTGTGGGTCTACATGATCCGCATAAAGTGCGAGAGCAACACTGGAACACAGAGGTAACAGCAGCATATGGTTATAGCCCAGTGTAGTTTGAAACTTTAACTCAAGCTGTGTGGATTTTGCTTCCTCCTGCATGAATGAGTTGTCTTAAATGTCATATCTCTCCCTCTCTCAGTCGTCTGACGTCCATCACCTCCACTCTGTTCCCCAAAGGGAGCCGCAGCGTCGTGCCCAGAGATATGCCCCTTAATATTTTTGTCAAGATTATCCAGTTTATTGCTCAGGTATGTATAGCACTGATGTACACACTCTGATGCACAAATGTAGTTCTCTCAGCTTGAGTTCCAAGGACATGAGAAGTTAAGTTGTTCATTTATTCTCATGTTTAGTCTTTGATTTGATGATTTATCAGTATAATCAGTCATCTTTTAAACATGTCCCTCTGGTGCATCACATTGCATTACCTCTGAAATCCACTAACACCGGTGTGTTTCACTTCTGATCAGGAGAGACTGGATTTTGCCATGAAGGAGATCATATTTGACCTGCTCAGTGTTGGGAAACCTGCCAAAGCCTTCAGTCTTAACCCAGAGGTAAATATGAAAGCATACACACACATTCAATCATGTCCACTCAATCGACAGTGCATCCCAAGGGCCACATATGTGCCTCCAGGATTCTAGTTAAATGACTAGACACAACTCCACTGACTTTACACATCTGAAATCTGATCACATGTCTAGACAGATCGATTGATTCACCGTCACTGTCATGTAGTAATGATGCTTTGTGTGTTTCCCAGCGTATGAACATAGGCCTGCGGGCATTCCTGGTGATAGCTGATGCCCTGCAGCAGAAAGACGGAGAGCCTCCCATGCCAAACACAGGAGCCACTCTGCCCTCTGGAAACTCTCTGAAGAAGAAGAAAACTTATCTGAGCAAGACACTAACTGAAGAGGAAGCCAAACTAATAGGTCTGTCTGTGTCTGTGTGTATACATTCAAGCCGATGTCATTTGGCTGTAGCCTTTAACTTTGTTCGGTCTCTTTCCCAGGCATGTCCCTGTACTACTCGCAGGTGCGAAAGGCTCTGGACAACATCCTTAGGCACTTGGACAAGGAGGTGGGACGGTGCATGATGCTCACCAGCGTCCAGATGCTTAATAAGGAACCAGAGGACATGATCACGTATGTAACTACAAAGTGGAAGAACTGAAGATGTTTTTTCTTACTGTCTTTTGTGGTTACAGATACTTTATTGGCTGACCACTCAGTGTTTTGAGTTTCGAGATTGAGGTTTCGTGTCTAATGTCTCTCTTCATCTTTAACAGCGGTGAGAGGAAGCCTAAAATCGATCTCTTCAGGACATGTGTGGCAGCTATTCCTCGCATCCTTCCTGATGGCATGTCCAAACCTGAGCTCATCGACCTTCTCTCACGGTGAATAAGACACAACACTTTGCTTTTCAAATGGTTTTCCATAATTATTTTTTCTGCCTACAAATTTGCCAACATGATCTTGACTCCACTTTGTTGATATGTTGTTGTCGTTGTTGCCTGCCCCTCAGACTCACAGTGCATATGGACGATGAGCTTCGGCTCATTTCCCAGAACTCCTTGCAGAGCCTGTTACTAGATTTCTCGGACTGGAGAGAAGACGTCCTCTTTGGTTACACACATTTCCTTCTGCGTGAGGTACAACAGAACTTGACAACAGTGGTCTCATTGTAATCATTGACACAGGTCAAATTGAAAACCAACAGGGAAACAACATACAGTCTGTCTCAAAGTAGGTTGCTACAACACACTATGTAACTTTTTAATATGCATCTTAATTGTTTTACACCAAAACCCATAAAACGTTGCCTCTGGTTATCTGTCTCCATGGTTTATGATCTAAGTAGGTTGTTGTAGCTCAGCCTTGCAAAATGATCCTCTGTGCCACAGGAGACCAATCAGAAAGCCACAGGAAAAACAACCAGAGTGATTCAAGCACTGAACTGAGTGAATATGGTAAAATATTCATGCTGACAACCTCTCTAAACATGTCATTCCAAACTATTCCAGGTCCAAGACACCCATCAGGGTCTGCAGGATGCATCAGTGAAGCTGCTCCTCCAGCTGCTCACACAGTGGAGGTTAGCTCTGCAGCTCCAGGGAAAGATGCGAGGTGGAGTTGAGGTTTGTACAGTGCAGAGCTAATTTTAAATAAGTGCCTGACACACTTGTGCCATTTTCCTTCCATTGACCAGTTAAAGTATGTCTTTAACTGACATATACCTACTTACGTGTCTTCTCATTCCATCAGGCCAGCCCCAGACTGCCAGAGAGAAGCCCTCACTGCTCTGTGCTCCATGCGGTCGAGGGCCTGGCTCTGCTGCTCCTCTGCTCGTGTCAGATCAGCACCAGGAAGCTGGCGGTCGGTGTGTTAAGAGAAATCCGTTGCCTCTTCACAGCTCTGGGGCACGCTGAGGTACAGTACAGGAAGCTCCTCGTCTCCTCTCACCATTTAAATGCCTGTATGGATTGTAAGTCACTAGAAAATTAGATAAATATACACTTCAATGACAACTGTAACAGACAGCTGGTGGCACATTGTAACTTGATAAAGACACAGGACATGGAGATAGCTGGATGGAGGGAGAGCCATCTGACTGTAGGTGTGATCGGAGTTGCCTGTGAATTCTCTCACGGTGTATGACGCAGTTTCAAAAATAGCTGATTCTATAAATGTCTTCCCCTTCAGGATGATGACAAACCCATGATAGAGGTCATGGACCAGCTGAGCCCAGCTGTAATGGACAGCTTTGTTCATGTGGCTGTGTCTGACTCGGTATGTTTATTAGTGATAAGAGACACATGAGGTCAACCATTTATTATTATTATTATTTTTAAATTTCCTGTCCTCTGCTCCACCTCAGTCCACGCTGCCTCTCAGCCACCACGTCGACCTCCAGTGGCTGGTGGAGTGGACGGCTCGTCTGGTCAGCAGCTCCTATGACGTGAAGAGCCCGAGTCATGTCTGGATTTTTGCCCAGTGCTTAAAGGACCCGTGGGTGCTCTGTCTGCACATCTTCTTGCGGCAGGAGCATCTGCCCAAACACTGCCCCATCGCCCTGGGATACGCTTGGCCCTACGCTTTCACACGGCTACAGCTGCTACTGCCTCTCGTTGACCCCAAGTACAAGAACACACATCAGTGACTTTGCTCTTTGTGGCCACACAAAGTTAAGATATCTCACCAACTACCTACTTTGCTTTTTCACTCTTTCTACAGCAGCCCAGTGAATGCCAAGAAGACGAGCACAGCAGGCTCCAGTGACAGCTACATCTCGCTGTGGCGGAACTACCTGATCCTGTGTCTTGGCGTGGCTAAGCCGAGCATCATGTCCCCCGGTCACCTGAGGGCCTCCACACCAGAGATTACAGCCACTACACCCGATGGCAGTGTCACTTACGACAACAAGGTATGTGTTTGTGCTAAAACAAAAAAGGCAACCAGCCAGTGTGGAAGGTTTCAATATGTTTGAGAAGATTTTATCACTTCTACGGCTTAAAATGCTTTGGAATTGCATAAAAATAATCTTTATTGATTTTTCCTGCCACAAATCAGTGAAAGAAATGCATTGCATTCTCCAGAACCTCTTGTGATGTCTTAAGATGTGATGTTTTGTCCAAACAGTTTTCAAAAGTGCATAAATATTCATTTTATAATGTCAAACAGAGGAAAGCATTTTTACTTGAAAATGTATTTTTAAGATATTTGCAGATTAACATCCGATAACAGTATGTGTGATTTCATGTGCGTCATTCTGATTCATGTTTGTGTGTGTTTGTTTATTTATTGCTCAGGTGATAGGCACCCCCTCAGTAGCCTGGCTTTTAAAACAGCTTGTGCCATTGATGAGAGCTGAGAGTCTGGAGATCACCGAGTCTCTGGTTCTGGGCTTCGGGTGCACAAATGCTCTGGTCTTCAGGTACTGGATCCACAAACATGCATGAATACACATCTACAAAAGCAAACACACAACTTTCATTTCACACCTGGGTATAGTGGTAAATATTGTTTTTACAGACAAATATGTTAAATAACTTATTTACAGTGAAAACTGATTCTTGATTTAAGGCTTAGATACAGTTTTTTGCTCTGTCTGTATGACCCAGGCCTCTTCCTTTGTGGTGAGAGTTTGTTCCTTGGCAGGGTAAACACACACTTTGAATGGATTTAGATTAGAAAATTAAATGACACACTGGAATAGTCTTTATATTTTACATAAGAGAGACACGATTCATAAGTCACTTTTTTACACTGTCTTCATCTATCATTTAATCCCATCCGTCTGGCATTCTCCTCATAACTGAGATGAGCAGCATACCTCTGTGACACTCAGAGGAAAAAAAACCATCAGTGATGTACAAGGGAATTGTCAAAGCGACAGAGATGTATCAGATGTATTTTCCTAATACAATGCTTCCATTGTGAAGGAGGTATTTCATTTTAAAAGAGATCATCTCTTTTTAACCTGAATGTTTTCCAAAAAGGGCACTCGTTGTTTTTAAAAGGATTAAGTTCTCCCCAGACAATTTTTTTTGTTACACTGGTTAGGGATTAGTGGGTTTTGAGGCATGTGCCATGTGGGTTTGCACAACATTGTTATCTATTGCAAACTGCCCCGTTCCATTAAATCAGACTGTCCTTTATTTCCAAGGCGGAAAGATTTGTTCAGTCTTATTTAGCAACGCAGCAGTGAGGCAATCATGTTTTTTCCCTCTGATCCTGTGTGTCTGTCTGCAGGGAGCTGGTAGAAGAACTGCACCCATTGATGAAGGAAGCACTGGAACGCAGGCCTGAGGTAACACACACCCACACTAGTATGAGAGCGAAACACACTGACTTTATTGATCTTCTATTTTAAGTTTTGTTTTTAATACACCTGTCATTTAAGATCTATTTTTTAAATATATTTATAGTGTATGCTTGTAGCTATTAGAGATGTTTTCCATGAGTAAATACTGTGTTATTTCTGAAAAATTAATTTATGGATTATTTCTCTGTCCTGAAGTTAAGTTACTTTTCCATTCAAAAAACAATTCTCCCAGTATGAACAGTGTATTTTAAGATACCTTTTTATTTCAGCAGCTGGATTTTTGATGGATGTGGTGTACAATGAGAGTTCATGATACTCTGCAGTGTGTGGGATGATAAACTGAAAATCTGTCTCTGCTCACAGAACAAGAAGCGCAGAGAGAGGAGGGATCTTCTCCGGCTGCAGCTGCTCAGGATCTTCGAGCTGTTGGCCAATGCAGGAGTTATCAGTGACAGGTAGCTCACTCATTTCATCAGCTCAGTGCCCCGAGCTATTTTGATTGGGCCTTTCTTTTATCCATTGAGGCTTATATAACTTAACTGTAATCACAGGTGCCTTTACACGTGTGACTTACCTTATGTAGTATCAGTGTAAGATTACCATAACCAGATTTCCTCATCTCACTCCACAGCACCAATGGAGCACTGGAGCGTGACTCCCTGGCACTGGGAGCCTTGTTCCTTGAGTATGTGGACCTGACCCGGATGCTACTGGAGGCTGAGAATGAGAAGGAGCTGGACGTCCTGAAAGACATCAGAGCCCATTTCAGTGGGATGGTGGCCAATCTCATCCAGTGTGTACCTGGTAAATCATTTTATTTCTCTTTTATACAGAGCTCACAGCACTTTACATTGATCTTTTCATAGTAGAAGTCTGTCTTCTATTTGACCTTCCTTAACTTTCTTTGTCTCACACTCCTCATCTGTGCAGTCCACCACAGGCGCTTCCTCTTCCCACAACAGTCTCTGAGACACCACCTCTTCATCCTCTTCAGCCAGTGGGCCGGACCCTTCAGTGTCATGTTCACTCCCCTCGATCGTTACAGCGACCGCAACCACCAGATCACTCGCTACCAGTACTGTGCTCTCAAGGTGAGTGATGGCCCAACCCTGCTACCCAGCAGCACTTATTCTGTCAGTCTTTGTCCTTTCATTGTGTTTGACGCAACCTTACCTTTTGCTGCCCAGGCTATGTCAGCAGTTCTGTGCTGCGGTCCAGTGTTTGATAATGTGGGCCTCTCTACCGATGGCTATCTCTACAAATGGCTTGACAACATCTTGGCCTGCCACGACATACGGGTATGTCAGCTTTTTCATCTACTGATGCTTTGTACCTGTTGCACTGCAGCATACATCTACTGCTGTATGCACATACTTAGTCACATTATTACTCATTTTCTACCTGTAAATGATGACACGTTTGCTACAGGTGCATCGTCTGGGCTGTGAGGTGGTGATTCTGCTCTTAGAACTGAACCCAGACCAAATCAATCTGTTCAACTGGGCCGTGGACCGTTGCTTCACTGGATCCTACCAGCTGGCATGTGGCTGCTTCAAGGCCATCGCCACTGTCTGCGGTAACAGGTCTGATATGAACTGCACTGCTCATGTTTTCTCTCTGACTCCTAACTTTACTGTTAAAATAATATTGAGAAATACTGATGCTGCATGAGGAAACTTTTTCATAACAGATACTTAGTCTAGTTTTATTAGGCATATGGGAGTTGTTACCTAAATACAGTTTAATCATTAAAGTCATCCACACTGTCCTCACATGTGTGTCAACATCCACTGACTTTTCATTTTAACCAGCAACTAATGTGTATTTTTCAATATTTTGCCAGGAATTATCCATGTGACCTCGTGACCTTGCTTAATCTGGTGCTGTTCAAAGCTTCAGACACCAGCAGAGAAATATATGAGATATCCATGCAGTTGATGCAGGTACGCAGCACAGAGAAAAACAAAATTACACATTAATCAATTCCAGATGAAGCAGTGGGATGGAGGACAATGGAGAACGCCAAAATATGTCAATACTTTTTGACGAGTTAATCGTGTGTCTGCAGGTGCTGGAGTCTAAGCTGTGTGCCTACTCCAAACGAATGGTGGAGCAGAAACCTGGCAACATTTTGTATGGAACACATGGCCCCCTGCCCCCACTGTACAGTGTCAACCTGTCTCAGCTCTCCATTCAGCTGGCAAGCATGTACCCAGAGCTCACTCTGCCTCTCTTCTCAGGTAAATACTTGATAACAAGCACAGACAGTGGATCTTGTATCTTGTGGTACTTAACACTTTCACTACTCTGACGTCACTACTGACGATTTCTTTCACCTGTGCAGAGGTGAGCCAGCGTTTCCCCACCACTCACCCCAACGGCAGGCAGATCATGTTATCCTACCTGCTACCCTGGCTCAGTAACATCGAGCTGGTGGACACGGGGCTCCTACCCCCTGCCTCTAGCCCCTGTACACCAGAGGAAGAACCTCGTGGTCAGGGACAGGGTCTGTCCCCAAGTCTGAGAGGTAACGGCTGGGGGTCTCTGCAGGCGACGTCGCTGGTACTCAACAACCTCATGTTCATGACGGCTAAGGTGGGAAGCTACTTTTGTTCTTATTCATGAAATGATTCTCCTCCCAACAACACCCCCCTCCTTTCAACTGCATTTTTTCCTTTACATCGTCAGTATGGAGATGAGGTTCCTGGTCCAGAGATCGAAAATGCCTGGAATGCTCTTGTGTCCAACGAGAGGTGGAGCAACAACTTGCGGATCACCCTGCAGTTCCTTATCAGCTTGTGTGGAGTCAGCAGTGATACCACACTGTTGCCTTATGTAGGTTTATCAAATCTTTTGGTCAAATTGGTCAAATTTAATGAAATATGAGTTACTGACAAGAGCGCCGGGGTGACTGTGCTGCAATAATGTGAGAAAAACCAGTTCATGCTGTATATTTGTATCTGTTTTAGATCAAGAAGGTGGTGATCTACTTGTGTCGTAACAACACAATCCAGACGATGGAGGAGCTGCTGTTTGAACTGCAGCAGACCGACCCAGTCAACCCAGTGGTCTTACACTGTGACAACCCCCCCTTCTACCGTTTTGCTGCCAGCAACAAAGCCTCCACCTCACAGACAGGTGAGAGCTGAAGCCTATGTTCTCCTTATTTTGATCTAACACTGACTCTTCATCTGAGCTCCACAACTTTTAGTGACACGTCGTTGACAGTTCTGTGTTTCTGAAGATGATCTTAAATGTCTCCTACTTAGGTACCACCTCCAGCAGTAACACTGTGGTGGCTGGTCAGGAGAACCTGCCCGACACAGATGAGAACAAGCTGGTCAGAGAGGAAGAGCGGTTAGTACTGATGAATATTATGAACGTTCAGTTTAAATAAGCTTCTTCAGTGTATAAATTCTTAAAGTCTTAAATTCACTTTTGGTGTCCTTCATGTTACTTCAGGAGAGCCAGGGCTCACAACAGGCTGGAGTCTCGCTACAGCAACAGCTCCGGAGGCTCCTACGAAGACGAAAAGAGTAAGTTGACTCTTTTTTATCTCATGAGAGTGAATTTTTTGAACTTGCTGGACTTGTGCAACGCGTCTATATGCACACAGCCCAAGGGGACTCAGCTGGTTGTGATTTAGAGAGAGCTCCAGGAGAGGGATTCTTCTTGTCAGTCGTTACGGCTCCTCACTTCAGCCTTAAGTCATTTACTGCATTTGTCACTAATTTCCTCCATACCTACAGCCTGTACGTGAGCACATCAGCAGCTTCTATGGTGCAAACGATGGGGAGTTTACTGAAGTGTAAACTAAAACTGTGCATTCAGTAGTAAGCTACAGTAGTTTTCTGTTAGTCATTTTATTTGAACTCCAGCCAAGGTCAAGGACACAAATACAACATTAACCACAGTGACTGTCTGTCTGCAGCAGGCGTCTCTGTTGGGAAACTTCCAGGTCTGAGTCTGCTGCTGTTGTCCTCATGTGACTTAGCAAAGCTGTAACCAGCCAAGTACAAAGTTCAGTCAGTTTCTAAACCCTGACAATTTAGTGCAGTTTCCAAAAAAAATGTATCAGACCACGAAATAAAAAGTTACAGTGAATTAACATTTTGGTTTGCTGTGTTTGCTGCATGGGTTGCGTTTACTTAACCTGAGATGTTTGCCACTGTTTTGTCAAGCCTGTCAAGCACATGTGCTTAGCAGCATGTGATATATGTTTTAAGTATATTGTTCTAAACTTCAGCTAAATCTAATGTATAATCTTGTCTGTTTTTGTAGCTGACCCACTCCCCCCGTATGCTGGCTGGCTACTGGGTGTTCTGGAGACCAACCATCCTCAGCCGTTACCCATGCCCATTAACGGAGGCTGCTGGGCTCCTCTGGTCGACTACCTGCCAGAAACCATCACGCCCAGAGGACCACTGCATAGGTATAGCACACAAACAAACACAAGCCTGACACACAAGCTTCTCTGAAAGAACCACAAAAGCTGCTCATGGAAAACAGGTTCAGATTTAGACCAGTGATGTTACTATCAGCAGCAGATCAGAAGAATCTGCAAAGCGAGGCATTCTCTCACACAGAGGAGTCACACCTCTTCACAGATGGCCTGAACAGCAGCACAGAATGAAATCCAGCAGCTGCCTCAGTCTGCTGTGTAGAGAATGAATATTAGAGAGGATTTACTCATTTGTCTTCTCCTCTCTCTCAGCACCTTAAAAATCATGAAAATGAGATTCAGGCAGGATTTATGATGCATGTACTTACCATTCCTTACAGGAGAGCAGGCTGTTACACTGCATTATTGGATCTTCATATGCAGGCAAATGCAGTCTGTGTATCTGGAGGTTGTCATGTTAATTGCCTTTCATTTCTAAGATGGATTGTGTGTTTTTTGGGGTTTTTTTTTGCACAATCTTGTCTCTCTTTTGTCTCTAGCACATTCCTTAAATAGCTCACACAGAGATAAAACCAATAACAGATTAAGGTTTT
Source organism: Caranx ignobilis (assembly GCA_021432705.1). Lineage (NCBI taxonomy): Eukaryota > Metazoa > Chordata > Actinopteri > Carangiformes > Carangidae > Caranx > Caranx ignobilis. Next base: position 5,948,611 of record MU269980.1, read on the forward strand.
CTTTTTGGATGTACTTTTCTCTCTTTATTGGATTTATTGCAGAAGACAATTTGTTTCTTACTACTGCTTTATGACGTATGAGAGAACAGAAAATCCTTGTCCGTAGTCATTGCTCCAAGATGCTGCATGTGGGCTGATGGATGTCTCAGAGGTATTAACCCAAACATGGTGATAAGTTTGGGTCCATGCCCAGTTCACCACCAGGAAAACCAGGGAAAAAGCAAGTGTCACTGATTTTATTGTGCTCTCACTAGATCTGCGTGTGTTTTCCATCCTCAGGTGTAACATTGCAGTGATCTTCATGACTGAAATGGTGGTGGACCACAGTGTGAGAGAGGACTGGGCTTTACACCTGCCCCTGCTGCTGCATGCCCTCTTCTTAGGTATGCTTAGTGATAAGATCAAAAATCATCAGTTACTGTCCTTTCAAACATGACGCTCACACATCTGCACATACACACAAAAATAACCCTGAGGTGTGTTGGTGTCCTCTGTGACGCTCATAGCGTGACAGTGTGCGGGTTTATCTCCATCCCACATACACACACATTTCAGGACAGACAGTTCTCTTGAGTCATGACAGACACAGACACAGACACAGACACATTCCCGCTGCACTACAGAAATGTATTATTATGTACTCTGCATATTCAGCATACTAGCCCTCAAACTCGGGCAGTTCATTATCATCCCATCTGTGTAACCGTGTGCAAGTCGTTTTCTAAGAATCCGTGCTGTATTTTTACAGTATGTTTACAGGGAGTGTTTTTGGAGACATGTTTCATTTATAGTATGTATTGTACACAAGAAGGAGATACTACAGTACCTTCTGTGTTGGGAATTGTCATAGCAACCAGTGAGCTACAACAAACCAGTTAACATGTTGTACACCAACATTTCTGGCCACAGTTGAATCAGTGTCTATTTATATCCTGTTGTCATCATCTTACTTGATGTATATTTTATTGGTCAGGTCTGGATCACTACAGACCAGAGGTCTATGAACACAGCAAGCGCCTCCTTCTCCACCTCCTCATTGCCCTCTCCTGCAACAACAACTTCCAGGTCAGTGTGGTCCTAATCTGTATTAATATCATGCCGTGAAGTAGTATCACATGGCACATAATGACAGTCAATAGTAACTCAGTCCAAAATGAATTCATAGACCCATCAATGGAGCTTTGGTCAAACTGAAGAAACTGCCCTTTTGTTTTCAGGTCATAGCTTCAGTCCTGATGCTGACAAGAGAGATCAGTGACAACAAAACCCTCACCATTAAGTCCAGCTACCACACAGAGTACCAGCAGTCACGTAAGTAGAAAATACTGAACTTGCATGTTTACCAGTGTATATAAATCACACAGTAACATAACAACACGATAAATCTACAGAGTGATATATTAATAGCACACTGTATACTCTATCATCATGTTTCTCTAGATGCGCCTGACTTCCTGCGGGAGTGGCAGGCATCCCCAGTGGCTGACTCTGGCCTCAGCTCCACCTCCAACTCATCCTCTGCCAGTCTGGGTGGCGGCAGCACTGCGGGCAGTGTTGGAAATCTGCCCCTCGTTACCCCTGATGACCTGGAGGACCTTGAAGATACACCCAACGAGACAGACGAGAAGACAAACAAACTCATTGAGTTCCTCTCCACCAGGTACACACACCTCCACTGCTGTCTGGGGGCATGTTGTTTAGCAGGTGCCTCTATGTGTGTGTGTGTGTGTGTGTGTGAATGTCACTGTAGCGTCAGCTGCGTGCACTGTACATATATGTAAGAGCTTTTGTAACGTGTATGTGGTGCTACTGGTGGTGGGTATACAGTGCCTGGAGTACTGTGTTGTTGTTGCTCAGAGCGTTTGGGCCGCTGTGGGTGCATGAGGACATCACACCAAAGAACCCCAACTCCAAGAGCACGGAGCAGCTCTCCAACTTCCTGCGACACGTTATCTCTGTCTTCAAGGAATCCAAGTCAGGTGAGAAAGCTCTAATCGTAACACCAGTTTTGTAAAAGTGAAAAGACAAAATTAGAGGAATAATTGATTCATGACAAACCTGCATATGTGTTTGTGTGTCTCTCTGTGTGTCTTGTATTCATACAGACTTCCACCTGGAGCAGGAGCTGAGTGACGTGGCTTTACAGACCGCCCTGTGCAGCTCCTCCCGTCACTACGCCGGCCGCTCTTTCCAGATCTTCAGAGCCCTCAAACAGCCGATCAACAACCATGCTGTCTCCGACCTGGTGTCACGACTGGTCGAGGTGGTGGGAGAACATGGGGACGAGGTGCAGGTAAATGAGAAAATGTTAGATCTGTTCTGGCCTCTGACATTATATTTTCTCCACAGATTAGAATATGTGTTGATGCCGAAGTGTGTCTTTGTCTAACTCAACAACGTGTGTTTCAGGGCTATGTGATGGAGATACTGTTGACACTGGAGTCAGTGGTGGTGAATTTAGCAGAGTGTCTGAAAAACAGTGACCTAATGGCAGCTCTGACCAGGTACACCTCTGCTTTTTAAAATAGTTACCATTTTACTGTGGATTTGATACAGCATCTTATGTAACCATGATTCTATTCTCTGGGAAATACACAGGACGTCTTCACCAGATTTTGTGACTAGTGATAAACTGATGAACAGGAAGAGCACAGGGCAGCTCAACTTCCCCGGCCCAGGGTTTGTTGGCCTGTCGTCACAGCGACATCAGCGCTCCTACTCCGTTCCCAAGAAGTTTGGCGAGTGTGGACACCAGTCGAGTGATCCTCCTCGCAGCGCAACTCTTGATCGCATACAGGCAAGAGAGAAAGAGAATTGTTTGTTTGGTCTGATGCGTGATGCCTGAGGAGTGTGCTGTGACAACAGCTGGGCTGTGGTATATCTTTCCAAACTATATCAAGCAGAATAACATGAATTTCATCGACCATGTTGATGCTTTATCAAAGCAGAAAGTCAGAGTTTATTTCTCACTGTATATAAAAACAAGTTTATTTCTTATCAGGAAACACAGAGGTTTGGGTGTCAGTCAAGATGTTTCGGAATGAGTGTCTGATATCTAGGAGGGTTATCTCAGATTAATCTCAGTCTACTATGGTAACCTGACTCTGACTCTGATAAAAGTAGCCAGGGCTGTAAAACCAGCTAGGAAAAATTGTCAGCTTGAAGCAAAGATGATCAGACTCTCTGTATGATACTGCTGCCTGTTGTTAATGACGCTGAACATCCCCTGTGTTCTCTTTGAGTCAATGGCCTCTGGAGGATGTTATAATACGCCTGTATAAAGTATCCTGCTGACAATATAATGAACAAACAGAACTGTTTATTGTCCTTTTGAATTGTAATGTAGAACTTGTTTAACTGCTCCTAACTTAATTTCATTGTTGTTTTCAGACAAGGATTAATTTCCTGATCTATTCCTTATTTAATTTTCAACGTTCAGGCCCTCAACAGTCACGGCCTCTCCCGATCAGGAAGAACCCCTGGCTCCTGCACATCATCAACCAATCGTATCGATCCCAGCGTTCTCTCGGACCCTGCCCATGTTTCCCATCCCTCATCAATACTGGCCACAGTTTTCTGGGTGGCGGTGTCGCTCATGGAGTCCGACTTTGAGTTTGAGTACCAGATGTCACTTCGCCTTGTTCACAAGCTGCTGTCAAAGGTAGATAAGATGAAGCATACCGATCTCAGTGGGAAAGTTATGTAACTGTATTCTACAGCTATCAGCAGTCTGAAGTGTTACCTCATGACTCATGCTCATGACTCAAAGGGAATTATCTTCTAACTTTTAAAAGAAACACATAAATACGTCTCAGACACTTGTAACCGTTACCAGCTTCTCTTAAATTTCTTTCTCCTGTTCCCCAGGTTCCTTTAGACCGAGCAGAGAACCGTGAGCGCTTAGAGAAGCTGCAGGCTCAGCTGAGGTGGAGCGGGTTCTCTGGGATTCAGCAGCTTCTGTTGAAGGGTTTTACCTCCCAGGCCACTTCGGACCTCACCTTACAACTCTTCTGCCAGCTCACACCGGTCTCTCGTGTGCCTGTCGTCGACAGCTCACAGTCCATAGGTAAGATCGCATTGTACAGGCCATCAGAGATTTGTAGCTCAGTCTGTTGTTGTTGTTGTTGTCTTTTTTTCGGGGCAGTGTTGACAGTTGACCTCTTGTCTGTGTGCAGGTTTCCCTCTGAATGTGCTGTGTCTGCTGCCTCACCTGGTGCAGCACTTTGGCCACCCAACTCAGTTTTGTAAGGAGAGCGCTGAGAGGATCGCACAGGTATGATGCAGTCGAGCTTTGGTTAATTTCCCTTGGCTTCAGTTTATTTTAGGTCCAACTTTATTGGGCATTAAAGCAGATTTATCTAAGAGTAGGTATGAGAGAAGACAGATAAAAATCCAAGCTTTCTGTCAGCCTCCTCCTCCTCCCTCACATGCTCCCTCTATCACTGCATCTCAGGTGTGTTTGGAGGAGAAGAACACAAAGCTATCCCACCTGGCCCATGTAATGACTCTCTATAAGACTCGTTCCTACACTCGGGACCCTTTCTCCTGGGTCAGTGTGGTTTGTCGCTACCTCCATGAGGCTTTCTCTGACATCACACTCAACATGGTTACCTACATGGCCGAGGTAAATGCTGTCAAACACTCTTCTTTGTAGGTTAAAGTTATTGTATTTTTTATTCTATTTGCTTTTTGCCTATTGGCCACATGCTCTGTCAGCAGCTAAATGTCTCTTTCCATCCCTTAGCTGCTAGATAAGGGCCTTCCCAGCATGCAGCAGTCTCTCCTCCAGATCATCTACTGTCTTCTCAGCCACATGGACCTGACTGCTGTACAGGTCAAACAGTTCAATGGAGACGTCATGAAGACCATCGAGAAGTTTGTCCAAGTGAGTACTTATTATATGTTCTTACTATGTATACCTATACCTCCATTTCTTATTGTGACCTATATGGTATGCACCACTGTCTCTTATGCTGCGTGTTTGACATGTGATTCCACAGACAGTCCACTGGAAAGACGCTTTGAACATCTTAAAGCTGGTGGTTTCACGCTCTGCCAGCTTAGTTCATCCAGTGTACGGCCACTCGCAGGGTGACCTTTCCAACCTGGAGGTCAGCAGGGTGTGGGACGGTTCGGCCAAGGCTCTGCCTGGGAAGACACTGGACTTCACTTTTGACATCTCTGAGGTGAGGAAGAAAGAAAATAGAGCTGATATTCTAAAACAGACTCTGATGCTCGTGATGTTCAAACCATTCATTGTCTTTTTTTACAGACTCCAGTGATCGGACGCAGGTTTGACGAGCTCCAGGGTTCAGCAGGTAGAGAGGGGAAGGCCAGAGCCATGGCTGTAACACGCAGCACCTCCTCCACTTCCTCTGGATCTAACTCCAACACCATCCTGGTGCCTGTGAGCTGGAGGAGACCACAGTCATCTCAGGTGAAGTTGAAACCCATTAACATGTGGCCATATTAGAAAGATTACTCTGTTGTTTATCTTTAACATTTTTTTATGTAACTTGAACTGAGCGTCTTTGGCATGTGATCTCAATGCTGTTCAGTATTTTGTTGTGACATCAATGTCATATTTATCCGCAGGTACTCCCTTGGTTACATAGCAGACCCATAAACTATGTTCAACCTTATGTTTATGTAAATTTGTGGAAGGAGTGATCTCAACTGATTTATAGCTTGTTTAAACTGAAGCAGATAAAAATGAACAAGCCAAGAAAGCGGAGTGGACTGTCTCCAGTATAATAAAGTTTACGACTGTTCATATTTTTACTTCTTGCTGTCTTTCTCCCTCATGCAGAAAAGAACCAGAGAGAAGCTGGTGAACGTTTTGTCTCTCTGTGGACAAGAAGTTGGACTCACCAAGAACCCATCTGTAAGCTACGTCTCATGTCATGTTTTACTGTATTCTACCTGTGCAGCCTGCTTTTTAACAGACAACCAAAGTCTAGTCCTCCGCTCTCTCGATATGCCGCTCCACTGGCTGTCTCCAATCAGTTAAAATACATTTTCTATTGTTCCTCCCTATCAGGTTATCTTCTCATCATGTGGTGACTTGGACATGATGGAGGTGCGGGAGAGTGGTGTGTCGTCAGAGGACGGTGGAACCAGAGAGGACACGCTGGATGACACGGCCAGTGAGCAGCAGTTCAGGGTTTTCAGAGACTTTGACTTCCTGGACGTGGAGCTGGAGGATGGAGAGGTTAGATTCATGTATCCCATACATGCAAGTTTATACAGTGAAGTGTCTCTCTCTTGCCTTCCCTTTTACCCAAATTGTGTGTTACAGTTTTTCTGCCCGTCTTTCTTTAACATCAATATATTTGAAATGTATTTCTCTGCCCCTCTTCCTCATCTCCTCTCTGTCTAACTCTGTGTCTCTCTCTCTTCCCCCTTGCTACCTAGGAACTCCAGGTAAGGTGTCTCACACTGAGCACTTGCATAAGCTTTATCAGCGCTTTGGTTTTGCTGGCTTCTTTGTTTCCTATTGAAAAACATAAAAAACATGTTGACCATGCATCATTTTTCTCTCACAGCTTGGTTGCAAAACTACATTTCTGACAATACTGCTATTTGTTATAATGGAGATGGATGATATTATAAAGTCTTAATGGGATAAAGATTATCATATTGAATGAATGAATGCAAACAAGCCTCTCCAGCATATTTCCATACCATGAATAACAGTTCATTTTGCATCATGTGCTTGTCACTAGGTTCTTAGACAGCGACCATTCATTATCCTGAAAGTTAACAAGGAGATGATGACTGCTCCCGCTGCCCCTGCCCTTGTCTTCCAATGTATATGTGTGTGTGTTTCATCCAGGGCGAGACTGTCGATAACTTTAACTGGGGCGTGCGCCGGCGATCTCTGGACAGCACAGAGCTGGGCGACCTGTTAGAGGAGAGCCAGCACTCAGGCAGCACCCCCAGCCTGGGTCACGAGGACCCCCACGATTCAGACGAGTCGTCAGAGGAAGAGGAGTCCTCAACCAGCCAGAGCCTCTCTCACTCTCAGCTTGTGCGTAGCCTCAACACTTGAATCTGTACATTAACATCCAATGAAGCCTGAAAAACTTGTTTGCTATCGTAATGATCCAGTTTGACAGAACAAGTCAAGAATATTGCCTCTCTTCTCCAGACTAACCCCTCTCCATCAGAGGAAACCAACCACACGGATTCTTTATCAACCTCTTACGACACATCTGCCGACCCACAATCCCTCAATGCCACCACCCCAGGCCAGGGAGCCCTCCATGATGATCACACTGGACTCCATGTGAGGAATAACACACATTCTATCATACTAATGTGTTTGTACTTATAGATGTGTCATAAACTGTAGCACCTCTGTCTCCTCAGGGGAGGGTGTGTGTCGAGGACGAGGACACTCAGGCCCAGGATGACGACCTGTCACTGAGTGCCAACGAGCTCCCTCACGGCTCAGACTGTGGCGAGAGCTTCACCCTGGAGTTGCCGGGGCAGGCTCAGGATCAGCTGCCAAATCTTGACCACAGGCTCAACCCAGACTACTGCCAACCACCGCTGGACTTTCTAGACCCCAACTGTCTGCCGAGGTGAATGTGACAGACAGACGTAGCAGAGCAGGAAACATTATGGAATATTTTTCCTCTGGAGGCTTTTATCAGCTGCCAGCTTGATGGACAAGGAGACAACCCTCAGTTAAAGTGCAGTTTGAGCACCGTATTTTAATCTGCCTCCACCATAATGTTTGTATTTACAGTACTGGTCATGTATTGTAGTGTGTAATTCATTTTCAGTGTTTGGTAATTCATATTAAGCCTGGTTCATGAGGTATATTCATGACATTTTCTGCCCATTCAGAATCTGATCTAAATAGAAGCAATCACATAATCCAGCTCATGTAATCCAATGAGACGGCTGGGCTCTTGATTGTGATATAAAACCGTTTTATTTGGGGGGAAAGCTATCAAAACCTTTTTTTTTTTCTTTGTGCCCCCGTTTCTTTCCCGTTCCCGTGCTGACAGCTTACGTGATGATGTAGATGACTTGGAAGACCTTGGTTTTCCTCCTCCCCCCTCTCCATTTTTCTCCGCCATCTTGGCAGCCTTCCAACCCACAGTGTGTGACGATGCCGAGGAGGCGTGGCGCTGTCACATCAACCAGCTTGTGACAGACTCAGATGGGTCCTGCGCCGTCTACACTTTCCAAGTCTTCTCATCTCTCTTTAAGGTAGATGGATAAACACATTCATAATTCTGTGTGCATACATTTTGTCCCTGTGTTTCTGTTTGTGACTCTTTTTCATTATTTAAGCATCAGTCAGGTTTACACACATGTGCAAGTACAATAACTCTTCAACCTTTCTCCTCTTCCCAGAACATCCAGGGTAAATTCTGCACCCTGACAACCGATGTGGCCACTTACCTTGGAGAGGGCTTAAGGGGCATCGGGTCAAAGTTCCTCAGGTCTTCCCAGATGTTAACTACATGCTCAGATTGTCCTACGATCTACATCGATGCCGACACGGTGAGCACTGCTGGGAGACGTGGTAGAGGACTGCAGCATGTTGCTTGCACCTGCTGATGGTTTCCTGCCAGTAGATGGGATTTGTGCTGAATCTCATTTTTCACCTCCTCCTCTTCTTGTTGGTCTTCCCAGATCATGTCCTATGGTCTTCTTGAAAAGATGAAGTTCAGTGCACTGGAGCTGCAGGAATACCTGGACACCTACAACACCAAAGAGGAGGCTGCTGTATCGGTAACTCATCCTCTCCACATCGCTCTCCTTCATGCAAATATGTGACTAACTGATAAAATATTCACTAATCTTCCTAATTTTTTCCTTTAGTGGCTGAGGAACTGTAAGGACACTTTTCCCAGGTGTCCCGGCGACAGTGTGGTAACCTGCCAGCCTGGAGACTCAGAGGAGAAGGTACAGGCAACTTTTTTACAAGTTGTTCACTGGAACAAACAGACATCTGTTGTTTACAGACAAACTCACTAAACATATAAGTAACTTCTGTGCTTTCTTTTTCTGTTTCTCTTTGCCTTGTTGCTCTGCTGTGATTTTGTCCCTGAAATATTTGCTCTTATTTGTGTGTTTTTATCCTTCTGATGTTTTCCCCTGGTCACCAAGAACTAATTGAAATTTTAAAGTTGCTGGGTTTCACACAATTCTGACTAATTCTTGCCAGCTTGACTCTGGTTTATTCTGTGCGGTGCATGTGTTTGATTGACGCTTTGTCTTCCTCTCACCTCACTCTGATGCCCTAACATGCTCTCTCGCTGTCTAGCAAATGGAGTCTCTTGCAGTAAGTTCTCTTACAAGTTTCTTCACTTCACTGCCTTAGATTCCTCTTGAATGAACTGAATGAACTGAAGACAGTCAGATAGACACGTTACAGTGTGTTTGCATTTCTCTGCATGCTGCGTGTATGTGTGATGTCCACTGTTGAGAATGTGGTGTGGCTGTGTTATTGTGTCTGTGTGTTCTCGGCTGCTGATGAATGTGACCCTTGTCTTTTAGCAACTGGAGCTCTGTCAGAGGCTCTACAAGCTGCACTTCCAGCTTCTCCTACTTTTCCAGTCCTACTGCTCGCTCATTGGTCAAGTTCACGCCATCAGCTCTGTGCCAGAGGTGAGACAAGATGTTGTTCATGAAGATATCACTTACAGTTTTAACACAGCAGGCTCCTTTGTTGGTTCTTCTCTGAGTATTTTCACTATACAAGCAACATCATACACTATAACATGTAAATCACAGCTATTATTCTATTCAGAGTTAGGGCAACTTGTATATTTTATAAATGTTACACATCAGTCCCATCACAGTCAAATGATCATGTCTGTGTAGTAAAAAATTAGGTTGGTTCAATTAATTACCCTATTATCAAGATGGATAACTCATTTTTGCTATTCGTAGTTGAGGAGTAGTTTCTATAAAAATTAAATATAGAAGTAACTTTTTCCATGTTGCATTTGGATCTGTCTGAATTAGTAATTAAATTGTAACCATGGCATGTACCAAGCAGGATGTCATACAGTTGAGAAAGAAACTGAGTGTTTTCTGGTGGAGGAACTTCATAACAGAGACTTGTGTGGTGTGTTTACATGCACTGTAGTCACCTGGATCTCCCCTAACCCTGACTTTATTTAAATGACTTGCTGTGGTGGACAGACACATGGTTAATATATTTAAACACTCAGCTGTGCAAACCTAATAATTCAGATGTCTAAAGGTTTCTCTCAGCAGCAGTGTAGGTCATTAAAGTGAAACTGCTCCAGAGAAAGACAGATGTAGCTCAGTTACTAAAGTGAGTGTTTATAAATAGGTTCTTCCTTCCATATCTGTACTGTGCTGCTCTCTTGTGATCAGCCAACAGATTGTATAATAAAATGATACACACAGCTTATCTGGGACAGGATATGTAATAATACGGGCTCTGTTGGCAGCAAATGAAATATACTGCTGAACTAAAGAAACATTCTCCTCACTACTATCTCCTGAAGAAAATCTTAAGTATTGAATCAAACAAAATAAAGGTTCTTCTGTAATACTCTCTCTCACACACACACACACACTCAACCACCATCTGTTGCCCTCCCACTACATAGCTGCTGAACATGTCCCGAGAACTCACCGATCTGAAGACCAGCCTGCAGGCGGCAGAGGCGGCTGTAGCCAGCGACCTGGAGCACAAACTGTTGGCCCACACCCACGCACACGCCACCCAGGTGGCAGCCGTGGTCGTGCCCAGCTTCCCCACCTCGGAGGCAGCGGTGCAGGCCATACTGGAGTGCCTTAAGAACCACGAGTTCACCAAAGCTGTGCGCTACATCCAGGAGTGCAGGTGAGTAATGACTGTCAGAATAAAGTAGTTTGTTTTGATGTTTAATATCCAAAAAAAGAGGATATTTTATCTCCAAGTATCAGAGTTGGTCTGATGCTGTGAGAAATTAATAAATCAATCAATCAAAAACACACCATCACATGTATGCACACAACATACACGCACACATCAGCACACTCCTCTCTTTATCATATTGACCTGTAACACCTTCCTTGTTATCCCCTTTATTCAGGAGGCAGTGGCCCAGTGGTGTGTTTGGTGGCAGCTCAGAGAGTGAAGTTCAGACGCTGCTCAACATCTACTTCCGCCACCAGACTCTGGGCCAGACCGGCACCATCGCCCTGGTCGGCTCCCGCCAGGACCTCAGCCTGATCTGCTCCAAGCTGTTGGAACTCAACGGGGAGATCCGCGACATGATCCGCCGCGCCCAGGGTTACCGGGTCGTCACAACCTACCTCCCCGACTCCAGCGTGTCCGGGACCAGCCTCTGACAGGAGCTCAGGAGCCCCCCACCCCCTCCCTCCCCGCCCATACCTCCCCCTTCACTGCAGCCAATGACCCTGCCAAAACCTCCTCTGCATCCCTTGCCACCATCTCAGCCCGCTCTCACAGAGGAGGCCCAGCACCCACATACATGGCCGTTGCCTCCTCCTGTGTGTCTGCTGCCTCGGCTGCACAGCTCCAGACAGCTACCTGCCTACCGCCCTGCACAACACTAGAACCACAACTGCATTTAGACCACGATCCAGACTTTTCTCTGCCCTCTTCATCCTCCGCCCTGGACACTAATGGCTCCTGGCTTGACTTCCCCAAACCCCCAGACCTGTTCTCATCACGTAGCCGCTTAAACACACCATGCCAGCCAGACTTTACACTGCCACGCACACAAGAGCAGAGGAGGAGGTATCTGGATGAGAACACTAATCTGTATTGTCCTTTCCGAGGACATTCATCGCACAGTTCCCCCCTGTCACACTCACACAGCACCAAACACCTGAGATCATCTCTCACATCTAACTCGCTGCCGACTGTCGCCTCAGAACCCACCCTGCTCACACACTCTGACACAAACGCATCGCCAATCCCCCCTCAGGGCTCCCATCTGCCCCATTTCCCCCGCTCTCCATACAAACACTCAAGCCTATCATCAGTCCTACACCCGTGCCACGACGCAGTCTTAACCCGTGGCCCTGCCCCTTCTTCATCTCTTCTCCCTCCCCCGCCTCCCCCTCCCTGTCCCACCGGTCCAGGAGAGGCTGCAGCATGGGGCTGTTGTTGCTCCCTCGGTGGAGCTGCTATGCCCTTATCTCGCTACCTGGGGAAGGTGGGACATGCCGCCTTGCCCCTACTTAAAGTAGGGGGGCTCCTGAAAGCTGAACCTTCAGACGTCCAGACCTGAGACGTCCAACTCACAATGACGAGACATCTGTGAATCTGAAACTGTCTGAACACATGAAACTAACTATTCCTGACCAACTCTTAGATCTTTGGATCTAAAGAAAAAAGAGACGACCTGCCAGAGATACCTGGAGTTTTTAAACTCTAAAGAACAATAAGTCATGTCCCAGATGTAAAGGGATCTATCACTGAACCCACTGGATATGAGAACTGCTGTATGCCGATAAAGACGACCTGACGTGATTCTATTCGAGCACGAGCTTCGCTTCACAGCTACGTGTTGTAAAATCGATGTGCTCCTAGTTTAAGTCCTGCTTGATGGTCATCGTTCAGCATCAACCTGCTCTGGGCCTGAGGACCTGTGAAGGCACTCGGCTCCTGACTTCTAACTCGCTTCCCCAGAGGAACTGTAGACCTGATTGAACTTGACCGACTGTTGCTGCCTCCTTCAGGATGAACATAGTTTGCTGGTAGTATCACCAGAGACAGTGAGGAAACTACCTGTGGCACTACACAATATCACTGGTAGAATTTTCACAATTGCACTAAATGGAAGTTTTGGTATTAGTTTTTAAAAGAAAATGTTACAGAAATGCAGTTATGTTCCTGTTAGTTTTGTTACTGTGAGAGAAAAAGGCTGTCACTTTTACTGAGAAGGAAAAGCCAAAACCTGGGGTGACTTTTCTCTCCTGTTGTGTCTACTGTTGAGACCTCCACTGGAGGAAACTGTGCAATGCATGACCCAGTTGAATGCTTTCTACTGTACACTAGTGTCCCCCCTTTTGCTCCCTTGAAGTCCAACCTGTCCAGACTGACTGAAAGACTGATGGAGAAAGACCGGATGCAGAATATTCAAGCGCAATTCCTCACGCTGCCCTTGCTCTGTTTATATTCTGTGTCAGTGAACCAGCTTGTCCTCCGACTACTGTTGTAAACATTGGTAGACGAATCATGCCATTATCTGCGCACGGCACACACTCCTCCGTGGCTAGTTGAAGCATCATTAGTAAGTGTGCACACTGTATATCTCTCAACTGTCCTACACTGTCCTACACACACTTGGACCTTCTGTGTTCACATGCCAAGAGGACGGCGCATGTATACACTCAAATATTTTGTCCCTCTGTCTGTATACTGTTAATAGTTATGGGCACACAACCATAGTAGCATATGTTTGTGTGGTTTGTAGTTACCTTACATGTAAGGGAATGCTGACATTCAGCACTCATTGTTGATGTTCAAAACAAAACTTGTGCTACTACTGAAGTCGAACACTTCCTGTCGTCAGCCCTTTTTGTGACTCTCCCTCATTTCCCCTCTAGCAGTCATTTGCCCTCTTTGCTGTACAAATGTCTTTTTCCTATTTATATCTGATCAGCTATAAATCAACACTCATTTGACTTAGGTTTTATATTGTTGTTTGTTCTTTCAAATCAAACTGCCATGCATGCATCTTATGTGTACTGTATGGAGTGTTGGAAATATTTATTAACAAAAATCATATTTTATCTGAAAGATATGTTTGTATGAGGTACAAAAGGGAGCTTTAAGCTCGTGCGGGTATGTTTTTTTTTCCCTCTTGTGTGTGGGAGAACGTGTGTGTGCATGCCAAACAAGAAATTGCACATTTTTAAAGCTTTTTAGATGAAGACTGTAGTTGTTTTTTTCACCTTGTAAATACTTTTACAGCCTTTGTGAAGTTGTTTTGAGTTGATGCTCTGTACAAGTCGGTGTCAAAGTAAAGACATATCAATTATTTCTTGCGTGTTTCACTTACAACCCATGGATGGATATGTGAAGGCCAGCTGAGGCCTTTGTTCATTTAAAATTTTGCCCTATTCATTTGTTAGGATCCATTTGATGACACATCCTGTAACAAGCCTCAGCACTGACCTGTTAGCTTCCCGTCGACACCACAGGACTTAACATGATAGAGTCAAACCAGTATGAGGTGAGTGTAAATTCAATTATCTGCACAAGCTTCATGTTTGAGGTGCAACATGTTTATTTCATGCACATTATTTCTTCTTACAAAAACTATTTTCATGTTTATTTGAGCACCAGGATCAGTGGAGGAAAACAAAGACAGCTCTTTTTGAGATGTTTTCTCAATTACCCAGAGACTCGGTTGCTGGCTCGCTGAGGAATAAGTGAATCTCTTTTGAGTCTGTTAGTTGAGGCAGTTTCCATTCATCACATGTACAGTTCCAACATGTCTGCTGACATGCATGACAATGGCCTCAACCCTGACTGACAAACGCCATCAGCCCTACACGAGTGTGTAGATAATCACGTAGATCATGGGAGACTCGAGACTGAGGCAAACACCCTAGGGAGCTCAGATGATGTATTTGAAGCTGTAGGTGGCGTCGCAGGATAGCCTCATGCCCTTGCAGCGACAGCACAGGTCCTGACGGTGAGGCCGCTTCATGTTAATGTGCCTCTGCTTCTTCTCACAACTGCAGCTAGTCTGAGAGCAGCCCTGTGAACAAGTCAGGCAGTGAAAAACATTTCAATCAGAAACCTGACTATTGTAACATTCCCTCCTGGAGAAATGTCAGCGAATGTACCTTGCAGAGGATCGGCTCCACCCTATAGGGGTTAAATCCCACTTGACACTTCCGGCAGAGCTGCTTGTAGTACACCTGACAAAATAATTGATACAGATGTAAACATGAGGCTGTGCACATCCATCACACACACACATACACTGTTCACTTACCTTACTGGTTCCAGAGATGCACCAGACATAAGCACTCTCCCACCGGATGTTGCATGTCTTGCAGTGGAAAAAGCCATACCTCTGCTCCAGGAACTTATATTTAAAAAAAAATTTAACTTTATTACAGAGGTCATGTTTTGATGAAGGCATGTGATGCAGGAGACACACTGGGCCTCAAAGTGAAGATGAGGAAACAGACTGTCTCAGTACACAGTCATTCTGATCATCAAGGCCTGTACCAGCCTCTGCAGGCCCCTGTGGCTGTCTGCTTAAGATTCAGTTTCAAGACAGTTTTATGCTTCTTTATGGCAAAATACTACCTTAACTTAACACATATTTATACATCTATATGTAGCATTGCAATGTATGCACACTGAGTGTAAAGGAAGTTGCCTCCAGAGGGTTCACAGCTCATTTTTGCAGGCCATAGCTCCTATCCTAAAGGTTTTCTGGGGCTTACACTACAGCTTTGTTCGTGGGTGTTGTCTTTGATACGGAGACGCACCTGGAAGTTGGAGCCCTTAGAGGCCTGGCGCAAAGTACTCTTGAAGTCCCTCAGTGTGTCCTCGCTGCTCCGCTCCGCCTCGGCCTCCTTATCAGACTCAGCTCGCTCGGTGGCTTCAGTCTCTCCCTCGCTCCCTCCGTCGTCACCGAGTTTCTTGGGGAACAGTCTGCGGTCAAACACCGGGGATAGATGGAGACGGGCCGCAGGAAGCGAAGGTTGCTCAGCGGCGGGGTGTACGGCGCCCTCTCCCCTGCCCTGAGTAAATCCGGGCTTTTGGGCGACTTCCACGACGCAGGAGAGCGGTCCGTCTCCACGCCGAACAGCGTCTTGGGACCCAGCGAGCACTGCACGATTTTATCCACCTTGGCGTTCACCTGCACGCCGCACTCCTTGGTGTTCGCTCTCTTGAGGGGAGGGGGTACCCCGGGGCTGACCTGGGACAGGATGGCCTTGCAGAGCTCCAGGTAGTTGAGGCCCTGGGGGGTGATGAAGCGGCCCTCTCGCTTCCCCCAGGTGCTGCCCTGAGCCGGGGGAGCGCAGACCGCGTTACCGCAGACGTTGTAGGGTGGAAACGTGGACAGGAACCCCTCCATCCTGGAGCCATGAAACCAGTGCAAGCGCTTCGAGCTCGGATTTATACACAACTTAGCAGCACTAATTGCTTCATTGAGAACAGGAGCGAATGTCTCTGATTGACCTACCATATACTAAAATATAAACAAGTATTCAGCCACAACCGTCCTGAGGATTGTAAGGTCAATACCTCACAGGTTCAGTGTCATCATCAGATTTGCTTAGAAACACATTAAGTGCAAGTCATTGTGTAGAAAATCAAAATCAAAAGATTATTCCCTGTTTAATGTTGAATAATAATTATCTTTAATTACAATTTCATGCAGCCTAATGGATTTATTGTTATTATTTTCTGTCCTCTCCACTCGTCCATATAATGCTTAGTGCATTATTGGTCACATATTGGTCTAAAATTCATTGCTGAAACCAGAGATCATGTGTCCACATTTGTGTTGGCCTGAGCTTATTTTCCAAACAAATAACTCTAAAAGAAAACTGCTGACTGTGCTGGTTCTCTGCAGTCCAGTATAGTGCACATCTGAAAGATAATATTGGAGCTCCCCCTATAGCTCATGTTGACCACAGATCCATCATCACAGGACAAAGCATGCAGTTGATCTGTGGAACATGGAAATGCTGCTTTTAGGTTGAGGTTCTGACTGAACCTGGACTGTTCGGCAAGAAGATTTGTGTAATTTTGGTTTAAGGCTAAGTGGTTTGTTCAGGAGAATCAGTGACAGCAGATGACATTAAAGGGGAGCAGATGCTCTGGCTGTATGAATAAATAGGTTAGCAGGACAAAGAAAGGGAAAAATGAACAGCTTCATCATCTAAAACGTGTGACAAAGGCTGCATGAATAGAGGCACAGTGACTTGATAAAACGAGCTTTAATAGGCAGGGACACCTTTAAAAACATGAATAGCAGCATTGAGAGGCAGCTAATAGACTGTAAATATAGTTCACACACAGGAAACATGAATGTCATCCCAATGAGAACATGATGTTTTTGTGACCCTATTTCATTTATGAGATCATTTTCACACAGGGGGAAAAAAAAACATTTAAAACACAGCCTTCTGTTGCATTCAAGTGCTGACAGGAAAATCAGTTCTCAAATAACTCAACCCAGAAAGCAATAGCCTAAATGTCACGTAGTCATGTGTTAAATGTATTAAATGTAAGCATTTCTATTTATTTGTCATTATCAGTGTCAGTGTTTATCAGTCTGTTCTTTAACTTTAAAGATCCTAAACGGGTTACAGGTTTAAACATAGCCAGTATAATCATTTTATGTTGCAAGCAGCACTGGATGCAATAAACTTTATATGCTATCAACAACTTCATATATGAGCTACAGAATGTGAATGGCATATATTTCTTATGTAGGCCTACTACTTCCATAGTCAAATGTTAGGGCAGCAATTTTTCATTTATTAAGGAGACGCGGGTTTCATACAGTCATAAATTTGACAGTACCATGCACTGTGGTGCATGCACTCATTCATTCATTCATTTTTCAGCAGCAGTTCAAAATCATGTAACCCAGTACCTTTCTCCTTTTTACATGAAGTTGTTCCATTTGTGTACATATTTTTCATGCAAATACAATCAATATTAAACCCTAGATACACGTAGGATTCGTATGAAGATATCCAATAATATTTAGAAAACATGAATGTGTAGTTATGTTATGAAGTGGGAGGATCATACGAGCATCACCTGAAGGGCCCACAGACCTACATGGACTCGCTCTATAGGTGGCGCTGTGCTCCCATTGATGGTTTGTACCCATGGGCACTCGATCCACACATATTGGCGCCATTTTGGAGCTAGGAGGGGGAAGAGGGCTGCAGAGGAGGACACGATTGATCACAATTCACCGTAACAGGTAAGAAAATGCACAAATAAGTAAATCTCTTTTATTCAAACGTGGCGGTATTTTCGGGCGCTGCTGCGAAAAACACGGTACAACCTGGGATTTATCCGCGGAGGAGCCTGATTTCCAGCGCCGAGAGGGGAAGCACAGCCCGCCTTGCCCGCCTGTGTTCTCGGCAGCCGTGTCCCGATTCACGGTGCTGGTTGACCTGGTCCTGCAGCACAGAATAGCTAGCTAAAGAAATACGAGCCCACTCGCTGGACCCAACGTCCCAACAGTATGCGCAAACAGCGGCACAACTCGGCCGTATGAATGCGGCCACTATAACGACAGTAAACAGCGGTTAACCGGGGTGTTTTGTTCAGTGTAACGTTGCTATCGTCCGCCCTCTGTCACTGAGATTGCTGCTACTGCTAACGTTAGCCCCGTTATGCTAGCGAGATGTGCATACCAGCTAGCTAGCTAGCTAACTGCAGCTAACTAGATTAGCCACGGTTAACATTACGGCAACAAGGAGCCCGGCTACACCACAGTCCCCGGCCTTGACATGCTGCTGAACCACAACAATAAGAGTCACCGCTCACACAATGTGTTCCTCTGTGTGTTAACTCACAACAACTTCACAGAGGAAATTAAACGTAACTACGCTAATAGAAACCGAGCGGCTGCTCGGCTGCAACCATATTTCACTGGCTCTGAGCCGTAGCTTTTTTTTGATTGCAGACATCGTCTTGTAGCGTAAATGGTTTATTTAGTGGTTGATCGGCTGCATAACTGATCCGTTTACCAGCGGTCAGATAATCATACTTTTTCCAGTGAGGTCTCTTTTTGATAGAAAGCGACGCAGTCGGTTTTGTGCATAATTATTGCTGTAATATTAATAACGCGTTTGCTAACAACAAAAGGATTTGAGCGAAGGAGTAGCGGCAATAGAAACCACAAAGACAGGAGGAGGAGGTCTGTCTTGGATCAGGCACCGCATGGTGTTTTCTAAACTGAGTCAGGTGTCAGTGCATTTGTTTTGACAGCTATCAGCCTGTGATTATTGATTATCGTGAATTGGCCAGCGAGTCACAGGCTGCAAAGAGGCTGAAATATGTGATTAATTAAATTAAGATGTTGTTTATTAGAGGATTGTATTGTGGGAATTTATCATTTATTATTTATTTATCATATCAGTTATCATTTAATTTCAGAGACATTTTCTAAAAAACAACAACAACAAAAACGGGGTTTGTACTTTAATGAATGTGGGTCAAATGAAGTTATTGTTTGAGTTTGTACACATGTGGTGTTTACTATCCTTTTTTATGGATGTGCTCACAGCCACATGTCAGGGACCGGTGTGACAACAGGATCATCTTAATAGCAGTTCAGGACAGAGCTGATTTCTGGTTTTGATCATTTGTTTGGAGCAGTGCTCTACAGATTCATTTTCCCACCAAAAGGAAAACAGAGTGTCACATTTGGACAGATTCAGGCTCTGTTGCATTTCTCTGCTTGTTTGTGTTGAATAGAAACAAAGAAATCACTGCATTGCCTAATCACCGTAGATATGTGACGGGGCAGTGGTGTCTGTTCCTAGGTGACATGTCGTATGGCCTTCCCTGCTGGGTGGCCTCTTTGGGGCTTACTCCAACCTCATCGTCTCATTCTCATAACCCTTGGACTTGTTTCACTTCCTCATTCGCTCTTTCATTGTGATTTCTGGCTAGTCCTCCACAGTTCAGATTTGGCAGAGACACGCTCCAGTAAATTTTGTCTATTTTGTGGCATCTGGGGAAAAACTGCACTCGTTGCCCGTGCTTCCCTTTTCAGTGGGTTTCCCTTGCTTTGTGTTTGTATGAGTGCCTGTGTGGAGGTTGTTAGGACCAGCTGGTGTCCAGTCCTCCCTCTGGCTGCTGCCAGTCCAAGCCCTTGATCATCCACAGGGTTAAAAACAGGGATGTCTGTGTCAAGGTTCAGACAAGGTTAGGAGAACTGCTCGAACTCTTCTTCATATTTCTGCTGGCAGCTGTTTAAACTGCTAAAGTGGGGAGAGCAGAAGCAGAGGACAGATAGAAACCCCTCGGTGGGGGGATTAATGTGTTTGACTTTGATAAACCAGTAATGAGTTGAAAGTAGCCCATGTAGAAGAGGTTTAGTGAAGGGTAAAGCTTGCCTGTGTGTATTTACTGGTGCTTCTTAAAGTGAAATTTTCCCTGGTGGATAGTACCCAGACAGACCCCCTAAGTTGAGAAATACTCTACTGTGATTGGCTGCGAGGGCTCTCTGTGTGTCAGTGTGGTGGTGGATGGAGAGAGGGATGGACTCAAATTTGGCAGCAGCTGTGGGGTGGAACAGAAGGTCAGAATCAAGCAATTTGGCAGCCAGCCAGTGTCCAGTGTGTGTGTATGTGTGTGTGTGTTTGGCCGCTCATGCATCTGTGTGTGTGTGTGTGTTTATAAAAGCTCAAGTACAGCTGCAGAAAATTGTTGGGTTGTGATTAAAAACGCAGTATTGCAGTCTGGCCTCTAAATCAAACCCAGAAAGTGCTTTTGTCAGACGGCAGACCTACTGACCCAGACTGATTCATAATAATCAATTTTCCTTCAGCAATAAAAGCCACATAAATTACAAAAAGTCACAAACAAGACTGCAGTTCCCGAAGTCCATCTGTTCATTCATTCAAAGCATTCAGTCATACAATGTATGCAGTAACAGTTTTTGAAAAGTAGTATAACCTTGTTTTGATGAGTCCCCTGGCGGAGGTGGATTATGTGGAGTGAGATATTGGAGCAGGGTGGAAAACACATTCAGTTGATGTATTCCACGTTTCAGCCAATTCTGATAGCAGTGCAAGCAGGAGCAGACTGAATTTGTCATGCAGTCCAAGTGAAAATGTGACAGAGTCTACCTTGTGGCAGCTGCTGCCTTTGCGCTGTAGTTCTGAACTTCAGACAGAGATCTGTGAGAGGGTGATGGATCAGCCGGTGTCCAGTCACCGTCGCTTCATTTCACTTAACTGTCGCCCATCTGTCATTCAGGATGTGTCAGACACCTCGACGCTTTTGACAGTCCCAAGAGAGCTAATGCATTTCTCTGCTTTTTTTTTTTTATTTCCATTAAATTACACAAAAATGATGCAGGAGTCAAAATGTTAGAGCCAGAGTGACTTTGTCCACATTTTCATTTTCAAATGAAAACACCAGAAAACACCTGTCCAGACGACTGTTGTAGCTTTATATCAGAAATGATCACTGCACATACTATTACTAAATGCGAGCTGTCACATGCACTGTGTGTACACTGCACAAGCCGGTGTAAACAGAGCAGATTGTCTTTTCTACCGATGATGCAGTAGTTGCAAAAAAATATTATGAGCATTCTTTATCCATTTTGCTGTCTCATATCAGTA
Organism: Caranx ignobilis; assembly: GCA_021432705.1. NCBI lineage: Eukaryota > Metazoa > Chordata > Actinopteri > Carangiformes > Carangidae > Caranx > Caranx ignobilis. The sequence continues at coordinate 5,969,926 of MU269980.1, forward strand.
GCTTCGTCTACAAAATAAAGAAAAAAATGAAAGAAGGAGAGTGTTATAATTTTCACAGCCTGAGGCATCTCCTCCAAATGTATTCGTCTATGAGATCAACAGTCAAAAAAATATTTAGTTTTCCATCATGTACAACAAAGCATCAAATCTTCACTTCAGAGTAAATAGAACCAGGACGTTTTGCTGTGTAAAAACGTGAAAAAAGGCTCTGGCACCAGAATAGCTGTAGATAAAATTAATACAATTAAAACTGAGTTCCTGCAGAAGTAAAGCTGTCGTCCCTGAATCTGAATCTAAACGAACACTGCAAAGTCTCAAGTGAAGCAACATTTGTCTCACAGTCTGTGAAAAGCACTGAGTTCTACAATTAATAGGACAGAAATGGAGCTGGTTAACAGTTTGGAGAGGCAAGGTGCTCAAATATGCATTTAAAAAAAAAAGCTTACAAACCTGTGAAGGCCATGAAGTTGGAATTTTCTGAACTGCTTTTAACTTGACGCACCAGTGACCCACAAAAGCAGTAACTGCAATTTAAACACATTCTTTCCACATGTTCACTCAAGATTTATCCAAATCAACACACAGTCATACTGCTTTTTATGAGCTACACCTTCCTCAGCCTCATAAATACAAACCAACCATGCACACTCAGTCTGGGGAAGGCCAATGCATAACACCTCAGCTAACCAATATCCTGTGTAAAAACCCCTGTAATTCATGTAGCTTCTTGATGTACAGGATGCTTATATAACCTGCCATCTGATTTGACCACGAATGTTGTAGAGATGAAAAACACTGAAAGCTTTTCTCAAAGAAAGAGAACAAGGAAAATGTGCAAAGACAATCTCCCTGAGCCAGAAGTGACAAAAACCAAAGGATATTCAGTTTACTGTCATATAGATGCAGCTATACATTTAGCCAGGGGACTGAGATGATGATCAGCTTTGCCTCAGGAGATAGAGATGGTTGTCGCATTAATCACAGCTCCCCCAGTTCACATCAACATGTCCTCAGGCAGGACACAGACTGAGTCCCAAATTTCTCCTGGTGCCCAAACTAATGCCTCCTAGAACAGCTTGCTGCCATTGATCTGTTTGTGTGAGTGTGAATGGGAGGGAAATTGAAAAAATGCGCTTTAGATGATCGCGCTGACTAACAGAAATGCTGTGGACATCTAGTTATAGAGGGGGCATATGTGGATTTGCTTTCTCTACCAGTTACTTGTGCACACATTACTTGTGTCCACTGCTTTAATAATACTTTAAAATGAGCATTTAGCCAGCTGTTTTTAGGGTTGCAACATTTCCAGGAATTTTTGGAAAGTTTCTGGAAAATTTCCATAATTCCCGCTAAATTTCAAGAAACTTTGGAAATTTTCCGCTGCAGCCCTAAGTGATTTTGAGATGTAATGGTCAGACATCAGTTGTGGAGTTTGGAGTTAATTCTGAAAATACTGTGTCTTTGCTGTAGACAAACTAGCAGTATAACATCTTTGATGAAAGTCTGTCTAATGCAGCTATTGTAGTAACACTGACATATGTATTAACCGTTATGCCATTTAAGCAGAATGAGTATAAATGCTATACTTTAATGGGTCTTGGCTTTTTTCTATTGACAAATCATGGCATTAGTATCAGCGAGCTTCGTGGCTAACTAATTTAGCAACAAATAAACCTCAAGCATGTGTTTTATAGCAGCTGTCAGTGCTGTAGTGACAGGGGAGAAAATGAAAGCACTGTTGTTCATTTACTCACTAGAGCAGCCTCAGTGGCTGTTTCACAAATAAACATAAAATGAAGTTAAATGAAGCTACACCCTGCATGGCTGATGACTGCGCTTTGACATATTCATGTGACACCACAGGATAAATGATGGGATTATGGCTTATTATCATTCAAACAATGTGGTATATTTGAAAATGAGGACCTGTCTGTGGAGACGGGGCACATATCCACACACACTGACTGTGATGCATTCGCTGACCTTGGGTTAATATGTTGTGATGATAACTGGCTACATCCTCTACTATTATTCAGCATACTTTGTTTTACTCTGTGCTCGTGTGAAGAGCCCTCACCTTCAAGCCTCGTTGGTGTAATTAATACATTTCTGTGTTAAACACTGAACCCTAACTAAACTGGATTTCATCATGCAGACTCTTGTATATTCATGAACTATGAGTCACACTTTAGTTTGTCTGACAAAGGGTGATGTAGGAGTCAAGTTGAGTCATATTTGTAGGTGGACAAGAATGCCTTTTAAAAATACCTTTAATGGACAAAAACCATTGACGAGGTGAAACAGGTCAGTTTAGCAGCCGTTGCCAAAGAGCAGTGTAAAGTGCAGTGTGATTTATCTGGCCATGAGCAGGGTGCACATTTTGCACCATGTGAATGCCCCAAACATGAATTGTGTGTAATCCTTGACAGGCCAGTGGCCACAGTAATGAAATGTGGCACATAATGATAGCAGCAGCTCGCAATGAAAAGACAGCCTGCTCTCTGAATACAGCAATTACATCCTCAATTCAGCTTTTAGAAAGCTGTTACTCTGCTGTGAATACCTTGCTGAATATTTCAGAGGTTGCTCCGTTGCAGGCTTCTTTTCAAGTATTAAAAAGATTTGCCCTGGGTTCTGAATGGTAACAACCTGCTTTTTCTTACTTTTTTTGTTTTGGTTGAGGCACAGTTCAATTCTTCTAAGCTTTTAGTCCCTGTGTCTGTTCAGTCTCACCTTCCTTCTTTCTCACCAGTGCTGAATTACCAACATTATTCACTCACTTTCTCTCTCTTCAGGCAGTGAAGAGCTAAAGAGGATGGCTCACTCTAAAGCTCGAGCCACAGACGGGAAGGTGACTTACCCCCGGGGGTCAAGGAGATTTCTGACAAAATCTCCAAAGAAGAAATGGTCCGGAGGCTCAAGGTCAGTGTCTTTCGCCTATAACTCGCCACATTAAATTATTACTGATGCACTATTGCAAGGATTTTGATTTGAAGTTAGATTTTTGCATTAACATGGTGCAACAGAACAAAGACAATGCTGTGGAAGGATTTGAGATCTCATTGTCCAACACTGATGGTACTCCTAAGTTCGATGATGAGATCTTCTATTAGCCAAGCCAACCACTAAATAAGATGCTCACAAACTCGGGGGCAGTACGGGGGAATTATTGGGTGAAACAAAGCTGACTGTGTCTAATATCTGTCACTGCTCTTCCAGATGGTTGTGAAGACCTTCATGGACATGGACCAGGACTCTGAGGAAGAGAAGGAGCTGTACCTGAACCTAGCTCTGCACCTGGCCTCAGACTTCTTCCTTAAACACCCAGACAAGGATGTGCGCCTGTTGGTGGCCTGCTGTCTAGCAGACATATTCAGGATTTACGCCCCAGAGGCGCCCTACACCTCCCCAGATAAACTCAAGGTACACTGAAGAAGGTTTTCCTCCAGCAAATGAAACATAACATGAAATACTACTATTACAAAATAAGTTGCACACTGTTTCAGTTGCATAACGTTTTCTCTGGAGTATTCATGTAACACAAACTGACAAATGTATTTGTATTTTCATATAAGTTGGCCTGAAGCTTGTGCAGCATTTGGCTGCACACTTGACACAGCCCCCACTTTTTTTTATAAAGCTTCTAAACACAGGTTTTTGTCACACAAACACAAGTTGATGTTCATTGTTTGTGTATCTTTCTTGTCTCCAGGACATTTTCATGTTCATCACCAGACAGCTCAAAGGACTAGAGGACACCAAAAGTGCTCAGTTCAACAGATATTTCTACCTGCTTGAGGTGTGTGACTTTATATTTGTGAATCATAGGCTGGCTGTAGTCACTATTGTATCTACTTATAAGTCCTTCAAAATTCTTCTTTAATCTTTTGTTGCCGGTTATTTACAGTTATAAGTAACTGAAACTCAAAGATGTAGGCTGAGGATTTAGGGAGGCAGCCTAATTAATACTCAGAACCTGTAGCTACAGAGTGAAACTGATGAGATGTGTCTGACAGTGAAATAACAGCTGTAGCCCACTTTGTACTCTGCATTTTTCATGAATGACTTGATCCAGATACTGGAAATCCTGATTCAGAACTATTAAGTTCATGAGTTTAAAATATTGATATTACATTCATAAAAAATTACAGAGAGATGTTCCTGAAAAAGCAGTGATGTGATCTGATTTGAACAGTCCACTCTCCAACATGGAGGATGTTACCGAGTTGTGTGTCTTTTTACACACTGGCTTGCAGAGTTTCATTTTCTCCATTACAGAATTCACAGTAATTAGTAGCCACTAATGCAGACTGCCACCAGTGATTCGTGCCATCATGCAAACTGTGAAGCAGTCAGCGCTGGGTAAAATGAGAAGCCGCCTACCCAAATGTTTTCTCCATTGCTCACTGCTAGTAAAAAAGAAGACGATAAGAGAGTTGTTAGCGTTGGACTTGGACGTTTGAGTATTTTTGCCAGGTTGGACGGGATCATTGGAAAATAACTTTAATGAGCTGCTGCAGTTATATGCACAGAGACACGACCTTAACCTGAGTAACGTTTAATGAAGGAGATTCAGAAACGCCAGGTTTATTGAAGCCCATCTTTTACTTTACATTTAATGTTCGCAACACTCTCCATCTGGGTAATTGAAGTCATCTTCCACTTTAAAACATGTCTTCCTTCTTGTTACTTCACTTGGATGTTTGAGCTTCCCTAGGTATGTTTACATGGAGCTCAGTAATCTGATTATAATTGGTTTCAGCATCCAAACAGGATAAATAAGATCCATGTAAACAGCCCAGTTCAAATAAATACACTCAAACAGATTTCAGTTGGTTGCAGAAGGCTGGTTCAAATCTTTTCATGAATGGATCAAAGACAAATTGGAGCATGTAAATGATTCAGCCTGATTACCCTCTGACTGCATACTTGATGATGTATTCAGCACTTTGATGCAGTCACACAGCTGTTTGCATGAAATACATTAGCACATGTAAACACCAGGTCATGATAAAGAAAACTATAGTTATATACTGGAAAGCTGTTGTACATTTAGCCAAAGAGGGGTGTCTGAAGTCTTTTTAAAATCTGCCTCTGGGACAGTGTTGAGACTAGTTGTGGCCTAATGTACAACTTAGCTCTCAGTGGAGTAGGAGGCATCTTGTGCCCACAAGTTCAACCTTAAAAATAGATTGTATCTGACACATTATTGTTCCAGGAGAGTCATTTTCTGTGCTTTGAGACATGTCTGTAGGGGATATTTATGGTAAATCTGATATGTTGAGGATAAATTTCACGGTAACTTTAGCCTGACTTATTTATACCTCCTTTATGAAACTGAATTCCTGTTTAGCGTGGCCTGACTGGTAATCTTAATGAAATGCTTCTGAGGGTGAAGCTACCTGCTTTAGTGTTGGGCACACGATCAGTTTGGTTGGCAAACATAGCATTTTTGCTTTTCACTGTCACATCCTCACATTAACATGTGTCTCCCTGTAAGTAATCTAGTGTAAATCAACCAGATGAGCAAAGCCAGTGTGCATTTCTCTTTAGTGCTGTTTTTGCTGGTGGACGGATGTTTGATTTAAAAGTTTATACGATACAACAGGAGTACCTACTCACAGAGTTAATGTGAACAACTTAACCTGTGGAGGACTGAGATTGGTGTGTGATGTGTTGACCCCGGGCTCATCCTGTGCGTAGAAGCACTGTCCCTAGTTTTATTTTATCCCTTTTTGAATTTGAATTTTTCATAGTATTTGACCTCTGCATATTAAAGATCTTATGTAACCATATCGTGTTAAATAAATAATGTGGAAGGCGAGTGGAGAGACACAGGAAGGAGCAGTGATAGAATGACATGCACTCTCTCTGACTGTGCAACAGAGGCTTATAGGAAACGTGTTTCTATCTGCAGCAGCATCTGCCTGCTTTGTTTGTAATCTCCTTCAGTACAGGCAGCAGACTCCACCTGAACCCCTCTTTATACACCGTGTTGGAACAGATCATTAAAAATGTTTTATGTCTTCAGACTTTATTAGTCTCAATCCCTCAGTTATTTTCGGATCCTTCCTCAAATGTTACTCTGGTGACCATTATCATAAATGGTTGGTTTGTTTTTCATTTTTCTTGCTTGTGGGTTTCAGTTTGTTGAATCTTGGTACTTTTGATTCATATGTAGGAATTTGCACTAAGAGGATATTTCTCAACAAAATCAAAGGCCAAATTTATTTGGAAGTAAATACCCTCTGTTTGCAAGTCAGATATATATTATTAAGATTGTCAGTGCAATCATCAGGGCATAATTGGACGATGGGAGGCAATTATGAGATGGAGAAAATCTAGCCAGCAATTTTAATGATGTTAATTTTGTCGCACTCCAGATAATTAACAACAATAGATTTGAAGGTTTTTTTTTTTATCTTTAATTTAACATGGAAAAGAAACCTCAACTATTCTCTAACAGTTAGACACCAGTATGAAATGCATAGTAATCAAAACAGAGCTTGTTAATGCTGGATCATCGAAAGTGGATATAACTGAAGTCTTTTTTAACATTAACAATGTGTAATTGGATAGGCATCACTTATAGTGATTAACCTACAGAGAATCATTGGCTAAACCTGCAGCTCCCCTTCACCTCATTCTTTATCTGTCTGGGCTACAGACATAACTGTTCTGGTTCACTCTCATTCAGTGTCTTCAGGTGTCGCAGCCTTAAATTGAAATGTTTGATTTGGGGACGTGGCAGATTGTTATTTTCAAAGTCAACCACTCAGCAAACATGGCCGCCCTTCACTCCCCTCACCACACTCTTCTCTCACCTTCCTAAGTTGCATCTGCATTGTAAATTGCATTGTCACTAACGTCCTGCCTCCTCTCTCATTGCTCAGAACATAGCTTGGGTGAAGTCCTACAATATTTGCTTTGAGCTTGAAGACAGCAATGAGATATTCACCCAGCTTTACAGAACACTCTTCCAGGTCATCAAGTAAGTCGTTTTATCAATGCTCACCCCAGTGTGTGTTTGTTAATATGTGTGTCCATTTCATCATGTTGTATTCTGTGGGCTCAGCTTTGTATTTTATCCACACATTCCCTCCTGTTTCCAGCTGCAGTGGCCCTTTAATAACAGAAATGAGCCCTTGTGGCCCTCTCTTGACACCTCAGTCTGTCTCTGCTGCTACATCATGAAACAGCACAGTAGCAGTCTGGTTGTTTCTCTTTGATTGCCTCCCTCCCTTCCTCCTCCTGTCCACATCCCCCTCCCAACCTTCCTCTCAATTTCACTCTGCTCAACACAACCTTGAGGGCGGAATTCTGCAGTACAGAAGTTGGCTCTCTGCCATTTCAACAAAATTGTGGTTGTGAATGTCTCACTATTATTGGAGACAATAATAGTGAGACATGGGTTTCACGGACTTTTTCAATTAACCAAGTGTGGTTGTGTGTGTGTGGTGTGTCAAGGTTGTGCCAGTTCAATGATCTTTTACATAGGATGAATCTCTAAATGGCCTCTTATTTGAAATGTTTGCAGTGAGCGAGAAGGTGTGAGGGAATGCAGCGTGTGTGTGTATGTGTGTGTCTATGTCTATGTGTGTGTCTGTGTGTGTATACAAGTCACACGTTCAGTGAATGGGAGGTAATGAGACTTGTAATGCCTGGCAGCTTAGAGGACAGCAGTTGCTGAGATACAAATCTAGGTAATTCGCTTTACCTCCCACTATAATGCAGATCACTGTGAGTAAGTACACCCACTATGTATGTGGTCAGTGCATTGCAGTCTCGTGGACAGTTTCTGCAGATCGTTTTCAAAATGAAAAACCCAGCAAGTGAACAACATGAAATCCCTACAAAACACCTGCTGCCAGTAAAGTACATCACAGCTCTGGTTCACACATTTCAGATTCTTCAGGCAGAACGGATGATGCACAGACACAAAACAAATCGACAAGTGTTTGCTTCAAACGATCCAGTGTTGAATGAAACATTTTGAATTATTCTTCTTTGACTTTTGGCCCTCCTTGCTTTGTCCCGTCTCCCTAGCAACGGCCACAACCAGAAGGTGCACATGCATATGGTGGACCTTATGAGCTCCATCATCTGCGAGGGAGACACTGTGTCACAGGAGCTGCTGGACACAGTGCTGGTCAACCTGGTGCCAGCCCACAAGGTACATGCACATCCTGTACACACACACACACACAGTATTGATCTAAGAAGAAACAGCTCAGTAATGGACAATCTGAAGTGAGTTGATATCACCAGTAGACTGGAGCCAAATCTGTTTTCCATCCCCTGTAATTCAATGAGACCCCTGCAGGCGAGAGGAGGTAAAGCAGCCTCACTTCTGAGTCTCCTTCAATCCTCCTAATGGGATTCTGGGTGAAAAAACAAGACCGATAGATAGCACAATTATACTTCACATGTAGTTTTTCTCATCCAGATATGTCTGAACATGTGCTGTTTTTCTTACCACTTGTTTCTCTGTCTGTCCAGAATTTGAATAAACAAGCGTATGACCTGGCCAAGGCTCTGCTGAAGAGGACTGCTCAGGCTATTGAGCCTTACATCACAAATGTAAGACAAAATCTTCTCACTCTTCTTTATGGATGTTTTTTTCTGCATTAAACACCAGTTACCTTGCTGTTGAATCTGTAATAGTCACAAATGGAGAAATAGAAAGATACTTTTTATAATTGTAGCAGTTATTGATGGAATGGTAAATAGTGTAGCCTCAGTTTGTCTCGGGTATCCTAATGGGAAGAGTATGATACTAACACAGCCAAAATATTTGAACAGGAGCCAGCTATGCTGGAAATATCTTGGCGCTGCAAGAGGCCAATATCTGAGTGAATGATGAAGCTAAGTGATATGGTGGACATTAAAATCAGCTGTTGAACATAAAACATTTGATGCCCCTAAATATTTACACTGTAGCTCACGTACACATGTGAGTTTAGTGTCATAAATCCAGATTTAATTGAGGCTGCTGAAACAGGGTGTGGTGGTGCGTTTAGAGACTGTCCCACAGACGGAGGACCTGGTTTTGCACTGAGCTGCAAGGTGCCTGAGTAAACATTTACCGGCTCTGAAGATGTTGTACTGTGCCTGTCCTTTGACCTCAGCATAATGAGGACTGCACCAGCCTCTAAATCTGTTTCATGCACAGACGCACTGTATGCAGCTCCTTAGGAATGCCACGAGGAAGAAGCCATGCATCAGAAAAGTTTGATTTACAAGGCTGTGGAAGGATCATTGAGCATTTTTCCTCCCTCTCTGTTTTCTTCATCAGTTCTTCAACCAGGTGCTGATGCTGGGAAAGACCTCTGTCAGTGATCTGTCTGAACACGTGTTTGACCTCATCTTGGAGCTCTACAACATCGACAGTCACCTTCTGCTCTCTGTGCTGCCGCAGCTCGAGTTTAAACTCAAGGTATTAAAAAAAAAAACCCATCTCTTAAATTTAACACTGTGACACATCTTAATAGATCTTATTAGAACATTTGCCACATGAGTCACATTATCAGAGTCATTATGTTTAGATGTAATATTAATAACAGTGAAAGCGATGGAAGCTGCAGCAGTGCTGATGCTAATGTTGGTATTATGAGTTTATCCACACCAGACTAAAAACCTGAATTCTCTGACCCATTACTCACAGAACTGCACATTTTCTTTCTCTGCAGGTTTGTTGATTCATATTAGAAAGATAAAGCCAGCCAGTCAGCATAATGTTGCCTCTGCAGTGTCTCATAAAGGCGCCCTGCTGATGGATAACGCTCATTAACTGTTCAGAGGGAGTGTAGATCACTGCTGTCTCCTCAAAATAATAGCTGCGATAAAATCTCTCCCCCACAGACTACACAATCTCTCTGTGTCTCTCATGCTCGCTCGTTCTTTCTCTCACCCTTGCTCTTTTCATCTTTATCTCGCCACAGTCCTTCCTTCTACTTTCTCCCCTACTGCTTATTTTCCTCTTTTTATCCTCACTCCCTCCCTCTTCCCTGACTCTTGTCCTCCTTTGTCATTACTTCACATTGTCTTTACTGTTTCCTCTACTTCACAACTAGAAAAAAAAGGATTGATACCAAGTTAATGCCGATGACTTGGCGTGTCTGTCCGATCAACACAGCCAAATTCAGTGCATCATTTCTCTCTTTGTCGCTTTCCATCCCTCTGTCTTTGCAGAGTAATGATAATGACGAGAGGCTGCAGGTGGTGAAGCTGCTGGCTAAGATGTTTGGAGCCAAGGACTCTGAGTTGGCTGCACAGAACAAACCACTCTGGCAGTGTTACCTGGGCAGGTGGGTTTCAGTGCTGTGGCTAAAGCATCTGCAGATGCTTGGAAAATGTTTCATCATACTTGAGACTTTCAAAGAAGTAAGCATCTGAGCAGAACATTTGGTTTGGTTTTATGTAAGAGTGAATCACCTCCAATAAAAAACTCAGACAGGGTTGTTTTTGTTATACAATCATGTGTTTATTGTAATCTCACACCATAATCACATTTGCTTTGCCTAATTAGTTTTTGTTCATAGTCTTTAACAGTCAATTTCCTTGTCCTAATTTGCCGAACACACACGTCTTGTTGGTTTGAGAAATTGTTTTTGGAATGAGAGTGTTGTCTGAGCGCGTCTCTCTGTTTATGACTTTGTTGAATTACAGAGTCTTAACTTTGAGAAGCACGATGTGTTTGTGGCAAATGTGTGCTGTGCTATTTGTGTTCTGGCCTGCATGGTTGTGTGTGTATGTCACCTTGTAGAGTTAATGTTTTTTTTCTTCTCCTTAAAGGTTTAATGACATCCATGTGCCTATCAGACTGGAGTGTGTGAAGTTTGCCAGTCACTGTCTCATGAACCACCCAGACCTGGCTAAAGACCTCACAGGTAAACGAGCTGAAAGTGAGGACGGACCCCTGAAGCAGAAATGTTTCTGTGGAAAACCTGCTCATGTGTGATGAGAAATTCAACAGCATCACCCTCACTAACATCACTGCTGAGGCTCTCAGTGTGTGATTTGGATGAGGAGCAGTTGCCGGGTATTTTGTCTGTATTAGAGGTGTCCGTTTCTCTCACATCCCACTCACTTGTTCCTGGTTTGTCTTTCCCAGAATACTTGAGGGTTAGATCACATGACCCAGAGGAGGCCATCCGCCATGATGTCATTGTCTCTATAGTAACTGCTGCCAAGAAAGACTTGTCTCTAGTCAATGATGCACTGCTCAATTTTGTAAAGGAGAGGACCTTGGACAAGAGAGTAAGTGAACAAATTGTGTGTATGTTTGAAAGAGTGTGTGTGTGTGTGTGTGTGTGGTTTGAGTGAAATGGCGAGAAAATGTTTTTAGTTTTTTATATCACTTGATACCAATATTTATTACAATGTTACTTGTTATGAGACCTGTTGTCTTACATTCCCTACATATATTTATATATGTATAGTACGATTCTAAAAAGATCAGCAAATGTCTGAGCTGCAAACAAAATAAAGTTACTTATTTATTTATGCAAAAATAAACTTGCCAATCTAAATACTTAAGAATCCCACTCTCATAACACACTTGTTTTCCGCACAATGTATTTCTTGCCGTGTTAACTGAGCAGGGGATAGGTCTAATTACAGACGAACCTGAGTGTTAAGTTGTGACCAGTGTGTTGTGACCTTGGTACCTTTAACAACTGACTCCCATCTCTCTTGTCTCATTTTCCAACTTAGTAAAACAGCAGCATGTGTGGTGTTTAGCAAACTCAGCCAACCTGCTGTTGCTTATCAGGGGAAGACGGCTGTTCATTCCTGAGGGCCTGTATAATATGTTTGGCAAGAAATAATTTTGTCACTCCGAATTGATCAAGATTTTTAGTTGAACAGCTTATCAACAGTGTTTTTAAATTTCTACCACAGTCAGTGTTTATTTGATTTCTATTAACCTGCCCATGCTTTACAACAAGACTCTGTAGCATCACGTAAAGGTCTGATTTAAGTAGCTGTCATAATTGACACACTCTCTCTTTATCTTTTCCTGTCCTTCATCAGTGGCGTGTACGCAAGGAAGCTATGATGGGCCTGGCATCTATCTACAGGAAGTACTCGCTGCAGGGAGAGGGAGGGAGGGAGGCCTCCAAACAGATTTCCTGGATCAAAGACAAGCTGCTCCATATCTACTACCAGAACAGCATCGACGACAGGTTTGTGTGCATGTGTTCCCATCTCATATATTAAAAATACAAGCAAATCAAAACACCCTCATGAATTTTGATCAAGTGTTTCATACCTGAGGGTAAGCGTTGAAAATGTTGCGCATTTACATCTTGTGTTTCCAAAAGGATGCTGATTAGACTCTCAGCAAGATCCTTGAGTCATCACTCACCACACTTGGAGCTAGAAAATTTGGGGTGTCATTGTTTTTCCACCCACACATGCACAACATGGAGAGGCCTAGATTACCTCGCGGGTTTGTTGAAAGTCATTCTCTGAAATGTCAAGCAGATGAGCCACTGCTAGGCAAAGTAGGCACCTCTGGAAAAAACAAACAGAAAAAACCCCAAATGACATAACACACAACAAATCCACAAAGCACGATATTCTCTGAACTAACTGCAGAGTGTTTGAGGCTGTAGTTAATCTTTGAGTCACTGTGCTGCAGTGTGGCTGCTCAGCTGCCAACAGGAAAAGTCTGTATTGTAACAGGCAGTTCCTGAGTGTGTGAGTGTGTGTGACTTTATGAAATTGAAGCTGGGCCATAGTGAAATAGGTGTGCATGCTCAGCAAAGTCTCCCACAAAGGGGCTGTGTGTGTGTGTGTGTGTGTGTGTTGCACTAAAATCACAGCCAGTCACATTTCTGACAGACATCCATATAATGCACTGATGTTGGGATGCTTACCAGCTCGTCTCAACTTGTCCCATCCCATAACACCACTTTTTAACTACAGACGCAATAGTGAGTCACTGTGGCATCCAGTCTGACCTCAGACCAGTATGAGAGGGTGAAGAAGTAACTGCAGCTATTGATCTGATCTGCTGTAACTGCTCTGCCTCTCCTACCACCACTACGCCATGTCTGTCTCTGTGACTGGGCAGACTGGGGAGAAAACAACCAGTTATATAAACAGACTGCACCTAAAACATTACTGTCCAGTCCATGCACGTTTCAATTAACAACTGCCCAGTGCTGATGCTGGACTTATTCAAGCTAAAGTTAGTTCAGACTTAGTTCTGAGTGGCCAGTCAAACCAGTCCCTGGACACATGCAGCACACTCTGATGCACATCCCACATGATATGGACACAGAGAGCATCAAGTGATGTGCTGCCCCCTATTTATTTGTACCTTGGATTCAGCAGTTTGCCAATTCTAACACATTGCCCAATTTAAAAAAAACAAATGTGATTATCCAAAATTGAAGACCATGAAATGTCCATTTTAATTTGAGAAATTTTAAAATCTGATACTGTTCCTGGTCTCTGGAGGAATCATATCAATCTATTGAAATGGATAATCTCTGATATATTTGGTTAGAAGTTGCCAGTGAGCAACTCTGATCTCATTCATGCATAAATATTTGATAGAGAAAAGTAATCAACAGCGGACCTAAAAAGTATTGATGCTTTTTTTTTCTTTTTTTCACAAGGGGAGTTTGCCTCCCTAATTTCATACCCTGATGTAGATAATCCCGTTAAACACATCTAACGATCTGTTAATGAATGCCTGGACCTGTCAGCTCAGACCCTTTAGAGAGGGTGAAGCAAATCAAGTTTATCTATTAAACACCGTTCAGACAGAAAAGCAAGCAAGTGCTTTACGGGGGCATGAAATCGCATTAAGAAGAAGTCATTAAGATAGCAGTAAGATCACATTTAAAATGTAATAAACACAGAGCAAATAATCTTTAAGTAGTGGGCTTTGAGGATATTTTTCATTGTAATCTAAATGTCTCTTTAACTGTGTACAGGTTGCTGGTGGAGCGAGTCTTTGCCCAGTATATGGTTCCTCACAACCTGGAAACCACTGAGAGGATGAAGTGTCTTTATTACCTGTACGCCACCCTGGATACAAATGCTGTCAAGTAAGTTTTTTTTTCTCACTCGTGTTCATTAGGTGAAGGAGGCAACAAAAACCAACTTTCCATTTTCAGTTGTTTGTTTTGCACAAATGTGAAGATTTGTAAAAGAGTCTGAGGAACTTGATCTTAAAATAATCCAACTTTGAACAGCTGGGTGGGAATAGTGAAAAGGAAGGCCTTTGTGTCCTACTATTACCGTATTATTACCACACCTCCTCCATATTAGTTTAACTCTCCCACTGTGTTTCCTCCTCCGTGGCTGTCAGAGCTCTGAATGAGATGTGGAAGTGTCAGAATCTGCTGAGACACCATGTCAAAGACCTGCTGGACCTGATCAAAAAACCCAAGGTAACTGAAGCTCACTGCACACATGTAAAGTAAGCACAGAAGTTAATAGGCTCCCTCTTCATATTCCTAAAATTAAATGTTGTTTATGTGTTTCCTTTTTAGTCTGAAGCATCCAGCAAAGCTGTGTTTGCCAAAGTCATGGTGATCACAAGTAAGGAGACTCCCATACACAACATGAGCGCCACTTTTTTTTAGTGTAGGAAAACAAAATTTCAAATGATCTCACTACCCTTTGAAATCGGTTCCACATCGACATCAGCTTTTAACTGTGTCTGTTTATAGGAAACCTGCCAGACCCGGGCAAGGCTCAGGACTTTGTGAAGAAGCTGGCCCAGGTCCTGGATGATGACGAGCGGATCCGAGATCAGTTGGAAACCTTAGTCAGTCCCACCTGCTCGTGTAAGCAGGCTGAAGTCTGTGTGGTGAGTACTGATGTTTCTGTTTGAGATCACAGTGCACTGCTCTGTTATTAAAATGCTGTCTTCTGGGTTTAGTAGCCTGAAATTAGTTTGACACTTTAAGTCTCAAGTGGACACATGTATGTAATGGACTGAAGCCCTGGCATGAATTAGCTCTTAACCTTAATTCCCTTTTTTATGTTTCTTTTTACAGCAGCCCTGTTTCCTTTTGCAGCGTTGAGCATGAAATCAGCTTTTTCAGTTACAAAGAGTTGTTTGATAGTTTACATTTTATAGTTTCATTGTGTGATAAGTATGATGGCAGCTTATGGTGGGTTAAAGCAACTAGCTTCTAATTTGGTTTTGAAAGATAAAAACATTAAAAGAAACTTTTGTTTCTCCACTGTCTCTCTGCTCAGTTTGTAATCAACATTCACATTGTACAACAGTAGGATTTTAGCTGAAGTAGTTGTGACTCTGCAGTACCAATAATACCCAGAGTCTAAATTACACATCTCCCATCTCAGTGGGGAATTATAATATTTTATCATTTCTCTATGTGTTTTTAATCAATCATTATCATTTAATTATTTATTTGTTTGTTACTCCTTCAGCGAGACATCACTAAAAAGCTTGGCAGTCCCAAACAGCCCAGCAATCCCTTCCTGGAAATGGTCAAGTTCCTGCTGGAGAGAATTGCTCCTGTACACATTGACACAGAGTCCATCAGGTACTCCTCATACATGATACGTATATGTTTTACACATAATGACAATTCAGTACAAAGACTATAAATACCAGTGACGTCTGAGTGAGTTGTGCAGTATTTGAACTTTTTTTTCTCTCTTCTCCTCTATCATCTGTCAGTGCTTTGATAAAACAGGTGAACAAATCTATAGACGGGACAGCTGATGATGAAGAGGAGGGCGTTCCCACTGAAGAGGCCATCAGAGCTGGACTGGAGCTGCTTAAGGTAAAAAAAAAAAACAGTGAGAAACAACAAACAACATCTCTATACACAAACTGTGATGATGAACACCAGGTTGTAAGTCATTTCATTATCTCATGATGGTGCTCCATTTAGCAAAACCATCTAAATTATAGGCTCTGTGCTCCGTCAGCTCCACTGCTACTGTCGTCTCAGTGTGAATCGAGGCCTAAATATAATTTTATGCTGCTTATGTTGAATGAAATGATTACAGAATAACAAGCAGGGAAAAAGATCAGTCTTTGATGGATAATGCCACTCCTGTAGTTTTGCCCTGGAGGTGGAGCTGGCAGCAGCAGCCATTAAATTGATGCAGACCCATTTGTCACACTGATAATGATGGCATGAAGAGTTAGAACATCTCCTCAGTCAGTTCATGTTCGGCCTCTCTCAAGACGACTGAATACAAAGAATTGAACAGTCTTTACCAGATGTTTGACTTGTTTGTTTTCCAATTCCCACAGGTGCTGTCGTTCACACACCCGGTGTCCTTCCACTCTGCAGAGACGTTTGAGTCTCTGCTGGGATGTCTAAAGATGGATGACGAGAAGGTGGCCGAGGCTGCGCTGCAGATATTCAAAAACACTGGCAGCAAGATGGAAGAGAGTTTCCCTCACATCAAATCGTACGTTTCACTGCCTGAAGCTTTCATTCATTCTGTAGCTTACAGAAGGATGAATACACTCAACACTGGCTCATTTAAATGACAGGCTACAGCACTTTGGCTGGGTTTTAATTGTCCTGCTTTGCCCTCTCCCCCTAGTGTCCTACTGCCAGTACTGCAGGCCAAAGCCAAGAGAGGCCCCCCTCGTCAGGCCAAGTATGCCATCCACTGCATCAATGCCATGTTCAGCAACAGAGACACACACTTCGCCCAAATCTTTGAGGTCAGTTTGTGTGACTTATACAATGCATTAAGCATTGTATAAAATTGTGAGTTACTGTAAGAAAATCCTATGGAGAGAATCAGATTGAATTGAACAGAAACCTCCCTGAGGTGAAGTCAGTATTCACTTCATGTGCATTATAGAAAGTGTGAATTAATGAAACATAGTTGCATCTGAATCAGCGTTTGTCTGATCTACTGGTGGACTGATACCAGTCAGTGAAATGTTATTCGTTTGTCTTTGTCCAGCCTCTGCACAAAGGCCTGGACCCAGCGAACCTGGAGCAGCTCATCACACCTTTGACTACCCTGGGTCACCTGGCCCAGCTGGCCCCAGAACAGTTTGCTGCACCTCTCAAATCTCTAGTTGCCAACTTCATTGTGAAGGATCTGCTCATGAATGACAGGGTACACACGTCATCTACAGAAAACAAGTCCAGAATCTGTTCTGCCTCAGCTCTGGGATCAGTGTTGTTGTCTGTATGTTTTATATCAGGTGAACTAAAGCCTTTATTATTCTTTGTTTTTCTCTGTAGATCCCAGGTAAGAAGACAACCAAACTTTGGGTTCCTGATGATGAAGTGTCTCCAGAGACTCTGGCCAAGGTCAGCAGTGAAATCCTGTGTATCTCTTAAAATCTGACTATCCGTTCAGTCTGCTGCTGCGCTTTGGTTTTATTATTCTTTTAAATCTGATCATTTCTTCCAGATGCAGACTTGTCATGTCAATTTTCAATCGCAATCTTTTATCTATTTACCTGAACGAATAATTGAGGACTTGTCTTTCCTAATTCCGACAGTGATGTCCCAGGAATGATTTCTGATTTTCCTCCTGTGTTTGTAGATCCAGGGTATTAAGCTGATGGTGAGGTGGTTACTAGGAGTGAAGAACAACCAGAGCAAATCAGGCAACTCCACCCTGAGGATGCTGACTGCTATTCTGCACAGTGACGGCGACCTAACTGAGCAGGGCAGGATGGGGTAAATGACAAAGGCTATTCTTCTTCATCAGACAAACGTGAGGTCTTGTGTCAGCACCTCGGGTAGCTCAGACAAAGCTCCACATTATAATCGTGTCATTTTCTGTAAACTTCTCGACTTGTCATGGGGATTGTGGACTGTAGGGGATGTTAGGCTTTAATCATGAACACATTTCCAGTTATATAAAGACATCCTTGTTTATTCTTATGTCCTCCATCTCTTCCCCCCAGTAAACCAGACATGTCGAGGCTGCGGCTGGCAGCGGCGTGCGCCCTGCTGAAGCTGGCACAGGAGCCTTGCTACCATGAAATAATCACGCTGGAGCAATATCAGCTGTGTGCTCTCGTCATCAATGTAAGAAATGACATGTATCCTCACTGGGTTTTTGCTTTTATGGTTTTGATTTATGTCGTTTCAGAATGATACCTTGCCATCGGGTATCATTTCCTGTCCTGCACCCAGTGTTATTCCACATCTGAGTTCTATCTCCATATTTCTCTAAACCATTTCTTCATCAGTCTCCTCCTCCTTAACCTTTGTCACTCTGTTCTGTGTGGTTTTTCTCTTTGCTCCGTAGGATGAGTGCTACCAGGTGCGGCAGTGTTTTTCCCAGAAGCTCCACCGCGGCCTGTGCCGTCTCCGTCTACCTCTGGAATACATGGCAGTGTTTGCTTTGTGTGCCAAGGACCCTGTGAAGGAGAGGAGGGCTCACGCTCGCCAGTGCCTGGTGAAAAACGTCAACATACGCAGAGAGTACCTCAAACAGCATGCAGCCATCAGCGGTAAAGAAACAAAAATCTGAACAATTTGAAATGAACAACTTTTTTTTTTTTTTTTAATTAAAAGCAACTGTAAACAGTCTGTGGTATGACATATAACCTCTACAGCAGCATAACACTCTGCAAAACATTTCAAAAATATGAATAGTTTCTTATTTATTTATTTATTTTGGTACGCAGGCTGTTTGAAGCATTTCAGATAATTTGCCACAGCCCCTCTGTGGCTTTAGCTCATGTAGTTGTCAGGTCTTTTCGTGTAATCTCAGACTGACTCCATGATGTAGAGATCACATCATTCTGGGGGTCAAACCATCTGTTGCAGGATTGCACAACAGATAAGAAATCCAAACATGTAAAGTTTACACAGTACTTTATCTAAAATCAGAGTATCTATATGGGGATAATGTAATGTTAAGTGCTAAGACATTAAGAGGAAATAAAAAGGAATTGTTCAGGGGAAAGAGATTTTTGTGCTTTCCATGCAGTGAACCTCAGTGTGTAGAGCAGTGATCGTTAGCATTGTTAGCGATGAGGTAACATAGTAATATTTACTTTGTGTGGACCAACAGACAAGCTGTTCTCTCTGCTGCCGGAGTATGTGGTGCCCTACACCATCCATCTGCTGGCACACGACCCAGACTATGTCAAAGTACAAGACATCGAGCAGCTCAAAGAAATCAAAGAGTAAGTGGAGTACTCTGCTGCCAATGAGAAAAACGAGCTTGATGAAGAGGCTGCATTGCGTATTATTGTTGCATTGTCCTCATTTTTCAAGTGTTTTAAGATTCATGGCCAAGAATTCAAAAGGAAAATGCTTAAAAACAAAAAAACAGTGTTGGCTGTCGTTCAGAGTCCTGTATGCTGATGTCAAACCTCTTCTCCTCATCAGGGCCCTGTGGTTTGTTCTTGAGATCATCATGGCCAAGAATGAGAACAACAGCCACGCCTTCATAAGGAAAATGGTGGAAAACATCAAACAGACAAAAGATGCCCAGGCCCCCACTGACGCCAAAACCAACGAGGTACATCTGCAAGTTCAAATACAATGTCTATGCAATATAATTACATTAACAGTGTTTACTCATTCGTTGTTCTGCCTGTCAGCTTGGGTGCCATCTGTCTGACCACACTTTTGTGTCTCTCCATACAGAAACTCTACACAGTGTGTGATGTAGCCATGCACATTATCATGTCAAAGAGCACCACCTACAGCCTCGAGTCTCCGAAAGACCCTGTATTGCCCTCACGCTTCTTCACCAAACCCGACAAGGTTGGTGGTTTATATTTTATTCCCATCTTGTATATTAGCAGCTGAGCTTCAAACAAGAACATCCTTTCTCTTCTTTGACCTTGTAAAGTATGGTTCAAGGCACTCATGCTCTTTTAGTCACACCGGTAGGAGCTCATTCAAAAATGTTAAGAGTAGATTGAAACATAAACACAGGTGAGCTGGTGAGCTGTTTTCTCCTGGTTGTGGGAACTGGGTCTAGTGTTTAGTGTCTGCACCCCAGGTTTTTGTGTCAACATGAGCTTTGTTTTCAGTGGAATTATCAACATAGCTGCTGCACATGTCGACTAATGACATTGTTTGTCAGGACCAAACCAAATCTCCTCATAATCCTCAGCTTGTGTTTGCTGTGTGGTTTTTTTTCTGTTTTGTTTTTTTTGTAATTGTTATTCTGTCAAACAAACAAGCTCTCTGACACACAGAAACGCTCTCTTTCAGAATTTCAGCAACACAAAAAACTATCTCCCGCCAGAGATGAAGTCATTCTTCACACCAGGAAAGGTAAGTTCTGTTGACCCCTGCATTTAAGTATTTTCTAATCACTGCCTCTGTTTGTTGCATGGAACAACTCACCTCTTGTCACCTCTCTCTCTCTCTCTCTCACTACTCAAGCCTAAGTCAGCTAACGTTTTGGGCGCAGTGAACAAGCCACTGTCGACGGCGGGGAAACAGCTCCAGAGCAAAGCTTCTCGTATGGAGACTGCCAGCAATGATGACTCCTCGTCCAATCCAGGCTCCCCCCAGCGCAGCAAGACCAGGTACAAAACATGTAACGCCCATACACACTTATCTCACCGTGGCCAAGTTCACACCCTGATATCAACAAGTGTTTACCCTCTCGATGGGCTGTAAGGAAACACTGAGTGAGCTCTGAAACTACTCTGGAAGATGAAGAAAGCAAGCTCACAGGGAGTGAAGCTGTTCACTGATGCTCATACCACACAAGAAACTGAAAGACATGGCTTTTGTATCTTGTCACTTTTTCTCCTTGAGTTGTTTATCTGTTTCCAGATATTTAGTGGTAATAAATAATAATGGTTATGTTCCAGGCACGACAGCACAGAAATGGATCACAGTGAAAATGAGGACATCAGCCTAAAGAGAGCAGACAGCACTGACAAGGTATTAAAACCTCTTTATGTCCGTGTATGATATCTACTGTGCAACAGCCCCTGAGAATGTGAATGAGAATAAAATAAAAACAACTGCACGGCCATCGTATCTAAAAGACTAATGATCATAAGGCTCCTGGAGTCATCCTGAAAATATCAGGCTATCTGTGGTTGTCACAGTCTCTCAGCTCTAACCATTTTGAAAATGTTCCTCTTCTCGATTAGAAAGATCATTGGAAATTATTATTATTGTCACAACCCCATTTGTAGCAAGTGAAGCTTGATTTCCTTTGTGTCGGTGCAATTTAGTTTTGAGAAGTGGCACCAGATGCAGGGAAAATCAAAAACGAAATGGCTTTTGTATAAAATCGGATCTTGATGGCAAGTCTTTTGCAGTCTTTTGATTGATGACATGTTCAACCTGTCCTGCAGTGTGAGTGCACAAATCAACGAAGAACATGATCTGAAATGACACAGTAGCTAAGACGAGTTGAGAGGGGCGTGTTGCTATGATCCTGTCAAGAGTTGCCAGTCATAAACTGTCGTGTCCCCGTGTTTTGATTCTGCTGTGCAAACACCAGCTGGATTTAAGTCAAGATTGGATTTGCAAGTACACTTTGTGTAAACTATCATTAATAACGGCTCCAGAGCTGCTGTGTTTTGTTCAGCATCAATATGGTTTAGCAGCTCCTCGCTCCACCTGTAAGGTGTCTGCTGTCCAAAAATAAACTGTACATGTGTTTCAGTTGTTTCACAGGAGTTCAGTATTTACATGGATGTTTCCACTTGGTAGTTGTATTTGTAGGATGAGATAAGGTGTTAAGCAGATTGTTGCCATGTTGCTTCATGCAAATTCTACAGGACATTGAAAAGCCTCGTGGCCGCAAACGGGGCGTGGCCTCCAGCGACGACCAGGACAGCAAGCCAAAGCGCGGGCGCAAGAAGGCGGCAGCCAACACAACCGCCGCCGCCGAGTCGGAGGACCAGTGGGACGAAGACAACCGGCCGGAGGACGAGCAGAACAGCCCGCCGAAAAAAGGACGCAGGGGCCGGCCACCGAAAAACGCCACTCCCAGTCAGGACACGCCTTCCAAGGGGAAGAGGGGGCGAAAGAAGGCAGCTCCCCCACCAGAAGACGAGGAGGAGGAGGATGACGAGGAAGAGGACAGAGGTGAGGAGGAGGCAGAGGACGAGGAGGAAGAAGATGACAGGAGCAGTGAAAATATGGAGGTGAAGACCAAGGGAGGAAGGCAAGCCCGGGCACCACGGCGATCACAAGGGTAAGGTTCACAAATACAGGTGGAAAAAGGTTTTCGTACACCCCATGCATTTGTGAAATATTGCATTAAGAGTCACTCTTAGGTTTTCAAGAGCAGTTTCCTTCAGTACAGTCACTGCAAAAATACTAAACAAATATTTAAAAAGCCATTAAAAACTTCAACTGTTACTGTTGTTATCTGTTGACTTTGATACAATGTTGAGAACTGACATATTGAAAATGTCAAGAATTTAGATTTGTTAGTTTTTCTTGTGAACAATAAACAAAAAGAGCATTTGTATTTCTTTCACTCTATCTGCTGCTGGCGCCGATGATCTGTCAGCAAGTTTCATTTTGACTCTGGTGTTCGCAATTTGTTTTTGACAGGCCAGAGTCAGCAGAGTCCACACCACAGAAGAGGAGAGGACGTCCGCCCAAATCAGCTCAGCCACCTGCCAAGAAACCAGCGTAAGAAGCTTTAGTATAGGTCTAACACACTCCAGCACACATCACTCAATCAGAGCAAAGGTGTAGGAATAATGACTGTGTCATGAAATAAAACGTTTTGCCTAGAGTTAGTTTTCTTGAGGAGAAACATCTTCCTACAGGGGTCGACCTACTGCAGCTTTTCCACATTTGAAAGCTCCAGGCAGATTTTTTAGGGTCTATTCACACCTGTGGCTTGTTTGCTTTGTTCCAATTCAGTGGCTAAAACAATACAATTGTTGCATTTTTCTTGTGGGTAGTTTGTGTTCACATGGTAACAGTCCAAAGTTGTAAACAAATGCCATGTGGGAACCAGCTCTTCCCTCATTGGTCAGAAATCTTACCTGGATGTACCCAGAAATGAAAGCCATGGAATAGAGGTATCAATGGGCCTGAAAATTAAACCCCAGCCCGGCCCTAACCACGGTTGAAGCCCAGACCCAACCCCATCCGAGTCATTTGAATGTTGTAAACATGAACTCTGTCAAAAAAAAGGAAGCCAACCCAAGTCATCCTATATATTTTCGGCCCAAACCAGCGTGTCTGGTCAGGCCAGCCCAGCCCGTTGAGAACCACAGAACATCAGCAGCGTGTGGCGTATTATAACGTTTATTCTCAAAAAATATATTTGTGGCTTCCGTGTCACACTGTTTCAGTCAAATAACCACAGGTAAGGGTGTTGAGTGGAAAAATCAAATGCAGGTCTGCACAGTCCAGATCTCAGTTGAAACAAAACAAAAAAAGCTGACTTTGTGATGAGTCAGGTTTTAGCTGTGCAGTGTTTTCCTCATGTTTCTACACTGACTGATATCTTCCTGTGACATGTTGAGGCATTCTGATTCAGTGTGTCCCCTCTGTTATCCAGCCGTGGTGGGCGATCGAAGGCAGCTGCTGCTAAAGACGACTCTGAGGAAGAAGAGGAAGAGGAGGAGGAGGAGCAGGAGGACGAGCCAACACCGAAGGTGCAGTCACATGTGGGATTTCTGGATCTTATATGAACTCAATTTGTAGACAGGAGAGGAGCCAGGCTTTCACTTCACGCGTTCATTTGTTTATTTTTTGTGTTTTCTCCCCAGGGTCGCAAGAAGGCAGCCGGGCGAAGAAGATGAGCTAGAAAAAAATTGAAAAAAAAAAAAAGAAATGATGGAGGACAAAAGGAGACACCATGTCTGCTCTGAAGTCGAGGAGGATTGACGTAGGAAAAAAAAAATATGGACATTGAACTTTTTAAACTTTTCATACGCCGACGCTCCCTACTGTTACACAAATTCACACACTTGCATATACCACATGCACACTACATCCGTACATCTGTATCATCAGCTGTGGTTTGTTGCATTGTGTTGCATTGTGATGATGTTCGCCACATTACGTAGAAATAATTTTAACAGAAAAACAAACACACAAAAAAAAGCTCACTCTTGTAAATAGTCTCTTATGTCTGTTTCATGTTCTGTTGTTGTGTTTGATGCTGACTGGGGGGATGCTGTAAAGCCTTTACCCACCAATATTATTATTATTATTAAAGTGCTCCCATAAAGCAGTATTGCTTATCAATCTCCCCCGTGTTCCACTTTTAAAAACAGAAAGAGATTAACCATTATCTTTTTTTGTGGCGTTCGTGTCATTTTACTTAAAAAGAAAACATTTTTTGTTTACAGCTCTGTATATTAATACTTTTTTTTACCATGTACTGAAAAATTTAAAAAAATGTCAGGAACCTGTCCCAAACGTAGAGTGGCCTCTGGAAAAGATTGTAGTGTGCGTCTCCTTTTTAGGTTTGTATTCACTGGTAGACAGAAGTCATGAGCAGCTGTGGTCGTAGTGTTTTGTCACTGCTGGTTAACTTGGCTTCACATCCACCCAGTCAGATCCTCCGTTGTATCAATATAATTCTCTATAAAACCTGACACGCTCCATCTCTCTTTATTTCACTTTGAAGTCCTGGATGAAGCTGTGCACCCGTCCTTGTCAACACAATCAGCCGCTGTCAGACAGATCAGGCAGAAGAGGTGGTGTCACAAAACCACCTTCTGTTCAGTGTTTCAAGTCAGCTCAGATTAGTTTAGAGTCTGTTTCTGCTGGAGTCGCTCTGCAGGTAACGTTTCTCTTTTTTAACATCTTTAATTGACTCTATTGACTTTATTTACCACCATGCGCAGACAGTTTAGTTTAGTTTGCTCAGTTGAGTTGAGTTAGAAATGTTGCAGCTTTGAGCAGCATCTCTGTTGTTCTTGTGTGTGTAACTGACGTCAATAGCACATTGAAACCAGGCTGTTTTACTTTACACACTGACTGTTAAGAGTTAATTTTATCAAGTGTGTACATGCTACGTATTCTGCTTTATCTCACCTTTTAAATAGACAGTGTGACACACTGATGCTATTTTACTTACCTTAAAGTACAACAGTTAATTGCAAATTCATTAGTGTGTCAAACATGCACCAGTGTACAGGAGCATTTAATCTGATGCATCTTCTGTTTGTCATCAGGCCAAAAAGAGAAAAAAGCACAGAGATGTGACGGTTTCTGTAAAAGCTTTAGAGCCTTGCAGTCCACAGGAAGTTGAGGTATTGCTGTTCACAACACGACACACACCACATGGTAACTGGTAATAAAAACTCAGCAGTCTTATGATTTGTTTTTTGTTTTTTTCTCAGCACATACATGGTGTACAGCACTGAGTTTAACCACACAGTTTGTACTCTGTTTAGCATCACTTTATGGTGTTCTTCCTGTGTTATATATGGGGACTGGTGGTGCTTTATGTATGTTTATGCATGTACGCTCGAGACCTGAACTTTCCAGTGCAGCTCTGCTCGGTGGAAAAACATTGACACACCACGATCTGGCCCTGGTTATGATCCATGACCGGCTGTAATCACTCACTGCTCGGCTGCCAGGTGACTGTTTCCCTGCGTCCGATAAAGCACCTGCCTGTAAGACAAATTCAATGAATGACCACCTCGCTCATGAGAATTTAATACCCCTGTCCAAATTCACCACGCAGGATATAAAAGAAACATTTTAGATAGTTAATTATTAGACTGAATTAATTATTAATAATAAACTGGAGGTGATTGACAGATTGATTAAAAAAGAAGAGCTGCTGCACTAAACGTCCTGGAGCATGGATCAGGTTTCTGATAATGCCATAAGTCTCTAATAAATGACTGTTAAACACTGACACTTACAGAGAAGCAGGTATTTGGTTCATCCAGATGACTGGGAGAATGAAGTAGCCGTACTTTAAAGTTTTGTGCAGTCACAGAGACCTGCAGCTGAATTTCTATTCCATGTGCTCCATGAAATATCATATAAAACCATCATATGAAACCACGTTGAACTATGATGACATTCTGAACACATACAGACAACAGAAAGGGAATATGTGTGTAGTCTAAACAACAAAACAGTTAAATTACAGATGGGTTTTTTTCTGTCAAATTGTAGAGCTTCAACTAACTGTCCTCAGTGTCAGTTCAATAGATGATTGTTAAACTGTTTGGTTTGTAAAACTGTGGAAAACTGACAAATCACTAACCCCAAGTAAACCTCTAAACATTAAAATAATGAGTTTAAAAAATGACCTTAACAGTTAATAGATTAATTCGGCCAGTGAACCTACTGATGGGTTCAGAGTGACACATCTTAGTAGTGGTTTTCATAAATGTATTGAAGTTATAGATGAATATACTACAGACTTAGTATCTCAGAAAATGCACAGTTTGACCTTGAGTGTCAAGGTTTAAACTGCATAACTTCTTACAACACACACACACACACAGGAGCCAGCAGGTCACCCCTCAGACATTTGCTGCCGGTGCTGCTGCTGTATGGACCAAACTAAGAGGCCTGAGTTTCCAAGCAACCGAGCTGAAAGCAGGAAGATAAGGAAGTATTGTGACCATGGTGCAGCACGGTACACTCACTCTGCTGTTTGCGTAACTTCGGCTCGAGCCCCCCCCCCCCACACACACACACACACACACACACACTACCACCACACCACCCATCATCTTCTGCCTCTTGCCCTCCCTGCTGCACTTGATGCAGTGACAGATGCTGATGAGCCCTAGACGCGTGACGTTTAAACTGCAGTTACGAGATTAGGCGCCAGCTGCTGATGTATGATAATGGAGCTGTTGTTGAGATCACACCTGGGTCACTCTGCTGCTCCTCTGACCTGTGTCCATATTCAGGTGCATTGAAAAACTTCAAACACAATCACATGAACACACGCTCATCTATCCCTGAAGTTACGTTTGGATCTAATGCGCCCTTACTCCGGGGAAGATTGATCATTTGGGGCTCTTAACATCCTGCTGCGCCCGGAGACCTTCGTGCGTCAGGTGCTTTAGCTAATAATTGATAGATTTGAAGAGGCGGCGTGTGGTGGGTTCACAGCTGGCTGGCTGCACTCAGCAGTCCGCTGTTTACCCACCGAGAGCCTCTAAGCATGGTCAAGTGAAGATCAGAGTCAGAGCTGGACATCTGAGGCCGCTATCTTCAGGCGCCATGAGTAGGCCTGCTCTGCTCGCCCTCCTCACGGTCCTCGCCCTCGCTCCTGCGGCCGCCAAGCCCAACGCGGGTCTGAGGACGTGGGGTCGTTTCAGAAAGCTGCCCTACCCCGGTGACAAGGCTTTCCTCTACGATACCTTCCCCAGTGACTTCATATGGGCGGTGGGCACGGCGGCGTACCAGGTGGAGGGCGCGTTTGAGAAGGACGGCAAGGGGCTCTCCATTTGGGACACTTTTACGCGCGGTGGGAACCGAAAGGCCACGGGAGACGTGGGCAGCGACAGCTACCACAACATCCACGCGGACGTCCGGGCCATCAGGCAGCTCGGGGTCAGCCACTACAGGTTCTCCCTGTCCTGGTCCAGGATATTTCCCAAC
Organism: Caranx ignobilis; assembly: GCA_021432705.1. Taxonomy (NCBI): domain Eukaryota; kingdom Metazoa; phylum Chordata; class Actinopteri; order Carangiformes; family Carangidae; genus Caranx; species Caranx ignobilis. The sequence continues at coordinate 5,997,408 of MU269980.1, forward strand.
GGCACCCGCGGGAGTTACAACGAAATCGGCACCAACTATTACCGGACGCTGATCAAGAGGCTGAAGGAGGACCGCGTGGAGCCGGTGGTCACGCTCTACCACTGGGACCTGCCAGACCACCTCCAGCAGACCCTCGGCGGCTGGAGCAACCCGGAGCTTGTGGGGATTTTCAAGGACTACGCCGATTTCTGCTTCCAGACCTTCGGGGATGATGTGAAGTATTGGATCACCATTGACAACCCGTTCGTGGTGGCGCGGCACGGGTACGGCACCGGAGTGGTCGCTCCAGGGATAAAAAACGACCCCGATCTTCCGTTCCGGGTGGGACACAACCTGCTGAAGGTGAGTGCTGGGTGGAGGTGTGCCCCCCCCCCCATCTCAGAAATATTCCCAGCACAACAAAAAGTGACCTGACGTTCATGAACATTAACACCCTGTGTGGCTTCATGATGTAATGTAATTGTTGGCAGATAAATGTGTTTACTTGTGTATTTGTGACTAAAATTCCTCCAATGTGCAGCATCTGTAAGTGAGTCTGTGAAGTATATAAACATGTGATGATATATCACACATATGTTTTAATAGAAGTTAGAGGAGTTACAATCACTGACTTATCTCTCTAATTACAGTCCATCAAATGTTTATAATGTTGACATAAGCTCTTGGACAAATTGTCCCCTGACTGTATGGAACATTTATTATTGTTGTCTTGGATAATTATGACTGATCTGTGAATTTTGAAAGAACATTTTGTTATTTTAGCTTTAAACTATTTTCTGGACATAATCTTAAAGTAAGAGGTTAAACAAGTGTGGAGTGTAGAGAGCTCAGTGTGGACTGAGTTCATCTTGTTTCACTAACGACTTGTTTTTTGCTCTTTTCCCTCTGATTTTGAGACATTTTTCGTTATAGTTTTGATTTTCATCTATCTGTGTTTATATGTTGGTGTACAGGTGTGAAACACACACTTTGTCTCATCCATCCATCATCGTTCTGTTCCTGCTGTACTCTCCAACATCTTCACCTCCTCCTCTTTGTCCTCGTCATTTCTCTGTCTCTCCGTCCTCCAGGCTCATGCAGCAGCCTGGCATCTCTACGACCGTCACTACCGACCCCGTCAGCAGGGCAAGCTGTCCATGGCTCTGGCCTCTCACTGGATCAAGCCCAGTCGCACCCGCCTGGAAAGCCTGCGAGAGTGTCAGTGCTCCCTGGACCACGTCCTGGGCTGGTTCGCTCGGCCTCTGTTCACAGACGGAGACTACCCTCCCTGTATGAAGGAGAGGCTGGGCTCACGGCTGCCCGCCTTCACACATGAGGAGAAGGAGTGGGTGAGGGGAACGGCCTGACTTCTTCGCCCTCTCTCATGGAGCGGCTCTGAGCTTCCAGCTCATCAACGACAGCTTGAAGTTTGGACAGCAGGAGGAGCTGGACCTGAGGATGCTGCTCTACTGGGTCAACGCTGAGTACGACAAGCCACCCATCTTTGTGGTGCAGAGTGGTTGGTAGGTGCAGACGCTGCCTCTGTTGATCTGTACATCTATGATGTTCTGGTATTTGCTGTTTTGTGGAACATCTTGTGCTCGCTGCTTCTCAAACAGGTATGTTCTCGGCAACACCAAGACAGAAGATCCGAAACACATGTATTACCTCAAGAGGTTCATCGCAGAGGCCCTGAAATGTGAGTAAAGACTCAGCACAGAGATCCAGAGTTTTCCCATTTCGACAGGTGCTTGAATCATCTTACAAGAACTTGAAACCTCCAGTTAAGATGAGTATTGACTTAAATCAGGGCCGACCATCTGTCTGTGTTTGCCATGCAGCCATTGTCATAGATGGAGTGAATGTTATTGGATACACAGCCTGGTCTCTGATCGATGGCTTCGAGTGGCACAGAGAATATGGGATAAGACGAGGACTTTACTACGTCGACTTCAACACTCCGGACATGAAGAGGGAGCCAAAGACGTCAGCCACCTTTTACAGGTAAATGACTGAGTGTAGATGTTGACATGGGATGAATGAACAATCCACCTGACACTCTGATACTTAATCAATACTGTATTTATAATTGGGATTTCACCTGCCGAGTTTACCTATCACGCAATGACAGCAGGAGTGTGACAGATGCTCTTAAAACTTCTTATTTATTATTGAGAGTTATTTCCACTCAGTCACTGAAGGAGCTCAACACAAACTCAAATGCAGCCGACATTTATTTTTGATAAACTTGTCACTTCACTTAGTTCTTCCATTTTTCTACCACGGGTGAATAATTGAAAGCTTCTCTGTTGGACTTACTGGAAAACCTGCCCCCCTCAGTCACCAGAAGTGTTTTTAGACTTTTACAGTAACTGTTGTAAAATCAAAATCTTTACACTTTCAGAACAAACAGCATCATGTTAATAATGTTTTAAACACATATACAATAACCAAAATATTTACCACCTATATGAGATTGTTGTATACATCTTGATGTAATGTGAAACTATCTGTCTCATCTGTATACATGGACATTATGTACAATTGTCTGGTGTAAAAGAACTACAGTTGTTGGTTTTATTTGATTAGTTTTAAGGTCTTTTTTGACAAAGTTGTAGATATAATGTGATGCAACTTTAAATCTGTGGAGACAGTTTCCACTCTCAGTGCAGCTCCTCTTAAAGTTATGGTCATTTTCTCTCTTATTCCCAAAGGAACGTCATCCAGAGGAATGGTTTCCCAGAGCTCCCAGAGAACAGACCAGCACAGGGAGTCTTCCCATGTGATTTTGCCTGGGGGGTTTCTGCCAACTCCATACAGGTATATATGTCTGTTGTTTAGGATTGCTGTTGAGGATGGTGTGAGGTAGCAGTGTGTGTACTGTAGGGGTGTTTATGGAGGGTCAGGTGTGACACATAGGGCAGAGGTCTCGCTCTGAAAACACTGAGATTACTTCCTTAGAAACAGAGGACACTGTGAAAACATTAACTGTTTATTAACTTGGATTCAGAAATTCTGTGAAAACCTCATTATTTCAAACTTTGCAGTTTTCATGGTGAAAGTCCAGCTCAGAAACGCCCACGACACTGAATCCTCTTGTAATCATAAACCATGTAACCTCACAGTGGCTGAGCTTCACCACACAGGACCTGCTCATGATATCGATTTGCCCTATTTGGCCCATATTTGCATTTGTGCGTATGAGGTAATTGCAGAGTCACAAGTTTAGCAGGTGCATGTTTACATTAGTGAGTGTGTGTGTTTTTTTCTGTTTCTCCTCTTGTCAAAGGTGGAGACGGTGCCCAACCAGTTTGCAGACCCTAGTGTTTACCTTTGGAATATCTCCAACAACGGAGCGCTGACCAAGCTGGAGGCCTTCATCGCACCGCCTTTACGGCGAACCACACACTGTGCCGACTACGCGTCCATCCGACAACAAGTCCGTCTTTCTTCCATCAAACACTTACCATTTAAATAGCTCCTCTAACATATCAGCCACACTATGAACCCCACCTGTGCCCACTTTGATCCAAGATAGAGTTACAATGTATTTAAACACACATGTATTCCTTAGCTTCCTCAACTAAAGACACTTAAGTCAGTTAGGAAACTTTCAAATGCGTTTGACAGTGTTTTTTTGTGTGGGAGACCAGTGAGGGATCATAATGTTTTCAAATTCAAGAAATAGAAAATTAACTCACTGTTGCCCATAAAGTTGGAATAATTTTGTTTTCAGACACATTTCTCTTTTCATTCCTGATTATACACATCAGTAATCACCTTTGATCAGGTGCAGTGATGAAATACTGAGTCCCAGTTACCAGTGTTGAGAAGATATACACTTTATCTATTAAGAAGAAATCACATTGTCATAATCATTTCATGAGAAGAGGAAAAACAGTGACAGTGTATGTATACAATCATGAACCAGTCTTTACAGTCCTACTACTCAGCAGTCCATAATATTTATTATAGTTTTTTTATATTTATATAGTTTAGATGAACATTTATTTATTTAAACTGTAAAGTGGAGAGTTGATTCATTCCCAGTCACAGTGTTTGATCTGATAGACCTGTCAGTGACTCCTTGTGGTGAATCACAACATATTTGTATTGCTGGTGACCTGTCTGTTGTCCTCCCTCTGTTCAGGTGGATGATATCCAGCAGGTGGGGGTAAACCACTTCCATTTCTCTCTGAACTGGTCGGCTCTGGTGCCCACGGGCGACGTGTCTCACCCTAACACCACCCTCCTGGGCTACTACCACTGCTTTACCCGTCAGCTGCTGCAGGCCAATGTCACACCCGTGGTCACTCTGTGGCATCACACACACCAGCGCAGCAGCCTGCCGGCACCACTGGACAACGCTAACAAGTGGCTGAACAGGTCAGACACGGAGATCATCAGGGGGTCAAACTGTTTTTATCTCTGGAGGTTGGTACCTTCATGAGGTCCAGCAGGAGAAGTGGTAAAAGGACGATGCTTCAGCAGGGCAAAGGGTGTAATATCGGAGGAGGCTGGAGCTTCTTTCAGCAAAATAACACCCCTCTATCTCACTCTCTCACTTTCTCCTCAGGCGTCTGTTCCCCATTTGACAAGAAAATTAAATTTAAATGTAAATGAGTTTAGAAGAATTTTCATGACCAGTAGAAACTAGAAAGTGATCCAAATACAAAACTATAAACTTTCCACACTTGACTGCTCTCAGGAAGACTCCAGAGGCGTTTGCAGACTACGCCCGACTTTGCTACAGAGAACTCGGGGCTCATGTGAAGATGTGGATCACTCTGAACGAGCCTAATGATGAGATGGTGAGCTACCAGGAGGGTCATCAGATGCTACGGGCGCACGCTCTGGCCTGGCACGCTTACGACCGCGAGTTCAGACACACGCAGGGAGGACAGGTTGGTAGAGCTGCAGTGTCGAGATCTTTACTTCTATACCTTCATTCGAATGTCTTCTCTTCATCTTCTGTAAAGTTATTGAAAGTTTTCATGTTTTCAAAAGTCTAAATGTTACAAAAGTAAACTTGAGTGTTGTGCTGTGTCCCAGGTGTCTCTGGCTCTGCACATGGACTGGGTGGAACCAGCTTTCTCATTCAGCCGTGAAGATGTGGAGCCGGCTAAAAGGGTGTTAGACTTCCGCGTCGGCTGGTTCGCAGAGCCCATTTTTGGCAGCGGGGACTATCCTCTGGGGATGAGGAGCTGGCTGCGTCAGCTCAACTCACTCGAGTACAAACATTTTCATTCATACTTCATCCATCAGTGCAGGATACAGCCATGACTCAAATTTCAATGAGGAGCATTGCCTGCTCTCACCTCCCTGAACTCTGACTACAACCCACCACATCTTCTCTAGAGTAGACTATTGATGATCTCTATCTTTACTTTAAATCCGGCACTGGATTAAATGGAAATCAATTGGTTTTATGGTGACAGGAAATCAATTTGAAAGCTCATGAATGCTGTGTCATTGTTAAGGGAACACAATTAATACTTATGGAGGAAAACATGCACTTCTTAGATACTACTGTTATTTCATCTCCATCTGCTCTGTGTGTGTGTGTCCACAGCCTGCCAGTCTTCAATGAGGAGGACAGACAGCTGGTTATAGGGACATACGACTTCTTTGCCATCAGTCACTTCAGTACCAAGTTGGTGACACATGCCAAGGAAGACTCGTAAGAGATTAAAGTTTTATTTTCTTACCTTTATTTTGATATAGACACAGGACATACAGACAAGTGAAAGGGGGGAGTGAGGGTTAGGGGTTAGATAACCCTAACTGAGGTGATGTGAAATGTGTCTTAACCTCTGGACCACCCCCTTTTGTAAGATTTCTTAACTGAGATTCAAACCCACAATATGCCTCTGTATCTAACCCTCCTCCACATCTGCAGGTACACCTACATGCCAATGCTAGAGGTCCAACACATGATCGACACCACATGGATCATGTCCCCAAGGCCTGTTGTACCCTGGGGCCTGAGGAAAGCCTTAAACTGGGTGAGAGTGGAGGGGCTGGAGACACTGTTTGTTTGGAGGCAGGCTCTGAGAGACTTGATTCATCTTGTGTGTGTTCCTGTGAAGAGTTAAAAACTTGGATATTGACCTAATCCTCCATACTGGTGTAATTCTATGCTGCAAGTATAGTGGCCACACATATTAAACAGACTCAAGGTAGTATCTAAAGAACATTTTTAAATGCCTGCTGACATTTCTGGAGGTGATGACAGAGCTGATCACAGTGACTTTGCTCCATTGCTGTGTCAGGTAAAGGAGCACTACTGTGATGTACCAGTCTATGTGATGGCCAATGGCGTCGAGGAGGACCCGGCCCGCTTCAAAGACAGCCTGAGAGTCTACTACCTGTACAACTACATCAATGAGGCGCTGAAAGGTGAGAGCACAAACATACATTTACCTTGGAGTCCTATGTTATTACACTATGTGTGTGGCGGTGAGTCATTAATCCTTCAGGGGTGACCACATTTTTCCCCATTACTAGTCAACAACTTTCAGGCTGTGTAATACACAGCCTCTCTCTGCAGAGCTTAAATATTAGACAAGCCACTGACCTCTGAAGAGTCAGCTGACTCAGAACACACACGTATGCACACAATAATATCAACATGGAGATACACGCTCTGCACCGAATTGCTGAGTCAAGGTTGCTTACTATCGAGTTACCTGTCCTTGTAAAGTTTATTGGGTGTCGCACAGCGATGACCTTGGCCAGCACTCTGAAGCCTTGCAGTGTCACACTATTTTGTACACGTTGTCATTTTAATATATGTTGTAATGTGCTTTGCCACCACTGAGTGGCAGCCATCCACAGAGCTGTGATCCAATCACAGGACAACAATAGTAAACACTTTTTGAGCATTTATTTATTATTATATACATATATTGCCATTTATAGCAATGTCTGAAAGTTATGTGAAATTACTTGAAGATTGTGACAAAGATTTTTGATTTCACAATCTTTTTAATTCATTCCATGTTAAAATGCTACAGATGATAAATAATGGTCAAAGGTTCACTGTCACCTTTATTGCTACTGGCACACACCGTCCCACCACTTTACCTGCATGTACACAGTTTAATGAAAATGATGATCCTGTCACATGCTCAGCCCCTCCTCCTCTCTCCTCCTCCCTCCTCCTCCCTCCTCAGCGTACACTCTGGACGGGGTCAACCTAAAGGGTTACTTTGCTTACGCCCTGAGCGACCAAAGGGACCCGGGATTCGGCCTGTACGGCCAGGTCCATGAAGAGGTCATCGATAAGGCCTCTCTCTCCAACTACCGCAACATCATCCAGTACAATGGCTTTCCCATCCTGGGAGCTGCACCCCAGCAGTGCCCCAGCTCCCCTGAGCCCTGCCTGGGCTGCCACGTGCTGGTGAAGAGGTCTGTGGTGGGCTTCCTGACTCTTGTGGGCTCAGGTGTGCTGATCACCCTGGGGCTCATCATCTACTACACAGCCAAGAGACACAAGGAGTGTTACTGATGGCTGTGACCGTAGGATTTGTTCTGTCTTTTTATGAAAGACTCTCTAGAAATCACACTGAGCTTATTCAACAGTGCGGAGTTCAAGTCAACTTTTAATTACAGTTCTTGTTTTGACTTAATATTAAATGACATTTGAATGAAGCACTTTGATGAAATCAACCTCACATTTCATGTTACAGCTTTTTTTAATTGTTACACAAAGTTGGTGTAGATTTGTTAGAGCTGCTCGCCATAATAGTATAAACTCAACTAAATACGGCAACGATTATATTTTTAGATCATCTTTAAAGTCTCAACTGCATCCCTAGTTGTTTTTGATGATGACCATAGGATAGCAACTTCATATCCAGACTTAATGCTTGTTAAACCACAGCTCTAAAATGAACTTAGCTTTAAACTCTGCAGGAAAACGGACTGTTAATTGCGATGACTCACAGAGGAAGCTCAACAGCTTGTTGTGTGACAGCATCAACCCCTAACTCTAGAGGACTTTGTTCAGAGAGTGGAGTATCACCTATTAGGGGTTTCCTTTGCACTCCATCATCCTGCCAGAATGATGATAGGATCTACAGGTGAGAGATCATCGAGAGGAAGAAACCCATGGAAGCTATGTTTGACAGCTGAAATCCCATGTTTGTAGCTGTATTTATGGATGGACAGAACATCTCAAAATCAGACTAGTTTGTGCACCTTTGTGCCTGCTGAATATGTATCTGCTGCTTGTTGTTGCTCAGCTGACAATAAATCTGCTTAGTCAAGGTGAAAAAACAAAGACACTCCAGTTTTCCATGAATTAATCCTCTAAAGTAGACACTCTCAACTCTCCCAGTTGGTTAGTGAATGTTGCTCTAGACTCCCCCTTGCTCTCCCCAGGTTTATTGCACCTTTATGTTCATTAGGTCTGACAGGATTCTGTGGGTGCATTCTTGGTAATTACCTCCATGTTTGGTCACATCCATAGAGCAACACCAGATTTGCATGTTGTAAACAAAGAAATTTATTCAAACTCAGATGTAGATTTCTGTCCTTGTAGCACACATTTATACATAAATCACTGGCTGCTGAAGTCACCATTAAGCTGCTGTTTGATGCATAGTTTACTCCACTACAGCCACAATTTAAGGCTTACTAACTGTGTACACTGCTGAGGCTTTGGGCAAAAATCCATGGCACAAAGCCACAAGCTGTCAGACAATCCAGGTTCATTGTGGGACACCACAGAGTGTTACAGCATGCACATGTAAATCTGTATAAAGTTCACTGTCTTGTTGCGGCAAAAAATAGAGATACCATGAAATCAGTGAGGGTTGTTGAACTCCTGCCCAGAGATTATTTAAGTCCATTCAAAGTCAGAACATCATGGCATCCAGACCGTCCTCCATGAACTTCTTGTAGATGGCCATGAACTTGGCGACGAATGCCTCTAGGTGGTAGATTGCTTTGCTGCCCATCTGCAGCCTGTGTTCATAGTAAGCTGCCATGTGGGCCACCTCTGTCTTCAGATGTCCATCGCAGTTACTCAACAGCTCCCTCACCAGCCCCTGTTACAGGATTTAACAAAGAAAATTAATACCTGTTACTGTAGTTGTTGCTGCAAACTGTTTCAACAGCTTGATGGGAAGGAATGTGGTTAACGGTACCTTCATTATGATCTCAGGAGGAATGCAGTGAGTCAGCAGCTCATACAGCCTGGCCCGAACCTCCAACAACCTGGAACAAAGACAGATTCAAGTCTCGAGTTGTCTGCAGTCTCCAACAGAACCAACTAACCCCTCCCCTCTCATCTCTCCTACCTCTGAGGACTTTGCTGGCTGACAATGGCGTTAGCTGTTTCTCTGAGGTACACCTCCCAGTCCGTCTCTGGGACATCTTGGTCCACTGAGAAGGGATATCTAGAAAAGATGAACCCAGGCCAATTAAGAACAAACAGTTCATTCAGATTCCTCAGACAATGCTGTGGATGGATGTTGAGTGTTGTGGCACTTACTGCTGCACTCTGCAGGCCTCACACATCAGCAGAGCTTTGCGGAGGTTGCGACCAGACTTCTCACTGATTTGCTTTGCCAGCTCTGGTGGGAGGAGCAAACCCTCCTTTTTACAGACTGATGTCAGAACATTACACACCTGGAAGACAGGTAGAAAAACAAAAAGGTAAAAATGTTCTGATCTTGGCTGAGCCTTGAAAACTTTACGCACCTTAATATGCTGTGTTCAGATAATTATTAATTATAACGTGAACCACATCATGTCGATCTTACCTCCTCAGTGCTCGGCAGAGGAACTCTGATAGCCAGACAACGGCTCCGAATTGGCCCAATGACCCTGGAGGTGGAGTTAGAGCAGAGGATGAGACGGCAGGTGGCCATGTACTTTTCCATCGTCCGACGCAAAGCATGCTGGGCATCCTTCGTGAGTCTGTCCACCTCTGTTAGCAGCACGACTACAAACGAAAATGTCACAATTACTGCAAGAGTCACAGTCTGACATTATGGGTGGCATCAGGGAAAGTAGCTCACGGGAATGATTTTTAAAATCATGGGGTGCTGTCACAGGATGAAGGATCACAGAGCTGTGTGTCTTTCTCACCTTTGAACTCTCTCTGGGTGCTCGACTGGATCTGCTGAGACTGAGCCACAGTTTTAATCAGCTCCTGAACCACTACACGGTCCTGGTTTCCTGCATCACTGTACACACACACACACACAATACAGACAGTTGTAAAGTAAAAAGGACATAAATTCTGTGTATAACAATGTAGTGAAGTGAAGGTATAAAGAAGCAGAAAATGGAAACACATGCTGCTTTTATAAAGTTTTTCCCAAAAAGGTACCTTGGATTGACTTCCAGGTGATAGTTGCTGGCTATTGTGTTGATCTCAATTTTCTTCTTTGAAGGAGCCTGCAGTCAAAAAGTGACAAAGCGAATCTGAATCATGACTCATGAAGACAGGACAGTTGTGACTAGAGCTTGTGTGCATGTGAGTGTTGTATTGTAAAGGGTCTGACTCTATTTCACCCCCCCCCCCACACACACACACTCACCACTATGGTCTGGTGCTCTATGCGAAGCTTCTCCACTCCAGCTCCATACAGCTCCCTCAGCAGACACATGATGCGAGTCTTTTTCCCTGCACCTGACGGACCATACACCAACAAGTGTGGGAAATCGCCACATTGAACCTGAAACATTTAAAGAGGATATTTGTTGTTTTGATTTGGATAAGAGCAGGCAATATTACATGAGCTTTGGACAGAGTTAAGAGATTACCCCTCACATCAGACTCAGCTTTTCTGACTTTACCTCAGCCATTATGCCTCTCATTTACGACTGAATGTACATAAAACATAATGAAATCAAATTTAACATGATGTAAAATACAAATGAAGTTCTCTTGCTCACGTTTTACTCTACTTGGGGGTCTTGCTGTCCTTTCACAATAAGAGTCCTTTGCCTTTTGTGACACAATGGATTAAATGTTGCTGTCTTTTCTGTGATACTCATCAAATCTCCTCCTAATGTTATTAACACTCTTAATCACTTTTCATTAGACATTTGTGTTCACGTTTCGGTGTTAAACTGGGGGAAAATAATGTTAAGGCAGTAATGACAGGCCGTCACATGTAAATCACTTTAACGTTAGTAACACCGGTGTTTTAAACAGGTTGAATTAACTCGGTGCATTTTCTATATACAGGCAAATGGTCGATTTAACCAGGTTCTTGTAGACTGACCAGCACTAATTAAACGTATTGTTTTAAGCCGGTGCTTCATGCTAACGCTCGCCTGAACACCGTGAGCACACAGGAGGTTTGTTTCTCCTCTTACCAGGTTCTTCAGCTGAGCCGCCTGCTCTTTGTGGTAGTCGAGTTTCCCCAGAGACGTCGGTCGGTATTTGTCCACCCACAAACTCATCGTGTTATGTTTTTATTGCCTGTTACTGTCCGTTTTGACAGCTGTGACACTGTCGCTAGCTGCTACTCTCCCGCGAAATGTTGTTATTCACCCAGAAGAAACCGCGCCGCCGTTCGTTTCCGAGTTACGGAAATCCGAAGGGGACAAAAAGGAAACGGGCGATTGATAAATACACACAACTGACGCCGGAAAATCAAACTGCAAATAAATATAAAGGTAACAAGACTATTTATACAGATTTAATACATTATTTTGAAGAAAATGCCCAAATCAGTGGCATTTGCTGTGTAGATGTGAATATTTGTAAGTGTAGCAGTGTAGGCCTAATTAACCTGTATTTATTTAAACGATAAACTGCTACAAAGTTTAATGACTCATCCCTTAAGAAGATACTCACTGCAGCTTTACTCCAAATCACCGTGTTGCTCAGTGTTGTAGTTGTATTTGTGCAATACACAAACAGATGATACCAAGATTGTCTTCTATTGTTGTCATGTGCTGGTGTGAGTAGAGATTTGTATACCCAGCCCAGGACAAACACTGTTTAACAGAGGCCCACGTCTCACTATATCCTATATGGAATTGGGAGGATAACATCTTTTTCTTTATTGCTGTAGATCTGACAGTGTTTACATGGCTACAGAGAAACAGTCTGTTGCCACTGAGGAATGTGAGACAGTTAATCCCATGTGACAGAAACAAGAGATCACAATGCCACCAAGCTGTCATCCCATGTAGCTATGATCTGGCTGTGGTAAAATGTGTTGCTTTAGGTACACAGGTCTATTAGGGTCCTCATCTGGTTAATCCAACACTCTGATTTTTGGCAACCCTAAAAAAGGTAACAAAACCTCAGTAACACATACAAAATACAAAGTTATGTGGTTCAGGTAATCATTTTTCCCTCCTGCACCAGGAAAGAGTGTGCAGAAGTTCAAATCTAGTTGTCAGTCATGCTGTGACAGACTTAGCAAATTTTTCTCTCCTTATCTCACTCCATGCACATGGGTGTTTGTTGTCAAAATGAGTTTTGATTGTCTTCCATGTTTACAGTATCTACAGTGCACACAGCCAAGATAACACTGCTTGCATAATTCACTGTGGATCTATTTGTAAGTTTTTTTTTCTGCAGCCAGTTTTTCTAAACTTTTAATGTGTTTTCCCTCACAGGAACTGATTTGCAGTGTAAAAAGAAAACACCCAAGCTGTTACAGATACAGTTGTTTGGCTGTGTGTTACTGTATCTGTACCATCTTGTCTTCCACTCCTCATTTTTCATTGCCCTGCTTTTCTCCAGCCTGTCCCAGGTAACTATACCTCTCTGTGTGACAGGAATGTTATAGATGGAGGAGCATGTCTCAGCAGGCTGGCGTTGCTTGTATTGAAATGTTTGAGTTAAATTAAGATGCATCCATCATCACAGCGATGTAGGACAGTGTAAAATCCCAAGGCTGATGGATGAGGTTTACCACGTCCCTGCAGGCAAGACAGTTTATGAAGCTCATTCATAATGTATCAGTTTGACTCATGAATAAGTGTGTTTTTATGAATTGGCTGCCTGGTAGTTGGACTTGTAATGATGCTGTATGATTGTTCAATAGAGCCCAGGAACCCAAGAACACGGTGGAACTTTAAATGGTATTTGCTTTGTGGTCTTTTCACCCCTTAACACTATAAAAGCAATTACATCACAAACCACTGATACTGTTGTGAAACCGTCCATGTTAAATATCATTTACTCCAGCAAATATTCAATCAGTACCACTGTGGAAGTCCTTTGTATTTAGATTAATTACATATATCCAATAACTTTATACCTGAGTATATATGAAGGTTTCTGATACTTCAGTGTCAATGGGAGAAAGTTTCATTGTGTTATTGTGAGGGGACGTTACAGAAAGCAGTCTTAACTCATACTACACCTCCACGTTGACCAGACCTCTTCTCCCAAGATGTTGAGGGTCAAACACGCCTCAACAGGCAGAATCATCCTGTGTTAAAGTACAAATAGTAGGTCTTTAGTCCTGACCATAGACCTTCCCTCCAAAACATGAAATTCAATGTTTGCTGGCAAACCTGAGGAATTCCACAGTCTGTCGACAGCTTTGTAAGAGCCATAAGTCTGTCCTTGTTGATTAAGGCTCACAGTCGGCTTTGCTGGAGTTACAAAACCTATGAAATTAGTGAGTCTTAGAGAGGATAAAAGCATGTTTGAAGCATTACCTCATGTGTTGTCAAGGAATGTGCTTTCAAGGTGAAAAATCCTTCGCCTCCAGCCACATTATACAGCAGTGATTGAAGAGGAGGAATGGGGAGGGCAAACGGTCCAGCACAGACCCCCGAGCCCCTTTCATCAAAGTCTGTAAGACTAATGTACATGCAGCTGCTTAACCTGGTTCATCACTTCCACAACAGCATTAGATTTGCTTTCTGTGCATAGTTTTTTAAATTAGCAGCCTCACTCCCTGCACACACACACACACACACACACACACATACACACACACATTTGCACCAGTAGCAGCAGCACAAACACCTGCCTGTGGAGCTCCCTGTTTTCTTGCTGAGGTAATGTAGGAGGGAAAAGAATTCCTCAGCCCTCTCTTCATCTCTCCTCCCCTCTGAGCACTTCATGTCTTTTTAGACGTAAACCCACTCTCTCTCTGTTTTATCTGTGTCATGCAGGATACAAACAGAGTTGCCTCAGCTGGATATTTGTGTTGCCTCCCGGTTCCTCAGGCCGCTCCACTGGATGTGTTCTCTGCTGATCCAGCTTCTGTACAAAAACATCTGGTATGTTAAATTATGAATTCTGTGTTACTTTAAAACGTCCTATAGAATATTTCTATCAAATGTTCAAAGCTTCACATGCTCCTCTATGTTTGTATTATTGGTACTAATTGAATACTAGTTACTAAAGAGACTGCACAGTTATATTTTATCACAGACACAGACACGTGGCCCGAGAACTAAAGTCTCCTTGTTTGCAAATGTGTACTATGAAACTCTTGTATATTTTACACACACACACACACACACACACACACACACACACACACACACACACACTGTCTGAGTTTTGAAGCTGTAGAATTTTAAGACCCACCACTGTTGTGTTTGAAAGACAAAGAAAATACGTCAGGCAAGGAAAGGGTGTGTTGGCTGCAGCCAGAAATATCCACCAGGAAAAAACAATGTGTTTGAGCAAAATGCATTTTATCAAACAAGCAGCTCCTGAGTGGTGCCCTGTGTGTTTGTTATGAAGACAAACATTGTTTATTTTGGCATGAGCCAATCACATCAATTTATCCCACTGGGCCTGTATCCATTATCACCAGCAGACTCTGATCATTTCAAAATTGTAGAATTTTTAAGCTATTTAAAATCACGCCATCACAAAAATATACAGAGATACATAAAAATGTTAATCTTAACAATTAACATTGTAGCTGTAAAAAAGGTTATTCAGTATAATGAGCTTTTTTATGATGATTATTATTATTACATTACATTTTATTACATTTTTTTATTTCCAATTTAACTGCATCTAATGTCAGTAGAGTTTAAACTCTGCAGTAGATGTAGTTTCACTCAGTACAGGGCTTCATTTCACTGTCCAGACATGTGTGAGACAAAAATGATTTAAGGGACAGATAAATGTGTCTGAGCAGAAGTTTAAGTAGCACATCTGAATTCAGACATACACACCCACTTACAGGAACATATGACACTGGATTATACATGCACATATTCTTTAGTCTGCATGTGTGAACAAAGCTCAGTTTCCTCAAATTTACATGATATCTCTTTCTCTCTCCAGCTCAGGCGTCAAGGGAATTTTCTGGAAGATTCAAATATGGGACAAAGTGTAAAATATTGATCATTCATAGATTCATTTGCCTGATCAGCTCCACATTAGCGACACCAGAGAAGAACTTCCAGATGAGGACCGGTTCCTTCATAATGCATGATGTTCCGGTAGCTGCCCTGTCTGTTCAGCAGCAGCCTGACAGGCATATTTACCCCCAGGCTGTGGGTGTTCCTGTGGATGACCTGCAAGGTCAAGTTCCCCTGTTGATGCAAAGCTTCACCAGTCAAAGAGGAACCATGTCTGAGCCTGTTCCTCTGCTAAGTTGCGCTCCAGATCCTGTGGCCAGTCATGCTCAAAGATGGATGGAGCTGAAGACAGACCACGGCTCTACTTGTGATAAAACTAAGCCTGATTTAAAGCAGAACAGACACTGTGGAAGCAGCCAGAGCTCACATGCTGCTCCTGGATCAGGTCAGGACATGGAGGTGTCAGACAGAGATGACAGGGCTGCTGTTCACAGTGATTTCAAGATGGAGGCACATTGTGAAGCCACACCACCTCAGCAACAAGACGAGAGGCCCACAGAGACCTCCTGTCCTGATGACTTGCCTCCTTGCCTGTCACCAGCCCTGGATGAACGTAGCTGTAGCCATCTCCCTGCACCTGTGAATGCATCAGAGGACTGCTCGATGGATCTGCTCAGAATAGTAAAGCACCACCCGAGCGCCATTGTCTTCTGTGATTATGACTGTACAGCCTGTGACAAACAGAAGATCCTTGCTAACCGCAGCTCTGATGGTGGAGAATCCTCCTCCTCCGACACTGGAGAAGGAGAGGGTGACGATGATGATGAGGATGATGTTTTTCCTGAGATGTTACAATATAAGGAATTCCTGATCAGTCGTCGCCGTAGAAACTTGAGCAGGAACAGGAAGTGCTTGAGGAACAGACAGGATGCCCAGCCTAACGACGCTGCATCTGGCTGGCAGAAGCCCACAGACGAAGGCAAAGCCGAGTTCACAGGTAGTCAGGAGGAAGAGGAGAACAATGGCAGACAGGTAAGAAAAACAAGACAGGGCTGGTGTGATAACACAGCCAGAGACGTCTTGAATCACTGTGTAGAAGTTCCAGAGAAAGCACCTCAGTGGCTGCAGGTCTGTGGCTCTGTGGGCCAGGTTCACAGCTGGACATCTATCTTGTCAGTGTAGGAGAAGCACATGTTTTAAATGAATGAGCCAGGCTTCCCAGTAATGACAGTGTGAGTCAGAACACACTGTATCACTGGCTTTATTATTCACACCTGTTCTTTTCTTAACTGCCACATGCCAGAGGGTCCACAGTGGAAAAAAGGCAGTTCTGTAAGGCCTCTGTGGACCACCAGAGGGCAGCACTGTCAAAGAGTTTCATTTATATTCTCCAGCATGAGCTTGCTGTGAAAATTTTCTATTTTTTTCTATAGTCTGCAAAATAGGAGATCACTGCTCTGACGCCTTCATTGTAATAAATAGGACATTAGTTTGGTTAAAAATGCAAAGATTCAGACATGTAGACATGTGATCACATGGTGACATCGACATCTTTGTTATGATTATCTTTCTTCTGTCTCCTAATGTTTCCTGTCTCTCTCTCTCTCTCTCTCTCTCTCTCTCTCTGCGTTTAATCTAGTGTAGAGACACCCAAATTTATTCTGTACATATTATTCTGAATGTGGAGATAAATTGTTCACTATAATTTGAATTATTTGCTCCATGAGTGAACAGCGTGTTTATCTCTTTTAAAAAAAGCAGCACCTGAATAAGATGGAATATTTTGGTAGGTGTACCTTCAGTCATAAATTCTTCACCCTCTCTTTTTTTTTTTTGCCTGGGCCTGTGCTGGTATCTCCACCTCCCAGCATGCACTTCACCAGCGGGCATCGTATAGTGTGAGCGTGCCCCTGACTGTGTTCTCACACCTGTCAGTGCAGCCCTCAGCCGCTGGCACGTTCCCATAACGGTCCTCTGGCCCTGTGCACACTGCTTCCCCCCTCCTTGGCCTGATATGAAAGGATTTGTTCTCCCCGTGCTCCTTTTGTGATGTCCTTCTCAGAGTTTGACCAAGTAGCTTTTAAAGTCACTTATAGACAGGCTTAGGCCAATGCTCATTTGAATACCTGTTAAGTCAAAGAGGCCCCTTTGTGCCTCCACATTCTTGGAATATCTTGGCTCGGCCAGTTTCGTCACACTCCACAATATGGGTAACAACTTTGCCAAATGAAATAATTTGAGGAATTTGGAGTGAGGCACAAGTTATTAAACGGCATTTAAAGTGAAATGCGGCCAATAAACTTGGCTGTAATGCCAGAGTCTGATCTCATGGCAGTTGTTCTGTCATGTCCCCGTCTGTAGGTTTCAGCCCGGTCACTGGGCACATGGTCACATTACTGTAGGACCAAGTCAGCTTTTCATTATCAAGCTAATAATGTCACAGAAAATAGACTGTTCTCTTGTGAGTATGACATAATTATTGATAAATAAAGGCACATAACTTAAATAGTTGTCCTTTTGCCCAAATTCCCAGTGGTATAACGAGCCTGAGAGCAGGAATGTGCCACATGATTCTCTTGATACAGAGAATCATCAGAATTAGTTATACATACTTTGACAAATGTCTATATTACATCCACAGCTTAATAGCAGACGGCACCACTGGAGATCTGCTTCAATTACATGTTTCAGTCCAACTGATTGCTGTGTTTGTGATTCTGGAGACAGTAATTACATCTAACTCTCAAATCACAGAATAGAGAACTGATGGAAACTTTGATCAGGGGGAGGATTTGATTTTTGTCAGTCTTAGTCCTGTCCTAGTCTTGACCCCCTTACGACCCTTAACAGGTCTTAGATGGGCTTAAGGTCCTGTATTTTATATAATGAAATATCCATGTCTTTTCTGAAGTTCAAAGTAAGTCTAGCTTTCATATTAATACTGAGAAAGGATCAAAGCTCTCAGTTCACACTGAATTGCATACAGGCTGTATTCAGTAACTGAGCCTTAAAATGCACCGTTAGGGCTTCTTTAACTTTGTGATGTCACAACTAGGCAGTCACAACCCCAGTGCCTGCCAATTTGTGTGTAAATGTAAATGTAAAACTCCACTCAGGAGGTTTTTGGTCCTTTGAACCACACTTTGGAGCAGCGGGGAACACAGACAGAATGAGGATACCCATCTCTAGCTCTTCACACTGAGATGCATCCCAGTAACAGGCGTCCCAGTCTGCCGGGACACTTCAGACAAATAATGAAATGCTCTTGAAGCAGAGATATAGTGATGCATTAAGAGCTCTGTCCTCTGTAAACACTTTGGACAGAAGCCTATTAACATTTCATGAACTGTGAGAGCACAGTGCTGTGAAAAGTGAGTGTGTCCGTGTGTGTACGCAATGGTGTGCATTTGTGTTCGCATCAGCACATTTACGTGCAGCTCTCTGTGTGTTTGTGTGTGTCTTGATGTTTTCAGTCACTCATGCCACCACGAAAAGCCTCCACTCCCCATGTTCTCCCCTGGTCCCGGCTCTGTCCCCCATAGTGAGGGTAAAAATAGCACCCTGCTGCACATAGACAGCCCTCTGTGTTCCTGTGTGTAGGAATCTGGAGATGTGGGGGCTGTAACACACAGGAAATGGCTTTACTGCCAAAGCCGTTACTGCAGATATTTTTTAAACTGGTCAACATGATGGGGTTTTGGGAATAGGAGTGGACAGAAGGGTGTGTTTGTGTGTGTGAGCGGGTGGGTGGGTGGGTGTGTATGCATGCTTGTGTGTATGCATGTATGTGTGTGAGTGAGGGGGCTGTTTTTGGACTTCAAGCTCCTCAAAGGGGCCCTATGTGCTGCTATCAGCCACTGGGACTCTGGGATTGGCAGCACATAGGGTCCAGAAACAAAGCAGTTTGTTCATTTCCTGGAAGGCCAGTGAACAAGTGTCTCAGTCAGAGTCCACAACCAATGGGAGGAGAAGGAAAGAGAGGGAAAGTGAGGGTTTAGGTATGTGCATATCTATGACACAAACAGATAAGACGTGCATTGGGTATGTTGCTGTTAAATGTATGTAGCAAAAGGCAGCCTGTTCTCCACTAGCTGTTATATTTTTATCTATAGATCTATATATTTCTCCTCTTGTTGCTCAACAATCCTCTCATTGAGAAGGTGTCACCTCCTCCTCCATAGTGTAGGGTACACAGTGTACCCCCGGGCAGGCTAAGCAAGCACAATGTTCTTTTGCAAGGAGCCTGGAGGCAATGCAGAGTGGAGTAGGTGGATGAGGGAAAGGAGAGTGTGTGGACTGAGGTTCAGCAGATCTCTCTCTCTCTGTCTGAGGCCAGCATACATGAAAGGCCCCAGTACAAGGTGTTAACCCCAGCGTTTCCCCTTGAGCCATACTCATCTGTGTGTGTGTGTCTCTTGACCCGTACGTTCAGGCTGCTGCGTGTGACTCCATGGCCCAGCTGATGAACAAGTTGGATCAGCTCAGTGAGGGGATCCAAGACGTCCAAAGTGCTGATTCCTCTGACCCTGATGATGCCAACTCTGAGCAGGAGCAGCAGAGCCCAGTGGTAAGTAAAGCACCATTCACCCAAAGAACTTCAGCAGGAGCAAAGGATAAAATAATGACTAAAGAAAATAAATTAAAAGGTTGAAAAAAAGGCTGAGGGAATAATTAATGGAGAGTTGCCAACATAATGTATGTGGATAACCTTTATATTAGGCTCTGCATGTTGCTGAAAAGAGCATGAAAGTAGAAAATTTCCCTGCAGAAGTGCTGTGGGGTCTGCTGCTGGGGGTGCCATCTCTGTCAACACAGGAATCCAACCCACGACCTTAAAGTCAAGACAGAGCTAATCAGACGTGTGTTGGTGTGTTTGTGGTTGTGTTTCACAGAGACTTCATATAAATGAATGGGAGATAAGGGTCAGAAGTTGATGAACTGCAGGGTTATCAGAGGAGGCCCTGCTTTTTCCTATCAGAGGAATGAAGCAGACCGTGACTCACTCAGTATTCCTCCGCGCAGGCAGGCTCTGCAACACGCTGGATCAATTCATCTATCAATTGTTTCGGTATTCCTCCACGAAGGCAGGTGGAGGAATACTGAGTGAGTTGTTTAGTTCCAGGTAAACTAACCGACAGGCTGATGCATTGTAAATTTTCACTTTACATCGTACTCTTGAAGTGGTGTATTATTTTGAGACGGGATGTCTCGTAGGCGTTGATAATACGCTGATTAATCATCCCCCATTCACAACCATTCACTGCCTGTGTCTCACTGCTGCACGATACACTAGTACTTCTCGGTGGGGGGTGGGGGTGGGGGGGGGGTGGGGGGCAGAGACCTTTCTACTGCAGATATTATACTTAGTGGCCATTTATACCTCATACAACCCCACTTCAAAAAACTGAACTATCCCTTTAACCATTTAACACAAGTGCATGTATAATTTCGTTGTTGCACAATGACAATAAAGATTCTTCTTCTTTCTTCTTCTTCTTCTTCTTCTTCTAATGAACTGCTAAAACATAAGTGATCATCACTTGCATCATCACAATGGCTGAGTATTAATAACCTATGGTAACTTCAGGGTAGACATCACATAATGGTTTCTAGAAACGGAGTAGTCCCATTTCTTTTGGTTTTCACACACTCAAGCACGGTGTACCATTAAGTCATACAGTGCGTCTCACACATGTTGGACAGAGAGCCTGCTCAGGAGAATGGGCTGCTTGGCTTGCAGTCTCTCCCACTTTTTAATATGGTGTAGATTCATTAAGAAGAACAGTCTGGACAGTTTCCAGGCCTGTTGTTGTTCTGCAATTAAAGCTTTTCATCAATTAGGGAGTTTCTGATTCATCTGGCATCCATCTGGAAATCAGCGCCAAGCTTATTCCAACTTCTTATTATTTTTAAAGGTATATTTAACAAAACTCCTGGAAGAGGAACAGTCTAGAGATGGCTGCTGTGCTGTGCTCCTCTGTTCTCCTCTCACAGGGCATTCCAGCTGCCTCATTATGCTTACCAAGTGTAAATCTGGTAACCTCAAATAGCTCTTAAACCAACGGCACAGAAGTTTAGGAATTCTTATAAAAAGGCTGTATTTAATCAAGCTAATCTTAATCAAACTGTCTGGCAAGCCAGAAAAACAGCCATAAAACAGACATGCTTAGCTGTGTGTATCGCATTCTCTGTGGAGTATTTTTTATGTCACACTGAGGTCATTTTTATTTTCAGCATGGATAGATTTTTTTTTTGTTATTTTTTTTGCAGTAAGCCATCAAGGTAAAACACACAATACAACAGAATATGATGATGAATGAGAAGGAAAATCAATAAAAATGTCCTGACGAGAAGAAGAGCAGCTGAGAAACCATTTATCCCAAAAATGTCAAATATTTATGGCGTAATTAAGATTAAATGATCTCAGTCCAGAACAGTGAGGCAGCAGCAGCAGCAGCAGGAGGCTGTGTCTTCTTTGGCAGCAGAGCTTTCAGGGTTGGGTGCAGGGCTGAGTGATAAGGGATTAAGGTTGGTTTGAATAAAAATAAAAGAAAAAAACAGTAGTGAAATATCAAGTTTCTTTTAAACACTCCCAAGATCGTTTGTTTAAATACTGTCCCAGTGAAATTTCTGTCAGTGCAAGTCCAACTGCTGAAATAACTGTGTTCACTCCAAACAGTATTCTCTGATTATCCTTTAATGCTTCCACACTGCAGTCTGATCACACAGTGTCCTTCAGCCTGCTCTTATACATTTTTAAGTCTTCAGACACTTTGGTTTAGACTGAATATCTCCACAGCTCTTGTGGATCGCTGTGACTTTTTGCTTGTTGTGGTTCCCAGACAATGAATCCTAATGATGTGACCATCAGATTTGTTCCCTACAAGCACTGTGATGTCCATATTTGTAGTTTTTAGGGAAATACATTCCCATCAGCCTCAGCTCTACTTTGCGCCATCTAGCAAAAGGTGACATAGCCTACCTACATGCTAACATGATGAGCTAAGAACATGGTAAACATTAGCCAATACTTGTGAAACATCAGCACAGTTCGGCATGTGTTAGCATGCTAATGTTTAGCACTGATTTGTCTGAAAGCAGCACTGTGTCTACGTACAGTCTCCCAGTGCCATCAGCATGGCTGCAGACTTGTAGTCTCCTCCATTACATTGAGTTTCCACTTTGGGAATTTCCTCCATTAAATTCCTATTAGTTAAATGAGAAGGAATGGAACAGAACACTTTAATTAAAATTTAAAAGACAGGGAAATGCAGCTCACTCGCTTTCAGTTTGAACTGCACTTTGTTTTGGAGACACAGTGTCCTTCATGTTGTTATCTAACTGTGACCGCACAGTTAGGAAATTAGCAACAGCATCATGCCATCTCTGTGATGGAAAGGCTCTACAGGGTCAGACCGGGAATTTTCTACACAGGGGAGCATTGTATGTTGTGGTGAAGGGAAAATGTGTCTCTCTACGCCCGCATTTGTGGATTGGATTCTTGGTTGAGGGAAAAAAAGCACAGTGTTTACAGAAATTAATGCCATTCCTCCTTCACTTTCAGTAGCACACACATATTTGCACACATATCCATGTTATCAGCTCAGTGTTGGATGGGAAGAGGAGGAGGGAGCGCTGAAGTGGGTACAGTAAGATGAGTCATGAGGTCAAGCTGGGATGGACTTTCCAGTGTTGCGGCTGAGCGGAGACACAGAGGGGGGACGTGGATGGTCTGAGATGAGGCCGATTTTTCTGAATGAGAGGAGGGCAGGCCCATCCATCGTCAGCAGCGTCTTATATCATCCAACACTTCCCAGCTACACACCACATCCACTCAGTACTCTACAGAGTCACAGTGAGCTGCTGAAGAGACAGGTGACATGAAGACAGGGACTGGGGTAAGAGACTGAAGGAGACTGGTATTAAACACACACTGTGTGTTGACTTAGCATGAAAGCATTCAGTTTGAGAGACAGCAGACAACAGGAAAGAAGAGGGGACAACAGCAACAGCAGGAGGGCTACACTCTCACAGCTGTCGCAGTTTATTACATAGTGATAAATAAATTGAACCCAGTGTGATCACATCTCTAAAAAAAAAAAACTCCTTACGGTCACTCTGTTGTCTCTCTCAGATCAAGAACTTTCAACAGTTTTCACCTATTCTGTCCCACATTCGACTAACACGTCTCTGTCTGTCCCCTCAGGGTGCGCCTGCTGTGAGCAGGATGGTGAGCCGAGGCCTGAGCCAGGACCAGGGAGCCTCCAGAGCTCCAGACAAACCTGAGCCACTGACCAGACGGCGCTCGCGACCTCTGACCCGCAGCAGACCTCTGACCCGTTCGTCCCTCTCGTCCCCTGCACATTTCCACGCCCGACGGGCCAGGGTGAGCCTCTCTGCACACTGTAGCTGTTTACCTCTATGTTTGACTTCATGGTGAAACCACTGTGGCCCAGAGTTCACTCATGACACGTGGTTACCTTCACAAGCAGATTTGATGATATCCACGACTTTGATCAGCTCACAGACCGAGTTGAAACCCGCAGTCTTCAGTGCTCTTACTGAGTCTTTAGAAAACTGTGTGCATGCTGCTTTGGAGCTGAACCAGTGTCTAACACTTTGCAGCTGACCCTGCAGACAGGAGCTTCAGAGGCATGTCTGATTGATATAAGTTGATCAGTTGATCGTCTGAGGAAATGTTTTGATGACTGCCAAATTCAATTTGAACCGGCTTTGAGTCAAATGCAAAGGTTGAGACCTGTTTTGTGCTGTGTAATCACGGTCAGTGAACTGTTGCTCTCTGAGGCAGCCCCTGCTAAAAGAATGAGGATTTTATTTTTGCGCCGTCATGGCTGCCTCTCTCTTCCTAAACACATGGATCTCTCATTCCCCTTTGCACTGCCTTGTTATATTTCATGTCAGCTCAAAGCGACTTCCAGAAAAGCAGAAAGGCAAATGGTTTCTTCATTTTCTCTTTTGCCTTTTTCTGTAAAATCCTCTGTTCCTCCCTCCCTTTCATCTGTCGCCTCCTCCTTTTCCCTCTCTCCCTGGGCTTCTGTACAGTCTGCATGTTTCCTGCTGTTGTGTAAATAAGGTGAAAGTAAAAGGATGAGACAGCTGCGCTCCATCCAGGATTATGCAAGGTCACCTGTTTCTGAGTCAGCACTGCGGCAAACAACAAAAACCACCGCAAATAAACACACACACACACACACAGCTCCACAGGTACAACAGTCAGACAGATGATGGCAGGGAAACAGCGAGTGGGTTTAACTGGTAGCTGGCTTCAAAACTTCATCAAGCCATTGTAGTCATCATCAACAGGGAGTCTGCTCTTTTATGACGACTGTGGATCTGTTAGCATGTTGTCTCATCAGCTGTCAGCACTATAAAGACTTTTGTTTTGGTCAATGTTGTCTTTATTTTTGATCTAGAAAATATTAGTGTGACAAAATATAAGTGAAAGCTAGTATGTGGTCAGAGGTTTTTTTTTATCAGACCACAGAATATTTCTCAATATTTATATAATGTAGAGGAGAAGAGTTTAAGACTTCTGTGTTACACCTTCCTGTTGACTATGAAACATCAAGATGGAGCTGATCTTTGTTGATTGTTTAGAGTATAAAATAATTACACAATAAGTGCCTTACATCTTTTACTGTAGGTCAACTTCACTCCAGCTCATTACCATGACTTACAAAACAGCACTGGGCTTGCTTCAGGCACTCATGCACAAGAGCCAGTGAGTTGTTGAATAAAAAGGCTTTAATTAATTCAGGGCATCTTACATAAAACAATGGTGAAACATTGACTGGTTTAAACCAACCCTGGTCTTCTTCAGGGCGTGGCTGCAGAGAGGCCTCTTGCATGCGCGTGCCTGAAGCAAGCCCAGTGCTTTTTTCGCTTTTCTAAAATTTTTTGACTTCAAGAGCCCCCGCCTCGCACCACCTGGAGCTCACTTGTTCTTCTGTTCAGAGCACTTGGTACTCCCCCCTTTTCTTTTTTTACTGAATCATTGCCACAACTCTTGGGCTTTCTTTTGGACTGAGATAAATATCACCCTATTGTATTGAAGTGAAGATAACAGAGGTTACATGTTAATGAGACTCCTGATATTCAATTAAAATAGTGATGGTGTGTGTGGTGGTCCAAACCAGTGTGGTGAGGAGCCATCTATGTTATTTTCAGGCGATTACATGAAACAAAACCAGATTTCTGATATAAAATATTTGGAAATGGTCAGATTGGCTGAATTTTGCTGAAAAGTAAAAGTTCATATTATTATTTCTTAAATGTATGGTGCATTAGGAGCATTTCACCAGCTGTGTGCAGATTCACATATTCATATTTAACAACTACATGAGCCACATAAATCTAAAAATCACACCAAATACATCCCAGTTTAACCTACATGCCTCACACTTCATGTTCAAGACAGAAAAACCTTAAGTAAATGTGGTTTGGTTTTGATCAATAAAGACTGAGTGTGCAGGGAGAGGTGAGGAGCCAGGTCTCTGTTTCCCAACAGAGGTCGAGGCTCCTGGTTCTGATGGCAGGCCTCTGAAGAGTATAGTGGAGCATGCCTTTGGTTGGTGTGTAGTTGATCCTGAAGTGTCAGGATTATTAGGTGTGTGTGTGTATGTGTGCGTGTGTGTGTGTAGGTAGGTAGAGAGAGCAGCAGGGGCCGTGGGATCAGACTGATGCCAAGGAGTGGGTTTATTTTTCGCCTAACCGTGACTGATAAAGTACAGCTGTCCAAACTGACACAGCACACACACACACACACACACACACACACACACACACACATGTAGCTGATTCTCTAAATTTAGAGCATATTTTGTGTCACAGGAATTCGTGGAAGATCTCAGTAGTTTAATAAGTAGTAATTATTTCATCATTGTGTTGCAGTGTCTGCTGCAGCTGTGTCACTGTTCAGTTTCCTTACATCCACTTCACATGAGCAACATTCAGATCAAACACTGAACTTGGACAACAGGGAGAAGTAGTATTCGTTTACAACCCTCCAGCATGTAGTGTGTGTCATGTTTACACCTCCAGGCGTTCAGTGGGATGTAAAAGACAGAGCTGTTGTATCTAAACAGTTTGTCTGCAGACTGAGCTGATGTCAGACACTTTAGGAGGATGTCACCTTCACCTTTGTTCTGCTGCAGTACTTAGCTACTAGTTGTTGAAACCAGCTGACTAACCCAGCTACATCCTACCACTGCAGATGAGTATCCACGGATACCATGGTGATAATTTTAGGGCCGTGTCTGGTTAAATATTGATACTAAATGAAAGATTCATGAGAGTGAGATGTTCTGTCATTTCCTGCTGTTCAAAAGAAAGACTGAAAATTACCAGTGGAAGTTTCACACTTGTGTTTTCTGATCTTGAATTGACAGGTGGTGGTTTGTGTGGTCATATACAGTAACATTGTGACCTTGAGAGAAGCTCATGGGAGTCATGCAGAGGTTTCGACATGATAGCAACACTGCAGGTGGCTCGTTTGGTAAATCCCAGCTTCTTTGTGTTTCTGTGGGGTTTTCCTGGTGACAGTGGCAGCATTCATGATGCCATATCTGTGATGGGATAACGTTTCACACACTGAATCCAGGCCAAACATAAGTCCCCCGATGTTCGTGAGTTCCTGTGCATCCTGGGACTTTTTTAAGTGTATGTGTGTGTTTGTGTTGTACTCCACATGATCATGAGTCTGTAAGCTCTCATTTCCTGGGTCGTTTGAAGCCATGTCATTCTTTTTTCTTTTTTTTTTTTTTGCTGGATTTTACAGCTGCTGCTGCTCCTTATTGTCCTTCGCTCTTTTCTCTTCTTTCCTAGTTATTTATGTAATCATGTCCCATCAGGTACCATCATTTATTTTGATTAACCTTCTCTGTTACGTCCTCTTTTTCCTCCTTCTTCTCTTTTCAAACCAGCTCTCAAGAGAACACACACATGGATACACACACACACACACACACACACACACACCCTTACAATATCCTCTCCAATTTCCTCTAATTCAATTGCAACATTTATTATGATTTAAGTTGTTTTTCCTGGGGGAGCTTCAGCCCCATTCATCAAGCGGATGTCACCCAGTTAAACAACATATTCTTCACATGTATTTTTTTCAGCTGATCCCACTGAATGTGGTTAATAGTCAAATAAATAAGCTGTTGGGGCCTGATGGCTCTTCATATGATCGTGTGGCATAAACACTTAGGAAATCTTGAACCAGATTTAGAATTTGGGTCATTTTCCCAGTGTAGCTACGAATGACGGAAACTGAGTCATTGTCTTTGGCTGATATTGAGTTTACAGTATCCAGAGCTCCAGAGTCTTTGGTGTTCATGGGAAGTGTTTGCATATTTTCTTGCTTTTATTTTGGTGCTCACTGTTTTTTCTTTCTTCCCCTCTCTCTCCTTTTTCCTCCCAGGCTGCTGCAAGGATCACCAGTGGATCAGCAGGTACGATAACCCTTGAGTAAAAGTGTGTATCCGTGTCTGTGTGTACTGTATTTGTGTGTCACGGGAGGTTTGTGTTCATTCACTATCCTTTCTGTTGGATTGTTTGCATTCCCACTTTGGGATAAAACCGGACTACTGGGAATGTCTCCCACAGGATTCCTGGTCTGAACGTCAAACCTCAACCACCCAGAAGTAATGATATACTGTTTCTGCTATATCACACACACTCACACACACACACACACACACACAGGCTTGGCTGGACACATACACAACATGTGCATATTCAGGTGCATAAACACAGATATTTGGGTGAGTTCATATAAAAGAAAAGAAAAAAAAACACACACACACACACACACACACACACACACACACTTTGTTCTTTGAAGTCATGACTTGGTGGAATTTGCTGAATGATAACACACAGAAGCTTATCTCGTCCTTCACCAGAACAAAAACAAAGCTTTTCTGATGTAAATGATCTGATGTGTTAACAGGGATGTTAATGAAAATTTCCCCCTTTGGTCTTGAATTTTTGTCTTTCCTCTCTTTTCCCTGCGGGACTCAAGTTTCCCAGAGTGTGTGATAGAAGAGTCTGAGAAGATGATTAATGAGTCCAACTCTGACCCCGGTCCGTGTCTCTTATCCTCAGAGTGTGTCCATTTTGATTGACACGCACAGGCGTCACGGCGACTGTCGTTAAGTGCATCCCAGGGAGATGTCTTGGCGACAGAGTTGCATTCGCTGCGCTGCGGGATTGTTTATTTTTGTATGTTTTGTCTGTATGCTTGTGTGTATGTGTGCGTACATGCCGTAAGAGTCGGGGTGTCCATCTTCAACAGGGGTCACATTACTGTCAATGAGGGTCTGAGGAGGAGAGGTGCAGTAGGAGGGTTGGGGGGGTAATGAGGCCCCAGAGAGCCGCAGGGAGGTCAGAGGTGATGCTGTCAGCGGCATATGACGAGAGTGAGAGTGCGTGTTTGTGTGTACGTGCACAATTGTAAGACACATTTCATCCAAACACGGCAGCACAGAGGAAGGAGAGTCGATTAGTGTCAGTGTTTGGGCTCTCCTGCTTCAGGTTTGTTTTCTCACTTGAGCATGTTTATTTTCTCCTCTGATATGAGGAAACACTTTGGCTGTTTGACAGGAATCCTGTCTAATCAATCAGTGTTTGTCGGCCTGTGTGGTCTGTGTCTCAGCTGCACAGCAACAAGATATGATATGAACATATCTCAGCGCACATTGTTGACATTCACTCTGCTCTTTGCCTGATAAACCTGGAATTCATACCTGTTCTGGGCAGGGGGTCATTTTATTGTTATCTCACTGAGTTTTTCTAATCACATTTCTTTGATGTGATTCTTCAGTGTGACTTTTTTTAGTTGTGTGAGTGTGTGTGTGTGCGCATGCGTGTGTGTGAGAAAGGGAATGCATGCCGAGACGGTATTTGGTTTATAAAACGAATCTGCCCTCAGGCGACGGAGGAGCATGTTTTAATCCCTGCAAAGATGAGAGGATTTATTTTCAATACTTTTTTTTTCTGGAGAATTAATGTGTAATAACAGATGAGTATTTTTTCTATAGATGCTTAAGCGCTTTATTTGATCTCAAGTTTGTTGGCATTTTAATGATCTCTTAATCTCAGAGGTCACCCCCATGGTGCCTGTGGTGTCTCATTCCTCAGTCATACTGCACACAGTCCAAATCACCAAAGGCAAGTTAGAGAATATTAAGTTGATTTACACATCTTTTATTGTACATTAAACTGGAAGGGTCCCAGAACATTTGGAAATGATGAAACATGGTGAAGCTATAATCTCAGGAGATGGTGTGATGATGGTAAAAATGTTAGTCGTCAGACCAAATTCATAACATGTAAAAAGTAAAATATTTTGTCTCTGTCAGGGAGCATACAATCCTCCAGTAAAGACACTGTAAAGTATTTCTACTATAAGCAGGAGGCCGTGTGTAATTCTATCTTTACATTGCTGAAAAGACTCACTCTGAAGATATATGATGCCTTCCCGATTCTTACACGTACACAACCGGCAGTGAGATGCTGCGCACAAATGACTCACCTAAAATAACCAGGAGCCACATGCACTGCAAGCAGATGACTAAATGTTTTTACTACTGACTATATCATAGCAGAGGCTGCTGTTCACTGCAGCATCCAAACAATGCCTCCATCTGCACACACACACCTCCTGGGACAGTGACAACAGCTTCAACACAGCGTGCAGTCTGTTCACATGAGAAGTGATAATCATAACCTGAGGTGTGGGCAGATGACCTGGGTCTGACTCATGTATCCAGTGACTCCACTTTGACTTTGTCGCCACTGATAACTGCAGCAAGTTATTTCTGCATTCTTGTTTGAATATCATATTTTGACTGCTGAATGAAATAATCCACCCCTGATTATAGGTGCACCCATGACTCATGTGCACCATGCACACAGACTCTGACTTGAATTTCATGCTTCATGCAATACTAAACAATTTCATGTGAAATATCTAGGGCACCCAGGTTATTCATTTGATCTATCTAATGCCTTTTAATCATATTTATACTTACTTATTTAGTCTCACTAGTCTCACTTGAATGGCATTAAAGGAATCTTGAATTATGTGATTGCAGTTAATCACAGTGCTCAGGCAGCAGGGACAGACGCATCAGTGTTGAAGCAGATGCACTGTGACAGGCCTCAAATCAGTGATGCCTCTGAGATGAATGGGTTAGATATGGAAAACAGATATTAGGCTGAGTTGAACTTGATGATCTTGCTCCAGGTCTTGGGACTTGACTCTGAACTGAATAGCTGAGACTTGATGACGTTGTCCTACCTTTGACTGAATAACTGTGATGTGTCACTCCACAGTACATCAATGTAAACATACAGTCACTGTGCACGCGTACATTTACTGTGGAAAAAGAAATTCATCAGGTAATATCAAAACAAACACAAACCATCTTGTTGTCAGACTTTGTATGAATGAAACTCTTTTTCCCTGATAAACATTATTTGCATTTTGCTTTTGTAGCTTTGACACTTGGCTACATTTTGTTACTGTGTCTTTTTAAATCCAGCGTATGAACGTAGTTTTACTCCAGCTGTTCATTCCAGCTCGACATGTTTCCAGACAGACTGAGTGAAGGCACCACCACAGAGCCGCTGCTGTGGTAAACATTACCACTCAAAGATATTTTGGATGTGTGCTGCTATTTTAGAGCAGCTGGTAAGCTACAAATGACCTCAGCCTGAACTAAACACACACATTCTCTACATTTTCACTCAAGTCCAGGATTATAAAAAAAAAAAAAAACATATAATCCATCAGAATTTACACATTATTAGAAAGTGCTTTGGGAGGCTGTGGATAATCTCAACCTATGGCCCGTGAATCCTTTTAGTGTGTCCATTGCATGTCTGTAATATGTTTTTAATATGTCTGACTGGAGGGAATCAGCTGAGCTATGGCTCCAGACTTCTGACACACATTTTCCAGGAGGTGGTATCATGCTGATTTTGAACCCATTCAATGTCTTTCTCTCGTTTTCACACACTTCCTTGACCTTTCCTTTTAACCTTTGCTGATATTGTGAGAGGTGGTGGGTGTGAGTACATCGGTGTGTGGGAGAAGAAACCTCGATGACTGCCACTGTGTGGTATGTGTTATTCATAAGAAACCAGATGCAGAGTCATTTGGTGCTGTGATTAAATAATGGTGTCTTTGGTGTGTATGGTGTGTTTGTTTCAAACTGTGATGTATAGACCCACCAGATTGCATACTGCATTAAAGGTTTAATGCTCAGTGGTTCCTTATTAACTGCTGTGTGTGTGTGTGTGTGTGTGTGTGGTAAATATTGCAGTAGTGTGCAGCAGTGCTTTAACAAGCCTGGAAGTGGATTTGGCTGTCGTCCCAGTCTCTCCCTCTCTTTCTTCCTTCACATCTCCCTTCTCATTTTCCCTCTGTCTTTCTGCCCTCTGCTGTCTCCACTGACCAAACCATCACACTGTAACTCAATACTGATTTTTGTTTTTGTTATTGTTGTATTTTCAGCCTTGATTTGTTTTCCTGTAACTGTTTCCCATATTGCCATCTGCATGGTTCTACTTTATTAAACCTCTTTTGTATTGGTCCCATGGGTAAAGAACATACAAGAAGACTCACTAAGGCAACAACATTCAATTAAACACATGGACTGTTGAAAGTTTAACTTTACACCCAAGTCCCAAACCATCACCATACTAAAACCACAAGTAGTTAGAAAGAAGCACACGTAGAGACCTGGAATAACAGGATCCTTGTAGTTATAATATCTGTTAGTTTTCATACATTTGTTTCTCTTCATTTGTTGAACTTTCATGTAAAGAACTGAACTGTAAATGTCAGAAATTTGAGCCTCAATTACATTTAGACTAATTTAGACATTTGAGAAAATTTTAAAGGACATGATCACACAGTCCCACTCCATCTTAAATGACAGTCAGATTCTTGCTGTACTCACTCCTCTTGATCATTCTGGACATTGACATATTCCTGTCGAACATACTCATTCAGTTGTGCGTTCACATTTGTCCTGTGCAGTCACAACTTATTGGATAACATGTGAGACATGCTCGCTGCTTTTATCTCCAGATACATTACTGTAGCTCTGTCCCAGTGTCTCCAGATATTGAGAAACCCCATAGCTGCACACGCCACACTAACAAGATTACCTTAATGATTTTTTTTTTTTTTGTGAACTTGTTAGTAAGAGTTTCCTATTCACTCTCCCAGCAGGCACAGAACAACATCAACGGTTCTGTCAGAGATTTACTCTTTTTGGTTTCCACCTGGTCCTGGGGCAAATATCAAAGTCATCAGCTAGTCGTTAATGTCATCTGTCTGCTGTTTAGTGGTGAGCAGTTCAGGTACAGTGGTTTATCAGAGCTTCTTCTTCTATTTTTTTTAAACACTGCTGTGGCAGGAAATAACACTGAAGAGACTGAAGCAAAGCAGGAAGGCTGAGGCTCATATAAACCAAAACAAGAAGCTGGAAGACAGTAAAACTCTCCATAGAGCTCTACCAACAAATTCTCTGTGGGTTGTGATCGATTCGATCCATTATTTGTGTGACATGATCAGTTGTTGCAGCTGTACATATTTTTCTTGTAATAACAGGAACATTTGGTCTGTACCTACACAGCAAAGAGCACGGCCACATGCACACGCACACGCACACACACACACTAAACATGTATTCACTGGGTCTGTAGCAAAATATTAGAGAGCCGTGAGAGCGGTGAAGCAGAGTAAAGAGACACTCTGAGTGGAGTTCCACTTTGTTACAATAATGACTCTCCAGTCTTCATGCCCCACTATAATTACACACTCATAATGTTTGTGAAAATGGCAGCCATGTTCAGTTAATCGCTATAGGAGAACATTATAATGATAGTTTGATTGTAGCAAAAACACCATTATGTTTGGCAGCTTTTAAGCACCACTAATGTCCACAATGAGACTCTGCTGCTTTGTGTGCATGTGTTGGCATGTGTGTTTGGCGACACATGCATGAGTGCAGAATGGTGTATTCCCTGTACACACGTGTTTGTGTGTGGTCCTGCAACCCTACAGAAAGAGCTGCAGGAAGGAAGTGGGTCTTTGAGGATTTTTTCCAACTAAAATGCTTATTTTAAAAGCTCAGAAGCTCGCTGTATGTATATGGCTCCTAAGTGCCTTTAAAATGAGACACTCAGCAACACGACCTCCTATCAGCATGTGATCTGCACTCCCATGACCTGTGCAGTTTCCTCCTTGTCCATTAGCTATTGTTTCCCCTCCTGGTCCTCCAACTTCCATACCACAGCCTGCACCCTTAACCCTCTGCACTCGCCTTTCAGACCCCCACTTCTGTCTCCAGATACGACATCTATACCCTTCCCCATTCAGTCCCCGGCTTCATACCTCAGGCTGCGTCTGCTCTCCACATCCTTGCCTTGCTTCCCTCATGTATCATCTCTCCTCTCTGGACCTTTTGCTTTGTGTCCTCTGGCCCGGGGCAGGCCACAGTGATAGGCATCTCCTGCTGCAGGGCCCTCCAGTCTCCTGGGCAGGAGGTGGACACTGTCAGCAGACTTATCTTCGAGGCCTTGACAAGGAAAGTTGTTGTTGTTATTGCGGACTGTGGGGGGACTGACACTCCGAATTAGCTCCTGACCCACTTTTCCTCCTGGCCCATTTTTCTTGAGGAATTGACACGAGAGGCATTCCTCACCGGCTCGTGCAGAGATATTGACACATACTTTAATGCTGTTGATTCAGGTCCGTGCGAGCAGCGTCTCCACGATGTTGCTGTTTCAGTTTAGACCCTCTTTTTTTTCAGTGACACATGAGAAGCACATGGATCCTGAAATAATAAAAACATGCATTATTTTTTCATTCCTCTGCACTTAAGTGAATCCTGCTGATCACACTCAAATGTCAGGCAGGAAAATCTGAATCCTTTCCACTCAGACGTTCTCCCTCTCCCACTGGAAAATCAAATGTGTTCAAGCTTTTAACAAAAAAAAACGACTTCACCTTGTTATTGCTTTACTTTTTATCTTAATTTAATCTGCGTCTCTGATCTTACACAACTCTCTTCTCTTTGCTCTGCTGTCGGGTCTTCACTGCCTTGTCTTTGCACAGTTTGCCTGTCAATCACCCTGTGGTGTCAAAGTTGACAATATCACCTAGGGATACCAGGCCTCTCATATTAAAAGCACAGATATTTCTTAATTGTGCAATTAAGATTTTTCATTTTGTTTTTTATTTGCTTTTTGTAAAAACTTTAAAAGTTGTGTTTTTTGTTCTCAATATACATTCTTCAGTGAGCCACATACAGACACTGTGTGAGATGATTAGGTGTGTGTGCATGAATGTCTGCGTGTGTGTGCTCTCAGGGATCACTAAAAACAGATAGTATGAGCCAGGAATTTAGGTCAAGGTCACTCTGTGCCATCTGCTCAATGGTTTCATTTAATCTGGACGTTTTCCACTTTAAGCAGCCTGGTGCTGCTCACTGCAGGTTAACAAGCTGCTGGCCATTTCTTTCTGGATTCTTCTATTGCATGAGTACGACTCTCTGCCTGGGTTCCTCGTTTGTTTAGCTCTGATTGACCTGAGGGTTTGAAGCGAGCAGTTGTTTGTTGATGGGAGTTATGCGTGCGTGTGTGCATGTGTGTTTATGTGCGTGCATGTGTGTGTGTGTTTGTTTCAAGCTTCAACAGCAGAGTCAAGTGAGCTGAGCAGCTTGGCCTGAATGACTGAGTGTTGCTGAAAATAGAAGCCAAGAGACCAGGGAGACAGTGGCAGGGATGAAGAGGAGGAAAAAATGAGCAGGATGAGGATGAGGAGGAGGAAGGGAGGGTACATGGTAACTGAGCAGACATGTGAATTTAAGGAAGCTGGGAGCGAGGAGCGGGTGGTCATGTGATCTGTTAAATCATTAATTAGTCTGAACCCGTTGATCCAGACTCTGCCTGCAGATGAGTTCTTCCAGTCACTGTCCCTGCTACAGTCACTGAGAGAACAATCTGGAAACTGGGATTTTTTTAAATTATAGAAAATATTGAACACAGTCAAATTTATTCCAAATTGAATCGGTAATGAAAGAAAAATATCTTAATTCAATTTTCCTTTGTTATATTGGTCTCATTACATCAAAACACAACAGCAGTGTTGCTGGCGATATGATGAAGATATGAGAGAGCATCTTTGTGTCCGTCACATGCAGTTTGTGCAACATTTCTGACTGTGGCTCATCGTTCTGCTCTTTTGACACAATTTCCTAACCTCGGATGACCTGGTGTTGGAGACAGGAAGAAGAGGGAGAAACTCGACCTTCTCCCTCCTCTGCTCCACCATCTCCTCCTCCTCCTCCTCCAGCCTCTGTAGAAGTCAGCAGCCTGGTCAAAAAAAAAAAAAAAAAAAACAGCCCCGTCGATTTCTGTAACCACTGCAAGATCTGGTTGCTCTCCCCACGGAGACGCCCATGCTCTGCTGTGTATTTGTTCTGAAAATCAGATCCTGGGTCTGTCCAGAACATGTCCATTGTGCTGCTTTGATTGGCTGTTGGAGCCCTGGAATGTGTTAGTTTGCTGTTTTGATTGGCTGCTGCCACTGCGAGACAGTGTTCCTGTGGTGCTCTCTCTCTCTCTGCTCGGAGTAGAGGTTTACCTCAAGAACCAGCTTACCATCCGTGTGTCAGAGACGTCAACATCACAGAGGAGAAACACAAAACTGACCCCGGATCAAAGTCTCTGGACGTTTTGTAGTTTTCCCACAGAAGTGTTTGATTTCTGACCTGTGACCTCTTTATTTCACACTTGTTCTGTTTCTCAACCTCCACTTCATCAACTTTAAGAGCGCACACTGTCACTGCAGTGGCTGGTACAGTCCAGTTTGTTTGTACTATAAAGGTAAAACCTGACCTCAGTGTCTCTGATTAGGGGTTCTCTTACAAGAATTTTAGAGAATTTATACATTTTAAACACCACAGATTTCAATGAGGGTGGCACAGTGGTGCAGTGGTGTGATCTGTGATAGACTGGAAACCTGGACAGAGAAGCTAACGGATGGATGGACTCACTGTGGACGGACGTTTGGTGCAAATAGATGTAGTTTCACAAATGAAAATAAAAAAGAAGAAAGGCGCTGCAGCAATTTTTTATGTGAGGGTTATGGTTCGGAGCTCAAATTAGCAGCTTTCCTGCAGCCTTTACTGAAAATGTTGTCAGCGTTTGTGTTAATGAAAGGTTGCTGTTGGCTACACAGGAGACCTGTTGACTGCTCACTGAAAGAGGCTGTAAAATCACAGCTTAAACCCAGTATTTCTCCTTTTCGTAAAGACAGAAGCAAAGATGAACTTTGCAGTGAAACAGCCTTGTGTGAAAGTTAAAACAGTAATCCTTCAGATGTCTCTGACCTCCTCTTTTCTGCGGCAGATTCATTTTCTCCCTGTAAATTTCCCTGAGTTGTAAATGTTCAAAAGGATTTAAGAAAACACAGAGAAAGTCAGTGATACTTAATCCTCCGCTCCTCAGAGTTATGTCAGAGTGTTCTGATTATAAGCCAGTTGTGTCTGTAGTTGGCCGCGATAATGTGTTAAAATCCCTTAATCCTGTGGCCACACACATGATAGCATTTGCACAGGGAGCACAGGTCAATGGGTGTGTGTGTGTGTGTGTGTGTGCAAAGTGAAAATATGTTCACATATGTGTTTATGCATGATCTGTGTTTGTGTACTCTGTGCTTCATGTCGGGTTCATGCTACACTCCGCTGTTTACTCTGTCTTTGCAACTGTGGTGCATTATTTTGTAGCTCCACACATGGAATCATACAAGCCACATCTCACAGCGCTCATGCACTCTGTCACACACACACTATATTTCTACAACAAATATTGTTTTATAGAAAATGGCTCAGACGTGCTCTTTTCCTTTTTGAGAACACTGCAGCACTAACAATATTTGTGTGGAATCACATCCAACAGGTGACTTGTTTCCATCTCTTCTGCTCCAAGACATAACAGCAGTCATTTATTAAACACACAGCCTGACCATATATCAAACACACCATCGTTTAAATCAAGATCTCATCATAATGTCCATATTTTGCTCAGCTGAATAAAAGGAGACAGGAAGTCTCTCTGCTATTTAGCAGCCACCTGTGTAATATTAACCTACTTAACATTTCTGGTACCATTTACCCAAATATTATCTCACAGTGACCTACTATCCTGGATTTGGTTTTGTAATTTTTAGATAGATGGAGTTTTACATTGCCATCGTTGAAGAGAGTTGAATTAGATCATGGAGGCGTAGAAACAGGGCACGCTGCTTAAGATCAAGCTTTTAAACTATAAAGCTCCTCCCGATGGGAAACAGCTTCTGTGCTGCTCCTCAGCACAGATTCTCATAGTCTCTGAAATTCCTCTGGAGATGAAACGTCGTTCTCTCCAGAAGTTGTTCCCTCGTTCTGTGTTTTGTGATCATTGTGACACTGCTGCAAAACCTCATCACATGGTGCTGTCAGCTGAGTTGATATTCAGGGATGGCAACACCATAAAATATGATTCCTCTACACTCTATTTTAACTATTCAGTCGGCCCCTGTGTGTTGGATGCAGGTTTTCCATTTTGAACAGGCCTTTCCTTTCATTTGTCACTTGAATGATAGACAGACAGATGGGTACGTGTGCGTCAAGTTTTGTCTCCATCCTGAATATTTGAGGCATTTGTTCTTTTGTTCTGCAGCGATCTTGGATATATTGTGTATAGGTCCAGATATGGTTTATAAGAGCTGCATGGTTCTGGGAGATTTGCTAGAGGCTCACAAACATTAAAGGAACTCTTGTTTGTATCTTCTGTGACTCCCTGTGAGTCAGTTCTCAGTCCATCTTGCACCATTTTCAAAGCACATACAGTCCGTGGTTCAGTTCTGCTCTGTTCTCTTTTTTCTCCCATCCTCACTTCCACCGCCTCCTGTCTGCTTTTTCTGTCCTCTTCTCAACGTGATGAACACCCTCCCACTCAAAATCCGAGGCTGCATGCCAGCAACCAATACCTACATCATTTTTTTCAAGGGAACACTGGCATCACTGCTCACAAATCAGAGCCATGTGCCTGCATATGTCGTGGTCTCGTGCCAGATTCAGATCCAAACTCACAAATCAGGCTGATTCAACTGTTTCACATGTTTGCAGCTGTTGCAGTCCTGCCTTCATATGTTGGGTTAGGAAGGAGAAGCTTGTATTCAGTCACACTCAACGAGAGCTGCAACAGCAACAGTCATATAACTGATTAGTTGGTTTACAGGAAACAAATTTCATCTATGAATTAGTCATCTGAGTATTTTTTAAAATAAAAATAATCCTTTATGAAGCTACATGTCTTTAGATTTCAGACTCTTGGTTGGATGAAAGAAGCCGTCTGGAGATTTCACTATGTAGAGTTTATTGATTAAATAGTCAATCAATGAAATAATTAACATTTTACTCTACAGTTAAAATAATTGTTAGTTGTAGCTATTGAAGTTGAATTTGCAATATCTGCACACAAACTTCAACCTGACCTTTAGAAGAACTGTGATGTCAGCCGTCTGCCTATATATTGTAATTGAACAGTTAGCTCCTATAAAACCAAAGTTCATGTTGTGTGTAAGAAGTGGTTAGATTTAATTCATTCATTTATTCCTCTGCCTCTGTTCTCAGGTCCATATGTTTGTACATCCCACCTATGTTCTCATGGACCTGATATCTCAGTAAGACCTTGACAGACGTCTTCAGATTAGGCACAAACATCCAGTAGGACTTACAGATGAACTGATCAGAAGGTCAAAGGTTAAGGTCACATTAGCCACAGTGCCCTCACTAAACATCATATTGGTACTGTGAAAGCAATATTTAGAGAATTCCTCAAGGGAATTCCTTCAAATTTGGCACAAAGGCTCACTTGGATTCAAGCATGAACTGATTGGCAGCCAGTAGTCAAAGGTCAAAATC
Source organism: Caranx ignobilis (assembly GCA_021432705.1). NCBI lineage: Eukaryota > Metazoa > Chordata > Actinopteri > Carangiformes > Carangidae > Caranx > Caranx ignobilis. The sequence continues at coordinate 6,036,662 of MU269980.1, forward strand.
AAGGTGACCTCACAAAACTTTTTTTTTTTTTTTTTTTGTCAAAGGTAAAACATTAGTTTATTTCATGAACTGTGTCATGTAGCCTTTGGTTTTACTTTGTCTTGCCTGTCAGCTCCTCCTCCTTCCTTTTGACTCCTCCTCCTCTCTCATTGTTCATCAGTCTCTCAACCATTTAGCTAAGTGAGGCATATATGTCACTGGGGTCTGTGCAGCTATAGTATACTGTTACTGGACACCAGGCCACCACAGGACAGGGCAGAGCAGGGCGGGAAGACTTAGGTCATGGATCCCAATTTCAGTAGCCTCCCTCCTCAACATGCGTGCTGTATGTCTGAATTAACTCCAGAAGTCACATTTTAGGTGAAGACCTCAGTGATTATTCATAGCTCCAGTTATAAAGCAGTGGTATCCTGTGTCCAGATGACCTCAGGAGTCTGCTGACTGGTCGGCATGTCAAACGAGTTTCGACAGGCTGAAATGTTGAATCAGGGCTTTGCTCATGGATCCATGTTGACGCAGAACTCAACACCACAAAACAGGACATCCGATGGTGTCAAACGGGCGGCAGCTGAGGAGCGTCCTGGCCGGCCTGACCACTCTGTCTGGCATTCCTGGGATAACACGTGAGAAACTCTGAGCTCAGAGTGAAATTCCCAAAACTCTTGACCTGGTGGGGGGGGGCACAAAGAGAGACACCTCAGACGACTGACATTCGTGCGCTTTCACTTCAGGTTTTCAGGCTGATTTCTGCATCTCTGCTGTTACCCAGTCAAAAAAGAAGGCACATATTCACTCATATTATGATACAGTCCACACAAAAAAAAAAAAAAAAAAATCCTCTGATCCACGTGAATGCCTTAGATTCCTTTGTCCATGTTGTTGTGTTTTTCATATTCCTGTGGATAACTGGCAGCTCAGACAACTTTAATATTACAGGAAGAGATTTCCAAACTTTTATTACATCCAGCCTGCTTATGAAGATTTGCTGCTGTTTCCTGTCATTGCAGATAAGATAAGATAAGATCAGATCAGATATGATAAGATAAGATAAGATATGATTAGATAAGTCTTTTCTCAGACCTCAGTGTATAAATTTAGAGAAAAATTAGGAAAAAGTGCATGTAAGTATTATAACTGCTGGACACCATACATTATATACAGAGACGTAAACATTACAATCATATGTAAATAAAGACAAATAGAATATTTCATCAGGTAGAATAAATGTACCACAAGCTTCGGGAACATGAGCTTTGTGGCAGGTATTTATTTTAATTTCTTTAAGGTCTGAAACATTAATGGACTGGAACAGGCAGGGAGGCAACATGAATAAACGGGTCAGTGTGTGTTGGTACAGTGTGTACAGCTGCCATCTGAGCTCCAGCATTGGTTTGTGACTGAATGAGCAGAGATGCTAAGGAAACTCAGCTGCAAGTTGTGTGTGCACAAGTGTGTGGCATGCCTCTGTGTGTGTGTTATTAGTGTGTGTCAGGGGATTGAAAGAGATCCTTGTTTGGGTGAGTGGGTGGGTGGGTTTGTGTCGTGGAGAACATGTAGGATGAGCGTGTGTGTGTGTATGAGAGAGAGAGAGAGAGAGAGGGAGAGAGAGTGTTGCACATGGGGAGTGGGGAAACCGCCTCTCACATCTGGCTCTCCTTGTCAGAGCTCCAGCCTCTCATGCAGAAGTTGTGTTGAAACATTTCTGCACCTTCGTCCCACAAACACACGAGCGTGTCCGGGAGGCCGGTGAAGCCGAGCTGCTGCATCAGTGAAACGAGACGAGGCTCCATGTGCAGCGGGTCCAGGTCCTGGCAGTAGGACCTCATCCGCCTCCGCTAGTGCAGGAAGGTGACGCAGCGCGAAAGGAGCTTATACCAGGTGAAGCGGTGACGACCATTGCGGCAGCCCGGACGCAGCAGCCGGGACGCGCTCAGCTCCCCCGCCCCGCACACCCCTCCACCTCCACCTCCACCGAGCCCGCTGACGCTCACACTGGAATAAAGACACCGAGGGAATAACGGGCGTTGACGGAGCGCTGGTTTTAGCCCGGGAATATGCGTCCGGCTGCGCCGCAATGACAAGCCAGCGAAAGTCTGCCAAGCTACAGCTGCGGCGGTCGATCAGCGAGCAGCTGAGGGACTCCACGTCCAAGGCTTGGGATCTGCTGTGGAGGAATGTCCGGGAGAGGCGGCTGGCAGGTTAGAGAGCCAAACCCAGCGGACGGGAAACTTGTGTGAATGTGCGGGGTAGAGTTTATTGTCATTGAGAGTGACACACGTCAGTCAGGTAGATCCATCAGACTCCATACTAACACAGCACGGGCTCTGTGATACTAACACACATACATCTGTGATCTCTGACCTCATGAACATTTGGCCTCACTTGTCACTGTTGCATTAATAGAACATAAAGGCTCGTGGTAACTTTGATAAACAACAGCCATTAAGATATGGAGGACTAAAGTTTATCTGCAGACAGCCTCTGTGTTATGCTCGTGGTGGCATGCGCAGCGCGCTCCCTGATATTTCGGGAAGGTCATTGTCAAATTTAGTGCTCAAACCAGCAAAGGCATGTGCAGGGGACGGGACAGGACAGGAGGAGTCCGGCCAGTGTGTCAGATGCCAGCAGACCAGCATTTGTTGTTCCAGTCTGGGAGAATGGTTTCATTTTGCTCCTTGAATTGTCCAGAGCTCGGCAGGGATTGAAGGGAGTTTGGGTTTCGGATTTCTTCTATATATCTGCACGGAGTATAAATACACTCTGATGTGCGCGCCAATGCACCAAGTTTTGGAGGGTCAGCCAGTTTGCTCCGTGGCCTGGATGCGCAGAGTTAGATGTCTATCTGTCTCAGCTGTGCGTCAGAGAGGGAGGGGGAGAGAGAGAGAGAGGAGGAGGAGGAGGAGGAGGAGGGAGAGAGAGATGGAGAGATGCAGGGAACTGCAGCTGTCTCCTCGCTTTAATATAATTACTGAGATACCCGCCTCTTCAGCAAATTAAGCGACGAACATTCCCACATTCACAACGACTCTAACCCTCCACAGGCCGAGATATGTCGGTCAGAGCCGCTGCGTCTGTGAGACCTATCACAGTGCACAGCATGTGATCGGTCTGGAAATGCTATAGCCATACCTAAAGACTGCGTTCACCATTGCATGATGGGTAATTACTAAGTGTGATGAGTATTGCTTTAGTGATTAATAAGAGAAATGGAGCATCTGAGAACACCTGCTGCCCCACTAATCCTCTTTCCCCTTATTTCTCACCCCCTTTATCCTGTCCTCCAGCCAGAGCCCCAAACCCCCCTAAACCCCACAAGCACCTCCCTCACCCCCAACCCCCCCTCCCCTCACCCCACTGCTTAACCCATCAGCTCACAAGGCACACAGTTCACATCTGTCTGGATCAGATTTGGAGGGGGGGGGGGATCCTTAAAATGTGCACATCTGGCCTTACCGTTATGCTGGTGTTCAGCTTTGAACAACTATGGATTTGTGAAAGCAAAATGGAAAGTATTCACGCTGAGGGTTAGGACAGATGTTTTTAGTTTGAAACGGTTGAATTTATGTTTATTTGTCATCTCTGATTCAAGAAGAACCGTGTTGATGAGCAGGAGATTCCTCTCATCAAGTTGTTTTTTTTTTTGTAACATCACAAAATGACATGAAGATCAAACCAAAAAGTGACACGAACAGACACAATAACAAACACTGTAGACCAGACAACAGCTCATCCGGCAGAGAGCTAAAGCAGGGAAAGAAAACAGAGTGTGAGATGCTCTGGGGGACACAGATGGACAGATCAGGGTCCTGGTGATGAGCGCATGCTGAAACTGGCTCGGTGGCGAGGTTGATCTGATTACGTTTATGGCTCCATTCAATCACCTGTGTGTTTGTGCGCGTGTGTGAAAAATGAGAGTTCACAATAGCACCTGGGTTTAGTTGTAATCCTGCTGACTTTTAGGTTAGAGGTGGGGGTCGGATCTCCCTTTGCGTGTGGGATTTATGGGTATTAGTTGCTTCGGTGTGAGTGGTGTGTGTTTGGGAATGTAAGAAAACAGAGATGCATTTCTCATTATATAGTTGTCACTGCCATAGTAAAGCAGTAATGACTGTATCATTGAGTCCTGATCACTGCTGGGTGTCTCAGGGCTTCCTGCTGATCAGAGAGGATTTCTCATCATTAGCCCTGAGAGCATTCATAGACTGAAGCTTTCAAGACTCTCAAGGCTGTATCAATAAATGGAGGTGTCATCATTAGCTCAGTTTTTGGCAACATTTCAAATCATGTGTGTGTGTGTGTGTGTGTGTGTGTGTGTGTGTCTTTGGTGTGGTATTAAGAGGAAAACACATTTTGATATGACAGTGTTATGATTACTAGACATTGTATTCTTATTTTTAAGTTTCAGTTGTGCTTGGTCACAGTTAACGATATATTACTCATTTCAGCCGTGGATTCTTATGTGTGGAGTCCAATAGCTGTAAGTCTGAGGCTAAACAGTGAAGATGACCAGGAGCCTGAAGCTGAGGAACGGTGGAGCTGGGCTCCATTAGTGTCATAGGTGATGTCATGAAGGACTTTTCACAGTAAAAGCTGCAGCATTTTCCTAATTGTTTCTTCACTTCTGCTCACATCTTTGTGAGAGTCATCAATAAATACAATCTATTGTGCTGTACAGACGTTAACTCTAGATAACCTTAGCTGCTTTTTCAGTCCACTCTTCAGTTTCCTCCTGGTCTTGACAGGCTGTAACTGAGACGTAGTGGTGGTTATTATATTACTGAGTGCCTACTACAGCCCTGCCCTGTGCCAGTCCATTTACACACATCTATTTAGCTGACTGTCTCCCAGCAGTTGCAGCCTGCTGTCTGTGTCCTGCAGCAGTGGTAATGTTTGCTCAGAGCTCTCTGCAGTGTTTTCACCTCATTTTTTCTCTGTCAGTGTATCCAGGCTGATGTATTTTTTTCAGAGATAGCCTCCAGAGGGCAGTCTAATCCAATCCAGTCAAATTACAGATTCAATATTTCACAACTTCACTGACTTTGTTTGACTGAGCGTGACTCTGTGTATGTGATTAATGCGTGTTTCTGAGATTTCATATTGTTCGCTCACACTTTTCTGACAGCGTATGACCTACAGATTAAAAACCCTCTCTGCTGCGAGATCAGGTGTGCTCGTCTGTGTGTGTGTGAGTGCTGACCTAAAATTGACTTTACCATGACCTACTTTTCACGTGCAACCCCATCCCTCTCTTACCCCCTGCCTATCACATCCCTACAACGAATTAAAATGGCCTCTACGCCTTCTGGTCCTGGCACATCACCATTCTGCCAAACTAGGTCAGAATATGAACTTGCCGCCTCCTCACTGCATTCCATACGTTTATCCACTAACTCGGTTACTGTATGGCAACTCTCAGCCACCAGTTCAGACGTTGGCTTTGCTTCCTGGAGCTGCTGAACAACAGGTTTGTGTTGGATGTGTTTTCTGTCTGAGTCCCAAGCAGGGGGTGTGGGTGGTGTATATGTGCTGGATCAGTTATGTTAAATGTCATGTGGTATGAACTTGATGATGTGGATTAGAGAACACTCCTCAATGGCCTTACAGTCCTACTCAGCATTAGCAACAATAGCTATACATTCCTAAGTGCAGAGTCACACACCCACATACTCTCTATTGTTCTGCCCTTTCCCTTTTCACATTTGGATATGGCCGCTGGGACAGTGTTTTTTCTCTGGGCCTATCCCTTCACTGATCACATCTCCCATCTCTGATATGCCCCTTCTCACACTCTCAAACATGCGCACACACACACGCACACACACACACAGACATATGCCCCAGGCGTGTACCAAATTGCGTCTTTGGCAGGAGCTCAGGAAGCAGACCACTGCTCCCTGAGCTCTCGTGCCATTGGCTGTCGGTCATGTGACCATAGGAAAGACTTTGTGGAAACAAGAGTTTGTGAGTCTTCCTCCCATCTCAGCTGAGAAGTCAGCATGTGTTAGAGTGTGTGCATGTGCGTAAGGGGGGGAGAGAGGGAACAAGGTCCGTCATCTGAGTCAGGTGGTGTGATGAGGTTTGTGTGTTTGTTTCACTGTGCTGAGCCGAAGGGAGGAGGCAGGTGGGGGAGCTGATTCGGCTTCCAGTGAGGGCATGTCAGAGGCAGGAATTCACAAGGAGTGCTCACACAACAACTCATCAGGGTGAGAGGGAGGAAGGCTCGTAGGTTAGCAGGGATTACATTGTTATGTTATGGAGGTTGTGGACAGCAGCAGAATGCAAGTTATGGATGATGTGGACAGTGCAGTAAATCTGGAGAGTGCAGCTGCCTCAGCACACTGTGGAGGTGCAGACCTGCTAAACACTTCCAGGAACGAAGAGACAGCAAACAACAACGTGGACACTGAGGACAATGGAAGTGCAACAGAAACTGCCAAAGATGAAGATATCACTGGCGCTGTGGTTAACGGGAAAATCAAACGCCCCACAAGTGTAACCATGATGGACGACTCAGAGACCGCTGACGCTGTGGGTGCTGAAGAGAGCACAGACGCTGCTGATGTGACAGACAGCAGGGGGTGGAAACCGATGACAATGCGGACAGCATGGACGAAAGCGCCAAGGGCGACAGTAATGAGGGCGAGAGCGACGGCGACAGCACCAATGAGACGGCCTGTCTGGAGGCCATGACACCTGACGGGCAGGAATTCTACCTGAGGCTGGGCGATACCCCTCTGCGGCGCTCTGCCCTGCGCCTCTCACGCATCATTGCCCGCCAGCAGCTGCTGCGGAGGCTGGCACAAGGTAGACATAGAGAGAGTTGTGTCAGAGCTGTGATGTGTTATAATGTTGGAATATTACATTTTGTTCACATTACTTGACTTTTCTTCCTCCAGATGTGCTGTTTTCACAGGAGGAGATATAACCTGTGTTATTTTGATGATTTTAACGCTTCACCTCCTTTTCCATTCAACGATAGAGAAGAGATGTGGGCGCTGATAAAGAAAGCGGTTTGAAACATAGGAAGGGAGAATCTGAGTGAAGCCTTCTCATGTGAGATTCTGACTGATTTCATTTCAATATTTTACAATCATCTCATATTCTAAGAGGAGTGACTCTTAGAGCCAGCCCCTCTATCTTCAGCTCCATCATACTCTCTAGCTTACACACTGAAGCATCCCAGGACTTGACACATCCTTCTGGTTTTACTCAGTGGGGACATATGGAGCCATTCCTTCTTCGAAGATGTCTTTCATAACCCTGAAAGCAGTGATAACCAGCCCTAAAGGCCTGTGTTATTGTGTTATTGTTTTTGACTGTGTCTTCTCGACCAAACTCACCAGTTTTGTATTCCATGGTAACTTCCTCCACTTCCTGTCACATGACTCATGTTTCCCTGAGAGTAAACAGAACATCCTGACGCTCATGAAACCGCCTCAGCGTGGCAGCTTCGGGCTGCTCCACAGACTGAGAAACTGGGGGTTACTCTCCTCTGTACGTGCTGGATTTTTCCAGGTGTGACATTCATGTACGTAAAACATACCAGGTAGTGCGTGTATTTCTGATGACTCTGGTGTGATGAAGCAGCAGGAACATGTCAAGTCTTGTGCCAAGCGGTTTTTATTTTCTCTCCCTGCTAATAAATTGGAGAGTGAGAGACATGAGTGTTATGGCAGGTGAGGAATGTAGATGGAGGAGCAAGTTTATGCGTGTGCTGGGTTTGGGTGATGGTCTGACTTCATTTAACTTTCACTCCCTGCCTCCTGCACTTGCTTCTTTTCTTGCAATCCTCCCTCTCTCCCTCTCTCTCTCACACACACACACACACACTCCTCAGTTGCATTCCACGTCTCAGCAGCTGCTCGACTGTCAGACAGACTTAAATAAAAAAGAACTCAGTGACCTTACTAAACCTACATCTGATTCTTCTTAAAAGCAGTAGTTTTTGATTCATGTCTTCTTCGCATGGACTCTCACACTGACGACTTAAAGCAGCTGTTGTCAATGTATTTACAATCGTAGTCGCACAATGGCCATATTTAACGCTGCTCTGTGGAGTTACACTGTGAGCCACCTGCTCAGCAACAACCAGCTATAGTGCACATAGTGGAGCATTTAACCAAGAAGCCTGACAGTTTCCTCAGGAGATGATGATGGAGACCAAAGCCAGAGCTAGAACTAGGATTTATTGATTTTTCAGGTGGCCAGAAACACAACTCTTTCTCAAAAGCAGTCTATGTTTGCTGTGTGTTTGGTGGGTGTGTATATAAGCAAAGGTCATGAACAAATTGCTGTGTCAACATAAAGGATGACAATATGTTAGTGTTAGTGTGATCACAAAACTTTTCAGTGCAGGAGAGAACCAGTTGAACTGTAGGGATGGTGCTGATTGGTCAGGGATGCTGTTGTTTTCCACAGCATTGATATACACCTATTTTCTTTTTTTTTTCAAACAAACTTCCAGCTGCCAACAGGTTTTCCTTGGCTGCACTGTGGAAAAACCACAATGTGCAGGAAGTACCTTTACCCCGGGGAAAGTTCCTGCACAACAGTTTCTTACAAAATAAAAGTTCCTGGAGCTTTTGGTGGAAAGGGACCTATAGCTGCTGGTTCCCAAATCCACAACAAATATTCAAGTGGAGCAGGTTGTTAGTACATGGTCTGGTCACACTGGAAAAGTAAAAAACAATCAACAACAAAAAACAAAAACAGGCAGAGTTCATGGTTAAAAAAATCTGTATGTGCGGTTGATGGATGCTATTTTCTTGTGCAATGCACAAAGGAAATGGAGGAGCTGCTCTCAGCTGCAAAGAATTAAAATAGGCCATTTTCACAGCAGACATTTTGTAGGAAAAGGACATTTGGTATAAATTTTAATACCAGTGTCACAGTCAACTGTGCGAACTTGCTCACCTAATCATTTGTGATGTTAGTTAATAGAGCCTGTTTATCCTGCTGTGGTAAACCTAAATGTGGAAATAATAGCTATTCAGTCAGCACAGTCTGCACAACACTCCAGAGTCTCTGTTTGACTGACATGCACCTGCTTGAAGTATTGCATCATTTCCTGTTAGCATGCATTCATATACATTCATACTTGTATGGAATATGCAGTCAGTAGTGTAGAAGCAGGGCACATTTTTGATGTTACTGAAGCCTTTTCACCACAAGCCTAAGAGCAGCTTGACCTCATCTTGTGAGATGAGACAACATTTATTTAAAGTGTATTCTTTCCTTAGGTGTTTTGATGGCGATGAAGAGCACTGTCTTTCACCTTGGCCCCAAATTCCCCCCGTGTTTTTATTTGAACTGAAAGTTGGCAACTGTGAAATTGACATTCATAACATCTCACCACAGAGTCAGAGCCTCTGAACGATTCATTCAGCTTGTGTTTTCAGATGTCTTAATGTCTGTCACCTGTCTGACTTTTCATTGAACGAAAGCTTTTCTTTATGAGCAGCTTCCACTGCACTGAGTGACTGTTCTCTTGCTCTATCACCACAGCCGCTGGTGCTCAGCCAAACCGCAAGTGCACTGACTGCTGCTCCAGGCCAAGCATTAATGATTTCCATTCAGCTCAAATCACTGAAAGACAAAGGGAATAAGTTGTGGCACGTACATACAGTCATCTCACACCCTAGTAACCATAGCCTGAATCCATACAGTAGTCTGACACAAATGTGAGTACGTTGCCATCACATGCTGCTTTATCACCATCTGCTGGAGAAAAGGTGACATAACTGCACCCACAGCTTGGTCACATCCAGCCTTGTCTCCTCCTATCACATCATGTCCCAGCCTATTACTGCAGTATGGTAGCTCATCATAACCCCAGTGCTCCTAATAATCATGGCTAACTGCTAACTCACAGCAGCCCTGCCATGTCCTGTCACGTTCCATCCTGGACTGTGCAGCCCTCAGTCAGTGACGAGCAGGAGACTCTGTGCTTGGACCTGCACTGATGTGCTGCCAGAACTGATTCTGCTTCACGGTACATTCCTTAGGACTCAACATCATCACAGAGGAACCACACAGGACAAGACAGACATATTCCTCCCCCTCCCTTCCTCCCTCCCCCTCCCCCATCATTCCGCCTCTGCCTTCTTCACTAGTTTTTTTTCTTTATGACCTTTAAACATGAAGGACTAAATGCTTTAGCTTATGTGGGAATATGGCTGCTTTCCAAGCATCCTGTGTGTGCTTGTGTGTTTGTTTGTCTATGACTGTTCATGCCTGTGTCTTTACAAACTAAGTAATGTCTTCTCTTCTTTGTGATGTTTACTTCCTCTGGTTAACTACATCTAAATGTAACTTTGTAAGACCCTGTGGTCCTCCTGTGTTACTGCTCATTATTGCATCAGTGTACCTCAGTGCAGTTATCCCAGCTTAGTCCCACTGACATGTTCAGTCCAGGGACTTCCTGTTGCTGTTCTTAGCTCACATGCCGCTTTGGACGTTTGGGAAATTCAGAGCAGGAACTGATGTCATGCAAGGCACTTCAGGGTTCTTGAGACCCAGCGCTGCTCAGATGTAAGACTGACAAAAGGCTGTTAGAAAGTCAAGGTTTCAGCTGCTGGATGAAAGGAAATGAAAGAATGAAAATGAAAGCTAGAGGACAGAGGCAAAGGCAGGCTTTCAGAAACAAAAATGGCCATGAGGACATTGGGGTGCTTGTACTAGGTGTATTATGTAACATAGTGGGCACCCTGTTATGCAAGGAATTGCCTTACAGCCCCCTTTTGTCCCATACATGGACGTCCACATTCACACACCCACACACGGGCAGACACACACTCACTCACACACATACCATCTGTCTACCTACCCTGCTGTTGTTCTAGTGGCCCGCTGCCTGTTGTCATATATACTGCGCTGCAGGAACGCAGCGACATGGAGTAGACTGAAGGAAAAGCACGGTAGGCATCTTGGATTAGCTCTGCCTGACTGTGCGCAGCATTGGTGTGTTTTGTTGAACCACTAATAACTTGTTTGTGTACTAATTAATCTCTTGATTAAATTCTACACAGATGAATAGCCGTGCTTTGTTCCCACATTGACAGGAGCTCTGCTGCTTGGCACTGTTGTGCACAAACACAAAGATGTATTTCCAGTTCCACAGGAACAAACACAGTGATGGAGTGCGCCACTTTGTGCTTTTTAATATATTTTTTAATCTTTACAATGACTTCATATGTAGTAATTAGTTTTGAATGCATCACTAGTTATGTTGGTGCAAATGCAATTTGTGGATAGAAAGTATGGAGCATATAGTAAGCAAATGTAATAATAATCTGTTTCTTTATGATCAGGACTGAATGGAGTATTTTCACTGCAGCACAAACAACAACAGTTTGATGAACACAAACAGAAGTATGAAGACTGACCACAGCTTTTACTTTACATGTATTCCTGTCATGTATATGTATGTATATACATATGTATATATGTAGGTAATACCGTACAGACGAACCCAAATGTTTTGTAGAGGTTAGACACTGGTTTTAAAAGCTTGCAAAGAAGCTCATATGAAAAAATACTGTGATACTGATCATTTATCATGCTTTAACTGTAAATCTTATTGTTATCATTAACAGTGCATGCCACTGCTTCCTTCTAAAGACAACATATAGTTATGATTCACCCCGACTGGACAAATTGTGTTTGGACCATTTTAAATTGGTTTTGACTCATGTGTTTGGCGATTTGTTTCATTTCCTGTTTTATTTTGTAATCACTTCCTTTGTGTGTCTTGTGGTTATTTCACTTCCTGTCTTTGTCCCATTTCCCTCCTCAAAGAGTCCTGCCCCGCCCTAATGTGTTTCACCTGTGCTTTACACCCTCATGTATGTGACTCTCTGTCTCCTCTGTCTCTCAGTTCACTCTGTTTCACTCTGAGTTTGGAGGTTTGATGTTTCTTTGCATCCTCTGTGTTTTTGGGTTTCCTTGTTTTACTCTTTCCTTTCTGTTTCTTAGTTTCCACCAGTTGTGCCTCCTGTGTTTGCACTTTTTTTTATATATGAACAAAGACACTTGTGTAGCACCTTCACCTACCTTGGCCTTCGATTTGTCTGCATGTCAGTCCAGCCGATGAACATCTCAGAAACTAGTCATGATTGTATACGGGAGCTTCTCTCTTTCTAAAGCAGCTGTAGTGCTGCAGTTTTTAGCAAACCTTCCTCAAACAGGAATAGACTGTGCATTTGTTGACTTTATGGCACCACAACCTTGTGTGTGGGACTGGCTGAAAATAAACTACAGCCCCTGTGCTCTCTGTAGTGGAGGAACGTGTCAACCTGTGCAGCTTGACTGATGTGTTTGTAAAGCAGCTCTTTGGCATCATCTGGAATAATCAGGATTTAAGAAAGAGCGGGCCCCCCCCCCCCCCCCCCAAAAAAAAAGAGAGACATCTTTCATCTCACTCTGCTCTTCAGTAAATAAGCTGCTGCTGCTACTGTGGTATGTCTTCCTCTCTGCGGTTTTCTCACAGGATCTGTCCATCTCTAATGCCCTCCCCACCACAGCTGTCTGCCTGTCTCATCCTCTCTGCATTCTCTCTGACTCATTGGGGGCAACATCTGGATTGTGCTAAATGTCTGCACTGGTGTGTGTTCACACTGGGTTCTCCCACACCGCTGGTCTGGCTCCTGCAGCGCTGTACAGTAAAGAGTGTGAGGTCAGAGTCTCTAATGCTATATAGACTTGCCAGTGGCTCAGCTGACATGTGAAGTTAGAGTCCAGCAGTCATCAGTCTGTGACCTTGGGATGGGGGTGGAGGGGCTGGCTGATGTAAACGCCAGCTGAAATGAGCCATTTCCTCTGTGGATTTGATGTGGCAAGAGCAGCTCTCAAAGAAGATGCGGAGTTGTGCTGGATCAGACTGGAAGAAAGGATGAGAAGGTGTCAGAGGAAGACAGAAAGGCGACAGATGGATTAAGGACAATGTGTGAGGGAGTGTTTTTGTTGAGAGGAAGACAAGGTTAAGAGAAGGGAGAGGACATAAAAAAACATGCAGGATGTAGAAGGAAGGAATACAAGAGAAAAGGCAAGACAGTAAAAGAAAGAGCGAGGAGAGGAGTTGTAAAAATAGAGAGATATTGTATGTGGATCCTAACAAAGCTGAAAGTGCAAGAGAGGAGGCTGAGGAGAAAATTAGAGGGAAGAGAAAACCTGCATGGGGCAGGCTGGTAGAGGGAGGCAGAGTTGTAAACACAAGGGGTTGGAAAGGCAGCGAGGAAGGAAAGCTTAGAAAGTTGCCACTTGATGGAAAGCTGGACGGTAGTGAATGGATGTGTGATGGGACAGAGAGGAAACTTCAGCCTGAGTAAAAGGAGAGAGAAATAGCAGCATGTCATCGGCCGCACCATGAAGGCTTCAAGTAAGTTTTCAGTGCTTCTAACTGGAGTTTGTCCATCTCTCTCTCTCTCTGTCTATTTTCAGAGTGTTACAGAAAGGTTTTTTTTCACCATCTGCCCATGTGTTGCCTCATATGTGATTTAGAGAGTGGAGCTATGCTGAGAATGCTGGGAGAGGGACGTAATTGCTGGATTGCGGTGACAGGATCATTTCCTGTGACCGTTCTCATCTCTGATGGTGAGGACAGAGGCTTTTTACTGCCATGCTGAACTTTGTCCCTGTGTTTCTGCGGTGCCCCGTCACAGTCACTGCAGGCACCTCCACACAAATGAATGAGACGGCCGAGAGTGAATGTGTGGGGCTTTGAAAGATGGATGAGATAAGAGCAGCAGCGATTGAAGGACTGACATTGCTGCTTTTTTCACCTGTTTTATGTTCATGTGTTTGTCAAAGCACATAACTAGTTTACATGAAACCTGTTGGGTGGATGGGTCTGTGTTATTCATCTGTGGAAGAACCCATAAGGTTTTGGAGGAAGGGAATTATTTAACATATTGACCAGTGAGATGGATCATGTTTGTAACATTTTCATCGGTTTCTCATAAGTTAAGGATCTTGATGTAAAAAAAAATCTAACATATTAATGGTGTTGGTGTTTTTGATTATTGGTGCAGATCAAATAATAATCTGGATCTGACAGACCAGTGTCAGATTGTTTGGCCTTGGTGGAGGGCTGTGCGCTCCACTGAGTGCTATTCTAGTGAGATTGGTGTTACTGTGTTATATTTGATGACCTTGCCAGAAAGACATAATTAGGGGCTTTGGAGCTCTCCCTCTTTCACTTGTACAGCTTCTCTTTAACATATAAGTCTGTATTGTATGTGTGGATTGATAGAGAATAGATGTCTGTGTGTGTGTATGTTATATATTTACACTACAAGATGATTCATGTGTCTTAGTTAGCACAGAGTGAGAGCAGTGTCTGCTCATAAACATAACACACACACACACACACACACATGCATGCATGTTTGAGAGCTGCCAGTTTAGCAGTCTGAGCAATACATATGCAAGCGGAAAAAAGTAGTAAAACTAATGCCTGTAAAACGTCTCGTAATGCTGGCGGCAGCGCCTAATGGGGTGTGGTGCCATGTGTAAGGCCTCTTAAATTTATGCAATAACAGCTGAAACCTGGCTACAGCTTCATCTCAGTGGATATTGTTTGAAAGTACAGGATATTTCTTGTTAAACCGTGTAAACTGTTTCCTTTGTCCTCTCAGGATTATGCACATCCCTCTCTGGCTCGCGTCCAGTTTTTCCAATCCCATCATTCCAGTAAATTCCCAGAGGAATATTTAATTCTCTCAGATGTTCCTCCCCCGTATGCAAAAAAAAAAACACGCAGGGATAACAGACAATGCAATGTTATGTTCTTCATTTCAGCCTTAATTTATGTATATTTCAGAGAGCAAATAATTAACGCAGCTCGTCAAGCTGGACATGGAGAAGACATCAGCCCAGTGGAATTCCCAGAGGGAAATTCAATAATGTGGGACTTTCCTCCACTAACATGATGATGATGTGATATTAGCCCCATTAGTCTTAACTGTTTTCAGATTTCCATGATCTGAAAACATGAATGCCAAAAAAATGTGTCTAATCTGTGTGTAATCAACCTTCCTCTGCTGCTTTATTCTTGTTTTACAGAGATTGAGGCGAAGGAGGCTTGTGATTGGCTCAGAGCAGCGGGATTTCCACAGTACGCTCAGCTCTATGAAGGTAACACACAAACACACACAGTAGCCAAAGTCCAGAATTTACCCAGCTGCCTTGCTTCACACAAACACTCGCCTCCTCATTTTTTTTTGTTTTTTCCCTCCTGTTTCCAGTTTTCTCTTTGTCTTATTTTTTCCACCATCATCTTTCTCTCTCTCTCTCTCTCTCTCTCTCTCTCTCTCTCCCCCCCCTTTCTCTTTCTCTCTCTCTTTCTGCAATTCCTCCATCTTCATATCCTCGTCTTCTGGGCTGCTGGGTTCTATTTCCAGGCTCTAGTTCCTGTCCAGAGGGAGGGGTCATGGGAAAGGCCTTGTTATCACTGCTGGGACTCTCACAGATTCGTTTTCTCTCTTCTTTCCTCCACCTTTCTCTCTCTACCCTTTCCTCGACTTACCCACACTTCTTTGTCCATCATCTCACCATCAAAGCTCGCATTTTCTCACTCTCTCTCCTCCCCCCTTTCTTCCATCTTTGCCCGCTTTTCAACTTTCTGGTAAACCTACAGGCATTTATTCATGTGATGATCATCAAGACTCATACAATGGAGACACAAACAGGAAATGGCCCCAGTAATCTAAGAAGCGGCTCTTAAAATCCAGCAGTCCTTCTTTAGCAGAACACACACGCACGCACACACACATCACTTCTCTGACAAACGCTGTGAGTTCCAGTAATGTTGGGTTATGGATGCCGGCCTCTGGGACTGTGTGGCGGCTCTAGGGAGCACATGATGCCTGCAGTCTGCCACCACACACAGAGAATCACCAAAATAAAAGTCTTGAGTCATTTTGGCATTGTGTAGAGAACCAAGTTATTTCTGGGTTTGAAAATGTGTCTGTGTCTGTTTGTGTGTGTATTCTGAAAACTCAGACGACAGGCGCTCACTGTAGCGGTGCCACACACTTCAACGTCTCCACCTTGATCCTCTTTGATTCTTTCCCACAGATTCCCAGTTTCCCATTGATATTCCCTCAGTGAAAAGGGACCATGACTTCTTGGACCGAGATCTGGTGGAGCCTCTATGTCGGTAAGGACAGATATATTCATACTGTACACTCACACACCTGACCAGACACATGCAGACCTCATTTAACACAAGTGAACTCATCACAGAATTCCTCTGTAGCCCCCCCAGGCTCTGCTCCCTGACTTGTCCCCGCGGCCTGGTGCTTACTGCTAATCATTAGACGTCTGACCCCGACCCTTAACGAACTCCCCACCCCTGTCTCCTACTCAGACACGCACAGCCTTTGATCTGGTCACCTCCCCTCCCCACTGCCATGCTCAGATCTCCCATTCAAAGAGAGGAGACCCTCAGGGGGCAAAGTGAAAAAGGGGGAGTCGTGGGGTGAGGGTGAAGCAGTGAGGGGATGCCACTGTATTCCTCCAGATGGCTTTGAGTGTGTGTTTTTAAGTGCCTCTGCACACTTTTATGATCTCTCTGTTTCACATCTCCTATTCTCCTCCTCATTGAAGTTTTCCCCATGTGCAGCACCACACACCCCTCCCCACCCTTATCTTTTTTCCTTCTCTCCCCACTTCACCCCCACTTTCCCAATGTCTCTGATAGAGGAGGGTGTGGTAATTACAGCGTTAGTGATTCCTGACAGCTATATTGCAGGAGAATACACATCAGACCTCCTGATATGAAGGAGGTGTGTCTCAGGAGCTGTAAAACACAACAAAAACACACCACTCATTACATTTCCATTATGTTTTTCAGAATCGTTTAGATTTTAGATTACATAGCCTACTTGTGCGTGAAAAAACACACAGTGTATGGAGCATAGACTTCTATATCTGTATGAATGTATGTGCCGTCATGTATTGTTTGTACCATCCTGCAGCAGAAACACAGGGTGTGAAAACTACAGTGCCTCCCTCTGTATATTTTCCAACTTGAATGTTACTTCCAGCAACAAAGGCAGCTGATATGACAGCACTGTGCTTCCTACTGGCGTTTTTCTGGTTCAGCAACAAGCAATTCCCCATCTGCCAGTCAGTGTGAGAGGACAGAGGATGTAAACAGTGTGCAAACGAAGGCTGAGAGATTTCCAGCAACAGAGGCCACAAGGCCCAAAACATGTTCTTAATGATCCCGTCATGAAAGGCACCAGCACAGACACCACCCTCCAATCCAGCTGCTGTTCACATCGCTTCAGTTGCAGAAAAGGGGGAGAAAGTGGGTGGGAGGGATGGATGCAGAATGCAGAGAGGAGGTTTCCCCCTCAGCACACCAGAGCATAGAAGTAAAAGGGGAGAGGGGGGAATGTGTGATAGATGAAGGGAGGATGGAGGAAAGTTGGGGGGAAGGAGCAGGCTGCATTTCAACATGAGGAAAAGTCCCAGTAGAGTGATGCTGGAGAGGGAGAGGGAGGAATGGGCGGGAGAAAGGGGGAAGGATGGGAGGAGAAGGGCAGGGTGGGAAGATAGAGAGAGACAGACAGAAAAGAAGATCAAACAGGGGAATTGGAGAAATCTGTCTGAGAGAGGGGAGGACGAAGAGGAGGAGGAGGAGGAGGAGGAGGAGGTGAAAAGGCAGAGAGGAGAAAGTGAGAAGCATAATGCAACAGAGAGAACATATCTAATCTACCAGCTGTAACGTTATTGATTGATTCTGTGTGCGTGTGTTGCAGGCGTCTAAATACTCTGAACAAGTGTGCCTCCATGAAACTGGATGTCAGCCACCCCAAGAAGAAAGTAAGCCAATGTTTTATTTACTCTACATTTCTTTCTTCTACATTTCAGAAATTTCTCAGACGCCCATTATCATGACAGGACAGATATTCACATCTGTTATATCACTGTGGAGGATTTTAGTTCATTGCTCATTATGCACAGTAGCTGATTAGTACTTTGCCAATATCCATGTTCCTCAGCAGGGAGTCTCCATGTGAATCTGTTGTTATTCAGACTAGAACAATGGCAGCATGCCGGTTCAAAAAGGCCCTCACAGCCATAAATATAATAACTAGCAGGAATGATGACAGGTGTGGTTAACTCTCCAACCACACGGGATACACAGCTCAAGACTACTCACAATTCATGAGTGAAAACTGGATGAATACAAACTCACACACAGACAATAATACATCATATATATGAAGAATATCACAGATATTACAAATACAATGAAAATAGCTGTAAGATACATGGAATCAGACACTGAGATATGGCAGATAAAAAGCATTAACAAGGAAACCTCCACTCAGCATTGTTCTATTAACTATTGACCAACATACACAAACTGCAGGTTTTCACCAAAGCTTTCGACTATCTGCAAAACAGTCTAAATCTAAAATGTCATCTAAAACGATGTAAATCTAAATTGCCAATGTTACACTTTAAAGAAATATGCCATTTCTTTTCATCATGGTTTTAGATTTTGAAGAATGAAAATTGATTGTTTTGATTTTACTTCACTTGCTGATGAAGGGTTGAACACCAAATAGGGCCAGTTACTCAATCCGTCATTCTATGTGTTCACTCTGATTTATTGGGTGTAAATCTTAAATGAACCAGAGGTAAGAGAGAAGAAGGGCGTCACGCGTCATTATTCTTCCTCTTAAACAGGATTGTTCACTCAGATGTAATTGTGTACGTAATACTTTTTATAACCTTCCACAGGGTGATGACTCTGATGAAGATGACCCGTTGGCCATCAGCAAACGTTGGACGTTCGAGTGGAGCAGCCGGCGCTGGTCTCGTCTACAAGACTTCCTGTTGGACAGCACCAATGAAAGCAGCCCAACGGGTCAGGGGGAGGAGGGTCTGCGCAGCACAGTGAGCAGTGAGAGCGTGCTGACGGACCTGAGCGAGCAGGAGATCACAGAAATCTCCTCCTTGCACAGCGAGGACTCGGCCTCCGCCATGCCTGACTCTATATCTATGGCGTCGCTTTCCGCTTCCTACCAACCGCCCAGGGAACTCCCTCACTACAACTCGCTGCCAATCAAGAGCAGCCGCCATGGGCAAGGAGGGAGGAGCAAAGCCAAAGAGTTTTTGCGTCGAATGGAGATGATGCGCACTTGGGGACCATCGACAAGGCGGAAAAGCTCGAATCGCAGGCCACCACTGGTCATCAGCGGGCCAGTCTTACAGGGGGAGGAGCCTCAGGCCCTGCAGATGCTCCAGTGCACTCCTATCAGCCAATTAGAGCACAGCCCTAAGCACAACCACCAAACTGATGGCAACACATCTCCTGTCACCCTCACCAGTGACTGTAAAGACCAGTCCATGGTGAGTGTGAGCCCCAGCAGTGAGACAGTGGCGCCCAGTGTCAAGGAGCCTGTGTGTATAAAACCCCGCACTGCCAGCAAGAGAAGCAGCATGTATCTGGAGGATATGGAGCTGCCCTCTCAGGGCAAGAGGACTGAGGGGCAGGGCCAGTTTGGCAGGAACCAGTTCCACTCTTATGAAAACCTCCTCATTCACATCCCCAAAGACCATAAACCAGGTACCTTTCCAAAAGCTCTATCCATAGAGAGCCTGGCACCTTCCCCTGGCGACAGGAACAATGGCCCTCAGACACAGGCCCAGACCTCTCCGCCCAGCAATGGCCTTGGTGAGCCCTGGTCCGGTAAACCTCTTTCCAAGCCTCCCTGTCCTGGAGCGCCACGTGGCAGCAGGGTGAGCGTCTACGACAACGTGCCGGGCTCCCACCTGTACGCCAGCACAGGAGACCTGCTGGACTTAGAGAAAGAGGACAACCTGTTCCCTCATCTGGATGACATCATCCAGCACGTCAGCGGCTTGCAACAAATAGTGGACCACTGGAGCCGCAGTGTGCTGCCCGAGGGTGAGACCGGGGAGGGGGAGGAGGAAGGGGAGGGCAGGACCACTCCCAGCGAAGAAGAGAGGGACGGAGTCTCCTTGAATGACACCGATTCAACAGGGACCAGTCGGGAGAGGAGGGACTCTGGAGTTGGGGCCTCTCTTACAAGACCACGGTGAGCAGTGGGCACAGATTATCTAGTTTATTAAAACATGGATTTTGTTTTCATAGTTTGGGCCCCATTTTTATAGGTTATGAAAACATACTCACCAAAGTAATCACAGAGAGCTGGGAGTGTCCAAACATCAGCACAGAAAAGTCTAATAAGGCAAGAAACAAGCTGTCAGACTGATCATCAGGCTGATCGTCGACACAACTCTATTCTGAATTAACACAAGTATTTTAAAATGAGCAATAATCCTTTAAATGAACAGGGACGTTGATGGATTTCTGTATGTGTTCCCAGATCCCAACAATTAGCAGCAGGTGTCTGGCTGCAATGTTGTTACCACTGATAGGAAACTATATAAAACCACAGTTGTCCTTTGAATTGACCTGGTCAGACTTTTACATCCACTCTGAGTCTCCTGCTCCTCATGAATGAATTTTCTCTCCATCCCAGTCTGCGATGGCCGAGCTTCAGAACCTCTGATCATCTCAACCAGCCGGCGTCTTCACTGCAGATCAGCAGCCAATCAGCAGGCCAGCTCAGCCTGCTGCAGAAGTTCTCCTTACTCCGCCTCACCGCCATCATGGAGAAATACTCTATGTCTAATAAACACGGCTGGACATGGTGGGCACACACACACACCGCCACACATGTTTTTCTCCTCTTCTCCACAAACTGGCTATTAGCTCATATTTTATGCATGAATTCATATTTCAGGGATTTTTACAAGATGTGATGTCAGACACTTTGACATGGAAAGTGTCTGGAGCAGTTTTTGTGAATCTCTGGTCTCACTTTTATATTCTTTTCAGTTTATTCTCATCTTAATTACATGAACAAACTTAATGTTGGGTTCTCATTACTGTATACTTTCCAATCATCCTTGCCAACTAAGCAATATATGCTCTGTTACAGCGATAGTGCGACAGCTAATGCACTGGGCTCTGTTAGTTCCTACATCTGTACATCAGAACTGAAGAAGCAGGACCATGTGTGCTATCAACATGTTAAAGAAAAAAACAACATCAGCTTCATGTACTGCACTGATCCTTGTACTTAGCACAGGTTTGAACATACTCACTGATCAAAGGCGGCAGTGTTGGTCAGTACATCTGCAAAACCCACCAGTCACCGTGACCAGCAAACACAAGCACATCCTTGTGTTGTTAACGACCGGTCCTGCTCAGTTTTATTATGCCCCAGAGGAAAATTGTGTTGACCAGCATCTCCATGAAGAGAGAGATAATGAATGCACAGGCCCCTCTTTCTTCCACACACTTCCCTAATTGTTTTCTGTCTATCGCTTCCAGGTCTGTGCCCAAGTTTATGAAGCGCATCAAGGTGCCAGACTACAAAGAGAAGAGTGTGTTTGGTGTTCCCCTCATCGTCCATGTCCAGCGTTGTGGTTTTCCGCTCCCTTTGTGTTTACAGCAGGCCCTCTGCCACCTCAGAACACACTGTCTAGACCAGGTTAGAAAACATTTTTTCCCCACAGTGCAAATTTTGGTTATTTACATTTTAAAAATGAGACAGCGTACACAAAGCCCTGTGCCTCATGTTTTTTCCCATCTCTCCCCACTTGCTTTCCTCTCTCAGGTGGGATTGTTCCGCAAATCCGGCGTGAAGTCTCGTATTCAGGCTCTGAGGCAGCAGTGTGAGCTTTCCCCCGACTCCGTGAGCTACGAGGACCAGTCGGCTTATGACGTGGCCGACATGGTCAAACAGTTCTTCAGAGACTTGCCTGAGCCTCTGCTAACAAGCAAGCTGGGGGAAACGTTCCTGCATATTTACCAGTGTAAGTCGCCTCGGCAGGGGCGGAGCTACCAGTGGTGGCCATGGCCACGCCATTGGTCACCCCCCATGGCTGGGGCATAATTTGACAAAACAGGCTCTGTTAGCCTTAACGTTAGTTCAGCCCAACCGCCATTTCCACAGGGATGCATTTTACTGCAGCACACAACAACCTTTCCGCAGGAGCAGAGCAGAGGTGTGTTTATCGTTTATGGAGCTGTGATTGAAACTGATAACACACACAACGCCAGGAATCACCTATGAACTGCAAGTGGTTTCCCATGATTACTTGGTTGGTTCCAGTCAAGTTTTCTGACTTTGTTGAATGTGACTTAAGTTCTGAAGCATTTCAGACACAGACATCTGGTAGTCTCAATAGAAAATTAATGGAGAGCCTGCTCTGCCCTCACTAACATTATATTGTGTGTGTATTCTGTGATTTTTAAGACAAGTCTTGTACGGTTACAAAATTAAACATCAATTTATCATTGATTGATCCCCAGCAGCAATGTTTTATTCCCACTAAAAGAATAATTATAATATATCAATCTAGGACAGTGGGAACAAGCTGATATAAGTTTATTAATATTTACATTTGTGGAGATTTCCTGATAACAATCTAATTGATATAAATGGTGGGCTGGCAGGCCTACTGTTATAAGGTCACAATGAAAACAGTGAATAAATAAAAACAATAACAGTAACAATCATAATAGTGAAAACAGCCATCTAGATATTTCTGTATCTACATATTGCCACCCCTAATGGTCTCACTCTAGCCACCCCAATGAAAAATGTCTGGCTCCACCACTGCGCCTCGGAGCTGTGAATCCTGTGACACGTTGTCACTGGGTGCACAAAATACTGAAGCTGTTGCAACACAGCTGACGTCATCTGCCTCAGTCTTAGCCTCAGCCCTCCCTAAGGCACTCTGCCTCAGGAGATCATTCAGATGTAGGTGTTGGTACAGCCAGCCAATAAACTGATGTTAAGCTCATGAGTTAAAATTCCAAGCAGGGTTCAATCTGAGTATTGAAAGTAGAAAAAAATGCACAACAAACAGCTTTTGTGTCTAATTAATGATGCAATCATGAGACTTTTAATTTAACATTTAGCAAATCTGACCAAAATTGTATTTGATATACAATGTAAATCTTAGCATCTTACTATATACCTGATGTTATGTTTGTAATGTGCATATCTGCTCGTAAAAACATCATATACAGGGCTTTTTATACCTATACTGGGCATCTGGTGACTGATTGATTAACATGCATCACATCTGTCAAATAGCAACTGTCAAGTATTAGAAAACTGGCTAAAGAAAAAAAAAAAAAAATATATATATATATATATATATACATACACATTTTTCCTGTATGTGTATATATATATATATATGTGTGTTATATTATATTTTACATATAATATATATATATATATATATATATATATATACAGTTTTTTTTTTCTTGATCCATCATTCTTTTCTTTAGACGTCCCGAAGGAGCAGAGGTTGCAGGCCATCAGAGCAGCCATTTTGTTGATGCCAGATGAAAACAGGGAGGTTCTGCAGACGCTGCTCTGCTTCCTGCGTGATGTCACCTCCTTGGTAGAGGAGAACCAGATGACCCCGATGAACTTGGCTGTTTGTCTGGGACCCTCACTCTTCCACCTCAGCATACTGAAGAACGAGACGCTGTCACCAAGGTGTGCATCTGAAAAGCCAAAGGCTGTTAATGTTATGAGCAGATGAACCCACTACAGCAGCCTGCAAGGACGGAGTCGGTGAAGTAGTGTTCAACAGCCCTGTTGTTTTGATTTTTATGTCTCATAATCATGGCTTTTATTATATTCGTGCCCAGCAATTATATACTTACACTAATACTAATGATAGTAGTGTAATTTATGTCAGTCCATGTTATTGCAGCTGTCATTACTATGGCCACATATGTTCCTCTATCTAATTTGCCACCATGCCATATGACAAATTTAAATTAAGTCTTTTGACTCAGTAAGTGAATTCTTCTATTCCTCCAGGTCAATCCAGAGGAAGTACACCACAGGCCGACCTGATCAGAAGGACCTAAATGAGAACCTGGCTGCCACTCAGGGCCTGTCACACATGATCACTGAGTGCCAACGTCTGTTTCAGGTCAGGATTTACACTTTACTGCACTTAGTGGTCTGTTTACATAAAAGCGAAATATAATAACTGACAGAAGTTCCACAGTCATCGTGTTGACTAAGAAATAATGTAAGACCACATCTTTATGTATGAAATTAACGGACAAAAATAACATGAAGCCCGGTGATGTTTCCCCTGCTGAGCTGTTATTATCCAAGGACGCTGTATTACTGTGTCTGAGCTCATTTCTA
Organism: Caranx ignobilis; assembly: GCA_021432705.1. Lineage (NCBI taxonomy): Eukaryota > Metazoa > Chordata > Actinopteri > Carangiformes > Carangidae > Caranx > Caranx ignobilis. The sequence goes on from MU269980.1 coordinate 6,060,904, forward strand.
AAACTGTATATCATCACTACCTTGAGACTGTCAGCACGTACCTTCTATTTACTGCTGCTGTCAGTGAAAACCTCTTTAGGGACTAAGAAAACAGCCTTGATTACCATGTGTGTTTGAGTTTACTGTGGTTTGAAGTGTTTTCAGACAAACAAAAATGGATGACTCTTTGACCCATAGAGGATACTGTACTGCACTGTTAATGTACACTTACTGTACCAAAACATTCAAAGGGACCAGTGTTTTTGTTGGATGGTGATATTTGAAAGGCAGAGGACACTGGGTATTAAAATGTTCCACTTTTTTGAAAGAGCTGGCCCCAGTATGTTGTTCATTGGGAGATGGAAAACCCAGTTTGATTGTTTTTTAAGTGTATTTCCTGTTTGAGACGTGGTAATATTTAGTCCTGAGCCGATGTGTTGTGATGTGATGCACGTCCTCTGGCTGTTCCTCCCAGATACCAGAGGAGATGGTGACGCAGTCTCGTAACTCTTACATGGAGGCTGAGCTGATGGTGCCCCCGCTGGACGAACTGTGCAAGCCTCACGAGGAGGAAGTGGATGAGGAGGAGGAAGAGGAGGATGAGGATGGATCCTATCATGCACATCTAGAAAACCTGGTCCAGAACCTGCTGAAAGAAGCCAGAGATAAGAGCAAAGGCTGGGTGTCTCGCTCAACTACTGACCACACCGAGCTGGCATTTAAAAAGGTGTGTGGTCATTGAGGCGTGAGATGAAATCATCAGAATTTTTAATATATTTTCACCTTTCTGTGCCTCCACATACATCCTCACTTTATACATGATAAAACAGGCAATTACATTTGTTTGTACACACCCTGTTATAATGAATAAAACATGCGTCATGTGTTTGTGTGTAAGGTAGGGGATGGCAACCCTCTGAGACGATGGAGAGTGAGTGTGGAGGTGTCCGCAACTCCCACTGAGGTGCTGCAGCGGCTGCTGAAAGAGCGCCTCCTGTGGCAGGTGGACCTACAGCAGGAGAAGGTGCTGGAGACGCTGGATAAACAGACAGATGTGTACCAGTACTCCTGCCGCAACATGGCACCTCAACCCAGCTGTGACTACGTGGTACTGAGGTGGGAATTACTGACAGTTATTGCTGTCTCTGTTAGCCATTACTGAGCAGTGGATAGCATTTCTAGTTCAGGGAGCCATTACAATCAATCCCAACTAATATATGAAAAGAAGAAGGAGCGGACTATTACAACAACCTGTTTGAATATTTCTCCAAATACAGGAACATTTCTAAAATGTCACACTGCATTAAAAATGAATCTGTGGCCATTTTTGAGTCAATTCATTGACAGTCATTTTTTCAAACAAAAATTTGCTGCTTTTATTTGTCTTCCGTGCAATAAATTTGTAAATCCAGTAATAACCTGGAATCCCCTCCTGCTCTGGATATTTGTTTTCTCATGTTATATGTTGGTATCGACCAGTAATTTGTAGGTTAATCAGGAAATTCATCATTAGTTTCCGTCCCAAATAAAAAGGTTATCCGACAGTCTCTCACATTCCTACATTTAATGTCTGGCTAAACCCACAGCTTGTCTATTTTGTGTCTCTACACCCCCACAGATCATGGCGTACAGACCTGTGCAAAGGCTCATGTGCTCTGGTGTGTGTGTCAGTCGAACATGATGACAGCCCACGCATGGGAGCAGTGAGGGGGGTTGTGCTGGAGTCACAGTACCTCCTCGAACCCTGTGGGATGGGAAGGACCAGGCTCACCCATATCTCCAGAGTGGACCTCAGGTGTGGGCGGACTTCAAGTGCTCTCATAGTGAAGGTTTTAATCAACATCATAACCATTAATGTGCTGTGTTTCCTGCTCTTGCTACAGGGGGAGGTCTCCAGAATGGTACAACAAGGCATTCGGTCACCTGTGTGTGAATGAGGCCCAGAGGATCCGCTCCTCCTTTCACCCCCTCGATCAGACGAGCACTGAGGCCAAGAGCTGAACCCCAGAAATGAAGCTTTAATCCTGGGTCCCACTGCCGGAGCAGCTGGGCCTGACACCCAGTGACCCAGGAGGGAACTCATCCAGGCAACAGACTTTGGTGTCTTTTCATGCTGCTGAGCCACACTGATCATTACTGTACCATGCTGTACAGAGTTACAGTCATTCACACACAGAAGAGAGAGAAATGCTTTTTGTCATGTATTCCAATAATTCTGCATAGACAGTGTATATATGTATTTATTTTCCAAATCATTTTTTGTACCACAGAACAAATGTGGGTGAGTTTCCAAATATGAAACAACTCATTTTCTTTGACATTGATATTTCATATAATTTGCTCTTACCATGTGCATCATTGGAAGGAGTATCATCAGTATTTATTGCTCTGGGTCATTCTCCAAAATCCTCATCTACAAATCTTACAGAAAAAGAAGATGAGCCAATGAAACAGGCAGCATCAGCAGGTTGGATCATGAGACTGTTGCTTTTGTGTTGGGTTAATAGTTAATCTTTAACACCTTCATTTGATATCACTTTAGTTGTCATGGTAATAGATTACCTAACACATAACTATAATTGATTTTGTAGTTGGCTGTGTGTGACCAAGTTGGGATGAAAGTTATTCATATTTAAAAAGAATACCTGGATTTGTATTGATTACTTTGAGAAATCAATACTAACTCCATCACTTTAAAGTGCCACATGGCCTGTCTGGAATATATGAGCAATTCAACTGAAACTGTTTCTAACAATTTCTCCTCTCAAATATAGGCCTGAAAACCAGGATGTCTTTGCTCCTGATCTGATTCAGTCGTTATGATTAATCTATTGATAAACTCATTCAAACTGGACCTCCCTGACCTACATTAGCACAAATCTGCAGAGCACTCTGACAAATCCCTGTCTGCAGGAACGACCAGGATCAGTGCATCATGTGTACATGACAGCACAGCATTGTGAAAAGTGCACTAGCTTCGGGAGAAACAACTAGCGAGGGATGTGGATCACAGAAAAGGGGAAACACTCATCGGGTCCATAAATGCATTATGGATACATTGTGTTGGATATCACTGTTGATTTAGTTCTCTGTCACTATTTTCAGAGTTAAACTTACCTAAATGAAATGTTCCTTTAAAATTATTATTGTCACTATATCTCTGTATATTGTATCATTGTTGCTTTTCTTTTTTCTTTTTCCTGTCATGTTATACAATGTCTAAGACATGTGGCCATTTCACTGCTTCTGGGAAGCATGTTTGAAATTTTGCATGTGTGGGTGTGTGCATGGATGTACCTGTGTATCTGTGTTTTAGATATACGTACAGCCTGTAATGTAAATATATATAAATATATATGTACATGATGCTTTCTGTGCCAGCAGATCAAACTTCATAGCTTTTCAGGGTCTTCCTATCATATTGATATGCTGACATGTGAACTTTCCACACAGCATCATACATAAGCAATAGCAGACTAAAGCTTGCTCTACCATGGCACTGCCTTGGCTATGTTTTTGGTTTCAGCTGTAGGCAGCGTTGCTATGGTGTTGCTATGATACAGTATCTCTACACTGCCACTAAAACCCTGTGTGGATGCTGTTTCCTGGAGAACATTGTGGCGTGAGTGTGTGAGTGTGTGTGTGTGTGTGTGTGTGTAGGGGAAGGACAAGAAGACAAAAGGGTGAGTGATGTTGACATGAGCCCTCTGAGCCCTGTGTGGAGAGGCTTCAAATCGAGCTGAGTAGTAGATTTCTGCTTGGTTATTTCTGACAAAGAGACAGAAAATAGAACCATTGTTTCTAATCAAGAGAATAAAAAACTTAAAAATTCAACACTGTCTACCGTTTGTTGAAATGTCCTTCAGTGTCACAGTAAATCACAGTGAATTCATTTCTTTCCCTCGTTGTCCTGTGCTCGTGTGTCCATAGAGTGGTGCTGTTGCCCTGCTGAAGCCTGAAGGTCATGAATGAATGTGGAAAAGTATGCCATGGAAAATATTTTTAGAGTGAAGTGAGTGAATGAAAAGTCATCAAAGCATCAGGGGATTTTCCCTAAGGACATTTTCAGTCCGCATGTCCTTTCAGTGGACAAATGGTGGAATCTAAACCACCGCCGCTTGGATCAATACTCAATCACATTTACCTACTTAGCCGTGTTAGATGGTGACTCTGGCAGAGGACGACGAAGGTGTTTGAACACAGATGCTGCTCCCCCCTGCCTCCCTGTGCACCAGTGTGTGTTGGTTTTGAAACAACACAGAAATGAATGAAACATTGCTTTACCTCATTTAACAAGTCAGTGACTTTATCCAGAAAGTAGAGCACACTGTTAACAGCTTCTGAATGTCAATGATCCTCTACACCATGGGAGTGCTTTAGCTCCTCTACTCCATGGACTCTGACAAATGAGGAACAACATGTTGCAAATCACACTATAAAAAAGGATTACTGACAAGGTGAATCATGCATTGATTTTTCCCACTTGTATTTGTTTGTTCCTTGAAGCCACAACTCTAAAGCAGATGTTGAATATTGACGATATGCTCTATGAAAAGCAAACTTCGATCTGATATGACAGCGTTGTCTCTCAGTAGACTCAGATCAAATACAGAAGGCTTTGGAAGATCATCAGTGTACTGTCACACATGAATGACCCTGATGAAGTATTTTAGAGTGACCTCTTCTGGAGAAAACAGAAAGTACATGTCCTGGTGCCACCCGGGCCCAAGAGCTCTAAATATATTCATATTATATTAATATTATATGAATAATATAATATATCCATGGAGCATTCTTTAATAATTTACTTTTTTGTCCATATATTCTCAGTTTGTAACACAAGGCAAGTACATTAATGAATAGATACGGATTGTCAGTGCCCCAGGCCTATGACCACCACAGAGATGGGATTCTCAGTATTGCTAAAAAAATAAAATAAAAATGAAAATAGTAATGATAAGGTGAGGCAGTAAGGGTAAAAAAAAAAAAATAATAATAAATTAAAAAATTGAAAAAAAAAAAAAAAAAAAAAAAATCCCCTTCGTTTTGGGGGATAACTGTGTTCTTTTGAAGCCACTGCTCCACAGGCTTTGATGGACGTAACCAGGAAGTGTGAAGTTGCCATGTTTGGCGTCAGCCAGCTAGCTAACGGCTACAACTTGAACCCTGTTTTATGTTAGCGTTAGCATGTTAGCATTGTTCACATGCTGATGAACGGGAGTATTTAAAGTATGACGAATCAGCTATTAGTAGTTTATGTTTGTATGTATCAGTGTGTGTGCAGACAGCTTTTAGGGGCGTCCTCTGAAACAGGAGAAAACTTTAAAACGCGTTTCTCCTCAGTCAAGTTCTGGAGGCAACGGCAGCTCTTTTTCAGTGATTGAATGGAGGTTTTTAATCGATGATTATCGGCGATGGGCGTCGAATATAACAGAGGGAATGAGGTCACCGTGAAGGGTAAGTAAGGTTGAATCTGACACTATGTGTTTTATGTGGCTGTGTTCATGTCTGAGTGTATTATGAGTCTGAGAAAGAGACTCTTCTCACAGCTCTGATTATTAACCCAGGCCTACTCGGTGGTAATCTCTCATTCCCAAGACGGCGGGCTGTCTGAGACCAAGAGACAGGAGGAGGAGCAGCAGCGGCCTGGAGCCACTGTAGTAGATAGTGATGATGACACAGTGAAGGCAGATTGCAAAGATAGGTCTGAGGCCTACTATTAACATCATGATAACACCAATGAGAATCAACATAAAACACATTATAACTTATCACTTCAGCAGTACCAACATCCAACATCAGATCATTGAATTAAGATAAGGGAGTACAATGCCAATGTCCATTGTAATGTACCATTATCAAACTTTATTCTGTTGATAAAGCATGAAATTTATACTGGGACAATTTACATGTAACTAATATATTTTTCTATGATATCTGTGTTTTTATTACCCATTCATGTTTATATGTTTTGTTATTTTGAAATTGAACAAACTACACAGCTCCATGACTCCAGTCAGAGTTAACTGTGGTCAAATAATACTCTAATACAGAGTTGACTTGGGTTTAAGTATTGGAGTCCTTTCTTTTAAATATACTAAATTCATAAGTGAAATATAGTCAAAATGGAGTAAAAAGTACTGTGTTAATTTAATCGATAATGAAAAAATAGACCGAAGAACAATACACAAGTAAACTCCATTACTGTCATTTTTTTTAAAATCTGTGTTGGAGTATATGTGTTAAATCACAATTGGCCACTAAAAGTAAAGATTTAATCATATTTTAAATAGTCTTAATGTATAAATTTCATATTTTATTATGAGATTTCTAAATGCTTCATGTGAGTTATTTTCAAAGAAATATATTTTCAAAATTTTGATGATGTATCATTAGGTCTTAAGAGTGTTGGTGCTAACTGAAGCTATTGCTTGTCTTGATTCATTTTCCTCATGCTCCCACAGAAAATCACTGCGGGGGGGACAGCTAATCTAACCCAGCCACACCATCCAAAAACAATAAATAAATGAATAAAAATAGACTTTGAAAAAATGAAAGAGACCAACAGCGTTCAGACCATCTGAAGGGCACGTTTGATGTTTACAGTGGAGTGCACTTTGGATGTTTACTACTGCTGCTCTTTATCTGCACCACATTCATGTTCGAGGGGCCAGGCAAGGAGAGAGAGACCTGGGAAAATAAATGTATCTGCTCGGAGACTGACTTATCCACTGTCTTCCTCCAGACAACCATGATAAGGTCATTAATGAATAAATTATCCAATCAATGAATTATTGATGAGACTATGTTGGCAGTTGTGTTCTGGTGTGCATGGCCTGGTATTGGCATGCATGGTGGCAAAGCTGTGTGCAATTAACAACAGAAATGAGTGAACCGGGTGTCAGGAGATTCAAACGAAGGGATATTAAAAACCCAGTCAGTGTTTCTTTTGCAGGATTTCAGATGCACTTTGCCAGGGTTCTTGATCACATTTGTTACTGGGCAGAAAAAGTTGAGTAAGACCATGATAAATGATAACACCACTCACTAAGTGTGAATGCATAATTGGTGTTGAGTGAATTGCCAATTCCATTTTTTTTTAATGTGTGTTTCCTTTCTTACACTTTTTTTCTTTCTTCAGTCCAATCCTATTAACAGGCCATAATACTGCTCATTAGGTGTTGTTTTTTTTGATTGGAGTTGTTAAAGGAGTTCAAGTTTTGTAACAGCAGCTGAGCTCCATTTTGACTCCTCATGGCAGTGAATGAACAAGGGCCGCTACATCAATGATCCAGCAGCACAATATGAGGACGCTAAAATGGGCCCACCCTAAAAGAAACCCAGCCATTATTCATATCATCCCACCCCCCGTGTTTTTGATATATCCATTAGCTGTGAAAAACGTCTGTTGCATGTTCAAAGGTAAAACCTCAGGTTCTGTGGCTCAGGTACCTCACCTGCAAACACTTGTTAGCTTGTTAGTGGTTGGATGAGACAAGAGCATCGATTTTCTGCAAAATAATTACTTAATGGTCTCTAACAGCCCTGATCGCTGCTCTGAAAACATCTCCAAAATCCCCAGTCTCTTTTAACTATATCTTGATGAGAAAGAAAAATTCAGTGTTGTATAGAAAAAAAAGATTTTTGAACCATTTCTCTAGTTGTAACTGTATTTTCGAATACAGTTAAATGCAAATGATATACCCCCTGTCCTTATGATAATGTAACTTTTTAATGTGATTGCTGGCTAAAGCCTTTGTTCATTTGAAGTTGAGGTTAAATGCCATAGGATTAAGGTTATAAATATTCTTTTGTTGTATTGTTTTCATGCAGACTAAAAGAGAAGAGACTCAGAGGATGTTGGAGACATCTTTGTAAAGGTAAGTGTTGCTCAGCCTGGTTTTCCAAAGAGTGTCAGGTAGTCATTTTCCAGGAAATCAGATGCATAGACCCGTGACTCGAATGTGAAGTAAAGGTGAGAGGCACAAACCTTGTCTAGAGCAGAATGTGTTTTCATTTCAGTCTGCTTTCAGGTTTAATAAGATGTGATATTCCAATAACATGTATTCACATGATAGTGTGTTCTATATGCATATATTAAATATCATATAAATCATAATTAATATCACATAGTTCCATTCATCTTTAATGTGCAAATGCTGAAATATGGAGTCAAAGGTGTTGCTTTGAGGACACGTCTATAATGCTCCATCACCCTGACATTTCCAGCCTGCACATCTTTATGCTCTGTAAGATGCTGAATGTCCTGGGCACACAGCTTTGAATAGACTGCACTTCTGTATCGAGTGAAATGCTGAAATCCATTGTTTTTATTGATTTGAATTGTTGTGCATGTGCACCTCTGCCAGGGGTTCAACGGGATTCAACTGTACGTTGAGGGTCGATGTTGAAGAGATCAAGCCACGCTGTATCATTGTCACATACGCTGACAACAATGCACACACAGACTCTTTGGTTTAAACACTTTCAGCTGTGGCCTTGTAAACTCAGTAGCATTCAGAGGTATGTAGTGTATGTAAGCTTTTGTATCAAACTGAAATGTGTTTTCCAACTCAGCATGGGTTTATTCATGGCCACCACCACAGTTCAGGACCCCCCCCCCCACTGCAGCACAGTCAAAAGAGCCAAGTCCTTGATCCGGGGTCTTGACCCCTGTCAAAGTAGACTCCTTTATCCCCAGTGACAGCTTTCCAGATTGAGGGGAGTGTTACTACAAACCAGTGCTTATCCCCACCTGAGTGATGAAAATGAGGCACTGACATATGTTTCAAAAATAATTGCTACTAGAATATTCTGTTCCTGTCTATCTTTTCTCCTTGATTCAGTTGGAACCGGCTTGCTCAAAGCCTTATCGCTGCACACTTGTGAGTTCATCTGGAGGTCTTGAAAGCGATTCATAAGACCAAAGATGGTCTAATCTTCTTAACCCATAGAGAAGCGTGTAATCCTTAAAACATGACAATGACCAATATTGAGGTTATGAGATTTTAGCAGGATGACATTTTTTCCCTCATGTGCTCTTTCCTTAAGATGGATACACAGACGCTCTTTTTTTTTTTTTTTTTTTTTTTTTTTTTTATCTTTAAAACTTTAATAAGCTACTTTGTGGTGTCCTTTGAGGACTGTCCTCTGAGATTCCTGCAGCAAAATGCGACAGGGAATATGACCTGCTTGTTGAAATTATTCTGTCCCAAGATTCAGCACAGGAGCAACTGAGGAAATCTTGTCCTGAGTGTGGCCCTAAGGATCTTTCAGTCCATTAATAAATCTCATTTTCAGCATAGAAGTAAAAAAGAAAAGAAAAGCGCCAGCAGGGAGGAATTTTACACCTGTTTTAATTTGAAGTTTTAATAGTTTTTCAAGAATATAATTTTTTTTCAGCTCTGCATTGTGAATTACTTCAAGCTGCCTTTCATTAAAATACAGACAATATATTTTAACAAAAGAAAAAAAAGTTGTGAAGTGTGAATATAACCCTAAATAACCCCGAAAGATGAAGTTTTTGTCATATAAAGTGAGGGAAATGTTACAAAAACAAGATTGAATATATGACTGAAAAAAAAGACATCAATATGACCATGAAGATTGTCCCACTGTTGGGGTTTGAAACTTATGACTAACAGTGAAAAATAATACAGAAACTGCCAATAATGCCAGAAAAGAAAAGCTCATAAGTGTTTGAATGAAAAGTTTGTTCTCAGTAAATCTAAAAAAAAACAAAACAAAGAATTGAGTTCTTCACAAAAGTAAGATAAAGTTGTGTAACCGACAAACTGGATGGAAAGAAATAGCAAGTTGATGTTTGGTGCCAGCTCTAATCAGCCTTTTTTCTATCTCCCATCTCTATCTCTGTCACACACATAAACATGTACATGCACATGGACACACACCCACGCAGGACCAGCTTGACGATGACTCACAATCGTCTGTGAAAACAGGATGTTATTACCTGTGTCTGTGTCGCTGCCTGAGGCCTCTGCCCTTTATATGTCTGCAAGTCTGCCGTGAGTAACATCCTAAACTTATCCTGCTGTTTTAACACCTGAAAATGGTGGTCTCTGTTTTTGTCACAGTCTTGTCTAAATTGTCATTTAAGTGGGAAAAGTTGATGGTAGATCCTTGTCAATCCAAATCCAACCACAACTGTTACACAGGAAAGAAAACAAACTGCATTTTCTCCTGTAACGCACCGATCAAACCCTCCCTGACAGATGTCACCTCTGCTGCACTCTCTCTGCCTGATCCTCACCAAATCCCCGGTCCCCTCTGAAGCTCCTGCACCTTGATCATCGGCCCACACAAGACACTGGCGCTACCACCACACATCTCTACAAAGGTGCATTGGAGCAGAGAGGAAAATGACTGCCTGCCCGCAAAGTACTGCATCTCTGCTGGAGGTGAGAGAGGGAGGAGGTGTAGGAGAGATGATGATGATGAGAGAGAGAGAGAGAGAGAGAGAGAGAGAGAGAGAGAGAGGAGAAGGGAAAGAGAAGGAGAACAATGTTAGGGGGGTTTCACCCAATCACCAGCCAGATCCCGGTTAAGACCTCTCTTTCTGTTAAAGAAGTCTTTTGTGGAATCATGACAAAGGTGCAGAAGCGAGCCTTTGTCTGAAAACAAAGAGGAGTGTGTTTGTGTGCAAGAGAGAGAGTGCTATTGTAGTTGTGTGCATGTGCGTGCGTGTGTATGTGTGCAAGAACCCAAGTGTGTGTTCATCGGAGAGCGAGATGGCATGTGCTGCTTTGAGAAACTGCTCGTCTGAGTGTGAGGGAAGCGCATGTAACAGATGCAAGCTGTGTATGCGAGTGTGCAGTTTGACGGACTGTGTGCCGCTGTCTCGTTCATTTTCTTTGTGCTGATGATTGGGTTGGCCTCTGCTCATCTGTAAAATTCTCTAATGATCTCACGTGTGCACATGCACGTGCACCAAGTCTGAAGTGCACACAACAAACACACACAAACAGAAAATGTCACTCCCGTGTCACCCCCACCTTGTCGCCCCTGTCACCAGCCCAGCATCTCCAGAAAAATAAGGAGCGAGACATCAGAGAGGCTGCCGTCGCTGCCTATATGAAAATACTCTCCGACAGACACACACACGTGCACACACAAACAGGACGGCACAGACAGAGTGACAAATCAGCCTCCACAGCTTCCATGCTAATGGAAATCCTACCCAGCAGATGTGTCCTGTTAGAAGAGCACATGGAGTGTGAAACAGGCTTATGTACGCATACAGGTAGTGAACCAGTAGCCCCGGCCTGTGCAGCCTCCAGAGGATACTATAGGTGTTAGTGAGTGAGTGTGTGCTTACGAGAACCAGTGTGTCGACACTCGGTGTGAGTCAAATGAGTGCACGGCCTTAAAATAACGAAAACTGAGGGAGACAATATCCAGACACGGTTAAGGATGCAGGACAGTGAAGCATCATCCAGGCTGGACTCTTGGATGCTACTGTAAACAGACACACTTAGATATACAGCAGCCTGAAGTAGGAGAGGGGAGTGGTGATACCACACCATGCAAAGACATGGTTAAACTCAAGTGTAATATATTCTACAGAAACCAGGATGGTGCTTTGTAAAAGAGAGGGCACAAAGAAGAAGAGGAGAGGTGGCGGGGGGGGGGGGGGGGGGGGGGTTGCAAAAAGTGAAAAATAACTGCAGAATGGGAGGAGAGAGGTGAAGTCTGTGGAGAAGTGAGAAAATCACACGTGAGGAGATGAGTGTCAGGAGAGCGGTCCTGCCAGGCTTCATGAGGAAACAAAGGTAGCGGAGTTAAAGCCGGGACAGCAGTAAGTGGGACAGATGGATGGCTCCTGAATATGTAAACAGTCTGTGTCTGGAAGGCAGCCTCTCTAAACTGCACCGACTTCATCTGAACTGCCCCTGCACTGCACCCAAAATAGACCCCCCCCCCCTCCCCTCCACCCACCCTCCTGATACTTATTGCTGTATTCTTCATTTTTAATATCAGCTCTTCTGCAGCATTTGGACCTGAAACAAACAAAAAAACAAAAAAACACACAACACAAAGTTAAAAACAAACAACAACAAAAAGAAAACACCCAGTTGTTTAGGTGGTGCTGTGCTCTGTATGAACCCATGCATGGATGGCTCCATGTTATTCCGCTTCAGCGCCCTCTTAGAAAGTCACCCAGTGCGCATGCGCGGCGAGAGCGCACTACCGCAGACAGGGGGCGTCAACATGGCGCTCTCTCCTCGACGACCGCACTGACTGCAACCTGCCAATGAGAGAGAGAGAGGGGGAGAGCGAGAGAGAGAGACACACACACACAGAGGGAGAGAGGGAGAGAGAAGCGTAGGCTACCGCTCTGTCAAACCTCCATCCTTTTTTTTCCAGCCCTATGAATCCCTACATGTTTTCAGGAGGATAGGGTGAATTCAGAGGATTCTGTTATTTTTTTTTTCAACCAGCTCTCCCTTGTGTTCTCTCTCCTGCGCAGTGGATGGTTTTTGTGCAGCAGCAGCAGCAGCAGCAGCAGACGCCCGAGCTTGTAGAGCAGGTGTGAGAGACAGCGGCGACCGCTCCTCTCCTCCCTGTTTCCAAGGGGAAATGTCGAGCGAGAAGCCGGTTTCAGCACCACCGGGCTCTGCTTCTTCGCTCACGGACACAGACCGAGACTCGCATCCTCCTCCGGGCTCCTCCGTGCAGCACGTCGCCGCGGGCGCTAGCTCCGGCGCCACCGGGGAAAGGATGGTGTCCGCAGCCGGCTCTATGGTCCTCCCGGCCGGCGTGATCAACCCCGCTGTCCCGATCAGGAATATCCAGATGAAATTCGCCGTGCTGGTGGGCCTGATCCAGGTCGGGGAGGTTAGCAACAGGGACATCGTGGAGACCGTGCTGAACCTGGTGAGTGGAAACAGGAGCGATCAGGAGGGGGAGGAGGAGGAGGAGGAGAGGGGGGGTTAGAAAACAGAGACTGGCAGCCATAGAACACAGTAGAATCACTGCGCCCTTACCCGCTATGTTTTATTTACGATGCCTCACTCCCATGGTTGTGTGGCTTTCAAGAGGATGATGTCATTTGTTTGTTCGGAGGATGGATGTGAGATTTTTCCTTTTTCTGCAGATGGAGAGGGAACAAACAGAGGCCGCGTGTTTGTTGGGGGGGGGGGGTAAATAAAGCTGTAATATTCTAAAGCTGAATGAAGCATGTGACCCCACCATGGAGGCATGGAGGGTTAGTCCATCCACCAGCCATTGTTGACTAAATGACCCGTTTGCGGTGCAGCCGGGCGGGGGGGGGGGGGGGGGGGCATTCGCAGTCCAAACAGTAAGTAGAGGATGCGATGGGGGAAAGTGTATGCAGCCCATTCTCCTGACCCCGACGTGTACCCTCAAGTGATGCATAGGCAGCCGGGAACAAACGGGCGAACGCTGTCAGTGTTGCGCACAAGAGCCAAACAGGATAGATCCGTTTTCCTAATGAGCGAAAGCAGGCAGGTACACACCGACACAAATTACTACAACACGGACAAAGGCCGACTAGCATTATGCTATCTGTCGATGTATGCATGTGTATGTGGATGGCTGAGAAATTATGCACAGGCCTATTGTTGAAGGCAGGGCCCTGCATCCTGTGCGCAAAGCAGTGGATGTATAAGTGGCTGTGACACGGTTAGCGCTTTATATTGCTGTACCTCAAACTGCGATTGTTTAATCTACGGATCACATATTCATTTGACACCCTCCCCCTCCACCACCTCTCTCTCTCCCTCTCTCTCCTCCATCCTCACTCCTCCTTGTGTCGCGGATGCTGGGCCTACCCTACACAACACATCAGGGGATTTAATCCAGCTGGGAGGAGGAGGGGTGGAGGAGGAAGAGGGGCAAAATGTACAGCAGACGTGGGTCTAGAGGACTAATGCGTTAGTAGGATATAGGGTGTATGTGTGTGTGGATGCTGCCAGGCTGTTTTCTCTCCTCCATGCATCAGGCGATGGCGTGTACTGCATGATATTACAGCCATGAAAAACCGGGGGGTGGGAGGTGCTGGTGACTATTCATTTGATTCTTTTGAGGAAGAAGTAGAATAACGTGGACATAATTTATAGCCTCACTTCAGTGCAGTGCTTTCTGGAGGTTGACTATTTTCAGGGTTTCATGGAGTCGGTGTGGCCTATTTACTGAGTGGATGCTTGGAGCAGGACGGCCTACAGCTGGGCTAAACCATTTTCCTCTCAGTCAGACTGATGAGCCGTCCGGATTCAGGTCGCCTCTCATCTCCCAATCGATTATTGGTACTACATGGAAGAGCAGGGGGGCTTTGCTGGCTCACTCCGACCTTGTCTCCTTCCCTTACAACCCCACCACCACCCTCACACACACACATACACCCCCTTTGGCTGCACCGGCTGATAACCATCCATCCTGTTCCACGGCCCTCTCCTTCACTCTGGAGGGTCTGAGAGGAGTGATGCTGCCTGCATAGACTGGCCTGGCAGGGCAGCGCCATGCATTTAAAAGCAGGTGGATAGGAGGCGGAGGAGAGGGGGGTTGAGGGAGGGAGGGTGGGGGAGGAGAAGAGAGAGTGGAGGAGGAGAGGTGGTAGGATGCTGCAGTGGCTATGTGCTCAGAAATCACCAGCTGATGCAGAGGAAGAGGGAAGGATTGGTCCACAGCAGATCAGTGAAAGCCCATCAGAGCATTCAGCTGAAATGTACTCTATTTTTACATAAATACCTGCATTCAGGCCCCACACTTTATTTGTGAATGTTGGTCTGATGCATTAACACACAAAAGGCCTGACACTCTGACAAATTAAAGCAGTATGTGTTGGCATTATAAAGCTTTACTTGCTAAATCCTGAATTGAACAATCAGTTCTGGTTGCAGGGCTGCCAATAGCTAAGCCTGTTAGGGAATTCTGTTGCCCAGCTCCTTAATTAAAAGAGTTGAAACAAAGAGGTGTGGAGGCAGGAAACCTCAGTGGTCATGCTGCTGGTACAATGAGTCCACTGTGACCCAAAAGCTGATCCATTATTCCAGTCAATGTGGGAGACCACAGCAGCCACATTCACCATCCACCCTGGCTGTATTGATCAGATCCCGCTGCGGCTTGGTTGAACAGATGGCTTGTCGGCTGGATCAGATATGGTCTCCGTTCTATAAGGGATGATTCGGGCCTTTGGCAAATGATGAACTGCTTGGTCTGTGTAAAGAAAGAGAAGAAAAGACGAGATAGGGGATAATAATAATAATGATAAAAAAAAAAAAAAAAAACTTGGGCCAGAATGCCGGCTGTACTGATGCTGATACAGCAGCAAACAACAGAGCAGAATCAGTTCATCACCCCTGCTGCCAGAGCGGCCAGGAACACTGGGCCTGTTATTGTTTCTAATATTGTAATAATAGTATATTGAAATAAAAAAGTGAAGATGTAAGATACAGTGGAGGCAGTGCACGTATATAGAAACACATTTATTCTCTGTGTGGGTTGCTGGTGGCGAGGTGCTCGGCTATTACCATCAACAAGGCATCACAGTTGTCAAGGCAACACTGCTCTTTGACTGCCTGCCTCCAGACGCTCAACCACCTGGTGTTGCTTTCCACTTCCGGACTTCTGTCACAGTGCTCTGTCACAGCCTCTCTCTCCCTGTCTCTCAAGCTCTTTCTCTTTCTGTCTGTCTCCTACTATGTAACAATGTTTTTTTATGGCTTGTGGAAGTCAAGGAACGAAACAGCACTGAATAACTGAGGAGAGCAGCTTGATTTTTTTTTTATTTTTTATTTTTGTACAGCGGGATCACCAGGGGAATAAACTCGGGTTGCGAGCAGATAGGTGGCAAATTGAAAGTCACACCAGTTTCAGGTGTTTGGGGTAATAGGCCACCATTCTTCCAAAAGATGCTGCATGTTTATTTTTATGATGGTGGTGGAAATTATTCTGCGTGTGCTTCAAAATCTCCCATTGGTGTCAATTTGGGTTGAGACGTGGAGGCTGTGAAGACGTTAGCATTTGATTTGCAACATTTTTTTTTGTCATATTCACTAAAACCTCGCGTGTAAACACCTGCATTTGTGAAGTTTCTCAGCTCCTTTATTCAGATTTTTTTCCCTGGCTGCGTGTGTGGATAGATCTGTGTACATCAAGCTATCGGGACACTGTATAGATCAGTAGTTCCCAACCGGGAGTCAAGGTCCGTTCAAGGGGCTTTGAGATGAACCAGAGAGGCTGCCAGATGATTGATAGGACAGGAGCGCTGTAGAATCACTTACAGTAATAGTTTTCCAACACAGGCCTCATATTAAGCAGGCCAACAAAATCGTCCCCTTTTTGGTTGATGTCTTCATAACATATTATATTCAGGTGCCAGTGACAGCTCATTGCTTCGTGTTGACAGGCCACAAAGGTCCACTTTGGTCTACTGTTGTACAAGGTGCCCCACAGGACACTGCTTTCCTTCCCCTTCACTTTACTGATGGTTCTGTTGATTGAAACCCCCAAATTATCCAGGTCGATGGTCGGCCACTTCCACCCAAGGTGACGGTTGTCCGCTTCGACATGTCGTGATGATGGATTTCGGAAAGAGGAAGGTCTGGAGGAATGTTTGTTGACAGATGGAAGAGGGCTGACACGTGCTTTGTCTGTTTGAACTGTACTGTGGTATCTATTCTTTCTTTTGAGGAATTGAGAGGTATATTTCAAATGCATCTACAGGCGGTGCTGTCAGTCCGTCTGCCTAAGTACAGCACCAGCTGTGCTTATTTATAGACAGCTTTATCTAGTTGTAATGCTTTTTTTGGGATCAAAACGGCGTGTTTGTCTGGCAGAGAGGGAGATTGGTGGCACAGTCTGGCTCGCGCTCGGCCTCCGTGCTCGTTCTTCGCTTCGTCTTTTCTCTTTCGCCTTCCTTCTTAGTCAGATGCAATTTCTTCTGGCAGCGTCAATCCCCACCTGAGCCCCTTTAGTGGTCCCACTGAGTCTCTGTTAGCAAACGTCTCATTATTCTTGTCCACACACTCCACAATCACCAAGGTCACCTGATACCGAATCCACAGCCAGCAGAGTCAGAGTCAGCACATCACATGGAGTCTGACACAACACACAATCACACACATCCAAAATATATACATGCGCTTATCTAAATGTTCATATGCTGACATTCAGACATATGCCCAATCATTTTCACACATAGAAACCCTCTGATGTTTCTCTTTCCAGGAAGACGTGATAGATAGATGATAAATAAATTAAAAATAAGACAGCATACAGGAGGGGAGGAAGAATGAGGATATGATGGAAAAGACTCAGACACTTTCAGTGTTTTATCTCCTCCTGACCCTCTGCTATGAGGGCAGTGACATTGACTTGCTGATTTAGACCTCACAGACTCTTTTCTTCTTTTAAAGGAATAGGTCACCCAGTTTTCAAACATATTCTCGCTTGTTTGCCCTGAGGAGGTTTAAAAATGCAGATACAAAAAACCCCCGTTTAATTGAACTGTTCTCCCAGCATGCCCTGTGGTTGCGCACTCGGGGCACAGGCTAACTGTGTTTCCCTGCAGCACTGTAATCTGCTTGCATGGCCATGCGGGGGAATAACAATGCGTCATCGTGTGTGCACACAGCCATGCAGACGACTCTCATAACAAGCATCCAATTATGAGATTCAAATGGCCTAATAATGAACATGTGTGATTGCTGGTGTGTCTTTTGGTGGACTTTTGCATAATAAACACAATTGATGTCTTTGATATTTGAAATGAGCAGTTTTACATCATTTTCCTCCTTAAGAGTGTTGTGTGTCATTTCCCCATACTGTTCATGCTCCACTGTGTTTTTACTGTGGCAGACTCTAGCAGGGCTTCTTCTGTTATTGTCATATGAACTGTGATGGTCACCTTTCTATTATTGCCACTGAGTAATAAGACAAGTCGTTTGTGCTCCTGAAACTAAAGGACTTACTCCTTCACAGCCTGCTTCAGCTTTTTTTATTTAAAAAAAAAAAGGCGACCTCTGTCTTCATCTTTTTGTTGTTGATGGAGAAGCATTGGCTTTATCCCTGATTTCACAACTGTTGGTCGATCAGACGATTCAAAGAGGTTTTTGGCAACTGTTTTGATGACTGATGAATATTTGTCAACCATTTGTCAAATTATAAATGCAGAAATTATTGATGTAATGTGAAGACTTGCTGCTTGTCATTCCCAGAGTTGACCGTTTGTTGCCTTCTTCTCTCAAAGATCATTTGATTAGTCAAGCTCTTCCTGGTTTACATCCAGGCAGTGTTGCCTTTTGTAGTAAATAATACAGGTGCTTTTGCATTAAGTCTGAACCCAACAAAGGTCTCATTTGTTAGTATTATTGTAGTAGTATATGAAATCATATTACTTCTTTACTGTGGGTGTACATAGACACTGTAAAAACAGCTCTTGTATAACAAACAAATGCAAAGTCAGGCAGCAGTTTAATTAGGGGTGCAGCTAATGATTGCTTTCATTATTGATTAACCTGAAAACTATTCTTGATCACTCATTTAGTCAATAAAGAAAGATAGAAAGAAATCTGTAAAAAGAAAAAAAAAAGGACATAGAGAGATGTCTAACACACAGACCTCCACCGTGAGACAAAGACAAGCAGCAAATCTCCACAACAGAGGAACTGAAGATCTGGAAGTTTTAGCTTAAAAATGGCTGAAATCATTGACTGATGATCAGAACAGCTGCTGATTACTTTTTGTCAGTCAATTAATTAATTCATCATTTCCCCCTTGAATGTAATGTTAGTTTTACTGTGACCCTGAGTTAACTTTTGTACAGTAGAACTTCTGGCGTATCTCGTCTTCATGAAGGGGACAGACAAACATTAGCTTCAGGCTCATGCTGACAATTTCAAGACAGAGATCTCAGAGTCTCAGGAAGAGGGTGCACATTTTGTTTATCTTCAGCCAGTGTTTTGCAGGAGCCGGCGTTGGGGCTTATTTTCAGGAAAGATTAACTGCTGTAATGCTGCAGAGAGTCAGTGTGAGCCTGGGGGCTGCAGCCAGTCAGCTACGTTAGCTAACAGAGACAGCAGCACCATTACTGACTCATGGAACAAAAAAACTCAGGTTGTTTTTTTCACGGGGTGACCTGCCTTTAACTGCATGAACACACACACACAAACACACACAGGCTCTTGATGCCAGTAACACATACAAGTATGCTTTCGAGGTGGAAGACAGAGGGTGTGGCTTCCACTGCAAGGTCATGAATGACTCTGCTATCTATCACACAGCTGGGCTGTCCTGACCCCTGCATGAGAGAGAGACGGAGGGAGCGTGAAAAAAGAGGAGGAGGAAGATGACGCTGGAAGGATCCTCATCTTTCCTGTAGTAATAGCGACGGAGGGAGGAAAGAAGAGGAAGAAGGAAGCGAGATGATAGGAAGCAGTCAGAGGGTTTTAGAGGAGAAATTGAAAAGTCTGTGATTGTCCTTCAGGTGTTTCTCCTCTTTGAGTGAAGTAGCTCAGGTCCAGTTTTATGGTGTTCGGCGGGGGTCTGATGAGTTCCGGCCCCCCCCGTGGCGCCTCATCACGCTGTCGGTATCACTACGCTCCTCTGCTCATGCTCCTGTTGATTGAAGGGTGAAGTACAGCAGGAGTCCCACAGACCTGCGTAAACAGGAGAGTTAGTGCACTTTTTTACATGAGGCACAAATCTTGTCTGAGATACCTTGACATTTTAAATTTTAATTGGCCATTTTTCCTCATCAGTCACTTGTCACTCTGTGGGATTAGCTTGTACTGGCTTGTGAATATGGGTGAATGGGAATGGGCTGTTCTTAAAGCTTCCATGCTCTGAGGCATCTAGAAAGCCTTTCCACAGCGTGGCGAATATCTGGGGTCACAGAAAAATAACCAATTAAAAAATCTAAATGTCAAGTCCCTTAAACGACAAACTCTTTCGTTCCCAAATCCTCTTTGTGGCAAAGTTCTCCATAATGATGTGCTTCAGAGCCAAATGAGTCTTTTTAAAGTCTTTAAGGTGCTGATTCCTCCTGGTTTCTCTGTCGTTCCTCTTTTTGGCTTAAATTATAACACGATTTTTGTGAGTCTCTCTCACCACTCTGATTTGTATGTGTGTGAGCGTTCGAGCGAGTTAAGCATCCGGGCTAAACCGTTCACCTCTGTGTCTTAGAGTGTTTCAATTCTGCTCTACTTCTCTAAATTCCTCCTCATCCATCGTTAGCTGCTATTTCCAGATGCTGGGATTTCTCAGCGGATCAGCCATGTCTGAGTTTTGGGTGAGGGCACCTTCTGGGAATGGGAGGAGGGTGGTGGGGGGGGCGCAAGACAAAAATGTCCCATTCTTAACGACACCTTTTGTTACGTCTCTCCGTCGCTTCCTCCATCTCTCCATTCTTCATCTTCTCTAAGCACATCCATCTCCCTAACCCCTCGGTGTAATCTCATCCTTCGCTCCCTGACTCTGTGGTTGGGTGAAGCGGCTGGTGGATGAATGTGGATGATCCCTATTGTGAGGAGGTAATGGAGCTGTCTCCAGTGCCATTGCTTTTACTGTTTCTTTTCTTCACTCACTGTCTCCTTCAACTCATCTCTGCCACATTTCAAGCTAAGAAAGTCTGGAGGGAGACTATCTGCTGTTAACCATATGTCTGCCAACACGTCATACGCAGCCTCCTGTAGCTCTGCTTTTGTCAGTGTGGGTGTATGGTGCGGGGGAATGACAAAAGGCCTGCTGGAGAAAAGATGTGCAGGTGTCCTGTATATTTGTCAGATCTGAAAAGCTTTCATATAAACAGATTGTGTTGTGTTTTTGACCTGAAATGGGAATGTCACAATATCAGAAAATACACTTACCAGTGAAATGATTTGTGCGACACACGCTCATCTCCATATAGTCAGTGTGCAAGCAGTAGGTGAGGTGAAAATATTAATTTAAAAAGGAGACGTTGTTGACATATTTTGACAGGCTGGGCGGTGATGACAGTGTGTAATGGATGTTGTGAGCACCCAGCTGATCTTATGAATTAGCCTAAACAAGCTAATGTTAGCCTCTGTGAACATGCAGGCACATACAGGCCTTTTGATGCAACAGATGTCAGCTGACGCATGATAATGGTAACTTGATGGACATGAACGTGGTGACATTAATATATGAGCATTATGTTGTAAATGTAAATTTAACAGCTGAAACTCACAGCCTATGTTCTGTGTGCCGGTCCAGATGTCTCTCCTGGAGCTGCTTAGATAATGAAATACTCTGTGGCCCCATTTGCATATTGGCTTCTTGCTGTCTATATGGTGCAGGTTGCGCTTGACCTGTTGCTGCATCAGTACTTGCTGCTGCCGTGCCACGTGTTATTTTTCACTGTGCCGGCCGTCGTCTTTATTTTTGTGTCCTAGTTAGTCCTGGGGAAAAAACATCCCCAGCATCTACAGTGCTGTGGAAGCACAAGTGAAAGTACCGTTAGAAATGTTGGCATCGACCTGGTACTAGAGTGGTTCTTGAGTCAAAGAAGAATAATAAAAAATGCCTGTCATTGTTAATGCAACTGCCATCAGATGCCTGTTCGCACTGATTTGCCACAAGAGCAGATTAAAGAGTGAATTTCATGACAAAAGCATGGCTCATTACCAACAGCTGTAGTAGTCAAACAGTCACATTCCCTATTTAATGCATTCAGTATCAATCTTAATAAACTTTGATTAGACATTATAATGATCATACAACAGATTTCAGTTTTATTAGTTTTAATCACAAGATTTAATTTTTGATTATGTATCAATATAGTCAAGCTAATAGAAAGTGAGGGGCGTTCAGAAAAATGTAGTGACTGTTTTTATTTTACTGGACATTACCAAGTGATTTCCATATGAATATTAATGTTACATTAAAAATAGATGAGCATAAAACCTAAAATACTGAGCCCCATTAAAAACTACCCTGTAAAATATGCCAAGACTGAAGTCCTCAGTAATTTCTGAATTAAAGGCTTTTACTTTGAAAACCCCACATTTTAATTATACAAAAATAAGAGTAAAAAAAACAAGTTTCATTTTGCATCTCTGAGATTGCAACCACCTGGTTATTGTGATTTTTACTCAATGAAAATCCAAAACTATACAGTTGCTATTTAATTCATTTCCTGTTATTTTACAGGCCGAATAATAAATTATTCATTCCAGCACAAATATTCATATAAAGGCACCACAGAGCTTGTGGTCTTAATTATTCTTGTTGTCTTCCTCTATGTTTCCACACTATTGTGATCGGCTGGTTCAAGCTATTGTCTCTGGATCTTTTGTTCTTTCGGCTTTTTTTTGCCAAAATACACACACTGTTTGAGTGTGTGTGTGTGTGTGTGTGTGTGTGTGTGTGTGTGAGTTTCTGTTTGTGGGGACAAGCGGAGAATCGTCGTTTCTATGGAATCTTTATTCGCCGCATTCAGATCAAAAACATTGTCGAATCGCGTGCGCGTGTGTGTGTTTCACTCTGGCACCTCTACAATGTACTAATCTCCAAATTATAACAAGCTGCTTTGTTTGAATTACCTGGTGTTTGTGTTGGTGAGTGTGTACGCCCTCAACAGCCCCGAGAGTTGATAAATGAGTGTTCCTACAAACCCTTGCTTTAGTCTCCTACACCTTCATCTGCACATTTTCTCTGGCAACAAATGCACACACACACAAAAAATACACACACTGCTCCCTTCCTTCTTGTAGCCCACATTATTGCCTGGCAGGGGTGATTTTATATTCATGCTGGCCTACTTCGCCTCTCTCCCTTGGCTCCTCACTCTCTCACACACACACACACACACACACACACACACACACACACACACATCTGCTTTACTGTGAAGTATAGCTAACTGTGTAGCTATTCATCATGGTGCATGCTGCATACTGCAGTGGCTGAAGGTTGTGTTGTGTTTGAACGCGTGGAACTTCACTTCAGTATTTGACAACTCCTCCTAATGTTATTTTATACCTTCGACATCTAGCATCTCTTGTGCTGTGTTTGTGCGTCTCCTGCAGCATGAGAAACAGCATCAGTAGCTGTAACAAGTCATTTAACACCACATTAGACTGGTTAGTGGATCTACACTTGCTATGAAACTCAAAATATTTTCCACCTGACTTTCTTCTTTTTTTGACTACTATCTGTATTCTTCACTGAGCAGTGTCTCAGCGCTGCATGTTCTTCCCATGAAATAGACTTGGGCCAGAAAATGCAGATGAGAGCTATGATCCCTCAAGGATTTCATCTAATAAATCCACGTCAGTAATGACAGAGAGCTGCAGATGAAGGGGCAGAGTCAAACAAGGATATTCAGGGATTTTTCAAAGGAGAGTGCGGCTTGATAAGTAGAAGGCCTTGGTGATGTTTTGTGCGCTCCAAAGAACTAGTTAAAAAGACCAGACAGTGACACAGTACACTCCTTTACTGTGGTCCTTTTGCTTCCCTTTTGGAGGTGATACTGTCTGGTTAGCACTGCAGCATCACTGGTTTTAGTCCACACAATAAAGTCAGGTCTGTGAGCTCTGGTCTCTGTCAGCAGGGGAAATAAGGGGACACACAATAGTGTCCTGATCTGCTGTGGACTACTGAGACTGCATGTGATAACAACTGTCTGTATGAAGGCCGGCTGTCATTCAGTGGTGTCGACTGTTCAAATTAAAGTAGTTTGTAACAATGTTTGGCTGCATTATTGATCGTATATAGCCTTCTGTACAGTGTTTGTACATTGCAAGATCTGTTATAAAAACTCCTCCGTGCTTCATCACTGAGATTCAGCTTTGTACCACATGAATAAGTTAAATGAAATAAAAGTGTTTTTAACTCAACAAATCAATGCTAACAGTCACAGGAAAGCAACTAGGCCATGCAGCTGCATTTGGTTTTCTGTGAGAGTGGCACTTAATGTAGGGCAGCACAGTGGTGCGGTGGTTAGCACTCAGCAAGAGTCTTCTGGGTTTGGTTCCCTTTCTGGGTGCAGTGTGCATGTTCTCCTGTGCCTGCATGGTCTCTCTCTGGGTTCTCCACAAACATGCACACTAGGTTAATTGGTGACTCTAAATTGCCTATTGGTGTGAATGTGAGTGTGTGAGGTTGTTCATCTCTATTTGTTGGCCCTGTGATGGACCGATCTGTTCACAACGACAGAGAACAGATCAACATGCTAATGCTTAGATGGTGTAATGTCAAGCATCTTCAGTATTATAGTAATTAATGAAGTTACTGCTAGAGGTTTCTTAGAGTTCATCCTGAGAGGGAGATACTGTGTGTAATTATATACATCTTTATCTATAATCTCCGTCTGTATACATGTTCAGACTTCTTACACAAAATGAGTTGATGCCAGAGGAAACGTCAGGGCAGCATCAGGTTCAGGAGGATTCATCTTCAGAGCATTGTCACTGTAGGTCTGATACTATATCAGATTTCCAGTACATGATTATTATAGCAAAAAGAACTCATGTTTTGTTCTCAATATCAATTAAAAAACACCATTAGTCACATTGTTTTTAAACTTTATTTATTATGTGGATTAATCTGTCTGTTGGTAAATGAATTAGATCCAAGCACAAGTGTAGGAGGTGAAGAAAAAGTCTGTGACCACAATTGTATAAATAATATTTCCCTTCATTGACCAATGGAAACGCGTAGACAATGAAAGCAGTATGAGTATTTCATCTTTTAGATTTCATGGTTATCATGTTATGTCCTGACCTTCTTCATGTGAATGTGTTTTAAATATCACCACAATCCATCCAGTACCAGACCAAACAACCAACCGACTGTCATGACAGGTTCATGCCATCATTCGTATAGGTTGTATAAGGTTGTGGGCGTCACATAGCTGGATATTAAAACATTAACTGTCTGACACTGAGGTTGTCTTTACTGGTGCCAGGACTGATACCCAGCAGCACCATGTCAGCTCTCTCCTCACTCCACCTGTGAGCTCTTTCACACTCTGGAAACACTGGGTAGGAAAAGTGCAGTTTTCGCTAGTGGTGACTCATTGTGCCCTCGACCCCCCCCCCCCCCCCCCCCCCTCCCTGGCCCCTCCCTGGCCCCTCCCTGCTGTGTTCAGGCCCTGTTTCCAGGAAAACTATTAAGGGCCACACAGACTGTGGATGGAGTGAAGCATACTCTTGTAATCAAGCTAATGTATGGAGGGTAAGGGTCTCGCTCCCAGTGTGTGTTTGCTCATCCTACCACAGTGGTCACATATGGAAATTTCACTTATACAATGAGCTAAAAGTGTTAAACTAATTCGTCATCACTGTTATGGATCAGGAACAGTGATTAGACATTATCCTTGTTGCCTGTCTAAGGAACTGGATTTTTCTGGTACTTTTTTCTGGTACTTTTTTTTACCATTAAGCTTATTATCTCTGATTTGGGAACTGTCCATATTTATTTGTTCAGAATTGACTCTCACTTTCCATCCCACATCCCAGGAGCTATTTCAGACTTTGCAACCACCCTTGAAGTTTTTTTTTTTTTTTTTTTTTTTAATCTTAATCTTACAATCCTTTTAGAAATCTACCATCTCTTTTCTTTTCTAAGTGTTTGGCCTTCTCCAGGCAGCAGTAGAGTGTAAGCTCTCAAGGCTGTGAGTGAATGCTGGCAACGGGCTGTGATATTTGAGAATGGATTTTGTGTTGATATGACCTTTTGATAGGAAATTGTTTTTTTGTGAGTGAATTTGACATTTGACATTGTCATCTGGGGAGTCTGTTTTTTCTTTTTAGGCAAGTATCTCAATAACTTTCAACTGTGTGTGAGCGTGTGTCATGATATTCTACAAATACAGCCATTTCTGAGACTAGTTCAGTTGAATAAGATTCATGTGACATATTTGCCAACATAAGTGAATGGCAGCTGCATTGGATGACTTCATGAGGGCTGTTTGTTAATGAAAATGAGTGTGGGTTGTGTGTACTGATCATTAATCAGTTGAACTGAACTTACAATAAGTATTTGTTGCCGATGTGAAGCATTTGAATCTTGACTCCCTCCCATCATTCAAAGTTTCCACTGTAGCTGATTAAGGTAGTAGTTTTAAAGTAATACTTTGCCTATTCATATCCATTTGTTATCCATTAGTATCCATGAAAATGACCTCCAGGATGATGGCACTGTTTGTAAATTATTCCATCGTAATAGAAAAAAACTGCATAATAAAGTATTAATGTATTAGATCCCTTAAGGACACATGCAAATAAGGTAAACTTCCCAGCATAAAAAAGAGAACTGGTATGAGAAATCTGATTTATGTATTTAAGAAAAAGTAAAAAAAAAAATCCTAACACTGATCAAAAAATGCCGCCAATCTGAATCCTGAAACTGAGTTGATCACCACAAATGCAAACTTCCAATGTTTTCCTTTCAAGGTTTTTTTTTTTTTTTTTTTTTTTTTTTTAAGTCTTCCAAAGCCTGAGCGTCTGACAGCTGCTGCACTGTTACTGCTGTGTCTGCTCTACTTCAAACAGCAGCAGCTTCAAACAACACGTCTTCACAACTGTCCAGTGTGGAGGGACGAGTCTGAAGTGTAGCTGATGGTAGTGACAGGCCGGTAGCACAGAAACACCTTTACGGAGAAGCAGCTGAATTTGGCCCCTGCTCTTTGGATCTCTCATGAGAAACGTCATAACATGTTGAGAGTGAAGTTTGGTCTCTGTGATAGTTTCTCTATTTGTCTGGCTTGACCTCTGATTATCTTGTGTGTGCACCATGTGTGGTCTTTTTGCACCATAACACACTACATCAGGCTCCACTAGCCCTTCCAAACACTAATTTGTGTGTGTGTCTGCGTGCGTGCGTGCATGTGAGTCATTCCCGATCCTGTCTTATGATGATGGATTACTGAGACTCATTGGAGCTGCTTGCTGCCCCTCTTATCCTCCATCAGCTGTGGCTCAGCGGAACAGTACTCTCCATTGTTTCACCGGATGGGGAACACATACACGTGTGTGTGTGTGTGTGTGTGTGTGTGCGCGCGTGCGCGCGCCTGTGCATGTGCTTACACACATGCATGCACACATCCTATCTGCTGCAGCACATAGACTCAACCAAACCAAACAAACAGATTAGTGATCCTGAATTGCCACCAGCCAAGTCTGAGTCAGGTCTGCAGGGTTTTATCTGCTGACCTTTGAACTTAACATCAGCTCGTCTGCACCTGCTGCATCTCACGGACACACTGAGCAGAGGTGGGGCGAGAACACACCTTCATTAGCTCAGTAAAAGTATAGGTCCCTCTGGTCAAATGTTACTCCAATACACAAAGTGAAAGTTGGTGAGTCAGACTTTTACTTGAGTGAGTGTGGTGTGGAGTACTTGCTTTTAAAAAGTGCATTTAACCCTAAGCCAAGACATGATTATATTGTTCCACATGTACAGAACCAGATGACTCTGAAACCACCAGTCACTAGTCACTGAGTGCCAGTCACTGAGTGACTGACTGTAGAGCTGGTGAAGTAACTGTCTGTGGATACGCTACTAATACTGTAGAAATCGACAGTAAATGCAATTGAATCAACAAAAGTATCCCTTGTATTTATTGAAGTTCTTTTCTGTGATGGATTTCTGTGGTGAGCAACAAACACTTGAAATGAAAGATATCTTTATTTCTAAACCTTCAAACACAGAGATCAGATCGTGGTCTGTGGTGAAGAATCGTCTGCCTCATCCTTCTCTAACAGAGCAACGTTAGGACACTGAGAGGTTCTGACAGCTGAGGAGCTGGCTGTGATTGGTTTTTCACCAGCAAGCAACACAGCATATGGTCTATCACTTTCAAAATAAAAGAACATTTCATTCTGCTGACTGAACACTCTACTTCAAAGTAAGAGTACTTCATAGAAATGTAGTGGAGCGAAAAACGTTAAAAAAGTTATCTTTTAAGTGTAGTGGATAGTACTCAGGGAAAGTAGAGACACTGGAATAAAATAATATTTAAAATGTACCTTGTTACTGTCTGACCATGACACACACTCAGATGTATACAGTGAAAAGACTATAGCCACTATCCAGGAGATTTATATAGCAGAGCTGAGCTGTTCTGGTCAATCACACCTTGTCAGTTGCCCAGTAAGAATGAGGAGTTCAGAGTGACTTCTAACTCTGGGCTCTGCTCTGCTGCCTGTATTTCTGTCTCTGATATTCCCACTGAGGTGTAAGCAACATGCAGGATGCCCTGTAGGACTTCACTTCCTGTCAGCTTCTTTGAGATGAGCGC
Source organism: Caranx ignobilis (assembly GCA_021432705.1). Lineage (NCBI taxonomy): Eukaryota > Metazoa > Chordata > Actinopteri > Carangiformes > Carangidae > Caranx > Caranx ignobilis. The sequence goes on from MU269980.1 coordinate 6,089,126, forward strand.
TTTTGAGTCGAGTCAGGGGAACAGGTGTGAAGGCCTTGTTAAAGTACCTTATCTCGGCCTCGAGTCCTTCCTTCCGAGACTCCTGTGACATAACACATGGATGCCCTCGTTACTGCCTGCCTTAAGGGGAAAAATGAAAGGAGAGGAGAATTGAGCTGCTTCTTGTCCTCGACAGAACCGTGTAGAAGAGGCCAAAGAGGAAACGAAAAAAAAACTAAGACAACATCCTACTCCTACATCTCACTGCTCTACTCACGCTTTCTTTCTGCTCACTGTCTGTGGTAGAATTCAGTCGTACTTCTCTTTGTTTTATACCGTCCGTTCAATAGTGCCCCCTCAATCACCAACTCTCATTGATGCTGTTTGTCTCCCTGCCTCTTTGGACGTCTTTTTCCCCCTGTATTGTGGCTGTTGAGACATTCTCTCCATCCCCACAGCCCCCCCCCCCCCACCTCCTCTCCAGACCTCTTCGTCCCCTGGCGATAGAAATTGCCTGTGGAACTTTTCTATAAAACCATAATTCATAACAGGTACATAACTAGTCTGGAGGGCTCGCGCCTTTCCTTGATAGAAGGTGGTGTGGCTGTTCCCTCACTAGCATCTCTGCCTCTGAACCTGCAGATGTTGAGGATGGATCTGTGCTCACTCAGTGACTGATGCATTCAGCTGCAGGTGTCGCACCAACAGGGATCGGCATTCATTGTCGATTTCTGTTATAGTAAGTAAAGCTGTCACAACACTAGAATCTCAAATTTGATACCGACACCCTGGAAAATATGAAGAAGCATTGTTTTTTTAAAAATAAAGATTAAAACAATACAAACAATCATCAAGGTCAGTGACAACCCTGTATGTTGTCTGATGTAGTGTAAAAAAAGGTATATACATATTAGGTAGTAGAGCGAAAAAGACCAGGTTGTCTTTAGGAAGCTTGGCATGGCTTGTTGTGCTCCTTGGCTTTGTTGCCACCACTCTGTAGCATTGTTTGCTTGTAGGATTACTGACATCTCACCTTAGCCTTTCCTTGTTATGTGCCTCGCATGCAAATATTTCCACACTGCGCTTTTACTTTTTCCATTTTTGACTAAAATTGGTCATGAAGGCTCCGTCCTTTACACTCGGCAAACACTGCTAATGCTGACTCGGTTTGATAATGCCACTGCTTTACATGTTTACTGCTTTGTAGGCCTGTTTATTGCTCCCCGCTTTCTTCTTTCCATGGGATGAGCCCGTCTAATACCAGATGACACTGTGGATGTGCTGCACAGAACCTAATGTTTAAAGGCTATATCTTGAGTTGGTGTTGTGTTGTATGAAGACAGATGTAAATTTATTCATGAGAAAGTGCTCAGGATTAGTGTTTCAGCCTTGAGGCATGTTTCGGAGCAATTCCCCCAACACTGTTAGTCTCAAGCACATACTTTCTGTCACTATATTTAAATGCTAAAATGTTATATGCAGAGAATATACGGTACACTGGATTTAAGTCCAAATCTCTAACTCCCTTGTGTTTTGAGTCATGGTAAAAAAAAACATGGAAGTAATGAAGTCATTTAATGGCACATATTACACATTCAGATCACAATGTGATCAGTGGTTCGATGACTCTCAGTCCTCCTGTTAATATGTTTTTTTTAGTTATCCAAGGCAAAATAACCTCCGTGGAGAAGGTAGAATTACTAAAGTACAGTACAATGCTAGAGCTTCAGTGATCCAGCAGCACATGGTCATGGAGAGCCTGTAATCGACTGTTGTGTTTACTCTGCAAACTACAGATGATGTCTGTTACTTGCCGTCATATATTTGACTGCCTCCTAACCCTGCTGTTTCTACTCAAACTGTCCATCATGATGCAAAATCTTCTGTTTTAGTACAAATGTTCTGATGCTCTACTGTTGTTTGTGATTGGGAAAGTTATTTGAATCTGTGTGTGTGTGTGTGTGTGGGGGGGGGGGGCATGATGTGTGGTTTTCTCAAAGACAAAAAGGGGGGAAAAAAATATGTTTTCTTTTTTTGTTTGTTGCCCAATAGCATGTGACAAGGCTTATTGCTAGATCCGTTACTAAGCCTCTTTGGCCAATCAGGTGGCAGACATTTTAAACTGCAGTTGGATGAAGTCAGAGTTGTGGTCACTTGGCTGCGATCCTCAATCCCTGCTGCAGTGTGTGTGTGTGTGTGTGTGTGTGTGTGTGTTTCTGTGTGTGTGTGTGCATGCGCGTGTATGTGTGTGTGTGTTTCTGACCTGGATTTTTTTTTTCCCTTTTTTGGAGAATATCAGCTGTGAACAGTGTGGTTCTGTTTTGCTCTCAAAGCTTAGAATTTCATGTCAGGTTTTGCTGTCACAGACTTTTAGTCCTTGAAAAATATTGAGGGCATTAATACGGCAGTTAGTCCAGTTCCAGTTTCAGCCGTCTGTCAGTGACTTTTCAGCGCTCAGTGAAGGATTTCCGTTGTGCGTGTCAGCAGAGAGAGCTTTAGCTGCGTTGTGCTGAAAAGACTCGCCTGTGTTTGTCTGTCTTGCTTTATTTAGGTGTCACACCATTTCTGTTGCTGCACATTTCCTCTCTGCCGTGTTTCTGATGTCTGACCTCGCTCTCCTACTGTACGGTCCTTCCCTCTCTTGATCCCATTCACTGCAGCATTCCTCCGTTCTTTTCTTCTTCTCTGCTCATTTTAAAGCGCCCCAGCCTCCCACTTCAACGAACAGATATGTTATACATTTTTTTTCCAAGCAGCTCTTATATGCTAATGAAAGTGTGCCTCATTATTATTGGATTATTTTGGGTAGGCTCACGGTATCGCTGCAGCTCTCTTCTTCCACCTTCACTCTTTTTGTGTGTACTCAGGCTGTCATTCATGTGTATCACTGTGTGTGTGTTTGTGACGAACTGTTAGCGTGTGTGAGTGTGTGTGACTTAAGACCTACAAGACTTTTAGCAATGCTTAAAAAAGGATTTTTCCTTCTGAACACTGAGTGTGTGTGTCTGTGTGTGTTTTGGCTGACTTTGTCAAGAGTGTGTGGGTATTTGGTGTGCATTTGCTTGTATGTGTGTGTACGGTTTGTTTTAAAGCCTCCTCTTGACAAGGTTTGAGTCGGATGATGGGGGCGGGACAAAGCACAATGAACCAATGAACCGGTCTGCAATGAACTGGACAGTAGAGGCTTTCATAAAGACACATCTCAGCAGGTATTACAGTCTTATCTCGCCCTCTCTCACTCGCTTTTCATCCAACTCTCCCCTTTTGGTTTCTGGCAGCGTTTATAAAAACTGACAAGCCAATACATGGGAATGCTCAATTTGCTTTTTTTTTAATCTATGTACAGACGCGCACTCATGGTTATTTTTGTGGAAAATGTGCAGCTTCTGGCACCGAGAACACACATGTCTCTATTTCAAATCTAATGCAACGGTAGCACATGTACTTACTTGCCAAATTGGAAGTAGCAGTTGGTTGATTAGAGTTTCTAACCTTAGCTGAGCAGTGCCCTTCAAGGCTCTGACTAGCTGATTGGCACAACTCTTCTTTGCCCATAGGACACAATGTTTATGCATACATGGCTTTTTGCATGTGCCAAATTAGGCCCTGAAATGACTCAAGGATGGAGTAGCTAATTTTTCATTCAGTGTGTTATAGCTCATACATAAAATGTATGAGAAGGAACAGGAAGACATTTCTGGTTGCCAAATGCAAGTATGATTTCATCTCTTTGAAGATTTGATGGGTGTGTATTTATTTATATATATATATATATATAAATATATGTGTTTGTCTGTGTGTGTGTGTGTGTATATAGAGCTGTGTATATATGTCCCCCAATATATCTTATTTCCTCTGTCTGTTATTTTCCCAGGTTCTCTGAATGGGCTCTATGGTTAAATGACTTGTGTGAGAGGATGTGAACAGTGTTTATATCCAAGCGGGCAGTGAGTTTGCTGCATAGAGCTGCTGTGTGTGGCTGACGTATCAGCATGTAATGAACTGCCCTCTGCTGTAGGGAAAAATGAAATGTGTGTTTATAAGTAGGAAAAGAACAAACACACTTTGTATGTGTTGTTCCAGTTTGTTAACCTCTCCTGATTCTTCTGGCCTCAAAGGTGTTGTAGTGTTTTGGGTCATTTCTATTTTTTACAAAACAAGAGCACCACTTTTCTTGCACCAACTGTGGGCTTTGAGCTAAATGCTAATGTCCACACACTAACACGGTTGTAATTAAATAGTTGTTTTGTTGTTTCAGTTTCAGCTAAGGTGATGGACTGACATCATCACTAGAGACACACTGCTGCTGTGCCTCATCAATACCAAGCAATATAGATAACAGTGCATAAACACAGTATACTGTTTGTCCAATAGCTGTCATTATTGTCAGACTTTGCTTGTTCACATCACTTTGAGTTTCTATCAGACCCAAGTGCATCTATCATTCATGTGGTGGTCATATGAAGTTCACAGGATGGACAGAGACACTGTTTGACAGCGTGAAGAGCTCACACGTTCACCCACGTTATGACACACAGAAGAGTCTAGATTCCATTATTCACATTTAAATTTTTGAGCCTTGCATATTATTTACAATTTATTCTAATTGATTCAACAGCCTGCCATAATGTACCGTGCACCGCATGCAGTATGGATCCACCCATAACTCTGCATATGCTGGAAGTGCTACTCTCCATCCTTTTGCAAATTTTATGGCAGTGAGAAGCACCTGCTGTTCACATCAAACATGCTTTACCTAGTTCTGACATTTTCAGACTTTTAACGCACACGCACGCACACACACAGACACACAAACACATACACACACATATCTATACATACATACATACATACATGTACATAAGCACCAAAAACATGCTTCGCTTGTGCTGGCCTAAACCACCCTTATATCCCCTGGTGTGGATTTACGTAATCGCTGATGTATTTTTGCAGTGTCTGGTGTGTGTGTGTGTGTGTGTGTGTGTGTGTGTGTGTGTGTGTGTGTGTGTGCGCGCGCTGAAACCTAGTTCTATCTGCATCCTTACTGAAACTGCTCTGCTGTGATTTCTGCAGTGTACTTCACTTCACTCACTTCCTCTCTTCCTGTAAAATCTAAAGTAAAAGCCCAACACTTCATGCTTCAACAGCTCTTAGAAATTCCACACACTGGTGGCTGATTATGATTCTTTTTGCTGACTTGTGCATCTGTGTGTGTGTGTGTTGGTGTGTGATTGTGATGTTGTCACTCTGAATAGGGCTTCATGAGTGGGGGGCTGCATCTCGTCCCATCTGCCATCTGTGCAGACACTGGTGCAGAGGCCCATGGGAAATGCAGTCCAGGGGGCTCCCCTCCCCTCCTCCCTGTGTGTCTGCGGGCTACAGTCAGTCAACATGTCATTGTTGATCTCAATCACAGATCCGGAGACAGGAACACGTACACCGCCCTTTCCCATTGCAGCTCTTCATCCCAGTTTCTCTCCTCCTCTCGACCACTGTCACACTTTCTATCACAATTAATCACAACAGTTTTCCAGAGTTGCTACCCTGCGGCTCCAGCTAATTATATTTTCTTATTATCCATTTATCTAATGATTTTTCGGGGGGGATTATTTCAATTAATCATGTAGTTTTAATATATCCAATTAACAGTCGTATAAAACAAAGAGAAGCAATTGAAACGCTGTGAAGCCCAACATGACATGGTCAGACAGCTTGTGTGTGAACATCAGTCAGATATTCAGATCAGTATGATGTAATGAAATAAGAAGCTGGAGCCAGCAAATATTTGGCAGTTTTACATGACCAGTGAGCAAAAGTATTATTTGATTATTAACTGATTATTATCTATTAATTAGTGAAATGTTATGATAAGAGACACAGCCACATTGTTTTTCATGACGCTTGTTTTTAAAACCAGTGAGGCCACGTAGATCCTCGGCCTAAAGCCTTGGACAACCTGGATTAGTTTATCTTGAATATGAATATGGAGCCAGTGATAAAATTAACTGCAGCTCTTATCAATGCTGTTTACCAAAAATGAGGCCATGCAGAAAACAGCGCGTGGATTATTGAGTGTTTTGTGGCCAGTCTAGCCCCAATGTAATCCATATCTCTTCAGAGATTTGCTATGGTCATCATCGGAGCACTACAGGCTGCGGGCAATAAAACCGCTCTGCCATCCCCATAATAAAGCACAATAGCATTCAGCCGCTGTCTCACCCTCATTTTCCTCCTCACTCCATCTCTCCCCTTGTCCACTCCTTCTCGCCGCTGCTCCCTCTCCTCCACCCGGCCAGCTTTCTGCTGCAGTTCACACTGTTCATTCTCTTTTTGTTTGTTTTTCTCCCCTTCCCTCTCCCTCTCTACTTCCCTTTTTTTACCCTCACTCTCCTTCAATTTTGCTCTCCTGTGCTCCGTTGAGCCCTCTTGGCGAAGCGTTAAGTGTATAATCTGTGATCTCATGTCTAGATGGGCCTCTCGTCTCCTCTTTCACTCCACACACAAAGGGACTGAATGGCCGCAGCTCACTCAGGGGACACAAATGAGTAATGAGCCACACACACACACACACACACACACACACACACACACACACTCACACTCACATATACTATGACCAAACAAACACACACATCTCTGCACCTCTCCAGCGCACTCCCAGAGGCTTTGAAGTTGCATATTGATGATGCTAGCACCAAAGGCTCAATTGAATGTGCAGAGGCAGAGGAGGTAGCTATTGACCGCGCTCTCGCCTCTCTGACCTGTCATCTCTGACGGCCGTAATGAGCAACAGGTGCCTCTTTTGCCAGCTTTGGCCTTGGTCGTCATCCAATATTCAACAGTCAGTCATAGTAATCAGCCCGCATAATGGCTCATTTGATGTGCCATCACAGCAGCACATAATGGGCTGTGGTGGGTCTGTGAGAGATCGTTTTCAATTAAATAATAATAATTCTAATTAATGTCACGCCTTTCAGAAAACACCTTTGAAATTCAAACTAAAGCCATTAAAACCAGAAGTTTAATTAAAAGGATGTGTACTTTTTTCCCCAAGATTTTTTCCATATGGTGAAATCATCATCATCATCTGGGCTCATCAGAGTTAGCTACTGTTTCCGTGTGAGTCCAGTCACAGCTGGAAGAGCACAGGTGTAGATAATTAATAGATTAATGAATTAATGAAGACTGAGTTTCATTCAGCTGCTTCAGCTTCATAACGTGACGCTCCAGATGTTTTGTTACACAAAGCCACTTGGGAAGGCTTAATTTGGCAACTGTTTGGGAAAAGGTGCCAGTGCTTTCAGAACACACTTGGCAGGTGATTGGCTGAGTGGTCCGTCTATCAATGTCTGACTTCAACCAATCAGACTCTATGTCACCTCAATCTTTTATTTATTCTGATTGTACGTTCAAGTGTCTGGAGCCCTGAGCACAGGGCCACTTCAGCCAGGACGATGCCCATGTGCTACACACTCTGGCCAGCTGAGCCACCTAGCTGGCCCTGCTTCCTCCTAGTAAGTGGATCAGTTAGACTCTTGTGGGATCCAGTCAGGAGAATAACAAAAGTATTGTTTCTATCAAAAATAAATGTAATTCTCATTCTCCTGTCAGTGAAGAAATCCTCTGCAGCAGCGTCTGCTCTAACCTCTGTGGAGCTGCCAGTGTTGGTAACAAACAGTTGCTCCTCGCTTTCGTCACATCTGAGACGCCTTGTAGCTGCCAGTAGTTCTCCCCTCGATGGAAGCTGATTGGTCCTGAACCGAGCAAATAGCTCAGAGCCTGGAAAGATGGATTCCTGCATCACGAGGTTATTGTGCACGTTGGCTCACAGCCAAGGCTTATTCTGACACTTGAAAGGAACAGAGCTATTTTTAATGTTATTAGCAACGCTTTTCATACAAGACCTGAGTCAGACTTTATTTTCACAGAATATTCTTGTGATTTGTTTTGTTCTCGGCTGAGCATTTTATTCTTTCACATGGGTTAGGGTTGTCACACTAGGCTACACAAACCCTCAAAAGAATAACTTTTAAAAGGCATCTGAGATTTAACAGTGTTTATGTAACATGACATGTTACCTAGTGAACACACCACACTTTCTGGAGCAAAGTAAACACTAGTATTTGCGAAAATGAGTCTGCAAGCTATATTTTTAGCAGGAGCACACTCGAGGGAACTGAACACTCATCTCTGACAGTGGATTGCTCCACTTTTTCAGCGGTACAGGAGAGCAGAGATGAACTTCACCAGGAAAATGACAGCAATGCCTGTATGTTTGAACCATGAAAGTGCCCAGTGTAGACATGTTTCCTGACAAGGGACAGAAACAAGTGCTTAAGTGGTTCAATGGTCCTAGAAAAGCTCTTAGGTGCAGAGGACAGCAGTTTACATATGGTCTCCTGCCAATATTTTACTGAGCCCAAGTTGTTTACTGTAACCAAACATAACACTGGCTAAAATCAATGGTGTTCTGCCACATCTTTGATTAATCTTCAACAGTTGGCGACTAGCTGGTGACCACAGTGGAGCATTTAGCGGCCAAAGAGACACAGATTTCTCTCAGGAGATGGTAAATGATGCAAATTTTGGATGTTTCTTCTGCAAGGATGTGTAGTTACTACTTAAACTTGTCCAAAGCTTGTGTCTGTTGTCCCCAGTTGTCACATGAGTCATTTTTAAAATTGCTCTATGGGTCATTTTTTTAGGAAGTGACAAATTATCATCTTTTTTTTCATTCAGTACAAAAATTCTCTTCCGGACACCTGCGCTATTCCAACTGTCCGATACGTCTTAAGTGAATTGCCCTGGAGAACCTCAGGGCTGCCTGTGAGCAGTGTAGCTGCTGAGAAAGGTTCAGATGGACAGAGGGAGTGTTTGTTTTTCCAGTCTCTTATGAGAGCTGGTTTTGGCTGGTTGAGGTGCCTGCTCATATAAGCCCTTTGTGGTGGGAAGACGGTCCTGGCACTGACCCGCCCCCCACCTCCCCAACACATCCCAATTGATGCCAAGCTGAGTGCCAGCTTCCTTCAGGGGTCTGAATGAGCAGCACTGCAAAGCTGGTCAGGGCAGAAGTAGAAGGGGAGCAGAGAGGAGAGGTAACACCCAAGTGTGGAAGCACTGACCTGGACTTCACTCAAACTCATTGATACCCCAGAATGTGAGACTCATCATCAGCGCTAAGTGGAAGATGCCTTTCAGACTGTTTTAACTGTGTCAGGGTTAAATGTAGGAAGCGAGCCTGCAACGCTCTGAAGGAAGAAATAGATTTCCTTCTGCTCAAAACACAAGGAGAATATTATATTTGGGTGTTATGCAATCTTTTTATTTTTTTATTCCCAGTCTAACTCAAGTGCATGTTCTCTATACAGTTTGCATATAATATGCAGACTCACATTCATATGCAAAAGCACAAACACAATCCAGCCTCAAGTGTCAAATGTTCATAAACCCCTCCAGAACATCGATCGCGGGGAAGAGGTTGTCACTCCTCCTGCAACTGCTTGATGACAGGCTGTTTTTTTTTCTCATGAACACGCAGACATGAGTGGTACTCTTGGGGAGCAGTAATTGTCATAATGCTGCCAAAACAAACGTCTTCAACCGGTTGCCAAGAAGACAGCGAGGTCAGCGCTCACATTGCCTCAGAGGAGACGGGGTGTTGCTGCCAAGCCCCTCGGTCCTGAGGCGTGTGGCATAATACAAGTTCCTGTTTATGTGTGCGTGTCCTTTACCCACCCGGGTGTACGTCGGGGCGGTATAGGGCCTCTTGTGCGTGCTCGCTGATGTGATTAGTCGGCCCTTTGTGAATGCTTTCCCACCGGGATACACCGAATCGGTTGAGAGAGGGATCAAAGGTCACGAGTATTTATGCAAAAGATTCATGTTCCCTCGTAAAAACTAATTAGTCGTCTTTTGTCCGTGCGCGCGGCGACGATGATGTGCGCTGGAGTGTGCGCTCAGGCTGTTCACCATCAGCCTTATTGCCAGTTATGCAGCCTGTTTATTTATACATCAATTAAAAGCCCCACTCAAGCAAATAATGGGCAGCATCAGTCATTTTTATGGAAGTCGCATTAAAATAGAAAGCATATATTTGATGAGATGTTTTATTTTGAGGGATATTTTCTCTCGGTGTTTGACCGCCCTGCCCTCTTTCCTGATCTTCTTGGTCCAGGAAGCTTCTGGCAGCTTCACATTAGGTTTTAGGTGCCTTTCCAGATACTGCGTCTGGTGGGGGAGAGATAATAATGATCTGGGCACATTCTTTTTCTTCAACTGCGTATCATGCATTCATCACCCCCCCCCCATTTCTCTCAGTATTGTTGATCACGAGACTCAATTTGTTGCCGTTGTTTGCATCACCCCACTCATCTTGCTGTGATGCTCTGTACATGGGTGGGAAGTGTAAGAGCAGAGGGAAAAGATTATACTGGTGCCATACATGTGTAGGTATGCCCTGCGGACATGTGTGTTTTCCCTGTTCGACTTGCTATGTGTTCTACAAAGACTGTCAGCACCGTCTCCGCTTCAGCCCGTGTTGCCGGGTGTAAGGAGCATCGTCAGACTGACAGGTTGTATAGATGTTGTAGGACACAGTGGTCCCAAGTGAGCTTTATAATTGGGAACCTCAGAGGAGTGGGGCGGGAAAAAATTCGATGTTGGATGAATTAATTCTTCCCTCTTTTATTCCGTGCCTCGTTCAGGGGTCCTCTAATCTGTGCTAATGCATTCGCAGAGTGCAGTGGATCAATTCACTTCACCGAGAGAGAGAGGAGAGAGGAAGGGGCAGGAAGAGAGTGAGAAATGAGAGGCAGTTAGTGTGTCTGATGAGCAGCAGGGGGAAGAGAAGAGCGTGGACACTGTTCATTTGAATGGGTGTTGTTTTAACACACCGAGGCCCTAAGTCTAAAATCTAATCAATCGCAAGGTGACTTTAGTGAAACTAACGAGAGGAGAAGGAGCCGTGGCTTACAAGGCCTAACCTTTAATCTTTAAAGCCTGTCAGTGGGCCGGTATGTAATAAATACCACTGGTGATAATGAGAGCTGCAGCTAATGTTCCACTGTCTGTCCATAACGTACGTGTACGTGTCGACACCAGAGCGCTCATTCACTCGGCATGTGCTTTGTGTTTGTGGTGAGTTTTATTTTTATTGTAGAAGCTGTCTGTAAGTTTTGCTATTGCTACGCAGCTAGCGTTAGCCTCAAGAGCTGCTGACTTAGCGAGTTTATCATCAGTTCTCATTTCTTTACTTGTGAAGAGCTCTCTCTAGTGGTGGAAAATAAAACCACTCTTGACCTCACTGTCTTGCCTTATACTCGATTTAGCACGCTAACAGGCTAGCCCCACATCGCGGCTCACCAGTGCATTCGATCGGCCCCGAAGACAAAGCGTTATAACCTCTTGCGTGTAAACACAAGTGGCTCTTGTCAAACATATACTGGTAAATAAACCAGATTGGCAACAGAGAAAAGATTACAAATAACTTCTTTAATGGAGGCCATGATCAAATTTCCATCCAAAAATAGTGCTAAGTGTAGCTGATTTTCTAAGAAACTTTTAATCTTCTGCCATCATGAACATCTTGGGATTTGAGTACATTAAGATAAACAGCCACTTCTGTTAATTCTCCCATTCTGGTGCTTTAAATGAATGCAGAGGAAGAGGGTGCAATGAGACGGCACAGTTAGAGCAGCAGTCAAAGCTCAGGCGATAGAAACCCATGTTGAGAACATGATGGTGTTTGTTTGTTTTACCATTTAATTTGAGGAGGACTCATCTCATCGTTCCACACATTTGAAGTTTTCCTCTTTTACCCTCCTCACTGGAATGGGAGCTTGAGTGACACATTAATTAGCTGCTTCATCCACTAAATCACATCCACATTGTCATATTTCATTTTTATCAAGACATCAGCTTTTTTTTTCTGCTTTTCTTTTTAATTTTTTAAACACACAAATGGCCTATTTGAATGTGAAAGTATAAAAGGAGCGTGGAAAAGCACTTTTAAATTAGGTGATGTTGGTGGGATAATATCAAACTTTGAACAGTAGCAGGAGTGGGGAAGTCTCACGCAGTGAGTGGCATGAATCAGAAATATTATAGTTTTTCATTTTAATGCTAATGGTCATAAAAGACCATCATGCGTAAGATAAAGAATGTGTCATAGTTCAAAATCTCGAAGTTTACAAGTGTCTGAAATGATTTCATGATCAATGATACATGTCTGAAATTCTAATCGCTAGCTTTTTCTGGAGCTTTCAGCCACATCTCATCTTCATCATCAGCAGCTTTTCAGTTGACTAGGCACGTTAACTCTCGAGCCTGCAGCGTGTTCCACTGTTATGCAGTGAATTACAAAAATCAGCACTGATGTTACAGATGTAAAACAGAAACTCATTTTGTTTTTTTAATCACAACTGCAATTACAGCACAGTTATGTAATAAGAGAAGCGTGATCCTCTCATTAAGTGCACAGACAGTGTTGTTGAACTCAGAACAGCTTTTCTGTGTGATGGTTTTTAAAAATACATGCAGAATGAATGATTGAGAATGAAACCCTTCATTGAACACAGATTCAAGGTTTGTCTATGACTGCTGGTCATCCACCAACACTGACAGCTCCTCTCCTCCTCTTGCAGCTCTCTGCTTCTCAGTTCATTGTGAAACACTCTGACTTTATCCAGTATATACTTGATCCAGTAGTTTTCTTTGCTCTGCTTGTGCAAAGACGACAGTCGTACAGACAGAGTACTCTGTCCGGTCTCTTTGTTTCGGCTCATCTGATCGGCTTCCATAAGCTGCTGCCTGTTTCTTCTCCATCTGATTTAATAACTTCAATGGTGTTTCTCCTACCGTAGCTTTTTGGTTGCTATGACTACCCTTTCCTGGATAGTGTAGTATGCTGAGTGGGTCTGCTTGTGTTCATTTGATGGATGTGATGAGTGTGCTAGTGTGTGTGTATGTGTGTGAGGCACAGTGGTATGAAGGCTGTACTTTCACAAGTAATTATAGTGCATTAGCCATTAACAGAGAGCGTTTGCTCTCAACTTTAAAAGTGGCCAACAGTCATCCCGGTATCCTGGCAGCCATGGTGTCCATGGACACCATGGTATCCTCCTCCTGGCTAATGCTATCTGAGATGTCAGAGACTGAACAGTGTATTAATCAGAGCCTGTGTTGTGTGTGTTTGCATGGTTATGTGTCTATCTGAGGGGAGCAGAGGGGGCCATTTTTATGCCTGCTGCATTTTCAGAGTGATTGTGGTTCACAGAGGAGAATGCTCTGCTCCTCACATTAGAGAGAGCAATAGGAGATGAAATGGGGTTGTGCGTGTTTGCGTGTGTGTGTGTGTGAAGGATGTTTATTTGTTGCAGTATGTGTGGCCCCTGGCAAAAGAAATGCTTTCCTGACCACAATCAGCATCCATCAGAGGCCAGGCTTACCTCTCCTATAGACAAAAGGTTAAATGCTTCACTAAGTCATTCTCTCTTTTTGTTCTCTCTCTCCTTCCATCTTGTTCCATCCCTCCCTTTTTCCTCCCCCAACCTAATGTTCCTGCTATCTGCCTTTCTTTACGTTGGTACCCTGCCCTTTTCTGCCTCCCAAACCATGTCCTTCCTTTCCTCCTCCTCCTCCTCCTCCTCCTCCAGCTGGTGGGCGGCGAGTTTGACCTGGAGATGAACTTCATCATCCAGGAGGCGGAGAGCATCGGCTGCATGGTGGAGTTGTTGTCTCACTGCGAGGTGACGTGCCAGGCTGAGATCTGGAGCATGTTCACAGCCATCCTGCGCAAGAGCGTGCGCAACCTGCAGACCAGCACAGAGGTCGGCCTCATCCAGCAGGTGCTGCTCAAGATGAGCACTGTGGACGACATGATTGCAGGTGAGTGACAGACGGAGGAGCAGCAGCACGTACGGGCATGTAGTGATTTACACATGACAGAAATGACAGTAGTATTTTTCTAGGATCAAGATACACTCTTTATCAGGTGAATTGATACAATGTATTTCAATACAATACTGACATGAATTCTACTTCAACATCCTATAATGTATAAATTGAGGTTTCCATGTCTGTTTTGATTATAAAGCAACAAACAGCCTATATTCAGAAGCCTTAAAATGAACCACTGGCACACAGTCACTGCTCTCAGCTATGTGTCAAGCCCCGCCCACCTGGACCTAGCATCTAACCTTGAAGGAGAGGCGGCTAGGAGCCATTATATTGTGATATGGCAAACTTACTGTGTTCACAGCCACATTTATAATAGTCAAATACAATCAAATAGTTTGATTGAATCAGATAAAAAAACAAATTAAGTTCAGCAAGTGCTTTTGTTCGTCTGTTTGGGAACAGGTTGATGGAAAAGAGAAACTCATGAGAGATGCTTTTATTTTGTTTTGAGCTCTTTGTCCATTTTTAAGACTAATTTTAACACTCACCGTCTTAAAGCACCAGTTTATGATGTTGAATAAATACAAACGCCGGTGGTGTGAAGCTTTGTTTTTTTAAGTTCCTTTTACCTGCTTGTCTTCAGCCTGCTTAGCATTAGTAATGATTTCAGACAGGTAGTGATTTTCTCACAAGAGCCTTTCACACAAATCACACAAAAGAGCCTAAACTCTTGAAATCAGGAGTGGGCTGTGTGTAGGTGGGAAAACAATTGTACGAGCACGGAAAAGGAAAAAGAGACAAAAGCTGTATGGCAGCGCTCCAGGCTAACTTTTTCATTGGTGCTACCAACTTTCTCAGTGGGTTACACCTTTTTTGATCACGATGGAAGCTAATTATGTTTAACAAAAAACTCTAGATTTTACCTGAGTGTCAACGCCAAATAATGACTTGAGCGTGCTAACCTAAAATCCTATTATTGCATCATGGGAAAGGTGCAAAGTAACAATAACAGATTTCCTGATCTTTCTTACTTTGCCTGGAGGGTCTGAATAACTCACTGTTTCTCTGTCTTGTCTATCCATGCTCTGTCAGCCTGTTATTATGCAGCACCCTTAAACCTACAATGGAGCAAAATAATTTTACTGAGTGTATTGTTGTGCTATTCACATTGGTAGCGACTGTGTTTGCTGCTCATTTGCTGTTAGGTTAACCCAGAGACAAAATATATATAAGCATTATATAATGTTATGATATTGAAGGAGATGGAGCTCAACTCAATTTTATCTCTGGCTCTGTAATAGACAGAGCTGAATTTGAAGATTTTGTTCACCCCCTGAAAATTGGAGGGGGAAGGGCTCAGTTTTTGGATGATTCAACGGTCCGAGCAGGTGTGGTGCATAACTTTCAGGAGTTTAAACTTAAATTGCATCGACTAGATAACAAGTTTAGAGCCATCTGCAATAAGCTTGCACACTAAAAAAAAAAAAATTGCTCATGCAACCATTTTGGTTGCAGTGTGGAGCCAGACTTTGACGCAGAATAATCTTTTTAGTTTGACTTTGTTGGTTGTATTTTGCACAGATCAATTTGGAGCATTTATTCAAGGCAGTGTGAAAAACCACCGCAAATGTGGTGTTGCACTTCACAAAGCTGTTTAAAAACTATAAAACGTAATTTAGATGGAGTTGCTTCTGTAAGTTTCTCCAAGTGTCCCTTGTCCTACTTACCACCGCAGGGTAATGTCTTTTATAAATTCTTTGGTTTATTATTACTGCTCACCACAGAGTATACACTGCTGAAATCAATTTAATGCCAATTCCTCCAGCCTCCATCTCTCAGTAGTGATTCTTAGACTTTTCTAAAACTATTTAAAATGACCTACATGGATTGATTGTACCAAAAACAGAGCTTAGGGCTTTTAAATCCAGGACATTGAATATTGCATTTTCCACTCATACTAACCACCTCAGTGAGCTAACCTCTGATCACATCCGGCAGGTCTAATAGTGAAGGAGGACCTTTGTAAGCAGATTGCACCACTGCCACGTTCATGCTGCTCTGTTGTGGCTGTGTGATGTGAATGTCCGTGAGGCAGGAAGGTCATATTGACTAAACAAATGTATGTTAACACAATGTCGACTTCAGTTATCTGCTGAAGTATTCAGAGTGAGAGGTTTCTGAAGCCTTGTTTTGTCATGTTTCATGACATGTGGTCATTAAACAAGAACACATTTGGAGTCTTAGTGAAGCTGTTGACAGGTTGTTACAGAGCTCCTTTTGCTTGTTATATATCATAACAATAGCCTGACATTTAGAAATACACTAAGTCATTCTCTTGAAGCTGGCGTCAGCAGGCGGTTAGCTTAGCTTAACATGATGACTAAAGGGAGGGGAAACAGTCACTGATTCAACTAAGATATATATCTATATCTATATATCTATATCTATCTCTATCTATCTATCTATCTATCTATCTATCTATCTATATATATATATATATATATATATATATATATATATATATATATACACATATATATCTTTTGTCTTTTGTTAAACATTTGGACAAAGCCAGGGATAGCCGAGGTATCAAGATAACTAAGTTTTGCTGTTGCTACATAGACAATTAAAAGGAAAAATTATAATATATAACAGGCCTCATTTGTTTGTTATCATTATGTCCAAATCTTTTGGCTGTTATTAGCTTAAATATGAGTGACTATTTGTCTGTTTAGCTAGAATATAAGAAGATTTGCCACCTTGTTGTTTTGTGTTTGTGTTTATGGCCACACATTATCTGACTTGTCAAGATCAGTATGATATAACACAAGATATTACATCATAGTTTACATACTCACAGTATTAAGGACTGCTGTGCTCAGTAGCTCTGGTTGAGATTCAAGGTTGTGTGCATTTTCTATACAGTGGAGGAGAGTTTTGACAGCACTAATAGATTGTTCAACACTCACAGTGTGTCAGGAGAAGGAGTTCCAAATGCTGACTCACACACACACACACACACACGCAGGATGTCTTGTTTCTGTTTCTTGCTGTTTTACACTGTCTTGCTGCCTCTATCTGTGTTTTATCAGACCTTCTGGTGGACATGCTGGGAGTCATGGCCAGTTACAGCATCACAGTCAAGGAGCTGAAGCTGCTCTTCAGTATGCTGAGGGGTGACAACGGCATCTGGGTGAGTTGTTGGACACTTCAAAATAAAACTAGCCGTGTAAGGTGATTATAGACTGTGTACCAGTAGGAGTTGCTGTAGGTGATTTTTTGCTAAAAAGATCCATGTACAGTACAAACACACTGATGACAGTGGAGCGGTAACAGCATCTTTACATTGTACATTTTATTTCATGAGAAAGTTGACTGTCTGAAGTCAGTGACTGGATATTGACATCTTGCTGAAGAATCATGGTCCAGTCAAAGTCCAACCTCTATAATGGCAGAGGGAGCTTCAATCCAACCCCCCCCCCCCCAAGTGGCTCTGATGACAGCAGAGTGACAGGTTCATTAGAAAACCTAAGATTTTTGATGTCTTTACTTTCAAAGTTAACTAGATGACTTGATTATGGTATTTATATACATGCCACACAGAGGAGAGCTGTTGTTCAGAGTTACAGTGAACGGTAGGAATGTTTTCCTGAACCCTTTTTAGTGACAGCGTCTGTTAGAAAACAAGCTGTGCTGCAGTGTGTTGTGGAGACAGATGGGATGGACAGTCCATGATGAGGAGCAGGTCGTTCAGTGACCTCCTGTCCCTCACTGACTCGAACATCTCCAGGTTCGGACCAAAGTTGTTTGACCATTTATCGATCCTGCTGGCATCTCCTCTGCCGCTCATGCTGCGCCACAGCAGAGTAGATGGCACCTGCTACCACAGAGAGGTGTGCGTGTGTATATATGTATGGTTTGATTTGAGAGTTTGTCAGGATAAGGGCAATTGAGCTCATGTTGAATGTTTTTTTTCTCTTGTAATTGCCTATTAATGCAACAGTGTTGACTGTGTTCCCTCTGTTAGAGTACTGAATAACAGCCTAATCATCCGTGAAGGTGAAACACTCATGAAATAGCTCGTTAATTTGGATTTGTTTTTCTCCTGGTGAGAAGATTGACATTTTTTCTGCAGCATCGTGCAAAACACCATCACTATATGCATCTAACCACCATCATCTATTACAAACCACCTCCATGAAAGGAAAGGATTCTGTTTTGAAATTGTTATTTTACCTTTGCAATGAACAGGCGCGTAACTGCTGAGGTGTAATTTTGTGCACACTTGAGCTTGGTCTCATCTTGATATACTCAAGACAAGATATACTATTTCAAGGTATCTTCCTCAACATTGTGCATAACCAGCCCAACGGTAGTGCTGGCAGAAATTTGGTTGGTGTGGAAGACAGTTTATTAATGAAGTTCATTCTTATTATTATTTATAATATTTGTGCCTGACAAAAGGAAGGCAGGCCGTGCAGCTGCTGAGTCATGCTCACTTCTAGAGCCATGATGCCAAGTTTTCTTTAAGTACCTGTTAATGAGGTTAATTCAGGAGCTGAGACTCAGGAGTGCTCCACTTCCAGTGCTGCTTGCTGTTGTCATTTTAACTGCTCCCTGTAGTTTTTGATCACCAGTAGATTGATTGTGGATGTTTTGGAGAGCTGTGACATTTAGGAATGGTTTTATGAGACTAAACCTTCTCCCCTGCCATCCCCGTTCACTGCAGAGCTGCGTGTTGCCTGGTGTCCACTACCAAAGTCAATACACCCCTGTTCCCACTCGTCAATCTCCCTGTTCCACTCCAGGCTCCAGGAAACTGCCATCAACAACCCGTGGTCACTGATCAGTGTTCCACAACAAGATCATCATGCCTCCCTCTCCTACCTCTCCCTCCATATCTCCTCCGTCCAATAACCAGCGTCACCCTGTCCAGCTCGCCCCTACCTCCCTGTCTTTTCCAATTTCCCCTCCCCCAAGCAGCCCTCTCCAGGGACAGATCGATTAAGGGTTGCCATGGTATTGATGAGGTGTTGTCGGGGGATGGCGGAGGTGATTGAGGAGTTATTGATCCAGAGGGGTTGTGGTGGAGAAGTGATGTCACACCATGTTTTTTTCAACAGATTCTCACCCCCGTGTCTCTGATAGATGCAGCATTTGTCACATAATAATGGCAATCCCTCTCCTCTCCTCTCCTCTCCTCTCCTCTCCTCTCCTCTCCTCTCCTCTCCTCTCCTCTCCTCTCCTCTCCTCTCCTCTCCTCTCCTCTCCTCTCCTCTCCTTCTCCCTACTCTCCCTTCTCCTCCAGCCAAGACACGCAATCAAGCTCTTGTCTGTGCTGAACCAGATGCCTCAGAGACATGGTCCTGATACCTTCTTCAACTTTCCAGGACGTAGTGCAGCGGTGAGTCCAACCAAAGATAAACACATGAAATACACACTGGAGCCTCATTAACAAAAATTAGTCTAATTTATTCTTTGTGCGCCCACATTGCACACAAGCATGCAAGACTCCTTCATGACTTTCCTGTTTACAGTCAGCACATCTTAATTAGCATCAGTGCGAGGAGTTGAATGGTAAAAAAAGAAGTAATAACAAACTGAGTGACATGTTGATTGCTATGCACATTTGCAACAGCTGCTCTGAAGTGTGTATCCTCCTCCAGGCTATTGCTTTGCCGCCAATTGCCAAATGGCCTTACCAGAATGGATTCACTATCAACACCTGGTTCAGACAGGATCCACTCAACAACATCAACGTGGACAAAGACAAACCATACCTCTATTGGTAAGTAAAATGCCAATCTAAACAACTTGGTATTTAGATTAAAATTCGGAGGTTTTTTGTTCTTGTGTTCTATTGTGTCATACTATAGAGCAGTTTGTGTTGAGCACAAACACAGAGTCCTAATCTAATAATCTCTCTAAATGTTTCCCGCAGCTTCCTCCTGGACAATAAGCACAACGTTACTTTTCTCTTTATTTACTGAAGCTCTCCTCCTGATAAACATTTAACTTATCAGAGTGAATGACAGACAGAAAGTCAGTAGATAAACAGATAATGAATTAGAGAATAACTTTAAATGTCAAGGTACTCCATTATGAGTATGCTTCTGGGTGGATGCCACCGCTCATTGTACAGCTCTGGACCTCCGCTGGCCTCAGCGTTAGCACTGTAAGTGCAGACCGTTAGCCACTAAGAAGCTTCATTAGCTTTGACCTTTTATTTAATTGAACTCCATCACTCTGCTGCGTGGCTCCTTCCTTCCACCTCTTTACTCTGTGACGTTTACCGGCACCATCCTCCCTTCACCTCTCCCCCTCACAGAGTTGAACTGATTCATTACTGACAGAGATAAGAATCAAGAAGCTAGTCATCTACAGGGAGGATGTCATACAACCATATATTCTCTGGATACCATCGCGGAGACAGGCTCTAATCGTGAAAAGTGTGAGGATGTAATCCTGTTTCCTTAGTAACCATTTGTCAGGTTGTCATGGTAAGCGAGGAGCGGGAGAGGAGGGAGGGCACCCTCCTCTCCTCTGGCCGCGGTCTTATCATCCTCCCCCAGATGCAGCTGCTACTCCAGCCGCCTGTCTGATACTGGCCTCCGCAGCTGCATTAGGGCCGTGATAACACGGCATACACTCCTATTGTGTATCAGGGATTCACATGAGAGGGGCTTTATATCTGCTTTCTGCTTCCGCTATGTGTGTGATCCTTCTGGGCCTGTTACAGAAGTGAAGTGGTCTTGTTGTTTCACGAAGTAGCTTAGCTGTGAGACTGGGTTTTACATGGAGGTTACCAGTGCGGGAAGGGAAATGTTATGGAGGAAAAAAATATGGAGGGAAGGGGATTAGTAGTGTTTCTCACAAACCCATGATCTGGGACCCCTGGTGCTGCTGCAAAGAAAGCACGTTAAAATCCTGCTTTTTGTGACTGCTATAGGATTAAATGCTGTGATATGTGGGTGTGAAAGATTTCCTGCTTGTATTTTGGTAGGCAGGATTTCACAAGATCTAATTTTATCTGTGAAAACGCTTGACTTTCTTTGATGCAGCTGACCCTTTGCAGTCTTGGTTGAAGTTTGCCGGGGAAAAAAAATCATTACATTCTTTACAGTGAAGTTGATCCGACAAGCCAAACCTGACAGAATACTCACACTCACATTCATTTGACAAATGTTTGATATTACTTACACACTGAATATCATCAAGGTGCACAGAAACTCAAATATTGCAGTATTAACATAATTAGTTTTAATTTAGAGTTATGACATTTAATTAATAGAGCTATTTTCAAACATAGAAGTTGACCTGACATCAAATTGAAAGAAGTGAAACTGTCTCTGCTCCTTCTGCAGCTTTCGCACCAGCAAAGGAATAGGTTACTCCGCTCACTTTGTGGGAAACTGTCTCATCGTGACGTCATTGAAATCCAAAGGAAAAGGCTTTCAGCACTGTGTGAAATACGACTTCCAACCCCGAAAGGTAAGAAAACACACACGTGCGCGACCAAAGAGTTTAACTGAATCGTTTTCCGTGCAGAGTTTGTCTTTCCAGTGCCACTTGTTAGATGAGACAGCATCGGGGCCACTGCGGCTTCTCTCCTCTTCTGTCGCTCCCTGCACTCACTTGTTAATGAGTTTAGATAAGATCTGTCAATTAAGACCTAAACACTGCCCCTCTACAGCACTGTCAGCATTTTGCCACTGTCCTGCACACAAACACACACCCACACACCCTTGTTGCACACACAAGCACACACACACACACATTCACTTGATGAGATGGCCCTCTGCAGTATTTGCTGATCCAGTAGAATCTCTGCGCTGCCTAACAAAGTTCCCCATGCTTCCATTTGATCATTTTTTTAAGTCGCCATATCTGACAGCATTTTGTCCACAGTGTGCATGTGTTAATGTGCGTGTGTGTTAGTGCTGGCACATGAGTGTGGTATTGTCCACTTCGCAGTTATGTCTGCATCTGCAAAATTCTTAGCTCGTGCATCCTCCCTCCACAGTCTCCCCACCACCTCAGCTTCCCCTCTAGTGAATATGTGTTTGTTGTGACTAGGGAAGATGCTTTCTAAAGAAAGTCAGATGCACACGTACTCACACATGCACACGATTATGAAGGTGAGGATTGTATAATGTGTTGTAAACATCCGTGTTGGCTGAACCTTACACAGAGATAAAACGTCTGATGGAGGACTTTCATTATTACAGTGATGAGAATTCATATCCAAAATATCTTGATACAGACATGCAAATCTAAAGTGAATCATTGTGCAGCAGTGTGGTCTGGTCAATGCAATGAGTTTGGCCACCAACAGTGCCAATTTACAAAGACGTCAAGCAGTAGAGATAAGGCCTGCAACACAAGGCAGTGCTGCACCTTTCAAACACAAAGGCAAAGACTTCACAGAATGCAAAAAGATACATTTGATACAAAATATCAATAAAAAAGGAATCAATTAAAATAGGAAAGAAAAATCAGTTCAATTGCAGCACTGTTTGCATCACAAGACATCAGACGAACCTAAATGAAAATCAAATACAACAGTTTTGAAGTGAAACTCCCACATGTAATGTTCAAATAAACTGAGGCCAAAAGGGAAACAAAGCTTTCCCTGTCATTAATTTGTCTGTGATTTTTTTTATTTTTATTTTGTTTTGATGTTTCACCATTTTGTATTTTGCAGTGGTACATGATCAGCATCGTCCACATCTACAATCGCTGGAGGAACTCTGAGATCCGTTGCTATGTCAATGGTCAGCTGGTCTCCTATGGTGATATGGCCTGGCACGTCAACACCAATGATGTAAGGGGCATCATCATCATCAAAAAAAAAAAGCTTTACTCTTGATGTTTGATATTCTTGTTCTCCTGCCTATGTAAGGGCTTCTGTTCCAGCCTCAGAAATCCAGTATTAGTCTGGCTCTACTTCACACGTCAGTCCTATGGTAATACTGGCAAACAGCTGTGGTTTGTCCTCTGCATGTGTCAGCTGGGGCAGAATTGTCCTTGAGCCATGTTCCAGCACAATTCACCCAAACTTCAACTTCCCACTTCTCCAGTTAGCAGGGGACAGGTAACCTGACCTCTCGGTGGCAGCACAGACTGCATGCCACCTCCCTCCTGTCTGGCCCTTGACATTGTTGGCAATTACTGAGAGCTGGTGTTACTCTCCATAAGAAATCTGTCTGTCAGGGGTTAAAAGTCTTCCAGTTCACACAGCTTCAGACATGTAAGAGAGAACATGCAGAGCACAAGAGGAAAGCAGGTATGGAAATGCACTGTCACTATCAGGCTTTGTTCTGTCCTGAATCCTGAAGATAAAACTTTTTTCATCACCACGAAGCAGCAGAGGGGTAAAGATTTCATTGTGATAAAGGGTATCAGAGAGATGAAGGAGATGAAAAGCGCATGGGCAGAAAGACTGTAATTGTAGGTGATGGCAAAGTTGTAACAGAGTGATTAGAAACTAGCAGCTATTAAAAGTTCAGCAGTCGTTGACTGTGTTCATCACTACAGAGTGCCATGCAGGCGTGAGCCAAGGCAGAAAATGAATAATTAACTGCTAAAATGTGAAGATGAACAAACTTTAATCAAACTTTTGCTCTCAAAAGTGCCAAAGCTATTGGTAGGTTTTGCTATCGCTACCTAATTTTAGCATTAACAGCTGTTTACTCATCAGTCCTGAAGTAATTTTGTGAGTATAGTATCAAACTTAAGCCCTTTACTTGCAAAGAGCTATTTCCAGTAGTGGAAAGCAAAAACATATGTTTTATTTTTATAACTTCTTTCCCTCTACTGAAGTTAGCATGCTAACTACCTAGCACCAAGGTGGTTAGCCTGTTTTATCACTTTCTGATGCTGAGTCACTGTAGCATCCAGTCTGTTAATGTGGCCCTGCTCTGTGGACTGTAGACTGTATCTTTTGGCAAGACTGGTATTAAAAGCTCTTAATGCAAAATTGTTGACTATATAGCAGTAGCAACATAGCTTCTTTGATGTTGTCTGAAACTGATGGTACAGTAGCTGATGAACTCATTTTCTTGCACTGTTTTTATTTTTACCTTTTTTTTTTTTTTGCAGAGCTATGACAAGTGTTTCCTGGGTTCATCGGAGACGGCGGACGCTAACAGGGTGTTTTGTGGTCAGCTGGGGGCCATTTATGTATTCAGTGAAGCTCTTAACCCAGCCCAGATCTTTGCCATTCACCAGCTTGGCCCAGGATACAAGGTGAGTGAGCACCCATGAACTACGCCATCAGCACTGTATATTGTCTGTACGCTTTATAGCACATCAATGCCATGCACCATTTGCCACAGGGAGAATATCCAGGCAACCTGAGTATTGTATCATCAGTGTTGCCTAAAAGCATCTCTGCCTTTTCAAGTTTTCAGGTTGAAGTACAGTAGTTGAGGCCAATCAAGAGTGACTGATGGTCTCAGCCCTCAGGTCAAACTCTGGTAACTCTGGTACTAATGTGTTCATTTGAATTGATTTTAATTAGTTTGCCAACAGTAGCAATATAGTAATTTAGTAGTTTATTTTCTGTTAGCTTTCCATTTCAAACTTACATCCAATACTTTATCCTGATTCACCATTTAGCCAAAAACTACTCACACAGTCTCCAGCTCTACACATGCTGCATTTAAGTGCTGGCTGGAAAACAGGAACTTCTGGTGAATTCATATGTAATTTCAAAGCGAGGCTGATTTTTTTCACTCATCATCCCTCCAATAGAGCACACAACTATAGATTCTACGCTGTAGCCTATAAGTGTAAAATGTACGTACACCCCTTCAAATGAACCAAATCATCATGAAAAGTTCAAATAGATGAAGCAGTTTCAGATGATCAAGGGACTCAGCAAAAAGTCAATACCATAAATTCTAAAATAAAAACTGGCTCTCACATAGATGCCGGTCTCCTATACTTTACCTATATTAAATAAAAGCTGGTCTCAATAAGAAGCCAGGTCTGTTTCTGTTTTCTGCAAGTTCTTGTGAATGTACAAAACCTCTCAGAGCCCACAATCACGTGTTTGAATAGTTTCTAAGCTGCTTAATTCGTGCTAGAGTTCTCAACGGGCCTGAAAATTAAAACGCGACTCTGCTGCGACCCGCGGGTGTTGAAGCTCAGACCTGCTGCGGCCTGACTCACAAACATTAATTCTGGACCAGAATAAAAGCCTGTCCCATACAGACGCGCCTCTCAAATATAAGCCGGGTCAGTTCGGCAGTTGAAGCAAATAAAAGCCCGGGCTTCTATTTGAGAATTTACGGTAGCTACACTATCTCTGAATACCTCTTGGGAAATCATGTCTTGGTGTTTGGAATAAATTTGCGCTTTTGGAAGTATCCAGAGGTGGGTATTTGCCTGTAAACCTTAAGTCTAGACACACAACTTTGCATCCCTGTGGTAATAAAAATTATTAAAATGAGACTTCTCAATGTTGGGTGTTGAGCACTGATAACTTTCACAATCACCATCTCTGCCTTTTGGCCTGACTCGCAGTGACAGCTGAGATGCCACAACACCTTGCCAGCTGTCTACTTCTTGTTTTGGCTGACTCGCACGCCTCAGGCCGCTTACAGCTTGTTTACCAAGGTGTCCAAAACTGTCTAAATTTCAGTGCCATGGGATTGCTTTGATGTCTGAGGTTGCTGATGTGTGCGAACAGCTGCTGGTATTTGAACGATTCCTCAGAAAGTTTCTAGAGTGAATCAAGAATTTATTTTAATTACCAGTTGTCAGATGTGGAGACACAGATCCAGATATAAAATGATCACATCTTTATACATTGTGGAACTTCTCAGAGCAACCTGTTCTGAGATACATGGAAGTTTTTGCCTTTTGCTAATTTTCAAATAAAGAGGAACAAACAAACAAGACCTTATAAGGTGACACAGATGGAGAAACATACTGACAACATACACATCGATTACCATGAGGTAAAAGGAGCACTGACTCATACATGCAAGTTTCATACATGTCTCTTTCTTTCACACCTGTCCTCTTTTGTTTTCTCTCCCTCTATCCTTTTCATGTCTTACATCATATAACATACAGATACATGATAGACTGGAGTTGTCACATGTTCCTTCTAATGAGCACAGGCTTAGGATTTTGCTGTTTCCCTGCCACAAGTGCTGAAGCCTCTCTCCGTCACAGCCCACGGCTTCCTGAGGCTGATCAGTCAGATGATTGCCTCTCTGCATGGCACAAAATGGGCTTCTCTGATGCCCAGAAGAGACCATTAAATGGCTCACTTGCTTCAAAGCCACAGGCCTCGGCGCTGGTATTGTAATGAACAAGTGTGCAAGTCTTATTGGCCGGCTCAAGGAGGCACCAGTGGAACTCGTGTCACACAGCCTCCTCTCTTAATGCCAGCGCAGGCCCCTGAATTCATGCAGATGATGATGATGGGTCTGTATGACAAGCTGGAGCGCTATTACCTCATTGCGAACCGTACAGTATGTATGTGAGCATGTAAGTGTATGAAGCCTCTTGGTGTCAGCCACTGTAAGTGTTACTATTCAATAATGAGGAGCAGAAGCAGATAGACTCTACGCTCACTCCGATAAACAAGCCTTCAGCACAGTGAGGGTGTTCAAGGTCTTCTCGTTTGATGCGGCCCATGATGGCCAACACGCTGTGTGTAGTGAGCGTCTGTACGTGTGCACAGTTCAGCACTTCCACGCGTTACTAATGACAAGAGAAGTTGGAACATAATATGTTGTTTTTCTGCACACGCCGTGGTCAAAAGAAAGCTTCAGTGGTTTTTCTCTTTATTTTTATCTGTGTGTGTGTGTTTGTGTTTTGCCTGTCACTCACGAGCCGCGTGTTTTGCTTGTTGCACTCTTCATCAGGAGTCCAGATGTCCTCATTGCAGGGCAGTTCGCGCTGCCAACAATCTGGCCACAACGTAATTAATGAACCATATAAATCTATTGGGACACCTGTATTGTATGTCTCTGTCCCGTGTTTTTGCACACACAAATCATCATCAGCTTTCATAACAGTTTATCTAAAAGTCAGTTATGTGCATTTTAATGTTGAACTTCCAGACTATTGTGTCCATAACTGGCCTCAATTTGTAATGTTATGTTATTGTGTAGATTTTAAAGATTTTATTCAGGCAGGGATCCACATGCTGGAAAACTAATTTTAGAGGAGGTCTTGGTTCAGTAAAGAGATGCCCCGGCTGAGCTGAATGGAGTCGATTTGTGGGTTTGAGTGTGTAGGTGCGGTTGTGCTGTTGTTACCGCGGGCCACTGCTATCTGCTGCTGTCAGGTACCAGGCAGGCAGGAGTTGTCGCTTTCATTCCTCTGTGTGTTTGTTAAAACCAGGTGAGGGGGACACGTATGTGGCTGTGTTCAGATTTACGTGGGGTAAAAAAAAAAAAAAAATTCCATTTTCTTTCACCCTCATACCCTCTGCCTAATTGCATGCTCAGTACATCCCTTAATACTTTAAAGAGTCAGCAAAGCTCTTTTCCACCTTCAGCCACCAGCCTCCCTTGTTTAGCAAAGCACACATAAATGCACGCACACATTTACACAGCTACATATACACGCTTCATAAATGCCCTACAATAAATGGGCTTACACTGCAAAAATATGCATCTTAATAAGTGTATTAATTTCACATTCAGGCTATTCAGTATTTTTTTTTTTTTGTGCAGAGGGGCTGCGCACCTTTAAAATACACCGAAGAGCAATTTATTTGTGTTTATGATTGATTATTCCTGCACATGACTGCAGTATTCTGGGTTACCTCTAATGGATAACACTGGGTCATCACCTCATGTATTTCGCTCATGTAATATGTTCTCAAACCAAGACGTGCTATCCTACCATGTAATTACCATTAATTACTCTTGCAAATAATGTTTTCCTGGCAAGACTGTGTGTGTAGAGATAGTGTGTGTTTCAGATGCAGATAAGCTGTCTCTATCAGTTCCTCTTCATAGGGAAGAAGGAATAAAAAGGAAGGCTCGGACTTGTATTCAGCCGCTGGATGGGGATAAGGAGGTTACACTATAGAGAGGCTGTTTTCTTCAGATGTATCCATTGTGCAGTGCGTTCTTTGCCTTAGTGTGAAATTGGGTTCTGCATGGTTAAAACCGCTCAGGGCACATTTTTTTCTGCAGATCTCAGATGAAAGGTTTAGAACAAGACAGGCCTGCGAGTCTGTAAGCAGCCCGGGGCTTTCCTGCGCAGTCAGGCTGAGCAAGGCACCTGGGGACCCAGCCCAGCTTGAAGGGGAGAGGGCTCCTCTCCTGGAGCTGTTGCAGAGGCTGGCAGAGCAACTGGCTGGCCGTCCATCTGCAGGGCTTCAAGTGTGTGAGCAGCGCTGCAGGATATATGGATCAACTGACCTGTGCAGACAGACGGATTTAGACATGGATGCACACACACACTTAGTGCAGTTACACCTCCTACAATATCTGCATTGACAAAAGCAATCATTTTTGTACAAGTAGGCAAAACCACTGTCCTTTAGGAAATCTGCCTTAGCATTCTTCATGAGGACACTTATCTATTATGAAGATATTAGATGTGAACAGGATCAAGGCTCTGCACTCATTGTTGTATGAAGGAAGATTGCAGCATAATACGAATGCTTTGAATAACATAAATGTGTCAATGTGTGTCTGTATTCCTTTGTGTGTAGACTACAAAGTCAGAAGATAAATTTGGAGCTCAGAGTGCCTCTCTCCCACACATCCGCTCTCCCCTCACCATCTCTTATTCTGGGCTAATTGAATTAGTGCCCGGGTTAGCGCTGTGTTCATTAAGCTAATGCTGCGTTGTTTACACACAACACATGCTGCAATTAAGCAGACTCCATTTTGGTCGTTTGCACACACAGAGACAGACACACACTTTGTTTTTTTCACTGGACATGTCATTTGTCGCCTCTGATTCAAAATTTATCTCCCACACGACCTCTGACAACTTCCCTCTTTCTCCGACACCACAGAGCACTTTCAAGTTCAAGTCCGAGAGCGACATCCACCTGGCTGAACACCACAAGCAGGTGCTGTACGATGGCAAGCTGGCCAGCTCCATCTCCTTCACCTACAACGCCAAGGCAACCGATGCCCAGCTCTGCCTGGAGTCATCGCCCAGGGAAAACCCGTCCATCTTTGTCCACTCGCCGCACGCCCTCATGCTACAGGTCAGTGCGGCTGTTCATCACCAAGCCCAGTTCCAGACTTCTGAATGTTCAGCAGTCTGTGAGTAAAATGAAGCGGAGATTCACACTGATTATCAGGCTAGGTTGCCACAGGCCGATTCAAAGCTCCTGTGTAATAAACAGTGGTATTTACACTGCAGCGAGATCTACAATTGTTGATTTAAAAAAAAATGAAAGAAAGTATTCACCAACATGCACGGACTGCACCCTGCTGTAAACACCAGTGCCACGCTGTCCACAGTTGACTCTCAGCTGTTAATTGAACTCATTCTTTTGAGGATGTATGGGGTTGTTCACAGTCAGTGGGGATGTGCTTCTCTAATGGTTGCTCTTCTTTGTATCTCATCTTGATTTCTAAGAATTTCTCCCCTCTTAACAGTGATGCAAGAGAGAGTCTGGCAGCAATTACTGTAATTCACAATCACAAAGACAGACAGCGTGTCATGATGTATTGTAGTTAGAACAAAGGTATTTCAGTTCGCTGGAACAGAGCAGCAGCAGGGCAATTGGCACCTTCACACCAAGATGGTTCTGGGTTTGATTTCCTAGCTGTGGGCCTTTCTGTGTGGAGTTTGCATGTTCTCCCTGTGGCTGTGTGGGTTCTCTACAGGTTCTCCCACAGTCCAAGGATGTGCACTCTCGGTTGAGTGACTCTAAATTGGCCGTAGGTATGAGTGTGAACCCCGCCCTCGCTTGAATGTCAGCTGGGATTTGCTCCACCCCCCCCTACAAGTCAGGCATAAAGCAGTATAGTTAAAATTGTGCAGTCATCTTATCTGTCAGTTCAGTTCAGTGAAAACAGCACAAGACCACCATGTACAGTACTTTGGAAAATTTGACTTGCGGAATATTGAGTCTTTTCAATAATTAAACATTTTCTTTTTAATTTTGCAAATCTATTCAACTTAAAATAGATGAAAAGGGGAAGCGAAATGGACAAATAACATAGTGAAGTCATGACAAATATATTCTCAACATTTTACATTTATATATTCTGGGGTTCATATCTGATATTCAGCTCAACATCACAGCTACCACTCACACTTGTGACAATACTGTATTTAAGGCCCACAGCAGATTTTGCTGTAAGTCTGTGTGTGTGAGGGATGTTTAATTTTTAATGACAGTGGTGAGTGTATGTGTGCACATCCAGACCAACGTGTCTCTGTCAAAGCTAACGGCCCATTTCTGCTCCCACAGGACGTGAAGGCCATTGTTACCCACTCCATCCACAGTGCCATCCACTCTATAGGGGGCATCCAGGTCCTGTTTCCTCTCTTTGCTCAGCTGGACTACAAGCAGCTCAACGACAGCAGCGTGGACACCACAGTCTGGTGAGTGCTCTCAGGAATAGCAGCCAGTGGCTGTGTGGAAAGCAGTGATGTAGACCAGTGATTCCCAACCAGGGCCACATGTACCCGAGCACATTGCAGTGGGTACATGGAAACATTTATTAATTTATTTCCAAGATGATAAGTGAATATTCCCAGTCATTTCATAAGCCTATTACTACAATGGTGATGTGCGCACCACAACTAGTTCCCCCTGGGAGAGAATAACCTGTGGCACAACTCTGTCAAGACACACTCATACCAAGGCGACGGCAAACACTGATAAATGGCTCAGATGTCCAGTTACTGTTGCTCCGGACTCAGGAGAGGGTTTATGGGAGCTGAACGTTTTATGTTATGAATATAAGAGTTTAATAGTACAAAGGTAGGTTGATTTTTATTTATTATTTATTTTATTTTGAAGGCAGACAGATTCTTATTTATTTTTATGTTTAATTTGAGTTCAAAAGAACAAAAATGAAGAAGAGAGAGAAATTAAAATGATTTCCATTTCATAATCAGTTGTGTTACGTTTTATATGACCACTTTTGGAGAATCATCTTTTTTTTTTTTTTTTTGAGTGGGTGGGTACTTATTGAATGACAAATAGGCTCAGAGGGTGCACAAGACAAAAAAGCACTGATAGACTGAAGACAGCCTGAATGAAATGCATGAAATTGGCTGAAACATCCAAGAAAATGGGTGATATCTTGTGTTTTTCTTAAATTTTGTTCATTGTGCATCATCTACTGTGGCTGATCCAGAAATGGACCCAGAGACAATCAAGTTTTTAGAGGGATAAAAAGTGAAAGCGTTAAGAAAAGATGAATCTTCT
Source organism: Caranx ignobilis (assembly GCA_021432705.1). Taxonomy (NCBI): domain Eukaryota; kingdom Metazoa; phylum Chordata; class Actinopteri; order Carangiformes; family Carangidae; genus Caranx; species Caranx ignobilis. Next base: position 6,120,384 of record MU269980.1, read on the forward strand.
TTGTGAGAGAGTTATCTTCCATCTGAAAGACCAACCTTAGATTATCATGCCGCAGGCAGGAAATAACTGATTAAAGAGAGCAGGGTGTGTTAGTATGAGAGGAGTTATGTGGTTTCACCCAGAGCGATGAGAGGCTTTTAGAAAGTCTGTGCTCCCAGATCGTCCTGATGTGACTGCAGCACATGAACCTCAGTACAGTTATATACTGTCTCCTCATCCTGTTCACTGGGTTTGTCAAATATCATCAGGAAGACAACGACTCGACACACAAATACAACTGCTTATTAAAAATAAATGGTGGGGAGGAAAGCAAACACAGCAGGTTTTATCACATGCTCCGATAGAGATAGAATATGTAGAAATCATTAGTGATTTCCATGTAGCGTTCTTGAAATATTTGTGTGTGTGTTCGTTGTGTATGTTGCAGTGCTACTCTGCTGGCGTTCCTGGTGGAGCTGCTGAAGAGCTCGGTGGCCATGCAGGAGCAGATGCTTGGAGGGAAGGGCTTCCTGGTGATTGGGTATCTGCTGGAGAAGGTCAGTAGAAGTCCTCCACAACAAGGCCTTAACGTGCTAAACAAATTTGTTCTAGGCTGAAGTAGCCTTGGTGTGTTTCTTTTTTTTTTTTTTTACCACGACCTCCACTAAAATTAGGCCTTAAAAGACCTCCAGATTAAAACTGCTTAATTAACTACAGTACATACATTCTTTATATATTGTGTCTGAGTATTACTGTACAAAGAGATGTTAATAAGTGATGCTCTTTCCAGCTGCAGCGGGAAGTTACAGAACACCACAAATGTGAAAAAAGTTGTGGGAATAAAAAGGCAGAGACCACGTCATCAAGTCTTTTTCCTGCTGGTGTTAATTAATTGTTTGAGACTGTTAGTAACTGCTAACACAGGAGCTTAAGATAACATATTACACAGCATGCTGCAGCAGGTTTTCAAATGGAAGACAGATACTGAATAAAATGACATGAATAAAACCTGGTATTTGTTGCTTGTAGCTGATGTGATCGTTATTTAAGGTGGACTCAGACGCCACTTTCCTGATGTTTCCCTGTCTTGAAGCAGGATGAGAATAATGAAGATCGATTGGTTTATTTTTATCAGCTAAGATAGACTGATTGGAGCTCCTGTCAAGATATATGGAAGATAAAAGGACACAGTAACAATGTGATGCACAAAAAAAGGTTTCCATGACAATGTCATGAATCTGCTTTGATCACATTTCACATTTCCTGTCATTTGTCCAGTCGTCACGAGTCCACATCACCCGGGCGGTGCTCGAACAGTTCCTGTCCTTCGCCAAGTATCTGGATGGTTTACCTCATGGAGCGCCGCTCCTCAAACAGCTCTGTGACCATGTCCTCTTCAACGCTGCCATCTGGATACACACCCCTGCCAAGGTCTGTTTATATATGTGTGTGTGTGTGTGTGTGTGTGTGTGTGTGTGTGTGTGTTCATGACCTTGCTGCAATAAAAAAAGGAGATATGATAGTCTGAATATGAGAATTAATGGGGTGATAGACTCAGAACAGGCATGGGAGATGGTGTGAAATAGAAAAAGAACGTATTGTCTGCTTGTGCAGGAGGTTTTCAGCGCAAGAATAATTGGAACAAACAGGCAGTGAAACACAAAGGAAGCAGATCCTGACTACTTACTGGCTTTTTGCAATAATGTAACAAAAGAGGTTGTAGTACACAGAAGGAGGAGCCTGCTCGTCACGCAGGGAGAGGACAAGAGCACGCAACCAAAGGAAACAAAGAGAAAAAGTGACATTTGAAAAGACCCCAGGACAGGACAGAGATGTGTGGGTCCTCTTTCCCTTCTCGCTCTGAACTGGATGTGAGTGTTCCTGGCGTTCTCACGGGGCAAATCAGCTCCTGCCTCCATTATTTTCCAAACTTCCCAACTCCCCTGTCCTCTCCCCTTTGACCTTGAGATGTGATTGGCTCTGGGGTGCAGCAGCACAGAGCTCCAAGGCGTGCTGGAGTTGAGACAGAACAAAAAGCAGGCAAACAGGAGAGTAAGGAGGATGGAAAAGAAGAACTATACCAACCTTAGTTAACATGTCACCATGAAACGGCTCCATACCTTTGCCCATTGTGTTTTTACCTTCACTCGGACAATGAATTGTCATTAAACATTACAGCAATTAAGGAGGGCCATAATGAGAACATGAGAAGAACAATAACGCTGCAGCACAATCAAATCTTTAATCTAACTTCTCTTGTACTACTCCGTCTCCCACTGAGCTGTATTATTTCCCACATCTGAAGGTGTTATCAGCACCTCTATTGTTGGCAAATATAACCTTGGTCATATTCAAGACTTAATGAAACACCTGAAGAAATCACATCTGACTCTCATCATCAACATCCTCCTGTTTAGTGCTGTAAATAAAGACACACTTTACTTCACCAGGCGTCTTTGTTGCAAGCTATTGATGCATCAGCGTGTCCCAAAATTATTGTGCTGTGCTGCAATCAAGGAATTTCAGGGTTTTCTCTGCAGCTGATTCCGTTGCATAGGCACACAGATTAAAGGGAAAAAACTAAAAACATGAGCTCAAAGTGTGAAATGCACTGTAATGAAGGCCGTTTAAACCAGCTGAGTGCATTCTCCATTCTTGGATGAGCTGCGGTGTGGTGTGGTCCGCTAATTTCATCTGCTTAAACGGGGCTACCTCGTTAAGGCCGGCCCTCCGCGTCGTGGTCACTGTAATGAGCTCAGAGATTTGTGTGAGAGCGATGCAGACCTGGTAACTGTGTAACAGGGCGATGGAGAGGATCTGTTAGAGGAAGGGAGGAAGGGAACAGACGGAGGCAGGGAAGGAGCAAATGAGCAACTGGAGAGCACCCTCCTTAAATGTCAGCGCTGCGTGTGGAGCTCCTGAAATACTTGACGGCTTCAGGCACAGAGACATCAAAAACAACACGAGGAAGAAAACACTGGCACTTTCTGCTGGAGGGAAGTTTCCTGTCGTTCCCATGTGGTTGTCTTTTCACAATAAAACTGCCTTCTGTTTGAACGCCATAAACACACGCAGATGATTTGTTTCTCTCCAGCAAGCGTCTGATAATTTGTGTTTGTTTGTCAACTGTCATAAGCCTTTTTGTGCCTACATTATGTACTATGGATGAATCCATGCGTGTGTGTGTGTGCGTTTGCAGGTCCAGCTGTCCCTCTACACTTACCTTTCATCGGAGTTCATCGGCACCGCCACCATCTACACCACCATCCGCCGTGTTGGCACCGTCCTGCAGCTGATGCACACTCTCAAGTACTACTACTGGGCCATCAACCCGCTGGAGTGCAGTGGAATAACCCCCAAAGGTCTCGGTATGTTTACATGTGCACACAACACACAGGCTCAGAGACAGTATGTCTGACCTTCTATCTACTGCACACTTCATAACGTGTCTGTTTGTACAGACATTTATCTATCTACGTATCTGTCTCAGTCTCCCTCTTTGTACACTCCAATCCCTGTTGGTTCATTGTCTGCAGGTCTCCGTCTCTCTCTTTACTCATCTTAAACATACAAAACACCTCTTTCAAATGCAGAGTTATTGCAGCATCCTCTTAAATCCTCACAAAATGAAGCGACACTTTGCTTTGCCACTCCACAAGCCTTACAAAATACTTTAACAATGCATTTTTATAACAACATACCGTCATTGTCTGACACACTGGCAAAAGTCTGACAAGCATGCAGCAATTGGCCAAGTGTGCAGAGGTGATTTGAACTTCTCTCTCCCACTGTGCCATATTTAACCTCCCAGTAGCCCAGTTTTTTCCTGCCTTCCACTGTAGCAAAAAAAATCCACCACAAAAACTTTTGCCTGAAACACAGAGACTGAATCCTGTCCTAAAAGCCCTTTTGCAGTGAAGGGACATTAATAATATATATCCTATTTACACAAACACAGTAGGTGTTGAAGCCTGTGTCTGCAATAGCATTGGGTTTATTATAAAGCCTATGATAGCTTGTCTATACTTACTCATTTGAGATGTTTGCCCTGTCTGATGCTGTTGAGCCTAAGTAGCCCACAGAGACACATCGACAATACAGATAAACTTGAACTGTCTCCACTTGACATAGGATTTCATCAAATCCTCTGCTCTCTCTTAAAGGTAGCTGGTGTCTCTCCATTAGCACAATTTACACATGCAATTGACCTCTCTGAAATCAAGACATCGCTAGAGAAAGGATTTTATTGATTAATATGTTGAGCGTGTTAGCCTTGCATTTTTAAATATGAATGTTCTCTCTTGCCACTTTCACGTAACACATAGCGTTTAAGAGGTCAAACACGAGAGAATCTTAACTCACCTCAAACTAAATACTTGCAGTATTTTCATGCCAAGTCTTAATTATTTCTGATTAGCACAATAATCCTTACCTTTGTGAACTTGTGAGAAGATGTTCCTTGAGTTCTGTCAAAACAGCATGTGGAGAAATGTTCTTTGATATAATGCATCCGCCCCAAACACAGCCAAACATGAGGAGCTTTAATTCGTGTGTCATCACAGAGTAGGTGACTGTCTATTGTATTTGATAAATGATCAACATGGGTTTTCAATCTGTTCATAAGCTTTTCCATTGTTATGGGGGATTTTGAGGGATTCAGTATCAATTCTAGTGTCCACAGCCACATGAAACAGATGAGAGTCGAGAGTAAAAGTGTACGTGGTGGCCCTGTGAGCCGTGATCGTTTTGTGAAAAGATACATTTTTGAAGGTTAAATTATAGTAATAACGAATGAGACGTGATTATCTCACTCAGTGTGTAATGGCTGTGAATGCAAATTTGCAGAGACACCTTATGGTTCAGAAAGGTCACATATGTACAGCTCTGGTAAATTGCATAAAACACAGATGGGTATTTGATCATTATTTCAATGCTGAGATAAAGGTCATTTATGCTACACACACACACACACACACACACACACACACACATTTAGAGACTCTTCCCTCCCTGATCAAGCATTGTTATAGCTGTGTGCTCATGAACAAGGCTGAACAACTGGTGAAAATGTTTCTGTGTATCTGAGACTGAGTATGACTCTTTGCAGAGGAAGAGATTTCAAAATCCAATTTTCCTCAGCAGATAAGTAATAGTTAAAATGCTGTTTGTTTGTTTGCCCCCTGAAATCTCTTTGATTTTGAACTACAATGCGAGGCCACGCTTCCTTGCTTACGCAGTGTTTACATGATTTGTTTGTCTGTATTTAAAAAAAAACCAATTCCCTATAAAAACAAATCATATTCCAAACAGAGCACAGAACCAGATCAGACTGTGTATGTTCACTGGCTTTGTAACGGAGCAGCGAACGCAGCCACGCAGCAGAGCTTCAGAGAGGTTGGAGCAGGCCTTTCACTTTAATCAACCTCTTCCTCTGGCCGGGACCCGCCACTGACTACGAGTGCGCATCCCACGTTGCCATGGCAACAGACAGATTTGATTGGCAGATCCAAGGGAGCTTTTGGAATTTCTAATCAAGTGGCTGTCTGGCTTCCTTTCTGTTTGGCGATACTGCAGTTTGACTACTGGGATTTAGTCCCACACAGAGCCACAGATAACAGCAGCAATTAGCCTCAGATGCGTACTAATGGTCGTTCAAAGCTAAGGATGTGCTAGTTGTGGTTTAGGAAGTCTGCCTATACATGTGCTTAACTGTACAGTGAGAGTGTGATATGGAATTAATGGAATTAATTAGCATAGTAATTGACAGATATTTTAAACAGCCGCAATGGGCTTTGTGGATAAAAATGTTTTTAATTCTGCCTGAGTTTAAGGTAATGAGATTGAATTCAAATTTTAGACAGTATATATGTCTATATTTGTATAATGTTTTTCATTCAGCACCTGCTTCAACTCTAGAAGTACACAGTTCTCTGAGTTTGTCCTCATGTTTTACAAATAACTCCATTTGATGTCAGCTGAAAATTGCTTTCAGGGCGACACAGAGGCAGAGGCAGTGCTGTACCTAATGAAAACACCTCGGGCCTCTTTCCCTGGTCACGTCCTGTGCTTTTGAACTCTGCTGCTATATTATAATACAACAGAAACAGTGATTAAATGGCTTCTATTGAGAAAAAACAAGAATGCAGCCGAAACAAATGAAGAATGACATACTGTTGAATATTTATGTGCCGCAGTTTTATTTATTTATTCTGCTTTTGCTAAAAAGTTGTGTGTGCCATTTCTATATGAATTTGCATTTTTTGTTGCAATATATTATTGCATAATGAAATTTCTCTAATCTTAAGTTTGAGTGTAAATATGGTACGTGTCCACAAGTAATCTTCAGTTGCGTACACACACACACACACACACACACACACACACACGCATATATACATACACACTGAATGTAGATGAGCAAATGAACAAACTGCAGAAATTCATTGTAGTTTTATGTCATCTCTACTTGGATGTGGGCTGCCGTGTGGTGCAGTGGGGTAAGCAGGCGCCCCATATGCAGAGGCTATAGTCCTCACTGCAGTCAGCCCTGGTTCGAATCACCCTTTACTGCATGTCATTCCCTCTCTCTCTACACTGTGCTGTCCAATAAAGGCTAAAATTCCCAAAAAATATACTTTAAAAAAAAAAAAATCTCTACTTGGATGTGTAGCTGTTGCATAGTAGGAACATGCACGCACACACAAAGCTCATCGACGCTTCACAGGTAGTAATTACCTGGGAACAAAACTGCTCTTTTTTTCACGATTACAGGATAAAGTGGTCGAGTCAGTCACTCCAGAAAAGGAAAATTGATTTCAAAGAGTAGAAGATGATAATTAAAGCTGCCCCTTGGAAGAGCTTTGTATGATTATGAGCTTTCTTCAAATCCTCCCTTAACAAAAGACCCTGGTGCATGCGTGCTCCCGTCTGACATGGAGCTGCTGCAAAACCATGATGGATGGCGAGTGTCACTATTCCACCAATATGCACCAGCCTGACACGTAATGATGATGGATCACAAGGAGATCTCGTCAGTGTCATGTTTTGGTTTTGTGAGGAGCAGGTGAACAGACAGAAACACTGATTCAGTGCCAGCAGAACGTGACAAAGGGAGAAGCGTCAGATCCTCCTTCTTCTTTGTCTGCAGCTTTGGCTCAGAAATCAGTGTAAACCATGCAAGTAGATGATGTGCATGCATTTTTATTCATTATACAATAAACATTGTTTGGAGTTGCAGCACATCTCTGTCCAGCCATTTCCAGACACAGCAAAGAGCGCAGTGGCAAATGCACACAAGCCGGACATCATAAATGTTTATTGTTGCCTTATAAACTTTTAACAAACCTCGGTTGGGTACGCAGAATGCTGATGAGAATACGCATCTTATGAGCTTCATCGTGTAGCGAGTGTTTGTTTCTTAATAACATCCGTGGAAGCAGAGTAGAGGAAGAAGGGGAAGAGGGGCTATCAACTTAAACTGCCGGCAGCAGCCACCGGGAGCATTAAAGGGAAACGTGGCCTTCTTTTGAAGGGCCGGTTCTTATATCAATGCATCTTTGGGACTATTTGGCACAATATTCCATTAGTGAGTTATTTGGCAGCCATTTTGAGCCAATTCATCATTCAGCATATGCCTCTAGTGTATCTGACCTGCACATTAAACCCCTCAGAAATGAATGAAACACAGTTACATCAATAAAAAAAACACAATGACAACATCAGAGTTGTTAATTTTCCTCTTGAACCTTTTTTTTAATGTGCTGCTGTGCCATTGTTACATGGAGGCAGATGGTGAAGCTCAATGCAGCCAAATGTCAGAATGAATAGACACTATGGTGAAAGACACACAAAAGTTTCATGAATGACAGTAGCAGCTCTCCGTGGCTCTTGAAGCAGGGCGATTGCATCATACCCATACCCAGGTTTGTAGCTTCATCATGTCTTTGCTGATGCAGATGCCTTGTTTGGTTGGGATCATTTGGACCATCAGTCACATGTTTGCAAATTGAAATGTCTTCCCTGCAATCATTTAAATTAGTGCAACTATAAAATATACAGATTGCCAAACTGCCAGTGGCATTAATGACAGTGATTTACACTTCGCAGTTCTATCAGTGTGTGTGTGTGTGTGTGTGTGTGTGTGAACATGTTTTTCTCAGCTCTCCAGGAAGCTTAATAAAATCTGCTATCAGTAAACAGTGGTGCTCACTCAGCCTGAACTACAGACTTGTTTAGCCGATCGGTATCATGCACAAGAATGGATCTTTAACAGGAAATTATTCTTTTTTTTGTGTGCGTTTTGGTAGATGGACCGCGGCCGTCCCAAAAGGAGATCATCTCACTCAGAGCCTTCATGCTTCTCTTCCTCAAACAACTCATACTGAAGGTACAGTGAGAGAAATGGATTATCTTCATCACATTGTTTAAGATGCAAGAATCTTTTTTTCCACCCTCTGTTGTTTCTCTTCCTCCTGGGGACCATTAGCTTAATCTAAGATGTGAATGTGTGTGAGTGTGTGTGTGTGGAGAATCGCATTATAGATCTGAAGCCTGAATGAAGCACTGTAGCTTTTGTGTTAGTGAGTGCTCGTGCCTTTTATTTACACGGTTAAAACGCATCAACCAAGAACAGTCGGTGAAGTCATCTGAGGTTAACAAGATGAGAAAAACAACAGCACAAAGATCACGTATGTCTTTGCTGAAAGATGTCTTCTGTCTGCTTTCCCGCAGGACCGGGGCGTGAAGGAGGACGAGCTGCAGAGCATTCTCAACTACCTATTGACAATGCATGAGGTAGGTGCTATTTGATGTTGAAATCGACAGTGGGACAGAGGGATGGTGAGAATGCTGGAGTGGAGCTGGTGGCAAAATGTGCATTAAAATTTGTGGGCTGGAGTTATGGTCCACTTAAACAAGCGAGAGTGTGAGTCAGCTTCGGCGCTGTGACAGCATGAAAAATGGTGCAACAATGGACTGAACAGAATGTACTCCTCTGTAACAATTATATCTATTCTTGCTCTGAAATGCCACATGCTCCTCCGCAGTTACCCCCCACCCCAGCACACACATACTCTGCACATCCACCTCTACAACTCTCTCTTTGTCCTCTTAACCCTCTGTTCATCTGTCCCATTGTGACTTACGCTTTCCTCCTCCTACTCCTTTGTTCACCTGCGCAACTTCTTTGCGTTGCAGGATGAGAATATCCACGACGTGCTGCAGCTGCTGGTGGCTCTTATGTCTGAACACCCAGCGTCCATGATCCCCGCTTTTGACCAGAGAAATGGAATCAGGTGAATGCCGGCCCAACATGCTGCACACGTACACACAGAGACTGATCTGATGCAACGCAGATCCTACTGACACAGAAGAATGAATTATTCTTTATGAGATATTGATTCTCATCTCATTGTTATAGCTTTTCTGTTCATGCGTTTTTATTTTAACAAGTAACCAACACGCTTAGAACAGAAAAAAACACACTATTGTTTTGTTGGCCTTTGTTGTTAGAGGAAATAAGTTGAATTCATAAATAAAAAGGCCATATTATTTCATATTCACAAAGCAGTTGCATTACATTTATGTATGTCTTACCAGAGATCTCTGTTTTAGTTTACCAAATAACATTCCTCACCCCCCCCCTTAAAAAACATGTATTTTTATTGTTTCAATTTCGGTGAAAAAAATTATTTATAGTTTTAAAATATTTTAGAATGAAATGATGGAAAAGCCAAGAGAATTAAAGTGCTGGTTAAAAAAGACATAAAGGCATAAATGTTTCCTCTGCTTTGAGTTCAGTCCTCAGTGTTCAATCACTGCCATTCAAATAAAAAATGTTCTGGAGGGACTGAATGTGGGCCGCCAACATTTTTCTCTTTATTATTGATGTTAAGGACAGACAGCCACATTCACATATTGTAATATAGCACAAACAAAAAGAAGGCCTTGGTATATTCGGACGAGACATATTGATCAGCACTAATAGATAATCCACAATGATAAACAAACAGTTCTCACTGTCCATCAGGCAGGATACAGGGATCCATCCTTCACTGAGTTCATGAACGAGTGGTCCAGAGACCACAGATGTTCAGTCCCTCAGCTCCAAAGACCAGATTAGATTTCATCAAAAGGTAGAATATACATAAACTGTCAGTCAAACACTTGTAGCACTTGTTTATCTAACAGAGAGAGAAGAGATCTTCTCTCCGACACTGTCAATATGTCACCAGGCCAAGAGTTGATGGATGTTGGGAGCCACCACTTCACTGTATGGTGAAGTCATAGTTATGTTACATACAGTACACAAAGGGCAGCCTCAACCAAGCAGTTAGATTTTTTTCCCCTCTCAAAGCCGACCTCAAACTGTGCTGGTATTTCCCCACAGCACAGCTCTGCATGGATGTCTTTTTGGTTGCTATGGCAACCCCTCTGTTTCCAGAGAGATAGTTAATACACTCCTGTTTTTCTCACTTTTATGCCCTCTGAGTGCTTCAGTCAGCGCATTGTTAATGTTAAGGATGTTTACCGAGTACCAGGCAGCAGGTGTTAAACTTTACTGTGCACTGCACACTTCTGCTACGCACTGCACAGGAGAACTCACTGTGGCTGGGTGTGTGTTTCATGTGTCGCAGGGTGATCTGCAAACTCTTGGCCTCGAAGAGTGAGAGCATCCGGGTCCAAGCCCTAAAAGTCCTGGGCTACTTCCTCAAGCACCTTGGTCACAAGTAAGCTCCTCTTTGTTTCTGAGCTTCCTGACTCCTTTGTGTAAATGATCTTTTATTCTCTAATTTTATTCTGTCACTGCTAAACTCAAATGCGACACCAGAGTGGGGAGATTGAGAAGCCTCACACTGCAGTAAAAACTGAAGAACTACAGCAGTGCAGTCTCCAGTGAGCCTGAGGAGGGCTGTTTGTTTTGTGTGTGTGTGTGTGTGTGTGTGTGTCTGCACGTAAAGATAATGTCCTCATCATCACATCCAAGGCAGAATAATAATTTTGACAGCGTGCGCTGGCAGGGAGATGGATCCATGATGAGCTGCAATGAATGCTGGGGGATTTATTCATCCCATGTGATATGGCAGGCCACTTACTGCACAACATGGGGGCAGACTGCCATGCTGCACCTGAGCCCTGCACCTTCAAACCCCACCCACCACCCCCACTGACTTAATATCTGCTCAAACCAAATATACTGCAAGCTACAAGACAATAGAGCCAAAGTGATAATAATATAATTCACAATATTTTATTGTTAATTACCAACTAACGAGCAAAAGGCAGAGATGTGTCTTGACTTGACTCAGAGCCACTGACTATAACCAGTTTGGATTATAGTGTTTCTGGGATCTAATGTTGTATCTGATGAACAACTTTACTTTAAGTTGTTTTTTTAAAATGTTGTAAAGTAGAAATTAATTTGTAAAAATACTTTGGAGAACCTGTTTCCCCGTCGACGTGGTGAGAGTTAATGACTAATCCTGACAAGTGCGGTGCCACTGTGATTGTTGTTGTCTCATTACACAGAGAGGAACTGTTGTCACCTCAGATTGAAAGCAAAGTGAAAACAGCATCAACAGAGCATCACTTAGACCTACTAATAAGCTGTCACCGGGTAGATTTATACAGCTCTCTCACTGTACTTCAGGAGCACAGCGGTTTACAGCAGTCCTCCAATTTAAAGTCACATTGCTCATGAAATGAAGATGATTTATTTTGATCACATAATAATGTAAAGGCTGAGAACAGCTGCCCTGTCCAATGACTCGTCAGTCTCCCCCTGCTTATGTATCAGTGAGTCAAAAGAAAAAAGGTCATTAGTTTGGCAGTTCGTTAATCCTTTGACGCATCTTCATCTTCTACTTTGAAGTAAGTGTGTGTGTGTGTGTGTGTGTGTGTGTGTGTGTCTGTGAGCACATAAAGATCATGTGTGTTTAACCTCAGTCATGGTGCCCTCTCATTATGACAGACCAGAGTAAGTGTATTTCCATCATGCCTGCAGTTAGATTTGTTCTGTTTGTTCTTTAAATTCAATTAGTTCAGTCAGACCGGAGCATCGAGAAAAACTATTTGCAATTTCTGTAAAATGTAATCATCCTGTTAAAAGACTAAATTAGAACTAAACGGACTGAACTGATTGGAGAAATGTATTTGAAACGTGATCATGGCAGCTACATGATTTCTTAGGATTTGCTGTATGTACAGTACATAAGATTAAATATAGCTCATTCTAATTACCCAGTTACATCCAGGGTTGTACATCAGCTGTGATAATCACTCATTTAATTCAATTTAAAAACATTTAAACTAAGTCAACCCTGGTTTCTGAGCCTCTCCACTTAAAATCCTCTTAGAGACACAATTATCACTTCTTGGCAAGGTGAACAGGCAAAATCAGTAATTCACAGTCATATGAGTGTTGCCTCGGTGACTCCTGCAGTGCTGCTGCTAATTCCTCGTCCTCTTTAGTCCCATCATAACTGACAGGGCCACATGGTGCTGCCTGCCAATATCAGACTGTCATCAGGCCAGTGACAATCAATGTCATTTTCAACTGTCGTAAATTCTGTTATGAATGGCAATCTCTCTCTCTGTCTCTCTATCTCTCTCTCCCTCCCTCTCATTCTCTCTTTCTTTCTTTCTTTCTTTCTTTCTTTCTCTCTTTCCCTTTTTCTGTGTGTTTCCCTGCAGGAGGAAGGTGGAGATCATGCACACACACAGTCTGTTCACACTGCTGGGGGAGAGGCTGATGATGCACACTAACACCGTCTCCATCACCACCTACAACACCCTGTATGAGGTAGGTGCTTGTTTGGCAGTGGCTGTTTCACGCGCTCCATTACTATAGTGAAGTACACGGAGTCATCTGTTTTTTTCAGCCTATTTATAGACCTCCACAATTCAGGTGGTGGTGGCTGTTGTTGTTGTTGTTGTGTTTAATTCACTGCCATGGCTCTTCTTTTCCCTGTGCAGATCCTCACAGAGCAGGTCTGTACTCAGGTGGTTCACAAACCCCACCCTGAGCCCGACTCCACCGTCAAGATCCAGAATCCCAGTAAGTACAAAAAGAAAACTGCTGTAGCCCTGTCTCTCTGTGATCTTTGTCTGCCAGTGATGCAGTGCTGTTTTAAAGCCTGTAAACAAAGAGAGGCCAACACTTTGGCCATCTCTCTCTTATCGATCTGCCTCACTCTCTCCTGTCTCTTGTATTTCTCTCTCTCTCTTATTGGAAATCTTCTCTATCTGCTTCTCCCACTCTCTCATCTCATTTTTTTTTTACCACTTCCTTTCCCAATTATCCAATTTTTGCCTCCTACCCAGTGATTCTAAAGGTAGTGGCAACCCTCTTGAAGAACTCCACGCCCAGCGCTGAGCTGATGGAGGTCAGGAGACTCTTTCTTTCTGACATGATTAAACTCTTCAGCAACAGCCGCGAGAACCGGCGGTAAGAACACACAAATGACTGCATGTCTTTCGCTCCTCACGCTGATTGTCACAGTCTCCATGAGAAGGTCATTCTGCAGTCCCACACTCACATTCAGCATTTGTGTCGTGTACCAGATGCCTGCTGCAGTGCTCCGTGTGGCAGGACTGGATGTTCTCCCTCGGATACATCAACCCCAAGAACCCCGAGGAGCAGAAAATAACAGAGATGGTGTACAACATCTTTAGGATCCTGCTCTACCACGCCATCAAATACGAGTGGGGAGGGTGGCGAGTCTGGGTTGATACCCTGTCTATCGCACACTCTAAGGTAAGAGGGGAATGCACATTTTTCAGGCAATATGTTTCTGGGAGACTTGTTGATCAATGGGGTAAATGTTAAAGATATCGACTGATACTGATGTGTCAGACTCAGCTGATTTGGAGAGATTCTTGTAGAATTGATCCATTGTGTTTAAAATCTATTGCACCAAAATAAACACAACACTGGTGTTAATGATTTTTAGGTATTGATATTTTAACTGCAGCTGTCATAAAGGCTAAACAAACATGTATTGATTTGTACATATTGACTATTGTTAACTGTAAGTCATGGTTCAATGACCTGCAAGACCAGAGTGATCCATCATAGATATAATGTTCAATAACTGATGCTGACTTCTTTTTTACTGTTCAGTGCTGGAAATTTACCCATTTTTTGATGGCAGTGTAAAAGTGAGGGGAAATTATGGATGATGGTGTAATGGCCGTGTTCAGATACTGTCCCAGTTTTAGCATTCGGTGCAGATGATCTAAGAGCTCTACTTGATGGAGACATTATTGATGTGGAGAACTGTGGGCAGTGCTTTTGTTCTGATCACATAACCAATTGTATCTGTCACAGGTGACCTATGAAGCCCATAAGGAATACTTAGCTAAAATGTATGAAGAGTACCAGCGTCAGGAGGAGGAAAACATGAAGAAGGGGAAGAAAGGCTCTGTGTCCACCATCTCCGGGCTTTCTGCTACGCCCGCCCCTGTTGTCAATGGCAACCTGGAGATCGACGACAACTCCCAGACACAGACACCTGAGAGCGAGGCTGAGTACAGTGAGGGGGCCGGCGGAGACTCACGCAACCTCCTCGCAGAAGGCACTGTGAAGCGACCCAATGGTGAGGCCCTGACGCCCGGGGAGCAGAGTGCTGGTCCAGGGGTGAGGGTGGAGGTCCACGACCTGCTGGTGGACATTAAAGCCGAGAAGGTGGAGGCCACAGAGGTGAAGCTGGATGACCTTGACTTGTCTCCAGAGGGGCTTGGTGGGAGTGTGGGTGGAGGAGGTGGGGGAGGAATGGAGAACGGACCTTTGGTGGAGGTGGACTCTCTCCTGGACAGCGCTTACTGCGCCGTGGTTCAGAACCTGAATGGCAATTTGGCGCCTAAAGATGACACGGCAGGCTCAGGGGTCGGGATGGGGCCGAGCCTGGGGCTTTCAGGAGTCAACCTCGAGGATGATGGGAACATGGGTCCGCTCATCACATTGGCTGATGAGAAGGACAGTGTCCCGAGCAACAATGGATTTCTCTTCAGCAAGGTGGGATGCTCTATGGAGATTATTGTCACTGATAAATTACTGTCCTCCCCTGCTGACCTAGAGTATAATATCACCATTCACTTACTGTTTCACTACAACTTTCTGTCCTTACTCCTTCTAATTTCCCAAGAGGAAAAAGTTTTAACTTCAAACTTTCCCTAATGCGTTAATTTTCTCTGAATTTTTATTACCCCATTCATCTCTTCCAGGTTGATGAGAAACTGCTTCCAGCTCTGGCAGCCACGGACCCCCTTGTGCTGCCGAGTCCAGACCAGCCCACTCCATCCGGCCCGGTCCCAGCTCACTCCACCACCAGCGCCAGTGATGACCTCAGCCTGCTGGCCCACATGACTAGCTGTGGCTCTGATTTACAGACCCAAAGCCACACTTCTGGGGAACTTCCAGAGGACGGGCCCTTCAAGATCCAGAGCCCTCTTGCTGACATCAGCTCCATCGCTGAGGCTGAGAGCCAAACCCAGATCCAGGGAACCTCCAGACCAGACTTCCCAGAAGGAGAGGCCACAGCTGGCGCAGAGGGAGAGGCTGCGGGGCTCAAGACTGGCGGAGACACAGCCAGCACCACCTCTGATACAGAGAGGTCGGACGATGGGAAAGACAAGGACACAAAAAAGATCCAAACTACGGCAACTACTCAGGTGTGTTAATGTGTGTGAGTCTACACAACTACTAGGAATTTGCTGCATACTTTTGAATGTGAATCAGTCATTTTCATTAAATTTCTATATACATTTATGTATTACTTACTGTTATGTTAGATAGAAAGTCATAATTAAGATATTCAAATACCTAAATGAATCTGCCACTTCAGGCAGTGAGCACAAGCCTTATTCCCCATCCTGTAGCCAGTGCTGCCCAGAGTGATCAGCTGTGTGTGTTGATTAGTGTAAAATATTCAGCCATGGACAGTTTGTCTGGGCTGCCCACACATTAACTAATTTTCACTAATAGCTCAGTGAATAGAGGATAAGAAGTGCCACAGCGTGCTCTGTGGTTTCTGTTATGAAATAGATTTTCATAACTGAATCTATTCCAAGTTTTATGTCAGATTAGTGAGAGATGTGCTGAAAGCCCACCCGTCTGCCCCCCCCCCCTCCCTTTGTCCCGTTGTATTGTAGGCCCTTCATGGTCGAACTGCGGCGCAGCTGGAGCGGGACCTACGTGTTGACCTGGGTTTCAGAGGCATGCCCATGACGGAGGAGCAACGCCGGCAGTTCAGCCCCGGCCCGCGCACGACTATGTTCCGCATCCCAGAATTCAAGTGGTCTCCTATGCATCAGAGGTTGCTCACTGACCTGCTGTTTGCCCTGGAAACAGACGTGCATGTGTGGAGGAGGTGAGTTAGGCTGCTCAGAATTAGGTTAGCTGGTTTTAGCGTGTGTGTTTGAGGCTGGTTTAGACGATCCAATCGCTGTGATGTCTCTGTTTCTAAACTGTTGTCTTGTATCATCTGTCAAACTCTTTATTTTCCATTTCAGTCACTCCACCAAGTCAGTGATGGATTTCGTGAACAGCAATGAGAATATCATCTTCGTCCACAACACGATCCACCTCATTTCTCAGATGGTGGACAACATCATCATCGCCTGTGGAGGCATCCTGCCTCTCCTGTCTGCTGCCACCTCCCCTTCTGTAAGTGGCTCCATTCCCCCCCTCTGTGGTAGGAGGGGAAACTGCAGGTCAACAGCTGCCTCGCAGGCCTGTAGCTCACTTGCAGACTTTGAGGAACCTCCTAATCCTGATTGCCTTTGTGCTCAGGGCAGAGTTGATTTTGCATGATTGAATAGGTTAAAAAAATTGAAGTGTTGGTGACATTTTTTTTTTTAACCTATTCAATTGTGACAAGCCTTCAAGGCTGAATTTTAGTTCAGAATAGTTTGGCCATGTTTTTTTTTTTTAAAGTGATTAAACTTTCATGTAACACGTTCTGGATTCCTTTCATCTGTATCTCGATTTAACAATCTAACACCTCTGCCTTAGTGTTTTAACCTTTATTTGATCTTTGTTGTAATCCTTTTTATTAACAATCTATTTAATTTGACGGTGTATTAATTGATTTAGTTTAATCATTTTTCTTTTTTTCTTTTCCTCTCTGTGTTACATGTGTTCTTTGTATTTTCTTGTCCTTTTTGTCCCTGTTTCTGTCTGTTTGTGCATGTGCAGAGTTCTAAGAGTAGTGCCAACACTGTAAGTTGTGGTTTCTTCCTCTCTTTCTATTCTACTAATACTTTGTTCTGGTTTATTTACCATTGTGATTGACACTAACCCTTGCCTGTCTGACATCCATAGTGTTTCTATTTGTTGTGCTCCTTTGCTGCTAATCAGTACCCCCCTTATACTGTCTCTATATACTGTGGGTATGCATTGATCACTCTGCCTCTAGTTCTTAAACGATATAATATTCTAACACTGTTAGAATATTATACAAATAAGGGGGATAGAATAGACTGAAAGCCAGGAGGTGGGTCGGAGAAATTAGAGTGAAAGAGCATGAGAGTTTACCAAAGGTCCTTGGGGGTTGCATCTGCTAAGCCTGTCCCATTTGTATCAACACTAAAGAAGGCAGGAGGAGCCAGACCCCAGAGGGGGTCAAAGGGAGAGGAGGTGACCCCTATTCCTGGGGGAGGAGGCGCAGGGGGAGAGGTGCGTAAAGAGCCTGAGACTCCCACCATCACCAGAAGAGCTAAGAGCACCAAGCCCTTCTGTTTTCACCTTGTGTGTCTGTTATCCCCCACAACTGTCTGTGCTCACTTGCGCTGACGAGCCTCCAGATGCTTGCACTTTGTCGACTCTCCACAGCCCCGCACACCCTGCTTACTGAAGCAGAGACACAGCAAACCACACACTTGGTTTGAGTTTTAACCGATGCCATGCTGCCCTCTGATTTATTTTCAGTGTGGATGTACTGAAATTCTTTTAATTAAATACGTAGGTTGGTGTGAACACGAGGGGAACTATATCCTAGTCTAGCTTTGCCTGTCTTTACACTGCTGTTGTTACTGCTACTGGGCCACACTGCTACTGTCACAATCCCACTGTTACCATTACCTGTGTGTCATCAGGCTGTACTTCCTGTGTGTCGTGTAGAGCACCCCATGTTGCTAGATTTCATCATATCAGTATGTACTTCACTTAACCAGCATGACACTAAAGATTGTGTTTCCTGTTTGCTGGTGAATCCAGCCATGACTGTTATGGTCATGCTTGCGTAAGTCCCAGCTGCATACATTTTTCTAAAGGTTACGTCTATTGTTTGAAAAAAAGGAGGATACTGCAGTGTTTCACCGCTTTTCTAAAAACTACTGAGTGCAACCAAGTGTGTTTACATGCTACTTTACACTGAGTAACTGGCGAGCCTGTGTGTGTTTGTTTTTTTTTCTTCCCTCCCTTTCCCAGACGGAGCTGGAGAACATCGAGGCGACACAGGGCATGTCTTCGGAGACGGCGGTCACCTTCCTGTCTCGTCTCATGGCCATGGTAGACGTGTTGGTGTTTGCCAGCTCCCTCAACTTCAGTGAGATCGAGGCAGAGAAGAACATGTCATCAGGGGGGCTGATGAGGCAATGTCTCCGCCTGGGTGTGTGCTCAAAGTTTTCAAACTATTCATTTTAGAGTTGGACTCGCACGTAGTTTCACAACCCTGAGGAGTAGGTCTGCCACTAACAATTACATCCATTACAGTTTATCAACAAATCTTTAGAGTTTTTTAATTAAGCATTATTAAATCCCAGAATGTCAGGGGAGAAAAAAGTTTAGAAAAGTGACCATTATAATTTCCCAGAAGTGCCGTCTTTAAATTGCCTTTTTTATCCAACACTGCAAAATCCAAATATGTATTCAAATTACACTGATGATGTACAGTAAATCTAAGAGAGGCAGCAGTTACTCACTTTTACAGAGGCTGCTCGCTGATGAATTTTATTCTCCATTGATTGATCCATTAATGAATTATCTGATTCAGCACTACTGTTGACAGTGATGCAAAATATTCTCCCAAGTGAAAAATGGCATTGAAGACATCCCATAATAAGTGTGCAGTGTAATATATGTCCTGTCCAAATGCCTCTTATTTTGTGTCTTTCAGTCTATGGATCATAACATCTTATTTGATACAATGAATAGCAAATTAATTGAGTCGATTAATTGAATAACAGTAAACTACAATATTTGATGGTTGCAGGTTTTCAAATATAAAAATTTGCTGCTTTTTTTGTTTTTTCATCATATTAAATTGAATATTTTGGGGATGAAGTACAATTGACAACACACTGGACTTTACTGTGAGAGTTTCTTATGGTATGTATAACCAAAGAAGTGATTGAATGAGGAAATAAACAGCAGATTAATCTATAATGAAATTAATTGTCAGTTGTGTTGCAGTTCTATAGGTGATTTCTATCATCTTTAGGGTTTATATCACATATCTGTCCATAAAGTGGTTATTGGTCATAAAACAAGCATGCATATCCTTCAAGCAAATGCTTTCACCCATCTGCAGGGTATCAAAGAGAGAAGAGAGACAGGAGCCGATAAACAATTCACTGAATTCACACACACACCTCTGTGTTTTTCCAACCTGTTATACTTACATGTTTCCTCTCTCCTCGTCCGTCAGTGTGCTGCGTGGCAGTGAGGAACTGTCTGGAGTGCAGGCAGAGACAGAGAGATCGAAGCTGCAAGTCCTCTTTAACCAGCAGCAAGTCACAGGACAGCCTCCACAGTGCCTCCACCACCAGCAAGGTACCACACACACACAAATTAAAGGCACATCCTGCACACAATACTTAAAACTTAAAACACAAAAACATACATATGTATGACACACTGCATCTGACATCCTGTCCTCCATATTTAGCAGGATCCAGACAGACTCCTGCAGGATGTAGACATCAATCGTCTCCGAGCTGTGGTTTTCAGAGATGTGGTAAGTGCGCACGCGTGTGTGTATTTTTAGCGTGTACAGTATTTGTGTGGTTGTAAATATGAGGAAAAATGCTTGAGTGTTTTTCAGCTAAATAACTGTATGTGTTTCCTGTAGGATGACAGTAAGCAGGCTCAGTTTCTGGCGCTTGCAGTTGTCTACTTTATCTCAGTTCTCATGGTATCTAAATACCGGGACATTTTGGAACCCCAGCGGGAGATTGGCAGGTCCACCAGCCTATCAGGGAGAAGCATCCGCCACGAGATCAACTCCCCAACCAGTACAGGTGATTCTCATTTTCCCTTTTGCTGCAACATCCTCATTATTATGGGGTAATCTTGGATGAGCCAGTGGTGACTCAGTGTTGGAGCGTTGGTGTAGAGAATACAGGCTTCAGGCGAACAACAATACCTTTGTCAACAATATGAGACAATTAGAGGAAGAAAGCAAGACGGGGAAAGAAAGAATGGTATTACTTGGCAGAGAAATGAAAGCTTAAAAGCAGGAGAAAAATAGCTGAGCATAAAATAAAAACAGACAATATGTTGTGGAATTTCCTGACAATGCATTTTCTCGTGTAGTTATCTGACTTTTAGTCCTCGTAACATCACACTGCATTCTTCATTTCTTTCTCATTCATCCAGAGCACCCGTCCACAGCCTTCTCTGACCGTGACAAACAGACCCCAACCCCTGTGGATGACTCTCCTCGCGCTGGACTCCCCCACACAGACTCGGGCATCGGAGAGGAGGGCCATGTGGCCGGGTCCCTGAATGGCTCAGAGATGGGTCTTGGGCTCGGTCTCGGCCTGGTGGGGAGAGAGACAGACAGGGACCGAGACAGAGACATGGGAGGCGGGGTAGGAGGAGGTGGGGGAGGAGGCACGGATCTGTTGTGCAACCTGTCATCTGACGTTAGGAGGTCACAGGAGAGTCTCCTGGATTCTCCCCACAACCCCGGCTCCACCCCCAACTCCAGCCAAGCTCCACCCTCGTCCATCTCCAGCATTAGTCAGACAAACAAAGGCATCAATGTCAAGGTGAGTCTGTGGGGCATCTGTTCACACCTGGTTGCTTGCATCCAGATAAACCCAAATAGGCTTCATGCATCTGTATATGTGTATGTGTGTGTGCGTGTGTGTATATATATGCTCTATTGAGATCATGTATCTGAGCACATTTGAATGAGCTATGTGTAAGTTTAGCTTTTGATGCTTAGCCAACATTAGCATTAACAGGTCTTTACTTACCAGAAGTACTAAAAGAAACACTGTTCAGCATCAAATTACGTTCCTTTACTCGCCAGGAGCCGAGGTGGAAACAGTCTTGACTCCTGTCTATTTCACATCTTTTCCTCCACTGTGGTTAGCATGCTAACCAGCTGTCCCCAGCTGGTCTCATCACTGTAGGCACCGAGCGGCTCAGAGGTCGTATTATAACCTCTTAAATTATAAAAATGACAGGGGCTCAAGCTCTTGTTAAGCAACAGTTACCACCTGCTCCTGGCAACACACCACATTCAGTGGCAGAGGAAACTAAAATCGCCCTTTAAATGTGTTTTCAGGGATCAAGCTACATCAGGTTTCATTAGCTGCACAGTTGCAGTTGTATCACCTGACATAGGTTTTAATGCCAGGTCTGATCAGGGTTAACATGTGCCTCTTTCAGTGATTGGTTGTATATGATTATATGTCATTAAATCAAGATCACCTTTCTGACTCAAATTATAGTTTGCTTTTAGAAAAAAGGGTTTTCACTTACAGTTTCATCTGTGCTGGATATTTGTCAGAAGCAGCAATGTATTAAAGCTGACATGAAAAATGAAAGTCACATTGTCAGGGCGAAAACCAAGCCATTAAACGCCTCGAAGCGTCAGCAGCCTGTGCCCTGTAAACACCAGAGCTGTTCTCCTCACCGAAACACAGGAGATCCTGAAGAGCCTAGTGGCAGCTCCAGTTGATGGCGGGGAGCTGGGACAGGAGTCGGGCCCGACGCCCTACCACCCCGATCCTGCCCTGAAGACACATCCCATGCTGCCCATGCAGTTCCACTCCTTCGACAGGTCAGTCCCAGCCACTGTTTGACCTACAAGAGTCAGAGAAATACAGATATCAGAGTCAGTGCACTCTGACACATCTGTCAATGTAATCCCAGTCTTTTACAGATGTGTGTTATTTTACTGACATTTGTTAAATTGTTCTACATAAGTTTTGGAAAAACAAGATACAATAATAGTTCAAATGAATGATATTTTAGAAATGATTCTCCCACTTACACAAATCTTTTTGAACAGTAACATTTACAAGCATTTTTTGTTTGTAAGCAGTCACAAAGATATTTTAGTTTTTTACTTTTTGTTGAATGAAACAGATAATACATAAAAATGTGGGCTAGATCCTGAAATAAAAACCGCCACACTCAGTATGAAAACAGAACGACAGGGATTTCTCTCTTCACAGCGATACCATGACAGAAAAATGGAGATACTGTCACTGAATGATGAAGTTGTTGCACATGATGGGAGATAGTCAGCAAAGAGTTTTAAATTTTCTTTCCCTCTCCAAACTGTGAACATGTGACCGTCCGCTGAGTGATGACCTGCTTACATCTCCTGTGAATCACTTAGTCTCTCTGATCCTGCTCTGAGCCAGGCCTTGAGAGCCAAGTTATTGATTGAAGCAAAAGTGCAGAATAGATCATAAATGGCTCCATATTTACTTCTACCTGATGTATGAAGCCTGTCTGCGTGGTCATGGTTCGGACAGGCACAGACACACCTGATCCATCACTCCATATAAATTTGTAGCAAAATGCATAGTTCGACACACCATGCAGTGTTTTACTTTAAACAGAGTCAGCTCTTCTAAAGTCACCACCACTAGGTTTTAAATACAAGCTTTACATGTTGGTAATTTACAAACTGATTTTACTGTATGGTGCTGGACTTAATATTTTTGAAATGAACATTAGAAATACGACGTTGACATGCTTAAGCTCCCAGTAGTGCCCAGGCGCTTACATGTATCCTTCTAGCTCCTTGATGTTGGCAGCTAAGTTGTGTTTTACAACACTGAAGATAATTTTTGGTTTTGGGGGGACATGCACCTGGGCTCTGTCACCACATCTATCTTGTGAATAAATCTGTGATGACACATAATAGACTTGAAAAGAAAAAAAACTATTTTTATTTGGCAAAGGTTTCACAGGGTTGGAACTGAAATCCCAAAGCTGACTTCAGAAGTGTTAACACTTTTTTTTTGTTGCTCCAGGTACTGTCAGAGTAAACATGCTCGCAAAATTGGAGGCTGTCATCATCTCCTGAGCAACTTAAATTTACTGTGCATTCCTCCTCACAGATGTTCTCACACAAAGGGGCCTTTGATAAAGAATATTAAATATTTTTTGCATGCAGCTTCGTCTCATGCCGTTTGGTTTCATCTCTTACAGGAGTGTTGTGGTTCCAGTTAAAAAGCCGCCACCTGGCAGCCTGTCAGTCAACACGGTGGGCACACCCACCACCAGTGGAGCAGCCACTGCTGGGAGCACACCTAATATTTTTGCCGCTGCAACAGCAACACCCAAGAGCATGATCAACACTACAGGTGAGAGATGACACAGATGTAATTCTCTTATCCATGTGTTCACACGTATTTTTACTGTTTGCACTACATTTGTTCAGTATAATGTACAGGGAAGCAGCAGACAGACACCTGCAGCATGACAGAGGTGTTTTGGAGAAAGGCCTCAAGCATTTCAAAGGCTGCTTGATGAAGCAGAATTTCTCCTCGTGATGCCTTTCTCTGCTGTGCTTTGACAGCCGGAACAAACTGGAAGAGAGACGAACTGAACCAACAGCGGCAGCAGATCCTTTCAGGAATAGTTTTAGCCTAGTTAGCAAATGAATGCAGCTGCAGCCCGCACAGCAGCGTGTGAGTTATCCTCAAGCCATTAAAAAGTAGATAATTTTATACAAGTCCTATGCTGGACCGTGCACCGTTCATATGTCTCATACTTAATCCCTTGTGCAGGAAAAATATATAGATGCAGAGAAAATGATGTATTAGATGTCCTTTGACCCAGATATGATATTAAATAGGAAGAAATGTAGGAGAACAGGATAAGAATTAAAAACACGTCAGCTAACATGCAGATCAGAGCTGTTTCTATGCAGCATCATACTCAGCAGCAGAGTGGATGTGTATTCGTCAGCTTGTCACACATATTGCACTGTATCATACATGCATAATGGACAAGGAGGGGATTTGTTCCCTGGAATGGATTCTGTATATTGAATGCTAAGCTATTTTCACAAACATGGGAGTGGGGGTTGGGGGGGACATTACCAGAAGACAAGCAGCTGCACGTCCGGTGAAATACTATCCAAATTGAATTTGGTCGCAGCCGATCAGGACATTAATACATTTCCTCTGTTATTATCCTGCACGCTAATCTCTGTGCTGCTCGATTCATGTTTCTGTAATGCTTGTCTCATTCATCCTTCTCCCCGCTGGTTCTCCGTCCTGCCCCTAGGTGCTACAGACTCTGCCTCCTCCTCCTCCTCCTCCTCTTCGTCATTCGTCAACGGTGCAACTAGCAAGAATCTGCCAGCTGTGCAGACAGTGGCACCCATGCCAGAAGACACTATGGAGAACATGAGGTCAGCACTCTCAGCATCACTGAGCTCTTAATCGCTCTAGCCATTCACTTTCCTCCCACTCTTTCTTTTTTCTTCTTCTTCTTCTTCTTTTTTTCTATTTTCTTTCCTCCCTGACATTGATTT
This sequence comes from Caranx ignobilis, assembly GCA_021432705.1. Taxonomy (NCBI): domain Eukaryota; kingdom Metazoa; phylum Chordata; class Actinopteri; order Carangiformes; family Carangidae; genus Caranx; species Caranx ignobilis. Next base: position 6,145,094 of record MU269980.1, read on the forward strand.
GTCTGTTTTCTTGGGTGCCTGTCCCTTTTCCATCTTAATTCCTGTCCCTGTTTCATTTCACACTTTGGTCTTCATCTCTACTCAAAGAATATCCCACCAGCAATTCACACTCACATCGTTACTGATATTATACACCAAGGTTAGATAACACCTACACCCTTTCTGAGGCCTATGTTAGGTAACAACACCTAATAGCAGATATTTTTATTTTCTAAGAACATCAGGAGTGAAAATATTCTCATTTTAAATAAAGTCAAAACTCTAGCTGCTAAATAAGTCAGAGAAAAAAGCCACTCCCACAGTGACTTGATCATTTTAGCAATGATCGACTAAGAATACCAAATATTTTTTTGGATATCTGGAAAAAACAAAGAAAGTATTTATGTTCACATTCACGTACATCGCTCACACATCTTACTCCGTCTACACTATGGTGCTCTTCATCCCTGACATGACAACTGTGAGTATGAAAGTATCAGCAATATTAATGCAGCTTTAATGGATATTCAAAGTACCTGTAGTAAAAGTAAACCTGTGTTTTCTGTGTTTCCATACTCTGTGAAGGCGTCTGGGGCTCAGTAGTAAGATTTAAGATGATCTGCGATGTGAGACTGTTAATAATGATGCAGTAGCTTTACAGTAAGAAACAGCACATCAGCCCTTTGAACAGCAGTTTGTACTGTAACATTTCTGTCCATGTCCTCTCTCCTCAGACTTGATAGACAATCTGTTGTGATGTGTGCGTCTAGCGGTGCACACGCACGTGAGTTGGCGAGGTCGGTTGCGTGCGTGCGTGCGCATGTGCTCCTTAATCAGTGTGCATGTCTGTACGTGTGTGTTTGTGTGTGTGTGGTTTGTATTGCAGTGCCTATTGTGAGGTGGCACAGTGTGCGCTGCGCAGCGGTCAGACGCCCCCTGAGCTCAAGTCTTTTAGCTCTCTGGCAGGCTTCCAGGCAGCCCCCCGAGATGCAGGACAGTGTTTTAGGCAAGGAGATACTCGTCCTGTCCCCCCCCCATGCCCTCAACCCACCCACCCACCCCCACCCCACTCCTCCCCCTCTGCCCCACCTCCACCACACACCCTCTGCTACGCCCAGCCACGACTAAATGTTCCCAGAGTGCCATGCAAGAAAGGACAGACATGTTTGCTAACGGCCTCCAACACTTAGCAGTTACTTTTGTTTCATGTTTTTTTATTTCTCACACAGTCCAACTCTGTCACTTCTGGCATGGCCGTCCTCTCACACTGACTAACCCCAAACTCTACATCAGACCTGAGTCAAACTGTCGTTGCAAATACTGTAACTTGTGGCGTCGGTTTTTTCTTAAACCGACCTGCGTGCCTGTTTTAACCTCCTGCTGTTCTGGGCGGGTTGAAACAAAATGAGGGTTTGTAAACACCAGTGACTCAGGTCTGCTCCAGAAAACAACACGCTTACAAGGCCAAGAAGACACACCTTTGCTGTGTATTCGTCCTGCCTTACTTTCTCCATTTCTTAACTAAACATAGACCAGGGAAGTATTTTAGTCATCACCTATTACACACACATCAACTAATATAACAACGTGCAGTCTTCATAAGACATGTCAATACACACAATATCTAGCAGTGCAGTTTAGAACAAGGGCCACTTCTTTTTTTAGGCTAAGCTTTTTTGCACTACAAGGTTCAGTCATATCACGAAGCCAAGTTGATTAGCAGAGCAATTAGTCTTTGAACTATCTCATCAATCAATACTAACACAGGCATAGTGCTTCCATATCAACCCACCATCACACACTTGTTGATTCTGTATGTTTTTGTGTCCTCCAGGTCCATTTCAGACATTTTTCTATTTCCTTCTCTTTCACCTCTCCCATCCTCTCTTGCCCTCTTCCGTCTACGCTTGTCTGTAATCTGTCCTTCCTTAATCTCACCAGTCTGATCATTTCTTTCTTGCATGCTTCTCTTCCTCTCTGTGTCACCCACCGTACCCCTCACCCTCCCCACCCCTGAGTTTTTCCCCCCCTCTCACATGCTTCTACCCTCATTTGTAACTTGCTTATTTTAATCTTCACTTTTATCCTCTTCATCTCTCTCTCTCACTTATTTCCCCACCACAGCATCACCACAAAGCTTGAGCGGGCTCTAGAGAAGGTGGCTCCGCTGCTGAGGGAGATTTTTGTGGACTTTGCTCCCTTCCTGTCCAGGACACTTCTGGGTAGCCATGGGCAGGAACTGCTCATAGAAGGTACAGGTGCTGTACACGGCTCCTTTTTCTCTAACTGGCGTCTCTCTGTGGAGTCTCCCCATTCACTGTCCCTCACCGCGATGTGTGTGTGTGTGTGTGAGTTAAACAAAACGAGAGAGTGAAAGGCAAAGAAACAAGTGACTGAACAAGTGTGTGTGTGTGTGTGTGTGATTAGTTGGGAGTGAGTGTGTGAGTGCGTGTCTTTGAGCTGGCTGCCACACTCATTCGTCCAGCAGGTATGAAGTCAGTATTTTGCACCATTTCCAAATCAGCTAGCCAGGCAACGACAATGCTTTTAGATCAGATTATGTTCAGTCGTATCATTAAAGCTGCTGCTATTATAGATTGTACTAAATGTGTTGCACTCCTCCTCCTCTGCCCACCTGCTTCCTGGCGTCCTGTTTTTGTGATCCACTGTCTCTGTGTTGCTCTCTCTCCCTCTCCTCACTTCCTGCTCCCTTTACTCTCTCTCCCCCCCACCCCCCCCCCCCCACCCCCTCCGTCCTCCTACTCTCTCTTTCTCTACTGTTTGTTCCTGTCTTCTCTGTGGCATGCTTTTTATAAACTTGACTACGATGACTGTAAACAACAGCAGAAAACACTGACGTTACAGTGTCTTCTTTGATGATATTTTTGTGTATCGCTGTGGTGTGCGAGTGTGTGCGTGTGTGTCAGAAAGAGAAAGACGGAGATGCTCCTGACTGTGCCATGTGTCTTTGTGCTGCAGGTCTGGTGTGTATGAAGTCTAGCACGTCTGTGGTGGAGCTGGTAATGCTGCTCTGCTCTCAGGTTAGTAAGTCCCCCTCACCTCTCCTCTCTGTCCCTCTATGCATTGTCCTCACTCATATGATCTGTTTTGTCCAAGCCTGAAAAAAGTTGTTTTAAAAGTTTGTTTGTTTTTTTACACCCACAGTAAAAGGCTGAGTTGAATGCTCACAGAAAGCTGCCGAGTTATTGATCTGGCCTATGAGGCAGGGTCGACCATTCAATGAGCGCACTGCAGATGTAATATAATCTCAGCTGATATGCATCATCACATTGTAGAGTCCCCTCATCAATACATAGTGCTGCAAGCAGAATTTTCCATGTCAGTCATAAATGCATGTACTTTTTTCCTGCCTTGGATTTTACTTGAAGCTAAATGAAATCAACAGAAACACCACAGCTTCAAATCCAGCTATCTTTGGGGTTATTCATCAAACTTGTATTGAAAGCCAGTGTCTCAGTTTACCTGACTAACCCTTAAAAGAGAGACACTTACCTGTACAGAGGTTTCTGCTGATGTTGTTGCTGACCAGTGTCCTTCTTATCTCATGAAGTTTATCTCCCAGCTCTGGGTTCTTGCTGCCTGTAAGAGCTGTCATCTTTGGAGGAGCTCCTCAGATCTTTCCTCTTCTTTTTCTTCAACCCCTCTGTCGTGGTCTTCGCTGTTTTCTCTCTCTTTCTTCTTCCCTTCTCCAACTTCAGTCGCACCATCAGACATTGCCATCTTTTCTGGTCCATTTTAACACAGGGTTTGAGTGGCTGCTGCTTTCATCTTCTACCACTCTCCACTGTTTGCTCTCACCACTCCCTTTCCCCTCTCCTCCACTCTCCTGGCTGCTCGTCAGCATGTATAGTATTACCCCCTGGCTCCGGCCTTGTCTGACATTAGAGGCTCAGGAGAGCAAACCCTATCCCAGATATTGATCCTGTGGATGGGGGGAGTGTAACAGGAGATGCTCCCATGTGTCCTTCACAGCCTTAAGAGCGAGTGGAGCTAATGGAGCTCTGATAGTTTTAGGCTTTCAGCAACACTCTTATCCTGCTCGGCAGGCTCCACTCTGATATGCGCAAACACATTAAACACTCACGTCGTCTTGGACGGGTACTTTCTTATTGATACTCACAGAGCTGTGTTTTCAGCTGATTTGTGCTAATGTGCCTTAACAGCAGAGGTGACGACTACTAAAATGATATTTCTTCCTGAACAAAATTATCTCTATCTCTATTTACTGATGCTGTTAATATGTTGATCCCCTGATTAACCACAACATCTCACCCACCACTTTCAGCCATGAGGGAGTGATGTGGCAGTATATGCAATGAAACGAGACATTTGTGAAGAATTTCACTGTGTAAAACCCTGTATACTGACCTGGCTCTGGTAACCATACACTATGCCAACAATGCTGCAAATTAGTTGGATTTATAGGTTTGTTTTATTTATTTCAAACAGTCTTGAAATGTCTAAAATGACATTTACAGTGATATGATTGGTCCATATCAACCCTGTGTCCCTGCTGCCTGCCATATTAACCCTGATATGTCTTCTACCCTTAGGAGTGGCAAAACTCCATTCAGAAGAATGCAGGACTGGCCTTCATTGAGCTCATCAATGAGGGAAGGTAATCCATCACACTGACTGATTATCATCCTCACATAATACTCTGCGATTCACACATTAACACTAGTACTGTTATCGGTGCTTCACAACTAATGGGTATGATACAGCCCTAATTAGAACCTTGCCAGGATAAGTGCACAGTGCCATGTGTGTTCAGTAGGAAGTCAAATCATTAGAGTGCAATTAAGTTTACTGCACACTGGTGCTGCTCTATTTTCAGAGCCTGCAATCTTGTTTTTGTTTTTTGTTTTAAGTGTTTATTGGAACATTGCTTCAAATCCTAAAAAAAAAAAATCAAGTCCTATTGATGTAATTTAGAAAAATGTGATATACTGAAAACTTGCTTGATTTGCCTCCTGTGTAGAAATTAATTTTATTTTTTCTACTTGGAGGTGTTGCTAATGTCTGTAATCTCTCTCAATCCATCACCAGGCTCCTGTGCCACGCCATGAAGGATCATATTGTGCGTGTTGCCAATGAAGCAGAGTTCATCCTGAACAGACAGAGGGCAGAGGATGTGCACAAACACGCAGAGTTTGAGGTAAAAATGACATTTAAACTGATGTCCACTGCGTTTTGTCCTCTCACACAACATTAAGGTTTTCAGGGGGAAACTGTTCAGGGTCATCTGGTGCTTTACTACGAAAACACAATTAACCTGCTGCGTATGTGTAACTAATAAAGAAACACAAATAATAATCCTCCTCCATGTTTGATCTTATTTTTAGAGTATTAATTATAATTTCCTTTTGGTAAGTTTATTAGTATTGGACATTTTGAATTGAAATAAAACAAAAACTCTTAAGTTATCAAACTTAAGTTATGACTCTATAGTTGATTCGACCAGAGCTGTTAAGGCAGGGATTCATATTTGAGAGTGAACTTGATAACAGTTATGTGCTTATCGTTACATTTTTTTTATTTACATGGATTTGTGGTGGACAAACAATTTAACACTGACACAGTTTCTTAATAACTTCAAACAAGTGTCACTGATGCAATTTTGTCTAAATCGTGGGCTGAAGTAAATTACACTAATAAATCTCTGATGAACTCATTTGGGTTGATTTATTGGTTTAGCTCTAGTCACCAACAATTCAACAGACAGACTTGATGTGCAGCAGCTCATCATCACACTCTTCCTCGTCTCTGACAGTAATGGCCCTAAGTTTTGACTCTGTATCTTTCTCTTCCCAGTCTAACTGTGCGCAGTACGCCGCAGACCGGAGAGAGGAGGAGAAAATGTGTGATCACCTCATCAGCGCTGCTAAGCACAGAGATCATGTGACGGCTAACCAGCTGAAACAGAAGATCCTCAACATCCTGACCAATAAGCATGGAGCGTGGGGGACGATGTCACAGAGGTGAGAGGATCTGCATATCACATTATATTCTGGGACATTTTTAGATCACCGTTACAGCATGCTATTCAGCAAGAGACAGCAGATATGTGCTTCTTCCATTTAATGAGAAAATGAAATGATTAAATCAGCGACATCCATCATATATAGTCTGCATCACTGCAACAAATCACCACTGTATATTGTTGCTGTGTAAATACAATAAAAGTAGCACTGCTCATCAACTATAGATTATATTAACCAAGCAAGTGGAATGACATCAGCTTCAGATCACACACACCAAACAACAAGGTAACCAAATATATAAAAGATATTATGGTCTGTGAGTCATGAAACAATCAGCATGCACATGGACAGCTGCCTGGTAGCTGAATGAGACTGATCTACTTATTTAGCACACTCACATACACTCCCATTACCTTAATGATTGCTTGTTATGCAGATCTGCCTCCAGGCAGGCAGCCAGTCCAAGGACATGTGATTTAATTTGAGAACATGTGACATGCACCATCTGACTCCTGTCTTCTACATGTCACTGTGGATGAAGTAAATTGTATACCACAACATGCAGGCTGTTGATAAACACCTCCTGTCCTCACATAAAAAAAACTAATCAAAGTGAAATTGCATCTGAATTTTTTTGTTTTTTTAATTTTTCACATTAGGTCAGACCTCAACCACGTATGTGATGAAAGCTTATTTTTCATCTGTCTCTGTATGATATAAAGTCCATTTTATATCTTCCCTCTGACCTTAAAGCTAATTATTGTTTTTTCAGATGTGTTTAAACTGATCCACATGGTCAGATGCCCAGGTTATAGCATTATAGCATACAGTAGCATAGATTAAATGTCGCCTTTGACTTGAGCCACGTTTATGTTCCCAAACTACACACCATGTTTGCTCCCACTGCGGTGACTCTTCCTTACTCCTCTTTTCATGTCTTTAGCCAATTACATGACTTCTGGCGTCTAGACTACTGGGAGGACGACCTGAGGAGGAGACGGAGATTTGTGCGAAACGCCTTCGGATCCACTCACGCCGACGTGTCACTCAAAGCTCTGGAGGACTACGGTGTGTAGAAATGAGTATTGCACTCAGATGACACTTGCTTTTTGCGTACACAAAACATTTATACACACACTTTAAAACACACAGGTACAGAGGAGGAGGAGGAGGGGCTTAAGTCCAAAAAGAATTTCCGCAGCCAGTCAGTGGTCACCCAGAACCCAGAGGCAGAGCTAATGCTGGAGGGAGACGATGACGCTGTCAGCCTGCTGCAGGAAAAAGAGATTGATAACCTTGCAGGTAAGATCGCACGCGGTTACCGGCGCACACACACACAGATGCTACAGTGCAACTAAACAGTACCAACTCTCTATGACTCTTGTTTTTAGTTCGTTTCCGTCCACGACTTTTTACCTCCAAAGGCAAGTCGGACATTTGAACGTTCTGCAGCTCCTCTAACCATCTGACGATTAGAGACAATTAAAGTGTAATTTACTAAAAACTGATGCTGATACGAATCAGACCAAAGACTCAACTTAATCCAGTGGTTCCTCTCTCACTTACGCACGTGATCGGGTTGTTTACAACAGTAGGAAGGTAGAAGAAGCAAATAAATGATCAATCTTGACTAACACAAAATGTGCCTTATTACACAATGTGTGCCATTTAATCATCTGTTGTGTGTGATGATTGCTCATTACTGTTGTGTTTCATGATTGTGTCAGTGCAATGATTACTTGGCCACCACCGACTACATAAAGAGGTAATAACACTGTCCCCCCAGGCCCAGTGGTTCTGAGTACTCCAGCTCAGTTGGTCGCTCCAGTAGTGGTGGCTCGAGGCACTCTGTCCATCACTACCACTGAGATCTACTTTGAGGTGGATGAGGAGGATGCTGCATTCAAGAAGATTGATGCTAAAGTGAGGGCAAGCTGTCTTTCTGTATTATTGTTCAGTGTAGAAGAAGGAGGAAGCTGGGAGTCCAGATAGTAGTTTAATCCTATTGAATCCATTATATATATAAATAGGTCTTTGTTTATGTTAAATGGTTCACTGGATGTGCATTTTAAACAGGTACTGGCCTACTCAGAGGGTCTGCACGGCAAATGGATGTTCAGTGAAATCCGAGCGGTGTTTTCCAGACGCTACCTGCTGCAGAACACCGGACTAGAGGTCTTCATGGCCAACAGAAGTGAGTCTTCACATGTCTCATTGCTTACATTAATGTACTCACATCACATTGATTTCTCACCTATAGAGATTTAGCACGAGGCATAAATCCAAGCCGCCAATAGGGTTTATTGATTATTTACCATCACCACAACAAGCTGCATAGAAAGTTATCAAGATATAAACACTGTCTTTAAACAGAGTATCTGCTTTTTTTTCATTGTTAATTATTGAGTTTCTGAGAAAATTTTGTTTTGGTACATGATTAAAAAGAAACAGCCTTCATCATGTATAATGAACCAAGACCAGAAGACATCAATTTAATTAAAAGCGGGGCAGCAGGGTCAGTTATAGTTACAGCTGGTTCCAGTCACTGACATTCTTAAATTTGTGCAAATTAGAAATAGAGATCATAATTGTGTTTAAAAGACTGTATCAAGCTAAATATTTAATTAAACAGTATAAATAGTTTGGCTGCTGATCCGTTTTAAGAAGCAATTGCTTCGTGACTAACGTCAGCGATTGTTCACTCACCTGTTGAAGTGCAACCAGTCCATATACTGCTCAGTTTAAGGTGTTCATTTCATTGCTTGGCACTGGTTCCACATTAGTTGTCATGGTGATTGACAAACTCTCTGTTTTCATCACATTAATGATATGTTGTCTCATCCATCTCCGCAGCATCTGTGATGTTTAACTTCCCCGACCAGGCCACAGTGAAGAGGGTGGTTTACAGTCTCCCACGGGTGGGGGTAGGAACGAGTTATGGTCTCCCACAGGCCAGGTAGGTGCAAGGTGGAGTCAGCAGGTCCACCGCTGTTCAGCACTTGTTGGCACTCTGATTTGATTAAAAAGGAAATTCATTTTTGATTAGTAAAAATGACTGGTATCTACAGTATTTAACAAAACTGTTGATGGCTTGTAAAACAAACTGTAACTGCTGGCATAAAACTGAGTCTCCAAGCCTTAACCAGTGGATAGACAGAGCGAAGGAAATGTGTGGAAAAGATGACTTTCTCCCTGAGATCTAGAGGATGACCTTTCCCAGGAAATGGGAGAACTGGTTTGCCTATATCAAAACCATAGAGGATGCTACTTATTAACAGTTAAAGACACTGAGCATTATATATCATAATATTATCAACAGAGGAGCCTCCCCCCGCATTTTTGTTTGTGTTTTTATTTATTTATTTGTGTTTTTGTTCCTGTCAGTGCCCCCTTGACTGCTTGCTGTCAGTTTGCTTTTTCTTGAACTGAAAATGCAAAATAAGAATTATTTTAAAAAAAAAAAAAAAAAAAGGGGGAAATTAATTTCTGTGTGTGTGTGTGTGTTGCAGGCGGATTTCCTTGGCCACCCCTCGTCAGCTCTTCAAGTCGTCCAACATGACGCAGCGCTGGCAGAGGAGAGAGATCTCCAACTTTGAGTACCTCATGTTCCTCAACACTATTGCAGGTGAGGTCCACTCTCATTCTGTAAAGTCTGTTATTCTGAATCACAATGTTGAAATATATGTAAACCAGTCAGGAGTCTAACACACACCTTTCTTATGTGTCTCCCCCTTTTCTCAGAGCAAACATTTGAATTATTTGATATATTGATTATTTTTCGATCGATTTTTGAAAATATTTTGTGTTTTTCAAAATAACTGCACAGGCAGACACTGGAGACTCATCTTGTTTGCACCCCCCCTCCATGCACATCATTAAAGAAACCAATTCACAGTGATATATCTTTGATGAAGAACCTGGAAGATTTCAACAAGATGAGCCTTTTATCAGCGACCAGCAGTGTGACCTGTAAACACATACAAAAAACAAAAATTACATAAATAAATGCAGCCCCAATGACAACGGATGATGGGCAGGTTGATATAAGTAATGAACTGAAAATAATTACTGCAGCCATTTATTTTGTTTATAACTACTTTAAATATGTGAATATATCGATTTATTTATATCTCTGTTAGACTGAATATTACAGTATAAATTGATATGTGCCTTTGACAGACATGCAGAATGAGTCTCTGCTTCACAACTATATAAATGACACCGGGTGAAAATTAGTATAAAAGCCTTTGCATATGCTGGCATGTAGCAGTCAGTCAGCAGCTTGTGCTTTTATGCCTCCCTCTGTAGGATCGTCTTTTATCTCACTAACATATGACCTTGTTTTGCTTAATTGGCACTTAATCTCTGCTCAGAAGTTAGCCTTACTGATTTAATGTTTGAGCACAACCCTGACTTATTAGGTTCAGAAGCTTTTGAAGCCTGATGATTAGCAGCAATGATGCTATCAATCTTTTTTACAGTGTGGACAGTATACTGTAGCAGGTATTCCTCTGATAATGCCAAACTCAGAGTGATTAAAGGAAGCATGCAAACAAGACTACCACAGCGGGGAGTCACAGTGTGGGACCGTCTCCTGACACAGCTAAAATTGAGTGATGTCATGATTATGTTTCCACTCAGTCGTTTTTTCCTCTCCCATTTGTCTTTTGTCCCTGCAGGGAGGACCTATAATGACCTGAATCAGTACCCTATCTTCCCCTGGGTCTTGACCAACTATGACTCAGAGGAGCTCGATCTCACTCTGCCTGGAAACTTCAGAGACCTCTCCAAGGTGAGAACACTCACACACCTCCAATGAATTCTGTGTGCTCTAATACTTCAAAGTCAAAAACGGTCAAACATATGTCATACACTGACCCAAGATTCAGCAGAAAAATGAATTTGCTCTTCCCACCAAGGATCAAAACAAGCAGGAGCTCGTTCATTTGATTTCCTAGACTTCCCCATTAACTTAAATGGATCATCTCTCTCTGTTTCTTCCAGCCAATCGGTGCTCTGAATCCCAAGCGAGCAGCATTTTACGCAGAACGCTATGAGACATGGGACGACGACAGCACACCTCCTCACCACTACACAACCCTCTACTCTACTGCTCATTCAACACTAATGTGGATGCTCAGAATAGTGAGTGCCCACCTAAGACACTTAAAAGCTGAAGACACACTGGACACACAACTTTTTCAAATGAATCTGTCCTCTCTTGTGCCTGTAGGAGCCGTTCACCACATTTTTCCTCAACGCCAATGACAGCAAGTTTGACCATCCAGAGAGAGCCTTCTCTGGCATCGGCCGCTCATGGAGGAACTGCCAGAGGGACACGGCTGATGTTAAGGTAACTGTTCCTGAAGGGTTGAAAGAACAACACACTGAGGTGACGGGTTCAGATTACTGGAAAATAGTAAAATCGGCCTGTTATCTGTCAGGATTGAGACAATAAAACACAAAAACAATAAGCACTTGTGTGATTTTCAGCTAAATAGGCTAAAATGTTGCTTTTAATGATGCTTCAGTGTCAGTAACATTGTCTGAAGCCCTTGACCTCAACACCTGTCAGAATTCTGCGCAAGACAAAGACACACATTGATTTTACTACCGTCATGCACTCGTGTGTGTATATAATCATTTTGCTTCAAACGACAAAAAAGGTTTGGTTTCTATTTTTTACAGTACATATGGACTTGAATGACTGAATGTACATACATTCCTGAGCTTGGAAATGAATTTATTGCTCAAAGTATGGTAATTGTTAGGAAGATGAAAACGACTTGTGTGTGTCAGCTTTGAAAAACTACTAATGATGATTGATTTCTTGAATGTCAGATTTAATAGCAGATTTGGAGAAGTAGTGTAATCATTTTGTTGTGTGTCTGTTGTGTCTGTCAGGAGCTGATCCCAGAGTTCTATTACTTGCCTGAGATGTTCGTCAACAGTAATGAGTACGAGCTTGGGGCGCGTGATGACGGAGTCCCTGTGTGTGACGTGGAGCTTCCTGCCTGGGCCAAGAAACCTGAGGACTTTGTCCGTATTAACAGGATGGTGAGAGACACAGATTTTCTAGAAGATGAAAATCCAAAAGACAAAGTCTTTTGTCTCGATCTTTAAATCTAGTGACACTCAACATGTTCTTGACCTCTGCTCTGCCTCTGTCTGTACACGTTACCAGGCGTTGGAGAGTGAGTTTGTGTCGTGCCAACTTCACCAGTGGATTGATTTAATATTTGGCTACAAGCAGCGAGGGCCAGAGGCGGTCCGAGCCCTCAACGTGTTCAACTTCTTGTCCTATGAGGGAGCAGTCAACCTCGACAACTTAGACGCTGCACAGCGCGAGGTTGGTTTCCACAATCACTCTTGTTTGAGTCAGACATTGATTTTTACAGGGCAGTGATCTCCCTGTCACTCTCATGATGCATCTGCAAGATTTCGTCACGCAGCTACATCAGATTGATGAAATGTTTGAAGAGATAAATAGTTAGTAGATATTATAGATTGGATAATGCAACTCACACAAATGACTTTCAGGGGAAGTAAATAAAAATCAAGGGGATTTTATTCTGAGAAGTGTGTCACCTTCCTCTTCCTCCACTGTGTTAACGTCATCTCCTTCTCTCCACCTGCAGGTCATCGAGTTGCAGATTCAGCTCTGTGGTCAGATCCCCTCCCAGCTGCTGATAGAGCCACACCCACCTCGCTCTTCCGCCATGCACCTGGTGAGAAAACCTCATCAGGCAAATGTAACTCTGTTTAAAGGCAAATGCACGTGTCAGACTTCAGGTGAACTGACTTGAGATAACTTTAGGAGAAAGAAAAGAGATTTCCAAGTGTTTGTGCTATTTACAGGTTTAAAGGATTGTGTGAGCAGATGCTAAGCTTTCGTTTAGATTTCGTTTAGCCCTATACACAGTTCATATTTTTTCTGGTGCCAGTAGGAATGGTTTTTGAAATGATATGAAATGATACAAGTGTATGTACTGGTGTTTTTTTTCCAAAATAAGTCCTGCCTTGGTGTTAGCCTCTCTGTCTTCCCTGCTCCCCTCAGCAGCACGAGGCCTCAGTGTCTCCACATCAGAGCCATCCTTGTCCCAACCCAAACCTGTCAGTCCTGAACCCAGACCAACCAGTGCCTCCATCTCCTCTCCTGAGCCTAGAGCCCCCCTCAGTGTGTGTACCTGCTCTGACCCTGTGCTCCCACTAATATACCTTTTCCCTTCCCTCCCTCTGTCCCATCTGTTCTGTCTCTCCCTCTACCTCCATCTCCATCCCCCCTCCTCTCCTCTCCTCTCCTCTCCTCCTGACCTTCCCTACTCGCTCTGCCCTTCTCTCTTCCTCTCTGTCCCTCTCTCTTTCTCTGTCTGTCTCACCAGTGTTTCCTTCCCCAGAGCCCTCTGATGTTTAAGGATCAGATGCAGCAGGACGTCATCATGGTGCTCAAGTTTCCATCCAACTCCCCCGTCACACACGTTGCAGCCAACACACTTCCTCACCTCAGCATACCAGCAGCCGTCACCGTCACATGTAGCCGGCTGTTTGCAGTCAACCGCTGGCACAACACAGTCGGTGAGTGCTCGTGCTGAGCAGAGCTGATATAAATGCGTGTTTTCAGCTGGAGACTGTTATTGTCTGCTGGTTTCTATGGCAACACAAATTACAGGACACTACATCTACTGCCATGTAGTCATGTTAATCAAATTCATGTCAGCGTGAGCTAAAATCCTGAGTGGGACACATTTTAGAGTACTGTCATTTTCATTTTGCCATAAGTGGAAGATTCAGGTTACCCAAAATGCATCATTACAAAGCACACAAGAACATCCACACCACCTATTGGTCAGTTTGTCGGCTGGAGCAGGACAGTAAACGCAGGACAAACTTTAGAAGAACCATCTTGTTCAAATGTGTGAGTTGAGCGCCTCATGGTTCAGATCAAGTCCAGAACTCAGAAACAAACCCCTCCAGAGTTTTACTGTGACTGGACTGAAACCACCTCTTGGTGTGATTGGTTTTTTTTTCTGCACCCCAACTGTTTTCAAACCTTCTTTAACATATTTTACCAAGGATCCATGGGTCCACATCCCATGTGAATCTGGGGAACATGGGTTCAGTTTTAACTCATAATTAACCTGATTAATTGAAGTGAACCAAGGTTCACTTGGCATTAAATTACTTTGACAAATAAACTATTGTGTTACTTCACACACACACACACACACACACACCCGTAGTCTCATTCTGGTGATAATTTGATTGTGATTGTAGATTTTAAGCACTTTTCTAAAAAATGTTTACAACCGTCGCTTGATAATACACTGACGTACAAGCTCAAGTCAAAAAGCAACAGCAGGTTCCACTCGATTGTTTCTGCTGCTCAAATGTGAGGATTTGCAGATTTATTTTTCTCTTTTATAAATGGAATAAAGTTTGGTGATTGTTTTTTGGGTGATGTGACAGACAGAAGTATAAAGAGATTAAATTTGGTAATGCTCAGCTGTAGGGTCATTTCAGTGTTCATTACTGTATCCAGAGTTTTGGTTTTGTTGTATTTGGTTATAGTAGTTGTTCACAGCCTGTATGTTAACATAGAAATAGTTTTTAATTGAAGGCATAATTAACCTCATTAATTGCATCATTAGCACAGCAGGTGAGGTGTAATTACATATAGTCAAGTGATTATGAACTGTCATGAAGCAGTTCAAGTGAATTTCATTATTAATTGCTCATTTGTAGCTGACCTGACAGCCTGGCTGCTGCTGTTCTTGTGTGTGTGAGTGTGTGAGTCATCAAGGCAAACTGGTGTCCTGGAGACACCTACTGTCCAGGAAAGTAACACAGAGGTGGTTCTGAGGATACTGGCAGGTGTTTATGTGTCTGTGGACAAATTTTGTCATGAAATCTCACAGGTTTGTAGTTTGTAGATGGAAATGAAGCTTTGAACACAGGTATGGTCTTAAGTTTAACACGAGCCTGCGTCAGAGCTGTCCAAGGATGTGGTTAAACTGATTTATGATGTGCATATGTATGACTGTGATGTTTGATCCTCCACCATTCAGGCCTCCGTGGAGCTCCAGGGTACTCCTTAGAACAGGCTCATCATCTGCCCATTGAGATGGACCCTCTCATAGGTCAGTGCACCACACTCTCCACAGTGGATTTCTGAAAATTCCTACATGTATTCATGTTTTCATGTCTAACTTATGTTGACAGTAATTTAAGATTAAGCTACAGTCCTATGTTCCATTAAGAACATAGTTTTGTAAAAACAGCTGTAACAACCAGCTGAGTGATGACCTCTCCTCAGAGGTCAGAGCAGACTTCATTACATTATCTTGTTGGTGGTATTGCAGTTGTATGACCTCATTAACCGCAGCCTCACTGTTCACCCACATGTAGCAAACAACTCAGGTGTGAACAAGCGTCAGATCACTGACCTGGTGGACCAGAGCATCCAGATCAACACACACTGTTTTGTGGTTACCGCCGACAACCGCTACATCCTGGTCTGTGGCTTCTGGGACAAGAGCTTCCGTGTTTACTCCACTGAAACTGGTAGGTTTTGAATTATTTAAAGTGGAAAATGGACATGTTCACATGTAAACATGCAGCACGCTAGTCACTAACCTGCTTGTTTAACCTGTCATCTTCAGGTGTATTTTCAAAAGTATGAGTAGAGAGCACACGGTCTGAGCTTTGTTCCTGCTTCATTCTTCTCCACAGGAAAGTTGACCCAGATAGTCTTTGGCCACTGGGATGTGGTGACATGTCTGGCCAGATCAGAGTCCTACATCGGAGGAGACTGCTACATCGTGTCAGGCTCCAGAGACGCCACTCTTCTTTTGTGGTACTGGAGCGGACGACACCACATTATAGGGGACAACCCTAACAACAGTGAGTGGTGGCACTGACTCTGCAGGAGCAGGAAGTGTCATGATGTTTGTGTCGATGTGTTTTTCAACTGCGTTTTCTCCTCCTCCAGGTGACTATCCTGCTCCCAGGGCAGTACTGACAGGACATGACCACGAGGTGGTGTGTGTGTCTGTCTGTGCAGAGCTGGGATTGGTCATCAGTGGAGCTAAAGGTTTGTGTGTCTGCCTGTGATATATTTTAACTTAGCAGTTTTTTACACTGTGAAATTTGATATGAGTCAAAGAAAGAGGAAAATAATATCACCCTCCTCTGCTGTCACACATTATTTCTTCACAACCACCGAAGCTGCATCTACAATAACTTTCTTTGGTTTTGCTCCTCAGAGGGCCCATGTTTGGTCCACACGATTACAGGGGATCTGCTTCGGGCCCTGGAGGGGCCAGAGTTGTGCCAGCGACCCCGTCTCATCTCAGTGTCCAGTGAGGGCCACTGCATCATCTACTATGAGAGAGGCCGCTTCTGCAACTTCAGCATAAATGGAAAACTGCTGGCACAAATGGAGGTCAACGATTCCACACGGGTAAGACTGTGGGAGTTGGTACTGTTTATGTCAATGTAATGTGATCTTCTTTTATGTTCAAGTATTAATACTTTGCTTTTTACTCAAACTCATGCAGTATACTCTACTGTCTCTTGTAATTTCTCTGTCTTCCTTTGTTCTTCTCTCCAGGCGATCCTGTTGAGCAGCGACGGACAGAACCTGGTGACCGGAGGTGATAATGGAGTTGTGGAGGTGTGGCAGGCATGCGACTTCAAACAGCTTTACATCTACCCAGGCTGTGATGCCGGCATCCGTGCCATGGACTTGTCGCATGACCAGAGGTAAAAAAGACAGGGTGCCACTGTGACAGACAGAAGTAAAAGCAGGCAGTGTGACCGTTGTTAAGAAGGCAGCCAAATTCAGGGCTGTGTTTTCTTAAGAACGACCGTTGTCGGGGAAAAGTGGGTCACTGCCGGTGGGACAGCAGAGAATACTAAATGATCAGACGTGTGGCAGTTATTTCACCCAAACCTCACATGATGTCTCAGGCACAGGGAAGTGTTTTAGTGAGAATGTGCGGCCTGTTCACAGATGTGACTCTGTCTGTGCTCTACCCTCAGGACTCTGATCACTGGCATGGCGTCCGGCAGCATTGTGGCGTTCAACATAGACTTCAACCGCTGGCACTACGAACACCAGAACAGGTACTGAGGTAGCTTGAGGAAGAGGAGGGTGGAGTGGAGAGAGAGGACCGGAGGGAAAGGAGATGATGCATTCTGCTGTGTATCTGCAACACGGGGAAACCACAGGTACTGAGAGGAAGGAAAATCAAGTACCGGACCTTAGGCTCTATTCTGACGAAGAAGTTGACTTAATTTAAGGATGCAGCAGCGCTGCTGGAATTAACTTCCTCTGTGCATACGTGTAAGTACACACACGTGTGTAACCACAGACACACAATACCCTGAAGATACACACCAAAACCTGCTAATAAAATAGACAGACTGCAGAATGGGGAGAAAAAGAGCAAGTCAAGCACCTTGTAGAGGTCGCTCATATCCGTACCACTCACAGGACTGGTGCAGTTGCTGTTGCTGGTATGCTTAATGCTTCACAGACAATGAACCTAAGTTTTATTTTCTCTTTTCTTTATCCTCTTTTAATTTTTTTTTCACACTTTTTCTGTTTGAGGGGAGTTAAATCTGGGTATTATTTGGGTGGACCATGAATTAAGACTCCTTCAACGTGTCTAAACTGATTAGCGATGGTCAGAAATGAACCAGCCCCACCCACTACAATTCAAAACCGGTGCTATTGGCTTGATCTTAAATTCACCCTTGAAAAAATTGCCTGGGGATTTGAGTTTATTTTATCTTATTTGATTTGATCAGGTTTTCTTTTATTTTTCTAATATTAATCATATTCTTTTTACCCACAGCAGGGTTGAAGTCTGATTTTTATGTAAATAGGACTCTGCCTCCTTCAGAGTCAACACTTGTTCTTTCACTACACAAACTGCGCTTATCACCTTTAATTTATTAATGACTTGCTGTATGTAAAATATTGTGTAATAATTATTATAATGTTGACAAGACTGATGGTAATAGCGGCAGTGTCAAGGATGGTTATGGGGTTTTTGCCAGAGATGGTGATGATGAAGAGGTCTTGCCAGTGCCACCACGGATGACAACCACAAGACTGACATGATTTCCTTTGTATATTTGGTGATTGTTTTGTCAAATATGTACATATAGTCTTGGTTCAGGCTTGGTGGGAGACTTAATCAGCTGAATAGGACTGAAACTGCAAAGGAAACCTTCACTTACCCACATTTGTTGATTATTTAAAAAAAGAGAATCAAATCAATGTAAAAGTTTGTTTTGTATTTGCACTTTGCACCAATCACATATCATTATTTATTAGCTTGGTTCTTTCTGGTCGGCTGCCATTTTGTTTCGGTCCATTTTCCCGACGGGATTATTTGTGCATTGATGTTTGTATTTAAAAACGTTGAGCTCATGTGTGATTATTAAGTTTTACAACCTCACCGTTGTAAGCAATATCATGATTCTGTAGCTGATAGAGGTGGGAAGGAGGGCCGTGAGGGATGATGATGATGATGTTGATGATGATGATGATGAAAATGTGAGATGTACTGTATGTGTGAAGCCATCTTGATCAAATGCGCACATGCACATACTCTATCGACAGGTTCAACTTACGTATCCAAAAAAAAGGTTAAATATTTTTGGATCTATGAAACCCTAAAAACTATTGTATTCATGTTTTATTGCAAAGATGTAAAATATGACATGTGTGAGTTGAAAAAAAATCATGATAAGAAAAATAAAATATGCAAAGAATTTGATGACTTGACTTTTCACTGGGCGCACATTTCCCCTTTTTTCAGTGACAATGAGACATCAAGGACGTCCTGTTCAAGCATTTATGTGCCACCAGTCTGAAAAGAGTTATTTTCTATAATGATTTCAAGAGACTCCTCAGATAACATCTTGTACTCTAAACACAATTGACCTTGTTGCTGAGCCTCTTGCATCACTGTGTGCATCTTCATTTCAGATGTTGTCTGTTGTTGTCAGCCATGTCCTGCAACTCCTCCTGATCACACAAAAGGCTTTTAACACATGCAGAGAAATGCTTCTCATTTCTGCCTCGACAGCTTTGACTTGACTTGTTCCTGCATTGTGTAATGTTGAGCTCATTTTAAAGTAAAAATGTGCTTGAACTAGCCATTTTCCATTTTTTTTCCAGTTGTGTTCATGGACCTAAAGCAGCAGATGGAGATAAAAATAGGAAGGGACCCACTGCTGGTATTAAACAGAGTACGGCAAAGAAGTACTCAGTAATTGTGTTCATTAGCTTGTGATTTTTTTTTCATTTTTTGTTTGTTTGTTCTTTTTTGTTCACAGTCACAAGGTGTACAGCACAGTAAATCATGCATGGAAAAGAATACACATTATACACATATTGAGACACGGGTCGCATAATGAAAATGAAAAGAATTTTAATGTACGTTGTATGTTGATTGAAAAAATGTCTGTATTTACAGGACTAACATTGGAGCAGGGCTCTAGTTCAGTATAATCAGGGGGTTTAAAGGCCCCATATTTTACACATTTCAGTTTTGTGATCAGTAACAATATAAACGATTGGTTTTATAAACCAAAAACCATCTCAGTGTAGTTGTGCTCTATGGTGATCAGTAAACTAATCAGAAGAGAGGTTGAGACCCTCACCTCTGATTGGCTGACTGTTTGCTGACTGATTAAATAAAACTATAGTAGATTTCAGATAAAAGATCAAATCCTGCTCGTTTGGTTGGTTGGTGGGTCCAGGTGGGCGGGGTTTGGGGCATGTGTTTAGAACAATGACTGTTTTGTTGTGACATCACAAAGTTACAGAAGTCCTGACAGCTCGTTTTAAGGTACAATTTCTGAATACAGGCTGTGTGCATTTGTCTGTGGACTGAATGCTTTGATACTTTCACAGTATTAACTTAGAACCCAGACCTGCTTTTAATTAAAAAAAAAAAAAAAGACAGGGAAATCTCATTCTTTAAAATGTGGGACCTTTAATCTGCAGTGCTTTTATTATACATCACCAGACTAAAACAATGATTTTACTACATGGGCATCTTGAAAACAAACATTTTAGAGATGATCTTTTCTTTGTACTACTTTCAACTAAAAGGCTCTGGATACAATAACCTCCCACCTGGTTTGCATACAGATTTACCCTCCACTGAAACAATGAACCCATTGTCAGAGACAGTGCCATAAACACAATGTTTAAATAGTGGAGTGGAACGAGAAATTATCTGTGTGCCATTATTTTTTGGGGCTCAATATAGAAGGGATTACTGATTAATAACAAATTCTCAACTGTAACTAAAGCAAACACATTAATCCTCCCAACTTTACAAGACAAACACAGCTATGAAAGATCTCATTTATAATCCAAATTGTAAACAAAATGTTGCACATACTGCTCCCAGAGCATGGACCAGAGAGTGTGTGTGTTTTTAATTAACATAATTTGTGAGTCCATGTGTCAGTTCCTTAAAAAAAGAAGCTTTTGTGACGAAACCCCTCCACCAGATATACAAGAGTCTGGCTGATGCAGTGCAGTGACCTGAGAGACAGATTCATGTGAGAACAGTGAGATGTAACTGCCACCTGGGCCGTCACTGGCTTATTGATTGTTGCAGGATTTGGTATAGAAAGTGTAACAGTGTAATTAAACCAGTGTGTTGTATTTGTGTTACCATGTCAAAGAAACTTCAGTTCATTATTAACAAAACAAACAGAAGATGTATTTTAGGCAGAGATAACCATTACTGGGTCTTAAGCCTGACAGCTACACAGAGCTCTCATGCTTCAGTCTCTATGGAGACCGTGATCAGATGTCTCATGAGCTGACAGGCAGGAGAGGGTAATCCGTTACGCTGGTAGCCTTTGTCTCTCAGAACCAGAATTTCATCTTGTATTTTCTGCCACTTTTGACCCGGTCTGTCTGTAGCTACAGTCAGAGGCTGTCCACCTGTCTGCAATCTACAACCCCCACGTCTTCCACAGCACTATGTCTGTCATATCCTTTTTTCACCCACCCTGGAAAATCATGAACGGTTTGGCATGTGCAACTTTTCAACACAGACACAGTGTCCAAAGCCACTGAGAGCAACTGAGAAATTGCATGCATTTCTGTACAAAGTAATGATCTTTAATATTATGTTAATACTGATTTTTGCAGATGTAATGAGGCATGCTGTACAAAGTGTCACTGGAAAACAATGCAGTAAATATGGCAGGACAAAAGAAAGAATAAAGGTAAGAAAGGTTCGTCCCTCTGCCTTGTCCTGCAGAGGAGAGGCAGGTTTTCAGGTTCATTTGTCTTAATCATTGAAATAAGGCTCAGAAGGGTTCAGTCACACTCACCTCTCAAGACCTCTTCATCACATGGTGAGCCACATTTCCCCTGTGCCTTTGCAAATTGCATGGACACACCTGACTCACTGGACCCTTAGGAATAAAATATGCATGCATGGAGAGTAAAGCCACGCTGTCAGCTCTTTTGTAGCTGGTGGTGTGTTTTTGTGTTTGTATGTCACACTGAGGAGGAGCATGTGCCTGCCTGCCTGCCTGTTGTTTGCATGTCAGCATGCATTCTGGAGTGAACGCACATGTGCATACGGTATTGTCATTGTATGCCCCCTCCCATCTCCCTCCCATCCTCAGGTGGACAGTGAGGAGATGGTGGACTTCTGAGATGAGATGCTGCAGATCTCCATGTTGGTGAAGGAGCTCCCTCCTTCGCTGCTGCAGTCGGGGACGGAGGAGGAGGAGGAGATGATGTTCTTCAGCCTGTGGAGGGAGATGATGAGCAGCGTCAGCAGGAACACCAGCAGGCCGAGGAAGAGCCACACGTAAACGTATACGTTGCCCGGACGCCCCGGTGATGAGGCAGCTGCTGATGTGGAGGCCGAGGTCGGAGAGAACCGGAGGAAAGTCCCATTGTCTATTGGAGAGATTCCAGTCTCATTGTGGTCCACCAGTGGGACATCCATCCCAGACATCCTGTCTGATATGACATCATATGAAAAAGAAAGATGAGTGAGATTTATGGTGAGACAACAGAAATTCAAACTTAACAAAAAACATTTATTAGGTGGAAGAAATTCTCCTTTGTCTGCTGGAGCTGTTCCTCCCTCCAGGACACTTCAGCATGGCAGATGCTTGCTGACACAAGAGCTTTCAGCCACATCCTCAGATAACCTCCAAACAGCCTTGGCGGAGGTTAAAAGGAAGTCAGAGAGAACTTCAGATTCAAAGCCAACTATTTACTTCAAGTGCTCCAGACAGAGAAAAAAGCTCCCATCCAATAATCTTTACAAACAATAATACTTTCCTTTGTCCCTCTTGGAGCACCAGAGGGGAGTCCAGAAAATTGTGAACCATCAAATTCATCAAATTGCAAATAACACATCTATTATTAACCCCAGTCAAGTCAGGGAGCCTGTTTCAGCTGAAGGGACTGTAGCCTGCTGACCAGACCGTGATGAACTGTAACAGCAGGGGGAGTGCTTGTCTCATTGAATGCCTGGCAGGCTTGGTGCCTGGGGCTGCGTCTGCTCATAAATGAAGGCATCCTTATCTGATGAAATTACACTCCTTATAATCAGCTTTCATAAGGACAGCTGAGAGCCAACCCTCCTCCACTGTGTATTAATGCTGCTAATAATGTTCCACTGCAAATCAACGCATGGCACGGACTGGACGAGAAGATGTGCCTGAGCATTGTGGTGCAGAATGGTGATGTGATGGTGGGAGACAGAAGGAGAGGGGAGAATGAGGCTGTTGTGTATTTCTGTTAGAGCAGCCTTGTGTCTTGACTTGATCTATGACAGCAGAGAAAGACACTTCAAAGGGAAGAATAATTGACCATGACCAGAATGAAAGCAAGAGGTCAGCACATGTACTCTCTCTCTCTCTCACACACACACACACACACACACACAGACTCACCCTCAGTCTCCCAGTGGTGTGTGCTTGTTTCTCTCCTGTCTGCCAGCTCCTTCCTCTCCACTTCATGGTTATGCATCTCACAATGCGCCATATACATGTGCATGGTCACTTGCGTTATATTCCTTCTCTATAAGCCCTGGAGCTGTGGGGGCTGCATGTGTGGCCCTGAAGAGTTTCCTGTGCATTTGTGAATGGGATGGTGCAATCCAATAACAGACAAGATGCTGAGTGCATGTTAGCAGAGGCCATCATTTCAAACACGTTTAATTTTACTGTATTTTATGCCAGTGACACTGTGACCTGTTGAATATATGTGTGTATTCCTCTGTGGCTATCTTGAATTTAGTGATGTTGCCAAATTGGGCGGAATTTCACCTACTCTGGCAACTAGAGAAAACGTTCAGGTGCGTTCATTTTTTTTTAAGGTGCGTTCAGGATTTTTTTTTTTTTTTTTTTTTTTTTTTTTAAGGTGCGTTCAGGTTTCCTGCCGGAGGTTAGCTCACAGCATTAGCAGGTGCAGCGGCGTCAGGAGCAGACATGCGCAGCTCCTGGAGGAAACTAAAGTAGGCCGCACTGTTGAAGCTCCACATGCCCGCGTTAATGTCCAAAAACTAGTTTTTTCTAACCCATAAACGTGACAAATCTGAACGCGCACACAGTTCACGCATTTGTAGATATATTATTGCGACTACACTTCCGGTCACTTCAACATATCCTGAAAAAGACGCCGCCTGTGTTTCCAGAACTTTTCAGAAGATTTTCTGAAGTTTCACAGCGCCAGGTAAATAGTTATCATTACATTTGGCCTGATAGTGGGTAGAAAACAGTTAACAGACGAATTTAATTTCCCTAAACAAGAACAAATAGACGCCAAAAAACGGGGTCAACCCGCAGCGTAACTCACTACATCCAGTGCAGCTAATTAAGGCCAAACGATACACAGTGTTGTTGCTGCTGCTCGTTCTCGTGAGAAAATGGCGGAATAAACTAATGTACAGTGTTAACATGAGCGTAAGTAGGAAGTAATACTGAAGTCTAGGTGAATGTGTTGGGATAGGGGTGTGTGCTTGAATGAAGTGGAAGCAGTAATAGTCAGCTAACACGTATCCCAGTAGTTCATTTAAAGTTGATTTCGTTCACAGTGTGTGTGTGTGTGTGTGTGTGTGTGTGTGTGTGTGTGTGTACTCGCTCAGTGTCTGTTGTCTGCTGTTAACAGTCAGGCTGGGAGCTGTCTGCTTGTGCACAGGTCACTCTTGTTGTAATAAGTTGCACCAACGTCTCAGTCAGTCATTCAGCGTGTGTAACACTTATCAGAGCTTGTATTGCTTTTGAAGTTGAAGCCAGCCTGTCCCCCAACTCTATTCTTCTCCATTTGTTCACTGCCTTTTATTTTCTTGCCGCTTCCCTCCATTTGCTCTCTGTGGATGGCAGGCCACAGCTGACAAGATCTCTCCTCTCTTTAATTTACAGCCCGCTGTACCTTCAGGGAGACTGAATATAATGAGGATGGATGAGTTCGGCTGCGCTCTTTTTCTGTGATTGCATGCTCCCTTTGCCCCAGCTCTGTTTTCTTTATCAAACACTCCCAGAGGTTTTCCCAGCCCAATGAAAAACTTTCATTCATTGTCTCTTTTCTCTCATGCAACTTTTTTCACAGTTGCATCGAGCGAGTATTGATATTTCGCTGCACAGACATTGCCCTCCGCTCTTTCGGCCTCCATGTTAACATGAGCTCAAAACGTGTCAGTGAACTCCCGCCCTTTCCCTCCGTCTACATCTCTGCTTTCCTGTCTTCCTGTCCTTCACCCTGCCACCTTCTCGTCATCTTGTCTTCCCCTCCCACTCTTCTCTGCTTTGCACAGGTTGCTGTCGATATGTTGTTTTGAAATCTGTGATGAGGCTCGTTCATTGTGAGCTGAAGGGGCTGATAATTGTGCTTAATGATGCTTTTTGTATCCAGGCAACCTGCTGCATTTGCTTCTTTTTTCAGGCTAATCTACTTTAACAGGGCAGGCCATGCAGTCCCACTGAGGCTGAGGAGGTCACACGCTCGCCTACGTATCATAAATACCAGTAGATGTTTTCTTTAGGAATAGCTGTGAGACTAATGCAGATAGCAGTGAGGGTTAATTGGGAAAATGGTTTGTCTTTATTGAGGAAAATTTGTAAATGTTTGACTTTTTGGTTTAGTGTGAAATATTGTGTCTGAGTATTTTATTATCGTCTGTAAAACAACAGGAATCTTCTGCAGTCTGCCTTTTCCTGCCTAGCAACACAGCTGCAGATCTACAGCTGGAGCCTGTGAGTGTGCGCTCTGTATTTAGTGATAACCCTCTGTAAGTGGTTCTGTTAGTGCTGCATGATGTGTAAAATGTCCACAAAAAGGTTGTTTTAAGTTTAAAGAAAGTTACATTGGTGATGAGCTGCTCTGAGTCCCGACAGTCTGCCACAGTTTCCAGGGCTGCGGTGCCTCGGGATGTGGTCAGCTGAAACTCTGGATATCTCATTCCATCTACAGAGGGGGACTTCTCACTGCTCCGAGCTCCCGCTCTGTTTGTTGGAAAGATATTATCTCTGAAGAGTGTGTGGACTCGATTCATTCTGTCCCTGCCGGGTAGCTGACACTACTGTCGGACCGGCTGTCTGCAGACATCAGGCTGAAGGCTTGTCAACACAAACTGTGCAGATGAATTAGTGAGCAGACTGTCAGTTTCTGCCCCGTCTGTGCTCAGAGTGATAAGTGCTGATCTCAGCTGAAGCATCTGCCACTGACAGTCCATGGCGCAGCTGTGTGTGATAGCATTAACTTCTTCAAACATGCATAAGTGTTGGAGACTCTGTTACTTTTGCTGAACTGTTTTGCCTATTAATTGTGTTTTAGCTCTGTTATGTTGCCAAGTACAACAAATCAAATTGCCTTTAATATGCACAGGCTGTAATTTTATTTTGAAGGAAGCAATACTTGTTGTTCACAGGATCAATTCTGACCTCTAACCCTTTGTGGAAAAGTCAGTTTCACATCCAGTGTCAGTGACGGAGTGATCAGAGGTTTTACTAATTGAAACTCTTTGCTCGGCCTGTTTTCTTTCTTTCTTTCTTTCAGGAGCTCATCTTTGCGACTTTGTTCTTGAGGTTCGTCCTCGTCGTGTCATCACTGCCTGTGAAGTACTCATCCAGCTGATTAGCCTCCGCGCTGCTTCGCTCCACATTAAGACTGGCCTGACTTTATTCAGGTTCTTTTCTGACACTTAAAATTGGGCCTTTGTTCTTTCTCAGTTGCCCACTGAGCTGTGATCTCATTTGTGCTTAGTCTCTAAAACAAGAGCCTGGCTTAAGTTCAGCTTTATTTAACTTTAATCTTCTGTTGTGGTCTCCTAAACATACTTAACGCTGTTATATCAGATTGATACTTCATGACCTTTTTTTTAATAATGAAAACTCTCAGATTAAGTCAAATTAAAAATAAATTTGGCAAGAAAATGTGCAAAATGTGTCATTTTTGCACAGAGCGCAGCAGCAGGATCAGGACACACAGGGGCTCCATTTGCACTGAAGCTCTGTTGTGGTTTGCTCTTTTAGATGGCAGCAGAAACTGAAAGTTGAGCTCACCACAGTCTGTCTCACCACTGTCATTCTCCACCCGACAGAGAAATAAGAAAGAAAGAAAGTCTGCTGGGAACATGTGAGGCTCCTCTGCTGGACCAGGATAATGGAAGCTGGCAGTAGCCGCTCCTGTCAGAGGCAGAGGAGCTGTGGCCTGACTGGTCTGTCGAGAGTCCACTCACAGAGACTGGACACCAGCAGAGCCCGAGGTTCTTTGGCCTCCATCTCTGTCCCTCTTTAACACAACATGTTCGCTGTCTTTCACTTCCTGTCCTGGCCATGTCGAGCTCAGGCACTCTGAGGCTGCTCTGCCCTTCACACTCCTCATTTTCTCTTTTCCTCCTGAGCTCATCAATAGCTTCTTACAGAAGTGCTCTTCCTTTTCATCCTCAATTCATGACTTTTTTCTCTGATTATGTATTTCAGCGTTTCCAAAGTCAACATTGCCCTCTCGGCTCCGTCAAGAGCTTTTAATGTATTCTGTACAGCCTGAGTTATCTCCACCACACACTGTTCAAACCGGGCTGCCTTGAGCCCTCCTCCGTCTCTGCTCCATTGTTGCTTGCTCAAATCTGGGCTTGAACATAGTTTTTTGCCCACCACTCATCTGTGTTTGCTGGACTCCCATGGCTCCCTTTCGCCCTGATCAAACTCCTCCTTGTGCTGCGCAATTTCTGAAAGTCACTCCTCAAACAATCTCATGGAGTACGTTCAGCCAAGCTCCTCCTGAGACTTTTTGCCGTGTAGCTTCCTCTGCTCCACTTTCTCAATCTGTTCCTCACCCTCCACCCTCCTCCACTCTCTCCTCATCTCCTCTTACTCTTTTCACTGTCACTGTTCTATGTATATTCTGCACAACCTGTGCTGTCTGCATAAATATCCAGTCGTATTTTAATAACACAGAAGCAGCTTATTCACATGAGTTGCATTGATAAAATGTAACTCTTAAGGCTTTTATTTATATTGACGACAGTTTGTCCATTCGTGGCCTGATCATAATGATTCACATTCAACCTTGAGCTCTTTTGATGATGGAAAAATAGCCTTGGCCATGGCTGGAATTTTTACACTCCGCACATGCAGCCCATGCAAATATTTACTGAAACCCAAAGTTCCCGGAGAGAGACCTTCTGTTGTCTGTTCAGTTCTGGTATTAGCTATTCACTTCATGAATAATGGACAAGATCCATGTGTGGCTAAATGTCATGGCATTTGGGCCATACACCCTCTCTCTCTCTCTCTCCATATGTGTCCATGTGTGTGTGCACATTCGATTTCATGCCATATTCAGAACCGCGTGCCCGAACAAACAAAGACAAATGCCAGGTATGTCCATTCAACATGCATGCCCACATGCAGAAGTGCCGAAGAATTTGCACACATACTGTATGGAGACACACACACACACACACACACAGGGAGGGAGAGATTGCCAGGAGATAAGAGTAGCCTGAATTTGCAAGATTTTAAATATCTTATATTCAGAGCCAGATCAGCTCAAAACAGACCCGAGGCTTAACCACATGAAACCCAGATCGCCTCAGCAGAGCCAGATACCACAGATAACCCGCAGAGGTCAGAGACATGCGAGGTGACGAGAGTCTGAGGAAGGTGATTTATCAGTATCTGTCAGATGTTCTTGACCATTTTCATATATATATATCTTAACAACCTCTTCCGCTGCCATTTGGATCGTTTCTGTATTTACTTTGAAACAGTGTCAGTGTACACACACTAATACAAGTTAGAGAGAGAGGTGGGTTTGAATGAGTCTGCCAGACAACGACCTGATGTTTTTATTCATTTCCTTTTACATTTGAATGAGAAAATCTCACGGCACACCTGAGCGCACTCCAAGCCACGCTGGGGGTCGAGCACCACCGTTATCTGATTCTGTCAGATATTCACGGCATGAAAGTGAGGATTTTAAAAGGCCAGCATTTGAATGAGATCTCAGAGGTGCACTGAAAGGCTTATTCTAACTGACAGACAGATAACACCAGACACAGTCATTATTACAGTAGGAAGTATTATCGGAAGGTTTTTTTCTCTGTGGTCAGTGGCCAGTGTAGATAATGAGCTCTTCTCCTTTGATGTTCAAGTGTGTGTGTGTGTGTTAGTTCATCCCTGTGGTGGCGTGTATTTTTACACCTCATATCTTATATCTGTTAATTACTCCTGATACTTGTGAGCGCAGTTGCCAATAAACCTGATACAGGCTGTTTTCACGCTGTGTGTGTGTGTGATGATGATGATGATGAAGCTGGGGGTGAGTCACACACTGTTTTGAGCGCAAACAAACCCTGCTCCTGTTCTCCTTGCCCTGAAAGGAGACTTTCATGCTCTCTTCCTACAAATGCTCCACTCATCCCTTTTTTCTCAACTGTCACCATGGAAGCCTGCTTGGATCCCAAGTTGCTGAATGAAAGTATACCTGCCCCCCCCAAGCTTCACGATACAATATAATCACAATGTTTAAGTCATGATCTGATATTATTCTGACTTTGAACATTTTGGAATATCTTGAATATTGCAGTAAC
Source organism: Caranx ignobilis (assembly GCA_021432705.1). Taxonomy (NCBI): domain Eukaryota; kingdom Metazoa; phylum Chordata; class Actinopteri; order Carangiformes; family Carangidae; genus Caranx; species Caranx ignobilis. The sequence continues at coordinate 6,174,183 of MU269980.1, forward strand.
ACACTGTGGCGCACGATGTGACACTTGGTCACAATCTGCGACAAAGTTCTTCATCTCACTTGAATCACTTTTATTCATGCAAAATGGCATCAAGCTGAAAGACTGACTAACATAGTCTGACATAAAACATATTCTAGTATTAAATTCATATCTGCAATTTACATAATCAAAGATCAATACCTGGTGTCTATGTATCGATACAGTATTTCTGTATTTCCTCTTCCTCATTACCCTTGTTTCCTGGACGCTGCACATCAGCTCCTGCAGCACTCTTCCTCCTCCGTTTTACTTTATTTTTGCCATCTACTCTGCTTTTCCGTCGCTCACCCTCATTTGTTGTGTCACTACTGCTCTGCAGGAAGTGATAAATCACTGAACAAAGTTTCTGGCAACTGGAGAGAGACTGAATAAAAATAACAACAATTTTGTATTCTGCTCTTAATGATCAGATGAACAGCATCCCCTCTGTCTCCCTCTTAAAAACCATTTAGAAACATTTCATAGAAGAAAAAGAAGCAGGCTGAAGCATCAGCATCCTGCATGAAGATGTTCAGAGAGGGAAAAAAAGGACGAGTTACAGACCTTTTACTGTGTGAGGGAGCTGTCCCCTCGCTCGTGTTCACGTCGTGCAGAAATCCATCCCGTTGTGTTTGGTCCTTCAGCCGAGCAAACCAGATCTGTTGCCCCTGAGATCTCGTCTGCTCTCCCACTCTCTCTCTCTCTCTCTCCTTCTGTCATTCAGCGTGACTCACATACACACACACACACACACACACACGCTCAGAGACGCACTACAGCTGGAGAAGACAATGCCAGACGTGGAGCCTCTCTGTGGATGGGCTCACGTTCAAAAAGAGAACACGCACACACACACACACACAGAGGGCCTGTAACTGAGAGGCTGTAACTAATGAATGACACTGATGGTTTTTCATACAGGAGCAGTGGTGGAGAGGAGAGGAGAGAGGGAGCAGTGCTCACTCTAATCCCTGCCCCTTTTCTCTGTGTCTCCCACTGTCTCCAACCCCCCCCCACTTTTCTCTCTGCTGCTCGTCACCTTTCAGCAGTAATAACATCAGCTGTCAGAGCTGCTGCTCCTCTGTCTTTTTGTTCTCATTAAACATTGAGCAGATACTCCTGATGAGCTGTTCAGCGGTCGGTCAATTTGGGTCAAGTCGGGAGATAAACGGTTTGATAAGCTGATCAATAAATCAGCATGTGTCCTCACACGCACGCCCTGTTGTAGCCTTTGTTTTGCATCTGTGTGTTTGTGAGAGGGACGCAGCCTCCGTCTCTGCTCTCAGCGAACTGCGTCAGTAGACAGTATCCAGTGGTGAGCAATAACCTGGCTGCCGACGCGCTGGCAGACCGAGCTCCTCGGATGAGACCCCAGACAGGCGGATGAATGAGGGAAAGCAGAGAAACAGCCTCTAACACCTCTCAGTCTCCCAGCACTGCTCTCCAGGCCTCTCTTCATCTTAAAGCTCTTTTCTTTTTTAGCTCCTTTTCTTTCTCTTCCTCTGACCCCCCCCACCACCCACCCCTCGTCTCAGCACTGTCTGTTAACAGCAACTGAGCGCATCTGTTATCTTGTAAAAGAGTATGAATTGAAAATGAACATATGCTTGAAAGTAATTACTTATGAAACAAGATCTTTTTTCAAAAGGATCTCCATGTTATTTTTTCAGTCTACATTGTCAAAAAGTGAATTGTATGATGAGAAAAAGAATGGATCAAGGATACATTTGATTTTATTTAAACAGACGATTTATGGTTTTGGCTAATGCTACATAGCTTGTGTTAGCATGAACAGCTGTTTACTCACCAGTCTGGAGGAAATGTTTTCCTCATTCCTTCATTCATTCGTCCCTTTTACTCACAGTCTTCAGTGATAGAAAACAAACCCGGTGTTAACATACTGTCTCCATCATGTCCTCTTATACTGAAGTTAGCACGCTAACCAGCTAGCAAAGACTGGTGTCATATTAATCCCCTATATGACCTGTACCCTCTAATGTGTATCGTAAACTCTTGTACTGGTAACTATAAAATTTCCACAAAACGATCTTTGATCAGTACAAACTACCGCTCACTGCCTCAGTTCAGCAGTACGTTCAATCCAGCTGGCACATCCCAGGGGGGGCGGGGCGAACTGTGTGGTTCGTGACCAAAGGTGCCCCCCAAATGTCGTTGGCCTCCATCTCAGCCAATAGCAAAATTTTCGTGCAATAGCCGGGTTTCAGCCCATGTGGGGCAGTCAGTCACTAGTGCAATTTAATGAAATCTGTGAAATTGAAATACTCAAATTGTCAAAAATTTGGACCAGAATCAACCAACAACGGTACTTCAAACCCAAACACGTTGGTTTTCAGCAGAGAAAAACAGGCATGGGAGTTTAGGTACTCTATAAAGACAACGATGGGTGAAGATGGTTAAGCAACAATTACTAGTCGCTCATGGCAACAAACCACGTGTGGCACTGGAGGCAGAGTAAAAGCTCTTGTTTGCTACTTTAAGCTGGATGCTAATGTCAGCGTCAGTATGCTAACATGCTCACTGTAAGGATGCGAGTATGTTGACATTTAGTGAACATACTAGTAAATATGTCTCCTTTACATATTTAGTAAAGGGGACACAGTATTGAAATATCAGTGTTTGAAGGCTCTTCAACATATATTTGTGTGTTTGTCTTCTTCTGGCCCCAAAATGTGAGAATTGACAAAAAAAATCTGTAACTTGCTCCACAGGTTGAAATCCATGTGGTTTTATGAGCTGTTCCATTGGTTTTCTAACAGTGATGTCATTCGTTTTTAAATTTGCATAATACCACCCCTACCTGCGAGTACCAGTACCGGGACGGGGCAAGCAGTGGTTCACTTGCATTTAAAGGGACAGGGCACTGAAACAGACCGTTCTGAACAGGGCTGTTTTGAGCAATTGAAAAGAGCTGTGATGTTTGATCCTTGGGGTTTTTTGACTGAAGCATGTCACAGACATGTCTTTAAGACAGCTGTGGAAAAGGGGCAGAACATGTCTCCTTTAAGGAAGTTGTATAGTCTTTTAGCTAAAGCCTGTTTAAATTTCATCTGAGGAAGGACGCGGTGCATCACCACATGCAGTACATGTGAATTATGAGAATGTGAATTGAGTCTTTTTAACTAAATTTATTGCCAATCTATTGAAGAGACGATGAGATATTTTATTGATCAAGTGCTAGTTAAGCTAAGCTCAGGGAAAACTTAAAGGATCATTGAAGTCACTATATGTCTATATTAATGACAGTCCACTCTACAATTGCCCATGTGGGTATTGTATCACACGTAAAGTCTGTTCCATTACTTACTGAATAACCCTTGTGCTGTCAGCAGGTTTCATCACGACTCTGCTTCTCATAGTGAGTTGCTCCACCTGAGAAAATGTTTAGTCATCTGGGTGAAGTGACCTCAGTAACTCATTCTGAAATGAAACAGTCCAAATAAGGAGCGGCCCCCCCTCTGATCTAAAATAAATATTGTGCGTGACTGTGAATCTCATGCATGAGCTTGTTAGCACCTTAATGGTATTCATGAAAGTGTTAATTGTGCGGCAGATGACACCTGTCCCTGCTGCGCGAAGGGGGAAAGGCACCTTCTCCTCCTCTGCAGATGCCTCTGTCTTTTGCCATCTGCCCGATGACACAGGCAACAGAGGGAGACGGCAGCAGTGGAGAACAGAGAGAGAGAGAGAGAGAGGGAGGAAAGATAAGAGGAGGATTACTTTATTGCACATCCAGATCTGACGCTTGCTAACATCACATGGCTGGTTTTCATGTGTTCCTCAGACGGGGATCTGACAGGTATTTGAAGGGCTCTTGGATTCGTCTGATGAACATATATCTGCTTTTGAACACGTTCTTAATCTGCAACACCAAAAAGGAGAAGAAGAGGTTAATAAATATTTTAATGAGGAGCTGTGGCCTATTTCACTGGTGTTGTTAAAGGGGGGGGGGGGGACAGTGAGTAGGAACGTTGCACATCATTTAATTATTCGAATAATTATTTTCCCTGACCTTCATCCCACTAATCACACCCTCCAAGACCTTTCTCAACCAGCGGCAGGGAATCTGTAGACACACTCAATTCCTCATTTTCCTAAAGAGGGAATGTGTTTGGCAAAGCTAATTAAGTCTTTGTGAGTACACGAGCTCGTGTCCGTGCAAACTCGAGTGTTCTCGTGTGCTTTTCGACATAGCCATGTGTACGTGTATGTACGCGACAGAGGACTGAGGGATGGAGATAAGAGCTTTGGCCTCGGCCGGCTTTTGTCACTAATCCCAGAAGGCGAAGAAGTGGCCGCTGATTCCGTGTCATTCCCTGATATCCCAGCCAGTTCTGACTCTGTGCCATCCTGGCGCTGCCCTTGTGAGGACACCAGTCTCTGCACTGCATGTTAATGAGGCAAAGACATGCAGCAATGAAGAGTGTGCAACTGCATTTGGGGACTATTTTGAGCTGTGTGTGTGTGTGTGTGTGTGTGTGTGTGTTTGTGTGTTTGGGGATTTTGACAAGCTCATTCCACTAAGCTTGTGGGAACATCTTTAAACTCTGAGATAACAGGCAGGACGTTGTGGAGATATTAGCTGCAAATAGGTTAGAAGTTCAGTGTATTTCAGATGCAGCTCCAGATATGTTTGACATCATTCTGGTGATCTGAACCAATTTTCCAAGCACCCCACTGAGAGCAGGCTCACAAAAGATGAATTTAAGACTTTGAAAAGCACAGGAAGGCTGCCTGTTTCACTTGTCTTCTCCTATTGTGAGATCAAGTATTTTTGGATCCATAATCTTGAAGAGACATTTAGAATGAGACGTATTTTGCTCACGTCTCAGGGATATTGTGCAAAAATGAGTGATCATCAGCTCCCTATTCAAAAATTTTTAAGATCAGACATCAGCCAATGAATATGCGCTCAACTCCAGGTTTTCGTCTCCTCGCGGTGTCATGCCAATCTAAATGATCTCCGCAGATCTGAGGGCATGGAGCAGAGACAACATGTATCTCATTGACACAGGACAGCAGCCTGACAGGCAAGCGCTGGTCCAGAATAACAATGAGACAGAGGGCGATGCAATATCTGCACCGTCTCCCAAAACTCTCCTCGTGACAAGAGAAACAGACCCAGACAGGACTGAATGTGCTAAAAACATCATGTCTGAGCAAGAGGCACTGAAAACATTGTTCTGCTCAAACCTTTACCACTCTCAGGCTTGGCAATTTTGCCCTATTCCACTGAAGGGTACACTCTAAATTCATGAAAGAGGAGAAGAAAGGGAAAATGTCCTCAAAGTCAGATTCATTTGAATATATGAATAATTTAGTGCACCAAAAGATTTGGGGCCCTTAAATTGCAAATAAAATAAAAAAAAAAGCCCTTACTCTTCAGCCATTCATAATTCATAAGCTCCGTGGCTCAGGCAGACAGAGGCAGGGAGATGTTTGATACACAAGTTCACCAATGGCAGGTGTGGAGGAGACAAGAAGACAAACTACCAGCTACTACGCGACGCTCTGTCACACAGAGAAATGAATGAATCACTTCGTGTGTTTACATTTCTCTCCTTCAGTGGATATGAAAACACAGCTGACTCTACCCCCTTTACTTGCTCTCTCTCACTATCTTCCTCCATGAATCACTCTGAATAGTTAATTACGGGGGGAGGAAATCACAGCACAGCCCAAAATGTAAACAATTAAACTTTCATTAGAGGGTCCCGGCATTAATGTGATGAACTGTGATATTCGATAAAATGTTGCCCTCTGGTTACAGACTGGTTAATCAGTCCCTCTGTGTGTGTGTGTGTGTGGGGGGGGGGGGTCTGTCACAGGAGGACAGATTTCAGATTTATTTTTTCATAGACCAGCTGGGGACAGTTTGTCCAACAGCAGGTCTTTGGGCCAGTTGGTTAGGCTATGGATGAGAGTAAAGCAAGTAGTGGTTTGGGTTGTGGTAAGTCCCTCATGGGACCGCACAAGTAATTTGAATATAATGGAAATCAAAGTACAACATCCCAAAGGCAGGAGCCTCAGTTTTTTGATAAAGATCACAGCAGAGCGTAACTGAGGAATACGACACAGAGGCTGTGGACTGAACATCATGTTTCCTAGACAGTGTGCTGGTTTGAAACAAGAGCCTGTAAAAGTCACATCACCAGTTGAAGTTTTGTTCCAGTGAAGATGAAATATAAAACAAAACCTGACCTTTCCAGCTAAAATTATAACTCATGTTGCAATATCTGCCAAAACCATCACAACATGATTCTTTTTATCAATGAACGTGACAATGTAACGTCAGCAAAGGTGGCCTATGACTGTGCGTGTGAGTGAGTGAGAGATTTGTTATATCCTTCGCATTTAATAATAATTCAAATCAAAAAGTGATTAATGAGAGATTATAAGACAATTAAAAGTAATAAGCATAATTATTGTGCCGTCATGAGAAAGACGCACTGAGAGCTCTCAGTCTTGACACAGCACTCCTCCGCCTCTCTCTCAGCTCATTTGCGTTTCAGGCCCCCGGCTCATTATAGTGATGGGCCTATTTAATGGAAGAGATTGGCACTAAATTTCCACATCATATTGCTCAACAAAAGATCCTTTGATCCTCATGAAGATGATTAAATAAAGCATTATTCCACTACAAAGACTGTGAAACACTTGACCTTCACATGAGAAACAAAGAAATATGGGTCAGCTCACTGGGTCGGTTGTTATGGGGTTTTTTGAGACTCTTCGCCTCCACATTAGATATTTTTTTTTGCAGTACACTGATGCCCCTCTGCAGGTTGGAACACTTAAAGACATGTCTGTGACATGCTTCAGTCAAAAAACCCCAAGGATCAAACATCACAGCTCTTTTCATTCGCTCAAAACAGCCCTGTTCAGAACAGCTGGTTTCAGTGCCTTGTCTCTTTAAATGCAAATGAGCCACTGCAGTGCACACCCCGCCCCTCTCCCTTTACCAGCACCGGTACACACAGGTGGGGGTGATATTATGCAAATTAGAAACTAATGAAATCATTGAATGACAACCAAGGCAACAGCTCATAAAACCACGTGTTTCAACCTGTGGAGCAAATTACAGATTTCTTTTGTCAATTGTCACATTTTGGGGCCGAAAGGCAAGACAAACACACAAATATATGTTAAAGAGCCTTAAAAATGTGGTATTTCCATAATATGTCCCCTTTACCAGCAGTCTACATACTGGTCCAGTGAAAACAACATCAAACTTGATCCTTTTACTTGTCAAGAAACCTTTTTGTTTTGCTTTGTCTCCTGTCACTTTCTTCTGTTGAACTAGGCATGCTAACCAACAAGCCCAGCCCTGTCTGTAGTGTCCAGGCTGTCCTCGAGAAGCAGTGACACTGAGATGCTGTATTGCAAACTCTGGTCTTATAAATAAATGATGGATGAAGCCCTTGACAACCCTGGTAAGTCAACAGCTGTTCATCCTCATTTTGTATTTTATGTAGCAATAGTAAAACTTAAAACTAACTCCTTCCAGACCTTCTCTACCAGGTGTTTGTATTGTTTTCTCAACAACACAGAACTGATGGAGAGGAGGAACAGACCACATCAAAGATACCAGACTCTTCTTGGGAACAGAAGGTTCCTGAGCTGCCAGTTGAAGTTGCAATCATCCATGTATCTAACAGTGTTCTGATGCAAGGTGAAAGCTGTGAGCTCTCATGTTGTTGTCTTTTCTCAAATTATTTACTAACCCAGCTGGAGTGAAGGACTGTAGGGGAAATGGTGGAGACTGAGAAGAGAAATGACTTCATAATGTCATTTTAATATCAAAGTATTGCAAGCCAGAGCTGTGCAAGTCTCATTTGACCCGTGGATTTGGACACAGTCATGATCAGTCAGTCTACTTCTCCCTTCAAATGATGGTGGGAAACCTGGGTAAGTCTCAGCAGATCATGTTGCCTTATCAGGCCTTTTATCCTTTTCTACTTTTTTTTTTTTTTCACTTGCTCTGATGGAACCTTTTCTGAGCTCAGGGTGTGAGGCAATCTCAGCTGTGATCTCTCCCAACAGGGTTAACACCAGTAGAGTGGAGGTGCAGCAGTGAGATGAGACATGTCCATCTTCAGCAAGGAGGATAGTCCTGGACGGCACAGTATCATAGAGGTGATGCTCAAACCCCCAGCCCATCTGGCCTCAGCCTGTCACCGGCAATACATCACGCTAATGAAATGGCACCGGCCCAATGCTATCTGTCATAAGCAATCTGCATTTGTTTAGAGACTGAACGGAAATGAGGAAGAGGGATAAAAAAGACAGAGGAAGACGGAAAGACTCTGTGTCCCCCCGAGCAGGTGTCCTGTTTGTGTTTTCGTGTGGCATTATGAATGTGTGTGTGTGTGTGTGTGTGTGTGTGTGGATGACTCAGTCTCTCCTCTTGGCACAAAGTGAACAGATATCGATTTTATTCTGAGAGGAGAAAATAGCCACAGCAGGACCACCTCATCCCCCATCTCTGCAGGACCTGATAGGTGAGGAAGTCTCACCGGTCCTGTGGTAGAACAAAGTTCCATTGCATCTTATCTGTCACAGAGAAGATTACACACGGAACATTCTCCTGTTTCCCATCCCTCTTCCTGTTTTTTGAGTTCGTCTCTCAGACTTGGCTCTTGGGGAAGCTGGTATTGATATCTATTTCAGCTCCACAGACTGTGAAATTTCACACAAGCGATTAAGGTGAAAAACTACAACTGGGTTGTGAAAATGTGCTCCACACATTCCAAAGAACAGCAGCTGCATAATAAAGAGGTTGAAGAGGGTTGAGAAAAATGACTTCATCACTTTCCACTTTATTTTCTCTTATCTAGATAATAGTACATGTAATCTTGTAAATAACTTTCTAGAGATCAAATAAAACAGGCCACCAAGTCCTGGTTTTTGCTCTGTGATAGTAAAATTGATTCCAGAGAATATAGTCTTGTGTGTTATTAGTAATACGTTTTACAAGAGAAGTTTTCATATCAGCCCAAAAGCTGCAGTCTTGGCAGCTGTGACTCAGGAGGTAGACCGGGCCATTCACTGACCGGAAGGTCGGTGATTCAATTCCCGGCTCCTCTAGTCCGCATGTGGAAGTGTCCTTGGGCAAGACACTGAACCCACACCTGCCCTGCAGTCTGTGCATTGGGTGTATGAATGTGTGTGTAAAAGAGTGAATGCGACATACAGTGTAAAGCACTTTGAGTGGTCTGATGGTGGTCCGACTAGAAAAGTGCGATATAAGTGCAAGTCCATTTACCATTATTAAAGTGACCTTTTGTATTCTAGAGAATTTTATTTTTTGCCATGGACTCAAACATTGTTGATGGACTTGTAGGATGGTACCAACACTGTCAAAACTTTAACTCAATTCTGATTTTCTAAATGCTAAGACAATCAAGTGTCTGACATGATAATAGAAGAAAATGCATGATAAGCTGCAGTATATTCCGTGTGTTGTGGCGGGAAAGTTCAGAAGAAAATCATCAAACATCACTGTAATCGTTCACATCATGTTTTAGTCTGGCAGTGCTGTAATGAACCTGGCTGATTAAGGATTTGTTCCCGTCAGTCGGCCCTCCTCTGGGGACTAATTTATGGATTACTGCAATGATTATAAGCTCTCTGGGGAAAATGCAGCACTTAATGTAGACAGCACTTTGTATTTGTTTTCCTAATTGTATGAACTTTCAAATCCAACCAGATTAGACAAAGAAATAGATTATTTATTCATTTATTAATATGTAACAGACTGTTCTCGTTAGAGGAGGGTAAATATGGTAAATGCACCATTTAAAACAAGTGAGGCAGGCCTCCATCAACTCCAGCCGTCAGGAAAGTATTAGGCATGATGGTTGGCAGAAGGTTCAAGTGGCAGCCTTGGGACCAAAAGGTTGCAAATTGGAATCCTTAATCCCCCGTCGCTCCACTAGAGCTGCTCAGCAGAGGCAGCACCATGACAAGACTTGAGTTAATGCCCCTGGGTCCTCCTACCAAGTCCCTATACCTGCCTCTCTGCTGCACCTCCAGTAATCTTCCTTTGACTAAACCATAATGATGAGAATAATGTTAAATTCACACCAGAAGCATTTAAATGTCCACATGGTTTGCAGTCAAAGAGAGATGCTTAAGTTGGAGTAAGAGTCACTTTGGTATTTTAATCAGCTGAATTATTTCACCACTTTGCACCATCTCCCTCCCCGGGGAGCAGCTGAGCAAAGTTTCTGTGATAATTTGTAAAATCAGACATAACAGGGTTGCATGGTCACATCATCACTTACAAGCATTTGTCCAAACTTAGTCCTCTTATTTTAAATATTGGGGCCGTAGCCATGAGGTTGGACGAGGTGTATATGTTTGCATAATGTGACAACCTCAGAAAAAAAGAACAAAAAAATGGCAGCGTGTCTAAAGTCTCTCAGACTATACTGTTGATGAAAAGCATGAGGCTGTCAGCAGTGAAGAGAAAGCCTGCCATCTGATGGACACTGGAGATCCTGCAGCCTGTTAGCAGGTCACTGCTTTCTTCATCATTATTCTCACTGTTTTATTATTACATTCATCTTTTTTCTGACTATTTGTCACTGCACAGTTACATATAATGAAGGCAGGGTTTATTTTCCCTTCTTTTTTAAATAACTAGTAATGACTGAGGACACTAACAGGACCTGAAATTGATCGATACTTAGACGGGTGAAGTTAGAACCCCTGTGTCATCTCTGCACCTGTGTACCTGTAGTTGATACTTACAGTATAACACTGCAGTGTTGAGCAGGCCCGCAGGAGGGGGTGTCTGTGTGGATGTCAGGGTGTTATCTGATGGAGGAATCTGTGCTGTGGATTGTGTTCCTCTGGTCTCTGAACCTGTTTTTGGATCACTGCCGCTGCTCTGTCATGGGACTGAACCAAACAGCCTCAGCAACAACAAAGGCAACAGTATTGGCAAGTGGAGTAAATAATGCAGCTGGCAGGTTAACCCCAGCAGAGGACAGAACTGACAGGAAGCCATTTATACACCACTTTCATCCTCACCTTCAACTTTTTGTGTATTTTTCTCACAGGAGGAGAAGGAACTGCAGCCTAAAGGGAGCCGCTAACCTGACCTCTGCCAGGGAGATAAACATGAGTCAGCACCTCTTTGATGGCATCAAGTATAAATCTCACTCTGCTAAAACATGCAGCTGTTTTTCTGCTGGGTTAATAAGGTTTCAGGAAACACTGACACTTTATTATTGTACCATCTGTCTCCTCTCTCTACCTCTAGGCTGGACCTGTCCATGGCTCTGTAGCCTACCCAGCACTTGTTTCGGTCCGACTTGACCCCGTCCTGTCAGCGCCGACTGAAGGTGTGACACTTTACTTCCTTCCCAGTGTCTCTAAAGGGGACATTTTGTCCAACACAGTTTTGAATCATTCAAAACTGAAGGAAAGTAACAATTTATAATTATTAGAAAAGGTGATAAATGAATTGCCGTTGAATCTGTTTAACTTCTAAAGAAATCTGTTACAAATACAAGCAGTACGATGTCAGCTTATCCATGTACAGACCATAGCCCAGCTCACCCCCATATCCAGATATGAAGAACTATGCTCGAGGCAACTAAAACTGACCTTATTAGTTTAAACAGTTCACTGGAGCTCAGCTATTTTAAAAAGTATGACAGTTGGAGAGCAAGGGGGTGGAAAGAGGAAGAGGTAGAAGAAAAATATTACAGATAGGTAGTACTATTATATTATAGTTATAGATTGAATGTTTGGTATAGTCAGTCATCTGGGTGCTGGTCCTGTCATAAACTAATCCAAATAATCATGTGAAAATGTAACCCATTCAGGAGGTGCAGCTTCCATCAGTGTTTGGATTGGTTGAACAGAACCTGTGTAGCATTTTAAACGTCATCATCTTGACTTTGTTATTCATGAAACACTTTCACTGTCCCAACAAGTATCTCCAAAACTAGTAGTTACCAGTAACCCTTGCTGAAAAGGTTGGGTGGCCTTATTGCCATACCATCATTCAAACATTCAAAGAAATAGTCTCAAACAAGCCAGATCAGTAAAGCATTACTACCTGTTACTAACAATATACAATGTGGAAAGATGTATGTATTTATTTCATTTCTGTCTTTGTAGGATTAGATGACCAGCGTGTTGAGCCACGAAGTTGAGCAACGAGGTGAGATTTAATCCAGTCATGGATGTATTATGAATCCAGTCCATTCAAAGCGGAGCTCAGGTAAATCCAGTCACGGATTCCTGACTCGTGACGTCGACCGTCATCTCCCTCAGTGGCGCACGTGAGTGAACAAACAAAACGCTCGGAGGAAACAGCTGATCAGTTCACAGCCTGCAACCTGTAGTAAAACCTGCCGAACCGGACACACCCGGGACATCCAGCACGCCGCTGTAAATCGCTTGAAGGCCGCCAGAGGTCGCTGCTGGTCCACAAAGTCAGTGACAAACAATTCAGCGCTCACAGCTTCAGCTGCTGCCTTTAGTCTCTGCCAGGTAACGTTAAACTACGTTGATCGTGATACGAATACGAATCACTTTGTTAATGGTGATGGCGGTGGGTGTAGTGAGGAACAGGTGAAGACATGTTTCACACGTAAAGACGCCATCGTTGGGTTGTGCTCTGTGTAACACCGGAGTGACGCTGACTTGTTTTTCTAACTTGTTTCTCAGTTTGTGTCTCTTACACACGGCGTTTGATAAAGACTTGTAACCATGGTAATGATGTTCCTGAGACACTCAGCCCAGCCGCGCCCTGGAGAGTGTCCTATTGATCACATTCATCGCATACAATAACTCTAACGATCTGACTTCACTTATCATGATCAGTGAAATTATTGATTGTTATTCACTGTAGACGAGTGCTGAGTCTGAATAATGTGACTTTGAGCTGACAGTGAGAAAACCCATCCTCAGTGAGGACTCATGTTGTCTGGTTGCGCTATTTTCTATCTGGAAAGTTCACCAGCAGGAGGCAGTAGAGTCTACAACAGCACTACACACTGGGCATGGAGGCAGTATGGTAGACAGCAGTCAACAACACAGTATTGACATCAGTTGTTGCTCTTTGTTTTTTGCTCATCCTGAGAGATTGACCTGAAATACTGGTTACACACTCCTTTACTGCTGATATTCATTAATCAGTTTGCATAATGACTGCATCAATTCAGTCGTTTTTCAAACTGAATTTCCTAAGATTTGCAGATCCCATCCTTGTAATTTTCTTTTTTAAGACAAAACCATGTTATATTAAATTTAGATGCTTAGTTGTATTCTGGAAATCCATAATTTAACACCCAATCAATATTCAATCTGCTTCTGTTGTCTCCAACAGCTCAGTAGGCCTTATATATATATATATATATGATCTGATATGATATCTATGAGTTGCTTCGACTCGTGTTTCTGTCCCAGATTGATTAATTTGGAGTTTTTCTGGAGGCATGAGGAATTGAAAAAATATAACAAATTGCATAACTGCTTTGATTTTAATAATCTTGAAGCCTATCTCTATGTCAGGAACAACAGGTGTTTAGGCCCTTAAGTTGGGAACCTCACAGTTGTTTCTGTTATATTGCCTTCGCCTTTTGACATATTGTCCACTTTTTTTTAAAGAAAAAAAAACTTCTTCTTTCCCTGTTTCCTTGTTTAAAGATGAACTTCAGCATGAATTCCCACTGTGACAGTCGCACTTGCAAAGAAAATGTTCCACCATCAAGTAAAATGGATGTATCACAGGTCCAGAGAGCCAGGCAGCGGACAGCGCTCGGTGTCTTGTCAGAAAATGAGAAGCGTGGTCAGTCCCTCAGCAAGGTAAGGCAGAGTAATGCAGAGGAGGGCATTAAAATTTGAGTGGTTTTCAGTTCAGGTTCCTTCAGAGCTACCACATTTTGATTCCATGGGGTACAGTACAGTGGTCCTGCTCATTCTTCTTTTACTACAGGGAAGCCAATTTTCCAAACACAGCTCGGTCACGAACAGCTCTCAGCACACCTTTCTGGGCTGTACCTCCAGTTCCAGCTATGATGTTTATGTTGAAGAGGCTTGTGAAGTTGTTCTTGCAGCATCTGGTCAAGAAGTGGTTTCAGACAGCTATTGCCAAGATACTGAAACTGCTGCTCTGCAAAATGAAGGTTTGAGACTCCTGCTGGACCTTAGTATGAGTGAGTTTGTCCAAAAAACACGTTAAGACTACCAAACAAGACTTTCCTCTTGGTTTGCCCTTCATATTTATCATTCAGCCACTGTTCACCCTTGCAGGTTCATCTCTGGATGTTTCCATGCACTCTAAAGAAAATGAGTCCCTGATCTCAGAGGAGGTGCTGTATGTGTCTGAGTACGCAGAGGACATTTACAGACACCTGAGGGAAAATGAAGTGCGAAATTATCTGAATCATCAATCATGTTACAGTGTATGGTCAGCATTAGAAACACTGTAACTGTGGTTCACTTCTGTTTTTCTGACACCAGCTGAAGCTGAGGCCATTACCGTGCTACTTAGAGAAACATCCGGAGATCAGCAGTGGTATGCGGGTCACCCTGGTGGACTGGCTGGTGGAAGTGGTCCAGGAGTACAAGCTTTGTTCTGAGACTCTGTTTCTTGCGATCAACTATTTGGACCGCTTTCTTTCCTGCACAGCATATGTAAAACTGGGCAAGCTGCAGCTGGTTGGCACTGCTGCGTTACTGATCGCTTCGTAAGCACATGTTTAGTTTTCCTTGTTTCCTGTCCAGTTCAGGTCTTGACTACCTTTTGGAACAGTGTGGCTGATGGTTGTCTGATCTCTCATCGTGTAGAAAATATGAGGAGATTTTCCCTCCTGAGCTGAATGACTTTGTGTACATCACGGACAGCGCATACACTAAGAGGCAGTTGGTTCACATGGAGCATGTTTTTCTAAGAGTGCTGGCCTTCAGGATGACAGCACCTACTTCTAACCAGTTCCTTCGCCTTTTCATCTCCATCCACTCCGTCTGTTCCACCACAAAGAACCTGGCCCTGGTAAGTGAAATCAGTCACTGAGATGACACAGCTTTCCATTTTACCTTGATCATTTTTTAAAATTTGATTTGGCATCTTTTTCTGCCTCCAGTACATTGCTGAGTTAAGCCTGCTGGACGTCGAACCATTCCTACAGTACCCCCCATCTATACTGGCAGCTGGAGCCTACTGCCTAGCCTCCTATACTGTAAACAAATCTCTCTGGGTAAGTTTGTTCAGATTTTTGATTTGAATGTTAAAAGCTCCTTTTATGAGAATCTATTAAGGACTGTTTTTCATATTTAAGCCTGATTCCTTACGTGCCTTCACTGGCTATACCATGGCTGAAATTGTGCCTTGCCTGACTGATCTCCATAAGCTACACATCAGTGCAGAGAGTCGCCAAGAACAGGCCATTAGGGAAAAGTATAAGAGATCCAAGTAAGGCACATATATACATATACATATATACATATATAAAACAGCAGGTCTTTCATTTGTAGTTCAGTTTGATGCATTCCAGGGCACAACCACTATGAACAGGTGTCTCTTATCTCACCATTTACAGGTACTGTCGTGTGTCATGGATCACTCCACCTGCTATTCTGCCTCTCTATGAATCATCGCTCCACCCTTCTTTCTGACGCTTCTGCCTGGACAAAACTAGACTGAGAGCAAAACAAACACAACTGAACTGCTTGTACATGCCACACCCCTGCAGACACTTTGTTGCTTCTAAATACATTTTCTTGTAGTTTATGCAAATAGAAAGAGTATAAAAGACAAGACAAACTACTTATGACAGCTGAAGATGTTCATGCAACAATGATTTTAAAGCTAGTAAGTCATCAGTGCAACATTTGCTTGTATTTTGTTCAGTATGATACAAAATTCATGTCAGCTCATCACAGAATCATCTATATCTCTAAGAATTATCCTAAAACATTGAAATACTTTTTTGGGCTTTAGCTTCCATATGTCAGCCGTCAGTGTAATTCTAAATGTATGTCTAATAAAACTTTTATTGACAGAATCATTATTATTTTCACTTGCTCTCGGCTTTACATTGAAAGTTTGGGCCGGAAGCAGTCTTCGTCGGTCTGGTCGCTGCGCGCGTGGAAGGCGGGGCAGAGGCGGAGGAGGGTGCGTCAAGTTAAATAAGTGAAAGAAGTCAGCGCCTATGGATGTGAGAGGAAACCTTTTCACCATGAAAACACAGATAAACTGAGGGAAGCCGGAAGAAGAGCCCTTCTGAACACACACTTCATACTGTACAGCCTGCAGGCTTTTTCTCACCCGGGGAACAAACGTTTGGTCGAAGGTAAGTCAGAAGTCAGATAGTATCTTCCTTCGGCTCAGGGGTCAGGTATGGTGTCTGAGGAGGTGAGGGTCGTTGTTTGAATACAAAGCTGAAGTACACGTGGAAACGCTGCTATCTTGTAAATGTAAATCCATTGTCCGGTCAAAGCTTGCTTCAAGTTCACGGTCTTGTGGTACAGGTAAAACCTGATGTGTGTTGACTGGCGCGAGCCTCCTGAGCAGCAGCCACAGTGACATTGCAAAGATTTTTTTCCACAGTAACCCAGCTACTTCCCTGTAATAAGGTCAGAGCACCTTTTAGGTAATCTACAGCATACTACAAACTTTTCATGATTTTATAAAGTTCAACTAAACAACTAACGTGAACTACAGCCCAAATCAATAATCAATATTTGTGTGTTACAGAAAGAAAAAGGAAACAATTCATACTAATATTAGCATCATATTAACATATTTGCATTTGCATAAATTATATACCTTCTTTTGTTTCTTTCAAGCCTCAGTGTCTTCATCCCAGCATGGCTGAGCCTGCTGAGCTGCTGCTCATCAAGGACCAGTATGAGTTGGCGTTTCACTCCCTGAGTCGTGGGTTGACAGCTGATCAGGCCGGTAACGGTGAGGAGGCCCTGGAGTATTACAGAAAAGGCCGTCAGCATCTTGCCCAAGGAGTGGAAGTTCCCACTGGGGGGGAGAGGCATCAGGGAGTGGCCTGGGACACGGCCAGGGAGCTTCAGCAGAAAATGAAGGTCACTCTGCGTAATGTTAACACCTACCTCTCTGACCTGGCGACCTCTCAGCCCACAACTGCAGGCCAGAGGGACCAACTGCTCAAGGATCTTCCTCCCAATCTTTATCCAGATCTGTCACCTAACAGTCACCCTCCCCACAGCTCTGACCACCATCTACACCCCACCAAACCCCCTACCAACCAGAGCACTACCCCATCCCCAAACACAGCCCCTGTCAGTCCTGCTTCTCCTGCTCTACCACCCAGACACATGCTCCCTGCAGTGGCCCCAGACACTATAGCCATGGCTCACCCAGGGGACCAGCCTCCAGCTTACACACCAGTGCCCACAGACGGACACCGCAGCCTGGCTTATGGCACTGCTGGAGGAGGCCTCGAGTCAGGAAAACAGACTGGAGCAGCAGCAAGAGGAGATGGAAACGAACTTCTTTACATTCCCTCGGGGGTACAGATGTTTTTCGTGGCACCAGATGGACAGGTCAGCTCCCTGTCTAATCCAGGGTACCTTCGCATCATCGCATTTGATAATGACAACAAGGGTTCGACTGCAGGGAGACCTTCAGGATTTCTACATGTATGTATACAATATATTGCAATTAGTATTTGTCATATTATGTATCTGTATAATACGTCAGTAAAGCTTTTTCCATGGGCCTGTCGTCCCAGAGGTGGGAAGATGTGAACACCAAACTACCACTATCACTACTAGACCAGTAGTTTTATTACTTACTATAAATCACTATGTTGGTCTATATATGAGTAGTACTTACAAAGAAATCTTCTGCTTAGTAATAATGGTGTACTGGTGATGTAATCTTGTCCAGATAACTATATACTTTGAGTTTGACTACACAGGCACATCGTATGAAAAGATATTACTGAGTTTTAACTTTATACGTTGACTTGACTTATACATTTTCTTCTGCTTTATAACCTGATTTTTCATGACTTGTATTTATTTGAACTGACTTTGTTGATTGAATAGGGAGATTACAGATACTACCACAGCTAAAAATGATGTTCATCTGATGATTAGTTCCTTAATTCATCTATTAGTTTGGTTTATAAAAACTCAGGAAACACTGTTGATTGTTTCAGCTCCAGTTACAGTCTTTACATGTGAGCTGTTGAAGATGTTTTTTTTTAGTGTTTAGAATATATGACTGACACACTTGCATCTTAAAAGGATAACATTATCCTTTCCCATTGCAGTGGATGTATTCATCTGTACTCTTCATTACGTTGTTATGTAATCTCCATATGTCTTAGCCTGTTAGCCGAGCATAAATACGTCTGTTCCGGTCTATAATGATAATAGCACAATGTGGCATCAAAGAGCTCTGATTCTAATCACATGGGGCCCTCTGACAACCTGGTGATTTGGCTGGTAATGGTTTTTGCATAGAGTCCATATAAAGTTTGTAAACAACAATAATGTATTCTGGCGCCTCAACAATGAGCGTACTAAGCTGAGCTGTATACCGAGGTCCAACCCATGACTCTGTTTCCTATCACACCAGGCCGATGGGCCGCTCTTCTGTATTCTGGCTCTGCATTGTTTCCCAGCAGTACAATGGTCCCATTAACAGATGACTCTGCGCTTCTGTTGTGCTGCTGGTCAGTGCCCTGCGCCCTCACAGGGGTCATTCTGTTGGGCAGCATACCAGCAGCACCATGCAGCAGCAAGTCTCCATCAATATTATGTCTGTACAGATGACTGACCTGAGACCTGATGGAGATAAAGTCCTTTAATGTATCTTTGAGATTACGGGACAATTTGCCTGTGGTGAAATCGGCAATATAACTAGAGAGACAAAACAAACACACCTAACCCACCTAACTACCCATTCACATATGGACTTGTAAGGAATAGTAGTGCAGTAGTTTTAATTTAAACCAGCTGCAACTGTCAGTGATATATCACATAAACCAATTTAGCTAATGATAGCACATGGGTGATGAGTCCTGATCCTGATGCCTCTGTGTTGACCTCTAACTCTTGTGGGGTTTTTGTGTTTTCAAGGTGTGTGACTGGCTGTACCCACTGACATCAGACACCCCGGTGCTGCTGGCGAACTCTGGGATCTTCATGTTCCCTGACTCTTTGGCGGAGACCTCAGGGTGCTATGTGGGCGTAGTGTTGTCCTCTGAACTACCGGCTGCCGACCGAGAGATGTTCCAGGACCTGCTATCACAGCTCGCTGATCTCAGGGTCCAGGTCGGTCTCTAGTGTAAGGTTTTAGCAGGTGTAAGGTGCATGTGGGTGGAGTAAATACCTTGGCACAATAACTATCGGGTGTTGCTCTTCTGCTTGGAGAGTATCTCATAGCATAAAAATGTGGTTCTTGTTGGATCCTCTCTGTTACACATTCCCATCCATTTGCATCATCACCTTATTTTACGATGGTAACAGAAATTCAAATGGTGTTTTGCTATTGAAACTGAAACTCTTTGTGATGCGACCATGCTCTTACAAAACATGCACTACTGTTTAGATATACACAGGGTATGTTAGATTTATCTCTCAGGCCTTCAGGAGAGGCAAAGCAGTCTGATGTTGTGTGTGAAAACAAACACAACATGTCACTGGAGCTCATTGTTTCCTTTCTGGATGTGTGCACATTATCAAGCCATATATGATGTATTGACTCTTAATAGCTGTTGAGCATATGTCTTAATGTATTTCCTAACAGGGTCCAGAGGGAGCAGAGTCAGAGGTCATCAACCTGAGTATGAAAGTCCCCCTTGGTCCAGCAGCAGACCAAAACAGACTGACAGGGCCAACCGGGGAGAAGGAAAAGCCACCACTTCCTGGGTGGAGTGAGAAGATGGCACAAGGAATCTTGACAGGTGAAAAATCTACACAACACTGAACACAGACCGTGTACACAGGCATTGTCTCTGTGTCAGCAAAATGACCACTAGATGGTGGTATTTACTAATATAACAAGGTTATCTGAAGGAAAGTGTTGCTCTACCGCCTGTTGATTTGACTGCAGTTGAGAACTTAACAACAACAGTTGATGATATTCCCAACTGTCAACACTCTCCTACCTAAACATTTTTTAGGAGCCACACGTTTGAGTGAGGGGTTTGCAAAAGGAGCAGAAGCCACCGGCAGGGCCATTCAAAAAGGAGCAGCCAAGATCCGGGACCATATGACGCCTGAGGACACTCCCTCAGAGGTCAGCCCCCGGGTCACTAAAGGTCTTCAGGTGGCTAAACAGGCCACAGGAGGTGCTGTCCGAGTCAGCCAGTTTCTGGGTAAGGACCTAATCAATATATGAAGAACGCAGAAGTGATTCCACAGAGAGGAAACCATCTAAAACCAACCTATATAAAATCCAGAAAACCCTGACCAAGTCTTGATTTTCTTTCAGTACATACCATTACTTTCCTGCGCTGTTGGGTAATATGGCCTAACCCACCTGTATATGTTTCACCTTGGGCAACTCTATATATTTACAGTTAATGGAGTGAGTACAGTGGCAGGACATGTGGCAGAGAAGGTGGCGCCCCATGTAAAGAAACACGGCGCTAAGCTGGTTCCAGAGTCGATGAAGAAGAGCAAAGAGGGCCAGGCCTCCAATTTGGATGGAGCTAAGTTTGTGGCAGCCAGCAGTGTACAAGGTATATTGTTGTACCCTTTATTCGTTACTATTCATATTCAAGTGATTAGAGATAAGAATAAGTCATACTCAAGTGGTTAGAGATAAGAAGTACTTTAACAAATAAGATTAAAATATTACATATAATTTCATTTATTTGTGTGATATTGCAGATACAGACCACAAGGTGGTATTGGTGTTATGTGTTGACTATAAGTGACGTGTGAAAAAGACTAAGTTTTGAACTGAGTAAGAAAAAAAAAGTGTTAGATAGAGGAAGAGAGATGTGGATATGATTTTTTTGTGAATGCTATAGTTCCATCAGCAAAAAGACAACAAGACAATGTGAAGTCCTGCTCCATTTTTAATCAAAGCTGCAGCTAAGTGTCCACGTATAGCAGTAGTTTGAATGTACACTGTCATATCATTAGCTCTGTCTAAATGTCAATACTTACTCATATATTGGCAGTTTTATGGCTAATGAAAATACTGTAGAATACTAAATATTTTCATTTATGTCCAAACCAGGTTTCTCCACCATGTGGTCAAGTTTGGAGGCCGGAGCAAAGCTTATTGTCAAAAGTGTTGGAGCAGAGACTGTCACAACTGTGAAGTACAAGTAAGCATAAAAATTCTCTATCTCGTATGGCATTTCTTATTTCCACTGACATTTCCAATTTCTGCGTCTTTATTGATAGAGATGTTTCAATCATTAATGACTTATTGTAGACCTTTTTTTCAGCCTGTTTCTGAATCTGTGGTCACTTTAAGCAACATTAACAGTGGAGCAGAAACCAGTGTTACTGTTGTTGCTTTCCTCTTGGTACGCTGGGAAACTGACCTGCTTTCACACTTGTTTCTTTTCAGATTTAGGGGCTTAGAGAATCTATTAAACAGGTCGAGCAACATATGACTGCACGGGGGAATAAAGGCAAAGGCTTTTGAACTAACTGCTGTCACTGCTTTTAACTCTTTCTTGCACGCTCTTCTCACTAACTCAGATCAAGTCAGAAAAAACTAATATAAGACGTAATCAAAATTGAACATCTAACTCAGAAACTGACTTTTGTTGATTGTTTATGTCTGGACAAAGTATGTATTTTGGGTTCTTGTTTGATGTGGTGTAGTGTCTTTCCAGCTAAATGTCTGCTTGTGTTGAGTGGTACTGCTCTTGCCCTCCATGCTATCTGTAGCCCCTTCCCTTGGGTTGTTACTAATAAACCTGCTAAACAGTTTGATATGACTATGTTTTTCTTGAACGATTGTGTGTTGATGTGAATGACAGCAGAACAAACATCACATACTTAGTCCAGCATTGTGCACATCACTTATTGTCTCACACCAAACCACTCTTTTCCTAACTCCGCCACATTATTCGTGGTGAAGGTACGGTGACGACGCAGGCCAAGCCACAGACACTGCTCTCCGATCAGTGGCCAATGTTGGTTTGACTGCACACAACATTGACAATCTGGGCATCAAAGCCTTCCTGAAGACAACAGGCAAGGAGACGGCAAAGGTGATGGTCAAACGAAAGGAAGAACAGTCAGCAGAAACTGAGGGGAAGGATGCGGCGACACAAGAAGATCATGCAGAGACTGAGGGAGAAGGAAAAACAGAAGAGGAGCAAAAGTTGAAAAAATAGATTGCTACAGGCCTTTGATGCTTTCCTGGAAGATGTCTGATTGATAGGTCAACACCTCACTTACAGGTCCATAAAAGTAAATATACACACTAAGACACACTAATTTTTTGGAGTAGACACTTTCTTCTATTAATTAGAGTTTTAGGGACAACATAGCAAAATGTTGGAAATATTGCCTGCTATGTCAAAGGTCATGTATACATAAAGGTTATTAAGTAATATGCTATTTGTATCTATGTTGTCTGCATTCTTATGATTGTAAAATTTAAGGGTTAGGCTTATTATTGTATATTTATTGTAGGCTGTGCCTTTTCTGTATGTGTTTTCATGTGTCTATACTATTGAAGTTGCTTTACAGAGTTAAAACGATGGACAACTGACGTCATCCTTATAGACATCTGTGTTAAAGTTGTCATAATGCAAAGAAATATACAGAATCTTTATCTTTGTATATTAAAAAAATATATAAATTTCACATTTAACATATTTTTTCATGTCGAATGTATTCACTGAACTCCTTTTTTCTTCTTCTAATTATTTTATTTTATTATTATTTGGTCTTTTTTCGTTTTGTCGTCCTAAATAGACTAAATGGTCTTTAAAGAGCGAGCTGCCCTCAATAGGCTATTAATGTAAACTGTTGAATTAAGAGCTCGGTAGACTAGAGGAAGTTCATTTTCAGACCCAATTAAGCGTGAAATGAGCTTTATAAAAAGGCTGCTTGCAGTACATATAAAACTGTTTACGCATTTACCGGTGCATCCCTACGCCGGTGTATCAAACCAGGGTGGAGGTTTATTTTGAAACCTCCCGCTAACTCTGCCCCGACGCCCCCTGAACTAGCGGTCTCCATGGAAACCGCGAGGCACAAACTTTTCCTTGTCCGTTTTTCCCAAACATGGCTGGAGAAAGTGACTACAGTAAATACGACCTGGCGCGTCTACAAGCAGAGCTCGAACAGGAGAGGGAGATGAAGTAAGTTAGTTTAGACCAAGTTACCGTGAAGTTTCAGTGTTGTGTTGTTTCCACTCTGAACACTGCTCCGTCTGCCTCTGGACTGCAGGGAAATGCTGGAGGAGTCGGTGTCTGACCTGCGGAGCACAATGCGTGAACTGCAAGAGAGACTGCACAGTGTCGATGGGGAGGGTGAGCAGCCTGTTGATGAAGTGTAGCTGTTTCATAATATATTTAGTCTAACTGAGTGAAACCTGTCCCTTGTATACATTTGTCCTGTAATGTGATCAATCTTCATCTACGCTAGCTACAGACAAATCACTGTGTTGTTCCTCTTGTCCATACTGAAACATTCAAACATTCCTAGTGCAGGCTGAAGAAGTATATGATTGTCATAAAGCTGGAAAGGTAATAATGTTTATCAAGGTGTCTTACAGGATCATGTTGTTTAAGGTTATTGATGCATCTTTAGTGTTAGTTGTGATGTAATGTGATGTGTACAGTATAATGTTTCTCTGTCTGTGCTGATGTGTCAGGGAATGAGTGGAAGACGAGGTTTGAGACACAGGTGGAGCTGAATGGACAGTTGGAACGACAGATCTCACTCATTCATGAGAGACTGGAGGATCTGCGAGGCAACCCCATGGGTGAGTTCACAGACCGGTGTCTCTGTTTAATGGGGGTTTATACTGCAAGTACATTTGTAAAGTGTTTTGGTGTTTGGAATTGGAATTCCACATAGTACTGAATGCTTTACTTTCTATCTACTACTACTTTCTGTTTATCATTGCAATACATCTACACTAATTGAATACCATAAGAAGACTTTCTGTCTGAGAGAAAGGAAGAAGAGAGAACTATTGTATTGAGGAGAGTTCTTAAATACTACAGTCACAGTTGAGGGTAACATGGCACATCACTCATTTAATTTACAATATCTCATTTGAAAGCAATTGTGTAAATCTTGTGTTATTGTACTTGAATGGCTGCTGTTTGACAGACACTTCTCATATTAAAGTATTGGATGTTACAACTTCCCCAAATCCCTTGAATGCAACACCTTCATTAAGACTTAAGAGGACTGGGCATTCACCCATCTCAAGCAAGTTTGTATTTGAATGCATGCATAAGTAATGCATACACCTTCTGTCTTTTCACAGATCGATTGGCCTCCATCAGATCTTATGATGACATGACAGTAGTGAGTAGTGATCTATTTACTGTTATTTTATGAGTTAAAAAAAACAAAACAAAACAAAAAAAATGGTTGACCTGCAGGAGTCCTGGACGTGTACAGACTGGCTCAAAAATCTAGGACTATTTCCCTGCTCAAGTGAATGGGAGAGTGGTCTCAGACTTTTGGGTGTCACTGTGTTTAAAATGGAAGCACACACCACCAGAGAGAGCCAGAGACACAGGATGATGGTAGAAGGCAGGCAGGACAGAGAGGATTGTAATGCCAGCTGCTCTCCATCCTCCCGCTGATGCTGGCTGAATAAACCAGACTTTAATCACAGCACTGTAATCACAGGATTACAAACCATGGGAGAGTAATGCATGCTAATTACAATGCTTTAACACACACACACACACACAGACACACACGGATGCAGAGAACACACCGAAAGGTTGCACAGTGCAGTCTAAATATGTGTGTGTCTGGGTGCCTTAAGGCAGATGCTCATTAGAGTGTCCGTGGAGTGACCGCAAGATTGTCAACTGAAGATCTGTAGTCAATCTGTGAGTGTGACACTGAGACAGACACTAGAGTGTGTGAGAAGAATATAGATTATATTTAATTAGTGCAGTGAGTAAATGTTAGGAACACAGAGAAAAAACATGCAATAGAAGATAATCACGGTGTCGTGGTAGGACATTTGTTGCACTGATGCTACATGATACAGCATCAACGCACGCACAATTTGTGCGTCAGCAAAGGAACTCATATCTGTTGGCTGAAGCAACTGATACTTTAATGACATGTACTTTGGGATAGTAAATATCCTCTACTTTGTGGAAAAATGTTATCATGAAGGGGCTTCACCATCACTGATTAGAATGATTAAAATAAGAATGAATGCAAACATGCAGGTTTTACATTCATAAAATACTTGGTTGAAAACACAGGACTTGATCCTTGTGACTGACATAAGTCAAGACATCTGCATCTGTAAACAAACTGTCTACACTGGGAGTTGTTGCAGCTGACTACAGGTGCTTATTTTGGGGCACAAGAACAAGGAAGAGACTGTTCTGAAGCCTGAAATGCACCAGGTCTCATTGCTCTGCACGCAGCGTCTCCGCTCTAATGTGTTTATTAAATAATGTATGAGCCCTAATCCATTCTTGTACTCGTGTTTTCTGCATTAACTCACTCTGTTATTGTTTGATCCTAGCACAGTGTAATTCTGGTACGACCTGATCTGTAATCAGACATCTTTATGCTTTGTGCTCATTAATGAAAACACTTTGCCGCAGGAGACACTGAGACAGCGTCTGAAGCTCCTGACTGAGGAGAAGGCTGACGTCCAGAGTCAGCTGGTGGACTGTCATCTCAGAGCTGAACAGGAGGGAAAGGTGATGGCCTCAGCTGTTCCAGTTGTTAGAGGGATGTTGTTGTTGTTGAAGGTCACAATGTATTTTGGTCCAGTTTTACTATTTCTTACACAACCAGCTTTAAATTTTTCCAGGTAATAAATATTTCAGTTACAAATGAGCGTCATTAGCAAAGGATAAAAAAAGGATTTGGCTCATATTTTTGTTTTGCATTCTTCATTTTTCATCAACCATTGATGCAAAATGGAACCTCAACCTTTGTCCCCTGCTGCTACGACTGGGTCAATATGTTCTTAGTTTAGTGATTTGGTTCTTTGTTTATTGTTCTGCTCAGCAAACAGCATGATATTAGTTGAATGGAGCCTGAACACGCAGCATGGGCAGCCAGTAATCCCTTGTTGTAATCTGTGGCTCCTTGATATTGCAGCTTTACTGATGGCCTCTCTGTTTCTTTCAAATATCAGGCATTTCACAAAACCAACGACGAGAGACGGGCGTATCTTTCAGAGATTGCTAAGGTAAGTGTTTCCTTCAGCAGCATGTCAGCAGAGGTGCTCGTCAGCTCTGTAGTAGACTACCTCTCAAACCAAATCTGTTTACTACGAATCACTGAGTGCTCACTGAAGAACTGGTGTCATGGTTAAGTGCTACAAGAGGACGGTACAGTGTATAGAGCAGACTGGTTTGCTCCCAAGCTCTTCTCTTTCAGGTCTGGTTAGGATTTCTCATTCATTCTCTAGTGCTGTTTTCTCCTGTTATGTAACAGCCGAGTCCCTCTTCAACAAAAAAACTTAGTCAAGGACTTCCTGCTTTATGCTGCAACAACACTCCCTCTGACAGGGATGAAACTATTGCACCTTCAAGGACATTGCATGTTTCTCTCAGCCATTTAGAAACAAATCTTTATGTTTGTTGTAGCATGTGACTGGCTGGTGTCTGCTGTGAGCAAAACAAGCACACCTACTGTACAAAACATGTACAAACAGCTATAATGCAATGTATAATAATACTCCTGGAATGCACTTACTGTAATTACTCATGAGCTGTCCACCGCCACAGCTGTCCTCCACCCTGGAAGCCCAGAGACGACAATACTCCACTCAGCCACAGAGGGCAGTAGACAGCAAACTGAGGAGCTCAGTGAGGCACAGCAGTTACAGGTGATGGACATTATAATATGAACAATTGTGCAGTGCAGTGAACAAAATGTGACTTAAGATTTGAATCAAAGAGACGAACAAATTAGTGTCTGAATGCTCTGATTTGATACCAGCCTGTTTTCATTTCCACTCTTCATTTGAATTATTTATAAGAGACTGTACAGCATTAAATATGAAATAAAAACTGTTTAGCTTAGAGCTACTTTACATCTACAGTCGAGTGGCAAATCGCCATAAAACATACACATGTCAATGACATACAGATTTAAAACATTATAATTGATCTGTAATTATAAGTGATGCACAAAATTACATCACTTCTACAGTATAAATGCAGAACTAAAAACAGCAAAAATACATTTAGAGGACAAACTGGCCAAATATAGTCATTACATACAGTTTAGAGATACTGCACTGAAGCTAATTTTATAGTTCTTAAATTGCAGCAACCTAAAAGAAGCTTGTAGAGAAGTGAGCTACATTTACTATGTGACATACTGTGAAGAAAATAGCGTAGGAATCCTGTGTAAGCTGATATGTTTTAGGATCAGACAATTTTGCAGGCAGTTAATAAATGAATTCACACCCTCTTATCTCTCTGTGCATAGAGAGAAGCAGACCAGCAGGAAGGCAGAGGCAGACTCTAAGAAAGGACAAGAACGAGAAGAAGACGGAGGAGGAGCGCTTGTGAAAGGAGGAGGTGGTTTTGGAGCAACAGTAGACAGAGGAGAAGAGAAGAAATCAGTAAGGGGAAGCAGGTTACCCACCCTGAAACACTACCTGAAACACAATCCCTAACCCAGGTCTTGTGGGGGTGACTGCAGTAGACATTTTATATTAACTCACATCTCCATTGTGTTCTTCAGCTTCCTGGCGCTTTGTTCACATCACAGGCTGATGATGGCATACACAGTGTTACACTTAACTCGTTGTATAAAATGTCACATTTATACCAGAGTCTGGTATCATTATTTTCCTACATGTGTCTTTTCTGAGGGGATGACCTTCCTCCGCCTCCTGGGTGCAGGCAGGTCATCTCAGCCTGCTGAGTCTGACATTTCTAGTGTCGCTGCAGTTTTCTGTTTGTTTTTTACAATCCACCTCCTACGACTTGCGTTACGTAAGCTGCACCACTTCCACCACCTTCTCTCTGTATGTAGTTCATATACAACACAACCAGTCACCCCCATCTCACCCACTGACCACCTTTACAAATGTGGGTGTGAGAATCTGTATCCATATAAGACAATGTAGTGAGTAGGAAAAGTGCCAGAGGCTGCTTCAATCGTGTTAGTGAGGGAATGTGGAGGAGGGGTTCAGTTCTCGTCAGGCTTAACACTGAATTAAAACTGTATCTCATAACTAAGGACGTGGTCTCACAGGCATGAATTCACCACTGTCTTCTCCATTTAGCTTTATCCTATGAATATAACGTTTTTCTTCTTCTCTGATTGGTCTGTAAGTACAGTGTCATGTATTAATTAGATCACAGATTCTGACCTAAAACTAGGTTAGGAGACAAAGAGGTCACAGGCAAATAACAATTCATAATGGTAAATTAGGTTTTTATCTATTCTATGACTTTATATCCAAGACAGTCTTAGCAGCATGTTGTAGGAAGAAGGAAACTGGCCTTTTAACTAGAAGGGCAAAGATCAAGCCTGAAGCATCAGATGAGCTCAGCTGTCCTTTAGCATGACACTGAACGCCCCACCCACACGAATCAATGAAAAACTTATACTTCTAATGACAAGCCTGCCTTTGAAAGTTATCTGACTCTTTTTTATTTCTCAAGCTGAAATTCAAGCTTTAAACAGATATTCATATATTGCAACTCATTTTGATATTGTACCTAAATATGTTACAATCAGAGAGAAATTATCAGGTCATTCATTCAGTAAAACAGCTCCCAAAAGCATTGCCTGCTGACATCATCACTTACCAACACAGGCCTCTCATTCATAGCTTTGTGTTGGTTGATATTGACTGTCCTCACTGGAACATCACACCGTGAGTTGTGTTCTAGGGCGTGTTTCTCCTCTACAGATCCAAGTCTATTTCTGATACTGTATTGCTGGCTGAGCTGGCGTACAGTCCTAAATGTGCTGCAGTGACAGGTTGTTTGTCTTAGATTAATGACTTCATTTAAAGATAGATAGCTGGTCCATGTTGCCTTATGAAAGAGTGAGCACATTAGCAGCGCAGAGATCTCTCTTCTCTTCTCTTCTCTTCTCTTCTCTTCTCTTCTCTTCTCTTCTCTTCTCTTCTCTTCTCTTCTCTTCTCTTCTCTTCATTTCCCTTCCCTTCTCTGTTTAATGTAGAAGCTCACTCGTGTACAGCTCTCTGCATCCTGCTCCCTTCTGCTTACATGTGAAACATGGTGACAATTTATCACTACTGTGTCAAAACACCATGAATCACACTGCTCCTGCTATTTCAGTTAGCTTTACTCACTGCGTGTTGAAATGAATCCACGTGAACTAAATATGCAAATGGATTGATTTGACACACCATATTTGTGAATAAGTTATCGTGGCATAAAGATGCAATGAATAGTCACTGAGTGGAAAGAGTATCTTTGAAGCATCTGTCAACAGTTTGGGGTGGGTTTTCAAGTCTATCTGCTGGGAGTTATAATTAATAATTTTCAGAACTGTTGTAAAGTTGATTCAATCATTGATCATTATTGATAATTCATCATGGAACCTCACAGAAATGCAGAAGTTTCACTTTTACTTTCCTTTTTTGTGTCACTGACACAACTTCTTAAGTCAAAAGCTGGAAGTCATTAGCCAAAGAGAAAGTCTTGGCTTAATCATCTCTCCTCTTTCATGATGGATAGCAGATCATGAAATTGCCTGATCCATTAAAATGCGCTCTGTATCGTCACTCTGATAGCCTTACTCACATCTTTTTTATATACAAGTCAATTGAATCTTAGGAAATTGCCTTGTCATGCTTCAGGAGCAAAGATGGCTTCTATGAAAAATTGCACCTATTTCATTACTCGTGTGGATCCAATATTGCCGAGCCGATTTTGTTCTGACTTTATTTTGGTGAGTCAGTCATTGGTCAGATACGATACTGTTACAAATGGGTATGCAAATTGAGCGTTTTATTCCGCATACTTTATTAGTTTGACAAGTGTAATAGCTTTGAAGAATGTGTCAGGGTTTTAAAACGCTACATGTTCATGACTTCACAGCAATGCAGTGCTAAAATCTGTTGTCACTTTCGTGTGTCACCTTGTTATTTGTTATTTTGGACACAAGTGGACTATCTGTTTTACCAATCGCATTTAGAAATGAGTCCACCGCCCGCAGTGTGTCCTGTCCTTGTCCTCCATCTTTCTCACACTGGTCTGAAGACAGTCTCCCCCACAAATGCCCTGGTTCCCCAGGATTAATATAGACTGGGACACCTTGTCTGCCCCCAGTTTGTGACGCACACCGGGTCCCTCTGTGTGTGTGTCTCTTCAAATAGAAAAATCTGTGCGTATGTGGGGAAAAAAATTCTTCTTCTGTCACTGCCACACACTTGGATGCATTCATATGCACGCTCACGCAAAGCAGCTCTGCTCATGGAAGCAGTAACAAAAGATGAAATTGCATACTATGTTTGTCCATTAAAATGTCTGATATGATTTGGATTGGGATTAGATGAATTAGATGGCATGTGACCTTTTCAAAAAAGCATTAGACAAATGTCACAAACGTTACATAAGTGCAAAGAAAGTGAGTTGGAAAGCTGTGACAAGTTCAGCATGTAGAGTAGGGTCTTCCACATGTTAAACCACTACAGCTACAGTGATGTGGCTGTATCTTAACCAACTGCAGCTGTAACTCTCACCATCACTGGCACAGATAAAATGCTGGGTAGCACACTCTCACTTGGACGGTTCATCAGGGAGTGGTGATAGAGCGGAATTAGTTGGTCTCCGGAGGGCAGGATGTAGGTCAGTGGTCTTTATCTTCTCCATCGCTCGTGCTGCCACATGCAAACAAACTTCGGAGCTTATTGGAAGAAAAAAAAAGCTTATGATAATGAGACAGCAGCATCCTCCTCCTGCCCCTGTATGTTGTCTCATGGAGTTGACATATGTTAATGCATTTAAACATGTCATCCCTAATGAGTCCTCATGCAAGACATGAAAAACCACACAAAGCATTCAGGACAATGTGAAAGCTGCTCTGCATAGTCTGAGTCTTATAGTGTAGATTTCAGCTGCCTTGAGACCCCTAGTGTATACAATGGAGTAAGTATGTTACATAACGTCTCACGTGCAAATATTGTGGTGGGTTAAACATAAGGCTGCTCTGTTCCTATAGTCTCAAGGCTTTAATGGCTGCTTTTCCCTTTTCTACAGCAAACTACACAGTAGGATAGAGTTTATATGTCTTGTTTTGGATGTATTTAATTCACACATATGCACATAATGAAAATAAAAGGAGCTCGGAGTGAATGATGATGAATGTGATCAGGGAATTTTCCAGAAATGTGGTTTTAGTCATTGGAAGGTTGGAATATATAGAATGATAAACCTTATCAATAGGAATTAATGTAATGAAGCTTTAAAGCAAAAGCTCTGACATTGCCATCAAGGATGACAGATGCCCTGCCCCCCCCCCGCCCAAAAAAAAAAAAAAAAATTGCGCGTGTTCAGGGCTGGGAGGTGGGAGTGCAGGACCAGCAGCAGCGTCCCCAGCACGGGTGGATGTGGTGGTGGTAGGGGGGCGTGTGTTTGCATCATAATGAGGGGTGGGGGCGCTGAATGAAAATCACGACCAAAGTGACGTGGAGGAGGAGAGAGGAGGTGGGTGAGCAGGAGAATGGGAGGGGGAGCAGCTGCTACCTAGTCCATTTCCAGCCCAGCCTCTGCACGCACACACACAATCACGCACACACATACACACACACACACAGACACAGTGGTGTTAGGTGGTGGTGGTGGAGCAGCAGCAGCATCACATCCACCGGACAACAAAGGGACACACAGAGGGGGGCTCCGCTGACTGCAGCCAGGACAGGCTCCCACACTTCAGCACCGACCAGCTCACTGATCTTTCTTCACATCAACGGGGGAACCAAACATCAGGCAGACTGGAGGTGACCGTCACAGAAGCGTTAATCGCTCGTGTAGGTAAGCACGTCACTGCCCTCTTTATCAAAAGTGATCAATTGCCAACTATTTCTAATCGATTCTTCTATCATTTTCACCATGAACGCTACCCGGTGCCAAAACGAGAAAGTAAAACACATCATCTCTGTCTGACGGTGATTGAAGGTGTGATGTTTATGCTGAGGTCGCAGTTTGGTGTTGGGCAACTCTCCGTAGAGGACGCAGCGCTCCGGCTGTGCGCGGAGCCTGTGAATATTTATAAAGAGGGAAATTAATAGACTGTTATCGATTCGTGACCGTCGCTCTCTCTCCATCCATCTGCGCGTCAGGGCAGCTCCGGCGCACTGTCAGACGCTGTGGTCGTCACCGCGCGGCTTAAGAGCACTTAATCTGTCATTAGGGAGTTATTTTCAGGCCGGGCACCACAGACCGACACCGGCTGCCTTCTCCACCGGCCGTGCAGACCCCCCACCCCCACCCCTCGCATTTCTCTTACTCCGTCTTGTTTTTATTTACTTATTCGCTGCAGAAAAGTTTTCACCGCAGCCTCATCTTCTCCCCTCCTCCTCCTCCTCCTCCTCCTCCTGCTGCTGCTCCTCTTCTACCTCCCTTTGCCTCCCAGACAGTACAGCCGTAGTTGTGAGCCTCGGCAGTGAGATGGAGATGGAGCATTTCGACGAGCGGGACAAAGGTCAGAGGCACAGCCGCTCCAGCGCCAAGATGAACGGGGTGCCCAGTCCCACGCACAGCGCCCACTGCAGCCTGTATCGGACCCGGACCCTGAAGACTCTGAGTGCCGAGAAGCGGGCAAAGAAGGTCCGCTTCTACCGCAACGGAGACAGGTACTTCAACGGGATAGTGTACGCCATCTCCACGGACAGGTTCCGGACCTTTGACGCCCTGCTGGCGGACCTGACCCGCTCACTGTCCGACAACGTCAACCTGCCTCAGGGCGTCCGGACCATCTACACCCTGGATGGATCCAAGAAGATCACCAGTATTGATCAACTGGTAGAAGGTGAGTAGACAGAACCATACAACACACCTGGAGGGGTGCACTCAAACCTGCAGGTGAACTCATCCACCTTGACCCAGCATTCACACTGTACTGATATATAACTGTCTTTTGAAGAACAAACGGTGCCTGATCTGTATCTGCCATTACATGTGAGCTTTCCTGAATCTCCCTGCTGTCAAGTACACCCAGTTACCTGTGCAGGCTGTTTTGAAATCAGACTTGATCTGATATTTTATCTGTAAAGATGGCCAATCAAATTAAGGGCACTGTAGATTTATTCTGAAGATGATTTCAGTCATGGCCATATGGTGATCAGATCAGATTACCTCCCTCACTGTCTGTATGTGCCAATATCGTTACACCACAAGAAGAGACTTGGAAAGGCCTGAAAGTTGTT
This sequence comes from Caranx ignobilis, assembly GCA_021432705.1. Classification (NCBI taxonomy): domain Eukaryota; kingdom Metazoa; phylum Chordata; class Actinopteri; order Carangiformes; family Carangidae; genus Caranx; species Caranx ignobilis. The sequence goes on from MU269980.1 coordinate 6,207,739, forward strand.
GACATCATCTCTGGGTTGATATATAAAATATATGTCGGCCTCTGTATCTGTTTACTTTATTCTTTTGTTTCATAATCTTTACCATTGATTTTGCTCAATCATCTGAGGAAATGTTCTCATCTTTTGTCATTTTTAAGTCTCAAGTCTTTTCTTGCTTCTCCTTCCTCCTCCTCTCCCCTTAACCCCACCAGGTGACAGCTACGTGTGCAGCTCCATTGAAGCCTACAAAAAGTTGGATTACACAAAAAACGTCAACCCCAACTGGTCAGTGAACGTCAAGGCCTCAGCCGCTTCCTCCCGTGGCCCTCCTTCCCTGGCCAGCGCCAAGGCCGGGGGTCCTGAGAGCCGCGAAACCAAGGACTTCATACGTCCAAAGCTTGTGACGGTGGTGCGGAGTGGAGTGAAGCCCCGCAAAGCTGTGAGGATCCTGTTGAACAAGAAAACGGCCCATTCCTACGAACAAGTCCTGACCGACATCACCGATGCCATCAAGCTCGACTCTGGAGTGGTGAAGAAGATCTACACGCTGGAGGGCAAACTGGTGAGTGATCTTTGCATGAATGTGTCATGCAGACTCAATTGGAAGTGTCTGTCTCTGTATGGTATCAAAAGAGGTCAGACACATTTTGACTTCGATTTCTTTGGTGCAACAGGAATGAAAAAACTCAGAAATCAGTTAACCTCCTGTTCTCTCATCCCAAACTTTATTGGTTTTTGAGGTGGGTTGAAATGGGCTCATGACATTTTCACATTATACTCTATATATTTTCATACTTTTATCTCTCTTGAAAAAGTTGGTTGAGACCAAGTGTCTGAATGAAAGAGCAGAGGCTGTCAGAGACATTCACATCAGACATGGGCAGGTCACAGATCTTATTTTCTGTGTTAATCCAAAAACCAGTGGATGAATCCCATATTCTTGCAATAGAGTGGATGGAAGCTGATGTATTGGTGTTACATACAGGGACTGCTTCCATTGAGAGAAATAGAGACAGAGACATTGACGAGAGTTTCTGTTGCTCTTTTGGATGAGGTTTTATGTGCGACAGACAGATTGGAAATCACCAACTAACAATTATTCTTTTGCGAATGTGGTGGTTTTCATTGAAGAGGGGGAGCTGAGATCAACAGGCTGACAGAGGGATCAAAACAGCTAAATATTTAATGACCACACTCTCATTTTTCTTTTATGAATGAAGAATATTTGTGTCTCAGCCAGAGCCGTGGAGATGATGTGTGACACACACACAGACCAAAAGAGGTCGGTGGAAGGTAAAGATGAAACAAGTCTATGAATGGAGCCTGGGTTCTCACCCACGCTCCAGCGATGTGTGTCAGAGCTTTGCCTCTGAACACAAAAATAAATCAGAGTCTCGGCCCCCCCTCGACGGTCCACCCACCTATCCAGCTTCCTGTCTTAGCTCTGAATGGAGACTGTATAAAAAGTCATATCTTCTGCTTTAAATGTGGTGATCCCATGTATGTGGCCGTGGTCTGCACTTTGATAAATGAGGTGAAACACGCTTATATATAGCTCTCCCAGTCTCTTCCTGTTTGTCTTCACGTCAACCCCCCCTTCATAATTGTTCCTGTTTGTCTGTCTGCCCCCCTCCCCTCCTGCTTTGCCTCTCTCTAGGTCATGCTGTAGCTCAAAGTTATTGAATGTAGCCGCACAGAGCCACGCTTCCTCTGGCAGCAGCGTTAGAATGACACCATTGCTTTGAAACAGATTGCGTCTGACGTCAAGGGCATCCTGCCATTTTGTACCGTACAGCAGTAATCATCCCCTAAATGGCCAATTTGTGACTCACTCTCGTGAATATGCTCTTTGCCCCCATGGGCTTTTGGTTCTTAATTGCCATTTTAGTCCTCAGTGTTACCGTTTATCCAAGTTCTAAAGATTGCTCTTCATGCGCTGGCACCGGCGCGTCGTGCTGTGTCTGAAGCCATGCTGCCCATTTAATGATCCACTGTTAACCCAGCATGAGGTCAGTCCAGATTTCCTGATCTGACCCGCTGTGAGATCCCAGCTCCAGCCAATAAAATCCCAGGATCAGGTTTTCCTTGAGAAACCTCCTGTTGGGGATTAGACTCACGCTTTTGCACAATGCTCACTAACTCTGTGGTCACCACTGGTTACAGTTATCTTGGAGATTACACAATAAATGCTGCTCTCGCCCTGTTCACCCCTCTGCGATTGGAAGTAAGACTATTATGGGTAGGCTATTTTTAGATATGGTATTGATTGGGCCTGTAGGCATGGTAACACACTCGCTGCCAAATTGGCTGAGCTGGGCTGAGTGCAGAACCAACTCCTTCTTGTTTTTAATGTGTGACTGTGCGTGGGTTAATGCATGTGGGAGAGTTTGTGTTCATGGTTATGTTATTAGGAGAAGAGAAAAGATAAGGAGGAGGGAGGGAATCGATGTTGGAAAATCAGATTTGAACATAGCCTGGACCACAGCACCTTTGTACAGTATAGGATTGAGAGTGTCCATGTGTGTTTCATGTGTGAGGAAATCCTGGGTAAGACCTGAACAGCCTCCTGTTTCTGAAAGGGTGAAAGGTCTCAGAAAACACTGGATTATCATGTAGCAAATTTAAACCCCCTATGAAATGTGGTTAATCCATGTTAATGTAACCATTTATGAAGGGGAGGGAGAGAGGGCCTCAGGCTTAGAATAACTAGAAATAAAGCTCAATAGAGTGAAATCTGAGAGAAAATAATAACTCTACACACTCTGAATAAAAACTCTCTGTTGGGATGACTAGTGAACAAAATGTATGTTAATGACACTAGAATATACATTATTGAATATGAGGAGAGTGCTAAAGGTAATTACCTGAGTGTGCGCTGGGATAAGGTTACTTTAAGGGTTAAGTAGGGTATGTGTGTGTCTGTATGCGCACAGGAGGATGCATGTGTGCGTACATGTTCATGAGTGTGTGGGCTGCTGCCGTCAGTGGAGCCATGTCCGTCATTGAGCCTACGGCAGAAGTAGGTTTCTGGGCCTGGCTGCCAGTAACGTCGAGTCCCAGCTGAGCTGCAGAGCCTGGAGAGAGAGCATCTGAGAAGCAGAGCTCTGGCTTCTTGCCTTCATTAACCTGTGTAATGAGGCCAGAGACAGTGGGGCAGGATGTATACGTACATCCAGCCTTCATCTTCTTCTCATTCTAAAGGATTACAGCAGCCCATATGACTGTTCATTCATTTTTTCCTCCTATATATAATCACTTTTTTTATTCATTTCATCCTATTTTCCAAAGTTTCTCTCAGAAGTTCAGTTCGGGAACAAATACTGCAGCTAGATGAATAATGAAACATGTTTTTGGTATCTGAAGAGTTCAACTTGCAGAGACTGTTTTTAGCTGCAGCGTACTGTCGGTACTTTCATAGAGCCTCCTCATTTGTGTGTGTGTCTCTATGCATATATACATTTGTGAGGAATTGTGTGCCAGTGCTTTTCAGTGTTGTTGCCAACAGCTGAGTTTTTGCTTTTAAAACCAAACCAGTGATGTTTTAAGATGAAACTAAATGCTATCTAATGATGGAGATGTATATACACTTAAAATAACTGTTAAAACTATAACTAAATTCTGGACTTGGCTCCTCCCAGACATCCATTAAGTCAACCCCCAAAACATATTGAGGTATTTAATACACATCCACATTGTTTACACTTGGATTTGTGCTGTAACACTTTGGCTTTTTTCAGCGTCTCTCTCAGTTTGGCACTAATTGGGCGCACTGATGATAATAATGAGATGCTGAAAGAGACGACATATGACAGGCTGTGAACAAAATGTGTGTGAGCATCTGATGTGTGCCATATACTCAGTTTGCCCACCGGGGGCTCACTCTGCTCTGATCATTTTGGATATCATATTTCTGTCTGTAACAGGAGCAGCTGAGTGAGAAAGAATATATCAAGTTCCACCCCCACTGTGATATTGATTCTCCAACTGTCTTAGGTTTCATTGTATTCAGTAGGTGGTATTTTTAGCTCCGCCCCCCCTCCCCACCTCCTTTGGGGTTACCACAACCTCATATTTCTCGGCAGGCTCTTCACCTTGGCCAGTTTTTCATGATGATTTTGTCTAGTTGCCTAGGAACCAGCCAACCTGCTGTGACGTCACACAGTAACACGGTGGTGGTGTGGTGTGGCTGGATTGGTCTGATCAAGAAGGTAGACGACCTGTAAGTGGCTTAGGACACAGACATGGCTGGTCTATTAATACATCTAAGCTGTGTTTACACACACACACACAGACACGCACACACACAGACACTATATGTTGGACCCCAGCTGCCAGGCTTGAGCCCTGTGAGGCTTATGCATACTTAGGCACGGACAGTGACACACACTCTTTTTTAATACACTCATCAAGATTTCTGCTCATGCGTCATTGGCCATTAACTGTAGGCAGTTATCAAGCATTGCATGAAGTCATGCCACTTAGGCCTCACTAATGTTGACTATACTATGTGCTGGAGTTCATGAGATCCATCAGTGTGTCTCTGTGGGTTGAGTATGTGCAATATGTATGATTGACAGACTATAATAAAAGATAGATTATTTAGATAAATAAAGTGCAAGCATTTATAGAAACTGTTGAATTGGTCAGTTTATTTCATGCCAAGAAGAAGATTTTCTCATTAAGTCTTGTGATATTTAGCCATTTGTGTGAATGTGTCCATTTTCTTTTGGAAACTGGTTCATCTAAAGGGGTTACATTAACATCAAGAGTCAAACTTCATGACTTTACTCATCAAGAGTTTTCTCCTGTACTGCAAAACAATGTTGAGTCCTGCTGCTCTACTGAAGTTAGCATGCTAACTAGGTCATTCAGGCCATCCCATCTTGCACTTTGTGGTACTGAGTCACTGGTGTCCAGTTCACTCTCAGTGCAGTGATCAGAGGTCATATTCTTCATATTCTTATCTTTTAAATGCAACAGTGGCTGAAGCTCTTGGTAAGTGATCATTGTCACCTGTCACCATAAAGTTAGGGGAAAAACAGAATTGTCAAATTTGAAGGGACAGAAGCTGAGACACTCTGATTTTTTTTGCCTCTGTTACAGGTGAAGTGAAAATTGAGATGTTAAGGATGTCAGCACACATTAGTATTTTAGCATTGACATTATTAGAAAATTAGCATGCTGATATTGGCACTTAGCTTTAATTGTCATTGTGTTTAAGCACAGCCTTAGAGAGGGGATAACTTAGCTATAGACTAGTATTGTTGTTTTTGTTGTGCATGTATTTGGCATTCACAGTGCGTCTTTCTGATCCCAAATAAATTACACCAGAGTGTGTCGTATTCTGTGAGATGTTTTAAACATCATAGCCTGTATATATGACTGACTGTGATATGTTTCTGTGCCAGTTAGACGGCACATGCTGAACAGAAGTCATGTGTCTACAGGAGAAGAGTGAGTCTGAGCCACTGGTTCACTATCTGCAGTGCAGCTCTCACTTTTCAAACTGCATTGTTGGCCTGTTCTTCTCCTTGCTGGCAAGGCTGAAGAGCTTTTAATATCCTTTTATCTTCCTGTTTTCTCTGCAGCCTCCTTCTTCCTGTCTTTGTGTCTCTCGCATTTTCCTTTCAATTCCTCCCCTCCCATCACCATTTCTACTCCTCTCTGCATCATATTTGATCCTTTTATATAATATTCAGTTTTGCTCCTATCAACAATTTTGCCCTCCTGCTCGTGCTGCCTGTGGCTCCCTCTGATCCGCTTTCTCTCACCACCCTTAACTTCATTTTCCTCAGTCTGTCTGTCTCTTGCTGTCGACAAGCGCCGTTGTTTTTACGGCTGTTTAGTCCTCATTTAATTAGCACACTCCGCATGCATCCCCAAATCCAAGAGCTGCAACATATGGCATGGCTCGCTCTCCCCCACTCTCTCTCTCTCTTCCTCTCAATCCTCTGTCCCTCTCTCTGTCTGTCCCTCCGCACCACCCCTCCTTCATTATTTCATCCACCCTCCTGTTTTCTCAGTGTGTCTCTTACTTTTCCATAGTTTAGTTCCCTCCCTGTCTCCCCCTTGTCCTCTTTGTTTCTGCTCTCCTCAGCTCAGGAGGGACTGTAGAGAGGGTGCTACAGCAACGTCACTTAGAAACATTGCATACTAAGAAGTGCAGGGATTATTATGGTCTGCTCAAAAACAAAGCATTTGACAGTTTTTAAATCCCCATTTGATAGACTGTATGTTGATGATGTCACTTTTTGTTCTGCATAGGAGGATTGTGGGAAGCAAAGTCCATCTGCTGCTGATCTGCTGAGTCACAGTTAGTCAGCACTCTGTGTGTGTGTGGGATGGGTCGCAGGTGTATTGTGAGAGTGTCAATGTGTGTCATGGACCCAGTAGTGTACTTGCTGCCATACAGTAACCTATGTTTGCACTGATGATGAATTTCTCAGCTGGAATCTTCCACTGAAACCTCAGTTTTTGTGTGTAAACAGGTTATAAACAACATGTTGTCTGCCTCTCGCTCTGTTTGCTTGTGTGTGCCTCTGTCTAACAGCAGAGAGGGGCAGACTGGGGAGCTGTCTGTAGTCTGCTGCTGCCAAATTAGAATCGATGGCAGACGTTTTGGGCACTGGCAGACTGTTGAGAACCCAGTCACACCACAACTTCATCAAACACACACACACACACTGTCTGGTTCTTGCACTTCCTGACTCATTCACTGTCTAATCTCTCTCAAGTTGCCTGATCTCTCTGCATTTGAAAGATTGTTTTCATTCACTTAAAGAGCCAACAAGAAGCCAGGCTGCAAACATAAAAGTACAGAGCAGATGCACCTTAAAATCAAAATTTAATGCATTTTACTAAAATTCATGCACTGTATCATTTCAGTCTAATAGAGGATTCCTTGCAGCTCCTATAAACACTATAAACACTGTCTTATATAATAAACAATCCCTAGTAAGTAATTCTGCCAATAATTTCTTTGTTGTTTGTTTTCATGCTATTTTTTATGAGCAGCTCCCTCATTTCTGTCTGTCAGCGTTAATCTGCATGTCGGCCTGTTTAAATGCACCGTATAATGTACTTCACTTTGTTTTGTCACTTTTGAATTATACAGGAAATGCAGCTGTATTATATACAGTTGAATTTTGCATATTTGCCTCGCCTCTGTCACTGCAGCTGAGTGAAGTGGGAGTGACATTTTTCTTTGTAGTTATGTCTCATCCTATAAACAGAGGTCCCTCCAGAGCGAGTTTCTGTTGAAGGTGAAACAATAAACTGATATATCGGAAAATTAATCAGCAGCTATTATAACGAACTCATCATATGAGTATTTTTAAGGTAAGCAAAACTGCCAGAACTCCTCCTCCAGCCTGTCAATCATTATCTCTGCTGATTATCAGTCAATATCTTTTTGTTCTGAACTGTTGTTGGACAAAACAAGACATTTAAAGATGTCTTTTTTTTTCTTGTTAGAAACTCACTCACTCACTCATGCACTCACTCACTCACTCACTCACTCACTCACTCACTCACTCACTCACTCACTCACTCACTCACTCACTCACTCATTCACTCATTGACGCATGTCTTGTTGTTAACCACAACAGATTGAGGGGGAGGGAGATCAATAGAAGGGGAGATGAAATAAATCAGTGAAGGAATGAGCAGTGTGGCTTAGAAACGAGAGTGAGAGAGGAGGAGGGAAAACAAGACAACTTGAGAAATCCGATGAAAAGGAGGGGGACAGTCAAACCCACATGAGAAAAAAGGCTTGAAAGAGGAAAAGTAAGCTGAGGCCATGATGCCCTGTTGTGTCTGATCTGTGTCCCCATGGGAGCCACGCTGTGTAACTCCTAATTCTTTTATTCATTTCATGGCTGTAAGTGAAAGTTGGCTTCCTTCCGACACATGAAGGACAGCGGGGATGCGCTCACAGACACATCTCCAAAAGAAAGTTTGCCATTCCCCTGTTGAGAGCAGAAGCTGTTACATAAGTTGTTATGCAACAGTAGCAGCCAGCCAGCCCGTCAGCAGGCGGTGAGGCAGCCAGTCTGCTGCGCTGCTTTGAGGTGAACGCAGTAACACCAGCACTATCTCAGCCCGCTGCACCGCTAATTGGCCTCACGTCGCCGCTGCTGCTCTATTTTCCTGTCTCTGTTTTTTTTAACTCCTCCTGTCTCGCCCCTCTCTGTCATTTCCTAACCTCTGTAAGGTGCCTGCTGAGACGGTATGCAGGGTGCTGGGTGAGGTCATGCAGTGTGTGTGTGTGTGTGTGTGTGTGTGAACTCTCCCTCAGTGTGCAGATGGTTTCATCCCTCCCTCATGCCTCTTTCAGATCAATTTCCGTCTACCTTTCCTCCTGTCAGCCAGTGTGGCTTTGCCTGCCTGTCTCTGCCTCTCCCTTTGGTCTGAGGAGATCATTTAAATTCCCCCAGAGTGTGAGGAAATGTATTTTGCCTGTTTCATTTTGAGACAGACTGAGACTGTTCTGCAGCTATTTGAATATGGTGAATGTTCCTGACAGTGACAGGGGATTTGTTTCTCTCTCAGGGATTGAAACCCTGTAGACTCTCCACACTAACATCACTGTCAGGTAAAGACTCACAGCTCAGAAATGCTGGTCTGTGTCTGTTGACGCTTCGACGTGCTGCTGTGTAAATGTTACAGCTTTGTCCATATGTGCCATATTTTTTAATCCCCATTAATTTTGAATCACGACTGACTGACTGTCTGACTGTATCTTCTCTCATTGCTCAGCAGGGTGCTGAGCCCGCTCTTCTAAGGGCGGAGGAGCACATTAAACACTCTGATCCTTGCCTCCTTTACTGCAGATAAACTAATTTCATTACATGTATCATGATGACTAAAGGAGGCAGAGGAATATCTAAAGATAAAACACGCTGAGTAGAGAGAGAGAGAAGGAGAGAGAAGTCGTTGGTAACCAGGCTGCGTAGCAACTAACCACTAAGACCACATATCAAACTAAAAGTTACAACATAAACTCCTGCCTATTGTCTGTTATGTTCTGGAGTTGGAAGTAAACACCAGCTGAGCTATGGTGGATCCTCGGCTGTGATGGACAAAATCAGACGTCCCAGTGCTACAGGCCTTGTGTTGGGCTCTCTCTCTGCCCCAGCAGTCCTGGTGTTGAGTTCACGCATGACTTATCTGCTGCATGTCATCCCCTCGCTCAGAATTTCCCATTTCTCCCATATGGCTGAAATAAAGGCAAAATCCTGAGTGATGTTACACAATCATGATTAGACCACAGACAGTCCAGGCCTGCCGACCTGTATTGTTATTCCTTCACCTCAGAGGCTATGGACGTTCGCCCTTTGTTTCTGTCTCTGTCTTTATCTTGTATCAAAATATCTATTTGCTACTCTGTCAGCCTGCCTGTCTTTTGGTATTCGTCCATCCACCTGCCCGTCTATCTGTCCATCCGTCTATCCATCCACCTGTCTCTCAGTGTTGAGTGTATCAGAGCTGCAGCTGCAGTTGATTCAGCACCGTGGACAGCTCCACTAAGCCCGGCTCCCCCTGGCAGAGCTGCAGCGACAGCTCGTCCCTCCAAAAATGTGGGCTTTCTGTGGGCAGGATTACGCTGACCTCACCATGTCCTCTGTGTAACCACTGTGAGTCCACTGTGGCGTAGTAGATTAGTGGATTTTTCCCTTTTATTTATTTATTTGTGTTCTGGCTTTGTGCTGTAGCCGCCTGTTTGTCCCAGTCTCAGAGAAATTCCTTTGTTTCTTTTTGGAGAGAGACCAAAGATAAAAGAAAACAGCTTGAATTGAACTGTGGTACTGTAACTAGAGCTGCAGCACAATTTCTTCTAAGTGTTGCCAACTTCAAAATCCAAAGATATTCAGTCCAACATGATAGAAAAGAGAGAGAAGCAGCAAATCCTCACATCAGTAGAAACTGTATGCAAGAAATATTTAAAATTTTTCTTTGACAAATGACTCAAACTGTTCCCAAACTCTCTGTCTCTAGAAGTGCCCTGATACATTTACGCTCCAGTTACCTGTGAGCGGCTGTGAGGAGCGAGGCCCTGAAACATGAGTCCTGCAGGTAGACCTGAAATGTGACAGGGAGGCAGAAATAGCTGATGTGGAAGAGCACAGCGAGCAGTGTTGTCACTGATCATTTGTGGCCGGCAGCTGATTCACTGGAGCTGCTGCTGAGAACCAGACAGACTGTTCCAGCACCAAGTGCTTAGATCTTGCACCATCTGCACACTAACAAGATGGTGTATAGGTATATGTGTGTATAGCTGTCTGGTCATTTGTCTATGTATCCATGTATGACAGTGTGTTTGTATATTCTCATAGAAAGTAAAGATAGTGTTAAGTCTATATTTTCATTCTGTGGGTTTGTCTTCTTTTCACTGTGCCAGCTGTCTCTCTGCACATATAACCTGGTGTAACCTGGTGTCCCTGAGCTCTCCAACTAAAAATCTGCCCAGCAGCTCCACACTCATCCCTCCTGTAACAGATTGACTTTAAGTATTACTCTGCAGAGCCCCAGATTTAAAACATCTTAATGTCTCTGCCTCTCTCTCTCTCTTAGCCTCTCTGTTTGCTGCTCCACTTTAAATCCAGGTAGTCGGTGTGTCTCACCTGTTTTGAGGACAACTATAATACTTCTTACACTGGCTCCTAGACTGGACATCGCCTTGATTTCGTGATGGCACTGTTCCAAAAAGTCAGAGATGTTTGAGTTAGTGCTGTGGAGAGCAGCTTTTGAGTCTCTCCACATCCTGTGGTTATTAAACAGTGCCACCGTGTGGTGTAACCGATGTTATCTCATCTCAGTTTGCGGCCTGCCTTTGCAGTAATGCGGTGCAAATTGTTTTGAGTTGCAGAAAGCTGTGATTAGTCTATATGTGATTTGCATTTAATCTGAGATACACAAAGAAAGAGAGGAAGACCAAACCAATGGGGAGGGGACAGAGGGAGAGAGACACGCGGAGGTGTTCAGTGTGTGATTCTCCACCAGGTGGCGTGGTGGGGATATGAATGACTTGGTGAAGAGCTATTGTTTGTTGTGTAAGACATTTCCATATGGATGATGGATGGTGGTAACATTCATATAGGTCACAGGTCTTTAGTCATCTTTTTGTCCAGGCCTCTCTTTGTAATTCTGTTGAAACAGCTGGATAAAGCTGCATATTAAGCAGACGTCCTCTCCCTTATTTGTTAGCACCATGACAGATTATAAGCCATCCTGTCAGTCACGGTGGCAGCAGGCACTGAGGGAAGGGAATTTGAGTTTCTCAGTCACGTGAGATGTGATACACAGTCATTAAAGCTGTCAACTCCCCTGCCTTGATTTTAAGTAATATCCTGAAAATGTAAGGATCCTGTGTAACAGTGGGAAGTGGTGTGATCACTGTGACCCAGCCTTAGAGCCGCTTTAATAAAGATGTGTGAGAGGTGATGGCAGGCTTGTGAATTTGCCAATTTCCACACTCCCTCCCTGCTCTTCTCTCCTCGTCTTATTTTAGCCACTCTCTTTTCCTCTTGTTTCTCTTGTTTGTTTCTTCCTGTCCCTGTTTTATAGCAGCGCTGGATGTTGTGTAACCGCGGCGGCTCTCTGTGAGAACGCAGCACCAGAGACATCAAAGCAGCTTGTTTTGTCACTGGGCTCGGAGCAGCAGTCAGGAATAGATCTCCTCCTCTGTTACTCTCTTCCCTCTGTCTGTTTGCTTCCTCTCTCACTCGGAGGATTTGGTTTCATCTCTGACTTTTCAGTTTTCATTTATTTATTTATTTATTTTCAACTGTTTTAGCTCCCCCTCTCCTCTCCATCATTCATTGAGTCCATCTGCCTTTACAAGCATTTCAGTTTCTTCTGCTCAGCACCATCATAAAAAAAAAACACAAAAAACCCACAGATGATGTTGTGAGTATTTCTACATTAACCAGACCATTTCCCTCTTGTATGTGTTTGTGTGAATGACACAGTTATGTAGCGTACCATGCCCATAGTAGATAAAATATGAATGATGGAGCTCTCTCTATCACAGTGTGCACATCGTGGAGTCGGTGCCATGCACCAGCCATGCACCAATGCCTAGAAGGCATTATCACCATGGCAACCATACTTTTTCACGCCCTTCTCAGCAAAGTATGTGTTGGTGTGTTGCTCCATATTAGTTTACCCTCAGCTCAGCGCTGGCCTCGGAGGCTGCCCTACATGAAAACGATCCCTCTCTCTAATCTCCTCACTTCTCCTCTCCAGACTCATCACACTGATTACACTCTGCGTGTGTCCTCTCCTTCTTTCACCGACATTTCTGGTGCTTTGCTGTAGTTTCTATCTTGGGATGAGCAGCCTCAGAGAGACTTGTTCCAGCAACGTCCTTTAGGTTGAATCCAGCAGCAGCAGCACTCGAGGCCTGAAGAGCTGGTCAGTCTGATTCTGAGCAGCAAACACACGTCCAACAGTAGTTTCCTTTAACAGGAAGAAAGTTTGCCTCATCATTAAACAGACAGACAGACAAAAGAGTGCTAGCATTCAGCAAACTGATGATTTTTAACAAACTAATTATCATTATTTTAGAGCTGAAATTTAAATCTAAATGATTAGTGTGAATAGATTAAAATGATTGTAAACTGATTAACCCTGTTTTACACTTTCTTGTGTCTTATGACATGAGAGTGTATTTATGGAACCAAAAACATCTCAATAAAGGTTCACTCTACTGACAGCAGATCAGAGAGCCAATCAGAGAACGGTCTGAACCTCTCCTCTGATTGGCTGTCCGTTTTCTAAGCAATTGATTAGAAATCTAGTAGACTACAGAGAAACCAAATGCTCTAAAGGTTGGATGTTTAGTCTTTGTGGGGGTGGGGCTTGGGGCATGGCTGGGAGTGGTGACTGCTTTGTTGTGACATCACAAAGTTAAAGAAGTCCTGACAGCTCATTTAAAGTATCACTTTCTGAAGACAAGCTACATACTTGTATAATGTAATTCAGAACCATGATCTGACACCAGACATGGCATTAACTTTTTACAAAAGCAAAAATACCAAACATCTTCCAGCTCCCAGGTTAAGGTGGATGATTTTACCTCATATTGTTTGATGCAGCTGTTGTTTTGTCCATCTCTACATGCCTGGTCTAAAATCCAGCACAATTAAATATTCCTTCTGTGAAACATCAGAAAATGTGGAATATATTCATCTCAGTTTATCAGAGCTGAAGGCGACCTGTGTCAGAAAAACAGTCCAAAGCTATTAAAGATACAAGACAAAGAAAAAAAACTCTTCATTTTTGAAAAGCTTAGGTCACAGTGTACTCACTGACTCACTCCTTTCTCATATTGAGTAATCATTGCAACTCAGTGGGCAGTGATTGCATGACAGGCTTACACTAGGGCTTCAGCTGATTATTTGACTGGTTATGACATAGATTTTAGTTTCAATGATAAACAAATTCTCTTAAAAAAAAGCCTGAAAATAATGAGCAATGCCGGTCACTATTCCTCAGGGAATGAGTGTAACATCTTCACACTGTGCTGCTGAGACCACAGATCCAGGCTGAGCTGATTGTGGCCAGTGGACACAATGTACAGCAGATACTATGAATTGTGTATGCTACAGCAAGTAATATGAAACTGGTGATAAAGATAAAAAATAATGTAAAAGTACAGTGATAATAAAAAACACTCCAATTATAGGTAGAAGTGGCCACGACACGCTGGGGAGATGTTAACAGCAGCATCTGTATCGCCACCGTCTTGTTAGGAATTCGAGCCGCTCGCGCCTGAAATAATCACTAGCACAGTGTCAGGGGATGTCAGGCAGCAAAGCAATATGCACTCCGTTATGAAACTGGACTAATATTGCTTCCTCATGCACAGGCACACATGCACAAGTATCTACTGTATGTGTGCATGTGCTGAAACGTGGCCCTTCATGTGATGTGTGCTCAGACTCACGCAGAAGACGCTGAGACGTGATTTGAAAAGTTAAATGAAAACAATCCCTAGTCCACAGAGAGTCTGTGTCTGAGATAAAAATGTATTTCTTGCATCCCCACTGGCTTACACACACACACAGACACACACACATATACACAGACAGAGAATGGCCTCTTTGCTGTTTACTGGGTATTTTGTTGATAATGCTGTTACATCAGCTGTGACTTTCTTTTGGGGCGTTGATCGGTGGCTAATAGGAATTTAAATGGATTCTTGGATGTTAATTGCCATGAAAATGCAATAATGGGAGCTTTGTGTTTATGTGCTAACTCCAGGCGGTGCTAGACATGCATGCAGCCTCAATTGTAATAGCTCTTAATAGGTTTTTTGGTGGGAGATTTGTCATAGCGGATGAATGAACTCTCGTCTTCCTGTAAATCCTCTTCTGCCTATCGTGAAATATAATTTGGAGTATTGATGGCTCAGGATGGAAATGTGATGGCAAGGACCCTTGGTGGTGTAATTAAAGTTATTTGAGTAAATCATGCTGAGTTTAGATCAGATACAGAATCAACTGTCGACTAAATCAAATAGAGAATAATGAACAGTGGCATGGTTCTTTGCCTATTTGTTATAATAAACACCCTGTAGCTGAGGCTCCCTCCTACATGAGCTCACAGAAAAATGATCAACATCATTTTTGTGCAGACAATGAGCAGGTGAAGAGTTTAGGGTGGAGAATAATGTATCAGTCTGACACCTCCAGGCAAAATATTGAAGCTTCCGCAGACCCTCTGGTGAAAAGAAACACTGTTCCTTAATGATCCAGCCTCTATGAGTCAGATACTACTTAGCATATCTCTGTGCAGCTCATATATGTACTCGCCCTCTCCTCCTCTCTTCTTAATTCCCTTTCTTTGTCATTCATTATGAGACACAAGTTTTCAGGGAACAGACCCCTTGCTTGTTTCTCTGGATGCCGGATGCACGTGCTGCAGAGCGTCAGCAAAATGAGTGAGTCAGCATGGTCTCATTATAGCTGCTGATAGACTGATTAAAGTGCAGAAACAACGCTGCCCTGCAGCTTGGGGACATACTGGGCATGCGCAGCAGAGACTCACAGACACCCATGAGCACGCATGCAAACAGGAAGGTGCACACACACACACACACACACACAGACACCTCTGATGTTCACTGTGTGCCTCCTGGGGTTCAGTGGTTGTGCCTTTTCACCTGAGCACTGGAAGAGAAAGTTAATTTTGTGACCATGTGCAAGTAGAACACAGTGAGTGACTTTCTTCTACAGAGTGCAGCTTCTGTGTTGTGTGTGTGTGTTTGCGTGTATACACTGTAGAAGTAGCCTTGAAGTCAGGAAGGGAGACGTCTGACTGCAGAGTTGTCATTCAACATCTGCAGATCAGCTGGGAAATCGCTGCTGGGAGAATCTGTGGCCTTGAGCAAAGTGTTCAGTGCTGTAAGATCAGAAACATGCCACTGCTCTCAGCAGCTGCCAGAGGTGAATTAAAAGTGAGGAACAGCTGACACTGACTTGGATGAATACATGACTGGGGGAAAGTATTAACTGAATCATCTGCATGTCTCTCTTTCCAGGTGTCGTGTCTGCAGGACTTCTTTGGTGATGAGGACATTTTTGTTGCGTGTGGACCGGAGAAGTTCCGCTACCAAGACGACTTGATGCTGGATGAGAGCGGTGAGGCAGCTGTTCCTCTGATATTTGACATCTGACTGTCCAGTCTTATATTCCACCTCTCTTCATTTCCTTCCAGTTCCCACCTGTGTTTCTCCCCACCTCCCAGTTTTACACCTGTCTGGTGTTTTTTACTGAGGTGTTGATCCATAAGAAGATATAGTTGTGGTTTTAAGAACCAAAACTCATCCATTGTAGTTCTACATGTCCTCCCTCAGGGTTATCTTTGCAACTCGAGCAACAACAGACCAATCAACCAATCAGAAAATAGGCTCTGAACCTCTCTTCTGGTTGGTTGAGTAATTTCTGAGTGATTGAATAAAAGTAGAGCAAATTTCAGGTAAACACAAAGAAAAAACAACCCTATGAGGCTGGACACTGGGTCCAGTTGGGTGGGACTTGGGGCATTGCTGAAGGCAGTGACTGTTGTGATGTGACATCACAAAGTTACAGAAGTCCTGGTCGCTCATTTTAAGGCACAGTCACTGAATACTCCCAGTATTAATATAGCACCTAGACATTCTTAATTATAATAATGATGATAGATACTGACTTTCTACACTATACTTGTACATTGTTTTACTTGACCATGTAGTTCAGTGCAGTCAACAGTTTAACTGTTTAAAAATCATCTAACCAGAGCAAAAACAGAGAACACACAGACAGACCTTCTCCAGGGTTTAATCTAATCTAATTCACATCATCATAAAATCTGTAACTTTCTGTGTCTTAAAAATTCAGTTATCAAACTTCTTTCCTACTTCTTGTCTGTTAGCTCTGGTTTTGATGTGATGGTCACAGTGCTGGGGGGCAGGTGCTTTAATGTCTTTTCTCTGAAGGAACCTTTTTTCCGATTGACCCTTTTAAGGGAAGCTGCTATTTGACCCACAGACATTCATCAAATGGCCTAAAGCTTCTCTTCGTACCTTTCGACATTTTCTCGAACAGTCTTAAAACATAGATGTGTATCAGTTAATATCTCATGTGCTCATCAGGATGTTCATTTAGTCTGTTTCAACCAGCCGTACTCTCTGCTTGTTAGTCTGAATATGTTTCTCTCCACAATGACTTGTTAAAAAAAATCTTATTTTCCCAGTTGCACAGCACTTTCTCCTTATCTCTGCTGCATATGACACATCTCCCTGGTTCAGGTGGCAGAGGACTGTGTAGGCTGTTCACTTCATTACGCTCCGCTGTCTCTCTCTCTCTCTCTCTCTCTGCCCCTCCCCTCCTCTCTCGTCTTGAAAGGAGCGGCCCGCTGCACTCAGGCCACCATGTAACCTATTGTATCATTGTTCGTCTTCCTCCTCTCTGCCCGTCTCTCTGCCGCGGTTCGACTGAGGATAGGTTTTGTCCTCACTTCACCCATCTGTGTGTCTCTGTCTGTCTCTCCCTCTTCTTCTCCATCTCTGTTGCAGAAGACTCCTGCCATTTAGCGCTCATCTGTATTCCCATCCTCTCATCTCTCTTCCTGTCTCCTACATGAATGAGTGTGCTCTGGCTTTTGTTCAAAGGTTTATTCATTTCATTTGTTCCCCCCGCTGTATCCAACCCACCTGGGTCACCAATGTCCACCTCCCCCTTTTGTCTCTCTTTGTCTTTTTTCCTCCCTCTCTTCCCCCTTTACTCTCCTTCTATTTGCACAGTAGCTGCTTCCATTAGACTGTTTTCCTTTGGTTACCACAAAATATCCTCCCACATGCAACAAGGTGTTTCCAGTGTATCTGCATTTCCACTGTAGTAACCAGCTGTAGAAGTGGAGCAAATCTTTCAGTCTGCAACTTAAGCCCCTTTTCCCGTCCATGTAGCCATAGTGATTAGTGTGATGTAAATTTCATTATCTGCTGTGGTGTGTGAGGGCTGTGTGTGCAGACTGAGCGCCCAGGGTTCATGTCCTCTGTTTCCTGCTGTTTGCATCCTGGTCTGCTTTTTATTAGAGAATTAGACCTTTTATCTTCCTGCATCTAAAGTCTTGTACATCATAGCTGATCAACAGGGCCTGTCCAATCTCACAGGCTCCTCCAGATGTAGCATTTCTTTGTGTCCATCCATCGGAGGCAACAGGTTTATTGGCCTTAGATTCCCATAATCCCTTGTAATTCATTGCAGGCTGGTGAGTTTTTCATGGTGAATTCACCAACTCAGAGTTGGGAGAATATTACATGACATTTGCTCTGTGTTTGACTTTTTGAAATTTCATTTGACCTCTGATCAGAAATATGAATATGTAAATGTGGATAATTTTGTGAAGTGCTAACATCTAATTTATAAGGTAGGTTTAAGATGGAGCAAGTGACATCATGTAAATGCTCCTTGTAGTTTGTGTGTAAGGTCACTGGATAGGACTCTGCTCTGCTTACCACATGATGCATGATAAATGTGCAGAAACAATGAAACTGCAAGTAGGTGCACTGGAAGCAGAGGTGGACTTACTGCACAGCTGAGGTCAAATATTATTCCCAAGTGAAAGTCGTTTTGTCTACTTAAGCAAAGTAGCCTACATTTTAAGTCATCACACCATTATATATTTACAGCTAATGAATCTGAAACAGCCTACTGACTGAAGACTGAGAGTCTGTGGAAAAACAAACTTGTCAATATATATATATGTCATACAAAGCCAATAGAGAGGGTTGATCATCAAAACAACTGAATCAACAAAAGGAGCTTTCTGATGAAACATTTATCTAGTGTTACACACCTTGACTTGTTTTCTCCAGTTGGATGTTGACTCTGTCTAGGCAGCGAGGAGGTGTGATCTAGGTAAAAACACATCAGATACGCGAAACTAAAAGAACTTTTCTTTATTTCTAGAATTGCAACCATGGACTAAAGGTGAGGTGAAGAGTATTCTGCCTCATCTTAATGTGACGTAGCCATCATGAGGACACTGTCAGGTTCAAACTGAGCTCAACATGACCTACAGAGTCGACTGTGATTGTTTGTTTTTTCTTCCTGTAACCAACACAGCTTATGGTCTATTGCCTTTTCAAAAATAAAAGAAATTCTTTCCACTGACTTAAAGTCTTGCCTCAAAACAGCAAATACTTCACTGAAATGAAGTGAAGCCATAAGTACAACATTGGACTTTAAAGTGTAGGGGAGTAAAAGTCAGAGGAAAAGACACAAGTAAAGTGCATATACTCAGGTGAATGTACTTTGTTGCTGTTCCTTGGTGAAATAATCATCCATACACTAGTTTTGGCCATAATAATAACACAAACACACACACACACGCACACAATCTCTTTGTGTTTTTTTTGCTCCGATGTCCCAGAGGGCCGAGAGCAGACTTTGACACCTCCTCATGTCCTGGAACACAGAGAGCAAGAGGCCTGAGGCAGAGGCAGACAGACAGGAGAGCAGAGCCACAAAGGAAACAGGGAGGGAGACAGTCGGAGTCAGAGCTGCAGACAGCTTCACCTCCTCTCAGCATCACTATAATTATCGCCTCTGCCTCAGCGCTGGCACACTGTCATCATGTTAACACTCTGCATTGTACATTACTCACTGGGCCACAACGACTGCCATGCAAGCACATCGCGCGCACATACACACACACACACACACACACACACACACTCTCACACATACACATATATGGACCCAGACAGACCCAGACAGACAGACGTGTCCCTGTGCCTACACACACACACACACACACGTGCAGACAAAGAGATACACACACCAGACTGTGTATAATTTTGCCTCCCCGCTGGTCTAAAATGGTAATGAGGTATAATGGGGCTGGGTTAATGAACAGGAGAGGAGCAAAGTTTTGGGGATGTGTGTGTGTGTGTGTGTTTGTGTGTGTGTGTGCGTGTATACACCATCACATGGCTCATTTATCAGGACAGTGTAGCTGTGAAATATCAGACCTCCGTGAGTCATAGCTGCCACTCCTGAAACACCACAATAATTACATTTGGAAAGGCAGCCCAGTGAAGGTCAGAGCTCAGTTTTGCGGGGGGGACCTGAAGGTAAGACCAATTACAGCTGTGTTGATACATTAGTGCTTTTGTGTTTTCTTGCATGACTGAAGGTCAGAATCAATCAAAACGGTAAAACAGCAGTAGGTTAGAACTGAGCTGTGTTTCTGAAATGTTCAGTTGTTATGCTGTTAGTTTTTTTTTTTTTGTATTTAGGTGTGTCACAAAACACAAGGTCATACCACAGTGGCACACGCTTAATATTCACTCCTCCAGTGCATCCTTTCCTGTGTGTTTGTGCCAGCAGCAGGAGTGCAGCAGCTTTTATCCTCGTTTGCTTCCAGCTATTCACTTGTTACACGTGGATTTAAACACTGAATAGTCCCTGGATTTTCCCGCTATGTCTGACTTTTTTTTTTTTATTTGAGTGGATTAGTGAATCAATGTGAGGGAATTTGTGTTTTTCAAATGGTTTCTGAACACATCTTGTCTCTGTGCTTTCAGAGTGTCGTATGATGAAGTCGGTGAACTACGGGAAGATGTCTGGCTCTCTGAACCGAGGCTCCCCAAAGACTGTCGTCCAATCACGGCGCAGCAAGTCCCCTGCTTCTTGTAAGACAGTAAAATAAGTTCTTCTTCTTCTATTTGTCTTCTCTTCCTCTCAAGGACTCAGTTGCTTAATGAAATCAGACATTGTCTGTGTCATTGCCTGGAATGAGTGTGTGTCCTTGTGTTTGTGTGTCTGTGTGTGCAGCATCTCAGACCTGATGGACACAGTTGGGAGTTATTTACATCCTAATACTCCCCCATGTGATTGTTTAGCATTTTATAGCTCATTACTTGATCAGTGTTGCAGAGTTGCCACAAAGGAAAACAGTATGAACAAACCACTGCAATGAAATCAGAGCTCTGTGGTGTGCCTTACAATGTTAACTGTGTGCATGTGTGTGAGCTGTGTCTTATTGCATGCAGAATATGAATTCAAATGAGAATGATTTCACATGGGAGTGTAGAAAAGGCAAACAGGGATGAGAGAGGTGAAAAAAAGACAGGGAGCGGAGTGAAGATGAGAGGGAAAAGAGAGAGAAGGGGGGTTGGTGACTCAATCCTGCAGCTCCCCACAAGCCGTTCTTCACCTGACATGCTAATAAAATGGAATAAAATGGTGAGGGCTCGGTAAACCGTGTTGTTTACGACTGATAATGATGCTTGAAAAAGCCAAAAACCCCTCTCTCTTTTTTTTGGAGGTGACAGCAAAGCAGAAAAAGATGTGCCGAAACACAACAGAGTAATAATTACAAAAGCTGACTGCAGCTCTGTGTGTGGCAGACGTTCACGCTGGCTCCAGGCTGCTGAGGGCTGGGTGCCTGGTCTGTTTTGAGCTTTAATAAACATCAGGTTGTTCTTTTTCCTGATTGTTCAGCTTGAGCCTTTGTCCATGTGGAAAAAAAAAACGCCCAGTTATGCAACAGAGCACTTGACTTTTCAGTCTGGCTGTTATTATTTTTGTGATTTGAGCGTGCACGGGGAGACATGTTGGTTTGGGGTTGATGCGATGCCGGGTGATGCAACATGCAGAAACTCCAGTGAATGAAGTGATTCCACCTGCTGTTTAAGCATCTTGAACATGCACAGAATGACACTTGTCTGTTTTTGGGTGCTGCCTCTGTGTGTCTCTGTGGTGTTGCAGGAGTGGAAACCGCTTGTTGTTAACGTGTTTTGTGTTGAGATGTGAAGGGAGAGGACGAGGAAGGTGCAGAGACACAGCTGGGGTGAGAAGAGAAAGTTCTGGATGTTGATGGCTGGAAAACTTTGGGGAAAAGGTTATGAGGGTGAGTCATAGGCTGATCTGATCACGTCGGCTGAAGCAGGAAGGAAGGTGTGTTTGTGTGAGAGAGAAAGAGAGAGAGAGAGGGGAAGAGGGAGGGAGAGAAAAAAGGAGTCTGAGACAGAGGGGGAAATAAGACTGACTCGTCTTGGTTGCCACGGAAACATAGCACAGTAGGAGCATGTAGCCATAGACACAATAGTTGGTGACAGCCATATATGGCCGTGACTTCCGGTGGAGCGGCCCTGCAGTGGAGAGTGGAGCTGACTGACGCTCGGCCCTCGCTGGAACCCTGAGTCAGACCATCCCAGCGTTTTCACTTCTCAGAAATAACCCCTCCCCACCTCCTCCCCTCGCTGCTTCCGCCGCCGCTTAACATCACCAAGTGTTCCTGGGGTGCTGTTGACTGTTCGGCTGCGCATCCCTCAAAAACATCATCAGTTTGTGCCAGGAGACAAATGAGTGGAGGAGGTGATGAGCGATGACCGAGGGATCTGTTGTTTGTGTTTGTTTTTGTTTCGGCGACCGTGGCCTTACCTTCACTTCCTGGACAGTGTGTCTGATCACTATGGTCAACAACAACATTATGGTCATTATGGTCAGCAACAGCTGATAACTGGCTGCTGCGCCACATGGCTCACACAGGTGCCCCTTCTGTTCTTATCCAACATGTTCATACGGAAGCGTCATCCTTAAAAAAATACAAATGACACTGAGCAGAATCTCATCACATCATGTAGAAAGGACATCACTAGTTTTTGTTGGTACAGTACATGAGTGTGACAATTAACACAAATCATAGAAGAAGAGCTTGACGTACTCTTATTATTGATTTGCAACTTAAATGTTCAGTCTGAAAAACAATGGTTTTATGCAACAGTTGCATTTTTACAAGATCTATTAAAAAGTGTTTTTCTGAACAGTAACATATTAAACTAACTGATCTACATACAATTATTCCACGTTTTGATCATTGTCATTGAGTTATCAAGCACAGACACTTAACATAGATGGTTTAAGCCTCTCAGAAGTGAAATGAGGTCATCTGTTGTATATCGTTGTAAATTTATATGTTTGACAGACAGAAGAAACAATTTGTCACCT
Source organism: Caranx ignobilis (assembly GCA_021432705.1). NCBI lineage: Eukaryota > Metazoa > Chordata > Actinopteri > Carangiformes > Carangidae > Caranx > Caranx ignobilis. Next base: position 6,230,220 of record MU269980.1, read on the forward strand.
TTGCATGGTGGAAATTTTGATGAGTATATTCACAGTTTTCTTTAGTTAATCCAAAAAAAGTAACTCTTACTGTACACAGAAAAAGTAAAGACTTAAACAGAACAAAAACAGACGTCTTAGAACAACAACATATATCCCAGGCGTATAGATTTAACAGGTGTCTCCCATCATCCTCTAGGAGGTAATTCTTGTTGCGTGTGCACAGACTTCTGACGTCAAGGCTGAAATGACAGTCAGCATAAAAGATAGATATATAGATATATTCACCTTAACGCTCCATCCGTATCACACCACATCAGTTTTAGTTATGAATATAGAAATCTGATGGAGGTTTTTCAAGTCAAGTCAATTGAGCCTGCAGAATAATGCATTTAGATGAAATCTGATTCATTATTCAATTAATTATTCAGTTATCATTTAAATGCATCTCCACTCTAAACCCTTTTATCTGAAGTGTTTCCAGTGAAATGAGCAGCAAGGACAGCGAGGAAAGTTCAGTCCAGTTTTGGAAATTTAGAAATCAGTGCATTTTTATTATTCCTCATCCGCACTTGGAGATGAAGACAATAAAGGACTCCAGCAGTCTGAAACCTTACTGCAGGTCTTCAGGTGTCCTGAGCATGCCCTCAAACTCCCATATTCATTTTTGCTCCAGCCAACACACGCCTTAATAAAAAACCCTTTATCTCTGTATCTAATAATCTGGAGTGAAGGAGCTGCACAGAGGAGATGTGAGGTAGAGAAAGAGAGAGAGAGAGAGAGAGAGAGAGGCACAACACATGTGCTGTCAAACACCACCTGGTGTCCTTTTGTGTGTCCAGCTGCTCCTCATTGTGTGTGTGTGATTTTTTCCAGCTGAGTCCTTCAACAGCACCAAGGAGCAGAGGTGTGTGTGTGTGAGAGAGAAGACAATTAGGAGTTCAAAGTTAGATGAAAAATATTCACCTGACCCACGAGTTTTCAGGTTTGTTTTTATGTCAAACTGACTGATCAAAAAAAAAAAAAAACTCATCCTCAATAAAAAATATAAAATCAAAAATACAAAGTGACCCAAACTATCATGGGTGCATCCAGTTTGACCTAGAGGCCACATTCTTTGTGTCTGTACAGCTTCACCAGCATCACTAGACAGTAGATCTGCACTTGCTGTATGAGACACACCTCTTTTTATCTCATTTTAACACTTCTCATATTTTTTTTAATACATTTCATAATGTAAATATGAGCATTTTAGCTCAGTAGCTTCCAGGTCGTGTGACCTATCGGCTCAAAATCAGTGCAGGACCATATTTATTTTATGAGACACTCCTCTTTCTTTCATTAAAAAAAAAAAAATCAAATCTTAACACTCCATATTCTTAAACTAAATTTTGATTTTTGATTTAAAACCCACGTTTTATTTTGAAAACCGGAGGTTTCCACACGCTGCAGTGAGCTAGCACTGACTTTCCCAGTTGTCTCATTTGCCATTAAGTCTGCAATAAGGGTGCACTTGAAATGTTGGAGTGGCTGGCTTGGCTACACGTAAATGAGAGACAGCTGGCTTGACCGTAGTATCCAGGCCCACCTGTAGATCCGCCACAGGTCTCTTCAGATTGAAGTCCCGGCCCATCGGAATAACAGTGATGTGATATTTGGTTGAGTTTTACCAGTTCTATAACTCGATTTGTGTCCAAAATAGTTTAAATATTTACCCAGAGAACTCTCAGATAACACAATATGTTCATTATCGTACACACAAAAGGTATTTGCTCCCAAATTCGCTTGATGTGCCTATTTACTGCACTGTGACAAATATGTAAAAACAAAACAAAAAAAACTTCCCCCTGAAACGTTACATGCATTTACAAACAGGAAAATACTATAAAGAATAATATAATAACAATACTATATTAAATAAAATCTATATATATCAAATTCAGGTGCTGGAATGAAAAGAATTGTGAAACTTTCCAGTGTTATTGCTTTATCAAGAGCTGACAAAACACTTTGCCTCGTCAGGTCTGTTTCAAGAACATGAGCCTTCAGAGAAATCTACTGAATCAATTCAGAAACACTGTAATAATAAAAAACCTCATCAGGCTGCTTCCCTGCACAAAGTGTTCTTGTTCTTATTGAAAACCATCAGAGCACAGAGAGACTTATGTGTTGTATGTCGGCAGGTGAATCACACAGTGGGTCTCAGTAGTCGGTGAATCATAGGTCTTTGTCATCATTGGGCAGTAATTACATAATAATGAGTGTAATATGAATGAAAGCATTAACATATGCTGATGGATTTGAACTGGTGAAACCTTAAGATACAGATTACACCTTGACTTTTCTCTGACTGACCCTCATTGGTGACATCAGCTGATTCAACTGCAACAAAGAGATGCTGCCTCGCTGAGAGAACACCACTCGTACTCTTGAGGGTCTGATGTGGCATGTTCTGTCAGTTTTGTGTATGCATACAGTGAGTGTGTGTGTGGGGGCAGGTATTTGCGTGTCGGGCCATACGCTGTCATCACTCGAAGCCGCATTCTGCGATGATCTCACAACCCCCTGGCTCACTGTCTATACACACACACACACACAGACCCAAAATAATGTGAGAAAACAATTTGCACTCATACATAGTTTCTCTGCCTGTCTCGCCATCTGTCTCTCTGCTCTCCTCTGATGCCTCATGTCAGCTAAAATTAACAGAGAACTACAGATGGTGTCAACAAGCATCACACTGAGACGGGGTCTCTTCTCTCTCTCGCTCTGTCATGAGCAACTCCTTGTGATGGGGGAAAGACTTTACGTCGAAGCACGTGGGGCGGCCGACCCACAGATAATTCCTGGTGTGTCCCCAGAGAATCAGCTGTGACAATTCCTGATCACATGATGTCTGCAGCCTTCTTCGCCACCTCATAAAAACCTGCTCATGAGCAGAACACGTGCATTTTCTGAAGCCAGATGAGCACGGGGAAGGGTGGTGGCTGATAACAAAGGGTGTGAGGACAAACAAATCCATGTCCAGGCCAGTATTGATATTTATTGATATCTGGACAAAAGGAACAATACGCACATGTATGCGGCTTTGTGTTCATGAAACAGCATTGTGTCAACACTTTCCACTTATCTGCTTTCAAAATCTTTGACTGGGTTTTGCCTTTTTTTTATAGTCCCAAGGTGTGTGTCTGTGTCATGGGGGTGTAGTGCTGCTAAACTCACTCATTTCATGTGCTGGATTACCCATAATGCCTTTTGACTGCCCTAGCAGAACACATATGTTAAATTGTGTCCATATTAAGAACCATGTGTTCTCTTTACACTGTTCAATGTGTGTATGTCAGGGCATGTCTTAAAATAAAGGTGTGATAATAACATGTGTGAGACCTGGAGCACATATGGTAGGAAACAGGGAAGCATGTGATTGGCTGGTCATTAAGGCTCATTAACTCAAGAAGCTGCTGTGTGTTCAGTGTTTTCAAAGGTGGAGAAGAAAAAACAGCAGATTCTCAAGATGATGGCAGCTTCTCTTTGTCAATTTGACAATATTAAATACAAACTCCTTTGACCTATGTGGCTTGCTGCCATGTGCTGACTGTGTTGCTCTCCACCAAGACTGACGTCTCCACAACTACTGGATGGATTGCTGTGAAATTCTGTTCAGCCATTCTTGGTCCACAGAGGATGAATTTTAATCTCCCTGGTGACTGACAGAGTTTTCCTCCAGCACTGCTCATGCGGATGGTATTTGTGGTTTAGGTGTGTCATCATGAAATCTGGTCCAGACCTTCATGCTTCCCTCAGGATGAGTTGAATTTGTTCATCTAGCACAATCATCGTCAAAGTCTCAGCTTCTCCAGATGATGCAACAGTCCCATCAGCCTCAGCTGCACTCTGTGTTTGGTGTTTGTGTCTGTTACAGCGTCACAGAGCTGTTGACATGGCTGTAGATGCTGGTTGTCATCCACATTGAAAATACTTTGACGGACTCGTAGGTGTTGCTATGTTAAGTCCAAGTAAACCTACAAAAAAACAAATAAATAAATAAAATAAAAACTGTTAGGTAACCACCAGCAGCCTAATTTTAGCTGCATATCTCACCATGAGACCATGTGAAATTTAATATGCAGCTTATGTATCATCATGCACAGGGCACAGCTGGAGACAGGCATGCACATGAGGTGCTCCTCCATGAACACAGCTCACTTTTGTGCAGCCATTGTGTGAGAGAAGCTGAAACCCATTGTCTCCTGTGGCACCTCACTGCTCCATACTGCTGTCTCTATGCAGGAACCCATCACTTTACAACCATCTGGATTCTGTCCATGGGAACTTAAGAGGGTCATGCTCTGCACCCCTGCTCCAGACTTGATTCATCTTCTCCATAAAATGAACCTGTGATGTTTCTGCTCCCAGGCCTCACTCTACCTCCTCATGACCTCACATCAACTAACTGCAGGAGCAAGAAAAACCCCTGAAGGCAGAGCATAGATAGTGCAGCACTGCTTTTTTTCCAGAGCATTTATATTCATCTGATTCTGCACTAATCTCTCCTGTAGTTCAAGTCTGAAATCTCTGCATAGTTTTCCTGGCATGGAAAATATCAAATCATAGATGTTTTTTTCTTCTTCTACCCTGCTGGCTTTTTCTCTCCCTCGCTCCTTCTCTTTCTGCCTCTCTCCGTCCCCGGTGCGCGTCAGAGTTTGCGCAAGCATCCTCCCCGCCTCTCCGTGTAGTACAGCTCTGCTCCGTCTCTCCCATTCACCACAGTTTACTATCACACTCGGGCGGAGCGCGTACAGAGGTGCTGTTCTTCCTCCTCATCCTCCTCTTCTTCTTCTTCTCTCTGGATTATCACTGTGTTTTTCCATCATGTTGGAAGTGGAAGGTAGGAACCACGATGAGAACATTTTATTTTCCCTCAGTGTGAAACAGTGATTGTCATTTTCCCTTCTTAAAGCGTAAACTTTATGTGTTCCTTTATCGGACAGGAGCCTGTACGCGCCGTGTCCATGACTCTCCATTGGTCTCCACTGACTTTGACTGTCATTGAATTAGCCGTGTTGTGATTTTTGCCTTAGTATATATGAAGCCAGTGAGAGATTTCTTTAACCGGTGCCGTTGTGTAACCGGGGAGGAGTGTCTGTCTGCGTGCGTAACGCTGATGCCCAGTTTCATCAATGGAGACGTCCAGGAATTTAACGCTGAGACAATAGCGTCTTGTAGCCCGATTTCACTGCTCTCATCACGGCGTGTTTGGTACAATGAGAGCCGGTATAGTCGCCGTGGCAGCCGGTGCTATTTTAATCCGCCGTGGGCTTTATCTCCTTTGTCTTGAATAATTCACAAAGTTCTTTGATCTCCGCAGGGGAATAAACATAAAGCAGCGAGGGTTGGACCACTTACACCTCCCATAGCTTTCACTTCTCTGCTGCAGCGACCGGGACAGGCTCTGACAGCGGTGGTATAGGTGGAGGCTGACAATGAAATGTTGTTTACGTGCAGAAAATGCCTTGGAGATTGTAAAGATGATGTGAGGATCATAAAAAGCTGGGGAGTGGCAGGAAAGAAGGAACCTGGTTGTGGTTCGATTCGGAGACAGTGGGTCTGTGTGATTCCTCCTCAGTGAGGATGAAGCATCTCATTTACATTTCATTCACCGTTTATATCTACAGTCACTGCTGTTTCATAGAGTTGACTCCAGTTGAAGCTGCACCTTGTTGCCAAGAGACCATCACCCATGTTTCCAGTTAAATTCACGCTGCAAGTGTTTGCAGGCTAACCATGTTATTATTTATTTATTGGCTTATTTTTGATCACACACAGGGTTCTGGCACGTGCAGCGTTCATTAATGTGATGTTCCTGTTTAATGAGGTGATGCCACTGGGTTTTTCTGTGCTGTGCTGCAGCTGGAGAAGTGGACCACACCGAGGTCACTAGTGCATTAAATGAGGACAGCCTGCTGTTGTGATGTTGACTCCCAGCCTGCACGCCATGCATGGAGTGTGCTGTGCTCTTATTGTCAGATGCACATAGAACTGGCTTGTTTCTCATGGAGATTTGGAGCAACAGGATTTGTATTTTAGCTGAAGTGAAAAAGGAGCAGTGTGGACTTAAGTGCTCTTTTCCTTTCTCTCTTGCTCGCCAACTCGTTGTCGTCGTCCTCCTCCTCCTTCTCTGCCTCGTTCATGTGAATGGATGGATGCTGAGGGCGGAAGCGTGGGCTGCTGTTAGACACTCAGAAATATAACTGTTCCAGAAAACATCTATTTGCACTGAAAAGATCATTGATTTCAATATCTCTCTCTCCCCCGGTCTCCACCCCTGTCACCCCCCCCCCCACCCACCCTGCTCCGTTTCTCTCTCTCTCTGTCTCTCTCTCTCTCTCCCTCTCCCTCTGTCACTCTCTCCCTCCAGTGAACGGGATGCCGGCCAGTCAGCTGTCCACTCCTCACTCGGGAAAATCTCCCAGCCCCTCCCCAACCAGCCCGGGCAGCCTCAGCCAACGCCGGGTAAGATAAGAACACAAGTACACACACACATACAAACACACTTACACATAGAGTCACCGTCAACATGTAGTGACACTAAATCTATAACACATTGCTTCTATGTTCTCAGGAAAAGGACAAAGCTGTGACTGAGCATAGGCCGACCACATCTTAGAGTTGCTAGAATACGAAGGAACCACAGCATCCCAACATCTTTATTGTCTCTTAAAGGGGCAGGGCGTTGACCTTTGACCTCACGCAGTGCTGCTCTGGGGATTCCAAGAATGGCAGGCTCATATTAGGATCCTCTAAAGTTACAACTTTTTATCCAGTGTTAATAGATTTTTAAGGGCAAAAGAAAAAATCCCCCTTTCTCATGCTGATTATTCTGTCACTCTCCCACTCCTGCTGACCTGCAGCTCTTTGTGTCTCACCCAGAACTCCACCTGCCTTTGGTAGCCCAACGCTGAGCGATGCTTTCACTGACTTATTGAGATGACACGATCTGTCATGTCAGTAATTTGTGCAATATCTGATCTAAAGATGAGCCTGGCGATTGGCCTCCTCTGATCTTCCACCCTGTTTTTATTCTGCAAAAATTGGTTTGCATCCCTTGTTATCTACCAGGCAGTGCTTTGCTGCGTGTTAGCACCATAAAAGACCCAGACAATACTGATCTGATCAAGGATTACTTTTTTTTTTTGTATCAAGTCATCTCATTTTGTACATGTCCTGTTGTGTAAAAGATTTAGAAACACATTTTATACTAGTTAATTTGATTATTTCATCTATTTTTTTTAAGTACTCAGTTATTGGTCTGAGTTTAAAAAGAATACCTGTAAAAACCACTAAATTCGCAATCTGTTCTCTGTAGATGATGTGGGAGAAAGGATCTGAGATGCAAACTCACTATATTCTCTGTAAAGCTCGTAGTTGTTACTGTGCGGAGACGGAGCATGCAACTCAAAAGGAAAACCTTGAATTCAACAGTAGAAACCTGAGTTCATGCAAAGTGTTGTGTGTCTGTGTGTGTATATGTATGTGTATGTGTGTGTGGTCAAGATCAACGGATGTGCTAATCCAGTCCTTGACAGTGACAATGGCAAGCTTCAGTCCTAATCAGTTTCCCTGATTTCTGTCTCACATGCAGAAGTGTATGAGAAAAACACACACACACACACATACACACACATGCAGGAGCTTCCTAAGCCTGTTGCTGATTTAGCTCCTCCTCTGTCATAAACAAACAACTCACACGCTCACTTCACCTCACCCGCTCACAGAGACAGCAGTATGCAGTATGGGAACCTGGGATGCATCCATATGAGCTCCCACCTGTGTGTGTGTGTGTGTGTGTGTGTGTGTCTTGTGTTTTTCTCCAGCAAACTGACTGAAAATCCAGACAGAGAAGTCAAGAATGCAGCTCCTTTGTAATAAGACACAAAGAAGAGTGTGGTTATGACTTACTTATGCGCACAATGAGCAGTGTGTGTCAGTATGTATGAGTCACTCCACACACCAAAATCGGCACAGCACATAGAATTCACTTATTGCACTCAGCAGCTACATTTGATTCGGCAGGGAGAGTTAATGGATGGTGGAGAGTCTGGCCCTCGGGCTTGTGACTCCATCAGTGATGGGTGGTTGTATGGATGTGATATGAAGGTCAGGCTGGGACAACAGGAGCAGAGCAGATTTGGATTGTATGGTCACTGAGAACAGAGCAAGGTACAGTGGAGCATTCAGAGTCATCTATACAATGGAAGTGGGTCACCATAGATTTCATTGTAAACTCCTGAATACATGAGGGGTGGTTAATGTAGATGTCTTAAGTGCTGATTTTCCATTCCTCCCTGGTCCCAGAGTCAGATTGTGGGATGTCGGTGTTCTGAGAGGTGAAGGAGAGCTAAACAGATGTAATGAGAAAAAGGAAAGAATAATTACTGCCCCGTCCTCTCCACTTCCTTCCACCCACTTTCCTCATCAAACATTAGCCTTCACAAATTATCTTTGTAGTGCAGTCCTGACCTCGGCGGTACAGCAGTTAAATTCGAGTTTTACACAACAACAAGTTGAGTGTGTATTTCTGAAATGGGAGATTATTCCGGGCTTTGTGCTCGCTGACACGCCATGCTAAGCCTGCAATGGCTTGGCTTGGAGGAGGAGAGGGAGGGAGGAAACCTCGCAGCCCATTATCTCTCGTCTCCACTCGGCAGCTCCGCACTCCTCAGCCATATTACGATGTAATTCTCTCCTGCTCTCCTTCCTCTCTCCAGCCGCCCTGTTAGTGACTCTCTCCCTCTGTTCCTTCCCTCCCTGACAGTTTCTAATTTCTCTCTCACTCCGAGCTCCCATCCATTCTCACGCACCCCCACAACCCACCCCACCCCCACCGCTCCTCTCACTTCCCCATATGAAAGAGTATTAACTTCACAGGGAGAAATTATATTCCATCATTTCCCTTGTAGATTAATTCTAAGCTTCTTTGAGAAGTAGGCGCCAAGTTCCCGACACTGTATTTTCACATTTACTCTCCTTCTGTGTTACCTCTGTGTAAACAGGCATGAATAAGCAGCAAGTACACAAACTCAAATCCTGTTATTGTTATGCAATGGAAAGTTTCTCATCCTAACACGACCTCTCCAAGTCAACACCAAGAAATGACCCATCTCCTGAAAACGAAGCCTGAATTCTAACATCTGTGCTCTTGAAAGAACATCTGCAGTTCAAAAATAGCTAAAATCCTTTTTGAAATTCCAGCCAATAAAGCATTGAAAGCTGCTATAAGTCCATTTCCTGAACAGCCACAGAGCCTCAGTGACCTACTATGAATATTGCATTTAAGTAGTTCACCTCTCTGGACCCTGCATTTAAACACTTAGGGGCACTTTTGCTGCCTGAAGTAGGCTGCTCACACGGTTCAGATCATCACAACCTATTTCCCCGAACAGACTATACATAGACATAGCTTAGCTCAGCCGCCTTGTTTCTCTTGTCCTCACATGCACACAGTTCCATGCGTGCAGAGAATCGTGTGTGTTCTCGCATGCGTCAGAAAGAAACACATTTATACATGAAATCGCCATTTGTGCACAGTTTCACGCACTTGGTACATGCTAGTATGACCCATTTTTATGAATTAGCTACAGAGGCATGAAAAGATGGTCTACATTCATGAGCCATCCATCCCCCCCTCCTCTCTCTCCAGTCTTTTCATGGCCGCTTGCCTCCCTAAGAACACCCTAACCTTTCACATTCATATTTATTATTGAACCGACAGACACATGCATTTTGTTTTCTGTCAACGCCTGGTGTAAAACATGTAACAGATGAACTGAATGAGCCGGCGAGGTCACAGCTCTTCCCCCTCTCTGTACGCTCCATTAGATGTGAAAAACACAGACAGGGAAATAAATCAGTCAAACAGGACAAATAGACAGTTTATGATTCCAGTGTCCCAACAGTCAGGTGGCTGTTTGTGTGCGTGAATGAGACAAAAGCAAGTGCTAATCACTAACCGTAGTATCTGTCACCTCTCACCATTGAGTCATTCATGTGCACAGTCCATTGAATTGCATGCTCCATCTCATTATTACTGTCTATATTTTGTGTCGGGTGATTCATAATGAATTATGTGTGAGATGTCTGTGTGTGTGAGAGAGAGAGAAAGAGAGGAGAGTGTGTGTGTTTGTGTTATGAACTTGTTAATTAGCATCTCATCTCATCCATGTGAGTGTGTGTTGTTACTAAGGACTGTATTTGTTACTTGTCTGTATTATATTTCCTATTTTATGTTGTGTTGATGTCATTAGTTGACTTGTTTCTTTTTTTTTCTCCTGTTCCTGTGACCACTGCCACAAAGACTGGCTGCAGCACATGAGGAAATGAGGGGGGAGGGAGAGAGGTGGTGGTGGTGGTGGGGGGGGACATCAAAGGCTGCAATTTTTAAAGTGTAAGATTTTCTTTTCTTGAACATTTAACTTGTTCAGAAATAACTACATTGCAGCTCATATTTACATCACATCTTCATCTAAATATTGTTAACTTCACATTTTTTCGCGCTGCTACATGAAAGATATGTAAATATGACAGTCGTCCGTGTTTTGTTTGATAATCTGGTCCATCATCTGCGCAATTTTCTGATGTGCGGCTGCCAGCTCTTCAGGGCTCATTTGTTTCCGTTTGTATTTTCTTTTAATTCATGTATTCATTTCCTTTTGTTGATGTCATTAAATTCATTGTCATTTCATTTTACTTTTGTGCTTTTTTATTATCACGATTGTTATTGTTCTCATGCTGTTCATTTGTGTTCATTAACAGTTGTTTATCACACAAGAACAAACAGATCATTTTCAGTGGATGATGGATGATTGTGACGTGATGATGATGATGATGATGATGATGATGATTGTCTTAATGTACACATCTATCAGATTGTTCTCCTTTGTTAAACTTGTGTATTCAGCAGCAGAGACAACAGCCCAGACTCAGCCCCAGAGGTTTATTCATGTCCCCACTGTCCCACTGCGTCTGTTCTGGACTGTGTTTTTGGATGAGGCAGCTCAAGGCTCCTTCCCCTTTTTAATTTTCCCTGAAGCATTTAATCACGTTCCTGTGATTTCCCAGGATTGCAGTCCATAAGGACCGTGATTAGAAAACTTTCGCATGTGTCCAACTGGCAGACCTTAAAGACTGAATCCCCCAAACCGTGTTGATCGCTTTAGATGAAAGTCAAATAGATTTTTTTTCCTGTCTGTCTAGACAACAAAATAAGAGCCAAGAAATGTTACCTCCCATACCTTGTGGTCTTAGAGAGAGTAGGAGCTTGGGACAAAACAAAGTACTTAATTTCTGTCAAATCTTATTAGATTTTTCCCGCTGAAGTTAACACCAATAAATCCTCCTTTGGTGGATACTGCACGACAGTGAAAGTGACAAGAAATGCCGCTGGAGGAGGACGAGGTTTGGCTCCTCCAGCTTAAGGGACGGAGAGAAAGACGGCTTTAGGATGTGTGTGTCATAATCAGATTCAACCGGGGGCATCGAGGACGAGGCTGGCATTACTCTTAAGTTGCTTATGTAAATATGTGGTGCACATTCCACAGCTGACAGACTTCCTTTTCAAGCGCAGCATAAATCAGTGGTTGTGCTGCCACACATCTGCTTCTGAGATGATGCTCCACATTTAAGGTCAATCATGGACATCCTGTTTAATTCCTATTTATGCGCTGATCAGCATTCAGCCACCGAGCGTTGCCCTTGTGGGTTTTGAAGAGCAGTGGCTGCAGCCATGATGTAAAAGGTTTGTCAGTTGTGTTTTTTAGTGCTGTGAGTCATAGCCAGAGCAAAAGTGTAGAGATGTGGAGCTAGAAATAGTGTGTGTCGTATTGTGCAACAGGGAGAAAGCGGGATGGTCTAACAATAACAAGACAGTTCCTGCCAAGTCCAGTGATCAATATCAACCACACCAGACTCCATACATCTTTCCTCCTCTTTCTCCATCTCTCTCCGTCTCTCTCTCTCTTCGTGTCTCTCTCTGTCTGTCACTCCGTCTGCCTCACAGCTTTTCATACAGGAAAAAGAGACACAATGTTCATAGAAGGTTGAATCCACCTCCCAGCCTGCAGACAGGAAATAGCCATATATAGGCTTCTGTCTTCACAGTGGAAGTCTCATAAGCTGCCTCTCTCCTTTCTGTGAGCAGTTTCCATAGCAACAGCATTTTGTTTCCCTCGGTGGCAGGAAGGGAGAGATAGGGAGTTCAAAATGAGAAAGGCGAGTAGAATACGAGGCTGGATGTGAGATAAGGGCACAAGAGTAAAGTAAATATATGAGTCAGGATTGAGAACATAAAAGTGCAGAAGAGGGATGTTTTGGCGACTGAGCACAGGAGGGTCATCGGCTTTATGGGCATTAAGTCGGTCTGCTTGTTCCGGGATGTGTGCCCGACCAAAAACAACATTACATAAACCAAATTCAGCCTGACTCACGGCTACACTCACCTGGGTGGCTTTCAGGTCACAGCAGCAGAGATGAGTAAAAAGAGCTGACAGCTACTTGGGCAGAGATATAGGGCAGCTCAGCTCTGTAAATAGTTTTCACATCTAAGTCATCATGATGGGTGGCCTTTTCCTCTCTGACAGCCAGCTCTCCAGGCGGCACCACAGTCCCACTGGACACCAGAGAACACATGAGGCCAGGGTGAAAGAAATGAACTCAAACAAGAGAAACACTTTTATTTCCTGGAAAATAAATTCATAATCTACACACCTGCATGTTATGATTTTAACATGTCGCTGAAAACTCAGAAGTTAAAGAGGAGGCGTGAATCTTTATCATATCATAATAGTGTAATGCTAAAATGATTTGTTGCCAGCCTCCATTACTTTGGCAGCATCTCCTCTGCAGAGTCACTGTTGATTGATATGTCAGTGTATAATATCCATGTGTCAGTGCAATGTATGCACATGTATAGAGTTTATATATATGACATATATGCACATAAAATAAAAGCACACATGGAAATGACACCTACATTTATATAACCTATATCTCATATATGCACATATTCAGTGTGTCTGACACCATGTTTATGACACCATCACTCTTGATACTCTTGTGACATATATGTCAAATATTACATTTCTGCATGGGATGTCATTCCCATACAACCTGCAGTACAATGATGAGAGATGGAAAATGTATTATCCAATTTAGATGTGGTCACTACTAAGCTCTCTCAAGTTGCACATGGAGAGCAGCTCATGCATCTCACATACACAGAGCAGACTATTTACAGAGCAAACTGCACTTGTTAATAATTCACATCTGCCAAGGGGCCGTGCTTTTATTTAGAAAAACTGTGGCTACATGTGCCACTTGCACCTGTGGGATTTTTGTTGCGAGTGTTAGAAACCTCCAAACTCCAGAGGCAGGAGAGGAGGGTTTCAGCAGAGAGGGAAGAGAAAACCTGAGGAATCATACAGACAAACTGAGAGAAATGGAGCAGCAGCAAATTGTAGTAAAAAAAGAAGGTGAAAACCATCAACAAGTTTTGGAGGAAAGGACATGAGTGGATTCTCATTTACAGTCCCAACTAGAGCCTTGCTCCCCATCCTTGTTGCTTCCATGACAACCAGACAGAGGGTTACGAGGAGGAGGGTGTAATGAGTTTTTGTCTTTAGATAGATGCAGACGCCGCATCTCAGCCGCTCTCTTTCCTCCTAATGACCTCCCACTTACCCGCCAGATGAAAGGTAGTATTCATCCGCCTTTATTAGTGTCACCCAAACCTGTATTTTTATGTTTTATTAAAGATAGTAGTGAGGAGAGAAAGGAAGGTGCAATTAGACAGGAATTACTTCAAGATCTGTGAATGGAGAGGAGCTGATTGAGAGTCTGTCTGCACTACACACACACACGCACACACGCACGCAGGTGGTTTGCTGGATAAGAAACCGGTTTATATTCAGCTTAAGTAAATCTGTTTTGGCTGTTTTCATGGGCGCAGTGCACACACACACCACAGGCAGCACAATACAACAGACAGACATGCAAACATGAGGATGTTCTCAGGATGAGATGCACAATGTCCCTTTGCCTATTTTTGGACGCGTGTATTTGCCTCAGCTGGGATTGTAGCAGAAGGGACTGTTTTATTGTGTTTTGTTGAGTGCAAGTTGGATTACAAACTATTCTGGGCAACACAGCCATTTAAACTAATTTCGTTCCCCTTGCCCCTCTCCCTCTCCTCAGGGGTCGCAGGGTTCTTCCACCTCTCTGTCTTCCGCTAAAGTTTCCAGCTCAGTGGAGGACGGGGATGCACTCATTCCTGAAGGTGAGGAAAGTTTTTGTTACAAAAACGTTGCATCAGCGAGCACTGGGGATGTACTTATGTACTTGCAAATACCATGTGTGTCTGAATCATGTTCATGACCTTTGATGTTTCTCTCTCTCTCTCTCTCTCTCTCTCTCTCTCACACACACACACACTCCTATCTCTGTGTTTTTTTCCAAATGGTACATCCTGTTCTCTGCACGCCGTCGTCTCACACCTCTCTCTTTCTCTTTCTTCACCCGTCTCACGCCATAAATCTCTCGGGGAACAATGAACAGCTGGTCACTTTTGTTGTATATATGGGAAAGTAGTCATTAATTCCACTGAGCTAAAAAAGATACCAAAAATGTAACTAATCTCTTTGAGTCAGGGAGCTCTTAACCTCATGTGGCATTTATCTGAGATTTTATGAGGACCTCCTCCAGTCTCTTAAATCAATGCACAAATAAATATTTAACTGAACACTCACTGCGTATCTTCACATTTTGATTTACCCATTGGTTCCGCATTTACTTTTTCATTTGCAGCTTGATTACGCTCTACAGAGAACTGAGCGTAGTGAGACATAATGTAGGGTGCTACAGGCCCTCATTGGCTTTGAAGCTAATTTAATAGAGATAGCTGATATTGCTTATGCATTTAGATACATTTTGATCAACTATATTCTATTTTTTAAGATTTATTTGTATTTATTTACATTTATTAATGGCAGATTGTTGTTATTTACTTCAATGTTCAATTTTAAGCATCGACCACTTATCAGTCTGTTAACCATACTGCTTATTTCCTCTTGCTGTGTGGACACAGTTAATCACTGTGCCGGTCCATCATGGCGTCCCAGGGGCTTCAACTAATTATTATCCATTACAGTTGCCACAGCCAATGCTATGGCCTTTAACTAGGCTCTCAGTGGGCTCTGTACTTGGTGTATCAGTCTGAAAACACTGAGCAGAACAAGTGTCCATGAGCTGCTCTCACCCTCCTGCTTCCTCCTTGCAGCTGAGGTCCTAGTCGATGAGGTTCCAGCCGTGCCGTCCTACATATCAGATCGCTACAAGGTGGGACGCATGTTAGGCGACGGGAACTTTGCAGTGGTCCGAGAATGTGTGGAGCACTCTACGGGACGGGAGTATGCTCTGAAGATCATCAACAAGGGCAAATGCAGAGGCAAGGTAATCAAAACCTCTACTTACTATGACCCCTAAAGCAAACGAGGACTGTATGAAGAAACCACACACAGACAAGTAGAAGTACTGCTGCTTTACCTCAAGTGTTATGTATGTAATAAGTACATTTAGTTGGGTGTGGCAACAGAAACAACAGACCTCTGACCACACCCATCACACCAACAGGAGGAGGGACGGACCAGAGAGGGCAGGAAACACTACTTTCTGTCCTCACATTGAGTTGCTCTTTAACATATCAAAATCTCTCTTTAGTTTGTTTTTCTTGGCTATAAAATTCATTTTCCTTCTTGTTCCAGGAGCACATGATCCAGAACGAGGTAGCCATCCTCCGCAGGGTCAAACATCCAAACATCGTCCTGCTCATAGAGGAGGTGGACACCTACAGTGAACTCTACCTAGTCATGGAGCTAGTCAAGGTGCGTAGCAAATCACTGCGTATTCTTTATTTTTATGTTGTTGTGCGTCATCTGCTCTGCTCAGGGCCTGGCCAAGATGTTTTTCCCAACTTGGATAATGGATGCTACTGTTAGGACAGTGATCATTATCTCCAGTTTGAAAGCAACCAAGATGAGCATTGAGGCAGAAATCAGCGACAGAGTCAGAACAGCAACATTTCAGCCGGTCGAAGCAAACGATGAATTCCAACCAGTCACAGTGTGGGATCGAGAGAATCAGTCTATGGCCCGGAGCGCTCATGTGTTCACATTCTTCATTCTCTCTTGCTCTCTGAGTCAAGAAATATTTGTGCATAATTCAGGAGCCAGGAATGTGATCCATCTGTTCGTGTTGTGGTGTGGAGTACTACAGAATATAGATGAGAGGCAATCTGTGGGAGCAATGTGTGTATGTGTGAGCATGACCAAAAGTAGGAGGACCGAGAGGAGGCTGTGGATGAATGAGGTGGAAAGAGTCAGTGCAAGAATGACAGGGACTGAGAGAAAGAGAGAGGGAGGGAGGGAGGGAGGGAGGGAGGGAAGGAGAGATGGATGCAACACATGTTTTTGTTTCTTTCTGACGTTGTTGAGATTCAGCAGAGTGTTTGGATTTGAGGCAACA
This sequence comes from Caranx ignobilis, assembly GCA_021432705.1. Taxonomy (NCBI): domain Eukaryota; kingdom Metazoa; phylum Chordata; class Actinopteri; order Carangiformes; family Carangidae; genus Caranx; species Caranx ignobilis. The sequence goes on from MU269980.1 coordinate 6,246,771, forward strand.
GTTTTGGGAAAGCACTTTCCTGTTTCAAAGAAAAACCCATTAAGAGTTTGAAGAGGTCCCATGAGTGAAATGTCCATGTGTTGTTCTATATCAGTACTGTGAAAGTATCTAAATGCTCAGTCCTCAGAGGAGTGCACACAGCCTGTATTCAGTGTGTTCAGAAACTGAGCCTTAAATGAGCTGTCAGGACTTCTGTAACGCTGTGATGTCTCAACAAAGCAATCACCACCCTCAGCTATGCCCCAAGCCCCGCCCACCTCCACCCATGCTCCAAGAATTGCTTGTTTTTTTTTAAAATTCAGTTGCTTAGAAAACAGTCCACCAATCAGAGGAGAGACTCAGATCCTCTCTTCTCATTGGCTCACTCACCTGTTGTTGCCAGAGAGGAGTCTGAGAGAGGAGATGTAAAAATACACTGAGACGGTTTTTGGTTCTCAAGAGCACAAATGTCTCCTGCTATGGATCAACACTTCAAATAAAACACCAGAAAAGTGTCAAATACATGATCTTTTAATTATGACACCTAACCTCAAACACATCAGCCAGGGTCCTTCACCTAACCTCAGTGGCTGATCGCAGCAGAGGCCTCAGAGACACTGGAGGATCTTATCACTGGAACAACATGTTTCAAGCTATTAACACAGAGTCTGAACAGTTACTTGTCCACATACTTCTGGCCATAGACAGAAGGGAGAGAACTGCAAATGCATTGCTTAGCTGCTGAGCCGTGGGATTTGTCAGCTCTCACATTTAAATAACTGTTGCTGTGCGAGTCGGACACTTGACAGCAAGTCTGTGAGTCTGTGAGTCTGTGCAGAGAGAGATTCATCCCTATTTTAAGCTTCTGTTCCAGTTAGTCCACTCAGGGAGAGAGACACAGAGAGGACAGGAGGGAGAAAGAGAGAGAGTAGGAGGAGGGCGAGAATCAGACAGAATGAAAAATATGAGAAACTGGCACAGACAAAAGAAACAGCCTGGCAGAAAAGAGGAGAGGGTGAATTAAAGGGGGGAATATTCAAATGAAAGTGAAATATTAAAGACAAGGGGAGGAGATGTTTCAGACAAGGTGAGGAACGGAGTTTACAATTTGAGCTGCTGAGCAGGCGAAAACTCTTTTCAGCAGAAAACATAAGCAGCTGTGAAAAGTTGGAAGTCCTCAGCATGTCAGCGCCAGAGAAACTCACATTTGTGACGTTGTTCCTGTTACTGACAGCCCGTCCGTCCATCATGATTTGTCCACAGGGGGGAGATCTTTTCGATGCCATCACCTCTGCCAACAGATACACAGAGAGAGACGCCAGTGGGATGCTCTACAATCTGGCCAACGCCATCAAATACCTCCACAGCCTCAACATTGTGCACAGAGACATCAAACCAGAGAACCTGCTGGTGAGTGGGCCCCTGCTGGATCCACATACACACTCATATAACCTGCCGCAGTAGAGTCGTCTTTCTGAATGAGCAGTGAAGTAATATCACTCACTCTGGACTCTCGCAGAGCAGCGAGATGACTCATCCCTGCTGCCCTCATGCCTCCTGCACACTCCCTCTCCACCCTCCCTTATTTGTGCGCTCCCTCCTTCTCCCTTCTGTTCATTGTCTTCTCTCACTACTTCTCTTCTTGACTCCATAAAATATCTCACAGTGAGATTTCTCACCTGCAACAGCTTTACAGATGTTCAACTCCAGAGCCAACTGACTGACCTCTGTTGAAACATCCATTCCCAACTAACTGATGGTGCCCCAGCTTTTTTTTCCTGTGTTTTGGCAACTCTGCCCCCCCCCTCCCCCTGCACTGCTTTCCAACTGTTTTAATTAAATAAGGAGTGTTGAGGTTGAGTGGGCATCCACAGGAGGAATGCCACACATCAGAGTGTTGGCAACTTGTCTGTTAGCTTCACAGCTGTGTATTACTGCTGTAAACAATACTGTTTACAGTTTATTGAACCATATGGCCATTTTTCAAACCTGTAATAGTTGTTTTTTTTTTTAGCTTAAGGAGGACACTTAACACTGACATATTATTAATATGATGAACATCCAGTAGAGCAACATCAGCATTAAATTGGAGTCATTAGCTCAGTGTTTGACTCCACTGGCACCTGTTAGAAATATCTAGCCGTGTAGCTGCTAAATGCTATTCATTGGTCACAAAGCTATTTGCTTGTTGCTAAATCTGTTGTGGACAGCTAACATACAGTAACGTATGTTGCTGCCCCACTGTGACCCTCTAAGTTTAGCCTGAAGAGCCCAGGCTGCATCAGTCCTCCTCACAGTGGTTGCATTGTCCAGATCACACTCGTCTCACAGCAGCTGTCAAAGATCTGACATTGAGACAGATGGTGTAAAGTGTGTTTTCCATGTGCTCAGGTGTATGAGCATGCAGATGGCAGCAAAAGCCTGAAACTGGGAGACTTTGGTTTGGCGACCGTGGTGGACGGACCTCTCTACACTGTCTGCGGGACCCCGACATATGTAGCACCTGAAATCATCGCAGAAACAGAGTGAGAGCTTCATGCTGCAGTCTTTTGTCTTAAAGGACAATGTGCTACAAAAACCTGTCTTTGTCTCTGTCTTTGCTTTGAAGTCATCACATTGCTTTGTCTTTGTGTAGGTATGGCCTTAAGGTGGACATCTGGGCAGCTGGAGTCATCACCTACATCTTACTGTGTGGTTTCCCACCATTTCGCGGGTGAGATACTCAAGTGAAATTTAACTCTCACTTTGAAAATCAATCTTGATGTAATCTGGTGCAGAGTGCTCTTTCTTTTCTTCCTCCTCCTCTTTACTCCTGTGAACACTTGTCAAGCAGAGCTGTGTTTTGTGCCTCCACTCACATTCATGTGTAAATGTTTTGGTTTGCAGGAGCAGTGACGATCAGGAGGTGCTTTTTGATCAAATACTAATGGGACAACTAGAATTCCCTCTACCGTACTGGGACAATGTGTCAGAGACAGCCAAGGTGACTATCTCCGTCCGTGTGGACATCATCTGTTTGTGTGTGTATGTGTCCTGATGGAAATTCACTTTATATAAAGGGAATAAAAACTCACCATTCTTTGCTTGCTGCTGCAGGAGCTGATTCGATCTATGCTGGAGGTGGAGGTGGATCAGAGATACTCTGCCCTCCAGGTGCTAGAGCATCCTTGGGTCACTGTAAGAGTCTTTCATATCTATTCTATATCTACAATATACACATATATAAATATATATGCTAATATATATCCTCCCACTTGCCACAGGACGAAGGTCTCTGTGAGAACGATCATCAGTTGTCAGTAGCAGGGAAGATAAAGAAGCACTTCAACACCAGTCCGAAGGTCAACGACACCACTGCAGGAGTGTCAGTCATTTCTGTAAGTCTGTTACTGGAAACTACAGTACCCACAAGTCCATTTGCGCTATAGATAGTGTGGTTCATCTAAAGCTGTGGCTATTACACTCAGCTGAAATGGTTTCTGCAAGTAGATTTAAAGAGTGTTTCCTGTTTTTCATTAGAGCAGATACAACTCTCTGAGTGAAGTGTGTGTGTTTCTATCGAACTGGTGTTTAGATTGATTGTGCTGGTTTCTCTTTGTGTTCAGTTGGATGACAGCTTTTCTATGCAGAGATCTGGGTCGTTGGATTTCTACCAGCACCCGGCCATGTATTGGATAAGGTACGCCAGGTTTCCATGGAGACACATCTGGGTAGACAGTCACAAAATCAGCGAGAAATCAAAACAAACCAAAATAATGTCTCTGAAATTGACATCCCTCCACCCCCCCCCCCTCCCTGTGTGCTGCCCTGCTGACTGACTGACTGACTGCTGCTGCCGCTGCTGTGCTGCTCCGACAGCTTCATGTTGTTGTCCCCGCCTTGTGATCTTTGTGCTTGGCCTTTCGCCTCCCTCCTTTCATCCCTCGCTCTCTGCAAAGCAGATTTTTACACAGCGCCTGCACCGTTTCTGTCTGCCTTTTGCCAAAGCCCTGTCGTCTGTGTTGTATATCACTGTCTCCCGGATGTCTGTGAATAACCTTCTGAATGCCTCTCCCTAAATGTCTTGGTTCAAGATGTGCTATAAAACAAAGTAAACAAATGGATGTTGCCGAGGTTTTTTACTGAGCAACACTCACTTTCTGTTTACACAATTTCTTTGTGAATGCTGCCTTTCCAAAGAAATAACCCTGTCCCTTTGCTTGTCACAATGAATTGCACTGTTTCTTTTCATGTGTTCTTTTTGCTTGATGTGATGCTCCCCACCTGGCTGCCTCTGCTAATACCAGGACTTGCTATTCAGCTCCCATTGCCCCCCATTGTGTGACTTTTTCCACTGATTTATGGAGGACCTGGAGACTCATGGTTACAAAGGTTTAGAGTTATGAAGCTATTGATCGGTTGATATTTACAGTAACTGGACTTTGATGAAGAGGAATTAATAACAGGCTTGAACAAATGAAAAACAGATGAATGCAAGAAATGAAATGAACGATTAATATAATCAAAGCAGATTATAGATACCAGCATACATTTATTCACAAATAAACTTGATAAAAATACTCAGTTTTTATGGAATGGAAATCACAATTGACTATATACATATATATATATATATACCTCTGCTTTGACATGTCTTTTTTCAGTTCCTGTTGCAAACTCTTTTAATCATACCTGGGGTCAAGAGGCCACAAAGCAACCAACACTAACCAACCAGTTGATTCATTCAACAAACGAATGAAAAGTATTAGATAATATATTCTTCTTGTTAATCATCTCACCTTGAGCTTTATAGTCCTGTTCATTAATTTACTCTCTTTGCTTGTTTCAACCCCTCTTTTAATGTCCAAGTAAAAACCATTGAAAAATAACTCAGTGACCCCAGGCTAGGCTCTCCTGGTCCTCCATACTGTGCTGCTGGGTTCCTGCTTCAGAGGATCTAATCACAGTGTTCTCCTGTCCTCCCCTCTCTCAGGCCACCCCTCTTGATAAGGAGGGGCAGGTTCTCGGACGAGGACGCCACCCGGATGTGAAGCTGCTGCCTTTGCAGACAATGCCAACGGTGACGACAGTAACAACATCAACAACAAAAACACCACGGGCGGAGCCTCCTAGATGCCTCCCTGGCCTGCCCATGGCCCCTCCCTCTCTGACCCCTGACACTTGCTCTGACCCTTCCCCAAGCCCCAGCCTCCCATCTGACTCTGATGACATCTCCATCAGCTCAGCCAGCACTGTCTGCTCCCCCAACTCGCCCTTCTAGAGAGGAGGCGGAGGGGAGGAGGGGGAGTAGGAGGAGGAGGAGGAGGAGGAGGAGGAGGATAAGGTGTGAAGAGGAGGGTGAGAAGAGAAGAAAATCCTCGTCCAGCTCCTCCCTGTGGGGAGGAGGAGGAAGAGGAGACATCAGCTTCCCCACACTCCCTCATCTAAGGCTGGGGATGACTAGGGGAAAAACTGTGGAGGGAAAAACAACAACAACAAAAAAAAAAAAATTGGAGTGGACTTTTATCTTCCCTGAATCCATCTTTCCGAAACCTGGAGGAGAGATCGATCAAAGGGCAGACAGTGGGGAAAAAAAGATGGCAGAGAAAGACTAAAGAGGCAACAAGCAACAGGGATCACGATGAAGAGGGAAAAGGCAGAACGAGGTGAAAGACTTTTGTTTCTTTATTTTTAACGTTCTCTCATCTGAGCACATGTTCCAGGGCTCATGGAGCGAGAAAGGGCGACAGCGCGTTCTTCACCCTGAAGTGATGATCCGGGCTCAACATGGACACTTCCTCATGGCGGAGCAGCTCTACAAGGCAATATGAGAATATGGACCAATGTTCATGTTTTATTGAACCTGATTTATCCATTCTTTTACTCACTGCATTTTTTGATATGTATTTCTCCCTTTTTTTCATAAAGGGTAAGTGTTTGTTGATTTGTCCTAAGAGCTTTGTGGAATGAGACTAATGGAAAAAGTGCATAGAAGTAGAGGTCAGACATTGTGAAGTAGGCAAATGTAGACTAGATGAACAGTGTCATGTTGGAAAACGAAAGGTGAGGTACTGGATGTGGAGAAAGGACTTTTTTCTTACAAAAAATGTATTTAAAAAAAAAACGATGTTCACAGAAAACAATGTGTGATGGAAACCGATCAAAGACAGCACTTGTGCTATAAATCTGTGCTAAACAGTATTGGCGTTGCCTTCCTGTAATGGTGGATTGCAGTATTACAGTTTACATTTTACACAGACTGCTATTAAGACAACGGTGCAGCGGATTGCTCTTTGTTATTCTGTTCACTGCTTCATTCATTACAACTGGATTCACAAAAGTCAGCAGTATCCGGGTGCTTGTGTAGCAAACTCAACATTTAAACTAATCTTTTTCCTCAGTCCACACATGCTCATGTGTCATATTATTGAACTTGTTATTTCGTGATGCTCATGCACACATTTGAAGCCTTGTTTACATTTTTTTTCTCGACACCTAAAGGCATATTTCATCCACATGCTCCAGCAGTAAAGGAAAGTGTCGTTGTTGGACCACTTGTATGGGTCGGGGAGAAATGTTTTAAGTAGTAAATATATACATTCAACAGATTAGGAGGACTGCCTATTTGCACAAAAGTACTGCAGTTCAGGTGCAGTCAGACAGGTCTGAGAGAAAGTCAGTATGGATGCCAGAGAACCAGCAGCACTCTTAGAAAGCAGTACAGGTACAATGATTTATTTCAGCTCTGTACAACCTCATTCATGGCTTCATTTATCCAGATGAAAGCATGACAGACATACAGTAGCCTATTCTTATATTTAAAAAAAAAAAAACAGTTAGTGAAGTATTGTTTATATGTTATGTAAATAACATAATTTTATTTATTTTGATAGTTCACGATACAGTATATTTCTTTACTAGTAGTACGTCTACGAGAACTGTAACAAAAAAAAACAACAACAACTAAACAATCAATCATACATGTGTGTCAGCAAAGAAAAAAAATCTAGAGGAGATCATCAGGTCAGAGTGAAACAACACAGCTGATATGGAGAAGACAGTTTCAACCTGACATCGTGGCACTTAGATCTTCTTAGGTCATGTTTGCTTTTTTGTCCGAAACTGGGAACGATGTCACTTCCTCTGCTAAAGCAAACACTAAAGGGAAGAAGCGAAAGTGTAGGGAGAGAAACACAGAGTGATTTAAGTTAGTTTTTACTTTTTATTTTCACAGATGATCTCCCTGCAGTCGTCCCATGTGTCTGTACGTTTCTGTATCTATTCCCATCATCACACATATACAGTAATGTGCCGGCATATTGACCAAATCGGTATGAATTTGTTGTGCTGTTGAAATACACGTTCTCCAGCACCTGGGCACATGTGGTTTACCAAAGTGCTCTCACAGCTGCACCACCGTATTACAATCTGTTGCAATACCAATACCTGTACCTCTGTTCAACAATGGTCTATCAATAATAATAGTAATAATTAAAATATGTTTCAAAAACAAATTGTCGGCGTCTTATGTTGAGCTCACTCCTTGTCTTGCTGTATGGCTGATTTAACTGTAAACCTCTCCCATCAAACACATGCACGTCATCCACTGATGTTTGTTTTTGTTCTTAGCTGTTGTTCACTGTTATCTGTAGGGGTGGCACTTAACTGCAGGGGCACTTGTTATATTTTTTTGAATCACACAACAGTAGTGGCCAGAGATGTGGGAGCCACATTTTCTGCAGTTGAGCAGGTGCTCAGGAAACAGGTGGGATGCTAGAGTAGAAATCTCTATCAGGCTTGGTTAGTCACTGAAATGTGTTTTTGCTTTCCCATGTTGAGGAAACTGCATCAGATAGATAATAAGGGATTATCTATCATATGTGCGGCATCAACAATAGATAATAAAGAGATTCTTGTCCTCTGTATGGCCATCCAGGGGACAGCTTGGAAGTTTAATAAAAAAAATAATATAAGTAACTCATGACTGTATGACAGACTGTGCTGTGCCTGTGCCATCTACTATAATCTTACCAGATATATTCCCACAGCTTGACAGGTTATTTCTATTCTTATCTGCAGGAGCACCAGACCTAGTGGAGGCATGTAGATCTGAACTCTCTCTGTCACTGTAAAGTGTCTCTGCCTGTAGGAAAACTGCTCACCTTTCAGAGCTGTCAGCTCTTTTGAAAATACATTCAGTCATTTCAGTCTTTAGTATTAATGATCTGCAGTGCATTAAGAGTAATTAAAACCCTTCAATATAACAAGTCCCCTTCCAAATGTAACTCAGAACATGTATTCAAGTAATGTAATTAGGTGTAATTTTAGATTCCACCACTGTAAGTAAGTTCTATACTATACTACTACTACTGCTATTCCACTAGCAAGATATTGTGCTTTTGACTCAGAGGGTTACATTGATTTAGCAAGAACGGTTCCTAGTATCTTTGAAAATACATGTTTTGTAAGTATATAGATTAAATATGTCTGATTAATTAGTATACACATGAAAACACAATGTCGCCTATTGGTATTCCTACATATATCTATATTTATGTTATTCTGTTTTTTTTTTAGGGCAAACAGACCCATTACCCTCTTGTATGTTACCATTAAAAATGTTGGGAGTGTACGTTTCTATGTTTGGCCAGCAGGGGTCAGTCATGAAACATGAAATTACAGCAGCGAAGAAGAAGGAGAGACTAGCGAAAGCATTAACATGTGGAAGTGTGTCCATTAAATGTACTCCTCATATCACAGTGTTTATATGATATACCGCCTTCGTACAGAAGCTAAACGCCCACTGCTACAGGAGCCGGGGTGTCGACATGTCTGCTAACAGCTGTAGCAGCTAACGTGAGCTGACTGTAAAGGTACTGTAGTTAGCTAACTAGCTAGCTAACTGGCTAGCTTGCTGCACTGTTTTCGTGCACCGCAGTCATGAGTGAAGATGGCACTTCAGCATCAGCAAACAAAGACAAAGACTCCACTCTGCTGCTCACCAAAGACGGACAGCGGTACTACGTGAGTAAGAGCGGAGTGGTCGACAGCAGAAATGTGATAACGCCGCACGAACCGGACAACAACGTCTCCTACGACATGGACGATCAGGACGAAGAGAGCGACGTCCTGGACACCTCGGATCCCAGAGACAGCGCCGCCAGCCCGGAGGAGCTCAACGACGAGGAGACCTCGGAGGGCGATAACGCCCCCAAACAGTGCACTTACGAGGGATGCACGGAGACCACAACGCAGGTGGCCAAGCAGAGGAAACCGTGGATGTGTAAGAAACACCGGAACAAGATGTACAAAGACAAGTACAAGAAGAAGAAGAGTGATCAGGCCATGTCCAGTGGGAAACTTGATGTAAGACTCAGTTTCAATTCCATAGCCAGGGGTTTTCATTTGAACCAGTCATGGATAGAGATACCATCCCAGACAAACACTTGACTAGACTTGATTCAACCTGTGACAGATGCCTAGAGAAGTAAGAAATGAAGAGGTGCAGCCTTGGCTGGCAGTGCATGTTACACTGCCAAGGATGATCTCATTGGCCCATGTGATTTCCAGGCTCAGTTTTTCCAGACGTTATCATGAATCACAATAAACAAAACTCCCTCAGTGAGGTAATGGCTTGTTTTTGTCTCTTTTTTGCTGGTAATCAGGAAAACTCAGAGGAGCGGCCTGTGTCTGTGAACAAACAACGTCTTGGTGCCATGGGTGACCGACCGGCCAGACCCTCCCTGATAGAGCAGGTCCTCAACCAGAAGAGACTGGTAAGTCACAGCTGAGCTGGCCATACAGCCCAGAGGTGGGTCTTCCACATCATTTTCATACTCATGAACCTACTTATTGTCACCACCCCTTAAAATAATGGACCCACTCATGTCAAGAAAATGTCCCACACTTGTAAGAAATCATGCAGGAGTCATTTTCCCTCCTATCGTTGATTGAACTTTTTGCCATAGTAATGTCTCTGATATCTAAATGACTGTCCTTGTGTCACTGTTGCATCAGTCTCTAATAAGAGAACCTGTGATTGGTTGCTTTGTTCAGCAGTAAAACTGTGTGACAGAACTTGGCTGAACACATGGTCTCAGTGACTTGCAGGAATCTGCCAAGTATCTAACTGAACAGCTTTTAATGTGTAGAAGCACATGGTTTTCTCTTCTACAGAACCCTGGAAGTCAAGTACATTTTTGTTTTTACCAAGGTCATTGTGGTTGATTGTCATTTAAAAATTTTAACAAACAGGGAAAAAACCATCACCCACTGAAATATTTTTTCACTTGCCCCTCTGCTTTTTAAAATTCAAAGGCTCATATTTTTATTCCTTGTAAAAAAATTTTTCATCTTTGAAAATGACCTATGGCAAATTGAAAAATACTGTGTTCCCCAATATAATCCCAGTAAGAAAAACAAAAAAACTTGCTTTTAAGGGCATTGTTTCTAATGAAAGGAAAATTATACTGGCAAAAAAAAATTCACTTTCTACTTGCCTCTCAGGGCTTCTATACTGTTCCCTCCAAAAGGTAGAGGAAAGCCCAGACAACTGTAGACATGTATGCTGTTACATTATGCTCTGAAATTTAAATGTGTATGTGTGTGTTTCCTTCAGTCTCTCCTCAGGAGTCCCGAGGTGATCAGCTTCCTCCAGCAGCAGCAGCAGCTCCTGGCCACACAGAGCCGCAGCCAGTCACAGCAGTTCCAGGGCTGCTGACACCGGCCTTCCAGTGTTTTACCTTACTGATGTAATGTATCTCTAGCACTGGCCCCTGATGCATCGATGTAGTAACCATACACTGTTGATTGAATTTCTGCTGCCGCTGTAGGTAGACAGGCTGAGGGCGTGGTGAGACGGAGAATGAACCATGACTTACATGATTTCTGGTGCTGTTTAGAAAGTACAATTTACAAGACATCTCTTTTTTACATTTACTTACTGTTATTCTATGTTGTAGCTACACCATTAAATCCCAGTTCTCTGTAAATTATCTTTCGTTATCTGGCAATAACAAAGATGGCACTGAATTAATCATTCAGTCAGCTCTCAGTCAAAATAATCATGATCTCAGTTTGATCCTATATTCTCTGTTGCTTTATGAAAACCCCAAGGCTAAGTTTGTCTCCTTGTTTTAGTGTCTTTTGTGTGTCTGAAGTATTATTCTCTGCACGGTGCTTTTATTTATTTATGTTCCCTTTGAACAAGAAGTGTTGTTACATGTGACAATCAGTCTTTTTCCGTCAGGTGGGGACTTTCAGGATGTGTCGTCAACACCAAATCTTTTATATAATGTGACTGTGTACAAAAGGGAAAACAAAATGAGATTTGGTGGGATGTGTGTTGGCCCTGTTGTCTCTGTCTCTGTGCTGACAAGTGGTAAGGATGTGCACCTACTGTATGTTGTCTATCTGCCCTGCTGTGAAGGTGAAACTAAAATTCTTGAGAAATGTCTCCCTCTGTGGTGCACTGTTCTGTAGCACTGAAAAACATCTTTATGAATCTGAATCTTCAGGGAAAAGCATCTTAAAGAAAAAACAACTTTAATGTAACGAAGAGAAAGCAACTGGTACATGAAGTCACACATTAGTTAACACTTGGAAATACAATACTTATTATCTTAATAACATTTATAACACATAATAACACAAGTCTGAGTACCTACAGATGTATCCCATTTTTTTTCCTTGTCTTGGAGAGCAGTTAATATTTGGAGTGCATGGAAAGAGAGGGAGGCGATAAATGCTTTATCCTATTGAAAATAAACAACACTCGCTCATTTAACTACATGGTGTGTAAATTAGCTAAATGAAATTCATGTATACGTGTCTTTCAGTTTTGCTGCATGGTGTAACTAACCTGTAACAGCCACTTTTGTAATTTTGTGTGAGATGTCAAGAAAGGGATCATAGGACAGAAAACCTGGACACAGACGGGCTTACAGAATCTACGACTACCTGTGTAGACACACACTTAAAAACAAAGTGTGTGTAGGTGTGTGTTCTCGTTAGGACACTGACGAGATAGGGTTGTGTGGGGAGCCCATCTGTGTGAGGACCTTGTCCAGCCACTGCAGCGGCCCGTGCAGGTGCACCTCGATCCAGCAGGGGGTGCTGGTCACATCTTGCCGGTGGTATTCAGCTCCCCAGCCCTGAAGACACAACCATAAATCTCACTATGCAAGATGACAGTTCAGTTTACCATTAAAATTAATGGGTGCCAAGTGAGCACAAGTAATCCCTGTTTGTGCACAGTGGAATTTAACAGGCTCAACAGCACTAACAGATCTAAATAACAGCATATAAAGTTACTGTGAGAGTCTCTGGGTGGACATCCAGCTCTCAGTGAACCACACAGGATTCAAAAAGGATGATCACCAGCTAGGTTTCTGTCTGTCAGTATCCCACCAGATGTTTAAGTTGACAAGGGAGCTCATTACCTTGACAAAGCTCATTCGGATGGTGCACATCTTGGTGAGCTCATAGACGACCTCGAAGCCGTGGTTAACGGACTGGGCCAGGAGCTGAGCGAACAGCTGGTTGTTGAAGATCTTGAGGCTGCAGCCGCTGGGGATCTTGCACACTGTGGTGGCGTGGAAGCCGTGCTGGAAATTACAGTTTCGGCTCTGGACGAAGATGCTGCTGTCACTCAGACACTCTGCGTACACTTCGCCACCCACATAGTACAAATGTAAACCTGAAGAGAACAGAGGATAAGATCAAATAGTCTTAAATGGTTATATGCAAGATTTAAAAAGGAAACCTTGTGTGTCTGACATTAAAAAAAAATCCCTTGTTTTTTAGTGTGATGCAAACACTTCTACAATAAAAACCAAACTTGTTCAGCAAACATATCATCAAAAATACACATATTCATTCACTTTATTCTACATTAAGCCAGAGAAAAACCACGAGGGCTTGTAAATGACGAATGTTTGACTAGTGTCAGTATGAACTGGAGATGAACTATCCTCAGCTCTTTGAATCACTCCTGTCATTTAAAACCACACACATCCTCTCATTGCACAGTTTACTGTAACCCACATCACTGCTGATGTCCGTCCAACAAAGGCAGCTTTTCTTAACCCTTTTATCAATGAGAGAAAAAACAATATTTGGCCTGAAGGATTCAGCACAAGGAGACAAGTTAAGCAAAGTTTATAGATTCCAAACACACCTCCCTCTCTGACAAGATGCATTATGGGTAAAAACCACCAAAAAAGCAATACCTAATGTGTTTTGATGTGAATTACCTCCATTAGTGGTCCAGCCTACCTTTGCCTATGTGTCTGCGTGTGTGTTCGATGGTGGAGTTGCGGTTGACGTTGGAAAGCAGGCCGAGGCAGAAGCGGTTCTTGTTGTTGGATGGGTCCGTGAAGCCGTCCACCAATATGCTGCGGGATGACGCGTGGAAAGTCTCCCCCACCCGGTTGTTGAGCTCGTAATAAGCTATGGAACACCAGTACTCTGGCTCCTCGTAGCACACAGGCCGTAGATCTAAACAGGAAGATGAGGAGGAGCTGACTCTTCATCTCTTGATCTTATGGTACATCACAAAGCATTCTGCCCAGTGGCTCATGCAGTCAGTTATCTCATATGCATACGTCCTAATATTGTCCACATATCTCCTTTCTGCGGATCTTTATGTTACCTGAGCTGAAGTTACCTGTGTGTGGAGCGGAAAATGTGAGTTTAGTGATTCCTGTGGAGTTGCTGGGTTTCACATCCTCTTGAGGGTTGGTCTCCATCATGCTGTACGGAGGTGGGGGAGTCTCAGCTGGAAAAACATGTCACAAATCACCATAAGAGGATAAATGGGATAAATCAACTGAAGCACACTCCTGGTAAATCTGCAGCCTGACTGCACGGCAGAATATTTCACTGTAGCTCTTAAAGTGCCAGCTTGCTTGTTTTGATCTCTACCTGTGATGTGATACGGACTGCCGGGCTCCGCAGAGCTGTTGGGGGAGTTGGGGTAACTCTGTGAGGTGGGAGACTGGGTGAGGGTGGAAGAAGGGGAAGAGGAGGTGAAGGAAGGACAAGGCAGCGGAGGGAAGGAGTCTGGGTAGGTGGCGTTCTGGGGCATCAGCGGCTCGTTGTGCAAGGAGGCGTTCCTGAACTTAGCCAGTAGACTGTGCTGAGGGTTGAACTCACTGTGGCGTGGGACCAGAACCGGTGGCAGCACTAGGAGGGAGCAAGGGAACAAGGACAAAGAGAGACAGAGCATGAGCCAGATGCTGTTATAAAAGACGATACTGCTGCAGATCCTTTTGGCTCAGGAACACTGCATCGGATCAAATGTCCTGCCTCTACTTGAGAACCCATCAAACCTGTATGGACACAATACTAAAATCCAACAACGGACCTTGTCTTATGGAGCTAATTCTGAGGATCTACCTGGGGTCTCCACGCGCCTGTAATGGTAGGGGTTGACGCAGATGTCCTTCTGCTTGGAGCCGAAGGGGAACTCGCAGCACTCCAGGGCTTTGAGCTCGTGGTGGGACTGCAGGTCAGGCCAGCGCCACACCCTGCAGTAGATGACGTGGGGCAGACCCTTCCTGTGGGACACCTGCAGCCTGCCGTCCAGCGAGCGAGGAATCGTCACACACTTGCCTGAAGAGTTAACATAAGATTAACAGAGCGAACATGAAATGTTCTGTCGTGTGCTTTGAAAATCTGTTTTTTTAAAGATTCAATCACGATGCGGCACATTTGTTACCATGGTGATTATAAATAAATCTGAATTCAGCACTTACAAGGAAGTAAGTTCCATAGTTTGTGTGTCGAGCTTCAGCTGATTAAGACTTTTTGACATATTTTCAGCCTAGCCGATAATGAAGCTATATCACATTTCAGCCTTTAATATCTTTTTTCAGACCTGCTCAAAATAGTGTGGGGGCAGGTTTCTGGGTTCTTGCACAGGAACACACACACACTGACGAAAGGCATCTGCTGCAATTGAACCTCAGCTTTTTACTGACTAGACTGGTGACTCATGACCTTTTCTACCTTATGACCCGTACCTAAAGCATTACTTGCAGCCCCTCCTCACATTACATAATATGTCACTTAGCTGTGAGTCAACCAAGAGGGATTGTTTCATTTCGATCACTTTTACTGGCCCAGAAGGGAAAGTATCATGTTTTTCAAAGGAAATAAGTGAATATCGGAGTAAAGTTACAAACATTTCCTATGATGTAAATGTTCCAAGACCCCTCAGGTTTATGATGTGCCCCCCCCCCACACACAGCATGACTTCTGACCTCTACACTGGAAACCACTGTGCCAATTTTACTGATACTTACTGGGCTGGCCAGGGCAGCTGAGGGCCCTCTCTAACTCCTCCATCGCCCCCTTCTTCTTCTTTAATTTCTTCACTAGTGAGTCCACAGCTTTTTCTGCCCACTTCTCCTCCTCATCTCCTTGTTTCCAGCCGAGCAGGCGCTTCACCGCCGGGCTGGTGAAGGAGAATAGGGATGTAATGGAGGCCGAGGAGTTCATTGTGAGATGAATAAATGGGGTGGTGATGCAAGATGGGCGATGTTAAATGTTCCACTTGAGGTCAGGAGGTAAAACAAGTACAGTGGTGAGGATAAAAGAGGTAGCGTGATGAGTCTGTGTAAACAGAGGCTGTTTTTTTGTATTCCGCTGTTACTTCCAAGCAGCGCTCACAGGAGGAGGAGTTGGACTCCCGCCAGTGCAGGACAAAACCTAAATCTCCTTTCTGGGCTGGCACAAAGTGGATCCGGCAGCTCGGCGTTAGAACCCTGTGTAGAAAAGGGTACTCCTCACAGAGACAGAAATCCAGGTCAAGTTTCAATCACCTGGCAAGAGAAGTGGGAGAGAGAGAGAGTTAACTGCTAATTTAGCTTAAAGGAGGCACGGTTAGTGAAAGAACTCAGAGGCTAGGTAGAAATAAGACCTGAGGATTTAATTGTAGGGGAGTTAAATCACAGTAATTAAGGTGATCAGCTCGATCTGGAGTAATGACAATAACCAGTGAAGAAAATTTTCTCACACTCAGTGATCTGGGCATTAGAGAAGCATCTCAGTGATAAGGAGGCGGTATCAGCAGGGCACTGTTACAGAGAGCATGCCTGCACCATACTGAACTCCCACATGCTGAACAACAACAAGGTTATTCTTATTCTCTACGGAGAAAAATGAAACACAAAAAAAAAAAGAAAAAGAAAAGAAAAGTGTATGAGAAAGTGCAGAGCAAGATGGCTAAACTCATTTCTAGATTCACCAACAATGTGGAATGTCCTTTCTGGCCTCTGTTTCTATGATCATGCCACTGACGCCCAGGAGCCATACTGTCTGGCCAGAACACATCACAGGACAGGAGGGGGAGAGGGAGAGAGAGACAGAGCGAGTGAGAGAGGGAGGGAGCCAGAGAGAGGGGGAGAGAGAGAAAGAGAGAGAGCTCCCTGTTTTTGTTTGTAGTCTTTGTCCATTGAGAAAGTATTAGAAATGACAGAAGCACCCACTGTAAGGTACAGAAATGTAGAGAGCCTCTTTGTGTCTTTTAGTGCTCTTCACTCCAGCAGCATCATACTCAGCACTCTGTTTATTGTGGTGATGTACTTGGTTTATCTCCTGCAGAGTGGCAGTGTATCATATCTGCCCCATGGGGCAGAAAACCACCTTCATGTAGTACAACTGCTCTGAAGCAGTTTCGCATGCAAGATATGTTTACTAGTCCACAAACAACACATCCTGGCAGGTACAGGCTTTACAAAAGAGAAGTGGGAGCTCTTTTAGAAACAGAAACCAAACACCGGAGCAGAGTTCACTGTTAGATCTGTGATTCTGTGGCTTTTCCATCAGACGGCTCTCAGAATACACACAGGTAATAAGCAGTGTGCCGCAGCCTGACTACGCAGGCTCTGTGCTTGTTGATAGAGAAGTGACCAACGCTGGTTTCCAGCAGGCAAACAGACAGCTGGGGTTTACAATGACAGCAGAAAAAAAGCCACAGGCTCAATGCGGCATCAGTCCGCCTCTGCTGCTTTATGGAGCCTGGCGTCACACAGTCTGCAGGCTCAGATAGGCTAATTACCTAATGCTTTATCACCAGGACACCCCCCACCCATCCAAAAAAGTAAACACGACAGCTTCCTTTACTACTACTACGACGACGAGGGGACACATCAACGATGCACGATCCGGGTTCTGCCCCAATTAACCTCTTAACACACACCTTGATGGTAGCCTACGATATGTGAGCACCAGCTTTGGCATCCAAGTTCATTCCTGTCATAGTTCGATACACCGATACACTCACTACAGAGACAACGTGGACCAGCCAAGCACATGTGGAGACAACACTGATCAGCCTGTGTACTTCTGATAACTCACGAAGTAATGCGCATATAAAATATAGGATATTGATTTTTTTTTTGATTTACATTCATATATAAGACCACAGCTGCTTATTAAATCCAGCCATCTTAATATATGATAGATCTCAAAAAAGTTGCTCAGCAGTGCCAGTGCGCACAGTTTCAGGATTTTAACAACAACAACAACAACAACAACAACAATAACAACACTCAACAAACACTTTAAAATACTGACCCAACCAACAAAAACGCAACAACCAGTTTAAATAAATCACAATTTCTGGAAATAGCCAAAAGATCTCTCACCTCTGTTGTGATAACAAGTGCACCGCAGACAGCCCTGTGCGCGTGGACACTTCCCTGTCTGTCGTAGGTCAGACTGTAACACACTGAGGCAGCGGAGGTGTGTGTCTGTTTGTGTGTGTGTGTGTGTGTGCGTGTGTGTATGTGCGTGTAGTGTCTGTGGGCATGTGTGTTGACGTTGAGGTGTCAAGCGAGCGTCCGTACGGATGACATCCAGCTGTGGATTTCAAAATAAAACGTATCGTCCACAGTGAACTGTGGTGTCAACATGTTCAATCAATTAAGTCTGGTGTGATACAAAGTATAATAGATAAGTTAAAATAATAGTAATAATGATAACTATTAGTTGAATAGTAGTATCATCATCACAAAATTTTGTATGTAAATGATGGAATATATTTGTCGCAATAAATAAATAGATGTTTGAAGGTCCTCGTTTATATTTGTGTCATGAAAAATTCACAGCAACACAACAAAACATGAGCAATATCAGGTAAAAACAATCTCTCCTCACGCCAGGGATGGCCAGCCCACTTCTCGGTAGAGGGTGCAGTAGTGGGTACTGATGGTGGGTTTAATGGTTAATGAATAGCGTTAGGCTAGTACTACAGTCAAACTAACTGGGGCCAGTCGCCTTTATTGTGAAAGTACAACCTCAGTGTTTTCCGGTATTGGCCTGGTCCTCTGCGGGATTATTGACGCAGGTTTGTAGAGCCCGGAGCCTCCACTCCTCCAGCAGCCCCAGCCGAGCGCCACACAGCCACGGCGGCGTCAGTTTGGCTGGAACCGCAGCGCCTGCTTTTCAGATCCCTCCGCCTCTCCCCCCTCCTGGAACTTTCCCAGGATCTCAGGGATTTTAGATCCAGGCCCCACAGCCACATGCACGCGTGCGCGCGTGTGCATGCGTACCACCTGAGCCGTGCCCACTGCCCAGTGTCTCCACAACAGACAGACCCACTACAGCTGGCTCTAACTAACGAGGGCCAGGAAGAAAATACCTCACCTGTCTCCTGTCTCCTGGCACTCTATGGATGATCTGGCCTCACGAAGCATGCTCACAGTTTGTTGTTTATCAGGTTAAATGCATGGAACAGGATTTTCTGCAGTGGCCTTCTCCGTCATATCACTGCATTTTATGTATGTTTGGCTGTTTTACATCTATCTATCTATCAACCTATCAATCTGTCTGTCTGTCTATCTATCTATCTATCTATCTATCTATGCATATAAAACTTATAATAAGGAATAATAATAAGGGAGGAACAGGTGGCTGTCAGTTGCAGTGATGATGGAAGTGTCATGCAGTCATCAGTCACTTCCTCTGTAGGAAGTTAACAGTGATGTGTATCCTAGATAATGGTAATATATAAACAATAACTTTAAATAGCAGGTCAAATCACTTTTAAATTAATAACTATTTATAACCTACCACTCATGTGCACGCGCCCATCTTACACCTGTAGCCTAAACAATGTAAAAGTAAAAAGTCACGTGCATGACGGGATGTATCCGCAATCTCCTCTCACTATTTCACTCACGCTAATGTGAAAGTGAAATGTTTTTCTTCTTAAAAAAAAAAAAAAAAAAAAAAAAATCGAAGTTGTTTCATTATCTATTGTTGGGAGTCACACAGAGGTCTTTCTCATTGCGGATGGATACGATCCTTTATTGGGAGTGCCGTGACTGGTCCAGTTAATGACGCAAGCCCGGCTGGCGACAGTGAGTCTACAAGTTTGACATTTTCACAGTTTACAGCAACTGCTGCGGAACGTAACAATACTCCCAACACGAAGTGAAACCACTCTGGGGATCACGGCTGAAACCTCATGATTTTTTTTTTCCAACCACCAGGTGGATCATCAAAATGCACCACCGGGATCAAAGTGGCCCGGTGTGAAGAGGTGATGGTCTGTGGGAGCGGAGGATTTCCAAAGTATGGTCCGAGGGCCCCCAGGGAAGCCGCGAGATGATCCAAGGGCGAAACGATGAAAGCTACAAATGTTTTTTTTTTTAAAGTGCTGAACACTCTGTGGAAACATGAGCACCAACAATTCAGCTTAATAATGACTGATTTATTCACGTGGCTGCTGAAAATCAGTTTTCTGTAAATCAGTGTCATACATCAATTTAAATTCAGAGATGAGCCTATTTGTTTTGGCATCACGTTGTTGGAGTCAATCTAATTTCCTGCAGAAAAGCAAACTTGAATCAACAGGATTTATTCCTCATGTAAATCTCTAATCTGTCACCTTCTCACTGCACAGCCAGATTGTGAATCATGGGCAGAGTGCTCTGCTCAGACAGACAGACAGACAGTCAGACAGACAGGCAGGCAGGCAGGGCACAAACAGGATGCTCTCCACGGGACTCCGGGAGGCCCCAGAGACATCCTCATCAGCATGAAGTGTAGACCTCAAGCTTGCATAAGAAAACAGCTCTATGAAGAACTTCATTTACTGGAACCACAAAAATGCTTGCTGGACATTTTCCAAGATGATGTCCACATGAGGCTCGGGAGACAGGAAAAAAGGGACGACTTTGGCGACACATAATGTAATCCAGGTTTCTCCCACTCTGCTTCATGTCAAGGAAACCCTGAACTCATAACACAACCCCATACCCCACATAAAACTTTACATCGCTGATTTCGGCTAATTTCATTTCAGGATTTTAGCTGTTAAATCTAATTTTATACCAAATTAAATAAACTGTAAGTAGAGTCATATTCTGCAGATTTCTACTAACAATATTTAACAGATATTTTCCTGACCCTGGTCCTCTCTGTAGAACTCCTGATAGAAACCCTATAGCCATCAATTTGAGGAGCAGTGACCTAGAATGAAAGCCGTCATTCACTGTGGCACTGTGCGCCCTCTGTGTTAAGATCCAGTTAAGATAGTGCATCTGTTAAATTTTGCAGTGAAAAATTACATTAGCATGGTGATGCTTTGTGCCAGGGACAGGAAAGGGACAAAGAGACAGGAAGCTGACTGACAGACCATCAGGACACAACCTGGCAAAGTTTTGAATGCTGTCGAGATGTGAAACATGGCGTAAACTCTCATCTGATTCTGTTTGATCCTGATACAGATTTTGAGCTGCATAAGAAATCAATGACTCAGTCATGCTTTAACATCACAAGTAACTCTTTGATCTCACAGATGAGACAGGGTCAGATCTCACTGGATCTTCTTTATCGTGGCTCTTCTGTGATGCTTTAACAAATACAAAATCTCGATCACTCAGTAAACCGTTTAAACTTGTCTCTATTTGCTTCCTGTCATGTCATTATTTATACCAATACTGATATACAAGGCATTTATTACAAGGTCATGAGTTGGGCCCTCTGCTGCTAGGGCCCTCAGGTCTTTAGCACAGAGATATGTTGTGCTGTTTTTCCTTCTTGGACTTTCAAACATCCTCATAAAAAAGTCAGATCATCAAAAAAAAAAAAAAAAAAAGTGTTCACTGTAATAACTGGGCTGCAACTAACTATTAAAGTTATTATCAACAATTAACTGATTAACTCAGAGTACGCCTACAGGCCAAAGTTCGGAATATTAAGTTTACAGTGAACTCATGAAAGATCAAATTAAGCAAGTGAACTTTTGAAAACCTTCAAATATTTGGCATTTTTGCTCACTTAAATAAATTAATTATAGAAATACTTCACATTTCTGCCTGTCATCTACGTAAACTAATTGTTGCTGCACTCCTGTGATGAATAATCATTTTCAAGGCATAAACCATTGACATTCTTTTTATTTGGATTCAAGTCATCCAGCCCATCAACCCGCGGCCAAGATTCCTCAAAAATACTATCCCTCCCCCTTTGAAAACCTCATATAACACCGTCCAGTCTACCTGTCATAATCATGACACACACATTAAACACTTGCCTCACGTTTCCTACAAGTCTTTTCTCACTTATAGCTGATTGGCCACAAAAATAAACATTAAGTAACTTTACAAATACACCAGTCATACAGACATCCTGGCAACAGAAATGTGCGTGTAACAGTGGCCATCACAAGCCAGTATCTGATTTAAAAAAAAAAAAAAAAAAAAAAAAAGGAAGGCAGGACCTCGAGGAGCCCACAACTGTGTCATTACTGCACCTCCGGTGATGTTTGGAAAAACAAAACAATGAGGCGTACTGTACTCTGCTCTTTGTGACTGATGGACACAGTTGTTAATCCCACCTCATTCAAAGGTTTGGTGGCCCTATCATAGGCTGTCTCTAGGATACCAGGGCCTGTCTGATTGGCTAGTCAGTTTTATGTGGAGGCTCCAGTTTCCAGGCTCCGGTGATGTAGCGAAGGCGAATGAAAATCAGGTCTCGTCCCATCTGCAGCCAGCTCCAAAACGGGACCAGCTTGGATCCTGGCAGAGCAAACACACAGGAACTTAATTGTCATGTGATGTTTTTAATGGGACAAATACTGGCAATATAACAGTTTGTAGGCATTTAATGCTGATGAGCCGTACTGTAACACCATCACAAAAGACTTAATCACAGCAGGACTTAGTAGGATTAGGAACAGCTGCTGTAAATGTGTCAACGTGGAAAACATACAACAAACACAGCAGGTATTAACATCTACAACATATAAATACAGACAAAAAGTTAAAGGAAGATTTACTATGATATGATATGATGATGATACAAATACCATATATTCAATCAACCAATCATAGACTTGCAAACACAACAGGGCTCTATTTATAGCCCTACAGATAGGTGGGACAGTGAGGGGACACATGTCCACATATTCCATGGAAAACCTACCTTCTATTTCAGTCCAGTTGACGGCCACCTCTGCTATGGGGATTTTAAAACACTGGGCAATATACAGGAGCTCCACATCAAAAGCCCTGTGAAGAAAGAAGTGAACACATGTTCAAAAAAAAAAAAAGGTTTTATCCCAGATTTGGCAAAAAAAACACAGAGGTCTCATCACAAGTGGTGGGTGTGGAAGTCAGACTTTTTTGTTCCTCAGTATTAAAAACTGTAAAGAGCTGAGAACTACAACTGAATGTCTTATCTATATATATATCTGGTTTGTAGATCGTTGCTCATTTGATTCTACTACAACAAGTTTTACTACAGATTAACAAAGCACTTTCAAACCATCACTTTGTTAACTGTGTTAAAATGTTTGATGAGCAACTTTCTATCTTTCAAATCAAATGTACAAGTGGTTGATTTGTTTTTAATATAACAGACAGATAAAAGTGGCTCCCAGAGAGAAACAGGTGGGATCAATTTACGCAGAGGCACAAGACTACACCAGCGTGCTGCAGCCACCACGACAAAAAAAGAATGTGGTGGCAGATAAAACAGCTGATATGAGTCATCATATTAATACATGATGTCTCCATAGTGCAGTGTGAGTCCTTACCATCGCTCCACATGGAGAGAGGAGAAGGTCTTGATTGCAGCCTCACGTGTGAAAAGCTTGAAGCCACACTGTGTGTCCTTGATCCCTCTCACGCAGAAGAACCACACCAGGAAGTGAAATCCATACATAAGGAATGTACGAAACATGGATCTCTGTGGCAGAGACACAGCAGCAGTTACTTAATGCTTAAACACACATAGTCTCCAATGCTGCAGTCTCCTAGCACACAAAGAAAACAGTCAGTTACCTGAGCGACCGACTCTTTCTCCAGATGAGCTCTGGAACCACAGGAAATTCCCATGTTCTCCTAAATGCACAGACAGGGGTTTAAAGGATGGTCACACACTAACTGCCTTCAAATAACAAATGTATCTTAGTCAGAGCTTCACAAAATTAAACAGAGCCGCACCGGTTTAGGGTTGAGGTCTTTGAGTCCTGCCTCCACTTTGTCAAGGTCAGAAAACTTTGTGGCTCCGTCGGCATCGGCCATCAGAATGACTTTACCTCTGGAGCTCAGAGTTCCCTGTAGATGAAACAGAGATATAAAAAACATGTCAACAATTGAAATTAAACTCTGTATTACTGCTTTTGTGCTGCATTCAGACAAACTATGACGGTCTCACCATCCGCACAGCTCCTCCTTTACCCCTGTTCTTCACCAGTGTCAGGACCCGCACTTTATCTGCTCCATACTTCCTACTGTACCGCAGAGCAACCTGACAGGAACATCACAGTGTGAACTCACAAAGTTTTAACTCAGAAAGCAAATCATTTTGAGATGTTTTGCTTTGCTAAAGTGAGCTGAGCAAAAATATATTTCTTGGTAACATGAAAAAACAAAAAGTTTAAAATTCTTACCTCTGTGGTTTTGTCTTTGCTGCCATCATCAACCACAATAACCTCATAGGTAAAAGAGGGGTTTTGTTTCTGCAGGAAGGAAATAACATGAATGATTTAGTTCACAACAGGTACATTTACAGTTCAATGCTGCCACCTACTGGTCCCTTTGAGAATAACAAGCATAAGCATTTTCTTTGTCATTTTTGTTCCACCTTTCAAAAGATGATCGAGGAGCTTCTCTCAGATCAGTACAAAGAATAAAAAATATTCTTAGACTTGTCATAAAATGAAAATAAAGTTAGGGTTAATCTTTAATTTGATACTGCTCATATGAGGCTGAGCACTTACCTGTCTCTTTTCTAAGTACTCCATAGTTTCATCCAGCATCACAGGCACTGCAATGACAGTCACACACCTGTAAGTGTCTACAACCGACTGCAGGTGTAAGGTGAAATATGTAACTTGAACTGCACCCATGGATGGTGTATAATTGATCATTCACCACAAAGTAAGCTGTGATTCATTTTACAACATCAATCAGAACTTAATGCAGAGGAATCATTCATCCTAAAACTTAAACATTTTACATGAATCCTGTGAATGTCACTCACTTCGGAGCTCTTCGTTGTAGGCCGGGATCACCACGGACAGCTCCCTGGAGTGGGGGTCGTGCAGGCTGGGAAACAGCTCCTTCTCTCCTGAGGGGGTGAGGAAGTATTTCTCCTTCTCGTGGCGTGTCAGGTTCACCATCCCTGCAGTGATGTGTGCTACAACAAACACCTGAAAAGGACATAATGGGGCTGTTCTTACACCTGCCTTCAGGTACTTGTGGAGTTTTTACATACAGATGAAAAACATTACTGAATAGAGGACAACTGAATCAATGCCTTTAATATTCTATCTAGAGCATGCATGGCAGACTTCTTTTTTCTTTTCTTGGACCAGTGTATTAAATATATTTTGTTGTATTACTGCATAAAATCAGATGAAATGCTTATCATTTTGTAAATCATGGCAGATTTTTACTACTTCCTACTACATCTTCCCTGTTGCTTCAAAATGGACCAGTCTGGCTCCTCAGGATTAACGACTAAATTTATGATTAATTCAGCAGAGGCAGAGGGAAAAGGAAGAGCCAGACTTTTAAGGTCCACGACTAGCATCAACATCATGTTTGTAAAGGGCTTCTTACATGGAAGAAGTAAAGAGACAAAATCCACACTGCGGGCAGCGGGTACGAGACCCAAGGAAATGATTTTAGACAGCCTCTGTCTTACATTGAATCAAACAAGCCAGGACAGCCCTCTGCCAACACAGTATGAACTTATTATCATAGCTACTTACCACAATCAATGCTAGAGCTGCTAATGCGACCAAGGCTTGAACTATTTCACAGAGGCAATCCATTTTCCATCAGGTACCCCACAGTCACTGACAGACCCCCACTCAAAGTGCTAGCTACAGAGCTAGCTTGTCTTCTCCTCGCTCTGCTCCGTGTCTTGCAGCCTGAACGCTGACTTCCCGGGTAGAAAATACTCGGTTAGGAGTTTGAGGAGAGCACGGAAGCACTGAATAACAGACCCTATATCTCCATAGCTCTGAGGGTGGTTCAGTGGACTCCACTTCCAATCACAACTGTACACAGGGGTGATAAGGAAGTGACAACTTGTTCTCGACACATCATCAGTTTGATGCAAGAGAGCACCGGTAGGCCCAGGGCAGCCTGCACTGACACCTAGAGGACGGGGGTGGGAACGACAGCTAGAGCCGGAGCGGGGCAGACTGTATCCTGTGATATTTACAGACTGTTAGTATTCACAAGCACTCCTTCTTTAGGAAAAAGACTGTATATACAGTTTATTTTATCCACAGAGCTTGTTTTGTGGTCATTTATTTGACAGTCGTCAGTAACTTTCAGCAAAGACCTATTAAGAAAGAGATACTACTGTCGTATGGTGTAGTTAGCTGTCTAAGACATGGTGGTTTATTCCTTAAGGTTCCAACCTGTATAACGGGCACCCGCAAAGAGTCACCACATAAAACTGACAGGTGTTAGGTAATTAATGGCGGAGCACAAGGGCGGAAAACACACACACACACACACACACACACACACACACACACAAATCGCACTTCGCTTCCTCCTGCCGGCTTCCGTATTGCGAAGTCGTAACCCACGTGGTTAATCAAAACATCATGGCGGCTGGTTTCAAGTAAGTTTGAACAGACTGTGGCTTTTGAATCGAAAATAACATGTTGTGATTGAATTTTAGTTTTAAAGATAATTAGTCATTAGACATGATCGTAGTCTGCTGTCAGAAAAATAAAGATTCACAATAAGTGAAAGATCTGGGTCCTGTTCTTCTGATCAGTGCTGCAGTTGTCATGTGTAGAATATATAATATATTTATTTGACTGCTGAGGAGTTAAGAAAGGATAGAAGTGACAAACAGTCAGTATCGTCCGCGATGTGGGACTTCTGAATTATGTGAATACGAATTACAGAAGACTAAGCGGATCTGTCACTAAATATATATTTAAGACGGTTTTAGTATCTATTAACAAATAACTTGTTCTTTATGCACTCCAGGACTGCTGAGCCTGTGGAGTACCACCGAAGCTTTCTGGTCAGTGAGAATTCAAACACATAGCTGATGTTCAGATTGTCACTTTGAATGAATGACCACACTTTTCTGTTTGTCATTAATGTCAGTGTCAGCAGCCAAGTCACATCCAAACCTTACCTTTTCAGAAAGAAAACTGTCGGCCTGACGGACGGGAGCTGACAGAGTTCAGAACCACAACACTGAACATAGGTGAGACACAGCACTGATTCTCATCCACACTATAAATCTTGTGTTCCTGTTTTTTTTTTTTTTTTTTTTTTAAGTAAACATTGGATCATTCTCTCTGTTCAGGGTCCATATCCACAGCAGATGGCTCAGCCCTGGTGAAGCTTGGAAACACCACAGTCATCTGTGGGATCAAAGCAGTAAATGTCCTTGAAAACATCAGTTAAAAACCCCACTGAAACTGCTTTGGAACAGATAAATAGATGTTTACTCCTTTTTGTGTTTTTCTTTTGTGTGCAGGAGTTGGCAAACCCTACAGTGGAAGCACCTGGTAAAGGTTACATTGGTAAGTGCTGAACAAAAGCAGGGTTCACCACATTTGTTCATAATGTTATGCAGCATTACCTAATTAAAACATCCTGAGTTTATTCAGTTTTCATGACATAATTGCATATTTCAGACTGTCAAATTGGCATTTTCTCTTTATGAGCTGATTTATAGTTGGGAATTTATAAGGTTTTCTCAGCTATGCAAGTTTTATTTTATGACTGTGTAAAAAACATCACATTATTGACATTTACTGGAATTTTCACCATGTGTGCCTCAGCTTGAGCAGATATTGAGACTAGAAATACTGTCTATATGTCTGTAAGACGTCAGTGACATAATCATATGATAGATTATAGGTGTACATCAACAAGGAATGCATGAATAAAAAAGTGAATTAAAAAAATCAAGTTGTATATTTTCTGAGGATCTGAATAAGTACACTGATGAAACAGACTGCATTACTGTCTCCATCCTCGTTAGTGCCCAACGTGGACCTGCCGCCTCTGTGTTCGTCTCGGTTTCGACCAGGCCCGCCAGGAGAACAGGCCCAGGCTGCCAGCCAGTTCATCGCTGATGTAATTGAAAGGTGCAGTAGATCTGAATACACATCTCTTAAGGTTTCATCAGATGTGTGTTAGCTCTCCTTATGCCCACCAGTGCTTTTGGCTAATTTTTTTCCATATGGGTTTTGCAGCTCTGAAATGATCCAAACAGAGGACTTGTGCATTGACAGAGGAAAGGTAAACTCAGATCATGCGCACACGCTGGTGCCTGTTAGATTGTTGTAAGCTGTTGAGATCATAGGTTCTGATGGTACTGGTTGTGGTTGCAGCTCTGCTGGGTGCTCTACTGTGACATCATGTGTCTCGACTACGATGGGAATGTGTTGGATGCTTGTGTCATTGCCCTGTTGGCTGCTCTGAAGAACAGTATGTACTATAATAAAAATGATCAGGTTCACTGTTACTGTAGCTCACATGAACAAAAAGTTTTTAAATGTACAAATAGTAATCCCTTAATCAGTGATTTGTGTCTGACATTTAGTGTAATTGCAGTATTTTGCAGCACAACTACTACTGCCTCTCTCTGTTATGGATCCATTCATAACCACCATGGCCACATATGATCCATCTCTGTTTTGTAAGCTGCTTTTTATCAGTATATTAACATTCAGCTTCTCTCTACAGCACAACTCCCAGAGATCACCATCAACACAGAGACATGTTCACCAGAGGTGAATTTAGAAAAGAGACATGGGCTGAATATTCACAAACATCCAGTTGCGACCTCTTTTTCTATCTTCGACAAGTAAGTGAATGACTTACACTTTGTCCTGCCAGAGTAAAAACTGCATTCACTATCCAGATGTGTGATCCCGGATCTGCTCTCTGCACAGCTCCATACTGACTGTAGACCCCACGTCTGAGGAGGAGACTCTAGCAACTGCTCAGCTCACAGTGGTGATGGATGATGAAGATCGACTCTGCTCTCTACACAAACCAGGTCAGAATACACAGTCTGATTTGTTATTGATTACATCATGAAGAGTTATAAGGAACTCCTCATTGATCTAATAATACAAAGCTTACATTCAAACTCCAGATATTATACTACATTGGTCCAGTTTATCGAGGTGTATTGTTTAATTAAGTTACTTGTTTTATTAAATTTCCACACCATAGAATTCAGAGTTGGTAATATGATGCTGTATCTGCTCTAGATTTTTGTTTGTTGTATTTTAGTGTTTGTGCTGTTATCACACATTTAACACAAACCTGGCCTGGAATTTTACATGGTGAGTTAAGTCAGACAAACTTGACCTACACTGCTGGGATGTCAAAGACAGCATCCCAGTCACATCTGTGAACCTGACAAACAAATGTCTGACTGCAGCTCCTGCAGTGTGCTGTGGGTGTTAAGAACAAACCAGAGTATTGTATGAAGCTGAATGGACAAAAGATCACTAAATCTTTCCTTCCGGCTCAGGTGGGACGTCGCTGTCAGGAGAGAGGCTGCAGGAGTGCATCAACCGAGCAACAGCGAGACAGAGAGAGATCCAGAAACTCATCGACAAAGTCATACACAGTGTGAAGACAGCGCAATGAAGAGCCGCAGACAATGCTTTTTACCTAAAAGCTGTATTTTCCACTGTCAATATATATTCTTTTTTTTTAATAACAATAAAACTGCTGACAAAGACTGCTTAAAAAATTATTTCTCAGTGTCCAGAAACGTCTCACACACACACTCAGTTGATGTTTCGTAAGAATACGCCCATGGCTCCTGAACTAATTAAAAGGAAACGCCTTTTCAAAATGTGCTGTACAAAAGCAGGTACACCGTCTTGCATGTTGATCTTGAGTCCTCGGTTGAGCCCTGTGCCGGGATTGCTAACAGAAGAAAGACTTCCAACAGACTGAGAGGTAGAGAGCTGCCCCCAGGCACTACTCCAAGATCAGATTTGCATTTTCACATGTAATGGTTATGTGGAGGATTTGGTGTCAATAAGCTCAGCTGGGATCCGTGCTTAAAGGGCAGTTTCTACCGTGGGTGGGGGGTGGGGTGTCTACCAAGCAGAGGCACGAGGATCAGGAAGGCTCATGAGGAATCCTCTGAGAATGTGCATTCATGATCCTCTCAGTCCACAGGGTCCTCCATAGAAAAAAAAAAGTCTTCCTGAAGGGGCGACCTGTTATTGTGGAAGCCCACTACCTACAAGAACCATCTTTTTCAGTTTCATCTCAAAAAAATATCACTAAGGTTCTTAAAGCGTAGGGCTCCCTGTTCTAAAACCCCCATCCTCTATGGTGGACACAGTTTTGGTTCTCCAAAACCTCTGACAACCATTACATACAAATTTGTCAGCTAGAAAAAGACAAACGGAAACAGCCAAAAAAGTTTGTTTGTTTTTTTTTGTCTGCGGTCTCCACAGTGAGGCAGACAAAGAGCACAGTATGGATCATTCATGTCCTTATGTAGCTGGGGCAGGATGGTTGGTTGGTTGTTTAGTGTGATTTAGGTCTGTCACGACTTTGGGAGGGGCTGTGGCGTGCTCCTCTTCCTCTTACTTCTTGGTTGGCTGGCGGTATGTTGCCGTGGTGCTCCCCCCTGAGGAGCTGCTGCCCCCATAGCCATTTGCTGCTGCTGCTGCATTTGGTGCTGCAAGAATTGCAACTGTCCAGTGCAGAGAGAGAGACGACAGAAACAAAATCAGAGGCGATATCGACACGTTGGCATTCTACTAGCAACATAATGCTCACTGCCATCAGTGCATCTAAGGTGTGTGTAAGCACCTGCAGCATGGTTAAAGGAACATTCACTGGCATCAGTGTTGAGCAGACTCCCTAACTCAAACTGGTATCAAGTCATATCTCACATATGTGTACATCTGTACTAAGTGGCATGGGTTAGTAAAGCTGAACTGAAGCCTGGTACGACATACAAGAGGAGTGTGCAGAGAAACACAGAAAAGTGGTTAATGGGTTGCAAGAGGAAGGGTTGGAGGGGGGAGGAGATACAGAATTGGGGGGAGGGTGTGTTGGGGGTGGGGGTGGGGGTGGGGGGGTGAGGCAGGATACAGTCAGGCAGCACCAGTGGCGTTCTGGAAGACACAAATTATTGGCTGTGATCCTGGCAACGACAGACATGCAGCGTAGCAACCGTGCTTTCTGCTCAGAGTAAGTCAGCAACTTCAACTGGGCAAAACAAGAAAAATAAATAAATGAATACATCTGTAACACCTTATGCTCCATGCTTAACAGTGTAACAGGCTCTTGTCTCTCTAATCTGCTGTGATACAGTCAGCAACATCTCAGACCCGGAAGTGCTGTGTAAGAACATGCCTCCCACTTTGACACGCTGTTAGTTGCTGCCCTGGGAAGTGGCGTAAGCTCTGGTGTGTGGGTCGCTTGCAGTGCTGGCACTGCTGTGATCTTTGTCAAACAACAGATTAACCAAACATACAACACAAGATGGAGTGAATGATGTGGATCTACAATAAAGAAAAAAAAAATCCACAAGGCAAGTGGTGAAAATCAGACCTGGGGTGGTGAAGTTCTAATTACAACTCATTATAAGAAAATAATACACATATACATGAAGAGAATTGAAGAAAACAGTAAGGATTTGGTCTAAAATATGTTTTCATTTAACTGATGTGACTGGTTATACCACATGTTTGCAGAAGTGTCTTTAAAATCCAGCTTCTTTGGGGGCTTGAATATATTTCAAATCCAGTTTAATTTTACCCAGGTCTGATGAAACTTAAGAAAGATTAAGAAAGTGTGTCATTGAGTCTTAAACACACAGCATAAAGCAAATTTGTGTAGCACAACATACACCTGCCTGCTAAATGAAGGCATGGAGAGTTGGCTGGTGAATCTAGTCTCATGTGTTTGGCTCCTAAAAAAAATGTATATGTGTAAACAGATGTTAAAGTTGCTGTATTACTTGGATCTGTGGCTGGTGCTGCTGCTGAAGCCTTGGAGAAGGCAGCGGGGGCCCAGACCCGTCCAGGCCACAGCCCAACTGGGACAGCACTAAGGGGAGGGGGGCAGGGGGAAGGAAATGGCGGCAAGAGGGAGAGAAAGGCAAAGGAATGGAGTGAAGTATGAAGAGAGTAAAATGCAAGCAGGGGCAAAAAGGGGAACAATGATGAGGATGATGGGGAGGATGCCAGGTGGGGAGGGGAGGGGTTTCAGTGATATATAAAGGAAAAGGATGAAATGGAAGAAAGAGAAAAGACAAAGAGGGGATATTGCAGGGAAGCCAACAGCACAGGTCATTTTAACCATGTGCACAAAGATTTTCAAGTGCATTATAGGTAAATAGTGGGGAGGGGGGGGTCATACAAATGGGAGTGAGCAGGGCAGGTGCAGGAGGAGAACCGGGACACAGTGCAAGAGTGAAAGACATGAGGGTGGGGGCAAAAAAACAACAGAGAGAAAAGAAAAAAGAAAATGTAGCAGAGAAGAAGGGGAAGTTGAGTCTCTCCTGTCAGTTGTTAAACGCTCCACTGAGAGGAACAATGGCTGACTTCAGTCACATGATCATGTTTGGTTACACACTATGAGTCCTAATGTACAGTGATTACAATAATGAATACATTAGTAAATCTTATCTCATTAGTACTAGTTAGTGGCATGGTGTCAATCTTGAAACAGGTCAAGGAACTGCACAAAGAGGAGTGTTTGTGTTGGTTCAGTGTTCAGTGTGTGTTTAAGTGTGTGTGTCTGCATGTGTGATTGGGGGAGGTGGTGGTTCATACCTGCTGTCTGTGGAGACATGAAGCCTCCGACTCCCAGGTTGATGACTGCTGTTTGCTGGTTTCCTAAACTTTGATCGGACCCCTGATCCCCCTGCAGAGAGAAGCAAAGGTGGCACAAGACTGTGAGGTCATCGCACACTATTACAAAGCAAGACGCAAAAGCAGAAGATGATAAGAAGTTACAGTTAGATACACCAAAATCATTATGTTTTCATTAGTGTATAATCACTTTAAACTAAAAACCACTGTGGTTTTGTTAATTTAGCATGAGCGGGTCCTCTTCCATGGAGCCGACCATGCTGGTGGTTTAATTCCAGGCTCCACATGTCAAAGTGCCCTTAGGCAAAATAGTGGCCCCTGACAAAACAACTGGTGTGCCACTAAAGTTTCAGTCTACACACTTTAGACCAGGGGTGGCGAACCATGTGCCATGGAGAGCCATGTGTGTGCAGGTTTTCCTTCAACCAAAGACTTCAACAGGTGATTCCACTGATTAACACACCCCTGTGGCTGAAGGTGTGTTAATCAGTGGAATCACCTGTTGAAGTCTTTGGTTGAAGGGAAAACCTGCACACACATGGCTCTCCATGGCACATGGTTCGCCACCCCTGCTTTAGACAGAGGGTGGTGGAGAGGTATTCAGTCAATTGCAACACCCAGCATCTCCACTAGATGCCACTAAATCTCTCACACTGGTCCTTTGAGATGCTTCTGTTACTGATTTTACTAGTTCTCCTCTGAGAGCCCAGCACAGTGAGGGTCTGGTCATTAGCTGGTTATGAGGTGTTCTGGCAGTGGTCACAGCTTCTCCTACAGTGCCTGCTGGAACATATCAGCATCAACCTGGCTCTGTTGCACTCTGGGCTTTTCTCCCATTATTCCATGCAGAATTGTTCAAACTTGCTCTTGTATGACTCAGAGCTTCTCGTCAGCTGTCATGAAGCTGCTCCATTGATTTTCCATTATTAGGTCTGGGTTTTAGCTGGGTCACCCAAGCACTCTCACATTCTTGCTCTAGAGCCATATCTGTCTCTAGAGCCAGATCTTTGGTCAAATGTTTTTAAGTGAAGCTTACTTTCAGGAGTCTGGCCTCTATCAGATAATGCTGACCTACAAACCTGAGTGGTCCTTGGTTCATTTATCACTTCCCAACATGCTTTTTGTTGCTTTTATGTGCATGTATGTGTTTGCCAGCAGATGTGTGTCTCACCGTCTCTCCCTGCTGTTGAGGACTGGAGGTGGCAGACTGGCTCTGCTGTGGGGAGAACTGAGGCAGCTGTTGCTGCTGCAGAGAGTTAAAGATGAGAGGACCAGTGGGGATCTGGGAATGTAAAACGCAAAAAGACACACCCCCACACACACACAAAAAGCAGAGGAGAGACAGACAAGGGGGTGAAGGTGGGGGGTAGAGAGAGGAGAGGCAGAGGGAAAGGAAGGATGCACATATATGCAAAGGGGGACAAGAGCAGGGGAAAAGGGGAGAATTAACAAAGCAATCTAACAACACAGGGTAACTAGACCATCACTGCTATCACAATATCCAAACTATAAAGGGGGTATTGCAAGCAATGATCCTGAAATAAACTGTGCTCGTGTTCAGATCATCTCTCCACTTCTGCTCTATCCTTTCACCGCCCCCGGCAAAGGCTTCTACTGAGAGACTCTTTTTCGATTTCCAAAGG
The DNA here is from genome assembly GCA_021432705.1 of Caranx ignobilis. Taxonomy (NCBI): domain Eukaryota; kingdom Metazoa; phylum Chordata; class Actinopteri; order Carangiformes; family Carangidae; genus Caranx; species Caranx ignobilis. The sequence goes on from MU269980.1 coordinate 6,280,689, forward strand.
TAGAGGGTGGCACTAAATCATCCCAGGCATCACATACAAAACACGTATGCCTGTGTGGCACTGGAACAATGTGATAAAAGGATGTTCATGACATGACATATGCAGTGTCGTTGCGGGAAAAGGCGTAGGTGATCCGCACACAGCCGCGCAGGTGATCCGCACACAGCTCACTGCTATTTCAGGCGCCAAATGAACAATACCCAGTGCATGCATTTAACAGTGGTACAGACTAACAGGAATAAGAGTCATACCTGCAGAAGGTTCAGAGGTCTCAACCCAGTACTGCTGTTCAGGCCAAAATGACTCCCTGCAGCAACAAATCAAAGTCAGTTACCACACCGGACATTAAAGACTGAACATACATCAGTAAGAATGTTTTATTTAGATCACACCGTTGCTGTATGTTGTGCACATCATGTGGCTCCAGTTACTATTATATTTTCCTGATCATCATCTGTAAGTGTGTTTTTACACCTAGTAAACGTGGGTGAATTTGATTCGCTTCTTTTACTTTTATATAATCAGACTTGTTGAATAAGTTTTTCCCTAAAGAGGCTGAGCTCAGTTGGAAATTTTTAGCCTATAAAGGCCTGTGAAGCTCTCTGTGTAACATGGAGCTCAAAATGGAAAAACTGCCTTTTGAGTAAAAAGCTCTGGGCAGAAAACGTGTGTTCAGCTTTCTCAAAATGCCCTTGAGAAAAACAGTTAATCCTCTTATCTTCCTGGTCAACTGCAAATTGCTGATTATGCTGCAGTATCCGGATTGGTTAAATGGGATCCTACTGTTCCACCCGCTACAGTGGGGTCAGAGGTCCCTGCAGCTGAAATTCACAATTTGAGATCTCCCTCTTACCAGTCTGTGCTGCAGACTGCATGGTGGGCATCAGCCCTCCGGGTGGCAGGATTCCACTCAGGTTTAGGCCTGGACCCAGCATAGGGTTGGAGCCACTCATCAAGGTCTGAGGACTGCTGCACAGACAGCACAGGGTTGTCATGAAGAGCGACAGTCAGCATCAGGTGGCAGTGCAGCACCAGAAACATCTATTTAATTTCTTACCAGACGGAGCTGACTACATTGATGAAGTTCAGCCCTGCAGGGTTGGCCATGACCTGCGATGACGTGGTTCCTGTGGTGATGGATGTGCCCATGGTGGGGAGGGGAATGGTCATGACGGGCAGAGGCTGGCTGAGAGCCAGTTGCTGCTGGGGGAAAGGCGTGAGGAGGGCTGGCTGCGACTGGCTCTGAACCATGGGAGAGTCCGACGGGGTGGGGGTCACCGAGAGAGGAGCAGCGAGGGAGTCTGTGGGGTGTGGGGTGGAGCATGGCGTGTTGGTGGGTGTGGGAGTGGATGGCTTGGGGGTTCCAGACCCTTAAGGAGAAGAAAGTGAGTTAGATGATGATAAAGACATGAAGAAGCACTTTTCAGCAGGTGATGTTTTATAAGCAAAAGCTTAGCATTACAAAACTATAGACTCATTCTGTCAGCCCGGGGCTTAATTAATTATTTTTGGCTTTGCAGGTTTAAGACAGTTATGACTTGGTTAAATTGAAGTAGATATTTCCAAACAACAGTGAAAAAGTTACGTTTAAACTGTGAGTCTCTAATCGTGCAAAACTTCATCCATTTTCCTGACAATCTGCCTGCCAGCTGGCTTTAGTTGAAAACATAATACTACAGAGAGAGGGGCTGGTGGTGATGCAATTTTCTGTGTGCTTGTCGAGTTCCAGATTCGTCCCTGTAGTTTCATGCTCCCATATTTCTCAAGACCTGGAGCCTTGTCAAGGACATGCTTCACCGTTCTCTTCATTCAGATCTGGAAAACTTGGGAGCTAATGTGAGACATTTAAACACAACTGGCTCTCACAACTGTGGCCATGCCTGATGAAAGCAAGCAGCCCTACGGTTAAGTCACACTCAGCTGTACTCACTCTGCGAGGAGCCCATAGGGGAGAGGGAGGCAGGCGACAGCAGGCCCACCTGGCCTAGCTCCATTGAGTGCTTCCTGTTCAGAGACTGGCTTTTGGCTGGAGGGGGCGTAGGACACTTAAGTAGACCACTGGTGGTTTGTGAACTATATGGATTACCTAATGACAAAAAAGAAGAGTTGACATATTTAGTGCACTTTTTTTTTTCATAAACACAGGCCGTAAAACATCTGTTTAAATGTTTGTTAGAGAGGGGATTTGTATTGAGCCTCCTCTGTGAAACATCTCTCTAACCTTGTAACTTTATATGTAAGACATTTGAAGAGCTTGGCTTTAGCAGATGTACCTGAGGAGCTGCTGCCTGATCCTGAAGGCAGTTTGATGGGAGGGGGTCTGTGCTTATTCCCTTTCACCAAAACAGACGTCTGGACCAGTGGAGAAATGCCATCACCCTGCAGATGGCATTTAGAGCAGTTTGTTAGTCACAGTGCAGCAATAAAACTACACAAAAGTACAGTAATTTTCTATTTGAGTGATAAACCCAAGATGAGTAATTACCTCATCTTTGCTGGGGGAGGGAGGCCCCTGTCCCACGTTGACAGAGTTGTGGGTCATCTTGACGACGCACTTCATATCTTTCTCATACACCCCTTTATACTGAGTAAGAAACCTATGAAAAATGCATAATGCAGATTTTATACCATGCTCTCTGACAGCACATCCCTGGAAAGCATGACAGGATTAGCCTCTAAACACAAGAGAACATGGTGACTCACCGGTCTGCATCTGTCTTCGATCCTATGAGGAAGCTGAGAGAGAGAATGAGATGGAAGAGATAAGGATGAGTGACTTCAGAGAGGCATTTCACATTGACTTGGGTTTAGTGGTTTTTGTCTTGCAGTATTGTGCTTACGGGGGATGTATGAGCTTTAGGTCTGTGCTGTCTTCCTCTGCCTTTGGTTCTTTAGCACAGTAGATCTTCCCGTACACCAACGGATCTCCCATCGACTGGAAGATTGACACCTTGGTCCTCTGCGCTTGGCCCCCGACCTCACACTCAAGAGTGTAGTCATCGACAACTTCCTGCGTAAATGAAGACAATTTGACTGTAAAGGGGAGAATAAAGTTCTGTGGTGTCATGTGACCACAAATGTCTTAAAACAAGGAGAGAAAAAGCAGAGGAGGGAGAAAAAAAAAGAACGAAAAGAGCAACTCGGGTGAAGTCCAACTGCACAGACAAGGGGTGGACATTATTTTAATATGCTGTCACAAACATTAATGGTCTCTTTAGGAAATTAGCCTCGCCTCATGACCTTGACTGTGCTTTGCACCACCTGTTTCAGGGCCCGGCACCCAGAATATATTACCCTTTGCTTCACTGCCTTTCATTAGGGATGAGGTGTTCTCAAATTATGGTGAAAAGAGTCCAACACCATTTATGGACAGAAGCAATGCTCTGGACACGCTCTGACTGCAGTCAAGTGTGGTCTGTTTTTCCAGAATGGCAGAAGCATGTGTGAAATTCAGATCTGTTTCACAGTTACTGCAGCTTTGTGGCTGAGAAGAACGGTATTCATGGCTGATCATCGAAATGGCATCTGTTTGAGGCAGTATAGCCTTTTAGGGGAAATTGTTTCTGTGTTCATACATTCGTGTGAACAATAATTTGCTTAAGGTTGCAGATCAACAAAAGCAATTTAGGAGCCAAGATCAATTTTGCTTTGTTTCCAGTGCAGTGTTATTGGCTGCACACACCAACCACTCCCTGCTTATTTTTGATAGCAAGGAGCCATCATTGATCTCTACCCTCAGAGAATGTTAATGCTACTGCTGTCACACTTACCTCGGCAGGCCAGATCACAGTAGTGGGCTGAGAGTCTTCAAGCTGCAGGGATTTCTCCACCACAGCATACTTTTCCACCTAGTGCAATACATAAACAAATCCATCACGTTTGGTATGCACCACATGACTGTCAGACTGTGAACTGAGTGGGTTTTAAGTGGCATTGGTTCAAATGTTTAAGTGACAGTGTTAAAGAGGAACGTCAAGCTACTCACATCAATTTCCCTCGGCACAGTTAGTTGGCAGTTGTTCTGCTTCCACATGTCAACACACTGCAAGTGATGACAGACGAGAGGCCAGGACAAGATTAGCGGAGAGGAACAGAGAGGAGTATGAGCAAAAACATGAGAGAACATATGAGAACATGCAATGACCTCTACTGTTAAAGTTTAGGAGATTTTCCTAAACAGTGGTTAAAAGGGATGGTGCAATACTGAAACATCAGTTTTTTCATCTCTTGTCAAATTCAACATATTTGAGTATGTAGCATGCTGTAATGTCAGAGGATGAACTATGAGGCCAACACGTAAGTACCAAAAACTGCACTTCCTCATATAGCTGCTTGAGGCTGGCTAAACAAGAGTTAACCCTCACTGACTCCCATGTTAAAAACCTCAACTTTACAGCAGAAATAAACATGTTTACAGCCTGGTACATAAAATGGGTTTGGTCTCCATGGTCTCCTTCATGACAACTGCACGGGGGGGGGGGGGGGGGGAATTTTATATAACTCACTTGTTAAAGTTTTATTAAGGCTTAAAGTTCTAAATAATTGAGGGTGTGAAGCTTTGAGTGACAGGTGTGGGAGCGTATTGCTGCCACAAGCCGCCATGCAGAGAAGCCTCAGCTTCATACGTGCGCCCCCCTCCCTTTTGCCTATTTTTGGATTAGTCTGTTGTTCAACATGGCAGTGGTGAGATATGCCGCTCATGGAGGCTACATTCATCTTTTACAGTTCATGGTACTACACAGTGTAGATATGTTTGTCATATCATGTTTTTTTCTACTTACGTTTCCGATCTTTGAGATCTTCAGGTCTATGACAGGAGCAGGTTTCCTCTCCTTCCTCCTCTGCAGGTAGTCGTAGAGTCGTAGCTGTGGTGGCATGGGCAGATGGGACAGCTCCTGCTGCCTGTTCAGTGCAGCTCGGGAGTGCCTCCTGAAACACCTGCAGCCCAAACAAACCAGAAGTATGAGTCTTCAGATGCTCAAGAGCTTTCGTTTCACTCACTGAACATTCTCTTTTTGCAATCATCATAATGTCATTTTTCATGTCTTTCATTTCAAGAGAGAAAAACATTCATAACTTTTCCCTTGGCAGTATTCAAAGTGAACAGGTGTGAGAGTGTATTCTGTACCGTTTCATGGAGCGAGTGTTCATTTTCTGTTTGTTGTAGAGCAGGCGGTTGGCTGTGCAGGTGACAGAGATGGAAGGGTCCAGGCACAGAGGTTCAGCTGTGGCCAGAATCAACTGACTCTCCAGCTGTAATTTGTCATCCTACAAAAAAAAAAAGGAAAAAACATTAAAACATTAAAAAAAAGAGGAAAATCAGACACTATAAAAAAAAACACCTGTGCAATGTGCTGATGCTAGAAGGACTCAGAAACCACAAAGGAGCAAACTGTTACTGTTGTGATCAAGTACATTTTCATTAGCTAAGCAGCCGTGCATTCTTGAATACATGCTTGAATAATATATGAGTTAAACATTTAAAAAGTTTGAATTTGCTGGAGAAAATACAGCATGTTGTAAAACACAGTATGCGGGAGAAAAAGGAGCAGTCAGGACAGTGACTGGTCCTTTTTCTTTTCTTTTCCTTTCCTTTTTCTCCTTTTTCTCAGAGTCCATTGGGGATGTTTCATTATAAAATCATAAAACTTTACCTGTGTCCACTTATGATGGTCACTGGTCATGGCATGGACATCACAGATCAGAGTCTAGAAGGAAAAGAAGGTACACCAAAGTCAGTTTTTCTGTGTTTATATACTTTTTCACTCATCCCAGTTCAAAATCTTATGCTTGCTCACACACTGTTCTCGTCTGTTACGCTCTCCACATATTCTGCTGTTTACCTGCATGGTTGGTCGGAGCAGGACATGTCTGCTCTGATAGATGGGCATCTTGGTATTTCCAGACTGCCTGTAGTCTCTCACTTCTACTATTACACAGCCACAGTGGAAGATGTTCACCTGAGACACAAGACATATGGTAGTTGTCAACCAACAGATGGATACTAAATGAGATTATTAACCATTAACCATTAAACACTCCTCTCAGATATGAAGAGCTGAGACCTTACATAGTCCAAATAACTTAAATTTACAATCAGTGCATTTTAAAATCTACAACATGATTTATGCATACATCCATCTGTAGATATGCATACAAACCTGTGATTTCTCCAATAGGTCCACAAGGATAGGAGGCAGCTCCTCAGCATCTAGGTACTCCAGCAGCTCACCCTCTTCATATGGCAGACGGATTGTTTCAGAATCTGGACAGGAACACATATGAATGTTGCAGATGAGATGGTTGTGTTACAACAACAACAACAACAAAAGCACAAACAAACAAACAACAAACATCGTGGACCACTGGATGGTAGCAGGCTTCTCTTACCAGATCCATTTTTGCCCCTGAGCATTAGAGAGTAGCCTTCATTGCCAGGGTACAGGTTGACCACCAGACATGATACAGACTCCTGAGACACCAGCTTCTCCAGTAGATTCACATTTCTCCTCAAATTCTTTGGTAAGACAACAAACAAAACACAAATAAGACACCATACCCCAATATTAGTAATACAATTTTAAGTTATATCCATGTAACTCTACCTTGAGTAAAAGTTTTGAATTAGTATTTTAATAGACTTTAACGGACAAGCACTGTCACCATGTAAAATCTAATGAATGGCAGGGTTGTACTCATACAAACATGTATGCCAAAAGTATTGATATTAATTACGGAGATGACTACTAGAAATACTTCAGTGAAGGTGGATTTTACACTCCTACTGTTGATGAGCAGAATTTATAAATTATGTTTCGTAGAAAATCTAAGATGATTACACCCCAGGTTTATCAGTCAATCTGACAGAATTACTTCTACATCATTTAATTGCCTAATGCAGTTCATACGCCGTAAACAAAACATGGGCTAACTGTGAAACTCTGATCCCATGGGCATGGAAAAGAACCTTTCATGCAGCTGCTAGATAAGGTGCGTGCATGCAGAGAAACACTATCATCACAGTTTAATGTAAAAAAAAAATGGCATGCAGGTTTAATTACCAATTCATAACTGAGAGTCTGGTTGCATGATACAGACCTTTAACTCTGGCTCCTTTTCACATTCCTCTATGTACAGCTCATAGAGCTTCTGATACAAACTCTTCCTCCCGCCAGATGAAAGTCTTCTTTTGGCTGGTCGTTGTCGAGCACTTTCAACAATGTACTGAGTAACAGATAATACAATGCATTAATGAGCAATAGGGCAGAATAGTGTATGACTAATACAGTGAGGGCATCAAGATGGTGCACAGAGATACATGTGAGTTAATGCAAGTCATTTCTCTGTCTATACATCACACTGAAATAATGGCTCTTACCTCGGCTCGATCCAATGCATATTCCAAAACTTGTTGCTATGGGGAATAAGTGAGGGGGAAACAGATCAGTCACACTGTGAATTCCTTGGCTGGTATAAAGAAGCTGTGTGCAAATCCCAGGATTGAGGTGGAGTATTGAACCTGGTGCAAAACATCACTGTGCACAGCCACGCTAGATATTGTAGGGATAGATGACCTGAGGGAGATGAAACATACCATTGTGGTCCACCGCCAGCTGTAAGGCGAGTGACGGTAGACGATGCTGTCCTTTCTGCCCCACACTGTCACCTTCCTATAGTGACCATTCACACCCTGCACAGCAACAGAGCAGACGTGTTCACGCAACAAGGCCAAACAAACGCAGGTCATAGATACAAGCACAGATGCAGACACACTCTGGACGGCTGGGGAGTTGTTAAGTCAGGGCTGATGCCAAAGAGCCTGGCTGCCACTCAATCTAATGCCATATACAAACAGCTAATAACACTAACGAGACGAAACTGTTTCCTCCTGTGGTCACATGTGTGCAAAGTAAACACACACACACTGTGTCCCGGAGTTGCATACGCCGGGTAGCTACGGTAAGTGAACTCTGGTGAGAGCGCAGTCCAGAGAGTGGCTGAATAGCAACAAGCTCGTTGATGCCTGACCGTTGAGGCTAACATGGCTAACCTTAGCATGCTAGCCCGTTCCTGGTGGGCAAGCTGTGAGTTACCCGCTACGCTAACGATGTAGCGCCGTCTGAGACACAAACCAACAGAGCGACGTCAATCTCGACGAACAGGATGGACTTGCCTTGTAGATTGCATAGCAGTCGACTGTGGCTCCGATTCGTGAAAACGAAATGAAATTGAAATATCGGTGTCTTCATTGAAAAAAAGTCGGAGCTGCAGCCATTTTCTTCCAGTGTGACAACAACAACTAAACTTCCGGTTTGAGCGGTGGTGGGCGGGGCCACATCGAATGCCTACTTTACATCCCAACGGATGCCTGATCCATCCACAGCTACCTGATAAATGGAGACAACTTTATTTACACCATCGAATCAACTAATAATAGTTAAATGCAATTATTACACACACGCACACGCACGCACACACACACACACACACACACACACACATAAAATAAAAAGCCCCTGTGGCAAAGAGACATAAAAATGTTCTCATCTGATCTGCAGGGAAAGTGGGGGAAACATCCAAAATCAACTCGTGTTTGCATGCTGTTATATCTACCCAACTTTAGCAGCAAATGTAATTTGCATTTTGTGTATTTTCATGTGTTGAGATTTTTCATGGTAAATGTGTTATCAAATGGGCTACTGATAAAGTACATTTGCAAGTGTTTTCTTTAAAGCTGCAATGCACTGAGCTCTCAGGGCCACCATACATCTACAGTAAACAGGGATAATGCCTTTAATCAACACTGCACAACAAATATGAGTCCAGTATAGAAAAGCTTTAGACACTGAACAGAGAGCAGGGTGAAAGGAAGGTTACGTGTGGGCCCAGCAGTTCATTTTTCCCTCTATGGCAGTGATTTGGTCATGGTTAAACTTAACATATAACGAAGGTGAGTGGGATTCCTCCCATAGAGTGTAAATATTCTGACAAGTACACTTAAACAAAATCACATGAAAAAAAGAGAACAGGAGAATGTGTCTGAGAATTGTAAATGTGTTTCTATAATGTAATATATTTTGGTACAACCGCTGTAATGGTTGTTTTTTGCCTTTAAGAATATGGCCACTAAGAAGATTTAATCAGTACTTTAACTTTTTAAAGTTGTCAGTGATCTTTATATTGTTTCTCTCTGTCATGTGGAGACTCTTGTTTGACAAAGGAGATTATACAGTAGTCTGGCTATCAGAGTATGAGTAATGATCGATGCACCAAACAATGAACTGTGCTGCTGACATACATACAACTTGTCAGAAACAACAGGATCCTATGCCAAACTATGTTACAGGTAAATCTGGTACCTGGTAACTGGTATCTGGTATGTGTGTGTGTGTGTGTGTGTGTGTGTGTATATATATATATATATATATATATGGAATGTATAGGGGACATATTAGATTGAAATCCCACAAATGTACAGTAGGGGGAAGAGCAGGATAGCAGATTCATTAGGCTGAATGCCACAGCTGATCAGTTCAACAATAGCAACATAAAGGAAAAGCAGATTTGAGAAGATAGAGGTGAGAGTTTGTGTCTGTAATATATATCAGACATTTACAGCAGCTGTTAAAGATACAATGTGTTCATAAAGATGTGTATGTTTGGAGACCAGAGGATGAATCAGGTTCATAGGATTAGATGATATTGAAGAAAGCATATTTTTTAAACACAATTTCTGAGAGACTAAAAATATGTTAAAATGTATTGTTTTTCCATTTATTTCAAAAACTTTGAATGCATTTAGAGACTTGTCACTAAAAACCTTCACAATGCTACTGAGGCACATGCATGGACAATGCATTTGTGTATAATGTTACATACATGTGGTGTAACCCTTGTTGGTTTAAGCATCTGTGTGCGGGTTTTCTCCTTTCCTCGGGCTCTGCCTTGAAACGGTGGTCTTTCAACATCTTGGCAGTGTAAGTAGTTCCTTTTTGTGGACAGAAATGTTATGGGTGGGGCTCAGATCAGTCCTCACCTGCTACACACGCACACACACACACACACACACACACACACACACATCCTTTCTCTCAAGAGCTAAACTTCCACATGACAGGACTTGCTTGGGGTCTGTCATACTTCAAAATCTAAGCCTTTTTCTCCTTTAAAGCCTTTTTTACACGGAGGACGAGGTTGCATGTGGTCAAAGTTAGTTTAGATCTACATGTCGAATTGAATTTTCCTTGATCATGAATGTTTCTGCATTGACTCAAATCCCAGAGTTAGCTTTACTAAGTGACTAATTGACCAGAAATGAAGCAACACTGGTTTTAATCAGTGATGATCAGTGACACCCCGTATTGGACCCTGATTTGATTTGTAAAGAAAATCCATCCCCTAATGACTGACTGACTATTTCTGTGGATAAATGATGCAATAAAATGAAAATGCGTGATGAATAAAGTTTGTTGCACTTTGGCATCACTATCTCTGCTATGCAGCTTTCACACGGACTGGTTTCCATCCAGCATATTACCAAAGACACAAGCTGTGGTCATGAACTGACACACATCCTCACTGTAATTCATCTTTTATTTCTTCAGCAGTGAAGTCTGTACTGGACTTTGGGGTGAATAAGCACATAACCATAACCAAAAAGGGGAAAAAGGAATGTGAGACCAAAGTGCAATATTCCTGAGAAATATAGTGCTAGTGCAATCAGTAATGTCGAATAGCTGAGTGAAATAAATAAATAAATAAATAATAATAAAGTTATTGCGAGTACATATTAGAAGTGAGATAATGATGATGATAATCAGATGATGACTCTGTGAAGCTCTGTCTCTTATGAAGTGTGGAGTAGGCTGTCATTTTTTCTCATTTTACACCCTTTCTCTTGTACTTTCACTAAATCAGATCAGATAAACTTTATAGTCCCCAAGAGGAAATTTGGCTTGGGATAAAAAGTGCCGGACACAGCTGTGGTCACATAACAAATAATATGTGCGCACACATTCACATTAGATGTCACTGACTGTGACTTCCACAACAGAAAAAGATGCTCTCTGTGACTTTTTATGTGGTGCTGAAGATGCCCTTGACAAATGAACTCATATGAGAGAGCTGCTCTCACATCACAGCACTGTGTTGTAGACATTCAAATGAACTCTTAATTCATCCCCTGTGTTGCAGCCACGTGGAGCAGAATGTGGGATGTAAGGATTTTGAATAACCTTGCCTCCAAATCAGGACCTGCAATCAATTATGCACTTCGTCTGAGGTGCGTTCTGGAGAACTACATATGGCAAGTGGACTGTGCTGATGACTCTGTGTGTGGGACACCTATGTAAACAGAATTTTGATTGCATTGTATAAACATCTTTTGGTTTTCACAAGTACATCCAGAGTCAAGACCTCAGGGGAACAGGAATTGTTGATTTTAGTTTGTATGGGTACACGTGTACAGCACTCATTCAAATAGTCCTCCTGTATAATTCCTTTATAATGTTGTGAACACTTTTACAGCAGCAGTCTCCTCTCTGATCAGCCATGGATGTTGTAGGTGAACTCAACAGTAAGAGCCCTTAACATGAATTTCATAAAGGCCACATAGAGACAATTTAATATTCTCTTGCATTGGGATCAGTGCTCTTTAAAGGTGATATGATTATTATTATGTGGCTGGATTTCATTCACTCCTCTGCCTCTAATTAGTGCCATGGGGCTCCTACTATGTGGCACTGACCTCTAAAGCCATTCCATAGCTACAGAGCAATGAAATCGCTATAATTTAAAATTTTCCAAAGAAAATGAACGGAAGAAAACAGAAAAATATTGGTTCGGGATACTTTCACCTAAAGACTGCATTTAAACTTTAAAATCTAGACACAAGTCTTGTCTATTGATGTGGTATTCCAGGTTTTATAGTTCTTGATCAGTTACTGTTCAATGATCGGAATCACTCTTGGAGAAATTTTGAGATTATAATGGGTGTGGCTAGAGTGGGAGAGTGTCTGAAATTCTCTCTTTCCATGCTGCTCCTGGCCAAAATGTGACCACACACATGATATTTTCCACAGCTATTGACAAACATATTATCTCTCTCACAATGTGCTCAACAAAGCAGACTTTGAAATATGAGTCTCTGAGTGAGGCCAATCCCATACAGCTACCCATTGACTCCAATACAAGATTTGGAGCTGATTTCCTTAGAAAAGCAGAAGTGCCTCCTTTGTGTAGGTCACAAGGGTTAAAAGGCCCAAGGCCTCTGGCTGCTCATGGTCTGCTTCTTGTTCTGATAGGAGCTACCATATTGTCACAATAAGCCCAAATGTGAGGCAGAAAATCACCCTCTTTGACCATTTTTTTGTGTGCCACTGCCTAGGATCTGTCTATCCACGTGGTAACCGCTGAAGGTTGTGTGGCAGTCTCTGAGCTTCAGGCCAGAGCCACAGCTGAGACCAATTCACAAATTAGGGACTCTAATTAGGGATATCTCTGGAGTTGATCATTTACAAGTTTACATATGAAGTCTCTATGAGACACAAGCAGAGTGCAGACACATAGACACACATACATATTTTGAATTTTTGCGTAGGCTACACTAACATTCAGATTGGTAAATGCAGATTTGTGCACCAGATTTGACGTACACTCATTTTTTTTAGTGTACGCACATTTGATAGATGAGGGCCAACAAGCCCAAATGTGAGAACCTTGCTAAGGCAGACAATCACCTTCTTTCTCACTATTTTCACAACCACTGAGCCACAGCTGAGACCAGTTCATGAATTAGGGACTCCTCTGACATGTCTTACACCTTTTCCCCATACATTTATATGAAGTCTCTGTTAAACACGAACAGACACACACACACCCACACACACACGCACACACACACACACAAATGCACACATGCAAGTGCACACAAACAGGTTTACAGCTCCTTAGTGTCAGTGTCCAGAGAAATATGATGTGTCTGTTGTGATAAGTTCTGGCTGTACAACACGACTGTTGAAACCCCCTCTCCTCCCGCTGGTAAGTGAGAGACTGAGAAGTGGCCTATTCTTCTGTACTTGCCAGCATTTCCATCTGATGAGTCAAGTCCACCTGTGAACAAAAACTTCACAAAGAAAACAACTCAATTTTTAATATCATAGATCAATAATGAAAGGCAACTATGTGGTAAGAGATGTATCACATGACTCTAAATCCCTGACATGTGGCCGACTTTTTAGGCTAAGTTGCTGGAGGATTTAAAATCCAAAAAGAGTTGAGGTGTGATAGATCACTCATCATAAAAAATCCCTCCACAATAAGAACCATGTTGTTTTGTTTACTGAGGGTAGAGGGACTTCCAGATGTGGTCCTTGTGTTTCTGTGCCATGTACTCTGGTCACATTTTTTTTTTCCCTCAGTCCAGGGTGAGCTATAAGTAAAACAAACAAGCACACATTGTGAGGAGTGAGGGAGATGGGAGATGACATGAATGAGATGTTAGGATGTGCCAGTGAAACAAGGACTGACAAAGCATGTAGGCTATGTCCAGCGGGAGAGGCAGAGACACATTCTTCACACAGTGCTGACAGGAAGTTGGCACAATCATGAATATACTGCAACCATGTCTCCTTCCCTCCACTCTTCATCCTGTCTCTTCTTCATGCCTCTCTCATGCACCTTGATGGACATGGGACCTGGAAATTGTGGAAGGAGAGAGAAAGAACAGTTTTCCATCTCAGTCTGTCTTTCCTCTTTAGTAAAGAGACGAAGACTGCAGCTGCGTGGGAGTTTAACACTGTCAACCCTCAGCCCCGAGTGAGTGGATCCAAAACCTTCAGGAGCATGTCACACAAGTATAGGAGCTAAAAATGTATGACATGTTTAACTTATACCTCATCTTGCATTTACCACCTGTATCAGACATGTTCTCTTGATATAAAAATAATCCAAGTTACAGAGATGGAGATGCAACTCTCATTTCTATTCATTTTTATTCCAACAATATGAACACATGGAGCTCACACAATGCATATTAATCAAATGAGATCACTCACATAGATCAGTGACATTCTCTAATATCACTGAGGGAACGTAGGATGGAAATGATAATAGTTTCAGTTGATGTTTCCATATTCCACATTGCATTTCCTTCAAACTGTGAAATTCAGTTATGATCCTGATGGAGACTTTACAGACAAACATTAACTTGTCAAATGTGTGAATCTGTGCAGAAAAATGTACATTGTTACTTAATGAATGTAGAATATTTTAATAACTCTGTGGTGGGGCTACTGGTCACTGGTCCATCTGTGGTCCTGAGGGGATTACACTGTAACTGCATATCTGGACTCAGTCACAGAGCTTGTGACTCAGCAATTGTTCCAAACAATGAACTGTTATGTCATGTTGTATAAGATTACAGTATTGAGGAAAAATCTCATGATTTCACATGGAAGACCTGCACAGAGCTGGCTGGAGGCTGTGAGTGAGTGAGATGGATGGATTTCTCTTCATGGATCTGGTCAATCTGCTGTTCAGCCACAATGTTAAAACCAGGTACCTGTTCTAATGTTGTAGCTGATCTTTTAATTTTGGTAAGAAAAGAAGAGAAACAGCAGCACATTAGGTCTTACCTCATTGTCTAACTTCATTTTACAGCCAGTGTTTACTGAGTAAGCACTATGAGGGGATGTATTTCAAGCTGTGTGTTCAAGCAGAGTCGTTTGAGGACTGAGAGAAAGCAGTGTGTTAGGAGGTTATAATTATACACCATATGGTGAAACATAAGAGAGAAAGGAGTAGTTTTTCTAAAGGCTGTCTTCAATTATATAACTGATGTTTGGTTAAAAGGCCTCGAGTTCCTGGTCCTGACATTCTCTAGAAATGCATTAGAATTTCTAGAGAATTTTCAATTACTGGTATGTAACTGATGTTTGGTTCAAAGGCACGAGTTCCTGTTTCTGACATTCTCTAGAAATTCACTTTAGTTCTTTGTGTTTTCCTTCAGCAGCAGGCGCAATTCCCTCTGTCTGAGCTGACCTCATCCATCACAGACAGGAGAGAGAGAGAGAGAAAGAGAGAGAGAGAGATTTTCTCCGGTAATTTGCTCATGTTCACTATAACTGTGGGAATCCCAAATTCTCGGCATAATGTCTCTCGTTCTGGTAAAAACTCAAAAAAAAACTAAAAAGCATTTGTAGTGGAACCCACGTCAGTGTCAGGGTTTTATTCCCCCTGAAGTCACAGCTGGATCTGTCTCATGACCTTGTATGTACTCAATCTTCCATGTTGTTGACCAGAGTCAGGACAATGAAAAGCCCCTGGAGACCTGCAAGATGTTTGTGTGAGGTAAATATCACTGGTATCCAAAAAACACGTGTCTCCCAACAGATAAAAGTCATGATTCCTACAGCCACTAAAAGGACATGTCACTTGAACACTCCCATTATTTTTGCAGCTCTGGCCATCATCTCTATTGATTATGATGAGCTTGAACCTAGTAAATGTTGAGCTCTGGGAACTCAGTGACACAATCAGGTGTTTTAAAAAAAATAATCCTGGTTAGCCAAAATTATTTGGAAGTTGAACAATATACTTTCAGACCCCGATTCAACTTTGGGGGATTATAAATGAGCTAACTTTGCTTGAACCCCAAAATAATAAGCCTATGGCTAAATCTGCCCCTTCGGACTTCACTGTAGCACTGACGCTGTGCTCTAACATCTTAGCCACAGTGTGATGTTATTGGACCCGACAGACGCAATGCACAAATAAAAGTCAGTTGTCTAAATCAGAGTTGTCCTTTACCTCAGTTACTGTTATAGTTGTGTGTGTGCTTATTTGTGGTAAGAGAAGGTTTTGGTGCGGGAGGATAAGCGGCAGCTCCAGGCTTCCCCTCTGAATATTTGCAGATGATAAGAACAACCATATGGAGTTGCTCTGAGAAGCACTTAAAATTATAAGGAGAGTGGAATTTAAGACCTGAAGCTCTGGCAGCTGCCCCTCTTTGTTGTAATGGCTTGGTAGCAGACTCTGTGTCTACATTTCAATAATGTGACCTTTGGCACTCCCTGTGGTTAAGAGCAGCATCATATACCAGACTCCAGTGTTTTCTGTGCCAAACTGCTAGAGAAGTGGCACAAGCGCTGCGGGATGAGGGATGCCAAACGTCAATGCTGGACATCATCCCAAAACAGCAGGAAGAGCCAAGGGAGTATGCTTAGAAGGGGGTGGGGATGTGGTAGTGGGGGTGGGTGTTGGTTATGGTTGTGGGGTTGTGGGAAGAACAGAGTGAGCAATGGATAATTCCATCCAAAGCATCAAACACTGCTTGATTGTAGGGGGTTAGCATGGTGCGGTTACAGTTATTAGTCTTGGATGTGTTTGCCCGTGAAGCCGTAATAAACAGCAGCCTTGACTGATTCACTGTGTAATGAGGTCTTCACTGAAGAGGCAGCCCTTTGTTTCACTTGTTGTGTCCCTTCTTTAAAATACATGTAGTCAAGGGAAGCACACAACACAACTCTCTGACTGTACAACTGATCACTCATGGTTTTAATTTCACGGACTCCTTGATTAGAGAGAAACTTAGGTAAGGTAAGACTCCATGAAATAATACAATCAGTGATCAATCAGGTGGTATCATATGAAGAAAGGAGCGAGGGGAGGTCAACCTGGCGCAACTGATTACACTCCTCCCTTCTTCCTGTTGTGCCAATTATCAAATCAACAAGTTGAAATAGCTTTGTGTCTGCCTCTCTCTCTTCATCTGGAAGTCAACCCACTGAAAGTTAAAGCTGCAGAGGAAAAATCTGCAGGAAATGACCGGATCAAATTTTCCTCCGCTCTGAGGTGTTAATAATCTTTTTGTCTTTTTTTTCTACCAGGAGTGGACACCCATGAGTATTCTGTCTGCCAAATGTCACCAGTGCCAGCTCTTTCTCTCTCACAAGCAGCACAGTTATAATTGACGACACGTTGAGCACAGATGCACTCATGTGTGGATGCACGCACAAGCAGGGGCTACAAGTCACTCTCTCTGTTAAACTGCATGACTCACTCTTTCTCACTCACTTTTTTTTTTTTTTTGGAGCTGCGTATGATAACGTAAAAAGGATGAGAGAAGCAGACAACACACACACATGCACAGAGCTCCTGTTTTTTCTCTCTCTGATAAGCAGCTGGGTGTTTGGGTTGGAACAGCCCAGCCGCAGACCAGCAGCCCACTGGAAACCCATCACCGAGCCAAGTTCACATGCATGCATTTATAAACATCCGGGCATGGTGGGAAACCAGGAACATGCTCATGCACACAAACAAGAAGGCAAGAAAAGCTCTAAGTCAAATGTGATTAGTATAAAAAGAGTAAGTGGGGATTATGACAGTGTTTCTGAGGGACCACTTTACCAGCTGACATGTTGAATAATGTCACACATAAAGCTACAGACTGCACATTGAGGTGAAGCTAGCAGCACAGCTAGTGGACTATAAATGAGCTTCTGCACATCACAAAAAGCACTAATTAGCCTGTGTCATTGGACACAGGCATTAAATTTCAGCTGATGAAAAAATCTAAACGGCAACGACCCTTTTCATTAGGAAGTAAACACACATCTACAGGAAAACAAGCGAAAGCAGATGTAGACACGGGTGCTCTGAGGTGTTGCTTCCTTCTCGTGACCATATAATGTTTTATAGAAATGAACAAGAACCCGATGTTTGCTTCCAATTACAGAACCTCCTCTACTTGCTCCAGTGTCTTGCACTCCCCAAACCAAGTTAAATGGAAGCAGTGAGTCTGCAAGAGGAGAGAAAACAAACTATGGTTCGTCATCACCCTTTCTGGTGAAGGCTTCGATGTTTTGTGGTTTCCATATCCTCATCAGCATAACAATGACTTTAATGGGAAAATTAGTCATTTATGTAAATTTGGTGCAAATGTTGGGAGGAAACGATGAACAATAGAATAACTTACCCATAGAAACTGAACCCTATCGCTTGTACTCATAACACTGTGCTGTGCCAGTGTGCACACCTGTAGCTGTAGCTGTGATTTCCCTGCTACATCCTCCCATAGCTCTGTCTCATCAGCATCACTGGGTCTGACTCAGGGCTGAGGCTGCAAAGGAGGACAAACAGCAAACATACAAACATTTAAAAAACATTTTATGTCTTAATTATGTGCATTAGTTAAAGGAGAAACAATATGTCTTCGTCAATCCACTCTAACCAGCGGGCAGCAAATGAAGCTGGATATGGATTTAAGTACAAAGAACCGATGAACTCCTTTACTGTGACAAATTAAGATATACAGTGCACAGCAGCGTCCTGAGGCACACGGCAGCTGTGAGCTGTGATAACATTCTCCCTTAATAAATCTCCTCAAGTGATTTGTGTGAAAGAAATGACACCCAACTGACAAAGACAGATGCCATATATAACCTGTAAATACAAGTCTAGGCAAATAAGGTGTTTGTTCACCTGAGAGCAGGGAAATGAATCCAGTTGTCAGGCCTGGCACCTTCCTGACTGACCTTTTAAATCCATTTACAGTAAAACAGAGTTTGGGGTGGGTTTTTAAACGGTTCAGACATTGATCAATTGAATTGTGGTGGATTCCAGGCGTGCAAGCTTTTGTCTTTCAAAACACACATCTGGAGAGCACCAGACTCAGCAAGTGATCAGTGAGTCACTCTGAGGGGTGAACAGGCTTTCATTAGAAAATGCTGTTAGTTTCCTTGCAGGGCACGCCCCCCCCCCCAGCTCCTAAACTCTTGCCCAATTTACAGGTTGTTGCATTTAAAATTTACAGGTTTTATCTCATTATTAGGTGATAGTTTTAATTATAATTTTTTCCATAAATGATCATATCTCAGTCATGAGACTGTGTGTTAACATGTCATAGAAGTTCACAAACATTAAACAACCAAGAGCCAAGATGTGCGTGATAGTGTAGACTTCTGTGTGTGTGAGTGTGTGTGTGCGAATGAGAGGAAGAGAGAACGCCAGGAATCATTTCAGACAGGAATGGCCCGATGGGACAACACAGCATGAGGTCTTGGCCAAAGGAAACACACAGTGAGCCAGTGAGTGAACACATGTCCTCTATTTTCCAATGCAGTGACAAGTTTACTCCATTACCACTCTGCCCACTTTCCTACTACGATTGTCTGAGAGGATTAACTGGACATTCGGGGCACATGCTTGTACAACAACTGCATTGAATCCAGGAAATGGAAAGTGCTGTCATTGTGGGACGATTAGCCTCACAGAGAGTCTTGAAATAAAACCCAAGGTTATTTAAAGTCAGAGGTGTTGATGAATGAGCTGTTGACCTATCAGATCCCCTGTGCAGAGCATTTTATATTTCCGTGCAACAATATCATGGCACAGATTATTGAGTTGTGTTTCACAGTTCAAGTGTTTGGCAGCAATGTTGTGAGGTTGGCCACAACACACAGGCCTAAGGCTCTATAAAGTTAAAGCAAAAGACATAGATCCGTCCCAGTTTATGTGTAAACATTTGGAGGGAGAGATTAGACTCCTTTGGTTCAGTCACCTGCAGGTTGATTTCACAGCAGATGAAGTGATGTGAAATTTGATATAATTGCAGCTTCTGGTTTTACACCACAGCTTACTGTCAGACAGGACAAAAATCTATCTTTCTCTCTGTTTCTACATGGACAGATTACTCTTTGTGTCCATTTTAGGGCTTCTGTACTTGGATGAACTCAATGGTCTTTGATCCTCTGTGACCTTTCCCTTTTCACACCCTTTCCTGTCAAAAAAATGCCTGCCTTACAGTCAGTGACTCAACTAACATCAACCTTTTTAATATCTTGTTTCAGCATGTTGAATACCAAACTGTAACTCACTGTAGTCTTCAACTCTTTCTACTCTTTCTTTATTCTCTAAACCCTCTGCAGGGTATAAATGTCTTTCTCCTGGTCCTTCTGTAACATACTCCTCCTGCTGCTTTCTATTACTGTATTAAGGTTAATACTGAGATGCTGATCATGAGAGATGAAAACCCCTACAACCCTACAGCATCCTCAGTCTTCTGTTTTCATCAGCTTTGGTGCAAACTAATTGCACCAACTCCAAAACAAAAACAATAGAACCATTTTTAACAAATCTAAATACTGTTTCAATAAGTTTGCCAAGGCACAGAACAATAGATATTGTTTCTGGGAAGCATTTGTGAGCTGAGTTGAGGTTTGAGGGTCATATAAGGTGAGCTCCACCATAATAATGCTGTTGGGAACCTCCAGCATCTGTCAAACACCCAGGCAGCTGTAAGTTTTTAGTGTTTCCACGTCAGCCTGCTCGAGGCTTGTAGGTCAGATCTTCTTGTGAGACTGATCTACAGCTGCCTGCAGGAGCTGCAGTCCTGGGCTGTTCCTCCCACCAAAACGTCATAACTCTCTGCTCTGTAAAGTCACTGCTTTGATCCCCCGTCATAACACTGCTGCTTTCATTTCTTGTCCAGGAATACTGCCGACCTGCAGATTTACTGCTCAGCCACGGGGATCAGATTTAGGATGTAAAGGAGGATTACACAGCACTGTACTGAATTACGGTCACTGTGCTACACCGAGTATTATTATGGTATCTGGTGACCAAGTTGGACATGTACGTTTAGAGGGGAAAAAACAGCTTTGAATTGTTAGAGGCAGGCCAAATGTTATGTGGAGCTGTATTTGAGACTGGATGTATTTCATAAAATAATCAGAAAAACCTGTGACCCTTCTTTGGCTTTGGTGATCCTAATGTAAACCCACAATCAATGCAAGACCGAATCACAAATCAATGATAGTCTGCCCCATTTGTATTTATACTTTGACATTGTCTTTCAATTTTCATGTTACCTGCATCCCACTGTTAGCCCTGGCTGCTGCGTGCTCTTCCCTGATAGATGTGGGAGCCAATTTGCCAGTGAGGAATTTAAAAGTGTTTGGCATTAGTGTTCAGTTACTTCTTTCTTCTTTTGTCAGAATGATTAACAGTCCCTGAGAGAAAGGTGCTGAAATGATTGAATGACACTAATGGTGGTTGCACAGATGCTTCCTGGCGGCGTGCCCAGACAGGCAATTTCATGTCATAAACACACACATAAAACATGCTGCCAAAGTCATTGATTGTCTGCTACCCTGCATTGAAAGGGTTCTCTGTTGGAAATTGAGTGATTTTACTGGGGTAAACAGTGAATTATCCTTAATCACTTGTGGGAAAGAGACTCAGAATGTGGAGAATGGAAAGAGCTTACACAGAGCTCCCCTAGATTACAATTGAATTTCAAGTGTAAATGAGCTGGTTATAGCGTAAGGTTCATATGTAGTCTGTAGTCTGAATGATCTCAAGATGTTTGTCCTGGGGTGCATTTTCTTTCAACCATTGCTTTCTCTGAGATGATGAGAATACAGACAGTGTTGGTGTATCTGCTCTAAAACTCATCCTGGATGGTGCAGTATCCCTCTAGAGCTGTGACTGCAGGCTGATTCTTCTTGTAAACATTTGTTCAGAGGTGGAAAAGAACTATTACTATTACTATTTTTATTATCCTATTTTTTTTTTTTTCACTTGTTCATCTTTTTTTTTTAGGGAAATAGCCTACTGTACATTTAGTCTAGTGCAAATTTCCATTCAATAAGCTCACAAGAAATAAGACCAAAACAAACCTGTTTTGGTTAATGAATTCTAATGAAGCTGAAGCAGCTGTTTGTGAGTTTTCTCCACTGCTGGATGTGGTTTCTTCCAGTGAGCATGTGCTGGTGATTGTCACTTGATAAGAGTTTCAGCCATCATTATATTGACAAGAGACAAAAGTTAAAGCCATTCTGCAGAGGAATTTGTTCTTGCTCTCCGAGTCTCCCCACAGTTGTGGAGTGAAATTCCCTTTTACTGTCACAAATAGTGGTTCACATACACTTGTTGACAAGCTGAAGACTATGTATTTAACAGGCACAGACATTATTTATAAGTCCAGCAACAAGATGGTTTGTTTGGCATCAGTCCTGCATCCTGTCTTTTCTCTGAGCTCTTGCCAATGAATCAAACCAGTTTGGTCTTTTTCTTTTCTCTCTCTTTCACTCCTGGTCATTTCTTCCAACACCATCTTCTTTGGGCTCTTTGGCACCTCTCCTATGATGAACATAGTGAGAATAATGAGCTGGCTGGCTTCTCATAGCTAGGAGACAGGTGTTGATGTGTGATGTGTTGATGTGTGTGTGTGTGTGTGTGTGTGTTGTTGCTGTAAAGTGATACATGTTCTTATGAGAGGAGGCCGGGCAGGCAACCAAAGTTACATACAGTAGTGCAACACCAGGCCAGCTGGGTGCTGTGTCACTGGCAGGGGTCACTCTCTGTGTTACAGGTCAATGAAATGTCAGAATGGTTTAGAAATGCATCATTTTAAGGTAAGATAGTTACATAGTGTTTCTTTAACATTGACAATGCTCTCCAGTTATGCAAGTTTGATGATGAATTTACATTGTTTCTTTTAAACAGGTAAGTAAACAGCTGTCAGTGCTAACATTGGCTAGGTACTAACTTTAAATCTCTGAATTTCACTCACATTGGAAAAATGTTAATGTTGATGAATGGGCAACTGTTTATTTGTCAGTTAAGAAATTCAGTGTTTCCATTAACTCACTCACATCATAGAGGGTTAGAGCTACACAGCCTTGATGAAGGTTGGATAAATGGAAAAATGATTAAAAGCAGATAGCATGTATATGGACTGAGGCAATGTGATCGAGATGACAGAGAAATTATTTTTGGGTCCCTCCCTTCTGTTTCATTTCAACAAGCTTGTGAGTATCAAGGAGACTCAGCATTCAGAGAATCACAACTGATCCTCTCTGTCCTGGCCTCTTCTCTGGGGGTGATATGTTTATGTTGCTGCCATGTCTTGCGTGACGTCGTAAAGTGGGCTGCAGTAGGACAAGTGACACAGCGAGGATGAAATGGGATAGCTGAGATGCAAAAGCTAAATCCATCGAGGGGAAACAAGATGGAAAATAAATATTAGAGAAATAATAAATATTTCTCACTGCAGTTAAACATCAAAATTCTTTGTTGGCTTTTTGTGTTGCATAAAAGCTGTTTTTGCAGTTCTCCACTAACCTCCAGCTGTCTACTGTCTGCTCTCATCACAGAGATCAAGGTCAAACATGAAATAACGCTGGACAGGCGTCACTGTCTTTGCCAAGAACAGATGCTCTTTGTCACAGTGCAGGTTTTCACGAAACCACTGTTGGTCTGGATACGTCTTGTAAAACTGTGGAAAAGTTAATTTCTGGGCAAACAGCAGCCCTGATTGAACGGCTCTGAATTCACAGTTGAGATATGAGGTGTGCGAGCCACAAACACGTAATGATAATTTGGCAGGAATATGGAACGCAGACTGTGCTGATGTTTCGTGTTTAATTTTCTCCAGAATTTTGGTGTTTGAACAGGAACTGCAGTTTCGCAGGATTACAATGAGCTGAAGTCAGGGCTTTCTCTACTCAGCCCTTCACCCTGCTTTTTCCCAGTCTGACACGTAATTGTCTCTCATCTGGTTTGTGTTGGTTTACAATATGCAAAAGATAAAAAAGAATAAACACGAAAACATTTGGAACACTGGAAAATGTAGCGAGAGTCACCGTGTGTGGTGCAGGGTGTTGCTCATCTGGGCTGTAAACATGAGTTATAAGGGACCATTATAATGATACCAGCGTGAGTAAGTGATGCTCAAGTTGCAAGATCAACATGATCAACAAGATCAACATGTGCTCAGTAGTCATAGGTGGCACCACACCCATCTTCAAATTCAGCCTCCATCTTTGTCTCCATTACACACCTGTTAAGTTTCACATCTGCATTGTGAAGGGTTGGGCTGCTGTCTTGGTGACAAAATTTGTCGCCACTCGCCAGACATGTAACAACCCTGCCAAAGTGTAGCCTCTGTGGTGGTTCCCACTTCAGTAGATGCCTCCAGCACCACAGCACACATGTCACTGCTGACGATAATAAAAGGCAGCTTTAATATGAGGAGCATACTTGTGCACTCACAGAAACGCACACATTTGGATGGGGTGAGTCCCTTGTGTTTCAGACATAACAGAAATCCTCCAGTTCCCATCCATGTCATTTGAACTCGGTGACACTCCATTAGCATTTCAGCTCATCCTCCCTCTCACTGTTGCCAAACAGAAATCCTCTCTGGGTTGTGTTTGAGAGGAGACTGGCTCAGACCTCAAATTTAACCTGCAGGTGTATGTGTGTGTCCGGCTCATGACAGTCAGGCCATCGCTCCGTGTTCAACTATTGGACGGCTTCGGTTGGACAGGACGAGGACTTCAGCTAACTCCACACAGGGTGCATATGGAACTTTAACACGTTTGTTTCACAACATGTTTCATAACAGCGAGCTCATTTTGAATAAGAAAGAAAAGAGACTTTCATGAGCACAGAAGGAGAATAGAAAATTTTCAGCTCCAAGCAATAAACAACCAAGCAAAAACAAAATAAAGATTTCAAGAAAGTAATAAAAGTAAGTTGGTCAATTAAAGGAAAACAGAACAGTTACTATGCTGTGTGTGTGTGTGTGTGCGTGTTTGAGTGTTTGTGCATGTGTGTGTGCCACATCTGTTTACTTTGTGTGTGGCAGTGCTCTCACTACATCAAACAGTGAAAAACATGCTGTAGTAATGAGAAAGTTCTGTTTGCACGGTAAATAAACCTTGAACCCCTCACATACACTTTACCTCTGCAGTCACATGACCTCACCAGGCAGAAATGTCATAGCAGTAGCTGCACACTACCAGCAACAAAACCTCCTGTGACAGGGATGGAGTACAGTTTCTGGCATGTGCTTGTTTGCCTGTAAAGACTCATGAATGTTCTGTCATGTTCTGTGTTTGGTCAGAGCCGGTATGATGTCAAACCTCAAACATGGGTGATATAACTTTGTATTGTACTGGTTTAAAGTTATTTGATGTTGAAACCAAAAGCCTTTTGGGGAAAAACACAGTTTGTAAATGTAATGAGAAAAATTGAAGCTACTTTCTTCTAAAAACCCAAAAGTCCATGTATGACCTATTGTGGCAGTGGGTTTATACCCAGTAAACAGGAAACCTGTCTATAGTCTGGTACAAGCCCTTGTAGAGCAACAAACTGTGAGACACGTGTCCTACAATCACTTTAGCATTTTTCTGGCATCGTGGACCACTCTTTTATAGCTATATTTTGTAGTCTGCAATGCCCCTTATAATCTCTCTGCTGTAGTGAGTGAACTATATTCATAGTACTAATATGAAAGTAGTCTAAACCTTCTCTTCAAGCTCTCAGCAGCCACATGTTAAATGCAGTACCTGAAATGTCAAACCTTTTCCTTTAAGGCAGTTGTTTTCAAAGTGGGAGCCCGGGGGGGGGCATGCTTATCTTTCTAATTGCCTGCCAGTCAAAACATCATAAACTGTTTGTGTTGACCTGGTGGTTTGCCCCTGACAGTAGAGTAGGGGTATCTGGCACAACTTCACCACCTAAGAAGGTGCATGGACAAACTGAGTAAACTTTAAAAAGAGCAATAAGTGACCAGCTGTACAGTGTTCAGGTTGATCTTATTTAAACACAAAGTCTGTGACTGTGGATGTTAAGACCGATCCCATCAATAGAGAACAACTCTAAGGAATGTAATAATTATTGCATTATTGAAAGTAAGAAAATATATTCAAAAGTATGGGGAGCCTTGGCATGGAAAAGTTTGGCTACACCTGCTTTAAGGGATGAACATACTAAATGAAGTCTAATTTTGAAATTAACATCATGTTTCATATTTTCCCACTGATTACTTATCCATCCTTATAATTGGTAAAATTACATTTGAAAAACTAAAATGAAAGTTGTCCATGTTAGTTTGGATAATCCACAGATCTCATTCAGGACAGTTTTAGAGAGTAGACTCTGATCAAAATCATATGCAGTGAAGTCATGATCTTTGTCTTTACCAGGCCTGAACATTTCAGTTTTCTGAGCAACTCACACTAACATCCACTGGCCTGAGCTGGCTGCAGTAAACTCATAATCTTATGAAGTTATCCACATGGAGAACAGCAGGGCTGAGAACATTTCCTCATAATTTCTGTGAAACGACCCTTTTAATCAACATTTAATACCTTCGCTTAGTTTTATGTGTCTGGAATTAAACTATGTTTTTACCGAGTCACCTCGAGTCTAAAGAGTTGTCATTTAAATCTAATTTAAAAGTCATTTGTCATCACAGTTAAATCTGAGCTGGTGTTTTGGTGAACATTATTCCTCAGCTCGATACATCACCTTTCACTAAATCACTCAAAGTGTATAACGCTCAAGGCGAAGGGTGAGTCATTTAAAAGCCATTTGTCACATTCTACATTTTTATGTGGATATCCTTACCATGTTTGTGTAACTGTGCCTTAAAACCGGAGACGTAAATCAGTAATCTGAAAGCTCAGAGTATAACATCAGACCTGGCCACAGAGGTTGGATGTAGACTTCTGCTTCCCCCTCAGACTTTATTATTCAGTGATTAAACAGGCCCAGCAGTTTAAGCCTGTTCTTAGCCAGTCTGTTTTGGCCCTGTGTGCCCCCTTTTGCCTTATATAACCACTCACAACTGTATCCAATGATAACCTAACTTGTGATGAACAGATGACAGAAGCTTTGGATAAGGCAGAAAGCAAC
This sequence comes from Caranx ignobilis, assembly GCA_021432705.1. Classification (NCBI taxonomy): domain Eukaryota; kingdom Metazoa; phylum Chordata; class Actinopteri; order Carangiformes; family Carangidae; genus Caranx; species Caranx ignobilis. The sequence goes on from MU269980.1 coordinate 6,307,395, forward strand.
TTGCCCGACAAGAAACAACACTAGCACAGACTTTGAGATCTTCTGGACTTTTATCAGGGAGCCACCACAATAGCTCTTTTTTTTTTTTTTAATCATATTAAATGCCTGAATGGCTCTCCGTTTGCCAAGCTTGGCTGTGCACAGTGCTGAATTGTGTGTGTGCTGAGTTTAACACTCGAGGCTGTTCTCACATCCATCACCTCAAGGGGGGACGTTTCACCCTAAATCTTGCAGTTTAACATGCATAATACACACTTATGCAGGAATTTGAGAAATCACAAACAATTTCAATATGCACCATGCTCAGACTGAGAATAACATCTTGTAGGTCCAGGTTAAACAAACACAAATGTGTCTGGTGAAGACTTTTCACATCATACTGTATGTTATGTTACAGAAGTTTTCAATTTTCATATGCAGCATGACACAATAAAATAAAAGACTGAAGATAGTACATTGTACCAATAGAGCTGTTACCATCAACTTAAAAAAAACCCACACACACACTATCCTATTATCTTTCCATCTGTTTTTTACAGTCTGAGGTCCCTGTTGTTATGCTGGGGAACTCACTCCCATGCACAAGCTTGTAGCCTGTCGAATGGAAGCTGTGACTCAGCCCCAAACATCACGTGTTGTGTTTCCAATCTGTCATGGCAACGTCATCACCTGTCAATCCATCGACACAGCCTCCAAAACTCCTTGTTACAAAACTCAAAACACACAGTTAGACACACAATTAGCATTAACACTTTTCATGTATTAAGTGAACTCTGGTATAACATGTTAGATGACTAATGTTGTCATTTCTCCTCATATTCATTATTCTAAATAATTCTTTTGGTGATGATGATGATGATGTGAGCAACTCAGCAGCTTTACAATGCATTTATATTGATGTGGTGTCATTTTCCTGCCAAGTTAAGACACAGTGATGACTCCGTCTGTTTAGGATATTGTTGAACATGGAAAGACCTTCATGGAGGTTATGTTTGTTGTTTTAAGATCGATGTGTGTATTTCTGTTTGTGTGTGTTGTGTATAGTGCTTTCTCAAAAGTATTCCTAAAGGAAATATAAAGAATTTAATGAAAATCAATTAATAAAAAAGAAAATCTTGTATTTCCAGAACACCAACTCTTTATGAGGGAAGAAAGCAGCCCTGTTTTCAGTTCAACGGTGCATTTTCAGATAATCCAGTAGATTTTCAAAATGCCTTTATTAGGGTTAGAAGTATGAAAATTGCCTCAGTCCACAGCGCAACACTTAATCCCTCAGTTTAAAATCAAAATAAAGTTTTTACTACACCACCAATTTCATTCTGAAGAAAATGAAAACACAACTTTTAACCTGTTTCAGCAGCACACGCTGGATGCATGTGTTTTCATGAACAGGCAGCGTTTTAGTTAAAACTCGGACTCCTAAAACAACAGTGAGATTTCTGAGCCAAACTTGGAGCAACAAAAGTTTGTGAAGTAACCGAGCTGAATGTCGGACTTTGTCAACACATACAGTATGTGACTCATGTGTTACATAATTACCAGTGGAATGAGGCCATTGACAGAGCAGGGCTGTGTCACGGCTGAAGGTGGTGCCTTGTGGTTCACGGTGCTGGAGAGATCCAAGCATTCAAACAGTTAAATTCACACTCTGTGGTCAGTTGGAAAGTATGAGTGATTTGAACAACAATAAAAACACAGTGGTCACCCGTTAGGTGCTCCATGCCCACATCCCAGAATATCCATCGTCTGCAGGGAAAATAAGCTTGCACACTCCTTCAGTGCTTCTCTAAACACGAGACTTCGAAATATGAAGACGTCTGTCATCACAGAAGAGGTAGCGGTGTGCAGCGTGTTGGCCAGTCGCCAGCTGGCACTTCACCACACTTAGACTGACAGTTACATGATGCAGCGATGAAAAAGGTGAAGGTGGTGCATTAAGGTGCATTTATTGCCATGCACTTCATGCTGTTGTTTAAAGGGGGGAAAATAAATAACTGAACACTGTTGAATCTGCTTTAGGCTAAAGCACAGACTTGGGCAGATCACAGAGAATAAGCTGTATCATGGTAAAAAAATCTTTGCTTTGTTAAGACACTGACTGTGGAAAAGTGGCGTCACTGGCAAAACTTACTTCTGTAATATCCTTTAATCTTGGGAATAATGCAGCCAGACACTCCCTCCTGTAACGTGCAATCACTTATCGCACTTTAATGTGTGATTATTGAAAGTGCAAGGTTTTAAACCAGATTTCCTTTGAATTACAAAGCAGGGTGGAAAAGGGCACTGAAGCACATGAACCTTTTGACTTTGGTATTAAAAAGCTGAGTGCATGTGTAAGTTGACTCTGCTCTCCAAGTTTTGCAGAGTGCCAGGTTTGGGTGTTGAATGTGCGTGTGTGTGTGTGTCGGAGGTTTCAAACACAGCCCTCTGGAGACACCTCAGGAGCTGTCAATCCATCACTTACATTGCAAACAATGATGAAGGGGATTAATCCTCACCTTCTCAACAACACAGACAAGTTCATGGGATGCTGGAAAAACCAAGGAAGAGAATAAGTCACAAAAGACAGAACAAGCAGAGGGTTGTGCATTATGCTGTGTGTGTGTGGATGCATCTGTGCAGTGACGTCACTGCTGGTGCCTGTTCGAATGGAAGTGTCACTGTCTGATCATTCTGTCTGCAGACAAAATAATATTCCAGAAACAGCAAATCGCAGGGATTTCTTGCTTTTTCTCAGTGTGTTGGTGGAAAGTTCAGACTGATCGACCACATTAACTGACTGTAATTTGATAGATGACCAACAACCTCAATAAGTTCATGCACTGATCACTGACAGAGGCCAGAGCATTAGAGCCACAGGCCTGTCTACTGTCGAGCTCACATCGTGGAGAGAATAAGAAATTGTATTTGTGCTGTTACAGACAAATGATTTATGGTGAGTACTTAGTGAAAAGAAACAGCCAAAGGTTAATACAGCCTTAGAGATACTGTCAGAGCTTTATGTGTGTGTATGTGTGTGTGTGTGTGTGTGTGTGTGTGTGTGTGTGTGTGTGTGTGTGTATGTTTGCGTGTTGGTTGAGGGTGAAAAATTTCCACTTAGCGACTGGTGATTTGTTTTAAACAAAACGACTTTATTGACAATAAACATAGTGAAGCCAGGAAAGGAAAAAAATCTGCTCTCTTATTAATGTTGATGCAAGCTGTTTCAAGTTGAGTCAGAGTGGTTGACCTTACTGTGGATAAGATAAGGTGGTACTTCCCCGCTCTGGTCTGTGTTAAGTCCTCAGGGTCAATCACCGCCTCTAACGCAGCACTTCCTCTCTGGAAACACAGATTCAACACACTCCTTTGTCTTTTGTCTGTTGGCCTCGCCTTCAAAGTGACTGTACATGACAAGTCTTAGCTCTGTGTTACATTATGTGTGTGCATACATGACATGTTTGGTGCAACACGTGAGAAATAAATGTCAAATCCAGGTTTGGTATCAAAGCTTTGTAATCCCAGATTTACAGCACGGCTCAAATACAGGGAAAGTCATGTAAAAATAAAATAACAACAAAAAAACATGTGGAGAGCTCTCTGGTTTCTTATGAGTGCGTGTATATTAAATGTGTGGCGGGGGAGTTTAAGTTTCTGGAGAACAATTTGAGATTGAACACACTGATATCTTTCTTTGCACACTCTGTGATGTAGTCCACTGGGTCTGTTGGGGCGTCATTATGCTCTGAGGAAGGAGGTGAGACTCCTCCTGAGAGGGAGACATGGAGATATTTGGCCCTGTAGCTCAAGGCTGGAAAGTTAAAAGATGTTTGATATCATGGACATCAGTTGGGGTGGGAGGACCAGGTTTTAGTCTGGGGCCTGGGGATGTAATTACAGCTTAAACTGATCCTGAGTGGGATTTTACAGTGGGTGAATTCAAAGCACAGGTGATGTAGTTTATGTTTCTCAGACTGGCCAAGTGTTAAACTACTCAGAAATGCATATGGCCAGCAGCTTTTAGAGAGAGTCTTTAGGGAGAGGTGTCCAGCATTTCTCACAAATCACAACCACACAGTGCCATGGTACTTCACATGCAATCAGGGCAAGGCATTATTTTAGAGCTAGAGGATGCAAATATGTATAAAATTAAAACTTATTAAAAAGATACTTTTACCTTGTCTGATTTCTGGTACAGGAGAAACAACACAATACAAATGGACTGAATTCCTCCTTACTATGAGACTGAGTTCCTACAAGCTCTTGAAGAAGTACTTTTCTATTGGATCAGTGTAATTCAAACATATTATTGCATGCTGTGGCTCATTGCTTGGACACTCTTATTCTTTAAAACATTGTTGTATTTATTAATCTCAGCCAATCATAATGTTGTAACAGCATCTTCCAATCTGGAGACTGTAACATCATTCATCATCTTCACGAATACATCTCATTCTCCCAGTAGCCTTTCAATTACAGTTACAAAAGATCATTTGCTTTTTCTTATTTTCATAATCTCACAGTGACATATATGCTTTTGCTGCCTGGTTTGAGGTCATGGTGGTGGTTTCTATGTGTGTGTGTGTGTGTGTGCGTGTGTGGTGATGGCAACATAAGCCAATTTCTCCACTGCTTACATCACACTGTGGCCTCAACCTTTTCACTGTTTATGGATATTTACAAAAGAGTCTCCAGTTAAACGTTCAGCCTTTGGACATCTTTGAAGTACATGTGACTAAACTGTTCTACGTGCTGCATGAGGCCCTCATGTCCAAACACACGCTTGGTTCTTGCAAAACACTACAGCTTATAACTGTGGCTGTTGTAAATGGACCTGACCCTCTGACACCTAAACACACAGACCATACATGACGTTCAGCCTGAGCTCAGTGCGCTCCACTAATTCCCAGGATACAAGACATTACCGGTCTGTTTGGTTTATGTCTTAAATGGGCGTTTATGGAGCTGTAAATCTCCATACGTGTGTGTACATCTTTGTCTTTTACAGTAAATAAAATACAATCAGTCTTTCCTCAGGTTGTAAGCACAGGAAATAGATATCAGGTATCCACTGTGATAAGAGTGCATGCCCTCTCACACACTCAGGATCGACCTCTGAACATGCTCACACAGGTCTTTAACAAGCCAATGAATGGAATATTGTCTTTTTCGAGATGTGAGGAATCAGTATAGGTACAGTATGACAATGCACACAGCTCACTTTTGTGTGCAATGCATAATGCAAAATTCATATTATGATTAGGTCTGACAGCTGGAGAGCACTGCAGAGTTTCAAATTCGCCCTTTAGTGTTTTCTAGAGGATACAGTGAAGTGATTAAAGTGTTTCTACCACATGGAACTTTACCGGGAAGAGTAAAAAAGTAAAAGTGATTCCCATGTGGGATGACGCACGGCAGACATGCCCTTTCCTCCTCCTGTGTGTGAGTGTTGTTAGCCAGCAAGTGTTGGCCAAAGGGTCCAGTGTTGTCTGTGAAGATTATTCTGCTGGAGTGGGTTTGAGATGACTGTTTGTCCCATCAGCTTTCCAGTTTTTCTTTCCTCACAATAAGCTTGTTGTTTGCTCAGAGTGAACATCTGACTCCTGCACCACACCCACAAACACCCGCTTTTCATGTGAATGAAGGGTGAACAGGGTCAAAGGTGTCAAACCACCACTACACTCTTAAAGAGTCCCTTGAATGTAACTCAGATAATATCATACTATCTTTTGTTGTCTGTGGTGAGTTTCTGTCACATGATTTGAACAAACACAGCAAAAAATATTATTCACTGATTATGTGCTGTTCATATGAACATGACTGTTTCCCAGTTAGGGTTGCACTGGGAGCATGACAAACAAACTGATTAGCACATTTACTCTCCTTAACCAGTTCTTCCAGTTCTTTTTGAGGGATCATGTGACAGATGCATGATCCTTAATCCACTGTGTTCTCAGTAACCAGGTAAGAGGAAACCTCATATGAACACCATTCTGTTGCTTAACATTGTCAGAGGTCAGGATCTTCCTACCAACCTGAGTCTTGAGATTAGAAGTATTCACTTCCTAACAAAAACAAAGAACCTATCTGATGACAGGACGTCAGATGCAGGAGTGTGTCTTACATCAGTAATCCATCATCCAACTCATCAAACCAATTTATAAGTGCATACAAATGTGTGCACTCTTGAAACACACGTGTGCATTCGCGTGCCCTCTCCAGAGAGCTGTCAGTGCTACACTCTGACGTTGTCCATGTTCTAGAGAAGAAGACAAAACCAAGCGCCGTGGGTGGAAAAAGAACCACTGTGTTCACACGTGCGTGCAACTTTTTGCCTTTGTGTGCACATGTGCAGGGGTCGGTACGGAGCCCCGCGCTCAATCACGTCCAGTCGTGAAGATGGCGAAATAGAATGAAATCATAAACCTTGAGGAATTTTTGATCTCTCCCCGATGAGTGAGTTTTAACACCATGACAAAGTAAAGCAGAGGTCAACACTGGTAAAAGCTGCTGAACTTTGGACCATGTTGACAAGGGGTGGGTGTTTTTCATTGCAGTAGGATGTGACAGTACCAGCAACTGAAATACATCTCAGACCCAATGGATGAATATGCAGTGAGTCAGGGACAGTGTGAGTGAGTCAATAGAAACACAGATATCACTCTGTATCTGTGACTTCCACATTTTATAGACCATAAACAATGTAACACGCTCCTTTACTGTGTGGGGTCTTTATGTAAACTGTCCAAAAGCTCGTACAGTTTATAGCTGCTTATGTGTGTTATGACTGTATGATGGATTGCACCACAGATTGTTGACCGACTGGGACGAGTTTGTTTTTACCTGCCCACTGAGAGGCAGAAATCTGAGATCCTGGAAACAATTTGCAACTGTAGACACAAATAGATGGACTTAGGGAAGGCTATGGACTTGTTAGGCTACATCTGTTTATTACATTAATTTTGAAAGTGAGGACATCAAGCTATCTCATGCAACTTCCTTTGTTCTTATTAACGGATTCATCCTTTCTAATCAGGTTGTCATCGTGAGATAATAAATAATGACTAGAACATCAACAAGTATCAGCGGCGAGATTCTTTGGCAAGATGTGCTGGAAACACGAGAAAGAAAGTTGATGATTTCAGTTTTGGAATGTTCACTTTTTAATAAAACACTTGCCCCCAAATACATGTGCTCATGTTTTATTGTACACTACAAGTCAGACTTTGGCTGGGCATTGTACCTGCAGGTTTTTGGATTTCTGTTCCTTCCAGTGCTGGCAGTCAGTCTGCAGAGATGCTTTTGTTTTTGGCAAGTATAGAGTTGCAAGCAGAACCTGTTTTGGCAGTTCTTCATCAATGGCATGATTAAGTGCTTTGAGGAAATCCACACATCTGATGAGTGTGAGACATGTTGGACAGAACCTTTCAAAGACAAGAAAGGACCCAATCCACTTTATTACAGTGAAACTTATTTAAATGTAATATAAATATGTGAGGTTGTTGATTTTCCTATAACTCTGATATAAATTGGAAAACTGTTGGAAAATCATTGCATCTACTTCAAGGTTACACATTCAGTTTGTGTTGTGCACAACCAAGTCATGTCTCTTCCTAAACAGTTTGTTTATTGACACAGAGGCAGATGTCAATACATCCTTGTGGTGATCTGAGACGAGCGGATGTGATACCATAAAACGAGTCCTCAGTTGCTTCTAACTGAAGCTAGCCTGTGAGGTATAATTAAGATAAGCACATAAGAAACCAATAATCAAAGATGAATAAAGATGGAGCCTGTAATCACCTTCATATCGTCAGAGGACTTAGGACCATCCTTTAATTCAGTCTGTATACACGTTATTATACAGGAGGAGAAATTAAAGGTCAGTCTGACTGGTTTTGTTTGGATGCATATGAATGACAAACTAAGGCCTCCCTGTATGAACAACAAAAGTAACAACCACCAAAGTCAAGTCCATATTAGAATACGCTTATATACTATTATCATAATCTATAATTACACATTTATATGTATGAACTTGGAACAATTTCATATATTGACATATACATATCTAGTCCATGGAGGTAAGCTTATATCATTCTAGAACAGATATATCATACATGTTATAAATATATAACATATATGAAATATGAAATATCCAGAGGATGTATGATGATGTATTGCACCATCACAATATAGTGGCATATATGTAATGCATCACATTTCTGAATGGGATACTATAGTTTGTTTCTCAAGTGTGGCCAGGGCTAAAGAGTGGTTCATGGTATTGAAAGCTGCACTGGGATCCAGTAAGAGGAGCACGGAGGTGGAATCTGAACCCACAGAAAGCAGAGGATTACAACTTTTATCACTTTTCTAACTGCTGACACACCCGGAGGTGGCAGAACTGATAAGGTGCAAAAAGATTATTGTTAGACAAGGAGGGTAAAAGTGGCTGAGACACAGCTCTTTCTGTTTTTCTTCGTTCACAAAGGACAAAGAAACAGACTTTTTTTCTCCTGAAAAGCTATCCATCACTGGAACACCGAGCTTTCATATGCACTACGTTTCCTCCTCAAGCAGGTTGGCACATGAGGGAGAAACTTCATCAGGGTGTATCTTGCCGTTGTGTTTGTTTTTATGGTCTTCATCTGTCAGCTGCAGGATCCTTCTATAACACTCTGAGATCATCATCATCATCGTCATCGTCTCCACCCTAAGGAAACTGGAAAAGCTCTGTTCCAAACACACACACACACGCGCGCACACTGTACTTCTGTGCTTATGAGGACTCTGTAATGGATTTCCTCGCCCTATCACAACTAAACTAACTCCATTCCTAACCCAGACCTTATTCTTATTTGACCTCTAAAGCCAGGTTTTAATCCTCATACAGCCATCTGACGGTGTGGCAGAGAGTGATGTGCTCCTTCTGTAAGGTCTGTAGTTCTATAGTTGTGAATGTCACTGTAATTGGAGAGAGTCATTTGGCAAGTGTATACCTGCTCTCTCTCAGTCTTAGAGGAAAAGAATAGACAGAGGCACGTGTAATGGCCTGCAGGTGTCGATGTGTCCATATTGGACACTTTACTGGACCTCGGTCCTACGTGACTTTCTAGTGGATCATTAAAAGTCCATCCAGTGATGACTGAAAAATCCAAGTCCTTTTTCCTTCTCTTGACTGTATTGACTTTGATTCTCTTCCTGTTAACGTATGTAACTGTGACAGTAGCTACTGTCCTTTAGGGAATATATTCAAGACATACATGTAGCCATACATCTTGAATACCTTATGTGTTGGTATTTGCCTTAAGCTCTGTCTATCTATCTATCTATCTATCTATCTATCTATCTATCTATCTATCTATCTATCCATCCATCTATCTGCATATTGTTAAATCTCAAAGGATAAAAGTCCTATGCTTTAACATATTTGTAAATGCTATATATGACTACTATATATGACTACTATATATGAAAGTGTTTTGTAAGTGTGATAACCAATCACAACTGAATACAATATTATTTTCTTGGATGCTTGTTTCTGTGGACTTAAACATTTGCCAGTTCATTAAGGTGTCACTTAAATCTGTCTTAACCTTGTTGGTTTGTTTCACAGGGACAGCACAGGTGAGTGCTGTTACATAATGGTTACTTAGTTTGTTAACAGCACTGTGCCACTGTCACACAGTGCAGCATTGGATGAGACTTTGGTACAGTGCGGGCATCCTTTTCACTCTCTGTTCACATTCATCATGTGCAGGGCTGTGGAGACCCCCTCGCCAGTGCGTGACTCACACATCCCTGGGTTTCCACATGGTCATTATCCTGTCCAGAGCCCTGCTGACGAATGAAAATGACTTGTGCAGACTGTAACAAAAATAATCCTTCTGATAGTGTAATGGCAACTTCTATTTATTCAGACTTAAGCTGTTGCATAAGATATATGACACGGCATACTTCTACATGCATGGCTGAGTAGATGTGCATTTTAATGTTTCTTTGATTATTTACTTTTCCCTGTTAATCATTTTGAAATGGTTATTTCAAGTGAATTATTGCACAGCTGATGATGAACGAAGTCTGCCAAACCTACCATGTAACAGATTGTGATCTAGTCTACTGGCTGTGTTTCCTCTGTATAGTTGGGAAGAGAGTCAACAACCAAACTGTAGGAAACACCTGGAAAAATAAGGAACACAAAATATTTAAAAAAAATGGGAGCAGTTTCCTCTTCTGTCTGCTGAACGCCTTGGGGGGCAAGTTAAACACCAGTGTTGTCTAGTCTCATCTTTCAGCGCTTTAACACCTTTTCCCAGAACACACTAATGTAAAGCAATATATTAATGTATTTCTTTTTGGCATCTTACACAACATATCTACCCATTTTAGCTCTACTCTATGGGAGATGTTTTTTTAATGTTATGTGAAACAGTCTTTCCTCCATCAATAAACCATTAGATGATGAAATTTGTCATGGAAGAAATTATCATGGGGTTTCATGCTCCTCCATCCCTTCAAGGCAACTACTTGAAAGCCAATTTCTCTGAAAATCATACATGAGGAAATCCTTTATTTTTAGTCACTTGTGGTGAAATTGATTTTCTATGGATACTTGAAAAATATGATGTGATTTTAATGAAAGGACACGAGGGAGCAAGTTATTCCATGTCTCACATGTGTGACCTCTCCTCTTGGCAGTGAACTATTAAAAACCCATATGCTGTGTGTTACCATCCTGTGGTCTGGTGATCTGTGTTTGTTGTGTTTGTGAATGTGTGCCGTGTCATGTGATGCAGGCGGCTAAGGCACATCAGACAAGTGACCTGAACTCTTTCTCTTTGCCTCCCTGGTAATGAAAGCATTATCATGTTTTGGTTCATATCATAGTATAAATTACTAGAGAAATGTTCTATAACAGGTTCTCTGAAGCACGATATTCGGACAAATATTATGGTCTAATTTGTAACAGTTTGTTATTTATGAACTAAAATGACAGTAAACTTACCAACTATTAGAAATATACATGTGGCAAAAGTAATGTAGTCAGTAATAAAGGTTTCTTTCTCTGTGTGCGTCTCATTCAGGGTGCAGGATGGTCACAGGGGGTTCAAGTCTTTGCTGGTCCAACTGTGCTGTGTCCACCACAGGGAAGCCCTATAACTAATATAACTAACACAGCTGTTTGCCCTTGTCTTCTCAGTGTTTGTTTTTCTGACCGCCTCTTTGGCTATGTCTTGGCCATCACTTCTTTCTAAGCATGCGATTGTGATGTGGGGTATATCCACGGTCACGACATTGCTAGCGGACATGTCATGGTGTGTTTGCCTTCACAGTTCTCTGCATCGGTGTCTCATCTGCAGTCCTTGGTAATCCCATTTAAAACTCCACATGGTCTGACACTGACGGAAGCATGGGCTACTTTTTTTCTCCAGGTAATCCTTAAATTGGTCCTATCCACTAGCATGTAGCAGATGTACCTTCACCTGTTACCACGCCCACTCTTCCCCATTTTACCGTTCCGTCTATTCTTTCTCTTTTCCTGTGAAGAAGCAAGGACGCCGCCTTATGCTGATTGGCTAGACTTGTGTGGTGTGACTGAGTGTGAGCCATTTTGTTTGTATCCGTTTTACAAACCGGGGACTGTGAGCCGAAAGATTTTTTTTCAGCACATACACGGAGAGATTGACAGCTAACGCGCGTTATATCCATTTACTGCCTTTAAAAGTAAGTATTTGCTTTCATCATAGATGCTATATGTAGGCTATGTGTTTCCTTGTCCACATGAATGAATACAGCCCAACAGGTGCAGAGGTCATCTGTTTTTTTGTCAAATATATTTTATTAAAGAAAATATTTGAGCTGTAGCACAGCGTACATTTCTTTTTCAGTGTACATTTTCTTTTTCTTTTAAGAAAAGGAAGAACAAAACAAAGGGGTAACATATCAACACTTACCACACACATACATAAAACCTTCCATCGCACCCTCCCTCCCTCCCTCCCTCTATTCTACTCAGTTCATAATATGAAACAATACAGGTAGCAATGGAAAATGATCATTTTGTAGGACGGAGTGCGAAAAATACTAGTGGACAACTAACCACAAGGAGTGTCTACTATGGGTTGTGTGTCAGGTAGTGGACAAGGGGCAGCCGGACCCTGTCAAATTGTGACTCTTTTTTATTCAGATAGAATCTTATTTTTTCAAAGTGAAGGGTGTTTGTCATTTCTGTCAGCCACAGCTTAAATGTGGGAACTTCCTTTTTCCTTCCAAAAGGTAAATATTAATTTTTTGGATGTAATCTGACCGTTGGAGAGAAGTTGGTGCTGTGCTCTTGTCAATGCTGGTACAGTCCGAAACTCCCAGTATAATCAACATAGAGTTAGGTTCAATATGGGTACCAAAAATGTCAGAAAATGCATGAAGTGTTTTTGTCCAGTATTTCTCCAATTTCGAACAGAGAACGAAGCAATGGAAGTGAGTTGCCTCATCTATGTTGCATTTATCATATTGTGGGGAAACATTTGGAAAGAGCTTATGGAGCTTTGACTTGGTGTAGTTGAGTCTGTGCAGAAGCCGAAACTGAATGAGGTAATGACTTGAGTTGATGGACCAAGTATTAATCTCTTCAAGGCTCTTCTCCCAGGTCACATCAAGGGTCTGCATCCCAAAACATAGAAGGGGGTTGGACAGCTAATAGTGAGTCATAAAAGTGTGACACTTTTCTGTTGGAACCCATGTTCTGGAGGAGGCACCTGTCTAGGAGCGAGGGGGAAGCACTTATATATGAAGATAGGTGGGTGCGTACACAGTCTCTGATTTGCATTAACCTGAAGTGGTTGCTCCAAGGGAGTTGATATTTTTCTCGCAGCTGGGAGAATGAGACAAAGGTTCCATTCAGGTAAAGGTCACTGATTGTGCGAATACCCAAGTCTCTCCACTGCAAGAATACTTTATTAGAAGTTGTTGACAATGAATCCAGTCAGACCACCTGTGTGTAGAAGGAACTTCTTTGCTATTCACAGCCCAAATGTTAGTTCTACAGCTGTTCAGCTGTGCTGACTGGTTTAGATGGAGAAATTCAAGGTGAATCGTTTTCAGCAGAAATATGAGGAAATTCATGAAATGCATCACAAAATTTCTGGGTGGAGGAGCATACATTAGTATATATCACAGTCAGATGAAATAAGTATTGTCTTTCGTCTCTCTCAGTCAAACTAATGTTAAGGCTGCAGATTTGTGCTATTTTCCAAAACAGAGTTAAAAAGAGCTTCTTGGGTGCAAAAACATGTCATAAGCAATTATCTCTTGCAACTCAAACTATACAGTAGGTGTATGGTGAGTAAAAAAATACCTTTTGCACTTGAACGTTTTTTTTTTCCCCCTGTAGACACGAGTTACTTTACAGTGCCAGACTTTAGATTTAAAATCTATTAAGAGCAGTTAATCTTTGATACAATACAGTATGTGGAGGCTTTCCTTCTGGGTGCCAAAAAAGTCTCTAATGAGCCAAGGAACTGAATCTAAGTCTGATATGAAAGGATGGGATGTAATTATGTTTAAAAATGTTGAATGAAACAAAATATTAATTACATAAGTCATACAGGTGATGTGCTCCGCTTCTTCTTCTTCTTCCATATATATATATATATATATATATATATATATATAGCATAGTAAGTATAACTACAATTGCTGCTCTTTATGGATAAGATTATCTCAGAAGCACCATGTGGTTAGTATCGCAGAATATATGCAGTGTGTGAAATTTGATTTATAACAGTGATAATGTTAATTTTGTACTTTCTATATATAGACTGAAGCTCATTATGAAAACAAACAAAAAAACAAACATTATTTCACTCTCCATTCATTTCAGGAGCCATGCCACTGTATCGTGTATGTGGAGTTTTTGTATTCTCCAGTATATGTCTGTTTGCCTTTACACCGTGCGATGGAGGAAACATTTTGGTTTTCCCCTTGGACGGCAGCCACTGGATCAACATGAAGATCCTGCTGGAAGAACTTCATGCCAGAGGACACAACATCACTGTGATCAGGGCTTCCAACAGCTGGTACATCACAGAGAAGTCTCCTCTTTACACACCCATCTCAGTTGAAATGACTGTAAGTTATGAGGAATTCTTTGGTTCATACCTCCAGGAGCATTTGAGGGTAGGTCATTAAGGATGATATATTTGGCCCCTCATGGGTCACTTAATTGCTGAATTAATATTAATATTAATATCATGTTTCTTTTTTCTGCACTTTTTCCCCAACACTTTTGTTTCCAAATCATTTTTCAGGTGCAGAGAGAAGGGGCCTCACTACTTGCATTCCTCAAACTAACCAAGGATTTCCTTTCTATGCTTGCTGAAGGCCATTTATTTTGGTGTGAAGCCCTCGCTCAAATGTTCGACAATGAAAAAATGGTCAAAAGCTTAAAGGATTCAAAATATGACCTTGTTCTCACTGACCCAGCAATAGGACCAGGGGTTTTACTTGCCAAATATCTCAAACTGCCCTTGGTTCTCAATGTTCGTTGGATCATCAGTGGAGAAGGCCACTTTGCAATTGCCCCCACACCACTCTCTTACATCCCAGTGCCAGGATCAGGCCTGACCGATAAAATGAATTTCATGCAGAGGGTCAAAAACATGTTTTTCTACAGCATCATATTGTTTCAGCAGAAATTCTTGTTGGGGCCAAGCTATGACGCCATCTGTGCTAAATATATCGAGGGCGGTTGTGAAATCATCTCTCTTCTTCAAGAAGCGGACATTTGGCTGTTCAGGTCTGATTTTGTGTTTGACTTCCCCCGGCCAACAATGCCAAATGTTGTCTATATAGGAGGGTTCCAGTGCAAACCAGCCCAACCTCTGCCAGCAGACCTGGAGGAGTTTGTCCAGGGTGCTGGGGAGCATGGAGTGATCATCATGACTCTGGGAAGTACGGTTAATGCTTTGCCCAAAGAGGTCACAGATGAAATTGCCAGTGTCTTTGCCAGGATGCCCCAGAAGGTAACAAAACCTTGGTGAAATGTTTTAAGCAAGAAATTTGCAACTCAATGTGCTTTTTGTTCGACCCAGAAACACCTTTGTGCAGCAATTAATTCATTACTGAACAGATCAAATTCAGATCAGTTTTAGACCAGTTTTGGGAAGAACTTCATGAATTGAAAATAAATAGTAACCACTAAATTGTTGCCATCTAAATATCATTTAGAGCAGAGATTCTCAAAGTGTGGGGTGTGCCCCACTGGTGGGGAATAGCGATATGACAGGTGGGTGCGACAAGCTGACTCTTAGACCACTGTGGCCAGCTGTGGTCATTGGTCACACCAATTATTAAAATATTTCCATTTCATGGTGTCAGTGCATCTGTTATTTTTTTTAATCACTACTTTCTGTTTTCATATAACATTCATTTATATGCGAATCGAGAATGAGCGAGCGAGGGCTTTTTCTGCATTTATTCTGAAAGGACAGCTGGAGGAGGGGGAGAGAGAGTGAGAGGGGGAATTGACCCGCAGCAAAGGGGCCACTTCATTAAGTTGGCACCAACGCTCAAAAGCTTAGTCCTGCTTTGTTTTTGGTCTGCAGAGCTATCACGATCTGCCCCCCCCCCCGAGCTCTGCCACATGGGACATCAACGTACTAATGCTGCATTAGCTTAGCTTTAGCTACTAGCTACGCTCCCTATAGGCGTCCAAGTCAACTGGAACTGTGACTTCAGTTTGTCATATGTTCTCCGTCCACCTCTGGTATTTGGCATACCTGGGGGGAACGGCCGAAAAAGTCTGAGAACCACTGATTTAGCGAGAACATCATGTAGAGCCTTTTTGAATATCATTAGAACTACTCATCACTCAATCTGCAATAGTGCCAAGTGCCAACATCATTAAATCATCTGTCTGCTTGTGTACTACAGTATGTCTATACTAATACTGTTGTTTTGTGATCAGGTGATCTGGAGGCATAAAGGTGATCGTCCCTCCACTTTGGGCAACAACACTCTGATAGTGGACTGGATGCCACAGAAGGACCTCCTGGGCCACCCACAGATCAAAGTCTTTGTCGCTCATGGAGGAACCAACGGAGTCCAGGAGGCCATCTACCATGGCGTCCCTGTGCTGGGAATACCCTTGTTCTTTGATCAATACGACAACCTTCTACGTTTGCAGGAGAGAGGAGCTGGAAAGATCCTTCAGTTTGCTGATGTCAGTGGTTGCACTTTTGAACAAGGTCTGAAGGAAGTGCTCCATCAAGACAGCTACAGACAGAACATGCAGAGACTGTCCCGTCTGCATAGAGATCAACCAATACCACCCATGGATCAGGCCATCTTTTGGGTGGAATATGTGATGCGCCACAAAGGGGCTCCACACCTTCGTACTGAGGCTTATAAGATGCCCTGGTACTCGTACTACTGTTTAGATGTTGTGCTGCTGTTGCTGACTGCAGCAGCTGTACTGCTGTTTTCTACTTTGGCTGTTTTCAGGTTTCTGTGCTGCAGGAGGAGAAGAAAGACCAAAGCCAAACAACACTGACTGACTTCAAGTTGATTTAGAAACATGCTACAATGAGTTTCTATATAGTCAAAGTTGTATAGATAATAATGAATCCTTCAATCAGCTGAAGTTAAGTAATTCATCTTGTCATGGGTTTGTAGATTTGGCATCTTAGTCACACTGTCTTTATACATTTTAGCTTTTGCTCTAGGGGAGATCTTGGAATTCTGTATGAGACAGTGCTTCCCCTTTCAATACATCATTAGGTGATTAAATTTGACATGGAAGAAATTGTCAGAGGATTTCACCAGCCTAGCAAATATGGTGGAAGTGATTTTCTACAGAGAATTCAAAAAACTCGATGTAGCTAATTGTAAAGGAAGAGCACGAAGGGGTGAATAATTCCATATCTCACATGTGTAAAATCCCCCTCTGTCTCTCCCTTTTTTTTTTTATCAGTGCAATATAATAAACTTACAATATGTGTGTGACAATCTTGTGATAACTTGTGTTTATGGTGTTGATGACTGTGTGTAGTATCCTATGACGAAAATGACGTTACTAAACTCAGGAAGTGACCTGTATTTCTCCGTGGAGTGGAGGACATTCAGGTCCATAAAGTCTAGAAAAAGTCCTCTCTTCCCTCCTGCTAATCTACAAAATCATTGATAGGTAGCAGGTTTTCTGCTGTGAGCAAAGCACTGCACAGATTGGACTGCCATATGGACATCTACTCCACCACATGTGGAGATATGTTGTAAAAATTTGGTATGCACTAACTATATTTCCACAGACTAAACATTCACTTGCTGCTCCAACTGTTCCATCAAGAGGGTGATGGATTTTTAACCAGACTGTGACGCTTCTAGATCCTCTGTGCTTGAAATGACCTTCCTGTCAAAATATATTAAACTGTCAGAAAATTGGCCATAGTGTTGTGGGTGGGGCTCACTGTGTGCCTGATCTTTTTCTTAACCTCTTCACCTTTGATGTAATTCACGATAAGGAGATATTACAGGCAGGCACTAGGACCCAGTGGAGAATGTATAATGTGAACATTGTTTTTCTTCTGATAAGGAAAGAGGTGTGATTGTTTTTGTCCTGAGTGAGTCTGAGGAAACCAGGAGAAACAAAGAAAACAGGGTGGACTGGAGAAGAGAAGGAACTGGTATGATCAAAGACTGACTCACAGACTATGCAGACTATCTTTAAAACATGTCAGAACAGTGTAGAAACAACTGTGATCACTTCAACCAAACCATATTGCTTACTTCTGCGATAATAATATAATAAAAGTGTTTCGTCACACAAAAAAGAATTTTTGCAAGAGCTGATTACCATCTTAATAGCATTACCCCCGTATCATTGTATACACACACACACACACACACACACTTCCAAAACATATCCAGGAAAACTCCATTGGCAGTCAGGTAGGTAAAATGTGTTTTCCACAGTGACTTACAGAGCACCTCTTTGCACAAAAAAAGTCATAATTATAGTTACTTGTTGTCAATTAATTTATTTCCAATCTTGTACCAGTTCAAACTTGAGGTCACTGGATTTCATGAAATATTACACTTTTTATTCTTTATATTTAGGTGCTCCTGGTTCATAAAAGTATTTATAACAGTAAGAAATTTGAGCTGGAAAAATGATTCACCTCATTAAATAAATAGATCAATGTATTAGATGATGAAATAGTTTTTCATGTTTACAGCTACTCATGTGAAGAGTTGTTTTTGTCTTGCACTGATCTGAAGAGAGGACGTGCCTCAGATCACCTGAGTTCACTCCTGTGACCTGCAGCCTATATTCAGACCAGGAAAGATATGGGAACAGCAAGTTGTAGGAAACAAACCAGCTGGTCAAAAACACAGATAAAATAACTGAGCAATGAAGCATGATATACATTTAACCAGGAATTTCTGTTTTCCTCTTGGTTGTATGTGTGAAACTCATGTTGGTCAACCTTACATAATGCACTCTAATAACCTTATGAAAGAGGTCACAGGTTTATGTGATGCAAGCAGTGCTCTTTGTGACACATTCATAAAACTACAGCCAAGTAGTTTAATATGATGATTAAATGAAGTAATGAACCTACAATCTCAGGAAAATAAGAAATAATCACTTTGTTACTGGAGAACTCTGAGTGCTGCACCATACCAGCATATGACATATGCTTTATGTAACCCCTTCACCTGTGAAAGGACCAATGAACACTGAGACTGGAGTTTGAACTCAGATATGCAAGCTAGGGATCCTTTAGATGGGCTGGCAGTCTGTGGTCAAGTACAGCTGCTGCTGCCACTCTTCAGCACGTGTAAGTGACTTTCAGGAATACTGTGATATTGTTGATAGTATTATTTAGGTGTGCAGTTTCATTTATAACATAGTTCATGCCTACTGCTTCAACTTGTTAAGCTAGCTTCTTTTAGGTAATATTTTGAAGCTTTTCTTTGAAACACCTTTCCATTCATTTCAGGAGCCATGTTAGTGCATCGTGTGTGTGGAGTATTTTTACTCCTCAGTATATGTCTGATTTCCTTCACACCGTGTGATGGAGGGAATATTCTGGTTTTCCCTGTGGACGGCAGCCACTGGATCAACATGAAAATCCTGCTGGAAGAGCTTCATGCCAAAGGACACAACATCACTGTGATAAGGTCTTCCAACAGCTGGTACATCCCAGAGAAGTCGCCTCTCTACACACCCATCACACTTAAAATGGATGAAGAAATGGAGAACTTTTTTGAAACCTTCTTACAGGAGCATTTTAGGGTATGTCATCATGGATTGTGTATTGGCACCACATGGGTCATTTAAAGGGATATTCTGGTGTAAATTTAACCCATGGTCTATCACACCATGACACCGAGTAGAACACCTGCTCAAAAGATGAAGTTTGGTGACCACAAACTTCTCTAGTTGTAGTGACTTCAGCAAAGACCACATGATAGCAAAATACTGCTGTCTATGGGGCCATAAGCTAACCTCGGTCAAAAAAAGCCACTCATAGCCACAAATAATTCTCAGAACAGCACCAAACTTCGTCAACAGTACAAATAGTGTCCCAGCACATAAAACAAGGCATCAATTATCTGCTAGCTTTACCTGGTTTCTATAGGAAAGAGATGTAAACAGAACTCATCCACGCACCTCCAGCCACTTCCTACTAATGCAGAAGTCCTAAGAAGTTGATTGCCGTATGCAGTAGAAATGAAAGGAGTCCAGTGACGTTTAGTTTCAAAAATGCATGCACGCTTTGCTGACTGTGATAGTTTGAGCAACTCAACTCTGTTCATTTCCCTGTCAACATTTGCTAGTTATTGTTAGAAACAGATAGGGAAGACAGCAAGGTTTGCGTCTCTTTCCTATAGAAACCAGGTAAAGCTAGCAGATGTTTGATGCCTCATTTTATGTGCTGGGACACTATTTGTTCTGTTAACTAAGTTTGGTGCTGTTCTGAGCATTATTTGTGACTGTGAGTGGCTTTTTTGACCGAGGTTAGCTTATGGTCCTACAGGCAGCAGTATTTTGCTATTGTGCAGTCTTTGCTGAAGTCACTACAACGAGACACGTTTGCGGTCAGCAAACTTCATCTCTCGAGGGGTTGCTCTAGTTGGTGTCATGGTGCGAGAAACCATTGGTTAAATTTATGCTGAAAATATCCCTTTAAGTAATGAACTGTCAAGATTATCTTTTTTCTGCACTTTTTCCCCAACACTTTTTTTTCCAAATCATTTTTCAGGTTCAGAGAGAAGGGGCCTCAGCACTTGCATTCCTCAAAATGACCAAGGATTTCCTTTCAATGCTTTCTGAGGCTCATTCAATATGGAATGAAGCCCTCGCTCAAATGTTCGACAATGAGAAAATGGTCAAAAGCTTAAAGGATTCAAAATATGACCTTGTTCTCACTGACCCAGCAATAGGACCAGGGGTTTTACTTGCCAAATATCTCAAACTGCCCTTGGTTCTCAATGTTCGTTGGATCCCTGGTGGAGAAGGCCACTTTGCAATTGCCCCCACACCACTCTCTTACATCCCAGTGCCAGGATCAGGCCTGACCGATAAAATGAATTTCATGCAGAGGGTCAAAAACATGTTATTCTACAGCATCATACTGTTTCAGCAGAAATTCTTGTTGGGGCCAAGCTATGACGCCATCTGTGCTAAATATATCGAGGGCGGTTGTGAAATCATCTCTCTTCTTCAAGAAGCGGACATTTGGCTGTTCAGGTCCGATTTTGTGTTTGACTTCCCCCGGCCAACAATGCCAAATATTGTTTATATAGGAGGGTTCCAGTGCAAACCAGCCCAACCTCTGCCAGCAGACCTGGAGGAGTTTGTCCAGGGTGCTGGGGAGCATGGAGTGATCATCATGACTCTGGGAACTTTGGTTAATGCTTTGCCCAAAGAGGTCACAGATGAAATTGCCAGTGTGTTTGCCAGGATGCCCCAGAAGGTAACAAAGCCTCAATGAAGATGTGAAATGTTTGTTTGAAATGTTTCAGCAAGACATGTGCTACTCAAATCTGATTTTTAATGTTCGATTTTATAACTTGTGCTTACAGTTTCCTTGCCTTGAGGTCTGATATTTCACAATGATGTTTTGATGTAGATGTAGAAGGGATGTGATGATAGTTCTTATATAAGATACACCCTAGTTGTAGCTTTTGTGTTTCAGATACTAGTACAGTAGATGTTAAGCGGTATCATAAATGCATTTGCTTTGGCCATACAATTCCTCAGTTATATGCTTTTTTTTATTTAAATATGCAAAACTGAGCAAATTATTATCAGCAAAATCATAGGAGTACTTAATCTATTTGAGTATTATGGAAAAGCCTTAGCTGCAGTGTCAAAATCATTACTGACTGTTGTTTTGTGATCAGGTGATCTGGAGGCATAAAGGTGATCGTCCCTCCACTTTGGGCAACAACACTCTGATAGTGGACTGGATGCCACAGAAGGACCTCCTGGGCCACCCACAGATCAAAGTCTTTGTTGCTCATGGAGGAACCAACGGAGTCCAGGAGGCCATCTACCATGGCGTCCCTGTGCTGGGCATACCCTTGTTCTTTGATCAATATGACAACCTTCTACGTTTGCAGGAGAAAGGAGCTGGAAAGATCCTTCAGTTTGCTGATGTCAATGGCCACACTTTTGAACAAGGTCTGAAGGAAGTGCTCCATCAAGACAGCTATAGACAGAACATGCAGAGACTGTCCCGTCTGCACAGAGATCAACCAATACCACCCATGGATCAGGCCATCTTCTGGGTGGAATATGTGATGCGCCACAAAGGGGCTCCACACCTTCGTACTGAGGCTTATAAGATGCCCTGGTACTCGTACTACTGTTTAGATGTTGTGCTGCTGTTGCTGACTGCAGCAGCTGTACTGCTGTTTTCTACTTTGGCTGTTTTCAGGTTTCTGTGCTGCAGGAGGAGAAGAAAGACCAAAGCCAAACAACACTGACTGACTTCAAGTTGATTTAGAAACATGCTACAATGGGTTAAATACACTGTATTTAAGGAAAATATGTACCTGTCATATTATTTATACAGTAAAATAATAATCAGTTAATTGATTTACATGTAAAACATACATATAAACTGAAGCCTATACATCCACTGTACACCCTATTTCAAAATCAGTTGTCAAATATACACACACCAGAGCGGACCAGGGTTCATTTCCTGGGATAGTTTGCTTCGTTCGGGCAGATGTGAAAGCTCATCTGAACTCTGGAGCGGACCAAACAGGTGAACCTTGGTCTGCCTGAAAACGTGGTTCTCAGGTCGGCTGCAAGTGAAACGTGGTGTTGTTTGTATGCAGTGTGAACGCTCACCAGACCAAACACAGGGCCAAATGTAGAAGGTGTTGCAATACACAGTGCATCTGTGCAACATTAGCCGCCAAAGCGGATATTTATGGAGGTAACTGTGGTTCTATGAATGAAGGTCAACACGCCACATAGTGTATGGTGGTGTGTGGCGTATATGAAATAAAAGAGCTAACTTAACATGCTGCTCCATGTTTGCTGTTTGTTTTAGTGGGTCAGGAGGGAGGGATTTCCCCTGAAAATTTGTCCAATCGACGAGCACCCTTTTCAACTGCATGACGTTATTCAGAAAGTTTGGTACACTTCAGAAATGGCACTGAACCAAGTGATAAATGCCACAATGTTACAACTTTCAGCTCCCCAGTTGAACCAAGTCCTCATAGTCAGGTGTGAAAACAATAAGACTTTGGTCATAAAATGCCAAATCACTGGTAATAGTCTGATCTTGCCAACATTATTCTGTGATTTTACATCCACTGTGATAAAAAGCGTGGAGCCAAACCACCAATTACTGTCTCACTGGCCTGATATCCATTATCGTGGTGAGTACCATCGATTTTCAGTGTGGCGCCCCCCACCACTTTATAAGTTCATTGTGTTTGGGCAAAAATCTATACACATGTGACAAAACCATATCCACATAATGAACACATTGATGGATTCTGTAATATATTTTCCCCAGCTCATTAAATGCAAAAACAAAGACCAATAAAATTTTACATAAAAAGGAACTATCTTTTTGTCATCACTTCTTTGCAAATACAAAACCTCTTTCTGTACCATTAACATCTCTCTTCAGCTGAGTGTGGACTTGCTCTGTGTTCATTTCACAGACATCTTGGCCTCTCATGCCCACATTCCCCTGTCCAGGTGCCAGACTTGTAAAATAAAAGTTAGATAAGTGAGATATGCTGAGAGCGAGACCAATGGTGTTACAGCCACCAGAGACCAATTTTCAGTGGATGAGGGGGCAAAACAATATCATCTGTTCAGTTACATTTAATAATGTTAAGATACTAAAGTACTTTTTGAAGGAATGGAAAAATGCCAGAGAAACACATGGAGCTGGGACACACCCAGTAATCTGATGTTTGTTGTTACCGAAGACAATGCAATGTTTTCTCTGAGATGCTGCTGGTATACGACTGAGCAACAGCAAAGTTAATCACAATATCAAGAACATATGTATGTATCTCTACCAGGACGCCACAGGCAATCAGTTTTTATGGAAAACGTAGAGATCAATTATGTCTTGGTTGTTATTCTTTGTATTTATATAAAGCCATAAAAAATGACCTCATCTTCTAAACTAAAATCAATGCTAGTGAGAAGACAAATCTCAAAAATGACTATGGAAAATCCCATAATTTCAGAAAATAGACCGTATTAAAACCATTTCCTTGTCTTGAAAAGTCCAAAAACAGATGTCTTGAAACAATCAAGAGGCTGGGAAGGAGAGATCTCCTCAGTGCAGCATAAACTCACATGGTTTTGATCTATACAGTGACTGAGCTTGCCTTGGTAAATCTGACTAGAAGCTAAATTACATTTAATCATTTAGTGGTAGTCTGCCTCAGACTTCTGAGCAAGGGTCGAAGCCAGTAAGGTGTTTTATGAGACCTGGGGCTACATTAAATGAGATATAAAAACATGCACACAGACATGTAAAGAAAAAAAAAAAAAAAAAAAACTGTGTGTGGATATGTGTGTAGGTTTGCATGTGTGTGTAAAATGTAGTGAACTGTGCTCATGCTCACTTATGTGGTTATCTTAGTCAAAACTGAATGCAATTTTGCAACTATGTGCGAACGTGACCCTACCGTCATGTTTTATTTTGCAGATTTTCATTCACATCAAGGTGTAACAACCCAACAGGCTTGGCCCTGCACTGCATATACACACACCTCTGCTGCCCTCAGGTCCTGGCTCAATGGATTAAGCTACAAAAGCGGTTTAAGAGTTTTTTTTTTTTGTTTGTTTTTTTTAATCATTTTATTTATTTTTCTTTCCACCGTAATTTATCACCATTATAATCCATGAACAATCCACACATTCGAGTTAAGCACAGCTGCTATCTTCTGCCAGTGGGTAAAATACAAATGTTTAAGAGCCATTTTTTAAACTCTGAAGAAGGATGAGTTTTTGATACCAAGAGCATTGTGTTTGGCATATGACTGAACTTGTACTTGATTTCAAGTGGCCATAGAGCTGAAACACTGTGGATTTCATGGGTTGAACAGATTAAAATCAAATTGGGAAATAAAAGTGGAAGAATTGATGCAATTGTTTGAGGGTAAAATCACATTTTAATGACATGTTGAAGCAGACAGTCCAAAAACTCTTTTTAAACAAACACAGTGCTTAACTAGGCATTAACTGGTTTGTTTAAGTTGAGCCGCAGCTGATGAAAGCCTTTGTTCTAAACTGGAAACATGCCACTTTAAAAGTCAGATTCAACAGTTTCATTAATGTCATAAATACAGATTAAATACACAAACAAAATTGCAAATCACAATGACATAAAGTGGACCCACATGAAGACAAACAAAACAACCACACACCCCTTTGCCGGGAAAAACATTACTCTGTGTCCTCTCTCTCCCCTTTCACATGATTGATTATCACATTGTGTATTTTATTCCCTCTTCCCTTTTCCTCTCTTTCTTTGTCCTTTTTTCACTTGCACCCACTCTTTTATATCTTTATTTAATAAATGTGCCAATATAGAGCACAAAGACAAAAACAGATGAACGTAAAACAACTACTAATAACAACTGAGTATCCTAATCACTGAAACAGGGATGTGCTGACACTGAGGAGTCAGGAGAAATCTGGTCTGTGACCTCACTCATCACCGATGTGAGGAATTCACGGATCTTCAGACTCATTGGAGTCACCCCAACATTATCAAACATGTTTAATATTTGGGGGTAAAATTTGGACACTCACAAAAATAGAGAAAAAAGATGATTCTTCGCTCTCTAACTGAGACAGGCCCTCAGGGTAAAAAGTGTCCTGAAAACACAAACCCAAGGAAAAATGAAGCAAAAAAAAAAAAAAAAAATTCCATGCCATCACATGTCTTGTCGAATAATCAGAAAATCACCAAATATAACAGCTCATAAAAAACAGCTATCCAACAATCAAATGATGATTATTACAGCGACAAACAAAACATTTTTATTCATGATCTTTCACAATATTCTGCAACAACTCATTATTTATAACCGCTGTATGTTCTGTCATTCAAGTCCATATAAAGTAGCATTTTATCTTACCATAGACGGCTTGTTCCCATCTCCTAATCACCACAGAGCAGACTCACAGACCTCTACTGTGTTGCAACAACATGCCCAGAATTGCAAATGCACTGCCCCGTTTTTATCGTCTGTGAATAAATTCACTCTGTAGGAGGACAAAGTTAACTTTTACTGCAACCCTGCTTGTGTGATAATCCACTTTCTTGTGAGTTGCTGCTCACTGCACAGCTTTTACGTGTTCTCCTTCACATTAGTCTTTCCCCGCGGGATGCGTCGACCAGTCCAGACATAAGGTCAGACACCTTAACATCTGCTGTAGAAGCAACCCACATACATAAAACAGATGCTGTGCATGTTTGTGTCTCGTCACTGGTATCAGCAAATGTACCAGTGAGCGCACGGCCCTCCTCCCTCTGTGTCCTCATAGTTCGTTTCAACCATCCTTCTCCCCCTCCCCCTCCCCCTCTGATTTTACACCCCCGTATTCCTTCCTGTGACCATGGCTGATTTTGGATGATGTCAATGTACATGTTCTGTGTTAGAGACTGGTCAAGGTTGGCCTGTGTCTATTACTAAGAGCAGATGCCTTCATATGATTAAATGTGATATTCTGAATATGGGTGTGCCTTTACAAACGGACTCCCACTCTACACAATAAAAAAGGTAAAATAAAAAACTAGACAATTCTTAATTATGAAGGAATACAACAATTACATGAGGACAATTCAGCTGCCCACCTGTCACATTGCTGAGGCTTCAAAT
Organism: Caranx ignobilis; assembly: GCA_021432705.1. Taxonomy (NCBI): domain Eukaryota; kingdom Metazoa; phylum Chordata; class Actinopteri; order Carangiformes; family Carangidae; genus Caranx; species Caranx ignobilis. The sequence goes on from MU269980.1 coordinate 6,333,759, forward strand.
CAAGTCTAGACTGTTTCTTTCCCTCTCCCTCCCCTACATTTCCTGTCTATTACTAATGTCAAAAGAATAATCACACGACTTTAAATCAAGAAAATCTGATAAATATGTCAGATATTATCCAATTATTTTAGAGTAAAGCTTCTCTTCTGTGTTTTGCTGTCATCTGCGTACACTGATTTGTAACTGAAACAGGAGCATAGTCAATATATAACCTCGGTGGAGCTCCTTCATCCGCCTGCATTCTGGGTTGCACCAACTCTGATGTTTCAGTGTTACAAATCTCTGCCTGACCTGACACATGTATTTATTGCCTTCGCTGTAATGAGCTGTATTGAAAATCATTCTCAACTGTTAAGAGACCTCATTATTTGGCTTGGCATCCCATGCTACTACAAATGAAGTACCTTAACTCTGTGAAAGAAATGTGATGGAAAAGAGAAAAACTAAGTGTTCATAAATTAGCTGATACTAAGCAACGCTCTGAACACACATGCACCGACGCAGTCAAATTCAGCCTCCCATGGGCATCAGCAAGGCGTGACATCATTCTCTCTGCAGACACACAGATCATAATAACAGCTCTGTCTCTATAAGAGGAACTACTGGCCAGATGCTCGACTGGGGCCACCGATCTGCATAACAAATCCTGCTGTGCCTCGGCTGCTTGCACGTGTTGCTGTCTGTTGAGCCTCGGAAATCACAGTCATACTTCAGCGATGTGAAATTCTCCCAGATGGACCACATTGTCTTTTCTCCAAAATCTATTGTCTGTCATATGGCTGAAAGCATGGCAGCATTCCCCCCCCATCTCTCCAAGTGTCTTCAACTTTCTCCTTCCTGCTGTTTTTCTCTTTAAAAAGGCCAATAATCATATATTTTGTTTTCGGCAGCTCATTTGCATCGGTGAAATATTAATGTGGAAAACGTAATATAATATTAAGATAATGGCTGTAGAAAATAAACTGTTTCCTGATATGAGATGTAAATTTAAAGATCTGACTTATCACTGAATGTGAACAGGAAATCAAAGAAGGATCATCACTCTGCTTCTTTTATTTTACTATACTTTCAGTTACCTCCTCTGTTGTTCTCAGGTGTTTGTTATGGCAACCTGCTGACATATATAATGAAAACAATATACAGAAAAGATCCTGTCTATTGCTGCACATCTGTCTTTTATTACTTTTATTACATGCAAATCCAAACACACTGTCTGAGATCAGTGAAAGTGGCACATTTGGAGTGGTTTGATAGTGCTTCTCTGTCACAGAACATCGATCACAAAGCAAATCCTGGATGGCATTTAGCTCTCGTCTCTGCTCACTGCCCCCAAGCTCCGTAAATTTCAGCTCCATAGTTACGGTCAGCTGCTTTTAATTTGGAGTTGGAGGACGGACAGCAGAGCTGTCTGGCAACAAGATTGTAGGGAATGAGAATAATAAGCCGGTGGGTCAAACCCTGGGAGGGAATACAATGCAGTTTTGTGTGTTCATCAGGGGAAGTTTCAGCGGTTAGTAGTTACAGGTACTAGCTAACTGTCCCAAGGTGAATAATGATGGTATTTGTTTATTTTAAAACTCTGTTTGATTACCAATTTATCAGTTTTGTATCCTCAATAAACTGGAGTCTTGAAAGCAAACTTACAACTGTAAAACTGAAACCATGTTAGATTAAATGTTAGAGTGAAGTTTCTACATGTGACCAACACAGACATGAAATCTGAACAATCCAATGACAAATTAGTCATATTTGTTATTGAAGAAAGTGTGGTTTCATGTGGTAATGTGATTTTGTGCCATGTGGTTTGAAAATTAAAATGCAGCCTCACAGACGTCTGCTTCCACCACTGAGACTAGTCTGAGGTTACATCCCTTTGAAACCAGAGTCATTTAGGATATTAAGTCTTGTGTGAAAAATTTTAACATAATTGCAGAAAAGAGTTCAGAGGTCAACATGACCTTGACCTTTGACCACCAAAATCAAGTCAGAAATCAGACCAAGTGAATATATGAACAAAATCTGAAGATTTCCCTGAGATAGAAGAATCATGTTTTGCAAGATCACTGTGACCTTTGTTCTCCAGCCACCCAAAACTGATCAGTTTGTTGTCAAGTCCAGGTGAATGTGTTTCCACGTCTGGAGATGTTCAGTCAAAGTGTTATACTGGGATATTGTCTCCATGAGAATCAGACAGATGGTTGGACCATGTATGGATGGACAACATTTAGATCTGGCTGTTGCTGAGAGAAGCATACAAACTAACAAGGCGATGGGAGACACATAACTAATTAACAAAGAACTAATCAATTCATTTACAACAAGCAGATGGACTGGTAGATGGACTGGGTGATGTCAGTGATGTTGGGAGTCTGCATTGTTTTGTATTGTCAAAGCAAAAACAAAAAGCAGAAGCTGCAGAGTTGTGTTGAGTGAAACAAACACCACACCCACACAAAGTGATGCGGCCTTCATATTAACCCATGTAAGCTGCATGTTCTTTCCAATGCCACTGCCCAAAGTTCTACTGATCTCAGCGACAGACTCTCACAACACCTCCTGAGCTCAGGTGGTTCTGCTGCTCTGGCTTATATGCACTGTGCACACCCGACACAGGTGAGTCCAATGCCCCTGATTAAACTCCCGATTGGTGTGCAGCCGTGGAGACAGGCGGCACGGCAACACTGGGGTGAATTGAGCTGAGGAGTGGCCACACCCCCTCTGCTAAGGCAATACAACCCATATGTTTAATACATACTTTTTATTAGGTGGTGAATTGTTCAAATTGTGTAAAACTACAAAACACATTACAGAAGAGAGCAACTGGTGTCACATGAAGCAGCCGATGTTTGAGTTAACTGATAAATATGGACTGAATTATGCTGAAAAATGTATGTGTGGTTACAGGGACATTCTGTGTTCCCACAGCCTGACGGTTATATGATTATTGATTGCAAACGACATCCATAATCCATTTTTCACAGAGCTGACTTTCATTATTTTTAGGTTTGGTTACTGCGCCGCTTTGTAAGTTGGTTGTTACTTAGAAGAATGTGAGTTCATACTTGGCTAGCTGTAAATTTTGGAAGAGGATGACATGATATAAATCACATCCATGATCCTGGATCAGATGTGTCTGTGAGAGTTTCATCCACCAGTTTTATTTCTTTTTAATTGTGAGTGAAACGACAGGGCTGTTGTGTCATATCTAGATCTACGAGGAGTCGCCGATTATGGCACCGACTCTCCTCCTCCATGATAATATAAAATGGATGATGAAACTTACTTCTATCATTATATGTTATACTATATGTAGTTTTTAGATACTCCTTTTGTGGACTTGATAATAATATTGTATCTCAAAGCTGCAGAGGGAATTTATAAAGCTCAGCAGAAACCCAGTCTTGCTCAGTCACTTGGGCTCCAAATATGACAAAGGCTGAAATCTGCTATTAAAGCTCCATCTGAGCGGTTGTAGATGGTCAGTTAAATCACCAATAATGTGACGTGTGACGGCTTGTTTTTGTCCTCATCCTTGTAGCTTAGTAACCAGCAAAGGTCAGTAAACCTTCTGCACTTCTAAGACATTTGTCAGAGATTTGGACCAGTATCACTGTCAAGATAAAATCATCCACATCATTTCAGGGCACTGGTACAGGACTGCAGTGCTATCACATGCATGTGTGTGTGTGCTGTTGAAACAATGCTTAGACTCTGAGCCTCAATACTCCTGTGCTGCATTAGCACACCTATTAAGCTAACACTGGCTTTCTTTACCTTTGGTATCTGCAGTTTGTGATGTTAAGCCAGCAGCTCTTGTGCAAACCTAAGCTCCCCTCTGCTGCTGCTGCTGCTGCTGCTGCCCAGGATCATTTTAATAATGTTGCGAAAGAGCTGCATTCCATAGAGTGCTGTTTCATCATTTTCATTTTAGCTCTGTGGCCTGTTAAGAGCTTATTAGGTGGGAAAAACATATCTGAACAAAATATGAGTCCAATAGATGCACACCTGTGCAATATTATTGGTACAGTGAAAATATTACGTAATGTAGCCTTTATCTGAATTCGGCATCTTTTTGCGTACAACATTTTGCGTTTATGTAGTTCTCCTAAATCTAATGCCCTGTTTACACCTACATGATTATTTTGAAAAATGGAGACATTTCCCTTTGTTTGCACCCTTCGTTGACACACAAACGGAGAATTCGCCTCTGAAAACGATTGTTTCTAAAAACCCCAGCCAGAGTGGAGATTTTGGAAAATTTCATTTGCACCTTTGCATGTAAACTGAGAAAAATTGAGTTTTAGGCAGCCGACGTCACATTGTGCGCCGGAAATTGCACCTGTGTCAAAAGTGCAACATATGTTTACATTTTCATGGTGATCATTGAGGCATTCAGAGTAGCAGTCGCATTTATGTTGGTGCAAACCCTCTTCATATGTTTGCATTTGCAGTTACACTGCCACCTACAGGTTTGGCATGCTCTTGACGGCATATATACACGGGTTAGTGTAAACAAAACCTTTTCTGTAAACAGACAGGTGTGCGCTATGTTATTTTTGTAAACAGAGAGGGTGAAATGTCCATTTATGAAAATAGCCAGCCACGTGTAAACGTAGTCTAAATAGGCTCCTTTTGATCAGACCAATCTGTACAAAACACACAGCCTTCAAAATCAATACACCTCTCAGAAGAAATTCAAACAGCAGATAAGGCGTGTAAGACACACCCTCATATTGTAAGTAAATGATACTATCCTTGAAGGTGTATATTTAATGAGAAAAAATATGAATATATATAAATCAGTTTTAATTAAATATATATGTATATAGAGAGAAACAGAAAAAAGGAGTGCTTCTTTTGGAGGATGAGTAAAAAAACACTGAGGTGCTCTTTGGTACAGGGGTGATGAATAGCAACCAAAAAAAGAGAGGAATACCAAGGCACTCTTGAGGTACAAAGGTAAAAAGCCTGTATCAGAAGTGGCTACATAGTGAAAAATTAAAGACCGCACCTACACCTTTCAGCACATGGCCTTCATCAGGGTGACATATCAGTGATGAGCCACATGTGAAGCTTATCAAGATAATCACAGAAAGTGACATCATAGCTCCTGGAGAAACAGGATGAAAAACAAAACAGCAAAACACTGAATACACACTTGATACATAAATAAATACACACCAGATGTGTTGGGACCACCTCAATAGCCATGAGCCATGCCTCATGATTATTGAGGTGGTCCCAACCTCTTGGAGGGTGGGAGATCGTCTCAAGCGTCTTCTACAAAGGGAAACGTTTTGGATTTTCAAACTGAAGACGATGACACGTCCAGGACTCAATGAAGAAATTAACTATTCTCCTTTTCTGTTGAAACTCATCCTGTTGCTTGTTGTCAAGTGTGTATTCAGTGTTTTGCTGTTTTTTTTTCATCCTGTTTCTCCAGGAGCTATGATGTCACTTCCTGTGATTATCTTGATAAGCTTCACCTGTGGCTCTCTCTCTCAAATTGAATCGAAGGCAACTGGACTTGTATTTGTCTGTGGAAGACGTTTCGCCTCTTATCCAAGTGGCTTCATCAGTTCCTACGCATCGGTCTTTCTAGTCCGCACTAGTCTGACCAAGACTTGGTCAGACTAGTGCGTAGGAACTGATGAAGCCGCTTGGATAAGAGGCGAAACGTCTTCCACAGACAAATACAAGTCCAGTTGCCTTCGATTCAATTTGAGAGAGAGAGAACAATGACCTGGATGAATGAGAACATTCACAGACATCTTCACCTGTGGCTCATCACTGATTTGTCACCCTGATGAAGGCCATGTGCTGCTAGGTGCAGTTTTTAATTTTTTACTATGTAGCCACTTCCAGTAAAGCCTTTTCACAAGAGTGCCTTGGTCATCCTCTCTTTTTTTGGTTGCTATATTTTTTTGCTTTGTATATATATTTATGCACACACAGACACACACACACAGAGCGTGTCAGTGTGTGTGTATATATTTAGAAAAAAATCAGTTAAATAAGAGTTAAGATTGGGGTTGAGGGGTAGGGGTTGGGATTAACTGCCAAGAATGAATGAATAACAGAAACTAGTAGAAAACAATGCATTTTGATTAATTAGTACTAGGTTTAGGGTTAAACTGTAAACTGTATATATATATAGATAGATAGATAGATAGATAGATAGATAGATAGATAGATAGATCAATGTAATGATAGACTGTGATTAGTACTAGGTTTAGGGGTTGGGTTTAAGGATTAGGGTTGGGGGTTAGGGTTAAGGGTAAGGTATATATATTTGGGAAGAATGAGTGAAACCTGAATAAAAATTCATTGTGTTCTTTAATTACCATGTGATAATTTACAGAGGTACAGTACAGCATCTAATGGTATTAAAACACTGTTTGACACTGTTTCATTTGTCATAGTCATTAAAATGCATCCACTGTACAGAATGCGAGCACCATAAAAAGCATACAAAAATCTTCCCAAGCCAAGTTTACAAAGTGTCATGATTTCAAAAAAAAAAAAAAAAAAGCAGACTCTTTAAAAAATCTCTGTGGTAGAATATATCTCACCTCACACACCCCCGTGGCAAAAAATCCCCATGCACACTTACATAACTTACATGAAGGGTATTCTAATGTCATTGCATCGCTATTACACATCATGGCTATCACGTACAGTATGGTCCAGTAAACAATCACTGATGTTTGGAGAAAGCTAGATTGGTTGGATCTCTCATCGTTGGTCCACAGTTTTTCAGTCCTCCAGCACTCGACCAGGAGCACTGGAGATGCATTCAGTCTCTGCGGTGAGCCCCAAGGTGTTGTTTTAGTCTGTCCGTCTGAATCTGCTGGATTCACGGCTTTCGCTTGAGCTTGTTGTGACGCCTGACCAGTCCTGCTGTCTGTCCAGCTGTAAAAAGACAAGACAGGGTTAATGGTGCGAATCAGAGGTGTGAATGAAAACAAAATAATGGAAAGAAAAGCAAAATTACAGCAAAAGGAAACTCTATGACAATTATTTGCAGTTAGACACTCTTGACTTTTGCTGTATATATTTTCCAGCAGTGGTCAGGCGGTTTTTGGCAAACTCATGTTAGTCTGATCCAAAATGTTGATGATGATTCCCTCATTGGTTACCTGTCCTCTTACCTGGAGCTCTCCTGCTTGCTAATCCTTTGCCTCCCTCTGTGAAATGGAGACAGGCCACAGTCAGTCACTGCATTTAGACACACACACTTGCAAATACCACACATCTAAATCAGAGGTCTTCAACATTTTTCAAGGCCAAGGACCCCCAAACTGATGGAGAGATGGAGCAGGGACCCTATATATATTGTATGAAATTGTTTCATTCATGTTTTTAAGGTACAGTGAGCAGGGGGGCCGTGCCACTGCCATTTATAAACAGACCTTGTTAACTGATACCAAGGCCAGTATCAACAATGTCTGTCAACTGCATGATAATCATGGGAAAAACCATTTCAGATTGATTGATTGTTTTTATTTCATACATAAATGAAAACATTAAAAAATTGTCTAATAAGCCAAAAATTTTGCGACCCACCCTGCAGTACCTCCGAGGACCCCCTAGGGGTCATGGACCCCCTGTTGAAGACCTCTGATCTAAACACTCCTGCAGCTGTGAGCACTCACCTTTAATGATTCTGGAAATTCTCTCTGATTCCTCCTCGATCAGATTTGGGTCGCCGTGGATGGTGGTGATTTTGGAGAAGTCTGGGCCTGAGCGTTTCAAACAAAACCATTAGATCCAAAACGCAGGGCAGTTCATGCTTCACAATGAAAATCAATACAGTTTAATGAAGGCATCATATTTCCCACCTTGAAGTAACCACTTATGTGGCAACTGATAAGTTAAGATTTAGATTATTTCAAGGAGGAAACAAACATTTTGAAGTAACCTGTTTGGTAAGTGAAGTGTTCATGTAAGAGGAGCCTACCCTCAATGATATAAGGCTCGTTCTCCGTGGTGTATCTGGATCCACCTTCAGAGTGGCAGCGGAGAAGGGTGTTGAAAGCCATTTAACGACTTAGCAACTGTACAGACTGACAGACGGACAGACTGACAGGTACATACGCCCCCAAACAACACCTCCTCCGCTCGCCTCAAACACAGATGTCCAGTATTTACTACTACACACACATAGACTTGCACGCAAATGCACAGGGTGTGATGTGCAGGTGTGCAGGGAGCGCGCTCAGCTTAACAAAAGAGAGCAGGATAGTTTTTGCAAGACACCAGAGACTTTTAGAGAGTTTTAGGTGAGAGTAGCTTAAAGCTCCCTGCTCCTGCGCCCACACAAGCCAATGGCATTTTGGAGCAGGCCACTCCAAAATGACACGTTATCATGTACACACTACTCATACATACGCATCTCAGCTACAGTGAGTATGCAGAGCATTATTGATGGGATTCCTGCCTGAAAGGGCAAGAGCGCTGACAGAGAGAGGAAATCAGATGCATAAGTAATGAATGGACAGACATCCAAATCATGGTGCACCATGGGTAGTAGGTAGTAGAAGAACTATGGCCTTGACTTTCTGCTTGTGCCTAACCACAAGGTGGGCTGTAAAACTCAACCCCTTCCTCTGTCACATCATTACTGAGCCTATATAAACATCATAAAGCAGAGTGAGCGTGTGATGTTTTGACTGGTGGCTGGCCAAAGCTTGTCAGAAGATAACCTACAGTCCTAACAAACAGAGCACTCTCTGAGAGAAACACATCCGGTTGTCCAGTATGACAGTAAGTGACAATACTTGTGATTCTCCCCCAACAGGAAGCAACATAACTGCTCCAGCCTATTAAATATTCACTGGCACTCTTCTCTGGCTCTGTGTGAACGCACAGTGTTTAAAGTGAACTGATTTTCCTCAAGATGATTTAAAATAGTTACACTCTTGAACTGAACCACTACAGCAATTTATTTTTGGTTTCTGTGGGTTGGGAACGAAGCTATATAAGAGGTTTTATGTGATATGATGCCTCCGGCGAATGTTCTCACTAACTTTAGCGGATACAACTTTGTCAGTTTTAGTTTTATCTACAAACTTGTGATCAAGCTTGACTACAGGAAGTTTGTTGTGTTGTTTTGTCATGTCAGAAATAAAGGAGATGTGTTGTGTAACCTAAAAGACAGAGAGTCACTTAGCCAGCTACAGCTGAGTGGGGTGTAAACTACATGGTTTGCTCCGTTTCTTTTTTCTTTTTGTATCTGAAACCAGCACAACCCAGTAACAATGTTGGTGCTTATTGTCAAACATGGATATCATAGTTTACGATCGATAAACTAACTTGTATACCTACAACACCTGTTGTCATTTTATATTTTTCCAAGGAATATGAGCACTGACTCATTTCACTTCTGGCAGCAACCGGACAGATCGCAATATTTGCAAGGATGACCATGGGATGATTACTAAGGAAAACATATACACCAAAAAGTGGGGAGATTTAGTGAAGTTAATCTGAATAATGATTTTCATTTTCAACTACAGTGATTTACTTGTACTACAAATCTACAATCACCATCCACAAAACTTAGGCTTAAGCGGTGCCCACCATGAAAACGATGTGTCTGGTGACGTAACTGATGATCACCATCAAAAAGCACTTTGGAATGAGATTCACATCATGGATGATGGTGCCCAGTTAACTGGATGAATTTGTTAAGAGAGTTGTTAGAAGACAAACTACGAGATCTATCACTAGTAGTAGACTACCATGCTCATCATGGCAATAGATGTGTGAAGACAGACTGACCTTCAATTCTCTGTCCATCTGCATCAAACTCTCCTCCTGCATTGAAGAAATAAAATGTGATGCATCATCAAATCAATCAAATCATCAAACTTATCATTTGAACACAAAACAAGAACGATGGTCTTACCCTCAATAACTCTTGTAACCTTGGTAGTGATAGGGTCCCCCTCAACGACCCTGGTTACTGTGGTGATGGGAGCTTCCCCCTCGATGACCTTGGTTAACGTGGTGACGGAAGGTTGCCCCCCAATGACTCTTCTTACCGTGGTGATGACTGGATCCTTCTCAATGACCCTGGTCTCATGCTTGACAGTTGGTTCCTCAATGATTCTGATCACCTTTGTTTCTTCAGGGACTGCGGGGGAGGGGGGTAACATGGAGAGGTTATCTTTAAACACCCACATCCTCCCTGTTGTGAGCGATGTATCAGGCTGTGGTTACAGTACATGAAGTCATCAGAGCACGTAGGAACTGCGTCATGGTCTGATGAACTGCTGTCTATGGACAGATTTCATTTTCTCCTCTTTGTGGATGCTGAAGCCTTGCATCACACCCTGATGGATTTTTTCATGCTTTGTACATGTACACGTTTTGGTGTTTAAAGAATCTTGATATCTTTCAGTGAAAGAGAAAATGTGACCTGTTAAATGTTCCTTTAAACTATTTTTTTTTAACCTGGTCAGTGAATTCCCATGTGGGAGTAGATATCACTATAAAATCTAACAAATCCTTCTTTTGATTCAGCTTCACTAAGAAACTTCAGCCAGGAACATTATTTCACTTGTATATTTTCTGATTTTGAATGATGATTTCTTTGGTGGGCCATTATTTATTATATGAGCCATAAAGACATGAAAGCTGACAGATGTGTGTTTTTATCAGAGGGCTAATCTTTCCCTTGATTCATGTCCTGGCGCAGGAACCACAGCCAGACTCATGTTTTTGTTTCAAAGTAGTCATTGAGATTTTGATAAATGAGAGAATACACTACCACCATTATGATTTGGTAAAAACCATCCAAACATCTAACCAGTAAAAATAACACATGTCATTTGAATGTCGTCACTTACATTTATATCAGGGTTAGTTTTTCTTCAATCACATCCTTGAAGCCATAGTAAAATTAGATATCAGATGGTATCACAACACAGCTTCTGAAAATTGATGACCTCTAGCATTATAACAAATAGTAGCAGAAAACAGAAATTCACAGAAAGTTATCACGTAAAACTGCAGCCCCCTAAATTTAATACCCTAATGATCCAGACCTGTGTAATCTGCCTAATCACTTTGAACACTAAGCACTAGCTCCCCCATGTTATCTAATATGTCGTGTCATGCTCCCATCTATGTGGAGGTGCACTGGATCAAGCCCAGCTGAGTGAAGAGCATCCAAGAGCCCTCTGTGGTCTCCAACCCTGTTTTGCTTTGACAGCATAATTACCTCATCTCTAAAGGAGCTGATCAAACATGGCAAGAGCCCCAAGTGGACTTAAAGTAATAGCGAGAGTGGGTAATCAGGGGAACAAAGGAGTGGGAAGCCGCCTGAATGGAGCGATGACATGGATGTAATATGCAGGTGGCTGCAGGTTGGATTTCACTTTCGAGCAGAGTCTCATTTTTGAACAAAGGTTTTAAAGGCAGGCAGGCTTTCTATCATCATACATCAATTCTCTTATTCAAAACTTTCAGTCCTTGTGGTCCTACCTGTTTCAATGTAAGTAGTAGTAGTGATGGTCCTCTCTGTGAAGGAAAGAAAAATGGTTTTAACTTTTTGCAGATGTAACAATATTTAAGCCATACAGCGACACTGACTGAGGAAACTTACTGATGAACGTGAGTGGGATTTCAGTGTAGGTAAATCCAGACTGAAACTAAAGAACAAAAAGCATTAGAAAGTGGTTATGGTACTGTAATGTGGTTATGGTCCAAGATTTGAGATTTGAGTACATATTCATGCACATGTGTTTTCTCTTTCTCTACCTTTATCTGGATGTACTTAATCAGCTTCTGCAGGAGGACCAGGAGGTCCTGACGGCCCACGGGGAGATCTGTAAGTAATCAAAAGACCATGATATAATGCATCCCAGCACCGAGTGCACATTGCTTGAATATTTGGTAATACAAGCTGCTCTCACCTGCAGGATAGAGAACATTCTTCACTATGTGGATCACACCATTTGTTGCCATCAGGTCACTGTCTGGAACGTCCACAGAGTTGACGTGAATAGAGTTGTTCACCTGGGAAAAACAGAGAGCAAAAGCTCTAAATGTATGTCTATTCTTCAGTGTATCCATAAAGCATAAGTCATATTTTATGAATTACACAACATCTGCTTTTCAAAGATACTTCACAGAGACAGTTACTCTCATTTTTGTACTCCATACGATATCTGTATGTATGTACAATTTTCTACAAATAGTTTGATGTGAGAGGATTTGCATTGCGAGGAGACTTGATAGCAATCCCAGGCAGTGTGCTCGCTGGGAGATCTGGGAGTCCCATTTCTCATTAATGTGCTGCAATATAACTGTCTCCACAGATGTGACTGAAGGTGGACATGCTTAAGTCAGGGATAGGTTTCCCTTCTCCTCTGCTTCCTCTCTCCCTCTCACCCAACTGAGCCATGTCACACCCAGTTTTTAAAAAACGAATGTCCCCTCTTTTTGTTTTATCTGATTGAAGGCTGAGTAATATGCTCTCTTATCATTGCTGCATTACCAAAACAAGCTTTTCTGTGTCCGTTAAGGAAGTGCCATAGGCCTGATAAGAGACCTCGGCTGAACTTGAGATTGAGATAGGAAAGAGAATGAGGGCAAAACTGAAGTACTGGGTCACATAATAAGAAAAATGGACGAGTAGACTGAGAGTAAAATGTCAGGTGGGAGTGGGTGCTGACAGAAATGACAGGAAGCCAGACTTCATTGCTACCATTTTCCAGAGACAGATTAATAGTAGTTCTTTGATGCTATTGTTTATATGAGAACATGCCATTAAATCTGTTCTGAGTCTGATGAAAAGTGAAGATGGAGAAAAAAAGGAAATATGTGATTATGTCCTCGTGGTCTTTTGAGACACAGTTACATAATACAAACATGCTCAGGGATCAACCCCCCAGATAATGTCATCTGTTTCTTCTTCACATGGACATTAACTACACTTACCACAATGCCCTTTTGTATTCAAAATGACATAGGTTTAGCCTCTTTGTTTAACATATTCATGGTAACACATCTTAGTTAGAGTGTGGCAAGGACACGGTACATACAGATTTAACTTGCAGGTTTTTGCCCTGGAGGGTTTTGAGCAGATTGGTAACTCCTCCTTCCAGTCCTCCGTTGATGAAGACTCCATTACTGAAGTGGTACAGAAGAATGGTCCTCAAAGTGTTTTTATCACCTGTTGCAACACAAGGCAAACATGAATTTCTATACATTATATATCATTACAAAATAACTTGACAACAACCACCAGTGTTTAACAGGGAGATGCATGGAAGGAGATGTTTCAGCGGAGTGCTTACTTCTGAGCAGATCTAGGTCCTCTCTAGAGAGGTCACCAAAGGCGTCATCGGTTGGTGCAAAGATGGTGTAAGAGCCCTCCTGCTTCAGCAGTTCAGTGAGATCTGCAGTCTCCATCAGGGACAGGAAAACCCTACATTTATTCAAATAAAGTAAAGAAAAGGAACAAAACTTAATCAATTTATGATGATGATAATGAACACACAACACCATAGGAGTGAAATGAAGCCTGCAGGTTAATATATGACACTTTCAGATTAGAAAGACTGTTGATGCTGATCCAAAAGTGTTGTTCATTCTAAAGAGGAGGATTATGGTTTTGGCAACATGATGAGAAACTGATTTTAGGATTTGTGTGGTCCCTGATTCACACATCTGCTTCCTCACTTACTCGTCATCAGTTTGTGTCAGAGCCAAAATGTGTCAAAGAGGCAGAGGTGATTGAATGTGTATGGTCAGGCACTGCCAGTGGTGTATGTGAAGAAAATTTCACTAATTTCTCACTTGGAACCTCATAATTAGATGTTTGTCTTCTACCAAATTTGTTAGTGCAATGTGGAAAATCATTTAAAAACAAACTGTTAATCACCATGAGGTCAGATTATGCAGCTTTTACAGCCACCGAGGCCGCAAGTAGCAGCTCCACTATAATGACACGCTGGATGACACACACTTAATTGGCTGTTAGAAAGGGATGCTCTTATTTCTTTCTTTCATCAAAGCAAATATATTTAAAACAACAAAGAAAAAATGACTAACATCAATTTTGACTGATCATAAATGTATAAAAAAACAAAACATAAAACAAGAAGTAATTCTTACTTGAAGCGTCCGTCAGCAATCAGGAGGTCGTACATAGTTTTCTCAGCTGGTTTGATGAGGGACCTCATAAGATGAAGGGCCCCATTGCTTCCCTCCTTACTGCCACGCACCATACATGCGTTTTCTATGCACACAGCCTGACGAAACAGTCAGAGAATAGAGTCAGGGGTCTAAAAGTCACTGTGCAAACCTGGTACGGATTCAGCTATAGGGGAGGGGTATCATCACACTGTCCTGTATGCATTCAATTAGTACAATACATTGCTGAAAGCGAATTAAACACAGCTGAACCATCAGTGCAGTAACACACTTCATTTGCCAGACCTGGGCTAATTGGCTATTTTATTGTTATTTGTTTATAGTTGAGAGACAGCGAAATCATGTTAACACTTAGTAAGGGGCCTGGTAATGGCTTTCAGATTTCCAATATGAAAGCCAGCTCATGTCTTTCCATCACCTCCTATTTACCTTTCCCCCCGCTGTTCATTACTGACTGTGTTTGACTGATGTAACCAACACACACACAACGCACACAAGCACTCACAGTACGGTAAATGAAGACTCTGAGCAGTTTGCCAGCCAGTGTTTCCAGCAGCTGTCCATTGTAGAGCTCACTCAGCGTAACTTTGAGCTTCAAAATGTGGTTTTCCAAAATGATCCTCAGCAGGTTCTGGTCCGTTGACATCACCTCATCTGACAAACCCAGAAACAGTTACAGTTAATATGAGTTGCCACTTCTGATTAATTTTATCATTACTTCTCATGTGTTCTCCTTTTAAAAGTAGATGGACTTAGTTATCATATTCTTGAAGGTCTTCTTCATAACTCAAGCTCACTTCAGTGGAAAATAAAACTTGCTTAGAGATCAACTCACTGGTGAAGGCAGTGTTGACAGGAGCGAGGAGAGTGTACTCTGTCTGTGGGCCCAGGGCGGCGGCCAGACCCAGTTCAGACACCATGTCAGTGAAAGTGCTCTGGGAGTCTCCCATCAGCTCGATCACCTCCTTGGCTAAGGTGAATCACAGACACATGACATAATGATGATGATCACAGTAAAATGATATCCATGCATTTGCTGAAGGAGAAGTCGGGATGTAATTCACAATGTGTTTTACCTGAGTCAGGGATGAGCACCTGGTTGATGAGGTGGATGACGCCATTGGTGGTGACGATGTCCTTCTTCAACACCATCTTGATACCGTTGACAGTCAGGCTGTCGCCATCACAGCCGATCTCTATGGTGCTACCCTCCGCTGTCTCATACACGGTTCCTGCCATGATGGCCTCTGAGCACTGGACACTGTTCAGCAGGTGGTAGTTCACCAGGGCTGATGGGAGAAAGACAGCAAGGTTTAACAGAAGTGTGTGAGGAAAAGAGGTAGCTGATTGGATTACTCACTTGAGGATTTCCAGGGCTGCCTGTAGTTATTTTTGTAATCTAGCTATGCACCCCCAAGGTTCACATTTGCGCTTATTACTCAATACACACACACGTGGACACACATACATATTCTTCCTGCTCCTTTATAAATATTTTGGCAATCCTGTCAACATTCAGATATGGGATTACACCTCCAACTGAGTCCAACTGTCAAACTGACAGGCAAACCTGGCCTGCTGAAGCTCTGCAATTACAACGCGGAGAATCCATCCAAACCCACAAAAATTCTAATGCAATCAGTGTCACACAGCGCGCCAAATTACTCTGTGGGCCAAACCCTTCCCTGTAGAATCAAGGCACTAGGTCTCTCATGTCATCTTTACTTTGGTGGCTACTCTACCATGGCTGGTCAAAAAAAATGTGTTTGCCAAGTGTCTGAGTATGTGTCTGAGGTTATCTTGTGTTCCCATGGGGAGAAACCGCAAACTGATTTCATGTTAATAGACATTCCTGACCGGCCAGTGATTCAGCAAATAAGGAGGTAATCTGCCACGGTGGAGACATTGCATTTCATGGTATGCAGACTTACTCAAGTGGGTGTCCTGTTTTATTCCTGAGAATGGTATGTAGCAAAGGTATGTGATAGGAGGGGAATTTACAGGGTGGGTTTGAAAGCAAGTTTCAATGTTTTACTTTTAATGTAACTTTAATGCGTCTACGTGGTTAATGTTCCCTGAGATCATAATGAATATGTGAGTTTACTAACATGTTCACAGTGACAGGGCTCACATGTTGCTATCCTACTTTGGTGTGTTAGCATGCTGATCTTGAGGTTGTGTAAGAGGTGACAGTGGAACACCAAAAATGTAGGGGATTCAGTCTTTGGGGATCACGAATGTCTGAATAAAGTTTCATCAATCAATCAATCAATCAATCAATCAATCAATCAATCAATCAACCAACCAACCAACCAACCAACCAATCAATCAATCAATCAATCCAGCAGCTGCCTAGACACATCAGTCTGGACCAAAGTGCTTGGCTGACCTCCCAAACAACAGCACTGGCACATCATGGCTCTAAACATTCAAATGCTATTTAAACTGTTGAATGGACATCGTTGTGTATGACATAAAATATACCTGCAATAACAGTCTTGTCTTTCATGATACGCTCCAGGTAGCCAGGGCTCAATTTATCAAAGGCTTCATTGGTGGGAGCGAACAGAGTAAAGTGGCCAGGCTGGTCCAGTTTGTCCATCATGCCAGAGGCCAGCAATGCAGCCTGGGAAACAAGACAGGAGAATGCGTCTCACATGGGTGGAGCAAACCTTAATGCCAGAAACACTTCAGTTTCAGTTGATGCTGCTGATTTGATTTCATTTGACATACATTGAAGGAGGAGAGGTCATCCGAGACATCCAGGACGTCCTTGATGGTGTTTCCTACAGCGCTGATGACCCGATCGATCACATGCACCACTCCATTTGTGGCCACCTGGTTACCATGGATGATCCTGGCACAGTTCACTGTCACAACCTTCACACACAGAGGAGCATTTTACATGGAGACAACATAATCAGTGAGGTCAGACGTCATTTACTGACAGTTACATGCATGTTTTTCACTGTGGATGAACTGACCCCATTTGGATAGTGGTTGATGTAGAGTCCTAAGTCGTTGTACATGGATGTTTCCCTCATGCCGTTCCTCATGTCTTTGGTGAGAATGCGACGGTTCACCATGTGGAAGTGAAGGGCGTTGTAAAGCTCGATGTTCACGTTGCTCACCAGCGCACCCCGTATAGCCTGGGTAAGTCACAGCATAAGTTATAGGAACTTATCGTGTGTGTGTGAGTGTTGCATTTCTTTTGTTCCTTAACTTCATTCCACTCACAGGGTCGAGGTCATCCCAGGCGTCATTGCTAGGTGCGAACATAGTGAATGAGCCTTTGCCTTCGATTTCCTCTCTCAGCTTGGAAATGTCAGCGTATTGCTGTGTGGTTGTGGCCTTTACGAGCCCCAGTGTACCATACACATGGTCGATGGGAGCCACTAGAGGTAGGGAGGGGGGCAGAAGGATTGTTCACACTCTGAAACAACAAGAGCCTGTACACAGGACAGTTACTGCAGAGACATTGTTAGACCAGATGGGGCCTGAGGTCTGAGCCTCTTACCTGCAGGGCATCCTTTCATACCCTCCAGCTTCATGTATCCAGGACAGCACTCATATATGACCGCACTGCCAAAAAAAAGCACAGTGTGTGTGATTCAGTAAATTCACTTGAACTGAATTAAACACATACAGCCAGAGAACTGTGGAGTTCATTATAATGGTCCATGGCCAAAAACAGGCAAAAAGAAAAATTAAGCAAAACAAGATGTAATATAAATGTAATGCATGTTGAGGAACAAAGAACTAAGCAGAACTGACAGATGAGAGGAAGAAAAAGAAAGGAAGAAAAAAAACCTCCGGGCTGTGATGGAGAACATGACGAAGGCTTGGAATGAGAGATGTGAAACGGGAGAGCAAGGCTTCACAAGGAGGGGATCTTACTCACCAAGATACAAATCCATACTTGGACAAAGTACATTTGAAAGCTAGAGCAAGGGAAGTAAGGGTGAAAGAAAACATCCAAAAAGGCAAAAGGCAAGTCAAAAACAAACAAGAACAACAAAAAAAGACAAGAAAAACAGCATCAATATGAAAGTGGTTCATAAACTGGCAGAGGACGAATCCCAGGAGACCTATCACAGAAAGAGAGGCTAGCCAAACACACTTGCTTCAGTTGAGTCAGCTAAGATTATTTTCAACATCTCCACCAGCAAAAGCAAGAGAAAGGACCAGAGTCATGAAGGGATGAAGAGTATCAGTAACACTGACAGCCTGTGCATTACCAATAGTAGAGAGATGAAGAGATGAAGGAGAAGCCCGCAGCTCCTCAGCTCCAAATGATTTAATTCTCTATTCAGAATTATTGTTGAATAAAATATGTAGAGCCATATCTGTGGGCTGTCACATCAGTAAAACTCAAAAGTATTCTTTCATAGTCTATAAGTTTTTATAGATTGCTTAGCTGAGAGACGGAGATTTACAGTACAGTACATCCTTTATATTCATCCAGACACTGTAGGTATGTTAACATGAAAACCAGACAAGGGTGTCTGCTGCCCTCCTGCACTTTGTCTTGGCTATTAATCTAATTCCCGAAGCACTTTCCAAGAAAAACAACATCTTAATATACAGTTGATGTCTTGTGTGCGTTTAAAAGATTTGGATTTGGGGGCTGGAAGGAGCAGCTTATATGGAAATTGGTGAAAACACAGCTCAAAGGTGGAGAAACATCCTGGCAGGAAGCTGAGAGGAGCTGCTAACACCACACACACGCAGGGAGCTGCACAGTTGACCCCCGTCAATCAGGCATGAGCTTTACAGGAAATTGAGTTGTAATACATCGCTGTCTCATGGATGAGAGGTTCAGATGTGAGAGGACTGACACTCCATGAGTCAATACTCCACAGAATTTAGGTTAAATTGAGGAATAAATTATGTTTTCAAAGCAGCTTCTCACTGAAATATAACTATGAGCAGACATTGGTTTGGGACTTATCCCAAGTTGACACACATCTTCCAAGATAAATAAAAAAAAAAGCTAAGAAAAAAATGCAGCGAGTCAATATTGGCTGCTCAACAATGATCCACCAGAGAAAGAGTTGGAATAAATATACTTGGGATTTAAGCCTTCAAACGTTCCAGTTGGATCCTTCAGTGGGTTTGCTAAAGAGGTTTGCTTAGAGAGGTGTACACGGAGCTTATTACACATCCCCTGCATTCGGGACTGGAGTTTTAAGGTTTCCTGCTTTCTGTTTTCTCGTGGAAATACAGCGTTTCTATATGAAAGTCTCTGCCGTCTTTACAGATTTTCCTTCCAAAACAAACAACTATTTCCTTTCCTTCCAGAAAGGAACAGCAGTGACATGTTATGCAAGAGCAACTCACTCCCTTCTAGGCATGCAGTGTAAACACACATAAAGAAAAAATAAAGAAAGAAATCCCTCACTTTCTCCAATCAACTCCCTAACATGACTCACATATTTTTGGCAGACCTCTGCAATCCACTTGAATCGGTGTTGGTGTGTTTAATGGAAACGTGTGTGGTGACATTAAATATTGCCACTTTGTGCTCACGCCCACCATGTTGCTTATAGAACAACCACTCTGTGTTGACACTAATTGATATAATGCAGCATACATAAATATCCATGCACAGCTGGCTGTGAGGAAGGCATGAAGTCATTGGTCCCACAGCTGGAACTCTGACAGGATAATAGATGCAGTATAGACCAGAGACACTGGCCAACACACTGCAACCAGGCCTCTGGCTGTGTCACTGCATGAACCAGCTCAATGTGGCTTCCAGATGAGCAGACATGCAAACACAGGGTACGAGTGCACAAACGCACAAAAGCACACACTTGCCTGGCATCAGATAGAAAAATGACTGTTTTCCTGTTATGTAACCAACAACCAGCCATCTCTCTTGTGTCCTAATCAAGTGTTTTTTTCTCTCCAGTGCCAAAAGCTTCCCGGACAGAGTGCCAGCATTTTTCTATGTGTTTTATACACGTCAATTAAACAGTAAATGAAGATGTAGTTAAGTGACCTTATTACTTCTCTTTCATTGTTATGGAGTTATTATTCTTAAGTATGCGCCCAATTCTCCCTGCACGTCGTGTCCGTCACCAACAGCACATCACAATGCACAACAAAATTGCTTCCACCTGACCCTCCAGCAGCCCACTTCAAGAGCTCTTAATGGAAATGAAGGCATTAAGAAATCCCAACGGTGTCATTAAACTCCTAATGAGAGGATGATTAGATGAATCATTGAATGAACAGTGCAGGTTGGATTCACATCAACTTAATTTGTCCTTTGTAAAACGGTAGTTTCTGAGGGACTGGGTCATGGTGTTACTTCAAAAACGCTGCGCTCTCAGAGCTCGTTGAAACACCAGCATGTTCACAGAGCACCGAGTGAACAGCCACACTGTGGACTCAGACACCCTTCTCTAATCTCTCATCAACACCAAATCCAGCGCAGACACAACCACAGCTGGGTGGATTTCCCCCACTGCTGCCGAACAATGTCCCCACTGTGACCACAGGTGGAGGGAGGAGGACTTTTTCTCGCCTTTGCACGTGTTGTTTGTTTTGTTCTGTCGTTCATGTTAATGTGGCTCATATTTAGTGGTTTGATTGAGACCCTGTGCAAAATGAGATTGTAAATCTATTCATCTATATGCATGTGAAGATCACAACAGTGAGGTGTAGAAGTGCAGAATCTGTTTTTTTCAGTTCAGTTTAGTTCAGTTTTTATCAGTTTAATAACAATAACCTTTAACATGTTTTAATATAGTTCTTTATACCTTTATCCCCACCGTCACCGTTATCTTAACTTAAACATATTTAAACCAGCTTATCATATCTGTCATAACAAGTGTTAAAGATGTCTAACGTACCTTAGCAACTCAACAAACAAAAACAATCAAACCTGTTTGGTATCAACCCCCATTACCCTCCTCCTGTGCACCCTCATATTATGTTCTTTTATGGTAATCGCTGGGTGGCTTTATGTATTATCTTAGTGTGGTCTATCACTGAACTGCCTCTGGATCACGCTTTTATCAATGCTCCCTCTCATCTCCTCATTTCTATGCTAATCCCGACACAGCAGCAGGTGTTACAGCTGACTGCATGACAAAGCCAAGGTGTGCGGGTGTGTGTCTGCGCTTGTTTTCTTGTATGTGTGTGTGTGTCGGGGGATAATTGAGAATATGTGAGAGAGAGTATGTTTTTCTTCCCCAACTCCTGCTACACTTAAGTCACCGATGAGACAGGACAGCACCAGGCGAACCCTACACTCCATTAAGACAACTCAGCAGTGATACCTATTCTCCCCTCACATCCTCTCATATACACATCAGAAGCTCCAAAAATCTAAAACAATTTGTTTATCACTGAAATCTAAAACAGAAATCATCCTCGCTGTGCAACACAAAAACCACACTTAAACCAGTGCTGTCACGTTTATCTCTGCAGGGGTTTCTTACGTCTCACTCAGAGATAGATATCTTGCTCTAAACCTCAGTATGACTCTTGCATATGTGCAAATAGTTCATGTCATGTACCCTCAGTTACCCTCTGCCAAGGGAAACTGGAGCTGCAGTATATTCTCACTTTACACACATGCACTGAAAGCATATAAACACAACTCTTTGAGCAAAGTTTACAACATCAGTGGGCCTACAATATAAGTGCACCCACCCGCAGGCTGCACAGCATGCTCAGACTTGTAAGGAGGGGAGGGGGGTGGGATGGGGACAATGAGAGAGAGAGTTATACTGTATAAACAGAGACTGTGTGTTTGGGAGAAAAAGAGAAGGTTGAAATGAAGCTACAGCTGTAAGAAACATAAAAAATGTTGGAGTGTTGGAGTTTGCGTTCTCTTTTTTGAGAACGTAAATAGTCAATCGTCGTTGTCGGCGTGATAGCTATGGCTTCTTTTGTGAGACATGTTCAGAGGACTGAGACACAAAGAGCCTGAGGGTCCACACAGCTGGGGTCAGACAGAGCCGACCTCTGCTGTTAAAACCATAATAAAACTAAAGTGACCACTTAAAGGATGAGGGGCGAAATCCATCTGCAAATGTAGAGACTCTTTGCAGCTGATGTTTCTTTGACGTGTGAGAAATCATGTTGAAAATCATGTTATTTTAAGTCACAAATAATGTGCATGATGTGTGGAGGCTGTGAGTGGTTTGCACTGTGGGTGAGAGCAGCTGGGCTCCATGCAAATCAAACAGAAACAAGCCATTTCACCCGTTCAGTCAAACTTACGCCTTCTTGCCACAGATGGTGCCTTTGTACCAGTTCCTACATGTGCTGAAGTACTTCTTCCTCGACCCGTGGACCTGCTGCAGAGCGCACACGTTGGGTCTGCGAGAGGAGGGATGGGGGGAAGACAAAGAAAGTGAGAAGGCAGTGAGAAAAGGTGCGGGGGTGAGGGCAGGGTAGAGAGTGGCAAGGTGAAGAAGAAAGAAGGATGAGAAGAGCACAGGGGAGGGGAGGGTTGTTGAGTGAAGGTGTCACACAGGCATGAGTGCATACAGGTAAAGACAGAACATGGCATTTATTCACGCCAAAGCTTAAGTACTGTGGTTCTTAACAATGAACACTTTCTTCTTCTTTTTTAAGAAAAAGAAACAATAATCTGAATCTTAAACACATTTTTTCACAAGCAAAGAAAAAAAAGTTCAGAGGAGTGTGAACTTTCTTAAACTTAGATGAATATTGATTCAGGATTGATTTTAGACACTGAATTGGTCAGATATATTAATAGGAGAAGAGGACGAGTGTGAGAGACAATATTGAATTTTCCGTCATGGCTTGAATCGATATTTTCATCAATGTGGCTGACCTGTTTGTCCAATCATCATCTAGTGCTTTCTGCATTTCAAAACCACCTTAAGCAAAGCACAACTATAAAATATGACAAGAAAGAGTAGCACTTCACATATTTGTCAGCTTATCAGTAACCATGCTATTCATGTCACTGTATCTGCAGATATAGACAAAAGAGAAAATGATCAGGACTGTTAATATCAGCAGTTATATCCTTAAAAATAAAATTAAAAATGAAAGAAAACACTAGAAACTGTTCAACTGATCTTTAAATGTGTCATTTCTCATCATTCTCCCCTCACACAGTTTCTTTTTTCTCCACTTGTCACACACATCCCATCTCCTTACCCTTGAGTCCTGGCCCGAATTCGACTGTGGGTCACTATCTTGTCATAAGCCGAAGAATCCACGGAGCTGAGGCAGCAGAGTGCCACCAGCACTGAAGTCACCACTAGCAGCTGATGCATCCTGGGGAGTTATCAGTCCTCTGTAACTGCAAGGGCACGAAACACACTCTGCCTGCCACACAACTATGACCCCCCCACACAGAAATACACAGGAGATGTGGGAGCGCGCATGAGAGAGGGAGCTTTTATACCAACAAGTCCCTCTCTCTCTGTAACACACACCCATACCCACCCACTCCTTTTTTTTTTAAAAAAAAACTCCCTCACTGTCTTTTCCATACCATTACATCCTGCTCTCACCCTCACACACCCTTCTATTTAGTCAAAATCCTCCCTCCAGCTCTGACTCAAGCACAAGCTCATTGTCTCCCCCTCCCTCATGCTCTTCCACATGAATTTCTTTACCACCATCACATCCTAGAACACCAAGGACACCCTGTAATTTACCTTCCCTCACACTCTGTGGGGACAGTGTGTCTTACAGCTGGGGACTGATGCAAGTTTATCAAACTGCAATATAATACAGAGGTTTGGACCAATACATATGAGACTGATGAAGGATTTAGGTGGAGTCCCATCAGAGCTGAAAGATGCAAAGGGGAACATGTAAGTGCATGTTAAGCAATATACTGTACAGTCATATCGTATTCACACCCAAAAGCACACACACACACACACACACAGGCAGGAGCAGCTCTGACATGTATCCTTGTGACATTAAGCAGCAAAATATGTAAATACGGTTGATTTACATGTTCTTAATGTGCTAGAAAATGAGGCTGAGTGAAACCCAAAGAGCCGTGATGATGAATGTGTGTAGATGATAGTTTTACACTTTGTTTGACAGAAACCCAACTCTGTGTTTTTATCATCCATCTCCTGCTCACTCTCCTCCTCATTACTTTTATGATGTTGATTCATCATTTCCACCATGCCTTTCCTCCCCTGAACTCCCGTTTGTGCTCTGGGCCCTCCCCACCTCACCCTTCATCCTCCCTGCTGTCATGTTCATCGTTCAACAGCTCCAACCCCAGATCCTAATTTTTCCCTCTGCCTGTCTCCGTCTCCAGGGTTGAAGCCAGATCTGATTCGGCTTCAAAGGAAAAAATTAATCAGGGATCAGGCCACTAGACATCATCATGTATGGGCTTGACTCGTGAATATAAGTAGGTATATTTCTGAACAGGAGACTCACAGGTGATATCAGATTCTGGAATTAAGAGTGAAATCTTTGAAACGTGGCTACAGACGGCGCACGGCCAGGTGCAGGTGACTGTTTCTTCAGGACAGTAAAGCAAAGACTAGGAGGCTTTCTTTTTTAGTTCAGAGAAGAAAAATAATAAATGAAATAAACCTTTGTGATGAGCAGAATATCAGCCTGCTCCCTTCTTCACATTTAATAACCCACAGTACATCACAATTAACTCACTGTGTGAACTCGTGTGACCTCTCTTCCAGGGAGAACAGCAGCATGCAGAAGTCTGAGCACTCTGACAGGCCCTCCTCCCCCTGGAGACGGCTTCCTGTCCCTGATGCTATCTTCACATTAAAAAGGGAAAAATCAACTCAACAGACTGAGAACACACATGCAGTATTCAACCTTGTCTCCAATTTACAGCAATTTAAACTTTCTATTGATTTCCTTTTTGTTACCTCCCCTGCCCTGGGCAGACGCACATGCACACACACACTCACACACACATGCACATTGCTGTACATGCATGCACACATGCATTCAAAGCAGACACACAAACCCCTACAGAATAGAATGGATTATCACTTTGATTACAGTTAACTGTTAATGATGCGCTTCTCTTTCATTAACTTCTGTTGCATCAGCTTTCCATCCTCTGAGACAAACCTGTAAAAGTTATTCACACCCTGCTCATCCTTGTGTATCACCGTGTTCATGCCCACAGGTCTGCACCACAGTGCTCTCCAGCTTGCAGGTGGGTATTTTGGATAACGACAGAGAGGAAGTCCATTTGAGGAACTCCATCCTATAGAGACATCTCCCCCTAGTGGAAAAAACTCATCAGCACAGTCATGTGTATGGACACCTGGGACTTGTGTGCCTCCAGTAAACACTTTTACAATTTACATCCATGTGTGTTCAGACTTGTAACGAACAGTGAGGTCCAAAAGTCTGAGAGCACTTTCCAGATTGGAGGAGTGATCTCAGACTTTGTATGTCATGAAATAATTCCTTTGAAGGAATCCTTTGCAGTGAAGACTTTGAAGTGAAGCCTTTGAAGTGTATGAAGAGAAGACTTTGAAGGAACCTCATCAAACGATATTAAGCATATATCTTTTTGATTTGTGATATAGAGATCTATAGACTGGATACATAGACTGATTTGATTGGACTTGTTAAACTTCGCTCCTTCTGTTGGAACATATAGCTGCAGATGTGACAGTGTTGGCTATGAATACTAAAACGTGCCATAAATGCCTCACACACTTCAGAGGATCGATAAAGTACAATCAGCACAGTTTCAGGGTTAGTGACACCAATGCAATGTCTGAGTAAAAAAATGGTCATATTTTTTTCTTATGTTCCTGAGTCATGGTGCTGCATAAAGACTGGAAAAGTGTTTTTGCAGAACATTATAGTGTCACAGTGAAGTGGACCTTTGTGACCTTTGTTATGACCTGGCTCAGGTAGCTACAGCAAAAGAATCTGCATTGACATACTGTTGTATGCTCTGGAGTTTGTGCCTCTTTACGTGTGTGTGTGCGTGTGATCTCTGTGTTCTGTACTTTAATATACTAAATCTGTTTAGAATTCTGAAACTTGTGGGTCGACTCTCAGCTTTTAGAAACCTGAGTCATGTTTGGAAAAAAAGTATATGATTGCATCAACTGTGTGTGTGTGTGTTGGTCTGTTTGTGTTGGGTCATGCAGTTGCTGCAGCTGGTTACCGTTGCTGTTGGAGCCTAGAGCACAACTTATTCACTTATTTTGCCTTTTGTATTGGAAGGAAAATGACATGCTTCATTTTGGATCTAAATGTCCCCTGCCCACATGGCGTAAAAGCTCCCAAAGTCCATGACAAGTGGTACAAATATGCACATCTGCTGGACAATCTATTTAATCCACTAAAATGGTATTAAGCACAGACTCCAGCAGAAAAACTTCATCTTTTTAGTTCTGGTACAGGCTAGATTTGACAAGACCTCTGACAGGATGAGAACTCAGAATCCCTTTAATTGGAAATACAAGAGTTCATATCAGCTCATCTTCATTACAAATGAATGAATTTCATTTCATCCTACTTTTTGGATTAAATAATACAGATACTTAGATCCTTCATATACTCTAGACAATATTGATCTTTTTTCCTTTGGCAATTTTAAAAAAAGAGCCATGTTCATATCAAAGTGATGAAAACTGAGAGTCACACACCAGTGTTTTGAACTATTACTGTATGTAGAATTACATAATCCATGATACAGACATAATAAAACAATTAACATTTAAAATATGAGTATGGTCATATTAAAGTTGGAGCACTTTATATTCATGTGTCTGCATCTGTGGCAGCTTGTTTCAGCATGGTTGGAGGATCCATCACAAACCCAGAAGCATTTCAGCAAAACTGTTTGATCACACATGGAGCAGTTTCATCATCTGCTGAATATTTCATCTCTTCTTCACTCGCATGGTCACTTGTTCACGAACAGAAATTACAGGCCACTGAGAAGTACAAATGGGGAAGGTGATGGAAAGCAGCCAAAAATAAAAAAAAAAATGGATTGCTGGTTCAATCTCTTGCTCCACCACTCCTTGAGCAGGGCTCTCAGATGAATAGAATGGCTGGGATACACATTGGACTGACAAAGTCATGCTCCTCATAGGACCAAAAGAGTTGCCAGGGCCAATATAACACCAAATTGCCTTAAAGATAAAAGACACATTTACATCGTGCACTCATTTTGTGGTTTTGCTGCACTGACTGCACTTAAACTAATGGAAAGATATTCAGCTGCCTTTAATATTGGAGTTCGATTTGTTGGAACAAGAAAGAAAAGGGTTCCTAAAATGATTCATTAAATCTGCACAGAACTTGGACAAACTCCATATGAATGCAATGTTGAAAAGTGATACCCCACTGATGTTAAAGTCCGATCAAACAGACAGGGCCTACTCATCTGTCTCTTAAACCGTTTAAAGTGTTAAAGTGAAAAGTTATGGTCCAAAGATTCTTTTCCTTGAAATAGAACCAAATAACTTCTAAAACAATTTATGTCTTCATAGACATGTCATGTCTGACTGGTGCTTCTCTGAGCTAACACTGTGGAGAATTGGTCATTTTGAATTTTGCACATGCTTTTATTTTGGAGCCACAGGAGAAGAGAGAACCTCAGTCTGTCAAATCAAAAATGATTAGGCCAAATTAATGATGCATTTTGAGAGGGCTTGAAGGGCCGGGTGCTATGTTGTTCTGCCTCCATGGCTGTGTAGCATGTGAACTAAAAAACAAACAAACAAAAAAAACAGTGAGCTTTTTAGTTATGCTATTGCTAGTTATGCTATTGCTACATAGCCAATGTTAGCCTTAGCAGCAGTTTACTGAGTCTAGAAGAAATGTTCCAAGTTAAGTATCAAACCTTACAGCATAGCTAACACGCCTATAGCTATCCCCAGTGATGGAGAGCAATGCCAAATGATTTCTCTATAGCCACATTCTGCTAAGGATGTTAGCTTGTTAGCTATCCTTGGCTTAGTTAGCTTGGCGTTATCGTGCCATGTGCTGCAGCAGCACTGCTCAAACTGTGGATTATAACCTCTTGTATTGTGAAAGCAACAATAACTGAAACTCTGTCCAAGGCTGGTAAGTAGACATGAATGTTGGCTATGCTGCAGTAGCATAACTAACAAATAGCTTCTTTAAACAACGTATTATCCAAATCAATTATGGTTTTGTTATTTCTTTTGAGTACCTCACAGGTCCACAGAGGATTTATCATTGTTAAAGAAACTTTTGTTTATTATTCAACACATCCAGCAATTATTCATCTCAAATTATTACCAGGAGAAAATAACAATCCAATTTGGCAGCCTTCGTCAGCCTGTGTTGGCCCATCATGACACAAGCATAGTGTTTAAATGTTGCTCTCATGTTTTCATTTGTCGGAAAAAAAGAAGAAAAGCCGAATAAAGAGTGAGGTTTTAGTTTTATTTATGGTCTATATTTTAAATCTCTATAACATCATCCATATGAACTAATATGACATCTAAAGGTAATGTTTAAAAACAGGAAATCTTTTCAAAATAACAGGTTCATTCTTCTGTGGGTTTAATGAAACATGAATAATATGTTGCTTTAAATGGTTGATAGGCTCTGTTCATGATGTTTATCTTCCATTATTCTTTGACTGGCAGTCGGCCACGCTTCATGAGAATACTTGTCGCAAACTGTGTCCGATTAGAATCACAATCCCAGGTTTTTGCATAGAAAAACATTGACAGAGTTGCTGTTTCATGATCAAAGCTTGACAGTTTTTTGAGATACTATATGTGTAAAGTGTGTAAAGTGCAGAAACAGAATAAGGCAGAGAGCTGGGTCTAAAACAGAACACATCTATTGCTCTAGAGAGATATGGGTGGGAAGAGATAAAGCGGTGTAGAGACAAACAGGAAAGGAAAAGAGGTAGAGAGAGATTGATAAGAGAGCATGGTAAACGATGGAAAACTTAAAAAGAAGGAAGTGTCAGATAAGAGCAAGGGAGAGAGAGGACGTTTAAAAAAAACGAGAGGAAATTATCTGTTTCAGGAAATAACTACTTTCCAATTATCTGTAGGGAGGAGATGAGATAAAATTACTTTATCCCCAAATCTAAATCCTTTACAGAGCCATTTGCCTTCACTACATCTCCTCTGCTAATATAGCGGCATTTTAAACCTCTTTAACCAAAGGCCTCCCTGAGTCTCCACAGATCAAAGCTGATCGTTACTTTAGTAGTTACTGGAAAAGTTAGACTCTTTGCAAAACAAACAATGACACATGTTACAGTATGTTTCTGAAACCACATTCCTTACTTGATTGTCAGTCCCTGTCTTCAGTCCAGCAATACGTGGCCTGTGGTGGTGTTCATGCATCGCCATGTCTTACGCTTCATCTCTGCATGTTCCTGTCAGGCATCCATCAGCTACTGGGTCCACACAGGACAAACTCTCTTTGTCCTTTTCATTGGTTTCTTTTTCCACGTCCTCCTCCTGGCTGCAGTCGGTGTTTGAGACCTTGCTATCTTCATTTGCTGCCTCAGTCACTGCAGAGTCTTCCACCTTCTCATCCTTACTTCTAGACGTATGCTCTTTGACTTGGTCCTCATTGTCTGAGCCCCCAGACTCCCCTGCTTCCTCTGATAAAGAGTACATCTCTCTGGAAATCTCTCCTACCCCTGATGTGGCTTCATTGCCACCCCAGTGGCATTTGTGGAACACGCCAAAGTCAGTCATATCTTTGGGGAAGTTTTTCCTCTGACTTGAATTTTCAGTGGGGTTCTCCTCAGAGACCACGGACAAGAGTCCATTGGGTAGACCGTTAAAGGCCTCAGGCGGCCTGGGTGAAGCTATAGAACTGCACTGCTTGAGGATGGAGGCGGTGATCTTGAATCTGTTCAGTTTGCTTTTCACTTGGCTGCTCTGAGGGCAAGAAGAAACCTTGAGGGAGGAATTAGGGTAAGCAAGATTGGACTCCACTGAGCTGCTGCTGGCCTTTGCCCCCTGTAGAGTAGGCTTCCCTGTCTTCATCATGCCCATCACCTCATAACGAAAACTGGAGATGTCTTGTTTCAGCTCCTGGGAGAGCAAAGCAAAGAGTAAACTCCTGCACTAAACTGAGTAATGCTTTTCATTGAACTGTTAGTCCCATCAGTCCCAGTTTTTGGTATGTGAAGAGCACTCCACTGAGTATCAATTTCAACTCATATTCAATACTAAGTGGATAAAATGCAAGTCATAAAGTAATGACACAGCACTTTCTTTTCTCTCAAAATTTAAGCATGGCCTCCAATTTTTCTTAAAGCTATTAAATATTTAAATCACACCTGATAAGGAGCAGACAAGAGTCTCTACTGCTGAATGACTGAGTGATGTGTATTTTTGTGCACCAATGGAAAATGTCATTTTATTAAATTGGCTGAAAACTTAATATCACAAATATCACCGTCACCATCGTTAAACCCTCATTAACTAAAGTAAGCTATTTTCTGGGAAATCAAAATGAGCTGTAAATGCAACATTTACATGGCAAACACAGATGGCTATTTTCAACTCGCCTAATATTCACCCTCCTGTTGGCTCTGTTTTTGGCCTCCACCATCTCTCAAAGGAAAAATCAAAGCTTTTTAGCAGCTTGAATTGTTTTCTGTCATTTGGTGCCATATAAATTTAATCTTTTAGAGCGGGCATGGGCAACTCATTCCACAAAGGGCCGTGTGGCTGCAGGTTTTTGTTCCAACCAATCAAGAGCACACAATTTGACCAATCAGCTGTCTGAGGACTGAGATCAGTTGATTAACTGAGTCAGGTCTGGTGTGCTGCTGCTTGGTTGGAACAAAAACCTGAAGCCACACCAGCCCTTTGTGGAACAAGTTGCCCAAGCCTATTTTAAAGTGATTTTTTTCTACACAAAACAGCTGTAGAAAAAGCAGCGTCGCTATGACTTGGGTTGAGTGCTAATGCTTTGTGAATTCCTCTACAAGAGGCTCACATGTACTTAGGTGACCTATTAGTAATGTAGAAACATTGATTGTAGCGGCTTTAAGTCTGTTCTTTCCCTGTAGAACCTGAGCCCTACCTTGAAGTTCTCCTCGGTTAAGCCTTCCTCTGTCTTGGCGTCTCTGATCATGGCAGCAACATAACGTTTCACCAAGTTCCTCAGAACCTCCTACAAGAGGAAAAAAAAAAAATTGAAAGTGTCACATCAAAACAAGAGTGGCAGTCAATCAGATGGGAAATAAAATGAAAAAATATAAACACAAAAAAGAAAACACATTTTATGCTACAACTCCTATAGGACGCACTAGAACAACCCCCTGCAGAAGTGGGCAAACAGAAACCTTCTGCACAGACTGATAATGAACATCCCACAGAGTGTAATTGTTGGGCTATTGTAAGAGACATCACTTTAGGATTCGACAGATTGAAATTGAAAGTGGAGGAAAACCACTGAAGAGCAGAATGCGTGATAACACACAAACACTGACATGTTCACACTCACACACACACGCACACAGATACACAGCAGCAGAGGATGGTGATTTTTTCGCAACTTGCTTCATGTACCTGATACTGATGGTTTATCCTCAGATTCTCTGCTGCTCGCCTCTGCACAGATGTTGAGTGTGAAAGAAAGTGAATCAGAATGAGTGTTGCAGATGAAAGAAAAACAAACACATATTTCACACAAATTTCTTATAAAAACCCAAAACCTTCGCTTGGCTCTGTCTTCAACACAAGGCATATGTAGGGCTGCAGCTGGAAGGACTGCTGCTCTAAAACATGATTTCTGTCATCTGAACAGGCTGCAGTCTTTTATATCATCATGGATCTATTTGTTGTTCTTGTCTGTCAGTTATTCAGTTTTGTCTATTTGGAATTTTTTGTTTTAGCTTGCCATCAGTCAAAGCATCGATAACTGCTGGATTAGTTACTTATCAATGTTTTCAAATAAGAGCATGCAATGATGGGATATAGAGAAAAGTTATTTATGTGGTTGAAAAAATAACAATTACAGAAACACAATGTGTCAGTAGATAACAATTCCTTTCCCAACAGACCAGAGCCTTTTTCTTTAGTGTTTCACACCCGACTTACTCCAAGGGATCCAAAGGTTTCAGGGCGCTTGGAGCTTGTCCTCTTGCACACTTGTTTCTTAATCCAACATATGAGGTACCAGAATGATTTGGGGCTGGGGATGATGTTGAAGGGGGGCGGCAGAGTGGCCCCTTCCTCAAAGTAACTCATCCACAGCTTTGTCCTGGCAAACTTCCACTCAATGTCAGCGTGATCCTGAAAGCAAGATTGGGTCACATTGGAAAAGCATGTTTGTGTTGCATCATCTTTTCCACACACACGTGTGCGCGCACACACGCACACACGCACACACGCACACACACACACACACACACGTGGCTTTTTCATTTGCAGTGTGTTTGTTCCTCTGCTCACAGCAATGTGCTGGTAGGAGTTGTTCATCATGGCGATGAGCATGTTGAGGAGCACCACCAGTGAGATGATGTTGTAGGTGCCGAACATGGTGGCGCCAATGAACTCAGTGAACTGGTGGTCCGCATCCACGTTGGTGACGTACAGGCTGATCAGGCCAAAGATTGACCAGAAGAGGGACTGCAGGGTCTCAAACAATCTGCAAGAGAGAGAGACACGTGTTTATCAGATAAACATTATGTCACTGGGTTTTTTATGAAGCCTGTTACCCCTTGTGTTCATGTAATTCTGTGAAAACATCACAATCTCTTAGCAACTGAAGACTTTTTCATGAGTTTTCACACATTTTGAAACCATTAACAGCAACACACAGACACACAACTCTCTCTCTCTGCCACACTGTTTCACAACATCACACATGACATGTCCACTCACGTGGAGAAAGCGTTGTTCTGCTCCACGCAGCGGATGCCTTTGCACTTTCCCTTCTCATCTGACGCCTTGGTCTCGTAGTAGAAGTAGAGCTGATTCAGCCCGTTAGCAAAGGCCAGCAGGACCTGGGTTGAAAGGCAGCACGGGCAAATTCTTATTTACCATCTCACATGGCATGTTTACATCCCCACAGGTGTACAAACATTTGTGTTGTTTACCAGGCAGTAGATGAAGAGGAACTTGAGGATGTCCAGCAGCATTCTCCCAAGAGAGATCTGCAGCGGGCCCAGATGGGAGTTGGCCGTGAACAGTGAGATCAGGCGCAGAGAACTGAAAATGTTTGCTATGGCAAACACTGCCTCCGCTACTAGAGTCGGGTGCCACATTTCCCACTGGTTCCTTGGTTTACTGCCACTGTACTGAACAGGGAGAAAAGCAGGAACAGATGAAGAGAGAACACATAACACCTGATCAGCTTACTGCTATATATGGATTACTGCTTACCTTAGTGTAGGC
This sequence comes from Caranx ignobilis, assembly GCA_021432705.1. NCBI lineage: Eukaryota > Metazoa > Chordata > Actinopteri > Carangiformes > Carangidae > Caranx > Caranx ignobilis. The sequence continues at coordinate 6,367,256 of MU269980.1, forward strand.
TACAATCTTGAGTGATATGGTGGCCAGGTAGAGAGAGTTCATGACAAAGTCCATCAGGTTCCACCAGTCATGGACATAGTCTTGGAAACCACCATCCCACATTTGTTTGATCTCTGCCCAGATGAATCCTAAAAATACAGAGATTGTCTGATCAGCTGTTTGTTAAATAACCTTGGACTGTGCTTGTTTCTGGAAGGCGCCAGTTCAAATTGTATAGTTATTTTGGGCATCCAGAGGGTTCAGCAAATCTCCTCATTTTCTACATAGACAACCTTCACTGAGTGGGAGTCAGAGCGCTTCAAGGTTGAGTGGGAGTAAAACTCCCCTGACTGAATCAGCACTACAAAGATCAGAGACTGCCTTAGAAAGTATCTGCTTATTTTATTAACAAGAGTCTGCAGCTCTGTAACTGAGTTTAGCCACTGCTAAAGTCAGCCTGTATAATGATGAAGCTTCTACATGCTGATGTCTAGCAGGTATAATATAATAGGTTTGCCGTGATCTTCATGGACATTAGCATTATACTCAAGTGTGACATTTCAAGCAGTGGACCAGTGGCTCCATGAGCTTCCATTAGGAAGGTGTGGATTTTTGAAGTGGGATGGACGACGGTGCAGACTCCTCCATGGTGGACTGGCACACATACACAGCACAGTGCAGCAGAAGCACCTGCCCTGTGACTGGACTGTTACTGACCAGGTGATCAGGTTCAGTCAAAGTTTGCACTTGTAACTTCTGAATCAGACAGTGATGGAACTTTTTGTCACAGTTTTATGTTTTCTGTCTCTACACTCTTATTGCAGTTTTAGATCCATTCACTCCACCACGCCTACAGTAAAACATGATCTTTTATAAATGCAGCTTGGTAAACTCGAGTGGTAAGTTGAACATCTCTTCCCATTTGGCATAGTATTATTTCCAAACATGAGGACATCCACTCAGTCCTCACCCACTTTTTACTCACCCAGCACCCAGGGCAGGATCATCCACTCCACAGTGGTTGGTGCGGGGCCCTGCCTATCCTGCCGGTCCTGCTCTGTGGTGACAATGTGCTGGGAGGCGAGGAGCAGCAGGAATAGAAAGGTCAGGTAAGACGCCGTGTGGCAGATGAACTTGATGAAGGGCTTACGGATGAAGAGGCCATAGCGACTCTTTGGAGCGATGAGGTAGCAGAGAGCAAACACCGGGTAGAGGAGGCCGATGAAGACGCAGGTGAAAAACTTCCCTGCCCAGTGCCGCCGCCTCCAGCCGGGGAACTCGTCATACCATCGCGATGCCAACAGCTGCTGGCAGTTTGGCTGAGCCACAAACTTCAAGAGACAAAAGAAGAAGAAGGGAGGGAGGGGAGAGTTGTTCTGTTCATCTGTTTGATCTACAGAGATAAGAAGAACCTCTCATACACTAATCTGAGGAATGATTGCAACATGCAAACCTGCTGGGAGTCAGCATCTTCAGCCGGAGGCCATTAGACAGACCATAATACCCCAGTGACTGCCTGCCAGAATTAGCACCTGCAGCAAGTTCCACTTCAGAGCAGACAAGTGGACAAGTAGGAAGTGTTATAGGTGTGAAAAAGTGAGGCGTAATCAAGCATGCACATGGATTTAATGGAGTCAATCAGGTAATGGAAAGAAAAGGAAGCCTTACACATGCAGCAAGGCCAGAGGAAAGAGATCCACATGTTCATAAAGTAGAGGATCATGTTTTTAGATGACCGCATCGCAATTTTGGTAGATTTTTTTCAGATAATAAAACAGAACTGAGATGTCTGAGTATGATTGGAGCTTCATCTGAAGCAGACGATATTTTGTCTAGAGCAGACAGTACATTGTCTCATTTCTTACCCATGACTGGAACATAAAGCAACATGTGGCACATATTTTGTGTCCTTTTCCGTTGTTTCGCTTGTTTGATGTTTTGTGTTCTAGGGGGATCGATACCTTATGTGAGTGAGAAGTGAAAAAAAAAGAAAACATGGGAAATTTTGTGTAAGTTTCTCTCGGGAAATAAGTACAGCTTTTAAAATAATCAGCTAAAACGTCTACATCCAAACTGCAGCTGTGCTGTCAGCCTGTCTCAGCCAGTTGGCCTGAAGCTACGTCAGCAGCCTGAGGCGTCTGTGTTACACCGTCTCTAACAAAGAGGAAAAAGAAACACATCTCATGCTGTGATGGTATAAATGAGTGTAAACACATCTACATGCACACACACACACACACACACACACACAAAATATCATGTCTATAGCAGAGTCAAAGTGTTGACCGGCACTGGTGGGTGCCAATTCACCAACTCTGCAGCCTTGTTACCATGGGAACCAGAGATCCGTATATGCATCAGAGTCTGGAGAGGAATGGCGCATATTTCCATGCTTCAACTACACTGTTACCACAAAACTTGAGAGGAAATGCAGGGAGTGAATACAGGGGCTGAATTTCATGGATGAGCAGAGAAGAGGAGGAAAAACTTTTCTATTTCAAAATGAGAGAGAGAGAGAGAGAGAGAGAGAGAGAGAGCATGAAGATAATATTGGATGATCAGTGATAAAGCATCATTTCTTTATATCACTGACATATTCTGATGATGGAAGAATGTGGGAGAAAAACACCCTGCTGATTTCCCTTTTTCATCTGACTCCTTTGAGCAGAAGCCTTGTTATAGACCCAAAGTCTGAAGCAGACCCATGGGTGGAGGAGAACTCTTATGATGAAGCATTTCATCCTGAGAAAAGGGTTAGTTAAAAAAAAAAAAAAAAGATTTTATAAAAGGAAACAAGCCGCTGTTTTAAATTCAGCAGCTGCTATAGATAGACCTGCTCTGTCTCTGTCTATTAATAGAAACCTCTGACATCTGTTCTGTCACACAGGTGTTTGGACTTTTGAATGCAGGAAGTGAGCATCAATAACACTTCACTGTTAGTTTGCCTCTTACCCCACCTGTCAGAACAGTACTTCTAACTAATGACAGTAAACAAGAGGCACTGGGGCTGCCTCATGTCTCGCCTTAATCAGCATGCATTAAAAAGTGACAGTTATACTAATGAGGTCACAAATTAAGATAATTAACTCTATAATCAGGAAGTGTATCCATGCTAATACACTTGTCTAAAATCTAATCAGATTAACAACTTTAAAGAGGAAATCTGTTGTTTCATCAAGAGGATTTTTTTCATGTTTATTTTGTTCACATTATTTCATTTTGCAGAGACATAGTAGAGTTTAATGAGTGTGGTAAGAAAATGGAGCAAAGTCTAACAAGCGTGAGCGAGGAAAAAAAAACAGCTGAAGGGATAAATCGCTGGGATTAATTCTTTCATCTACTATTTAATTTAATCTTAACTTCCTGTCATTATCCTAAATACTTCCTTCTCCTAAAAGCTCTGTCACAATCCTTTGTCCTTGAGGAGAAAGTCCAAACCCTGACACACACCTCTGATATGGCGCCCTGCCTCTGTCTGTCACAGTCACTTCCTGTGCTCAGCAGTGCTAGCAGGCCATATTTGCCTTAAGTGGCTCGTTCACACAACTCCAACAGAAACTCTCCAGGTCTCAAGTCCAGCTGGGAAAGTGTCTTTCTCTACATTACCTGCCTCTTTCTCGGCTCTTGACCGAACAAAAAAAAAAAAAGGCCAGGTAAGTGTTTCTCACTGAGTCCACTCTGCAGCTCTGTGATGACAAGTTCTCCTGCAGTTTTACCAACATAAAAAGCTCCTCCACTTTCACAGACTCACACTGACAAGCACCCAACTTACAGCTGGTTATGCTGTGGTTGCTCTTTTTGCTTTGGAAAGAGTTGAAACACAGGTGGACATGAAATCCATAGTTTCAGTCCAAGCTCTCAACATATATCTGATTCTATTTTCATTCATCTTGTGGTCAAATCATCTCTCTGATCAGCTTTGCTTGCATGGACCCACAGCTGGTGGTGATATTGATTTAAGTACGGAGGAGTTCACAATGTGTAAATGCACGATTTGCTTGGTTAATATGTGGTGTTGTTGCATATAAAGATCTCAGTTTCATCAGAACATTTGCACAATGTTGGTGAACCTCCAGACAAAAAACAGGATTTGTGAACTGAACCACACATGGATGAGCTCATCAGTCTGTCTGTCACCTTTAAGGCAGCTGAACTGGTGTCAAACAAGGTGCTGGTGGACTTGACATGACACAGCCGACACAGCACAACCCTGAGAGCTGGTGCTGAGAATGTCCACATTTAGAACATGTCCCTGAACAAGCATACATCTACAATATCATCTAGTTCATTAGAAACAGATCAGAGCTCATATTTTACAAGTTAGAAATCTGGTGTGTGAGATTATTCCACCTAAATACAAATAAAGCTGTGTGGATATTTCTCTAAACCATCGTTTGAGGGCTGAGAATTGCCAACTGCTGGAGACTCACTTCTGCAGACAGATATACGTTGCAGTGAAACTGAGAGTGAATTGAGAGCTAATGGTCCTTCACTACACAACACTTAAGCCTGTTAGTGTAATTTCATCTGCCTTCAATGGAGATATTAAAAACATGAAACATTGAATTGCAGTTTTTATGAGATATCACAAGGGGGCAACGTCACGCTACAGCATGTAAAATTGATAGGTTTCCCCTGCCGCCTCTAAGAAATTCAAATATTACAGAGACGGTCTGCTCGTTCTCTCAACGTACTCACCTACCCCTTTTTTTTTTTTTGGCAGTGCATGAGTAAAATGAGGGTAATCCACTGCTGGGACCCTGAGGGTGGTAGAGGAGATAATCGGCACTTTAATGTGTATGTGTTACTGATCGTATTTATCTGATTTGACATCCCGCTGCATCAAAGCATAGAGTTCTCTGTTAGCTAAGCTCTTTAGATGAGAGGCCTGTGGAGATTTCTCCTCAGACCCGTCTAAATTGCCTTTATAAAACCCCGGGAGCGCAGTAGCAGCAAAGCTGGAAAACACACACAGATGCGAGGATAAGCCCAAAAGAGACACACACAACATGTTAAAAAGGGTTAAGAGGAGAAACGTCGGCAGTTTGTTCAGTTGAAGGTCAAAAACAGGTGTCCACTGAGAAACGGTATGAAAAATAAAATGAAAATCACACATTCAATGTCACAAGGGCTCCAGTGATCAAACTGCCCTGAAAATAATAACTGCTCACAGTCAAACAAGCCTTTTCAGTGCAACTAAGTGTCCACTTATCCCTCAATACCTTGCACAGAGGGAGGGGGTGGAGGGGACAAAGCCTGTCTGAATTAAAGATCATCTGTCACAAGACACAAAGCAATCCTATAACTACCTCTCTGTGTGGCTCTAGATACGTCCAATTACACTGGACAGATGTCATTTTCCTCCTCTAAGGAGACGGCAGACGACGGTGTTGATTATATTACCAGTGTCTCAGTGACTTTAACATCTTTCACTGTTAACTCTCATTTAAATGTGGAACAATTGGTTTCACGTTAAAAAAGAAAAAAATCAAAATGTAGAATATTTTCTCATTTGCTTGAATGTATAGAAAACTGCCTATGCTAAGTACAGTCAGTCTGCTCTGCTTAGCAGTGATCACCTCTGGATACATCATTTTAATTACCCAGATTTTATTATTGAAATCAACTTCTCTAAAGTGTTTGGAAATGGGTGTTGAAACAAGACAGACTTCGTCAGGCTGCCTCACAAGAACAAGAGAACTGTCACTTGATTGTAGCACATACTTGGTTTATAAAGCTTTTACTTAGAGTGCTGATAATGTTTCTTCTTTTTGTTTGGAAAATAGGACTTTACAGACACAATTATAGAGAGCAATGACTTTATATGACGGAGATTTTTACATCAGTCACACCACAGCTCTGTCTAATAAATTCTCAGTGACAGCAGAATAACTTTACCTTGAAATGACTGCTAACCACCGTTAGTAGCTGGCAGATTCATCATTTGAAAAGGGCAGCTGGGTGGATTGTTGGTAAAATCACAAGACACCATCCTCCATCAAAGTCACAGTACAATCGAAGAGTGTTATAGATAGGAAGCAGGAGAAGGGCATTCTGGGATATCACCTGCACAATTTAAACTCCCCTGGGGAGAGAAAATGTGTGGCAGGGCAGCTGTGGCGAAGAAGACGAGGACTAGGGAGTGTTTGTTTAGTGCTATCAACAGAAAGGTTGGGTGGGACGAGCGGGGGTCTGTCCATCATCGTGTCCACCTGTGCACTTGTATTACTCCCAGTTGTCCTTTTGTGGCTCGACATCATCATCCGCCAACCTGTGACTCCATGTGCAACAGTCTGACGGATGAAGGCGGACGAGGCTGCAGTGTCACAAAAATTGAAAACTGCTGCAAAAGTGCGATCTGCGACCAGACAGAGCTGCTGGGCATGACGTGTCTGCCTCCTTGTTTCTGTTTTACCTTCATATTGAGTGGAGCAGTTGTTTGGTGTAATATCTATTTAACCCCTATTCAGGCTGTCTGATGAAGCCTTAAACCCAGAAAAACATAACTCACGCCTCAGTTAGAGGATTTCCCTGGCAACAATTCTCCCTCCATGCACAGGACTAAAACCTGTAAAAAGAAAATATATGGCAAACTAATCTAAAGTAATTCTAGATTAAAAGGAAATAAAAAGTAGAAAAGTAGATACATTACCTAAAACACTTCCATTACTTTTTCTATCATTAATTCTAATCATCATATAATTGCCACATTGGCTGAGTTCACCATTTGATTCTGAAGTAGGAGAATGCTCTAAAACTCAGAGACTCATCTCTATTATTACATATGGTGCCGGCAGCTTTTATAGCAGGAGCCCACGTTTGATGATATACTTCTCAGGAATTACCTTTTGAATTACCTTTTCATGGCTCTACCCACTGGGAGGGTGCAATTAGCAGACTGTAAAACTGCATATTGTTTTTGGACTTATCAGGTTTGTACCATTAGCCTTGTAATTATTCATATATGTGCTTAAGGTCTGACAGAACTTGCTGAATTAAACAGCATGATTTACTTGCTAGGAAACTAAAACCGTGTTTTGAAACTAATAAATGCTTAATTACCACATGTTTGTAGAAACAGATGCACTGCACATGTTTTGCATTAAACATCACTAGCTGTTATAGATCATGTATGAGTAAATGGATGCACCCCATGGAGAAATTCCTGCAACAGGTTGTTGTCTTTTTTCTTTTTTTTTTTATCACAGACGGAGCTTGAGGACAATGAATGATCATCATTTCATGCAGCTATCTAACATGTTATTTTAAGGTGGCAAATATCCTAGATACAGAGCTGCAGCACCAGTGTTAATATTGAGTCTAGCATTAGCTCGCAGCTGTAACACTTTGGTAATGGAATTCAAGCTTCCTATCTGTCATCTGTGTGAGCTGCCAAAGTGAACAGATAAAAATCCTACCCAAAGCAGCATCTGGCAACATCAGAAAAGAACCTGATGCTAATCTAATGTCATTACACTTGGTTCATATTGGCTGGCAGTGACACCTATGAGAAGGAATGGCTTGGAGGAAACAACCTTGGCAGTCCTCCGCAGGCAACACACAGTGAACGCTGCCTGAGGCATCTGGCATTTAAATCTAACAAAAAGCTGTATGGTGGATAATGTAGGAAACAATGCAAGTTCAAAAGAAATGAGAATGGATGAATCTCTTGCAGCCTGAGAGAGTCTCTGTTTGTCCTTCACACACAGCTGCATGTACATGTTTTAATCCTCGATGTAATGACTGGGTGGGTTTAAAATTAACTGCAGATTTTAATCTATAGCTAAAGTGACAGGAAGGCTGATAAGTGATCAGGATAACAGTGCATGGACTGATATGTATGCATTGTGCCTACCTCTTTCTGGTGGTACTTGATGGCCAGTTTGAGTCTTGCCAGGTCATTGTTGCCCTCCTCATCCAGCAAGTTGATATCATCTCTGTAGTTGAGGATCATCTCCAGCTCCCTGGAGCTCCTTGTCTGGTCTAGGAGGTCCTTGGCAAACTGTTTGCACTGCTGAGACAGCTCCTCATACTCTGATTTGAACTCATTCTCCACCTGAAAGACACGGGTGGGGTGTATTCAGAGTACAGGTATCTCTACTCCTGCAGCCGAAATGAAAATCAATACAGAACGGGAAATCTCATCTCGAGTGCAGGTACAGTGTTTCTAAATCAGACTTTGCCTCTGGATATTTTGTGTCATAATGTTTTTTCAAACTTGTTTACAGAGTCTAGCATCTCTACAAACAGTGTTTTGAGGAACTTTTTGTTTTGTATTCCAGAGAGATGTTGTTTCATCTACTCAGCTACACTGGAAGGAGTGCCTCCATGTCTCACAGTTGTTACTCTACCAACCAGTCCAGCTACAGCTCATCAGCATCACAGTGACCTTGATGTCTGACCTGAATCTACAGAATTAACACATTCTTTCACAATGGTCCTCAGATATCACATCCAAGAGGCCGTAAACATTTTTGTGAGGAGTCAGTCATCATTGACCTTTGTCAGGAAATTCTGATGAGTTTTTCCTTGAATCCTTGAAGGGTTTCCCTCAAATCCTCCCTGGATGTGGGGACAACCTGAAAACAAAATGCCTCCGGCTCTGGTTTTGCTCTGCAGTGTTATCTAGAGAGCTTCTATTATGAAAGTTAATTAGCTACTCAGCTTTACTCATAATTTCAATAATAAACCTTGGGTTTTATATCATTCTAGCTGGACATATCACACAGGCAGTAGCTGAGCCCAGTTAGTTGCTCTTTCTTTCTGTTCTGCCTTAAATCAAATTACATTCACCACGAGCCAAGAGTTTAAAGTGATGATTTATATTAATGATTGTCTAATAAATTGGCACAGCATTGAATATAACATAGTGGTAATATGAGTGGGCCTTAAGAAGATAATTACAATTTTTCTCAGTCACTTTGATGCAACTCGCATATCAGAAATCTCAATCTCTTTATGCAGCTCTCAGAACTATATATATATAGATTATATAGAAGTGAAATTGAATGGACCATGAACTAAGGTATGAGAATGACGTTTCTTCTATGTGAGTGACTGAGACAAACTGTAATAGTCGATACAGCTCATATTCCTGTTCTGTTCTTTAATATCAATCACGATGTCGCGGCTCTGCTCTGAGCAGCTTCGCTCTTCCTCACCTTGCTGAGCTCCTGCAGCTCCCAGCTGAGTCTGAACGCAGTGAGGAAGGGGTCCTCGCTGGACAGCGCAATTAGTGAGGGGCTCGACAGCGCTTTGTAGATGTTGAGGCGTGAGCGTGAGTGCCGCAGGCTGTCCACGTCTGAGCTGGACACACACTCCACACAGTTACAGCGCACCTGCAACGCCGAACCATACATGGAAGCATTTTAATGAAGCCCTCCTCTGTTGAGTGATAGCAATCAATGCACTGTGTCCATCATCACAACCAAGTGCAGTAGGTTGCCTGGGTATGTTATTAAATGTAGTCTGATAAAAACTATAGACATATTTTCACATGAGTGTGACTTACAGGGTATCAAATCTCTATAACCCAAATTACAAACTGAATTATATGACTAGTTGCATTAGATAATATGAATAATGTCATTAATGATTTTTATCATTTCCCTGCCATAGTAGTTTAAGCAGTTTGAAGAAGATTTGTGGTGTTCCAAACAACATCTCAGTGTACCTTCCCTCTCCTCTATGGCTATATATAGCAGATTTAAGGGAAATATAAGAAAGCCAATCTTGCATGGTTAGATGGTGGATCTAGATGGGTTGGTCCCGGGGTACGACTGACGGCAGTATCTGCTTTATTGTGACATAACAAAAGGTTACAGACATCCTGATGGTGTGTTTTAAGGCTCAGTTTCTGAATGGCACCAGCTCAGTGCATTGTGTCCCCCAGCTCCACACAAGACTTCTGTTTATTTGCTGAACGCTTCTTGACATTTTGGAGATATGAGCATTTTACAAACAAAATATTGCACCACAAATTGGTTTACCCACCTCGTGTGGCTGCGGCATAGACACGCCTTTCTGCACCAGGAGCTTGATAATTTCATAGTTGTTGGTGTGTGCGGCAAGTATGATGGGAGTGATGTCAGGGGTGAAGTCAGAGAACTGCTTGTCCAGTAAGATAGGAGGAACCTGTCAGGAGAGAGGAGAGAGCAAAGGCTTTTACCAGTCTTACCTGTGTAGTGCATGAAGCTTTCTAAGCACCACATTTGGCCTTGGGTTTATGCAATACATTGCTAAATAATCAAAATTGGGGTCTCATTTCCGTCCTGTCAGGTTTAGATGACATGCTCAGAAGTAACTGGTTTGATTAAACTTGCAGAGGCTGAAAAATTCTCTCTTCACCTTAAGTGTAAAAGGTCTTAACTGTTAAGCAGGAAAAAAGAAACTGGTCAAATACCACCGGGAAATTAGAAAAGCTGTGGACAAAATACTCTTCCTATCAAGACTGCTGTAAAGGGTACAGGCCACAGTGTAGTCAAAAGCATCGGTATTTCATTTCAGAGGGAATCATTATGCTCAGAAAGAAACTCATTCTACCTAACCCTCTTATCACCGACTCCAGCTAAGCCCTTTTGCTATTCCCATGTCATTCAGTGGGAATACACGGCCGCGGGCTGCAGAGGAGTAAGCCAGCCCTTTTTGCTTCTTTTAATTGAAAGCCTATTATCTGATTCAGTGGTGGGAGAGCAGAGGAGAGAGAGAGAGAGAGGATGGTCAGAGACGAGTTGAAGGATAAACATGCGATAGGTAAGGGCCTATTTAACAAGCAGATACCGAGGTGGGACAGGTGGGAATAAAGGGCTCTGATTCTAGCGAGACAGCTTATCGGAAGTAATGTTAAAAGACATGAGGGTAGGAGCTGGAGGGAGTAGAGAGTAGATCCTCTCCAAACTGTCACTGCACAACAGGGAAGCTGAGAAAAGGATGCAGCTGTGAACAGATACTGTATGTACTGTAAGATGGAAATCTTAATTTATGCCCCTGGTAGTTTATAACCGAGTGATGGACCAATCAACAGACCACACAGGCACGGCTAAGGTCACCTGGGTGTGGGCCTGGGCAAAGTGGACTATAAATAATCCTATTATATATACCGTATTTTCCGCACTATAAGGCGCACCGGATTATAAAGCGCACCTTCAGTGAATGGCCTATTTTAGAACTTTTTCATATATAGGGCGCACCGGATTATAAGCGCATAGAATAGAAGATACTGCAGTCAAACGTTTGACTGGGGTTGCGCTATGCATCCACTAGGACTGTGAGTAAGCACAGTACCGGTGTTTACTGACTACGGTAGCCGTAATGCTGCAAGCGGTGCGGCCTTGTAGTTTACCAGTCGTACTTGTTGGTGAGATTAGAGATTCACCAAGTGTGAATGATAAGACTTCGTGTCTTAAACGGGAACATGAGGGTCGTTAGCCTTTTATAGCTAATCCGGCGGATAGTCTAGCAAAAGGAAAAATAAAGGGATCGGTGTTTTGGATTATTAAATTGTTTTTATTGGTTTTTCATACTGAAACATTTTGACAGAGCGCCTTGAGCGCCGTGTACAACCAGTATGGATCAACCAATCAACCAATTGATCCATATATAAAGCGCTCCGGATTATAAGGCGCAGTCGTTTTTTGAGAAAATTAAAGGCTTTTAAGTGCGCCTTATAGTGCGGAAAATACGGTAATCACAATATACAGATACATACATGTATATTTCAAGCCATCCATCCATCCATCCATCCGTCCATCCATCCATCCATCCATCCATCAATTCAGTCTCTTGTATCAATGATCTCATTCTCTCTGAGGATCATCAGTGTCAGGTGAGGGTCAGAAGAAAATCTGGTAAATCCAAAGCTTTGCCTTCTGGCCTCTGCTCCCACAGTGGCCTCTATACTGCTGACATGCATCCACCTGCACCCACCTCACCCACGGATTGAAACATTTTTGTCCACTCTATGTTCATTAGTGGTTACTATTGGAACAATTTTAGAAAACAGTAACAGCAAATTAGTACTTAACCGTTACTGCATCCCATGTGGAACAAGCTACAACATTGTGTGATACATTGAGTAGATTTGATATATTCCCCACACGGTCCCCTTCCAAAGTCAAATTATCTAATCTATTCTTTATAGATGTGTAACAGATGTGAATGCATCACATTTTAGACAAATCCTGAGATTCACTGTTCTGTAGGTTGTTTTTAAAGTGATTCCCACTTCTCTCCAAATAAGAAAAGATGAAGAATTGTTATCTAGGGGACTGGCTCATTTTCTCACAAATATTTCATCCTCTACTGTATATTGCACCTTAAAATCATTTTATAATGTTGATATTAGTTGGTTGTGCAGTTTGGTCTCAGTAATCAGAGTGTAGCAGTATCTCCAAAAAAGGCGGCACAGAACAATGTCTGAGAGCAGTCTTATTTCGCAGAGGAGGGTGATCTAATAAGCTATATACTCTGTTCTCCACGTGGGAGGAGGAGGGATATCAAATAGTCTACATCAAACAGCCTTGGCCTGAGCCCATGCATGGAGCAGGAGGAGTGCAGGCTGCTGGATAGGACCAAAAGAGGCAAAATTATAGCCCACTTGTCCGTGTGATGCATGTTCGATACCATCAGCATATTGATTAAAAATGCAACATTAGCATCTGCTGGGTGTTGGACTTCACAGTGTATGTCTCTGCCTTTGTTTTCACAGAGCTCTTAAAAGCCTCCCCGCTGCTTTTCAACACACAACATCACAAACCTGTGGACTAAAGCCGGGATAAAATGGGATGCTGAATGTTTTTTGTTTTTGAATGACACTGTGGAAAACAAGCTTGAGTCTTTGTGGATTCACTGGAGGCATGATAATGCCGACTTACACCGTGTTCTGTGGGAGGAGGAGGGATTCCCTTACATAACTACTGTATCTACATGTGCCCATGTGTATGTAGGTTGCACGGTAACCCAAAAAAAATGAGCAAGACGTGGACTAAGCAAAGAGTGACAGGGAAAACAACAACAACAAAACACAAAAGCACCCAAAGGCCCTTTTAATTGAGAGACAAACTGAGCTCCAGTGTTGGAGCCACCGACAGATGCATATCTGAACTCAGAGGATAATACATGAAGCAGTTTAAAGCGCTGATATCAGAGGCGCTCCTCAGTGGAAAACAAATACGTCGCAACACTTGCGAGATTATTGCGAACACATCATTCAGACAGCATGCAAAAAAAAGAGAAAGACAAACACACACAATTCCAGCAAAGCATAAAATGAATCTCCTTATTAATAAATCTCTTTCAGGCGGGTGATAGTGGCAACAGATAGAATGCACTTCCTCCCCGACAGCCTTTTAATATAATCAATGAGCTTCTCTCAGGGAGCGATCTATTTTCACAATCCACTCATGTGATGGGACGAGGCACTATCTGAGACATTAAGGTAAAGAGGAAATACAGCAGCTGATAGATGTCACAGCTGAGCAGTTTGGACCGGACAGTTTTGGCCTCTCAGTCCACTGCCCTAACATCCATTTACCAAACCAGCCCTGGCTGTCTCTTCTGCTTGCTCTCTCTTTGACTCCTTAATGTGCTCTTACTCATCCCTTTCATTTTTACCTCAGTCCTTCACTTTATTTTATCAAAGCCCAGAAAGCAGCGAGACACAACAGGAAGAGCAATAACATCTCTCCAACAGTTCATCGACGGAGCCAGAGACATTTGCTCCTCCGGGGTTTACGGTGCGTTACTGATGATAAGAGGAAGATGAAGAAAGCATGAAGCATGCACATGTGTGTGTGCGTGTCTCAGTGCACACTGTACATGTTTGGCAGGAACTAGTAAATGAAAAGGGAGCAATCAGTGCACAGGAGTACCAATCTGAAATTAATTAGACTATTTGTTTTTGATTACAGTAATTACAGCAATAAAACAGGCAGTTCTCATCAAGTGGAGGATGTGGTTTGTTTATGAACGGCAGCGTTGCATTCAGAAACTAATCTAATTCTTTTCAAAAGTAGTAAATTTCAAAAGTAGAAATATGAATACTCTCCAGCACAAAACATACATCACATTTCCTCTTGGTGAACATACTCATTATATCTGTTTCTCTAAGTCCTGTTCCTGTTTTTCCAAAAACCAGAGGAGGGCTTTAGAGAGAGGCTTTTTGAAGTGTCAGCTTTTGTTCTTGCCAACAATGCTGGGTCAATTATTTTAGTTGGTATAAAAAAGCTACAGGCAGCTGCATACAGAGTGTAAGCAACAGGACGGGCACCAGTGTTTTACTGGCTGATGCTGCAAACTATCATTCAGTCAGATCTTTTATTCCTCCTGTGATTTGGCATCTTGTCGCTTAGAGCAGGAGCATTTCTGCCCTCTTTGACCTGATTTCTAGGATTTTTAAACTGAGCAGCAGTCGAAGTTATTCATTTAGTTACATAAATGGTTATTTTTCATGATAAACAATGCATGTTGTGTGGGTTGTGCATCAGTGCCTCTGTACACTGTCATATTCTGCAGGATAAAATGAGGTTATTATGCTTTTTACAAAAAAAAAAAAAAAAAAAAAAAGGTCCCAAATAGAAAATACTGAAATACTGAAACACGGTGATAAAAGGAATGTCTTTCTTCTCGAGTAAAAAGTAAATGTCACCAGTTCTCGTCTCGCTCTCAGTATTCCTCCAGCCTTGTCAGCACCTTATTCCCTGTGCACCGGCGTGCTCCAGCCTCATGAATAAGGCGCTCTTAATTTAAAGGTACCCCCCCGCTCCCGTCCCCTCACCCTCTCCTCCTCACCTGCATGCCACCACTGGGTTTCTTGTGATTTAACAGCAGCTCCACCGCTCCCACCACTTCCTTGCGGATGGCGTGCAGCAGGGCATCGCCGACGTAGACGCTGAAGCTCAGCAAGAGCTCGATGATTTCAAGGTTCTCATTCTCGATGGCAATCAGCAGAGCCGTACGGCCGAGGGGGTCGATGCAGTTGATGTTGATCTTGAAGTAGATCTCTGCTTCCTGACAAAATAAGGTTGTGATTGAAAGTCACACTGTTGTATTGAGAGCTTCACACTTTGTTTGCAAGACTTTTTCATTTCCTTGACTTAACAATATTAAAATTGTGTCAAAATGGGTGCAGCAGGGGAGTGTTGCTGCATGTTGAACAAGTTGTATAAAGCCTGAGTCAGAGCTGTTGAGTGTGAAGACTACAATTTTTTTAATTGTTCAATAAATCCTTGGATGTGGAGCCAACTTGTCTTATCTGCTTGAGATCAGCAGCACAAGATGTTAGCTTGAACTGTCAGCAGCTGTAACTGTGGGTAATGTAGGCCTCACCCTTTGTAAGATGATATCTCTAATTCTGCTTTTTGAACTGTCTATCATGCCTTCACCTGTGTTCAGCAATGAAAAGCAGAATCATTGTAGCGCTCATTTAAGTAGCAGTTGTGGTGGCCACATCTGGTTTAGTGGGAAAAGTGTCCTCTTCAGTTGGTAATAGAAAAAAACCAACAAGGAAGCAGTGATTACTTCATCTTGTCTCTCTATATGGACAAGCTAAAGCAGGCAAATTCAAACTGTTATCTACAAGTGTCTTCTGCCATTGTCAGAGGACACTGTGATGCAGTGCAGTTAAAGTTTGACTTTGCTCAGCTGTTGTTTTATTGTTTGTTTTTCTGGCCTTGCCGCATTATATTGTTGTTGTTTCCATCATTTTGGGCACCCCAGGTACTGCGGTGCAGCCGCACAGCTGGTCTCTAGTAACATTTTGTGCTTGCTAAAGGTCTCACTCTTGTCAAGGTAGATGAAGGCACCAGATGTTATTGGTAATGAGAAGAGCATTGTCATCAGCTGCATGTGTTACCCACAAATCTTCAAATCTTTTTTTAAATCAATTCAATTAGATTAAGGATTTAATATCCATCCATCCGTCCATAATGAGGATTTTCAGTGACTGGAGTCATCCATCCATTCACCCATCAATATATCAATTATTCTGTATATCTATGTACACACACACAAACACACCTCCAGAGCCTGTTTGACACTCGCATAGTCCCCCTTCTCCACAGCTCCAAGATAGGCCTTCTCCAAGGGCGACAGCTCCGACTCGGCCCGAACAATTCTCAGCGGGATGCGATCCCGGTATGAGGAGCTGTCAGTCCGCCGATAGTAAAGCTGTGACATCTCCCTGGGCTTCAGCTTAGCAGCACCCTGCTAACAATGCTACAGATGCTGCCAGGCAGGCGGGGTTCACACTGTGTAGAGGGGGCAGGGACAAAGGTGTTAGAGGAGGAAGACACTTGTTGCTGGGTAGAGACTTTCACAGGGAAGAAAAGATGAGAGAGAGGATGAACAAGAGAAGGGAACAAAAGATGACAGGATTATCCAGACAGATGGGTAAAAAGCACATTATCCAAGGTCATTCATAACATGCATCACTTCATGGGAAGTCTTTACACATAATTTCCTATCTAAGATAAATGTGTCATGTATATAGTAAGGAAGAACACAGATTTTCAACTCTTATAAATTGTTTTCCAAAACATATGTCTTCTAAAGTGTAGCTGACACTTTTGTGCCACTGCCTCGGATTTCAGATTTCTTTTGCCATTTTGTGGACAAATAAAGGGAGTCTCACTTCACTGCTTTGTTCTGTCTGTTGTCTTACAAGGCAAATCCAAAGTGGAACTAGAGGGTCACTCAGAGGGCACATGCCTCTGCCAGGGCAAATGTCAGACAACATGAACCAGACATTAGAAAAAGAAAAAAAAACATAATGGAAAATGATCGAATCTGCTCCAGAACTTAATGGATTCTTCTCTGGCTCATGTTCCTTCTCTCCACCAAGTCTGGTGCAAATTGGCTCAGTACTTTTGCCGTAATCCTGCTGGCAAATAAACAGACACGGGGTGAAAACATAACCTCTTTAGCTGTGGTAAAAATAGCGGGAAACTTGTCAGTGGCTGCTGCTGCTGCTCCGAGCGATTCTCCAAAGAGACGTCATGATGCACCGCAGCAGGCTCTGCAGTTTTGTATCTGAAAAGGATGGCAAGAGTTTTCAGACTTGACTCACTAAAAGCTTTGGTTAATGTCATTAGGGATGCTAACTGATTGACAGCAGCTGACTTGGTTGCCTGGTGACAGCAAAGTGATGTATACTGTACGTGCTGCCCCCCAAAATAAAGCCTCTGCAGTGACACTGTGACACTGAACAGTGATCGTCTCCTAATAAGGTTCTCTTCAATACAGCGGATTAGCCACACCAAGCTGAAACTAATGCAGTCCAACACAAGAGTCATGCAATCCATCCTCCCCTCATGGCAGCTGTAATATCCAGAGATGCTGATTCAGGTGTGTGATCAATCTGGAGGCTGCAGTTTATGGTGCATTTGAACTGTATTTGCAGCCATTTCTATTATTTCCTCCAACCCATTTATATCAAAGGGTGTACAGTATAGGCTAAATAGCAAAAACACCTCTCTGTATAATGCAAAAAAGCACACACTCCATCACACAGTTGGATTGGCTGCATTAACCCCCCCCCCCCACTCCACGCTTTCTGATGCCCTATAGAGGCTTTAAATCCATAGCAGGACTGAGTGGATCAGAAAACAGAGGGAATGGAGAGGGTGAAGAAAGAGACAGGTGTGTAAAAACACAAAAACAAGATAAATGGAAAAGATTCCTGATCATAAAAACAGAAAGCAGTTCAGGTAAGTAGTGCATAATACCCCCCTCTCAGGACAACTCATTACTGCTCATCACTACTACTAGTGGATTAACACACTACACATTAACACACAACAGCCCAATTGGGTGAAGGAAAAAAATCCCCAGCAATTTCTGTTGTAAGTGTAAACCTGTGTGTGTTGTGCCCACAGCTCTGTCTTCTGAAGCAGCATGTCTAAAGGAACAGTTCAGCATTTAGAGACACACACCTCTTTTCTTTCCTGCCATGAATTAGGGGAGAAAATTGACGCTGCTCTTATGTCTGGATGGTGAATATGAATTTAAAGCCAGCATGAGATGGCTTAGCATTAAGACTGGACACAGGGGGCACAGCTCACCCAGCTGCATCAAAAGGAAACCAAATCCTCTGAAGGGCACTAATTAACATATAATGACATCTTCTTAGTTTTAATCTGTTTTAAAGCTCAAGTATGAAAAACAACACACTTTACTACTTCAGTCTGAGTTTCCAGACAGGCACGTAAGTGGACTGCTGCTTTTTAAAGGTGCGATAAATCAGTGATGTATTAATGAGATAACAGCTTGCTGGATGGTGATATTGGATTTCTTCATGTGTGGATGAGGGGTGTCACTGATGACAACTGTGACCATATGATTATATTGTGATGCCAGATGTCAATTCATCTGTTTTGTTTCTTTATGTGCAGTGAAATTCTTCCTTTTGTAAACTTTTGTACAGTTATGGCTGCAGACTCTCTCGGCCACCTCTGTACACTGGTGTATCATGAACTTTAGTCATGATAATTGTGTAGTGAAAATCCAACATCCAGATAGCCAGTGTGGACAGAGCCAGGCTGGTTCTGTGGTCAGAGTTGAGCTAAGCTTTCAGCAGAAGCTTCATTTAAAAGAAGAAAATGATAGATAGATAGATAGATAGATAGATAGATAAGTCTTCATTGTCATTGCATAATCATACCAAGTACAACAATACCATGAAATTGGACCACCAAATGATTTCTTTAATTAAATTAAAGCAATGATAAGCAATGATGTGGCTGTTCAGGTTTTGATTTTGAATGAGAAACCCCAGTGTTGTTCCAGCCTGCAGGAGCAGGGATGCTGAAATGCACATAATGACACCAAAGTGGAGGAAATTAAAGGAGCAAGGATCCACTGTTAGCCAGAGAAACTTTGTTGACAAACATCACCTGTCACCTCCTCCTATAGACTTACAGTACTGTGCCACTTCCCTGCTGCAGAGCTGTTCTCTGTGCTCTCTATTCCCACCATGAAAGAAGAAAGAACGTCAAAGATTATCACTAAAGGACAGATTTGCTCCTCTGAGAACTCCTTCCCCACTGGAGAGTCCTTTTCATAGCTTCAGATACTTTCCCCAACTTATTTAAGATCCCGGGCATTAGTTTGACATTGTGGAATAATTTCACTTTGAATCACAAATACCTCTGAACCGGCCACATGGGGACCTGGCAATCGCTGCCACTGAATAACTTCAGTCTCCAGAGGGGAGAGTAAAAATCATGCAGAGAAACAGCAGCAAGTAAAGTAAGGAAGGAGCTCTTGGTACCAATGCATTGATTATAAACTGATGTTATGATACTGACAGTAAACGATGCTTTTTTGACACCTGAGCATTAATGACAGGGTGACCAACATATTTCTATATTGAAACAAGTCTAAATATGAAATCCAACACTATCACAAAAGACACCTTTTTCTCTTAAAATATGATTTCCATGTGTAGTTACAGTCTCAATGCAGTGTTTCACTGCTGTTTGTCAGAGTCACTGTCTCCCTGAGGGACTCTCACTTTTGTGACGTATGTGTTGGAGCCTGTATGACAGATGTCACAGGAGCCAAGTGACATCACATACTGTATTACATGGGTGATGTCATCTCAGCCAAACACACCACACGCTCATGTGTCAGCCTAATGATTGAATTGATTGGAAACTTGGGGGGGGGGGTATCTTCAGCTTCTTTATTAAGTCAGACTGCCCACCAAGCAGAACCACCAGGCTACAGGAGGATTTGTGGATGATGTGCTGATAACTGCAAGAGCTATTATTACTGACACACACACACACACACACACACAGCCTCCTGTGCACAGAACAGCAGAAGAACAGTGAGTGTTTCCCTGAATCAAAAATAGAAAATCTAAACTGTCGTTGCACAATGAGCGCAGAAGCACAACCACACAGGTGTTATACTAAAAGTTGTATTGATTAGACAGCACACACACACACACACACAGACACAGAGACAGACAGGCAGGCAGCAGGAGAAGCCTGTGCTTACAGGGAGAGTAAAAACAATCATAAAAATGTCAGTGTTACCTAATTAGCACACAACAGGTCTGCATGTGTAATCTGGCAGCCTGTGCCATGAGAGAAGCATGGCGCCTGTGTAAACTCACAGGTAGAGCTCTGACATTTTCATCTCTGTGTTTGTGTCTCCAGGAGAACAACGTGGATCAAAAGACAAAGGGAGTCTTCTTTGGACCTGCTGGGGTCTGTCAGTTCCACAGGCTGAAGCTCTCTAAACCCACCCAGCTCCATCACTACCTCCACAGTCTCCTCATCTCTAGCATGAACAGCCTGCTTTATTCTTAAATGTGAAATTCCAAGATCAGATAACTAACCTTTGGGATGTTGATCATTGGTACTTCCCTCGTGGAGATCAGTGTTCCTCAGTGAGAAAATATCCGGAGACCACGTGAGCTCTGTGAAAAACAAGAAGCAAAAACCATTCGCCTCTAAACTTCTTGAATTCAGCATCCCCCCTCCTCCTCCTCCTCCTCCAAACGTGGAAGCTGCAGTGTGGCTCTGCGTGGAGACCCTGTGTGTTAATGCCAGTCCGTCTTTCTCTCGGTTCTTCTTTTTAGTCTACAACACATTCTCCGCTCTCATTTCATTCTGGAGACTTGGCTGTACTCCTACTGTAGATCCAGACTCCGGGTTAGTTTTGAGCACGACTTCCATCCGGTCTTATTTGGCGAAAAAACGCAGAGCGACGCACAAACCGCATTGAGCTGAACGCGCAACCAAACCGTGGAGATGGAGAAAAGCCAAAGAGAAAAAAAAAACTAAACAAAAAAACAAACGGTAACGAAGTTTCCACGGTGGATTACACCTGCTTCTGCAGCAGCGTGTCCACTTTCCCTCCCTCTCCCCTCCACACGGAGAATATTTTCACCGATGTTCTTCTCCAATCGACTTATCCACCTGTTGGGAGGTGACTGAGCGAAAAGCGGCGCCTCCAGAAATAAACGCAGAGCAGCCAGATGCCTGGCAGGCGGTCTGCGGAGCGCTGCTGCTGCAGATTGGTTGTGCGCATTTGGAGACGCATTGAACACTGTGGCACCGCATGAGGGGGGAACAATAATCGACTAAACAACAACAACCAAAAAAAAAAAAAAAAAAAACTCAGCCCCCTCACTCCCCTGCAAGTATGGACATCACTCAGCCCCCGGTTTTTCATTCAGCCTCACTCGCCTCAGGATCACATCCAACATTAGAAGCCCTGAGGCTGTTACAGTGCGTCCTGTGGGACCAACGACAACTTGATCTGCACTGCAAACTACTGAAGGGATTTTAAAATGATCATATTGTATCATTCTAATCATACATTTCAGAGGGCACCACATATTTGTGCACGTGACAGCCATATAAAGTGTTTTTTTTTTTTTTTTTTTTTTTGTACTTTTATGTTTCAAGGGCAGTTTCCCCACAGGTTTAACTCTGTGCTGCTGCCCTCCCTCTGACACTGTGGCAGAGCCTCTGTCATGGTTTAGAATGGGATGAGATTATGTGGCAACTGTCGAATGACATTTCTCCCAAGCGAAGGGAACTGAACTGGGGGAGTTGTGTTTGTTAGTTTATCTGGCTCAAGCCAAGTCCACTGTGAGTGTGAGACAGACTGAATATGGAAGAGGACCGCAGAGGACAGCTCCCATTGTCCATCCTTACTTATTTATCAGTGCACTGGACACACATACACCCACACAAGTGCTTATAGGGTCCAGTTACATATCACAGGCTCCAAAATCGTTTCTCGCGACAGCTTATCAGCTGACTGATCACAGTTCAAACACAAATACTAGCATAACTCTCCCCCTCTGTCTTTCCTTCTCTCTCTGTTTGGCTGACTTATGGGCCTGTTGACGTTGTAAATTCTTCCTAATAGTGTGTAATGCTGTAGAATATCCACTGACATGTTTATAGAGTCTCCAGGCCTGGCTCATTCCTTGTGTCCGTCTGCGGGTGTGTGTATGTGTATGTTTATGTTTTGCGTGTCGTGGGTTTATGTTGGCACAGCTCGCATTTAAGCTGCAGGTCCTGTTCCAGTGAAATGTCACCGGGGATGTATTTTTGGATACACAGCCTTTTGATTACTCCGGGCTCGGGTCTGTCAGGACGGAGATACCGGGACATTGGTTTGTCTGTGTTGGACAGAAGATGGATTTATGGACTGACACCAGGCGGCTTTACAATTGCTCTGTCTGTTCCTCCTCATTTGCACATAATCATGCTAATCATCCCACCCTGTATCCACGTCAGCATTACTCAGTGTGACTGAGGCACCAGGAAGTGATGGGTATGATCATTTTTAAACACACTGCACCACTTCAGTCACCACAGAGGAAAAACAGAAAGCCTCTCTCTGTCTTTGCACTTTTGACTGCCTCTTGAGGCATTTCTTAATTAAAAATCATTTAAAGCTTCATGTCCCATGGTGCCACTAATTTCTTTGATGTACTCTATGGAGTCAAATTAAATGGTCGTACCCGTGGGATGACAGAGTTCCCTGAATCCCACATGGAAACTTTTCTGGGGTAAATCGAGAAAACATGGTCATCTGCTTCTGTGTGGAGAGATGAAGACATTAGTTGCCACAGTCAAACTGATTTAAGCTCATACATGCTCACAGACACGCAAAAGCGGCGGAGAATCGATCAGGATCGATCGGATAAAGAAAACTGAATTATGGGAAAATAAATGTGACAGATAGAAGCTTTTAACTATTCTGTCCCAATGAATCAAACAATTGATAATCAATACTCCGTTAAAATGAGCTACTATATCAGTAACCCTCTGCTTGCCCTCTTCTCCTTTAAACAAATGGCTGTAGTAGATGTGGTTGTAGATGAAGTAAGTCTGAACTAGCTGCAGAGCAGTGTCTCCATGGCCGACAGGTCAGAAATCAGAAAATGTAACCGATTCTAAAAATAGTCATGAAGCTAATTCTTCTCCCATAAAAGGTGCTTAAAAGAGAATTGATTGGAACTGACATTTAAACAACATCGGATGTGATGTGTAGGTGGAGGGAGGAGGGAGGAGGGAGGAGGGGGGGTGAAGCAAACTGTCGAAGATTCCACTTCACTTTTTAAAAGCTGCTTCATGACAGTGCAGAGCCTTTATTGTGGTGGAGGTACCCACTCTTGCACTGGTTGATAACACTGTGCCCTGAGGTGGGGAGGACGGGGGCCGGGGGGCACAGTGGTACTCCTGCTGCAGAGGGATGTAGGAGCAGAGGGGCTCCTTTTCTATTTATAGTGCTCCTTAACGATTGCTTGATTATAGCGAACCCCTCCCTCCCCCCTCCTCCCTCCCCCTCCTCCCTGCCAGAGATGTTGTGGTCTCACTTGTTAATAGAAATGTTAGTGCGTTGCAGAGTGTGCAAGTTTTCACTGTTGACTCACTGTTGGTTCCCAGTGGTCTCGGATAATGTTCACTTGAAAAGATTTGTTTGTTTGGTTTTGTTGTTTTGCTTTTTGCAGATGCCCATTTATGAACAACTGGTGAGTGTCCTTGTGTGAGTTATAACAGATGGTGCAGTTCCCATCGAGGTGAGAGGAGACTCAAGAGAAAAAGCAGCGAGCTGCCTGTGCAGCTACAAAGCAAATACGCACCCTCTCCGTCTGTGAAATGCAACCTGCCCGCTACTCCGCTATGAACATCCAGTTGGCAATGACATCTCCCTTCGCAGAATCCCCTCTGCCCACCTCTCTCCTCTGCCTTCCCCCTTTTTCCTTCCCCCAGGCCTATCTCTCCCTCACACTCTCCCACACGGCTGCAGGTTCTACCTTGGCTTGGCAGACAGTCAGACCGGCTCTCTGTTCCAGAGGTGTGTGTGTGTGTGTGTGTGTCTGTTCCCTGAAATCTAAACTTGCGTTCTAACTCAGAGTGTCTCTCGCTTATCTCCATGGAAACGCTGTGCCATCCTCATCCTGTCCCAAGCATCTGAGAATAATCAGTCAACCTTTCATGAAGTTACACCCTGCACCCTGCTAAACACCAGGATTATAGAAAACTCACAGGGTTTCCTTTTGTGTGTGTTTTGTATCTGCTGGATCTTGTGAGGTTTCCTGAGGTTAGTGTGGCCATCTCAGCTGTTTAAATCCCCATTACTCTCATGCTCTCTGAGAAGCTACGGGGTAATTAAAATTGATGCGTCTCGGTCCTCCCCAGAGATGCAGCGAAGCTGACACTGCCACCCTGACTCCTCCACACACAATTCATATCACTTAAGTAAGCAAAAATGAGCAAAGAAGAAGAGAAAGAACATCATCCCGGTGATGCACAGTGAAAAGAACTGATTTAGTTTTGTATGTTTTAACGGTGTGAAGGCGTGCTGTCACTGCTGGATGCCTACAGAGTGTTTTATTTCCTGTCAGCTCCTGTTTAAAAAAAAACACTGTTTGAGGTTTGGTCGTTTTAAGCCTCAGTGTTGAATACAAGCTCTGTGCAGCTCTGCATGCACTGAGCATTTTGATGCTTACACAGTACCTACTCCTGCTTTATAATAAAAAAAGTATATTAAAATGTCACTTTATTTACCATAAGACCTTTAAAATTTGGCAAGAGGTGATATTGCATGTTTTCAGATTGTCATACTTTAATGTGAAAACACACATTTGTCAAGTGTAGCACCTCCGTATGTCACAGGCACTTCATCTTGGATATAAATGCAGCAGTCAGTATAAATTCCAGTTATTTCTCAAATGAAACACTGAAATGATTTCACACGTTTCACCGTATGAATGATGCCAAGAGGTTCTCAGTCGTAGCAGTGGCAGGGACGGCAAATGCTGCTCGTCTATCTCGCTCCAGCCCCCGGGGAGAATAAACAGATTGTGTCGGAGTATACACATGTCGTCTTTAAGTGCATCCTGGAGCTCTGTGCTTCAGTGCAGGGTGTTCACCACTAATGCTGACCCCTTATGAAAGAAAAGGCTTTGACTCCACTGCAGTTATCCGTCAAGGACCTGGCAGGACTCTGCAGTTAACGTTTTTCTTACATAACAGTCAGTGCAATGCTATTTTTTTTTTCTATTTGTGTGAAGGAACAACTAGTTTCCGGGGGGGGGGGGGGTATGATTTTTTTTTTCAATAATGCTCACCACTTAAGGTTTTTATTTTGGGTGATTAAACCGTGATAGACGAGGGACATTACAGCGGTCTGATCGTTAATGCTGCCCGTTCGGAAAGATGCTTTGTGCCTGAATCCTTCAAAAAGGGAAGGGAATGATTATTTTTCGTTTCACTTGGCTGTTCCTCTTGTTTCGTGGTAACTGTGCCATTATCATCAAGACGCAAATGAAAGTGGTTGCCCTTGGAATCTCAGTAGTTTTCAAAACAACACAATACATCTATATGCCCACTTCCTCCTCTACAGTATATGGCACCCTCAGCTGTACCTTTGACAGAGTGGAATGGGCTGCCGCTAAATTGGATACTGTCTGCTTTTAAAACTAATTTGCAGATAAAAAGAAAGGGCCCTGTGTTTTAACATTGGTTGAACTTTTCATTTGCAAATTGCAAAAAGCAAATCAGTTTTCAAGCTTTTTTTTCCTATCCACATGATGGTAAAATAGCCTCCTGATGGGGGATAATAAAAGAGCAGCTTTTACTCCTGAGAAATGTTCAGGCATACCTTCACACACTGAAGTGCATCACTTCACACCTACAAGAGGAGAGAGTTTTTAATAGAAGGCGATAGCGCACTATAAGATAATTCTGAGGGATTTCTTTTTTTCATTTCTTCCTTTCTTTGCTAAGTGTTCCTGCACATCCACTTGTCAAAGGCCATGTAGGAGAAAGTAGCTGTTAATTAGCTCCATTTGTGTCATTTTAATTGATAGTGATTTTCTTAGTGTTTTCTTTGCTTCACAATAGATAACTGTTTTCTCAATTGATTTGCACCAGCTGGAGAATAAATGAAATGACTTTGTAAAGGAAATATTGCCTGGCCTGGCATGTGAGACTTACCTGATGTATCTTGAACCAAATTGACAGCACGATGGCCTAGATAAAGTTATTATATGGAACATATCCACATTAAAATGCCTACAAATGACCATGTTTGGTTGTCTATATATTTTATTGTTGACTGCTCTGTACAAATGTTTCCAGCACCTTAGACAAACCCATGATTTTCATTTGGTCGTCTGTCAATGACATGACAATGACAATGACAATGCTCATGCATCAGCATTGTGTCCGCCTGACAGAAACAGGCACAGATGAGTTTTTATTCAGCTTTGAACTACAAACTACAATTTTAAAGATAAACTTAGCACCTTGGTGGTTAATTGAATGCACATGTGAGACTACTTTTTTCAGTGCTTTTATAATCACCAGGTGTGTTTGTTTTGGAGAGGAGGACACCTCCTGATGAAAAACCTCCTGCACAGAATGAATCCAAAGCAACAGAGGTTAATGGCAGTGGTGATAAAGACCACAATGACCCCCTTTGTGAAACTCTTTTGTTATTAATGACGCAGAGACCATAGAAGTTACCCAGCGGATTAACTTGTGTAATAAGATCTAATATCTGTTTTTAATTTGCATAATTTGACTGATGGTTGAAATGGCTCCATGTTTGATTGTTTCTACTCTTAATCAGTCAGTTAATTCACTGCCCTGTAGTCATTCAAAAATTCCAGATAAACTTCTAATGAGACTTTCCTACTTAGAAAAACAGCAGCGTCAGCAGCAATATGTACATTTAAATGAGCAAAGTCGTCTTGTGATTATGATGGAAGTCAGGTGATGTTATAGAGAATAACAAAGTCTGCAGTGTCAGCATATAATGCAGGAAGGACTTGTCATACTGCAATTGCCAATTCAAGTACAGAGATCCAATGTACTGCCTGAGGATGCTGCAGTGAATTAAGTGTCCTTCAGTGTCATAACACTAACACATGGTGTACTAACGAGAATGTACACTTTAAAGTGGTTTAGTTAGCTGTGCAGTTGACCCATCAGCCAATCATGTGGCTGCACAAAACCTGGGCAGGAGCTTCAGTCAAGGTTCACATCAAAACCAGAGAGGTGGAATAAAAATATGATCTGAGTGACTGTGACTGTGGTGTGGACGGTTCCAGACAAGCTGGTTTGGTTTGACGGTGTCTGCTGATCTCTTAGGATTCATGCTGCTCTCAATTCACAGGGTCAGGACTCTAAATAAAGTTGGACTTGGCCTCTGTGTTGTCACTATAGGTTTCTGAAAAATGGGTTTGACGCTCAAAATGTACCATTCTGATGACCGAGACTTCGATCAGCACGTCCTCAATGATGCAGAACATTAATAACATTTAAATGAGTGAGTTATATAAAACTGAATCCACCATATACAGTAGTTGTCAGGAGGGAGGCGGTTAGTTGTAGAGACCAGGCTCTGGGCTCTGAACATGTTTATTTCTGCTGTAAAGTTGGTCATTTTAACATGGCCGTCTATGGGGACTGCTTCATTCTGGAGCCAGCCCTCAGAGGTTGCTGCTCGGTCAGAATACACTGTTTCCTCATTTATTTTCTCCAACCACAAAAAACAAACAAAAAAAAAACATTAGAATTGATGTCATGTAGTTTCTATTTGCAAGCTGTCAGCTTTTAATTGGCACAATTCACCAGTGGAAAAAGCTTTCAGCCACTGCCAACGTTCGGGCGAAACGGGAATTGACATCAAATTTATGGTGACACAAACCTCTGCACATGTCCATGACTTTTGTGTTTTGTGTGTTATGTGTTGTGTCACTGTCAAATCTGAGCTGCAGCATCTACAATCAACTGATTCAGTGTGGCAGCCTGTGTGACCACAAGGGAAATGTAATCATCCCAAGTATATGATAAGTATCAGTTCAACTTTTCACTTTTCTAACTAGTTTTGAAATAAAAACACAAAAAGCAATATAGCCTTGTAGACAGTAAGTTGTTTACCAAGGTGGATTTATTGTTCGTGATGTCACGAACATCCTGCTGTTGTTCCTGTTACGTAAATCTCCGGTGTATATGCTGTTTAAATGTTAAGCTTCGACTTTGTCTCATACTATAATCAATAGCGATACGCAATTAAAGTGAACTGTCCATGCAAGGTAGAAGCTAAGGGACACACACACACACACATACACACACACACGAGCCTATGCTGGTATCAAACCCCCATTAGACTTAATTTACTGAGCTTCCTCTCTCCCCCTGTCATCAATTTCTAGAAGTGGGTCCATCATGTCTCACCCACCCATGGGAACAACATGTAAAGAAGATGTACCACAAAGAAATCACTGAAGGGCTCTAAATGAAGAAATGTTGTCTGCCATCACACACTTACATGAAGCATGCTAAATACATTTAAAGGGGGGCTTTTTTATATCATTAGTTTGTGTAATAACTGCACCAGATGTGGATCCAACAGTAAGTTTTTTTTAATGTTATTTTGGTCAGACACCGTCATCACTACAGGTGTGCGTTCTATTTTCTTCTGCAGTTGATTTTCTCCCCTCATCTCAAACACATGCAAATGAGTGGGGCTGGAGGCTTGAAAAGCACCCATCTGTAATTATCTGTCTGTGTCATCCCTTTAATTGATGGACAACCAGTCCTGAGTGCTTCCCTACCCAGTGCAACAAAGATTGGATGATAAAAAAAGATGAAAGCACACGACCACTTCGAGATCTGAAAGGCTGTGTAAGTGCTTGTTACGCTGAAAACCATCCTGTAAGAATGCACCAAAGCATCTCAGAGGCATTATTAAACTCTGGCAAACTCAGAATAATAAGATATTGTTAAATCAATATCAGCAAAATTCAAAATTTAAGCTGCACTAGAATGAATGAAGGGAATAAATCTTTAGAGAGCTGAAAGCAAATCTTACTGGAATCACTGCAAACATCTTAAAGTCACATCTTGTTGTCTCGGCCGTTTTGAGTATCGTTTGCGAGTGTGTGCTCATGAGCGAGCGACAGGGCGACAGACAGAGAATGCAGAAAAGAGGGGAGAAATAACTGGCACACCTCCTGTTGCTACGGCTACTGTTGTCCCTCGAGATGCAGCTTAGTGTGACCATGTGTGTAGCTGTGACGGGGTGCCTATATGTATGCTTTAAGCATCAGTGTGTGTGTGCGTGTTTGATTTGGAGACAGATCCTCTCACTTCGGTGGATTGGTGAGGGTGTGTGTCAGTGCCACAGGGGAGCTGGCAGAGAGCCAGGTGTTGCCCCACGTCTGACCCCCTCTATCGGGGGGGGGGGGGGGCAACCAGATAAGGAGTCGAAAGGTCTTTTGCAGAGGAAATGCTACTCACAATGTCCTGGAGCCCAAACAGAGATGACAACTGGTGTTGACATCTGAAGTCTGAAGTGGAGGTGTGAAAAAGGAGGGATTTGAATAAAATGCACTGTGTATCCTGAGCCTTTATATTGTATGTCCATAGCTGTATATACACACATTGTGCACCTCTTTTGTATAAGCAGTTCAACTGTTCACCAGATATTCTTTGTGCAAATAGTCACCTTTCTTCAGCATAACAATTATTGATTTTCATGACTGCCCTCTTCCCACTTTCCTTTCAGCCACAGATTTTAAGGCAACATATCATTTCCTCTTGGATACTCTTTTATGTTCCAGTCAATGGACACTGACTTCAGTTGGCACATCCCAGTGACCAAATGTATCATCAGTTTACTCCACAAAGCTGGTGGTTTAAGTGAACTGGGCTGGCTCAGTGCATGCTTTTCATTTGGCTTTGTTGGCTGTCTGCAGTAGAAGCTGGACTGAGTAGAGTACAGTAGAGGGGAGTGGAGGATAATTGATCCTGGTAACAATGCATTTCTAAACAAATGGCCAATGGTGGGACATTCTGTCACGGTTTGTCTCTGGTTCCTTGTTTGTCCTGTCTTATTGTGAAATTCCCTGTGTCTTGCCTCCCTGTGCTCGCCCTCCTGTGATCACCTGATGTGTCTCACCTGTGTTAATGACCCCACCTGGTTCTCGTTTCTCCCTCGTGTAGTTGACCTCAGTGCTGTCTGTCTGTGTTCATACCCTGCGTTCTCCCCGTGTTCCTCAGTGCTTCATCTGGTTTCCTTCCTGCGTGTTTTTTAAAATAAATCATTTTTTCGTCCACTCAACCGTACCTGTCTCTGCCTGAGTCTGCATTTGGGTCCAGTTGCTTTTAATCCGTGACACATTCTGCAAAACCCCAGTCACTGAAACAGCAGATATGGTTTTGGAAAATGAAAACCTAATGTTAAAGGAACATCATCATGATTACATATGAAGGAATGTAATTGCTTGTCAGAGGATGTAAACACTAGGGGTGGAGGGGAAAAAAGATACAGCATATCACAATGTATGGCAATAATGCATCGATAATGCACAGATGCCAAGTTTTATTATTTAAACTGCAAATACAAACTGAAGTTTAGTCAGACCAGAAGAGTACTTTTTATCACCGTCTGTCTGCTTGACAATCCTATTTTTAAATCTATTTTTAATAAGTTAACAGCCTGAGAGCCTTCTTTACTACGTAAGACAGATACTGACAAACTTTTCCATTCAGGACATCACTTGCAGTTGCGAAAATGTCAATGACAATGTTAGACTTTATTGCAAAATGGGAATATTGTATTGTGACTTAAGTATAGTAATATTAACTCATTGAGTGCCAAAAACGTAATTTTACGTTTTTCTTTTTTTTTTTTTAATTACGAAAATAGACACCTTATGTGTGAATTTGGGAACTCTATGATGAATCGAACTGAAATAGATGACAATGGAAAACTCATGAAAACTCATGATCTGAACATTTTATCATAACTCGGCTTTTGATGGTTGCCGCATTGGGTCAAATCAGCGGCGCATGCATTACATGGCAACATTAGCCGTGCATATTTAGGGACAACCGAAATAAACGGTTTGTCCCCACTGAAAGCATAAAGTTTCACCTTTCAAATGTCCATAGCTATAATATAGAATACGCTGTGGCTCTACAAAAATCGTCAACAATGGTCTAGATGGCTGGCACTCAGGGCTAAAGCTTCGGAAAAAAGCACGGCACTCAATGAGTTAATATTGTGTAGTGGGGCCTCTGGTCATTCCAACCCCTTATAAACACACAGTAGCATGCAGAGCTGTGCTTCAGCTAAATGGTCCTTTGAGATAAATGCTAATGCTAACATGCTTCCACTCATACAATAATCAGAAGTAAACACAAATTACATGCTGATGACAATGTTGCCAAGTGAAACATTAAGACCTCCCTATCCTCTGGGTACCACAGACATCTGCACCAAACTTTGAAATGCATCCAACAGTTCACTTGAATGTTCAAATGTTCATCCTATGCTGGCACTACACAGAGTCCAGGGATCAACAAAGCCAGTAGAGGGGATAATTGAAGCCATGAATAAAGATTACCAAGATAAAAAGGCGTTAGCCTCTGAGGAATATGAATATCTGCAGAAAATTATCACAGTTATTTAAGCCAGTGTGGCTAAACCTGTCCCTCCTCTCTCTCCTCCTCCTCTTTCTCCTCCTCCTCCAGACATTTTGAATATTAACACAAAACTTCCTAAAGCAGGTGTGTGGACTGATTTGAGAGGAGAATCTTAAACAGCTCATATTTTATTCTCTTGCTGCTTCCCTTGTTTACTTCCAAAAACATGAGGTATCAGAGCCATCTTAATGCTGCTGAAGGAAAGAAACCACGCTTGGAGGAAACGAGGATATAAATCAGTTTGTTCCAATTACTGAAGTTCTTCAGTTGCTCACAATTACAATTTACTACCGCAGACATGCAATTAATGGTGTTTACACAAAATGCTGCAGCTGCCCTTGCCCGAGGTCTTTTCACAGATCTCTGTCTGTCACACAGGCTCACAACACAAACATTCAGCCTCTCGTTTGCTGTTGAGATATTCTTACACTGTATCAATAAAGGCTTTCAGATATCACTTGTGCCAGTGTGTGTGTGTGTGTGTTGGGGGAGGCTAAGAACAAGCTGACAAACTAACAAATCCTAGGTTACTGTGTCTCTTTGCCTTTGTGCGAATCTTTTGTTTTGCAAACACAGTGTTCGTGCAGCCGCTGCCAAGATGTTCTCATAATTGATGTTAGAGTGCTTCTTCTGCACATGGTTAAGAGGGGGCTCATGAAAGCTCCATTCAAGAAGCAAAACCAGTGTCCTAGTTGCAGCTGCACAGAGACACTGCTTTGAATTCTGACTCAACTTTTCCAAACTTTTCAAGCAGGGAGGTAATTGGACAACAGTGAAATATTCATGTCTGATATGTTCAAAGTTACTGTAAGACACGACTGGGATCTTTGCTTTCATTAATTCTGATATTTCCATGCATGTATAACTCGGATGGAATCATTTTCATAGATTTCAGCACTGGATGCTGCTCAAGCACCTACTACACACAGGCTTGTGAATCATTAATCTGAATACTACATATGCAGTGGTCTTGGACTGGACTGCTGCACACATCATACAGGACTCTGAGCTTTAATTAAATAAAATGGAAAAAGTCAAAAGGTATTTGCATATTTCATTTTCCTTTCTTTTTCATGTGGTCCGTTGTCACTGCAAACCTCTTTAAAACACATTCATTTTTCTATATAT
The DNA here is from genome assembly GCA_021432705.1 of Caranx ignobilis. NCBI lineage: Eukaryota > Metazoa > Chordata > Actinopteri > Carangiformes > Carangidae > Caranx > Caranx ignobilis. Next base: position 6,399,835 of record MU269980.1, read on the forward strand.
CCATGTCTGTGACGGCTATGAAATATGACTCAGCACTTTGTTCCCTTGTCATGCTGTGCCCCTGCATGGAGCTTCCCACAATGTTGCATAATTATCCATAACATTAAAGGTGTCTGAGACGTACTGAGGGCACAGAGCACACTGTGTGGCAGAGGAGAGATGAAGTTCCTGTTATAATGTATGTGACACTATTTCCCCATCATTTAAACTTGTCCTTGGTCAATGAGAAAATTACAAGGCAGTCATCTTTCAGCCTACAGGTGGTCATTTCCGATGTGGAGTCACTTTACAGCTACAAGGTGTCATTTTTTTGTGGTTACTTCACATGTCCTGTTTTCTGCTCACTCTCTCCTTTTCGCTCTGTCGACCTGGACTCTTCACTCAACACATTAAGATTCAACTGAGGCTCACCTTTGCATCTGACCCTGGGCAAGATTCCTTTATAACTAACTTAGATACCTGTGAATATAGTGATTTCTTTCCCATATCAGTGGTGTTTCTGCACACTTGGCTTATAAATATGATGCAATGACTTGAATATTGATTTTTTTTTTTTTTCCCTTGAGTAGGTTCAGCAAGGACTGTAGTTGTGTCAGTGACACAGTAATTTCTCTTCCAGGCATAAGAAGCTGATGGAGTGTGAGAAAAGACTCAGTATGATGAAGGTCAGATAATAATGCAGACATGTTTAAGCTGACACTACAGGCACTACTGCCCTAAGGCCCCCACACAGTCAGCTGCAAAAAAGATACCCAATAGTTTCAGACAACAGTGCAGAGAAGACTTTAGCTCCAAATTTTTTTCCCTCATATATTCATCTATTCTTTCCCTTGTATTAGCAAACTATTGATCTCCATCCAGGTATGGATCAGTAACCATTGCAGTCGCCCAAGTCCATTGCTTCATTCTCAAGACAGAAACACAGCAATGTGTTAGAGCAAGGTCATATCATGCACACAAAAATGGGAGGGACGTACAGACTGATGGACAGAGGGACAGATGGATGGACAATATGAAAACAGTATGCCTGCAGCTCTGGCTGTCACCGACCTGGAAATTTTTATGACGGCAGATCTTTAAAGACACCTTTGACCTTTGAGTCTGTTGAGTAATAAAATTAAAGTAACGAGTGATGCCATTACACAATGACTTTTCCAATGAGTTTTGAATAAATGGTTGCATGTAATTTGCCCGCTGCAGTATACTGTTCCTGTCTTACTGTACTGTAACCACATTTTTGCAGCGCTGCAGTGCTTGTTAGTGTTTGAACACGAAGCTTGTGCTGTGGAGTTCTGGAACACGACTGCGGATCTGATTGTGATCTGTCCATCAAACGCACACACATGCACACATACACACAAACACCTCCAGTCATGCTGGTACTAATGCCTTGGGGGGGCTTATGGTAATTACCCTTATCGACCCCTCCAGAGATATCAGAGTCATGGGTTATCAGACAAAGAATCCAATCATAATGCAAATAAAGGTAGGCTGAGGCGACTGATGGAAGGCATGTCTTGCATTTTCTCCCACTTGCCTTGGGGGAGAAAAAAGAAGAGAGAAATCCAATTATTAGCTCAAACTGCATTGATTGTGTCCTCTCCTAATAGGGTATGAAGAAAAACAGAGAAAGGGAAAGCCAGGTAGTGCCTTCCTCACAAGTAACAGCCCGATCTGAGGTGGCAGTGGGAAAGACTTTCATGCGACAATACATTGCCAGCAAAGGCTTTGTCATCTATTCAAACGTTTTCCCTCAATGCTTCACCGGATCCGCGCCTTTGATTATCATTCAACATTTGAACCATTCGTGCGACTGTAGCTGCCATGTGTGCCAAATCACACACACATGCACCTGCACAATAAATAAATCAAATGCTTGCTTTATGTCACAAACGGCAAACAGCACACAACAAAAAGCATAAACGAAACGTAAATGAGGTTCTGAAAATGAGGCTTTGTGGGTCACATGCAAAGATAACAAGGCCCTGTGTGTGTGCATGTGACCACCCACATCAAACACACAACCCATGTAGAAATAAGAGGCAAACGAATAAGAAATTTCACCTACACGCAAACGGACAGACAGAAATACAGTAAAGGGGAGGTGTGGTGAGGAGGAGGGAACATCCAAATGTCAACATACTGTAAATTGTATAGATTATATGGTGAGAATACGGCTGATGACAGCACTACCTCTGTGTTCAGACTATCTTTTTCCTTTTATATGTCAAATATATCTTTATGTTAGGCTTTCCTGTGATGTTCTGGTACACATGTATGTTCACCGACCCCACTGTCCTTATGGATCACCATTATTGATAAACATCAAGTAGTTATCAAATATGACGAAATTATGAACTGAAAATATCTGCTCGCAGAGTGCACATTGACGGACATGACAACTTCAGAGGAAAAGCAAACGCTCTTATTAGGCAACACTACAGGTTTAAGCCAGGTGCTGTAATGAACCTGATTACATTAATCTAGTGCTAACCTTGTCTGAGGGCGGCAGCATCTGGTGGTAACACTCTTAATCTGCACATATTGAGCTGACACATCTTTTCTTATAAATGACTGGTGTAATCAGTTACAAGTTTATTACCTGGTGGGAAAAATTCATCCCTCCCCTCCCCTAATCGTTTTCCTACATCAAAAAGTAGAAGAAGAAGAAGAAGAAGAAGAAGAAAAAGCAGGTCCACAGTAAGCATTGCTTATTAGCAAGAGTTTGCCATGCTGCTGGAAATGGCTGCCCACTCTTCTTTAAGAAGTCCGCTCAGTTAAATCCAAGTAATGAATTTCCCCACTGTGAGCGATAAAGGACAAATATGCATTTAGATGGCAATGGCTGAGTTACACTGTGTTATTATGGTGCAGACAGACTTGTATTTACATTTACATCTACACTTATGAGTTTCCCTCTTAACACTATGAATTATGCAGATGCACACTGAGTGGGAGGAGGACCTGAAAGAGAAAGTGCGACTGCATAAAAACCCAACCAGTCGTCTGTTGGTCACTTTGATAGTGTATTCAATGCACTGCGTAGATTCATAGCCTCTGCTTAGGCTGAAACATTTCTCCTTCACATATTCACACCTGTCTTCTGAAAACAGCTTGTAGCACTTTACAACTCTCTTGAAATTTCATTGGAAGAACTCACTGTGCTGGAATAGAGATCTCGACAACTCTCTCCTCACCAAACAAACAGCATGTGGTGACTTGACTGGAGATGCAACAATAAACTAAAATAGCACACTGGTTGAAAAAGGAAATTGAGATAACACCAAATGCCAGACTTATTTGTTTTTACAGGGTGAATATACTGCACCAAGAAAAGCTTTTTTTAAGGTTTAGGCATGCAAATCTTTACATTTTTCATACCCACAACACAGTCATTACTGCATTTCAGCTTTCAGTACAGAGTTTTATGACACTGTGTTGTGGGGTTAAGTGGCTTGCCTGACAGCACTTCTGCAATAATTGGTGAGGGAGGGGTGAGTATAAAACAACAGAACTGCTGGTTACATAAGAGCAGATGGGAAGAGAAATTATACAAAATAATAAATCATACGTGAGAAAAGAGAAGTGTCCTTATATGGCCAAAGAGCGAGCAGACACCACACCCTTATAGGCACTGATTCGACCTCATGGCCTCTGGTGTCGCATTTTCTGATAAACTGATGTGGAGCAGCATCAAAACATTCAACAATACAACATCTGCACTGCTGTGTTACAGTCAACATTTACAAATAAGGAGTGCGTCACTGCAACATTCTCCTCTTGTTTATCAGTTATGAAGTGCTTCCTTCTCAGTCAGTGTTGAGCAGCAAGAGTAAATTAGCTGGTTTTACTCTTTCCCTTCACACCTCTCCCATTAAAACTGCATGCTTCTCTGCTGATACACTGGGAGTTAGGCGCCATCAAAATAATCAAGCTTACTTTTTACTCGTGCATGATAGGTTGTACTGTGTCACTGCAGATAGATAAGAAACAATGGCAAATAAAAAATCCAAAAAGTGTAATCTAGCATCTAGCACCTGGGAAGAGCGAGCTTTCTAAAGCCTCTCAAAGGACACCATCACCATGGAAATGACAAGTCTCTGAAAATAACAGGAGTGATCAGTGCAACTGTAATTATAGGTGTAGAAACATGCACTCCATAATTTATTTGTCACTGTGTTTTCTCTTTGAAAGACTTCTGCGTGATGAGAAGAGAAAATAGTACATGAGTTGGGGATATGAACACAAAGCTCTTTACAAGAATAAACACAAAATGGGAACAAGACAGATATAATGTCCTACTGTTTGAATCTCATATAGCTTGCTATGTTAGTGCAACATTAATTTTACATTTATGCCCTCATTAATCACCAAGCCTTGTGTACTGGTTGATGTAATTTCTGTTGGTCATTAGGGATCCTCCCACATCAGTTACTGAGGAAATTATCACAAGAATAGAGCAGAAATATTCAGGACGTGCAGTAAATGTATGGACCTTGACAATGAAAGTGATAGTTTAGCATAGCTGTGGTTGAACCGGTCCTCTACTTTGGAGGTCTATACAAAGAGGCTGCTGTTTTGACCGTATCATCATCATTTCCATCTCTGCTTATTTACAGAAGATTATCCATACCGTAAGTGATGTCAGTGACGGTGAGTGCAGAGACTCAACGTGTTGAAAATCATTTGCTTTGATGGACAAACAAGACTGTCATCTGCAAAACAATGAACGCTGATGTTGTGATTGCAGCTGATGGCTGGGTCCATCAAGCCTCGATCTTCAAGGATAATCATCTTGGCTCCTTGATTAAATTTAGCAAGTACATCAGTTATCCTATTCTCTGTGGATTTCTATTAAGCTGTATAATGATTTTGATTGACAGGCTGATTTGACACAGGTACACCACATCCCTTTTTGTGGTTACCTGAAAGCACAGTGTGGCTCTGAGATTTCATTATAGGTAAAAATGTTTCTGACAATCTCTGCTTGTGCTCCTCTTCACTTGTTTCTGTTCTGAGTCAGTACTCCACTTCATAATGTTTATTCAGTCTGCATTTCTTTTTCTTTTTGTTCAGCCATTGTGATATATGTCATATTCTACCAATCTCTTCTGGTGTTTACACCAAATCACTACAGCTGCTTCTACAGGAAGTACACACATAAATCTCTGCGCAGGAGATTTAGATTTAGATATGGATTTTGCTATTGTTGTGTGCAATCAATGGAAAGTAACAAAATAGATATTTATTCCTTAAAAATGTTCCACAGACCTAAAGGTATTGACTTTTATCACGCCGTGTATGCAAGTCTTTAAAAGCCACACTGACCAAAGGAGGCCCTAAGGCTCCACTGTTATCATCGAGATCCTCTGCACCTCAGGCGATGCTGAAGGTTGAGTCTTATCCTGGTTATCATTTTATACTTGCATATACACACTTGACTGAAGGTGGTGCCCATGGTGAGGCTTCCTTTTATTGCTATGGCCCACATCTCTTGCAGCAGCCTCCCTGAAGACCTGAGAGCAGCAGAGAAAGGTTAATATTTTTACAGCCCCTTCCTTTTTTTCTCTATTTGCTCATTCTTTTTTTTTTTACTCTGCTTTACTACTTGGCATATTATTTTTCCCATTTTTATCTTCTGGAGTGTCTCCCTTTTAACAGGAACAATCCAGATTAAGCAGCCATTTTAATCACTGAGATGCATAGTATTTTCATTTCATGACAGACTTATGATTAAGAAATGATGTTGATCTGATATCCACATGTCTCTCTGACAACCCCGAATGTGAGGGAAATGATGCTGATGCTGACTGTTTATTGGCCTCAGAGGCTGAAGTGGAGAATGCAGCAGCAGGAGCAACAGTGTCTCTCCAAACTGCTTCCAACATCAGGTTAATGGACTTGGCGAGGAGGAAATAAGAGGAATGGGAGACGAGGGGGCTAAGGAAAGTAACAGTGAAAAGACAGCAGCTGAGTGAGGTCAGACTAAAAGTCTAAGAGGGAAAATAGAACTCTTAAGCCCTGGAGGGGGTTTATCTAGTGAATGTCGCTGCATTCAGCCTCACATAGTGTTCAATACGTGTCTTTATACAGCTGTCTAAAATAGAGTCTCTAAAGGCAAGGCCAAGTACACATTTGAGTCAGTGTAGAGAAAACACATGGGAAGAGCAGATACAGCATAGTGGATTAGAGCATGTTCCTGACAAAAGCTCTGTTCTTAATTCTAATAATATTTCTAATAATCCAATCTGCTCTGCTCCTCAGGGTACTGCAGGTGTGACAGTGCACTGAACCATATGAAGCCTGGTCAAGCTAAATGGGATACAACAGATTAAGTGAGTTCAGATGAAGTGATTCATCTGTTTCATCATATCAGTGTGATTGGTCTGGTGGGTGAATCTAACTTTCATGCATCTTGTGCTAAAGGAGGATGTGTTGATATTATAGACATCTTAAAGATGGAGATACAAAGAGAAGCAAGGAGGAAGTTCATTATCTTATCTCCTAGTTTAATTAAAATGACCTTGTAGATGAAAAGGCTGATTTCCTGCTGCTATAAGTAGAACGTGATATATCTTAGTAAAACATACAGAAGCTCACTGAAGCTCATTTGTAGAGATGCATGTGCATTTAGATTTACATATGTAAGCCTATGTTTATATATGCATGGTATATATAGACAAGGAGGGTCGCTCATAGCGCTGCTCGGTCCATTAAGGCTGAAAACGTTTCAATCAAATTGGTTGAACAAAAGCACCACAGGGAAGCTCAAACACAACAGACCAAGACAGAGAAACGGCATTACAGCACTTTGTGTCAAAAAATGGAAATGAGACAATGTTATTTTTTCATTCTCTCATGAGGAATTTAGTCTGCCATAAAAATGAACCAGAAAAAAAGAGATGTTAAAGGGCGATCAATATTACCTGCTTAAGCCATGATGTTTTTGTTTGTGATAAATGTCACACTGCAAAAGTGTAATCCAACATTGCACAGCCTGCGTTTAACATTATGTGCAGAAGCTCATTCTCTGCCAGGCTGTGAAAACAGAATGCTACGAAGGTGTTATGCAGCATACTGAACGTGATGTGGAAAAATCTGGAGTGATATGATGTGCTTGAGATTCTCGTGGCATGTGGTATCAGACAGTCACACGACAGCTTCTTCACATTATTTGACTCAGCGGATTCACAACAACGCTGAATGCTAACACTGGATGAAAAGCTCCTGGTACCGAAACCACCTGAAGAAAGAAATGATCAGAGCCACAGATTTTACACGCATCTGTTTTCCCATGCTCATGAATGATTTGCATAGTCCAGCTCACAAAGGTCATCAGTGGCAGCAGAGGGTGGGGTTAATAATGCCTTGTTATTGACATTTAACTCAGTGAGCCCGGTCGCTCGTTTTTCTCTCAAGTCTCTGTGTGTGGCTAATGGCATGGCAACATTAGCCGACTCATGCACAATAATTGCTGAAGCCATGTTTCAAACTGCTTTTAAATCTGGTTTGTGTGTGAGCACAGACGCACTGTCACTCTGCGGCGCGACAATCTGCTGCCTCATACCCTCGTTACAATGACTCACAGCCAGTTTAGCATAAAACAACCAGCCTCAGGCGCTTGTCGGCATTAAACCTCCATTCAGAGCCACGTGTGAGAGAATATCCATCTTCATGCATCGTAATCTGAATGAATCCAAACCAAAATTTTACTTCACGCGATTATTCTGTCCAATTACACGTAGGATAATGAAGATAAAGGGGAGAAAAGCGCTGGTGACTCAAATTAAGATTCACCAGTTTCCAGCCTGCACAGTTGGTTTAACAGGACAGTCTTCTGTCATAGCAGATAATCAATAGTTCAGCTGATGGAGAACACGGTGGAGAGACTTCTAAAAAGGAGAGAGGAGAGACCTCTGGCCTCTCTGATCTGGTCTCCAGTCCAAGGTTCAACCACAGCCTTATAATAGCGATTTAATAAGTCGGCCTTGACATCTTACTGACCTCTTCTCTTTCACCAAGCAGCATCAGTCCACACAGTCATTTATGTGGAGATCTGACCTCAGTGTCATCAATCATATTGTCTGCATTTAGGTATTTATATTTATTTAGTTTTTCCCCTAACACCTGACTCGTACTGGAACTCATTTATCATCCTCAGGCACTGCCCAGACGCTTTTGATAAAGCCGTCTCGTTGCAGACCTTTAAGATGTTTTCTATTATATTAAACGAAGGTTCAGGGGAGCAAATAAAAAGAACAATAAAGTAAACAAATTCTCTTTGTCTTTGTATTATTTCATTCAAGTTTTTTATTTTACCTCCATAAGTGACTCAATACTGTTTTGAAAACGCATATAACACTGCAAACTGTAAAACCACCAGATATTCCCCTGAACTTTAAAGGGGAACTATGCAAGTCTGGTCGCTTTTCATCTGTTTTGCCAACCCTCCTCCAGGCCATGTGCATTTGTTTTCAACAAAGCCGGCAAGAAAGCAATCCATGGAGCAGTGGATATATATCATATACGTGTTATGGTGTGTATATTTGTGTAGTCTTATCCGTCATAAACAAGACATTACAAGTTATGGGGATTGTTTGTGTCGCGGTGCCGCTGAGACGAGAGCTGGGACACCGGGGCGGAGACGCTGATCTTGTAGAGTTGGTTTTTGTCCAAGAGACATAGGTGGAGGGCAGAGAGCCTCCATTCTCCCTGTAACACGTTACAAGTCATTTATCTAACCATCACAATTACTCCGAGGCAGTTTAATTAAGGTAAAAATGTAGCATAGTTCAGGTAACAATCTTGCATAGTTCCTCTTTAAGCACTTGGGCTACAGTACGGTACTTCTTCTCACTGTTCTTTCTGTTACAGTTTCAATTTGCTATGCGGCTTGTTAAAAACCATTTCATCTGTTGCAATATTTCCAAATAAACTTTCTTCAAGATCTGGTTAAGGAAAAATTCTGATGTAATAAAACCATTACATTATCGTGCCATGATAAGAAAATGGTCATTTCACCTGGCATATAATGGCAGCAATAAACCGCAGTGCAGCTCTCTATGGGAGACACTGTTAAAGCAGGACTCACTGGAGCTTTGCAGATGTGTGGGATCAAAATAATTGCAGAGGAGAAAAAAGATATTTTCCTGTGAAGTAAGGCCTTTAGAAAAAGAAAAAAAAAAATCAAAGTAAAATTCTGTCTTTTCATGCACTAAAGAACAGCCGGTGGTTGAGTGTATGGTTGATCCATAAAAGAAAAGACTGAGGAAGTATAAAAGGAGATGATGAGATCAATCAGGAGCCAAAGAAGATTCTAAAGTTGATGTGTTTGTGGATCTGTTTTTATACATTACTAAAATCTAAATGAGGGTATGAGCTACTTGCTGGACACACTCGATCTCCCCCTGCTGTGTTTTCTAACATCATTATGAGATTACAAATGACTGGCTGCGTGTAACTTGAGTCCAACCATTTGGAAAAAGATTCTCTCTTGGTCTGAAGCATAAAAACCTCCTGAGGAAGTAATGCCTTGAATTAGATTTGCTCTCCATCCGGCCGCAGCGTCCTCCGACTCAACACCACCGAGGCCTATTGTTTGAACCGGCAGGAAATCAATGTCACCATTAAATTGTACAAGAGATCATTATGTTATTTTGCGTGACGGCGCTTCAGTTGTGAAATGTCCATGAAAACATCTCTCCGGTCGCACTAATCACATGGTGTCATTTCTCATGAATAGACACGGCGCAGCAGAAACCTTTGACTCCATCTAATCAGAAGATAAGTTTGATATTCATGAGATGTTCCCGTCTTATTAAAATACTTAAAAACACCCTGAGCTGAAATGCTTTAGTGTCAATGCTGATGGCTGTAATTGCTTTGGAACACACCCATAATTTTAGATATAGACTGGAAAGAGAAAGTGCCTCCAGAGGATGCATTCAGCAGAGCCTGCCTGACAGTGCATGCAGCATCATGTCAGGAGAAGTGTCAAGCATCTATTGAATTTAATTGGTTTACTCCATGTCGAAGTGAAAATGAACTTTGGCTGTCTGTAATGATAAACTTAAACTAGCTGGGACGAGAGTTTAGTGGAGAAACTCGTAATGAATTATATGGAGAAGTTGTTTTAATTCAACTCCTTTGTATTCTGTATAGACACACAGCAATTGTGTTTGTCTCCGAGTGTATGTGTCTCTTTTCATATCACAGTCATTAAGGCTGAGAATCCTACAGCCATGTGTGTGATTTTTAATGGATACATCTTACAGTGGTTCTGTTCAGAGCTAGTTGATTTGCGTTTTCTTCATTTATTTGAAAGCATCCCAGAGTGCAGTATGAAATACTGACACATTTGGGTATTTTAGTCTCTTATTTCAAACCTGGTGTGAAGAATTTCATTCTCAATGTTCAACAACTACTTGAAATGTGATAAACAGATTGACTCTGTTGTCAGATTTGTCTTTTGGCTAAAGACAAGTTCATCCTCAACTGGAACCATCTTGAGAGGCCAATTCATGCTTGTTGCAATGCTCTTTCTGTCACCTCTTCCCTTTCCTGCCTCCAACTGTTTCAAAAAGCTGCCGCTCACCTTCAAGATGCGATCACATGACCCTCATTTTCTACACTGGCTGCCAGTATGGTTCAGGATAGATATGAAGCTTTTAAAGCAACACTTTCCAAACACGGACAGCCTAAATATTGTACTGGTGTGGTACAACTCCCCACCAGAATCTCTCTCCACTAGGGAGAGCTGGATGAAGCCTCCCTGCTCCTCCCCTGTGCTGGGACACAAAGCTGGCCAGCGTCCCCTCTGTCAACAAATTCACATACTGTGTGTCCTCGGGGATGCTCGTGAAGCTGGTCACACACTTCACCTTCACGGCAAATTCGGGAGGGGAGGCTGTGGTCCTACCCGCACAGGAAAGTTACATTGTGCTGCTGCAGCCGACGCGACCCCACTCAGGCTGCAGCGATGACAGGATTCATCCTATTAACTGTCTGAATGAGTTTAGAAATATTATTTTAAGGTTGAGAAGCTACATAGTGTTGCTTTAATGTGTGTGTTTTTAAAACCATCAGTGGCCTTGTCTGGCCTTGTTTGTCTGAGATCTTTTCTTCAAATTATTTCCACCAACTTCACTTAGAGGTCCCTGACTCAAGGTGTAAATAGTGAAGTGTTTTCACTATGGCTGCTCCCAAACTTTGGATCACTTTGCCCCTGATGTACATGCTATTAACATTTTCAAATCCAAACTCAAGACTCATTCATTTAGAAGTGTAGCACTGGGACACCTGTCACTTGCTTCTGTGACTTCTATTTATGTATGTTTTTGTTTCTGTTATTTCATGTTTCATCTTTTATTTTATCTATGCAAAGCACTTTTATCACTGGATATTGTGACACGCTATAGATGCTGATTGACTGACTGATTGATTGATTGATCTTGGTCAATTCTAAGTATAGGTTTGAAATACCCAAGCTGCATTGTGGACACATTTGAGATTGAATGACTTAACGACATTTGGAGGTTGCTCACAGCTACATTCATTTAACAGTGTGGAAACAACTGACGTCCTCTGCGACAGTCTAATTAGTCCTGTCACACTTAACTGGAAATATTTAATATTTCAAATTGTATTCAACTATAAAGCTGTGAACAATGCAATGATTCCCTCAAGCCCTCCATCTCCCTCTCTCTCTCTATCTTTCCCTCGCACAAATTCACAACAGACCTGCCCGTCAGTATGTGCTTATTTGTATATAAAGCGAGATCCGATCACAAGTGGTGTGAATTGATGCACTAAGAAGCTTCCACTTTAAATTGGATCACCTAAGGTGCATGCTAATGCCAGGTGAGTATGTTGATATACTTATAGTATCACATTAGCATGTTCACATCATGGTTTATTGAGTTCGCATGCTGATATTTCAGCACAAAACACAAAGTAAAGCTGAGGAATTTTAACTGAATTTGGACATGACGACGGCCCAGATGAAAAGTCACAAAATGTTTTTCTCCTCTGGGGACCAGTAATAGCTGCACAAACTTTCATTGCAATCTGTCCTATAGTTGTTGAGATATTTCAGTGTGAGTGGTGGACTAACTGTCTGACTGACAAATTGCAGCCTGCTAGCGCGGATACAAATTTTTTCGGCTCACAGGAGCTCAATGGGCTGTTTTCATACCTATACTTTTGTGTTTTTCACCCTTCTGCAAATGTCTAAGCAAGATGATAAAAAGGCTATTTGAAGTGAAGGTAAATACTTCAGAGATTAAGAGACCCTGCTGGAGGTTGTCTATGTGTTTTATATTGTGTTTGTGTCATTCTATAAAAGTCACAATGCTGTTTTCTTCATGAATAGTCTCAAGCTGGGGGAGGAGGACAAAGCAAGAAAGACTTCAACTGTGTCTTTCTTTCAGAGGAATGTTGCCATATGTCATATAGGGAATTCATGACCATAGCATATTTACATCAAAGCCTATATGAAACACCCATAGCAAATTTTGTATATGTACATTAGTTGAAATATCTGTGTATTTTATATAGAATAACATGTTAGGGAGGTGGTCATAGACTTTCCAACCCATATCAACATATAGTGACAGGCATTAGTCTACAATACAAGTATACATGCTGTACTTTTATATTTGTATTGGTAAAAGCAAGCCATATATTAAACTGTTTTAGATATAGCCTTTACAAATATGTTTTATTCCATATGTGCATTCATTTCATGTATGGAAATGGAATATACGTACATTATTTTTTACACATAACTTTTCAGAAGGCCAAGAAGTATCAGGTATAACAGGATTTCAGTATTCAACTAGAACTGATGCATTTCATTTAAGAGCAACTGAACTTGTTAAAATGACTGTCGCTTAAGATGGTATCAGTTCCTGCTGTGCTATCACGTTGGTGAGGTGCCCTTTAATAAAAGTCTTTTTTATTAAACGTCAAGGGAGCTCAGTGTAAGACTGATGGTTTCTGGTGGTGTTTCACCCGAGAGGGAATGGAGTTTTTGAAATGTCTAGTGCTGATAAATATTCAGCTGCTGACATTTCATAGGGTGATACCAGACACCCCCAAAAATCCATCATACTTCATTATGTGGCTGACGCCAAAACAATATGGCAGGACAAATTATTATTCGGTGTAAAAAGGTGAGTCGATGACCCTATATATGGGGAACAAAATAAAAAAAACAACAGGTGCACAAAGAAAATGACATCGATCTCAGAGAAGGAAAGGTCGTGATTGGCTTTACTTTCCTTTATTCTGAAGGGAGCTGGTGTATTATTCTGAAGGACATAAGTGAACAGGTGCAATCTGTATTAATCGCGTTTATCTGTGAAATCCCTGAGGTGAAAAATGAAACTAAGCACCCCATAATGTTCCCTTCTGCCGCGTACCACCGCTTGACCACATCAGAGATAATTTACTTCACTTGGACACGCTGCTTAAATCTTAATATGCTTTTTTCTCCCACATGAATTTCACACTTATTCTCTCATTGCTGCTCATGACAAGGTAGTTATAATGTCCTTATTCTCACTAATAACATCAGTGTGGGGAACAGTTATCAGACTGAACATGACCAGAAATAAACGTGCTCTAAATCTCGCCTGTGTGTGTGTGCTAAGTGAACACTAGATGGAAATGACATTCAAACCAACCCCTCAAATTGAACAATTTCAATTAAAATGTAAATGTTAGTGTCATTGAGCACTTCAGGCATTTAGTGCCAGGGTAAGGGCAGATGACAGGTGTAATAATTTTGAGTGGACCAGAAAATGAAAATCACTGCAGCAATCAGTGGCAGTATTGCTTTTTAACTTCCTCTTTGATCCACCAGACTGTATGCTGAGGAGAAAAGGTGAAACGAGTCATTTCATAAAGATAGGAGGTACAATGATGTGTGTGTGTGTGTGTGTGGACTGAGGCTGGGAAGGCAGATGTGTAGGCTTGTGTTGTGTTGTGTGTGTGGTCTTTTACATCATAGCAGTAAAGACCAATAGAGGTGGGAGTGTTTTAGTGCAGTTTTTCTATGTTTTGTCAGATTAGGAGATGAAATAGGAAACCCTGGAGCTTCACACACTGCCCTGTCCATGTATCATCAGCACTTTGGATAGCAACACATTACACTTAAATCACCCTGACAAACTCCTGACTCACTGGACACGTAACCAGTTCCAGTGGGTGAGTAAATGTGTCCTGATGCGCTCGTACAGACCCTGTGCACTGCCTTTAATCTGCTCTCCCACTCGATGGTGGTGATTCTTGATTCTCTGGAAACACGCTGTGAGTCTACATGTTGTTCTCTGCCGCTGAATCAGTCCCACACAACCACTGCAAACCGCAAAGTTCCCCCCAAAGCTTGTCTATTATCACTGAACACCTCCAGCTGTGCAATGCGCCGAGCGCCGAGCGCTGATGATTTCACCAAAAAAGAGCCACTGGAGTGTAAATATTAGCCAAGGTCAATGCAATTTTATTTTCAACACAGCTCCCTTCCTTTGGGGAGCACAAGGCGTCATGACAGTCTCAGACTCTTCCCCACAGAAGCCTGCATCTGAATCTCAGATATCTGGAGCAAATTAAATAATCTGCAGCTTCCAGATGAGTTGTACATTTATGGTCCAACAGGAATACAGTATTTGCAATACAGTTTTGAATCCACCATTGTGTTATCATTCACTTATTATTGATTTATGTATTTGTATGTATACATGTTGTTTTGGAAATGGGATAATACATGTACTGCCTGTATAACAAAGCTCCTTGAATCACTCTTTGACTTTAAAATGGCAGTGTATTCAGCTGTGCAATGTTAACCATGTGTAACATAATAGAAACTAACAGACATTTTCCATCATTCTCAGTAAATTATTAATAATTTACCACCAGAGATGTTTTTTTGTTGTTGACCTTTACATAAAATTGCTTTTTTCCTCCAAGATTAAAGCTACTGATTTCACAAAAACGATGACTGCTGCCTGAGTGATGTGCAGTGAAATTATATATGATTAACTGCAAAGTAATTCACAGGACTTTTCACATGGTGCATATTAACCTCTGGGTAACACTAGATGTTACCCACTCATCACAATATCTAATTAGTGTCTGTGACCTCTGTTCCACACAGGTTCAGAACCGTGAGAGTGACTCCAGTCTATATGAACAGATGTATCAGACGCTTGTATTCTCTCACTTCTCTCTCTCTTCCTAACCTCTTCCCTTTCTCCTCCTGGGATGGACAATAATATGAGCAAACATTATTCATCTTCATGCAACGAGCCAAAACCTGTCCAATGGTAACCAGGTGTGTGACTGACGATGTCAATACTTAGCTAATTTCTAATGGCTAGTCTTGGCTGGCCAGTCTCTCTGTGCTTTGATCCAGGCTGCAGCAGGATGGGTGCTCACTGTGGAAGATAATGGCAGATATTGTGGTATCGATCAGGTCTTACCTCACTATGGTGTAACCATGCATGTCGGTTGTGTGATGACTTATTACTTTATGGAGTTGGAGATGAGCGGTGTCTGTCCATAATGGATTAAGGATGGTAAATGATCTTTGTTCACAGTCTATACTGCCCCATGCCTCACTATATCTACTGCAATATCCATTAACCTCTACTCTAACCCTGTGTACCCACACATACATGCACACACAAACACACACATCTCCTTATCTCTGGTTTCTCTCTGGTTATTAGTCTTCCCACAGGGCACATATACAGAACCACATTACATGAGAGCTCTGAGCTTTTTGTGAATTAGTAAAGGGACAAACACTGAACTCAGCCACAACAACATGGACATGGTTTACAAAAGCAACAGGACCTTGGGGCATTAGGAATCTCTTAAGCTTTGGTAAGTTGTCACAGACATGGCCTCAAAGAATCCAAACATGTTTAGACAGAAATTTGCTAAACAGGCAGGAGGGGAGGTGCTGCATAAACTGGAATAAACCGTTGGCCTCACAAAGACCAGGGAGCGGAAAAAGACAAAGAGAACAGTTGTCAACAAGATGAAAACCATTAGCATAAATGAATATTAACGAAGCAGAGACTGCAAAGCGGTGCTTCAGATACCACACATCACCAATGTGCTGACCATGAACGTGCAGACCAACTCATGATCAACAAGTGGACAGGCAGGTAGCTCGATGTACGGGCACAGAAAGAAGCAGCAGCTTCTTGCCTAATCATCAGAAACCTGCAGATAATGTGAGTGAATAGCTGTGAAAGAAGCACACAGATGGCTCCTCCAGCTCCTCTTACAAGCACAATGCTGTGACTCATAAGTCCAGACCTCACAGCTAAAATTAGATCGCCACAATTTCTCCATTAAGAATAAAACACCTCTTACCTTCAATGTGCGATAAGGTTTAAGCACAGTCTTCCTGCATATCACAGCTAAGGCAAAAGAGAAGGAATTTGTCATCATTAAGGCCACATTATTGGAATAACTGAATGTAGGTTTCAGTAATTGTGTTTGCTAATAAGCCACCTGGGGGGCACCGCAGGGCTCAGATCTGGAGAATCATTTAATATTGAGAACTGCAGCCGTGCAAAGTCCTTAAGAAAAAAATCTGTTGTTGTCCCAGAGAATTGAAAAAAAAAATTGGACTCATTTAAAACATATTATCTGTCATTTTAAATACTAGAGGCTTGCTGCAAGTCAAGAATGTGTTATTCATTATTCAGAATGGCTCACAGATACAAATTGGTTAATATTCATTTTCATTGATTCATGGGCTTCATATTCATCAATTGAGAGAGACGCCACATGATTTTGACACTTTGATGGTGGGGTGGGATTAGATGGAATATATTTCAGGTGTGTCTGGGCTTTGCATCATGACAGACAAATTGCCTATTTTTGCTCACTAGAATACATTTTGAAAAGGAAGGCTCCAGCCACAAAGGCTTACCCTCTAGAGGAAACTGATATCCTTTGGCTAGATGAGCACCACACACCACCGGCTAATATATGACATCTAAAATTAAATTAGTTTAGGGGGGAGATAGGGTAACACATTTGTTTACCGAGTTACTCTGCTCCTAGGAGAACAGTTGCCCAGAGTAAGAAATGGTTCATTTATATTACAGCCAAACAGATGCGGCGGTGGACCACGGTGACAGCTCTGCTGCAGGAGAGACTGCCTCTGTCATAAGTCTCTAACAACTACAGTGCCGGCACCTTCACTATTGTCACTTTCTGCAAAATATGCAACATGGAGCAGGATGATAGTCCATTCATTCACACAACCGTGTCTAATTATAATGAGTATTTTATTGTGTGCTTATGGCTATTTTAAAATCCAATTTAAAATGGGTAACGTACAGTGTTGTCAGCACCTAAAGCTATGAAAATGGCACTATGGATTGTGACATGAGTCTTGATGAGCAGGTGGCTGATGCAAGCATGAATCGCAGACTGTGCATTCATCTGTAATGTCAGTGGAGAAGGATGCCTTGCACCGTGTGCTGTAAACAACGAGCGCCCAATTGTCTCTGAAAGATCGCATTTTCCTCTGACGACCAAATCCGTTTGAAATCCCACCAGCATTGCATGAGCAGAGTGTGTGCCAATGTGTGTGAGACAGGCACATCCTGAGTCAGATCTCCATCACTTCAGTTTCCAGGCCATTCATCCATTAAGCCTGTGATTGCTGAAGGAGGCCCTGGGTACACTCTGTGCTGACACCCCGGTGCCAAAAACAGCAGGCTGATCTTCACCAGCTTCACAGCCTTAGCTGTTAACAAAGCAGCTTCCTCCTTCTCTCTCCAACTAATGTGGCTAAGTTTTAACACAAGTGTTTCATTCTTTTCCCGCCTTAGATCACATCTTGATATACACCCTGGGGACACACAATACAACTGCAAGGCATGAAAACTGATTGATGTTAAAGCTGTTTACTTGGCAGCACTTACCCTGACAAGGTAAACTCAAAGCTTGACTGTATAATTAGGATGGAAGAGTGGGTTTGGAGCATCAGTGTTGGGGACGTTGTTCTGAGGAACAAACATTTCATGGTGAACCTTTCTGCAGTAAGTTTTGATGTGGTTTGTGCATAGAATTAACTGCGGCTGCAATGCACATGAGTGTTCAGCTGAGGAAATTAATTTGACACAGAGCGAGCAGCTAATGTGGAGGCATGCCTCCTGAATTTTGTTATGAAATATGCAAACATCCTGCCGAAAGTGCATTCTCTGAGAGAAACTTTTGCAAGTTTTGCTGGTGCTGCATAGTCAACATTAGCATTAAAAGCTGTTACTAGACTTGCAAAGTATATAATATGCTGTCTGAGCATTCTTGTTCGAGGTAGACTGGATGCTAATGACTTTGTGTCATAAGGTGATGAAATGGACCAACCACGCTAGAGCAGCAAACAAAAGAGATGCTCCCTACTGCTGGAGACAGCTCTTAGCAAGTTCGGAAATGCTTTATGCTGAACTCACAACACTTTGTTTTTCTGGCCTGGTGTTAGCTGTGCCTGCTAACCATGGTGGTTATGTAGTAAAGGACTCGAGGAAAGAGTGAGGGAACAGACGTAGCTATTAACAAAACCTGGAAAACTTACAAAAACACAGGGACAGCAGAATAGTCCTGCCTGTGTGATTAGCTATCCAACTCATTTGTTTCATATACTTTCAATAAAACCACTTACTGCTATAGATAATGAGGAGAGAGGTGAAGAGGAAGAGGAGGACAGCAGTCAACAGGTTGCTGTGGGAGAGCAGCTCTACAGAGGAAGCAACAGGTGACACTGACAAGAAACACAGTTGGATGTATGATTTATTTGTTCCAAAGAACTTTGGCATTAAAATATTTGCCTTGGAGAACCTAGATATTAGAGTGGATGGTAGGTGGGCTGAATGTGTGTGGTACAATTTGTAAAGTTTTACCCTTATTTATGCCTGGATAGTGTCAGACATCTATAAATATAAAATGTTTTCAATTTTCTCCAATAATAATTCACAATTTTATATTTCATTTCCCTTCCTCTTGTTTGCAGCCATTGAGCAGATTGAATCAATTTTAGCACGGCACACACACACACACACACACACACACATATATATATATATATATATGTGTGTGTGTGTATGTGTGTGTGTGTGCAACAAACACAATGACTATGTGAGGAAAGAGCAACAGGCAGGTGGACTGAACAGAGGAACATCCATGAAAATAATTATGAACATGACAGGCATGACAGAAACATGAAAATGTTTTCTCAAGACAATGAGTGGTAGAAAAGTGTATATATATATATATATATATATATTATATATATATATATATATATATATATATATATATATGCTATATTTAATTATTTATTTATTTATTTGTGCATCTTGCATTGTCGAGCTGCATGCTTGACCCTGCCTTTCATCTCTGAAAAGAGAGAAGCTCGGCTTTTATATGCCTCTAATTCTGTCTGACAAATTACAATTGATTGCAGCAACACTTGAATCATGCACAACGATGAACTAACAATGAAGCATAATGGCAAATGAGTTCCAAGCCTTCCCCTTCCACTGGCAAAATCTGCTCTCTCTGTCAGGAGAGCCTATACATTTAAGTTCATCTATATCTACTGTATTGAACTACTGTCAAGTGTTGTGTTTGATGACAGGCACTGACTGGTCCCTTACCTCAACTAGCAGAAGCAACTAGCAGCCATAAACACATTGAACCACATGGCATCACAAGAATGCGTAGACAACACGATATGACATACAGCAAGGGAAATATAATATAGACAGTGGGCTGCATATATTCCATACACATTTATCATTCAATATCTGTGTGCATCCAAACACAATGACTATGTAATGAGGAAAGAGCAACAGGCAGGTGGACTGAACAGAGGAACATCCATGAAAGTAATTATGAACATGACAGGCATGACAGAAACATGAAAATGATTTCTCAAGACAATCAGTGGTAGAAAACTGCGTGTCTATATGGTGTGTGTGTGTGTGTGTGTGTGTGTGTGTGTGTGTGTATGAGAGAGAGATTTATTTTTCAGTGTGTGAGACAGGACATTGACCATCTGCAATGACTGACTTGTGTTTACATGGCAGCAGATGGACAGTTATTACTGCCAGACAGATTAGAGCTAGACACAGCTACTCAAAGGTTCAGTTGGTAACTTATATTTAATCATATTTGCTGGAAATGTCACTATATTCTGAGTTTAGTATGAAATGGGTAATTCAGGACAAAATCCAACTCCTTTGGATCCAACTACAGCCTGTAATAGTATTTTCAGTGATCCTCTTCCTCCAGTTAGGTAGAGGGAGCAGGAGTAGCAGCCAATCACAGCTCATACACGCGCTGCAGACAGGTACCCTCACCCCCACACCTGCTGCAGAGCGTCGGTATCAGCTTGTCAACGGTGCAATGGCAGAGCAACTGCCCATGCCACTGTGGACAACAATGGCTTACACAACAAAAACCAAATAAGAAGACTGTTGTTGTTACTGTCAGCTAACTTTGCTTCATACTGAGAGAGCCCCAAGATCATTTTAGAGTCTCCGGCTGCTATGGATATGGTACACCTGTGTGTTGTGTGGTTGGCAGAGGTTTGATTGTTATTGTTTTAAAATTTCCAAGTCGCAGACTTTACTTTCACTTTTGTCGATTTACCAGCTGTAGCTTTAACTGCAGGATACAGTCCATCACCATCAAAGTGGCCAGAGAACACGACCGTGAACACAACATCCTTGTATCATTTTTATTTCTAATTTAAGACCCGTCTCTCATTTTCTCTCTATTCATATATCATTTGATAAACTAGAGATCCACTAATATACATTCCATTATCATAACAACATTTTCTATGTGGCTCTATCTTTTTCCAAGTGAACTGCTAAGAGTAATGTCTCCCTGCAATGCGCCTGTATCCTCTTAATTTGTAGCCATCTTTACTTTAAGTATGTGTCATTATATAAATGTATGACTAGTACGATTTCAATAAACCCAATTGGATTTAACACTGCAGACCTGTAATGTTGACTTGTTACAAATCTGGATGTATTTTTCAATCCTATTCTTTGCTACTCCAAGAAATGCACATTACAAATGCACAAATGCACAAGGCCATTATGTGTTACCCATAACACATAATCACTCCTCAGCCATGGATGGCTGAGCTTGCAAAATAATACACAGTAAATGTACAGGGGCTGCAGTTTCATCTAGTTAATCACATTTTTCTGACATAAACAATCCCAAAAAGCACAACATCCAGAACGTTAAATAGCCACAATTTTAGTGTATATCCATGCCGCATTTAAAGCAGTTCCATGTTTCACAGTTTTGCAGAGCTTTATTTTAAATGTTCATATCTATACAATGATATATTTGTGGTTTTAGGAACAAAAAAAAACATCTCAGCACAGTTTTACTTCCCTTTTCTCAGGCCTCTGTCCAGAGCTAAAACAGGTCAATCAGCCAATCAGAGGCCATAAGAGCCTATCTTCTGATTGGCTGACTATTTTGTAAGTGATGTAATAAAACTATAGCAGATTTCATGAAAATAGAGAGAAAGCAAATCCTGCATGGTTGGCAGTGGGACCAGGTGGGCCACACTGCGGGCACATGGACAGCGACTGCATCGTTGTGACATCACAATGTTGCAGAAATCCTGACAGATAATTCTAGGTCTCTGAATACAGGCTGTTTGCATCCATCTGTGGATTGAGCAATTCGATACTTTCATATTATCAATATAAAACTTGTTTTATAATCAAAATGGAAATCTAAATTGATATGAAATGGGATCTTTAAAACATGTTGATTTTTTTTTTTGAGTGATGCTCTATTCAGCAAGCAAAACACATCAACAAACTAATTGTATGGATGACAAAAGTGCTCTGACAAGTTGAGACGGGGCCACTTTTTTAAGCAGGTAAGTCTTTAATCAATCCATTTTCACTCTCAAATGTCACTGACATCCCACAGAGGAGGCTGCCCTTCTCTTTTACCTCTAAAGTTAGTCACCTAATTAGAAATTATTTTGCACAGCACATTTGAGGGTGGTGGCAGAGGCCAGGGGACTGATTAGACAGAGCTACCTTAAACACAAAATTTGAAAAGCTCAGTGCAGCATGACAAATGATACCCGCTAAGCAGGTTAGTATTGATTTCACAAAGGCTATGCACTCTCAAACGAATTTGGTCCAATGAGTCAATTGAGGCCAACAAAAAAAAATAAAAATTGGTGGTGCAAACTTTGCAACTCCAATTGATTTTGTTTAACGCAAACTGAATGATGAAACGACACTGCGTAGGTGGAATTCTGCAACCCCTGGGCTTATGGTTGCCTCTTCTTAAAAACAAACTAGAACATTTTAACAGCTTTGGCTTCAAAATACCTACAAACCTTGTTAGAGATGCCAATCATGTGCATCCCAGTCTAATTGTGGTTCAGTGCTTTCTGGCAGAAACACAGATTTTCTTCCTCTAAATATAGTCGGCTATGTCTGAGTGTGTGTGTGTGTGTGTGTGTGTGTGTGTGTGTGTGTGCGTGTGATAGAACAAGAAAGGGACTGAGCTGTAATCATAGACACTCTAATTAGCGCTTTAGGCTTCATCTTCAGCAGTGTAGGCAGCTGAGGCACAAATAGATGCACTGCTCATTCTTACAGGCACAAACACAAACGCACATGTTATCTACATGCACACACTTTTTTGGAGTAATGAGTAACCATGAGGGGCAGCCTGTAATTTCAGACTGGTAAAAAATAAAAATAAAAAAGTAAAAAAATAATGATCACGAAAGCTATCCACCACATATACAGTAATGGTCTTATTTAATATCGATTCTGCAGCTGTTGCCTCCTTTGGTTGACCTTTTGGAGATTTTGAGATGTAAGCCACCATTAAAGCCGCCATGAAGCCTTTACGCTTTAACTGTGATGGGAGGTTGCTTTAACTGTCTGCAGCACATTCAATTCCCCCAATCTTTGAGGAGGGACGAGGGTGACAGGAAGATGGTAAATGACAAATTGGATGCAGGATCCTGACAATCAGGAGATAAAGGGGGCCGAATGGTGCAAAGCCATAGTAGCACATGAATAAAGACATTAAGAAGAAGACACACATGACAAAAAGGGAGAAAATGGAGGGAGAGGAGCTGAAAGAGGAAGGGCAACACAAGAGGAAACGATACAAAAATAATCATTATATAGCAATCATTCATCCACAACTCATTTGCAAACATATTCAACATTACTTGCATCACTAAACTATCAGTCTTAGGGTTAGGACTTCCATATTGTGTAAAAGCACAAGGCTGCTGCTAATTATCAGTCTGACATGTTTATTTCAAACCAGGAGTGCGCACGTGCACACACACACACACACACACAGACACACACTTTCAAGAGGCCCACTGTTTCATTTCCTCCACCTTCCCCTTTAATTCTTCACACTGCCATAAGTTTTTCCCTGTCGATCCCCTGGTTACCTCTCGGTGTTCATGCATCCCTTAACACATCCTTTGGGGGCTCTTACTCGCAAACCTACGATCCATTCTGAATGAAGCATGTAATTAAAATAGATGCTTGTCTGCTCTCCGGCTGTTGCCCTTTTTAACGTGCTTCTATCTTGACATCACTTTGACACCCTTTACCCGGCTGCTACCTGAGCACCAGTCTGCTGGCAGCAGTGATACGCTGTCGACTGCAGATTATAAATATGCACCGTGCATGAGAAGAAGGGGTCATGCTGGGAGATAAAAATACATTTTTCACTTTGAAGAACTGTCATCATGGGGAATGTAGTACATTATTTATGTAAAATGATGTCTGAATGCAAACACTGAATGAATAAATAAAAAACATGTTTGTTTTTTTTCCCAGCTGCTTTATATTTTTAAAACCCACAGTGCACACACCTTACAAAATTATTCTATCATGCATCATTAGATTTGGGAAAGTGTGTTCTTGTCTGTGTTAGTTGCTTTAATAATATATGTGGCCTCTCTCTTGTGTGTGTATGTGTGTGTGATTTATTATGTTTGGACTCGGTGTTCCACCTGGATAATCACTTGTCTCCTGGACAGCATACAGAACAGGAGGTTATTCAGTATTTGGGAGTTATTCACACAGTACACAAACCACATGTCATGTAACTATGTCCCCCCCTGCACTATGTCTCTCTGAGTGACATTTGAACATTTTGGTGAAGCTACTTTGTCGCTTTGCATATTGTGCCCTCTCCGTGTTAACACAACCCCGGCAACGTACTCCTCAGATTAAATTTAATTACAACTCAGTGTGCTGGGGATTATGCAAAGTCAGTAAACACCAGAAGAGTGACACAGGGTTTTGTCTCCGGAGGTCCCTTTGCTATCTTCCTCAAAGATGATTATTCATCATCACGCGCAATAATAAATTAACCTCGCCAAACACGGTCACCTGCTCACTGTGCAGGGAAACAACCAGTCCTGATATGTATTTTTTGGATAGAATATGTTGTTATAAACATGTTTTTCTACAAAACTCTTCAGCAAAATGTCTCAAATACTTATTTTTGTCTTCACAAGCACAACCACAAGATCTACACAGCACATAACTAACAGAACGACATCATTTGAAATTTAATGTCAGTTTTAGTATTTAGAGTTTAGTATTTCTTGCTACAGATACAGAGGTGTTTGACTCACTGGTGCTTTAGAGGACTTGATGTTTTGATTGTAAAGTAATCCTGATAATACAAAAGCAAACTGTGTAAACCAGATAGAAAAAAGAAAACAGAGCACTGGCATTATGATTTTGGCATTTTGATATGAGAACATAATCTGTTAGATCATAAACAGATATGGTTATGTAAGCCTGTGGCACAATAGTTATGTGTTTTAACACTGTTTAACTCTATATACTACATGTCGCTGGAGCTCTGCATACTGGAAACGTCACTTGAACTCTGGATACTGGAAACATCACGGTCAAACTTTGTATAATGGATACGTTGTTTGAACTCGAAATAACTTTTCTGTGATGCATCTTAACATCAGAAGCCTGTCTATAAATCATGATAACCTTGTTTCATTTGAGGTTATTGCTTGCAGAGAAACTTGGTTAAATGATAAGTCACACATAGACACTCTTAACTTGGTGGGCTACAAATTATTTCATAAAAATAGACTGGGGAGAACAGGTGGAGGTGTACGCATGTATGTAAATTCCACCTTCCAGGCAAATGTTTTTGATAATCTGGTATTCTGATAAACAGGGAATCAGAATACTCTGATTTCCTGTTTATCAACGTAAACACTGACAAAGGTAATGATCTTCTAATTGGAGTCATTTACTGTCCATCTGATTCAAATCCTATTAATTTCATGTACAAGTTAGAGGAAACTCTTTATGCAGTAAACAAGAATAATAATAAATGCTTACTCCTTGGAGATTTCAACATAGATATTTCTAAGAGAATCTCTGGTTGTATTATAGGCTTTCCATTGAGTTAAAAGAACAGAGAGTAGAATTGGGTATAGTGTCCAATTTATTAACTGCAACTATTGTGTCTGGTCTGTGTAGACTGCAGCCAGCTTATTTTAGTCAAGTGTTTAATCACAATGTTTGTTGTACATTAAGTTTCTTGAAACAGCATAAACACTGGGAGCTTAATGGGCCTTTTGTAAGCTCTCCTCAAAGGTTAATTACCAGAGACTCTGCTATAATTTGGGCTATTTTATTTGGATGCACTGCAGCTGAACTATATGTCTGATATTACTGTCCATCTGTGGCGTCTAGTTCACTGCTGGAATGAAAAGAATGAAGAAATAATATGCAGTAGTGAAGGTTTGCAATATTTGGACTCATGATGAGCAAATATTCAAATACACAGAGGGAGTCTGAGCACGTTCAGATGTCTTCAGTCGACATGTGTAACAGTATTTGAAGTGCTATTAGACAAACCAGGTAAAGACACAAACATAGAAATATCTGCAGTGTTTTGTTAATTTCCATTCTATATATAAAATATATATACAATTTTTTTTTCAGGATATTTGTGAACAACGAATGAAATAGATTCCTAACATTTCAACAGATGATGACTATGAGTCTGTGATGTGTTTTACTCCCATGACCCTTTGTTCCGGTGTGGCAGGAACAGTTTGATAAGCTAAGCCACCACTTTAAATCCAGTCTTAACTACTGTGCTCTCCTTTCAAAAATAGCAGGGTGCTAAGAGGTTAGGGGCTCCTTATTAAAAAGGAATTTATTATGAGCTACCTCTCCCGTCTAGAGAGGCATATTTCATCTTCACATATTTCAGCCATGAAGAGAAACTGCGGCACAAACGTTTACTGCAGAGCAACATGAGCTGGCTATGAGCAGCTTACAGAGCAGGGCTGTTACATCAGCCGTCAGCATGGAGATAGGTGAGGTCAGGAAATGAATGAGAGGAACGTTTATCTACACTGTTGAGCATTGATACAACTCTGATTGTATTGCATCTCCCAGGTCAACTACAGAGTGATTTAAGCCATTAACTGTACTGAAGCCATACAGGGGGGCATTATGTTGTTCATAGAAGTACAAAAGACAGAAATATTAAAGCCCTTAATCGAGAGCAGTACACACAAATCTAACAACCTGTGGCTGAAAATGACTGCAGAGGGGATGTCACAGGGTATTCAAGCAACTGAATTACCTACATATGAACAGAGGACGATCTGTGTTTGGAAGATATTGAGCTCTCTGACAATAAACGTCATGCTTATGTTGCATTGTTCCAATTTACTAAGCCCCAAAGAGGTGTGTATGTGCCCCTTTCCTGACAGTGACTGTACAGCATCTGATTATGTCATTATGTTAAGCAAGTGAACAGTAATACATTTGGTTCATCAGAGGCCTTTAAGTCTCCTACTGTATGCACCCAAGCATATCTATTATGCATACTGTACGTCTACCATCCATGTCTGCGCACGTGCTGACCTGCATAAGCAGCACTATTAGCATTGATTGCCGTTTTGTGTCCGCAGGTACCGGTAATTGGCATTTTTCTCTCACTACCCTTGAGACCTGCTTTTGGTATGTTAATAAAGTCTTTGAGACGAGGCTGCACGGCAACGCTGAACACAGTCGCTGGGTTTTGCATTTCGAAAGCACCCTCAGACCTCCACCAAGGGGATGATGGAACTGTCACATTTTCATCTGCTCCCTCATGCTTCAAAGCGAAAATGTCTTCTGTACCAGGATGGCCTCAGACAGTCAGTCCATGGAAAACCTCTTTCTTTGTTGAACCTCCTCTTGGTTATGTAATTCTCTTTATCATCAAGGAGAATAAGAAAAGGGACCAATCTTCACTCTGACAGCTTCATTAAAATGTTCTTCTGCATCCTGAATATGCTCAAATAAGTCATTATTTTAATGCCAATACTAAAATGTTAAAAAAAAAGGTTCAGGGTATCTTGTCTGCTTTTGATATCTTCAACCTGTAGATCTACTACAAGTATCTATAAAAATAGATTATTTGGAAACAAGATCCTACAAGATATATTTTTCATCTGTTTCATGCCACAGCATTCAACTTTTTTTTTATGAGCTGCCATAATGGTTGTCTTCCTTTGTTCTTCTTCTAGCTTTACCACATCTTCCTCTGCATTTGTACTTTCTTTCTGGGGGAGACCCACCGCTGAAATCCCAGAGGTGTGTGCCTGAGTGTCTGCAGTGTAACTCTGAGTCATCATAATAAGTCTGCTCCAATTCTCTTTACCATGTCATTCCACTGCTACACCGCATCACCCTCTTTCCCTCACACAAACAGTCTCTCTATTGTTGGTGCAGCATGGGTAATAAAGTCAGTTAGCGACCCCCAAAACGCTGAAAATACACATTTAAATATTCTTGCCTGAATTGTCATATTTTTGCAGATGTAATTTGCATATTACCCCATAATAATAAAAGCTCCACTTACTAGTTGTCAGAAGTTTCATTTGCATCCTCTGGTCTTCTCCGATGAACAGAGGCGTGTCATTTGTCATCACATGTAGAGCTTCACTGTGTCCCTTCATCTTCCTCTGTCTGTGCTCATTCAGTCTCTTGTCCAGGGTTCTTGCCGTCACATTGATCTGGTCTTCTCCTCAGTGGTTGCATGAGAGGCCATACACAACTCCAGTCGTCATCTTACCAGGACTTGAAATTTCTCACTTGATATTTTGACAGCTCAGCCACATAAAAGAGTCCCACTGGGATGCTGCTGAAGGTGTGAGTTGATTTAGCTGTTTCTGTCCTGGTCTTAGGCTGGGGCTGGATTCTCATCATCCTTTCCTTAAAAACAAACATTTAAAAAAAAAAAAAAAAAAAAAAAAAACACATGGTAATTAGTCATGATTATTTGATTATATAACACATAACTCAAATCAGGAGAAGTAAAATTGAATAAGATTTGAGCTTTAAGATGTTTCTATACAAACTAAACTACTGATGGAATATGCACACTTTACTGAGCTTCTTGTGGCAGGCAGTAATCGTTTATGCCCACCCATCTCCAATTAGTCAGATGTGTGATCATTCAAACTCTGAATAAATCTGAGCAAGTCTCTGGGCCGGTTCATGCTTCGTGTTTGGTTTGATGGGAAGAGTGAACAGCTTGATGTAACTGACCTTGATGTTCATGATTTTCACACTTTGATGGAAATTGTGTCTTTCAGTGTGACCGTGCTGAGATGGCGAAATACTGAAATGCTGCCCACTGTGGACAGACAATCCAGCCATAATTACATAATCAGACACACCCACTGATTTTAGTTCAGCATTAAATAGGCTCAGATACTTGGATCAGGATTCATTCTGGGCTTGTTACGCAGACAAATATAATGTATGTCCAAGCAAATATAGACATTCAGGTTCTTGCAATTTTTGCATTCTGCTGCACTGATTTCTGAACTAGTCACAGTAATCATTATGCATGTTTCTGTAAAGTAACATTGGGTTTTATGCACTTCATAGCACAGCACAGCACAGCACCTGTATATTCCTGTTGCAATTTTGTGCTGCTTGAGATCAGAAAATATGAAGGACAAACTGTATATAAATAGATGTGAAGAATGAAGTTCTTAATTCATGTAATTAAAAGTGCTGATGTTTGACTAAAAAACAAACAAAAAAAACACAGTTTTCAGTCAACAATTTCTGATATTTTTAAAATTAATATGAACATGGTGTAATTGAAACTTAGTCAAAAACAAACAAATTCAAAAAGATTTCCTATCTATAATCCATGGACTGTATATAGAGCTCTAATCATAGACTGTAGATATAGAGTTGAAACTTGATAGGTTAGTGTTCACTTCTACTGTCAGTAGGATACACAAACTTTTATGCTAGTTAGCTAGTTAGCTGCACTATTTATAATTAAAAAGTCGAGCCAGCAGGTTTCAAACATTTCTCCAGACGTCTGCGAACTGACAGTAGGGGGTAGGGGTGGGGGGGCGTCGACACTGTGTGGGGAAAAACAACGCTTTTGTAAACATTTTTTATATGTCCTTAAATGTTTACCTGTGAGAGGACTCCCCTTTACCAATCTCCACTGATTACCACACCGCTCAGGAAAATGTGCTCGCGTCTTTCATCTGTTATTTACGGTAAGTGTTAGTGGTTCACTGTGAATGCCTGTCAGTTATAAGTCCAAATTACCCTTTCAGTTTTTATCACATCAAACAAATTCGGCTGGAAAAAACAATGCTTTGAAAATATAATTAAATAACCCTCCATAAATACACAAATACAGAAAAATATGTACCAAAATCTACTATTGGGTGGATGACGTGTGTGTAAACGGGTCCTTCGGACTTCCGGGTGTGTATAAACAGGTTGCTCACCGAGTCGCTTTGTAAAGATGTGAGTTTTAGCTCCGTTTGGTTCATAATTTTACTAAAAATATTTCACGGACATCAGCGTGTATGAAGGCGCTAACAACTCTCATTTCGTTTTCTTCATTAGGTCCAAAGTAACGTTTAAAATCACCCTGACGTCGGACCCCCGGCTGCCATACAAAGTGTGAGTACACTGACAGCTCAGCACTAACAGCTTCATATCTTTGTACAGTTTGGGTTTTAATCGTCAGATGGACACTGGTTTCATCTCGCCAACATAAACTGTGTTATTTTTACGTTATTGTGAGAACCTGTGCTGATGTGTTTCACCGCAGCTACACGAGTTGTGGTCCATGACACACCAGCTGTTAGTGTAGAGCTGTGATTGACACACCGACAGTGAATACACCAGCTAACGGTTCTGTTGACTTCCTGTCCTTTTATAGCAGCACGTTATATCGTTAGTATGGCAATGTCAGCAATAGCGCCTGAAAGCATTGTTGTAGTTGTTTTAAGACGGCCCATACGTTGGTCGTTCTCACGAGCTGTTATGAATGAATAAGTCATTTTTTCGTTGAGCTTATTTTTCTGTATGACACCTTGTCATCTCCAGTCCTACGCTGTGGCATGACCATAGCCATAACAATAACATAAATGAGACTGAGGTAAGAAATGGCAGGATATTTTTAAAAGGTAGATCAGAATATGTGTTTGCACAAATATACAGACACTGAGTGCGCTTAGCATTTTGTTAGCACCGCAGTAGTAGTAGGCAGGGTCTGAGTTTCTTCTCTAAACAGGCTCAGCTCTTCATGGCACTGATTCTACCAGATATTGGAAACCTTCCTTTGGGTCTGGTCCGTGTTGACATTATTGCATCACAGTCTCTGCAGATTTGTCAGCAGCACATCCATCATGCCTGTCTGCTGTCCCACCACATGTGGTCTCCTGTTCAGATGGATTAACATGTGGAGATAGGGTCCTGTTTAATGAAAGTAGTTTGCTATGACTTTGTGATATGGTGCATTATCATCATGCGGGAAGGAACATAACGTAACATGGTCATCGGGTACATAGGCTCTGTCGATCTCTGACGCA
The DNA here is from genome assembly GCA_021432705.1 of Caranx ignobilis. Classification (NCBI taxonomy): domain Eukaryota; kingdom Metazoa; phylum Chordata; class Actinopteri; order Carangiformes; family Carangidae; genus Caranx; species Caranx ignobilis. The sequence continues at coordinate 6,430,799 of MU269980.1, forward strand.
GTCCTTAAAAGGACCCTCTATACTGAAGAAGAGAATGATTTTCTATATTATTTCAAGGTGATGTCCATAGCAGGCCACATGATTTTAATCAACAAGGGTAGTCAGCTAAAAGTGAAATTCACTTCCACTGTGTATGAATGAGTCTTGCTCCAAAAACACTCACACTCAAGAATATCAATAACTTCTAAGTGTCCTTTCTTTCCCAGCCTTTTTCCCACCTGATGCATTTAAATGTCCAAACAAGGTTTCACTTTGAATTGAAAGAGATTCAAAATAATCAGGCTTTGAATATTCTTCTAACCTGAACATTCATTCACAGTCAGTTCTCTAAGGAGGTGAGATAAGGCCTTGCTGCAGCTGTTATGTCTCAGCCTGAATAGAAGGATGATGATGATGATGATGATGATGATGATGATAGCAGTAAATGAGGCATCATATTTATTCTGGCAGAGGATTTAACCTGAGGACACCATCAGTGTCTTCAGCTCAGTTTTTATAATCACATATCACATTGAAACAAGTTTCCACTCACTCTCAATTAAGATGTTAAGATGGTGTTTGTGATCTGACAAGCTTTCACCATCTCCTACAGTCCCGAGGCTGCTCTTTTAGCTTCTCGCTGCTGTACTGATGGTGTCGATTGATTTTGCCCTTCACCACTTCAGTTCTTTCTATTTTACCTCACTTAGTGATTACATGTCCAACTCTAGCCTTCAGATTTGTGTGTGTGTGTTTGCTTTTCTTTCAATCTCGTATCTGAGAAAATGTTTGTGTTGTTTTTTTTATAGCCCTTTAGGGGGGGTCTCCACTCCCTGTTGAAAGCTGTACTGCAGAACTCATCAGAGAAGCCTCCAGCTGTGTGTAACTGTTTATGCCATAAATGGCCTCACATGCTCTTACAGAAATGGCTCTGACAGAAGTAATGTTACACTCAATTGAGTTTTGTGGAGAAGATTTCTTTTTGGTCGCCTCTATTCTGTGTGTGTCTCTTTGTGAGTGTGTATGTGGGGAGAAGGGGAGGTGTCACAGTGAGTGGTTGGCTACAGATCTGCACCTCAGCCTCAAACACCAGTGCAGCTCAGGTGCTTATCGATGGAAGCTCCGGTCAGCAGGTTGAGAGATGATATTCAATCGTGGTGTTTTCTTGCCTTAAACTGTAACACAAGGGGAATAAAGTCAAGGTTTATGGCGTTTTGAATTAAATCCTGTTTTATGTTTTATTTTGTTACAGACTAAGTGTCCCAGAGAGCACGCCATTCACAGCCGTTTTGAAGTTTGCAGCTGAGGAGGTAAGCCCACAGTTAGTGCTCACAATTAGTGTACTTATGAAAGACATTTGTCTTCAGTGTTCAGAGTTGCATATTCTCTAAAGAAGCACAAATTCATATTCATTCTTATTCATGCAGCATGGAGAGAAGAACCCAGCATGGTTATTCTTCAAAGACTTGATTCATACATTCAGGATTTAATTTTGCCTTTTCAGAACTATGGCCCTTGGGTGCTGTAATGTGGCATCCTTCCATACAGTGATGCCAAATCAAACTCAAACTGTCCATCTCCCATATATTTTACACATACAGTCACCATCAGGAAGTAACATTTGCAGAAAAGTAGAAGTTATCTGCAAAAATAACAAGTTGAAGTCTTCGATATTGACTTCATATGGGACTGCAGTTCTTGTGCTCCATTCAGAATTAACATTTCCTGGATGAATATGATATGATGAGTATGTTATATGTGCAAACACATTTGAGGTCATGTATAGTCTCACAACTGCAATATTTGTCCCTCAGTGCAAGTTTGTCCTCAGTCTGCTCAGGACATATCTAGGTATCACATGTCCTGAACATTAACATAACTGCACAACAAATTGTGCTGCTTAAAATATGAAATACAGTCAAGAACATAAAGTCAGGGCATGTTGGGTATCAGCCATTAAACATGACCTTCAATAAACTGAAGTGCAGTCTCAGTGCTGTAGGTGTTACAGACACAGGAGGAATCTCAGCTGTGTTTTTCACTCATCTGTCTTGATTGGCTTGTAGTTGAATCAATACAGCTGTCTGCACAGGCTGTGTAATGTCCTGTGTGTCACATACACTTTACACACATCACCATGACCTGAAGCTATTTTTTAAGCCCCAACTCTATTTCCTTCCATTTAATGTATGTGAGCACAGAGCAGCACTGAAGCTGAACGCATCCTGGCAGAGGACTGCAGGGTTGCTGCTGCTGCTGATGCTGATGCTGATGCTTGCTGATGATGATGATGATGATGATGATGATGTGCAGGTTTTACAATATGGGCCGTTAATGTGCTTCTGTTACAAAGCAGCGTCCTGATGAGACGTTATTTTCACATTCCATGTCTGGCTTTGAATACTTTAATCACAGAGCCACCATCAAGCCAACAATTTTATCATTGTAAGAGCACAAAACTGGGAAATTGTTTTCCTTTTTTCTTTTTTTTTTTTTTGGGTAAATGCTCACTTCCTAAGTGGTGAAATATAGTGTAATTAACCATTGGCAAGTTTACTTTTAATTAACTGGAGTTTATTTTAATCCTGTGTTGATCATTAAAAACAGAACCTTATACCCTGAAAGCTAGCTAAAAAATAACGTACCCGCCAATTTAATGCTACGTCCAACAAAGCCCTTGAACACCTATTCCCTCTTGATCTGAACTGTATCTCAGATTTGCTGCCTGTGCTCCTTTGCAGCACTTCACTCACCCTATCTCCCCGGTAACAGACTGATCCCACCATCCTTTCACTGCAAATCCCACCAGCCCACATCCCCCTCTGTTGAGCACTGAAGTAGGACACGTATTGTGACCGTGCTGAGTGATTTTCTTCCAGAAATTCGAGCGTGGCTATCATTCCCTCAGGCTCTTTCCTAACTGTTTGTCTGTGTGTGTGTGTGTGTGTGTGTGTGGTTTCTTGTGGGTCTGAGATTGTGCAAAAATGTAAACGCACTGGCATCTGACAAGCCTAAGAGCTGGCAGACAAAAGACTGAAAACAAAACGCACAACACAGCATTTTCTCTTTCGCTTGTTTCACAAAGTTTATTTCTGTCGCCATGGCTGCTGTTATTATGAAGTTGTCACCCACAGAGTCGGTGTATCTCACTGTGCTGACTCAGTGGATGGAGCTCTGTGTCTTGATGATTTATTCACACTGTGTCTTCAGGCTGAGCGAAATTGTTTAGCAACATGTCTTGATTATTTTTACCAAAATATTTTAGTGCGGAAATGAAATCCCAGAAATGTCAAATCCCAGCTTCTGTTGAGGGTTTTACTAACGGGCATGTTTAATTATTGTTCTCCGTTCTTTTTCTCTTCCAGTTCAAAGTGCCGTCAGCAACCAGCGCAATAATAACAAATGGTGAGTTTGGTGAGAAAGAGTCCCTCTACTAATGATTTTTTTGTGTCTTTAGCAAATGGAAAAGCGATTTATCCACCAGCCTGACAGTTATTAAGAGCAGTCTGACATCAGAGGGACACTGTTCTTGTAAGAGTCGTGTGTTTGGACAGAAACGCAGATGAATGTCAAAACTTAAACACCAAGCTGAAAGGGTCTGACGGACCTGTAAGCAATCTATGTGATGTTAGAAGCAAGATGATGAATCAAACACTTGTCCTGTCAGATAATGACCAGCAAACCTGCAAATTTTCACTTCAACGTCAAAATGATTTAAGAGTGGGTCTGAAATACACAGGGTAGCCATCCACATCATTAGATTAAATGAGAAGAATTTATGTAATTTGTAAGATATATTGAGCCAGGGGAGAAACCTTTTACAACATTTACATTGAAGTTCCTCTGTTATTGTGAATATGCAATATGATAGTATTCAGAATTTTGCATTTTCAAATTAAGGCAGGCAATAAATGGATATTATAAGTGGGTTATTGGAGCATTCTCAACATCTCAGCAGTGCATTTGCTAGTTGTTTTATTTTTGTTTTAAACTGCAATTAGCGACACTGCCTCATGTCTGATTACACTCGGCTCTGTGGTGTTATTTTTTATTAACCAAGTTTATCACTTTGTAAGAATATTAGCTTTGGAACATCCTGAACTTTTTATGCATGTGCAAGGTGATCATTGCCTCAATGTTTTGAGAGATATTGAAATTTCCCACTGATTGTCCATTTTCAGTTGTTGTAAATGTTTTTTATTAGGCATATCTTAGTCATTAATCATATCCTTTTCTGCTGCTGTACATTAACAGCCATGAGGCTCATTCAGGGGATTTGAGATACTTTTAGTAACATTACACAAAACCCCTGTGGAAAACATGGTAATATTATTGACACTTTGGATGTGTTCCTTGCAGCATGTTATATCATTAGTGTGTCTCAGTCCACAGAGCACCACTAGCTCTCTTTTAGCATTACTTGCAGCAGCTTTAATTAATGGCAGCCTCTGTTTTTGCTATTAATTCTGCTTGACCTTTATTGATCTGTATCAGCTAGCAGCTGGAGTTGCAAGAATGCTGATGGCACTTATCTCATCCCCCAAACCCTGCTAACTCACATCGACCTATAATTGGTACAACATTTTGTTTGCACATTAGAAACAAGTAAGATAGCAAATTAAGGCCTCAATAAAACAGCAATTAAAGCTGGTATAGAACTGTAACAAACATATCTTTCTGGATATACAGATCTTAATGAAATAATTTTTGAACTAAATTCAAGCATTTTGTCGAACTAACGGCCTATCAGAAAACAGTTTCCATGAAAAATCCCAACAGAATCACGTCTGAAATAACCTGAGGCTGTAAAATGTAAAAATACTCAGCAGGATGGATTCATTCAGACACAGAACACTTGTAACCTCAGTTGTTGTAATCACTGCAACAAATTACAGTAAATTGTCTTTGTGGCTGGTAGAGGCAAAATTGCTAACTTATTCATTGCACCCTGACAATTAAACCGTGCAGTGCCACGTAAAAAATGATGATGGTTTTGTTTACCTCTCTACCTCTGTGGGAGACGTTCACAAGCACCACGCCTGATGTATTTTGTCACATACTGGAGGTTAGTCATGAAATGATGACATTTTCTCAGGGCTGTTGGAACATATTGGACATATAACGGCTACACTGAGATGAGGTTTGCATTAAAATGACTGTGATAGGACTGTCATGATAAATATGAGTTTTAGTTTTATCAGTGCAGAATTAATGACTGGCCTGCTATTATTCCAGATAGAATTGCCTGCTGTTTGAGGCACGCTCCCATTTTTGCTGTTGCCTAATGCAAAACATCATTACGGATGAACGGCTGATATAGTAAATGGTCTTTTTTCATTTCCCTGCTCATTTGCATGACAGTCTTTTCATTTTACACTGTGTTGTGTTTTTTTGTTCGGCTTGCAGATGGAATAGGAATCAACCCTGCCCAGACCGCAGGTGAGTTATTCTGGTTCAGAGCCCATCGCTGTTTCTACAGAAGATTTTACTTGTTCCACCAAAGCCTCTAGATGGTATCACATGATGTTCAGTTGTTTCTTAGAAGCATAATCAACCTCAGGGCTTTCTTTTGAGCTCTTGGCCACTTGTCAGTCAATGCATTAATCACCTAATGCATTAAGTCAGATCTTGAATAAAGCCTATTTCATAATGCACTTTGATAATGCCAAGTTAATAATAACATTAATAAGATTACTTTGATAAAACCCTCAGAGGCAGTGAGGTAGGTGGTGTGTGGGTGGCTGCACAAAGGACCAGAAAGAAGGTTAATATGAAAAAGCCTGTGTTGATATATAATTAACAAAATCAGTCTGGGATTAATCTGAGATAATGATCAGGTTTGTTTAAATCAGGTTTGAACAGTCAAGTTAAGTTGGTGTGAGGAGTTGCAACAGACAGCTCAGAGATGAAAAGTGGGAAGCACTGATTCATAAAGTAAAGGAGAGAAATGTAAAATAAATCTGGAAATATGCAAACAGAGATCACCAGCTGGACAAAACATCACAGAGATGGGCTGTAGTGCAAACCGACAAATCATATAATTAAGCTCAATTGCTAAAACTCATGATGCTCCCTCTGGATTTGAAAGTCTTAATTTGTAGACCAACCACACCCGGTCTGTCCTTAACCAAAATAAATGATGTAATACATAATAATGTACCATAATGCTAGGTCACATCTTGACTCGCCATGCCCACTCGCCATGAGCCTGAGTGTAAGACAATCCTGGCTTAACTGACTGTGTCTCTGCGTTTGAGCAGGCCACAGAGTGTTTTGTATTGAGGTGGTTTTTACTGAGTCATGATTACAGATACAGCTCCTGGAGATGAAGAATTTAACAATAAATTAAAAGTGACCTCTGACTGGAGGCGGACCTGATGCACCGAGCTGTTTAGTCATTTGACTTTATATGTCCATATTATGGCGGGGCTGTGGTGAATCACTTTTTTATTATTATAATCTCCTGTGTCAGCCCACTTGGTATTTTACCCCCCCCCCCCCCCCCCGAGCTTTACACTGAAAGCGTAGCCCAGCTCTCTTTATGTAAGTTATCATTTCCAACAAAGACAGGTAACAGATGACTGGCTTTTCTGTATAGACTGGGATCAACTCATGTCTGCTTTGACCAAAGGCAAGATTGAGTCTTTTCCTGCTAAGAAAAGGAAATGATTGTAGTGGGCATTCACAACAGCTTTTATCTCCACAACATTCTTGCTGTGCTGCGTTGCCAAGAATAGCCTCTGCTCAGACACCTCTGTCAGATTGCCTTTTTTTCCCCCACCCACCGCAGCCAGGCTACCTCATGTTCACAGGATTGGAAACACGGTAAAAACTGATCCAGGGTCATTTTACAACCTTTTCCTCCTCACACATCTTCATAGGGTCAATTTTGTACATTTCCTGAGGCATAATAAAGATGCACTTATACACAGATGGCCCTGAGAGTGAGTTATGCATATATGATCTCGGCACAGTTGCTGCTTGAATGAGCAAGTTAATGAATTAAATTACATAGTGGTTATCATATATTATTCAAATGTGCTCAGTGTGTGGGAGCGCACTGAAATACACCTGATAGAGGTGGCTACAATCAGCTACAGTTATATTAACAAACCACACAAATGATGTTTGGTATTTTTCATCAGTGGTTTTCTAGTTTCTCTCCCAGTTGGTGAGCTGACATCTTGTTTGCAATGTAGCAGCAATAGTGGCTGTAAAACCCCGTTAAAGCACGCAGATTATAAACTGTTCCTTTTATGCGGTGCTCTGTCCTGTGTTGCAGGGAATGTGTTTCTAAAACACGGCTCAGAGCTTCGCCTCATTCCCAGAGACAGAGTGGGAGGACAAGGAGACTGATGCTGCTTTTCCCTCCTTGACGGCACAATGACTCACCCAGAGGAATCATGTAACACTTGAGACCCAGGAAACACCTCACAGAGTGTGTCATATTTATTTTTCTGGCCCACAACTGACAATGATTCACCTAAGAACATATATACATATGTATTCAAACGTGATGAAGACATGCATACACACTTGGCTGCTCCCCGCCTCGTCTTCCTTGGTCAAGTTTTTTTTTTTTTTTTTCTTTTTCTTAATCATCTCTTAAGTATACTTGCATCAGAAGATTTACTGAGTAATTGACATACACACACAGAAACAGCCTCTGCATCCTGGGAAAGATTTGTGCAAAGATTAACAAACAACTGAGTCAACAGTTATAGCTTTTGTATCTTTGTAAATGACAATAAACAGTGACTAACAGTACATGACTATTTTGCAATGTTTACTTTTTTTTAAAATGCATTGTGAATATGGTAATGTAAGCTTGTCTAAGTGCATGTACAACATGCTTTAAGGACCATTATCATTGTATTATTATGTGGCTGTTGATGCAGAAAAATGTCACATTAGTCATTTTTTGTTGGGCACCTGCTGTCAGAGAAGTAGCTTGTACTGTGGACCACATTTTCCCAGAGTATATCATATTGTGGCTAATGTAAAGAAATGTGTTTGTTCAGCTGTCAGACTGTGCAGGCCTGTGGATCTTTGCTGCCCTCTGTCAGGTTACATCTTAAAATTGGTTTGCTCTTAAATGCCGGCTCTCTGTGTACAAAATGTTTTATGTCCCTTCTCTACACAATAAATATTAAAAAGAGAGAGAAAATGATTACCCTGAGTAATCTACACTTCTTTTTAATATGCCCTGCTGGGTTAATCAGGAGCTAAGGAACAGGTGGTGGGAAAATGAGCCATGGTGCAGCAGAAATGCAGAGGGCCACAACACTGTGTCACAATAGAGGTCTGGCTCATCCAGCACCTTAGAGACTAGTGTTTGTCTGGGAAATAAATTAAGCTTTTGATTGCAGTCTTCAGTCCTGTGTCTTTCCTTTTTGTGAAGACCTTTGATTTGAAAAATCACTGGATAAAAAATATACCTTCATATTAAGTCTCCAGATTAGTCCCTTTCAACACAAAAGAAAAGCCTGACTAATAGGTAGAGCAGGACTTTATGCTTCATTGTTTCTGTGACTGATTAATGAGGGGGAGCAGTTTATTCTCCCCTTCACATTTATCATTATCATCTGAGAAGGTCTGAATCATTTGTTTGAGAATTGGTTCTGTTTTGCCACTGCGCGAAAACAAAAATGCAGTTGGTAAAGAAAAATGAGCAAGAGAGAATAATGGAGCGTGCATAATTCACAGGGGAAAGCACACCGTTGTGTCTCACCATCCATTAGGATCCAGACTCAGATGGTGGGGAGGAGCAGGAGTGCCATCACAAATGGATTTCCTCATTTGTTTTAATCTAAGTCACTGCTGGGCACTGAAATGCACTTGTGAAATGACAAAAGACCAGAGAGTGGTCAGGATGCAGCAGAGTGTCTGCCTTGGTGCTCTGAAAAAAAATGTCTAATTACTGCAGTTGTTTGTCAAATCATATGTTTTTACTAGTGTTCTGTATGACTGAGTGAACATTTCGGCTTATGCTTTCAATTTTTTTTTTTTTTCTACAGGATGGAGCAGAAATACACCTGTACAAGACAAAAGATAAAATGCATTCATTTAAATGAAAAAGAAAAAGTGAGAAGTTTGCTCATTCCATCCTCTCTGCTGATTTTATGCTCTTTTAGGCATGAAATTAAAATTTCACTCTTAAACAAAACAAGACCCGCAGTTTAATCTTTATGAGCAATGAAGCAGAAAGATGCTTCATAATCACATTTCAGGTTGAGTTGTCTGTCCCGAGCCATGTTCAAGACAAACTCCTGCGCAGACACACTTGCACAGACGCCTCGGATAAAGCTCCTGACTTGCACTATCATGAGAGCAAGAGTGTCCTCTGATCCACCACTATAGCAGCACCAGCACTTTTCCAGGTTTCAGCAAGCGCATGGCTCTTAAGTAAAATCTTGTTTGACAGCCTCCAGAAAGGCCAATGATACAACAACACAGTCTGTTCAGTGTACAGGGGAGCAGTCCCACAGCTTGATTCATCACTTTTGATGATAAATGACAGAACTGAATGTAGTTTAGATGATATTTAACTGAGTATGAGCACATCTGCTCTCCATAATGAGATGCCAGTCCTCTTCTGAGTGCAGTATTGTGGGTGGCTGGATGTGTCCTTTGCTCATACTCTTTGTCCCTACACCTGTATGAATTTCCACTGCTGGTGTTTAGCGTAATTTTTTCCGCAAGAAAAAACTTCCTGGACCAGAGCGGTTGGAAAAACATTTTGAATTGTTCATCTGATTTTTGGAATAAACCACAAAAGCACAAGCTGCTTATCGCTTTATTCAAAAATGTGAACATCCAAGTTTAAGGATGTTAAAAAGAAGACATCTAAATGTTACATTTAAGTTTTTGCTGGTCAGTGGCATCATGGAAATTGATTTTGTGCTCCATTGTCAGGACTCTTAAATTCCCATGCGTTAGATTTCCATGTACTCACAGGTCTAGGCTCCATACAACTGCTCAGCCCACTAAAATGCACACAACCTTTATTCAGGTCCTGAGTCTCAAAACAAGCCATCAGTATTTCTGTAACTTTGTGATGTCACAACAAAGCAAATGCTCCAAGCCCCACACCCACTATCCAGCCTTGCAGGATTTCATTTCTGTGAGTCTTTACCTGAATTCTGCTACAACAGCCTGGACAACTGTCCACCAATCAGAAGAGAGGCTCAGAGCCTCCTCTCTTCTGATTGGCTGACCTGTTGTTATCAGAGCTCCACAGAGAAGCCTGAGCGAGGAGATATAAAACTACATTGGTTTTTGGTTGTTAAAAACACCACTATATCTACTAGTGGATATCAGCATTTCAAATGAAACACTGGTGAAGTTAAAAAACATGGGGCCTTTAAATTTTTTATGAGACTATACAAAATTCCAAAGGGCAAACTTTCAAACCCACATTGAGCAATTGATCTGTATTGCTATCCAACCCGGTCTAAAGTGCCTCCATTTGAAGATGGGAGACACACAGAGGAACAGCAGGCAGGATGCTGACACAGGGATGACAAAGATTACTGATCGCAATGGGAGTGCACAACGCTCTGTGTGTGTGTGCTCTGTGTGTGTGTGTGTGTGTGTGTGTGTGTGTGTGTGTGTGTGTGTGTGTGAATAGATAGCAGAATCAAGGCCCACTTGCTCCAAAATGGGTTTTCCCACTGACGCTCTTGTATTTTTCCTCAATCCTTTGTGGCCCCACTGCTTTATAAATGACACATTGACTCATGACTCCTTGGCCTCACATTAAAGGCAGCCAATCTAAAATGAGATCTGGTGCTCCTCCACAGAGGCGGTGGTGGGTAAGACCAATGCTGGGCCCACAGGTCAGTGAACCGTAAAGAAATGGGGAACCAGGGAATGGAAACAGCTGCACTCTCTGACAGCCCATCCTGCTCATTTTCACTTCACTCTCAAACATCTGTCACTCAAGCACCTGCAGCACATTTGTATACACAGGTGTGTGTGTGTGTGTGTGCAGTCCAAATCAGCTGGAGCCTCAATCATCGCTCACACACACAGCCAGGTGTTATTTTGCTTCAGGGATACTAATAAAAAAAATCCACTGGAGGCCCCACATCAAGATTATTTAATTATATTAATGACCTAATTCTGCCCCCTTCTGTTGTCAAATAAGTATAGCAGCTGGGGGAAAATCCAGTGGGGGCCACAGACATTGTTAGGCAGCTTTGATGCATGTTCTTCTATCTCCTCCTCTGCCAAAATGACAGCTCATTAATCTTGATGGAGAACAGATATTTAGACAACAAGCATATTTTAAACATACATACATATACATATATATATACATACATACATAATTTTCACTAATGCAGCACCAGGACAGGACACTCCACATGACCCAGCCTGGTGGTAGATATCTCTGTATCTTGGATTTGGGGATCTGATATCCTCTGGGCAAAAGTGAGATAGATAATGTGGCTTAAAGCAAGGTTATGCTATCTTTTGATTTCCAGATATTAAAACACGATCAAATGCAGTTTTTTTTTTTTTTTTTGTCCTCAGTGGCATATATCTTTATAGAAATGCTGACCACTCTTGCCCTGCTCCTGTGTGCTTTAAAATCAATTTCTATTTTGATATAAGTCACTTTAAATAATTTATCATTTGTGGTTCTCCTCTCAAATACAGAGACACATTGTGACGGATGTGAACTTTCATAGTTTAATGTGTTTATAAGAAAATGAACATATCAACATTTATAACACATCTCATGGAGAAAAAGCCCACACACAGAGACACACACGCGCTCTTGCGATGCAAAATGATCCATTTATTTCACATCCAAACGATTACTCATCAACCTATTTGATGATGGATGATGAAAAATACCTTCCATCGCTGTATTTTCTACCCTCTTTAAATGACACTCAAGCTGAAGCTGGTCCCATTGAGAATTTTTTAAGGTTTTTTTTTTTCTCAATGTCACCAATTTCAACAGAGAATGTGTCTGAAGAGCCTCTTCAATTCTTTTCTTGCAGAGATTGTTCACCTTGGTTCCAAACACCAGGCACTCTTCTTTGCTACCACATTAGATATACTGCTGTCATGACAACAATGTGGTGTCATTTTACATCAGCGTCTTTTCTGTTTTTCAGATGCAAAAGAGAAACTAGAAACTTTAAAAAGTCTCCTCACTCCTTTAAGTTAAGTGGTCTCCTGAATCTGCTGAGGCAGTCCTAGAGCTAATCTTTTCTAATCCCCTCTTTCTTTGCAGGCCATCTCTTCTCTCTCTCTCTGCACCAACTTTCTGCACAAATGTGTATGAAGGGCTGCTGGGAGTATTAATAAACAGCTTGGAGAGTGTGCTTTAAGGACACAACAGCCACAGGCGAGTTTCACTTGTTTTTGTGTGTATCTGTATCCAAGCATTGGTCAAAACACAAAGAGCAAAGTCTTTCCAACAGCAGCTCATGTGTGTGCAGAGATCTACTTTACTACTGCACACTTTCTATCTCCTCTGCCTTGTTTCACTCTGTCTATCCATGCCAGCAGCACAGCTCAGTGGATGGCAATGTCATTCTCTCTATCCACCACTTTAGTCCAGACTGAAATATCCCAGCAGCTCTTGGATGGATTGGACCGTCGTGGCTCCCAAAGTATGAATCCTACTGGCTCTGCTGATCCCCTGACATTTTCCTTTTGGCATAAACAAGAAATTCACACATTTGATTTTAGTGAAATGTCTTGACAACGGAGCCTATTGATTGGAAGGATGGGAAGTTTAGCACAAATATCCATGGTTGCCATGACAATGTATTCCAGTGAGTTGTATTCCACCACCAGCAGGCTGACATTAGTGGTTATATTTTATAGCGTCTTGACAGTTTCTTGGATGGTCTTGCCATGACATTTGCTACACGTTCACGACCTGAGATTCTGAGATTCCCTCAATCAACACAGCTTCAGCTGCTGCTTTGTGTTTAGTGCTAAGTGTTAGCCTGCTGCCATACTATACCTACTGAGATGGAGTGAGAACATCATATTTGCTAAAACATCAACAAGCTACAAGATTAGCATGTAGCCACCCTGAGTCCCCCAAGTGATCATTTAATAACCACAGACAGAACTGAAATACTAAAAAAACAGTGACAACAACTATATCAAAAACATCTAATAACACTGATAGCAGTAATTATGAATCATGAGTCCTAATACAAATACCATATTTTGTATAATGGCAGCATAAATATCAAATTCAGTTCATGTCAACTTAAAGGCAGAGTCTGTAGGTTTGTTTATTGAAGTTTGTAAACAAAACATTCCAACGGGGCTTCTCTGGCTCAAATGTGCCCCCCTCCTGCCCCTGACCGCCGCAGCAGTTGTCAGGACTGGAAAGAAATAGAAATACAGTCCGAGTGAAGCCCTGGAGCCGTGGGCCGATACCTGGCCCTCACCGGTAATGGGAGCCTCGAGGGCTATGCTGCGACAAGTAGGAGGGCCATTGTGGTGAGCTGGGAAGCGGGTGGTAGCAGTGCTGCTACCCACTACCACTAGCGGAAATTAGCGCCGAGCTAGCGGGTGTCATCCGTCACAACCTTCTAGTACTCGCTCTTATCCGGGACAGCTAGCAGGGCCAGCAGCCCTCCTACTCACCTACCTAGTCCACCTGCTCTGTCATTGGCTGGAGAGAAAACACCGACTCTCCGCCCAGAAACGTCCCCGTGAACAACAAAACAAAGCAAAAGACCAAAATACAGGTGGAGGGAGGGAGCTCTGCAGACACAGTCACCACCACACAGGACTAGAAGCCCATAGGTGTTGATTAAACCGGATTTCATTTCTATAAGTCTAGCCTTTATTTTTGAGCAAAAAGCTCCAGACTCTTCCTTTAACCCAGGACTGTGTGTTTCAACCAGTGGGATCCAAATGTTACACATTACTCTCTGAAAACTTATTTTTATTAGTACCATTTAGTACGAATGACTGGGTCAGTTATATGCACACTGTGGCAATTTCACTCATGAAATTAAGTTTTAGACAAAGACTATTATTCAGCAGTTGTGTTATGTCCTCTGTGGCTCAGGAGGGATCTCGCAAACATCTGAGAAAATGGTGTCATTGGGATTGTCTTGGTTTGGGCTCAAGTCTTGAATTTTTAACAAGAAGCTTTATTACAAACTGGAGGTGTGGGGTTCGAAAGAAATTGGTATTTAGGGGTCGGGGTGTAATGAAAGACATTTGTTTAGTTGCATTGTGGGAATTGTAGGATATAGCCTTATAACAAGAGACTAAAAGTCTGGGTATCTCAACATCTGCTGCTTCAATTTTCACCTTCATTTTCTCTTTCATACTTTATATCTGCCTCTTTAGAGTTTACCAGCTTCATGGAAGTGCAGCTCTGAATCACTGCAGTGCCTGTTTAGAGTTTTCGTCTTCATTCTTCATAGATGGATCATCTTGTATCACATGCTTTTTGTTGAGTGTACACTTGTTAGATTGCCAGGTTTGGACCACATCAAATGAAAACGTATTTTTAGAGAACCTTCTAGGTTTTTATTGATGCCATGTTTCTGCTGTCTCTCTTTGTATTAAAAGCTCTTTTACCTCTTTTCACTCAGCCACCACAAGCGGTGCAGCTTTCATACAGGTGAGGCTGTTTGCCACACATCTTACAGTGAACTCCAAGGTGACTGCTGATAAGATAAAAGCAGTCTTCCTTGTAATGGAGATCTCACTGGTGCACTGATATTAAATGTCATAGAGTGTATGTGTGTGTGTGTGTGTGTGTGTGTGTGTACATCAGGCATTAGTGGACAACGAACAACTCACTGGAACGAGGGAAAAAGCAGTGCTGGAGTAAAAGCAAAGGCTGTCCAACAGAATGCTGTTAACCTTTAAACCAGCTGCACTGTCTGGTCCGACCGAGTTCAGCTGTGACAGCTGAAACTTTGTCATTAGGCGCTCACACTCTCTCTCTCTTTTCTTCTAATGACTGTCTTTAACGGTGCTGCCTTCACTGAACAGTATATTTTTGCGAGCAGATAGATGCCTGTAAAGTCAAAAGTCAGAGTGCATATCCTCACTGGAGTTAACATGCAAATTAAATATGTATTTGTGTGTGTGTGTGTGTGTGTGTGTGTTTATGTTTGTATCATCTGAGGCCTTTGATGTGCTTCTATAATGCCCTAATGTGCCAACCCTCACTGCTCGTAGCCTTGAGCCAGCAAAAAATAAAACCTTTAATATCCGTGTCACGATCTGTGGAAATAATTGAGCGCTGCGATGCCTGCAACATTAGCTAAAGAACATATTAAGCTCTGACTCTGTGTAACCTATGGCTGCTGCATCATCCTTTTTTATGCAAGTCAGTGCAACTTGGTGAATGCACCTGATAACCTGCAGTATTCAAGTCATGAGCTGACTCCTGCTTCATGCTGCTGCTGTTCTTCACCACCAGAGAGCAGTAGTCTATTAAAAAATGACACCAAAACTTTCCTTGATTGTTTCGGTGGATGACAGCCCTGTAAATGATTGATTTGCTTGATTCACAGGAGACATTTCTTTTCTTCTTCTCTCACCACTGAAGTCTTTTGATTACACTTTAAAAGTCTTCTCTTATTCTCATATTCATCTTTGGTCCGTTTCACAATTCACTGTAACAAGAAGATGCTGTAAAAGTGCTGTAACAAATGTTCGTTCCCCTAAGAAGCGACAAGATCTGACCAACAGGCTCAGCAAATTGATGCTGCCTGCAGGGCTGAGGGGCTGAGTGCTCTGCCTGATGTGTGATGGAGTGTGGCAGTCTTGTCCCTTATTAGACTCATCACCTCTGTGAAATCGCATGAAATAGAGAGAATACGCTCTGCAGGGGGGCTGGAGGCATGTCACAAAGCCAACCAGCTGGAGATCATTTCACACACGAGCTGTAAACAAGTCATTAAAGCCTAACAGTTCAGTATAGTGGCTATTACACATGTGAGGTACAAGGCACAACAGTGAATATATCAACCTGGGGAAACAGAGCTACTGTTGCTGGTTAGAAGTGGAGTGTTTTTCAAAAAGCTGGAGAGTGGCTCATTAAAAGTCTTGAATGTCACTGAATGTCATTTTTCCCCTCACAGTTTTTCAGGCAATTCATCTGGAAAACAGTCACAGATACAACAGATATTTACCCAATTCTCCTCTAATTCACCATAATACCCTTGTTCCTCAGACTGAAAGTCAAACGCCTACAGGAGCATTGTCGTCTGTAAATCATGTAAATGAGTGTACGAGACGCAGGAACAAACTGGCAGTTTCACCAGACAGTAAACGTTTACCAGAACAGCACTTAGTGTAAACTCACATGGTCATTGTGTTGATGATTACAGAGCAGCGGCGGTGCTGGGGTGCCTGTTTGGAGTAAAGAGTTCCTGGTGTGTCCTCTGAATGCCTGAGTTTTCATGACTGTAATATGGGAACAAAGACGGACCAGATGTGAATCTGGATCTGTTTGTATGTCATTGTGTGAGTGTGTACGTGCGGGGAGGGGGGTGGGGTGAGGGGTTATGGGGGTTCCCATAACACTTTCAGCTGACCTGGACAAACTGTAATTGCAGGCTGAGGGGAAAAAATCAGTGGTTTTGCATGTGAGCCGTTGCTTTTATGCGCGAGCCTCCTCAAGAAGCGACAGGTTTTCTGTGCAGTTATGGAGATGTAGTGAGGACGCAGCAGTGAGTGACAGGGGGCCCACTCCTTTCATTGATGCTGAGTGATGAAAGCATGAGGGCAACAGCTGTGATCAAAAACAAAGGTGCTTGTTAAGGTAAATGTAGGTCTTCTACAGGACCTACATTTCATTACTGGATGATGATGAATTGAAACGTACAGAGCAATTTCTGGTCCAGCTGAGACTGGTTTCAGTTAACTAGAGCGCTGTACTGCGCAAAGTGCAAAGTAACTCTAGCTTTTCAATTGCAGAACAGTGAAAAAAGGTCCCTTTTCCATTTTCTGTCTGAAATCCAGTGAAGACGAAGTGCAATGTAGCATAAGATGATAACACTCAAGTAAAGTGCAAGCAATTGATTATACTTGTTTTATTTCCACTGCTCTGTGTATGCATAGGAGATTTTTCTCTGTCCTTTGAATATATTCACTGTATGAATAATTCTTTTAGGTTATGGGTCATTTATTTAATGTGTTTTAAAATGTGACCGGGAGTGCTGTTCTCCTGAAATGACTTTAACTGCATCCTTCTACTGCTACACTCTGCACTGTCACAGCATCACACATTAAAACTGCTGCCTCTTGTGTGTGTGTCCTCCTTCCTCGGTGTCGTTCAGGGGCTCAGCCTTTGCAGCGAGACTCTGCATTGTGTCCTCAGCACTTATTTTAGGTCTTTACGGTGGCTTTTTTTCTTTTCTGTGTGACATCTTTATCTCTTTAACGAGATAAAGTCATTTGCTCCATACATTTACTAGTCAGAGAAATAATAACCCTCATTTTCATATAATGCAGAAAGTGTAAAACTCATTGAGCTCTGCTGCTGCTGCTGCTGCTGCTGCTGCTGCTGCTATGGAATAAAAATTGCGCAACATTGATGAATTTTAATTTGGTTTTTAATGTTCAATGTGAGTTCAGCTCATCAAAAAAAAAAAAAAAGTCTGTTCAAATAAATTAGCTTTTATGTTAAGTAGGGAATGAGGGTTTTTTGGCATTTGCCAAGATTTTATGCAAATGCAACTATCTGATGCGTTCCTACCCCTCACGTACTGCCTCATTACATGATGGTTTGTATCGTCCACGCTCCCATGTAGGCTCAAACTCCAGCATCTCCGTGTGTGGCCTTATCGCAGCAGAGCAGCTGCTGTGTGAGAAGGAACCCCAACATCCCATACTGTATGAATATGTCATAAATCTCAAGGCTGGACTTTCCAAAAGTTTCAAAGTGCTTGGTAGGTGATAGAGAGGAGCTGTGAGGGATGAGCCACGGTTTCTGCTGCTAATTAGTCAGATGGGAGCAGAAAATATGTTTGTGAAGCACTCGACATCCTGGGAGTGAAAATAATAAGCATCTCTTATAAACAGGTGCTCATCATGCTGTCATACGGACGCCTGTATAGGGTTTTTTTTTTTAATGGGGAATAACACTGTGGGAAACAAACCGGGTATAGCTCAAAGTTCCAGCTGAAAATCTTCACCAGCCTCTAATTTAGTCAGGGTGAGAATAATAATTCTTCCATATCTCTTTTGTTCCCAGTCATTCCCTCCGTCTGCCATCACACCTCAGCATCCAGTATAATCTAATGTCTAAATGTGCTTCACTTCTCAGAGCTGATCTGATATGTATCAGAGTGGTGTCTCTCATGCTCAAGTCCCAGGAAGAATGCTCTGCCACATACACAGAGCACAACAGCTGGAAAAGCTCAGGGTGCCATGTACTTTGAAATGACAAGGCACTCGAAACCCTCTAATCACCTGGCATTTTAAACGTGGGTGGTGGAGAGCTGAGAACAAAATGTAGTCACAGGCAGTGCTGCTAGGGTTCAGGCTTATGTATGCAGATTTTTTTTTTTAAGACTCCAGGCTGCCAGGTTTGCAAGAAGAGCTTCTTAAGATATTCATGTCTGAAACTTGTAGCCAGTTTCGCAGCGATGGGAAAAAATCCCTCAACTGGATTTCACCGTCAATGTGAATTTGAGTCATAATGGCATAATGGATTTTTACACACTCACGTTGCTGATGGCCCCTCTCTCACTGATGAACTTGTGCAAGTTCCTGGAAGGTGCAGGAAATATGTCTCAGTCATCGTAAAAAGTTTTTTTTTTTCTTTTTTTTGCACAAACTCCTAAGCTGACTTCTATTTGATTAATGGCAGCCATGCTTTTTCATTTGACCGGGACTGTTGCCAGAGCCACTGCAAAAATCCCTCTCTCCACACAAATGGCTAAATATCAAATAAAAAAAAGTATTCAGCAAAAAATTTAAATGGCAGGGAACGGATCACATCAAAAACGTCTCCCTGCAGAGCAACTGGGTTTATTCTCTCATGACTTAGCTTGACAGATGTTTCAACTTGCTGTACAAATCCCTCCCTAGGACCAATAAGAAACAATTTGTAGCTCTTTTATCTGGCTCCCTGACAGCTGAGTATTTCGTCCTATAGCTGCTGCTTCTGCTGCTTACGGCAATATTTTGGATTCTCTCTTCTTCTTTTTGTGTGTTGAACTATACTGTAGTTTACTGATCCATACTGACAAGGACAGGGTCGTTCTGTCTCCAGCCTACTGGGCTATGAGAGCTTTTCAATGTTTTTTTTTTTTCTTCCTTGAGGGAAGGTCAACAACATTCAACTGACTGCTCACAATATAGATACCAAAACAAGAAAGAATAGAGAAATGGATGAATGCTTAAACAAAGAAGGAGCAAGCCACCTCTGCCTTTTGCTTTCATCAGATTCATTGCTTGAGTTTTGTTCTGTTTCTGTTTTGTTTTGTGTCTCCAGGATGCGTGCATGCTGCAGCTAGAGCAAATGCTCAGAGTGGATTGTTACTGACAGGGTCCTAATGCCAAAAGCCTTGTAAAAGTTTATCTCATCACCATGTCTCAAGCCTAGAGTGTAGTGGCCATGCATTGGACAGCTGATCTCTATCTTCTGCCTGTTGTTTAACTGTAGAGCGCTTTTTAAAGCTGAATCTAGAGGTTATTCTTACACTGTGAAAAATCATCTGTAGTTCGTGGACACGTTCAAATGAACTTTTGCTTCAGTATAACAGAAAACACAGAGACAGGTGCATAATGAGAGACAGAGGCCACAACTGAGCTCTAGTTTCTGGAGATAACTCTACAAATAAATACACACATGGCTTTTCTTTGACTGTCCTTGTTGTATTCGGAAAATAGTGCAACAGAAAGCATCACCATGACTGGACTGTCTGTTCTCAGATCAGTTCTTCCTCAGACTTCTGTGCTTCTCATCAACAGCTTCTCGCGCAGCCTCAGTAATTGAACCATGTGAAGCACATCCATGTAATTCAG
Organism: Caranx ignobilis; assembly: GCA_021432705.1. NCBI lineage: Eukaryota > Metazoa > Chordata > Actinopteri > Carangiformes > Carangidae > Caranx > Caranx ignobilis. The sequence continues at coordinate 6,450,770 of MU269980.1, forward strand.
CTCATCCTCTAAGCCCCGCCCTCCCCGTGAGTGTCAGCGGCTCCGCCTATCCCCGACCAGGCTGAGGCACCGAGCCTTGAAAAAAACCCTCCAATGCGCGCAGAGGTGGGCGGCGGCGCCTTTACGCAGCCTCTCAAGTGTCTGAAGTTAAAAACTCCTGCGCGCTATTCTCACTGAGTATGTGGAGGGTCCGGGTGGACAGATGCACGGGAGTCTCCGTGTAGGCAGCAGCTGACTCCCAACACTTTCTTCTTCTTCTTCTTCTTCTTTTTCACCCTCACCGAGTGACAGAGCGGGGGATCTCTCAGCATCACCTCGGCAGAGTGACTGTTCTTCGGATGCTTTGGATCACACCCGCTGCCGAGATGTTCTTCTACAGACTTCTCCTGTGTTTCTCAGTAACAGGTTTTGTCTCCGCGCAGCCTGACAGCTCTGGATTATTTTACGCGCTCAGATCTGAACTGTCAGAAGACGCGATCCTCGTGGCCAACAACGGAATACGCGTGCCTTTCGGGAGATCGGTCTTCATCGATCCCATCAACGATTTGGTGATTCAGACCCAGCCGGGGGATCGATGCAGCATCACCGTCCTGGATAACGATCCGCTCTCGCAGAGACCGGGGCATCTCTCTCCCAAAAAGTTTCCCTGTGATTTCGGCCCCAACGATGTGACGTACTCCCACTACGGCTCCAGGAGTCCGGCTAAAGACAGAGTGAGGCTGCAGCTCAGGTATGACGCGCAAACCGAAACCGTCATTATCCCCTTCATGATGGAGGTGGAAGTAGTTTTTACGCAGCTAGAGTTACTCACCAAGAACATGCCCCTCACTGTTGACAGTCTGAAGGGGCTGAGTAATCCTATTGATAAGAAGATTTTAGAGTTTACCTATGATAGAGACTCCCATAAATGCGAGGTGGCATCCCTGTCAAGCGGCAGCCCGCTGCCCAGATACGGAAGACTTGTAGATGGGGGTAAACTTTCCCAAATGATGGACTGTGATGAATTCACACAAGCTGACATCCGCTACGAGCACACGTTTGACCACAAGTCCCCCAACAGGGATTATGTTCCCATGGTGGTGGAGCTGCATGATAAAGAGGGAAACCTAGTGAAACAGGAGTATTTCCATCTCATGATTCGCATCAAAGAGGGAGAGGAAAACACTCGCCCCAAGCCCAGCTTTGTGTCCATGATGATGGTGGAGGTCAGCCAGTTTGTCATGACAGCCCTCACCCCTGATATGCTCGCTGCAGAGGATGCAGAGTCAGACCCAGATGAGCTTATTTTCAACATCACCTCTCCCCTGTCTTATGAGGAGGGCTACATAGTCAGCACTGATGACAGAAACCTCCCCATCACGTCCTTCTACCAGAGAGACCTGCGTGATCTGAAAATAGCCTACAAGCCCCCCTCCCTGGACTCAGACACAGAGAGGATTTTCCAGCTCGAGTTTGAGGTGGTAGACACAGACGGGGCCGTCTCAGACCCCTTCGCTTTCATGATCGTTGTGAAGCCGATGAATTCACTGGCCCCTGTTGTGACACGCAACACTGGTCAGCTGCTGTATGAGGGCCAGTCCAGGCCTCTCTTCACCACACACAACCTGGAGATCAGCGACGAGGACAACCTGGACATGGTCACCATCTCGGTGGTGGACGGGCTGCGCCACGGTGACCTCATGGTGCTGGGCTCTCAGAGGAAATTCTTCACACCCGCTGACCTTACAACAGGGGTCGTTGTGTACCAGCATGATGGCAGCGACACCTACAGCGACAACATCGTCTTCAAGATGACGGATGGGAAGAACGAAGTAGAATTCCTTTTTCCAATCACAATCGTTCCCACTGATGATGAGCCACCCATTATAAACGCCAACACTGGTCTGGTGCTTTTCAAAAACCAGATGATGCCCATATCCCCCCTCATGCTCAGTGCCGCTGATATTGACTCAGAGGACTCCACTATTAAATTCACCATTGTCCCCCCCCTTTCAACAATTGGCACAGTGCTGTTAAGGCAGTCAGATGCCCCTGAGGACCCCTCCTCCTGGAAGTTCAACGCTGAGGATGAAGTGTATGAGAAAGAGGTGACAGAGTGGCTTCAGAAAGATATCACTGACGGGAAGCTCTTCTACAAGCACACAGGCCCTCACAACACAGATACAGTCATGGATCAGTTTGTGTTCACAGTTCAGGATGACAACGACCCCCCTAATGAGTCAGGGGAGAACGCATTTATAATCCGGGTTCTGCCCATCGACGACGTCCCCCCTGAGCTTTTCCCTGGCACCACCCTGCAGATGACAGTTCAGGAGTACAAGCTCACCCAGTTTAACAAAGAAGTTCTGCGTTATACTGATTTGGACTCAGAGGACCGTGACCTCAAATATACCATTATCCAGCCGCCGACAGACACAGATGAAAATAACCCAGCTTTGTTTGGTTCTTTGGTTCTGACTGACAGCCCTGACACTGAGGTCACAGAGTTCACACAAGGTCAGATTAACCATCATAAGATATCCTATGGCCCCCCAGACGTGGAGCTCGGAATCACAGCCCACGTGGTGCAGTTTCGTTACACTGTTGAGGACACAGCAGGGAACAGTGTAGAAGGAGCTTTCACTATTTACCTCCAGCCCGTCAACAATAAACCCCCTCAGATTACAAACACCGGCTTTACTGTGCTTGAACGTGGCATGCACATCATCACCATCGCTGAGCTAGACGCCACAGACCTCGACACGGAGAGTAAACAGATTACCTTCACTCTAAGCCAGCTCCCTAAACATGGACAAATCCAAGTTGCATTCACTGACCTAGAGAAAAAAGGGGTTTTCAGACTGGAGGATATCTCAGAGGGGAAGATATCATATACTCACAATGGGGAGGAGACGGTGAGTGATGAGTTCCAGCTGGATGTGAGTGATGGGATTCATGTTGTGACCGTGACGGTGAAAGTTAATGTAAAGCCTATCGATGATGAAACTCCAACTGTCAGCCTGCCTGAGGGAACAATTGGCTCTCACATGGATGTGCTGGAAAACGGAGCCACAGAAATCACTACTAATGTCATTCAAGGCCACGATGATGACACAGATGACCTCCAGCTGACCTTTATTGTGGAGGATCCTCCAGTTATGGGTGAAATATTGGTTAAAGGAGTCCCTGCTACTAGGTTCACACAGGCTGATATTATTAACGGTGTGGTTGTGTACGCACACACCGGTGGTGAAATAGGTCTGAACTCTCAGCAGGACGGCTTCAATTTGACTCTCACTGACATGTCCGATGAGTGGACAGTAGGTGGCAATAAGGTCAACGGGGTCCATGTTCGTGTCACTATCCTTCCTGTTGACAGCCAGGCCCCTGAGGTCGGAGTTGGTATTCAATTCAGCGTCATTGAGGGGGAGAAATATGCCATTGGCCCTCAGCACTTGGATGCTGATGATAATGACACTCCAACAGATGATATCCTTTGCACGATAATTGTGCAGCCGACAGCTGGCTATGTGGAAAACATATCACCTGCTCCAGGCTCAGAGAAGTCCAGGTCAGGAACAGCTATTAGCGCTTTTACCCTCCGAGACATCAGAGAGGGAACGTCTACTATGTGCAAAGCATTCACAAAGGAGTAGAACCAGTGGAGGACAGGTTCACATTCAGGTGCTCTGATGGCATCAATTTCTCAGAGAACCATTTCTTCCCAATTGTCATCATCCCGGCAAATGATGAAAAGCCAGAGATTTATTTGAGGGAAATAGTGGTGATGGAGGGGATGAACATCATCATTGACACTCCAATACTGAATGCAGCCGATGCTGATATCCCACCTGAGGAGCTGACGTTCATCATCTCCAAGCCTCCAAAATACGGTGCCATTTTGAACCAGCTTCCCACAGGCTCAGTTCCAGTGACTAATTTCACTTTAGAGCAGATCAGAGAAGCATCTAGTATTATTTATGAGCATGATGACTCAGAGACAACAGAGGACAGCTTTGATGTGATTCTGACGGACGGGAAGTACTCTGTGCAGAAAACAGCCGTGGTTATGATCGTCTCTGTGGATGACGAGACTCCCAGGATGCTCATCAACGATGGTCTGGAAGTGGAAATCGGCGAGACCAAAGAGATCAACAACAAAGTGCTAAAAGCAACAGATTTAGATTCAGATGACAGCACGCTCACATACATCATCCGGTTTGGGCCTGGTCAGGGTCTCCTGCAGAGGAGAACTCCCCGGCTCTCTGGAGAATATCACGGTAGGAATGAATTTCACACAGGCTGAACTCGATGCAGGGCTGGTAGTTTACACACACAATGGGCAGGAGGGAATCCGAGACTTGGTTAAATTTGATGTCACGGATGGGATGAACCCACTGATTGATCGTTACTTCTACATCACCGTGGGCAGCATCGACATGGTCTTCCCTGATGTTGTCAGTAAAGGCGTGTCTCTGAGGGAAGGTGGCAGGGTAACTTTGACCACAGATCTTCTCAGCACCACTGACCTCAACAGCCCTGATGAAAACTTAGCCTTTACTATCACAAGGGCCCCTGTCAGGGGCCACCTGGAGTGCACAGACACTCCTGGGATGCCCATTGTGTCCTTTACTCAGCTGCAACTGGCTGGCAGTAAAGTGTACTACATCCACACTTCTGATGACGAGGTGAAAATGGACAGTTTTGAGTTTGAGGTCACAGACGGCTACAATCCTATATTCAGAACTTTCAGAATCTCCATTGTGGATGTTGACAATAAGAAACCTGTGGTGACTGTAAACAGTCTACTTGTTACAGAGGGGCAGACCAAGCTTATCACACCATTTGAGCTCACGGCTGAAGATCAGGACACAGCCGAGAAACAGCTGAAATTCACCGTCACACAGCTGCCCGTTCATGGTAAACTCCTCTACAACCACTCCACACCTGTCACCAGCTTCACAAAACAAGACCTCAATGAAAACCTCATCAGCTACAAGCACGACGGCACAGAATCACCAGAGGACTCCTTCTCCTTCACTGTCACTGACGGCACACACACGGACTTCTTTGTTTTCCCCGACACGGTTTTCGAGACCCGGCACCCTCAAACCATGAAGATCACTATTGTGGCCATAGACAACGGCGTCCCTCAGATCCTGGTGAATAAAGGTGCCCCCACTTTGAAGATCCTGCCCACGGGTCACCTGGGGTTCCCCATCACCCCCAACGTGCTGAAGGCCAAGGACAGGGACAGCAGCCCGGCCTCCCTGGTGTTCCACATCACCACCCAGCCCAAACATGGTTACATCATTAACCTGGGACACGGGAACAACTCCATCGATACATTTAGTCAAGGTAAACTCAGAACTTTTATCATCATTATAACAGACTGTGATTAGCAGGAATATTCCACCTAAATGTCACATCAAATTAAATGAGTAATTTTAATAAAAAAAAAGATAAGATAAATGACATCAAATGATATTCTAGGCTCTAGAACATATATATATATGTGTGTGTATATATTAAACATGTCAAATCTTTTTCATTATTATATAAATGGAAGTGGCTTTGATAGTTTTTTATCTAATCCAATCATTTTGATCCACTACGGTGTAATGTGTTAACCTCATACTAAATGTTAAAGTTCAAAAAACCCTGCAAACCTGCATGTTTTTGATGAATTTTTCACACCAACCACCAAAGAGTTTAATTTATGGGGTAATAATTATTCCCATGAGTGACGGGCGCCGACTCAGGAATCTCAATGGTTAATTTGTGGGGCTTGATTTAGATGTGCCCCGCTCATCAAATCATAATTAGCAGACCAAAGTTAGGGGCTGCTGTTTCACGCAAATGTCTTGTAGATGGTTAGAGATGAATAATTTATTACTTCTGCATCTCTGGGGAGATGTTCACATCTGATGTTCTCTACAGTGGTTTGTTAGATGAAGCAGGACAGAAGTAGAGGATGATGTGAAAAGGTCAGCACAGACCTTTTAGTGAAAGGGTGGCATTTGAGCTGCAGAAAATTCGGATGCCTTCGCCAATTTGAAAACAGCTTGTTGGAGTTCGTGGATCTTAAAGGAAATGCATAGAAAACCAAAACATCTCAACAACACTCTTGACCTATGAATTTCTAAGCAGTTTTTGCACGCGTGCATTTTTTTTATTGGTGTTGAGCACAGGCTCAAGACAACAATGCTGGTGATTGGGCTTTAAAACGACACAATCAATGCAGCTTTTCATTTCACACTGAGGCAATTATACAAACAAGTAAGAAAATTCACCTGCTCGCGCCACAGCCTGCCGTATAAGCACAGACGTGCGGCTGGGAACACTGAGGGGACAAAAGAGCTCTTCAGTCTGCATGAGACAGACACTTCTGGCAACCACTGTGCGGCTGCAGTCTTTGAGAGAAAAAAGGGACACAGGCGAGACAAGAGTGCAGCGAGAAAAAAGAGAGGCAAAGGGGGCAGGAGAGGGGCCAGAGAGAGCTGCTAAAGTGGAAGAGAGTGCAAAGGAGGCAGGAGGAAATGGGGAGGAGGGGTGTAGGTGGCATGAGAGAAATAAAGAATGAAGGAAGGCGGGGGGGGGCGTGAGAGAGTGAGCGAGCGAGAGCAAACAGGCTCGTCAGAAGAGTCAGTCAGGTGAAAGAGACAATCCCTCGCTCTTTATTTACTCATCCTATTTCCAGGGCACATCCCATGAGGCATTCTCTTTAAATATTTGATGAACAGCGTTGCCCCCGGTTCACAGTGTCGACTTTTTATTTGCAAGGTCCTCAAGTTCAAGGCTGCACCACGACACAGACAGGATCCTCTCCCTCTTGCCCTCCCCGCACAACAAGCAGATCAATAGTGGCTAATGCGAACAGATGCACACAGGACGCCGTCACTGTTGTTTGCTTTGCTGAAATTGTAAAGCATTTATGTGTTTTTCCTCTGTTAGTAGAAGAGCTGCAATGACAGGAAGCCACCTAAGAGGTTTAAGCTGAGTCCCAGTCAGGAGTCAGAGGTTTATACTTTTATGAACCTCCTTCCTCTGACATCTATTATTGAAGAAGGTAGTTCGCAGGGGCCAAGCCCTTTCACAGTCTCCATGATTTTTTTCTTCTTATTTTTTTCTGCACCGTAATAGATGTTTCTGGAGAATGGTGGAAAAAATGCAGACAGAGCCCTGTAATTCAGAGAAGTCAAGGAAAAAACAGCTGTAGAAGAGCAGTTTGCGCCGTCGCAATCCTGTTTTTAACATTCCTCCCCCCTGTCTGTCATTAAAACATCCACCGTCACCTGGTTTTCAGCACCGCTGACCCAGAGAGCTGGCAGGTCCAGGATTTGAACGTTTTCTTTAGGTTTTAGCTGGAGCTGTCACAGATTGGAGGTGGCGGCCTTATCGTCCTGGATTACAGATGCATGACTTTCAGAGTGCTTTCTCTGGTAGAAAATTGTTCATGCTGAGTGCTGATAAGGAACTGAATCAGTGTGATACTTGAAACCTGCTGTTACTGTAGCTGATACGGAGCTGGAGCAGGACAGCTTCCATCTTTGAACGATTATTTGACGGAGAGCGTTTGAACAAGCCACAAACCCATAATACAACTTCAAAGTGTGTTTGAGGCTATTTCTGCTGCCAGCGTGAAACTTCACATGAAGATTTTTTTTTATCTTAAAATGCAAATTATTTCATAAATAAATAAGTAAATATATTTTTTTAACCTTCGCAAGGGCAAATCGCTTCGATGTGCGATTTATAATTTAGCCACCACCTTGTTTTAAGCCTGAGCCACGTGGTTGTTAGAATTTTAATCGTGCATCATCTCTCATTGACACGACAGTGAAATGCTTCAGTTTAAAATGCAAAGTGCACCAGGCCTCATTTGCACTCTATCATGAATTATATCAAAACATTTGTTGTTGTTTGCTTGTCACCTCTGTGCAATCTTTCTGATTGTCCTCCTTTCATTAGTTTTTAGGTGACAGGGTTTTTATCACAGTTGCGCAAATTTCTTTTTTGTGCCTTGTCCAACTCAGATTTTTTGACACCTGCATGTTTTTTTTTTTTTAAAAATAAGAGAAAAAAAATTAAGTAAACTGATCAAAAGATTTCTGTTCCAGCTGATATCGAGGACCTGAACGTCTGCTATGTGCTGAGGAATGAAGAAAATGCCACGTCTGACCTCTTCCATTTCTCTGTTGAAGATAACGGTAAGATACCAAGATTTCACCTTTTGCCTTCTTTGTGTTTACATTCAGGCTTTTGCATCTTCTTCTTTATCCAGTGCAACTGTGCAGTTAAAGAACATAGATATCCACAGTGTGTTTCCTCAATGGCAATTCATACGACGGCCCTCGGAGCTCGAGGCACTGCAGCTTAAGAAAATACACAAATGTGTTGCACATTCATAAAACATCTTCAGTTTGACACCACATGTGCTGCAGATTCACACAACACAACTTAAGTGTTTCCAGGGGACAATAAAGAGCGATGAACTGGCTGGGATGTATTGTCCAGTGCCCACTTGTGCCTGTTGAAGTTAAAAGCTTAAAAGCATTGAATAGCAAGTGCATCCCAGTGGGGTCCATCACTTTTCTTTTCTTTTTAAAGTTTTTTTTTTTTTTGCATTTATTCTGACAGTGGGAGATAGAGAAAGAGAACCTGGGTCTCTATGGTCAGAGTACAGCTTTTTATTCCGATGAAAATGAAAAATAAAAATGACCATTACAACTGAAGTCACAATTGCAACATGAGCCAGAAAATAATTGCAGTAGGATTTTTGGTGCAGAATATTCCACAGATTATTGATGGATGCAAAGGCGTAGTTGAGGATCAAACCTGTCACCACCTGGTCTGGGTTGTCATCTCTCCGGGTGAATTAGTGCCTCTCCTCTGCAGCAGTTGTCAGGGATCATAGAATCTCTCATTACTCATTCAGCAGCTCACAACTCACAATTGTGATGCACCTGCGAGTCAACTGTCAAGCATCATACTCAGGCTCATAGCGTGTTAAATTTTGCAAACAGTTCCCCTGCAGATTTCACAAAACAGTTCAGTGAAGTTTGTTTTTTGATACTTCTGTTGTTTTCATATTCATTGTGCTAAACAGAGGCCTCCTCCTCCTCCTCCTCCTCTTCTTTCAAGCTTCAGATGCATTCATGCTGACTTAGTTTGATTGTGGATTTGAAGAGTGTGCGGAGGTCAGCGGAGGCTGTGTGTCTCTACCTGTACAATACAAATGATGCTACATCTTATTAACTCACTGGAGGAACTGATGAGGCTTCCAGTTTCATTAAAGATTGAAAACTCTTTCTGTGGTTGCTGAGATTAACACCCGCCATTTTCACAGTTCAGTGACTTGATGAGACTGTGTGTGTAATTTGTGAATATGACTGCAGGATATGTCAGGCAGCATTACTGTATATCCTGCTCTGATTTAATGGGGGGTTTCTGTCAGCATGGAGAAGGGCATTTGGACCCTGTATTGAAAATACCAGCTATTGAAGGTCAAGACAACACCGAACAATGAGCAGTTTGAATTTAGAGAAAAATAACAACATGCTTTCATTCCAGTGAATAAAAGCCAGTATCAGATTTGTCTTCCTCTCTATTTTTATGACTAGTTTGAAATGCATATAATAACTGTCATCTTCAGCTTAAATTATGCACATGCCACTTAAAATTTTGTACATTTCCTTCTATAAGAGTGCTCACAGTGTGCATAAATTAGCTTCCTTTTACTAAAGGCAGCAGCTAATTAAGCAATCAGTGGCTGGGAGGCTCGTATAGGAAATTTCTGCGATTGATGAAGCTCAGAGATCAGCAGGGTCAGGAAAGAAAAACGAATATTGTACCACTGAATGGAAGCAGTAACATTTCAAAGCCTTTGTTAAAACTGCAGTTGAAATCAAATTAAAAAGTGTTTGTACTGTATCACTGAGCAAGAAGACAAAAGGGAAGGGCGAGCATAAACACTGATGTGAAACTCGGAAGATGCCAGGGAAATACCAAAACACACAAAACACTGGTCTGAGCTCTGTTATTGTACATTATTCATAGAAAGGTCTGTAAAGCAATGACATATCAGTTATTAATTGACATGGATGGAACACACAAAAAATACACATACTCCTAGACAACATTTGTAAAAGTTGTCAGATAACAGGCATGTGGAGATTTGACTCTCATTTTCTTTCTTATTCTTTTACATAATTGACTTATGTTCACCTTTTGTCTGGTGTCTGAATTTCACATGATTAAAATTTCCACTCTGCTCCAGCCTTACGCTTCATGTGCAAATTTGCAACAACTTTCACTAGATCCATCAGACTGTGCTGTCGCCTACCCATTATGTACACGTTAGTTCAACCCTCTTTTTAAAATGTACTGTAAAAGTGGAGGTGTGCGTGTGTGTAATAACACACGTGTTTGAGTACAGACAGTATTTGGAACGAGTCGCAGCAGCTTTTCTTATTCCTCTCAGTCTGTTCAGTTTCCTCGTGTATGATCAAACGTGATGGTTCAGTGTTAAAGATGGAGCACGCATTGAACAACTGATGTAGAGCGCAGTAAGCCTCCCATCACTGGGGTATTTGAATTTAATGGACTTCGCAGAGAAATCCTCATATCCACGTTCAGGAACTTGCCGAAATAACACAATGCTTCTCCGACACTCGCTGACAGACTATGTTAAATTGAGAGAAAATTAACACATTGAGGTTGTGGGTCTGTTTTCAAAGTTATTTTGTCTGTTGGTTCAGGATATGGACGTCATATGTCCTTCAGTTTAAAACTACTCTTATAACTTTATCACTGAGAACCAAAAGTTAGATGTGCTTTGCAAATTACCATGTCATAAGAGGAGAAGCGCAGTTTGCCCACTTCACTCATAAAAGCACATTAATGGTCATAGATGCATTTCTCAAGGATTTTCAGTTTTTCATACTTTAGCCCTACAAGAGGGAATGCTAATGTATAGCAGAATTAGTGTGTCTTTGTGCCCATGAAAGGAGAAGAAAATGACTAATTGATTGTCCATGCCCCTCTGAAGTTATTAGGAATTTTATACTTTTCTCTGCTCTCAGCAATAGTCTGGTTTAAGTTAATAGGCCTGAGGCTTTTAACAGGAACTCTCTAATTCAAGTTCATGAGTTTATATTATCAATCCATAAGTTTACTGATGTACTGTGGCTCCCTCCTCTTTGGAGAGTTGGTGTTGGTTCTGGATATAGAAATTGTAGAGGAAAGCCAAAAATATAGATTAAAAAGCTGGTAACATACTGTTAAGGGGCAGCGGTGCAGTGAGTCACAGAAGCAGGTACCAGAACATCTGAAGCATCCTTCCTCTCAGTCTTCCTCTCCACACCCCCCCAAATCAACTCCTCCATGTTTACAGGCCTTTGGTTTATAGGAGGAAGGGTTTCTTGTAACACATGCATGTACATGTAAGCATGTACACCTATATTTATATACATACACACATAAGTATATATATTAAAACAGTAACCCACATACATGTGCACTCGTATACGCGACTCACGCAAGCAGTCCCACACATGCATGCACAGCAGAGCGCAGTGGGGTAGCCCAAGGCTAAGGGGCGGTCAGGCCTCAAGCACAAAGAGGTGTTTGATATTTAAGAGCTCAGGCAGCATTGTGAGTAATGAGAGCCCAGGGCATCTGAGCCAGGCAGAGCTCCCAGGCAACCACTGGTAATTACCACTGGTAATTACATGGCTCTATTACAGGCTCATCCACAGAGGAAGAGTGGCAGGAAGCACCTTCTGTCACAGGTTAAGACCAGCTGCGATCCCTGTGGTTGGCTGTAATGGTCTGGAACGCATCTTGTTTCCCAGGCTTCTCTGTGGCTGTCAGATTTTCAGCACGTTAAGATACGGCAGCACAAAAGACAGCAAAAAGGGGAAAGACGAACACGAAATGCAAAACTATGATCTTTGTTATCAAGTGTCCTGCAAACTATTTTCACAACTGACTGCTGAATCACTTAGTCTGTAATGAGTCGAGATGTCTTTTTTATTATTATTATTTTGTCCGAGCAGTCAGAAAGCTGTTCTGTTTACTGTGAACAAAGAAAACATACAAAGAACCTTCATATCTGAGAAGTTGGGACTAGAAATTCATCAATCAGCACCACAATAGCTGCTAATTATTTCCAGTGAATTGGCTAATTAAACAAATGGGTCCATTCTATGTAAAAGGTCACTTCACCCAAATTACAGAAACACTCATTTTATTATTATTTATTTTTTAACTCTAGCGGGGTCTAGAAAGGCAGATAGTTAGTGTTTATTCATGCAGGTTTTGTGCTGTCTCTGACACAATACAGTGCATCTGAATGGATTTTTAATATCTGTCTGTGAGCAGTGTTGCAGACACAGATCTCGCTGTTGATTGCTTTGATCTGATGAAACAACAGCATCTATTGACAGGGAGATGTTGGAATTATTGGTGGATTATTGGAGTGACTGGTGCATTGTGTCTGGAAAGAGATGTTGCTGTTGATTTCATTCACTCCCACTGGGTAGTGACTGTGTAACTCTGTGCATAAGTAGAAACCACTGAGGGCAAGCGTGGTTTGTGTTTTGTTTTTTTGATTTGGAAGAATTTTATCTTCAGTGGTATTAACCCTGAGGCTCATAAATAACATTTGTGATTAGTTTTTTGTTTTCTTCAAGCTACAATACAAAAAAAATGTTTGCGTTCTCACGCAGACAGATCATTTCTGAGGGACGTACCTGCTGAATAAGAGCAGCATGCTCCACTCTCTCTCTCTTTTTGTTCCATGTTTCTCGTCCCACTGCAAATGGGATTGATTGTTACAACAGACTCCTTTCATCCCATCCTCACCCCCTCCCGGCCCATGAGCAGCCCCGACATACTGCCTTATCTGGAGTTACAATATATCCCCTTAAAAGATCCCCTGCAGTTTTCACATCCCCACATCCACATTTCACTGCGCGTAATACATTCACTCTGTCACAAATTTCTCTTGAATAAAACAACATAATGAGTGCAGCTTTTCCCTTGTTAGTGCTAGAAGACTAATTATCACCACAGACTGCACGGCAAGAGCGCAAGTTCTTTATCATCAATTTTGTTTGTGCATGATGTGTGATTGAGTATGAATCTGCGCTGCCCTGTGACTTTTCCCCCTCTCTTCAAAAAGCCTTTTTTCCATACCAGCAGTGACAACACTTCAGATGAAATGACCTCCCTGGGGTGCCCTTTTCTTTTAAACTGCTTCTCTAATAACTTTTAAACTCTTCAGCTCAATAATAGAATGAGTCAGAGTCTGGCATAGAAATGTGAAGTCATCCACGAACACACTGAATGTAAATGATATTGATTATAATAATGATAGTACAATCTGGGATTTCTGCATCTGAGAGGATTTCTGAAATTGAAAAAGTTGTTTTTAAAGGTTGCATATAAATATTTCAGTGTGTTGTACTGTTTTCCACAGTACTGTTTTTGTGGTAGTGAAAGCACTAATAAAAACGTATAAATGTAGTTTAATATCTCCTGTCAAGCAACAATTAGATGTGGGATTCCTGAGAAGAAATCCTGGCCGTGGGTTCAGGTGTATGGGCAATGTTTCAGTGTGACATCACAAAGTTTCAGAAGTCCTGATGACTTGTTGTAAGGTATAATGTGAATTGTGTGCACCTATAGCTCCTACACCTGCTTTATAATAAAAAAAGACCTGGAAGTCTCACACTATTAGACCTTTAATTTTTTCCAAAGTTGTTCTGTTGTTTTTCCAACATGTTCCAGTCTTTCACAGTCTATTTCACAAAATAGTGTCTCTAGGGATACCTTGGTTGTCATGGTTGCAGTTCTAAACACTCACTCTATCAACAGTTGTGTACCTATGTTGTCATGGTTACTATAATAATGGCGCTGGCTTGATTCAATTTAGGCACAAAAACTACTTGGTAGGGTTTAGGGTAAAGATCATGATTATGTACATCCTCAACATGAGACAGTCTTTGTCAATGCATGTTAACTTAGATGAAAGAGACTACATTAACAGCTACCTCGAGTCACATGGGAATCAAACACCGCTCTCCTGTATCATATTCCAGTTTCATTTCCACATCCATCCAGAGCAACAAAGTCCAAATGTGGACTTTGTTGCTCTTTATCCTATCCCATCTGACTTTTCCTTTTCCGAAACCTCTTCTAGCACATCCTACCGTCTTCTCTTTCGGGAGCTGAGTTTATAGAAAATACAAACAAACAGGTGAAAACTGGCTGTCACTGCAGCCACAAACAGAGCAGGTCAATCCCTTTTTTTTGTTAGTAACCTGTCCAGCTGATCAGAGCAGAATTGCAAGGCAATACATCAGCATGTGGCACAGGCTGACACACACACACACACACACACTAACACACACACACACTTTTTATCCGTCTACATTCAGAAATTTACTGTCATTCACTTCTCCCAGGGCTGACTTCCATCTTCGTCCCCTTCACCTCTCCCTCCTCACAGTGTCAGTCTCTGATCGTTCTGGATGTGTTTTATTCATTTTCCATTCTTTTTCTCCACTCAGCATTTCATGTTCATTATATATTTTAGTTCTTTGGTGTTATTTTTGACTGTCTCGCCGCCTATCAATGTCCTGTTTTCCTCTTGAGGTACAGCCTTGACGTGCTGCCCTCCCCATCTCATTGAGTTTGATCTCAGAGTATGCTGCAGTTTATTGTTCTGAGTGTCTGAGGCATCAGAAATTGGTTTTACTTGTCACACCCTCACTGTTGTGTCCTGCCGTCTCTCCCTGCCATGTTTGTCTGTCAGCGTTGGTGCTGATGGATGTCTCTGTTGTAGGATTACGGCACATTCTGCAGTTTGTGAATGTCGCCGGCGATGATCTGCATCTCATTAGAGTGTCGAGATGAGTGCATGAGACTTGTTGAGAGATGTGAGGGGATTTTTTTTCATCATGCTAATCATCTGTGATTCTGTGTTTCTCTAAGCTTGACAACTGATCCACCACACAAACATGACCAAACACACTCTGATCTGAAGAATAAACAAAAAGATGACTCTGCAGCATTGCTTTTTGACACTGAAATGTTACAATTTGCATTTTTAAAAATCTTAAAAGTTAGTTCTTTCATCCAATTTTCGCCCTATCTCTCCTCCTCATGATTTTCTCTGTGCAAAATGAAAGTGGAGGAAACTGACAATTCCAGCTCATATTCTCTGTTTTACTGCCTTTGCATGTGTCATGAACTCGGCTATTTCATTTTTAATAAATTCTAATGGACCTTTAATTTATATTTACTGTCAATCGTATAAGCATTACAGTATAAAAAGTGAGACTGCATTTGCACTTTTCTGTTCACTTTGCAGTATGAAAGCGCACAGCGCTGGGGAGCTGTTCTGAGCTCTGCTTTATTATAAAATAATAAAAACCATACATCTAAAAGTATGGCAAGCCACTGACGTAAACAGGATCATCTGAAGAGCTGGAGACAATGGAGGGAAATGAGAGCAAAGGAAAAAAGGAAAAGTGGCAAGAAGAAACCAGGGATTTCAGGAACCCATCCCTCTGTTAAATATTATATTAGCGGCATGGGGAGACTTGTGCTGAAGCAGGAGTGATAGGCGTCCTGGAGTTCTGCCTCTGTGATGAGCACACACGCACAAAAAAAAAAATCCTGCAGGAAGACGGATGCTTTTAGGTGTTAATATTCATCTGACACTCAAAACGCGCACAGATGTGCAGACACAGGTGTAGGCGCACACACATGCCTAGCTGTAGCTACAAGTGCAGGCACACACACACACACACACACATACACCTTAAGGAAGCCACCATTTCTTTGTCCCCGAGCCTTTCCCCCCAAAAGCTACGCCTGGGGTCACATATGGCTGTTTTTGTAGACATCAGTGAAAAACCTCAAGGTTATTAAGTGTATCACAAGAACTTCAAAGGAGGGAGAAATCTCTGCCCTACATGTCAGGTTCTTATGGTTTCATGTGTTAGGATGCTTCAGGTGTTTCTGCACCACAGCCATGCCTGGTGGCTATTGAACGTAGGAAGGAAACAATGCATTATTCTGTCGCATGCAACTTTCATCTCTTTAGGGCTGGTGCATGGTTGGTGGGCTTGGGGTTGGGGGTGGTTAATTGTATGTGCACTTGAGTTTCTTTGTTATCAACAGGCACACACACACACACACACACACACACCAACAGATATACAGTATATAAGTCTTTGAGATATAAACGGCAGTGGCACATTTGTCCTTGGCATCCTGGATGTGGCTGTGAAGTCGTGTGAAGTGGCTGATCAAACGTACTGACGAGTGGAAATAATTACCTGCTCACATGTGAAAATGTCAGTGCAGACAGTCAAAATGTATTTGATCCTGGTGAATTAACAACAAAGGAACCTCATGCACATTAATGTCATTTTGACCTCGAGTTGAGCAGCATTTTAAATATGTGCGCTCTCCATGGTCAACCATACTGATATCTCAGCACACCTCGGGAGACTATCACTAGCTTGTAGCTCACCTTGGGCACTGTGTAAATGTAGTTGGATGCACATATACATACACATGCACAGACACGCATGGGCACTAGATTATAAAAGACCTGCAAAATGACCTGCTTTCCATCTGATAGGTCCATGGCCACACATATATTCACACACACACACACCAGCACACCTTCTGGACTGAAGAAATAGCTGAGTGCAGAACCCATCACAGTCTCCTCTCTGCCACTAGTTGCACAATTGCCAAGCTCAGCAGCATCAGTACAGTGACTACTGCACATCTGTCAGGATGAACTAAAAGGTACTGAAACATCCTGAGGGAGTGAGATGTTTGTATTTTGTCAGCCGTCAAAATTTATGTAGAGTGCCACTAGAGTGTCAGATGGATGCTGTGTGGGCTCCTATTACTGCTGAAATATTACTACCAGTCTATTTTAACAGAGAGTGTCGAGCTGCTTCACGTGCTATGTGCTATGTGAGAAGTAACATCTTGTCAGGTGAGTGAATAGATAGCAGATTTAGCGATTATGTCCTGGTCCAATGCTTCTCAAAGGTGCCCCACGCTGACAGAAAAGATCTTCGGGTTTGTTGGTTGTATGTAGTCATTTGAGTGCCAATTACACTGGGAGTTCTGGACCCGTATACAAAGGAGTACACAAGGTAGATGGAGATATAACAGCGAGGGAAGGGCCACACTGCCAGCAGCAGATGTACTGAACAGTAGACGGCTTCGTCTTGCTGTGAAAAAAAGTCCTTTGATTTTGGGGGTGAAATCTCAGACATGTACACACACACACACACACACACACACACATAAGCAGCTGAAACTGAAGATGAGACAGACAAGATGTTTTTTAAGGAGTGAAGCTCAAAGTCTAATTATTTTTGAATCATAAAAATCTCTGTCAGTTGAAGTGTCATTTACAAAACTCCTGTATATTACACTTTTATTTGAAGTGTTGATAATATAAGATATATTTGTAGCTGTAAGTACCATTTCAATGTTGTTTTTACATCTCCCTCTCTGGGTTGTCTCTGGAGATCTAGTAACAGCAGGTTGATAACAGTAGAAAGAGAGGAAGCTCTGAGCCTCTCCTCTGATTGGCTGACTGTTGACTGAGTGATGTAATAAAATGTAAAGCAGATTTCATTTAGTTGAAGAAGTATTCAAGTAGAGCAATGAATTTAGCTACAGCTGCTTTATATTAATAAAATAAAATAATATATGATGCATATATCCAGAGTAAATAAAACAGCTCTAAAACGGTGAAAAAGACACACACACACACACACACACACTGTTCTTATTTGCAGTTCCTTCACAACAGGCAGCGTTCAGTGCAGTCATAGCTCTTGTGTAGAAGCTGTTTTTCAGTCTGTTTGTCCGTGCTTTGATTGTCCTGAAATGTCTGCCTGAGGGCAGCAGCTCAAACAGAGTGTGAGACAGGTCTGAGTGGTGGGTCCAGGTGGGCTGTCTTGGAGTATGTCTGAGTGCAGTTACTGTTTTGTTATGACATCATAAAGTTATTGAAGTTCTGACAGCTCGTTTAGGGCACAGTTTTTAGAATATGCATTTCTCTGTGGACTGAGCACTGTGATACTTTGACACTGTTCACATAGGACCTAGACCTGCTACATGAACAAAAAAACAACAAAGTCTCACTTCATATAATTTAATATGGGACCTTTTAACATGCAGTGTTTCAACACAGCCGTCTGTGTTATTAATAGCCACAACACAACTGTGCTACTCGTTGATGTGAGTTATGTGTATTGGACAAACATGAGTCTGTGTTGGAAAAGGGTTTAGAAAAGCATTTTCAGAGAATCTGATCTGAAAACTTTATCTCCCATTTGTTCTCTGTCCATATTTGTTGTATGTGTGTGATTTCAGTCTGATTTCTCTATTGTCCCTTGAAAAAATGTCATTAAATGGCTTTGTGATGTGTAACATAGGTTATACTATATTGTGTTGAGTAGACGCACATCACATATATCCTTTTACCACCAGAACAAGTATGTGTAAGAGGTTTATTTCTTTCTTCTTCTTCTTTTTTTTTTTTTTTTTTTTTTTTAACAGGGGTAAACCCCCTTGACCCCTTTTCCCCTGCCAGTTCAGTTTGATGTCATCCTATTCACTTCCAGTGCACACACACACACACACACAGACGCAGGGAAGACTGAGCTGCACTGTGCAAACTACTAAAAACAGATCTGTCATATCTCATCCCTGTTGGGGCTCCTGTAAAAGTGACAGGGCCTCTGTGTGAGGTGCTTTGATTGGTGATTGTTTTTAAAACTTATTTTGAAGCTGCACTCACTCTTTCATCCTTTTGCTCTGTGTAGCTGTGGGGTTTCTGCTTTAACAGCATCATGTTGGACAGGTGACAGGTGTGGTTACAGTGTCTGTGCTCTGACAGACTGTACAGCATAAAAAGAGGAGAATTTTTACATCAGTGGTGTGAATTATGACTTGATGTCAAAAGCCCAGTATTAGCGGGTTGAAAAGGGCCTTCGGTGACATTTAGCAGACTATAACATGGTTGTGATTTTGGTTGGTTGGTGTAATCACAGTGGTTATGGTGGTGAGAAAAGCCTGTGTTGGCTGCTTGACTGTAATAGTATCTTTATGGAGAAAAAACAGGCAGTCTCAGCAGCCGGTGCTGCTGATGTTCACACATTTGTTTTGCTGTTTTTTTTTTTTTTTGTTTGTTTGTTTTCAATGTTTCTTTTTCACAAAACTCTGGATTTTCAGTTTGCTCTTTAAACGACTCACAGAGAACATGTGTGACAGTTCTGTGTACTCAGCTCACACGACTTTTAACTCCAGTCAGAATCAGAAGAACTAGGGAACAGATTCTGCTTTAATAAACTCACAAAATGACTTTCAACTCTACTTTGACTATAACACTAACATCTCTCGACGTTACATCGCCTTAAGTGTCATGACTTGAAAGAGCTGATCCTCTCCCTAGGCCCAAAGTGTGAGAATCTTGGCTGATGCTTAGCTGCATGTTCAGAAACAGAGCAGGTCTTGCTGAAGGTCAGTAATAGTTGTTTTGATGTGCTTTTGAATGGTTGTAAATTGATGACAGGTTTATTCTGAGGGTCTCCAAATCTCTAGCCAGAGAAGGTTAGAGAGGAAAGATACGTGGGATGAAAGGTTGCACTGATAAAAAGGCATTTTACTTAAAAGAGAAGTGACACTTCCTGTGGCCAAACGAGCTGAAAGGCAGCAGAGTAAACAGCCGACACACTCAGCAGACAAGCAGCAACATTAAGCTTTGATTTAGAGTCGTGTCTCTGGGCAGAAGGAGACTCTAAGTTTAAAAATCACGCTCCTTGTAGCTCTGTTTTTGAAGTTGGTCTGACTGTGTTGACCAACTTTTAGTCATTTAGCTTTTTGTACTCTGCTTGGTGCCAGTGCAGGTGTAATTACGGTATGAGTGGGCAAAGCAGCAAATGACGACATTAAGACTGAGCCACGCGGTAAAACCAAACAGTGGGTCATAAAACCAAAACAATGAAATGACAGAAACTATAAGGCTTTATCGAGTTGATATTAAAGTGTCACTCCAAGCAAGGCTTTGACATCTACTTGGGTCAGCAGTATTACACAAACATATCGGCTTCACTTTCACACTAAATGTGCATTTTATAAGCCCTAAATCTGTGTTCAGTGTTTACATGTGTTTAAATTACATTAAAATGGAAGCAGTATTGTGGTGTAAAATCTGGTGAGGAAACGTGAGTCAAAGTTCAAATATAGAGAAAATATAAATATTTTAATGTTTTGCCAAAGCTTGTCTCTCCCAGTTAGGCATTTTGACCAGAGCTACATCGTCTGAGTCAGGAGCCAAGTCTGCACTGTCTCACACCATAACAGACAGAACATGATGGGTTTCCAGATCACATGCAACACAACCCTTCACATATCTTGAACTTGTAGAGGAAACGTTGAGAAACAGCAGCTGTGATAAATTCATGTCCTGTGAAGTAGTTCCATCCGACTGCATGGTCTGGGATTATTCCATATGGTAGATCCAAGATCACAAGCCATCATCAAAACTGTACCATCAAAGTTTTTTTTTTCTGCAGATTTACCCAAGTGCCCAAATCCTCAAAATTTGTTGCACAGAAACTGTGATCCCTAATTGGTTGAAAAAAAAACCCTTGTGGTGAGTTTTTGTTTGAAAAGCCTTTGAAAGAAGGTGTTAAGTGAATTTAGCTCTATTGAGGATGATTTCAAAGCTGCTTTTTTTGTACGGTCAGCACACACGAGGAGTCTTTTATCCTTCCTGCAAAGGCTGGAGGAGTGAGGCGGTCTGAAGCCCACCGATTCAGATCCCCATTGTCTGTGCACAGCTC
The DNA here is from genome assembly GCA_021432705.1 of Caranx ignobilis. NCBI lineage: Eukaryota > Metazoa > Chordata > Actinopteri > Carangiformes > Carangidae > Caranx > Caranx ignobilis. Next base: position 6,471,649 of record MU269980.1, read on the forward strand.
CTCACCTCCAGTGGGAGGTCACACGGTACACACACACAAACACACAAAACACACACACACACTGTAAGACTTCAGGGAGCTTATGCTGCATTTACTTTCAGGAAGCTGGGCTGAAAGTCAAGGTTGCAGCGAAGTTGAGAGGGAAGAGCTGTGTGTGTTTGCGTGGGTGTTTGTGTGTGTGTGCATGTTTTTAGATTTCCAACTGCTAAGTGAGGGCTGAACTTGGCCTACAGACTTTTTGGAGGATACTTGAGTTCTGATTGTATTAGCTGTCTCCTCACCTCCACCATGTTCGTTGCTATGTGTGCTAAGCTCGAAAGTGCTGAACTTTTCACCCCTGCTGTGTTTTTGCACCCTGTCTGAAAATCATTCACTCTAACAAAGCTGGACCTGTGCACTCGGATGTGGAGATGGGGGGTGTCATTTACACTCTTTAGGATCCTATTCATGATATATTTTTTGATCGGGATGTATTTCAGGGAAAGAATATTTATTCTGTTAATCTGTTCTCAGAGTGTGAGGATGCAGGATGAGTCACAGAGTAACCCCTCCCCCCTTTTTGCTTAAGGAAATTTGAACAACAAAACTATCCTGCAGCCATTTATGATCTCCCTGAGATCATGTGATGGAGGCCAGGGGCCACACTGTTGGTGCTTTTAACTGTCACACTGCTTCAGCCTTTAAGAGGCAGAAATGATTGGAAAAAGAACAAATAGCTCTGAAATCATCCTCAGTAAAATTCAATGAGATTTTCGTTCTGACAGCCAACACATGACATTTGCACAGTCCTTCACCCCGGCATTTCGTCTGCCAGAAAAATACACACACTCTCAGACATGCAGTTTAACATTCATTGGAAAGGCATTGGTAATGAAGCATTTTTTGCCACTACACAACAGCATGTTGAAAAAAATCCCCCTTCCACTTCTTTTACTCCAGTTTTACTGTGTTTTCTCATTATTTCCATTCATTGTTGCAGAACTCTCTCCTGTACCCCAGCAGTAGGTGGGTAAATTAGACACACAAAGCATCCTTACAAGCAGCATACTTTCTGTCTGCTTCTTGAAGCGACAGCTATTGAGCACTATTAGCCTAGCACTAACACAACAGTTCACACTGGAAACCCCTTCCTTTATAGTGCTGATTGGCTGGCATACTCAGATCCTCAGGATGATGTGCTATCTTTGCCGAAGCGAGAAGAAAAGAAAATGCATTTGAACAAAGGAGGATGTGAATTTAATTATAGAACTCAGGGAAAGATTGACCTACGTATAGAGAGGTTCAAGATTGGGTTGTTTCCTTTTTTTTATGAATCTGTAAATATTCTCCAGCAGATGTGTTGTGAACATTTGGACTGCACATTGGAAATAATTAAAACACTTTTTCTTCATTACAGTTTTACAGTAATTGCTCCCTTGGGTCACAGAATTCCCCCTCATAGTTTCGTTTCCAGCCTTTTTTCTCTTTTCTTTCTTTCTTTCTTTTTTTTTTCCTGAAAACCAAAAGTATTTGGTCGTTAAATCAGGGAAATAAATAGGCACAGATCCGCCACAGCAGTATTTCCATAGAGATCGAATAAACAGTCTGTTTGCACCTTCACGCTTGAGCTATTTAAGCTGCAGATAGTTAAGATAGATAAAGGCTAAACACAAGGCCTTTATGCTCTCATATTTTGTCCAGGTGGTAACAAGCTAAAGGGACAGCAGTTCCGTCTGGACTGGGCCTGGATCTCTCTGGAGAGAGAGTACTACGTGGTGGACGAGGAGGACAAGTTTCTGGAGGTGACACTGAAACGGAGAGGCTACCTTGGAGAGACGTCTTTCATTGGTGAGTGTTTGTCTTTCTGTCTCACCTGCCCTGTGTTTTTAGCCATGATGGTCTTCCACTTCAGTTTTATTGTAGGTATGCCACCTTTTACATGAAAGAAAAGATTCGATACAGAAGGCAGCATTGTATTTTAAATGGACAGGTGACAACCATCCTTACACTAGTCTTTCCCTGTGGATTCTGAGGGAAATGTCTCAACAAGTGTGGGTCTATTGAATGGATTAGCATATTGACATGTTTTTTTTTTTTTTTTTTTTTGCTTAACCTCATATCAGCAAAGCATAATAGCATTTTCATTAGCTGTATATTAGTTCAGAGGCCAAGGCCAGGAACCGGTCTGTGAAGGTGTCGCCCTTCAAAGACTTCATAGACCACGAAGGCTGAATCAGAATTAGACGACTGTCTAAGGAGGAGTTAACCTGTGCATCACCACCTGAGTTCGCCATTACCAGTGTGTTGCAAAGGGTGGCTCCTGTTGCCCAGCAACCAAAACTACGTAACGTAACGTTTCTTCCCACAAAAAACATGAGGTTTTAAGGCCCCTGCTTTTAGCAGTTGTACCGTTACTGTTGATCTGAGCTGAAACAAGAGTCTACTTACAGTCAAAAGTAGCATTCAATGAAGTTACCCATGAAAGCTCCAACGAGTGCTCCTTCTACAGCAGAGTTTGGGAGCCTTCAAAATGGAGTCTTGTTGCAACAGTGATGCAACCAGTCTTCAGATATGGCCTGAATTGGGATTCAGCTATTGTGGCCATGTTGGCATGATAACATTCCTCCTCTCTCAAATGTAACATTGTTTGACTGTTTTCTGGTTGATTAGTTGTATGTATTTATTCAGTCTTAAGTGTACTCTCGACATCATTTAAAATGAGGGCATGCCCCCAATGATTCTTAGACATTTAAATAAAGGGGTGAATCTGAAAGAGAAAAGCAAAAATAGCATTTAGCTCCAAGCACCACTGTGCCCAAGTGCAGCCTCACAAACACACAGTAGCAGGGCTGGTGCCTCGCTGTAGTATTAATTTAAACTTTCATTACTTCACACCACTGTTAATATTGGATTTTTCATACCTTTCTCTCTATAACTAGCACTAAAAGAAGGACTGCAGAGAAAAAAACTTTGAAATTCAATGGAATCCAGGAAAACCTCTCTCACTTTCCTGTATGATGGCTGATTGTATACCCAGTGTTGTCATTTTCCTCACTGCAGAGCCTTATGTATACATCACTACCGCCTGGTGTGCTGCTCCTCAATACATGCACACCACAGCTGAAACCAAAACCAATTGCAACATTTCCTACATTCACTATAAGCAGCTAGATTTATCTTCTAAGCCAAAGTAATCTTGTTTGGCCTTGAGTCATTTTGGAGTTCACAAAATGATTTTTTTCTTTAGAATGTGAGAAGACTATGAGATAACTGTAAGGAGACCTTCAGAGACGTAAATCTTTACCTCCATATACAGGGAAAACAGTGTACAGAAAAGTGTTTCCTATGCTTCAACGCTGCTGTAGAACCAACATGCTGTTTTCACCTGATTCCCACACAGGCAAGTGATTTCTCAGTACTGTATGTCACTTAGAGGGCACACAGGTCTCAAAACACACACACATCGAAAGGCAATAAAAATACATTGCACTGAGCTGTATGACAAAACCCACAAAGAGAAAACACAACAGAAATAATGGTAATGACTGAAGTCAGATCAAATCATCGATAAAGTAACATCACTATCATAGCTTCTCAATTACCCCAACCTCTCCTGGTTCTAAATTAAACAGCCCTGCAGACATGAATGAATGTTGGTCTGTTGATATCAGTTTGATTTGTTTTCTAGGGCTCTAATAGACAGGGCTGACAGTTAGCCATTCAGTGGTGTATGGCCAACGATCCTGCAGTTTTCACAGTGTGCACGGCTCTGTTGGCACTTTTAAGTGCATGTTGACCAACTAGGCACACTGAACTGGTTTCAAAGTCTAACTGGCTGCTCAGTTGAGGGAATACATCCCTCCAGTGGTGATTCCTTTTTTTCTCACCTCACGTACAAGCTGACAACTTACATGCGAAGCAAAACTGTTTGGCTCAAAGTAGCTTTTAACACACACATATTCTTAATTTGTATTTGTTCCGTATCACGGGACAATTTAATGAGACTCACAATGGCTTTGAATAAAGTTGGCAGGCTGCTTGGAGTCCTCGCAATGTGTACGGAAACTTAAGACAGTAGGCAGGAGTCAAAGTGAGTGTCAGTCTGTCTTTGTCTAGTTGTCTTATGTAGGTGGACTTGATGCATGAGTGACCTAAACTGCAGCTTAAAAGGAAAGAGATTGAGGTGACATTAAGATCAGGCAAAATACAAAGCTGCACTTTAATGTGAGCAAAACTTAATGTGCTTTAGGCTTTGCGAAATGCGTACATCATGTCTTGTTCTTGGATAAATGTGTCCATTGCTGAGAAGAAGAAAAAAAGGATGCTGTTGTATTTGAATCCAAATTAGACCTCTATGGCTCCTCACATTAAGTTGTCCACCTGCCTCACAGGTAACAGTTTAGACATATTAGTCTGTGAAATGTGTTGTCTCAGCGACACCAGTGACACCTGGAACATTTCACCCCTTTCTAGAAGTGTCGACAGTGTGTGAATCTTAAGCAGACTTAAAAATAAAATGCTCATCATTCTGGCTGCAACAGTGTCAGACAGAGAACAGAGCTGGTTCTGTGCTCATCAAAGCTCCAATCCAGCTTCACAAACATCAATGCTACAGTTTTTAATGAGCTGTTGGGCCAGCAGATATAGGTGAACACTGCAGCATGTTTTCTGATGCTGTGTCTCCATTTGCATACCTCTATTACTGCAGTGGTTCCCAAACTTTTTCACATCAAGGACCAATAAACCTGCACTTTTTTTTTTTTTGCTTTTTGCTGTGGTATTGCAAAAGGTTTTGAACCCCATGACCAAAATATTCATACATTCTGTTATGATTGTACTTATGCATGCAATTACAGTGAAAATAACTTATTCCTCTTTTTGTTAACCCCCAGAAGGACTCCTTTGGGTTCACTTTGAGAACCACTGCGTCAGTGCACTCACATGTAGTAAGCTGTGTACTGTACATATACTCACTGGCACAGTCCATTAATCTCAACAGGATAGGAAATTAGGCCATCGTCGGCAACAACAACTTATCCTTTTTTTCTCAGCCACCATATCGGTGGTTCGTCTTCTTCCACTGCGTAGCCAAGATGGTGACCGTTGAGAGTGATAAGTGTCCAGCACTTCACACTCAACTCTTTGACAATTTTGAGCTCACCATGCAGGTTTGTACAGTACAGTCACTGCATGTAACCATAGTTGCCAGTGTGAGCACCTCTTTGCACTCCAACCAGCAGGTGTGAGTACTGAAGAAGAAGACGGCACAAATTGAGACACAGCATGAGTGTCTGTGCAGGTTGAAAGGATGACGACGCTGCTGACGTTCCTGTCCCTCAGCGTTCCTCTGAGCCCCGACTTTTATCATCCCTCAGCTCATTCGCTCAGTGAGAAGCAGCAGTTATAAGCAGCTTTTACCCTCTCCCACCTCTCAACGTCTCTCTGATCCCTGCTAATCACTTGGTCAGGAGTTAGCATCACAGTGCAGCAGTTTATATGAGCTTTAAAATGTTTCTACCTGTGAGTGAGCGTGTGTGTCTGTGTGTGTTATCTGTTTGCACAGTTAGTGTGAGCACGTTGTCATCTCAGACCACACACATTCACATTCAAGCCCTGTTTTTTGAATGAACAGCTTACATGCATGTTGTAGGTCAACATGGTGCCAGAACGCATTGTATCAAAGTGGCCTCCATCTGGGCCCATGTCACTCCAACATGTTGAGATCAGGGTTGTGATCTGTGTGTAGGTTGGTTTGAAGGAAGACTAAACAGAAGAAATATGTATTTGTAACATTAAGAATGAGTGTGTCCTGCTCCATATCAACACTAAACAAATGAAATCTGTTTGTATGTGTTTGCATGTCAACTTTCCTATGCATCTGCACCTCTATAGGCGAGGTGTATCTGTTCAGGCACAGATGATGGAATATGGTCCAGTTTAGGGCAACGCTGAATGAAAAACAGAAACTGATCAAAGTCTAATAACTTTCATAGATTTCAATTTGCTGGGCTGGTGAACAGAGGAATGGAGCCAATGAACCAATAATAGAGTGGCAACACACTCGAAAAGGGACAAAATAGCAGGAACACCATACAATGTGATACAATCCAATCCAGCGTGCCCTCAGTAATGGTGCCTTTGATTGATTTTTTTGCCGTCAATTGAGTTTTCAAGCTGTACAGTTTGTGTTGTTGTCAGGCAAATATCTCATTAAGAGTCAGGGTTGTTGAGACTCCAATTATGATAATTTAGCTTTCATGTGTTCGGCTCAAGTGTTAATGATTTTTGAGAGATCTCTCCTTGCAACAGTGGACAGTTTTGATCGATGTCCTCGACTGGCCTCTACATGCGTCGCCTCATCTAGCCTTGATATCAGTGATTGTAAGGCAGCGATTAAAGCAGACGCACACTGCTGATAGTACTCAGATTATAATATGACCCCCTTGTGTCATTGCCTTTGTGATGTTGATGTCCAGACCAAGGACACAAACACAGAAACACTTGTTGAGACGCGACAACAAGTCGTTTTTTTTTTTTTTTTTTTTTTTATATAAAATCAAAGCCATAGAGATGACCTTGCATCTCTCAAAAACAAGTCTCACAAATCATCTAATAAACAGATAAATGGCGAACTCAATATGTTTACTATTTAAAAGTATTTACGGTTTGTCACCTCTGTAAAAAGCAAAAATGACAACATACAAGAAACATCAAGGGCAAACAAAAGACTTTTACCCAATGCTGGATGACAATAAGTACTGGAGAGGAAAGTCTGGAGTCATAAGGCCTTAATGACCTCCTTCACCAGATGAACCAGGTCACAGAAAATATCCTCATCATTGATAAGCTTCCCAAATCCCCTGGTAGGATATAACTTACACTGAGAATTATATTATTCACTTTGAGGACATGACATGTTCAGAAATATAGGACACACTATTGACTATATTGAATCAATACAGGATTTTATTCTCTTATTCATGAGGGATCCTGTTTGCAGCCCTGGTCAGAGAATATTAAAGATATATATTTTATATTTCCATCATATTGTATGAGGTTAAAATATCAACTGTCTTTTACTTTTTATTTGCACATTAGGTGAACAGTGGAGCAAACCACAGCCTTGTCCACACTCACTAACCTGTCAAGACAGAAAACCAGCGTCAGTCAGTGAACTGATCTGGACAGTTTAACCTTCCGCTGTTTGGCCTCGTTGGTTCTGTTTCTGCTGCATTGTCCTAAAAAAAATGGCTGAAAATTGAAAAAGTGTCATCAGCTCAAGGCAGCACGATGCAGTCATCAACAGTTTAAATTTAGAGTGATATAAGGCAAAGAAAGGACATAAATCCTCACGTTGCATAAATGTTTTTGAGAAAAGAAATAACGATTGGATTATCAAAATTATTACCGATCAATTTTCTGTTTTCTGACAAATTGATTTAGCTCTAAAAAGTTGATCCAGTGAGGATATGAACTTTATAGCTCAGTCAATATTTCATTTCAAAGCCAACATGGTGAAATTGAACCAAAATGATTAGAAACATCTTTCTGTGTGTGTGTGGTCACTAAAGAGGAGGATGGGAGGTTGAAGATCACAAAAAAAACAGACGTGCAATGAAAAGGAAAATTTGATAAGGGCAAAATATTGAGTAATTCTATAAAGAAATAAAAAGCGAAAAATACACAGAGGAATTCCTGGCCAAAGTAGATAGTGTGTGTGTGTGTCTGTGTGTACAGATTAAAGAGTGTGTAAGGGATGGAGGCGCAGGAAAGAACACACCCTACAATGTTGTCAGAAGCTTTACTGATGAAAGCTGGTGTGGTGCCAGGCAACGGCGGAGGGGAGCTGTTACACATGCTCCATCACAACAGGACATATAGGTAGAGAGGATCAGTGAAGGAGGAGCACAGAGATAAGATCAAGGTTCAAAGATGCCCCCGCAAAGAAGAGCTCAGGCAGAATGGGGCCGGACAGGAGCGCAGGGATCAGATTGGATTCTTCTACTGCTGTTTCCAAGCTTAGACCTCACTTTCTCACTTCTACTGGAGAAAAAAAAACAAGACATGACTAAGATATCAACCACAAGCTTAATTCTGCTTCTTCATGGGGGTGTGCTCGCCCTCTCACCTGCTGTGCTCCACTAATTGAGTTCTGTCACTTTCTCTTCTCTCTCTCTCCTGTCACACTCGTCCCGCTGACTTGTCAACGTTTAATCCATCTCACGTTCTCTTCTTTTCATCTGTAATCTCTTCTCACACCATCTTGAGGTGGTGGAGAGTTTGGTCCTCTTACACCTAACCTTTTTATTTTTCTTCTCATCAAAGACACCACCTCTCCTCTTCCTGCAGCCTTACAGCCGTTCAGCCCTGGGTCTATGCCATAAGCTGCCTCTTATATTCTTCCTCCACCCACTCTGTGTTTGTCATTCATCTTGTTTCTTCCTTCTTTCATGATCTTTTTCTCTCTCCAGCAAAGAAGTCCTGGCAGTTTGTTCTTGCTGTCTCTTTAGATTATCACTCCTTTTGTTTCCTTTCCTTTCCTTTTCTTTCCTTTCCTTCCCTCCTTAACTCCTTCCATAAGTCCAACTTCACTTCTTGACAACTGTTCTCTTCTTCTTTCTGCTCTGTCCTTTTCTGCACTGTCCTTGCTCTGTGAGATAAATGGAGGATTGTTAACAAGGTGTACTTTTGCCAGGTTAAGATATATCATCTCCTGTGGGATGTATCCCAGCCTCATTATTGTTGCCAAGCAGGGTGGATGAAGAGATAATTTTATTTCACCAGCAGAGAATAGAAACCGTTGCCCCCCTGAACCTCGCTCCTACAGATCTCCACCTCAGCTGTCTGGAAGTGAAATGACCTTTATGGTATAATGAGCATGAAGGTACCTGCAATCATAAATTTTAGGATGAATTGTATATTTTACATTCAGCCAAACTCAGCTTGCTGCAGTGTTTGCTTTCAATAGAGAAATAAACTACAATTCAGAGCGAGGGGAGGAAAAGTTTGCAGCTATAAACAGAATTTGTGTGTGTTTGTGAGCAGCTCTTTGTACCTGTCAGTTTGTGTGTGTGTTGCAGAGGCACAAACACAAGGGACTGTAGCGCTGAGGAGCAGCACCGTAGAGATCAGAGGGGCTTGGGAGGGTGTATTTCCACCTGCTGAGAAAGAACCCCAGAGTAACCCTAGCTGTGGTGTGTCTCTGCCCTCCAGGGAGTCCAGTACGACTGGCACGATGGTGCTCCTCCCTTTTAAGATCAACACTTCCTCGCTCCTGTGGGTGGGATTTTGTGTACCTGTATTTCTATTAGATGTGGATCATAAGATCATCTGGATACAGAGATGAGAGAGGTCGAAACCATCTGTCATGAGAACACTTCTGCAGTTTTCATATTTTTAAAATTATAATCCCTCATTATACCAACAACATTCACTGTTTTACTGTCTCTGTATCTATACAGTGCATGTGTAGTCTTCATCCTCAGTCCAGTATGCCTTTCTTGCACTGGACTCAAATCAAGCACTTCTACAGGAAATGATCCATGCGTGTATACTGGCCATGGATCATTTCCCAGGCTCAGGCCCTGACCCAATACATGCGCATATTTCACATAATATGAGAAGGCGATAAATTATGACTCCATTAATGTGTGAGACAACAGTGCTGACTCTCTGCTCTAGCTGTGGAATCCATCCAGCCCACAGTTTGTGCTCAAGGCATCACATGCCTATACGCATGTCAGATTGAATAAAAATCACAATTCCAGTATCTGTATAGTTAAAATGTAAGTACTTTTATCATCAATACACCACAGATGTGCCCAGTCAACCAAGACAGAAATCTAACCTTTGAAGTTGTTTTTTTTCATTCTGCTCCTGGCAACTCCCAAAATTGGCCATATATATACTGATCTTTTTTTTCCCTTTGGGGGGTGGTCAATAGGTCTGTAACTACCTGTAACACAAACCCATCCTCCAAAGCAAAAAAACAACTCATGAGAAATTGTGATAGAACTGGCTGTTGATAGTCATGGCCCTGCTCCACCAGAAAGCAGATTTTTTTAATCTCTGCAAGAGAAATGTCAAAATCTAGTCAAAAGCATCGTTGTGCTTCCAGTCAGAGCTTGGACAGACTGCAGAACCTCTGAGCTTTAGGTAAATGCAAGATGATATAAAATGGCCTCAGTGTAAACTTGCTCGTGTGCAGACTGATGAAGAATCTATATTTGATGGTGAATCACATTGCCCATGTACTCTTCTTCTACTCAACAACTTTGTGTAACCCTCACCTCAGAAGACTTGACCCAGGTTAAACTGATGCATCCACTCAGCAGGTGAAAGAGCTGTCATGACTGAACTTCCATTAGTCATGTCTAAGAGCCCCTGAAAGATTTTCAACAGCCCAAAGAGAGGTAGATTTTTAGGTGAATATCTGTGAATGACTGAGTGAGTGACAGAATTGGACCTTTATTTCATTGGCTATGTCCCTTTGAAATATGATTGAAAAAGTGTTTCTATTACAATGTCAGGGGGCATTTACAGTAAATTCCCAGTGTGTCTTATGTTGAGCAATTGCTCTGCCTCCTTTAGCAGTAAAGGTACATGTAATAAATGCAGCTAATGTTCTATAATGGAGGTGGAGGGTCAGTGAGGTGCAGGAGCAGCTATAGGAGCAGGTGGGTGACTGGGTGCAGCACAGTTCACGCCAACAGAGAAAATACCATAAATATATGGCTGAATTTGAAGCGGTGGAAATGTACATTGTGCGCAACCAGCATGCACCTGTGACCCATACAAGTCTTGTTTGTGCTGTAGTGCAGCTGCAGTCAGGAATAGCAGCATCGTTAGTTTTTTGAGAAACAGTGGGCGATATATTTTATATCTAATCCTCTGGTCAAATGGGAGATAGTAGTGCTGCGATGTTTTAGAGTTGGTTGTGGTGCCGACTGGTGTTTAAACAAATAAAAAAAAAAAAAGGTTTCTTGGGACTTCACTCTGTGCTGTTGTTGTGGAAACTGGGCCAAAACTGTTTGGAGAAATAACTGGAGTACAACCAATGAAAAAGATTGTCATGGTCAAACCCCACCCATGTCCTCTGATTTATTTAGCCACTTACCTTATGATAAAAACAAACAAGGCAATAAAGTAACTCCGGGAAGTCGAAGCTTGACATCAGATTTCAGTATTCCTCACAACCTTTGAGCTTCGTAACTTATTATAACCACTGAAGGTTCTCGCAGGTACATAAACACCGATGAGAGTGGATGTATGTATGTGTGATTAATTCCAGCACATAATTTGCATACAATGCCCGCCCGCTGCAGTCTTACTGTTTGTACACTCTAATCTAATCTGCATGTGTTTGTCACCTTCCCCTTTTTCTCCTGTTTGTTCAGGCCTGTGAATGTCTGAAAAAAGAAAACAAATCCTTTTTGTGTACGGGCACATGCATCAACCTGGCATGCATCTGCTCACGTTGTTCTTGCAAGGCACTGTGAGCGCAGACAAAGAGAGGGAACGAACAACGTATTTACAAATGTAATACATAATTTTACGGCTTACACCACCTTGGATTTCCTTGATGTGTGCGTTTAAATGTGAAACCCTTCAGTATTACCCGGAGGATCCCCTGCTTTTGAAAAAGGTGTATCGATGAGCATGTGCGTGGATTCACATGAAAGATTTATTACAGATGAAATTTGTTGAGCCATTTGAAGAGAGAAGATGGTGAAACACACACAAAGAAACACGCACATACGCACACACGCACACACGCACACACGCACACACGCACACACGCACGCCTAACACTTGGAAAACAGCCATAGTGGCTAATCCATCCCAGTGAGGTGAATATGCTTATTTAAATGCTTCAGTCACAAATTCATTTCACACATTTTCTGAGGCTCTGTAAGTGATCAGTGAGGAAAAATAGATGCACCGCTCGTTTTCACACCACTCTCTGAACAACATTAAAGGGTGTGAATATCTAATCTGTTTTTCATCTGTTTCTTCCTCCTGCCTGTCACCTTTTTGTGGCTGCTTTCTCTGCTTTGTCTCTTTTTCTTCTTCTCTCCTATTTTTTTTTTTTTGACTCATCTGGCCTGCTCTCCTTGTCTTTTCCTGCCTCTCTAATGTCCATCACTGTTTGTATCTCCCAGGCATTGGCACCCAGGATGGTAGCGCAAAGAAGGAGGAGGATTTCAAGGGTAAGTCCCAGAAGCAGATCCAGTTCAACCCGGGACAGACCAGAGCCACGTGGCGGGTTCGGATCCTCACTGACGGAAAGTACGAACAGGCGGAAACCTTCCAGATCTTGCTGTCGGAGCCAGTGATGGGAGTGATGGAGTTCCCTGCCACAGCTACAGTTGAGATCTTGGATCCCAACGACGGTCAGTGCAAACTTGCATCACAGCACACACTCTTATGTGGAGACTATCTGTAGTCACTGAATTCAGATGTGGCATATTAGGGGTTAGCTACAGTAATCAAAGGGATGGATGGCTAGATCTCTCTGTAGGGCATCACAACTTGATTGGCAGCCGCATGTTAACTCAAACAAATACACTATAAAAAACTGTTTTCTATAAAGAGTAGAAATGATTCCACATTTATTTATTCCATGTTTACCTGCATGAATATATAATTTATTCAGCCTTGTGTCAATATTCCATGTGACATCCGTTATTAAGAAATGAAAATCAAATGCAGCCTTTATGGACAGGCAATATGTAGGATTGAAAGTTAATAAAATATATCCAGAGCAGAGGCGAGCGTGTGCTCTGCCTTATACCTGAGCAGATGAATGTGACTGTGGAGACACCGAAGAATCTGACATTTATAATGCACGCCGCAGAGAAAAGCCCACCTGCCACTCAGGTGCTCCTGTTACAAAGCAATGAGAAATACACAGCCCATCAGTCAGCGTGGCTCGCACAGAATGAAGAGCTGTCAATATCGCCACTGTAGATGTGGTGTCATGCAAATCTGCCGTCAGGCAGAGAGGAGGAAGAAAGTGGAGTTTGGACACGGTTGACACTCAAGATTTGTTTTCTTTTATATTTTGGCCAGAGTTTTTTTTTAGCAGATTCTTATTTCTTATGCATCATATCAAGAGTTATAAATGGACCTCATTATGGAGACTTTTTTCTCACACACTCCTCATATTGCTGTTTGCCCATGAACACTACGGTGGCCCTGAGAGCTCAACTCCCTGCAACTTAAAAAGAAAGAAAACACATGCAAATAAACAAACATCACTGTGGGACGCACTTTTTATTCATCACTACAAAAGTCACGAACAGGCATTAAACACCAAGTCAGGATCATCGCTATTTTGTGTCCGCTCTTTGGAAACACTTTGCATTGTGTTGTGTGAATTTGTGGTGGTCGGGTTGATGTTTGTGCTTAAGCTGCAGTGTGTTGAGCTCTCAGGGCCACCGCAGGACACTGGTCAAACTCAAATGGTCCACAGAAAGTGTCTCAGAGAGCAAAACAGACATAAAACATTGGAGTTTCTCCCTGATACCCTCGTCCTCCTTGTTCTTTGTGTCTTTGCCTGCAAATTGAAATGTTAATGGAATATTGAGTGGTGCGACAAACTGGCTGCTCTGCTCCATCAAGGCTGGATTTACTCCACTGAAGCTTTTACCTTCACTTTTTTTTTTGTATGCATCGCTCCCCTCCGCTCAACAATTCCTAACTAATGCGTAACAAAGATGGAAACACCGAAGCTCCCATTATATTCATACACAACAGCTGCTTTCATCACTCTCACTCTCATTTATCTCCCCGTTCTCCATCTTTCACCACTTCTTGATCGCTCTCTTTCTCCCTCTCTCTCTCTCTCTCGCGCTCCTCCTCAATCTATCCTCCCCTGTGGGTTAATTATGGTGTGTGTGGAGGGCAGGGGGTGGTTTGTTTTCTGCCTTCCCCTGGGATTGTCTAATGTGACAGAGATGTGCCACTCTGTACTCTAATGGGCCAGTGAAGCTTTAGCTATGCCTGTGGCGTTAGCTGTACTCCAGCTTCTTTCTCTAATGATGAAAACTGGCTTTGTCTGGTCCTCTGCTTAGCCTGAAGATTCCCTCCCCAGAGGACGTGTCAGCTAGGCTAATATCAGCTTTAGAGGAGGAGAGCGGATCGACAGGCTTTAACCAAAAGTGCTCTGAAATTAAGGAGAGCATAACAAGCTGAGTTTGTTCTAACAGCATGGGCAATCTCTGTTTATCTGTACAAACGCCTGCAGCTCTTCTTTCCTTATTTTTTTTTTCTTCTTCTTCTTGCACACCACTCTGTGCTGAAACTTTGATTAATAACAATGAGTGAGCTTGTACTATTGTGCGTTTGCCTATGATACACCCGCTGTTACCGAGCTGCTGCAATAACAAACTTTGTTTAATTACAGGCTGTGATGGCCTGGCCTTCCCCCACCAAAACTTTATCACTTTCTGTCATATATAATTCATGCGCAACGCTGACTCAAGATGAAGGTGGTAGCCTGCTGTTAGACTGTTTGCTGCAAGCAGCAGTAGCATCTTGCCACAGCCAGTGATATCTTTCTTGCTTCCTCAATAGCCACTATATATCACCCGAGCTGTTACCCCTCTGCATTTTGCATCAAGGTCATTCCGCTAAATGATGAAGAACCGCTCTCTCTCCCGCTTTCTCTGGTGCGACGTTTTCAGTGAAGAACCACAAAGGCAGCTGCAGTCGCTTCTCGTGTAATTATAGGAGCTTTGTCTCAGTTAAGATGTCAAGTCTGTTGACTAACACCAGGGAGGGAGAGCATCTTGCGACGTTCGCCGCCGTATTGAACTGTGACTCGTGGGTGTTTTGCTGCCTTTTAGACGCATAGTGCGCGCAGGCTCATTTGCTTCGCATTTACAGTCACATCTTAGGTAATTAGCTGATGGGCATGACCAGCGGTGCGAACTGTTAATGAGTAAAAGTGTGGAACTATATCACAACAACCAAACAAACAGTAAAAACAAACACCGCTGCATCCATAGAATATTCATGAAATGATCAATAATGGAGAAGTTCTATGCGTAGGAACATTTTTGTGTATGTTGTATTGTTTTATTTGGACAAGACAATAACAAGGTACGGTGCAAGTATCTGCTGGTTTAACACCATCTGTAAAAGCATGGGTGTGTTTTTTTCCCCATTAATGTTTTAAAATGACTGTGTGTTTTCCTCCAGGAGATGAAGCTGACCCACTTGACTTAGGGGGAAAAAAAAACCTGAATCATGGGTGAACTTAGAGGCACTAGCAGAACAAAGTGTGAGGTGATATGTGAAAGAGCTGTGAGGAGAGGAGGTGTGCAGCATAAGCGTGGCAGGAGAGAGAGAGGGGTTACAGTGTGTGTGTGTGTGGAATAGGTAAGCAGTGGACCCTAATCCCTTGCTATGAGCCCCTGTACCCCCCAGGGAGCGACAAATTGTGGGCACCGGCAGAAAGAAGAAATGGAGGAGAGGGGAGAAAATTGAGAGGAGAGGGAACGATTCAGGGAGTTACCATAAAAGAAGAGAAATGTTGGACCCCCCTGCAGTGTGTAAGATTGTTTTATGTTGATGACTTCATCTCAAGGTGCTGATCTCTTTCTCTCAAATGTCCAAATCTGTTTTTGGTGGGGTTTCATTTTTGTGTGTGTGTGTGTGTTTTCATGCTCTAGCATTTGCCTTTTTCAATGCAAGTTTTTGTTGCACAAGGAAGCCACAAGTGTCTGCAGCTCCTATCACTCGCTCGCTCATTCATTCTCTCCATAAAACACAGACAGGGATGAGAGAGTGAGAGGGAGAGACAAGGGGGGGCGAACTCACAAGAAGATCTGGGACGAGCCGGAGCTCAGTCCACTCTATGTTTTTATTGGTCCCCGTGCGTCCGTGGAAAATAGCTCCAACATTTATTGTTTCTATAATGCCAGTAAGTTCTTTGCTTTGATAGATGGTGCTTTCACTGGCCCTAAGTCTCTCTCTCAATCACAAACTCCTCTCAGAGATGGAGAGAGAGGAGCCGGCGAAGGAGGGAAAGAAAATGAGAGAGAGACGGTTTGACTGACCCCCGCGTGAACGGAGCAGTCGACGTGTGAAGCTCCCGGCTGGTCGGTGCTGTGGGATGAACTTGGAGGCTTGCATGTGTAATTGTCTGTGACACACTGGGGTAGTAAGGAAAAAAAAAAACTTCTGCAGGGGTCTCTTTGAAGAGCACCTCTGGCTGCATCAAACTGAAAACTGTGATGGAGAGTTATTTTTGAATATGAATAAGCAGACTGCTGGTCCACCACTTCAATAGATCCTAATAAAAAAAAATGTCGGCTGCAGCTCACTAATGCAGAGCCAGAACAAAGGCCTGTATCTGCCTAATGTACTGTGGATTTTTTCGCAGATTGTTATACATATCATTACCCTTTTCTGTTTTTTTTTTTCCTCTGACTCCCCGCATTTGTCCTCTTCCCTCCCCAAAACAGAGTCGACCGTGTTCTTCCCGAACAGACCCACTCGGTGGAGGAAGATATAGGAGAGCTGTTCATCCCGGTGCACCGCAGCGGAGATATCAGCCAGGAGCTCATGGTGGTCTGCTACACACAGCAGGGTACGGGCCGGCCCTTTTTCACCTCATCTAACCAGTTTATCCTCAGCGTACCCTGCCTCCCCCGCCCGAGCGGTCAAACCGAACATGAAAAAATGGTTCAAGTTGTTATTTAAAGGCTCAATGCATAAATTTCAACCACATATTCTCACCTGAATAATTAATTGGAATCACAGTTGAATATAATTGAAAACATCCTCAGACCTCAGTGAGTGAGGCACATCATAACACAGCTAATTGTTTTTTTATGGGTCCTGCATTTAATAAACCTGTTAGGTATTTGAGAATGACAGCATGCTGCAGCTTCTTCTCTCACTTTGTCCTGCTTAGTTGATCTTTCTGCTCACATTTGTGAATAGGCACCGTAACTCTAATGCTGTATATCTATTGTTAAAGGGTAGGTTTTCTGGGAGCGAGTGGTGGTGGGTGGTGGTGGTTGCTTAACAAAAAGCTTTAGGCAACATTGTGTTTACAAGATAAGAGTTCATAATACGTCCTCTGAAGCAGCAGGGTTGTGCTGCTGTTGTTTTCCCACCATTGGAGACAGCTCCTGGTGAGTAAATGAATGAAATTCAATGCTGGACTCCCAGTGTTTCTTGCAGGCTGGTAAATAAACAGCTAATGCTGCCTATGTAGCATTAGCCAAACCTACAAATAGCTCCTTTCATGTATCAATGTGTATGGTGGAGAGTGTTTAAAACACAGCAGGGCACTGGGAGAGAAGCCGTTCCTACCACACGAGTGTTTTTCTAATATATAAAAAGTAGCAGATTAATCTCAGTTGTTTCATAATTAGCTGTGTCCTTTTAAGTTTGACGGTGGTTCATTCAGATTAAGGACGAGCCTCCATGCAAACTCCACAACAGCTCCGCTCTCTCTGTGAGGATTCAAATGACTCTCGGTAGCGTATATGCAGCGGGTTACAGAGACAATGTTTGAGAAATAGCAGATTTCAGCCCGTACGTTCACCTCGTGCCATTAAATCCCATGGAATAAATTTAGACAACACGTGAAGTGATAATGCCTTCGCTGATTAAACTAATGAAGCTGCTGTTGTTAAATGTCACAAGTGGCTACAACACAGGTCTCATTGTGAGAGAGGCTGTGGGGGTGGTCTGCTCCCATTGTGTTCTGATATTAAAACCGATAAACTGACTGAACTGATAGGCTCATTATAATTAAAGGTCAAACTTTCACATGCCATTACTGCTACCGTTACAGTCAGAAATATACTGAGCTCAATGGGGGAAAAAGAGTGTACTGTTGTACTGATGAAGATATTTTTTGTGTGTTCAGCCCTCTCTTTTTTCCATTTAATCCCTCTTCCCACTTTTCACATCAAATGTGGTTAAATATGAATATGTATATGAAAATTAAATGCAATGAATCAATCATAAAACCTGTGCCTGAAGCTGATCACTCAGTTTCCCTAAAATAAGATATGCTGTTTGAAAAGCTGAGGGCTGATCTCTCTTCCAAATGCATTATGTTTTAATTATATCATTTCAATCATTTAGATGTTTTAAATGGTGGACATCTTTTCATTTCCCATCTTTCTAAACTCTGCCCTCACCTCTCCTTGTCCTGGTCCGTCTGAAGGAACCGCCGCAGGAACCATCCCCACCACCGTCCTGTCTTACTCTGACTACATCTCCCGTCCAGAAGAGCACGGCAGCATCATTCGCTTCGACAAGGGTGAGAGGGAGAAGCAGTGTCGCGTGGTGATCATCGACGACTCCCTGTATGAGGGAGATGAGAACTTCAACGTCACGCTGTCGCTGCCTGTCGGGGGCCGTCTGGGAATGCACTACCCCACCACCAGAGTCAACATCATGGAAGATATGGATGATGGTAAGGCCTGATGATTCAGATTTTATGGAGATGCAGCATATGTCTGTCAGTCTGTAGGTAATTAGTTTTTTTTTTTTCTGTGAAAGTTAGAATAACTTTATAGAGAAAATCAAGCCCCGGTTAAACTTTTGCTTGAATGTGATGCACTCAAATCACACGGATGAGAGGTCATAGTGAACTTTGCAGTTTGTCTCCAGAGAGAAGCTGAGGAGATTTAATTAATTTCTCCTCGGTGTGTGTGTACGGACTTAAGGTTAGAAAAAAAAAAAAAACAACATGCATAAATGCCAGCACACATTTTTATACAGTGTCAACAGAGTTTGTGGGAGTGAGTTTGCTGCATTTAGAAGTTGCGGTGAATTGAATTGTCAGAAGAGCCTTCATGTCACAGAAGTTCTCTTAATTAAACTTGTTTACAAAGCTGCTGGGTGTTGAGACATGTAGGATAAGAGCACCCTGACACGGACCCTGCACCCCTGTGGAGACAGATGGAATAAAACTCCATCACACTGTCATCCACTCAGTTTTTAATTACAGTGGAGAGTCACACAGGATTCCAGTGGGACTACATTATCACACATGTCCGCTGTCTGCTTTCATCGTGTTGTGGCATTATATGGACAACGTAGATTACATCGTCTGAAAGGCAGAGAAATGTCTGAGATTTATCTCAGGAGAGACAGGCCTGCTGGGAAATACCTATTCCAATCTACAGGCGTTCTCCGCTCATCTCGCTGTTCTGCATTGATTTACTTTATAGACTTGAGGAGATTGAATGTCTCTGCTCAAGGTTTTTTGTTAAATGCCATGTCGTAGATTGTTACAGTAAAAGTCATACTTTGTTCCTCCTTGAGATGAATGATGAAGGGAGCGGTGGTGTAATAAATTTGGGACAAATACCAGGCCATGTAACAAAGGGGTTGAATTTACATCAAAGCCAAATAACTAGTGTGAAGGAGGCCTGTTCCTGTTCGTGCTCACACTCTGGCTGTCAGAGGCTTATGAGCCCCTCCATCGATCTGGCTTCTAACTAGACAAATGCAAACTGTAAAAATTGCCCCAGTTTCCTGTTAGTTGAGTACAAGTAACACTTAACGCACCACAGCGCCAGCTAATATGTTAAGATGAGTTGTGAGGAGGATGCATCAACAAATAAATAAGAAAGTCTAATTGACCTACATTTAGTCCAACTAAGATTAAATGGCTTGTTTTCACTGGCTGCAATGTATAAATTCTGAAGTGCCCTGAATTTATTTGTTCGTCCTTCCTGTTCACGTGTTCTCTTACCTTGTTAGATAAACACAGACATTGTTATTGCTCATAGTCTGAGGGCGGAAATGAGCGTCTACATTTAGCTGCAATCTTAAACAACCACAGAAGAAAGAAAACAAAACTTTTCTCCTGCACTTTTCTGAGGCAAAATGAGGAGAGATGTTTTGATTTAGATGGACATAGTGGTGAAAGCACTGTCTGATCAAGGTGGAAATAAACAACACACTGTAACTGCACCTTACAGTTTACTTTAGTTTCCTCGGCCTGAAAACACATTTATTTGTTTGTTGATGGCTGTTTTCCATTCTTTAGTTACTCTTTTTATTGTGCGATCAGAACCAGCGGTGACAGAGAGGACCTGTCACGCTGCTGACAGACTGCAGACTTGGATAAATAAAACAATGAGGACTCAGTACTGAGAACTCATTTAGGGATACAAACAATTGTGCCAAATTGAATATGTGTGTGCAGAGGCATCAGGGGGCTAGTTAACAAGAAAGCATGACACACTGTCTGATTGTTAGTAAATTGTCAGAAGACTTCAGTCGTGGTGCTGAGTTCAAAGGAATGGAAATGTGTTTGTGAAAGCCCAACTCCACTGAGAGATGATATGTCATTTTTAGCCTCCCAGAGGATAATACACCGTCTGCCAGTGCTCTAATACCTGCACCCAGGCAGTCAAAACCGCAGCCAAGGAAAATAGCGAAACAAGAGTCACGGCACTCTGTGCGTTTACTTGTGTGCGCATCTGCAGGTGCATGTATGTTTTCGCATGCCTGTGTGTCCGCACGCACCAGACTTCAAACTCTGCATCGAATGGAAGTGACTGCCGGTGCTCTCTCCAGCCTCATTTTTCCTTCCCCCAGGTCAAAGTCAAGTTCAGTCTGCTGTTCTCCTTCCATCCATTTCCCCCACTACTACTCTTTTCCTCTCCTCTATCACACATTCACTCTTTCCCCTCACTTTAGCTGTTAAAAAAAAGGCCCAGGGGTGTCTGCTAGATTTAGTACTTTATCAGATTAAACTCTACAGTACCTGTCTCCCTGTGTGCTGCGATCCGCATGGCTGCACACTCTGACTCAAAGTGAGTGTTGTCATCTCCTTGTACCCTGCCAAGGAGAGAGGACGCTCAGGCTCTCTCAGTCGGCTGCAATATGGCCACAGTACAGTTTGTAGAATTGTAGATTAGCTCTGAGTATTTCCTGGAAATATGAGGGCAGCCTTACAGTTGATCACACTCTCCATGCAGCATATTTACTCACCACTTTGTACGTTATGCCCCCGGTGTAAATACAAACTGCTGTTATTTTCCACTTGCAGGAGGGAGATTGTGTCATAGTTTGTCTCTCCCATTGTTATTGTATAACAACACATTCCATGCCCTGAACCAAGTCATTTCAATTACAAATTTCTACTGTTTTACATACATGCCATCTTGCACCACATGTCCACAATTAGCATATAAGTAGTGAGTTCCTCTCACACAGTTCTTTCCTGCATGAATTTTGCCCCCTGTTGAATAAAATGGAAAAGTGAGTTTTAAAATGAAAAGAAAATAGGAGCAGTCAACATGAATGTGAGGTGTTTGATTATGTCAGTTTTTCAAAGCCCTGAGTGGAAACAACTGTTCACTGCGTGACAACAAAAACAAATATTAGAGAAAAGTCTGAGGACATGAACATAAATAATGTTTTTTTCTTTCAGTTTTCTTGCATTTTAGATTCAATATAACCCCACACACTGATGAGAAGAGTATTAAAAGAAAAGCACCTGAGCTTCCTGTGCAGTATTTACAGACAAACTTGTAAGGTCTTATATGTGGGTCCCTCCAAAAAAGAGGGGCCCTTCTTAAGAGGACAGCTGAGAATGTCTTATAAACGGTGTTTAAAGGTGCAGTGACACACAAATGGCTACAGACAACCGCACACAGTAATTATCACAATTTGGCTTTACACCTTCCCCAGCCCTCACACACACTTCACAGTGCTAAACCACCAGCTTTGCCCCCGGAGGGAAGAGAGGATGCAGTTCTCACTCATCAGTCGTCACTCAGCTTGTTCTCGTGGTGTCAAGAATTTGTCGTCCCAGGGGCAGACATGTGTACATTAGCACATGAGCAGACGTTTCTTCTCTGAGCATAAAAAGAAACACGTTCATGTATTGAAGCATGCATCGACGTAACGGTAATAATCCATACAAGTATTAAAAAAGAAACCGTTACCAGTCTCCACATTGTTTACCTGTGCATCTGGTCAGATGTTTTTAACCCACACACACAAGCTGTAATCCTCTTTTTTACCACTGCCACTGTGCAAATATATAAACTCTATTTGCATTACAAACCTGTGCCACTGTGAGGTGAGGCTGACTGTGTGGGAGGAAAAAGGTAAGAGAAAGAAAGACAGATGCACTGAGGAAACAAGTCTTTAGATGGAGAGGCTGCCATTGATGTAAGATGCTCACTCGATATTGTTCAAGTTGAGAGTCAGAATGTAACTGCAGTAATTTTCCTCAGTCCCGGCGTTATGAAGACTGTGCTTAGCTTTTCTTATCTGGCCCAGTTAAAGTATATAAATAAGATATGAAATTTAATATATCAGTAAAGTAGTATTCAGGAAAAAAAAAACTACCTCTCGTCTGCTGAAGTGTTTGATCATGACACCAAAAAATGATAATAATGCAGGGCTATTTTTGGATTATATGCCAGAATGTAAGAAACCATCTGAATGAGTGAGAGAGAGAGAGAGAGAGAGAGAGAGAGAGAGAGAGAGAGAGAGAGAGAGAGAGAGAGAGAGAGAGAGAGAGAGAGAGAGAGAGAGAGAGAGAGAGAGAGAGAGAGAGAGAGAGAGAGAGAGAGAGAGAGAGAGAGAGAGAGAGAGAGAGGCATCTTAAAATGGAGACAGAGGTACTTTTATTCTGTCAGTTTTATGGACTTGACAGGGATGGGGGGAGGTGTGTGTATGTGTGTGTGTTTGGAGGGGGGCTTGGGTTGCAAGAGATGAAGCTGTCAAATACACATTGGATGCTTCCACTTTGCTGCCTCAGGAAACAATGCCAGTTCAAACAAGCCTTTGAGCAGTCTAGGGGGCCGCTTTCTCTCTGTCTCTTTCTCACACACATGCACACACACACACATACATATTGTTTTCCAGTGCTAACTTCATCTTTTTTTCCTTGTTGAAAACACGTAGTGGTTTCTGTGAGAACAATGCTAACAAAGAATGATAACTATGAGGTCGGATGAGACGTTAGGAAAGGTTAAGAGGTCATGCTTCCCCTGTGGATTTACTTCAGACTAATGGGCTGTCGCTGTTTGACCTTTGTGTCTGGCCACTGGCCTTACAAATGAAACATGTCAGAGTGCGGGCGGCTGCTGACAGGTCTAATGTTACCACAGGTGCATGCATAAGAAGGGAAGATAAGCACCATTAACACTGAGGAAAAAGTAAAACAAGGTAAAGTAATACAGGTGAGTCATGTGAGGTGGAGGACCAGTGAAGAGGTGCTGATATTTCAAAGCAACATGAGATGAGTAAGAGATCGCCTGTGTACAAATATGCGGCTTTGATGTGTATGTAAGTATTTAATATGTCAGACAGTCTGGAAGTTTGTGGCAGGAAACACAGTAAAACTGCATCAACAAACAAAATGGGAAGGATCATGAGTTGGAACATCAGGGGAATGATGAACCCATTGTGCAGAATAAACAAGATTATGGAGGAATTGCAAAGTGCTGCCAATGTATTTATTTCCCTTTCTTTTTGCTTTCTGTGCTTCCCAGCTCCAGTCTTTTACTTTGGAGAGCTGGAGTATCATGTGGATGAGAGCGATGGATATGTGGAGGTCAAAGTGTGGAGGACGGGAACCGATCTGTCCAAGACCGGCACCGTCATCGTCCGCTCTCGCAAGGCTGAGCCGGTCTCTGCAGAGGGTGAGATCAAACAGCCGAGCAAGTGCTGCTTGGGACTGATTAGAAATGATTGAGTTTACACATAAAACCATCTCTGCTCAACTTCTCAACTACTCTCTGTCCCTCCACCAGCCGGTATTGACTACGTGGGCATCAGTCGTAACCTAGACTTCGCCCCGGGTGTCAGCATGCAGACGTTCAAGGTCACCATTCTGGATGACCTGGGACAGCCGGAGCTGGAGGGGACTGAGCACTTTGAGCTTGTCCTGCGTATGCCAGTGCAGGGCATCCTGGGAGATCCTGACAAGGCTACAGTCTTCATCAACGACTCAGTGTCTGACTGTAAGTGGTTTGACATTTTGGCTCCATGGCTACAGGGAGGGCAGTGCTGGTCTGGACAGCTAGTACATTTGGGTGTTTATGGGCCCCAGAGCATGGATACCCCTGAATTTGGTGATTATGCCTGGAACTAATGCCAAAATTAGACTTTACTGTCAGTGGATATGATGATCAGACTTACCACCCAGCACCACTGTCAGATCAGAAATTCAATTCATCTATGAATGTGGTGGTTTATGTTTCCCATGAGCCTTAGCTTCGGTGCTAACTACTAAGTGTTAGCATGCCTAGAAGTTGAGCACAGCGGCATGTTAGCATACTCCCACCAGCATTACAGATGTTTGTTAGCATTTAGCTCGAAGGACTGAAGGGGCCTCCTAGCATTGAGCCTAGCATGGCTGTAGATTCTTTCTTTTACACGTTTAACTTTTTAACTCTTTGTCCAGATGTGCTATAGTGTATCAGTAAAGTTTTTTGTGTCTATTAAAAGTATCTGCCCCAGTTGAAACCTACACAAGAGGTGCAATGTCTGAGATTTTATCTTGTCTAGCTTGGTGCTTCTTTACACTTCTACTCAATTGAACTTAACAATTCACCTGTGTATTCCCTCCTGTCGATGACAGCGTCATTGTATTTGCTTCATAAAATCAGTTCATCCAGTTAACCTCAGCCTGGAGAACATTACCCCTGCCTTTGTCACTCATGATGATTGAGCTCTCCCGTTCATTGACAGTGCCAAAGGTCCAGTTCCGTGAGCCGGTGTACGCTGGAGAGGAGAGTGACGGTCAGATCGCTGTGACAGTGTATCGCAGCGGCGACATCAGACACAAATCCACTGTTCGCTGTTACACCCGCCAGGGCTCCGCACAGGTCGCCTCTGACTTTGACGAACGGCCAAACACGGATGCATCTATCATCACTTTCTTACCAGGTTCTTCAGTAATCACACAAGCACACCACGTTTTGTCTTTGTCTTCTTTTGCTTTATCTAAAAGTATCCTAACATCAGAGCTGACACCCTCTTAATCAAATAAACAGCTTAATCACAAATTTTCAGCTCTGTATCACACATTTTTTTTGCAAGATCAATAGTGCCTTGCAGATACCGCAAAGGCTTACAAGTTTAACTGTTCCACACCTTACTCAGTGTGCTGTCACTGTCAGTGCATTTATTTTAACAGCTTCCAAGAACTCTGGAAGACCTGAGCAAATACACGGAAATATGGAGCAAAAAATGGATAACTGTCGAACTTATTCTATGCTTTCTTCCACCTTAAATTTTTTAACATGTCCTGTCATCTTGCTGTTCACTCCAGGTGAGGTGGAGAAGCCGTGTGTTCTGTCACTGGTTGATGACACGCTGTACGAAGAGGGAGAAGAGCTTCGGTTGGTCTTGGGCAACCCGAAGAGCGACTCCCAGTTTGGAGCATCATTAGGAGCTCTGAATGAGACCCTGGTGAAAATCAAGGACACAGCTGACAGTAAGTGAACTGGAGAAGGGAAGTGCAGAAATGCAACGTACTTTTAAAACAGCTTTGATGTTTTGGATTTATCTGATGAATACATCACACTCACCAACATGTATGGTTTCACTGTCTACCTGTTTTCATCAGTCCTAATAAAATCAATTAGAGACTGAAACTGTTTGCATTTTATCATATCTTTGTCCTTTTTTAGAACCCATCATTCGCTTCTTGGAAAACAAGTTTAGTGTTACCGAACCAAAAGAGGCAGGCGCCGTGGCAACTGTGAGGGTCCCTGTGGTACGACTGGGTGACACATCGAAGGTGTCAGTGGTCCGCGTTCACACCAAGGACGGGTCGGCCGTGTCAGGAGAGGACTACTACCCGTGTCTCAAGGTAAACTCTCCACACCATCATCTGGAGGCTCCTCGAGGTCACCGTGACATTTCAGTGGAATAATTGGTGAGAAGCAGAGCAGACCTTTCGAATCAATCTGCACTTTTAATTAGAAACAATAATGGGACCTTGACAAAACATCAGGCACAAGAGTTTTCTAACTGAACCCAAAACCTTAAATCACCAGCATAGTTTGAAAGAATAAAAGTAATTTGTGCTGAAAACTTTTTCTTCTTCATATTCATCTTCTTCTTCTTCTCCATCTTCCTACATATGATACAAATAATTCAGGAACCCACTCATCGATGTATCACACTGCGGCTCCACTAGCAGCGAGACAGATCACCTTTGTTCTTACTGCTTGCAGATGTCTTAATACATTCCCACTATACATTTGTAGAAGCTAATATAGTTTTGAGAAGTGTCAGACAAGGCTCCCTATAGGAATGTTAAGCTAATGAAAAGGGGCATGGGGGGGGGGGTATTGGGGCCAGGGTCATTGATTTCTAATTTCATTCCAAATGGGGGGAGATTATTTCTTCAATAGTCCAGTGGAGGGTCGTGTAATTTCCGATTGAATCTCAGTATTCTACATGCTTTGTCAGCGGGGTGAAATCTTCCTCTCTATCCACTCGCCTTTTAGTGCAGTGAACCTTTTCTCCGCTTAATCAAGCCTTGAAATATTTATGTGAATTACATTCAGTCTATTCAAATCATACCTGCCTGGCCCTGCTGTTCAAATAGTGCAAATCTCCCAGCAGTTTTGAATCATTCAGCGTTGAATTTCTCATTTCGTGCAATATTTTCTCAGAGCAGCACAGTTCTAATGCAAAGCCCTATTACTTTCCTTGCAAGGAGAGGGACCACCTTTGGCAGTATGCAAATAGAGACCTGCATGTGCTTTTTAGCAAAGTGATATATTCCTCTGAAGCAATAAAACATGATTTGGGCTAAACTTGATTTTCTTCTTTTGTGGAAAAACTAAACTCAGTAAAACTTTACTCTGACATCACCTCAAAAATGTCACCACCAAAAAGTCTCCAATTTGCCAGACACTTAATTATGATCTGTTCTTGCTGTTTCCACAGTTCATGAGACACATTTCAAACTGCCTTTTTCTGCTGTCCGTGTGTGTCTGTGTGTTATTAGACATTGAGTTTAAACAGGGAGATAAGGAACATGTGGTGGAGGTGGAGGTGCTGTTCGACGGCATCAGAGAGATGAGGGAAGCCTTTACTCTCCACCTGAAGCCTGATGAAAACATGGTGGCTGAAACTCAGGTCAGTTGTGCCTCATGCCTCACAACCATCACGCAGCAACCACACTCACACAAAACCCACACAGACAGTTATTGGATTCCAGCCTGATGAAAAAGTAAAGAGATTTAAAAAAAAAAAAAAACTATTTTTGTTTTTTCCTGATTTGACCCATATTTATCCAGGTCAGTCCCCCTGAGATCGGGGATCTCTTTTACACGAGTTTCCTAGCCCAGACAACAGGAGCACTTTACTGTAGTTGCCGCTGAAAGTGATGAAAACATTTCATGATAAATAATAGATTACTTAAGAGAAGAAAAAAAAAGTTCAGCGAGCAGAAGAGAAGGAGTCAGACAGAGAAAAATGAGAGAAACCAAGAACCAGCCGTGACCGTGAGACTGTAAACACATCGTGCTCTGTGGTTGCTCCAGTCTCATTAATAGTGATTCACTGTTGTGTGTAGTGAGTAGCTCTAATTAGTCTTACCTCACCTTTTTTTCTGAACAGGTAACTAAAGTGATAGTATACATCGAGGAGACCAACAGCATGGCAGATGTCACCTTCCCCTCTCTGCCTCATGTGGTGTCTCTGCTCCATTACGACAACGTTGCTAGGACACCGGACAACCTCCACCCACCCGCCGGCTACCCCGTCATCTGTGTGACAGTGAGTCAAACTCAGATACAATACAAGTGGATTTCAAGATTTCAACATGTCTTTTGAACTGATCTGACAGCAACTGTGCACAATAGTAGCAACACCAGGTAACTTTGGAGCCTGGTGGTCTTACTGTATAATGAGGAAGCAGGGACCTAATGAGGACCCACATCCTCCGGGAGCGGAGGGCACATTGTTATCCTCCAGGATCCATACTTTTCTTCAGCCAAAGTGAAAGTGTCCTTCCAGAGTCTGTCCTCAAAAGACACATTACACACTTTAGTAGGCCACAGTCCTCGTGCTTTCACCCACAGGAAAACCACTCTTGAACACAGGCTCAGTCAGACACTTAAATGGATTTTCCTGATGTGTTAAGTCATTAGATTCTCAGGTGAATGCTACATGTGGCTGGAGTTTTAGTGTGCATGTGTGTGTGTTTTCTCGGTGTTGTGGTCAGCTGTGTAGGAGGTTCCCTGGGAAGACGAAATGAAGTAGTCTTGTCAAAATGAAGTGCTGAATGCTGCACAGGGAGGCACCGTGTCAGGTTTAAATCCAGTGGAACATTTCAAAGCTAATACCTCCACGCCGTATCTCTGTATTTCTAATTATAAAAGAAGTAATTTAAGAATTCAAACAGGAAAACGTAACACTCTGAAACATCTGGATTTCCTTGGCAACAGTTGCTCATCCATCTGTTTTCTTTATCTCTCTCTCTCTCTCTCTCTCTTTTTTCCTCCGGCATCTACTGTATCTCTCCCATCCCTCTGCTGTCCCTGCCCATCCGCCCCCACTCCTACTATATTCCTTATCCATCCTCCAGGCTTGCAACACAAAATACCCAGACTACGACAAGACGGGCTCTATCTGTGTCAGCGAGCACATCAACAACACCTTGACCCGCTACCGCTGGCTCATCAGTGCCCCAGCTGGCCCCGATGGCGTCACCAGCCCCATGAGGGAGGTGGACTTTGACACCTTCTTTACCTCCTCCAAGATGATCACACTGGACTCAGTCTACTTCCAGGCAGGCTCCAGGGTCCAGTGTGCTGCTAGGGCTGTTAATTCAAACGGGGACGAAGGTTTAGAGCTCAGCAGCCCCATTGTCACCATCAGCCAGGAGGAAGGTGAGGACAGAAAAATGAACATCTGTCTCCCAAGTTGTATGTTGCCAGTTTTCTGGAGAGGGGGTTAACCACAGATTTGTCCTCATGCGATGACTACTGAAAGCATTTTGTTTTCATTTTGCATTGTAAAATTTCATGAATAGTTCATTTGAATGAACAGAACCTACTGTACAGTATGGTTGTGTAACAGATGTGTTAAAAGAAAAATACACTTAAATCTCTGTAAAGCTACATTTACAATGCAGCTCTTTGCACCTTATTTTGTTGCACTTCTATTTAACACATCAAGTGATAAACAGTTCTCAGACAGACAACAGGCTTCTTCTACCACAATGTATAAATACTCCATTACAAGTAAAATCCAAAAATCACAGTAAGTGTGAGTGTTATTTAATGTCACTCTATTGGAAAGTTGTTTCTGAGGCATTAACATATAAGTGGTTTTTTTCTGCTGGGGGTTGTATGTATATATATATATCTGTAGTAATTAGAGCTGTCAAAATTAACATGATAATGCATCACCCCTT
This sequence comes from Caranx ignobilis, assembly GCA_021432705.1. Classification (NCBI taxonomy): domain Eukaryota; kingdom Metazoa; phylum Chordata; class Actinopteri; order Carangiformes; family Carangidae; genus Caranx; species Caranx ignobilis. Next base: position 6,501,017 of record MU269980.1, read on the forward strand.
TTAACGCATACACTGTTCTGTTGACCTTTGGCCCCCATATTTTTTCATGTCTAATGCAGTGAGGCCGTGAGGGTTACTGGAATCTATTTATCATTGTTTCTGGGTGATGCATAATGAAGTATAGCCTACATTTGTATACAGAAAGCATATTTATACATCATTAAACACTTGGCAAAAATATCCCTTCAAGGTACAGTTTGAATAGATAAAAAATATGTGATTAATTTGCAATTAATCCTCATTAACTGCAAAGAACTACATTAATCAGCTGATAGCCTTAGGAACAATGCATCATCTTGTAAAAGACCAGCATATAATGTGGATGTAAACTCTTGATCTGAAAAGAAAGAAATGCAACTCAAAGTAAAATACATCATATGTGTGTTTAAGAGCAGTAATGGAGTAAATCTGCTGAAAGGCCAAAGAAATCTTTGTGAACCATTTAGGAAATTTTAAGGAGAGAGGCCATTTCCATTGCTCACAATAGCCCTAAAAACCCAGTGCTGCTACCAGCTTTGTGTTTTGATGAAGAAAGAAAGAAAGAAAGAAAGAAAGAAAGACAGAAAGAAGGGAAATTCTTTTCTGTTTCTGTGTTGTTTCAGTATGTCGCACTCACTCCACCTACAAAGCCTGAAAGCAACAAGTTCAGACTCTCTGTGTGAGGTGGTCGCAAGGTGTTCTTCGAAATATAGAAATCGCATCCTGACTGTGTGATTAGCTCAGGCTGGAAATGTAGTTAACAGTATGTAAAGCAATTTGAGATGACTAAAGGAGTGTTTATCACGTAAGGAGCCAGCTGTTGATCCTATCGCAGGCGTTCAGTCTGTGTTGCAGTCTGTTCACAGTCTCTCTCCTCCTCTCCTTTGTCTTATAAAGGTATGTGTCAACCGCGTAAGATGGGAACCGTCGGCGCTGAGCCTTTCTCTGCCAAGCTACGCTACACTGGAGCAGACGACCCGAAACATCCAAACCTCATCAAAGTGACTGTCACCATGCCTCACATAGATGGTGGGTAGGAGCTGGAGGCAGGACTTGTACCACAGATGAAGTGAAGTGTAATGTAGTGTGTGTAATATTCACATCTGGGGATCCTCAGGAGCGTGACAGCCAGAATATAGATCTTGCCGGGTTGTATCGAACCCCGCTGTAGAAAACCCTCCAGCACACCCGCTACTTAACATTCCCTTCTTGATTTTTAATCAGTTTCCTTCTGCCTCGCCTCCTCCAGGTTTGCTTCATTTTTTTTCTGTTGCTCTCTTGCTTTTCTTTTCATTACTTTTGCCCTCTTTGCTCAACTATTTCTTTGCTTAGTTTCTGAAGTAATCATTTCTCTCGGTTCACGTATCAAAGGTAGCTGGACACGTTCAGGATCACATCATCATCATCTCTCTCTCTGCTTTGTAGGTATGCTCCCAGTAATCTCCACTCGCCCACTCATGAACTTCGACCTGACGCTCAGTCCTGATGGAACTCGGGTTGGAAACCACCGCTGTTCCAACTTGCTCGACTTCAACGAGGTCAGCACTGGTTACGGCTTCATCACCACTTTGACGCGCAGCCCCGAGAGCATGGGAGATGCGGCCCCCTATCAGTTCAGTGGCTCTCTGCGGGGGAACAGCACACTGCGCTTCTACAAAAACCTCAACCTGGAAGCCTGTCTCTGGGAGTTCACCAGCTACTACCACATGTCTGAGCTGCTCACTGACTGCGGCGGCACCATAGGCACTGATGGACAGGTGTGTGTGTGTTTTTGTGTGTTTCTGTAAACCTACGTTCACAACTTATAAATTCCAATCTAGGCTTTGTATGTACATCTGCCTGCCTGTTAGCCTCGGGGTGTTTGTGTCCACCTGTGTGTGTTTCTGTCTGTATATTTAGCTTATTTACAGCCCTCTGAAGGGGGGGGGGCATTGCACAGACAGACAGAGCGGCACCATATCTGTTTGCCTGCATGTCATTCATTGTGTGTGTGTTTGCCAGCTCTACATTCTGCCATGTGATTGGCATCTTTTAGTTAGAGTGCACACACTCGTATGTGCACAAAAATATACACTCTCAAACAAAGTGTTCCCAGCTGCTCCTCTAGTCCTTTAGCACTGCTATCAATATGGAGCTTTAAAGCTTAGATCCTCTGAAACCATGAAAGAAAAAATGGAGCGCTGGACATCTGCAGTATACCAACATCCTGTCAACGTTAAGAGCAGAAGTCTGACCTATCTATCAGGCAGCTTTGCTCAGTTTCTCTTTCACTGGAGTTCAGCAGAGAAGTTGGATATCACTGCTAAGTTTTGCTGGTGCTGTCATCAGTTAGCTGTTAACAAACTTCCAGTAGATATTTGCTGTTTTTGCATCATTGCAACGAATGTCTCAGATGTTATTTGTGTTCACAGCACCAGTATTCTCCGGCCTCTTGTTGTTTTTGTGCATTAGGAAACAGACCCCTGCTCCCTTGCTCATGTCCTGCTGCTCTTTTGTGTTCCTTCAGCCTTTGATCTACAAGCTTGTTGCTGATCAGACTGCTGAGTGTGTGTACGTGTGTGTGTGTGTGTGTGTGTGTGTGCGTGCGTGTGTGTGTGTGTGCGTGCGTGTGTGTGGGAGACGGAGAGATAAAGAAGAAATGAAAAATTGATGTACTTGTGCCCTGTCACAGCAAGAGCCCCATGCACACATAGTTACCCATGATACCTGTCATCCACAAGACCTCCACTTCATTAAGGGAGATCACTGTCACACTGTCACTGCTATGGGCTCAAATTAGGGTCAAAAATTGTTTGAGATCATTAAAAAGATGTTCACAAGTAATTCCAAGTTCGTGGCACAAATCTGAACACTAGAAGGAGAACAACAACAAGGTTTGTGTGTGTGGAGAAATGATTTGTATTCCCAGAGAGAATATGTCTGTGGATGAATGACATCAGTGGTGAGGTCATACAGTACAGAGACACTCTGAAAAAGACACTTCTGAAAACACTGTATTCAGATAAAGAGCCCAAGAGTGTATAAAGCTCTCACTAGTGCATTTCTACACCTGAATTTGACTGGATACTAACAGTCCAATCACAAAGCATCAGATCAGGATCAGAGCTCATGTTTTCCAGGTTTCACACACTTTTCTGCCTTGTAAAACTAATTAAAAGCACTTGTTCTTGTACAGTGCTTTGTGATTAGTCTGTTTTTGTCCAGGGATAGACACTTGTCTGGGATCTTTGAACATTTAGATTTACAGTTTTCAGCCATATATCTATATTTTTCTGTGTGTAACCTCACTCCTGATCTTATTTTCTCACAGATTGTATCCACACAGTCTCTGGCTTTGTAAAAGAACAAACTGTTTTTATACAAGTACAAACCTAGAGTTTCTCATGCAGATTTATTTTTATACAACTTGGGAAGTTTTCGTGAACTTCACTGGCATGCTCACTTTTTGAAATGTTATTGACCCTGGTTTGAATCCATACTTATTTGAGTCCTTAGGTTTTTTGTCTGTTTGTTTTTCGCTCTGTTTTTGTGTCTTTGTGTCTTTGTTTACCATGAGTGCCAGAAATACATAACCGCAGAAGAAGTCACAACCTTGCAGCTCCAGTGGGGTGCACAAATCAAAGGGGACAGGAATAATCAGAACTCCTTGACCTCCAAAGAACAAAAGACAAAATTATTAATTATTTGAGTTAATAGGAAAGAAAACATTATTTTCTTTTTCTTAGTCCTGGGAGTGCATGCAGATCTAAGATTGAAAGGTTCAACACAAAGAAGTTGAGATGATGAAATTTGAAGACAACAGCAAAAGCTCTTGTTCTTCAGAACCTCGAGGTGAACAGCTACTGTTTTTGTTCTTCCTATTCAGGATAAAGTTTTCATTGGAATGAAATTTGGGGTTTTTCAAACCCTGAGGCTAAAGTAGGTAGTTAGTCTCTCAGGTTATAGTCATTTAGTTTCTCGTTTTGCTTTGGGTAAACTGAGTAGTGAATTACACTAACATCTGGTGGAGAAGCTCTCTGTTTGCAATTATATATCAGACTCTTTATGGAGAGATGCTTTGTGTTATGTCAGAGATGCTCTAGACATAAGATTGGATGTTTCTGTGTATGAACTCAAGTGACGAAGAATGGTTGATCGGAGAAGGGGTGGGAATGAGGGGATTAGGAACTGCATTTTTTTCTTCTTTTTCTTCTTTTTGTAGCAAAAACATGCCAAATTGCTTTTTCTTAGCCAATTTCTTGCCAGTTAATCTCCTGCCCAGTTCTGGGTTTAGCAATTGACTATGCAAATTGACACGTTTTCACTCGTTCCAAGTCAAACAAAGATAATACAGTGCAACTTCAATCAGTTCACTAGACAAACTGGCTCTGTCAAAACTTGTATGTGGCCACATTCCTAGTTCAAATCTTCCAGGTCACACCAAATTGTTGAAATAGCATTGGTGAGCAGAGACACCTAGTGGATGACTTCATGTTGATACAGCTAAAACGTCATGGTACCCTAGGCCTTGAGCTGTATTTGTGTAGACATGGATTTTTTTTTTTTTTATCTTTATAAAAGCAAATGTCAAAGTAAATGTCATCAGATTATTTTAAGGTATCTGCAATGTTCAATTCTGCGCATATATGCAATTATATTTCAGAGGATGTGCTTCAGTAATGTTCAAAATGTATTGTCAAGTTTTTTTTTTTTTTTTAAATACTTGGAAAACTTGAGAAAAAAAAACTAAGATAGAAAAGAACAACACAAGCCCACATCACTGCCCACTGTGGTACAGCACAGGACGACTTTTATGCATCTTTGACAGCTCTGAGTGGGAGTGAGTTCAAACACCTTGCGGAGGAGAACAGTGTGTTCATGTGTTACATCTTCTCAGTGCTTTTTATAGCTCATCGACCTACAGTCAACTTTAATTTAAAGGAATAATACAACTGCTGTCATGCAGACGCTGCTGAGGAGCTGTTCTAAACAGGGTGCATTGTCAATAATGAATTCTGCTCCCTGAGAACATTATGAGCCTGAAGCCGCTTTTTATTCAGTGTGAAGCAGAACACATGTTCAAGGATGGTTGAATTCATTCAGTGTATTTGCCTGTTGCCTGTTCTCTCAGACATTTTGACAGTAAGTCTCTTGCTCACATTCTTACAGGTTCTGAACCTGGTGCAGTCCTACGTGACGCTGCGCGTGCCTCTTTACGTGTCCTATGTGTTCCACTCCCCCGTGGGAACCGGCGGCTGGCAGCACTTTGACCTGCAGTCCGAGCTGCGCCTCACTTTTGTGTATGACACGGCCATTCTGTGGAAGGACGGCATCGGCAGCCCCCCTCAGGCTGAGCTACAGGGTCAGTTTCAAAGATGGTATCAGAGTTTATGTCTCTGGGCTCAGTCTCAACAAGAGTTTTTTGTTTAATCTGGTGTGTGTCTGTGTGTTTGACAGGTGCCTTGTATCCAACCAGCATGCGCATCAATGACCAGGGACGTTTGGTGGTGAACTTCCGCACCAAGGCTCGTTTCAGGGGTCTGTTTGTGGAGTCTCACTCTGGAGGCAGAATAAAAAGAGCTGGTGAGATTGATTCTTGTAACTATAAATTATCCACCAATCATTCAGATACATTGCTCAAAAGTTGTTATGTTGGCATTATATTTATATCATATCTGCAATTATGAACTTCTCTCCCTCACATAAGCAACCTCAATGTCATCCATGGTGATGAGTGTGGACCACCCAGGCCTGACCTTTAACCTCACCTTAATGAGGAGTGAGCCCACCTACAACCAGCCGGTGCAGCAGTGGGTCTTCACCTCTGACTTTGCTGTAAGTACAGTCACATTAAAAGCTTGTTTCTTGTTTTGTTTTTGTGGAAACACCTGAGGCCCACCCTCATGTAACTGTCTCCTCTGCTCCATACAGGTGCGAGACTACTCTGGGACGTACACTGTGAAGCTGATCCCTTGTACCACAGCCCAGAATATGGAGTATACTATTCCTCCTGTTTGTAACCCAAGGGAACCAGTCACCTTCGACCTGGACATCAGATTCCAGCAAGTACGGCAGTCTTTGTAATTTCAGGAAGCTTTTCTTCTAGTTTTTGTCTATTCCTGAGTCACTGGCTCTCTTTCTTTATTCATTGCTGAATCCCCCACTAACTACCTCCATCCCCCCTCAGGTGAGCGACCCGGTTGCAGTAGAATTCAGTCTGAACACTCAGATGTTCTTGTTGTCCAAGAGGAGCCTGTGGCTCTCTGATGGCTCCATGGGCTTCGGTCAGGAGAGTGACGAGGCCTTTTCTGAGGGTACGTGACCTCCGCATCACTTCAATCATCTGTGCAGTGAAGGTTTTAAGAACTACTGCATCCTGATAATTGTAGATCTTTTTATTCCACAGCTGGTAGGTTTTTATCATTTTGTCAGTTTATGTGTAATTTTCTTTTTTTCTTCTTTTCAACAAGCCATTTATTTTCAAGTTTATACTGCCACAGTATAAACATCAAAAAACCAAGATTCATGTCTTACCTGAAAAACTTGTAGCTAATCCATCACAGTGAGCACCACAGCAGTTAAAGTTAAACTGTCATAGTGCTTAAAGTAACTGATATCTGAGGTTTGAGTCTAAAAGCATTCAATTTTACAGGTGTACTGTCAGAGTCAAACCTGAATATCCACAGCGAATGTGTATGCAAATATGAGTTTAGTCCTTGTTGTTTCCTCAATTAATTTGATACATAGACATGACCTGAATGCTGGGTAAGGATAAATAAGACTTTGAATAATAAACTCCTATCAGTCCTCTCAGTATTCTCTTTGTAAGTCTAAATGTGGTGAATCCCTTATCTCAGGTGATACCATCTATGGCCGTGTGATGGTGGACCCTGTGCAGAATCTGGGAGACTCTTTCTTCTGCAGCATAGAGAAGGTGTTCCTCTGCACCGGCGCTGATGGATATGTGCCAAAGTACAACCCAACCAAGTTTGAATTTGGCTGCCTGGCTGATTCTCCGTCTTTGCTCTACAGATTTAAGATACTTGTGAGTATGTTCAGGTTTCTAATGTTGCAGCTTCAGTACACAGATGGATGCAAAGAGATGAGGTGGCAAATCATCAGAGGGAAAGTTTTCAGAGGAAGAAAAGTCTTAATTAGCATCGCGAGGTGTTAGTCTGCCTGTGTTAGTCTGCAGAGCAACCAAGAAATTGTCAATAGTACAGTTTCTTTTATATGCTAATTTCTGAACAGACAGAACAGTCAGAGATACAGTACATGACAACAGAGGCAAAGAAATACAGTTCATGACAATATGTAAAGTTTCACCTCAGTGATATTTTTCAATCTACACATAAATTTTCCATTTTTTCTCCTCAATCTACCCCCCTCATCAGGACAAGGCCCAGCCAGAGACTCAGGCACAAGGATTCGGTGATGTGAGTTTTAACGCTGTGCTGGCAGTGGACGATCCTTCAGCCATGTCTCTTGTCAGACAGCCAGGATCTGATGGCTTTAGAGTGGACTCCACAGCCATGTTCCAGGTATCCTATATGTTTCTCCTCCTCAAAGCCAACATCTGACTTTTATTTTTATTGTGACCCAGCAGCTTCTTTGTTGCCAAATATATAAAAGGAGATTTTACCCTGCAAAAAGCTGTTAGGAGAAACAATGGTGAAGCGGAACAGCCATGAGAGCCATGTTGTTTCTGTGACTGATGCTGCTGCACAGGGATTTATTCTTTTTAATCACCAATTAAATTCAGGCTGTTAAAGCACACTGATTTCCATGATGAGTCTAATGAGTCAATTTAGCACCAGCAGCTGCCAATTTATATTATTATTATTTTACTATAGATGATTCATTTTTCAGTATGTGCTAATTTAGGATTCCAATTCGGTTTGCTTTCAGTTGTCTTCCAAATTTCATTCATTTTGTAAATTTAATCTAATTCTAAGATGTGCATAATTGTGTGTATTTCTCAGGTTGCTGCAGGCCGTGAGTGGTACATTCACACCATTTACACAGTCCGCTCCAAAGAGAACGCTAACAGAGGCATTGGAAAGCGCAGCCTGGAGTACCACTCCTTGGTTTCCTCGACCAATGATCTGGCCCTGGCAGCTTCAAATGGGAAAGGTCATCGCCCCAGGAGGTCGGCCGGGGACAACGTCCCGAGGTTGCCGAGGACATCGGAGCAGAAAACAACCGTGGCACCAACATCATGCACATCGCTTTAGACCGCGCCAAACGACGGGCAGTGGGGCCAGATGAGGTGTTCGTCAACAGGCCGGAGCCCAGCGAGTTGAACGCAGAGGAGGAAGAGGAGGGCCTGGTGACTGTGGTGGGAGCGCTGGTGGGAGTGCTGCTGACTGTCCTCATCACCGTCATCGTCGTGCTCGTGCTGCGATCCAGACAGAAGGATGTCAAGGAGGGCTGGAGGGAGGGGGTGCAGGAGGTGGTGAAAGGCTCTGTCAGCACAGAGCCCATGTTGGTGGTGAGGATGCAAGACTGCCACAACAGCTCGGAGGTCTGAGCAATGGATGCATGCATGGACAGATGGACAAAGGGATGAGGAGGATGTGGGAGCTTTTATAGAAAATTTTGGATTTTCTTTTTTTTTCTAAATTTTTAACTGGTATTAAATTACTTTCATAACACCAAAAATATGAGATTGATCATATGCGTTTATTTGGTGTGTGTGTGTATGTATGTGCCTGTTATTGAGGGGGGATTTCTACAGTATTGGATCCATTAGGCACCTTGATCACTGCAACAGAAAACAGCTCTACACTCTATCATACACTGTCCTCACTTAACATTCCAACTTGTGCTGCTGGTAGCATGGTATTTCCATTCATTCTCACTGGCTTTATGGTGTTAAAGTGCCTGAAGCAGCTTTATCCCTTCAGGACAGTCCCAGTCACAGAGAGCACTTTTCTAATAAAGCTAGTGTCACACAGACCAAGGCTGAGATTTACTCCCTCGGGTAAAAAGAGGACTGGGAGTCGTCAGTGAAAGAAGTAGACTACCACAACTGCACTCATGTCAGACAAAACCTCACTGGAGTGCAGTGCATTTGCATCTTCCAAAACATTAATACAATAAAACCATCTTTTCTATAGATAAACTAAATTTCTACACATGATTAAGTTTCACAGCTCTCGATTGCATTATGGATGCAAAGTGCATCCACAGCCGGAGGATGTAGGAGGTATTGGGAATTTAAAGATAAATATTGGACTCATTATAAATATTGAACCTAAAGCCCAAATGTTTAGATACAAACATTTCAGACTATGCAGCTGCTGCATGAGAAGATTAGTGTTCATTCTGGGCTGAACTGTGCCTTTAGGCTTACAGTTTTGTCTTGAAATACTTGCTGTGACTGTCTGTTTCTGGATCACACATCGTGCAATGAAAAGCGTAAACACAAGACAACACTAGATGTTTCTTATCTGTGAACTAAACCTGCGTAGCTCTCCTTTAGCTGAGACGAAACCACTGCTGTCAGAATTTATGTTTATTAACCAGCTGAACATTTTATCCATTCGCTCGCTGTGTCTACTGTTCTTTATTTTTGATTACCATATGATGAGGAATGTTTTCACAGATGTATTGATTTTTTTTCTCATATTGTGTGTATTTTTGCATTTACTCTTGTCATCCGTTTACACTTCATCATGTTCCCGTCACCGCTATCCATCCTGGCAGTGTTGTCGTTCCACTGTGTTGCATATGAGTAATGTTTCATATTTGTTTTTAAATAACACTGGTTAAAGGTACATAATGTATAAAGACACTCATCTCAGGAGTTATTTATTTTACAGAGAATGGACTGTGTGTTGTAACACAATTTACTACTGTCGACTGTAGAGAATCTCTATGGAGCCACTTTCCACTTCTGTGTTACACTGCTAATAAGTGTGGTGCTGTGAACATGCAAATACTGTGTCCATAGCCAATGATCTGACCCCTGTTCTTCTCACATTATGTTCCCGTAAGCTTTATTTTTGTCACTAGTGCTGTGTGGGATTTCACTGTTCTGACTCATGTTTTCGAACAAAAGATGCAAACAAAATAGCTGCTTACAGACCAGTATGTCGCCATGAAAACATTCGAGGCATTTAATATAATCTGCTTTTTCATTCTATTGATGTCACTGGCTAAAAAAAAAAAATCTTGTTTACATGTGTTGTTACTCTGTCTTACTCTACTCTGTATGTACAACATGCTGAGATCAGTGTTCCTGAATATTTGTCTTATGGTGTTGTGAGTCATCAATGTGCACTTATTTCCAATATTTATCAGGGTTAGCTGATGCGATGCACATTAGCTGGAAATGTATGAATTCATTTTAGGCCCTGATGGATGTGGAGATAACACCATATCTGACATCAAAATGCACTTTTTTGAGTCACATCCCTCACATGCCAATCCAATCCAAGCTATGCAATGTAATGTATGACCCACAGCCAGTTATCCCCATGTATATGACACTTTTAGCACAAACAATCAAACTTGATATTCACTTTGTGTCTTTTTATGAATGGGTTTTTATGTATATGTATTTAAGAATAAATATTGTTGCTTACTGGTAGGTTGTGGGTTTTATCAGTGTTTATGCTGAACTCTAGAGCTGAGACTTAGGTTATGGATTTGTGTCAGACAAAATGAGGATTTGAGATTTTTACTGGTCTTAACTCACAGGTGTAATGCTGCTGCTGTCACTTAATTTTTCTCCAAGTGAGGAAATAGACTAGTCACAGTTCACAGAATCCGGTTAAAATTCAGATACATTTTTCTTAAGCACTTGATCCAATAATATCTGAAGCATGTTATTCAAGAGGGCCAATAAAACTAAACGAATGATGAGAGTTGTCATGATATTTAAGGTGTGCTGATTGAGTAAAGAAATGTACTGAGTAGCATGAAAGAAAATATTACATCTTAAAAATTGCCATTAGCTCCCTGTAGCCTTTGAGCTACAGTCTGTGAACTATGGGCTCAATTCTGTGAAATGTTCCATTATTTTTCAAGTACTTTATTCTTCTCTTGAGTAGACCAGCCTTTCACTCTGTTCATAGTTTTATAAGTGGAATTAGCTTCATTTTAGCGAGTAACTGATTCACATGCACTGTCTAAAAAACTGTAATTTTTATAACCTTCCTCTACGTTCAAACTCAAGAGGGTATCAATGTTTTTTAAAAGGTCTCCTTAATTTACTTAAATATGTAAATTATTACAATAGTCATGCATCTCAAAATCCTATATGTTCAGAAAGCAGATGCAACGACAAGGACTTGTCACAGACAAGGCAGAGAAGTGTTCGATCTTTTATTAGAACCAAAAATACAAAATAGCAAGGACTGTCCTGATGGAGAAGAAATAAATAAAGGCAAATGAAAATCACAACACAGGTTACATCAGGGAGAAAACAATTAATGTTGAAATGTTTAAATATCTAACAACACATTCCAATATAAAATAAGCAAAATAAGAAAAAAGGTGAGCTGAGGCCACTTGTGGAGAGGCAGGCTGATAAGGAGTGTGCATAGGTGATACCACTTACTCACCTCAAGTGCAGCACATCAAATCTCAGGGTAAATGTAATCCAAAAACACTCATGTCCCACTACACCTAAAATGTAGGGGGACTCCACTTGGCCAGAAAAAAAGCTAATGGAAAACAAACAGTCAAAAAGCAAACAAGTAAAGAACGAGCCAGGAGAATAAATAATATAGATCGAGTATGCAGGAATAAAACAACAGCATGTGAACCCAAAACAGGACAGACTTAGATGAAAATGACCCCACACAAGTGCATCATAATTGTATGTCTCATCCCATTCTGTTTTGAGTGGATGTGAGAGTGAGAGAGGATGAGAGTGTTCTGATTGGTTAAGACGCACGATGACGCACCACAAATGTGCACGCGCCCCTCCCCTCTCTCCTTCCTCCTCCACTTCCTGCAGTTGTTGTGCTGCTGTTGCCTTGTAAACATGGCCACTGCCGGAGCGACCGGAGACGACCTGAGGAAAGAGCTCACATGTGCGATTTGTTTGGACTTCTTCAAAGACCCCGTCATACTGAAGTGCGGACACAATTTCTGTCGGTTTTGCATCTGCATGCACTGGGATGAAAATGGCGGAGACTACGGCTACCAGTGCCCTCAGTGCCGGACGGTAAGAAAATACACGTTTGTTGTATTTTTCATCGTGCTTTCTTCGCAGAATTGGTGGTACAAGTGTGAGAGTACAACCTCTAAGTTTTTTTTCAAATCAGCGACTGAAAGTAGCTGGTTGGCGGGTAGTTTTGAGTAATAACATGAGCTACGCAGTGCATTTTGTCGGTACTGTTGCTATGATACCTAGCTTACTGACTTTAGCTAGGTTAGCTAAAAATTCATCAACAGATAGGTAAGCTAACGATAGCTAGCCAACTTTGTGCTTTAGCGTAAGAGATGGGATGATGCAGAACACGCTGCAGACCAAGTAATACTGACTTTGTGTTTGGTTACAAGGAGATACCTGCCTCTTTCACAGCTGATTTCTTTGTTCTCTCAGGTGTTCAACAAGAGGAGTTTCACCAAAAACTACCTGGTGCAGAACCTGGTGGCCAAACTGGACGATCTGGAGTGTCTGGGGTCTTGTCCCGCTCCTTCCAAGCCCGTTAAAGTAGACGGAAAGTGTGAACAACATGGCGAAGAGCTGAAACTGTATTGCCAGACTGATAAGAGGCCCATCTGTGTAGTGTGTCGGGAGTCCAGGGCACACAGGTTGGTCGTGTTCTCACTTATTCTGGGAAAACAAGACACGTACTCTGTTGGGTTCGCTCTGATAACGACGTTTGTTTGCAAGCCCATGACTGTCCTTTAACTTGGGAGAAACCAGAACAAGTTTAATAGTCACTATGTCAAAAGTCTTGCAGCTACCTGTAAGAATTTACCTTAGATAAACTTGTATGTAGGTGAGGTTTGTGTAAAACCTTTTGACTCATTCACCTTAAAAATAGACCTAAAACCTTGATGGATACAGTTTACTTGTTGTAGTGTGATAATTGACTTTTGTTCATTTGATTTTTTTATGTACTTCATTACCAGCTCTCTTTTGCTTTCACTCTTGGACTTCTTCCCTTTTTGGTTTTGTTGTAGTATTGGCGGTGCTTCCACAGGTCACTTACAAGGAAGCCCTAGAGGCAATAGTTCATTGTTTGTCTCAGGGGTAGCTGTGGAGAGACCGTCGAGTCAAGTCCCCACTGGCAGTTTCCATAGCAACCAAGGTCATAGAAAAAACCCTTTGCTTGCAAAGATATGATAAACAGATCTTACGGTCTAGGGAAAGGAACAGTCATAACACATGGGTCTTTTAGTCCTGGGACAGGCTCTGCCCTTGATTAATTATGGCATGCATAACAAGACAGATGAACTAGATGTGTAGGATCTCGTACTAAATGAAATCTTAAGAAATTTACAGATAGGTGCCATGGTCACATTAAGAATAGTCCTATTAGAGCCTGTAGTAAGTTTTGCTCAGGTTAAAATACACCATCCAAACAAATAACCTTCCCAACTCTGTAGCATTACAGTGGTATCTTGAATTGCTTCTCTCTGTTCTCCTCAGTCGACCTCCAATAGGTACTTTTGTGCAGTGCATTTTTTCCAGATCTCTGCCCAGTTCACATGTTTTCTAACACATTCTTTATACCAAAGAAATGCCTTATGGTTCATTCCATTGCAAACACAGGCACCTATTGCCTTGTCTGTCTTGGATTGGGTGAAGGAAGTTGTGAAGCTCACACCTGAACACAGATCAAGTGGCGATACCTTCCAAAGCAGTGAGCATTTGATATCAGATGCCAGCAAATAGAGGAACATAGCAATAGAGGAAGTGATGAAGAAAAATTTGTCCTTTCACAAAGAGTTTGTTTTTGAAACGTTTTATGAGGAGTGAAAAGTACTTGGCAGTCAGCTCACGGAAATGCCAAGGGTAGTTTAGTCAGAGAAAATAAACGGAACCATAATTTCTGTTTGTTTACAAGAACGCAGGCCACTTCAAATGTTCTTAGAGTGTGATAAGTTGCTCTGGAAACCACTAACAGGTCGGCAAATGGTTTTTGTTTTTTCAGACACCATGAGGTGGCACCAGTACCAGAGGTTGTAAATGACATGAAGGTAAGTTGGCTAAAAGGTCATAGATTGTCTTATTACCCAAAGCATCTGTACATTGTTAAAGCCTTTTAATGAGTGATGGGTGCATGGGTCTTGATCAAAATGTTTGTTACAGATGGAGTTGAAGCTGAGGCTAATGGAGCTCAACTGGCAGAAGTCTCAATGTGTAAAAGTTATAACAGCTGATCAGCGCAACAAAAGTGAAGTGAGGGTATGGAATGAGCTTTTTCTTTAACCCTTTTTTGTCTCTAACTTCTTATTTCTAGCTTATTTCATTATCATGAAGTCCTTGCTATATTAAATTAGAAGACGCACTGCACAGAAACGTTACAGCTAACACTGAAATGACACACTGCTGGCCGTCCCCATCATCACATCCTTCATTGTAATCCTCTGTCCTAAAGTTGAAGAAACAGAGGCTCAAGGAGAAGATTGAGGCAGATGTTGGTGCTTTGGTCCAGTTCCTGCTGGATGAGAGAGACTCCCTGCTTGAGAGCCTGGATGCTGAGGAGGTGGCCACCATGGCCCTCATAGATGACAACCTGAAGACTGTGGAGACGGAGGCAGAAGCAGTGGACAAAGCCATCGCTGATATCCACAGCCACATCAGTGGGAAAACTAGCTTTGAGGTCAGTGTGGCACGTCAGCTGCTGGATCACAGAGGTGGTTTAACTTCTAAAGATACTGCATTGAATTCATTCTTTCTTTCAGGAAATACTCCTGATATCAACAAACAGTGTCTTTCAGACCATGTTGGCATGACTGCTCTCATCCACTATGAAATCAATATCAAGCGAGTTCAATATTAATCAATGTGTTTTCTTTCTATCCAACAGAGCCTCGCAGAGACATTCAATGAGTAAGTAACTTTCAGACATTTGTTTGAACATGAATCTATATAAATAACTTTAAAATTTTCCTTGAAAGAATTGACCATTGCATAATCATTTCACTGCATTTCTTTCCCTGCAGAGTAATCCACTGCAAGCCTTTCACGTCTCTGGAGCCAGTCAACTGTCAGACTGAATTTACAGACTTCTCAGGGCCCTTCCAGCTTATTATGTGGAAGAAGATGATGCATGTGCTGCATACCAGTGAGTTTACCCTAAGATTAATTTGATCTTTTCAGGGAGCCATGGTGGTTAGCACCTGTGTGAGGTTTATATGCCCCCCCCATGCCTCTGCAATTTGGCCACTGCTGATATTCACTGGTGTGAATGTCAGGGTGAATTATTGTGTTCATGTACCAGCCAAATTCAAAAGTTAGTCAAAAAATGTAGAAAAATTGTGTTGCATTCAGATGAGAATTTTGTTCATGCGGTTACTTTAATTTCTGCCCATGTGAAATAATAAGAACATTTGAATGTGTTTAGTATATTATGTGAATGCATAGTTTTGATGTAACAATTGGTTAAACTAGAGTTAATTCAAATATAGACATACTATAGCTATAACTACAGACAAGCTAAACACATGTAGGACGGCTGTTCAGAGTGTGACTCTTCACACTAGACACTAGTTGGATGTGTGAGTGTATCTGTAGGCAGTGTTAGATTCTGACACAGTTGGCCGGTCAGTGTATTTGAGATTTTTCTGGTTCTTCCAGTTTTCTTGGACTAAAACGTCAGGTTGTTCTTTCCACCAAATGTACTGGCAGCTCCATCACCATGTAGGAGCTGCGTTGAATTCACCTCTCACTGTGTGTGTCTTTGTAGTGCCTCAGAACCTCACCCTGGACCCAGACACTGCTCACCTAAACCTGCTTATCTCAGACTTTGACACCAAAGTGGAGGAGGGCCGCGTTCGTAACCAGGAGCCAGACCTGCCAGCCCGCTTCACGCGCTTCTGTGGCGTCCTCGCCACAGCCCAGTACGCCAGTGGGCAGCACTACTGGGAGGTGGATGTGAGAGACAAAGGCGTGTGGTACCTGGGAGTCACCACTGAGTGCAGCAACAGGAAGGGCTTCGTTAGCCTCACGCCCTCGTCAGGATATTGGAGCCTGTGTCTGCAGGACCGGCTCTATGCCAACGGGGAGGACGGGCGCATCCCGGTCGCCGACTACTGGAACTCTCCCCGGGTCGGCGTGTACCTAGACTACGACAACGGGCGACTCAGTTTCTATGACGCCGTCACAATGAAGAGACTTTACATGTTTGACACCTGCTTTGAAGAGCCTGTCTACCCTTTCTTCAGCCCAGGGAAAAACGATCCAGGCAGCAGGCTGCAGATATGCCACTATTACTGAGAGAGCAGTGACGAGTGCTTGATTTAATTATCTAACAGTCAACTCATGTATGCCGGTGTGTTTCAGATTTGCTGTTAGCGGGGTTTGACCCTTGGAAAAAATGTGTTGTATGCATTTGAGCTGTTACTTGCTGGTCTGACTGGTTTTAGAAGATGAGTGTCAGGCTGAATAACAATCACCAGGTGTCTCGACACACTTTGGTTGGAATGAAGAGCTTCATTTCTCTCATTTTTTGTTTTTGAGGGTGAAATTTTAAAATTTGGTATTTTTCAACATAGACACACACTGTAGGCTTATCGCCCCTGACGAATGTGGCTGGGGGGCCTGGAGAGGTGCTTTGCTGTCTATATCACTGTGTCTGCTGGGATACAGATGCCTCAAATGCTCTTGTTGATTAGAGCATATACAGCTCTTGTCCTACTAGCAAGTGCTATGCTATACTACTGTACATTAACTCCCACCGGCTAAGTTTTTGCCAGGCAGGGTCAGTGCTCTCGCCTTGTTGGGTAGAACTTGACGGAAATACAATGTAGTTATCACATTGATAGTTGTTGACAGTTAAGATTCCCTCTGATTCTCGTCAGCGCTGGTAGTTATCAGTGATTTGACACCAACTGGCCAGCTTTTACTGGGACTTCAGCTCTCAGACAACAACTAAACTTCCAGGACCTAATGGCTCAGGTTGTTTGTTTTGTGGATGTTCAGCATCAGTGCAGATAATGTTTTCATCAGGCTTTTAACATCGTCGTCATGTATTGTTTTTTTATTGTTACTGTACATGTTTTATTTTTTTGAACTGTTTGAGATTCCTACGTTGCAGCTTATTTTTGAGCAGTGGTACCGACGGCACATTTAGCTTTGTCGAGGATATTTTAAAATCCAAAACATTTTTATCAGCTGCCTGAAATTGAGAAGGCGTAAGACAAAGCAGACTTTTCAAATATTCCAGGGGCAAATTGTTAATCATCACTGATCAGTTTCAGCTATGTCCCCAGATATTATAATGGGTGATGCTGTAAGTGAGTTTTACTGTAAGACATTCCTTTACTGTCAGGATTCACAGAGAAGTTGTTAGTGGACTTAACTGAAATGAAAACCTGTGGAGAGCTGAATGAAAGTTTTATTACAGGTAATTTTTTCCTTTTGCTTTTACAACAACATTTCCATATGTATATTCTGTTTATTAGTCCTGCTTTAGTTTATTAATTGCACCTCGGTGAGTTGGACCCAGTACTGCAAGTTGGTCCTATAACCGTTTTAGGTCTATTATCCAGCTCAGTCTAGTGTGATCATATATTTTTTCACTATTTTTGATTGATTAATGCCAATTTTGAATGTAAACGTACATGTATCTTGACAGTTATACATTTTTCTTTCCTCCATAAATATATATATATATGATTTAAACATTTTCTTATTTGAGCTTATAATCGCAATGGATCTTTATTTTTTTATTAGTTCCCCAGAGTTATAGACCAACAAGTACGATGTCAGTCATCCTGCAGTGTTGTATTTGAGGAGCACAGTAGAAATGTTTAACAGTATGACTGATGATGGGAAAAAAGGCCTTTCCTGTAGTAAATCTGAAGCGGCTCCATTTTTTTGGTCAGTCCTCTGTTGTTTGAGTATTTGCTGATGAATGTTTTGTCTCTGATGATGTACCTCATTTAATGCCTATACATACATGTCACTGCTGAATTTCATTCATGTATCCTGCTTAGCCGTTTTTGGACTGTCTTGATAAATGTGACATGAAAGAAGTAATCTCTGTAATACGTCTGTGGCCCTCTCACCTTTTTTAATGTGCTCAATGTTTTCTCAGAGTTTACAATGAGATTAAAATAGGTAAAAAGACTTGAACTTTATTTCCTCTTTGAACTTTTTACCTTGTACGTACTTTGCTCTCTGATATCACCCTTCTTCACAAGACACCCAGGAGATCAGTTATGTGTACATTAATATTGCTGGAGCCTGTAATATGGATTTAAAGATATGGTTTTACCATAGTGGCTCAGCAAAATTGTTGTAGTTAAAAGTGGACACATTATGTGCCGAATTATTGAAGTTGGGCTTCTCCAAGAATCTCATTAGATTTAGGAAATCATTTGTCCTCAAAGTATTGAACCTGTTCAATCATTTGCTTCCCAGATTCAGTTTCTTCTGTGCGCTGCAAGATGGTCTGACTTTTTTTTTTTTAACTTTGATATGTGCAGGTTCCTGGTGAGGCCTCCTTCAGTTCGGAAACGCCACCATAAATCTGTTTCCTCACCCTCATCCTCTTTGCTATTCAGCTCCAACATCCTCATTTAAATGTTCGGCACAGTTTGGGGCTGATGATTCAGTTTTTCATCCAGCAAGAACATTTAAGGAGGAGGTGAGAAAACAAGAGTTCTCTCCATCTTCTCCTCCCCCTCCTCCTGCTGCTAGTGCTGCTGCTTCTTTGATAATGACTCAGTCATGTCACGTGACTTGTTTTCCCTCTCTCTTTTCAGAAATGTGGTTTTAATGAGGGGCCATAGAAATAACGGCCGTACACTGTGATACAAATTGTTTATCATGAAGCACTGAAACTGGGGTCAGGCGTTTACTACACAAAAGTTGTTACAGGCAAAAGACCAGGATTCTCTTCATTTCTGTCTTAGATTTGTTACACAAATGATAATAACTTGTCCACTCATTAGGCTGATTAATATGATGATATATGCTGCACCACTGGGTGAATCGCCTGGATGCTTTCTCTACAAAGGTCATAAACAGCTGAGCACTATCATCAGCACAAGTTGTTCTGGCTGCTTACATGACCTCATGCAACAGATTCTGAATGTCAGTCTATTCATGATTCATGTGGTTTAGAGACACACATCTCCAAGCATAGATGCTGATTTTGACATTTTCCAGGGACAATGCCACTATCCAGATTTTTGCTGGAACATGAGATAGCTTTAAAATAACATTTACTGCTAATTCAAACATTACATTATGAAAGAACAAAAGAATGAAACACAGAGACCTAAAGAATCATGCTGATAAATATGTCAGCTCATCGCTAAGTTTTTAGGAGCAACATATTAGTTAGTTAAAGTTTATTTGCCATTTGTACATTGTTAGGGTACATATTATTGATGTAGCATAAGGATGTTACATCAGAAGTCAAGTCAAGTTCCCATCTCAGGTTTCTACAGCATGATGATGATGATGGCTGTTATTTGCAGCAGTTTTTCAAGCAGCCACTAGAGAGCAGTAAAGGCTCGTCAGGAGGGGAGTTGAATCTCCTTTATAAGGAGAAAAGAGAAGAGCTGAAAACATCAAGCATATGAATCATCACCTCATTCTCAAAAACAATAAATTATTGTGATCCTTGTGAAAAATAATTAAAGCATTCTTTAAATGAAGTCCTGTTATAGGAAACAGACCAGCTGCACGACTGTTTGCAGTGTTATTCTTTAATATTTACAATCATACCTTTGCCATGATTACATACTGATTACTTGTTGTAAGACTGGCCTCTTGTGGTATATAGTAGGCTACACAAGATGGCTGATGGTAGTGTTTCATTTCAATGTGCTTCCTTTATTTCACACAGTCGGTGACCAGTACGGAGAGTGGGAAAAACAAATGAATTAATGGAGGAGGGAATTCAACTGAATCTGCCATTGTAGAGAGTTTTCAAAAAGAGGAAGATGCAGATGGAGAGAGAAGGATAAATTATGGACCAGTCATCGGGTGCAGACAATTGAATCATAAAAACACAGGTGTAAAACTGTGTGTGTGTGAGCTGGTGTTGTGTTTCTCTAGGAGCAAACACAGAAAACCTTCAAAACACCAAAACCACAAAGCAAATGAACGCAAACCGCTGCAAACTCCATGATAAAGGTGCTTGTGAGCTACAACAAGAAATATACAGTACACTTCTCTGATTATGTTAAATGATAACTATACACAGTGGCATATATTACTCTTGCAAACTATATATAACTCTTATAATATTTGTATTTTGTGCAATGTTCAACAACAAGTTACGACAATACTTTTTTTTGGCAGAGGGAAGAAGAAGTTACTGTGGATAACTGGATGTGAGGAAGAAGAGAGAGAACGGCTTTCAGTGCTACAAGTTACAAGGCCTATGTACAACGACGTTTGGCAAAGAGGAGACAGTTCAAATGCACCAATTAGAAAAATAATTTGTAGAACAAATTATGTAGAAAAGAAAATTAAAAATAAATTAAATCCTTTTGCAAAAATAAAATACAGCAAATAATGTGTATACAACATGGTTCCATTGATGTCATTCAGCTGGCTACTACTTGGCATGACCTTCTACTACTGTATTAGTATATACTCCAGTGTTGAAAACTTTGATTCATTAAGTAGATGCTGGAATAAGTAGGCTATATAATGAAACAACATCGACACCAAATCCATATGTATATAAGTATACATATATATACACACCTAAATATGCATATGTACAACTACGGGTTGTAGATATGAATTCACAAAAGTGCAAGAACAAGTGGGTTCAGATAGAAGAAGTTTGTTTTGGTTAATAGAAGAGAAAGACGAGTTAGACTTGATGTTAAAGTGGAGCTGGTTCAAAAACCTTTTCTTTCTGTTGTGCTTCTTGCTACTTGTCTTTGGGCACCAAAACAAAACAGAACCAAAAAAAAGAAAAAGAAAAAAGGAAATTGCATATTGGTAACAAAAGATAACTGTATTCATGTGCAGGGATTTATACATAGTGGTAAGGTGCAGAATGAGAATAAGAAACAGTTTCTTTTAAAACAACACATTCCTGTCCGTGTGTGTTTGTGTGTTCTGTTGTGTTTACTGATGAGGAATCGTAAGGCAGTGATCACGGGGGAACTTTTTTGGAGCACACTGACATGCAACAGTGTTCAAGAAAAAGCCTGAGCATTGTTACCTCCGTCACAAAGCAGCGTCACCCTTCACACGACAGGTGAAACGACAGGTTGATCCGCTCCTGCTTCTGTGTCTCACTCCGTTTGCTGGTTGGTTGCTGGGATTGTTGCCCAAAAAAATTGCAGTGAATCACCAACTTTAGACTTGTTAGGCTGTAAACTGGTGAGGTGGCACTCTGAAGACACAGAGCTGAACCGCCTTGTTCCACAGCTTCATCTCCATCAAGAGAAATGTCTTATATGGGATTAAAAAAAAAACATTTTAATTGTACTTTGAATTGTTTTCATGTAAAAGGTTTCCTCAGATTTCTGTTGACTGTTCTGAATATTGAAATATTTCATATCCAATGAAAGAAAAAGGAATTTGTGGAACCTGTGGTCACTTTAAAGTGTGCAGCTCTGTGTCCACAAGCCGTATGTGACATTAAGTTGTCTGAGCAGGAGTTGTGTCGGCGGCGTCTTCTCTCAGTTTACTGCAGGTATCTGTAAACCTTAAAGCAGTGGTTGCCGGAGTCAGCGACAGCCACATGTCCATCTGAGGTGAGGGCCAGGCCCTGGGGGCCGTACAGTGGGTCTGCTGAGGTGTTGATGTAGGACAGGAAGGAGCCTGTGCTGTCAAACACCTGAAACAGAAAAAAAGTTTCTGTCTTAGTATCAAGAAATTTCTCAGACACCCAGATGTGCAGGTTTCATGTTGTTCATGTCAAACTCAAAAACGCAGCTGTGATGTTGATAGCATCTCACCTGTATCCTGCTGTTCCCCCAGTCAGCCACAATGATGTTTCCATTGGAGTCCACAGCCACACCGGTGGGAGCATTGAACTGGCCATTGCCTTCACCATGAGAGCCAAATTTGAAGAGGAAGTCTCCATCTGCACTGTACACCTGGGACAGGACGTCAGTAAGAACACAAGCTTAGAACATCTCTGTCTAAATGAATAAAGTCAAGACCACAATGGCGTGCTGTTAAAAACTATTTCCTTTGAACGCAGCATGTGTTACCTTCACTGAGTGATTGTGAAAATCGGTCACGATTATTTCATTCTTGTTGTTGACTGCAACAAAGTGTGGACCTAGATTAAAAGAGAAGCAGGTTATTATTAGAGGAGCTGATTCAGGTCATTTGCATCATTCCCTTTACTGTTAGTAGGATGTTGAAACAGATTTGAGCTGGTTTGCCTAACGCTGCTATGATGTAACCTAATTAAATGGTTAGCTGTTGTGATTTGTTTAACAGTCTGCTCATACTCTTTCGTGCATTAGATACTTGAAGTTGAGCTACTCGATTGTTTTCCTGTTTTTTCCAGAGTGTCATCAGAGCAATAAAACTCAAAGTTAGATCATGTGGGAAGGCTGAAGCCTCTGAGATTCACTCCCCTCTCTTATTGGCTGAGTTCAACACTGATTGTCTCATAGGGAACAGGGAACACTGGTTAGTTTCATGTCACTGGAGCTGGAGCGGAGAGAAATCATACACACTGATCGCCTCATAGCCATTTGCACAAAAAAACACAATGCATGTGACAAAATGTTCATTATTGTAATAGAGAGTGATTATTACAATGGCATGTACTTGTGTGTTTGATCAGCATCGTACAGGCACAGCTCCATCCAACAGTTTGTCAACACATAATCAGGGGGTCGGGTTAGACAGAGGGCACTGCACTGTGGGATTAAAGGTTGCAGCAAGGCCACACTTAGTACTTACTGAACACTGAGCCAGATTTATTTAAGTTTGGGCCAAGTTTTTCTGAATTGGAAAAACAGGAGGAAGAACAGAAAGAAAGAAAAAAAATAGGTAGTCAGAGATGAAGGATAAGCGAAGAAGAAAATAGAGTAGGGCGGTCAGCACAGGTGCAGTTTGTGAAGGGAGCAGGGGGGGGGGCATTACGTTGCCTGGGGATTTCCCTACAAGTGCGACATCACAATGTAATACATCAGTCCATATTCAGAAATGCGATAAAAGTACAAACTGCCAGAGAAAGAATAGGGTGGAACATTTATTATTTAGACCCAGAGCAGGATATTCATCATGTAGAAACTGCCTCACTTCCTACTTTCATGCCCAGACAGGCACAGCTAATAGCTGTCTTTAATAGAGGTGAGTGCAAACAACTGTAAACTGCTCCTTTGTTGATCAGAGTGAGAGCTTATACTGAAAAAAGAAACACTCAATAAACTGTAAGCTGCTAAACATATGGCTGGAATCTTACTATATAGTATCCATACAATAATTTGTGTTAAATACATTCATCATGACAGATTTATTTTGAAAAGCTTGGAGACAATGCTACATCAGTCTTGCTCTGGCTCACCTGCAAACTGTCTGTCCGACGTCCCCCTGCCTCCAAACTTAGTCACAAGCTTCCCATTGGACTGAAAGATGAAGACACAGCAGGCCTTGTTGTCCACAGTGATGATGTGTCCGTTCTTGTCCACAGCCACTCCTTTAGGACCCATGAGCCGGCCAGCTCCGATCTTATTCTGGGAGGGAGGAGGACAGGAGAAGAATGAAATCTCTTCTTCCATGAGACATCATGAATTAATAAACTTTGAGTGAGGTGTCATGTATCTTCACCTTAAACTTGCCATCAGACGAGAAGATGCTGACCCATCGATTGTCATAGTCGGCCACCACAATGTCCCCGTTCATGTCCACAGTGACGCCTGTCGGTCTTTGCAGTTGCCCTGGAGATCGACCTCTGACCCCAAAGCGCATCTTGAACTGGCCGTCATTGGAGAACACCTGCAGTCGGTGCCATCACACGGCATGAATGACAGTACTGGCCCACACATGTTAGCATGCATCCCCGGATATGTGTCTGGCTCACCTGTATGCACTGGTTATTGCTGTCGGCAACCACCACTCTGCCGTTACTGGAGGCCGAGATTCCCTGCAGATTGGTGAACTCCCCTCTCTCTCTGCCCCGGGAACCTGACAGAGAGATAATTACACACTCAGTAGATGTGCCATTTGATATTTTTACCTCCGTCTCAGCATGTCACATATTTTCCTCAAAGGCTCAGAGCTACCAAAAATACTTTTTACTGTGCATTGATGCTGATCATTTTACAAAAGAAAAGCAGACTTTTACCATTCAGGAACATTGAGGTTTTTCTTCATGTTGTCACAGTTCAAAGTGAACTTGCAAAAACCTGTTTTAGCCAGATCCTCACTCACAGTGAGAGGATAACACTGGAAGTTACATTATCTCTGCATGGCAGGGTTACAAGTAAGCATGAGTCAAGTTTTTATGATCCTTTCCACAACATCCAGAAGAGAGTGAGATCTGAAAAGCCATTCATGGATTAGTAACCAGTTTGTGGTGTGGTTACATTTCCTGATCTCCAGGAACAACAAACAGAGGAAATGCATGTTGTTCCTGCCGTGACATCAGTCTGCTTCCTCCCCTCATCCATCTTACCCACTCTGTAGATGAGCTCATCTTCAATGGGGTTCTCCTTCTTCTTGGTGGTGCTGTACATGCTGGAGGGCCGCCGCACCGCTTTCTGCCGTATGTGGCCCCCTGTCCCGCTGGGAGACTTCACCCTCCTCTTCACGTCGTCTGGAGATTGCGGCACGTCCGAGGGCTTCACCGCTCGCAGGCGGAACGGGCTGCCCCGTATGGGCTGTCCATACAGCAACAGAGCGAAGGAGTACTCCCCCTCGGAGCGTAACGTGTAGCCCACCTCGTACGTTCCATTCTTATTGTCTGATACCTCTGTCTCTGCAGCCCGGCTCCCGTCAGCAGACGTTATCTCTGCTTTTAAAACAGCGTTTCCTGTCCGGACCAGCTCCCCATCCTGCAGATAGAGGTCACTGATTCAATTTCAGAATTTAAAAAAAATTCTTGTTGTTCAAGTATGATGCAGCATCTAGGGCAGCACATTAAAGCCCCTAACAGATTTAACCTTATGTAATAATAATAACTCCTATTAGTTGCCTTGGTGACCAGACTGGCCCTCTATAAAATAACTCTCAAAAACCAAGACAAAATTGGCACAACATTAAAGCTGCACTCCATGGTTCTCTGTACATGTGTAGCAAAAGACAGTGAGGCAAAATAACTCGGAGGCAGTACTTTGTCTTTTGTTGTCACAGTAACAGTGTGGTGTTGGCCGGTTACTGCGTGGCGGAGGCCCTCTCCTGTGGCGACAGAGGTGTGAGCTACAGCTGCCGTGGTGAGGAGAACACCCAGGTTTTGGATGGAGCGTCGCAGACCTTCAGTCTCCACCTGCAGCAGACAAGACAAAAGATATTTTACACTGTAGAACCACTTCCTGCTGTAGAAAGCCGGTGGAGAACAACTGGATGTTCATATTGCTCCATGTCAAAACTTAACCAAGGGGATAAGGAAACTGTACCTGTAAATATATATCTAAATATATGTATCACCAAACCAGATCTACAGACTGAGGTACAGCTTAAAAGTGTATTACGTGACCAGAATAAGCAGCAGCTCATACCTGGCAGTGCAGGTGTGCATTCTGATGTGGTCTCTCAGGAAAGTCATGTCGGGCCAGCGCTGTCACTCGTTCACTCATCTGCTTCTGAACCAGCAGCACCTGCACATGCAAAAGAGACCCACTCTGTCCTCTGAGCCTGTTTGTATCCAGCTTTTTGCAAGAGCATCTCACTGTGTTACACTGCCGCATTGTATTTGATAGCTGGCTCCCATACGGGTTGTTAAGTGTTTGTTAGCTTGCTTGAACAAATTACAATCTGCTGGCCCACCTCAGTCGCACTCCCGTGGCTGAGAGCCTGCTCTGTAAAGCTGCAGCTGCTCTGGATGTGTTCCTTTCCCTGAAGGAGAGATGAAAGCTGGGCCTGCAGGACCTGCACTCAGGTTAGTGGAATAAATAGGACACAGAAGAGCAAGAGGATGAGGACGGGTTGGACTAAAATATGAGAAAGCAGATCAAAGAGGCACTTACTGAGTTGGCAGGCTGAAGTGTGTTGACAGGAATGTGGGAGATTTAACATGTGTCATGTTCACCTACCTGTTTCTATGACCATGAATGTGCAAAGATGCAGATGCATAAAAATATGCCTTTGCTTAGAGCATGCATGTGCAAAGCCTCCTCACCTTCTGCTTGGTGCTGCAGATGCTCTCCAGGTCTGTGATGAGGGCCGACTTGCGCTGATGCAGCGCCCGCTCCAGCTCTTCAAACGTGCTGGTGATCTCTGCGACCGCCTCATTCTTCCTGTCATTCAGCTGCTGAGAGATCTCACTCACCAGCTCGATTGCTGCTGTCAGCTGAGGGAGCCTGTGGCATCACACAACATCACGCGATGAGAAACAAAACATATTCTCTAAGCGTCAACATGGGCCTTTCTGACAGAGGCCCTACAAGCTCAATGTAACATATGAAAAAACTGCAAATACACCAACATGTGGAAGCGTTTCCGGGGAAACAAAAAGGTGATGGACAGTGGGGTGTGCTTTTGTGCTATCCTTCTTATTGAGAGGTTATGAAGACAGCTACCTGTTAGTGGGGTTTGTGAGTTAGTTTGGTTTATTATAATGTCAATATCACATGATTCAAATATTATTGCAAATATGTACCGTTAGCTTAGCATTAGTCTTCACCTGGGTCCGTCACTTTTTTGTGTCCCTGGAAACATTTCTGTTGATTTCTGAGTTTTTGCAACACATATTTTTTTTAATGATAACCCTATACACATTTCTGTTGATTTCTGAGTTTTTGCAACACATATTTTTTTTAATGATAATGATGATGAAGTTATTTTCTGAATTTGTAGCACATTTGTGTCTCTTAAGTTACAGTGCATTGAGTTCTCAGGGCCACCGTACATTGCTGGTGCAGCACAGGTGATGTTTGACGACAGATGTCAAATCTGGGCCAAATGCTTATTCTTCCCAACACCTGATGTGAGGGATATGTTGTGAAAGCTTTAGCAGCTCCTACCTGCTGTGTATTGCGTCCAGCTGTGTCTTCAGCACAGCCTTGTGCTGTTCCACAACGTCCCGCAGAGGAACAGTCACGTGCTCCCGGTGCTCGCCCTCCGTACAGTCCAGACACATGGCTGTCTCACATGATTCGCAGTAGAACTCCATCACCTGCAGAGGGAGACAAACTGAGGGCTCGCTCACTCTTTGCTTTGACTTTGCAGGTAATTCAAGTTCAGTCCAGCTTCACTTTTACATCAATCATTGCTTAAAAAACAAAAAAAAAGGTGATGACTGAGTTAGTGTCCTCCCACCTTCCCATCATGGTTCGGGCAGCAGAGAGGTTTTCCTGCAACTGCAGCACTGACTGACTCCAGGACACTGCAGGCCTCTGGCCGCGAACACTCAGAGTCTCGTTGGAGAACCTGATTAAAAAATATTTCAGTTTAACTATTAACTTTTAACAAGATGGAAAATAATAATCTGTGAGGCACAGCATGTTTTCTGACATCATTTTTTCCTCTATTTGACAGTAGAGAGTTAATTGCTGACGGGAAACAAGAGCAGAACTAGGATATGCAATAAAAATTCCCAGCCAGAATTGAAGTGGTGGCACTGGCAAACAAACCCTAAAAAGAGCCCCTTGAAGAAGCAAGGACTGTCCAGGATGACCTCAGTCTGAAAAAATGTCCTCCCTTTGTTTAACACTGGGAGCGGTTCACACAAAAAGTGCATCACACACAGAACCCCTCTGACTCCACAGAGTCTGTAACTGTTTTTAATAATCTCCGCTTTGTTGTTTACCTCCTAATCATTTTCTCTTTTGTTCCAAGAGATGAACTTGAAAATCCAGTTGGGCTAACACGAGTCTGACTTGAAGTTATATAAAAAAAGGATTAAGAGCCAAACCTCCATGAGATTAGTGATAAAGAAGTTGTTTTGTAGAGCACAAACTCCTTTCTCTGGCAAGATGGACGTCTGCCGACACACTGGACACGACAGCGTCAGGGACTCCGGGGGAATGTAGTTCTGGAGACAACTGAGGAGGGAGACGGCAAATTACAGAAAGCTGAGAGTTAGAGCAAAACCAAGCGATACTTCTGCAGCGCTCTATCAGTCATTTTTAATTTAGCGGTAGAGCAGAGAGAGAGCAAGGGGAAGACACCAGAGAGTGAGAGCTGTCACCTTATCACTGTAATTGAGAGACAGCGCCTGAGCGGAGCTGCTGTCACAACAAATTGGGGGAAAGTGTAAATCCAAGTCGATGCACAGGATCAAGCCACAGCAAAGAAAAAAAAGCACCCTGACTTTGTCTACGAGGAAGAGAATTTCTGGCAAACCAATCAGCCTAACAGAGCTGAGACAGAAACCTTCAGGGAGAGTAGAGTATGTCTGTGTTTGGCACATGTGTGTTGGATCCTGTCTGAGCCTCATCCTGGCAGCAGTCGTGCATCTATCCCATCAGCCCCTGAAGGCTGAGGATGTTCAGCTTCAGCTGCCCTTTGGAGGCAATCAATTTAACATAAGACACCTTCAAAACCCGAACTAAACAGTCAGCAGAATTCAGCTGCATTATGCAGATTACACCGCATTCCCCTGCCTGTTTTTTTTTCTGCTTTATCTCCTGTGATCACTGATACTGTTGCTAAAGCTGCGACACAACCTGGGGTCAGAGTTGGGGATAAGTCTGTGTTGCTGTACACAGGGGTCTCTGGCAGCTGCCTGGACTGCATACTAACACCTGCCTGTTTTATTTATGACAACACACCAGGCTTGTGTCAACCAGACTTTGGCGAAGTGAAGTCATGAGCTGTTGAGAGCTTTAACAAAAGTCTTGGTCCACCTATTACTCTGTCAACACCGCTGCAACACTATTCCTTTGTGGCTCACACAGGCAGCTGGCGACCGCAGGCTCAAAGAGTTGTGTGGTGAAAAGGCCTGTAATGATTATTTCCATTGTTGATACAGCTGTCTATTTGCATTGACTTGTTGTTCATGAAATCTAATGAGATAGTTGAAAATACCCTCCAATGTTTCAGTTCCCTGATTGATTCACTGGTTAATTGTTTTAATATTAGTGCCACTCTCAACCTTGTGAAATAAAATCCAACAGTCATCTGTATGAGAGCAAGAAGCCACACGACTCTGTTATTAGAAGATTTCAATTATTTTGGTGTAATTTGAAAATGCAGCCCGACCTGAGGCGAACCGATCCTGATCTCTGAACAGTGAGCACATCGTTATACATTCATAAGCAGACCTACTGTGAGTTTACACGATTAACGACGGATAATCACATGGAAGCTAAATTAAAAGTGATAGCAGACCGTGCCAAGCACAATAGGCACAGCAGGGGTTGCCAGCTCTGGCCTAAAACCCCCTAAAACTACTTCAGCCCCATCCAGTATTAAAACATCTTTCTGGCTACATCATGTATAGTTCCAGACAAAAATCTGTTCACCTCAGCAGGGCTTCAGATCACATGCCATCCAGTTAAACCGGGGATTAAACTTGCCCTCTGGTGGGCAAATACCCCTCATTGCCCCTGCTTGGAAAAAGGCTTTATCCCATACTCTGTGTGGCTAGTCAGAACTATTCCATAAATATTTGTTTAATCATAGCTTTAGAAGTAAACCAGTCTGATAATAATCCTGGCTCTTTCCTGCACCTGGCAACACGTCCCTCCTTTCATTCTCCATCCTCCCACCCTGACCCACAACAAACTTTCCCAAAAGCCTCCTCAGCTTGGCTCTGCACTAAAGGCCCCGCTAAGTATGGCCCGAGGGGGTGTCATCTTTCTAAAGAACTGCAAATTCTAGTATTGTAAATGTATCTCCCAACAATGGCGCTTTTTGTCAGCCTGCAGTCGCTGGCGGTCCCAGATGCTGAGGAATGCACTTATCCCAGAGGAGTCGGTGAGGAGAAGTGCTCTGAGCTGTTTAATTGTGGGTCGGGATTTGCAATAGATGAGTTTCTTCTATTATGGGACATGTAAATATGACAAGTATGCTTCAGTAATAAGATGGAGGGTAAGTGCTGGCTGGGAAATAGCTGCATTAAAGATTTTGTTCTTTGCAAGGTCACAAAAAGATACATGCAGCAGCAGATATTTAGGTTTGTGTCAGAGGTTAGCATGAGGGAATTGTGGGCAATTAAGGCTTTTTGCAGTATTCATTAAAACAAGTGTTAGTTACCTTTCACAGAAGGTGTGCAGGCAGGGCAGGACCTTGGGGTTGCGGTAATGATCCAAGCAGATACTGCAGACCAGAAACTGCTTGTCTATCTGACGCACCACAGGGCTGGTGCTCCCAGCCTCACGCTTCGCCATGGCAGAGGACATTCAAAGCCACGGACAGCGACAGCAGTTAGCCTGCAGAGAGATAGAGACAGGAAGATAAAAGCATGATTATTTGCCTATAAAAGCTTTTCTGTCGAGTGTCACTTTCAAGGCCGCTAAAGCTCAGTAAACTTCCCACAGGAGGTACCAGGAGCCAAAGTGAACAAAGCTGGTTAATTCCTTGATTAGTATGAAAATGTCTCCATTGTTGTGGTGTTATTTCTGGGTTAATACCACACAACCTCCAGCTGAAAGAGAACGGTGTGAAACACATGCATGCGCCAGGCTTCGGTGTGAGAGAGAGGGGCAAATGTAGACAAACTTGAAAGACCACATGCCTGGCCTTTGATGAACATCTAAATTGACACCGGAGCAGGAAAATAAAGGGGGAGAATTAAACAAGTATAATCTGTAGTTAAAGGAAAGAGCTTCGATTACAGATCCAAAAAATGCATTGAATACACACTCCTGCTGCACTGAACCTGATGCGACTGAATGTGCTGGGCAGTGTGTATGTGTCCTTCTATTTGTGCTGGTCACTCTGTCTATATCTACTGTGCACAACCTGTACTCTGGAAACCGTGCCTTCAAATGCACTGTCAGGATGTCTGTAACTTTGTGATGTCACAACAAAGCCGTCACCGCTGTCAGCTGCGCCCAAAGCCCCACTCCACCTGGGCCCATCATCCAGCCCTGCAGGATTTGGTTTTTCTCAGTGTTTACCTGAAATCTGCAATATTTTTTATTCAATCACTCAGGGAGCAGTCAGCCAATCAGAAGAGAGCCCCTGATCCTCTCCTCTGATTGGCTCACTGTGCTGTTGTTGCTAGCGCTGCAAAGAGGAGTCTGAGAGAGATGTAAAACTATAATGAGATGTTTTTTGGTTCTTAAAACTACAAACACATTCTCTTATGGATTAACATTTCAAATAAAACACCAGAAAAGTGCAACATTTGTATATTCAATGTCTTCATGCTGGCTGTTATTTAAACTGTATCCAAAAATACACATATATGTATCTTAAACAACAGCCAAAATAAACTGCATACAGTTCCTTTATGTCACAGTTTATTCATTATTAACAGTGGCAAAACGGAGGAGCCCCATGCCTTACATAATCTCATCCATTATGGAATTACAGCTACAAGGTATGGATATTCTGCCCAGCAACACACTCCATCGCGGCCCAGTTTCACAGTCATCAGCGCAAGCCCCAACACATATGGTGTAACAATTACAGTGGTATGTTAAAGATGCTACTGCAGCATGTTCCTGTTGCTGATGTGCCTCTGCTGCGTGAGTGTGAAAAATGAAATGTGACAAAAAGCCATGACCGTGTGCGTTTCCTAGAAAACACTTTGACCTGAACTGACTCAGGGCTTCAGTTGACACCTTTCATGAACACTGTACACACCATCTCTATCTGTGTGTTGCTTACTGGCTTCAGTGAAGTCGTCCAGCCGCACGTTCTCAGTAGGTCAGCACATGTATTATTCATGTTTCAGACACAGACATGCGCTCATGTGCTCGTATAAACGTAGGGTTGAGTGAATCATGCATATGTTCTGAGCAAACATGCCTGAGCCCTAAGATGTACAGTATTTATGAACAGAGACACTTACGTAAACAATGACGAGGACACACAAAACCCACGCACAAAAACACATACTAACACACTGATAATCATCATCCCCCACCAGACTCCCTCCCTGTCTGCGCATCTGTCACAGCTGGATCTAATACGGCACTCAATCCCCTATGTCCCATCTCTGCTCATGTCCCATTGTCACACACACACACACACACACAGCACATAGACACACACATGATCATGGTGGGTAACAGCCAGGCAGCATCTTTCCAGTCTGTGCAAAGAGGCTCCAGTGACACAGTTTGTAGAGAGAGAGGGTAAAGGTCATGATCACAGTCTGGTGAGGGACAAACACAGTGACTCATGGAAATTATTAGTAGCTAAATAGCTTATGTTTTGTTCGAGTATCTGGTTGTCTCTGGTGAAGAGATGCTTGAATGTCTCTCCTTATAATGAAGAACTAAAGAGGGATCAACAACAGGATGTTCTGTATCCCTCAGTAAAGATCTCACACCTCTCTGTCTGTACTAGAACACACTGATACTAATATCATTCTGTAATGACGTCTGTCTAAATTTAGACACACGTATTAGCGGGTAGGAGAGGAAGCAATGACAGTGAAACTAAAATAAGACCAGGGGTCTCTGGACGGCTGCAGAGTGGGGTGGCTGGTGTCCATTTATTTACTGCCGGGTATTTTTGAAAGACATTTATTTTTTGAGATGCCTCAGCGAAAAATACGATTCTGAATAAGAATAAATCCTCCATATAAGAAGTCTTTCTCAAAACACTGGGATGAAAAAAAGAAGGGGAAGGGGGCACAAAAGCTAAACCCATCTGCTCAGTGTCAGTCACAGTTTGACTGATGCATGAAAGCGCTCGTATGTTTTTTTCAGTCTAGCTGATTGAAATGTAAAATGCAAACAGAGACACGTGTGAAAGTCAGGCATGTTTTGTACATGTATTCATCAGACCATGGCCCGGATCTCATTCATGCCTGCTTTAACTCTAAGTGGGCCACAATGTTTAGTTTTTGAGGCTTTAAAGTAACCATGACCAGTTAAGTGACAGGCTTGACTGAGTTAGAAAAGTGATTGAAGACGCGAAGATTCAAAATTTAGCCTCTGCAGCTGAAAGCAGCAGGGTGGGATAAAGCCAAGCCCAGGCAGGACTGCAGGGAGCTTCACAAAAGTGATGTATGAGCGAACGCATCCTGCAGAGAACTGTCAACCGACACCGTCAAAATGAAAGGTGTTATAAGTCTCCTGGCAAATATCCACACAACAACAACGGCGGTAATGCTGCTGATGACCTTAGCTTGAGTAATTCCCCAAACTCTCAGGATTACGGTTTGCCAGTGTGACTAACAGTGTGTGTGTGATTCTAAGTGCATGGGTGCAGCAGGTTTGCGTGTGACAAAAACCTAACACCCGTGGAGTTAATGCACAATGCGTCCATTCACAGCTGGCTTAACAGGACACAAAGTAATAGTATTCTTTCTCTCACTTTCTTTGTCTCATTCAGCACTCAAACCTCCACTGCTGCTTCACTGTACAACAGGATCCTCCCAGCTCGAGTGTATCTCTTATAACAGACACACACAGAAATGTAGTGGAGAGTAGGACGGACAGGAAATTAATCGTCGTTCTTCCCAGTTCAACAGGAGGGCAGGGAAGAAGTAACAGAGAGACGGGCGCTTTAATCTGAAAGGGAGTGAATACAGTAAAAAGTATGAGCCCATCTGCTCTGTGCTCACTGTCAACGCACCTGTACAGCAGACATAGACATGTGCTGGCAGCCTGGACAAACTCACACACATCACTATGGTGACAGCTGAGCTGATACTGTCAGAGTCAAACATGCGCACATGGAGTGAGGACAGACACACACACACACACACACACACACACACACACACACACACACACACACACACACACACACACACACAGACGTGACGGAGAGACTACCTACTGTCAGTGGAGAGGAGTGGATCAGTGCAGGAGGCTCCATGGTAGCTGTGTGTTTTAAGTCAAGAGCAACACTGGAGAATCAGCACACGCCCTGACTCACACTCCCGGGCCCACTCCCCTCCCTCTCTCAGCCCTGCTGACCACTCTTCCTTTTCCTTTTTCCTTCTCTCGTTTTTCTCCTTTTCCAATACAACACACACACACGCTGAAAAAGGGCTGAGCAGGGACGACAACAGAGGGTGGGAGTGTGAATTGAAAGTCCCTCCTACTGTCAGTGCTGTTTACAAGCATGAGCTGACTGGATACCCTCCTACTGCCGCGCTCTGATTGGCTGGGAAACTTAAACTGTGGAGTGGGGTTGCATCATGGGCCAACTATTCGTGCTAGCCAGAGGGAGAGAGGTAGAGATTGAAACAGACAAGAAGAAAAGAAGAAGAGGAAAAGTCCAACTGTTGGAAAGACAATAACTCAAATCCAAGAGCATATTGCACATCATGTCTCAATCTGCTGCCTCATTATGTGATTTTGAAACGTCATTAGCTCTGAGAAGTTACAACAATCAGGCCCAGAAGCTGGATCACGTCTCCAGACAGCAGCTGCCTGGTGACGTTCATCTGAACGCTCGGATCATCTGGCCTCCAGTTACTGTTATGAAGAATATGTCATTTCCTAGCCAGCCAAGTGCACACATGCACCCGCACACACATGCCGGCCAGCCAAACAAAACACAGAGTTACATAATACATGATGTCACCTTTAAAAAAAGAAGCAAAAAACTTAAAATGAGAATTTGGATCACATGCTTCTCAGACTGGCATTATAGTATCAAATTACACATATACAAGGATTAAGAAAAACCCTTAATTCTGAAAAGGGGATTATCATTTTGCATTTCAAGTAAAATATCTCCCCACAGGATGATTTTGCTCCCAATCTCTTAAACACACTCTCCTTATGAAGCGCTCAAGGGTTTAATCTGGAGCAAGAGGTGACGATTTCCTGACAAAAAACATCAATCTACGGTTAATCTGAGCAGATTGAGTCCAATCGTCGCTTCCGGCTCGGCTCCCTCTACGCCCACACCCCCACCTGTCCGAAATCCCATCAGGCTAAAATCGCGGGCCGGACCTCTGTGGTGGGTTTAACAGGAAGTAAAGGATAAGAGGATGAGAACACCACTCTGAGAACGACAGGTCTGTAGCTGTCTGCAGTGAATTCAGTGAGTCACCCATGCAGATTATTGTGTTTTTTCTGTTGCTGCAGATTCTTAAAACTGTTTCTAGTAGGAGCCAGTGTTTCTTCCTTCCTTCCCTTCTTCCTTTCTTTCTTTCTTTCTTTGTTTTACACCTGTTAAACTAATGAGTTGCTGGACTTGACAGCAGTTACAAGATCTGAAGGCTTGTTCTTTCCCAACAAAATCAACTCCCACAAACACACCGCCGCTGGATAGAACAATCTAATCGGATGTCTCGTTTTCATGCTCGGCAGCAAGTAATTAGAGAGAGAGAGGGTTATCTGACAGAAGCAATATACAAAACGCAGTGCTCCGGTGTGGGCAGCCTTTAGAGCAGGACTGCTGCTGTTGTCCCTGCAGTGGGTGCTGGACAGCATTATTGCTTCAGCTCTGTGCTTTCTGCTGAAACGACAGTTTTATCAGAATATACAACAGTGCTGCAGTTATTAAACAGGAGGAGGATGAACCACCAGTGGCTGCAACACAGTGAGTCTCCTGAAGCTACTGTACGTGATATCATGAGACCAGACTGCAGATAATTAGAAAATAAAAAGTGCTTCATTTCACATTTCCAGATATTAAACCACATGAATTTGCCCTTTCTCTTTTCCCCTGGATGAAAATAATAATAATACATCTCGTATGATTGCAGTCTGTACCATGCTTTGAGAGGAACTTTAGTTCTTAACTCTGTCCCTTTTATGACATCAACAACTGAAAGAAACCGCTCTGCCTCAGGTGGATCAATCACAGTAATGATAGCAATAGTAGCAATGCTCATTCAACAAGAAAATCAACACTGACATCAAGAGGTGAAAGAATTGCATAAGGGATATTGTAGGTGTTGCGTTTTTATCCTGTACCGTGAGGAACAGGATAAACACAGCGACAAATTATGTGACAGGGGAGCTTCTGTGAGAGTGAAAGGGAGTAACAAGGGTCGAGGGTGCTGCTGTGCTTCCTCACAGGCAGTGATGTGCCCACACTCTGTGCTGCACACCTGATGCCTTGTTGTTTCATGAGCTCTACCACCTTCACAGTGGTGGATCGTCCAGCCTCTCATCTGTCTGCTGCAGTCTGAGGGCTCGTGATCAGTGTTAGAAGAAGTCAGCTTGGAAAAAATGTGGAAGAGGAGGAAGAGAAGAAGAAGGAACTGAAGGAAATGTGATGATGAAGAAGAGGAAGATGATGAGGAAGAGGAAGAGGGGGACAAAGAGATACAGTATGTAGAGTGCATTTAAGCACACACACACACACACACACACACACACACACACTGAATAATGAGATGGCTCTTGTGTAACAGAGCATGATCCTGAGGTCTTGGGTCTACCACTATGCTGTTGGAGTGTTAGACAGCTCCAGGCCTTACACGATAACTCTATCTCACACACACACACATAGAGTCAGCTGTTTCAGTCTGAGTCACACTATAACGCACCTCCCCCCTTTCCCCCTTCGCTACTTAAATGACTTCAATCACATCAACAACAGCACACACACCTCACTCTGAGGGTTTATACCTTCATTTGATCCTCATAAAGATATAAATAAAAGAACACACACAGCTAATACATGGCATGTATGGACCAGCCTGTAGTTAGTATGCTCAGCGAGGCTCCATTCTCCTGCACGGTCCTCTCTTAAGCCTCCACATACATATACTTCTATATATAGAGCTATCAGTTCTCATCCCCTTCACACCACTGGCAGGCACGTGCTCCAAGCTGCACACACACTGTGAAAAGGAGCGAGGATCCTCGGATGACCAGCATAGTAATGACTCAGAAACACTCGAGAAGCATCCACATGCTAAACATTTATATACGAAGCCTTCCTCTGCTGCCACAGCTCTCCCATTCATGTGGCTCAGACTTTGATTTCAATGTATGTTTAGACAGCAACAAAATCCCACAGCAGTGCAGACATATCCTGCAGCCCACAGCGTCGTGTGGGATGTGTGGTTAAATTCAAAGTCTTGAATGAAATACCAAGTAAAGTTGACCAACAGTGGTCTACAAGAGACTTATCAGTGTCTCTGCTATTCTATATATGTAAAAACACTATATGGACCACACACACACACACACACACACGACAGGCTGTTGAAAATATGTATTATTGTAACTGTGAGAGTTGCTATTAGCTGCTCAGGTCTACTGTACGTGCAAATCTCTGATTGATTGATGGGTTCTGCGTGACAGCGACCCAGCTGTTGTTACACCACAGCTGGCCTCAGGGAAGGCAGGTGTGTGAGCGTAAGTTGTGTGCCAATAGCCCCACATCACACAAGCAGCCGTTGCTTTACATCTATTCAAAACAAGCAGTGGTAAAAAAGTAAAAAAGTATTCAAGTGTTCAGCTGAAAGCGTGTAATTCCCACAGTCATCAAACTGCACACACATCACCTATTGTTAGACTCACACACAGATGTCATCATTGCCACAGTGTCACTGTATTTCAGGTGAACCTCTAAATCACGAAAAACTCTACAAATAAAGACAAATAAAAATAATATAAGAGCAGAAATTTGAACATTTGTAAATAAACCACCATCAAAACCTATCTCTGTGACCTCCGCCGTTTATATCTCCCCTCTTGCAAGCAGAACTTTGTGCGGCGATCCCTGACGTGAGTAACATCAAGGAGAACATCAGACGAGCAGCTCAGCTCCTCTGAGCCTCGAGACATAGATACACGAGCGGCTCGCACAGAGACGTACAGGCTCCGTCTCTCAGAGCGAGCGATGTATGCTGTCACTGTGTGCACGACCATGTACTGTACCATCATAACCTCATCTCCACATCGGACCTAATATGAGAAATAGAAGAAGAAACTAAAGAGAAAAAGAACAACCTGTTCTCTTTCTGCTCTTGTTTGAATTGAATTATTCTTATAAATTATTAGAGACTTAAAGCCTTTAAAACATCAGAGGAAATAAACAGATTATATTCCACATAAATGTATATTAGGCTATTTTGAAATGAATACACTCAAAGGCAATGTCTTCCTCTTCTTTCTTACTCCACCTTGACCCTCTTCCTCTCCCGATAGAGAGACTTGTTTCAGTGAAAGCAGAGCATGTGCCACAGGGTAGAGGAGCTGATCCCGACATAATTTGTTTCTTTAAATAACAGTGGGAATGGACGCCCTGAGCTAAACATACATTAACATAAACAGCACAGTTCACAAGTCACATGCCACAACAGAGCCACGCCACGGTGGTGGTGTCTTAGGTATGGGGTTTGAAGTTCAACAGAACTTTGCGTGCCTGTTGTGTGTTTATCTGGTTGGGGATGCGGGGAGTTTCGATGTTTGCCATCATCTGAGCGAGGTCACAATGCGGTTTATGTAAGAGCCAAACATGCAGAAAACAAGCACGCCAATCAAAATGGAAGAGAGAGAGAAAAGCACTTGGCCATGGGCATCTCACCCTCATATCTTTCACATCACAGAAACACACACACACACCTAAATCAAACAAGGTGAAGGATGTCAGAGATAAAATATAGCTGTTATGTAACATGACCTGGAGTTTTGGCTCATACTCTGTGGTTGTAAAGGAGCAGAATAACTTGTTCCTGTTGTTTTTTCCTTGCTCATTTTAAACAAGCATCATTAAAAAAAAACAACAAAAAAAAAAAAAAAAAAACATGGGTCCTGTCAGGGCGGGAATTCATTCACTTAAAGGGGATTATAAATCCATCATTTGTTCTTCATGCTGGTAGGTCGGTGGATTTATGATGCATGTTTGTCAACCCCTGCACATGGAGCAGGAAAACTGGTTCTGCCTCCATTAAAATGGCTCTAGGGTTGAAACAACACATTTATACAATCTCCCGTCAACACAACAGAACAAAAGGATTCACGAATCCAGTTTTTTGCAGGTGCTCCTTTCATCTGACCGTGCTGTTGCAATGCTGTTTTGCCTTGTCCTGTGTCAAATTGCTGCTTTGATGGCAGGGTGAAAAAACAAACAGGGAAGCCTATCTGCTGACTAACACATTACAGCACACGCGTTCATCATGTGTGGGCCCATGGCAAGGACGACGTATTTGGGTGACAAATGTGGAGCGGTGGTACCTTCTCTTCTCCGTCCTGCACGCAGCCGGCCCAACTGATGTAAGCACAGCTAAAATTATCAGCACGCCCGATCTGAGCCAAGCTGGCCAGGAATGTGTCACAGGAACCGCCTGGATCAACATATTAACACACAGCTCACACTTCAGCACACACAGACACACAGGTGCACGCAGCTCTAGTGGCGCATCATCAGCGCAGAGGAGGGGAAAAAACAAAAAGAGAAAATAAACAAGAACGTCAGGATTTCCCCGAACGCAGAATCACACGCTGGCAGATTTCAGTCAGAGAGCTGCAGCTCCAACACAGTGACAAACTACTATAAAGTGGATTTATGGTTTTAATTAGCACTCGGAAAAGCATTCAGACGCTAATGCTCCATCATAATCCACAGCAGTGGCTCAAGTAAGTCCCAAGTTTTCTTGCCCAACCAAACCTTATCTGAGTGTATTTCTAAATACACAATGAACTATAAACACACCACTACTTGCAGCACATAAACGTGGAAACGTCTCTGCTTTCTATCCCTATAGGAAACAGAGCTATACAACATGCAAAAAAACATTCTATTATGATTATATAGGAAGATTGTAATGTGTTTTGTACCAAGCAAATATTTCCCTTTACGCTTTGAGAATATGATTTGTTGTGCAGCCCTCAACCAAATCATAAGACATAAACAAGCCTGATTGGAGTTCATCCTATACAGGCCCTGAGAGAGTGTCCGTCCTTCGAAAAGTAACGAGCCAACACATGCCTGGTTCAAGGATTTCTATCAAGAGTGACGGCAGGAACCTCAGTAGCTTATTGTTTCAAGACACCACAGTGTAACTATTGCTTTCATACAGAACACTGACAGACACATACAACACTCACTGAAAGACTGAATATCTCCTTCTTTTGACCCTTTGATCAGAGCATTTGATGAGCTGTGGCATCAGTAGACAGATCTGTGTTTTACTATAAAGGTTAGACTTGTAGGCCCAGACTGAAAACAAGCATCTCTTCTCTGATCAAAGCTCACAGTGGGAAAAAAGCTGGTGAAAATAAGTCAAAAACCTGCCATACAAGAATAATCTAGTAAGAAATGATCTAGATTTGCATAAGAAATGTACATTTAACCCTTTTGGGGGGAACTGTATTTAGATTTTTTTGTTTGTGTAGATTAAAATCAGCAATAAAGCATCTCTGTCCTGGGATAATCAAGTGTTTAAGTGAATGTACAGATGTAGAAAATGGAGTGAAACAGCAGCTGTCTTTCATTGCAGTTTAGTATCCTGGTATAAATATAATGCTCAAGAAATGGCATAATATGGTCAGTGCTATTACTGAGACCCCCTGAGGGATCCGTCTAAATATATCCAACATGACATGACTGCATCTCTCAGCTCTGTCACTAAGCTTCCACCACATGGCTCTCCCCCCACAATGCAAAGTAAATACGCTTGAATGTGCTTCTGCAAACCTAAATGTCTATAACCAGAGCACAACATGCACTCAATCTGAGTCCACACAGACTGTACATACATCTAAGTATACACACACACACACACACACACTTATTTTGTAACCAAACAGAGGGCAGATGCCAACTCTAACTATGGAATCTGTTAAAATGCAGCCAATGGTATTTCAATACTCAACCTTAACATACTGTAATCATTTTTGTCCCAGGTCAATGTCGCAGACAGGAATGTAATATATGACATATATGCCTCTATATCAAGAGTGATGGTGCCATATATGTCACCTACATTAGATTTACATATATACATCTTCTGGATATATGAGGATATACATTTAAAGCACAGACATATCCATTCTAATGTGTGTATGTACATGTACTGGGTATGTATATATGATGATTTTCATACAGTAGAAGCTAACATTTATCTAATTGGTATATTTGAGTTATCAAAAAATGTATCTATTCTCTTGTGTTTTTCTTATAATTTCAAACAAGTTTATTTTCACATTCTGGGAATTGGTTTTAGAGTTTTAGAACTCACTGTATATAATATTCTCCATATACATATACTGACAGACTTTAGGATAGATAAACAGTACATTTATCTAACAAATGTCAACAACATGCCATAAAGAAATCACTATGTCAATGTATGAAATAGGACCAAATTCTGGCAGGTTATATGTATAATGTTTGTGTTTTTTAAGTGTTATTATTTTGTGTGTATGTATAAATATATGTATGTTACATCTGTATATGGGATTGCACCAAAAAGTGAGGATGATATAACATAAATGCATTATCTGTACAATATAATAACCCAGTAATCACAATATCAATCGCATGTAACTGTGCTGTCTATAAGAACAGTAACAGCTGAGTCCAGTATACTCCTGGAAAACCTGAAGCTGGAAGAAAATTAATAATAAAAAACATGATTTAAAAAAAACTAAACTAAAATAAAATGATTACTCATTAAAGCTACATTATCCATCCCATCTTTTACATTAGAAGGTAGTAACAGTAATCCTGACCAGCTTGTTACAGAACTCCCAGTTACAGCTCTCAGGGGAAGCCCTCCAGCTTTGAAAGTTTAATCAAAAAATGTTCTCTTAAAAA
Source organism: Caranx ignobilis (assembly GCA_021432705.1). Lineage (NCBI taxonomy): Eukaryota > Metazoa > Chordata > Actinopteri > Carangiformes > Carangidae > Caranx > Caranx ignobilis. Next base: position 6,543,015 of record MU269980.1, read on the forward strand.
CTTTGAATTAATGAGTGTGAGCTCTACTCGTTTGCTTGTGTGCCAAAGGACAAGTTTGCCACAAGCACCCGCCACCCCCTCCTCACTAACCCCCCTCCCCTCTGATGCAGCAACAAAAACATTTCCATAAACTTTAACTTGCAACAAACGTTTTCTTGACCTTGCAGGGGGGAGGAGACATTTCTGTTGCTGTTACCCACGGCAGCAGCATCACTCAGATCTGCACACCCCTAGCACACACATAACACGCGTACACAGGATACAACTGTCACGACTAACAGGGTTATCAGTGCCATTTTTTGTGCAGCTTTTCACTACGACTGATGTATTAATAGAAAACAAAAATGGCTCCACGTCTTCTCTCTTGAGGATTGCTGCACTGTTTGTGAGAGGACACCTGATTCAGCACTGGCACCAGCGCCGGCATCAAACCCTCAGCATTAGTCAGAGGGCTGCGTCTGACAGTTATGACACAAACGAAGCAGAAAATCCAGTTGTCACAGTGAAGGCCAACATTCATTCAGTTAATCATTCAGTGCTTTTCTTCACCGTTAAGTTTACATCCCTCCTCGCCTAACCCCCCCACCCCATCCCTCCCTCCCTTCCATGCAGCTCCGGTGACATTCCTCCCATGCCAGCTGGACATTCCAGTCTCCACTTCCCCCCACCCAGCCACCAGAGGTGCCCCTGGATCACCATTTCAACCTTTTTAGAAAATGTCCTTGTTCAACATCCCAGTTTTTAGTCCTACATGTACAAGAGTGCAAACCTCTGTCGTAGCACTCCACTGAGCTCCTGGGTGTCTTGTTGGAGTTCTGTTCAAAGAATTACACTTAAGGTCAAGGTAACACTCTGCTCCCGGCATCATGAGGTGTATCCTGGTACAGTTTAGAACAGGCATACTATTCCTCACTGCTGCACACAGTTTGACCAATCAGCGGACTGAGATCAGTTGATTGAATGACTCAAGCTGTGTTATGCAGCCACACCGGCCCTTTGTGGAATAGTTTGCCCAGTTTAGAAGGAGACCAAAGTGAGGGACTGAAATCTGTTTCACTGACACTGAGTAACTGCAACAATCCTGTCAATCAAAAACAATCCAGAGAGTTTTGAGTTTTCTAAAGGCCATAAAATGCATTTAATCTGAAATGGCTAACAATGATATCAGCAATATAAAGTGGTCACCTGACTGTGATGATGACAAATGGAAGCACTGATATTAAAAAAAAAAGTTGCAATGGATAATATGAACGTAATGCATTTGTCCTGAATTTATTTTTTTTTTCCAATTAAAAAACAGATTGTTGTTTAAATTTCCTCAATGAAACAAGGTCTTATCTGACTGATTACATCATCCATGCAAATCAAAAATCTCTCAGTCTCTATTCACAGCAGAAAATCACCAAACCACCTCTCCAGCACAGATAGAGGTCCATCTCTCCCCACTCATCTGTAATCACAGTCAGGCCACCCAAGAAATATTTTACCAGGTAATGCTGCACAGCAAAGACCCATCACAGGCCAGCAAATGGCCTGCAGCATTGTTCTGCATACGGCCAACATAGGGTGTCAGCATCCACCGGTGGAAAGGAGGTGAGGGAGACGTGACAGAAGGGAAAAGGCTGGCACCCTCCAACCAAAAGGAAGGTGTGGGCTGGAAACAGTGGAGGATGAAGGAATGAGCGCTGGCACATAGTAAAAAGGGGCGGCGGGGTGTGAGGGGAGAATGAAAGAGCAAAGGATGAGAGCAGGATTTTTACTTACAGCAGGATCCTGACAGATGAACAGAGAGGTGTGAGGAAGTTTCAGCACGTTCTCCTCCAGCGGGAGCGATATCCATCCACAAAAGCCGACATCGCCAAAGCAAAAAGCAACTCATGCAGGGAGTCAAGGGAGACAGGCAGGAACAAGGCGTGTGTGTCTATGTGTAATGTGTGTGTGTGTGTATGTGTGTGTGTGATTGGGATCTGGCTATAACGCTTGTATGTGTGTGCTAGCGGGAGGGAAAGTGACTGAGAGAGACAGAGAGAGAAAGAGAGAGAGACTCTTAGGAGGCAAGAGATACAGAGATTGTACAAGCTGACTGGCTGGTGTGAAAATGGGAGGGGGCTGGATTGTCCAATAGTGTGAGAGATGAGCAGAGTGAAGCAGATATGGCAACAAAGAGACAAGAGAATTTTTTAATTCCTGCCCTCACTCTCCCTCACCTATCTCATCGCTCCCTCCTTTTTTCCATTGCATTTGTAAGGAGAATGAGAGGAGCTCAAATTGCTGAAACAGAAAATTGGTGATGCTTCACATGAAAGAAGAGATAAACAGAAAAGGCAACCAGGTCTATCACTCTTTCTTTCCTCCTCACAGACTGAGCATAGGTGCAGCCAGAGCAGCTGAGGAAGGAATGACCAAGGCCCACTGGGAACTGAGTGGAAAGAATGACAAATGTGGTGCTCAGCTCTAAAGATGCTTTTGTTGATGGAGTGGTATATAAAAGATGAGAGAAAGAAGAGAGAGTGACAGGAACTGATAAATGTTTCAAGTTCTCCACAAGCAATGCATTATATACAGCTGTGAAGGTAATGTAACATGTAGTGAAATATAGTGAGAGGAGAATCATGGTAGTGGAGTTTATAGGATCTGCGTGTGTGTGTGTGTGTGTATGAGCAGCAGAGGCATGAGCACCATCCTCCTCTCATGTGTCTGTGGAGCACTTATGTGCATGCGCATGGGGGTGGGGCCCAAACCATCTTCCCAGGATTTTGCTGCGGGAGCACCATGTTGCCATGGAGACTGCATCCAGTGCAGCAGAACACACAGATGGCTGCTCTCTCTCTCTCTCTCTCTCTCTCTCTCTCTATCTCTCCCTCTCTCTCTCTCTCTCTCTCTCCCCTCTCTCTCTCTCTCCCTCTCTCTCTCTGTCCAGTTAGCTTCTCATCCCTGACCTGCAAATCATAAAAGCCGGTCTGCAGGTTTTGAAAACCCTCCAGGTACAGACAAGCTTTTGACTCAGCACACAGACAAACTACTGTTTTCACAGAAGAGAAAAAAGACCTATTCATTACCTGTGTTGTCAAGAAACTGCACCGGAAATACTGCACAAAGATGAATCACCAAATATCATGCTTATTATATTTCTGCAGAAAGAAATACAAAGGCTGCACCAACCAGTCGAGTCTACATGCTCTGCATTTCAATTCACATCAGGTGGACACTATTATAATTTGATGGCAGGAGCAGAGAAGGTGATGTAAACAGACAGGGATTAAGTCAATAACTCTGTACTGCACTGGTGGTCCTGTTGATCATTCACTAAGCCTGAAGTTATCAGACTGACCTCCTAACTTCCAGGCAGGTGTGACTGTTTATACCAACAAACAGAATGGTTTAAAAAAAAAAAAAAAAAAAATGTGAAACGCATTAGAAATTCTAGGAATCAATGGGACTTAATGATGTTGATACTTCAGCTGACCAACACTGAATCCTTCTTTAGTATTTTAACTTTATAAAAAGTGTCTAATTTTTGGAATTACATCTCTAGTCTGTGGTGTTTTCTGACCTTTGACCTTTCCATGGTGTGTGCTTTACAGTGGGAAGCCCTCATTAGTAATTTCAATGGGGTTAGATTCCCTGAGGTGCTGTGGTTGCCACCCCTCACCCTCCACCGCACTGTCACATTAGCTACACGTCATTAATCTATGTGGTCAGGACTTTAAAACCAGAACACAAACAGTGGCTTCCTGCATAAAAAAGGCCAATGTATATGTTAATAGTGATAGTTTCATTGTTTCACCAAAGTCTCTACAAGTTGATTGTCATACTGTAATAAAAAGGAAGCTGTGGGAATCTGAAAATGATGGCATTAGTATTAACATATGTAGTATGCTTTGGGAAAATGCTCAGCAGAAATGTGTAGTACAGACAGCTGCTGTCCTGGTCTTCATGTTCAGAAACTAGAGCTTAACTTCTGTTATTTAAGAGAAGAGTAAACAGCTTTAACATCATGCCACTGCTCAACTATGGTGACACAAGATTTCTGTCCCCAAACCATCTGCACAAAAATCTTTCATTAGCTGTGTTATAACAGCAGACTCTCAGCTCTCTCTCAGCTGGTAGATTGTGTCTTAGATGGATTTTATAATTGGGCTAAACCCCAGTGCATGTGGTCAGTTGGGTATTAGTCTGAGAATCCAGCAGTACTGGAGCTGTGGTTGCTGCAGCAGCGAGGTGTGTGGGGGAGGCTGTATGTATTCTTACAGTTTCCTGATGACAGGAAGAGGAGTCGTGACATGTAAAATCAGAGTCCGTCTTGTGTTGTCCAGCAACAAAACAAATGCACGCTGACAGGCACACATGTTAGAAATCAGACTGAATCCCATGGTTCCACCCCAGTGTCCAAAATACCAGGAATATTTGTGAGATATTTTCAGTGATGCAGTGACATAAAAAACAAGTAGATGGATAGTCATTGTTGTGTGTTCACCATTTAATGTGTCCCAGATTACTTCAACTCCAGACAGACAATAATGCCAATACTGAGCAACCCTGCTTTAAGGTAACTGATAAATATAGTGCTTTATGACACCTTGCTGACAACAAACCCTGAGAGAACTAAACAATCTGTCACAGTTATAAAAGGCAATCAGTTTCATCTTGGTGTCATCAACAACATACAATGCAAATTATATGCGACCGACCAAAAACCACAGATTCTTACATTTGTTGTGTGCACTTACCCATCCATCTTGCTATGAAAAGGTGAGTTGCCGATGAACAGTAGCAGGTTAAGTGTCCTAGATTCTCCAGATGCTCTTCTTCTTCCCTAAACAGAGAACATCTGGAATTAACAGACAGACCTACTAAACCTAAAGCAACTGAACCAGAAGCTAATTTCTATGTATTTATAACACATAAGGGGAGGTACACAAGGCTTTTGAAAATCATGTTTATAGTTGTCATCTTAGCACGGATTAATTATTTCCAGTGCCTCTTGCATTTGTGTAAAGGGGCCATGGGCTTGAATAAGTATGTCACATACATCCTGTTCTAATTTGCATTACTTTGCAAATAAAATGCATTTACACTTCAATGTTTTAACGACCAACACTTTGAAGAGGACTTGTTTTGTTCAGGGCTTTCATGGTTGTCCCGTGGTATGAAAGCAAGAAGTTTTAAAAATGGAAAGATGACCGCTGAAGACTGAATCAGAAACTATCCAACCTTTGTTAAAGTGCGCCATCTTGTGACTGACGGAGGACAAGACCACCTCCAACACCTTCACAGTTGACTCGAGGGAGTCAATGCATGTTCACGCCATGTAGATGAAACGACCAAGCAGCGCCTCGATCTCACGTTTTGCCTCTCTCTTATGTGGAAATTAGGAGACACGTGCTATCAGTGTAGCTGCGCGTGCAAGCTAGCAGGTAGGCCACCAGGTAACACAGGACTTGGAAGGCGCGCGAGAGTTCACGAGACAAACGTGTCTAATAAACTCATACAAAGCAACTACATGACATCAATAGTCGCCGCTACATGTAGCAGTTGTTGTCCTCGCGTTGATGCATCAGAAGACCTCGTGGCGCAACGGTAGCGCGTCTGACTCCAGATCAGAAGGTTGCGTGTTCAAATCACGTCGGGGTCAATTATTTGACAACTCAAACTAAAAATGTTACATAATAGACTGTGATATCCAGTCATCTTCAACGCCTTCAGTGAGACCCTCACATACTAATGTCTATGAGAGTCACAGTGTAAATAGATGACATATCCACTCGCTGTAATCTATAATTTCTGTAAATTTGATTATTTTTCTTAAACCAATACGTCATAACATTGGAACACATGACATCAATGTTGTGACTGATTGGTGAATATGCATGACCAGTTTTAAGAGGTCATTCTGATTGATTTGAAACTCAGTTTGTAGTTGGCTTAAGTCAACCAGAAAAAAACTGATAGATTAGCTGTGACATTAAAACCAGTCACCTGTCCTAATCTTATGGCCAGTTGCTCTGTGCTCAGTACGAACATAACTTCATATCCGTGGTGCAGTGAAGAACCATGAAACTGATGCCTGCAATAACCTCACAGAGGAGCAGCTTCTTTCAAACTAGCAGCTTCCTGTTTTCTTCGGCTGGATGTGAGGCCTAAAAGAGTCCTTAGTCTCAGGGTCAACATTCATATTTCCTTCACAGAGGGGTATCACAGAGGGGTGTACACTGATTTCACATGCAGTCATGGACGTACATCACAGTGCATCACGAGTGGATTCTTCATGGTTTTCCTTTTCAACCTCAAATCTGATTACAACACCCTCGTAAACAGTTTAATACCCATAGCTGTTACGGTGGATTAAGTTTGTAGCACAAGCAACCACACGGTGTGATCCTCTGTCACGTTACTGAAGAGGAGAGAATGTAATGTCAGCAGTGCTCTGTTCAAACAACACTTTTCCCTCAGACGCTTTGCTTTAGTATTTAATGCCTAAGGCTTTCAATTTTAAAGTACATGGAAAGCACAGATTAAGACACATAAATTGACTTAGAGCAATTCATAGCGGTTCTGTTATCATGCACTGTTGAAACATATTGAACTATTGAAATGTTAGTTAATTAATGAATTAATCTACCTTTTTGGTCCGGCAGCCAGTTTCCATTAAAGAATATCCACAGTTGGCATTATACAGGCTTTGCTGTGTTCCTTTTCCTCTCCACGTCCTGTACACTTAGTCCCTTTTGTATTTTCTCTGTCTCTTTAAGATACTGGCTCCCTCTCTCCTCTCACATGCTCCTCTCTGCTTAAATGCACCCTCACAATACAACTTTCAAGTCTCCCTCTCTCTCTCACTTGGTCCAAGTTTTCCCCCACCCCACCTCCTTTCTTGTCTCTATTCATGCCTGTTTCTCATCTTTCACTGGGACACACATACACGAACACACGTACTCTGAGCACAAGGTTGATGAGGGATAACCTGGTGAGAGTGCAACTTGGCGAGGATGGCAGGTCACCTCATGTCCCCAGGAGATGATTCACATGAGATGGTCCTCAACGGCACTCAACATGATATAACAATGCCCTGATTGTACTCTGGAGCTCTCATTTGACATCAAACAGGTCAGTGACCGCTGATGTAGCGCTCCAAGTGCCAAACTCTTGTGTGCAAGCTCTTGCTTTGAGCAACCATGAAGGACAGTTTGCATACTTAAAAGGCTTAACATTCACTGTCCCAGAGCAACTCACTTTCTTTAAAAAAACTGTTCATATATCTCCCAAATTCCCTCTTTTGATCTATTCATCATGCCCCCTGATTTGAAATGCCAGGCGACTGCAAATGTCCCCATTGAACTTGCGCCAGTGGGAGGGATGGATGTGGGTGGACAACAGAACAGTCAGAAAGGAGTCTGTATTGAGCAGCTTGTTCCAGAGAGTATTATTACACTGCGAGGGCTCAAATGAAATGGGTGTAAACAAACGCTGTTGCCCAAGTGACTCAACTGAATGCTTCTTTCTGTCCAAAATCTCACTTACTGCTGAGCAGAGACACCAGGGTGGCACAGTGGTGGTGGACAGATCATCTGGTAGCCATGTGGGGGAGGGGGTGTCATAAACAACGTGACCTATTCAGATTCAATTTCCTTGTCATTTGTGATGACAAATTTAGACACATTTGAAATTTAAATGAACAAACCCATCATCTAAATTACAAATCTGAGAAGCATTTGTCTTTATGATTGTCTCAATGTATATGACTTGGAGTGTTAAAAACATAAAGAAAACATCTCTGCTACTGGACCAACTGCCCTCCAGTCACACTGACAGAGAGAAGAAATAATAGATGAAGTGAAAGGTAAGTACTGGAAACGGAGCAGCCGTCACTAAGGAGACATTAACACCAGTAACGATTTCAATGACAAGGATGGATGAGGACATATTTCAGTCTGAAAAGCTGTTGGTACCACTTAGGTGTAATGTTATGGTAAGTGCATATTCCATATACAACTGTATATAAAAAGGCAGAATGTCACCCTTTATTGTGCACAACAAGACAAAAGAAAGAAAGATGTTGTGATTTCTGAACGTGGTTTGACTTCCAAAAATCAAAGTCTTCACAGTTCAAAGCAAGTCCTTGGTTGCCTTGGCTCCACTGAAGGGGTAAAACCATGGGGGGGGGGGGGGGGGGGGACAAATTTTAAAGGAGAAAAACATGACAAAGCTTGGTTTCTGTCCATTTAAAATTTTAATTAAGAGTTAGATCCTCTGAAGTTTTGTTCTTCCACATCACCAGGCTTACTTCTGCCTCCAATGCGTCTGAAGAAGGATATAAGTCCAGAGCTGCTCACTTGCCCTTCTACATGAATCCTGGCCTTAGTGCGATGCAATGGAAAGACTCCTGCCCTTTCTTCTTTTGCATTTTCTGTCCTTGAGCCCGAAGAGTATGACCTTTGAGACATGCTTCTCTGGAACAAGTCCCCCAGGCGGAAACCAGATGCTGGAGATCGCCTGGTTTCGTCCATGGAGACAGACCTGAGGATCGGACCCTGCGACACAGCTCTCCGATGGGGGCTCTCGGGAAGAGAAGCAGAACCCACAGATGGAGAAGTCTGACTGTCTTGATTGGGGAGATAATTGCCTTCATCAGTCTCCCAGACTCCATCATCCAGGTCATCTCCACCGGATATCGAGGATAGTCTACGTTGGAGGGCTTGTCGGTTTCGCTCAGGGATGTTTCTTTGGGAATTGACAAAAGGGCTCAGGATAGTCCAAGGGGAACCCATGTCCCATTGTTGGCAAAAAAGAAGTCTCTAGTTCTAGGCCGTGGGGTACTTGGAGTGGCTGGAGAGGCTTGTGATCTCTCTGAACGCCGAGGAGTGCCCGAACCTCTGTCCCCATCGAGACTACTTTTGCTGCTTTGGTAGTGAAGTACCTTACGAGTTATTTCACGCATCTTCTCAGCTTCCTTCTTGTTTTCCGGCGTTGCTAGTTGCTCTTTCTGCAGTTTGGGTTGTTTCTTCTCAGGCCTCTGTTTCGTAGCCTCAGGTTCTGCTGACTTAACACCTTGAACGCTCCGGTCATGAGGGGATCCTTCGACTGGAGGCAAGTTCCTCCTACATCTGGCTAGTCCCTCTGGAGCAGTGGACAAAAAGCTGCGCAAGGCTGACTCCAAACTGGCCGACTCCTGATCAGGCTCAGGTACCGGTCCAGACATCGTGGAGCGTCGTTTGGCTGCAAAACGCATGCTCTCCTTGCGTTTGCGCCTCTGCTCTGCCGCCTCTCGCTCTCGGTTCTCCTACAACCACGTAACAGGAGGACAGATTCAAGGACACTAATGACAAAAGGGGACAGGAGGACAGAGCCTGTTGCAATTCAAAGTCCAAGCTCTTTACCTGTACTGCTGTATCAAACCGCTTGCAAAATGAATTAAAGATAGAGCAGCACTCATCCAGTTTGAAGGTTGCTGGGTCTTCACAGAAGTACTCAGCAACAGCATTGCTGAGGGCACTTAGCTCCCGGAGAGAGGATTCCACATCAGCCAGCTTGGCATCGGCCCTCTGAGAAAAAAAATAAACATAAAAGACATTGAAAAGCAAAAACAAGGATCCAAAGTACACAAAGTTTGCTAAAGTTCAGTTTGTGGTTAGTAGAGTTTACAATGAGGAAGGTCTCCATCTGTTGCAAGATGCCTGGTTGTCTGCTGCTGTACAGTTTCACCTCCTTGATCCTCTTCACCTCTCTCTCAAAGTCTGTTATCACCTCCTCTTTACAAATTCTGTGGTGAACACAAAACTCACACATTAAACCAATCAAATTCACCGTTGGATAAAGATACAACATGTGAATTTACTATTAATGGCAAAACATGTTCAGTCATACTGCCAAATACAGTGTTAGTATTAAAATAAATATAGCCACCTTGCTGCCTCCCCAATGTGTTCAAGTTGGGTGGGAAAAGTCAGCAACTCGGTGTCAATGTCCTCTGCTTGCTGTGGGTGGAAGACAGAGAGTCAGCATGACATAGCATGGTGGCATCTCAATTTTGCAAATATTTTCTTCAGAGAGCAGCTGTCCATCCCAGGGCCTCTCCTCACCTTGGCAACATAGTGCATGAGGTTCATGCCAGGCTTATTGGCCTTGGTGTCTGCCAGCTTGAGCAGCGACGTCATCCTGAAGCCCATGACGTTGGCATTGTAACCACCCTGAATAAGACATGATTTCAATTTCTACATCAGTATAATGAAAGAAATGAAAGCATCAAAGGGGAGCTTAAACGCATTAATAACAGACGCATGATTCTGACTGAGAAATACCAACAGCGTTCATGTAATTCCCAGCTTTTAAGACCAGCCGGATGACAGAGTGGAGGTCATCACAGTCCAGCAGCTCTGAGAGGACACAGGAAGAAGAGATGAGGACAAAGAACCTTTACATAAACATTGAATGGGAGCTGGATGGTGCAAAACAGGTCATCCTGGGATTGTCAGCAGCTTTTGGTCTAAGTGTATGAAAGGTTACCATTAGCTGCTTTGGTCATGACAGCAACAGAATTCTTCACCTCCTCCATTAGAGGAAAGAATTCCTCCCTCAGCACCATCGTTTTCAGGCGCTCCTCGTAGCTGGAGGAAAGATAACACAAACAAAGCTGCTACTCACTGAATCAGAGATCCAGATAAGGCGACAGTGAGAGCATTTGTGAACATTAATAAATCAATAAAAGGTGCAGTTGTTTTGAATGAACCACACAGATTTTGGTCTCCTGTATGTGAAGTCTGCCTGGTGCAAAAGCCATAGCATTATAAAAATAACAACATACATACATAGATTTATCATCATTTTCATGGATGTTTTAACCAAGTAAATTAAAACCTTTTTTTTGGAAACATCCAGACTCACCCCGGCAGTTTGACCAGCTGCACCATGAACTGATCAGCCTCAGGTAACACAGAGAGGTTCCCACTGAACGACAGCAGCTGCTTCACCTGTGCATTAGCAAAAGTTTCATGGTGATTACAGTGAATGTATCTTTTTATTATTACCTACTACAGACAGTACCAGACAAAAGTCTCCAAACTCTTGAGCAGTGCTGTACAAATGGGTTCAAAGTCTGTTACCTCACTTTCCTCTGGTAGCAATTTACAAAGCTCTTTCAGTTTGCCTGTCCCAAATCGGAGCCAGTTCCCTTGACGGATGTCCTGCACCAGTTCTGTCACTGGCCTGCAGGTGGAGACAAAACACAACAAGTATGAGAAGGTGCCATAGTTTCTTGATCATTGACTTCTCTAACATCACACTTCCTCCTGAGTCACAGTAGTTGTTCCCTACCTTCCAGACTACAATGGGTTTCTATTATCCTCACAGTTTTTTGTTTTTGTTGTTTGTTTTTTTTAAGAAATTCCCCCCAGTGGTGTATTCAGGTGCTTGTGGGAGGCCCCTACAGTGCACCTACACCAGAGAGTGGGCTAGTATGGCGGGGGGTTTTTTTGTTTTGTTTTTTTTAACCAGACATTGGTAAAAACAAAGTGGCATTGTTAATTTAGTAGTTAAGTGTATATTTATGCTAGTATAATTATGCTAAGTTACAGATTCTAGTTTATAATGCAAATGGCAAGGTATGAGGTCATCTACTGCGTGGAACACCTGTTGACACCAGTGATACATTCACTTAAACATGTCACACTTGATAACAAACAATATGCATATGAGGTCAAAAACCTCATCGAGCGCACTTTCGTCACTACAACACAGAAACTGATGTAATTTGAATTTGACTAAGTTGCGAGATCAATATTACTGCAGGACTGCTGACACACATTCTGAGCATTTGATATTCAAAGTGACAACTGAGTCAAGTTTGTACTGTGAGTGACATCAACCTGAAGAGTTTCTGAAACAGCTCCAGTACGTATATACCACTGTCTGAAATGTTAGCATTTTAGGCAACTGTAACTGTATGTTATAGTACTAGACTTTGTATGTCCAAAACATCTTTAATCTTCTGTTTCAACTCTTGCTGCTCACCCTCAATTACTATGTCAACTCTGTGTTTTCCTATCATTGAAGTACCAATAAAAGAAGTCATAGGTAAATGTAAAAACAAACATGTTCTCCCATATGATGCTGTCAGGTGATGTTAAAAAGGGCATTTCCATGTATTTGAATATGACCCACAGAGATAAAGAGGCTGCCGGCTGGGTAATGATTAGCACAGGGGAAGTGGTTTGTGTGTAATTATATGCGTTTCCACCATCCACTGTGTTTGACACGAGAGCAGCTTTCTTTGACCACTGTTTACTGTAGTCCAGGTTTTAATATCTTGCTGTCACCGGAATATGCTCTTTTTTTTTTTTAGCCAATCATCTCCAATTTTACATTTTACCTGAGCTTTTACCTTACCTCTTGAAATGTCTAAGGAAGATCCCGATGTTCATGCTCTTTTTAGAGTCAAGGATTGTGATCTGAAGAGGACAGGAACAAAAGCTGTCACTTAACAGCAGACCTCTGTGCAGCCATACTCAGATGAGACAACTTCATACTAGACATTTAAACTCATTATTTTTGAGGAAGCAAAAACACCAATAATACTTAGTTCCCCAGTGATGATACAATGAGAACTTAAAAAAGTAACTTCCTATTTTGGTGCATGCCACTTCTCTAGCACACAGATTTTGTTTAAGTTTACCCACTCATAAAAACTTGGGAGGATTAACATCAGTTACAGGAAACCAACCACTGTTGTGATGAACAAGGTTCCAAGTCAAATAGTGCAGCCCAAAGTTATTTACCTGAGGCTCCTGTGGAAAGAGGTCCAGACCATCATTCTTATTCAGACCCATGACCCTTGAGTTGCGTAGCGATGCCCGTTTGTCGACATGACTGAACAGCTCCTCCATGCTCCGAATGTCCAGCACCAGGTCCCTCTGAGTCCGTTTGGACGTCCAAACGTTCAGTTTACCCAGGACACGCTGGCTGGGGATAGTGTCCCAGTTCAGCTTTTTCATGGATCGTCTCTGGACATTACGAGAGCCAAAAGAAGAGCTGCTAAGAGGAGGAGGTGGAGGAGGAGGAGGAGGTGGTGGTGGTGGTGGAGGTGGAGGTGGTGGTGGTGCAGCAGCAGAAGATGCTTGGAGATCTGAATCTTCCTGAGCATCCTGCGACACAGGGGCTGAGGAGTCTTGAAAGGAACAGTTGGGAAGAGATGCAGATTTTAAAATCAGCACTCCCTCCATCTGTATCTCTCCAATCCAAAGACGATGGAAAGAAGTATCCCACTGCTGGCCACTCAGATCTGAGGAGATAATGAACACTGCAGTATTCTGCAGTATTATAAACATAACAGATAAATTACTTTGGAACATGACAGTATGTGTGCACTCACTGATAGCACCAATAAAGTCATCAGGGACGATCTGCTTCTCATTGTTGTGGTGTTTTCTGGGTAAGCACATGCTACAGTTTCCACTTATCAACATCACATTTCATATCAGGCAATATTTCTTAGACAAAATGCTTAAACATATGGAGAACAATCAACTTTATCACTTCCATTTGTTTGGTTTGTGTTCTTCCTGTCAGTGTCAAATGACAGACACTCCAGGTGTGTATAGTCTGCCACACCAACTCTTCACATATCTACAGTTGATTGCTGTTTAATCTCCTACTTTTCCTATGTGAACTACACAGTAAGATAACATCTTCACAAGCACAATATGACCATCTGGTTCTTTTTCTCCATATTCTCCACATCACACCAAACGTCATTCAGAAAACCTCACTATTTCATGTTTCTGTGTCCGCAGCAAAGAAGACGCTTCACATAACTCGAGTTAACCTTATCACCCTGAACAGAGCCCGGTAGTGAATTCGGCTTAGCTGTCATCCACCGAAAGACGTATTCACACATTGAACGACGCTCTTGAATTTGCTTCGACACCGTTCAAAGGAAGGAAGCTGCAGAGTTCACAGAAGAGGCAATTAAACGTGATTAACACTGAAATGCATCCACCTCAGTGAGATACGCGCATGCCGAATACTGACGGTGACATAAGGGATTGTGAAAATACACACAACATTGTTAAAGTATGTCTGCGTGTTCTCCTACAAACAAACCATCACACATTTGACATTTTCTGGTCGCGGTGTCGCTGTCAGTTAAAATCCCGTCTTTGTTCGCCTCCATCGTCAACACAGTAAAGAGCTACAACAGAGTCTGAACTATCACCACAGCGTCGTTATGATGTAGTTTTACTCACCGCGCTGGTAAAATCTAGCTGTCAAATAACTCTTTGCTCTGTGGGCTCTCGCCGCGTGCTCCTGCAGACTGATCCCGACAGTGTGTCCCACACACAGCATCACAGGTGCACGGCGCGTCTCCACCAATCACATTCGAGTCCGTGTTGCCGGCATGGAAACGCCCTGTTCAGGGAGGTAAGAGAGAAACCATGGGGTAGTTTTGAAGAGTTGAAAACAGCCATGTTTAAGTGTGCGTAGTATTATATGAGTGTGTGAATATAAATATTACCATGCCATTTATTGCTATGATTACAGGACGGTTAGAATTTATTAAGAGATGAATAAATTTAATGACCTAACTCAAGGATATGAAGACAATAAAGCTCTTGGCAGCAATTTGCAACTAGTGCAACAATGTGCAAAGTATTTCTGTGGTTTCACATGACAGCATATTCAGAAATGGTACTGATTATATTGGAAAAGTTGATCAAGAGTACAGTTCAAATGGCTGATTATAAAGTTTTTGACTGAATTTGACTGAATGCAGATGGTTTGGTGTTGCTGCTCTGCTCCACATGCAACAGAAAATTCACCATGATGAAGAACAAAACAGAAAACACAGCCAGGACATTTTGAAAATGTGTACTTTTAATTTTGTTCCCTTGGGGTGGGGGCGGGGTGGGATTTTTCAGGTCTGAGTGAGGAATGAAGACAGAGTATCACATCAATCCATGACACGACTTCATTGATCATCTTTAAATACCATTATGTGCAATCATTTGTACAGTACAATACACCAGCTCAACCTAGAAAATATCGATTGTACACAAATAAAATATCTCATTTTTATAAATCTTCATTTTGGTGGAAGGGGGAGGAATTTCAAAGGGGCAGGTTTGGAAAAGAGGAGTCACATTTTTGTTAATATTGCTGTGTGGCGGTCAAACAGACCAGGAGCTGGCCAGTGAAACTGCAGTTTGTTTTTGCCATAAGTGTAACCAAGGTCTTAGAATAAAACATAGTTGACCAGCTGACACGTAAGAACTCACAAAAACCAAAATCTTCAAATCAATTTTGACATTTGCTTCTCATAAAAAGCCAAATCCACTTTGTTTCGTGACGGTCCTTTGGAGTGCAGCATTAAAGAGTGAACCCTAAAGCACGGCGTTATGCCAGTCCATGCGAGCTGGCATGCTGAAGGCCAAGAGTGGAGCATCAGTGCGCTCGCACATACCTGCACCTGTACTTTGGATCGCTGTCTGCCATGCAAATAGAGAGGAGACGAGAAGCTGGAGGCCTGACACATTAACTGATGGAGGTTTCACAGAGCTGTCCCTTCTGTTTCTACAATAAAATGCAGCATGGCAAAACATTCATTACACTGAATTATCTTGATTTGACTTCACAGCAGGTTCTTTCTCTCAGTTAAGATTTTTCTTTTCCTTCAGAGCAGTTACTGTTACTATCAATTACTGATTTTGTTAGCCTGAGGCATGTTGTCATGTTAGTCTGTTGTCTGTAAAATGCCATACATGTCATACTCATGAACTGAGTAATTTGTACAAACCAGAAGTTCCAGTGTACAATTTGTTGATTAACACATATGATGGACACAATAAATACAGAGATGCATAAAAATTCAAATTTACATTTGCAGTACTATGTGGCAATACCTTCTCTTAATTGTCTACAATTCATGATTGTTTACTACTATTACATTAAGACAATGTTTCAGTTCCCGGAGAATCATTAGTGTTATCTCAATCACAACGTAATGTAACAACGTAACTATAAACAAAAAATATGTTGCTTTAGGAGGACTGGAAGATATAAGCCTAGATGTTAAACTTTCCACAGAAACACATGTTGATGTATCAGTGTGAAGTCCTTTTAAATACAGCCTGTTAGACAATTAAACAATGGAGTAAGTCCATTCAAGTGTGTTGGATTTTAACAAATTGGCATTGGTGAGCTGTCCTTCAAAGTCCCCTCTCTCAGCAAGACTGAACCAATGCTGCTTAAATAAACCATGAAAACACAGCAAGGATGATCAGCCAATCATGAGCCTTCAGCCTGCTCTTCTTCTTCTCTTTTGGTAAATAAAAGAAGTCAATAAGGTTATAATTGGTATCTGTAGCATTTCCAACAACTAACTACACAGTAAAAACTGCAACACTGCAGTAGCTGCAGGCTAAACACCAGCACAGATAGGGTTAACAATACATTGTCCTTCACTCTGAGCATAAGACACAGTCAGACTGAGTCAGACTGATATTGACTGGAAAAATAAAATAAAGAGGTCATGGTTAAATTAACCAAAAGCTAAAGTAAATACAACATTGTCTTTTTTTTTACGCTACAAACAATCATATAATATTTATTTCAAAGGTGAAACAGTACTTAATTTTAAATGTATATTGATTGGAAATGTCTGCACATTCCTTTCCAGTGTACCAAACAAATCCCCATCATGTGTAGTTTGAAGTTGTTGTTTTTTTCTGGACTAACATTAGATCATACATAAGGAGGCACACAAGGAGAGTGATGAGGTTTGGAAGAGTTTTGATGTCGTGTTTGGTTATTCTGTATGTATATTAATGGGATTTTACTGTTTTTCCTTTAGTCGTCTGTCTGTGTTGCTAAGATGATGTGGGGTTTAAGTTTGATTCAGATTACTGGGAGCACTTGAGGAGTACAATAATGGCTATAAGAATGACTAACACAAGCGCACACAGCAAAGTAGTGTTGAGATAGGAAAGGTTCGGGGTAAAGGGGGGATGGGGGTGGGGGTGGGGGTAAACAGTTTCTCTGGGAACAAAGCACGAGGAGAAGGTCAGAGTGGAAAAGAAGAGGAAGTTGGGGAGAGAGGCACTAAAAGCCCCCTGACTGTTCATGAAACTGGCCACGTTTCCTGCTGCATTCAGCCCATTCATCAATAATACCCTGCAATCCATCTGTCCTGTCGTCTTTCATCTGTTCAGTCATCCAGTCACACACTCATCTCGTATCTTCATCCACCCAATTATCTGTGTGCATTTCCCTCTGTAGTGGTCCTCTGTAAGTTAGGGGATTCAACAGGTAACAGGCGGAGGTGGTCTACAAGGAGGCTGCGGGAGGTCCAGCAGGCCCTCTCATTGCTCCTCTAACCAGGAAGGTTTGTCGGCCCCTGGGGGCCTCAGCTTTATGTTGAACTGCTTCAGCGTTTGCTCCAGCTGCTGCTGGTTGCCAGCAAAGTACGCTGAAATGGCATTATGGAAGAGTAGGAGCTGCTTATGCATCACCTTCACCTGAGAGACAGAGACAAGGGAGTTTAGGAATTTAGTTGGTACACATTTTCTCATGGAGAAAACTCTCTGAGTCAGCTTGGATGTGGATATTTTTACACTTAGAAGGCTGGTGGTGATGATGATGCAGGCCACCCAACAAACTCACCTTATTCTCCTCCAGGAATTTGAGTTTAATGGTGACGTCTGAGCGGAGGCGTTCATACTTGTCCTTGTGCACTTGGTACTGTTGCTGGGCAGCATCTATACGAGCCATGGCGACAGCGTCCCTTGGACCCATGCTCAGTTCCTCCAGGTCTGACCGGTAGGCATCAAACTCCAGTCTATGAAGAAAAGCAGAGAAGACAACAGAGTTTTCAGAAAGACAAGAATGAAAAAAACAGCAACATTAAAATCATTTTTCAACCTGGCCACATGGGGGAGACAGAAACAAAGACATGACCTCCTTTTGAGGTTGATTTGGTGAATTTGTAACTGCTTATTTACACATCCAGCAGTTAAGAAACAACATTATCGTTCATGTGGAGTTGGTTTCTGGCCACATGGCATGCAACATTCACCCTCTGTTTTTGATCTGTGGGAAACAGCTGCTACGGAGACCAGCAGGTCTCCACCTGAGTCTGACTGATGTTTGGTGCTGAGAAGGCAGGGAATAGCGGATTTAGAGCTTTTCTGCAGAACACGTTGACTAAGACATTAAAGTTGTGGAACAGGGTACTACACTATGAACTGAACCTCCACACAGATTTACTGTGGGTTCATCATACTGATTTGACATTGTCATTTGATGTACATGATGACATCAGTATTTCTGTGCTCATCATTTGTCTAAATCTCTTTGCTGATTGTCCCTTCCATTCAGTCTCTTAGATGAAATGAACAATGTCCTCACCTGGCATTTTCATACATCTTGATCGTCATCAAGGTGTCCTCCATGGTCTTGTTGACTAGTGTGTTGATGCTTGACACAAAGAAGTTAATGGCACCAAGTAGAGTCTCTCCATTCTTACACAGCAACTTCTGAGTCTCTGCATTGTAGCCAAACTCATCCTGTACAGGGAATCAAGGCATTAACACATACAGCTGAACAATGTTGCATTATTAATCCATCAAACACTGAGGGAGGTGACAGAAAAACTACATAATTTCATTTTGGGGCCTCACCCGTAGCTCTGGAGATTTCTGACTGAGGTCAGCAAAGGTGTCACCCAGCGCATGCTGTGTCTGCACCATGTTGTAGAAGTGGTTGGTCAGTGCTCTGGCCAGTCGCAGCACATTCTCGTATTTCCTCTTAGTGTCTCTCAGCACCTCGATCTGGGCCTCCAGCTCCAGGTCCACAGTCCTGGCCCCCCGGCCGAAGCGCTCGGAGATCATTTGCTTTGTACACTGACACAGAGAAGACACGCAGCCACATCAGTATGACAAAACTTCTTTCTGTTCTCTTTAACTCAGACATGCTCCAAAAAGACAGGTGAAAGCTATCGTCAACATTACAGATACCTTGTAAGTGTTGAGACCCCACTTCTTCATTGTTTCTAGTTTTTCCACAGCCACGCCACGGGTGACTTCTTCTGCCGTCATTGACGAGCTACTGCTGCTGTGGTGCATGTTGGATCCTGAGAGATAAGACCCAAACATACAGACAGAAGAACGTGGTTTATAAACAAACACAAGAAATCCAACATCAAGACTGACCCTAGCAAAAATGTCCACCACCATTAACCCTTAAACAGCTGTAGAGCATGCACAGGAGTGAAATCAAGTTAATGAGTGAATAGCAAGAATCATACTGGCAGGAAATATTTAATTTAATATAAATAATAAAATATAAATGTTTCCATTGAAGTGTGATGAATTGTAAAACTAGACTAGACTGCAGGGATGTTCTGGGTCACTGCTGATCTGGTTGTTATTCATTGAGGAGCCTTTTGAGTGTTTGACCACCCATATTGTCCTCTCCAGTACCTTGGTATTCATGTGATTGGCCTGCTAATGGCAGATGACAGAACTGCTCAAGGGAACGCTACTTCTCCTGGCCTTCATACGCAGGTCTGTGACAGTGGATGGTGGGAGGGGGTCAGGGTTGGGGGGAGGGGTCACGGAGGAAGTTAAGGATGAAGGAATGGTTCAGGATCAGTATGAATTAGCATAGGGTGTGGGAGCGGGAATGAATGTTTTGTTTCCCGTGTTTTTTTTTGTTTTTTTCAGGATCAGGATTTAAAATGATGTTTGGATATTTCAAGGGTTAGAAATGAAATAATTATTGAGGGTGTGCAGGGATGCCAGAAATGGAGTGATAACGTAGGAGGAAGTTTTTCGGGAGGAGCGAGGAGATGCGGGAAAATGAGACAACAAAAGGGAGAAGAGGAGGAGGAGGAACGTGTGGGAGGGAGCAGCGAAAAGGAGGTGGAAGACAAAGATAGACAAGCACAAAGATGAAGAGACAATGTTTAGTGCATGACAGTCAGTTAACAATGCAGACAAATGAGTGATGGAGATGGGGGCAGTTTGAACTGCAGCAGTGCTGAAAGTGCAACACTAAATAAATTTAATCAGCCTTTTATTAAATGAAAATAAATAAAAATGATTAAAATGAGAAAAAGGGGGCTCAGAGAAACTGAAAGTTTACTTTAGATCTTGCAATAATGTCTGACTTTTGGTTGTTATATATGAGGGCTTCATACAAATGCACACAAGGACAGTTTCTGTTTAAAACGTCAACAAACAGGAGACAGAGGAAGAAAGGTTAGAAAACGCTGTGAAAGAAAAACAGTTTTTCTAAGTCAAAGGTGAAGCAGCCAGCAGAAATAGGTTTACTTCCCTTCTCTACATTGAAGAAGAGAAAAATTTATGAAAAAAGACAGATGATAATTAGGTCTAATGGCCACCTAATCCTGTAACTGGGATCCTTTTGTTAAACTCTGCATTGTAGCGCACAGCAGGGCCTGAGAGAAAGAAGAGGGTGGGACAAAGATGCAGAGATATTAGTATCAAGTAAGACGTAAAATGGTGTGATATTCCCTCTGAAACTGTGAAAACAGCTGCACAGCTGAAATCAGTGGATTGAACTATAAACAGACACGAATCCCTCAGCTGCAGACCTACAGTATCACAGTGTGTATTGGATCTATTAATGACTCAGTGTGTAGTCATTTTTCTAAGTGTTGGTCTAAAAAGTAAAACGAAGCTCTGTTTTCCATCAGACGTCATTAGAATGAAATAGTTTCAAAACCACCTCATTGTCAGGGACAATGGGGTGTTATATGAAAATGAGCTTGTCTTTCAGTGCTGTGAAGATATCAAGGCTGCCATCATTTTATCTTTGTGACAGTTGCTAAATGAGCAGTGCAAATATTACATTCATACAAAGTAATCTATGGAGTGTGTGCTTTACTGGTACTACTACCATATGCGAATGGTCAGTGCATCTCCTTGCTAGTAGTGATTAAGTTGTGCATTTCTTCCTTGGACAAGCCTGTGTTTTCTTACTGGGGCCCTGTGTGTGTGTGTGTCACCTGGCTCCCATTGAGAGGAATGAAGGGAGGGGTGAACTGTGTTGTCTGTCCAAACACCTTCTTACACAGAGCAGACTCAGATCGTGCTTGGTGATTATCACCATTAGAGCACTTTGGTACACACAAATATCTTTTAAATCAGCGTGCAGCGGTTCGTCATTCACGACACTCCTCATGTGGGCATATAAATCCATGAAATCTGAGTAATAAGGCTCAGGGAGGGAGGGAGGCCCAAGCTGGTGATGAATCAGCCCGGACTGACGACCAATAACTGCAAGTAAACTGCAGCATGACCTCATGGAAAGACTGATTGGTGGTTTAAAAAATCAAACACAACTGAATTCAACTCACAGAAAGATTTCCACGTCAGAAATGGGGCAAAGAGTCAAGAGATCAAAAAATGGCAGAGAAGACACAGAGAAGATGTCACAAATGAGTGAGAGAGACAAAGCATTAAGTTGGACTCTACCTTTGATTGAGCTGGTGGGGATGATACCCTCTGCTGTTCCTCCATACCCCCCTGATACAATGCTAGTCTCATTTAGATTGGGGCCCGACACCATCACCTGCTGTAGGTCCTGCAAAGTACAAACAGTGAAACAAAAGAAAAAAAACAAAAAAAAAAAAACAGAGGAACAAAGGGAAGGGTTTTGGGTGGGTCGGGTGGGGATATGTAAACAGGCAATTATGACTTTGAGTGTTAACATTCAGTGAAGACAATGTAAGTTAAAGGCTTATTCACTAGAGGGGGACAAACACTACTAAATGTTAGGAGGGTTGGTTACACACGCAATCATCAGGCATTGTCTAACTAGGCTGACTACTTATCTAGGAGCAAAGAGGGGAAAAACTGTGACACAAAACACACCACTAAAGTGCACATTCAATGATTAACCAAGGGATTTAAGCTGAATCTGCTGCCTCGATGCTGTTGAGAGAGCAAGCAAAGAAGGCTTACACACCAGAGCTGTGACAGACTTTAAGGTCTAACCCAAAGCAGTGACTCCTGTGATCTATGCAGCAGGAAATGCTCAAGCAAACTGTTTTCTCCTTCCAAAATAATCACCATCACAGGCTTCAGTGTAGCTCTGGATCACGAGGAGTGGGGGGGGGGCTGTGTTTTGAGCCACATGATCCATCTTGTATGTTTTCTTAAATTAAAACTCGCTGTTTTCTTTTGTCTGCCTTCCTGTTCGCGTATCAGCTTGTAAAGAAAAAAACACTTTTGTGAAGGATTTATGGAAAAAAAGGGTGAATATCTGACAGGGTTGAATTTTACAATGTGCCACGAGCAAGAGTCTTATTTCATTTTTGCTACAAAAACAATGTACAGTAACTCAACTGTGGACAAAGACACATACTGTATCGTCCATCAGGAAATGAAGTGGGAGGATAATATATAGGGGACTTCCTGAAACCTTGGGCTTAGACTCCACAGTGAGATTGTGACTACAGACGAGTGCTCTAGAAGGGAGGAAGCCATTTTCTTGAAGTAAACAAACACAGCGAGTGCATCTGATTCGACAAAAAGGAAGCAAAAATACCACTGCTGTGATTTGGTAGAGGTCAAACAGCGTTCACTGATGAAGAATATCTCTGCTTCGGGGCCTTGTCTGCTCGGTGAGACGGACCTAACGGCCACCTGACTGTCTCGCTGTAACACAACTTCATTTCTTATTATAACATCAGCTGACCCATCAAAACAGAGCTAGAGAAGCAGAGACACATCAACATCACAGCATTAGTATGACATGATGATTAGTAGTATGCCACTCCGTTTTTTTTGTTTTGTCATCCAACACCCATGAAAAAAAAAAGGAATCACACAAACACAAACACACAGAATCTAGGCTATGTTAGCTCACTCAAGACAACACAGAGCTAGATGGTTTTGAATCTAATAATCAAACGGACAAAGGTTGTCACGTGTGTCAGCTGTCAGCTCTGTCTCTGGAGACACGTCCAGTCTGAGAGACTCTCTCCAGCTGGAGTTAGCAGGAGCAAAGTTAACAGGCAGCGCAGCACAAGCTGCACAGTGGTTTGGAACATCAATGACATTTTGTGAAATAAAACAACATAGTGATGCGAGGCAATGTAATGCCGCGTAAAATCAAACCACTGAGCAGTGCTACACACTACACACAGACACGTACACACAAATGCACGAATGGCCTGCTCACCCTGGTGCCTCTGGAGCTCCCTACCTTCTCATCTAAGCTCCACTGCAGCTTTGCAGCCTGCACAGAGATGGAGGGGAGGGGGGTAAAGGGGGGTAGGGAGGAGAGGGGTGGGGGGTGGGGACAACAAACACAAGAACAACAACAGAAAAATAAAAAAAAGAAAAAGAAAGGAAAAGGAGACAAAAAAGAAAAATCCATGACGGAAATCACGAAACAAGATCGAACGATGCAAAGAAAGAAAAAGAAATCCAAGACAAATCATTGTAATGTCCACAGACAGCGAGGATGTGATGGAGAGCAGTGATGACTGATATCACAGCAGGTCAGGTCAGGGTTCAGCCTGTAGCTGCTACATGTCATTTCCATGTCTAACATGTTTCCACTGCTTTGCCATGATATAATTCCATCACTGTATAGACACAGAAAATACTGTGTCTAATCCAACACTGTGGAAATCAACAGATTCTTTTACAAGACATCAACACTAAGGGAAAATAAACCAAACAAGACAAAACAGTTGACACACACAAACATCCACACAAACACCAATTGCCAAACTCCAGGTACCATTTTATGTCAAGACAGCAGCAGCCAAATGACCAATCCCTGCACTCTACAATGATAGTTTTCGTTACTTTAAACACTGAACTAAACAACATGTTAAAAAGACAGACAAAGCCCTTCATTCATCAGAGATCTGCCTCATGCTGTGGCATCTGTTCAGTGTGGGAGAACACTGACGCAGACACTGATCCCTCCCTGGACACTTTGTTGACACAGAGCCTGTTTCCTAAGATGAAGGAATCTACAGAACCTTAAGGCCATCATAAAAAACTCTGCTTGTCATATAACAGTGCAGTTTGTTGGCTTGTAATTTGCGTTGCCTGTCTTTGAACAGATGCTGCCCCTGAGTGTTATAACATGATATATAGAGAGAATCTGATTTCAAACACCACAAATCACTACACTACAATATTTCCACCTATGAGAGATTGTGACTAACAGTGTAAAATCCTGTTGTATTTTTGACTTCACTCCACCGATCCACTTCGATGCCTCTGATGCTTTTGCCAGGATGCTACTGGCAGTCAGTCCTTTCTGTCACTGTCAAGCTGCCAGTCACCAACCATGTTCTGAGACGAGAACGAAAGCGTCTGAATCCGGACATCTGCTCTTTTCTAACCTGCCAATCTCCATCTCTACGTTCTCGAGCAAAACAAACTGCTGCATCTTCAAACCAAGTGCTGCACAACAGATATCAATCTGATCTCAGAGGCCTTTCACCCAAGGACAAAGCACAGCCAGTCACACAGCCAGATTAATTGCAGCGTTGCTATGACAACTGGTTAATATCCAGGACTAAACAGTGACGCTCACATAAAAACTGAGGTAGAAACAGCAAATAGTTGACTACTCGCTTCACTGTGCAAACGTGAGGAGAAGGTATGCCTTTCCTTTTACTACACAACTGGAGCCACCCTTAGTTTGCTGAGCAAATAAGTCATAGAAACACCACTGCCTCCACCAGGATCTTCAGTCTGTTTGCCTAACAAGGTGTGCCTTAAATGCAGGGAAATTAACCTTAATCTACGACTCCACTGTTACTTCATTCTAACTGACTCTGAATAAGAAACTGCTGAAAAGGGTGGAGACAAACTGTTGGTGCTTCTACCCAGCTCAGGAGCACTGGCCTTAAAACGAGGCTGACAAGTGCAAACACCTCCTGTAAATAAACATTTCCTACCTGGAGAGCAACAGCTGCATCGGAGAGTTTAGCATGTGAGGTTAGGCAAATCAACCAGAGGTGCATCTGCCACTCTTAACATGAGGCTACATGAGCTGTTAATGGTAGAAACTGGTTTCCAAGGAGACATCTGGACTCGAACACCTGATTTCCCAGTAGGATTTCTTTCCACAGTTGTAGCTAATCAAGCTAAAGGACACAAGGACATCTAGCAGCATGCAGTTAAATCCAGGCAAACTGCAATATTTAATTTCACAGCAAGACTGATACACACCCTCTGAATGATCATTCTGCTCAACTGAATACAGGTACATTACGACAGTGCCAGAGAAAGATTCAGTGTCCACGTTCAAACTGCATTAACTAAGAGGAATGAGCCCTGAATCCTGATGTACATTTTGTTATAGAAGGACACTGAATGGTATAAAAAGAGTGAGCTCGCTTTGCTAATCGTGTGGAGAACAATACCCATCACCATTATGTCAACTTCAAACAACTCAGAGGCACGCCTTTATCCGTCTCGCTGTGATCAACCAGCAGTAATACCCTGTAATGACATCAGCTGGCTGACTTATGTAGGTTTGATTCTCCTCATGCACTCTCATGTGAGTGACACAGCATGACCTTCAGGGATAGTACTGTATCACTGTTACATCATCAAGTTAAGGCTATTGTTAGATTTTTCTGAGGAGAGAATGTAAAATTAAAGTCAAAGAAAGAAACATCTGAGTGCCTGATGAAATACAACATATCAAATCCTACACTGACACCGACACATCATCAAAACTAATATGTACTTGAAAAGAGGTTAGAAATGAGGTATAACCACAAAGTAAGCACACTAAAGATAAAAACACTATAAATAAGGTGGGTTACTAAAAAGTAAACATCTCTGTAATGTCTATACGCTGTTCTGTTTGCATGTTTGGCTGTGAGAATGTAAATGATCTTTTATTGGCCTGGGATCACATTGGGCTAAAAACAAACAGTTTGCATATTTGTTTCCTTATTTAAGTGCTTTAAATAGGTAAATAACAACTACCCAGGGTGGTCTCAAAATTCAGCATGCTGTCAACTGAAACATTAGCTGTGACCCACCTGTTCAAGGCTGTCGTCCTCTGGTAGTGTCCCTGTGTCACCATTACTGTTGATAGGAATCTCCATTGTAGCAGCTTTACTCATAATGCTGTCTGTCATAATGCACTGTTTCTGAGGGAAAAGGGGGAGAGGGGGGAGAGAAAATATGGATACAGGGCACTGCATGTAAATAAAGTGAAAAAGGCAGCCATGGAAAAACAGTGAGGCTTTAATGCTGCTTTGAAGAGCAGAGACCAAAGAGTGTAGTCAAAACAGCCAAATCATTAGGCAGATGGGAATATAATTGCCACAAACAGGAGAGGAGGTGGTTTTCAAAGAGCAAGGCTACCGCTCGGCATTAAAAACAACACACCTATGAAAGCCCCTCGTGCCGGGTGCTGCTGCTACAATGAGCCATCTCGCTGAAGTGGCCACTCTGCTCAATTAAAGGGCCGTTTGTTCGCAGCACCCACTCCCTCCAAAACCCCGACTAGAGGGAGACAGCTACATATTTACATCAACATTTTCCAGTTGTTCTCTTACAGGTCAAACTGATTAGGCCTACTATATATAATCACATATTTCAATTGCACAACCACATGTACATATAGCATTATCCAAAATGCAGTTTTGGGTTTGGACTGGGATAATGAATTCACGGCTCTTCATATTCACTCCAACAAACACCAATAATGGGTCAGTGTGCACTGTATCAGTGATCAGAGAGTATGGTCTACACATGCTGTATTTGAAAAGAGCCTTAAGATAACTTCTGTTATGATTTGTGAAACTGGCTTGGCTGGACCTGACTACCGTATGTGACAAGGCCACAGACGATGGTGCATAGATGAGGTCTACAAGTGTGGGAGAAGTTTATTACAGAAGAGCCTGGTAAAACTCCAGCAAGCTCCATGATCTGTTGTAGATTACCAGTTTAAAATGATTAAGACAGGAGTCTTGCTGACTCTCTGTGAATGGCTTTGCGCCATTTCACCTCACAGCTTGCGGGAAACAGAGCAGGGAGGTGGGGTAGTCTGGTAGATAACAGAAATGAATGCATCCATGAGAGATAAGTGCTTTACTTCCATTCACCTGCAGTCATTCACAAACTAATTATTTACTCTACTCATTATAATTTATTTATAATTCAATGAACCACACTGAAACTATGAGTGTTCTGCTTTTAATTGATGGTCAAATGCTGAAACATAATGACTGCACATTATCCTTTTATCCTTAACTGACATGCAATCATTAAGCTATTGTGCAATGCAGGACAGGATCCTACATATACTATACATAGAAGTGTGCATCAAACTGTATATTAAACAAACAGATTGGGGTTCGTTGAACTTGCAAACCTAAGTCTCATAGCATGTTAAACATCATTGTGTGACAAGTTTATCGCAGTTCGCCTACTTGCTGGCACCAACATCACGGATGTTGCATGAAGGAAGGTATGAGTAAGGCTTGTTTACATTTGCTCTGACCTCGCCTAAGTGGCTTTTTCCATTTCAAGTACACACTCTGCCATGCTCGTGTCACATCCAGAGGAATGTCACTGTTGATTTCAACACACCACAGGACAGAAGAGCTTCTCTTGCCCAACAATACTCGTCCACATTTAGCCAGGTTGATTTAACATGCAGTAGCATACACTGAGGAAAAGTCTACTCATTGATCTAACATCTACATCTACATTAACAACGTGAGTCACTATCGGTCCTAATACACTCAGCAAACAAATCTGGTGCTTTGCATAAAGTCTACATCTGAAATGGGCTCTGATCTGCTTCCTGCAGTTTTCTTTTCGTGTCTCCATAGTCTTCAGTTTGTTTTGTCTCTCAGTCAATCTCTTTGGCCAGACTGGATCAATCGAAGTTGTCGTGAGGCTGCTCTGACATGAGCTTTAATAGTAGTACATGACAGGCTATTATCAATATTGTGCAACATCTAAAATAAATAGAAAGAGTCATTTAGCAGACACTGGAGTAATAGTATCATTATCATGAAAATATAGCTATTAAAATTCCGTGAGTCGTTTAACTTGGCATAAAATTAGCAACTTAAAAATATTCATAAGTGACTAATAACGTTCACAACAGGGGCAAAGCTGAGTGTAGACATCTCCTGATAGCACGACGAACACGGCTGGCTGGGAGCCCTAGCAGGTGCACCGGCGCAGGTGCACAGTTCTCCTCCTATCAGCAGGTAACGTTAGCTTGCCCTCCGGTGGGTTTCAGTCTGTGCCCACTGACCCTATGCTGAAACCGTAAAAGCAGCGATTAATATTCGCCTTTCCTTGCGAATGTGCATTACACTGAAGCAGTTTTTCGGGCTGGAAATTAATTTGCTCCTAAGAAAAAAAAGGCCTGCTCCCGGTTCACACATGCAGCTGTTCCAAGAGGAAGCTGCTTAAAAATGGTAAACAAGTGAGTGGACTGTGTAAGGCAGGCTGGTTAACAGAAGCAGGGATGGCCCGCTATCTAAAACCCAGACAAAAAGCAATATAGTCGTTTCCAAGCGGTCGTTTGACTTACGGTGTGCTTGGTCCCGTCGTCAACACGGAGATGCTGGGAAGCTAACGTGCGAGCTAATGAGCTAACGCCAGTGCATCCCAGTTCACGCGCGGTTTGGAGGAGATATGTCTTCTGTCAGTCCGACCAACAAAAAAAGAAACTGCCTTTGGGAAACAATGCAGTGCTCTTGTTTATGAGTATTTTAATGTCATAGCAAGGTAAAGTCTTGTCCTCCCTGCGTTTGTCTCGGGACTCCTCGTAAATAATCCGCTGTCTTCTTTTCTGTGAAGCCAGGAGCAACGCTACACGGAACTGACGTCACCCATGGATTCATTTCGCAGTCTCGCTCCGACTCAAAGATCGTCTATTGATGCGACGAAGAATCACTCTAACAAATACAGCTCTCCAGCTACATAATGCTAATCTTCCCCATTTCCAAATGTAAATTATACTGGTTTTATATGTTCATATATGGAATTGTACTTTAGTGTACAATTGACTTTAGTTCAATTGATGTGATATTAACAACGTTTTTGGTGCCACAAGTAACCAACTCTTCCCAGAACAAACTGAAAAGAAGATATCAAAAGCAAGCAAAAAAAGCAAATGCAAAAGCTAATTATCGTTTACTACTTTAATGAGAATACAGTGACATTTTAATTATTTGTTTGGTTATTTACATACACTAAATCAAAAAAGTATTTTCTATTTCTATTTCTACTACATTATATTTACATACATACATTGTAGATTGTAAATTTCAATTGTCCATCACTGCATATAGGATATTGCATCACTTCTGGAGTTATACTTATACTTACTTTAACTCACACAAAATGCAGAGATATTGCAGATATTGCGACTGCAACTGTGATTGCAATTGCAATAGGCTATGCAGTTGTGATTTCAGTGTGAATGGTCCTACCATTTTCACTTAAAATGTATAAAGCTGATGATGTTATTTTGGTCAGGTTACGTACCTCGTCACTGCGTGTCTAGAGAACATGATTTGGTGGCCAGAGCCTCTATTTAGTAACACAACCGGTCAGATGCGACTCAGATTTTTTTGGCTTTGCATCTGTACTTTGCCCAGTGACAATAAAATATAATCTAATCTAATCTCATCTGAACATCAGACTTTGAGCTCATTTACAACCAACCCTATAGAACCTGGAAATTGGAGCAGAGTGAGAGTTCTTGATTTTTCCTTAAATCGGTTACAAACCCAGAGCATCCTGCAGGCGATATGTGCAGGTTTCATCCAGCCACTGATGGTTGCACATTAACTCAGGTAAGTGTGAGTGAGTTAAAACTACTCCTTCATTTGTGCCCCAAGAAACACTAGTACTTGTTATGACCGCTGCAATGCAAACTCCTTTAGTCAAAGAAACCCTGCCCCCTGTGGGAGCAACTGTAAATTCATTGGAGCACAGTGACCTGTACTGAATAGCACTTGTAGCTTTTTCAAGAAAATAAATAACCAGTATGGTGATATGATGTGTGGGAAATCTGGCCCGTTAGTAGAATTGCAGATTTCAGGACAAGGCCATTCTACTCCTCACAGACAAAGGAGAAGTAGTTGTGTGACAGTAGAATTACCTATTGTATGGAAACAGACATGTAAATGACTCACCCCAACACCCAAACAGTCAGCTTGTCATTACCATACAGTAGCTTGGGGCTAAGCAAAATATGTACTTTGCACAAACTCATTACACTTAATCTTTCAATATATGGAATTAAGTTTGGTGAGTCTTTGCAGCAATGGAGGGCAAACTCTAATAGTACTCACTTAAGTGTTTCATGTTGTTTTTCCTTCCTGCTCCTTGATTGCCCATCCCTGGTGAGTTTCTTGATAGCTCACTAGTCACCTCCATCACTGCTGTGGTAATCTTCCTTATCATGTTTTTAACTTCCAGTCTCTAAACTGTGGCAGAATCACATAGCTGCAGTGCTGCCCTCTGTGGGTAGGTTTTAGTCTGTCATACACCAAGACAGACTGACAGAAGGCTATTGAGAAATTGATGTAATTACTTCATATGTTGACTTTCTCATATGCAAAGTTGATTCAGCTTATTTGTTTTAATTTTTACCATAAAATCTGGCTTACACAAGTAATCAAAGTAAATTTTCAAAATTAAAAGCAGCCATACAAAGGAATACCTATGGTCAATAAGGATTTCACATAAGTCTCAGATCTCCGATAAATAGCTGTGTTCATGAGAATTTTGAGAAAATGTGAATCACTGCCACTGTAGGATTCAGCTACTATGTGAAAGTGAATGCATGTGCCACCCTGTAGTATGGAAGCTTTTTATGAACCACAGCCTATGAACAATATTAACAGGCTGGATGATGTCCTCCAAATACTGACAGGCTGAAGAGTTTCAAACAGCTTCTGTAGTCAATCAGAGTCCAAGGACGGAGGTGGAAAGTGAAAGGGAAGGAAAGAGTGAACATTTTATTAATGAATGGATGGGAAACTGAAAGAAACTGTGCAGCCAAGAGAAACCCAGGGACTATTTTTTTGAAAGGGGTGTGAAATTCCATATGGGAACATTTTACCAATGGAAGTGTGCATGAACACAGAATGAGTTTTCCAGCTGTCGGTGTGTTTTTTTGTTTGCCAGTCTGAATCACTACCTGTTCTTCTGAACATGGCACAGTGTTTTGTGTCTCATTCATTCCTCTTATCCTCCTTTATCCAAATAACTTGAACACAAAACAAATATGTTTTACAGCTTGCAGACATGTGAACAGTAAAATCACATGGAACATAATTCGCCACAGCTGCTGCTACTGCAGATGTGTGTGTACAGTGCTGTCCACTCAAATTACAGCCTGCAGCCACAACACTCCCACTCCATATCAGCCAGTTAGCATCTATTTCCTCTAATGATGATAATGATTCATTTTTATTGTGCAGTGAATCTTGATTTACTGGATTATTTATTGGCTGTTCTCTTAGTTATGATACAGTTACAACTGTTCCATCTGTGGGTGTTACACGAGAGACGTAAGCAATATGGAAAAATAATGGATTTACAAGCCCCATATTTTATTAAGTGAGATTTCCACGTCGTTTTGATTATGAAGCAGCTTTAGGTTCTATATTTACACTGTAAACATATCAAAGTGTTCAGGCCAGCACACAAGATGTATTCAGAAACTGTGGTTTAAAATGAGCCATCAGGAATTTTATAATGTTGTGATGTCACAAAATGAGCAATCATGCCCCAAGCTCCGCCCACCAGCACCCACTGTCCAACATCAAAGCATGTAGTTTTCCTAAAATCTGCTTTATCTTTATTTGAGCACAATCAGCCAATCAAAAGACGGACGCAGAGCCTCCTCTCTTCTGATTGGCTCACTTACATGTTATTGCAGAACCTCCAAAAGAAGCCCAAGAGAGGAGACATAAAACTACACTGGGATGATTTTTGATGTAAAAGCCACAAATGTTTCCTCATATGGTTATAAACACAGGAAATAAAACACTGTGAATATATATGGGACCTTTAAAATTCAACCAATAATTTTTCAAACTAATAGCTTCAACAAAATAAGACACTTATCCTCCTTCTACACTCTGCTTCTCTCCCAGATCCCAATGGAATTAATTATATATCGCAATACTTATTATATATGTTGAAAAAACTCAGTATTTACCTCAAAAACACAGAGAGTGCACAGTTAGAGAAAAACTTGCTGCAGCTGTGATTCCTCCTTCCAACAGGATGCTAAGAGGAAAAAGAAGATGCTCTGAAAGCAGCTGCATTTTTAATCAAACTATCAAAGCATGTTCTGTCAAGATGAGTTGCTTCCACAGAGGCTCATGTTCAAAATGATTCCTTTTGCCAGGAACTCCACCACAAATCAAAGGCCATAATTCATGCTCTCCTTTTAAATCTCCGTGCTCCGCCTTTTGTTTTTATGGACATGTGCAGGAATTTTGCTGAATATTCATGTGGAGCAGACACATCAATTACATCCTCACTTGTTTTGAAAATCACAGGCAATTTTGTCCATTTCTGACTAACATTATGCAAATGAACAGTTGAGGGAAAACACCATGAACACACAGTATTTGTAGCAGATCGCACTCACTCAACAAGCTTGTGTGTGACCTCTCGGAAAATGCAGAGTTAGCAGTGTGCAGCACAGAGGAGGTCAGTGCTGCGCATGTTTTTTTTGTTAAATGTCATAGTTGTAGAAAGTGATGGAGAAAGTTTTTGATCTCCTGAATTAGTCAGAGACCACATGAGCCGTGAGTCTGGCCACGGAGGAACCAGTTACTGGAAGTGGAGGATGTTATTCCTTACTCAGTCATTAGTGAGCAGACTCACCTGTTGACTCATGTCAAGACTCACACACATTTAGGGAAAAGTCTCATGCAATAACACTTCCTTTGGACATAAATTAGAAATCAACACATTTCACATTTCAAGTTGGCAGAACTTTTATAATTTACCAGAAGTGCAGCACATGTTGAGTCTCACTATCACTTCTTCAACACAAACATTAAATACCTGAATATAAACTATTTTGGTTCCTTCTATACCTGATACGCCCTCTTGAGGGCACCAAACTCCAAACTTAAAATGCAGCCCAATCAGACTCATGTCTCCAAAAAGCAGACATGGTATTAAACTTCTGCAGACTAACATCCTAGTTCAAAAGCTGATGAAACCTTTCACATATTATCTGTGAGGGAAAAAAGATGAAGGAACATTATGATGACTACAGCAGCTTTTATGATTGTTTCAGTGATGACCTGGATGACTAACAGCCTGTTCAGAGCCACTTGAAATAATCTGCTGACTTCACATGTGGGCTCCTCTCACTCGTTGTAAACATGACACTTAATGAACGTGCCAATCACCAGCAGGCCCTGAGTAAATGACACTGATTTATATTCTCCAGGAGACCACACCAGCCTTCATTTGCTTTTGTTCATCAGCTAATCAGAAACACTGCTAATAGGCTGATGTTCTCTTTGAGGTGTTTACATTGTGAGGAGACACCCCACCCTCCTTTCAAACAAAGCGTGTCTGACCTCACACTGGTTGTTAAACACTGACATTGCGTGTACCCCGCCGAGAATTCCCGCGAGGAGCCTGCGCATGCATACAGATAGATGCTTCTTAAATGTATTTTATAGTTGTATCAGTGTTGAAATATTTTGAATGAGCATGAAGCTACTGAGCACAGCAAACCAAAAAATAAGACCCAAAAAGTCACTCTCATCTGTTCTGCATCAGGAGCAACAAAAACATCGGCCCCTGCCCTGAGGTGTGCGGGGCCCTCTGTAGCTGTGAGCGAACCATTCAGGAGTCACCATAGGTAAATATTACAGGTCATTGCCATTCAGGGTTTTTCTTTCTCCATGAAGGGTGTCGTGCTGCTGTTTTTGTAAAGCGTGTGCGTTGCTGTTGTATAATATTAGCACAGGAGCTCTCGGAGTCCAGTGGTGTAAATCCTTTCCCTCTGTTTCCTTTAATAAGTGACAGCATTTTCAGTCCAAGACCAACAGTAACAAAGTCAACATTTCCACATGAACTACTTTCCATAGTTTGCTAATTTTCGTATGTGGATATTCTTGGATATAAATGTGGTTGAACCATAATTGATGTATATTTGCAAAAGCACATCTTAGATCATCTTAAATCAAGGTCTGCGTCACAGCTTTGTCCGGAGCTTTCAACCACACCTTCCTCAGCAGACAGACTCTCCTCAGTTGTCATGGAGATGAATCCCATGACTTAAGACTGAGAAATTAGCTGTCTCCATGACAACCTGTGCACATCTTCAACCTCTGAAGAAGGCCAATGCAGCTGAAAGCCTGGGTCAAAGCTAGTCAGTGGTCCTTGAGTTTACAGTATCACTTTTTGTTTATTTCCATTCTAATAATCAATATAGTATTGATTGATTACTGTTAGCAACTATTCACACAACAACATTAGCCTGAACGTTCAGACCCAACACAAAGTCACGTTTTTTTCTTTAAAACTTCTATTCAAAAGAATATTTCTTATCAAAACTGATACATAAAACATATGTGATGTATTAATATTGATGCACGTTGAACATGATATTGCTGTAGGGTGTAATTCATATGGAGGTCTCTGCAATGTTGGAAACACTCACTGTTCCCATATGTGCCAGAGATGTTATTAATGCTTCCTGAGTTTATTTTGTTTTTGAAATCAGCTACCTGTACTTGGCAGAACACAGTGTAGCTTGTTAAAAAACTACACAAAGTACATTCACATAATGGGGGTGCACACTCACACACTCACACACTCACCCACTCACACAGATACACAGATGTAGCCAAATGAGCAAGCTGTGATCAGAAGTGTTTGCCTCAGTTGCCAAGTTTGGTGTTTTACAGCTGCAGTTGTTCCTGAATCTGCTGGTTTATGGTGCACTCTGGGTCACGCACTACATCTAAACACTGCCAGAGTTTAGAAGAAAAAAAAAAAAGAGCTGGGTCTTGCTTGTATGTACCCCATCACCTCAACTCCTGCCACACACACACGCAGGAGTGAGAGGCCTGCCCACACACACTAAGACGGGCACAAGCCACATCAAAGCAAACACACTAATCCAGCCAGGAAGCGGGGGGATCCATAGGCCTAATCATGAAAGGAGGGAGAAATGCATATGAAATAAAATAAACATGAGCTATCTCCTAAATATTTACACCAGCTGTACTTAATCAGTGGTTAATGAGAGCAAAGATTCTTTATTTTTCCTGGGGTGACATCTTAAGAGACGATTTGTCCTCAGCGGTCAGACCTGTGGGATTAGTGAGCTCACGCTGAAACCATCTCAAGTGAGGCCAAAAAGATGGACTGGTCATCACTGTTGTTCTCTCATGCACATATATAGAATATTACATTCAAAACCTGAATGGATCCCATGAGAAACATGAAGTGTCTGATACCTGGTTGTGATGCATTTCATCACAAAATGTGGCATCTGGGAGAAATATACACAATCTCCTATTCAGTAAAAAAAAATAAACTATTTGAGCAACAAAAGCAGTTGAAAAGAGATCATTCAAAAACTTTTGGGAGTTCCATTCAAACCAATATTTCAATGCGGTGTTTAGGAACCCGGAGGACCTCCAACATATTGTGTATTCTGAGGAATCCTTTTTCAAATCAAGGAGCTTAAAGGCACCACTTTGATCTCTGAGTTCTGGGGAACCCATAATTTTTTTTTGCAGTGAGCCCAAACGCCCCCTAAACTAACCTCAGCGCCTTCAGGAGATGCGAGCACCGCGGGACCACAGTGGGTTTGGGTCGACGGAGGAGAGTGGGAGCCGGGCAGCCACCTGGTGGGGCTGTGGGAGAGGGGAAATGGAGTGTAATCAAACAAGCCGCCACAGAAACACCAAGCACTCACTGGGTTTATGAGGCAGTCACATCCAGTCGACCACTAACAATGAAAAAAGAAAAACACCTTCTTTTTATTTTTTCCACAGACATTCCTTCGCTGTGCTTTGTCTTAAATCGTCTTTTACTGCTGATGACAGAGGCTTTATCATCACACTTGCTTTTTCTATTGACATTTGTTAATATTTCTATGACACAGCACCAACCATCTCCTTTCTAACATGATCCTTTTAAAAGCGCACACACGGACCCTGTCCCTCATTGTATTTGTCTGTGTCTAAGCTCCTTGGTGACAGTTACATTATTCAGTCTTATGAGACCCATTAGACTGCACCGAGCCCAGTCTGGTTTGGTGTGGAGCTTTCCATTACGCTGGTCAGCTGGAACTGTTGGGAGATGCTCATGGGTGAAAAAAAGGGAAAAAAAAGAAGTGAAGACAGAATTAGGACAGATAAATAATGGCAAAGATGTGGATGCAAGCTTGACGTACGAGGGATAGAGCTGCGTGTGGATTACACTAATAGTTTTTCAATCTTCGAGGTATCCAAACACCACAGACACTAAATACATGACCTCAACACGAGCTCTGAGTCTATATCACGACCGTAACTAATTAAAAACGTACACAACTATTTGGCAAAAGGCGAGAAGTGGCAACCAAACTTAAAGTCAACATTTACTCTCGTACAGGCAGTCAAAAGATATACTCCTTCACACACTGAAACCATTTAATGTCAAATCCAAAGTTGCATTAAGTAATGTGCCCGTGATGCCAAGAATGTGTCTGTTTATCAGGCAACAGCACAATATGAACCTCGCTGGAGTGCTTGTCTGAAAGAGTAAAATCCAAATTTATGTCAAACCAACACTGACAGGTACAATGTGAGTAAAGGCTCCACAGCTATTAACAAGCAAGTATTCAATGCACAGGTCCGTTAACACATAAATAATGACTTGGAACCCTACAGACAGAGTCAAGCACACATTATGTGCAACTAAATCTCCATGAGTGTATTTAGCCTTTAGGAAAGCTGCACAAAAAAGGAAAGAAATGAAAGTACAGAACAGCTGCATGGCCCTGAAATGTGTGAGACCTTATCTCTTGCCCCTGAATGCACCATTTTTACCCTCCCCTCACCTCTCTCAGCCCTCTGCAACTCCAGCCGTAACAGCAGCACAGTATAGGCCAGATGTGCCGGACGAGGAGGTGCAGAAAGATCCTATCCAGCCCCACCCCCAACTCTGCACCCCCAACTCTGCCCCCCACCTCTCCAGAGATCCCCAGGTCCATTTGGTCCTCATGTTTCAGACAGTGGGGCTGTCAAAGCCCCAGTGCCAGGCTCCTCATGACAGAGACCTGGCAGCAGACAGACTGCTGTCACTAGTCATGCTCAGTGGTGGCTCACCTAAATGATTTAGATGATGATTAATGCGTGCATGCACACACAATCTCTGACATCAAGTCTTGTCATCTCTTTTCTTTCACGCACCCTCCTCATCACACATGCACATCAACATTCCTTTGGAGTTGTAGCTCCAGAGACAAGTTGCTCTGCCATTTATATCCACATACACAGCACATTGTACATTGTTCTCCTGTGCAATGGGAAGAATACACCATTGAACCCCAAGTATTGCTAAAGACCAAGTACTGAAATATGTTTTGCAAAGTTCTATAAAAACCTCAAAACCCCATGCTCCTTCTAATTAAAATGTAAAGTGGTTTCTCAGGATTTTATGAAGAGGGAGTATATCTCCACTTGATGTCAGAGTAATG
The DNA here is from genome assembly GCA_021432705.1 of Caranx ignobilis. Taxonomy (NCBI): domain Eukaryota; kingdom Metazoa; phylum Chordata; class Actinopteri; order Carangiformes; family Carangidae; genus Caranx; species Caranx ignobilis. The sequence goes on from MU269980.1 coordinate 6,580,731, forward strand.
GAAATTCCATTGTGATATTTACTTTAATAATGGTATTTTTCCATGTGTGCTGGGGCATATCTGTTGGAGCTTGTGCAATCAGTCACAGGCTAGGATCGGTCCAGTCCTCTTGGGCTTCTCCCCACTGAAATGCACAGGGAGAAAAGATGGATGCTTCCAGTCCTTTTAAGCCATTAAGAGGGTGAACAAACATCCCCTCGAAACCCCTTAAAATGACAAGACCATCTCCCCCTCCTGCAAAAAAAGCAAATAAAGTCTCCCGTTCTTCCTCGCTTTCCTCCTCTTTCGTCCTCCCCTCTTTGTCCTCCTAATTTCAGCACAACATCTCGGAGACTGGAGAGATACATAAAGTAAAAGCCAGTTGTTGACCTCTGACCTTTAGCTGCTGCTGGAGTGTTTGCAATAAGAGAAACTGACTGCACTAGCATTCATCTGCACATGCAGTGGGTTTTGAAATCATCACATAGAGCGAAGTGACAATTGGAGCCCCCAGTGCAAAAAGTCAAAAGATAGAGATATCCGTAATGAGAGAGCAAGACCTAAGCACACACACACACATGCACACACACATAAGCTCATCTGGAAGTGAATTCCTCAAGGCGATTCATTTATAGGGAGCTTACAGGATTTAAGCATGCAGGGGGCCACAGCCACCCAAAGAGCCACTTCCTCTTTCCTGAGGATACGACTGCTCATCAAAATGAACTTACCTGTCAGATCTATTAAAATTCGACTGTAATAAAGGACAGATTAATTGGTCACAAAAACTGACCCCACATTCCTGAGATCCTCCTGCCTCCAAAAATAATGAATCTGTGTCACTGTGCCTGCGTCAGGTCTGCCTCTCCTGGATGAATTTCAGCGTGACCTTTTGCTCGCTCAGCATGGAGCGAAAGCGAGTCAGGTTTGGCGCAGTGGGCCGCCGTCGTCCTGAAGCTGTGTTTTACAGGTCAGAAATGAGCGCCCGTCCCACCTGCTTTCTCTCCCACTTGCAGATTTTACACTTTCTCGATTTCCCTCATTCTTGTATCCCCTCCAAACTCGGTCCGTGTTTTTATCCCCGGACTCCTTTAAGAAGCGGTGCACATAGAGGATCCAGAAAAGCTTCTAATGGATGAGAAATGGCTGCATTTTTGGAACATTACAGTACGACTCCGACATGATGTTTGGATTGAGAGCACCACATGTGACATTGTAAAATGGTGAAGTTATAGCACAATGTCAGCTTTCATTGATTCCTTTTTGGGGGACTGAGGCTGACACCGAGAAGTTCTCCCCAATGTTTTATTTGGGAAGGCAACATGATATTCCAAATAGTCAGAAAAATGGAAATAAAGTTGATATTTTACTATGCATGGTGGAATATATTGCTTAGATAGTGTAAATTTGAGAAATGAACAAAAGCCAGCTCCATGAATGTGTGTTTTTCTCACTTTCACTGTCAGAAATAGGTCAAATAACTAAAAAGTGCAATCAGTTATATGTTGACATAGAAAATAAACACATCATAAAGTATCCTATAACAAACACTTGAAATGACACCTCTTTGACATATTACATTCCTGAGCTCCAGACTTTAACCTGGACCATCCCATTAACAATCACAGTATCTGACCCCAACCCCAACCCCTCACCCTGACCTCAATGAAAACATCATTGTTTCTTGGTCTGACCTTACCCCTCCAGCCTTATCTTAAACCCCAAACTGCCCTTTGACGAAATCAGTCAGACAAAAATGTCCTCACTTTCCCAAAATAGTCTCACTCTCAATGTCTACAACTCAAACTGCTGCTTACAAAGTACACGCACACAAATACACACAGAGCTGCATTTGAGATTGTAGATCAGGAGAAATAATGTCCTTATATGGTCATGGTGTAATTTCTCTCCGGGTGCTGCTGCCTGGACTAAATCTCCATGTGTCTCGAAAGTTTATGAAAACCTGTGAACTTGGGTTAACAGACAACCTGGAGGAGTAAAAAGATGACGCAGTGACTCCTCAAAGTGATTTTTGTGGCTACTCTGATGATCACACAACTGTTGTGTGTCAGTTGACTTCAATCCAAGATCACAGTCATGCAGAGCTGATCAAACCTGAGTGGATTTCCCGTTGCTCTCCTGGTGAGTTTGGGAGTTTATAACCCTAGTTAACAAACCTCACATGTGAGTTTGTGACCCATCCTCTGCATCCTCTGGTAACCCCATGAGGGGACTACAGTATGTTATGTTATAGTGTGTTCACTGGATCAAATGTAGAGATTAAACCACTCAAGAAAAAAAAAAAAAAAAAAAAGCAGAGTGATCCCCACATTCTCTCACAAATCCTGATCCCGCTGAAGAAAGAGAAAGTTCAAGAAAACAGCCTCAACTTTATTCTGGGCGAGCGCAGCTTATAACGCGGCTCATCCTGGCGTCTCGGAGCCTTTCATTGTGGCTTACTGTGAAAGCTGCTCATCTTAGCCCTGCAATTGCTGCTGATGTTACTGAGACATCTGTACTTCACAGCTAAGAAATACACCCAGCTCAGTGTTTGCTGTGCCCCCAGTCACATCCACCTACTCGGATAGCGCGTACAGTATATCTAGGGTAAAGCAGAAAAGGGTCTTACCATTGTACATCCATCTGTGGAAGCTTAAGAATCAGTTTAATACCTTGGACTGCTTAAAGCTCAACTACAGTGGGTTTAGACATCCAGGCAAGAGAGAGAAGAGTTTTTCTTTCTTATCCTGAATTATAACCAGGGTGTACAAAGTAAACTTTAATAGCGTCTTTTCAAGCTCACTCTCCCATCTCTCTCCTTCTTTTCTTTCATTTTCTTTAAAATGGGTCAAAAGGTCAATAGAGAAACTTCAGCACCACGTCAGACCGACGGCCATCAAATGTGGAAAGGTTTAAACATTTAACAAACTCGGGTCTTTCCTCTTGTTTTTGCCCGATGTCATTCATCAGTTGGAAACTTTTGGGATCATCATCCTTCTTCATTTCTCTGAATCCTTCTCTTTGGAGTTTTGATAAATGCATCGCAGGGGAAACAGGCGCAGACACCATGTGACGTATTTGTTAGTTACTGAGACAGCATTCACGACGCACAAATAACAGCCAATGCAAGTGTTCCTTTTTTCCCCCAGCTGACTAAATGTCATAAATCTGAAAAACAGGTTGTGTTTTCACGCATGAGTCACACTTGGCAAACAATTTCCACCCAAAATAGATGCACATGTTGCCTCAGAGTCTTCCTTTTTGCTATGAATGTATTTTAGGACAGACATATTGGTGACCATCTCACACATACACACACCCATACCACACACCAGAAGCATAATATGCCACATCTTGTACTACAACCCTGATTTACTACCTCCTGTGTGGGTGATTGTGTATGCCATTCTTGTCTCTTCCGGACCAGCTCATACATATTTATTTTCTTGCTTGTACTAAAAGTCGACTGAATTTCCTGAAAATGTGTTTTTGCTGCTTGTCTTCATATACGGAATCTGATATGTTTAATGATGGGAGGCCAGAAAACGTCAAAACAAATAAAATCACACAGCAAGAAACCATGATGTGACAAAAAAAGGCATGAGAAATAGTCAAATTCAGCTTTTTTTTCATCAGCTGTGGATCAGGTTTTGACATTGTCTCAGCTAATGTAATTATTTCACATTCTCAAACCCAGCAGTGAACTGGGGTTTTCTTGTCTGTGGAGACCCTGCTCGACCCAGGATCTGGATTCATCTGTTATGTGCATCTGTTATAAATTTGATCAAATGTACTAATGGCCTCAGAGATGCCACAGGCATGTTAAAGTGAAGCTCACCATAGTCACTCATCATGTCCTGATATTTTTTTGTCTTAGGGAAGTTGAAAAAAAAAAAAAAAGGATATCCTGCACATTGGAGGCAGCATATGTCAGTCATTCTCATAGTGGGGCTCAAGGACCTCCAACAGCCCCCTCAAGGACCCCTAAAAAAAGGGAATAATTTATTTTCACTATATTTCCATCCATAAGTGAGACAATGACAGAATGTCTGGGTGTTTGGGGCAAAGGTTTCAAACACTGTCTGTCATGAAATATCAAGAATATCAGACAAGTAACCATGAGACAAAATGAAATGGGGGTCTGTGGTCCGATCTGTGTGAATTTAGGTGTTCTCAATGTGGCCTGTCTCTGGCGAATGTGATAGGAAAAGTCAGGTGTGTGAGGCCTTGTCTGGTATGTGATGATCATTGCAGCGTGGCAGTATTTCTTCCCCTCAGTCATGCTGCATTCTGCATCTGAAGGTGGTTTATGCTTTTTCTGACATTTATTCTGCACATTTTTACATAAATTAGCCCCAAGAGGCATCAGGTCACTGCTCTAGTTTGTTTTCTTTTCTCTCATGGTCAATCATTCTTGAAGCCTTTCTCACCCCTCTTAAGCACTTTGTATTTTGACCTTTGACCTCTGTAGCCACAGCATCCAGATCTTGTTCCCTGGGGAGGTTTTGCCAAGACCCAGACTGAAATATAAAGCATAGACAGAGATGCACTGTTCAGTGGAACAGCACCTTGACAAACAAGTGGAATTATTGATTGCTACTCATCATTTGTCACTTCATTCTTCATGTCTGTTTGCGATGCAGCGGAGCCTCAGTGTTTTGATCTAGATCTGGTAAAATCTTTCACTGTAGCCAATTGAGAACCCCACAGAGAAATCATCCTCCCTCACATGGGACCGACATACAAATGAGGAAATCAATACATGAATAAATTGCCCTCTTCAACCACAAGAGGCCCCAGAGGAGGAATAGAGGATGGAGAAGGAGAAGGGCAAGTGTGCATCTCTTAAAAGCGAGCAAAGAGGCCCAGGCTATGCTTGGCTTTAATGAAGAGAGGTGCTCTTATTGAATTTGAATAACCAAGAGGCAGAGAGAGAGAGAAGGGGACGGCAAATGAGAAAGAGGAGCATCACGTCAGACAAAGAAAGATGTCTGCTCTTCATGACTTATTCATGCACCCCTGTGTGGCTGGTTAGAGTCCCATGGGAAGAATTAGAAAGCTGGGAAGCAGTGCGTTTAGTCTGTCCATGTCTCCAGGACTATGAGGTCACATGTGACCCCAGCTCGAAGCTCTCCCAACGCAGTCTGCCCTCCACTGACCTGTGCTACCTAGCCAGGAGACAGCCTGTAAGACTGCACATCGGCAAACAGAATTACATCCTCATAAATATACAGTAAATGTCTCTTTGGGATATGCGGCCCGGCCGCAAACTCATCATCATCATCTTTTTGTTCAGCAGATGCGTCTCCAGATCTGTGTGGACTTAGAGAGTGTTTCGTTCATTTAATGAATTATTTGTATGGATGGAGAAGTCTTTGTTCGGTGCCCAACAACTCCAATCCCTCCCTCTGGTGTATGTTATTTGAAACTCAAACAAACCTAACATCAAAAAATGAGCAGTGTTTGTTTAGACAAACAAAAACATGGCCTCCGTTGGCCCACGGGGCTGCAGCGCATGCCTGGGAGTTAGCCCGGTGATTGCACTGGCTGCAGAGTGTGACAATCCAAACCATACCATGCAGGGAGGAGGCAGGGTATAAGGCAGCACGCTGGAACGACATTAGCAGATGGATATGATTCATGGTGCAGGAGCTCCCTCGGTCGATGCTGAACACACAGACACTTAAACATGCACTCAGACGTCTGTTGGTCTACCTCCAGCAGCACCAGAGCTGCAGTGCTTGTTTAGCCCTGTGAGAATCTAATGGGACTCAGAGGTTTGCTGTTGACTCAGTTGGATCGCCGTGGCGACCATTCATTATGGTGGGACCCTGTGTCTACAGTCTGCACTCAACAATTCTGTTTGTGAAAATGATTGAAATATTCATCGCCGCTGTGCTGCTCTGTGGTTGTTTGGGGGAGGGCACAAAGTCAGAAACAAACATGTCTTTGATAAATGTCGGTTGGCCTCAGAGACCAGTGTTTTTATGACAACCTCGGAAAAAGTGATGAGAATTAAACTTCACTTAATCAGATAATGATCTTCAAGGCAGTTATATTAAACAAGGGGGCTGTAAATCATGTCTTTGTTTTGGGAAAATGTGTTTGCTTTGTTCCCTGAGACTCAGATATCACAACCATAGAAAGACTAAACATTCTAAACATTTGTTGTTTCTTTATTGAATCCCTTTACTGCTCTCTCTGTTTCCCCGTTAACCATAACCTTAACTCTTATCCCAATTATGAATAAAGGTTCAGTAGGAAGGGTGAGCGAGAGCCAAGGCTACAGATGTGAAACACACATGCATGAACACTGACTGTTATGTTTCTGAATTACTGAATGACTTGGTATGTCTTTCAGCAGAAATACAAATAAAGTTAAAAGCTGGAAAATATAAGAGATTTTTGATTGATTGGCTTTTGACAGCTTGGGGTCAATGTAAACAAGTGTGAACACATCAGTGACTTATCATCACCCTTTATGTTAACATGTTTGACTTCTTACCCCTGCAGGTTTTTTTTTTTTTTTTTTTTTTTACACATCCAGCAGTTATGTGGAGTCATGTTTCTGGCCACCTGGTCAATATACGACTGATGTTCACTCTCTGTTTTTGATGTCTGCCAGCTACCAGAGGGAAATATCTGGCTCTTTAGTTGCTAAATGCTCCACTGTGATCAGCAACCATTCACTGCTGAGCGTGTCTGTTTGCTGTTTGGAGCTGAGCTGGTAGCATACAGTGGTTTTTTCAAGTGGTTTCACAGAAGACAGCTGCAGCAAATCTCTGTAAAGTCAAGTGTTATTATAAAATAAAGATTATAGCCACTTCAAATTCTGTTTTTCCTTAAGAAGCTATTTGTGCCTCATTATTATTTTCTTTCAAAGTGGAACATTCATTTGTACAATAAGTCGGGCAACAATCAGGTTATATTTAAACCTATCCATCTGTTGCCAATATTGTTATCCATGTAAAGCTGGGAGGGAGCAGCAGTCAACCCCAGCTGACATAGGGAGAGGGCAGGTTCATCTGGACAGGCCACCCATCCATCACAGGGTCAACATATAGAGACAAACAACTCACACACTCACATTCACATCTACAGGCAACTTAGAATCACCTGTCAGCCTAGTGTGGATGAACTCCAAACAGAAAGGCCCAAGGCCGGGGATTGAACCTAGAGCCTTATTGCTGAGGCGACAGTGCTAACTACTGCACCTATATTTAAATCCAAAAAGGAAAGAAAAAAAAACAATTGAGGGAGAAGACAAACACTGGGCATCAGATATGTACCTATAACAACATTAAGGCCGAGACAACATTTGAGAGGCAGGTAAAAATCTTTCCAGCGCACAAGTAAAAACAAACCTCAGTGTTGCATTGCACATGAGCAGGATCAGATCTGGCCTCTACTGGGGACATTTTAACTCGTAACACCACAGGACGGTTTTCTTTGCAACCAGAGAGAATGAGGGGAGTAAACACAACTCACTCACATTCAAGGCAATACTGAAGCTCAAACAAGGTAACAATAAAGAAAATCTGTGCTATAGGGACGGTGATACAGAGAAAAGATGTAGGACGAGAAGGAAGGATGGATAGAAAGAGAAGGGCAATAAAAGTGTTCAGGAGGGATCTTTATTTAGTTTAGGACTCAGACTCTAAAGTGAAAGCAGATGGGACTTGAGTCTGGAATAGTTTCCACTTGAAGTCTTGGACATGAGTTTGCTCTGCTCGCTGTTTCTGAGCTCATTCCAGTTTTCTTCAACCTGTGTTCTGGTCCTTCAACAAGAGGTTTTTGACCACAGATAGGAACATACACACAAATCCCACCTGCAGTTGATGAATGTAGGTATGCACACTTGTACACAGACATTTGAGCATTTCTCTGCAGTGTGTACAAAGACGTGCAGAGAGCATAAAGCCTCATAACTGAGGGTGAGCTGGCTGTGTGAGGTCAGCTGAGCAGCGTTGGAAAGACAGTCAGCAGTGACAGGGTGAGCGTGAGAGAAACCCCAAAAGCAAAAACAATACGACGTCTGGCTGAGCGCTGCAGCTAAACAATGCTGTGTGAGGTTCACGAGAGGTCAGTTGACAGTTGCCGAACTGGTACACAATAACTTAGAGTAACGGCTCACAATGGCGAGGCAGTTTATCTCTTTTTCCCCCCTTTTAGATGACAAGAATGATGTTTGCAACATACACATCTGTAAAGTGACCTCCGAGAGGCAAAGTCAGGCAAATAACCATCCGTAGTATTTGTCTTCATGAGAAAGCACAATGTGCTCTGGCATCGAGCTGCAGAGAGTGTGCGAGCCCATTGCGTGATCTCAGCTCGCAGAGTATCAAAAACAAGTATCTATATGTCCTCCATCTGCATCCTCCAGCTGACAGGAGAGACACACTCCCATTCATCCAGCAGGCCTGAGAGTGGAGAGACTGTGGATGTCCCAGAGTCTGCATGAGTTGACTGTAAAAAGATCCTTATATGTATTTATAGCTAACTGTAAATAAAGTTGCAATCAGCGCCTGTTGGGCTCTCCAAACATACACAGGCTGCACCATGACTTATAGTGCTACAGTTTGGCTCTTTGAAACAAATATACTGTATGCGCATTGTATAGCCATACACGCACACACACACACCCACACACACCCACCCACACACACACACACACACGGTTTAGGAGATGATTAAGCTGTTTTCAACATCTCGAGCTGTACTCTCTAGAGAATCACTGTTTCGGTCACCTTCTCCATCACTTAGAGTTGTGCTTGTGTAAGATTTATTTTTAGTTGGTGATTAATGGTACAAGCCCTTCTTTTGTGAACAGACTCCCCTACGTTCATTATTCAGTGGAAAACAAAAGCACAAAGTAATTCTGCTGCTGTGTGTCTGAATTCACACTCAGCAGCTTTTTTTCACACACTATACCTTTCACTGGGTTCGGTTGACTTGGATTCTGTCTAAGCATCGACCTCATGGTATGCATTTTTCACAGTCTGGACCCAGGAGTTTGTTGCCTTGAGGATTACATTGTCCTCCACCCCCTAATTTTTTTTCCATGTGAAGGGCCAGAAGTAAAGTGTGTGATGCCAGCCTTGGTTTGGCTGCTCTCGTCTCCCCTGCCATTTTAAAAGATGCAACAGTGTAGTTTAGTAGCTTAGTGGAGGAGATGGCTTGTTAGCATTTGGAAGATCTGGACCAATAATTCAAATATTGGAACCAAAATGGAAAATTACAACCTTTAAAGCTGCTTGTGTGCTATATTAAATATCAGATTTTAGCTATCTCTTTGATTTTTCCTGCCATGTACATGATTTGTGTTTGGGCATTTTAACCTTCCAAAACTTTAACTTTACTTTGTGATATCTGAGTCTCTGTTAGCATATGATTAAGAAGATTGATGGCTGATTAAATGAAGTGGTGTAAAATGTGGCTTACACCTTCACGATTTGTGGCGCGAGACTGTTAACAAAGACCTGAGGTGGTCTGTGCAAGCAATCCATCCAGTCACTTTTCACTGATCAGTCTAACCCCAGCCTCTGACCTTAACTCCAATTTGTGGCCACTAATCGGATCCCTAATTTTAGGAGGGTTAGGGTTAGGGGTTAGGTTGGATGGATGGGGTGACATATGCAAGATGGTGCTTATTTGTTATATTACATAATGATAAAGGTCCTCTAACCTTAAGGAAGTATTACTATCAATTTATTCTAACCCACACTATTAGTCTTTTCCTAACCCTCACCAGGTGGCTTTTTTTGTCCTGACCAAACCAGATGGTGTTTAATATATGCTGTTGCTGCAAGGTTGCTATGTCCCAGAGGATAGGGACAAGAGATCTAGTTTAAGTTGGTGGACTTGTGTGGACTTGCGTAAGACAATGGCAAACTCAAGAAAGGCTTTAATACAAGCATTAATGCATTTTTGATGCTTGCAGATAAGCACAAAGTTTATGCAAACTTATGGCCTTTTGATGTGAGTAGAAAAACTGCTGTTGTGCAAATCTATCAAACAGACTTCAGGTGATATTGCAAACTTGGCAACTGTTTTGACATTTAGACATATTGAAAATACTCAATATTTTTGTAATATAAGTCCACATCTAGCACTTTCTGCTAAATCTAATATATTTTTATTTCACTTTTACTGTTGATCAAAATGCTGGACGAGTCTAACGGTGCAACACAGGCCCTGACATTCACTGCCTGTAGGTCTGCAAAAGAATTCATATAGTTAGCAGAAATTCTTATAAATATATATATATGTATATATAAAAAAAGGTTCACACTGACTGGCTTCTGTAACGAAACGGAATTCTCACCTCATCCATCTTCTTCCAACACACAATCTCTTGGGCTACTTTTCCTCTCTCCCTCTCCCTCTTTCACTCATGGCTCGCTGGCCTTGACATCTTACTGTTCACTCCAAGTGACATGCCACACTGCCAGGAATTCAGTACATCTGAGCTATGTACAACCGCAAACCGTATCCTTTACAACCTGAACGACTCACACAGCGGGGGCCAAGAGAAGCCAGAGAAGGAGGCGGATGGAGGTTGTACACCGAGGGATGGGGGTGAAACCTCCTGCCTCCTGTCAAAAATCCCTCCTGTAGTTTTTCTGAAATATGAGGGGAGATAGTATTTAGCATTTAGTAATATATTTACAAATGGCAACCGCATGTGCTGACCACTGGTGTTCTGACTGCTGCTGAACAGACCTGAATGTTCCTGCAAAGCTGGGAGCGCTGAGCGATACCAAAGACATATGGTGCCCTGACACAGACGTGACAAGATCATGGTGGGACTTTTCAACTTCTCTGTTGAATACAGGGCAGGGCACCACGGAGGGTGTTGAGTTGTAGTTTGCAAGAAGATTCAAAACTCTTTTTCTTTTCTCTATTCACAACTTTGTCAGGATCTGATCATGAGCCAAGCTGCTGTTGTAACAGCTAACATCAAACCGTTCCAATCTGTGAATACTGTGAATCTGTGTTATACAACTTTTAAAAAAGTCGTACAAGGCTAGAGGTTATAACAGTATGCCCTGTGAGCAGTGCCACGTCCTCAGGGCCGACTGGAGGGTACAGTGAGTCGCTATCCGAAAATGATGAAACAGCCCGGAGCTAGCTTGTTAGCATGCTAACATCAGAAGAAGAACAGATGTGATAGAGACAAGAGTTAACATTGCTGTTGCTTCCCACTGCAGGAGACAGCTCTTGGCAGGCAGTGAAGTCTGATGCTGAAGTCTGATGAGCAAACAGCTGTTAATGCTAACGGCTATGTAGCAATAACAAATCTTACAAATTGTTCCCTCAGATGAAATACTGGGTGGGTCTTATAGGAAATACTGTAAGGAAGGGCCTAAAGTGTTTTTTTCTGTCACAAGTGAGAGTTGAGTCTGTCAGCTGAGTAAATCTAGATCTCCTTCCAACTGTCTTCATGTCAGCATGACCTACAAAATAGTTGAATCAAGTATAAAATAGATACATAGACCTCTGTGCTTTGTGTATCCACTCCCCTGGCACCAAGTCATGTTTATGCTTAACAATTTAGCCAACAAAGCCAAAATCCAAATCTTCCCTGTCTTTCCAAGGGAAAGAGTTACTGTGCAGCCATCTTTCATACTGACACTTACTGGAGCGCAAACCAAGAGGCACTGACCAGTGCCACGTTTCACTTTTTGAAATAAAATATGGGTGAGAGGAAACCAACTGATGTTGAGCGATCACGGTGAATCAGAGGAGATAATAACAGATCAAACATCCCCAGCAGCACAGTTACACTAACAGCGATTTGCAAAAATACCATCACAGTTATCGTGACATTCTTTCCCTCCTCCCCTGCCGCCAGACTCAGCCAGCTCTTGTTTTTCTTCAATCAGCGAGTGTTTAAGCGGGTGTTTTTCCACAGCAGATATAACTCATAATGACAGAGCACTGTAAGTATGATAGAAAAGGACTTTGGAAAGGTGCAACACCCTGATGCATCTGTCTAAATCTGTAAGTGTAAGAGTTGTGGTGGTGGGTGGGTGGGTTGGTTGGGGGGGTAAAGGGAGTTAACAGGAGCGGACACTGTAGGGGAGGTGGCACTGATGAGCATGAACTCACATGCTGAGATAATGGAGGGAGTCTACCTTCTGGACATGACAGGAAACGTGGGGGCCATGGGGGACACCTCGCAGATATCCACAGTGCCCCCATAAATCTTCATCATTCACAGCTCAGTATGCCTGATATCTCTATCATGTGGTCCGCGGCTGTCATCGGTTAAGAAGCCAAACCAATTCTTCCACAATCCGACCATTCATTATGAGGGTAAAACAAAAAAACAACCTCATTCAAATATGACTCATTATAGCTGCAGCAACGCCACCCACTATGACTGGGACGATCCATTCAGATCCTTTGACCTCTCAACAACATAAATGACTATGGATTAAGCACCATGCAAAGTTTAACACCACCATAAATCAGCAAAAGTAATCCATGTGTTTATCAGCCAGAATACAACATTTTTGGAAGTAACAAAACCTAAATCTTGTTAATTTATATGATTTTATGTCCCTATAGTGCTGCAATCCCACCCTCTCCTGCTCCTTTCCGTGCAAGAGAGAAGAAATGTGGTTTCATTACTCATACGGGCCAAAACAGATTGTCTTTTTTTTTTTTCTTCTTATTTTCTTCACAGAGCAGCCTGTGAGAGACACTCTGGGAGACATGTGGAGCCCTGAGACACTGAGCTCTAATCAAACACAGGAGCCACAGTATCCTGACTCAGCTACTACTACTACTGGCAGCTGCAGTGACTCAGTCTTTTTCAAAGAACCTCGTAGCTGTCATTTGCCGTAATGATTTATCATATAATGAGTACACTGGACCACGCCACTGTTTCCCTGCTGATTTTATTAAAGGCAATGCCACGTTTCACTGTCTTTATTCTTACCTGCGTCAAAAGTAAAATAACCCAATTGTACTTTTCACATCGCCACACCTTTCCTGGGTTTTGTTCAGCTGAACCGGACCACATTGATTTACTGGACTGTAAACAAGCGTTCCAACTGGCAAATCCAACATGGCTGATTGAACTGTCAGCAGTTGTTTGCATGCTGACAACATAGCAAGTGTTGAAATGTACCAACAGTAGTACACTGAAAAATGAGTAATTAGTCAGTTTCAAATGCTTAATAAGTCTTTCAGTGTCTGATTGATTTAATACGGACCAATCCACTGAGAGGAGCAACAATTTTAGGAAAATATATCGCCAACTGTGATTCATAGGGAAAAGGTTAGTCCTCTGTTTCCGCTATTGTCCTTTTTTATTACCTTGATTGCCGTGTATTTGGAAAATACTTTGGGGAGAGGAGCAACTTTCATGTGTTACAGTAGTGCAAGTGCTGGATGTAAAGCAAATGACAATGACCGCAGAAAAGAAAAAAATAAATAAAAGAAGCCTGTTTTTTTCCCCCCAATCAAAATGAAAGCTTAATTCTCCTATATTGTAGTGCCAGCTATGCCGCTTTGTTAGATCAGTCCCAGTCTCCTCAGCTGTCAACTCAATATTCTGCAAGGGAACATGATTCAACAGCTTGTAAATGTGTCTGTCAAAAAACCCCACCGGTTAATTTATTGAAGTGTGAATAGTGGATATAAGCCATGCTGCTTAGCAATACTTCTTCCATCCAACTTAATCTAAACAAAGTGTTGAGCAAAATTTTCTGTGCCTAGAGTACTTAAGTAGTCCAATGCTTTAAGCCGAAATGACAAGCAGTTGGCTTGTCTCAGTGATAAGCCTGATCCATGATGCTTCATGGCCAAAAAAGCTACATACAACTGATCTCCCTCTCACTGTAAATACTCCCTAATTCCCTGTGTTACCTCTCACCACTCTGGGCAGACTCATCTTCACCAAAGACCTACCCGTATGGAAGAGTGAAGCTGAGAAAGTTTGCGAACACGTTCTGATTTGTGAAGCGTGTCAAAATACCACTTTTTTCATTTTGAAATTTGACACAGATGTTGAATTTTTACACGTTACATACCATAAATGTCTCTGGTGTGAGCACAGACAGGACACGCATTAGCCCCAGTGAAAATTAAACTGACTGATTGTGTCCTTTTTAAGATCATTTTTAATGAGTGTTTCATTCATTTCCAAGGTCAGAACAAGGGGAAAAAGTCAACCTCTCTTTGCTTTTCATTGTACGAACCTCGCACCATTTCCTGCACTTACAATGAACACTGCCTTTGGATGAAAATAGCTGCTGCAGAATATGAATATAATTCATTGGAGACATGGCTTGGAGAAAGACAGACTAGTAGGCGAGAACCGTGAATCATAAATTGTAGAAAATGAACTGAATGAGAGAAACCATCATCTTCAGCAGAACTCTGACCAACACAGCTTCAGCCTTTAAATGCAAATCATCATAAACACATGGCAGTTTCACATTTTCAGACTCATGTGGTTTGATGTGAAGCGGCACCTCCTTTGCTGCACACTGACTGGTCTGTTTTTGAAGGACTCGAGTGTCAAAGTCAATAAAAGTAAGAACAGTGCAACAACAGCACTAAGCATTAGAGAGCTGCCCAACTTCCCACTATGGCCTGTTATCAAGTAATATTCATAACACTTATGAATTATGATGATTACAGGGTGAACTGCTGGCTACATCACTGGATATATAACTGTCGACTGTTTCTGTATCGGAGCACTTTGCACTATTACCCAAGCCATGAAACAGCTGCACTTCTCATAGTCTCTTGGAGAGACCGATGGGCAACACACCGGCCAGGCCGAGAATTTAAACAAAGACAGAAGCTGTTTACGAATGCCAGCGAATAAATCAAGTAATTAGAGAGGAGTCATAATAGAAGTGAAGGAACAGAAGTTTCCGCAAAACAATACTGTAAGTCGGTTCACTACAGGAAACAAATTATGCATGGCTTGAGTTGCCCTGCATAATTTCTATTCAGACATGGAAGATGAGAATAAAATGGGAAATTAATTTAAAAAGAGCTTGTATAGAACAGTGTGACTGCTTTCTGTGATTGTTTTCACGTTGCACGG
This sequence comes from Caranx ignobilis, assembly GCA_021432705.1. NCBI lineage: Eukaryota > Metazoa > Chordata > Actinopteri > Carangiformes > Carangidae > Caranx > Caranx ignobilis. The sequence continues at coordinate 6,595,780 of MU269980.1, forward strand.
CCAAAATGCAAAACAATAAGTGGATGCTCAGATATCAGATGTCTCCGCCGATTTGTTCTGCTCTCATTGAATCCATTACGGAGGTTTTACATGCGTGAGATTTTACTCAGGAGTGAGTAGCAGACAAATAATCTGGGAGGAATGTCAGTTGTAACCCCACAAGTAAAGCTGGACGTTATTGTTTTTATTTGAAAAAATCTGCGGAGGATAATGCCTGAACGTTTCCTTGACAGCAAGAGGGAGGTCAGCGACCTGCACCTCCTCACAGGGCTTTGGGATACGCTGAGCACACAGTGGAAAAAACGTGTACAACGTGATACGCGGAGCCATGGGGAAATAAACGGGCAACTGTGGTGTTTTAAAATGCTGAAAAACCGCAGCGCAGCATTATAGATTGAATTTTTCCACTTAAGAAAAAGTTTGACTCGCAGTCTATCAATCTATCAATCATAAATCAGCATAATGGCTTGTAATGTGAAACATATTTTGCCTGCACCACAGTTACAATTTTTCCCTTTTAAAGCCTTGGTGTTGCAGCAGTGAAAAGAAGTGGTTTTTGTTGTCCTATTCTTTTCCTTCATTGCCTATGGTGTTGGTTTAACCTTCCTGATTGAGGGCCAAGCGTGTTTTCTTAAGTTCGGTATCTGTGTCGGACCTTTGGCTCACACCGTGGACACAAATATAGAGGGCAGAGAAGAGGCTGGGAGAGAACAGCAGAGGAGGGGGGGGGTTATTGTGACAGTGGTGTGGATGGAGGAAAAGTAGATGGAGAAGTGGTGAGGTTTCATAATTGACATGTGGATATAAAAGAAACACAAGACAAAAAAGTACATCAAATAAAGAAAAAACAAAGGCAAGTAAGGACGCCGAACCTCGCTGTGAACTCCGACTAAGCCGTGCTGACATTCTGACAATGCTCAATGACTAAGAAGGCTGACAGGCAGTCGGACCAGGACCAGCTCTCCTGCTGCAGTTGCCCGCTGTAGAGATGCACAGTGGGAGAGAGAGGGAGAAACAGATGAGAGAGATGAGCGAGAGAGAGAGAGAAAGGTATGGAGTCCATTAGGACTTGTGCAGAGCAGGGAAGATTGAATAATCTTGGCAGACTCAGCCTCCCTCCCTTTTCCTCCGTACTTTCCAACTGGGTGCCATCCACATGACCTTTGAACTGCGTCTCAGAAACTGTGGTCCGTAATTCATGCAAATAAAGAATTACTAACTAGAGAGGCACCCCACCCCTGTAATGTGTTGGCTGGCGGCACCGCAACCTGTGCAGAGCTGAATGGCCCATTCAGGCTCAGAGCATGAGATCATGAATACATGACCTACAGCTCTTCATTCTTCACAATCAGTAAAGGCAGTAGATGGAGACGCTGCAGGATTATGATGTCAAAGCTTTAATCTGTTGGGAGCTATGCTGTCTGATGATGTACCTGGTTTCCTTGCTGACTTCATTCCAGTGGCCATTTCGCTTACAAGACTCAAGAACACTTAAACTGCTATTGACAAAGAAAAGCAATAAAAGTCAGATTATCAGCAGATCACAGCAGCTGAGAGTAGCTGTGACAGATGATCATCTACTGAAGTGCTAACTTAGAGAGAATGGCTATCCATGCAACAAAAGACTGTATTTCTTTGACTTGTGACATTTCTGTTGATGCTTTAAATATATATATTTTTTTTATTCTGTATAATTAAATCAACTGATAAAAGCTGCAGTAGGCAGGTTTTGTTTTGAAAACAAATTACAACTCCTGGTATCTTTGACCAATCAAATGTATTCTGGTCCGATGGATCCTGATTGGTTGAAGGGCCGGCCCAAAATAGATTCAATTGTTCAAAGATACTGGGAGCTGTAGGCTTTTCAGGCTGCTGCATACAGAGACAGAGAGACACTGAGGTCACTCCAAACACACAGACCTTTCCTTACTAACAGCTGAATGGGAAAACACAATTTTCTTCAAAAAGTTAATATTTAGTTTTTAAAACTCATCCTGCCTACCCCAGCTTTAAGTGAATATTGGCGAACTGAGGGAAAGTTACTTTTGTCATTTAGTTGTAAGTGCCTCTTGTGGCCACAGAGGTCTCTGATGAGCAACATTTACATTGTCACATTTCAAATAAATAATTAATTTAAAATAAAAATAATTTTAAAATAATTTAAAATATTTCTAAACTGTTTGAAAATGTCACATTAGACACTGTAGCTTGAATGTGCAGCGTTTTAACCTGAAGCTGCTGTTAATTTATGGCTTGATGTTTTCATGATTGTCTAAAGATGCAGCTCTACAATGACAAACAGCGTCAGTGCTACAGAGTCTCAACATAGTTGTAACAATTGTCCATATGGCTCAATTTGACATGGCTCATATTTCATATTTTGCCTGAGGTACTTTCGGCCTTAAAAGCCACAGACTGATCGACTGACCATAAACTGAAACTTTCAGGGTCTCACCAGTATTTGACACCTGCACACTGTCACGCAGATACATTCAGGGGCTGTTGGGAGTTTAGCCTTTTTTTTTTTTTTTTTTGCATTTTTCTTACGTTTACATTTTGGTTCTGCAGACTGATTGCTCCTCGCTGCAATCCAGAGAGCAATTTATTTTTTCAGGATTAAAAACCTTGATTAATAGTGCTATTTTTAAACAATGTACAAACAGTGTGCATTAACCACTCCGTCAGAATGGCAATTAAAGGCTAAAATGGCACCAAACTCCAAGGGGGATTATTGCCTTCAATTCTTGTAATTTCTCACTAATTAACAGTGTAGCAGAGTTCAAATATTGACCTGTTATTTTGGCTGCATTACAAACAATATGATTCCAGAGAGGCTCATTAGTAAAATATGTTTCGTTTCTCCTCGACAGTCTCATTTGCCATCTCTGCTCTGTACTCCTTTCCACCTCGCTCTCCTCCCTCCTCCGTCCTGCAGTGTGTGAAGTGTGAGTGACACAAGTGAAGGAGTCCTGTAACACAAGGTCAGCACAAATGAGAACCAGGCTCACACTGACTCAGCTGGCTCCTTTCTCCTGTCATTTTTTTCTCCGCTTGATGCCACAGAAAAAAAAGAAGTGAAAACTCACTAAAAATAGCTGTTCAAAGGCCACGAGCCAAAGAGCCCCAGTGAGTGTTTTTCCTCCACGAATCCTGTGTGTCACGCAAGTGGCGCAACACAAAAAGGAGGCAGAAATCAACTCAGTATTGATTTCAGTTAAGTTAATTTTTGGTAAATTCAGAACTTGCCTTTGCAATGTTGCATGAGAGAACACTGCAACTCTTTGGGATAACGAAACTCTCCAGCTGGATCACGGTGATCAACTGAGGCATATTTAACTAAAGCTGATATTTGGAACTCGACCACATGACAGTATCAAAGTGCAAACAGTCCACAAACGGGAAGGCACAACCTACAACTTTGTGCACAAACATCACACTCTGTGCACACATGCATACAAAAATCACACACGCACACATCTCCATAACGACCCACTAGTGGAAAACAGCGAGAAGCTCTTCCTTTGCCAACAGAGATAACAACTGATAAACAGCATGAAACTGGATCTTGGCACCAGAGGTACTGATGTGAGCCTTTAAATAACGTTGTGTAGGGATGTATGTGTTCATGGTAATTTCCTGGTGTGTGTGGGGCGGGGGTGGGGGTGGGGGCGGCAGAGCCAATGGGGCCCGGCTGACCTTGGTGCAGAAGAAACTTTAGCCAACTTCCACAGGTCTTGTTTGTAGTTCTGGGAATCTGTTCAAAGAGATTTCTGAGTGAATGGGACACTATGAACAGACATGGGAATCAAGGTATTCTTATCTAACCTCTCATGGGAGTATCACAGAGATGAAATACAAAATGGTGACATATTTGGGAGTGTAAACTAAATTAACTTTTTATCTAATGAAAATTTTTAACTTCTTAAATATCTTTGATGGTTAAGTATACTTAACTTCTGTGCATCAAGAATCTGCAGAGGTTGAAATATACCTTCTAGTCCCTCATATTGATTGATTTTCTTTTCATTTCTCATGAATTGCCTCCTAAATGACCATATTTTAAAACTTTGGTCCATGTAGACACAACATACTATTCAGAATTACACAAATGTCTTTCAGACTTTTCCAGAGACAGAGAGAGAACAGAGGGCAACTCAAATGAAAGCTATTCCTGTGGTGGAATTAAATATATTGCCATGATCAGTGTAGTTTGCCATCGGCATAATTAACTGTTTCCATTTGCTTTTTAGAGGAAAGTAATGAGTTTATTTAAAGCTGCAATACAGTATTGACCAGTCATCCAAGTTGGGTTCTAGTAGACTTAAAATGAAAACAGACTTCAGTTTAAAGCCTAGTTTCATTAGTATTTCATCAGAGTGAATTAAATTTAAGCATTAGGATGGAGAACCTCGAGGGAAAATTAGTCATATTTTCTGATGTTTGCAGATTCTTTTATTCGAACCAACATCAAACACACAATGCAGAACTGGCACTTGAAGAAATCCCTGCAGTACCTCCACCTCAGTTAAAAGTTACAATAAAGATTGTTACTTTCAGGGCTGTTCCTATTTCTGTTCTGCTCTTTATTCTGCTCTCTCCTTCTGTGCGCTGACCTACATTCATGAATACTGTTATAAACTGATGCAGTGCAGCAATATTTCTCCTCTAATATACCATGCACAATATTTCATACTTAACAGCTGCATGCATTGGCTAGTGTGTTCTGTAGTAGCTGTACATTCACGTGCATGCACTGATCCATCACTTAATGATGCTGAACTGATCAAAGTCAGGATGAAAGAGCACCTGGATACTAACTACAGCCTGGGCCAACTTTAATATGATGTTTACCGGCTTGAGAGTGCAGCTGCAGATTACCAAAACCACAGGAAAGAAAACATGCCCCTTAACAGAGAGCACTGACATGGAGGAGAATAAGGTTTATCAACGTGCATAATTGTGTTTCACGTCAGGCTTTCACTTTTGTCCAAAACTCACAAGTTGACTTTTTTTTGGCAATTAGATTTCACCTTATTCCAAAGGCTTTTATTAAAAGTGATGCTTTGTCAACAAGAAAAAAAGTGATAAACTAAAGTGTATTGTAAGAGTAAAGCAATTGAGTTGTTAAATGAACACCATGTAATGGGAAATGTTGTAGAACCCACGTGCAGCAACTCAGGAAGCAGTAAATAATGACCTTACCTAATTAGACATGGCAGAGTAACTGTAGGACAGGATGTGGCAGGGGAGTGGCTGACATCAGGTACTGTCTTGGCTCAGGTAAATGATCAAGGTTCTCAGTTCTTGTAGCTTGTAGAGTTGGAGAACAGAGTAAACAGAGTTCCAGGACAGGCAACAATAACAGGGTGGCAGACTGGGTACGAGGTTGTGGACAGAGCAGGGTTGAAAACTGGTCAGCCAGCAGTGGGGCAGACAAACCAAAAGGAGCAGGCAGGCAGGAGGTCGTGGACAGGCAGGGGATGGTTGAAACAGCAGACACGGTCAGGCTGGTGGCTCTTACAGAGGTAGTGTGTTTTACTTGGCAGGTAATGCTGGACTCTCTTAGCCACACTGAAGCAGGACAACGCCACACAACCACAGGCCGACAAGAACCAGAAGACAGAAGGACGAAACTCAAGGTCAGGGATGTAAGGCTCTATTGTTTACCGGGGCAGAGACAAGGAGAGGTGAGGCAGAGGCAAGCTGAGTCAAGAACAGGGAGTCAGTCTGAAAATGAGTGCTGCATGGACACATCGACTGTCTGACATCTGCCCATGAGTGTTTGTACTGAGCCTGCTTACATGCTGGCTTGATTGGTGATGAGGTGCAGGTGGGAACAGCAGGTGGAGACCACGAGGCTGATGAGGAGGTGTGGCAGGGTGGAGCAGGAGTTTTACTGCAGCATGGTAGAGCAGGCAGAGCTTTTAATTGCCTATCATATATTGAGTCTCTTGTATGTGATGTGAAATTAAAGTGAAACTGCCTCTGTAGACCCTGTAGGATTTAGTGATGCTCTGTGTATTTATATATCTGATTCTAGACTTTCATGGTGATATTCCCAGAGGTCTCAACAGACTCAGAAACATGATGATGAGCCTACTAAAACTACTAAAACTCACTAAACCAATCCAATCTTCGTCAGAAGAGTGTGGGTATATATATATATATTTTATCAAATTATAATAACACCATTACTGAGAGCATTGGATGGAGGTATTTGTAAGTTTGGCTATGCTTGTTAGCATTAGGGGCTGTTTACTTACTTACCTGTCCAGGGTCAGGGTTAGAGGTTAGGGTTGTAGCCCATCTCGACACTTTCCAATACCAAGTCACAGTAGTGGCCACACTGTCCTGAAGAAGTAGCTCTGCTCTCAATTGTGTCTCTCCGGTTCCCATGGATTACCCTCACAATACATCACCACAACAAAACACACACTCAAACACTCAACACTCAAACACACTCACTCATATTGTACCAGCCCTGGGATTTCATATTTGGCTTAAAGCTTCCTGAGGTCTTCAGGGGATAGACTCCTGGTTCAGACAGATTTCTCCCAGATTTTGCAACTAAAAAACCTGCCAAGTATGTGCCTGTAGGAGCTGGACCAGGGCCAGTATCAGCTGGGGAGAATGTTGTGGGCCATGTGTGTCACTAGTGCAGTAGCCTCAGCCTGTGAGGTTGTGTGAGCATGTGTGTGTGAGTGCTTGTGATTATTTGGAGTTGTGTGAGGTTAGGGAAAGAGCAGGTTGCAAAAGCAGTCTTGGGACAGCAGGCTGTAAACACAGCTGTGTTGAGGTGAATGTAAAATAAAGGCATTAACTTTTTTTTTTTTTAAATAGAGTTTAGTTCATATATTTTTAAATTAGCCAGATACAACACAGAGTGTGATTGTATATGCATGTCGAACCACTCCCTGGGCTGTACAGTTGTACCTCGGCTGACTGTAAATGTGAGAACATTCACTATATATATGACACACAATTATGTCAACATTCAAATGCAACAGTTTGTATTTCAAATGTGCAATTCATCACCACTCATTTCACAACATGTCTTGCTTGTCTCACTTGTACCACAAGAGCTTCTGTCTCTGGCTCTTTCTCTTACACCTTGTCAAAATCTATGTTCAGCTCCTTCTGTACATAGCACATGGCACGACTGTGTGATGACCAAATGAGGCAGAAATCCCCAGCAGCTATGCAAACATGTCTGTGCTCCATATGAAATAAACATTTTGTAATTATTCAGCTATGTCAACAGTATATGCCTTTATATGAGCTGGAAGAACTGAATTCACTGGATATTGGCTACTACATCTCAGGTTTCTGCCATACTACCACAGCCTGCCCTTTGCTGTATGATGTGAGAGAAAAACACTTTTCCCACACAACTTTACCCAACAAAGCTGTTGTTAAGAAACAGATCCAAGAGAGTGTTATGGTAAATTAACATTTTTGAGGGTGGGAAGTCAAACTCCAGTAAAACTGACTAACTTTATGGAAAATATAAGTAAAATCAAATATCATTAGTATTTATTTTGCAGTTATACTCCTTTGCAACTAATTGTATTATTACTTCTAGACCTAAATTAATTAATTAAACCTAAATCTAATTTAGGTTTTCAATATTTTTATTGTGTAGTTTTTTGATTATGGCCCTTGTTAAGTTATAGGTAATCAGCAGACTTGGCGTGCTCACTCAGGTCTCAGGAGACGTCCAGGTGCCAGTCCAAAAAACATTAACGTGCAGAAAACTGACAGCACTCTCAATAAGTTAATACTTTCTTTTAATGCAAGTGGCACAGCAACAGTCACGGGACGCGTTTCGGGTTTGCTGTGCCACTTGCATTAAAAGAAAGTGTTAACTTATTGAGAGTGCTGTCAGTTTTCTACACCTTGTTAAGTTATACAACAGGTGAAAATGATAGTGACATGCAGCTCTGTCCTGCTGTCCATGTATCTGGTCTCCTCATAGGGTCTGCAGTCCTCATAAGATTTGGTGTCCTTATAACGTGGTGTCAGTTCACTGTTGTCATAAGCTCTGCTGTCTTCATAAGGACAGGCAGGCCTTTGGTAATAGCCTTTTCATAAATGACTGAATTTTATCCCACATCTTCAAAGTCACCCTTCACAGCCCAGATAACCAGAACAGTGTTAAACTTTAAAATCCCTCACTCAAAGTCATGGTTTGAGTTCTGAAAAAGATGAAGTCTGACTCGAGTTTGTCAAAAGAGATCAGTAGGAATTTATTATTTGCTTTAAATACATGTACAGCTCTTTTTCTCTGCCATCGCTCCACTGATCAGTCACTGGCATTCATCTCAGACTGAACTCCAAATGGAGGTCCTCCAATGCAGAAATGTTTTTGAGACAGCATGATTATGAGGCGAGAACATGTTGTGCTGGAGTTAGGCTCATGGCATGTGTAGCTCTTCGCTGAAACTGTGCCGGCTTCGCATGAGGCGATTTGTAGGGTTATGTTGAACAAAGAACAGAGGTAGAAGCCATCTCTTGGAAACAAGAGGACATCCAATCTGTAATTACCCCCAAAGATTAGAAACAGGCCGGAGTGATAAATACACACGGAAGAAGGAAAAAGACATTCATGAAGCCTTTTGCCTCTTGCTGCACTAGCAGATTGCTAAAACTGGATCGATATGCTGAGAGAAAAGAGAGACGGTGCAGATGATGAGTTACACACATGGAACCTAGAAACACCTCATCATGTCAGTGACATCCTTCTTGTGTGAATCATGGAAATAAAATGCACAGAGCAAAGAGTTAACATGGAAATAAATACTGCACCGGTTCCTAAATCCTTGTACATTCATCAGGGCTCACGCATTCAGGCTTCTGCTTCCCACTTGTCTGGCTCACATGTTACATTTCTCCATGTTATGCCGCTATCCTTCTATGAGAATCCCAGCCTGTGCATTGCATGTTATTTCCAATGTGCTGAGATGAACAACTTCACAGTAAAATACATGTAGGTTAATGACTGATGTAACTGACTTTAGGAAGCACTTTTTTTCCAAAGACACAGAGGTGATCATCAAACTGAGCTGTCCCTGAAAAACAAAGGGGATGTGCTGCTGTGCAGAACTGCACATGACAACAGAGTGCTGAGCTGCTGGAGAGGCAGGCATATCGATTGCTTCACAGGTTTTCATCCAGTTGCTGTTTTAGATTTGAATCGATCTACAATTTGACAAAAAAAAGAAAAGGTAACAATGCAGCTTAGTGTGAGCTGTGCTTGGTTTCCTACTGTTGACATGGGGCAGCAAGTCTTCTTCTCATATAAATAATGATAAAAACACAAAAGTCTCCCTCTCACACAGACACACACACACACACACACAACAGAAATGTCACACGTTTCTAAAAATCTAGGAGACACATACAGTACATAATGTCGTCTGCATACATACAAATATACATATATGCAAATACACAAAACAATAACCTCTCCATGTGGAATAATGACATTTCTGAAAATCTGAAATCATAATTTCATATAAAAATATATAAAAATAAAAGTAAAATCAAAAAAAGTGTCACCTCAATTGGTGAGAAAAACAACAATCTCCATTATTCTTCCACGGTGTGATGCATTGGCAATTCAATGGATCAGTGTCTTTGTGAACTCACACACACACTGTCTGTCCATGGGCTTCACATACATGTCCAGCGGTCTTTTTTTAAAAGCAGCCGCTGGATGAGTTTAATACTGGAGTGTAAAAATGTCCACAGACACAAAGAGAGGAATGAGATCCTTAACTCTCTGGCCAGCCAGCGAGGTAACATGAAAACTACACATTTATCTATCTATACACTAAGGGATCTCTGACTGCAGGGCTTGGTGAATGCACGTTCCCATGAAGAGGTCAGTGTACCCCTTTACCCCGATCAGTTCGTGGAGACCTGCGTCACTGTAGAAGAGTGGGCTGGTCCTGTCAACCCAGGCACATGTTCTTTCCAATTTTGTGTGTTCCTGTAACACTGCCGACCAAAGAAGTACTTCAAAGAACGCAAATGTTCTAGCAGAAAAAGGTTAATTTTTTTCTTTGTGTCCACTGTCCAGGGTTCCTTGGGTCGGACATTTGAACACTGAACATTTGTGAAACCTTCTTTCTACGATGAAAACGTTGATGTTTGAGAAGAACAGTACAACTCACACCTCCTTTTGCCTTTTTTAAGTTCCATGAAAAAAGCCAGAGCAGTGCTCTGCCATGCTTTGTTTAGGTTGTCTGTCTTAAAATTCTTCCTTAAATAGTTTCCTAATTTTTCCATCATATTCTCATCTCATGATCAGGACTCTGGTCCAGCGAGGGCTCCCTGGTGCTGATCATGGATGCCGAGGGCCCTTGGTTGACTCCAAAGGGAGAGACAGCTGGAGATCGAGCTGCTAGAGGGGACAGAGAAGGGGAGAAGCTGGGGGACATTGCTGCTGATGAAATAGATCCCTCATGACTGATAGGGGACCTGCGGAGTGAGGCCAAGTGTGGGAATGTCCGTCCAATCACAGGGACCTTGGGTGGGACTGACATGGCCCCTGGGTGAGCCACAGATGTGATAAGTGGTGGGGGATCAATTCTTGGTTTGGGATCCATTTTGGGCTTGGGCTGGAAGGGTTGGCGAGGGTTCTGGCTCTGCTGGGCGGTTTCATCTTTCAGCCTGGCGATCTCTGTGAAGACATTTGCCAGAGGCTGGAACTGTGGGCACCAGTTGAGCAGGTAATCCCAGTTATAGCTTCCACGGAGCTCCTCATCACTGGCAACAATAGCTGTGAGGGAACCATCCACCGAAGGTTTACCGTCCTCAGGGAAGGCATAATCCTTGGGTAGGGAAATGTTGAGGCCCCGGCCCACTCCCAGGTACCCACCTCCCTCATCTCTATAGACTGGGAGCTGGCCAGAGAGCAGGGTCCCACTGAGACTGCCCCCCAGCTTCTTTCCTTTGAACCAGGTGCTGCCCTCCAAAGCTGCAGGCTCACAGGAAATATCTGAGAGCTGGTCAGCATCCTGCTGAATACCAGAGTCTGGTCCTCTGGCTGAGATGTGCTCCTGCATGGACGAGGTGATGGAGGCCACGCGGGGGTACTCATTTATCATCCTGATCTCATCATCCTCTGCTGCCTCAGCTGATCCTCTTCCACTGGAGTGAGAGGGGTCCAAAGAGCCTCCTCTAGTGTATGGACCACCACCAGCAGTACCCTGATCTCCAGCATAGCCGGGCAAGGCTTGATGGTAGATCCTGTCCCCACCAGGTCCTGAGCTGCAATCATCCAGTTTCTGCAGAGCAGTTCCTGAGGCAGCATTTCTGTTTCCTGCCTCCTGCCCTTTCTTTCTCCTGCGTGACTTGACAAGGAACACCACCACAGCCATGACCACAAGCAACACAATGAAGCCAAGAGACACGGCAATGATGCTAATGAGCAGAATGTTGACATCAGCAGCCAGACCAAAGTTGGTGTTCGTGACATCAATGGAGACCTGGGCCGTGGAGGTGCGAGATGAATCCAGAGGACTATGGGCTTTCACGTCAAGAGTCATCAATCTGGTTTCCCTTTTGGCCCTGCCCGACCCACTGCTGCTACTGCTGCTTGAGCTGTCCAACTTGAGGAAAATCACCCCAGTGGTTTTGTTTACATCAAAGTATGGAGAGCTGGTGGGAAGAGAGTACAGGACAATACCATCCACTCCTCCATCCTCATCATTTGCTTGGACCTGGCCAATGCTCTGGCCTTTCTTGGCCCCCTCTGGGACTTCAAAGTTGAAATCAGGGGATGTGAAGACCGGGTCGTACTCGTCCTCACCTGTGACAAACACTTGGACCGTCACAGTGGCGGAGTGGTTGCCTGAATCTACTGCGATTGCTACAAAATTAAAGGTGTTGACCTTCTCAAAGTCAAAGGCAATTTTGCTTCTGATTTCTCCTGAGTTCTGGTCCACGATGAAGCTGTCTTTTCCCACCCTGGATCGCTCTACCATGTAGTACTTTAGCTGGCCATAAACTCCTGTGTCATGGTCTATGGCATGAAGAACAGTCACAGCTGAGTTTGCCGGTTGGTTTTCTCTGATACTGGCTGTAAGGACTTCCACTGGGAAGAACGGAACATTGTCATTAATGTCTTTGACCTCAACAACGACTGGAGCGAGTGCAAAGTGTCCCTGTCCGTCTGTGGCCTGAATGATGACGATGTGTGTGGACTGGTGCTCACGATCGAGTGCTCGCTGAAGGCGCAAGGCTCCAGTCCACTGGTCCATGGTAAATAAGTTGACCTCATTACCAGAGCTGATAGTGTACTGGACCTCAGCATTGGGGGTTGAGTCTGGGTCTGAGAGCAAGACAACAACAGAGGACAATCAATTAGCAGAGAGAAAAAGTAAAAGAGTGAGAAAGGGATGAAATGAGATACATAGACAAAAAGAAAAGAATTTTGCCCACCTGTAGCAGTCAGTCGTATGATCTCGGTCCCAGCAGCAGCTCCCTCACTCAGTGATACGGTGTACTCTGCTCTGCTGAACACTGGAGGGTTATCATTGACATCACCAATAGTTATCACCGCAGCAACACTAGAGCTCCTCTGGGGAACACCCCGGTCTGAAACTACCACAGTGAGGTTGTAAAGTGGCTTAGTTTCAAAGTCAAGCCCCTCAGCCAACAGCAGAGTCCCGACGGTTTGAAAGCCCCGGCCCTCCAGAAAGCGCACACTGCTCTCAATCTGGAACACATTTCCTTCATTTCCATTGGCAATAGCAAAGTCAAAGCCACAGTTTTCTCGAGAGAGGTCGCTGTCAAAGGCCTCAAACGTCAATAATGTTGACCCTGGAATGGTGTCCTCAGCGACTGTAGCCCTGCAGATCGAAGGATATTACATATGTAAAAAGCAGCTGATGTAGTTACACCACAAAACACCTTGTATTTAATGAGTGTAGACTGACCTGTATTCAGATTGATGGAACACAGGAGCGTTGTCATTGACGTCAGAGATTTGAACCTGGACCGTAGTCAGGGACGACAGCGAAGGCGAACCTCCATCACGGGCTTCAATGACAATACTGACTGACGGGCGCTCAGGGTCAAACTCAGCTCTGTGACTGATGAACAGGGTTCCTGGATTTGAATGCAATAAAGGGAGGTCAGACATGGTGCTTTTACTCCAAGTCAAAAATGTAATATACAACATATTGCTTTCAATTAACAGTGGAACCTGTTTAGTGAGCCAAAAAATATGTGGAGGGAAGTTAAAAGGTTGCTTACCGTTGTTCGGGTCAATGTAGAAACCATCCTGTGTTGATGACATCACTCTATAGGTGATCTTTCCATTGTCTCCAGAGTCCCTGTCAGTTGCTGTTACTGTGACAACTGCACTTCCAGGGGGGGTGTGCTCTGCCAGAGATACCTGTGGTGCAATGACATCAAAAACAACACTTGAGCATTTGTACGAAAAAAACTAAACAAAAAAACAACAGTTCACATAAATACTGTAATAAAATCCTCATGGTGAGGAGGTCAACATGCACTAAACCTTACATTTAATATTGTAGTTCCTGTTTTTCCTGAACTAATGCTCATATTGAGGTCATTTCCTGGGACAGAGTAGTAAATATTATACAGGCTCATCTCTAAAACCTTTCCCCAGTCAATATTAGGTAGTTAACTTTTATCACCCCCACTGCGCACGCATTGAAAATATACAGTACTTGTGTGTGTTTTTTGTTTTTTTATACAAGGTGTATGTATCTACACATGCAATTTTCCACTGCTCTATGAGGTAGTCTACTGGGCAGAAACAGTTTATGAAGTGACTATAATTCCCCATCAAACTTGAAGACCTGAAGTAGTAACAACTTTGAAGATATATATTCTGTGAACTTCCTCACATAGGAAATCCCATGATGTACATAAAAAAAAGCCAAAACAAGTACTCGTGATACGAATGAATGATGATCTAATTGTTGTTTTATAAAGAGTTTGCGGGATTTTGTAAGATTTGCATGACACAGAGTCTAAAATGTGTTTGCACAAAAAAAATCCTACCTGGTAAAGATCATGGGTGAACGCAGGGGCATTGTCATTAATATCCTCCACCAGTATTGTAATGTTAGCCTCAGTTTGGTGCTGGCTGTCTGTGGCTCTGACAGTAACGGTGTACCACGTCTTCTCCTCAAAGTCCAGAGGGGCAGTGAGTGACACGCCTCCACTGTAGCGGTGGATCCCAAACTTGCCCATGGCCGTCGGATCCAGCTGTAGGGTGTAGGAGAGGGCAGGACTGGAGTCGACATCATTACCTGTCACAAGGGTGATCTCTGTGCCAATCAATGTATCTGAGAGATGGAGAGAGACATTGAACAAAAGCCTGTTATCTTTGCATCCTTGGACAGGATTTGTTTTGTAAATTGAATGTACCTCTTTAAAGTGACCTAATTTAGATACATAACCAGAAAGCACACATCTCCTGCAAATTTCCGGCAAATAAAATACTTACTTTCTGGAATGCGGACTTCCTGGGGCAAAGGAATAGTGGGGCTGTTGTCATTCTGGTCAATTATAATCACTGTCAGTGTGGCTGAACCGGCCAGTCTTGGACTTCCTCTATCAGTTGCCGTAACTACCAGCCTGTTGAAGGACAAAAAAGTATTTTATTACATTTCATTCATTTCAGAATTTATTAGTAGTGGTGATTGAAATTGTAAAAGTACTATCAACATATGCATATGTCTTGATTTTACATTATTACCTTCAGTTGCACATCAACATGTTACAAAACATGCAACATGTTATGTGTAACAGCCACCCAGAGTTGGAAATTGGAGCTTTGATACATCTGGCATGCAGATCTTGGTTTGTAATGTTGCTTATATCTTCAGCAGACTATGTCAGCCTCCACGCCAGCTATCTAAACACATCCTAGCTGAGTGAATATGATTCACAATGTGCTAGGTCTAATTTCCTCCTATAGACAGTATGTTTCCTGTGTGTAAATGTAATGGACTTTTTTTTCTGTACTTTACCATGCAGTAACAGTTATTGCAGGTAGAATATATATCTATCCTCAAAGTGTGCACATAGAATGGTTTATTGAGCCACAGGTCTGTTCTCACTTGGTCTGGGTAAATATTTCCCGGTCCATGATGGCCGCTGTGGTGATGCTTCCTGTCATCGGGTCGATCTTGAACAGGCCGCTCATGCCTGATGACTGGATGGAGTAGGTCACCTGACCATTTTGGCCCTGATCAACATCCTCAGCAACCACCTGGGACAAAGATGGGGGAGGGTAAAGAAGGAAGAATGAGAATTTATTTCTGCCCTTAGTGTATCACCAATGGACCAAGAACCAGTGTGTTTTTGTTGTGTGGTTTTCACGTTTATTCATACCTGTATGATTGGCATTTCATATCCCTGTGCTTCTCTCATGTAGGCAACATAATTCTGCAGTTGAAAGCGAGGAAGGTTGTCATTGACATCCTGCAGGATCAAATTAAAAGCCATGAAAGATGTGGAAGACATAGTTTCAGCCTTCACGACTAGACGGAGTCTAGGGGTGTCTTCAAAGTCCAGACCCTTGGAGCTGTGCACCCAGATTTCACCTGCAGGAAAAATAGGATTGGGAGGTGATCAAATTCAATCAAACTTATTGACAATCCACAGTCTATATAACTTTCACTGTGAGTTTTACCTGTTGAGGAGCTGATGGTGAAGGCCTGCTTTTTGTTCCCGCTGAAAAGACTGTAGCTGATACCTTTCCGTGTGCCATCAGGGTGTTGAGCCTGAGCCTGAGCCACAGCTGTGCCTGAATGTTGGAAGAATGGCAACAAAAAAATAAAAAATCCTTAATTGTGAGAGAAGAGAAATCTCAAATTGATCCATAATAATAGTCTATTAAAGTCAGACCTTTAGCAGCGTTCTCCTGTAAGCTGACGTCTCTGGCATTCCTGGAGAAGCGAATGCCATTGTACTCCACCTCCTTCACGTAAATCACCACCACACCCTGTGCAGACTGAGCTGGGCTCCCCTGGTCCATGGCCTCCACAATTAACGTCCTCTGAGCCTGGGTGAGTTCTCCCAGCGGCTCGGTGGCCTGGATCTCCCCAGTTAGGGAGTTGATGCTGAAACCCTTCACTGGCATAGCGAAACGGTAAAACACAGAGCCGTTGGCTCCGAAATCCTTGTCCTCTGCCTTCATTGTGGCTAAAACCCGCTGGGAACGCCTGCTGGACACCTCAATGATCAGTGGATCCTGGATGAAGAATGGAGTGTTGTCGTTGACATCCAGGATGGTGACTGTAACCTAGGAGGGAAAAATCACATGTGAGTGAAGTGACAATGTTACTGATAATGTATTGAGCATAAAAATACACAAAAAATACTCCTAAATCCAGAATCATAAATCAAAGCATTTTTGAAGAACCTTATTTACCTGAGCAGAGCTGTTCCTGGGTGCAGCAGGTGAAAGGTCAACAGCAAACACCTGGAAGGTGTATGACGCCCATTTTTCCCGGTCCAGAGGAGCGGCTGTGGTGATACGACCAGTGTTCTCATCCACAGTAAACGCTCCATGTGTCTCTCTGCTTAGGAAATACAGAACCTTCCCATTCAGGTCATCATCAGCATCTGTGGCTGACACCTGAAAACAGATGACAAATCATATAATAAATTAAGTCATAGGATTAAATTAATATCACTGATATAGCATCACCTTTGCTATGCTTGGGAAATATAATATATAAAGCTAAGACCGCTGATACTCTTTTTATCTTCATTGCAGTGTCTGCTCACCTCCAACACTTGTGTGCCCTCTGCAGTATCTTCTGATACTTCCACAGAGTAGCTGCTTTTGCTGAAGACAGGGCTGTTGTCATTGACATCCAACACTTTGACTTCCACTGTGACAGTGGTACTGAGAGCAGGGCTGCCTCGGTCCGTGGCCACCACCTCCAGAGTGTATTCTGGCCTTGTTTCTCTGTCTAGGCTGCGCGAGGTAGACAGGGCCCCTGTGCTGGCATGCAGCTGGAAATCTCCATGAGGGTCTCCCGCTGAATGGAAAGAGTTCACAAGGCAGGAGGAGACAAAAATCATTAAGACATGAACATCTGTGCCAACTCTGTATTAAGTCCAAGTTCAAGTGTTTTCCACACTGCACTATAACTGAAGCTGTAGTATTTAGATGTATGCAGCTCTGATCTTTCATAAAAAACAGAGCCATTTCAAAAGCAATGCAATAGTCCAAATGCTGAATATATTCCATCTCTGCTCACTGTATGTGCTGTGTCAAACATCCCTATGTCAAAGTGTCAACTGCAATAATCTGTCAACAATCTATAAATATAAATGTGACTATCTCCATCCTGAAAAACACCAAAAATGGAAAAAAAGTCACAGTTTTTCATTGTTATTTCACACAGCAGTCAGACCGCACAACAGCAATTGCAGTAATTGCGGTAAACTAAATCACTCATTAAATCCATTCTAATAAAGTTCTTGGGATAGACACACAACACTGTTTCTCACCAGTAATCCTGTATTCCAGCTCTCCACCAGGACCTGAATCAGGGTCTGTAGCCTTGAGAAAACAAAGCTCAACAGGGGCCTGGTTCTCCGGCACATCCAGTCCGTACCACGGCTTTGCAAAGACCGGAGCGTTGTCGTTCACATCCTGCACCTCCACACGAACCACAGCCTTGGCAAAGTTAGGAGGCAGCCCTCCGTCTCTGGCATACACTGGTAAGAGATAGTCAAGATGATGAGATGCTGGATCCCATACAAAAGTTTAAACTGGTGCACTGGGGGTGCACTGTGGAAATAAATGAGCCTGAGTTCCACCAGTCTAGAAGAGGTCAAATAAATAAATAAAAAACAATAGATATTTTTGTACCAGTGAGAGTGTAGTGATCCTGCAGCTCTGCATCCAGCTCCTTGGTGGTGGTGATGACTCCTGTCACAGGGTTGATGATGAAGCCTTCCTCTGTCACACCCCCATATGTTACTTGGCCATTAGAACCTACAAAACACAAGGCAGACATAAAACCAAGTAAGGGGCTGGGCACACTACAAAACAAGCAATAAAGAAAAAAAAGCTACATTAAATGTAATAAGGAAATGATATGATGAATCCACAGCTGCATGGAGCCGTTAGCAAACCTAATAAAAGCTCCAGAAACATAAGGCTCTGGACAATGACTGTAGCCACACATTTTCATTAATACGGGCTTGTGGTTTGTTTTAAAGTCATGTGGTTTCTCAAACACATTTATGTCTCTCGTTTAGTTCCCTGGCCTTCCTACTGGAGGCATGAATGCTGTGTATTAGCTGAACCTTTTAAGTTATTCCTCCTCCACTGCACTTTGAAACCTTTCTTCCTCTAACACTTTCATATCTTAACTTTGTTCTCCAGTCTTTCTTCTTGAAATGATCTACAGTTCTTAAGAGGAAAAAATGTGTTATTTGAATCTGCAGACTTAATATATTATGGCATTATGAAGCAGGAAATCTGGGTAAAATACAGTGCGAGTACAGTTTGATTTTCCTGTGATAAAAGTCCCCTGTTAGGCATCCCCACATGGTCTTGTGGTACCCCCAGTATGCCCATACTTCCTAATCACTGACTATATGTGTCCCATACATTGTAATAAGACATTTAAACCAACCTTGATCCCTGTCCGTGGCAGTCACTGTCAACACTGTTGTCCCAGGTCCTCGGTTTTCTAACACCTGAGTCTCAAACTCCGCTCGCTGGAACACCGGAGCTTCGTCGTTCACGTCAATCACCTGAACACACAGCACCTGAGAGGTGGATAGCTGAGGTATCCCATGATCCTCTGCCACAATAGTCAGATTGAAAACTTCCTGCTCTTCACGGTCCAAAGCCTTAAGAATGGAGAGAGAACCTAGGAAAGAGGAAAATACAGAGACTAAGAACTTTTCTTGAGCACTTAACTCTAAATTTGTGCTTGTTTGAATTCTTTTGGTCTCGAAGTGCGTGTGCACAAGTTGGTGTCTTAGTGTGTTCAGTGTGTTTTTGTGAACATGTAATTTGGAGTACCTGAGAGAAGCAGTATTTGCAGCCCCGAGGACCAGTAAAAACAAAAACCTTTACAGCTTTGCTTAATGAGAGTTTCCACAGTAAGCAAGATACAACACTTACTTCATGCCAGCTCTTCACCTCTGGCACTTTCAACATGGATTGAATCAGACTGTGCTGTAGAGCTTTATCAGTTCAAATATATGATTACTGCAGAGCATAAGTGCAGGAATGTCAGTAAACACATGCAGTATCCAGACAACCTGGAACTGCATTGTTGCCAGCTAAAATCAACCTATGACCTCCCCTACAATTAACTTATTGCTTTTTTTCCATTTCCCCCTGCAACATTACAGTATCTGTTTGCCTTCAAATCTGTTCAGCATTAGCTGGTGTGTGTATTTTATGTAAATGGAGATGGTTCAGATAGTCTGTGATTCAGACTTCCACTGATCCTGGCTCCAGTTGCTCTCCTACCTTTAATGTCTATATCCCACACCCTCTGTCATCACCCTGACTACGAGGAGGGTCAGCCAACGTGAGAGGAAATATGAAATGAGTGTGTGCGTACTGTTCACAAGTGTACAAGTTTAGCTGGCATGCTGTGCCTGGTAGATGTGTGTAGTGCATTAATGCCAAAGCTAACTGCCAAACACATACACCGTGTGCTGACTGCTCTGTGAGGCTATGGCTCTGATGTCTCTATGAAGTTCTGCTCCCACGCCTTGGCCAAAAGCACAGACAGATGCAAAACACTGGCTGCACTATATCATCCTCCACTGCAGCCAATTTAGTGTCACTGATGTAGTATCAATCACATGATAAAGGTGCTCTCTGTGGGAGAGACTTCAGATTTGCATTAAAGTTTATGTAAATTGTATTCAAGATCAAAGGGTCTGCAAAAATACAAAATATCTCAGGAAGTACTACCATAAATAATAAAGGGAACACTCCTAATACTACATACTGAAGGTATGGAAGGTAAATGTGCATATTGTTGTGCATATGTAATGTTCATGAACAAATGAATGTTTTATCTACTTTTGAAACTACTTGAGGAGAAACAAGGAGACAGAGGAAGCAGCTGTAATGTGAAATAACAGAAATCTATTACTGGCAGAGTAGACATATAATTTAGAGGCAGTAATCAGGCTGTTGATACCCTGCATATTAGCCTGGCAGTTTGGCAAATGTCTCCACATTTCAATGGTAATCTGCTGCTACAGCTAATATTAACCATAAGATTAAGCCATAAGCACCACAGAGTCTGAGAAACAAACCAGAAGTGAAATCAGCTGCTCCTAACGCACCAGACACTTGACAGTAATGAAGTAAAGGCTTTCTTCCATCTGGAAGCTGCATTAAAGGTCTGTCTCATGGTTCCTAATCCCACCTCAGCCAGAGCTGTGCACACCCACACCACCCTGCTCCAGTGATGAAGAGATTACACATTCACATATATAAGATATCAAAGGCCGTCCACGTCCCCAGCCCAAATAAAGATCTGTTCCCATGAAGGAATCCGTCAGGGAAAGAACACCAAAGCATCATTCAAGTGAAATATTACTCAGAGGCATTGAAAGATCATCTAGTAAAAGAGGGTTATGAGGGTTATGAGTGTTTTAGCAGTTGAGTCCCTGTAGACGCAGCACTTCAGTGGATAATTACGATCTCCTGGAAAGTTTTGTTCATCCAGGGGGCGTCCATGGGTGGGATGCTGATTATCTATCAATCATGAAATCCACCGAAAATAAGCCACATACTATTACTACGTCCTGGAGTGTTAAATCAATCAAAAGGGGATTGTAGACGATTGAGCATGAAATGATGTGGTGATTTTTACTCTGATGTTGCCTTGATGGAGTGTAAATTGGATATAAATAGGGGAAATTCCCCCAATGCCCTGCTATATGACTTTAATGTTATTTTTATATGTTGTGTTAGCATAAAAATAAACTTACCAGTGTTGGGGTTCAGACTGAAACGGCCGGCGCTGTTTCCCGTCTGGATTCTGTACGACACACGGCCATTCTCACCTTCGTCTTCATCTCGAGCCATCACGTACAAAATCACAAATCTGTCAATCAAGAGAAACTATTAGCCCAATTTTAAGCTTGTCATCTAATGACTGAACTCTGTCAAAGTCACGGCTGAAATGTGCATGAAGCTGGAGTTCCCACTAACCCCACTGGCTGGTCCTCCATGACGCTGACAGCAGATGGAGAGCTGAAGACTGGAGCGTTGTCGTTTTCGTCCGTCACAAACACTCGGGCAGTGACTGAGCCCCAGCGCCTCTGAGAGGGATCCACTGCCTGATCTGTGGCCCGCACCACAAGGTACAGGGAGGGGGTGGACTCTCGATCTAACTTCTGCCCCAGGGTCAGGACTCCAGTAGAGGGGTCTAGGGTCAGTAGGTCAGGAGTGTCAGGCCAGTAGTGCTCCATGGAGTAACGTAGCTCACTGTTGGGTCCACTGCCATCCTATAAATAAGAAAGCACTTGAATTAGAAGAATTTATGATCCAACAATAAAAACAGAAATGTAAATAACTGGAAATAATCGTAAATATCATAAATTATGTTAAAAGCAGGTAAATAATTTCAGTTTCCCACCTGATCCACAGCCTGGAAGGTATATATAGAGGCCCCTGGCTCCATGTTCTCTGGAACCACAATGGTGACAGGGTCTTCTGTGAACTGAGGGGCATGGTCATTGCTATCCTGCACATTGATATCCAGGTGCACCAGGTGGCTGCTGGGAAACGCCTGAGAGAAGTCGGACACCTCGATGTGCAGGGTGTACTTCGACCCCTTCTCATAGTCCAGCTCACGCACCAGATACACATCTCCCTTCAAACGGTCCACCATGAAGGTGCCATCCCTGTCTGTACCCCCTACCACCAGGTAGGTCACCTGGCCTTCCAGTATAGCGGAGTCATGCTTGTCATGAGGGCGGACGGTGCCGATGATGGAGCCCGGGTCAGTGCCCTCCACTGTGTTCAGGGTCATCGAGAGTATGTTGGGCTTGGGGCTGGACTTGGAGGAGCTGAGAACCTGAAGAAGAAAAACAACAACTTACTGTACTTCACTTAATCATGATGACTGACACTGTCACGCTCTTATACTTTACTCTCAACTTTACATTCTTGTCTTTAATCATCCGTGTATCCCCTAAACAGAGTGAAAGAAACCTTGAAAACATTTCAATCTATAGATATAAAAGGTATTACTGTAACTAAGCGTAGGAGAAAAGTGTCAAGGCGAGAGCTGTGCTGCTCATGTTACTGGATCTTATTTCCTCTGGTATTCTGCAGACAATGCAGCTATACTGCTCTCACACAGCCCATCCCTAAACACAGCCTTGGGCTGTAGCCCGTGTCTGTTTTGTTGTTATTACTATAATAACCCTCGCAGGCATTTTCATTGTGCTTGAAGGCATTTATGTTCAATTCCTCCAGTAAGTAAATATCTTCACACTGTGGCATTCTGGCTTCAAGATGAGAGACAGGATTTGTGATCTGTGTCAAAATAATGAAGGGTGTGATGGGAGCGAAAACTGTAAATATTCCAGCTGAAATGATGCAGAGCAAGAAATGCAGCCTCCATCTGCAGCCGTGTGGTCAGATAGGGAACAAACACGTGGCAGGGGGCTTTCGCCACTCTGAGCAAGTTTCAGGGTTCAGTGTCGCTCTAGGACAGATCAAAAGAACTCTGGAGACAGCAAACATAAGCAGATTTGGTCTGGTTTCATCATCAAAAAAAAAGATCCATACACACACACCACCCTGTGCTTTCGTTACCAAGATCTCTTGCAGTGAATTGCATCTTTCTGGTGTCGGTGAGCCTGAATAGCAGGGAAAAACCTGGAAGAACAGGATAATTCAGCTCATGTGCTGACTGAAATGACTAACCCTATGCAGACACTTGCAGCCATATGTCAGTGTTGACAACTCCCTTTGTTTACAAAAAGATCAAAAATAGAAGCATGTCATGTTTTTCTTTTCTCTGTGTTTCTTTGTAGTGTTACACCAGGCCAGTCACAGTCCTCCACAAAACAGAATGGGGCAGTAATTTTGAACTTCAAATGATACTGAAAACTCACTGCATTTCATTTACGTTCATGCTGTTTATGGTGTCTTTATGCTGCAAATGTGACGGGACTACGGATGGAGAAGCTCTTGGCGTCTTTGGCAGAAATCACAACAGTATTTCAGTTATCTTGAATGTGAAGCTTTACTAAACAGTGCCAGAAACTGTACTGCTTGTACTTTTCCTTGTCTTTACCCAGTTCCTTTTGCATACGAGCCAGCGAGCATGAGCAGCTAAGTACTTGTGGTGTACAACTATATCCCCATGTCTGATTTCACCCACAGCCATTTGAAATGTTATCTCAAAATCATTATGTGGGAATGTTACCTCATGAGTGTTTGAAATGTGCCGTTACAACGAGCATGTCTGTGTGTGTGCGCGTATGTATCACTGCCTGCTACCGTACAGCAGTGTATTCCTTTTCTCTTTGTGCGATTCGATGCAGCTGGCTCTCATCAAATCTCATCTGGGAGCATTTGATTCCAAGGTGCCTGTTTCCCCTCTGTCTAATCTCAGTGTCGCACAAGCAGGGTGCTAGCAACATCTGAGGCGAGCGCTCCTGCGGTAATTAGCATCCTTTTCCTCTCTGAAATCACATCACATAAAAACACTGAGCTAAAAGCTCCACAGTCAAAGCAAACCACCACCCTTCTCTGGCCAAATGCCTGTGTGGCAGACCGGCTTCTTTCCTGATGCTGAATTCCTGATATTGTATGTTGATATGCGGGATTGACCCTCCAACAGAAAGTTCAGAACAATAACTCAGAAAAGACCAGCTTCCTCCTGCAGCTCGGGGTTTCTCACCTTGGGTTTTGGTTACCCTACTAACCCTTGGAGCAGGAAACACACACAAGATTGGATAGATGATTTTGTTTGTACAGGCCCAGGTTCAGTTTCACTCCTTCTCATATTTACCGCTCTTCCAATTCCTTTGACAGTTATACTGTTCGCTTTGTGCACTGTTTAAGGAAATTACTCGCAGCAAGGAATGCAAAAGGACTGAGGTAATGTGTGCGTGCGACACTTTTTGGCTCGGTCGCTTTGTTTAAAACTGGTGAATGTCTTTCTGATATGACAAATGTGTAGGTGTTAATGAATGTAGGCTGCACCTTTCGGTTAGAAAATGTGTTGTGTGTTTACCTGTATACGTAGCTGGCAGGTGGAGCTGAGGCCTGGTGTGCCGTGGTCAGCAGCTGTCACCGTGAAGCTGTACTCGGCTCGCTCTGCCCATCTTAAGGGGGAAGCAGTTCTCAGCTCGCCACTGTTCTGGTTGAGGGAGAACCGCTCTGCTCTGGAGCCTTCAGACGACGCAGCAAATAGATATAAACAGATATCAGCTCAAATAGAATACTACATAAATAATAATAAAATACTATATAAACAGACCAACTGGATGATGTGGATGTTGAGGGAGGTGATTACAGTGTAGAAATGTGTGTGTAAGAGGATTTACAACACTTACCTGATAAAGAGTAGTATATGGTCCCATTCTCTCCCTCGTCTGGGTCTTTAGCCAGAAGTGTCCCGAGGACTGTCCCCGATGGAAGCCCCTCCATCACCTGCAGTTGAGAAGCATTGTCATATTAATGTCTTTCTTCAACATTGTTGATGTTTAATATCCTCCTACTATTTTATTATTCTTGTTAGGTCCCTGTTTCATCTCTGACGTGACAACTAATGGGAAAGGAAACAGAGGATTGTTGTTGGAACATCCAGGGATAAGACTTAAGAGACTGTCATGTATAATAAATATTCATTAAAGAAATCATACAGTGTTAGTAAAAGGATTTGGGAATTAAGTTAAAAAAAAACATACCACAGCTGTGCTCAGTAGCCAGTGTGCAGGCAGTCAATCAATGTAAAACATGAATTTCCATGAACTCCTCACCCAGTCTACCTAACCTCCCTTCATTCTCACCTGCAGGAGCAGCTCCCTGTCAGGCCTGGCATGTGTGAAGCTGGGGGCGTGGTCATTTTCATCCAGTACGGTGATATGAGCAGTGCCGGTGGCGCTACGAGGTGGCGTACCCCCATCCTGTACGACCACAACAAGCTGGTAACTGGACTGCTGCTCTCTGTCCAGGGCGAGCCGGGTACTGATCTCACCTGAAGAGGAGAAGGAACACATGTGAGCGAAGGCCTTAGCTTTCAATAGTTAAGGATTCAATAACATGCAAAAATCATTAATTCATTAAAGTGGTGTTAGTGGTGTTTATTGAGCATCAGTACATTAATTACAATGAGTTCCAGCGACAGTAAGTGTAATGAATGCCATTAAATCCTCTTTTTAAGAAAGCAGAGGTGTGAATGTTCACCTGTTTGGGAGTTGATCTGAAAGTGTCTGTCAGTGTGCAGCAGCCTGTAGGTCAGTCGAGCGTTTAGTCCTGCATCTCTGTCTGTCGCAGACACTCTGCCAAAGCCTGTCCCAGCCAGCAGATTCTCCCTGACAGCCAGGAACACCCTCTCCTGGCTCAGTCTGGGGGAATTGTCATTCTCATCCGTCACTGTCACCCTGACAGTGGCACTGCCAGTCCTCCCTGCCCCTCCTGGACCTGAGGTGGCCAGGATGGTAAGCAGGTACATGTCTTTGACTTCTCGGTCCAGAGAGCTGCGCACAAACAGCCACCCGCTATCTGGCATGATGCCAAAACCAGCAGCGTCACCGTCAGGCCTGAGGCGGTAGGAAATAGAGGAGGAAGAAGATGAGGAGCTGCCACCATTCCCAGAAGCCTCCCTGTTGAGGGCTCGGACTTGGAGGAAGCGTGTGTTGAGAGGTGTGTTTTCCCGTAGCTCCACACGGTAAGTCAGGGTGTCAAAGTTGGGGCCCTGTGCGTCCTGTGCTTGGATGTGGACCACAAGGGTGAAGGTGGAGCTAAGCTGAGGTGCTCCACCATCCTTAGCAACCACCTGAAGATCGTAGCGTGGGACAGTTTCATACGACAGACTCCCAATCAAACGTACCTCCCCGCTTCCCCGGTCAACACCAAACGTCCTCTGGCCACTGCTCCCTGCAGCTCCAGCAGAGACCAGGTCAAAGCTGAGCTGACCGTTATGACCAGAATCTTTGTCGCTGGCCTGAATGCGGTAGATAACAGTCCCCATTTTGGTGATCTCAGGTAAAAGGAGGGATTCGGATGAGGAGGGGAGGAAGGTAGGGGCATTATCATTGATGTCTGAAATGGTTATGTGGACCCGGCTGGTTCCGTATGCAGGAGGAGAGCCAGAGCGCGCCTGGATTTCAAGGTCAAGACTGGTGCAGGTCTCATGGTCCAAAGGAAGGGCTGTACGAATGGTACCAGAAGCACTGTCTACTGTGAAGTATCCATCAGGGTCTCCAGACGAGATGGAGTAGAAGACATCTTTAGAGGCACCTAAAATGAACAGTAAAAGAGCATGTCACACTTTCCAGGAATGTTTGGTATTTAACTTACATCATATCAAACAGAAAGCAGCAAAAAGAACTACACTTGCAAATGTGGAGGCAGCAAATCTTTGGCATTTTTGTTTGTGACAAAAAAAAACAAAACAATTTTCTAAATGATTCACCACTTAGAGATGAGAAGGGCTGTTGATTTTCACCCCTTTCCATCTGAGTGAATATACTCTACACATAAAAAATTCACACGACTCATCCAAACCCACTTTTCGTAGACAGGGATGTGGTGTGTTTATTTCAGCTCATATCTCATATAAGTGTTAATGAGGGACTGTGTTCACTCAAAACGGGCGAGTGTCTGGATTCACCGAAAGCCTGGTACAGCCACAGCAGACAGAGATAAGTGCACTTCTGTCCACTACACCACTGAGAACACTTCATCCTGACTCCCCCTCAGACTTACAGCACCGTCCAAATCCATTTCACTATCATTAATAGTGAGGGAATATAAAGGTCCAGTCACAGTGAAAATAATCCCTAGTAAAGCACATGTTGGGTGATGGATGTGGTTTCTTAATGGTGTGCATGCTCTTGTTGCATGTGTATTTGTACAACTGCTGGAATGAGAGGTAGGGTATCATGCACTCTCCAGCCCATTAGTACATTTCTGTCCTGGTACTTGTCAGAAAGATGGAAACATGTAAGGCACATAAAACATGTTCCCCATGGTGAGGTATGTGAAAGTTAGTTGATAAAAAAAGCAAACCTGCAGTGATGTAGGGGTAGAACATACACAGACATGCTAAACATTAGAGCAAAAAGGACAACAGGACATGAGTGCGCAAGTGTCCTCAGATGTCCTCACCCGTCTTGGTAGCAGCACGGACCACTCCCACCGCCGTCCCCCTTAGAACGTCCTCGGTCACGGTGAAGAAATACTGCGCCTGTTCAAACACAGGAGACGCCACCGAGCCTCCCACCACGCTCACGTTCACCCTGGCATTGACTGGAGCCGTCAGGCCACCGCCATCCTCAGCTGATATCACCATGGAGATAACTGTGTTGGCTTTGCCATGTAGCGAGCGAGAGAGAGAAATCACACCTGCAGAGGAGGAAAGTAAAAGACAAAAAGTTACTCTATAGCCATTGATTTTTATATTCTCCTAGGACGACACAAAAGCAGAGAACACTAATTACAGAAAAACAGTTTGAAGTTTAAAGGTTTTAGCCAAATTGGATAACAGGCACAAAGATTGTAGACTGTCTGGACCTTCTGAAGAGTGAATGTACTCTCTTGTCTCTGTCTTCATCTTTAGTTAGAAGCTAGTAATTAAAACACGTGATTTAAACTAAACCACATGAAATCACATCACCTCCTTTACTGTACTAGGCTAGCCTGGTTAGCTTTTAGCTCGTGAGCTTGAAGAGGGGCTAGTTTTACCACTCTTTTTTCTCACCAGTATCATCTATGACTTTAGCCATGGATTCATGTTCTGTGATTAATGTGGTATAACAAACTCAGTTGAGACAGAAAAACTGATCTTTCAATTCCATGAAACATGAAAAATGTGATAAATATGGTTTAGCTGAACTAGCTGTAATCATCTAACCTCAAGTAGCTAGCCGCAATTGGCTAATTACTGCAGTTTAGTTTTCAACTGTCTTTTTGTTTGTTTGTTGGTTGGTGATTTTGACACATTCCTATGGTGTGATGTAAAAATGTGGTAATAACACAATTTCAACCATATGTGCAATGACTATGTTTTGGCTTTGTAGGGCAGAATAAGTTATCCATATTCGTTAGGCATGTGTGATACAAGCTTTTTTCACTATTGTGACATAATACACACACACACACACACACACACACCTGTGTCTTTGTTGAGAGTAAAGAAAGTGGAGCCTCCTCCAGGTACCGTGCGGTAGGTCACCCTGCCGTTTTCCCCAGCATCTGGGTCATTGGCTGTTACCTTGACAACGGAAGTTCCTGGGGCGCTGTGCGTACTGAGACTGACCGTGTAGAGGACTGGATAAAAGGTGGGCCGGTTGTCATTAATGTCCACCACTGAGACATGCACTCGGGCTACTGAGCTCAGACCACCCTGAAAAAGAATGAACATTTATTTGAATTAGATTAGAGTCAAGATATTCATACTGGAAAATGTCAGTAGTGGTCACTACAGCTGGCTAATATTGAAATGATGTCATGGGCCTTTACTGACTGGAAATAAAAGGAGGCCAGATCACAAGACTGGACATTAAAATCACATCCTTCCTCCCTTCCCACACAGTATATCCCCAAAGACAACATTTAGTTTGTTTCCTATCCCTTGGTGACGGCGACAGTCCAGGACTTTCATGCTGTGGAACCATGACAATAGATTTATGTCACACAGTAAAGACGAAGCAGCTGTAACGGAAGACAGAGAGATGAGTTCTCTGGTGAAGATCCCTGAAATATGGAGCCAACCAAACGCTCTATGCATTTGTCCCCGAGTTGAAGAGTTTGCACTCATTACACTGCATCTGTGGGCTTTAGTTTTACAAGACCATTAAAAACAGGGATAGCCGAGACGAAGGGAACAGACACCAGCTGGCTCAAGTGGGGAATGTGTGCGGCTGCAGGGGAAGATGCATTGCAGGGGTTGGGTGGTAAATTATAAACCTGAATTCGATCTTTACCTGAAGTGAGACAACAAGAACATTGTAACGAAGTAACAGTACAACAATGGCTTTGTCCATATTTCTTTACGTGACCCAACTACACACAAGGCAAAGAAGGCTTTGTCAGATTTAATGTACTTAAGTGCATCTATTGTGATTTATGCTATAAATGTGCATAAATCTGTCTATTGAGCAAACAGAGTATAAATGTGATCAGGTAAGGAATCATATTTAACTTCAATTGTATCATCATATAGCAGAGGCTAATTGAAACAGACTGTTTCAATGGATCTGTTTCCCTACTTCTTTACTTTCTTCCCTCCAGCTCACTCTCTGTTTTCCTCTGATTGCTTTGCCATGCTGTTGCGGTTCCCCTTGATTTTTTTTAAGACACTGGGTACAGGACAGGATGCTGTCTTCTTCAAACATATCCCGAATGTGTCTTTGATCAGATTTATTTTCCTGCAGCTGTATACATCTTTAATTTGCTTTTAGCCTGAAGCTTTGATCCGAGAGCGTTACACACTCAGTGGCCAAAGTGTTTGGTCATGGAGCAACACAAAGAAGTGACTTTAGTGTAGGCTGAATTTGAACCACTTCACAAAATCATTTCAGTTATAATAAATTATACTTTTAATTGTACAAAATATGCAGAGGATGTAGGATGTTTTTATTATTATTGTTTGTAGGGGGAACACACTTATTGCTTTGTTTTGAAGCTACCAACACAAAACAGTTTGCTCTCCAAAAGTAACACAGTATACCTACCACAAGGTTGAAAGCTGGCTAATTAACACCTTATATCTTGCTTGTTCAATCTGTGCGAAACCCCAAGCAGAAAACAATGCAATGTGGTTTTATGGGGGATTTGTTATCTTGCTGCACTAGCTGTTTCCCCTTGGTTACAGTCTTCGTGCTAAGCTAGTTTACTTTATTATTTATTACTCAGACGTAAGTGGGGTACTGATGCTCTCATCTAACATTTGCCAAGAAAGCGAGTTATATTTCTTAAAAATACAAACTTGATATGTTTGTGAAAGTTAAAAGGTACAGAACTACAAAACACTATATTCCTTGTGTTTAAGGGTAGAAGTGTTCTTACTCCATCTGTTGCAGTGACAGTCAATTCAAACTTGTCCAGTCCTTCATCCCGGTCTAAAGTTGTACTTGTGCATAGTTGGCCCGTCTCCTTGTCCAGGGTGAAGTATGTTGGCACCACACTACCAGAGCCCGAGCCCAGGGTATAGGATATGGCACCAAAGGAACCCCGGTCCTCATCTGTGGCTGACACCTGAGGGAAAAGAGGCATGAGGTCAGTGGACCATCCAAAGCTATCAAACAGAACTGTGAGCTATAAAGATCACATAAACACACCGAGCTGGTTCCCAAATCTGCGTGAAAGAAAACCTACACGTCATGATTATTATATATGAGCTAAGGGCCTTTCTGTTATCACAATAATGTCCCATAATACAGTCACCTCATAAGCCCATACATCTGCACTTGTCCAAATATCACACACCATAGCACTACTTGTTATGATTTCCAGAGCACTATAAAAAAAAGAAAAAAAGTTGAGCATCTGTGAGAGCAATTCACTCCTTTAGATCATATACAGTGAGTGCGTAAAAAAAATGGATGGATCTCCCCCGTGGAGTGTTTGTAAAACTGGCAAAGGAACAGGTGGGGCGGTGTAACTATGGATACACCAGGAGAGGAGAAGAGAGGAGAGGAGAGGCGAGGAGAGGAGAGGAGAGGTGAGGAGAGGCGAGGAGAGGAGAGGAGAGGAGAGGAGAGGAGAGGAGAGGAGAGGAGAGGAGAGGAGAGGAGAGGAGAGGAGAGGAGAGGAGAGTGCTGACAGGTTGTGAGTTGGGGTCAGAGGTCAACAGAGGCACTTTCATGAATGTTGGAAGGTCAAGAGAGACGACCCGCTTTTCCACTGACATCTAAATGAGATGCAGACTTATCACATACAGACTGTTAGAGCCATAGGCCTCCATTTTCCACTTACAACTGACTTCAAACTGTTTACACAACAGTCAGAGTTCCTGACCTTCATCTCTGACCCATTACATCTCATCTCAACATCCTCCTTTCTACTGCACATACACAAAAACACACCCACACAAATATACAATGCATAATACTGTAGCACGGTTAAATGTCCTTGTAAAACACAAAAGGGAAATGTCCTCTGGTGCTCTGAGCTCCTGCCTCTGCCTGAAGTTTTACACTGGTCCATAACATTGTTTGGTGGCGTTTATGGTGCTTGTTTTAAGTAGCAGTCTACCTCAGATCTCCAAAAACCTTGAAGGCAAGCCAAGATCCAGGAGGCCTCGTGATATCAGCCCCTCCCCTGTCATGCAGTCTCTTCTCATAAGGCAATATCTGAACTGTTTGATTTCACAATGACAAAGGACATTTCAGACGTGTTCTTGCGAGTCCAAATGAAATAATGTGGTAGCAGTGTGTTATATGGTGATTTCACCGCAATCATCCTCTTAAAAAAGAGTTTTAATTAAAAATGTAAAATACATGCATTTCTCCGGTCTATGCTCGTCAGTTAATGATTTCATCATACGTCGGTATCTTTCATCTGAACTCATCCCAGCTCTGAACCCCACAGAGCACAGGACCACCATCGCAGACATCCGGCAACAACCTTCCTTCCGTCCCACCAGCACATGTCTTCACCATTACATTTACCTACTGACTATAGACAGAAATACCACCACCTGGACTCACTCTCTTGGTCCTATAGGACATTAAAACATGAGATTATTAGAGCAGCACGTTCTGGGTTTTTCAGTCGCATTGTTCCTCTGGCTCGACGGTTGTGGCTGTAGTTGTGGAGGGGGTGGGGGGGTGGGGGTCAAACTGTACCACCTCCATTTGGTCAGTGTTTACAGCTGGGTTTTAGGTCATTGCTGGGACTTCCTGTAGAGTACAGTGTTGAGACTGACACTATCTTTGGGATCTGGGCTCACGTCTGGGTGTTCCTCATATCTGTGATGGATTAGCCACCTGTGGTGATGAGAGCTGGTTAAACGCGTACATGATCTCTCTCTCTCCGTCACACACAGAGACTTGCATATATGATGACCCCATCCTTTTCACTAAATCTAATTAAAGCAATTTAAACCTCCATGACCGCCCACCTGGTCACAGGGTGACTTCATCGACGCAAAAGTCTTTAGATCACAAATGAGGGCACAGCAGAGGTTGTTCTACTTTGGATGAGGAAGCGCACGAGACGTGACTGTGTTTGTTAGTTTTATGTGAAATACAGGCCTCGAACACAATGTATATGTAGTTTTAAGTGGAGGCTTGGACTGAAAAGGTCTTGCATAAGGGCTGGGAACAAGACGAACTGCAGGACATTGATTCTCCACGCGCTCTAAAAATTCAAAAACACTCAGCAGTATGGATTCTTCATGCTGGAAAATATGCAATACAAACATAAGGAGGGTTTACTGTAAGAAAATGTCTACTTGGAAACATTTGGGGCTATAAAACACAAGATGCAATGATTTGGGTTTTCCTGCTGCAACATACGGCACACAGCACAGAGGTTATGTGGTTCAAGTCAAAAACAGGCAGAGTGACAAAACAGAGACAGAGACAAAACTACGTGGATGAAATACATGACAGTTTTTGTCAGAGTACAAGGGTTTGAATTGTGAAGCAGAAGAAAACCACATCAAACCTCCTGAACACAGGAGCTTATAAGAATCAACTTTGTCGTCAGTACATTTCCCACCTGTCAATCCATCTGACAGTAAAGCACCAATGTTCAGTTTCCACTGCTCGGGCCAGCCGGTGGGATCAAACTGACATGCTGGTTTTGATACCAAAAACTCCTCTTGCAGTTTGTTGCCCTATTCTGTTCTTACAGCACACATCTCAGCTATAAAATAAAAAGAAGCAGTTTCAAAGCCAACGAGGTAATCTAGTAAACACGCACACACACATATACACACACACATGACTCTGTCTCCTTAAATCAAGAGATCTGGGCCAGATGAGGGTGTTTGCCAGGGAGAAATTCCTCCCACACTGGTTCCTGTTCTCTCATCCATGACGGGCCAGCCAGCCTCGGCTCTGCACACCTATTCCTCATCGTACTCCTCCGGAGGTATCACGCTGTGATAAACACACTACATAGCAACACAAACACAAACCGCAGCCCATACCTGTCAACATCTAAGTCTCTCTTGCGCTTAAGCACACCCCATGCATGCATTGTGCTTGTGATATTTGTGGTTATAAAGCCATATGGCTCTTCAATATTTACACAGATTCTTGGAGGAGGGTGTGCTGTCGGTAGCAGGGTGGTCTAATTGTTAGAAGGTCTGTTTTTTAGATGAAAGGTCAAAAGTTTGGTCTGATTGATTTTGTAATGCTCTAGAGCAGGACACCAAACCTCTTAAGTGCCTCATTACCCACTGTAAGTTGTGCTGGATGACGCAGCATTTACAGATATAAGCTGCAGAAGATAAAAAGAAATCCTTATCCTTTTGTGGTCAATATCATATTAAAGTGCCATAATGGTGTTTTTGCAAGTTGATTTCCATGTGTTATTGGAATGGACTGAAACTAATGGCTGTCTGGAAGGTGGCAAATGTAGCAATGCTACATCATTTATAGTTAATGGGCTAAAAAACTTGCAAAACGGGCAATGTGGTCCTTTGTGTGAGAGCATTTGATATCTCACCTGACGCCATTAAATTTAGAAGCGTGTGGAGCAAACATCTGGTAAACGCAGCGTGGAGCAGACCAGAGGTAACAAAGTGATTAAGGTGACTGAAACCATCAGTTAATTCTCTCCAGGGAATTCAGCTGTAGCCATGAAACGTGAGGTCATATCTATATCAGTTTGTTGTAATCCATGACCTATGATCAGTGATCCAATGATCCAACATTGACTCATGTATTCAACTTAGGTATTTTCCAGTTGTTATTAGAGACACTTGGCGGGAACATGGTAAAAACATGTCTTCCCTGAAGGCTAACTTCAGAGGAGATGTGATAGAGATAAGAGATAAAATGATTTTCCTTTCCATCACTGGAGACAACTCTTGGCGAGTATAGGAATGAAGTTAGATGTTGACCTTGTTACACTTCTGCTGGGTAGACTGATAGGTAAACCACTATTAATGCTAACGCTAGCTATGTAGCAAAAACAAAACTTACAGATAGCACCTTTAAAGTTGATCATCATTTTTAACATGCAGTATCTGAGGAACCAGCTGTGTCGTTTCCTCTTGAACTTTGATCATGTGCGCTGGCCTTTCTGAGCATTTATCAGTGGAAAAATCATCAGAACCCGACCCACGTTCAAAATCCACTGCTCCGGTTTAACGTCTGCCAACCATCTGAACTTGTAATACATGCAACATAAATTCATCCAGCATGCCTTAAGCTTTAGATTTTCATACAGTACCTTGATTTACACATAGCGCAGTTCATTGACCAGCTACTATATATCTGTGAAGAGATGTAGTGTAAGTCCTACACAGTGGGTCAGCCCAGTAAGGACTATGTGAAAAACAGTCAGGAAGAGCGTGCAGAGTATCGGATTCAGCCAGGACTCGGGCCTGGAGTTTTTCGCCCATAGAGAGCCATTCATCCCTGGCTGGGACAGAGGAGGAGCAATCACTCACTGGAGCATTAGCAAAGATCCAGACCTCATCACTCACTTGCCTCACAAACTCTCTCTCTCCTTCCGTGTCTTTGTCTCTCTACCTTTCCACTTAGCCCTTTTGCTGTCGTACGCTCCCACTGTCGCTCTCATTTGCTCTCAGATAGAGTGGATATCTCTCCAAGGGTCTACTTAGATCTCAAGACACACACCTAACCCTTTCCTATCTGCAACTCAACACTCAACCACACTCATCTATCAGTGGTTTAATGCTGCACACAAGGAGTGGTCTCCTGTCAGTGATATGCTGCAGATTAGTAGGTATTGTCTGATGATACCAGTGGCCTTGCATTTATTATACTGCTACCACTCGTCAGCTTTTATTTACTTTTACTATATTGCGCTGTACTTTTCCTGTTTTCTGATTGTTTACTTTATTACCCCTTTCCCTTTCTATTTCCTCCTCCTGTTCCACTGTACTCCTGGTTTTATCCCTCTTACTCTATTCTCTCTCTCTCTCTGCTCCCCTTTCCTCCCCTCTATTCTCATCTTCTCCAGATGTGGGCGCTGCTCCAGATAGACCCCGCTGTTCCCTGCAGTTTGTCTCTGTAAAACATCAGTTAGTGTCAGAGGGAGATTGCGCAGAGATTCGCAGAGGCAGCTGCACTTCTGGACTTTTATGGCTTCTCATGAAAGAGAGGGAGAGGGAGAGACTCTATAGGCTTTCACAGTGAAACCTGTAAAACACGGAGAGTTATACAAAATTAATCCACCTCTTCTTTCTGACTGTTGCCAGGCCTGAATATTTAGAATGTAATCATCATCTCAGGGTCAAACAGGCCGAGCACAGGAAACCCTTATTGTGCAAATGTAGGTACACGACTCGTTCTTTGTAGTTTCTTCCATCATGTTCAAACTCACTGTATTTGAAATTATACTGAATGCTTGCTCTGAATCTTCATCTCGATTGATCTGATAAGTCCTTTGACCAGATGTTTTTTTTACAATACATATGTGTAGCCTATACTCACCTCTGTTGTAAGTTTTGCTGATCTGTGGGTTTGATTGAAACCTTGTTTACCACAGCTGTGTGTGTTTCTTCTCCCATCTGACTAATTCTTAAGGATGTCACCACACTCTAAGGAACTGACTTGATAAACACATTTTTTATTATTGTCAATACAGAAACAAATGGTAGAAACTATGCAAATGAGATCCAAACTGTAATAAACAACCTGACTTATCCTTTAAAGCAGCGGCAATGACCATAAAAGAGCATGAGAACTGTGAACCACATTCATCGTTGTTGGATAATTGCACACAAGCTGAAGTTATTTACAACAAACTGAAATTGTTTGGAGTCTGGATGTGAAAGTAGTAACGGGTGTCGGGGTGTTGTCTAGAGCTAAAACACTCATTTAACTCCGCTGCTCTTTTTCCACTGACACATTCCTTCGCTCTCCAGTGAGCATGCATTCCTCGTTTTAGGCATTCTCAAGTCTCCAAATCAATTTCTGCCTCAGTGTTGCCAATGAGTTGAGGCACTATGGGTACAATTAAGATATATGGCAGGAAGGGAGAGAAGGGAGGGGAAGGTGGGAGAGGGAATGAAAAAAAGGAGGAGTGGGGGGTGGGCTTGGCAGAGGAACAAAAGGCAGGGCTAATGATAACATGAGACCTTGAAATGGGAACGATGAGGACCAAGGCTTCATCTCGCTTCTTATTCCATCTCCATTCCTTCCTTGACCTCCCCCTTTTTTTCTTTCTTTTTTTTTTTTGCATCTCCCCTCTTTTCTATCCTCTCCCTCGCTCGTTCTTTCAGCACCCTATTATGGCAAGTGCTTGTTGTCTTTCATGTGGAGTTCACGGCTGGGAATGATTAGGAACATCAAACCACTGAGGGGAAGAGAAGGAGAGTGAGGTGAAAGAGACGGAGCGAGAGAGATTGACTTCTATATTTGGAAGAAAGAATGTTAATATTATTAATGATCATAATAAAGGATGATGGCCACTGCAACTCTCTTTTGCTGATTCTGCCTCTCACAAATGTGCATAATTGCACACACACACACACACACACACACACTGACACAGCAGGATGGTCCACACTCAAAGCTAAACAGTAAACTATACCGTAGAGTTACAGCTTTAGCCCGTGGGGTTTAACATGCAGACATGTGGTGTGTGTTAGGGAGTTTATCTTTGGGCTGCATCTCATGTTAAAGAACACAAGGCTCGGTTCGCCCACGTTGGTTTAACAACACGCTGTCACTCTCTGCATCTGCTTATACTCCAGGCTTAGCAACAAAACAAAGGATGGATTTCGGCAGCAATCTGATACTCTGATTGCAGGCAACTTGCTTTGCCAGTCACCCAGCAGCAAGTGGCAGAGGGTGCATGTTGTTTTGCTGGTAAAAAAAAAAAAAAAAACAGCTAAAAAAATATAAGGGGAGCGGGATTCTGTTTTGTAACAGTTAAATCTGAGTCACGGGGGAGTCGAGATTAGCCCAGAGATCATCAAAAGTTTCCAAAGACCAAGCATGAACTATGTTGTTACTTTATACAGCTCTAAAAGCAGTAATTTCTGCCATTAGAGAAGCTGGAACCAGTAATTATTAAGCTCAAAATGAGATTATCTTAATTGCTGGAAGTTCATTTTTCAGTTACAGTAAGTCTTCAGTTGATTGATTAACTGCCTAATACAGGCATCTCCAAATATTGCACGAAGGGCCGGTG
The DNA here is from genome assembly GCA_021432705.1 of Caranx ignobilis. Lineage (NCBI taxonomy): Eukaryota > Metazoa > Chordata > Actinopteri > Carangiformes > Carangidae > Caranx > Caranx ignobilis. The sequence continues at coordinate 6,633,308 of MU269980.1, forward strand.
TGGCTGCAGGTTTTTGTTCCAACCAAGCAGCAGCACACCAGACTTGACTCATTTAATCAGCTGATCTCAGTTTTCAGACAGCTGATTGGTCAAACTGTGTGCTCTTGGTCGGTTGGAACAAAAACCTGCAGCCACACCTTCGTGGGATATGTAGAGATGTCTGGCCTAATATTTACCATTTTGTCCTCCAGACACACACATAGGACAGTCCATTAGATTTACACATGTACATGGAAAATCTAATTATCTGAGGTGTGATGACTGTCGACTGAGAACAACCTGTTATCTCCTCTAAAAACAGGTAGGGAATGAAAGGGGAGGGGGCTGAGCTGAGAGGGAGATAAAAAGCTGGTTACAGGGAGGGACCGAGAGCTGCAGGAGCACAATGAGGGATGACATCACCTTACTGGACTCTGAGGAGTGATAAGGGACGCAGGGGATTTAGATGGTAGTGATCCTATCTTGTGCAAAGCCCTGCAATGTGGCAACTCTTAACCCTGGTGTGCAATTGTGCGCCTGTCTACTGTAATGTGTGTGTCGGTGCCTCCCTCCCACCCCCTCCCCTCCCTTTAAAGATTCCTTTCAAAGTGAATCCTGTGGGCCCTGACTGACAGCTGGCCTAATCAGCGCGGAAATCAACCCTATTTTTTTACTTACTGTTAAATATTTATAGCCATTTAAACCACCACGTCTCTGTGTCTGTGTCCGAGGCCTCGGCACAGACTCGCCGTGGCTGGTGTGGCAGCTGCTAGCAACAGATCTGCATATCTGTGAAATACCAGAGATTTTAGTGTGGCTGTCTGCTAACGGGGGAAGCTAATGAGGAGCCCGAGGTCAGGTGTCAAAGCTGAATGGTGAGTGTGCACGCTTACCACCCACAGAGACCGATAAAAACTGTCCCTGCATGTTCACAGTTGTGGTTATTAAATAGCCTTAAGGCTGCATACAATAATATGATAGAAGCAACAGGAGCATTAGGAGGTTTTTTTTTTTTCATGAAGCATAATTAGAGAAATCGACATCGTAAGTGATCCTTGGTCAGCAATCAAAATCAAGCATTTGTGAGCGTAATGAGGCTCAACATTGTTGCAGCGGTGCATCTCCTCTGTTTTACGTTTTCCTGAAGACGTCAAAATGCTTCAACGGGAGGGAAAACACACGCATGAAAGCAAAGTTTCCTCCGGGCCCGTCGTCTTTGATTTACACAGAGAGGTCTGTAATATAAAGTGAGCGATGATTATCACTTATTGTCTTCCAGTTGTAATTTTGCTCCAGAGATGAAGGGAAAACAGTAATTAAGCAGGGAGAGAGCACAAAGGCGGGCTGGAGCTGGAGCTCAGACTGAGGGCGCTGCCGTCTGAGGCCGTCTGAGCTGTCGGGTTATTTGGGATCGAACGAGACGGTGAGTGACTGAGGGGGTGAGCGGCCCACGGTTGCCTTGGGGACACCACTCTGGGCAATTTGAAATCCTCTAACTACCTAAAACAGCAGTGTGTGTTTAGGAGGATGCATCTGTGTTTCTGCTGCAGCACTCCTCCAGGAATGGGAGCAGACATGTGAGCGTGTATATATAAATTTTGGGCATTTTCGTGGTTTATCCAATAAAAACATGACAAAGAGATGGGGAGAGTGTGGAATCTGTTCTTTTTTCCTCCGCTGGGACACCACAGGATTTTTATTTTGTCTTTTGACGAGTGTTTGAGACTCTTTGAGCAATTTTAGAGGATGTCATTGGGAGCGGGCACTTGAAATTTGAGGGTTAGCATCTTGTTGACGGTTATTGTTTCCAATTTGTATTTTATGTCGTTAAGCATGGCTGCATGGAACGACAGGGAGCTTGAAGATGATCCACGCACAGGAATAAACTCTCTGGAAAACGTTTCAGTGTGGGATTTGCAAATCGGCAAATCTCCAGCCTATGTGTGTGTGTGTGTGTTATGGGCAGACAAGGGTAGCAGTTCTGATTATGGGTATTGATTAGTCCATCTGTGAGAGCAAAAAGCTCAGAGAGGGGGAGATCAATAGATGTGATTTAACCAATCCATCATGAAGACAGCTGCTAAGAGCTGAAACATGCCAAATAAGATTCTGTCATCAGCAAGTTTTGAAAATCTTATCAAAGGGAAGACAAAATGCGACTTTGAATGAGCAGTAAATCAGGTACGTGCTGCTGAGAAAATACTCTGTTATCTCCATGTTTATGTTCTGTGGGCGAGTTTTTCCTGATAAAAGCCGATGTTTTACAGTCTTGACATAAACTGTGTGACCACCATCACCATATTAGTCTGAAGTGTTTAGACAAACTTTTCTAATCTGAGGCCAACGGGAAAAACTGCTGCCCTCTCAATAATATGGTTCAAGTTCATACGCAAATAGAGATGCACACAATACCCTCCAAACACGTTACACAAAAGGCTCGAGCTTTATCCCTTTTGATTGCACGGCTTCGCTCCACTAAACCAAAATAGTGTCTCTAAGCCTCTGGAGCCCTCCACCCATTCGGTCGAGCTTCCTGGACGTGATCCCTGAGGCCACGGGGCAGTTTCATCATGGTCTCGTCAGTCGCCGTGTCAACAGCAGGCTCTGACGCTAAGGACAGTGGGGGTACATTAATTAACACCAGACTCCAGCTAAACAATGATCAGTTTTAGCTGTGATTGAGACATTTTTCAGGTTCCGTAACAGGTTACGGAAAGCATTTAGACATTAGGACTGGGCAGTAATTCTATATGATCATTGTTTGACTTTAATGGCATTGCATTTTGTGTTTCTAACTACGTCAAAAACAATAATATCAGTCTATCAATGTTAGAGGACTGTAATATTGTGATTTCCAACCATATCGCCCACCCCTAGTGCTGAGCTGTTTTGAAAATGTAAGTAGCCGATGAAACGTCAAAGCAACTTGGGAATCTTTGGACGTATCAATTGACTGCGGACATTTGAAAAACAACAAAAGGACTTGTTTCTTCAAGCCGAGAACCCAAACATGACTCATTGAAAAACCACAGACCTTTCTCCACCTCTCCCTGCGCTTCCACGAAGAGCTCAAAACATGGCAGATAAAAATGGCTGACCTCATGCAAACACAGAGGTAAAGTCCAAAAATCATTTGTCCGTGCCACAATGATTCTTCGTGTGCTACGCCTACGGCAGTGCCGTGGTTAGGGCATTGTTGAACTTTGCCAGATGGAAGCCTTTAACTCAAAGACTTATTACATTATTTATCTATTATTATCTCTGCCCAGGGGCTAAGAATACAATAAATCTAGCCAAACTTGAGTTAAAGGATTCAGCCCTGACATGTTTCCAATTCAAACTAAATCACGGGTTTATAAAGTAAATCTGATTGAAACCAATTCCCCCTCTGTGGAGCAGCAGGCTTTTTAAATGCATACAGGCTTCCAGTCTCGTTGAAGCCTGAATTTCTCCAGATAAACATTTATGTTCCAGTGTCATTTTATTTCTCAACCTGTAAACTAAAAAACGCAGCGATGTGGGAGGTTCACACTAATAAAGCAGAGTGTGTTTATCATCGTTAAGGGGGCTCGGCTTTGCAGGGGACAGACTAAACCAGGTTTCCTCTGCCATGCAGACACGGTCTCACAGAGTCCAACAGTCATCTGATAATATTAGCTTCAGTCATTACAAACTGTGAGTCTGTGCACATGTGTGACATGTGTGTGTGTGATTAAATCAGTGTGAGTCTTGAGGGTCAAAGGTGAAACAAACTTCCAGCTGCGCCTCTCTTTCCTTGACCCCTAAAGATGAGTGGGCGTGTGTGTGTGTGTGTGTGTGAGTAACAGGTCACCCATGACGGTACGTGAATGCTGTCATTGACACAATAGAAGGGAACACCTGTTATCTTTATCCAAGAGGAAGGAGTGCGGCAGCCTTGATTATAGGGAATCTATTTGTAAACTCAGTCTGTTGTGAAGAGAAAGGTCACAGAAGGAGTGTATGATCAGATCAAAAACCTGTGATGTGACAGGAGGGTTAATCTCATTTGTCTTTTTTTTTTCTTCTTGAGAAATGGCAGATCTGCACATTGAATGGATTTCAACAGCTGTGAGTGTGTGTGTGTGTTTTTTCTTTCGTCTTTGTCTCCATTTTCGTCCTTCACCCATGTCTGTAGTTTCTCCATGTCACTCTCTCTCTCCCTGATTCTTCCTGAGGTCAAACAGTTAGCGACCTCTTCCTTGGGGAGGTGATAATAGTTAAAGATAGCAGGAGCACCCTCTGAGCCCTAAGCTTACATGTGGTGTTGGGTTACTCTGATTGTTGTTGACTGCAGAGAAGAGACGCAACTCCACAATGAGATCCTCGTGTGTGTCTGTGCACAGTTTTATAGTGAAACGGCACACTTTAAATAAAGCAGAGAGTACGCCAACGTGAACCCGTGACCCTATACTGTCTTATAGTATATATAGCATTATAAAACCCATCCTCTCGTAAAAAGGGATAAACACACTTCCGGATAAAGAGGGGCTTCTCTTACATTCACACAGCAATGTACACACACATTTACTGCAGGTGTGCACATGTGTTTTGGCCTAAATACACAGACTTTCCTACAAATTGAAAGCCTCATACTTGAAAACAGGCACAATTACATCAAGGCAGTTAATTTAATGAAGCCCAAAGAGCTACAGCACAAACAGTTTTGTGTAATGAAGGCTAATCAAACAAGGCAATTAAACTAGTTGGTAGCTCCAGCCAGCAAATCAAAGTAAAAACACAAAAAACAAAAACAAGTCTAATTTTGTTGGACTTCATGTCAACATTGAAATAGCATAAATGATGTGAGAAACTTCAACAAGCCCACTCTATAGTACAACCAACAGTTGTTGCAGCTTTCATAGAGGCACTGCTTAGAAAGCATCAGCTAATGAAGTCATAGGCAGAGCTGCGACATAGAAGCAGACTGTAGCTGCAGCCGTTAACAAGACTCAGCCAAATGTTTCTCTGCACAGTAAACTGACATTTTCTGAAGATGTTCCTGCCTGCTGCTGCTGCTGCTGTGCTGCTCCCTCAGTGTTGCTGCCTCCCTACGGATGTTTACATCTGTTAAATTTAGACAACATTTCCACCAGCTTACAGTAATATTATAAAACCAAAACTCATGTGCATTGCAGGTGTATATGTGATCATTTTTGCAGACGGATAAAAAGCTGTGCATTACCATACTGTACATGACCGTGACCTTGTGCATTTCTGCAGTCATGTGCAACAACAACAGCTCCAACGCTAAATGGCTACTAATATTAGACCTCAGACTGACAATAGAGCTAAGTTGATTGTGCAGTTAGGACAAACAGGCAGCTGTGATAAATGAATTAGCCTCTGAGTGACCCGGGTCGGACCATGGCCCGGGAGCCAGGGAGTCAGGGATGGGTCACCCAGGCCGTGGCTGTTGAGGGAAACATAAAGAGGTTCTTATGTGTATGTTAACACTCATTAGCATCGGGGTTGACGGAGAGATGAAACCTAACACAGTTAGCAAATTTAATGTTGAGAGCGTTGAACTGCGAGACCCTGAAGGTCACGAAGTGTAGCAGCTATACGCATGATGTGAGCTGACGATACAAAGACTGGTAGGTGCTGTTGTTAAACTTATAACTCTCATTAACCCACACACAAGCAGGGACACACACTGACACGTGTGCGCTGTAGGCATACTGTCACACAAACTGCTGAATGGCCTGCTTGTAGTCAAAGCTATTACATCTTAATGAACTCTATTGATTAACTTTATCCTGCTGAAGGTTCAGGAGCCAAACCCTTGTCTATTCTACACACACACGCACACACATTTAATTGACCCACAGAGATGCAAGAAGCCTCCATGTGCATGTGTGGGGGGAAGGATATTAGACACTGCGATTACATATTCATACACAGCCTAAGGGGGCGAAAAACTAGCTTATCCTTGTTAAATTAATTTCCTGACTCTGCATATGTGAGGTGAATGTGAGGAAGTGGTGAGAAACACATCAGTGATTCCTAAAGCACCTGTTAAATAACACTTCATGCAGGACCAAAAGCCTGATCCCCAGAATTTTTGACCGTGCTTAGAAGCGGCAGCCAAGTTATTCTGGGGATAAACTGTTCTGTCTAAAGCTACCTTGGCTGCTTAAATCATCTTTGTCTTTCTCCACTTTCTCTGTTCTTTCCTTTATTCGCTTCCCACTTTTTTATCTCCTCTCATCGGTTCCTTCAGAGAGGATTAAAGTTAATTGTTCCTTTGGGTCGGCAACTTTCTCTCTCATTTGTCTCTCTGTCCCTCTGATTTCGGTGCTAACAAAGGACTGTCACTGCAGACAGCGATGGCTCAGCGGGACAGCGGGGAACCTATCGTATTAAAGCGAGCACTGGAGGCCTTGTAAAAAAAAAAAAAAAAAAAAAAAGACACAACAACCCAAAACACACTTGATAAACCAGGTTGTCGGTGATTTAGTGCATCTATTAAAGACACATTGGTGTGCACAGAGGTATACAAGAACACATGTGCATATCCCCTCCTCCCGCCATTATCATCCCATCCTCCACGGTTAGCTCAGCCAACTGGAATTTCCAAGAAAAACAGGTTGGCTATGCATGATGCAGCCCTGGGGTCAGAGACACAGCCAACTCCTGCAGGGAGAGAATCAGGCCGGGATGAGGGGAAACGGGGGAAAGAGAGCGAGAGAGTGTGAGTTGAAAAAAAAAAAGAAGAAGAAGAAGAGGGACAGGGAAGGTTAGCCTTGCACACCTACAGACGTGCTGAAAGAGGTCTTAAATCAGCTGCGTGTCCGCACTTCATCAGTCAGTTCACTGGGAAATGACTTCTCAACACAAAGCCACAGTGCAGCACGGTAGTAAGTTCAAACACATACACAGCAGACATGAACTGGGCAGACAGAGGCCCCAGAGCCGCAGATCACTCTATTGTCTCCAATAAAAGAACTAGAACAACATACCACAGGTACTGAAAAGAATGTTGAATACTTAGACAGTCGCTTTATCTGAATGTTGGGAAACTGAAAATCCTAATTGCTTAAACAGAGGCAAAGTAGCTGAGATAAGTGGGAATGAAGATTAATTTAAAGCTGAATCGTCTCGGCATAGAGACTTTGGCTTCAAAAGAAAGAATTAATGAGGCTCCAGTGACTGATTAATTGAGGGGCCTTTTCCAGCTTCATCACTTCATCTTTGCTGCTATCTGTATCTCTGCTGCTTTCGCTCACTGTGCTGAATCATTACCGCAGCATCTCTGACGTGATTAGCCACAGCAGAGAGACGAGAAAAGGAAAAAAAAGAAGAAGCTCTGATTACCTCATCTCTCATGCAGAGAGTTTGAGCTAATTTACATTCACAGGAGATAGAAAAAGATGTCGTCACCCTCCAAAAAAAGATGGAGAGTGGAAAACAAAAAAAAGAAAAAAGTTGGAGCAGACTTTTCAATGTCTTTGGCAGAGTGAGAAAACGAGTTGCCAGCAGCAACAAGAGATGCTACTTCCAACTTCTCGGGTCGGAGTCAGCATCTCAGCGGACGAGATCAGCTGCGCTCTCTGCTGTGTAGATCACGGTGCACCTGTCATTTCCATCCCACATAGCAGAGCGAGGAAGAAAGGAGGAGGTGTCAACAGAAGTCAGGAGTTACAGGGATGAAAGAGAGATTACGCTAATAGGTACGGTACTGAGAGATGTGCTGGGAGAGTGTCGAGTACAGCATGTGTTGGGAGGAGTGGAAAATGTTAGGATAAGGAGAGTGTGTGTGAGGGAAGCCTATATATATATATAAGGGAGGAAGAGCTGAGTTAATGTGGTGTGAGGAAGGAGGGTAAAGGAAGTCAGAAAAAGGGGACACACTGAAAGCCAAATCCTTTGAGCAATAAAGACGATGACAGAACTGTGTAAAATTCACAGTTTTATATGAAGTGTGAATGAACTCTCTTCCTGTGAATCTTCTTCATCCGTCCGTTACCTATCCGGGCGCCGTTTTTCGCCGATAGATGAAGGGAGGACAGGTGATGAAGGTTGAGAGGTTTAGCTGAGAGTCAGAGGGAGGAGATTAGCTGGAAGTCACGGGGTAAACAGACCTCCAGCACAGCATAAGCCGCGGGGTTCAAGGTAGGAGGCGCTGACTAAGATGCACTAAGCCACACAGTAATGGGAAATGATGGGGTCCCAGCTATCACATGGCTGGTCGCACCAAGGGCTGCCTGGGAGAGAGGTGAGACATGAGGGGGGTGGTGGTGGACTTGCGAGTGAGTCGGGGGGGTGGCGTAGATTATTACTCAGATCAAAGGCACGTTTGAGTGGATTTGGGTTTCAGAAAGAGGAGGAGACGGGGGCAGTGTGTAAGATGAAGGCTGGTGTGGGGGGGTCAGAGATCTGAAGATACAGAGTGAGGGTAGAGTTGCCTTCAAACATAAAGCACCTCAAAGCCAGTAATGAAGAATAAAACTGAATAAAACCATTTTATTGCTCTGCAGCTACACCCCTAAACACACAGCATTCACCATTTCCTTCATTATGCACCTGCTATGACAGATTTGCATCCCACCCCCCATCTTTCCCCACCCCCACTTTACTGCACTCCTGCCAAAATCAGCTCCTGCCCACGCTTCCTCTCTGTTAGCTTATCCTATAATGTATTTACTTGACCTCCAAGAGACATCCATATGATGATGTTTTTCTCGCCCCCCAAAACTCCCCAACATGCACACATGCCCCCCCCCACACACACCCCCTGCTCAGATAGCTGCAACCGCACCTTAGCAAGCAAAGCTCCCCATCTCTGGGTGTCACATTCAGCCAAGATCAGCACTTACGAAGAAGGATGATGGAGGGACAACTGATACAACTGCAAGAGAAAAGTGGGACGAAATGCGGCGGAGACGGTGGAGTGGAAACGACAGAGGAGGTGGGGAGGGGGGGTCCCTGATGTCTTTTAAGTCTTATTGGTTTTCTCTTTCATTACAGAGGCAGTGTTGACTCTGCACACTGCTTGCCTTGACCCACCACCCACCCACACACACACACACACACACACACACACACACACACAAGGAAGCACTAACTCAACCAGTAAGTTAGCCTATTTAAAATCTATAATGACAAATACGATAAAAAGTACTTGTTTCAGCAGCAGAACATTAATGTGGGCCGGATGTTCCTCTTCCAGCTTTGCCTCCGTGAGACAAAAGGTTAAATATCCCTCCTGTGTCTCTTGTGAGTGAAGCATGAAAGGAGATCAGCTTCTTGGACGATGTACAAACAACATGCCCCTGTAAATTTCTATCTTAAACACATTGCTCCCTGAGGGGCCAGTCAAAACAGCGTCGTCAAACCCAGTTACAGACCCACTGTGGATGCACAATGGCGCCTTATGTGTGGGGGCCAAGCCAAACGTCCCCTAGGTCCCTGTAATTTGTCCATCTCTGCCAGGACATGGTAATTCCCTTCAAACCTACTTCCTTTTGACATTTCCAGTTCCCTCTTACCACTTCCTCCTGTCCTCCGTGTGTCCCCCTCTTTCCATCCCTGTCACCTCCATCTCATCACGGCCTCTCTCTGTCTGTCTGACTCCGTTTTATTGATGATTTGTTCCCACTTGCTTGAGCTTTCAACTCAACATGTGCAATATTCTAGATGCCGAAATCCTGGATGACTGAACTGCTGCGAGTTATTTTCCTTTCTGTTATTTAATTTGGTTTCGATCTATTTTCTGCTTTGGAATTTAAACCCTGAAGTCCAATTCCTTCTTCATCCATGCTTCTGCACTTCAGGTATGTACGTTTTTTTCATTTGCATTTTATTTTCTGTTTTCAGTTTGGGCACAGTTTTACTGTCCGTTACTTCACAGACAGGGTGTGTCGCTCTCTGGACATGTTATTTTTTTCTCTACAGTCCATTCTCATTTTGGTTTCGACCAAAGAAAAGAGCCCTGGAATATTTGTGGTTGATTTTTATTTGACTTCCCTTACTTCAGGGCGCATTGTGCGTCCTCTGCAGCAGATGCATTTCACAGTGGTGGCAATGCATCATTGGAAAATAATCTAAACTGTATCATCTTCAGAGTCATTGTCCTCCCACAAACACATGCAAGAGCACTTGTGTGCGAGTGTGTTTACTTTAATCGTAATAAACATTTAAATATGTTTCTGAACTGCAACCAGCTCTGAAAGTGATGTGGTTTGCAAATGGGCCGCAAACTAAAACTGACTCCAACCCCTGCTGTTCCAAAAAAGAGAAAACACACACACATCCTCGCACACACACTCACTTTGTGTAAACAATGGATTTTACTGATGAGCAGATGGAAATGTTCAGTTTTGCTCAGGATTTTTCCACAATTTTCCCGGCTTTATTTTGAATGTCTTCTTCAAGAAATGCCACTCAGAGAAACACTCTGCAGTAGCTTCAATTCTCATAACTATTAAAGTTAACAGCTCACGGCGGTTAAAGCGTGTGGTTTTGGCAGCTTCTTCGTTGAAAAAAGAGCCTGATTTCATATGTGCATCCTATTTCAATCTCATGGCGACACTGGTGTTATAATTGAATCTAGGAGACATTAACAAGGTTTTGAAAAGTCTTAAATTTACCTTTATGAAGCACAAAACTCAAGTCAGGTGAGGCTGAGGCCAAAACAAATATGAAAATTTGCATGGGATATCATCTGGCCCTGATGGACAAAAGAACTGCAAAAAAAAAAAAGCCCTTTTAAAACAGGAAAACCCAGTTAAACCTTCATTCCTTTCAAAGTCCTTTTTCATCCCCAGAGTTTTTAATCTCTGCTGTTCCCCTTCCCGCTCTCCTCCTCTCTCGCTCTCTCCTCCACACTCCAGTCAGTGCCAGCCTCCTCTCCCTTTGTTCTCCGCTAGGTGTGGCCGATGACAGAAGGCTAGGGGGCAGTAAATTCAGCCACTGCATGTTGTAGCCCTGCTCCACTGATTCACAGCTTCGCTGCTCCTGCTAATCTCCAGGCCTCACTGTGGCACATACTGGCACAGAGCTGCACACATGCACACCAGCCTGTGCACAGGCACTACCCTACAAGTCTGAGCATAGGATGTTAACACAGTCGGGCTACAGTACAAACAGTAAGACTAAACACAGTCACATCAGTGGTGCAAACCAGTGAAACAAAACCTGATCTTCCCATCAGCATAATGCCGAATGAGAAGTCATATTGGGGCTTACCACAGCAGAACACCAGCTGCAATGCACCTTTCATTAAGGAACTGGCTTCATATCAGTAGATACTGTGTTTCCCTCAGTCAGTGCTTTCGCCAGAGCAGCAGACTGAGCAGTGTCAGATTCAGACAGAATGAATAAAGGCTGAGTGGAGTCACACACACACACACGCAGATGCAGTTGATTACTTTGCTTAAAGTTACCCATCATCATCATCATCATCATCATCATTATTGTTATTTCTGATTGTGCCAATGTGAGATTTATGCAGAACTGTATACAATACACAAAAATGTGATATACCCACCATTTGAAAACACTTACATCCTGGCTAAGAGAAATATAATTAATATCTTTCTGAATAATACAACAATTGCAATGAGACTACGCAACAGTGTGACTGCTCAGGTTTTACTGGAACATGGGGGAAAAAAATTTCCACAGCTGGAAGTGAAATTGAGTTTTCAGAAAAGGAGACTATGAGAGCTCCGTGAGTCACTTTTTCGGGGTAAGTGGACACAAAAAGAGTCATCTGATGACATCTTCAGTTCAAGTCTTAATGGTCTGATTCTCTCTTTGGCGGACAGGTGCAGTAGATATCAAAAATCATTGCAAGCAGCAGAATGTAAATCATGCACTTGGCTGAATTTGATCTAAACTGGAGCCCAGTGTTGTAAGTCTGGAAGTGAAAAGAGCTTTGAGGTCTTTAAACTCCTCTCTTTTGTAGAATTATAGAAACAGATACATTTAATTTACACAGATTTTTTTTTTTTTTTGTCATCCTATATGAGCTGTTTTGGTATGAGAATCCTTCACTTGACTCTGATGAGCCCTTACACCATTGAGCCAAATGTTTTCAATACAATGAAGTGATTCTATGTTTACATTGTGCCAAAGTCGTTATGATTATATATGATGGGGACTAAAATCAGCAAGGGAGATTACACACAATCAGTGCATCATTGCTACATGGCCATATGACAATGTTTTCATTAGACCAGGTCCCCGAGCAAGACGAAATGTATGACAAAAAGTAAAGGTTGAGAGCAGCGCAGTAACTCCAGCTCAAGTTTAATGTGGACGTCCACGTCATTACCCGGGGTTCAGTTCACTCCATACTCCACTGGCATGGGAGTGAGTGTTGGATAAAGAGGAAGGCTAGATTAAATTGTCAGCACTGTGTTAGTTAGGTCCTGTCCTACTCTGACCTGCCTGCATTATGTCCCGCAGCGCACAGCGCAGTCTTTGCCGGCTTCATCACACTCCGCAGCTGCTATAAACAAGGCTCAGGGCCAGGTATATCCAGTGACTTCCCAGTGAAACCCAACAGAGAGATCCAGCCTTACTGGCATGACTTAATTCAACAATGATGAAACGTGCAGCTAAGCAGAGCACCGCGGTTTTGTCATTGTTGAGTACTTCTGAACGCTTGCCTTACATGGGCTTTGAAATAAAACCATAGATGAGGGAGAAGGAGTAAAGCTGTTAAGAGTTGACGACTGGAAGACTGACGCGTTCTGCTGGACGCACTGAGACCAGACCACCCGAGCAGCGGCCTTTGTTCCACAAGAACAAGAAGATGGCTGATAATCCCTCTGAAAGCCTGTCGAGATCCCTCCTCTACACACACACACACACACACACATACACATACAAAACATACAGGGAAGCAGAACACAATCCTTCTCTGGTCATTTCACCGCAGGGATAACTGAACATTAAATCAATCACTCTTGTTTTGTGTGTATAGACGAGTCCAAGTGAGTCCAAGTGAGTCCAAGTGAGCACTTCCAGGCACTATATACAGGTATATATTTAATGGCTAATGGGGCCTATAGTATGTATGATAGATGTTGCAAATTTTCATCTTAGAGGTCACATATCAAATAAACACCACAGTACCTGTGATATACCCATACCCAAAACCAAATGTGACCTTAAAAGAAAAGGTCTATTTACTATTAATATCAAAATATCAAAAAATATCATAAAATAACACTCTCGAGATGTGTAATGGGAACAAGTTCATGAGTTCATGTTTTCCTAAAGTTCATTGAGGAAACAGAAGCAATGATTTACAGTGAATAAAATCACAAACTGAATGAAATTAGCTCTGCCTTGTCCTTCAACTTGTCTTTGATTATACTTGCATGGGTTACAGTGGACTTCCAGTCTCTTGGACGAGACGCATGAACGGTGTGAGACAGTATTAGAACCGAGACAGGAAATGATGCGATAAACCAGGAAGCTGCCACTATTGTTAGGAACAAGAGCGGAAGTTCTGCTCAGGACGATATGCTCGGGAGCTGGATCTCTATGTGCAGGAATCACACAAGAAAGCACATGGAGAAAAAAACACACACATGCCTTCACACACTCTTTCTCAGCCTCATTTCCCCTAATTAACTTCTAAAAACTTCATATTTTTCATTTGAATACAGATCTACCAAGTCTACAGTTGTTTTAAGATCTGTCTAACTGATGAGGACATATATTAAAAAAACCAAAACGCTGCCACACCTATGACGGAGGGAATGATTGACATTCCTCAGGCTTTGTACTTTGTATTAACGAAGTGGAAACACTTAGGTCATAAGCTAACATACCTCTAAACCAGGCATGTCCAAACTATTCCACAAAGGGCTGTGTGGCTGCAGGTTTTTGTTCCAACCAATCAAGAGGACACAGTTTGACCAATCAGCTGTCTGAAGACTGAGACCAGTTGATTAACTGAGTCAAGTCTGGTGTGCTGCTGCTTGGTTGGAAAGAAAACCTGCAGCCACTCGGCCCTTTGTGGAACAGTTTGGACATGCCTGCTTTAAACAATGACAACAATTTTCATGCAAGTTAAAACACTGTGAAGCACCGAATCACATAAGAGGTACAGAAAATAATAAATATAGTATTTTTAGGGTCTGGCTAATAAACATGACTGTAGAGTGACTGTGATGCACACTGTTGCTGTGGCTGTTTTGTTGACCTGAGGGCTTATTGTGTCGTGGCTGATAAGAAGGGAAACCCAGTGATGAGCAGGTGACGAGCAGGTCTGTAATAAATGAGATTTCTCCATCTCAGACCATACGATCGTTCCTAGAAGTGCACATGCAGACAAACAACTGTGTCTTTGTTTGCTTTTTTAAAAACCTCCAGATCCAAGGTGACAGGCTGGGCAGTTATTCTTGTCTGACTCGACAATCGCTACAATTTGCTGACACACATTTCACACCTCTCCTCGACAGATTCAATTAAACCTTTTTACAGCATCGCCTCAGGAGCAGCACGCACATCCCCCTGCAACACACATAAAGGGATTGGTGACAGAAGTGTTTTCTCTCTTGCGTCCAAGTCTCTGTGCTGCACGGCATTGATTTACACATCTAAGCTTTGCTTAACCTCCTTATCAACACCCCATATTCTTTTTCTCAGATGGAAAGACAGACACATAGAGGATACGACAGCACACGCATCATAGGGCCTTGAAATGGCTTCAAGCAAGCAAATGTTTATCTGCTCTTTTTGTGCATGTTTCTCTTTAGCTTCACTTTAACTCTACTTCTGACAGATCTGCCATTTCAATTCAGCAGGAAAACCTCATTACGAACAAGGACAAAAAAGGATGCTTGTCACTCAAATCATAATTACATGGGATTTTTTACATACTGCCCACAGCGACAGACAGAGGATGCGTGTGTGAAAATGTCTACACACACATGCTCAAATGTATACATGTGCATGCATAGGAGGCACGAGCGCCCAGCAGTGACAGCTAGACTGTACGAGGCGTCGGGGATTATAGGTACAAAAACCAATCTCCACCAGCCGTGACCAAAGCCCTGTGAAATAATAAAGAAGAAAAGCTTCGCAGACAGAGGCTGAGACGAAATGGGCTTTTCATGGATTCATTATGGAACTGAGTCACAAGAGAACACATCTGGATTACTCATACAGCCTTAATCAAACAGCTGGCTGAGAGCATGACTGGTTTCAGAAGGAGACTAAGTTAACGTGTGTCTCTGTGAGAGGTTGTGCACGTGTACTTGTTACAGTTACAGTTTTATCCTGTATAAAGTGCTCGTCAGCTTTAGAGATAGCGGAGAGGACTCCCTGACGGGGCCATCTCCTTGTGCGTTACTATGGCAACACGATAGTCACACAGAGGAGGCAGCCATGGGAGAGAAGTGGGTCAGATACCATTAGCAAATAAATTTCATTTCTCTTGGTTGTTTGTTTTATCTCATTTACCACTGGGGTTTCAACAAGCTAGCTCCGCTAATGCTACATGGCTAGCGTTAGCATTAGCGGCTGCTAGAACATGAATGAATGTCTCTCCGTATCAGTGCTGTTTTTCTTGGGCTCGTTATGTAAGGAAACTGCAGAGGTACTGTAGGAGATAACTTTGCTTTGAATCCCTGTCTTTCTATGAGCTCCTTGTCCTCTTGGGAAAATGATATCTTGCAAGACAACAACTGCTTTTCTCTACATCTTTGACACCCCTTGGTCATTTATTCAAAGGAACTACAAGAGTGTGTGAGGACTGATCCTCACAAATCATAGAGGCTCCCTCAGCACGCTGACGGAGCGAGACATGAAACAGAAGCGTAGCACAACTTTGACTTTGTTGTTTGGATTATTTGGAATCGCAGAACAAACAGTCCCACCCAGGTAGTAAAGACTGAGCTCTGGTTGTTCCTGTGCCATAAATCTCTCTGTATCTTTAGGTTTCATGACAGAAAACTCTCTCTCTCTCCCCTCAAAACACACGCAGTCTACCTCATCCTATCAGCTCAGGCAACACACACACAGAGCCAGGAGAAATTAAACAGGCCGACTTGTCATCACACTTTTGGAGCAAATGAAATCTCTGAAGCGAGGGCAGTTCCAGGTAATGACTTCCAGAGTGGTTATAACTTCAGAGGGATGGTGAATAATCTTTGTACATGGACTGCCAAGGTTAGAGCTGTGCGCTGTGATGTACATGCGCTCTGAACAACACAGACAGATGCCACAGCAAGAGGAGACATAGTATAAACATCCAGGGTCAGAGCTTTGATGCCTTTGGGAGGGTGGTCCTTCCAAACTGCACCATCATGCACATGATCAATAGGCCAGTAAATGTTTTAGGCGCTGGCGCAACAAGGGGCATAAAATATTGAAGCAACAGAGTGAAACACAACCTCACGGGATGAAGGAGGGATTGTGGGTTTTGCGGGGAGGGGAGGGGGGTAACCCTAGAAAGCCAGTCAGCATTATAAACCAGCCTATCAGTCACTCTACACCAGTGTTTGTATGAAGAGAGCAAAAGAGACAGGGAGGAGAGATTGTAAATGTCATGAGCAATTTAGCCTAAAACATTCTCTTGACCAGTTTACATTGATCTCTGAGTTGGCGAGTGATTGGTCCCCTGACAAGAGGATGAACCGTATTTCATTCACGGGCAATCGGAGGTCAAGTTGTCCGTCCTCACATGGCTGTACACAGGGACGCACGCAAACATAGTGGAGGAGATTATGTATAATTTGTTTACATATAAACCATTACATAGCTCAGACTCTGGCTTCCCATTCAGCAACCGCAGACATGAGCGATCACCTTCAACCGCTCCTGCTCCCTCGCTCCCACACACTCACAAACACTGCACTCAGACCAGGCTCCACATGATTTACTTGAATCTATATATAAGAGCACACACACACACACAGAATGAACTCAAACCCAAGCAGACCCACTCATACACTTAGTTTATGCACTATACACACACACATATAATGTACTTAAAGTAGCCTAAATACAATTGCAACACAGTGCGTGGAAGTTCGGCTGACCTCAGGTTACTGTGGGTGTTAAATGACAACTGGAGTGGAAGTTGGGCCTCTGTGTGAGACTACCTTTATGACAGGGGCAACACGATAGGCTGCATTTATGACAAAGGAAACTGATATCAGCTCAACAGGAAGCTGGACACAGGGAGATGAGGAGATTAAAATTTGAATCTTTCCATCAACCAGGTTTAATGAACTTATTTTTTGAAAGAACATAAGTGGCAGCAGCAACCTAAGTCGTAATGAACCAGGATTTATTAAACGGTCCTATATTTCACACTTTTATGGTGTTTAATTTGAAGTGCTGATCCATAAAAACATATATTTGTAGCTTTAAAAACCTAAAACAATCTAAAACAGTAGCTATTTTGTGACATCACAAAGTTAGAGAAGTCCTGCCTGTTTGTTTTAACACTTAGTTTCTGAACACAGGCTGTGTGCATTTCTCTGTAATACTTTCAGTACTTTCACAGTACCAGTACAGAACTTAAACCTGCTTCATAATCAGACATGGAAATTTCACAATGTAATATGGGGCCTTTAACCACGCAGGGGATTTTTAGGTTGAATGAACGAGCAGACAAGTGACTGTGCACAAGCCCTTTGTTTCTCACATCCCAGCGCACATTCAGTATTTCCCAATCTGCTGCGAACCTCTTAACCTGCTTGACACTGTGACGGCCTCCAGCAGGGACGCAGAAACACAAGCACATGTTCATCTTCTCAAACCACATGAGACACTTCATCCAACGTGTCAAAAGCTCTGCCCTAGTTGTAAATTTCCTTTACCTTTCTGCATGTTTTTTCTTCTAGATTTAGTGTCCTTCTTCCTCTCACAAGTGCAGCCTTAAGTGTACTACATGTTCATCATAACGCTGATGACAGATGAAAGCCAGCATCTCGGACTCAGGAGAGTCAAAAATTTCACTGATGCCAATGCGTGACATCCTCTATGAAATGAGTTAACACAGACATCATGGCTGTGAAACACAATCAGCTCATAATGTTTCACTCCAAGAACAAGACTAAAGTCAAGACTAAGTTTTTTTTTCTCTCCAGAAATGGCAGCATTATGTAACCTAAACTTTGCCTCAATGTTTGAGTGACCCTTTTGCATCCGTGTGTGAGAACGACAGGGTTGACAGATGGCTTAGGGTCCCAACTCACCACCTCACATGAGTAGCGGGCCCCTGTTTTCACCCTAGTCTCTGCCTGGGGCCCAGGCCCAGGCCATAACCCAATCAGAGAGATGGATAAACCAGACACACACATGTGGATATTTACATATGTCTGTGAAACCTATCCCTGAGTAGAGAGGGGACTGAAAGGATGAGACAGACAAGACAATTAGATTGACACAGGGGTGGGACAAAGACCAAAGAAAATGGCGGAGTATCTCATTTGTAAGAGGTGTCTTGCTCAGGGTTTCGACCATCCCTAAACTCGATCAAAGCACTCTCCTTGTCCTTGTGTCCTTGTCCCCTCTTCTGTCCTCCGGGTCTCTGCAGCAGTTAGTTGCGGCAAATTCAGACCAATAATTAGACTAATTTCCTCACAGCTGACTCACCCCGGAGGCGGTCAGTATTAAACTGTATGCCAGATGGAGAATACAGTGCTACACTGAGCTGAGATCATTGTTGATAATTCACTTTTTCCCACCATTCAACAAACGAACAGGAACGGCGAGCGATGGAACATGTGGGAGTGTTAGTGCGGCCGTGTGTGTGATTGCTTCCAAGTGTACGAGTCAAAAAGCGAAAGAGAAAATGGGGCAAAGACGGCCAAAATATTCAACTACTTATCACAAATTAGTTTTTGACTTAAAAGGAATGTCTTCTCGTGGAATAATAAACCGCTGATGCACAGAAAATGACTAATTCAGATCATGACGAGTGGAAAAATGAACATCATGTATGGAAATAATTAGCAGAATGCTTAAATACCGATATTGCAATACCAGTGGCACTGCAGATACGCAGCACATCTGCTGATAGGCAGCCAACATTCAGCTCCACTCCTGTCCAGAACCTTCATCACAGGGAAATTAGGCAAGCAACTGTGCTGCACGGCCAACTTTACCATGACCAAAATGGTCAGGGGAGACGGAGTGAGGAGGTGAGGTCGGAGGGAGGCTGAGTGAGAGAGGTGGGGGGGGGTTGCCTTATGTGATTATAGTAACTGTAATTGATCAGGACATTGGATGAGGTCAAGGAGGGGGGCTGAAGTTAAAACCAGGGAGTGGTAAGTTACATGAGATCCTGACCCTAACCTCAGAGACCCTGCAGGGAAAATACTACACAGACCCATGTGTGAACACAGAGACTCTGAGGTTTACTGCACGTATAAACACACCACACACTGTACCATATATGATGGTTTCAGGGTCGCGCTCAGGCATGTGTGTGTCTGGCTCGGCGCACAGGTAAGATAAGACAAAGTGAGAGACGAGAGCAATAGGAGAAAAAAGAACAGACGCAGAGACACAGACGATGAGTGTGGACTATTTGAGACCTGTCCACAGTAAATCAAAGTAATAGTTCTCTTTAAAATTCCCATAAGAGAGGAGCAGCAGAGGGGACGCTGCTGGCCGGCTTAATAGTACAGATTAAATCTCTATAGCTGGACTATAAACGAACGTCTCCCTGTTTCCATAGGTCTGCTATAGTCTGCAGCTCACATTACCTCTGTCCTGGCTCTGTGGTCTGCTGGCTAACCAAACCTGACTCCTGGCTCCTATGTTGCTTCAAGGTAGCAGTAAGCCCAGATCAGGGGCTCCCAAACCAGGGTCGAGACTCCACGAGGGTACCTTGAGGGGCCACAGAGGGGGCCCGTAATAAGATGAGGAACAGTCAGTCACTGATATAACAGTCCCCAGGCAAAACAAAGACACATTATATAAGAAGAAACTGGTCCTTGCTTTTGTTGTGGTCTCGGGACTATTACCTCTCCACCTGATTCCCAACCCTCCATTTGGTGAACAGTAATTGGTGCAGAGGGAATTACAGGCCATTTGATTCACTTGTGCCCAAAACACTCCTTTCCAAACGCTATAATTATGGAAGAAACAGCTGTTAAACAATGGCAGAGAATCTACGACATTAAGAAAATGACTTTGTCCCATCAAAATCTGAGAAAAGAGCTCCTATATAAAAGTACTTAAGATGCCCAGATGCTGTGAGTCAACCATTTTCACTGTGATGCATGGAAATATTGTTGAGGTTCAAGCTGAGAACCAAGATTTACAATAAAACAGAACCCAGTCCAGCTCGTGTTAAAGTGGGATGATCACTAGAGAGGTTATTGCACCTAACTTTCTTGTTACGATGATTTTCCACACTTCTGAGCTACCTGCATTAACTCTCAAGTTTTGGTCTTAATATGACTTGACGTTAAACCTGGCAACTGCTGTATGTCAGTCAAAACTTTGCTCCCCATCCTTTTCACCTACAGCAGCACAGGCCTGTTTGTTCACCATGAATATGAATTTGGTGGGAGCTGTGTCTGAGCCTCAGGGACGGAGCTGTCAGCTGTAATTCTCTCAAACGTGTTGGGATCTAAATGTACCTTTGTCTCTCACACCTGAGAAACTCAAGTACATCTGACACAGTCATCCTGTTTTTGCCCTGCTGAGCCAAACCCCCCCACCCCTTCGCTTAGTTTCGGACACAAGAACCCCACCCCTCCTCTACTCTATGGGTTCCAAAAGTGGAGGAGACTTGATGGCTAAACCAGGCAGTGTGTTTACGCCCCTGATCCAGGTCTGTGATACCCACTCCTCCACCCACTGGGGGAATCTAGAGGGAGACTGCCTCGGCTTGGGGACAACCCCCCACCCCCCAGCGGTGGACAGACTCTGAACTGTGACATTTTTGGTACCACAGCTGAGTCACTTCATAAGCTAGTCAGCTGTCAGCCATGAAATAATGTGTGTGTGTTTTCTGTTTTGTCCGTTTGTGCATGCACTCTAGCCAAGGTGATTTCTGAATGAACACGATTATGTGTATGTGTGTGTGTATGAATGTGTGTGTAAAGGTCAGCGGTGTTGAGGTGGAGGGGGTGAGGCAGTGGGTGGGGGGGTGGTTGGAGGTTGCACAGCGAATGCATACATACAAAAATGAGTGAATGACTGATTTATTAGGTGTATAATTGCCACAGCTCTCCTCTATCTTGGCTGCAGATCTCTGTTGGATGTTCAGTGTGTGTGCGCACGCGCGTGCATGTGTGTGTGTGTGTGTGTTGGAGTGGGCAGTGTGCAACATAGCAGGATTAATGGAACACTCAGCACGCTAAGTCCATGCAGACCACCAGCATTGCATTGACCTCGTACACCAAGATACTGAGAGAGAGAGACCATGAAATTGTGCGTGGACGGCTGAATATGAGCCTTTCTGCCCGTCCACCTGCACGCCTGTCCATCTCATTTTCCTCTTTCACTCCTCATCTCCTTCTCTTCCTTTTGTGCACAAAGTGTAGGCTTTTCATCCTGGCTGAATATTTTAAAACCTCAAAAGTTACTTTTCTTATGTTAGGGTTTTTTTCACCCTCTCCCCCATAGAGACTCAGGCATTTATCTGTTACCCTGGTGATTCAGTGCATCTCATTAAGGATTTCAGCCAGATATTCTCTGGTGTATATCATGCCTCGCTGATGTAAGTCGAAAAAAAAAGGAAGGGGAGAGAGGCGAAGCTCCCTCTAACATGCACACACACACGCACATGCACTCTCAGACACTCAGGAGAGCTGTGCCAGAAGAAGTCTTATTCATCAAACCTAACCTTGTGAGAATGTATGGACCTGACTAAAGTCCTCTAAATCACTGCGAATGAAATGGCAGGGGGAAGAAGCGGCCAAATCACTTTATTACACATTGCACAGGCTGAGTGGTATTGGAGCTGTGACCGAAACCCAAAAGAGATGATGTGAAAAAGTGCGGTTGGGAAAATAGAAACCTGTTTTGTTTTTAGAATAAATGTAAATCTAACTGAGGGATATGGCTTAAACTCAGTCGCTCATTGAGAAATTAGATTTGCCAGACTCTGTGATTTATTCTTTCTTTTTTAAAAAAAGACTTTCTTTAACTTCCCTGCAAAACTGTTCCAATGGAGAAACTCCACCTGCTTCAGAAAATGAGCCACTGATTGGACCTCAAGCCAAGGTTCAAGTCCTGGCTCTTTTGAATCCTGAACCAATAAAGACGGCTCTGAATCCGGAGCCTTAATGATGGGTCTTTGGGGGCCGTGCAGCAGGAGGACATTAATTAAGCTAAATGATCCTTCCTCTACAAAACATCTCGCAGCATTCATCAAGGAACAAGCGGGAGAAGTGCTCCTGCAGCGTGAAATATAGGTGTGAGTTGTATGGAGCCGTGGGCAGTCTGGACAACGCGACAGGGTTCACATCCACTCCACTGTGAAAAAGAAAGAGAGAGAGGGGCAGCTGGAGGAAAGGCCAGACTAATGTGTAAAATGGAGGATGTGTGATTGGACCGAGAACAAGACGTCTGCTGAGCAAATAAATATAAAAGAATAATCGCCCTCCTGGAAAAAAAAAGAAAGAAAGACAGAACGAATGAAAGTGCCCGCTCGGTGTTGGAGTTTTCCATTTTGGAAGCAGGTCTCTCCCTCCTCTTCCCTCATATTTCACAGACAGGTCTGCGATGGATGGGGTTCCTAGTGGCACTCGGGAATTAGAAACACACAAGTAAACACACACGGGCGCACACACACTCGCTTGTCTGAACATCTACCCGCTCACGACAGCTACACACACACACAGTGAGGCAGCCTGTGAGGTGATTGTTACCAGATGGGGGGGGTCGTCCATCCAGCCGCACTCTGTGACAGACAAAAGGCTGCACCGACTTTTCTTCATCCTCTCCTCATTGTGCATGTGTGTGTGTGTGAGCGTGCACATATGTGTGTGTAAGAGTGAGAGAGAGATTTTACAAGCATGCTCAAGTAGTTTTTTTAGTGGGGTGTGTTTAATGAATAAGAGCTAACCCCCCTTCACCCCCCTCTCCATTGGGTGACGCTGGCAGCTGGCATATGTGTGTCCCATTCAGATAGAGTGACATGTTTAATTTGACAATTAAGAAAACAAAGGAGTCCATTTAGAGCCACAGTTGGAGGCTGTGTATATTGTGTAAGTGTGCGTGCTTGTCAAGAGTCTCTGCTGAATTGAGAGAGTCAGAGTGGGAAGTTTTTGTGGATGCAGGAGCCTAAAAAGCTGGAGCAAACCTGAACCGTCAGTTTAGATAAGCCAGAGGAGAAAAGAAGCTGTGAGCAAAAGCAGGCAAGAGCAGAGTAAACCTTAAACGGGGGGAATTTACTTTTCTGCTAATTCAAACCACTAGGCCGAACCTACTGCTGTGCCAGTCGCTCTGGCTCATGAGCCGAGCGTTTACAGTTGTGGAAAGCGGGGGTTAAAAAGCCAGCTTTAAGCATTACCTCAGTTTACCTCAAAGCAGCGGCGGACCACAGGGACTTAAAGGTGATGCAAATAAAGCACACATGGTGTTTCTTTTTTAGCCGGCTGAGGATCGTTAACCTCGCATTAAGTCACACTTTGGGTGTTGGAAAAGCAGACTGAGCGCTCTCACACGTACACACACACACACACACACAATATCTGTCTTGCAAATGTGCATGAAATGAAACTGCACACACACTATGCACACGAAACAAAGCACGTTTCCTACACGAGGAGAGCGGTGCAGGGTTGCGGCCTGTTTCCTGTGAGGTAAATAAACAAGTTTATAGGTTTTTGGCCTATAGAATCAACTCCTGCAGTCCACTTAAAGGGAACTATGGGAACTGTTAAAAATGAAAAAACAAAAGATATGAAGCTATTTCTGAAACAATTGCATATGTTAGTCTATGAGGAAACGCTTTTGCAAGTGGAAACTAATCTGGAGTGACTGTTTTTATCTCTGTGTGTTATTTATGACCCAGCCAGCATGACTTGAGTGTGTGTGCTGCTGTTTTCTGTGTAATCCCACACTCACTCTGTTACTTCACTTACTCTGAAACATGTTTTTGTGAAGTCTTCCCTCAATTTCACTTTGATTCGTCAGGAATAAAAGCAAAACCGCTTTTCATTGTGGACCGGCGAGGCCCAGATTTCCATCACTGCTTATCGTAAGATACAGACGCCAACCCCACTCCCCATAATTCCCTCTCTCTCTCTCTCTCTCTCTCTCTCTCTCCACCCTCTCCCCCCACCCCTCCACCCCACCCCTCCTCCTCTCTTCTCTTTTCGCTCCCTGTGGTCCTAAGAGTCCTGTTACCATGGTTACCACTGAACGATGGCTCCAACCCTTCGAAAAACCCATCATGCTTCGCCCCACCACATACATACACACATACACACACACACATGCTATCTGTATGAAGTAATGGCCGCCATCCTTCACGTGGCTGAGTGTTCATATGAAGACTGTCTGCCTGCTCCTCTCTGTGCCCAGTTACAATAACATGACCCCACTCTCCCCCTGACAGCAATGAAAAATACCTTTGGAAGGAAGATTCCTCCCTCTCTCTCTCTCTCTCTCTCTCTCTCTCTGTCACACACACACACACACACAGTCTAATCTGAACCCATATGGTTATTCTAATTTGCAAAGACAGATAGCATCCACTCGTTGCAGCCATTATCATCTAATCAAAAGCATTTCTAGTGCAGCCTGGTGGCATTTTGTGATACCACTCTCAGCCTGTGTGCTGTCGCAGATAATGTGTTGTAAACAATAGAGAGAGTGACAGGCTGCTTAAAGGCAAAAGAAATCCAATAAGAAATGTCTCTCTCTCTCTCACTTCCCTCTTTCTCAATGGAAAAACCCATGTTAGTGGAGCTGCACAGCTGCTCTGCACAGCACCAGTCTGCCTCCCAGCCCAGTCTCCACCGCACTGCTCCACTTCTTTTAACAAATGTGTGTGTGTAAATGCGTTGGCAGCCAAGGTGTGGAGGAGAGAAAAAGCCCATTTCAAGGGCGTACTCAGACAGATAGAGGTGAAGTCATGCACACAAACGCACACGCTTACACACAAGCAGGAGTAAGTGGTGATGAATTGGTCCAGCCACACCTCCTCCATCCTCCCTAGACTGTCTCTCTCATTGTCATGGTAACCATCAGCGCCTCTGCTGCATCCCGCATTCATGCTTTCACACCAGAAGCAGCCAGTCTTTTCATCACTCCCTCTCCTTTTTGCTTTTTTCAAACCCCCACTCACTGACAAAAATATGCTGAGTGCTGGTCTTTCTAGAGCTTCATTTCTTCACTACATATATTCAACAGCTTCAGCTCTACAATATGAAATATTAAAACCTTCAAGCAAGAACAAATAATACAGTTTGAAATTCACTTTGTACCATATACACACACGCCACAATGTGGTTTTGTAATATGATAATGCAGGTTCAAATGACAAGCTGTTCTTCGGCCTGTAGAAGCAGCTAGCGACCTGCCGCACTGACCCCTCCTCCTGTCTGCTGTAGCGCCAGTCAGTGTTCACTGAGTGACGTGTGATTTCAATATGAGCTGTTGCTCTATTTACTCCTGTAATTAAGCGTATCACCCTGCATATTATGCAATGGAATAAGGCTATTACACCCACTATGGTGCGCTATGATATATTTATATGACAAGATAACATGTTATATATAGTGTGTATGACTGGATTCCTGCCCCTGGCAGAAAAAAGAATGTAGAGGATAAAAGAAACTGTGAAACAGAAAAAAGTTGACTTTGAAAAGCAGGATGTGAAGCAAATGTAAAAGCTGGTCAAATATGTAAATCTCATGTGCACATGTATGTTCACTATTCACTTATCTCAACATGTTTCTCTAATCTCCCGTTTGCACCCTCAAATGAAATGAAATACAAATCTAGAAAGATACTAAACAGCATTGATTTCAATGACTCAGCATTAGGCTTTTGCAAATCATTTAGCATCACCACACAGCACAGGTTAGACTGCGTTACATGTTCAGAGTAAACAGTATCATCTGTTCAGCACTTACTCTGATCTCACTTTCTCCATCTGCACAGCTTGAAAGAACCATTATTTAGATAAGAAACAAAGGCTTTTCAGAGGAGAAACTATCCTTCGATGGATTCGCATTAGCCCTCGTATCCGGTATTAGAGCAGCAGATCCGGCACTCTGAGATTCGTGCAATCAAGCAGCTCCTCCATAATCATCCCCCAGTGCAGGACACGAAATACTTTCAACCAGCCCGCCAGTGTTGTGGGGGTACCGATGTGGACCTGAGTGTAGGTTTGTCCATGCATGAGTATGCATACATGTGTATGTGTACGTGAATATACTGTACATATGTGTAGAAAGCAATTCAGAAAACACAGGTGTAGATACACCATGCAGGGTTTTGAGGAAACTTTGTACAATCACTTGCAAAGATCAGCAGGCAGGCCGTGTTTACACTGGGTCTTCTACTCATAACAACAACATACAATCAGATGCCCTGTGCACCACAATTAAAACTTCAACTAGCCCATTCAGCTGCTCTACATAATAATTCACACCCATGTTGCATTTCATTCATTGTAGACAGTGCTTTTTTGAGGTTAGGTCTCCTGAGTATCACTTGGACTAATATCTGTATCCACAGAGACATGAGGTTTATTGGCTGACGAGGGGAATGACTGAAGGAAATCCCCTCCTTGTGCCTCCATTATAACAAGATGGCCCTCAGTTGGAAAATGAATGAGTAGGAGATCAGATTCAATAAAAAAGCGCCTCTCTTTTCATCTTCCGACCAACCGACTGCTCCCTCTTTCCACAACAGTCCCGCTCTGCTGAGCCATGATGTGAAAACATTAAGCCGCCGTGAGTGACAGCAGCAAGGACTCCAGATGTTGACATTTAACGACGGCTCGCGCAACTCCCCGCTACTTTTCCTGTTGTCAGTTCCTTTGATCCCTTCAGTAGGAACAGAGCGACGTCTTCAAGCAACGGCAGCTTGTAGAGCTTTTGATGGCAATAATGCCTCTCTGTCACAAGCTTCAGCAGAGCGCTCCTCTGTCTGCTGTAACGTAGCCTACACCTGCTTTTTTTCTCCTCCACCGCCTGTGCACTTTGGCTTGAAAACATCATCTAGTAGCACTTTTACTGCTAAACGCTGCGAGATGGACGTGTTATTTCAAAACCAAGAGATTTATTCCAAGCAGTACAAAGAACTTCCTAAACTGCACACCAGGGTGTGTTAGGCCACAGTAAATTTGGTCCAAAACCACAGAGCTGAATTTGGGCCACGTGTACCACAAATGTTGGTTCTCCTAGATTGACATTAAATCTGACTCATCCTCAGAGTAAAAGTTAAATCACTTGTAACAGCAAGACAGACCAAATCAGTCTTAATTTATTTAACCTCTGCCAAGCACCTATCACCCAGGCCAGACGCCTGTGAATGTACTCAGTGTGAGACTGAAACAACACGTAGCGACTACTGTTTCTGTATCTTGATTCATCTTGGCGTCCTCGCACGACTCCAAAACAAACACCTCGGTCGAGATCCGACTGCAAGACACGCACCTATTGGAAAAAAAAAAAACTGTCGTAGTCCCTGCTAGAGCTTTGTTCAAACTGCAGTGTGGGAATACTGTAAGTCACAGTGACAGGAGAGATGAAGAATCTCTTTTCCCTAATAACAAGTTACAGTGTGGTTGGTCAGAAAAGGATAGACCACCCTGAAGCAGTCGAAAGTGGCCTGAAGCGAAATTTTGAGTCGGAAACTGGTCCGGCTTGTCAAGAATGTTAAAACTCAAGAGCTTAGAGAAATAATCAAAGCCATTATTGATGAATGGCTCACTGTATTTATAAGTCTATTATTAGTGTTAATGTCAGTGGAGCTTTACAAATATTACAGCAAGTGTTCATTCAAATGGATATAATAGCGGTTTGTGCTGAAATGATTGATAAATTAGACCTTGGCCCAGTAGGTATAAATTCAGAGAAAGAATATACAAGGCTGCAATAAACACAGTGATAGCTGGTTTTCAGTTTAAAGGAAAAACACACTGAGGTTTACTCTGCATCGGAAAGCTGCTTATTAAATTAATATTCAGCTTGTCCTGCATGTACAGGGTCACTGAGTCCAGAGCAGAGCAACCTCCACAAGACCAGGATGGAAGTGCTTGTGTGAAGGAAAAAAGCGAAGTTAATATTCACACTCTGTGAATAAATTTTCATGTGTTGATTAATTTTATCTTCCAAACTTTTTTCTTCTTCTTCTTTTTCTTCTTCTTCTTCCGATCACCTCTCCATTCGTTGTCATCGCTCTTTCAATCTTTCCCCCGTCTTGCCGCCTCTCGCGGTTCGAGATTTGTACAGTTCATCGAAACAAATCACAGCAGTTGCCCATGCAAACAGTAAAGTTATTTCCACTCCTGTAGTCCATCCAAGCCCTGTCTGACAGACCACAGCCAGCAACCACAAACACACACGCACGCTCACATGCACCCAGGCCCACAGTGAAAATAAGTCTCTGGCTTTTCTGTGGTTTTATCCCAGAAGCCTATGCTCCATGGCTTCATCCTGTGCTTCTTTTCTCCTCTGTGCATACATTGATTTGAATTTAAATATCAACTGTACATGTTAATGTCATCTAACAGTAAGTATACACCAGTACATACAGCGTGATGCCCCGCAGTACCACTCAGAGACACCAGGCTGTAATCAAACAGGAGGGAGGAAAGGAAGCGGAGGTTAGTGTGGGCAGGTGGGAAGTAGTAAGAGATTCTCTTGTAAAAAATTCCACTATAGGGGAATGGAAACTCTCCATCCCTCTTTCTGGTGTTGCTCTAACCTTTAATAGACATCTCATGGTGAGAACTATCCTTATAAAAGCTGGAGTCCAAAGAAAAGACAATATGAGGTGCACGCATGACAGAAATGCATCTGGGAGATGTAAAGAAAGTGAGAGGCGTGATGTGGACCATATTGAATATAAAAAGCTTTTAACTTGGTCAGTGCCATTTCTGTGATCTCATATAGACCAGGCGAGATCAGCAGTATTGTTTAATATTGTGTCTTTTGGCAAGGTTAAATGCATCGGTCTGGAGAAGTAATGTATGTCCTCCCGTCTGCCTCCGTGTCTCTCAGCATCTCTCGCCACGTCTGAAGCTCCAGAGGTGAGAAAAGAAAAAAGAAGAGGACAGGCGAGTTGATTAAATGAATGATTCATTTGAGAACACAAATATCTGTAGCTGCACTGTCTTTGACCCCTGAGAGGAAAATAAATAGTGTGGAGCAAGCTGGGACTCAGACACAACACCAGAAGAGTGGAGTCAGCCAGATAACAGCTCCGAGCCTGCTGCTGCTCACACACACTCACCCACCCACACACACACACATACACACACAAACAACAACTGAAAGTCATGGCCTGGAGTCGTGGAGAAAAAAAAGACAACAAAGAAAAATGATTCAAATGAATTAAATCACTCATATCTTTCTCTCTGAACCAAATGTCTTGGCCACATCCAACCGTGACTTCAAACCTGACACTGAACTCTCCGTAAAGCCAAAATTGCAGAATCTGATACACTGGGAAACAAGTTCTTGTACCACCCTTCACCCCAAACTTATTGACCACCTGCTGCGCCAAACTGGAGGACCCCTCCCAAAGCAAATACAACCCAGAGAAACACGGGAAGCATACTAATTTACACCAACTTAACTCAGTGTGTCATGAAATTAGATTAGTGTGACCCGATGAACTGTGGAGAGCCCCAGGATCACCTGCCGCTCGTGTCGTGGTGTGTATGTGCACTTTTTGTGTGTGAGTTGGTTCCTTTGTCTGAATGAGAAAGAGGAATTGAGCAAAAAGACACGAGACAGTGACAAAATGGAGGACCAGTACGAGATAGAGAAGACGGACGTCTGGTGTGCGCGGCAGATTGCAAAAAGACACAATGTAATGCAGCCCAGGACAACTGCAGCAGAGAGATAAGCAGGAGAGAAAAGACAGATGAATCCAACAATGTGCACTGATTAGATCTCCAGTAGTCCTGAGACAATTCATCATTTCACTTCATTTAAGTTCTTTTGGACACCACGTTAATCAAATTTACTGAGCTGCCTTCTTTTCCCCCCCATCTAATAAACATAACTGGTCTCTCCCCATAACTCTCCTTCTCTGCTGCTGAAAGACTGATCCATGCTTTCATCACATCCAGACTCAACTACCGCAACAGCATTTTGTACGAGACATCAAGCAAAGTCCTTAATAAACTCCAGTACATTCAGAGCTCTGCTCCCGCTCCCACGGCCACATCATACCCTGACCTGGACGACCTGCAGCAGCTCCCTGCCTCACAAACACTCAGCTTTAAATGAGCTGTTAGTGTTTTTAATATTGTTACATGTCCAACTTTAGCATTAGCAGCCATGGTCTTGCCAACTGAGCTTCAGCTGTTGTTGCATTTACAACACAAGAGGTTATAATATGACCCCTACGTAGTGCTGCTGCTTCAGGGGAGCGTATGTGGTATGGAAAGGTGATGAGATGAGCTAGCAGGGCCAGTTCTAGCTGGTTAGCATGCTAACTTCAGACTTGCATGGCAGAAAAGAAGTGAGAAATAGATTCGATGGAGATACCGATGGAGACAGCTCTTGGTGAATAAAAGAATGAAGTTTGATGTTGAACTTTGAACATTTCCCCCAAATCTTTAAGTAAACAGCTGCTAATACTAAGGCTAGCTATGTAGCACTAGCATGGCTATCAAATATCCAGTCCTACCTTCTGCTTTAAGTCAATTTCAGATCTGGACAGTGTCTTTGCTTATCAGTAATATATCTTTATTATTAATACTAAACGTATGGTTTGGTGCTTACAGCTCTAGTGTTGAGGATTGAGCAACAACAACACACGGCCAAGAACAAAGAACGAAATACTTTCCATACTTGATGGTTTCACTCACTGATGGAAGATTGATTCCTTGGGAAAGGTTGGATTGCCAAGACCATGCAAAGAGCAGCCATAACGGTGAAAGCCCTGAGACATGAGGCGAAAACTTACAAAGACAAAGAAAAGAGAAGGGTGAGCGAGGTACTCACTCGCAGATGAGATGGAGAAATGGAACAGAAATCAGTAAAACAGAGAGAGATAGAGAGAGAGTAAGAGAAGAAAACCCCTCACTGCCATATGGTACAGAGTATTGGGCTTAATGAGGCGTGAGGCCATCCTCTCCACAGAGGCATCAGCCAGTCAGATCACACATGAATGAACACTCTGATAGGTTTAAAACACAGCATATGCCAACAGCTAGTGATATGGAACCAAACTACAGCTTCTGAGGGGAAAAAGAAAAGAAACAACATTGATTTACCCAGCCCGGGGCCACAACCCAGCAGCCACCAAAGAGCTGAAAAATGCAAAAAGAAATCTGTCTGATAAGAGGCTGACATTTTGAGGCTTTGAAACATTTTGATTGCTACTGAAAATATTCCAGCAGATGAGATATGGTTGAGATCAGTGGAGAATCTGGGCTCTGAACTGGTGCCACCACCAAACCACTGCGATACAGCATGAAGATGCATTCTGTGTTTTATTAATAATGATAATGTTCCCAACTACTAGCAAGCACACCTTGAGAAATTACTTGGTCAGGTATTCAACAGAAGAAGAGGGTCATCAGGTCATCAACCAGTAGATTAAATAAATGCAGCTACATGAAAAATCATGATATTGCTGGAATTATTGCAACACATCCTTCATCCAGGGACATGAACATGCACTCCAGAACTAACAAAAAAGGTTAAAACCGGTGGGAAAAAAAGGGAAAGTCAGAAGATCTCCAAAGTCAGAGGGATTTATCATTTAGACATAATACATGTCTGTAGAGGATTTCATGCAATCCATCCCATACCTGTTGAGATATTTTAGATTGGATCAAAGCAGTGGACTGACAGATATAAGCAACACTGCTAGCATGGCTAAAAATGAGGGTTCATGCCATAAGAATCTGAATATTTGTGAAAACACTCTAACAGGGTCAGACCTTCTGCTCCATCATTTCCACCATATTGTTAACAAACAAAGGCCATCTCATTATCTAGGACGTTTAGGGCTTAAGATGGTTTTTTGGCACTGGATCCTCCAGTAGCAAACAGGTGATGAATTCACAGCGAGCGCTGATGGATGTTATGAGAATAGTTCGCATAGCAGACACACCATCCCGATCCCTCGTCACAGACATCCTGTCAACAACGCCGGCAGCTGAGAGACGTGTGAGTCGGTGAGAGGGAGGAGATGAGAGAGTGAGCGTGTCAGAACGGAGGCCAGCTGTTAACAGCATGAAACGATTCACCGAATTTTCGATCTCGCTGGTGTCTGTTTGCGTGTGAAACCAACCATTCGTCACCACTGATCACCTGTTAAGGTGCAACCGAGGCCTGCAGTGACAGTGACAGCAACCGCTCCAGCCTGCAGCCTCTCCTTCGCCCAGCTATCGATCCTGACGAATTAAACGCACTGACAGATTAATTAAAACACACAAAGTGAACTCTCAACAGAGCAGGGCCGCGTTAATGCGCAGCTGCCACCGTGCGAGAGCAAGCAGGAGGGAAGACATCAAGCGGACAATAAATTTCATCCTCCCCACACACTTTTCAAGCTTAATAAAAACTAGAGTGTGTGTGTTGTGAGTTTGGGCTGGAGGGGAGCATGCAAGCTCCAAGTGGAAGCTGTGGTTTGGTCTGGCTCTGGTTTCCACAGGGGTCGTATTCAGCGCAACACCAGCAGGAGACTGGTCCACAGTAACAGGAAGCGTGAACTGAACACCTTCCTGCGTTGAGTGCGTCACCATATGTCTCTGGCTCTATTGGTTTATCAAATGTGATTAGTCTCAGTGTGCACACGTGTGTGTGTACGTTTTAAATATGATTAGTCTTTCCTTATAGAGACGTATAGACTTTAGCCACAGGGTCCCCAACTTTGGACTTCACACCCAAAGGGCTGATTGCTCTGACAGACAGACGTGCTCTGTTTATCCAAGTGGTTTTGTGGGAAGTTCAGGAAGACTAAGTCCACCTGTCAAAAGAAACCTGTCTCTATATGTTTCCACCTTCACACCACTCTCACATGTGACTTTCACATCTCCTCTTGTTATCTATTTTTCCTTCGCCTACAAGGCCTGTAGGTGAAATCACAGCTGTAGGTGAGTTCACCACATTTGACTGTGTGAGGCTGGACTGAAATCACCTCCATCAGGTCAAAATTTCCCCTTGACCAGCAGTTTGCTGCATGACCAACTATCCCAAATTTCCATGAAATTAGCTGTGGAGAGTCGTGGTCTCCAAGTGGGAAGCTCTAATTTAATGGGCAGATTTCTTTTACATTTCCTGCACAGCTTCTCCATGTCTTTCTGCTGGAATAGTATCAGTGGCAATCGGCTTCACAATGTTAAACTCAGCATGGTTCAACCACAGGGCTCCCCAGAGGATGAACCGTTTCATTTCTATTCTGGATACTCCTCTTACACAAGATTGTCAACTTCCATGTCATATTTGTGGCACATTCGAGTTCAGGGATAAAACCGCAGGTTTACAGGGATATTTTGAGTTATTTGACGTGGGGTTGTGTGAGGTAGTCGGTGTGTTACCTTCAGTAGATTTGGATCAGAGCCGCGTGCTGTCAGTTAGCACAGGCAGCAGAGAGCTACAGTACATGCTACAGCGGCAGATGGAAAAATAGTGTTGCAGGAACTTTTAAAAGATGCCCGCCAAAACAATCCAATATCCGTAAATGTCTTGCTCCATGTAGAAGAGTTCCTGCTCTTTATCTTCTCATAAAAACAGCACTTTCCTTTGGTTTTACATTTTTTTGTTTCTTTTGTTTTTTCAACCATTGAACTACAATATTCCCACACATAAACTTATGTATTACACCACAGTCGCAGGTTGGCTGAGTGAATCGGAAAGAGCTGAACTTGTTTTGATGAGCCGATAAAGCGCATCGTATATTTAAATGGATATTGGATTGTTTTGGTGGGTGTTGTTTTAAAGTGTCTATAACTCCTTATTTCTGAACATACTGTGGTTAACACATTGACTATTCATGACTACCTCGCAAAACCCCATGTCAAATAACCTGAAATCCTTTTAATGGCTCTTTTCCACTAGCATGACCCTCATACTTTAGAAATCTTATCTCCAGTTTTCTCAATTTCACAGCAAAAGTGTGAGTATCATCAAATTTGACACCTCATTCAGTTTTTACTCATATTTCAACTTATGTCTATTTGACAATCAAAATTACTCCTTTTTTTAAAGCTCAGTATGAAACTGCACTCTTAGAACAGACATTGCATTACCATTATACAATGCCAGCAGGCCATTCTCCACCCCAGTGTATGTCTCCCAGCTGAACACATCTGTGTGTGTCTGTCGAGATGATTGAGTGCAGTTTAACAGGCTTGACCAGGAAACCACATGCTGAACATCACAGGGGAGATGCATCACCTGCTCACCAGTAAGCCCTTGGCTTCAACAGTGTACACAAGTACACATACACAGATGTACAGCATGACATACAGGCATGCACATGTACATGTAAGCACACATGCAAACTTCTGCTGTTGCCGTTTCCTCAATAATTTCATTTCCCTGTTTCATTTCATTTGTAATTTATTTTATTCAGTTTTCTTTTTTTTCCAATGAGCAGATTGGCTGTTGATGTCAGTTGGTGCTGCAGTTTGAGCGCTGGCAAAGAGCAAAGATGTTGATGCTTGTGAGATCAGCGGTGGCTTCCCAGCAGTCAGGTCATGCCTAAAGTGAGCATGTCATCGGATTTGACAAAAACTCTGCGAGGCACAACCCACACAGGGAAAAGACTCTGCAACATACAGATTATACCCAAGAAAAAGAACATGGGGTCTGAGAGTAGTTATATCAGTAACATTAGTGCTCATATGCATAGGCCCCATGCACATGAGAAGATTTAAGCAACCTTTACGAGCTAATAAGACTTTTTTAGGCAAATAACATGATCCACTCTAGATATGCACATCACTTTTCATCACCAGCCACAATGCACGGTGTTCTCATGACCTCTACCTTCTCAGGATATGAACCAGAATCAGAAGAATGTGCACAAACACACACACACACACACATCTACACACACAGAGGCACCATAACCTCTCTTGCCTGGGAAATACTTTAAGGAAGCAGGGGAAGAGGAAAGCGGGGAAACCAAGAAATAAATAACTCCTTTGTGTCGCGGCTACATAAACAGTGTAGCACATTACAGATTACTATAGTGGCTCAAACTGATAAGAAGCTTCCTACACACTATCACTACATGTATATGTGTATGTGTGTGTGTGTGAGTGGAGACAGAAAGAAAGAGACATGAAGAAAAAGATACAAAGAAAGCGAAACAGAGATTTATGAAAAACATACAGGAGACAGAGAATGACCAGCCCTTACCTTGTGTGCATATATGACCCATTGCTTCATGCTCATTTCCTTGTTTAGATATTAAACATTTGCTAATTTTCCCTCTTTTTGATACAAAGTGTCCGAAATCTCAATCAGCCAGTGCAGGCCAGTATAATAGCTCCAAAAGCCAAAAGTGATTGTTATCTATTGTAAATATTAGCACAATTCTGAGAACATTCTTCGTCTCGACTCTGTTAGGAACGTGACAAAATCTCACTACCTAGTTGCTGGTGCCAAATAACATCACGCAAAAATGAAAACTGGGCTCACTGGACCAGCTGACCCAATTCTTCACTTTGTCACTGTCTTGACAGAATAAAAAACTGCTCCACAACCTTGACAGTGGGTTGGCAGGCACACGGAGGAAATACAGAGCAAATCTTGAACGACACCCATTAGCTTATGGTCTAACACACTATCTCTGTGTGTGTGTCTGTGTCCTGTCTAAGTGGCCACACATATGTCATTGACCAGGAAAAAAGTGTACTCCATCTACCATTATCCTGCAAATCACAGCCCCTGCCTGCAGAGTCCTGACTCGTTTTCCAAGCGAGAGTTGAGGAACGTGCCGGAATGAGCAAATCAAGCCTTATTCACTCCGCTCTGGCAAACTGGAAAACCACCCGTGATGTCTGGCATGGGATTACGCCTGCACCTAGTGCCAGAATCACTGCTGGCTAGGATTAGAAAAAACACACACTAACATTTGATTACAACTGCTGCAACAACTGGAATCGAGGTCCGCGGGGGTCATTTAGTTGGTTGAGGGATATAATAATTTAACAGAGCAGTTTAATTGGGAGCAAATTACAGGGTTCAAGAATTCAGCAACGGACAGGCTGTATCTATAGAAAAGAAACAATAAATCATGTTAAGGCCTCTCTTTTTTTTCCCTTTCTCACTCCTTCCACAGCTCTTAAGCTCCACTTTCTATTTCATTCGTGTCTCATACTGTATCACTTCATTTCATTCCCTTACTTCTCCCATCTCTCATCCTCCCGGAGTAGCAGCCCATATGCCAGTTTCCACTGAATACCAACCAGCCATCCTTTCCAAAGACATGTTAAATGAACCTGCAAGAATGTGAAATTCAACTATTTATCTAATTCCACTTTGGTTGGCACCATTGGAGAGTCGAACCCTTTTATTAGGAAAGGCTGCACTTTTAAGTTTAGGCAGCAGCTTTATATATTAAAAAAAAGACTGCTGAGGAAAAAGAAAAGCGTTTATTCTGCTCATCTGCTCCACAGCAGAGGTGTAAAAACCAGCCTGTAAAAACAGTTGGTCTCAACGGTGCATGGTGCCGAGTCATGGTGCCTGGAGGACGGACAGCTGCTCGTCCTTTTTTTTCATTTTAAGTCGAAGAGTTGCTGGTATTAAGATAAAAGTGAGATCAGTCAAGCTGCCGCGAGATACCGAGGGTTCACCCTCCGCTGCTGGCTGGGTTGCCGTGGCAACCCTACGAGGTAAGAGAAAGGACATACAGGCACCAGAGTAAATCTCCTCACAGTAGCTTCAGGAATGCAGGTGAAGTCTCACTCCCCGTCTCTCTATCTGGTCCTCTTTACTCCTCCCTCTCTCTCCCCTCAGAGCCCAGTCCTTTTTTTATGAATCACATCACAACGTGTCAGTGCATCTGAGTGCACCACCCGTTCTGAAGTAGGACTTTGAGACCGCTTTTCACTTCAGACATGACTTTGATTTCCAGACTCATTTATATCGACGTATAAATCAGGCTTTTGCCAAGGGAGTAATCAGGGGGGGTTTAAGGGGAGGGTGTGTGTGAAAAGAGAGAGTGAATAAAGAGATGGGAGAAGGATGGAGACAGTGAAAACTTGGTTTTGGCTGCGTAAGTAGGACAGTAGTATTGTGGCCAACGTGCAGCGAGATTGAACACCCTGAGAATTAGAGGCGGCAGTTTCCCTACAAAATGAAGAGAGGAACAGTGGAAAGAGAGAAAAAGAGGAAGATAAATGAAGACAGAGTAAAGTTTTCAGGGTTTCTCTTACCTCGAGGAAGCAGGTCCCAGCTGGGGTGTTCTCCTTAATGGAGGTGTTGTAGAAGCTGCTGGAGAATGTAGGCGTGTTATCGTTAACATCCTGCAGCACAATGTCCACCTTTGCAGTGGATGACAGAGGCGGGCGGCCATTATCCGTCGCAACAACAGTCACACTAGGAGCCGGCTCTGATTCGAAATCCAGAGCGGCTGCGGTGGTAATGATCCCCGTGACTGGGTCAATGGAAAACCAATCAGAGTGAGAGTTTTTGCCTTTGAGGAGGCTGTATCGGACGTCCCCGTTGGGGCCCTGGTCCTTGTCCCTGGCAGTGACCTGAAGAACAAAGGAGCCAGGATAGACAACCTCAGGAATAGTTTGTCTGTAGGACTGCTGGTCGAACAGAGGGGGGTTGTCATTTACATCCATCACCTGGATGGTGAATGATGACTCCGCCCTGAGGGGTGGCGTGCCTGAGTCTGTGGCCATCACCCTGAGGTCATATGAATCCCGCTCCTCTCTATCCAAGACTTGGTCTACATATATCAGGTAAATGATGCTGTCCTTGGTTGTAAGAGCAAACTTCCCATCACCCCCCTCGAGGGACACATTCACGTTGGCGTACTCTCCATAGTCTGGATCGGTCACAGATATCCGGGCTACGTACTGGCCTGGCTGGGCTCCCTCTGAGATTCTTGGAGAACCGTCCTCACTGAGGAAGATGATGGTCATGGTGGGCTGGTTGTCATTGTAGTCACGGACGTGGATGGTCACAAACGCATTGGTCACCTGAGAGAAGATAATGATGCATGATTTAGTACTTGCTTTCTGCTCAAGTCAAATTGTGTCTTCATAATGGAGGACTCTTATTTTGTGCTTCATTGTAGAAAAAGATTGTGCTTAATGTAGTGTAATAATTTGACCATAATGCAATTACCTCTGGGTGGCTGGCATTATCCCTGGCCTGGACCACCAGTTCATGGACCCTCTTTAGCTCATAGTCCAGGGGTCTATTCAGAGTGATGACCCCTGACTTAATATCCATAACGAAGTAGCGGTCAGGGTCACTCTGGCGTCGGTTGATTTCATAAAGCACCAGACCGTTATCACCCTCATCCTCGTCTGTTGCAAACACCTACAAAGATAAGAAAGTCACAGGCTGAAGTTAAATCGATCCAGGTGGAGTCGTAAGAAATAACACAAACACTGACAACACTTGGCTAACCTGTAAGATGCTGCTTCCCTGTGGAAGGCTTTCAGAGATGATAGCGTGGTATCTGCTCTGATTGAAGACCGGTGCGTGATCGTTGATGTCAGTCACCGTCACTTCCAGACTCATGGATCCCATCTTCCTTGGCGAGCCCCCATCAAAGGCCTCAAGAACAAGGGAGTATGAAGAGCGTTTCTCTCTGTCCAGCTGTCCATTGACCACCAGGTCCAGGTAGAGGACTTTGTTTGCACCTCTCTTGGTCTCCAGTTTGAAGGCCTGGCCTACGTTGCCCTCTCTGATGGCGTAACCTTGGGTGGTGAGCTGGTCCTTGTCTGCATCAGTCGCAGGCTCCAGGGAAAACCTCGTCCCCACTGCTGTGTGCTCGGGGATCTTGAGGGCAGCTTTCTTTTTGGGGAACACAGGTGCGTGGTCGTTGATGTCGTTGACGGTGATTGACACCTCAATAGTGATTCCCGTCATTGTCACGGCGATGAAGCTGTAGTGGTCCCTCTGCTCACGGTCCAGACGACGTGCTGTGGTTATGATGCCTGTGGTTTCATCGATGTTGAGGTCGCTGCCAACACCTGTGCCTTCATGGTCTGAGATGAAGTAAAGACTTGCAGTTTCACCAGGCGGTAACCCAGCGCTGATGTCCCCTACAATGGTCCCCGCAGGCTGCTCTTCATTCAGCTGCAGTTCCAGCGCCCCGAGGACAGATGTCGACTGAAGAAGGACAAGGATGATGCAGGAATAAAAGAGTGGCTTCCACCTGAAGCTGCACACACAGGGTCCGCTGACCCAAGGCCTCCGTCTTGACCCTTTACTTGTTATCGGCATGGCTGGGTTGTGCTACACCTGGGAGAAAGAAAAAGAGAAAGAGAAAACACAAAAGATGTATTTTATGATATGTGAATGGAGCAGCTGAAGCACTTTTTTCACTCTCTCCCCAAAAACATCTTGAAAATTCAGTTCTTCTCATAGCACAAAATGGAAACAAACTGTTCTTCTGTGGAGCCTGTATCTTAAATCCTTGCATGACAATGTGCTAACACTTTTACAACGCAGAACCTGTATTAAAGACACTGCCTGATGAATTTCAGCTTTTTCCCCATAAAATGCCTATACATAACATTTGGAAAGAACTCCTCAGTTAGATCAGGAAGATCTGAAAAAAACATAAAAATGGGAGCCGAAGTCTGTCCAGGATTCACATTGGCTTGAACCACACTGAGGACAGCATCATAAACTATATTTATCTGAGGGATCACAAATTTTATTTGCTGGGTGAGAACATTTTAAAGTGTCCAGAGTGGTCACACGGTGAAATCCCAAGAGAAAACACATTAAAGACACTGAAATGAGCATCAAGATCCTTTGTAGGATTTTTAAATCCAACACAGATAACGATAGCAAATGCCTACACACACATACACACACACACACAAACACATGGAATGCATGGGAAAGTCAGTATATAGCTGCTTCAGCTGGGGCTTCATGGGGAAAAGCAGTCATTTAAGACTGTAAGCTTAGCCTCTATGTTCCCCAAACTCTAAATCATGCACAGATCCATAAAGATAATACCCTCCTCATGCTAATGCTAAATCAATCTTATCAGTCAACGGCTGAATCTAATCATGAACAGATACACATACTGTAACTATCCACAAAGCAGTGCACCAGTCCAGAGTTAAACATTTCTTTCCAAAATGTGTTGATATTTGCCAGTTAACCTGGCATGCCACTTGGAGATGCTTCAGTGGATGGCACACTGGGCAATCACAAGTGTTGAAAAGGCAATCTGACAAACTCACCTGACACTGCACTGAGCTATGCTGCAACAAAGCCACCATCTGGTACTTCCAGCAAGTTAAAACAAACACCAATAATTATTTGCAAATGGTATTTGACCCAGGTTTGACACACATACTTCTGTGCACAACCATAAAATTTTGAAAATACACTCATAACTGTTCTGGCAAGGCTAAACTCACGAGATAGATGCTCATTTTTACCCCTTGATGAGGTCTGCAAATATTTACATTATGTTCAAATATGAGACCAATTGTTTATGCATGTTCCTCTAGTATTTATGAAGGAAGATTTATGGAGCGTATAACTCCCCAAAACATCCTGCAATGAGCAGAACTATCCAATCCTGATATAAGTCATTCACAGCACATTGAGACCAGGAGGATGCTGCGTGTTCACCAGTCTCCTACACCGATCTGAATGAGTCCGGCCTCCATTAGCCCACAAATTGGGACAATTGATCAAAAGTACAAATGTACAACGCAGACAAACAGCCGGTAGCAGAGAGGAGGTGAGTTGTCAGTGGAGGGTGTTGGCCCTTGCTGTCCAGCCATATTCACCCAGACAATCACTCCCACAGTGCATGTATAATCTGGACAGTTAACTTTAGGAATGTCTGCCACCTCTAGAGAGAAAACCAGACTGCTGCCGGCTGCAGCATTTGCACATACATTGAATTGAGGCATTCACGCTCACTCATAAAATACTATATACCTTCTGCTTGCTGACTGAGCCCTTACAAAATAAAAGAATTAAAAGCACCTCTTTTCTAACACACAGCACTTGTTCACATGCTGAGCAAACTCCACTCTTTTATAAAACACAGAGCACATTTTAAAAATATCATTTTATAGCTAATGAATCTTACTGCAATCACCCAAGCCCTCAGTCTTCCTGCTGACCCTGACCTCCTGCGGTAGTTTCTGAGGCCTCAGAGGAGGAGAGATTAATAAAGTCTATAGCTCCACAGGGACCAAGAGCGGGACACGGATACTGGGCCCTCTGCTAGAGTCACTGACCTCTACATCTGGTCCAGACGGCTGCTCTGGACAGTTGCTGCACTCCTACACAAAGGGGGAAGCAGAGCTACGACTGAGCACAGGCTGGCGTACACACCCTTCTTTTGTTGTGTTTGCTGCGTAGTTGCACAGTGTTTGTCTACTGGGCTATCTTCAAATAGAGCTGGAGGAGAGGAGGAAAGGCAAAGAAGTAAAAGGAAGAGGTCTGGTTGAGATAATTGAGGGTGTGATGATGAAAAGAAGACCTTCTTTTGCTGAAAGGGGATTTCAGAGACAGAGCTCGGCCCTTATGAGAACCCGTTCTGTCTACATGAGCCCAGAGCCCAGTACTATAATGCAGGCATTGAGAGCAGACAAAAAGAACAAAGGAGACAAATGGAAAGAGTGGATTTAGGACACAATAGAAGAAGTTACATTATGAGGCGTGATTACAGTTTGATTTGGCTTCAGGGCCTTATTGTCTTTAGAGATTGCAGAGCTGTGTAGGTGAACCTTCTGATTGAAAAAATAAAGTCAGAGAGGACGCTTTCCAAAGTGTGTGAGTGCGTGTGTGCGCGTCCTCGCTCCCTCGTTGCTTTGGTCGAGTGTCAGTGAGAGGTTATATTGATGAACTGATCTCACGGCTGCGATCTGTCACTGTCAGTGAGCGGTCGGTGTATGACATCATCTCCCTTTCGACGTGTTCTGCAACAC
Organism: Caranx ignobilis; assembly: GCA_021432705.1. NCBI lineage: Eukaryota > Metazoa > Chordata > Actinopteri > Carangiformes > Carangidae > Caranx > Caranx ignobilis. The sequence goes on from MU269980.1 coordinate 6,675,495, forward strand.
ACTTGTGTTTGTCCTGGACAACACGAGCTGATGAAGAATGGGGAGAGAGCAGGGGCTAAAATATAGCGCATGTTGAAAGGATCCTGGCTTGAACAGATGGTCAGTGGAGTACAGAGACACTCCCTCTAGTGGCACTCTTTGTAACATTCTGCTAAATTATGATGAATTAGGTTTCGGCTCGTGAAAATGTATCTAATCTCATCCAAAATACGAGAGATGCGCTTAGAATACGTGAACTAAAGGAAACAGATTTCAACCTGTCTGTCTGCTACATGTGTTTTTACATATCCGTGTCTTTGCACGCCTGCACAACACATGTGCATGCAAAAAGTGACATCATCTCTGTGCGACCGCACTGACAGGCAGGACGGACCCAGAGGGCTCCATGCAGTCTCAGCCACATTATATCTGGCATTGCACCCCCATAATCTGCCTCCGCTGCACACAAGCCTCAAAGCCTCAAATACATGGGCCTCCACTCTTAAGTGCTGTTACCATATAATAGGAAACCATAGTGTTTTCTATAGGATGTGACCATTTAGAGCAGTAGTAGTAGTAGTAGTAGTGTGTGTGTGTGTGTGTATGCATGTGTGTGTGCCTGTAGATGCGTGCGAGTGTGTTTATGCTGCCGTATCGCAGTAGTGAGGAATAGCTTTTCCTCATCCAGTGCCAATTCTTAACAGGCCTCCCTATCTCCGTATCCCTCCCATGTCCCCTCCTCCCACCTTCCCTCACTCCATCCCCTCTAATGGCTTTAGCAGATCTGGTTGGGCACGCCATAGCTACCCGTGGCCAAGCTAAACAAGACCCAAAGTCACGAAGTTCCAAGTTACAAAGAAAAAAAAAAAAAAGGCTACTCCATTTCGCCTCTATCTCAGCTATGTTTCTTGTGTTTTGACAGAACAGCACGAGGTTGCAGTCAGCTAGTTCCTCAGCGGTCGAGAGGTCTGGCGCTGTCTGCAGACAGTTGACAGCCACTCATTCTGCCCTGCAAACAGCTTCTGAGTCACCCAAGGCAAAGACTGGCCAGATCCTGTGATTGACAGTTTAAGTCCAGCGGGGGGGAGAGGGGGGCTGAGTCTGTCAAAAAGACACCCAAAGACACACACTGGGTGCAACCTTGCATTTCCATATTCAACAGCAAAAATCTCATTTCAGGAGGATCCTGCAACAGCTTTCTTGTAATCCGTTTCATGCATATCCTCTATACAGCATTAAAATGTTTAACTGTTTAGTTTTGATGTCATTTAGAAGTGTAAAAAAATCTTTTTTAAGACTGTTCTCAGCAAATGTATAATTACAGAGAGGCTGGAGCAACGCCAGATCTTTAAATGAGTGAGAATGAAAGGTTTGGGCAGGTTGTGGTGAAACAGGCTGTGGTGGTAAAACAGAGGGAGGGAGTGCCACGAGTCCTGGTGGGGGTTAGAGGATAGGGGAATGCTTCGCATCTCAGTTTTCATGTCGTTTGGGTTTTGTGTGTTTAGGGGGACGACAACTATGACCCCTGTCTCCCCTTGAGTTGCCTTTCCCCGGATCTCTGAATATAGACATCCCACTTCTAACCCCAGCTGTCACCAGCGCAGTGAGCATATGCCTGTGTGTGTGTGTGTTGTCGGTGTGTATATTTGTGTCTCCATCTATGCACATATACATCTGTTTCCTCAGTTCCTCTTTTACTTTTACATCAATTTAGGAGTCTACAGTAAAGATGGGTATCAGTTTCAATTTATTGCCCTAACTGACTCAATTAAAACCCCATGGTTGGAGTATCTAAAGTATCACAGCACCAGCCCCTCAGACAGCCAGACGACCACTGTCTGGACGGTTATAGTCACGCTGAAATATACATGGATGTGCTCCACCAAAGCACAATCAATATTAATACCACAACACGAAGAGAGAGTTCACGACTGTGTCACCCTGCAGAGGTAAAAGCCCTCACACCCGTGAAACCCAACCAATCTGGTGTGAGGAGACTGGTACAATCTAAGAAAGCGAGTGTGAATTAATTATGAAGAGAGGAGCGGTTCCTCTGCCACTCCTTCCTGTGGCTCAGATGGCTGATCTGACACAGAGTGACAAGTCATCCAGCCAGACTGATCTGAGGCTCAAAGCTCATTGTTTTCTAACCTGTTCATTTTTTTCTTGTCAAATTCAAGACCATACCTGTGATTGTTAACTCTGGTTAGGAGGAGCCGAGCTGTAACATTTTTCCAGGTTTACCTCAACGCTCTGAAAGCTTTTGTTTTTAATTCTGTCCATGAAACACTGCTCTGGGGTTTGACTTTATTACTTATTTCCTTCATAAACGTCCATGTCAGTGACATCAGTGAGGCTGCAGAAAATGTGTGTGTGTTAAAGGGTTGGAGGAGGGAGGTGAGACCACGTCATCGCAGAGACTAGTCAGTTCACAGTGAGAACGAGCATCTGTGCCAGGAGCCGACCGAGACCAAGAGTCTGAGGCTCAGGTCCACGCTTTGTTTTCGTATTACAGTTTTACTTTTCTGTTTTGCAGAGTCGAAAAGTCAAAAAGAGCTCAGATCCAAGAGGATAAAATGGAAGACACTCGCACTCACATCACTCTCTGATCAATTTTTGTCCCAATCCAAAGGTGTCTGGAACGTGAGATATTTTTTTTGCATGGTTTGGCTCCACACTCTCATTTGGATGGGAAACGATGCAGTGAGAATGAGGCTAAAGCGCTGACTTGATGTTTAGGTTTCGCTTTACCCTCAGTCATAAAAGAACAGTCATAGTTGTACGTTACGTGTCCTCACTTGAGGGTCAGTGCTATTTTCCAATAAAAATCATTCTCGGTGTCAAATCACATTATTAGCATTAAAGAAAACCATCAGGCGGTCCTATGTTCTCACCACACAACATTAATTCATGCGTGTATTGAGCTATAGACTATATTTGACTAATTTATACTCTGTAGCTCCTTCATGAATGCTTTAAATTAACACATCAGTCCCAATCCACCATGCTGCTGCGAAAGAACTGCGACCAAACTATATTTCTTGTATCTCTCCACGAACACTCTGTCATGAATCCGTTGGGATATTAGCTGCAGAAAAACAACAACGAAGACTCTGAAACTCTGTCGCAGCGGCAGCATAAGAATTCAAAGCCGGTGTGATGACTCAGATTTGTTTATTTACCCAAACAGTGGCTGCCAAGCTGGAATAGTCACACACACACTTACAAACTGCACCGTGTCCCCTGTGACAAAACGTCCCAGATTTTTTACTGCCCGGCAGACCGGAGGGAGAAGGAGAACAATACAGGGAGGGATGGATGGAGGGAGCAGAGGGAAGAAGTGGAACTACTGGAAAGTTTGATTATGAATGAGGTTTCCCTAAAAAAACACAAAAAAACTGGTACAGAGACAAAAAACACTCAGTTAGAGTCAAACTCTGGATGAGTGCTGGAGCACATAAATAATGTACCCTGTGGACCATCACAGGGCAAGTGAAAACACAACCGGAGGTGATTCACTGACCTCTTAACCTCCAAGGCCATGCTGCCAAGTCAATGCGCAGGGACTTTTGTGTGTCTAATGACTCTGTGTGTGTTCATGTGTGTGCATGCAGGGGCTTTTATTCTGAAAGGAAAAATAATGAAAGTAAAAGAGTGATATTGCAACAAAATAAAAGGATGGAGTGGCGAGATGTCCCCGAAGGTGAAGCGGCAGCTGCCATCTACCATCACTCACCGCCCCTCCCCATCAGGGCATGTTTAATATCCCACAAGGGCATGTTGTCGAGCTAGAGCCATGTCCATGCCTCTCTGTCAAACATCATTACCTCACTGGTGAAACTGAGATAAATACCCTCATGGTGGCTCAAACAAACCGATCTTCTATTCATTGTTTGAGTCTGGGCTCTATCTTTTGCTCCTCAGTGGTGAAAACGACAACATTAACACGAGGAAATTAAAAGTGAGGAAATATTCTTGTCAGTGTTGACTGTGGAAATGTGCAAACAAGTACTTATTGGCTCCATTTGGCTCCATACTCTGCTATAATGTGCTGCAGACATAACACTTATGGTCATTTATTAGTTAGTAGTTTGGTATGTGCTCTAAGTGATGACATTTGAATCCACAGAACAATCATTACCCATGGTTTTGATTGATTATATGAAATTATAATTAGATTATCATTGGAATCGCAATTGCAATATTCATCAAATTACTTGTATGGGTTCTCTTCATGGTTTTGTGGCACTTACACTTGTCAGTGTTGACAGTGTATTGACTTACATGAATCCCCTGGAGAGTTATCCTAACCTTAAATGCCTAGCTCCAACCTTTACCCTAACCTTAACCCGGCTATAACTCTAAACTGAAAACTCTAAAGTGAATGTTTTAGCTCTGTGGGGATGGGTTTTGGTTCCCATATGCACACACACACACACACACAACCATAGAGTCACAAGAGTCAGAGTGTTCATTAATGATCTAACAGAGGAAAAGTTCAAAGACAAAACACTCAGCTGATAGCCAAAACAGGGTCGGGAGAAGAGAAACCAAAGACCTCTTGTCACTTACACACTCGTACAGGGAAGAACACACTTAGGACTGGCACAAAGCTGTATCAGGTCATGTTATTGTTTCATAAAACAGATAAATATTAATCAAAGTGATCAAATGTTTTGCTGAAGAGTTTGCCAGACGACAGAACAATTCATTTACAGAGGAAGGAGGTCGGTTTCTTCCTAAGAGAAACATACAGGACTGATTTCACTGGGAGATACTGGGACTTTGTCTTGTTGTTTTTTTCCTTTGGCAGACGGATTTGACAAACTGTCAAAAATCTGTAATTACTCATCTCCAGCTCAGAGTATGGGACAATGACTTGGGTTATTACTTAATAAAGCCTCCATCAGCTCTCGGGGTTAGTGGCGCGTCGGCAGCTGTTCTCCAGGAGAATGCCTTTGTATCATGTTACGCCATTATATTTCTTGTGGTAAGCCTGGGAATGAGGTCTGTCTGTCTTTGTTTTAATTTGTTCTGCAGAGTCAAACAGAATGTCAATACTCATCAGTTAATACCAATCAAATGAAAGCAGAAAGAAGAAGAAGACAGAGATGTGATGGATGTTCCAGGTTTGAGGCTCCAAATGAAGAATTTACCTACAAGATGAAGGATCTTTGAAGGACCTTGTTTTTTGATGGGAGTAAAGGTCACTTGTTTCAGTTTTGAAGATATCAAGGAGAAAAACTTTCTTCTCCCCAACTTTTTCTCCCCCCCCCCCTCCCTTTGTCTCACACCACCCACACACATCCAGCCTCCGAATCCCTTAACTTGCATAACACGTTGCTCTACCTGAGCCGCGGTGCCCTACATGCAGCTCTCAGCTCTGTGCGAGTGTTTGAAGTTACCAGAAGCTCAGATCATCTCGCTTACTTCATTAAAAACACATGAGACACTACACAGACTGCCTCCCTCTCTTCCTCTCTCCCTCTCCCTCTCTCTTTCTTGACTCGCCTTTTTAGAGCTCAGACACCTTCTCATCCATCAAGCGCCCAGATGGGCAGGAGTAACCGCGATTCATTCATCTTTTGCTAGAGCCTTTTTCCCACATTTATATCTTCATGTGTGTAAAGAAATTAATACATCACTTCATTTGGAAACATCAGCGTGGACGGCCCACATGTGTCTGTGCCAGTCATCTGTACTCAGTGGGGGGTGAAAATAAGATCTGCTGGCATCTGAAAGAACAGAAATTATTACTCTATCCAGTGAAAATGCATCAGCGACACTTACCAAGCAAATATGTCACCTGTTGGGTCCAGCTTTGCAAACCTGAAGATATCATGTGTTTTAGGTGCTTGTGCATGGAATAAGTTAAGAGTTTGAGACATGATGAGTAGCAGTTTTCACTGGCTTCTGGTATTTTATAGTCTAAACAGTTAATCTATCAGTCAAGAAACTCAGCGAGAGATTAACTGCCGTTGGAAACTGTCATTAGCTGCAGCTCCACTGACATATCTCTATCAACAGCACAGGCCACACATTTGCTCGCGTGCACACATTTCATGCGAGAGAAACAGACACGCTTCTGCTGCAATAATGAGAACGCCAGAGTTCCAACGACCTAGCCACACTTTGGCACCGGGGAGCCGGTGTCCCAGGTCCAACCCGCGACGGAGAAGCACAGGATGGGGAGGAGGGGAACTCGAGACAACACCAGGCTTTAGAGGACTTCCATCTGCAGTTTCCTACAGTAATATAACAACCCCGCTTTCCAACCATCGTTATCCCACATCTTAATCATGAGCCTGCTAAAGAGCCTGGTCTGGCTACGCCCGCCAGTTTGGATCAACATATGTTGTCAAATTTGAAGATTACACTGCAGCACGTTTGAGCCCTTTGAGCCTCCCTACAGCCTTACAACTAGTACCTATTGTCATGTATTGTAATAAGGTCCTTTTTTTTCAATTTGGCCAGCGTCTGTAGTCTTTTCCATCCAGCTGACCTGATCATTACACTATCACGATCCCTGCTGCCTGGACCACGAATAAGGATGAAGGCGGTTACTTCAGAACTGGGCCTCAGAACAAACAAAAATTGGAATTGCACCGGCTCAGAGCTCCAGCTAGTCAATCACTCTGCATTTGACAGCATAGTACAGTCATTTTCTTTGATTGGGTGAGTCAATCATGTGGTAATATCTTCTCCAGAGCCGCACATCCATGGTTCTTCATACTGTACATGAGAAGTAGAGATGTGTATTTCCCCATGGGAAAGACTTCAGCCCGAGCTAAAAGATGAGGTATGACTTTGCATGATTATGTATCAGGGTCTGCTAGAATTTATTTTAACATAAACATGTTTCTATGACCACACATTTCAAAGTATGACATTGTGCCTCATAAGTCAAACAGTATCTGCTCGTGTGGCTCCAGCAGGAATGAAGGAAAAACAACCAGCAAGCAACGGTGGTAACTGCTTCGAAGCTAGGAATTCTGGGTAGGCTAAAAGCTCTTTTATACACAGTATAAACCTAGCTGCATTTTAATCCCAGTCTGATATTAGGTGACACTTTTTTTTGCATGTAAGCACACACGACTTAAATTTTACAGCGGTGTAATTAAATTTCACGATTATAATCACAGCAAGATGGCAGACTCTGTGATTGTGGCTGTCATGGCAACCAAGGGACCCTCAGGGTGCAGTTAATGAAATGTGGAGCAATCAGGATAAAGAGGGGGGGGAATCTTTATCAATGGGAATCTTATTCTCAGACTCTACTACTAACGCTATTAATAACTGCCAGGCCTTCCTGTGGATGGATGATGCAAAATACAAGTGGCTTTCCAGGAAACCAAAGCTTCTCCCCTCACGCACCGCTGCGCCGTAGCACAGGTTACAGTTTACATGCTGACGTATAAACTGAAATCCGATAAATTCCCCGTCGATAGCAACTATTTGGTTTACTTTACGTCTCAGATGGTGGTCTGGGAGGTAAATAAAAACACCAACATGGATCCCAGGCATCAACAGCGTGCAGTGAGTGAAAGATGGAGCTAGTGTAAATATTTCCACTGGCTACTTGTGGAGCCAGGGGAGAGGAAAACAATCTTATTTATGTTACTTGAGTTTTTTAGTTGGCTGTCATCTGCTAGCCATTCAACACTGCAGTATGTGCATGTGGTGGATTTCTATAGTTGTCAGGACAAATGGTCACCGCGCTTCATTCTTAAGATGTTCATTTAGTGTTTATAGGTGTAAAGAGTCGGGATTGGCTTTGTTGGGACTCGGGTCATTGTTAAGAATATGACTGAGTGAGGTAAAGTCAGGCTTGTGGAGGAGAGTGTGTGTGCGTGTGTGTGTGTGTGTGTGTGTGTGTGTGTGTGTGTGTGTGTGTGTGAGAGAGAGAGAAGGGGGGTTGGTCAGTGAGTCACTTTCCGATATTTGTACTCAGATGCTTATTTCCCATGCATAAGAAACAAAACCCAGGAAGAAACAGTTCTGGGATACAATTAGGGAGATTTTTCTTTGAGCTGCAACATTTGGGTGGGAAGATGCTTTCTGTTTTCTCCCCTCATTCTCTTCCTCTATTGGCAGCACTCCATGATTTAACATTACACAAAAACATTAACTCTATATTTCACATGCAGCGCCTTCGTGTTCATAATTAACGAGTCTGAATCATATGACGAGGCAGTAAGAGGATAAAAAAAATCACGCACGTAATATAAGATGACTGAAAAAGACAAATTTTCCTCTCATGTGGGTTTGGTGGGAGCCACAGTGCAGCCAATGGTGTATACACTACAAGCAGAATTTCAGTATCAATGTGGGTGGCAAATGCGCAATTTGATTACACTGTGTATCTGGCGAGTTTAAAAGTAAACTCTCAAGATTGCTTGAGATTTGCAAAGGAATAAAGCGTCAGCGTGGACATTCCCTACAGTAATACCATTAGAACAAACAACAAAAAAGTCCCTCAAGGCTGTGGATGGTGATATTATATTTCATCTTGAAAAAAAAACACACACACATAAAATTGATGGAAGCTTAAAGCTGAGATTTACAAACATCTGATGGAAGTATTCATGATTCAAATGGAAGAATAAGATGCTGAAACAAAGGGAAATGTGGTGCCAACATGCTCCCCCGAATAAGCTGATATACAATAAAGGGAATGGGGGTTGGAGGGTAATGGGTATTATTCAGTCACCTCCCCCAATATAAAGTCATTGAGCAGATGCTGTAGTCAAAGAAGAGTGTGTGTGATGAGAATCAAGCCCTCGACCCTGGGAGAGTCAGTATCACACTCATTCAGCTATACACAAACACTTGAAGTGCAAGGTTAACAGCACTCTGTTTACTGTGTTGATAAGCTAGACAAAATGTCTTGGCGCTGAACTAAATGAACATCCTCTCTGCCTTGACGCACTTATCATTTCTAATGTTAACACAAGCAGAAATAGCAATAGCAACATCCATCATGACAGAGCCTTATTGACAAATAAATCAAGATGAGTAAAAATGTCTTTCACGGGGAGGTCAGAGGTCAAGGTGGACACCTCAGCTGCCACGCTCCAACACAGCACCCCCAAAATCAGATTAAGGTCTCGTCTCAGCTCAATCTACTTTTTAGTTCTCGAAAAAAATTCCACTGGGATGTCATGAACAGATCCAAGATAAATATCTCAATATGACAAAATGTTTTTATTGCCACAACCATGAAAGTATCCTTGGTTTGTTAGTCCTGCTCCTGTAACACAGAACCTGCTCCTATACCCAGCTGATGTAAATTATAAGTTGTTTGTACAAACATGAGCTCTATTCGGTTGCAGGCGCACCAGCAGATATCCATATGGTTCCTGTTAGAAAATGTCTTGCTGCACGCCTCATCACTCTGCAAGAAACCAAACTCTTACTGGTTGTATGCAAACCAAAGGCTGAGGCTGCTGCTGAGGCTAGTATATATACTGCAGAGCTGGAGCACGGGACCATGTAAGTGGATAGTGTAATAATGCAAAGATCCGTATCCCTCCTCACAGCACAAAACCAGAAGCTGGACGCCAGCGGACACCAGATATGACTAGAATAACTATTGTGGCGAGGTGCTTAAATATGCCCCTGGGTTCCCATTTTTAGATCCTGGCCATGTAAACATATACAGAAGTGGCAGCTAAAAATACACCTCATGTTAGGAAAAACCATATAACTGTGTCAGAATCTATTTGCTGAATAGCGAAACTACCCGAAATCCTCTTGGACTTTGTATTTGGGATAGTCCCTCTGCAATCTCTGCTCTGTTTTCCTAATCATACAGTAAAGAGGACACCAACTAGCTATAATAGTCCAGTCCAATAGTGCCTTGCTCACTGACACACACAACAATACTTTGTGCCTTGCGTTCTTTCTCAAACCCCACACTGTCACATCAGTCAGTCTCTCCGGGAAATAGTTCAAACTGTGTTGGCCCACTTTGTGCACTTCAAGATGGTGTTTCCCTTTTAGTGGTTCTGTCCTCCCTCCAAAACAAAGTGTATTTGCTCTAAGTTTCCAGACCCTGGGGAAGAAATCACTGACTCGCTGTTATAAAATAGTTCCATAAGTCATAATAAGCCTATATACTCTTAGACTAACATCCTATTCATGTTTAACATAGGATTAAAATGGGAATCCACTCCTTTCCCTCATTTTTTTCCAACCTGGCTGTTTAACAGCTGGGTTGTGAATGGTAATCAATATGAGTCATTTCTTTTGCCATGCCATTGTAGTCCCTCTAGCAGGGTCTCCCCACGTCTATCACAGTAGCCCGTCCAGCTACCAGCTCATCATGCAAGGTGCAGATGCGGGGTGCAGGAACAAGAAGCTTCCACCCATCGGGAGATCATTTCTGTGCTTTAGTGCTTTTTGCATGATCAGATGCACCAGTGAACGAGAACACACACACACACACACACACACACACACACACACACGGGAATAAAAAGGAGCTGTCACTTACATTCATCTGACCCAGTCCGCTGCTCTGGATGTGCGCTGTAGATATCCCCTCCAAAACCTGATTAGTATGCAAACGGTTTTCCAATTCCCCCCTCAACGACAGACAAGCCACCAGGACAAAAATCTTGAATGGAGCCCCGCTGGCCAGCTGGACTGGGCTTTTTTCACATAGTATCCACAAAGATGACAGTAGAGTCAATTCCACAGATTTTCCAACCCGGTAGACCGCCACTAGACTGGATCACTCCTCCACTGATGAAGGGTCTCCTCGCGTCCTCGTCCCCGCGTCAGGTGAGCGCGTCTGGATCAGCTGGAAAGCTCAATGGTGTCTGCGGGAGAAAAGAGCCGTCTCCAGCCCTGCAGTGCTCTGCCCTGCCTGTCGCTGAGCTTAAACGCTGCTCTCTCCTCTCCTTCTCCTTCCCTCAGCATCCAGTCACTCAGCCACAGTGTGTGTGTGTGTGTATGTGTGAAAGTGTGTATGTGTGTGTGTGTGCGCGCGCGCTAAAGACGGAGCCGCTGCTTCAGGGCACCGTGCACCTCACAGACTGAAAGCCGACTCCTCCGCCACAAGGCCCAGCCCCCCCTCCTCTTACTCCTCTCCATACCCTCCTCCTCCGCCTCCTCCTCCCCTCACTGACTTGGGCTGCTAATTTATTCGGGTAGCTACACAAAAGGGGGGACGGAGGAGAGGGAGGCAGTGGAATACAGTAGGCAGTGAGCGCAGAGAGGAGGCTGGAGAGCAGACTCTGGTGCCCCCCAGCTCCGCTCAGTGGAAGTAGTGTTTGAGACAAAGGAGCGCACCAGGCACGATCAAAAGAGGAGTTTAAGTCAGCATGGCGCATTATGCATGGATGTGTCTCATTAGCCACATAATTAATCTTCTCCTTCCTGGTGAACGCTTAATACTGTGATATGATTTAGGAGGACACCACGCAAATTCACAAAACTGCAGGAGTCCCCATATACATTTAAGTCATTTTGTATTTTAGTTCATTATTTAGTAAGAATACTACGGAATGATATTATTAATCATATGTTTTGGATGTGAAGCTTATATAACTCAGAGAATCACATGTGTTAGATTTTTAATGATTGTAGTTTTTTTTAAAGACAGAGTTACCAACATTTATATTTACAGTATAAGTACGTGGCACTAAAGATAAAGTAGGTGTAGCATGTGAAATCTTAGGCTATGCATGAAGTTTATCGCCACACTGTTGGCCTGTCTTGTTGTTGTTGTTGTTTTTTATTCATTCAAAATGTGACTTAAAGTTTCCCTCAGCAGATATGTTTTAAACAACCTTCAATATTTTGGCCATGATTAACATTCTGCTTAAGTGAGGAAACGAACTACTTCCGCATGAAAATCTAGAGCCGGTTTCATGCCCCGCCCAACACCGTTGCTTCCGATTGATTGACAGGTGAAATGTCAAAGTTAAAATATGAATATATGCCGATCAGCAAAGGAATCATCGCAGAGACCCAGCCACAACTTTGAGCCTCAGTTAGACCCAGAGTCAGATGTTTTTGAGGGTGATCATAAATGTAAGCTTTGTTAGCTTGTAACTTGCATTGGCTAATATGGTGTAAGTAGGCCCAGCTAACACTGTGATAGTTAATGTAGCTGAGATCTCCTTGTTTGGTTGTTTTGGTGACTGGTGAAGAAGCATATAATATCAAGATACTTAATGTTAGAGGAAACAACACAGCTATGTTTACATCCACTTGTCAGTCAAATTATCTGGAGATAGCTAAAAATATCGATGCAAATAAAGCCGGTGAAAGTGCTTGAGCTTTAAATCAAATAAAAATCCATGTGTATGACGCCACTCACTGTTTTGCGATCATATGGATGTGTTGTATAGATTTCTTGCATTTGAAGGTGCCTTCATTCATTTTTTGCACTGAATCGCAAAACCAAATGCACACAAGCCAAGTGTGACGAGCTGCTGGAGCCTGGAAACCTGTGCTTGTGTGCCAACTAATAGCGATGTACCAAGCTATCATCAGAAGACGGCGGCGTGAACACCGTTTTGATGAAGATGCAGATGCACCTAGCATTAAAGGCTGCACGACACTGGAGGTGACCTTTGGTTTAAGAAAGGTCGCTCCAAACAGTTCTGGAAGATCATGGTTGAAAGACACTTTGCGGAAAGCCTGTCTGTCTGTGTGTCCACTTGCGTCTTCCTTTGTTTACTCCCGCCATGTCTTTGTAAAGCCAGAAATACATTTATCCAGCAAAGAACTGTTTCCATCGGTATTTGCATAAGCTTTTTATCGATCAAGAGATGATCTGATGAGATCAACAGTATAAACTTTTCGTCGATACTCATGACATTTAATTGAATTTTACTGTTTCCATTTTTTATTTGAAATAACTTTACACACAAAAAAGATTGGCTGGAAACATACCTATTGGCTTTGGTTCACTGCAGGTCTAAGGTGGAAACACTCGGTCATCACGTTTACTATTCATTTTGCTTAATGTTATCTCTTGTATTAAAGAGAGAAAGAAAGAAAGAAAGAAAACCATGAAGTGGACATGTTAACAATGTTTCCACCAGAGAGACTCTTTAATACTGCAACCTTCTGGCAGCTTGCGGGTAAAATAAAGGCATATTAGAATAATTTAATATATCCCTAAAACCAAAGATGCATTCAAGGTATCCATTTTCAACAAAGTCTTCAAAATCTGGATGTAAAAGCTAAAGACTATAACCGCAGAGAGGAAGCAGCAGAGGAGGGCTGGGCTGAGATTCAGAAACACAGACACACATGCTCGCACATACAGACACACACACACACACACACACACACACACACATCCTTTGGGTTGCCAGCGTCAGCAAGAATGGAGTCATGCATCACCCAAGATTTTAGGTCAAAGCTCCACCTGCCTGGCTGCAGAGCATGGAAGGAGATGTGTGTGGAGGAGGGAGACATGGTGGTGGCGAGCAAGGACAGCAATCAATCCCAGAGACCACGTGTCCAGTGTGTGTGTGTGTGTGTGTGTGTGCGCGCGTTACAGTCACTGAAATGGGAAATGGTGCATTGACACTTTTACTCATGAGTGTATATATTTACCCAAACTGACCATGACGTGATGATCAGACACGATGGATTCAGGGGCACGTTTTACATTAAAAGAATTAATGCAGACTGCAATGATGCATGAAAACAAACAGTGTGTCCTTGTTTTCAGATATTGTGGCAGCGGTCACTTGGGGATTAACCACCAGCCACGGCAGCATTGTTATCATGTACTTTATCTTGAAATTAACAAAGAAGTCAAGTCCCACGTGCGGCACAGGGATGGAGTGGTTAGCACTGTTGCCTCTCACCAAGAAGCTTTGGGGTTCGATCCCACTTTGAGGGTGGAGCTTGTATGTTCTCCCTGTGCCTGTGTGGGTTCACTTCAGGGTCTAGGCTTGCACAGTAGCTCAGCTGCTGACTCAAAATGTACCTATAGTGTGAGAATGTAAGTGTTTGAGGTTGTTTGTCTATATGTGGCCCTGTGATAGACTGGAGCCCAGTCCAGGGTGAACCCCCGCCCTCATCCTAATGTCAACTGGGATTTACTCCAACCCCCTGCGACCCTGCACAGATATGCAGTGTAGACAATGGACGGATGGATGGATGGATGGATATGCAGTAACTAATAATCATCCTGTCATCTTCATAAGGCCATAAAGATACCATCTGTTTTGTAAATTATTAGTCTAAAGGCAGAGTCTGTAGGATTTTCCTAGAGAAAACATAGACTTCCTATAAAAGTCTATAGAATCCTGCTTAATCATCACCTAAGGGTCACCCGTAGGTACCCGACAGGTTACGCACAAAAGATGTGTCTGACAGGTAAAAAATGAATGTGTACAGGTGGAACTGAAGTAAGGCAGACACAAAACAGACGTCACTGACTGACTCACTGTGCCGCCCACACCGGTAAGAAGAGATGATGAACGAAATAAAGTCTAAGTTGGTGAGCAGTGAATATGAAATTGTAGAAACTGTCAAGGGCTAAATCAGATGTTTGGGAGAAGTTTGGTCTCCTCCAAGACCAGGAGTATAACGCTGTTAGTGGCTCAGCTAACAGTTCTCTTTATCGACCGTCTGGATTAGATTTAGACATGATCCTGGGTAACAGGTCTATTTATTGATGAGTGGGGCAGGTGTCGGTTTCCAAAATTGGACCCATGCAGGACTCTGACCTATGGGCTTCTACTGGTGACTGTGTCTGCAGAGCCCCCGCCCACACACACACACCCACACACACACAACCATAGAGTCACAAGAGTCAGAGTGTTCATTAATGATCTAACAGAGGAAAAGTTCACCTGTATTTTGATGTTTGACAGAGTGCAGGTGAAGCTGGGCATGCGGTGCCGTTGGCGTGTATAAAAACTACCACAAAGCTAGCACCTGAACGCTGTCAAGCCAGGAGAAACAGCAGATACACATTTAGCATCGGGACGGGAGCCTCGAGGGCAATGCTGTACCTGGCCTGGAGGCCTGCCGCCATGGGCACTCAGCTCGGTGGCTTGGCTGTTTTGGGTGATGACCCCGACACTCCAGCGACTTTTTGCATTTGCAGAGGGGCCCAAATTGAATGTTATGTTTACAAACTACAACAAACAAACCTACAGACTCTGCCTTAAACCAATTAGAGCAAGTTTAACTTCTTTTTCGTTTCATTTGAAATGAGTTCCAGTTGATGCAAAGTGAAATCCAACCACTATTCCCAGATTTGATTTTCACCTCCTGTCTGAACCCAAGGCCTCAGATATGGTTGCATTTCTCTGATAACATGTCAAAGGGTTAACATGAAAAGGCGCAGTTTATAGTCGAGATAGAAAATGATCCAGCGCTCAATGCTGCCTTCTCCCTACTGGTGGTGAGTTATGAGGGCTGTTATTTGCTAAAGGGCCGGTTGGCAGGAAAAGACCTGATGGCTGAAAAACCTGTGTCACTTTATTTAAAGGTTTGGAAAATATCTTAGTCTCAACAGCCACTAAAACCAAAATGAATTTATGAAAAAATATATAAGCAAACAAATAAAAAAGGATTTTCCTGCCTCCAGGGTCCCTGCAAGACTCTCAGATTTTATCTGTGTCCTTCTGAGGGCTCGTCTGTCTGTCTGTGTGCGTGTGTTTGTGTGTGGTTGCGTGTGTGTAAATGCGCTGCAAATGTTTGTGTTTGTGAGCGAATTTATTCGGCATCGAACTTGCTGTGTCAAAACTTGCCACAGAGTAGCAATTACACAGTTTTAACCAGGAGCAGATGGCTGAGGAGTGACACGTCTGGTGGGGCTCCACACGATGGAGGAGACCAGTGCAAGATTTATATTGCTGCCGCACACATTTATAAATGTAAAACCCCTCTCCGCCTCTCTGTCAAATGCACCTACACTCACATAAACATGTATCAAGAGCATGGCGCACCGTCAAAGGATTTATTTGATTCCTGTGTCTATCCTGTTTGTCGTTTCCTCCCTCCAACCTCAAACTCCACAGCCTGACCGTGATAACCCTGCTCCACATTTCAAACCTTTAGCACACCTGAATGATTTATAGTCTGTCATGATAAGATAAGCCTTATATTTATTTCATCTCCATGATTTCATAACAAAACTGATTAAACCATCAGTCACAGAGCTGTAAATTCCCAGAGATCCTCTTTAAAGTCCCATATTTATACAACGGTAGATTTCCATGTCTTTTTTCATCACATTGCAGCTTGAGGTTCTGTATTCATAATGGGAAGATATTAAAGTGCTCAGTCCACAGAGAAATGCGCACATCCTGTGTTCATAAGCTGAGCCTTAAAATGAGCCATCGGGACTTCTGTAACTTTGTGATGTCACATCAATCATCTCTAACCTTAACAATCAACAGTTGCTGCTGCCACTACCACGGGTACGAACCATCCAACCTTGCAGCATTTGGTTTATCTGAGTGTTTACCTGAAATCTGCTATAGTTTTTGTTCATATATATTTTTCATTCACAAAACAGTCAGCCAGTCCATGACAAGGCTCAAACTTTTCTTTTGATTGGCTCATGTGCCTGTGGTTACAAGAGCTCCAGAGGGAAGCCTGAGAGGGGAGATGTAAACTACACTGAGATGATCTTTGTTACTTAAAACAATAAATGTATCTTCTTCTGAATCCAAGCGTCACATGAAACGCAGAAAAAAAGTGAAATATGGGACCTTAAATTTGGCCACACTGATCTGAGTGACCTCAGAGCTAACCCTGCTAATGGCCGTCATAAGCACAACAAAGAAATAAAGTGGTTTACTCACAGCTAGTAGCTGCAAGGTCTTTTGGAAATGCATCGTTAGGAGTTAATGGAGGGGCCTTGTCTACGTTGGCTGTATGATTGGACTTGCTGGCCGAGCTCCTGGGCTCTCCCACACAAACACACACGGTTGTCTGCGGCAATGTGATGTCTCTGAGGCAGTAAATTAGCCAAATTGACATGTTTGCATATGCAGTGGACTGAGACTAATTTTTAGATTTCATCACTTAAAAAAAAGAAGTAATAATCGGGTGAATACTGTACCATAACAAATATTCTTCCTCCGAGCAAAATCTTTTGGAAAATATGTCTGAAACAATTTTTTGACTGGCAGGCAACACAATATCCCAGTTCCATATGTCCTGGCAGCTCCATCCCCAAAAAAAGGGGCTTAATGTGTCTGTTTCCACCACGTCTTATTTCATTCAACTGTTATCACTTCATCGCCTTGGACTCAGTTCTTTTCCTGACACGAGTTCACGTCTCCAGCACTGTGCATACGTTGACTTACTCATTTCTGAGCGTTCAGCCCTCGTCTCTTTCTCCCTCAGCCTTACACACACTTTGACCCGTGTGTCCACGCAGGTGTCAACCCCTTTGCTATCTGATCCACCTTTCCTGTGTGACAGGATGAGATGAGGTCACAGCTCCACTCGGTGACTCTGCCAAGAACGGAAAGAGCGGTGGCTTAATCAGACCTTCCTTTCCCATGGCCAAAATATCACTGTGTGTCATTAATTAGGTTTCCTTTCAGAAGACATAGTTCTGTGACTTTTGTGGGCAAAGACAGCCTGTATATCCACAATTAATCAAAAATCTGGAAATATGTGATTTTTTACACAAATAAATCTGAGGTAAAGATAAATAGACAATGAATTGATCTTACTAACGTGTGATATAGACATTAACTGGCACCCCCCCAAAAAGCTACTAAAAAAAACACATCACTGAGCCATACTGAGCTGAGCCGGGTGACACGGCCTTTCATTACAATGAACACACACACGGTAATTTATTTTAAATGGAGTGAAATCAAGTGAAACTATGTATTTGTGATTCATTTTTAAACAGAGGCATTTTCAGTGGGAATAAATGGGCTTGGGCTGAGTGCCACAGACAGGGCGTGGAAGTCATAAAGTATTCAGAGAAGGACTATAGCACATTGTTTTTGTTTTTTAACACGGTATTATAATGTGAAATATGTTTTTACAATGTCTTTAACGCTGTTCATTTCAGGAAAGTTCAACAGCAGGGTTAAGTCAGCTTGCATCTGGATGTTAAGGATTTTCTATAATTGCCTTAACATTATAGACACGTCCCTTTTTTCTCGAGTGTTGGGCAACAAATAGAGCTGTATGTGTCCTCATCTGGACCTGCAGGGTATTCTTAGGGAGGTTTTATGGCCTGCTTTACTCCGAGGCTACTCTGCCCTCCGTGCAACCATCCACACACTGGCCCTACGACTTTGGCTGCTCTTTCAAAGCTATGTTGTACATTTCTGCAGATGTCACTAGAAGGGAACCGATACTTAAGCATACTGGAAATAAGGTCGCATTGAATGTGAATCTGTGGGAGAGGTAATGTTGTTCTGCCAGCGGAGGGGGAGGAAAAAAGAGCTTTTTGCTTCCTTTTGTTGGGTGTTGGCATCATGTTTCCTGTTGGTTACGTGTGGTTTCCTCCAGACCTTTTTAGCCATTTCACAGATTTTTTTTCTTCTGTTGTCTGTTTGGCCATGTGCAGCTTTTGGACTATTTTGGTGGGCACTGTGAGGATAAATAGACCGAGGGATGACAGAGCAGGAAAAGGGGCATTGTTATCAGCAGCTCAGCGATAGTGCTTCCCTGGAGCTCAGTTAAATGAGATCACAAAAAAAAAAATGCTTCACATACAAAGGGAAATCATGTCTGAAATAAAGTGTTCTGAGTCATGACATCATCGTGGCAGCTACTTACCCCCTCAAATACCTGCTGTGTACTACAGTGCTTTCAGAATCCATCATGAAATCCTCTTTGCACTTGGCTGAGAATTACGGGACGCCATTTCGGAGCGTCATATTTCAGCCTTATCTTGAATGACGTCATCTCCATAATGTGCTTAGAGCTGAAAGCAACGTTAAAACTTCGTCTCTTTTCTGACAGAGCTGTTGTAACTTCAGAGCCTGTACATCAGAATTTGGCCTGTTTCCACTTGGCAACTTCCCCCTGAGTTTCCCCCTCCCAGCATTTAAGAGAACATTTGCTGAGAAACTCATCTTATATGTTCAAGAATGAAGGTCATGACTTTATTCTTATCCTGCAAATATCTTGAGGTAAAGATTGAAATCAGGAAAAGAGCAGTCAAGATTTTTTTTTTTTTTTTTTTTTTTGCTGCAGTTGAAATGCCCCTTTGCTCTCTCTGTATCTTTACATGCAGGCTGATATCAGAGAAGGAGATTAAACAGTTCCTCTGACGAGCTTCCAGCTTTTGTACAATGGAGGAAATTTACAGGTCACGATCCATCTGAGGCTCTCTCGTGCCGCCGGGAATATTCCCCACACTCACTTGTGTCATATCTCTCTCGTGAAAACAAAGCGGTATCACAGTTGTGTTGAGTGAGGCTGTCCCACCGGGTTCTTACACAAGACTTTGGATACAAATCATAATTTCGCCGGGGGGGGGGGGGTTCTCCCAACATCATCACACATCATTTCCGAAGCTGTGGCAGCTGTTGTAAATATCAGTGTGTGTGTAATTTAGGATCCAGGGGGTGTTTTGTCCACTATCACTATACATCCACTTGCTTAGGAGTCTTTTTTTATGATGACACCTCTTTACAAATCTCCCCTCCCTTCTTGTCACTATCTGATGTCTTTGTCCACATGACCTGGACGTTACATCAACACCATACCTGCAGACTGCATCCTCCTCCTCCGGCGCTCTTGTCACACTACTCCTCACTAATTTATCTCTCCATGACACCTTCCTTCCTCCTCCTTCCTCCCCCTATCAGAATATTTTATTGTTTTAAACCGAATGCATTAAGCAGATACAGATCCATTAAATCAAGACAGACCCAGTCTTACAACAGAGATTGTTTCGAATGTGAGAAAAACTATTAAGCGGCTGGCCATAACGGACGTGCTATAAAATCTTGGCAACCATGAAACAAGGGCTTAACGGATTGATACGGATTAATTAAGAGGACTCTTTTCCAGCAATGTGTCCTAATTCTTTAAACATATAGAGAATGTAAAACCAACTGTAGCTGTGTTAACTGAGGGCTGTTGAAAAATGGAAAGAGAAATTACATGTCAACTGTTACTAAAAATGTTTTATGTATATATATATAAAGTGGAATATGAGCTAGAGCAGCTTGATAATAGTCTCGTACTGGTTCATTGCACTCAGTGAGTAGCTGCTGAAAGGCTGCTGCACCTCACAATGTGCTTCTAATACAAGTGTCTAGCAAACAGGAAGTAGCCAGAGCTGAGAACTTCCTGTATAAGCCCATCTATTGGCCAGCTTCTGTAGTATGGGCACAGGAGGTTCCTGAGAGTGTGTGTGTGTGTGTGTGTGTGTTTGCCATTCAGCATTCCATCCCCTTTTGCTTCCTTCCCTGCCTTCAGCCTCCTGTTGCACAGCATCGTGGGAAAGAGCGAGTCTCACCTCTGCACACCACACTTGCTCACTCACCACACACATAAAGCGTCAGAGGCGGGGACAGATTTAGTGGATGTTGTGAGCCAGATGTGACTCCGTGTTTGTGCTGTCAGGAGTCGAAGGCCGCTAATGTGCCAGAGGGATCACCGCGATTCTTTATTTAGAGTGAATGACGGATTGATAACAAGTCTGTGTGTGTGTGTGTATATGGCTGAAAAAAGATGAAAAAGGGTGTTATTTTGCTTTGCTACATTACACATTTCGAACCTCTCTGATCTCTCTTTGCATGAACAAGGTTAATGTTCTGAGCCGGATACACGTCCCCACAATAAACCTGACACGCACACACACTCCCTTTTGTTGCTCTATCACCTCCTGTCCCTCCCGCCAAACAAAATTTGCAGCTTAATGTGACAGTTACTCTTTTGTTTATGTCCGTACGTGTGTGGTGGGTGTGTTATTAGACATCCTAACCTTGGCTCGGCCTGTGAAGATGTGTGTGTGTGTGTGTGTGTCAGAGGACTTCGGAGGAAGAGGAAGATGAGAAGGTCAAGTGCGTCGGAGGGGGAGATAAGTCGACCCCTTTAGGATGGTCCTCTGGATCAGCTGCTTCCTGTTTATTGTTGCGCTGCAGGGTTGTCCTATGAAGATAACAAGGCTCTGACTTTTGACTCCGGCGGAACAGAAGCACATCCTGCGACGGATGCCATATTGTTCGGTGGTTTATCACTTACTCATCGCAACCGCCGTGACCTGCACATCTCCTCTCATTTGGACAGTTTGCACATCACAGTGGGTTACAGTGCAGCACGGCGTCCCTGTGAAATATGTGTTTACCTCGTCTTTATTATCACTCCATTCATTAATCTCCATCCATCATTAAACTGTAATTACTGTCAGCCAACATGGGCAGGGCTGTAATTGAGCTGGATGCAGACTAAATGGCGAACTTTGTCTGTTTACAGCTCACGCCAACCCCCATTTTATTTTTCAAAAGCACCACAGGGAGAAATCAAACACATGAAATCTGTGCGAACTCTAACCCTAACCTTCAGAAATAAATGAGCACAGCTTATTTGAATTTGTGCAGAGATCTTCGAATGCCTTTGACATAGCGTATAAAACTCAGCTGGTCACCTGGCTTTACCATACACAGCACAAAACTATCCTTTAAGCCCAATCTGTTATTCTTTCAATAAAACCAAGGGTGTATGTTTCCATTAAGACAGAAAGGAGCCGATGGATCATATTCAACTTTTTTACGATACAGTGTTCTTGAAAACTTAACTTATCTTCTTGGAATCAGAGAGCGGGAACTTAAGGCCACTTTGAGTCTGGAAAATGGTCAAGAAAAACTCGGCTTTGTAACTCTCGCAGCTGTCTGTGGCTGGAGCCAGGGCAGAAGCTGGAGAATTTTCTCCGTCCTTCCTAGAGTGTGATTTATGTCGAGTCCGGTCTTCTCCCACCGCTTCCTCTGTGTTTGATTGTTTGTTATTTTGGAAGAGTTTAGGATTTCTTTTCCAATAACTTGCCGTCTGCAGAAGGACAATAAGCAAGATAAGGTAACGCTTGTTTCCCTGGTGCCACACACACACACACACACACACGCAGGTCACAGTGTGTTTACATTATGAAAGGGCTGTCTGAGCTTTTAGAAGGATTAGGGCCAGGGGATGGAAAGTCTCCAACAAAGCTCATATTTGTTCATAAGGATGTTTGGGCTAGTTTGGCAAAATGACAAAAGTATACACAGACTTGGAGAAAGATGGAGAGCAACGGTGAAGTTAAGGCCATAGTTTAGAAAAAAACAGGAGAGACCGGCGCAGCTCAGGTCCTGTACATGAGTATTGTAAATTTCCATGGGAACTGATCACTGGATGCTTGTTCAAAGGCATATTTTATCTCTTTTGGACTGGACTGCAGCAGACAGGCCTCTCTTCTCTCAACTGCTGCAGCCATTAACGGAGTTTGCGTGAGGAGGCAAAGGAGAAGGACAAAATAAAACCGACAACAGGCCGCTCCAACAGCCTGAATAACAAGCTGAGAGCCATCGTGAACCCCCCTCACCACCCCGGTGTCTCCATATGATCTGCTCTGGTTCCAGTGCGTGTCGAGCGCTACACAGGGGGGTTATTTATCTCTGCTGATGTAACAGATGTAACCTGTGCCTGTCCCTCAACATGTGACCTCGACCGTGGAGGCCACATCATCCACAGTCTGCCTTCACTAAACGGTTCACGAAAGGCACACACACACACACACACACAAACACAAAGACAAACATACATTTTGTAAACATACTTTACACAGACCTGTGTGTATAGTAAATAAAGTAAATAAGGTTAAGTCTAGACTCTACACTGATAAGAGCTGGAGACGGACAGGAGCCACTGATGATGCACCATGTTTTTCAGATTCAGAGTTTCTAATGACGGTCGGGCTTCTTCCCTCAGCTAACTCGCTAAACCTAATTTCAAGCTAACAGTGCCTGTCTTCTTTCTATATGTAAACATATGTGATTGAACTGAAAGAGCTACACAGTAGGAACATGAGACAGCTGCATAAAAGCACATGTGTAAAACCTTTTGCATCTATTCTATATGTTGACATTTATCTAGCCCATTCAAATGTGTATGTTTATGTATGTAAGCTTATAGATACAGTATAGGGTCCAAAAGTCTGAGACCACTTGAATGAAGAATGTTAAAAACATATATATCACATATCTATGTGTATGTGTTGTTCAGAATATTCAGCATATATAGTTTTAGTATACATATATAGATTTTACTATTGGTACCATATATGTATATATTTGATAATGATATATCCCATTACAGATGACGTATGGCAACATTATGCACATATGGACATACATGTGAGTTGATCATTAGCAGAAGGAAATAAATAAAAGGAAAGACATACAGTAATGAAATTCTTAGTAATGATGAGTCAGGCTCAACATCACTTCTCTCATAATGTCATTACACCAGCCCACTCAGAGCTTAGGTCAGGTTTAGACCATCAGCGAGTCCCCTCCACAGAGGATTTAACTTTGTTGTCCCATGGCAGCTCGGCAGTCAGCAAGACCCAAATATTTACAGTTTCTTGTCCGCCATTGAAACACCCTCTCTATATGACATATTTATTCAATTACGCTTCATTTCACAGAGACAAAAAGAGCACTGCAAATCTCGGCCAAGTTGTGAGCATTTTCCACCAACAACTGCACAGTCCCGAAGGCTTTGATTCAAAACAGACCGGGAGAAACTTTGGATGCGTGTATGACATTTGTTAAATACTCTCTGTAAACCATTCTGACTGGTGAGGAAATCATAAACACTACTTTTGCGCGAGTCAAGGTCCAGGTACGTCGCTTGGAGCCGACAGCGTGGTGAGGTATTTTTTGGAAGCGGGCCTTTGGCTTTACAAAGAGCACTGTATGAGCTACTAGTTACCTACCACAAGGGAGGTATTCTCCAATTTACAGCTGTATTTCTCTTTTATTGAACGTTTGTTATTTTAGCATGCATACCTCCACAAGTTCATGAATATAACCAGGCCACGACATAGAGCAGCGAGCTCTCTGACTTGTAGTGTCGATGTTTCCAAATGCTCCAAAACATTTCCTCACAAGCCTTGATCGAGAAAAAAGTCACTGTCTGCATATTTTTAATAACAGGCTAAATGAATGAGATCACTATGAATGTTAAAGGGTGCCAACACTGACAGCTAATTTTTCTTTTTTTTTCCCAGCATGCCTGCTCCTATATGAATTTGGAATATAATACATGTGGTTGCACGGTTCAGCTGAAGTAAAATACTGCTCTTAAAGGTCGTTCTGACGTCTTGGCAGGGCCTCTCTTTGATCAGAGTTGTGCTGTCGGACAAGAAGAACGGTTTTAGTTCCACCTGTGTTTTCATTCTCTGTCTTTCTGTCACTGCAGCGCATGCTAACACACACACACACACACACAGATCCACTGTGTTTGATTAGCGGAGGGCTTAGCACAGTGACGACTGAGCACAAAGGGATGAAGCTGCCAGCTCGCTCTGATCCCAGCATGAAATATGAAGTTGATTAAAAAAAGAATAAATAAAGTGTTTATATTGCTGTGAAGTTGTTGTTTTGTGTGTGTGTGAGAGAGAGAGATGCTTACTTTATGAGAGAACTACCACATTTTCTTCATTCTGGGCACTTTCTCAGTCCCTTGCATGAAATGTGTTCCCTGTGTTGCAGTAATAGTGCCTATCAGGCAGGCGGTGAACTGCCAAGCACCTTTGGAGTACAGGGCTGACATCATCATGACTTCATTTTTTTTTGTTTTCGTGCCTGGTCTCTGCTTTTTGAAATCAGCCAGAGTCGCAGAAATCTGTACACTTGGACGCTGGAGCGTGCTGATGTTTTTTTTATCCAAAGCTTGCACCCTTCTCTGTCTTTATTTTGTTTCCCTCTCAGCTTTTCTGTTCTGTCTCTGTTGCTCCCCTCTGCTCTAAAACTAATTGTTGCCTTTCTCTGTGAGTTTGCCTCAGAGGCCTGACTTCATGCTTTCTTCTGAAATATCACCATGCTGTGCAGAGGCTGTTTTATGTTGCAGGAGTGTGTTGGGAGAGGGTTGCAGGGATTGGGGGATATTGAGGTTGTGGCCAAAAAAAGTAGGGTAGGTTGCGTTCGTCTGTCTTTCAGGCGACCACCCTTATATTCCCAAATTTTCCATGCCCTGGGCAATTATTATTTAACTAGAACAGCATTTATACAATCACACTCAAACGCACCATACACATGCACACCATCATACCCATGCCATAGAGGTGGTTGTCAGCGGTGCTTACATGAGGACAGAGTGGTCACTGTGTTTCCCATCATTCAGATAGCCCTAAATGGAAAAGCAAGGTGGTGTGTGTGTATAAATGTGTGTAAGTGTGTGTGTGTGCGCGCGCAACCGCGACCAGAAAATCTGCTGCACCGCTTAGGTTACCCACCGGCTGTCCACATCAGAGTGACCACTGATTTCTGAGCTCTGTAATCACCCTGTACACAGGACTATTTCAGTGCAATCTGACTATGGATTAGACAGCAAATTGCCAGGGATAGTGAGCGTTTCCATGGCGAGGGTGGAAGTTGCTTGTAAGGAATAATAAACAGAGTAAGATTAAGATTAGACGTGACGGCCTGAGAGCGGTGGCAGCTGGAGGAGCATGTGTGTTTGTGTGTGTGTTTATTTTGAAGCATAAGGAGGAGGAGAAGGAGGTTTTCATACAGGATAGAACATAACAAAGCTGAGTAAAGGCAAAAACTGCTTTTGTTTTTTCATCCTCACACTTAATCAGCTCCATTTGTGGATGTCTGACTGATGACTTCTTCCTATTAATCAGCTGGGTGTAATGACAAGCTGACATTTCTGTAAATGTTTATACTCAGGCTCACACATATGTGCCGGAGACCCACAAACTTGTCCCCAAGTTGAATTCATTACAGAGCTCGTGGTCGCAACTGTCATGAAAGGCAGCAATTCGCTCCTTTAATGAATTCAATTGTGAAAACTCTGTCACAATCCCCACGGCCTTAAGCGCTCCATCGTGTGTTTATTAAATGTGACTCCCATTCACTGGCAGGTTGCTGGGAGATTGGCGTGCATATACCCTGCACAGTATGCATCAGCCACGTATACACACACAGCATGGAGAAGATTTAGACAGCATGTGAGCCATCTTTCCGATACTCTGGGAAATAAACAATGAAAACATGTTTTACACTGACAAACAAAAAAATTATTATGTCAGTCATGATTGAAACTAGAAACCTTGACATAAATCCCCTACTGCTGCCACCTCTTCTGTCGTTTGCTTCCCACCCACCACAGCGACAAAATCTAACACGTATACACAACTTGAGCGGAGCACTTCACCAATAACAATTGAAGGAGACACACATCTTTTTCTGCTTTCGCGAGGAATGTTATTCAAGTCGTGATGAAATAACGCTGCATGATGGATATATTAAGTGTGCTGCTCTGCAATCAACTTTATATCACGGCACGTCAGAGCTCATTAATGAGACGAAAGGTCCGAAGTGCCGGTAAAGTCACTAAGTATGCAGATGGTATGCAAATCACGCCAAAAGAGAAAGAGCCTGCTCAATGATAGTGGTTTACATTACTGAAGAAATAA
The DNA here is from genome assembly GCA_021432705.1 of Caranx ignobilis. Taxonomy (NCBI): domain Eukaryota; kingdom Metazoa; phylum Chordata; class Actinopteri; order Carangiformes; family Carangidae; genus Caranx; species Caranx ignobilis. The sequence goes on from MU269980.1 coordinate 6,702,073, forward strand.
CATGACCGTGCAATGAATCGTCTCAGCAGCGACTGGGTGTTGAAAGAGTCAATAGATTAAGTTGATTTCGCGAGGTCATGCTCAGAGTTTGTTTTTTTTAACTGATCAGCTTCCAGAAAAAAATCTAATAGCAGGATTCTTAAGGAAACTCTGTGTCTTTTTTCTTTAATTAAATCAAATAGAAAGTTCACTTCACCTTTATTAACTTCAGGAATGAAGAGTTGGACTCTAACGCTCGAAAGCAACTTCCACTGAGAGCCTGACCCAAAATTTCCCCTCCTCAGAGCCCACTCAGATCAGTCAGAGCTGGACATTGATGATTTTTGACTCCATGCTGTTGCCTGAGGTGACACTGCTGATTGTTGGTATTAGCTTCATCACATTTCACTGCAACCAGTTTGGCCTGAGACACACACAGAGTCCCACCTTATCAACAGTGGACTGCTGGGATCTATTTCCAGTCATGTCATCTTAGCGAAACTTCATTTCAAGGTCTTTTCTCAGAATATAAATGCAGATTGCGATTATGATTCTCTCTCACCATTTTTCAGGAGGAGACGTGACGTTGTCGATCATGTCTATATTCAAAAATATTCAAAAAATAACCATGTTATGTTGCCCTTTACGAGCATTATACTGTGTATTAGATTAACAATGCTAGGTTTAGGGTTATAGGGTAATGGTTAGCTGCCAAACAGCCCTGTCCTTTTGAAATGCATTTTTCCAGCCACTGAACTACCACACAAGCACATTTATGCTTAGCTCTGTCTGATTCCAACATCTGAAGTAATACAGTGTGGCCATGGTTGCATATGTGTGTAGGAATACAGTAGATCAACAGCTCACAACCTGATTCCAAAGGAATCAGCTATTCAATGGCAAGATAAAGCTGTGGAAATATTTTTCAAGAGGCTAAAACATGTTTTTGCAGATGGCTCCATCCACAGCAACATAACACTCACCTCTCATCAAGTAGTATGAAGAACCATTTTTACATAACAGTGGCCACTACAGCACTAGTGTTTCATTGCGTTGTTGTTGTTTCGGTGTTAAAAGTCTCTCGGCCTACATGTTATCAATACACAACAATGTAATGGAGGTAATAACTTCTTATGGTATGGCATCCTATAGGATTACAGTTTTTTTTATATGTCTATGGTGGAAAACTATCAAACAAATCCACAAAAACAGTACCCTGGAACTAAATGTAGTTCTGAAACGCTCATAGTTCCTTGAAAGGTTCCTGGTTCTGGGGGAAAGTTCCTATGGTGGCAATGCACTTTTAATAACAACAAACAGGTTGCTAATAAGACACTGCACCACTGCACATGATACAATTACAAACAAACCCCTCACACTATAGCGACCCCACTGGGAGCTTCTCTCTGAGTGCCTCTCAGTCTTGGCTCGTCATGGGTGTTGGCATTCAAATTCACTGAGCCTCATAAGTATCAAACCTACATCCTTAGACGCAGACTTAATTTCCTGCACATCAGAGAGAGCAGGGGTGGGTTTGACAACAAAGACGGGAAAGGGTTTGAAAGATGGAGGGCTTTGATAGTTATGAGCTTATTGTGCAATGCTAAGCACTCTTTCTATGTGTGCATGAATGTGCGTGAAGGGAAATATGGGTGCCATGTGGGGTTGAAGGTGTTAGAGGAAGCCTAACAGGCCTGCTCATTTGTACACCATTTGATCTGCTGCTACAGGCGCGCTCTGAAACTACTTTGATGACTGTTGGGGCACCACACAGTGTGCTCCAGGTGTTCAGAGTGACCATAAAAGAAGCTTGATGCTGAACACAGGAGTTCTTGTTCATACTAATGGAATAATGCAACAATATCTCACTGTGTATTATGTCAATGGGTTTCAATGATATGAAACACTTCCCTGAGCTCAACTGATCCCCTGTGAAGATTAACCAGGCATCCACTGCTTCTTATTGAGCCACTGTGATGATAGAGGCCCTATAACGAAGGCGGGGGGTCGGGAAGGGGGGGGGGGCTGCAATTTTTTACGAGCGTCTTCTCATAGCTTGTGGCTTCTCTCGTTCTTTCTTTCATTCTGTCCATCTGTCACACTGCTGAACATGCCAGCATTGTTCGGCTCCGGCTAATGCCGAAGGTCTGTCATCCTCTGATGTGGTAGTTCTCCCAAGGCAGCGCGGTTCAACAGGAGATCGGAGGCGGGTAACGAGCCCGATGATTTCAGATGGAGGTGAATGAACAGGGGAGTCCAGAAAAGCCTGAGGGATGTTATCGGAAATGTAGCTGGGACATAGCTTGTGTTTTCTGTGAGCTCAGGTCTGCCTGTGTGCCTGCATCTTGTGTGTGTGCGTGTGAATGTTAATATATGTCAGTTTTATTTGGATACAGGATCCCATTTCTACTGTGTATCTATCTGTTAGTATGAGACAGTGTAATTTGGAGCTAATACCGTAGAGAAAATGTACCCCCCACCCCCCCACCCACCCTCTCCTCCCTTAGGGACACTGTGATCAGTCCCAGGCCACAGGGAAGAATCCAGTGCTTCAGTAATTTGCAGGTGGTTTTCATTTTGGTGACAGTATCATCTTCAGATTCTTGTCCTCTTCAGCTGTCTGGCCCCTGCACTCAGACCCACCCTCTTTTTCTGTGTTACCTAACGGCTGTGTCCCCACTTACCCTCTCTGAACTCCTGCTTTTTCTCCACTTCTGTGCTCTCTCTCTGTCTCTTTTCCTGCTGCACTGAAAGAAGGAAGGCGCCATCTTGAGAACATTTCATATAGAAAAAAACAATCAAACACTTTGTCACCCAATTGTGATTTGAATTCTTCACTATCGACACTCCACTGTTTCTGTGCCTTCAGGTGAGGACTGACTAAACCCCCCGGTTTAGATGGAGAGTGCTCAGCTCTTACAGTGCAAACAGAGCTGCAGTTCTTGCATTGGCAGATGGGAAGATTTTAAAGGACCCTCGGCAAAATCTCCATGTTTATCCAGTGTTTACCTTCCAGAGTAAAGCAAAGACGAACTCTGTCAGCCAGGAGAAATAAAGCTGCTCTCTGCGAAAGGAAGCAGTTTATGGAAAATGTGGTCATAATTTTAAGAAACACTTACAGTAAACGGCCACTGTTGTGGGATAGAAGCTGCAAATCATCTTGACCATGGCCCTGTTTTTTTGCTCACGATAATTTTACACAAAAGAATTACAGCGAGAGTTGTGTCGACAATGGTAAATTTGGGTTTTAAAAGTGCTTTACACGTCACATTTAAGGCGGCGCCTCCAAGCGATTAGTCCTGACATACGTAAATGTGAAATATAAAAGGAAACACCACAGTTTTGTAGCCCAGCACCAAACACAGTCAGAGCTTCCAGAGGTTTCTTGTCCTCTATTATTGATCCACAGAGTCAAAAGAGTTGCATGTTGACAGACTTCCTCAGTCTTTATCTCTTCCTGGTCCTCCTAAATGTATCATCTCCCAATTTTGTGCAGGACCGGAGGAGTCTGGAAAGTCTCTGACTCTGTGACTAACTTTGTCCAGATACAATAAATGGACTGTTTGTATTAGCAGAAATTCTAGTATACATCTTAACACTTAGATAGATATTTACAATGCAATTAAACAAAGGCGATCAGAGACAGAGACAGCATGTGGTTTTGTTTTTCTGTTTTCTAGGTCCCAACACACACAAGAGAATTGAGGCTCTTGTGAGGCCAGTGACTCAAGGACGTCTCTCCACTGGGTTTTCAGCCAGGTATCAAGGCAATGATTATGCCTTTAGTGTTACACTCATTTTACTACAGTTTCCATCAGTTTTCCATCTGACCTGATTAGAGACATGTCTTATCTTTGTCAAAACTGCAAAGAGAACCGTGAGGAAATCTGACATTTAATAACTCTGTCTGTTTTTCCTCTCTCATTTGTTTGTCATTGGTTCAACGTTCCAGCTTTTCTTTAAGCGGTAATGTTATAAAGGCATTCCCCCGGGAGAGACATTTGTGAGCTTTAACTTTTGTGTTTCCAACAAACGCACTGGGATCAAAGTGTCACTTTAGCAGCTCCAGCTGCGTCTTCCCTCCCTTAACAACGTCCTCATCCTTGGAGTGACATCAACAGGACATCCTATACCAACACTGCTGACCTCAGTAGACCTCAGTCCACTGCACATACACATATATGTGTGTGTGTAGACATGTGGCCTGCTTTCCATTGAGCAGCACCAGAGAAAGTGTTCGCTTTTTAAAGAGCTCTATGTGCAGGCTGTAATTTACAAAATCTGTGTTTGGGTTGTGTGTGCTTGGAGCTGGTTCTCCACTTGGCTCAGGCTTTTTTTTTTTTTTTTCTTAAAATACAGTGGGTAGTCGCAGACCTCATCAAAGCTCGGCTACTGTTGAAAACTCCTTGCTGCCTGCTAAACTCACTCCCTGAAGTATTTCAAAGGTCGTATCCATTCACAAAACCTCCTTTATAAACAGATGTATACATCTTGATCCATATGCATACAGTGTAAGTCAACATAAAACCAACAGAAGACTGTAGGCTAACGAAATACTGTCAACGTGTTAGCATAGCCTACAAGTAAAAACTCAAGTCAGAACAAATCTGTCACAACTATATCATTATTATTTATTCAGACTTTATAAAACAAGGGGAACTGGAGAATTGGCTCTCCAAAGGTTACCAGGAGGTAGCAAGGAGAAGATAGCTTGTCTTAGCTATAGCTAACAGATGAAATCCACAGTAAAACCACATCTTGTCATACACTTTGGGGTTTGAAAACACACAAATAACATAATACTAAGTTACTTGTTAGAGGTGCTAATGGACGGATATCTTGGGATAGACTGTCCCCCTGCTACTTCAATGCGAGGCTAAGCTATGTCCTAAGCTAATATCACTAAGTGATACTGATGCCCTCATCTAACTTCCAACAGGAAAGAAAATAAGTATATTTTTGAAAATGCATTACAATTTCTTAAATTAAAAAAAAAAAAAGCTGAAATTTATAGTGGAGTGTTGGTTTTAAACATATTTGATTAAATTACTGCAGACGTTTTGCACGAATTGGTTCAGCATTAGCCTTCGGTCGCTAAGTGGAAGGAAATATTTCAGCAGGGCTGTTAATGGCATATTGTCCATAAATCTTACAGAACAATGGACTTGGTCCATCTGTAGATCTGGCTTTGGACATGAGAACGTACTTGGCTCTGAAAATTTCATAGGTTTTTTTTTTTTCTAAAGATTGGAAGTGCTGATTTTAGGAAACTGTAACCATTGTGCAGCATAGGGAATGGAAAACCCAGTGGCATAAAACCCTTTTCTTTTCTATTCCCATTAAACTGACCTTCCCTTCCCTTACAGAGTTTGGCACGATATGGAGATCCAATGATTGAAAGTGCTGGTCAGTGTTGACACGGAGTTTCGTTTTGCTGAAACATCAGCACTCTGCACTTTACTACCCATCTCTGTTTCCTGTTTTATTGCAAAGCAACGCTCGCAAAACAGTGGATATGAGCAAGACAGACTGATAAAGAGGATAATCAATAAGGTCAAATGAAGGTTAACCACCGCTCTCTGCATCACTGCTAAACATCACAGTCAGCACAGTGCAAGCTGTATCACAAAAAACTGCATCTGGTGCTGGTAAGATAATAGTCCACAGCCTGATAATTTGGGTCACATAAGTTCACTTTCACTAAAGTTCACTAAAATGGCAACACATGTAAAGTGAAAAGCTGACAAGCAGCCAGCTTCTTTTCAGGCAAAATATCTCTCTGTAATTGGAGGAAACCCCAAACGATTACTCCAAACAAAAACATTTCGTCCATAAAAAGAAAGAAAGAACGAAAGAAAAGATTAGATCTCATGCCTGCATTTACTGGGATTTTTGAACATTTAGTGTATAATTAAGTTCTTTTATCCAGAAAGGTCATTTCCATATCAGTGAGTATTGTGGAAGAAAAGGATTAAAATCCTGTCTTGAGCATTTGGTTTCACCTCCTAGTGTGGCGGTTAGCATGTAACATCTGAAATCCAGGAAACATCTTGGCAGGGTTTGTACATTTCCAGGTGCAGGGAAGTCGAAAGCACCCTTAACTACTTTTTTTCTCTTTGTAGGGAAAGAAAAGAAATATAATGTCTTCAAATGCAACATTAATGGCTTTGGGAACGAGCGAGGCAGACGGTGTGTAAATGTGTTAGCATGCAAGCTTACGCCTGTGTGTGTGTGTGTGTGCCTATACACATCCAGCAGTGACGGCCCCATCATTACACACCAACCAACAGTGAACTGGTGAATCAACAGGGGGTATTCTGGAGGTTCACTGTTGGTCATACCTTAAATCATGCTATAATTGTGTCTAAAACTGACAAAGTTATTACAGTTGCAGCCAAGAGGAGACCTGCAGGTGTGTGAGTGTTAAAGTTCATACTCAGCACTGCCTCCCCAGGCTGGAGCAGGGATTTTAATGAGTCACCCAGACAGGCTTGTCTGTAATGTGAGTGGTTTGCAGCCTTACATGGGAGCTTTTTAACAGATTTCAGTTAATGTCCGAACTAGTCTCCAGCTTCATATTTACTCAGAGTCCTTCGCTGCTTGTGCTTCTATTCCTCTGGAGTTTATCTGACTCTCTGCAGTGGGATTTATTTTGATGCTCCAGGTATCAGCAATGGAGCAGAATTGAACCAGACGTGTGGAGACTTATGGCTGTGTACAAACCCACCACACCATCAGGAGTCCTCTTCTCTCTGAGTGCCAATCACTCACCATTTTGGGTGTTGGAAATTTACTGAGCCTCCTAAGGCTCAGACTCATATCTTGAGTTCAATCCTCTGGTTCGATCCTTTGGCACTGCCATGAACCGAACTGACATAAACACTCGGAAAACTCTGTCAAGAGTCTTTTCACTCTGGGTAATAGTTTACTGCTTGGACATTTTGATGCTGTGGGTTCTCAGAACTCAGCAGTGGCTGATCAAATGGCTCAGGGTGTTAGGAAACTCTGCTAAAGTTTTGAAGTTGTGGGTTGAATCCTCTGTGAATTTTGCAGTCCAACTCCCAGATTAAAGACTGAACTACTCTAATAAATGGCTCTCGGGTGTCACTGACCAAATAATGTGATAAGGAACTTTTGAGGATGTGGGTTTGATACTTACAAGGTTCAGTGAGTTTTCAAATCCAACACCCAAGTGAAGCGATCAGAAAGAAGCTGCCAGTGCAGCGGGTGGTGTGGTGGGACGGAGGCTTTTAAATATGTTGGCAGATTTTTGCAATGGTCATAAAACTGTGGTGCAAAAGGTTTAGACCTCTACATAAAGAGCTGCTAATGGTAATCAATCACATACTTCAATGGCTCTCTGTAATGTCATTCCCTGCCCACTCTAGCTCTGACTTCGTGCAACACTAAATGACCATTGTGAGAACATTCGTCAAACCAAGTTGTGAAAAACAATGTAATTTCTATGTATTTCAGCCCCAGGCTGTCTCTCTGACCAGAAACAGGGGTCCACACTTGGTTGAGGTACTCAGTTATTTCACTGTTGTTATGTGTGCGTGTCGGTTAGAGGTCTGAGAGTCTGATCTTGTAGCTGTTATCTGACCATACTTAGAGCTGGAGGTCTGACATAGACTGGTATTTGTCCAGTGGTTTCCTCTCACTGAACGGTACATAAAGCAGAATCTCAATGACATCTCAACTATGGTGACTATGTGGACATTTAAGAGGACATAATGTTTCCCATAACATTATAGATTATTATGGCTGTAAAAAAAGAAAGCTGTATTATCAGGGGTTATATTTAGATTTACAGTTGTTCTGCCAAAAACCTGATTGTAATTGGTGGGAGTACTTCAAGTTATATCAGGCAAATCCAACATATTTGAAATGCCATTTAAAGGAAGGTTTTTGTATTTTTTCTGGCACAATCACAACTTTTCATAGGATTCAATCCAAATAATGAAGGATAGTCTTCACATGTTTTAAAAATGTATGCACTTATTTTTATGATGTACAGAAGGTGTGGCCTCCTTATTGTAAATGGGCCGTTTCAATTTTAATGAGTTATTTTATAAAGAAAACTGTAAGTGGGGTTTTTAACTTTGTTAATGATTAATGTAGATCATTATTAAGTATTCTTCCTTTGGATGCGTGGTTCATATCAACCTGTCTTTTGAAGGCCAAACTTTCAGCATGATCTCCTAGAAGCTCAGGAAATGAGCACACAGCGTTTTGGACTAAAGACAGGGACTAGCTGTGATGATAGTGTGTGAGGGGGTGTGAAGGGTTATCTCATGATTATATTAGAGTAAGTAAAATAACTTTGAGGCAGACTGTGATTAAGCCACTTGAACGACTTCATTTAAGTTTTGGATGGAGGTTACAGGTTTGTTTAGGAAGGTAAACATGGAAAGTAATTTGAGGTAAGTGGAACACATTCCCACGCCACCAAACCACGGCAACACCAGGCTCATTAAACAACAATCCTTTGTTGACATTCTTTCCTCATGTAATCCTTCTGATGACAAAACATGTTGACGTATTTTTAAAGCAGAGTAGGATGAATGTTTAGTCATCAAACTACATCCAATTACAGGTACTACCTACAGATTTCCAGGAAGTATTGCCAATACGCCAAAATAAGAGCACAAACTGTGGTGTAACAGTCACTAAAGCTATCTTGTGCACATGTCTGGATGTCTGCATTTGCTGTCATGTGTGTGGACACATGTGTTCCCCGTACTGTAAACGCACATGGTCATGTTCATGTGTGTTTGTGATATTTGCTGCTATCACTCACATGGCTGACATCAATCACCAGCAGACACAGGACAGATGTTTGCAGTGTTCCAGTAGAATCAAGTAAGTCTTAACAGCTGGTAGAAGAGACCTCTGAGAAGCAGATAGGGGCAAAACAACCCTTGGGATACTATCTGTGTCCTGAGAGTTCCTCTCTGGAAGAGTTTCTGTTTCTGCGAATACGCCTGCTACACGGCTTTACACACTCCAGGAGGTTTCTGTCCTAGTGCTCGGTCAGAAGGAAGAAACTTTCAAGGACACTGCAGTGGCCTCACTCTGCCTGCCTGCCTGCATTCCCTCCAAGGAATCTCTCATTGTTGGAGAGAAAAACAGGAGAGAGGGAGGAATCCCACGGGACTGCACAGACAGTAAATCCACCGTGATATCCCAATGCCCCTCCATCCCAACCTCAACCCTGTCTACTATCATCTGCTTCCCTATACCAAACGTGATGGAGACTTCCTCTCTCATGTTTAGGTTCACAGCAGAGGCCTGATAGACAAAATACAATCCATCTCAAATAACTCCCTTCATTAAAACTTGGTCCAGATGTATCGTTTGACTCCATTGTTGAACATCGAGGGATTTGGTAATTCAGACAAATGAAAGCAAAACAATAATATTTAAAGGGTCAGTGACGGAGAGGGGGGGGGGCAGAGATTGTTGGTTGTGGAGGTTTAGACACAAACCTACAGAGATGCTTGGCTGAAATACAAGAATACATATTTGTGACCACTTTTTATAGATGTAGGTTATAAGTGAGAGTGAATAGGTTTGGGGCTGAGCGCTACAGGGAGGGGAGGTAAATCAGATAGTACTGAGATTCAGACAAAAGCATTGATGGTTCTTGTCTTTTAACAGAATTTGTTGACAATAACAAACCAATAACACATTTTTATTATTCTGTAATATATGACTGGCCATTTTGGATTTTCTTGACAGACTATATTGTGCAACTGAATTTCTGGATTTCTGTGAGAAAACAGTTTGATATATCCCGTGCTGAATATCCTGACTTTGAACTTTTTTTTTTTTGCAGACAGTTTCCACTCCAAGGCCATAATCAGAAACCTGATGCTTGTGAGCACTGCAGAAACCGTGCTAATACAAACCGAAATGAAAATGTCTATTAATAGACTAGTGAAAACCAGACGTAGCCGACTGCAGGCTGTAAAAAAAGAAGAAAAAAAAATGAGCTCACTGCAAAGAGCAGAGGCATGGGTTGGGTCAGAGAAAATCTGATAAATACAGATGTGAGTGTGTGTGCTCACAGCGTGCAGGCTTAGTGTTTGCCAGTGCGGCTAAAACAGAAGGTCCTACTGGCTCTGTGGTTCCTGTAATGTCAGACTGAAAGTGGAGAGCTTCTGATTCAACCAGAGATACCTCTCTCGGTCAGCTTGTGTGCTTGTGTCTCTGTGTGTTTAAGAGCACGCCCCGACCTAATGCAATTAGTGTGAGCCCACTTAAGACACACGTTGTTGTTAATATACCCAGAGAGACAATAAAACCTCCATAGGCAAAATTGAGAGCTTGAGAAAAAAACCAAAAGAGAGAAAAATCTGGACTGCACAGGAAACCATGAGGAGGATAATAATGACATTAACAGTGTCACTAATGGTCACTATAATCCCTTAAAAGTACAGACACTGAATATGGCCCATATATCACCGTTAGTCAAGCATTCCCCTTTCCTCTCCTCTCTGATTATCAAGTCCTGACATTTCTTCCAATCCAGCAGTCGGCTGATTAGTCTGAGGCACTGAAGCAGAACCAGGCGAAGCAGGGAGCAGTGTATTGATTGTCACAGTGACCTTTTACTGTGCCACTGTTCTTCAGATGTGGGGGGTTGTCGTTCTTTAAGCGTCTGGCTCAGCAGCCGTCGATGAGGCTGAGGACGGCAGCGTCAGCTGGGAGGAACAAATGACATAGATTTCACATACTGAATTGTAATCATCGTGGTCTCAGTGGGACCTCACCACCAAACAACAACCACCACCTAAGTGAGGGTGGGTTGATAGAAGGATAACTCATCTTGGTAAATAACTCCTCGGGTCACGGGAGGCAGCAGTGTGTGTTATTTTAGTAACATACAATCATAGATATAGCTCCAGTTGTGTTATCATCTTATCCACAACAGTTGTATTTAATGTGGCATAGAACGGCATCAATATTATAAATATGAGAATGTGTTGTTGCTTTAAAAGCAGCTAAATGAAGATACTGACTGAATTTAAGTGAGTGCATGAGGATGGGGCAGGAGACCCATACAGTGGATAATGGTGGGGGTGGGGTGCAGGGTGTTGAGATTTCACAGTGAAACCACTTCTGTAGTCTGGAGCGTAGTATGGACGGCGAAATGGAAAGGGAGTAGAGAAGAGGGGTCTGTGGTCGAAGCATGTGCCAACAATGGCGGCTGCAGGATCTATATTTGAAACAGATCATAAAAGGCTCAGTCGATTCGTTTAAGTGAAGTGGTGGAGAGAGAAAATAAGTAGGATGTGGAGGAGGGAGGTAGTAGGGCTGACAGGGGAATAGACATTATTGGCAGTTAGGAGTGGTTAGAGACATCTGTGGAGGGAGTGGGTAACCACATGAAGCCATTCAGTCCAGATGGGTGCAGAAGCAGGTAGGGCTGAGTCGATTACAGCGATGATGCACAAAAGCAGAGAGACAATCCAAATAATCCAGACACTGATTGTTTCACCTAACAAGTGATTTTCATTCCAGGGTGGGGGGTGCTGCTGTGATTATATGTTGGGGACAGAGCTCCTGGACCTCTGACAAAACATCCAGCCGACTAAGCACACACAATCACGCTCATCCGGCTTACACACACATAACATGTGGGGAGCAGTGAGTGATCAGAGCTGCAGAAAAAAAAAAAGAAAAATAAAATCATCGACACACATCATCCACAGCACATGGCAGAGCTGTCAGCAGGGGAAAACCAGCACAGCAGTGTGACCTTTGGAGACGAGGGGAAGAGGGGAGGTGTTCCAAGTGTCTGTGTGTGAATCCAGGTTAGTTTGCGTGACTCATACACTGACTGCAAACGTAGTACATTCCAGGTTGTGGTACTGTTGAGTTTTGATAATACAACTGTTCTCCAGTACCTCAACTGCTCTCAAAGTGCCTTTTAGGGAGGTGACTCAGTGAAGTTGTGTATAAATGAATCTGTGTTAGTAAGTTTCCATGTGTAAAGTGTAGATAAACACTTAAATATGTTTTTCTGTGGTAAGCACAATCTAAAACAAAGAGCAGGACCCACCTCTCAACTGTAAGTCTCCTAGTGTAGTTAATTCCCAGTGCTGTTGCTGTTTACTTTATGAGACCTGTGAATGAAAATAAATATGTAACAGGCCCTGATCCTCAGATGATCAAATGCTCCCCAGACTGGGAAGGCCCTCTATCTCCCCCTCAGCTTCAGTCACAGAAACCACCTCAAATGGGTGTGTGTGTTTGTGTGTGTTTTATATAGGAGTGAATTATCTCATCCTGGGGAACAGAGAGTTGAGATAAAGAGAGGTCTGTGAGCAACTTACTGGATCAACATCAGAGATTAGACTATTGGTGATGTGATGTGGTGCAGCGCAGATGATCGTATTGCTGACTCAGCGACTTTTGGAAACCAGAAACCAGAGAGACCCTCACCCCCCCTGCCTACAGTCTCCACCATATTCACGTCAAACTTCTCTTTAATCCTCAAGACCCCATGCATGCCAGACACACACACAGCCACCACCACGCCTTTCTCCCCCCCTCGAGCCCCTTTACCCTCGGGGGGAAGAAAAAACTGTCTCCTCCTTTTGCGAAACCATCATCAGTGCTCACCACACCTCCATCTCTAATTTAACCAGAAACCTCACATTTTGGTGCCAAGCAAGCCCAGCCTCAGATGATCCCCAGACTAACCTCCACAGCCCCCCGAGCTTAACTCAGACTCAGTGTCAGCGTTACCTACAATCAGGCTGAAGTCACGGTTCTCAAGACTTGAGAGTGGAAATCAAATAACTGCACATTATGATCAGGCGTCATTTGGGTTTCCGTGGATGAAGCCAATTCAAACTGACGTGCCATGTATAAATTCTTAAAAAAGGAAAAAAAAGAGGGGGGGCGTGTTCCTCCTTAGAAACATCTCTCTAGTACAGTTCAACTTGTCAACAAACAACCCAATTTAAAGCTGACCCCATAACTATACCCTGTGATGCATCATGTGTAGGTCTAATCAGATTAGGTGAGGCATATTCAGCGCAGATTCACGTGATCTCATTCATCTTTTGTAGTGTCGGCCGTTGGTTACATGCTTCTCTAACCCACTGTTCCAGTAACTACACAGCTATGCAATCTGATGGGATTGCCGCCAGTATTTCTGAGGTCCATTCATCTTCCATAAGATGCACATCCTTTGCGTGCTTGCACACTAGATTCACGTACATGATGTCCCTGCTATAGGACTGAAAAGTGCCTTGAGTGTTAAGAGCACATAGACTACTGGTGAAAACAACAGACATTTTCAGATTGACTTTAATCAACATTAACTGCTTACCAACATAATTTCCAGTACATTCACTGCTCGAGGGAGTTTATATCCTAGTTTATATCCTATTCTTCTTTTATTGCAGACCACAACATTATGTGGCTACAATTCCTAAGTGGTTATCGGATCATTAAATTAAATTGTGGCTGCACTGACAACATAAAGTTTGTTATGGGGGAACACAGAGTCGTCAATAGGCCTTTTGTAACCTGTGAAAAACAGGGAATCTACAGAGCAGAGCGGTAAAACCGGCTTATCTTTACAATCTGCACTTCAGCATGTATAATGGAGAGGAATGTATAGGCTTTATATAGAGGAGTCAGAGTAGGGAAACACAGGGATAGGTCAGCAGTTCATTATAACATAAAAAAGCAGCAGTAAGTGATGGGCATACTGGCAGATGATGCTGTGTGTTTACAGCTTGTCTGTTTGTCCTGTCCAAGAGTGACATCTAGTGGTTGATGTAGGAAACACAGTGTCCTCTACAAAGCTCTGATCTTGGCCTGTGAGGGAGTTTGAAACAGTTTATACTTTTCCTTTGATACAGAGTAATTAAAATACAACATTACTGTGAAAATAGGAGCCTATATCTTTACAGAAGGCCTGAGAAAATGGGCACAGATCATTGTTGAAAGGTAGTTTCCTTGCCAGCCAAGAAAGCTTCCCCTCACTGGTTCAGACTATTACACTGTATCTTGTTGCAGATGTCAATAAGGTGAGGAAGAAACTCGACTCTACTGGGTTTGATATATGGCATGTGACACCTTGCAACAGAATAAACATGACTTTAAGCAGACAGTGAGAATGATCAAACTGAATCGCCAGTTCTTTTACCTTCTTCAGTCAAGTTTGACCACTTTAAAGATCAGAAAAATCAATTCAAAGGTCTAGAATTAGGCTGAGTCCACTGTTGTCTGTGATACTGAACTACATTGTGTCTCTTGCGTCACAAAGTCTGTGTTGTTGAATTTGGATAGGTTGGGGAACTTTTCAGATTGACTTCAAAACCTGTTAAACCTGATTGTCGTTTGTTCAGTTTACTTGCCCCGTGGTGTTGTCTTCATTTTAACAGTTCAAACTCAGCAACAGAGAGAGAGAAAGATAACAACGTTTACATATTTTCATTGACTGGATGTTTATGAGTGAGAAACTGCTTTATCATAAAAACACTGATACTTGCAAAGAAAGGTCTTTTGTGTACTTAATGAAGTCACGTCAATACAAGCTTAAAGTGAACAGAGCATATCAACAGCAAATACAGTTTTACTGACTCTGAGCTCTTTGAACTCATTGGATTCTCCAAGAAAACCATTACATTTCTTTTATTCTTGTTTTTTCATTTGTACAAACACAACAAGGTAAGGACCAAATGATACAAACCAACATTTCAGTCATTATATTATTTACTGTATTATTAAACATGTACAAAACACAAAAAAGAAAGAACACCCACAGCAACCCCACGTTTCCTGTCTATGTCTATGACACAATTTGGAACTGAAACAAAACAATATTACACACAGCTGAGTGAGTGTAATATAGCAAGTGACAATTAATTAAACAAATATAGTTAATTTGCTTGGCACAGAAAAGGGCAGATATATAAATTACATATTCCAATTTAATAATCTATTCTCTATTTACATTTAACTCCAGCTGTCACCTTAGCTTAGAGTTGTTGGTTCCTTATAAAAGCCCTTTTTATCCCTCAGTGGTTTACCTGCTTCACTTTAGATTCATTTCACATTCATATTTAGTTTATTTTTACATGACTCAGTGTGGGTTAAAATCTGAACTGTAGCTTTGTTTCATAGCTATAAGCTACTTCATATAGTAAACAAGATGTGGGTTATGTTGCATAGTTGGTGCACTGCTGGATATTTCAACTCTAGAGCTATGGAAAAGAAAAAGGCAGTGTAGCTTTTTGTAACTTACATTGGACTAAAAAGGAATAACACAGAGACAAAAAGTGTCACAGACCCAAATCAGCTCATAACTGGAACCCTGAATACAAATGTTTTTAAAAGTGCACATCATATCACACTGTAAAACTTCATGAACACACATGGAATCCTATTATATTAGTAATGTTAAAGTCAGACCACTTTGAGGTATAGCCTATATAACATCTGACAGACCTATTAGCTCTAATGTAGGACTTGATGTCCCTTCACTGAGATGCTTCACATCCTGTTGTTGCTACTATGTGTATTCAACAACACCACAGCAGCAAAGTCTAGGAGATGATTCTGTAACCTGTATTTTAACGTGGAAGACCTATGAGTGTTATTAAGGAACTTTGGGAGAAGTAGCTTAGAGAAAAATGACTGAAGACAGTGAATCAACAAAGTGCTGGTGAGGTTTCGTGTGACTCAGCTCAGTAGAGGACTGTTGTCATTCTGATCTTCAACAGCATCCTCTTCTGGCTTTTTGACCTCCTCTGCAACATCCACTCCGATCAGACCAACCACCCTGAAACAAGGAGGAAACGGTGCAAGGTCATGATGGGAAAAGTGGTTCTGTAGTGCTGTTTGCCTCCCAGGAAAGACACCAGGTAACAGATGAATGAGAAAAAGTTTATTTTTTTCACTCTATTTAATCCACTCATTTTCAGTTGCTTTTTTTTTTATCCTTTATCCTTCTTATTTTACGTTTATATATTTTTTTAACCTGTTTTTATTTTCATGTCAATGATGATGCACTTTGACATATTGTTTTGGAAGAGCCAGGGATCGAACCAGTGCCCTGCACAACAGGCTACAAATGGCTGCACAACACGTTACAAATGTAACTTGTGGAGCTCACACTGGCCCAAGATCGAGTGCATTGTTGTGGCTTTGTCATTCTGTAACTACCCACTATGTAACAGAAGAAGTGATGCATGTGACAGAGGTCGACTCACTTAAATGCTACACCTCCCAGACTGACTCAGCAGCACTTCTGTCAAATCAGTGTAACAAAACATATGCAAGAACACAGTGTACCACAGATAAGTAGTGCTCTTTTAATGGCTGTTCCTCTGTTTTGTAATATGATGAAGCATCAGCGTACATGGTTCATGAATGCAAGGTTAAAGCCGTAATGTACATGTCAGAGGAAAGAGGCAGCTGGTGAGGGAAGTGGGCTGAGGTGAATGCAGTAATGAGGAACTGAGAGTTCTTGTTTTTTGAGTGCCAAAACCAAGCAGAGCGTTTCCCTTTTCTAGCCAAGCAAAACTTGCAAACAGTGACTCAGCAGAAAAAAAGAGGTGGTTTTAATGAAACCCAACCCACAGAGTACAGCCCTACACCTGAAGCATATCCACACAGGCCACGTAGTTACTGGTTGCAATGTGTTGGACAAAAACAATGACAGTGGTGAATGTGCCTACAACGTACAAAAGGTACAACAGTTTGGAGATTTATGATGTGATGATGTGTTACCTTCATACTTTACAGGTGCAGTCAGTAAGTTAATATTGTGTTATGCGCATTTGCAACATGATGAACTTACCCTAGTACAAACAAAGGGATGGCACACAGTCCTGCTGACAACAGGAAGACGAAGCCAGGGTACCAGGCCACTGTAGCAGCATAGACACTGTTGAATACTGCAGTTGACACATTGCTGGTTAAACTCTCCACAAAGGAAAGGAGAGCAAAAAGTGCTCCTGTGGGAAAAAAAAAACATGGAGATAATAAATACTGTTTTTAAGAAGTGATAGTGTGACTATCAAACATGTGTGATGTCCAAAATAAAGTTTCAAGATACCTGCTTTTTTGTTGTGACTGTTACGTTTTCAAATGCAGCGTGAAGCAACTTTGGACTGTGACTCTACAAACACACAGACATGACACGTACCTGCTGCTCATGTTGAGCCCACTTACCCTGCTCAGACTTTGAGATGATCTTTGACATCATTGAGCGCAGAACAGGGAAAGGCATGATAGACAGAAGCATTGGCACCCTCACTGTGGTAAAGACACAACACAAAACACATTGTATCGCACATCATGTTGCAGGAACTATAACAGAATCAAACTGCAACGTTGACACGTTGACACTGTAAAGAGCATTTCTAAAATTGTGATGTCAGCCCTCTCATCTTATTACAATGCAATAACCCTAAGATTACACAAGATACTGTAAACCTGGAACAATTTCTACTACACCTCATAAAGGTGGTAGGAAAGGCAGGCTCTGTCAATCAGTTACCTGTGTGGCTGACCTTTCATTTTCATTTATGCAATTTTCTGTTTTATATCACTCTACACTCTTTTTATCTATTTATTCTGCAAATAGAGCATGATTTATTCTTGACATGATGTGTCCTGTCTATTTAAACACTTTTAGAGTTAAATGTTATGTATTAGAAAATCATTCATATTAATTTTCACATTTCCTTCATAGAGTATGCAATGAGTAGCAATATTGGGGCATGTTTGGTGGTTATTAAACCAGGCCACAAATCCTGTGCATTATTCTACAATGCAATTTCCAATATGTGACATAGAGCATAGGGTAAAACCAACAGGGCAAAACAGGGTAGACATAACTTAAACTGGGTGCTTCTTTTAATTCAGTCTATGTATGTTTGACCTTTGCAATGCACTAGATGTTGATTTTTTTCTTACCTAAAAACATCAGTAAAGTGGTCTTAGCAAATGCCACCAGGACCATGCCTGATACCACAGACAGGATCCCAATCAGGACGATGAGCAGCTTTGGTACACCACAGTGTGTGAATGCAAACACGCCCACAAAACTGGTCAGGAACACAGTGGTGGACAATGCAGAGCCGTAGCCAATCAAAATCTCAGTCCAGCAAAGCGGTTCATTCAGCTCATATAGTGTCATCAAGGAGATCCCACCCACGTGTGCAAAGGAGAAGCTGGCGAAGATGATCATCAGCAGGACCAAAACAGTTTTACACCTGCGACTGGCACCTGTGAACAGCTTGTAGACCCCGGAAGTCATCTGCTTCAGGGCCGAGTGTCGAGGCCCATCAATAAGGGCGTCATCTGGAGTCTTCTTCACTGTCTCCTCCAGGATGAAGATTGAATAGAGCAGAATTAAACACTGGAAAAGTGCAGAAGTGACAAAAGGCCAGTTAAAGCCTGCAGCTCTCAGAAAGTAGCCAGTTGATAGAGCAGCCACTCCTGCCAACAGGCCGATCATCATGTCCAGTCCGGCCATGCGTAGCGTTTTCTGTCTATCGTTCTCACACAGGTCCGCTATGTAGGAGAAACAGCCCCCCAGAAAGGTGGCCAAGCCTCCGAATAAAGAACTGAGGAGTGAGGAACCGATGAGCAAGTAAATGCTGAGCTCAAAGTAGGACACCATCAGGAAGCCCAGGGTGTAGATCATCGTGCCAATCAGTGGCATTATGATGGTGATCTTGCGGCCTCCCCGGTCACTGTAGGTCACGAGCATGAGAGTGACAAGCAAAGAGGGGACTGCAGAGAAAAGCTCTGTGTAGAGGGAGAAGAGAGATGCCTGTCTTTGTACCTCCTGAAACACAGAGAAGACAGAGCAAATTGGTTAGTGAAGTCTAAAAATAACGAGTGGACTGACACTGGACTGTCTGGGTCAAACTGTAACAGCAGGACCAAAATAAAAGTTTGACAGAGATAGTGACAATCTCATATCATGAAACCAACACGAAGGAGTTTTTAAATTTTGTAAAAAAAAAATAAAATATGTAGGTGTTTTCTCATTCAGAGCCAAAATGAATAAATTCCTGCAGGTGCAGAAGCAGCTATTTCAAGACCAGTGGGTCTTGTCTCACTTCCCCGTAGTATTTTCATTCTGCCTCCAAGCAGAAAAAGAAATGTTTGCAGAAGAATATTTTCTTCTAAATCTTCCTTAATTTGCAGTATGCAGCGTTGTATTGCAGACTTTGTATAAAATTTGAGTGGTAGTAAACTTTGGTCACATGTCACCAATGTGTAATAAGCAGTTGCTGACTCCGTGGTTTTTAACGGAGCAGTGTGGCAAGACAGGATCTGAAAATGTCATATGAAAAACCTGTGCTGTGTCAGGACGGTAAAGGTTGAATACAGACATAACACAAACTGTGAACCTTACGGTGTGTTGAGCTTTTTTTTTTTTATCAACACAAAGAAACCATGACACAACAATGACAGGTGTGACTGACAGTGTATGAACTGCTATAAAAACTATGAAACAATACTGACATAACACGACTGAACACACACTGAAAGCATGTAAGTTAATATAGATACATCAATTCTAAGCAAGTTTCACGTGCAAAGGTAAAAGAAATAAGGTCCAAACTGATTGCAACTAAGAGCACTTCTTTTACCTTTACTTTTATGTATGATTTTGTTTTTTTTTTTACATCCAGTATTTAATGGCTCACCTCATGATGGCTTGAATGCTCGCTACTGTTTGTCACACATCTGGAGGTGTTGTCATCTACAGGATAGGTGGTGTTTGTGAGCTCCTGCCACAGTCTGCGATACACATATTGCTGCACCAGGGGATATATGAGAAAACTGGAGAAAGCATACAAGGCCACCACAGGCTCTACGAGAAAAAGGCCTTTCATTTTCATCAGCTGAAATGTCTCCTGAAAAAAAGAAGAGAATGACAATTTAGAGATTAATATTTAAAAAAAGGCATAATCTGAGCAGTGGAAATATAATTTGACATTGTCAAAAACATGTTTTTAGGATATTGCACACCTCAGTTAAGGTGTTTTCTAACGTTGCAACCTTCAAAACTTCGCCATTCAGGTACAGTAAGCACATGATACCCACATCATTCCTCCTTAAATGACTAATTAAAGTCAGAAGATCGTGTCTACGTGGAAGTGCAGATAATATTTCTTTTGTTGTCTTTTGACCTCTGAGAATTGTCAAAGAGTCAGTGTGCACTAAATTATTGATCTAACATTATGTGACAGTTTGAGACAAAGTGGAATATCAGCTAATAACCCTGCGATGTGCAGTTTGTTGCTGAGAATACAGTGTGCTGCAGGGTGAACAGGGTCAGGTCATTGTTTACAGCGTAGGTTTTGCCTGAATTTTTTGAGAGATGTTGAAAGAGATGCAGTATAACACCTACCTTTCAGACAGTTGCCAGGGTCATGTCTTAATCGATAAATTCACGCTTGTAAGACATTGTAGCAGAAACACGGCGAGGGATCTTCTTTTATGCAAGCCTCCGGCGTTGTTATGAAAAACAAAAGCCCCACCCCTTGTCGTTTCCGATTGGACCTCAGCCCTAGGGGACGTGCGCTGATTCGATCAGAGTAACTGCCAATCATGCGCGAAACTGGACGAGAACATTTTGTCACTTTCTTCATCACGTCCATTATTGAATATAGTTCACAGAGTACGGAAATACGTCCAAGATACTTTTTAAAAAATAGCTAGTAAAATTGTTTCTTACATACTCTTAGTGTTTTCGTTACGTTCAAAAGCGGAAACTACAATTTTACTAGATATTACGGTAACGTCAGGTAGGAGCTTTGCGTCGGAATGTACCATTTTGCCAACACACCGGGAAGGATTTTGTTGTGACAGCGGAGTCACAACCCGGTGGGGGGAAACGGTAAGGAGACAGCCGCAGTGTTTCGTCCGTGTAATTCCATTAAAACCCGCAAATGTCAGATAATCTTATAATTCATATATCTACACAGGGTTATGTGTTTAACGTTACCGTGTCAGTCAAGTGTATTTCTTAAAAAGCGAGAGTTTATCATCCCGGACGTGCAGGTAGTACCACCATCAAAGTATCTTAAGCTAGCGAGTGATAGCTATCCCTGTGATTAATCTAGCTAACTTGGCTAACGATACCAGCTAGCGTTAAATAGATGGCAAGGTTTTTTCGCCTCATCATTTTATCTCTCGTGCATTCGTGGTCGGTTTTCCATCACAGCAAAACCTAGCGTTAATGCTAGCTGGCGGGTAACCATTAGCGGTAGCTGCGCCTGCTGCAGTTGTATTTTAAAGTCGTGACTGCCCGTGTCAGGATGGATGATATTTCAGTCTCCCGGCCTAACTAATGTTATCGTTCACAGTGCGCCTGCTGCTTATGATCTCCAACCACCTGCGATACTCGGTTTAAAATAAGATGTGTGTGTCATGTATGCCTGGGCCTAAGCTATGTCCGTATTATAATGATGAAGTAGTACGCTAGGCTTCTGGTTTTGCAACCGTAACTCCTCTCCTCAATCTGAATCATGCAATATATTGCCGAATAACATGACTGTCTCTAATGTCAGTAGGAACTTCTGCAGAATTAACCAAAATGCAAGTACAAATATTGTACCACAACAGTCATTGGTGTACATTTATTAATGCGTAGGTTTTTTAAGTATTAAGATTTTCTTCAGTTACAGCGATACATATACATAATGCAGTAACTCTACAAACGCAACTGAATCAGATCTGAGGTCATCTCTCTATTTAACTACGGGTGCTCTTTATGCTAACAATGTCTCTTATCTGTTCTGCTGTCGTTGATTCTCCTGTTTTGTCTTGTCTTCTTTAAATTGATGTGCAGGTCATAACATAGGTTTTTTCATCTTGGATCTACAATGGCCTTCAGCAAGGGATATCGCATTTACCACAAGCTGGACCCACCCCCCTACAGTGTCATAGTGGAAACTAGGACCAGGGAAGAATGTCTGATGTTTGAATCAGGGGCTGTTGCTGTTCTTTGTAAGACATATTGTTTGATTACCCTGTAAATGATATGTAGTGGTCTGTTAACACTTTCCATTGATAAGGATACTACAAGGGACATGCAAAATGATGAATGTGATTTTATGCTGTGATCAGGAAAATACTGTCAGTAATTCCTTTATGTTGTGTTGGTTTTTTGTCTTCTAGCTGCAGCAGAAAAGGAGGCCATCAAAAACACGTATAGCAAGATTGTTGATGCTTATGGAATCCTGGGTGTTCTCCGCCTAAATCTGGGTAAGCTACAGAAACATTGTCTCCATTATTTAGTCCTCGTTGAAGAAGTGTCTTGGGTGTGGTCTAGGCTCTGACCCCTTAATTAATGTGTGGCTGTAATGGCCCCTGGTTTGAAGCCTTGTCACTTATTACTTCTAAGCTGCTTTCTCCTGCCCTCCATGTGACCTTGAAGGCTTCTGTTATCACAACAGGGAAAACACTGTGTAAAAGATTAAAGCTCAGACTTATAGATGGCTGAGATTTGACTGGCTGGGGACTTTCTGTAAACGAGTAAAACTGAATCAAATTTTAATTAGCCTTATTATACAATCACTTGATTCTCAATCTTTTATTGTATTTCTTTTGCAATGCAGGGCTTTATATGTGTCAGCATACTGGTTGTTTCCCTTAATTTGCCATATCAATAATCTGCCTTTACTTCTGCAGGTGACTCCATGCTCCACAGTCTGGTGGTTGTGACAGGATGCAGCTCTGTAGGGAAGGTGCAGGACTCTGAGGTTTTCAGGGTCACACAGACAGACTTTATATCGCTGAAGAATGATCCAGGAGATGAGGACCGGATCGCTGAAGTGCGCAAAGTCCTTAACTCAGGACACTTCTACTTTGCCTGGTCTTCCACTGGAGTCAGCATGGACTTAAGTCTCAATGCACATCGCAGGATCCTTGAAGACACTACAGATAACCGCTTTTTTTGGTAAGAGCATGAAATGATGACGGTTCCACGGTTATATGGGGATTAGTGGGATTTGCCTCTCTTGTTGTGTGTTTCAAGGATATGCTCTGTAATCTTTAGTGGTCCATTTGTGGGGAACTGGTTTCTTATGAATGTGTCATGTGGCGGCCTCGTTATTTGCAAATGAGGTGTGAAAATTAACAGTTCACAGTGAATTTGTTTTTGCGTTGACTCTGTTTTTTCATCAATCAACAGGAACCAATCTCTGCACCTGCACCTGAAACATTATGGAGTAAATTGCGATGACTGGCTGTTGAGGCTGATGTGTGGCGGTGTGGAGATCAGGACCATCTATGCGGGTCACAAACAGGCTAAGGCCTGCATTTTCTCCCGCCTCAGCTCAGAGCGAGCCGGCACTCGATTCAATGTCCGAGGAACAAATGATGATGGACAAGTGGCCAACTTTGTGGAGACTGAACAGGTGAATCAGATCTTTCACAGTTTTTACGTGGTCTTTCTTTATCTTTGTGAAGTTTCATGATAAAACACTAGTTATAAAAAATCTGTTTGATGCAGTAGTTTGATCTGTTTTAGTCAAGTAGGTCCAGACTGTTTGGCTCATGGCAGTCCTCTGTCAGACAGAGCAGGAAGCAGTGATAAGATGTTCTACCACACACTGAAAAGCTTTAGTCAGTGTAATGTTTACATAATGTGTCATATGCATTTGCTTACAGAGTCGCACAACCTTTGTTAATACAGCCTATTTGAATACAGGTTATCCATTGACTGATGTAACACTAGTACTCCAGCAGTTGTCTTTTTTTACCATAAAATGACTTTGTCTAATAATTATAATCAGAGATGCACAGTTAATATTAAAACTTCAAAAACACCCAGTTGGGAGTAAGTAGGTGATGATAGTATCTTGCAACACTGCTTTAATGGTGAGTAAACTCCACTGAGCAAATCTAAGAGCAGTCAGTATTTTTATTGCCGAGTCAGCATATGGTCTGAAAACACATTTATATTTGAATGTGGAAGTTCTGTTCTTCTTTGTGGAAAATGACTTCGTTTGCATTTTCCCTTTTTTAAAGTTTCTGCTTGATGAAACAGAGAGGAAGTTACAGGTTGGACACACACAGTAATGAATGTCAACATGGAGAAATGCAACTACTAATTTATTTGTTGCCAATGGGTCTGAATAGAAAGTGAACATTAGAGACTTCAATAGTGTGGTGGTATTTGCAGGGTGTTTGTGTTGGATTATATTGGATTGTCAGCTGGTCTGGTTGTTTGGGTGTGCTGTGTTTTCTTGTCATAGAGGAATTAACATCGTCACTTCCCCATGGTTTTATTTGTTTACAAAGGCAGTGTTGCTTTGTTTGGTTGTTTTTTTTTCTGTCTACCTCATCTTATCTATTTGGAACTACATCCATGTTTTGTCACATTGCAAATACACCTTATCAACCTTCCCCTTGTTTTATACAGGTTATTTTCCTCGATGACAGAGTCTCATCCTTCATTCAGATCCGTGGGTCCATTCCACTTTTTTGGGAACAGCCAGGAATTCAGGTAATGGAAACAAAACCTTTTCCATGCAACCAGACTTGAATTCTAAATATGAGGTTTTCACATGAAGTCACATTTACCTAAAAAATAATGAAACAGCCTTCATCCTTAACATTTTGTACTGAAGTTGTTCTAGAGGAGGTTCACTCAGGTTTGCAAGTGTACACTGAACTCTGAGGAAGGCTATGTGCGTGTAGTCCTCCAAAATAAGAAAACACTTCCATTATAACATATTCTTGTCATTTGTATCCGTTGAGACAGTTTAAGGGGAATAAAACGTCATTACACTGGATATGTTTATCCTATTTGTAACATGTTTTGTCCATGCTGTGTTCAGAAAAAGTCCATTAAGGTGTTTGGTTGTACCTGAATGAGAATCGGAACAGTAATGGACTGGATGAAAACCCCCACCTGGTACAACCTGTTGTATTTGTTTTGTTTTTTGGCTTTATGTGGTGCTGGTGCTTTAATACTGCTAATGGGAGTTTCTCTGTGCAATGCCAAAGGCCAGGAGTGAAAACCAAGGCAATCCCAATATGGATTTTTTATCAAGGTGCCATACAAAGTACCCATCCAGAAGGATGATTTGGATCTTTAAAGCAGGAACAAGGATCAGCCATTTACTGTACAGCTCATGCAACATCACTGGGGTTCTCCTGCCCTTGTCCTGACATTGCACAGACTGGTGGATTAGAGCAGACGTGGGGGAGGTTAATGATAGATGTGGCGATTGGTAAAGGGCATTTTTCTGTTTTCCTCAGCTCCCAGACTTCTTTGGTCAGGTGAGAGTCTGAAAACATCCCCCAACCACTTCCCTTCCCAAAGGCTGCTAGTGTTGCCCAGGCAGCCAGATAGGTGTTGACTGATAGTATGGAAGACTGAGCTGTTCAATATTTCAGAGGGCGAAGGCAAGCCAAGACCATATTAGTCCCCTATTCAGTCCACAAGTTCTTTGGTGTGGTCAAAACACGGGGTAGTTGGCACGGGGTTGTTTTCAGACAGAACTGTAGCCCCCCCTGCTTTTAAAGCACTCTTAGCTCCTAGACCCTGTCTACCAACTGTGGCTTGTAGGTTTACTTTCTCTTCTCCGTTCTCTCCAGTTCATTTCTTGAGCAGGATGGATAGATTTGTTTTTAGTTTTGTTTTCCAGAAGAGTAATTGATATTTACAGTTACAGTCTTAATTACAAGTACTGGTGAAATAGACTCTGCGTAATAACTGTAGAGCAATATCACAGTACCCTGCTAGGTAAGATGTAAATCAGTAAGGTGGTAGGATTTTGCCCCTTCTTAGTTGGTTAGTTACTAGAGTCTTGAAACATGGCAGAATATTAGTAATCATTTTTGTTTTGGAGATCAAGTAAGCAAGTAGTGGAATTAGTTACTAGTGGAGAATGATAACTCCCCCTTAGATAAGTGGTTGGGAGTTTGTTTTAATAAACTGTGTTTCAATACACACCACTTGTTAGTGGTTCTCTTATTAGACATCAATTCACAGGGAGCGCTGTGAAACATCCTACCATCAAAACATTTTGTGAATGTTAGACTCTTCCTATAGAATAATCAAAGAATGAGTAGAATGAGTAAGAGGTAGACTAGTCAGACCAGTTGATATCTGTTGAGCCGGAGGAAGGTTTTGTTCTGAGGTGTTATCAGCTGTAACCGGAGCCCTTTCAGGTGCCATCTCAGGAAGTAATCAAATATGCATAGAATGGACTGCAGAACTGTAGAGGAAGGAAGGAGTGACAAAATGGCAGCAGCTTGGGCTAAATGTCTAGTCCCGTCAAACTCACTCAGCTGCAGTAGGCAATTTTAAGCAGATGAATACAAAGCAGAGGAAAAGATGAGCAGACGGTCCAAAGACAGGAACAGGAGTCTTAAAGAAGAAAAAAAAACCTACAAGGACACAATGAGCAAAGTGCACTCAGGAGATCTCCATAATGTTCAGAGACAATGCATTGGAAATAATGAATGACCAGTGGGTAAATGTAAGTGACCAGTAGGTGCCAAAAACACAATGGGCTTGTATTGATTTTAATTTTTGTAGCAGAAAACAAGAGTTCAGAGACATTAACAGAGAAGGGAGGGGAAGAGGGGGAGTTAACTGGAAATCAGGGAGTGTTTGTCCACAGGCAGTGATGGATGGGGGAACAAGTAAGGACCCGCAGTGCAGAGTGAGCAGGTTTCCATGTAACAGCCAATGAGCTTGTGTCCTGCTGAGCCTGTCGAGGTACAGTCATATGTGATCATGCTCTCTGGTGTATGTCATGATTCAAACAGCACCAGTATGTAGAACAATCATTAAGACAAAGAGGCTAAAATGTAGGAAAAACAAAGGTGTTGGAGAGATGCCAGGCAACAAGATTTCTTTGCTGCTCAGAGTCTTTGAATAAACAAGTCCCCCATGTTGCCCCTGTGTCGCTGCTGTCCTGTCCCATATCCTTAGATCCTTTTGTCTTTTTTTTTTGGACATTATTAAGGTTTCATTTCCACTGTTGAGACATTATATAAAACTTCTATCCCATTATCTGTTCCTCATCACCAGGTTTTCTGGCCGCCTGCACCGCGCGTGTTTCCAATTTTGATCTTTACCGAAAAAGGACACCATGACTTGTACTTTTTTGTCTTCTCTGGCTGTCTCTGTCCTGTAGGTTGGCTCTCATCGTGTCAAACTCTCAAGAGGATTTGAGGCAAATGCGCCAGCATTCGAAAGGTAATTAAAAAGTGCTGTGTACGGTGCGCACACGAGTGTGTGTGTGTGTGTGTGTGTGTGTGTAACGACCTCCAGCTGCTTTATCTGGCCTCCAACAGATTACCACTCCTCAGACGAGAATAGGAGACACCATAATATTATGTGTCCTGCAGTTACCGCCCAGGCTACAATGCAGAAAAGCTCTCCAGAGTCTAGAGGAGAAGATGTTAATTGAAGACTGTCCGTGGAGGCAGGTTTATTGCAGGGAACAGAACAGACACATTCGTCGCCCTTGATAATCCATTGACCTTTGTAACCTCTATTTTATATTTATTGCAGGCGGTAGCAGTAGAAGTCCTTCCTTCACTGTTATTAGCATCTCTTTTGGAGGTCAAATTGTGTGTTTAACATTATTATGTTAGTAAAGTAAATGGAATTGTAAATGGACTGCACTCATAGCTTTTCTAGCCTAATCGATTATGATAGTATTTTACACTGCAAACCACAGTCACCCACACATTCATACATCACAAACACAGCAATTTTCCAACACATGCACTCATCAGTGGGGGTCACTATCTGGCCCATTGACACTGATATGCAAACAGGAAGAGCCTGGAATTCAACTGACCCTCCAATTAGCATTTGACCCACTTTACCTAATTATATCCATACACCTTCTTGTTCTAAATCAACATTAAACAACAAAAAAGTCATCCAAATGTATGTCTACAAGTGATCAAAAGACTTGTGTAGTTTCTTTACATAAAGTTGTTTAATTGAATAATAATTAAGTAATTTCCCTGCCTACACACACAAATTACAGACGCAGGGTCAGGAGAAAGTGCCCTGTAGAACTGCTAGTTTGCTTTAGGACACCTAAGCCAAATGGACTACTACTGTTGCCTAAATGCATACAAGGAAAGATGATCACTCTAATCACTGCACCACACCTTGATAGCACTGTGCCCAGCTTCACCCTTATCAGCTTTCTGTAGACACCTGATCAGCATTGTAGTAGCCATGATGTTCACTTGGACAACATTTTGCTGGAAAGCTGCAAAGACACTCAGTGGTTGCAGACATCTGAGACTGCAGAAGATGCAGACAGATGGACACTGTGGGGCTGAGCTCAATTTTCATGTCTAGTTTTGTTCTGCTTAGTAGTATCTTGAACATGTTTAGACAAGCATGTCGAACTGTACACAAGTAGTATTTTGTGACACATTAGTTTCTTACCAAGTAATTGGCACAGCCACTAGATTTTCTACTGTCTTTTCAGAGGAGGAATGATGAGTCATCCTTTTGTATATCATGCCAGTTTTCTGCAGTAACAGCCAAGTATATCTCTCCTGACTCTTGAGCAGGATCGATCATCTTTTTTAAACACATAGCAGCCTGTTGTCCATATCTGCTTTTCTTGTTGCTGATTGCTGTTGCCTTTCATTCCACAGTCACCTATTATAGTTTGGAACCAGTTTGATTTAGGGGATTATTTTATGCTTTGCACAGCCCCTTTATTTGTCCCACCTTTGCCCATTGCTGATAGAAACAAGTATGCTCCAAGAAATTCTCTTTGCATGAATACTGTCTGGCTTACATCTTAAGCACTTAATTATGACACACAGACATCTTGTGTGTACAGTATTTATCAAACTTAAGAATAACAGGTACATAGCATGAATACCCTTTGTCAATTTAGAAAAGCTTAATCTTGCTACATGATGTAATTTTAACTTGTACACTGTGTATTGTGTGACTCTGTGTGTGTTTTCCAGACACTTCACGGCACTGCGGAGGCTGTATGGGAAACAGGTGATTGTCAACCTGCTTGGCAGTAAGGAAGGGGAACACATGCTCAGCAAAGCATTTCAGGTGAGACGATCTGTTCTCTGTCCCTTGATACTGGCATGAAAGTCATTATCTGGTGCTTCTAGGATGAAAGCATCAGTCCAAATCAAACAGTGTGTGTCAAAACAAATCCTCCCTTTATTCTCTCTGTAAACACACACTCTAGTGAGAGATTCTTTGTGGTGCATCACTGACATATTTTCCAGCTGAGTCAGTGGACACCATCAAAAAGCAATGATTTTTATAGTCACTCACTCACTCCCTGGGGTTCTTTATCCCATACGCTGCACCTTGAACTCTTGTCAGGCCACTAGTCATCTCTAGTTTTGTAGTTATCACAAAACCACTGGAAAGACTTGCTGTTGAGGTTTAAACCTACTTATCTTTGAGTAGTATTAAAAATGCATTTCCTGGTTAGGCAAAATTCTAGCTCTGTGATGACGGATTGAGAACAATAACACAAAGAATTCATCAATCATTTTCATTTCATATTAAATGCTCTTTAAGCTGCAGGCTCTTGAACATCTATCATCTATCAAGGAGAGTGCAGGAGTGCTGCAACGGATCATGGTTGATCGGTACACAAGTGGTCCGCAGATCCATTGATGAAAACAAAAGTTGTAGTGTAGTGTGGGAACACGTAGGCGCACCGCCCCAGTCGAATAAACGGGCACTTTAAATGAGTCTGCTTGTATATTTGAAGCTGCAGCTCTATGTTAACAGAATTTTTAATTTTATCAACATGTTCAACCCCCCCCCCAATACCTAAATGCTAATACCAAAATGATCCGAACCATGACTCCCAAACCGCAGTCTGGACCAGTCCATGAGGTTTCTGATCCGTTGCCCCCCTAGAGTGCAGTGGTAGTCTGTCAGCTAACTAGTATCTATGTTGACTATTTGGCTAAACTTGAGTTTAGGTGAATATTGATCTTGTCTTTGCAGTGGAAGTGTAGTTGTAGTCAGGACTCATGACCTGCCTGTTCTCAGACAATCAAAGATTTCCTTACAATACAAACCACTGTTTTTGCATTAACAAATGCAAATCATTGTTGTTTCATAGGTACAGGCACCACACCTCACACATTTGCATTCAGTATGAATTTCTGGAATAATCTCTCCCTTCTCCTCTGTTTTCAGAGTCATTTGAAGGCATCAGAGCATGCAGCAGCAGTGAAAATGGTGAATTTCGACTACCATCAAAATGTGAAGGGTGGCAAAGCAGACAAACTCAACAGTGTCCTGAAACCCCAGCTCATCAAATTCGTCGAGGAGTGTGGGTTCTTCTACTACTCAGGAGAGACGGGCATCGCAAGGTGAGACATAAATACAAATGTTTATGAAGTAGAAATAAATTTCAGTTTTGTTACTGTCTCTTTAACATGTTCTGTCTTTGTAGGACTCAGGGTGGGACCCTCAGGACCAACTGCCTGGACTGTCTGGACAGAACCAACAGCGTACAAGCTTTTTTTGCTCTTGAGGTAGGAGTCTGTGTAGTATACAGTAAGCTCTTGTGTTTTTGTAATAATGTATAGCTCGTTTGAGGCTAACGTGTTGTTTCTCACCACCCCAGGTGCTGCCAAAGCAACTGGAGCAAATGAATCTGACAGAGAAACCCCAGCTGGTAGCAAGGTTCCAGGAGGTTTTTAGGACTATGTGGTCTGCCAATGGTGACTCCGTCAGTAAGATCTACGCAGGCACTGGTGCCCTGGATGGCAAGGCCAAGGTACACAATGTGGAGACCCAAAAACACACATGTTTAAATTCATAGGAATCCATCATGCGCCCTTGTGCGCTCAGTAGTTTATCAGAGTTGCATGTGATACAGGATGCCCATTATATGGTTGGATTTTATGAATTTCAACACATGAATACCAATGAGGTTACACATAGCTCTGCCTGTTGTAACAACATCCTCCTAATTGGTGCTACTGACTGAGTACATGACACAGTGAATGACATTAATGGATTGAAGGAACTTCAGATTTCAGTGTTAAATATGTTGCGCTTTCTAGTTTTGTTTGTTTTGTGTTTGTGTTCTCATTGAGCTAGAAATCCAAATAAACAACGCATTCACCCTCCAGAAATATAAATGGGTGCTGGATCCTCAATAAAGTCCATCTAGAAAGTGTACAAACAGTACAGGACCGCACTCCGAATTCAAGTATTTATTATGACACCCTTCTTCAGCGTGTAACAGGTAAATCATGATTTACCTGTTAGACACTGAAGAAGGGTTTAGATTAGAAGCTCTTGAACAGATCATTTTGTTAAATGCTTGTACAATATAAGAAAAAACAAACCACAAAAAATAAAAC
The DNA here is from genome assembly GCA_021432705.1 of Caranx ignobilis. Classification (NCBI taxonomy): domain Eukaryota; kingdom Metazoa; phylum Chordata; class Actinopteri; order Carangiformes; family Carangidae; genus Caranx; species Caranx ignobilis. The sequence goes on from MU269980.1 coordinate 6,733,417, forward strand.
AAAGCAAACTCAAAATGTCTTGAAACAACTGCACACTGACATTTTGGTTCCTTTAACAAAGCATTTTTGCAGGTGAAGTTATTTTCATTTTAACTGCTCACTAATGCTGACAGACATTCACTGTGGCTCAGAGGGTCCTCACAACCTGTTGTCACTAAACTCTTGACCAGCTCAGCAGCCTAATATGAGAGGTCATGACAGGGACATATTATAACCAGAAATGGTATAAATGCTCCCAATTTGCTGCCACTTAAAAATAATCAGGGCCAGTTGTGCATTCAGTGACAGTGACGTCTGCATGAACAGTCGACCCCCTGTTGGAAGAACTGTGTGTTTCTGTTTCATAACTCTTGTGTGCTATCTCTTTCTGCTTTTCTCTGGATCTCTCCACCTGTGTGGTAAGTTAACAAGTCAATGTCGTTTTTCGAGCTGTGGGTCTATTTCTGGTGCCTTATTGATTACAGTGTTTATGGGTTAAGGGATGGTAACATTTACAGAAATCTTTGTATCCATTGTCCTTGGGAGGGTTGAGTGATCATCAACACAACATCTGTTGTCCCGTTAATGTGAACCTGGAGGAATCAATCAAAATTACCTCCATGTCAAATCACGTTCCACATCAATCAGGGAGATTTTGGAGGTGCACCTCTTCTTTCCTTCCCAGTCAGTTCAAAAACCTGTTACTTTTATATCTGTTAAATCTATATTACTGTAGTGATTCTTCTTTGCCTCTCTTCCATGGTTGGTGTGTAAAGTTCATACTTTTTTTCCTTCAAGTGGTGGTGCAGGTAATAATGAAGGTTGGGTGATTTCTCTGTTTCTATTCTATCTTCTCTTTTATAGGCGGGGAAGCTAAAAGACGGAGCTCGATCTGTGACGAGGACCATCCAGAACAACTTCTTTGACAGCTCCAAGCAGGAGGCCATTGACATCCTGAGGCTGGGCTCCACACTCAACAGTGACTTGGCAGACAAAGCTCGGGCTTTGCTCACCACTTCTAGTCTTTACGGTAATTCTTCACAAAATGGATAGAGTGATACATTATTGAAAAGAGACAAGAGATCACATCTTTGGAAAAATTTACTTATTAATAGTGTAACAATGCTTTTTTTAACCACATGTTGCAGCTTGTGTATTTTGTAATCATTATTGAAAGAATCTAATTCTGTCTTTGTTCCGGCAGAGGGGAATTGTTTGAATACTTTTGACAAGTTTTGACCCGTATCTGATGTGACACAGTTAGCCAGAGGCTACTCTGCTCAATAGAAGGGTTTGTCTGTGCTGCGTCAAGTGGGAGGTGTAATCTCCATGTGTCAGATCTCTGTCCCTGTTAGATTAATGCTGACCGACTGCTCTGCTAGCATTATCTGGTTAACCCGCCCTTCTCTCCCCTCTCTCTTCCCCTTGCTCTTGCACACAATCTTAGTCACTGAGCCGGTCTTACAATCAGGTATAGTAACTGGCAGACTGCCGCAGTGGATGGATCCCTTTATCCCCTGTAGTTGTCCTTTCATCTGTGTTTGCTACTCGTTATTGTTCATTCATTTATTACCCAATGTTGGTAGTGGTTTAAAACTGTTTGGTACAATCAGGCTCCTGCCACAGTCGCTAAAATGAATGTTCAATTTTGCAGTGAAATTCAACATTTCTTTAACTGAAAATTTAAGACAGAAATGAGCCATTACCAAGGTTGATGCCCCATTTTTTTAAACATTGTTGTGAACTTCCTCCATTGTGTTTAAATGGTCTCCCATTGATTAGTGTTTTCCCACATTTGTTGTTTCCTTGTATGCCTCCCCTCCTGTAGACACAGATATTCAACTGTTTTACACTCTAATCATACTCCCCTCCCATCTGCAGCCTCCCCAAGAGTACTGTTGGGAATGTGCCAGAACTACCATAAATACACAAGGCCCAAGCAGATCCGGGTGTGTGTGGGCACCTGGAATGTCAATGGGGGTAAACAGTTTCGCAGCATTGCTTTCCGCAACCAGACTCTCAACGACTGGCTGTTGGATGCTCCAAAGAAGGCAGGGCATCCTGAGTTCCAGGGTATGTTGGTATTGATTGACCTGCCCTTACTCCTGGTTTATGTTACATAGATCTGATATTATGTATTATATTACATGTTTTATTAATATATAAGAATGAGGGATTTGAAAATTGAATCTTCAGGGAGACTTACATTTTCTTTTGTGAATACTTTTTGGTCAAACACTACAGACACTGTTCATACAGTGTATTTGCTACCTAAATATATTTACATACAGTATGAGCATGATGACGGAGGTAGATAGCCTTTATTACAGTGATTATAATGTTTCCAGTGAAGCACCTGTCTGTTTTTTCTCCTCAAATGAAGGTTAGCGTTATGTTATGCTAAGAAATGCTAGAAACATTTTTTAAATTCCTTTAAAACAATTAAGGAAAACCAATGTTGTAAAAAGAAATAAACTTTTCATCATTCATTGATCCTGCACTTGCACTGAACATTGTGTATTTTCTTTCCCTCTTTACAGACAGCAAAGCCAACCCGCCCATAGATATCTTTGCCATTGGTTTTGAGGAGATGGTTGAACTGAATGCTGGCAACATTGTCAGTGCCAGGTATGCCAGCTAATGTCAAAAGTTATAAAAATATTTACATAAAAATATCACATGCAAAAGGGTACAAATAATACAGCATGCACAAGCCTGAGAAAGAACGTTGACTTGCAGGCTCAGTAGCTTTGACTCCTTAGGTCTGATCAGATAACCTTAATAAGACTTACCCAGATGTGAATTCTTTAGTATTTTAAAATGAGTAAAATGTTGATGTTTTGTTCTTGTTTCTGCATTGTTGCACATCTTTCTTTCTTGTCTCAGCACCACTAACCAGAAACTGTGGGCAGCTGAGCTCCAAAAAAACATCTCCCGGGACAACAAGTATGTGCTGCTTGCTTCAGAACAGCTGGTGGGAGTTTGTCTGTTTGTTTTCATCCGCCCACAACATGCACCTTTCATCAGGTATGAACCTACACGTTCAAATGACAAACATATTATACTGTAAATCACAAATTTGATGACAGAAATAATCTCGTCATTCAATCTGTTTTTCAGGGACGTAGCTGTAGATACTGTAAAAACTGGAATGGGCGGGGCCACAGGCAATAAAGGTGGTGTGGCCATCCGCCTGCTGTTCCACACCACCAGCATCTGCTTTGTCTGTTCCCACTTTGCCGCCGGCCAGTCGCAGGTCAAGGAGAGGAACGATGACTACAACGAGATCACACGCAGACTCAGCTTCCCCATGGTAACAATAATGATGATTGTGATCTAAACAATAATAGTGGTTTACAGTGAAAACAAGGCATAAAAGGAAAGGAATTAAAAAACATCTAAAACAAGTTTAACTGTTTCAGTTAAAGATAGAGGAGGGCCTGTCAAAATGAACAGACTACAGAGGGAAAGAGAGAGCCTTTTATAGTCCTTGACTACAGACTCTCAGTAGGGGGGACAGGGTGAAATCAGGCCATGGACATCAGAGCTTCCAAAGCCAAGGGTTTCAGAGGTTCTGGCTGGTTAAATAGGGAGTTCACAGTATCAGATATAGAATGTGTCAGATTTGATTGGAATTTAAACGAATGGCTTCCATCTAGTGGGCATAAAAATGAGGGCATAAAAGAAGCATATATTGCATTAAAACAGAATAAACACCATTGGGAATGATAAACACATTAACAAGATGCCCCTCTCTTGTCCCTCAGGGTCGCCTGCTATACTCACACGATTATGTGTTCTGGTGTGGAGACTTTAACTATCGCATCAGCCTGCCCAATGAGGAGGTGAAAGAGCTCATCAAACAGCAGAATTGGGACGCTTTGACAGCAGGGGACCAACTGTTTGACCAGAAGAATGCTGGTTTGGTAAGGCTGACAGAGCACATGCATATGTACACAAAGGAAACTGCTAATGAGGTTTCACTTGTGTTTAAAAAAAAAGCACAGCAGAAACACGCAAGCCTGATGTTACATCATGCAGACTTAAGCTACTAACAAGTCTGTGAATTTCTTCCGCAGGTCTTCCGAGGTTTCATTGAAGGAAAGTTAGATTTTGCTCCCACCTATAAGTATGACCTCTTCTCAGAGGACTATGACACCAGCGAGAAGTGCCGCACACCGGCCTGGACTGACCGCATACTCTGGAAGAGGAGAAAGTGGAACTTCAACAAAACAGGTGTGACACAGAGACAGACTATCCTGCGTAACCTGCTTCCTCATTATCACAGATTATGTCACAGGCTTTTTTGTCCTGTCTTGTCTACACTCCTGCTACATAAGAATATTATCATTTTGCTTTAAACTGCTGAACATCAGTTTGTTAAGGTATTTATGCATGTTTTGCAGCTGAGGAGATGAATGTAGTAGGTGCAACTTCTACATCTGCGGAGAGTGAGGACGATCCAGACAACCCTTGGAGCCCCGGCACTCTGAAGTACTACGGCAGGGCTGAACTTAAGACCTCAGACCACAGGTAAATATATATATATACATCACAGAAGTAAAGTTTATTGCTCTTCTTTTTAATGTGGTTTTGTTAACTGGGCTGAGTTTTGTTCTGCTTACCTTCTTTCTTGTGCTTCTTTAGGCCTGTGGTGGCAATAATGGACATTGACATCCTTGAGGTTGACCCGGAGGCTCGGCACCAGGTCTACAAAGATGTCATCGCCCTACAGGGCCCTCCAGATGGCACCATCCTGGTGTCACTTTGCACCTCTGGCCCTGACGACTACTTTGACGATCCTCTCATTGATGAACTCCTGGACAAATTTTCTCATTTTGGAGAGGTCATTCTCATCAGGTGAGTCTGCTGCCCAAACACACACACAGATGTCTTTCACCTTTAGACAGTTTCACTGCATTAACTGTGTCCTTGTTTGTTGCAGGTTTGTTGAGGAGAAAATGTGGGTAACCTTCCTAGAGGGTTACTCTGCTCTTGCTGCTCTGTCTCTCAGTGCTTCTACTGTAAGTCATCACTAATTAATATTAATTACTTTTAACCTTTAGAAACGTTTCCCTTAGACTTAACATTGAAAATGTAAACTGTGTATCTACTTCCGTCCATTAGACTCAGCATAACATAATTTTAATCACCTCACAAACTGCTGCTTCCACTTCTTTGTCAGATGTATATCATGAACTCCGCTTCTCCTTTTTGCGTTTATCTGCTGTAGGTCCTTGGCAAGGTGATTGATATCCGTTTGAAGAGCCCAGGCTGGATCAAGAGTCTGGAAGAGGAAATGAGCGTGGAGAGGATTTGTGGAAGCATCCCCACCTCAGCCAGCTCCACTCTGCTTGCTGAGGACACAGACATGGGTGATGACGATTACGATATGGAAGGTGAGGAGTGGCCGATGTGTAATCCCAAGCCTTATCCTCAGAGATGTGGATTGTTTAGTTTATGTTTGTGGTAATTGTCACTACTGGTGTATGGAAGGCTGTAGAGATTAAGACACTCTGATTTCTTACACCAGGTGATGTGGATGAGGAGGTGGAGGAGATCCTTCCCCAGCACTTGCAGCCTGGAGCTGGCACTGGCCCTGGATCCTCTCCTCTGCCCTCTCCCCGGAGTAGCCCCTGTCCCTCCCCCACCCATGGAGAGCCAGCCGCCCCCAGCAGGCCTAGTCGTGGAGCACAACCCTCCCGACCATCACAAGGTGAGAACGGCATGCACAGCATGAAACACAACTGAAATCCAGTCCAACCCATCATCTGTCCAGGTTGTCGTCTCTCCTTGCTTGAAAATAAATTGCGTTTTTGCTTTGTTTGTAATGCATGGAAGCAGATTTAAGTCCATCATCACTGAGAAGGGAAATCCCAGGTAATGTAATGCTCCAGGTTTCTGACTGCTTAGTGTTAGAGGCTTTGTGGTGTGTATTACAGTAGAGCACCTTGTTACCTTTTGAAACATGTTTTGTGTGCAGTAGTTTCATCTTCCCTTTGTTTAACACTGAATCACAGCTGTGCACAAGGAGCACAAGTGAAGGATGTTGAGAAATGTGAGGTTTAAGACATTGAGTTGTGCTCTTTTCCACAGAGATTTGACTGTTTTTTCTGCATTGGGTGAATATGCAAATTCTCACATTAGAGAGTCTTTGCCAAATCACTCTTTATTATATTTCATTGCAGGGCCTCCTGTTGACTTCCAGCCTGGTGCCCCCACGTCTCAAACCCTGGAGCCCAAACGCCCGCCTCCCCCACGCCCTAATGCCCCACCAGCCAGACCAGCACCTCCTCAGCGCCCACCACCACCTTCAGGTAAACTGTCATCCTTAACCCTCTTGTTAACAGTTGACTGAAGTCCAAATTTCTGACATTTTTATCACAGCATCACATTGGAAGTGTGACTTTACAATTTAGGTACTTTAGGCAGGTGTTAACATTTTCACCTTTATCCCACTGCTTCGCCTCATTCCTGAAGGAGGCATGAGCCCCCTGCCAGTTAGAAAGGACTCTGCAGGTAAAGTGATCGCTGTGGAACTGTGTGTTGATGCGCTCACGTTGCTGAAGCATTCAAAGTAGTGGCTGCTGTTTTCCATCTGACAGTACTCATACAGAATCACATTGCATCAGCGCTGATCCTCTAAGCTGCCTTAAAAGTTTTTTGTATTGTATAGACTTCCTGTGCTCATTTTAGTTCAAACCAAAATATCATAACTTACCATCAACAATCCAGCAAACACATATTCCTATTAGTGAAAACTCACTCCATATATGAATGTTATTGATAGTTTATGTGAGTATTTTAGACCCTGCATTATCATATTGTGGTTCTCTCCTGCATTTCCTGCTCACAGCTTTTTCTTCACATTGCGGTTCATTCATCCTGACAGGAATTTGCTTCAGAATGGTTTTGTTTACTGGGCATAGAGCAAGCTACGTTGCAGGGCACAGGTTGAGAACTGTATTTATTCACTGGAACATCAAACACACACTACATACACACTCCTACACTGTCACTGGCCTAAGCTTCCCCCTTTCATCTTGTTTAAGGCTTGAGATTTCCATAAAAATCAATGTAGAATGTTTGACATGGAAATAGGCAAGTCCTAGATTAACTATGTATTTACTGTGTGTGGCTTGTGAGAGGCAGTGAATGACCATGAAGGTAAAGTAGTCAGTAGTGTATCCCTTTTTATTGCGATATACATGTGAGCACTGTCCTAGATATTGTTATTTATTGTCATTCAGCAGTTGTATGTTTTCTTATTGTAAAGCCACTGCGACTGAAATCTTTTATTTTAATCTATTGTTTCTTTTATGTTCCCTCCTCTACTTTATTGTGAAAATACTGTTTCCCCTCTTTGACTTGAAGACTGTGGCGAATGTCCCAGCCCACTGCTTGGTAGGAGAGGCAGTGAAGGTAACTGGCCAGGCGGTGTGTTGTTCAATGTCATCTAATCCCTTTAGTCTCACACCCCGTCATCAATGTTACTGATACCTTTTGACATTGATGGTTCACTGTTGACCAATTCTGCATCATTGTGGGCCATCTTAGCCGTGTGTGTGGGTGAGAGAGATGTGTTCAGTAGCCTGTTATGTAACTTATTTAGCTTATTTGGATAAAGTGGGAGTGCGTAAACCTAGCAGGTTTAAGGACTGCAGGGACCAAATACAATACTGAGGACAATTCAGCCTTTTCCACATAGAAGACCTCATTCTTTCCCTCCCCATTTAACATTCAGTGATGGGTAGTGTACTATGTCCCTACATGTCCCTGCTGTATGCATAACAACAAGTGTATTTTCGCTAATGAAACTTTTTCAACATTTGTGTCAAGGTCTGAAAGTAAATCTCAGGACATTTCAAACCATGTGACCCAAATGGTTGATGATAGGATACCTCATATGTACACACTGGAAAGTATTCATTATATGATTCAAGAATAGGATTTGGAGGAAATTTTTAAAATGGTTAGTCCATCAGCTCAGCCAGTGATGGACTGTTATGGGGGAAAATCTCAGGCAGGTAAATCTTGAGATGCACAGCATCTCAGACTCCACTGCTCTGCTTCAATGTTACCACCATACGCTACTCTTGGTGCTTCTTGTCAACTGTTGTCACGGGGAACAGCTGTTTACCCGTGACTGGTAATTCACTTTGTGTAACAGTCCTGTGGTTTGGTTTCCTTTGTGCTGCAAAGGACCAAAAAGCCCTGCTCTGCCCCGACCAGATGCTGCAGGTGAGTGGCACAAAGCATGACGCAGCCTCACATAGTGTTAGTGTACCACTGAAGCCAAAGGAGTGTTAGTGGTGGGTTTGTATTTGTCTGATGAAGCCCAGCTATGTGGGGAGTGTCCTTGCTCTTGTAGGGAGTAACATGGGGTGAGGTCATCACTCCCTGTCTATGAGGATCCTGTGTTTTGTGTTTACATCCTGGCACAAAACAAGCCTGTCCCAGAGGAACGAGTCTCAGGGTGTTGGTTGCACAGGCTGTCAGTGACTTAGCTTCTCTTCACCTGACCCATTTGCATGGTGTGTGTGTGTAGTTGTAGTTGTCTAAACCCCTCTGTCGCAGTAAGGGTGTGTGTGGTTAGCAGGGTTGCTTTAACTATTACGCAGAAGCAGACATCTAAGTGGTGTAGGAACATGTTCACAGGCTCAAAGAATAGTGAAAGAAGAGTGTGTGTGTGTGTGTGTGTGTGTGTGTGTGTGTGTGTGTGTGTGTGTGTGTGTGTGTGTGTGTGTGTGTGTGTGTGTGCTTGTAAGCTGTGTGGTAGACAGCTGGCTTAAAGAACAAGGCCTGCCTCTCTTCCAGATCTCCTGCAGCTCAGGAATGACTGAGTCATCATTCCTAATGAAGTCAAGCATGGGAAATTCAGGTTGTCATAGGCTGGGGCAGGTTTGCAGTGTGCTCATGTCTGATTTAATACAGCTCTAGTAAGAGTGAGGGTTTTGCATCCACTCCACCTGTCTCTGCTCCTGCCTTTCCCTGCATCACTTCCATGGTAGTACATGAAAAATACAGTAGTTTTTGTTGTTTGTTTGCTTATGTAGCGGGTTTGTTTGTTTTTAACTCTTGCAGGTCGAGGCCAAGCAGCAGCAGGATCTCCTGGGCCTGCAGGTGCTCCCAGACCGGTGAGATTTTAAATCTTAATTATCTAATTATTGAGTACAGGCTACAGTGACTATTCTTTTATCAGTTTACTCAACTTGATTTCTGACTGCTCCCTCTTCCTCCTCCAGAATATCCCCCCTCGAGCTGGGGTGATTAGTATGCCCCCACAGTCTCGCCCACCACCTCCTTCTCACCCCGGAGCACCCAGACCTATCCCAGAAGTGCACCCTGGGGCACCTCGGCCCATCCCAGACACCCATCCTGGAGCCCCGCGCCCTGTGCCCAGTGCCCAGGCTAAACCCCCTGACCTGCCACTGGGTAATGAACCAGAGAATCAGCTCTTGAATGTTTTTGATGTGATCTGTTCAATTTAAGCTTTAACTCCTCTGTTTCCTCCCTCAGGTCCTCCACCCTCTGGACCACCTCCAACAGCACCCCCTGCAGCAAGGCCCCAGGTTCCGTCTTCAATGCAGCCCCCCATGCAGCCCCAGCCCGCTGCCCCCCCAGTTCAGTCCAACTCCCACCACCAATGCAGCCCACACTTCCAGCTCCTCTCCTGCCACAGCAAGCCCCAGCTCCAAAAGCTGGGCCTCCTGCTCCTGCGGGTGCTGCTGCTGCTGCAGCCGCCCCCCTTGCTGCGCCTCCACAGGGTCTAGCCTCCCCTAAACCCCCACCACGTTCCCGCTCCTCTCACGCTCTGCCACCTGATGCTGCCAAGTCTGAGACAGCCCCAGCTGCACAGGTCGGTGCCAACCTCCTTCTCATTACATTATTGAAATTTCAGCCGCTGAAATCGAAGAAGACTAACATCATTTTTTTGTATGAAGTCAGAACATGTACAACAGATTCTTGGTCCAGTTCTGCTCATTACACATGATATTGTCTGCTAAATGATGACAGTTGTAGGAGGTGAACTGTGACAATAGAAGAGCCTCTTTCTGCTTCTTCATCAGATGAGCTTAGTTGTCTATGTCATTCTTCCTGCTTTTGTCTCTCTGATACATTTGTCTCTCTCTCACAAGCTGGAGAAGCCCTCAGGGTGAAAGGTACTTGATATTAAACCACCTCTTTGTCTCATCCTCCATAGTACAACAGTCCTGCTCTGATGTTATGACTCATGCATTATACCCAGTAACCTCCTCCTCCTCTCATGTCGTAAATGATTTTCCTTCCTTTCACATCTCTTCCCCCAAGTTACTTTAACCTTGATGCTTTTAGTCAAGGCCATACATTGTTTTGTGTTAGGACTACAAAATGGAGCATTACTTGTTTTTGTCGGTCAACATAAAAAAGACCGGATGAAGATGTGATGTTTGTTGTTGGCCATTTCCCCTCACTGGTCCTTTCATATGTGTTCTCCACTGTGGGTCAGGTCCGTGAAATGAGCACATATGCAATGACCTCATGATTTGATTTCACTTTTTTTGTTTAATTTGTATTATTTCATTCATGTGTATTAGAGTTAGTGATTGTATGTGGACTGTGATGCATCAATCAGTTGTCAGCAGTAGTCAGAGTAGTAAATATATGTTTGGAAGATTTTCATCAGCCAGATTAAAGGTACCCTGTGGAGTTTTTCACCACTAATGACGCAGTTTTGGGTCACTGTTTTGATGAGCAGGTCTATCACGTGTATGACCACGTGTGTGGAGGCCTTGGTACACATTCCCCCTGCCTGCAGGGGGCAATAATGCAAATGTGTGGTTCATGCAAGCCATAAAATACAAAAACAACAGAACAAAAAGGATAAGACTGGTCCTGATTAAGACAAGGTATATTAGACCACTGAATCGCAGTGAGTCAGTTGCCACCTTTGCTTGTTTATTCTGAACTCAACAAGCTGTTGTAACTCCAGTGTGCGACTGTGGACACTGTGCTAGTGTTGGAGAAGAGGAGCAGCAGCATCCTGTCCCACCATGCCTGCTCTGTCTTTTGTACACACATCATTCTGGCTCAGTGACCACAGTCACCACCAGCATAGAGACAGATCCACAATACTCAGTGTTTGGACCGTTAGCAGCGTGTACAGCCTGTGGTAGTGGTTGACCAGGGTGAGCAGCAGTGTGCCATCAGACAGAAGGAATCTGACTGCTCACTAATGTGAACATGGATGTAAACAATGCAAATTTCTAAATTGTCAGGAATCTACATGACAGATGTTTATGTATTTAATGCACTGTGTTACACTGCAGAGTAGGAAACACTGAATGTAGTTTACAAAAAAGCTCCACGGGATGTCTTTAAACATGCATTATAAAGAACCTTGTGGTCTAATAGATAGCTAGACATGCTAATGATATTAGCTGAGTTTGTTGTGACAGCTAAATGGTATTTTCTTTGTTTTGTTCCTGTGTAGACAAACGGACTGAATGGAATCCAAAGAGAAGCACAATGGAAGCCTGACCCCTTCGAAACACTTGCACCTGATCTCTTCTCCTCCTCGTCCTCCTGGCGCTCTACCCAGTCCCTGACCAGAGGCTCCTCTCTGCGTGCTCCCCCCTCCGTTCCTCCGTCCGCCGTTTCCTCCAACACTCTCCCTCCATCTTTCTCCCTCCAGTCCTCCGCTCTGTCAGACCTGCAAGCACTCGATTCGTCCTCCGCCTCTTCACTCTCCACCCCATCACCGTTCGCCTCCTCCCTCCTCCCGCCTCCTCCGGTCCCATCTCGTAGTCGCTCGCAGGAGACACTGCGTGCCTCCCCCGGCCTTTTCCCAACCGACCCACTTCCTGCCAGACCCAGCAGCACCAACCCCTTCACAGGTCCGCTTGCGCAGCAGCATCAGCAGCGCCGCGCGCTCACCCCGGACTTCAGCGTCCAGCGTCCAGGCCTGACAGCAAACCTTCAGAGGACCATGTCCGCTCTTACCCAGCCACTCATCCCCACCCCTGCTCCAACAGCGGCCCCTGCAGCTGCACCCGTCCCCCACCTTCAAAGGACTGCATCTCTCTTTGCACCATCATCTACTCTCAACTCTGCACCTGCTCCTCTGCTCCCTTACACCTCTGACCTGTCTGCTGCTCCAGCCTTGCCTCTGGCCGCGCCCTCCTCCATTCCACCCACCCTTGCCCCTCGCAGCCAGCCACCTCCCCCGACAGGGAAACCCACCCAGCAGTGGGTCACATTTGATGATGATTTGGATTTTCCAACTTCGACCAAAACGCTACAGAACCCATTCACCTCCCTACCACCCCAAACTCAGACTCAGCCTTCCCGCTCTGTGTTTGACTCAGAGCCCGACTGGTTATCTACCGCCCCCTCAGTACTCCCCACCCTCCCTCCTCCCATCCCAACCAGAACTGCAATGGCAAACCCCAAACTACCAGAGGGACCCAGTGACAGCTGCTTCTTCCCCAGGGAGTCCACAGAAAGATAGGATTACCATTAATATGTAAAGGGCATATCCAGATATGTATAGATCTATGACAAATGTGTAAATGTGTTTGTGTTTGTACAAAAGAGACAGTATTTAAGAAGTCTAGACCAATCCCCTCAGAAAGGATTTCTATCTGGAGCAGTAACATGAGAAGTGTATGAGCCTAAATGTGTGTTGTATCTTTACCACAGAGATAAATGCTTGCTCCCTGATATTAACATTTATTTTAATATCAATTGTTCTGATGTTTATTTTTATTTATGGCAGCAAACGTGCCTGTGTCTACAGTATATACAATTATACAAAGTATATCTATACTTATGGATCATGTGTGTAAGCACCTGTGCAATATCAAGACATGTCTGTGTGGCCGTGCAGCACACTGCATGCGCCTGCGAGGTTTCACCTAAATCAGTGTTACCCTTCGCATTATCAACATTTGCAAACACACTGCGGTTCATATCCCTCATTCTGACTCATCTGTACATAAGAGCGGGATTCTCAGAGCAGCTGGTAATCTTCTGTTTTCTCGGTTTGGTCTCGTAGTAGAAGGCTATGCACCTCACGTTTTACATTTGCCCCCACAGTTTGCTGCTGTCCACAGCAACTAGAGAGTACTTTGACTCACAAAGTCCATTGTGAGGTTTTTTTGTTCTTGTTCCCGTTGTTGTTTTTGGGACCTGAGGGGTGCAGAGACAAAAGTCATGTTGTGTGCTTGAGTTTATCATGAATGTACTTTATTTTGCACTGGGTTTTGTCATAGCCTCCTCACTGACATCACCATGTGAGCAGCAGCATGAGTCAGTGTCATAGTCAGTCAAACTGTTCACTGCCGCGGGACTGTTGTCTGTAATATCATCTCATCCACTTGATAGGAAGACATTTTCTTCTCTACCCACTGTGTCATCACTCTCTTTGTCTTCGGGCCGTTACTGCTTAGCTGGATATATTTTGTAGCTCCATATCAGAACCTATACATAGTGATTATGTATAAATGTATGTTTTCAATATGGAAAACTTCTCGCTATATGTGCGTGTGTGTTTGTGATAACCGTAACAGTGGTTTGCACAATGTAACTGATATGCACTGAAAATGCTGTGTGTGCTCTCTTGGTTGTGTATTGTTGACGGCAGAGCGACAACGACGATGAGAGCCTGAGGACTGAACAGATCAGAGGGCGTTTTAACCTTTTCCACCTCCACAGTGTTTTGATCCTTCTTGATTTATCCAAAGCATCAAACCATACTGTTGTGAAATCACGAGAATGTGGCGCGTGCGCTTCGGTTATTCAAAGTACGACAGTGTGTTTTGAGTATGTTATGCGTGGCGTCAGACATATGCCATGCATAGTGATGATAATAATAAGAGGGCACATTTTTTTTCTTACTTTAACTTTTGTTTATTGCAAAAGTCATGCTTTTAATTTGTAAGAACCTTTACTCAAAATAATCTGTTGTTGATACTGTGGTGAGAAGTAACGTGTCGTGTTTGAGGTGCGTACCGTCTGCTGTTGTGATTGACAGTGTTTGTGTTTGGATGTGAGTGTGTGAACAGACTAAGCGGTGGGACACCTCCCCTCGGAGTGCATACAGTGTGTTTGCTCACAGGCTCTGAACCAACAGCCAGCGTGTTCACTCACTGGTGGCTGCCACTGTATTTCTGCCCACTGTATGCGAAAATGTAAACAATACAACACAAAAGGACTCTCCCCCTTTACAGCACCAGACATCTGAGCGAGACCCACCCCCCCAGCTCAGACCCACTCACATCACCAGAAAACACTTGAAGTTGGCAGGTTGTTGTGTCCTTCCCAGGCTACACACATTCCAGACAGTTGTGTGATTTGAGTATTGGCTGTCAAACTCCATCTGTGATATCTAACCCATAGCTGTTTCCTCCAGGTGAGAGTTTATTGTTACTGAGCATTGCTGATTTCCTAACCATTCTTAAGGTATGTGTGTGTGTGTGTGTGTGTGTGTGTGTGTGTTGTCACGGGTGATGTGTCAGTATTTCTTTTTTCCTGAACTACCTACTTCCCTCTTTCACTGCTGTTGAGTTTTACAGGTCAGCGTCTGTGCCAGTGATGACGAGCAATAGTCTTACAAAGAGGTCAGTGAGAGTACAGTCCTGCCTGAAAAGGACACATGCCAGCTGTTGTAGACTAATCAGGTGTGATTTCCCCCTTCAACCTCCAAAAGATAATTGACGGGCTGAAATGTCTTAAAAGCAATTTCAATGGTTCAAGGAGGACAAAACACATGAACCAAGAAAGTACCAGCTAAATAATGCTTTCGCGCTCTGTTTAAACATATGAATATGAGTAGAAACTGTATCTGCATTAACAGTAGGTGACTAGCCAGCGCTTTGTGTCATGTCATGTTCAAGATGAGGTTTTATAGGAAACAAAATGCTCCTTTTGTGAGGTCGGTGTCCCTTTTTATGGCTATAACCCATAGTAAATAAGAGTCTGTGTTGTTGAACATATTCTGTATGTATTAAAGAGAAAACATGAAGCTGCGATTCATGTTAATATCCAACGTTCCATATTTTAAGTGCACAGCTGATTGCACATTTATGTATGAAGCAGTTTATGTTGTATGTATGCAAAAATAAATGTACGTTGACCTGATGTTTTTCTCGTTTCATTGCACAACATCAAAATTACACACTTAATGGAGAAGTGCATGTTAACACAACAATATGTGTGTATATATAATATAGTCTTTATTTTGTGTGTCTTATCCTTGGTGTATTATTATACACCAGATAATATTGTATAATTGGGTATTGTGTTAATTTGTGCAATATATATATATATATATATATATATATATATATATTTAGGCAGACTGGTGTAGCAGAGTAACTTACTGGATGTTTAAAACAAGATGGCCTAGGTTTAGGTAGTTTATCTGCTCTGCAGGAGTCCATCACATCAGGGCACATCATATGAGCATGTTTGGATCAAAATTTGAGAAAAATAGAAAAAAATGTTCTTAACACATCACTGCAAAAGAAATCAAGAGAATAAAACGAAATCTTGTTCCAGTATCTTAAAATTACTGAGTGGACATTGATTGAGCAGGTATTTGTTTACTTACTCAAGTACTTATCATCATGAGTAAGCCATCAGGTATACTAATCCACACTCGTCCAGTTGGTGGCGGTAATGCACCAATTCGTTGCTTGATTCCGAAGAAGAAGAAGAAGAGTCAGAAGGAGGCGGTGAAGAAGAAGTGCTGCTGCTACTACTAGCTTGGAATGTCACCGGCTGTAAACAAAGTTTGAGCCCAGTGTTAACTGTGTTTCGACCTGGCTTGTATTTGCTGTTTCATTGTAAAGGTACGTGCTTCCACTTTATAGAAATTTACCTGTAAACACACCGAGTTTGTGAGTGTAAACACTTTTTATTAGCTATATCGCTAAACGCTAACTGTAGTTTGTTCTAGAAGCGTCTGCACAGAGCCGTTGCTATGGCTACAGTGTTGTGGCTGCAGCTTTTACTCAGCGAGGGCATCGCGTCGTTGCGGGTTCACTCAGGAGCAGACCTGAGCTCTTCCACCGTGTCTTTCAGCAGGTGAACAGGCGGTGAGCTCCTTCACAAGATGGTGCAGCTGCATGTGAAGCGTGGGGACGAGAGCCAGTTTCTTTTCAACACCACTGTGGACGCGTCCATGGAGACGGTGATCCAGCAAATTACAGCCATTTACAACGGGAGACTGAAAGTGGACAGGATATGTTCAGGTGAAACTGGCATAAACACCATGGAGGGGCGACAGTCTCACTGGCCTGGGTTCAACACCCTGCAGTATGTCACGTGTTCTTCTGTTTGTTCATTCTTGCACCCTCAGAAATCCCAGAGCTTGCGGACCACGGCATCACTCTGCCCCCCAACATGCAGGGGCTGACAGAGGAGCAGATAGTGGAGCTGAAGCTGAGAGATGAGTGGGAGGACAAGTGTGTTCCCAGTGGGGGGCCTGTCTTTAGGAAGGATGAGATTGGGAGGAGGAATGGACATGGTGAGACTCTGACTGATTGATAGATAAACAAGTATTTTAAATACATGCTAAATATAGACTGTCCCTTTTTGCATGAGGCTGTAGCTTTGAATCACAAACAGTGACACATGTGAGCCCCTCTTATAGCAATTATAGAAATTCTGTAGTTACTATGTAAATATTTAATACATACTACTACAGAGTATGACACATACACGTATAGCTAGAAGTAGTTTCTTTTAATTTGCATGAAACTGTTGTTTTGGTGTTGGGAAATCTGACGCCACATATCTTTGCCCTCCACCAGCTCCCAATGATAAAATGAAAGAGGTGCTGATGAAAACAAAGGAGGAGGCAAAGGCGCTGATCTCCAAAGTGAGTATGAGAGTTATTTTTCATTATCTTGTTTACCAGTCATCAGTTTTTTTACTCATCTGCAGTTCTCTCTCTCTCTCTCTCTCTTTCTTTCAGAAACAAGTTCAAGCAAATGTTTGCGTCACCATGGAGATGGTAAAAGAAGCCCTGGATCAGTTAAGGGGTGCCGTCATGATTGTGTACCCCATGGGGCTGCCTCCCCATGACCCTATCAGGATGGAGTTTGAAGAGTGTGAAGACCTTTCAGGAACACAGGTAAACAGCTGATTGAGTTTCCTCAGGGTTTCTCAGTAGCCATTAGCTGATGGGGGGGGGGGGGGGGGGGGGTACATAAAAAAATGACATTATCATTCAGATAATTAGATTTTAAAAAATTCAGGAAGCTACGCAGCTGTCTTTGTAATGTCTTTCTTCACCGTTCTCTTTCTCCCTCTTTCCTCTGCGTGTGTCTTGTATCTTGTCTCAGGCGTCCCTGCAGGTGATCACAGAGGACGAGTGTCAGCTGTGGTGGGCTGCCAAAGAGATGCAGAGGGGGAAAAAACTGCAGGACTACACTGGCAAAAATGAGAAGACAAAGCTTGTGGTCAAAATCCAGAGGGTAAAATGATGTGATGTCCCACAGGCTGTGTTTTTGTTGTTTTATGAGGTGTTTTTTCGTATTGAGAATAAGTGTGTTCACTTGCTGTTCCCCTCAGAAAGGACAGGGGGCACCAGCGCGGGAGCCTCTGGTCACTGATGAACAGCAGAAACAGATGATGCTACATTACTACAGGAGGCAGGAGGAGCTCAAGGTGAGGAGAGGCAGAGGGAAACTGTAGAAGGCAAACAATCAGCTTCCTCTTTGTACTGACTGAGCCTTTCTAACTGTCTTCTACCAACATTTCTCAGAAACTGGAGGAGGCAGATGATGATAGCTACCTGGACTCAGAGTGGTCAGACAGACAGGCCCTGAAAAAACAGTTCCAAGGACTCACCAACATCAAATGGGGGCCAAGATGAAGACCACCACCACTCTGATACCAGCTGAGCTTATCTTCCACAGGACGTCATACAGCTGATGTGCTCTGCTTCTGACGTAGTTTCTGGATGAACGCTTACGTTTATTTTTAACCAAACTGAAATGTGAAGCAGACACCTGGACTCCAAAGTACCACAGACCTGGAAATGATGTCACATGGAGGCTGACATCATGATAAACCTGGTTTATTGAATCTTCTCCCTGTGTTCCTTTTGATTGTTATTACCCTGTTGTAAAGTTACATTTTTACTGAAACTGTGCAAAGAAATTAAATTTTTAAGTTTAATCTACATCTACTGCTCATTTTACAGTGTTTCAAAGAAATACAAATACAAGGCTTTCAAATGTATACACAGTGTTTTACATTTATATTAATGATGCGCTAAATGTTTGACAAAGTCTCAGAAGTTGTGCTTCAAGCTGAAACACAGTCTTACATCCCCTGGAGTTCATGGATAAGGATGCTACACCTTTCCTCTCTTTGTCTCCTGCTGGAGCTGACACACGCTTAAAGCCCTGAAAGTCAGTGCTGCTCTGAGGCAGGAAGTTGCCACATAGCAGTCGGTCGTTTCAACTCTCATCCCAGTGGGGATGAGGAAGTTGCAGAGCTCGGTGTGAGGGTGTTTTGAGCGTTGTGGAAAAGTTGGTGGAGCTGTTGACAGAGCTGCTGTGATTCAGAGAGGTGAGGTGTGGGAACACTGCACTAACAACAACAAACCTGGACACGATGTGTGGATTTCAAAGATTTTGAATGTCACTTTTTCTACATGCATGTCAGGAGGCTCTTTATAAAACAGACAGTGATGGGCTGTGGCAGGTGACGCTGGAACACAAACCTCGAGTCTCTGGTATGAACAGCTGCCAGTTTTAATGACTGCTAATGTAGCTGTACTGTAGGGAAAACACGGCGATGTGTCTATTTTTGTCAGGCATGATCAATCCTTTCTTTCCAGTGAACAAACCTTTTTATCACTGTTGAGAAACATGATCCTTGACACGTAATGAACCATAGATGTGCTATAATGATTAAAAAGCACTAGTTTTCCCACCTGGAGTTAAAAGCCAGAGGGAGCTCAGAGATGAAAGTTACACTTTCATGGTCCCTTTAGACAAACTGGAGGTGCTGTGTGTGTGTGTGTGTGTGTGTGTGTGTGTGTGTGTGTGTGTGTGTGTGTGTGTGTGTGTGTGTGTGTGTGTGAGTGTGTGTGTGTGTGACAGTCCCTGACCTGTTCTTTGGTTTGTAGTGATTATCAGCTCCACTGATACACTTTTTATGGGCATGTGGCAGTTGTGACCAGTGATTTTCTCCTGTTTGTGTCAGTAAACAGACTCACCCTGAAATCTTAGCTTCTCCTGGTGGTGAATATGAATACATACAATGTTTAACCAAACATCTTTCAGCATAAAGCGCTGCTGGTCCTTTGAAAATGGCTACTACTGCAGTTTACTTAAACATTACATTCATCACAAATTGAAAGCTTGTGTAAAAAAAAAAGGTCAAACACACAACAAACTGCTTTGCAATATCATAAAAAAAAGTTCCTTTCTTTTCCTCTATGATCAAAGACTGAGAGAACCCTGAAAAAGAAAGAGCACATGTGGAAGGTGGTGTGTTTAAGACGAGCTGCCGTTCAGATAGGCGTTCATCCAGATCTCCTGTATGATCATCTCCCTGCGCTCAATCCTCTCCGCCCGCTCAGCCGCCTCGCTCACATAAGTCACTTCCTCCCAGTTGTATATGGCCTTCCTCTCTGCAGTAGAGATTAAAGAGCTGTCTGTTCCTTCGTCGTCATCATCATCATCATCGTCACTACCATCTTCATCGTCATCCTCGTCCCGGCTGCGAGGCTTGGATGCAGTGTGTGCATCTGTGAGCCTGTGCCCTCTGCAGGTCACTCTGACTGACACGGCCAGCAGCGTGAGCAGGAGGCCGATGCACACGCTAGAGGTGAACAGCAGCGCAGCCATCTCTGGATGCTCTGTGTGTGGAAGTGGAGGGAGGAGATGTAAGAAAACACTGTATGTGTGTATGCAGCTGTGTACATGACGTGTACCTTTGATGTAGGCATAGGTCAGGAGAGAGTTGCTCATCATGGCTCCTGAATTCTCGGGCCTTCTTGTCCCTTTGGAGAACGGTTCCTCCAGATCCACAGGAGGAGCTGTTGAGAACATCAGAGTCATGATGTGGAGAAAAATAAGAGGAGGCTGACCTTTAAAAAACATGGAGAGTAAATCAGCTGTCTTCTTCTTAATCAGATCTACACATTTCCTGTTATTAATATTTCTATTAGTGCATATAAGAAATTATTGCTGATCATTTAACTGGGCTTGATGGTTTTGGAATCCACCTGGTGCTTTAACATATAGGCCTGGCTTTGGTTATTATTACTGTTCGTGCATGCCTTTCAACCTGACTGTATATTTTGATGGGAATCTGTGTTCAGGGTAAAATGGAAACAATATTAAACAATAGTATTTGAACATAAACATAGCTCCTTTGTGTTGCTTCTGTATTGATTCTGTGATTTTAAGAAAACAATAATCAGTGATGATTGTCCTGGTCTGTTCTGCCTGCTCTTTCCTGCTGCTGTGATGTTTCCTCCTCTGGTCTCCACCCTGCCACACCCCCCCATCAGCCTCATCCACTCCACCTGCTGTTCCCACCTGCACTGCATCAGTAATCAAGTCAGCATATAAACTGTCCCAGCACACACACACACACACACACACACTGCACCTGTGTCAGACCTCCCAGCACTCACCACCTCTCCATGTCTCTGCCCTGTTAAACCCAGCAGCTCTCCGTCCATGACCACAAGTTTTATCAGTCCTTCCCCTAGTCACTGTCTACCTGTGGCTGTTTGGTGTGCCCCCACCTCCTGATATAAGATCATCTGCTGGTTTAACAACCCCACTATCTGTCCATGACCTCCTGTCTGCCTCACTGCCTGCTCACCTGTTGCCAACCCTTGTACCTGAACCCAGCCTGCTGTCCGACAGTACCGTTGATCCTCCCTGAACACCCAGCCATCATTTAGACCCCTCATGAACTCTGACCCTCAACCAGACTAGTTATCATCTTCCTAAGCCCTGCCTGTACTTACCAGCAGCCAGCTACTCTTCTCCACAAACCTACCTCACCCTGTCCAGTCTCAATAAGGCTCAAAATCTGCCTTTTGGGTCTCACATTACAGTGATTAATCACAGCAGGAGTGCAGACTGCGTCTGGACTGACAGCAGATGAGACGGTGTTACCTCTCTGTGTGGACACAGTGGGAGATGAGGTGGAGCTGAACACGCTGGGGTCGGCCTCCTTCAGTAAAGTCCGTGGTACTGTTGGAGGAAAGACAGAGGAGACAGTCTGTCTTTACTGCTGATAAAGACTCAGAGACCATTCAGCTGTGCACCATTTCCCACATCCACCCTCACATTATGAATAGTTTCTGCCCTGCTGTGTTTATCATCGGTCTACAAGGTTAACACACATTGTTTTGTGGCAGATGGAGAAGGCAGAGCCAGTTCACCGTCCGGCTAAAGTCACTTCTCCAAATTATGATTCACGAACAATGTTGCCGGATGACCTCACTGACATTTGTGCCAATCACAGGAAGTTTACCAGGATGTCAAATCTGAGCTCACAGTCTCATTATTCTCTGCTTAACTGTGTTACTGGGTGTGATACCAGAAGAAAATCTGATGGCTGAGATCAGCAGATAAGAATTCACAGTAGGAAACTACACATGTTGACTGTTGGAGCTGTCTGATAATGACTTAAGGGTAAAAAAAAACAGACTTGATGGGGTCCTATTTTGAGACCACTCTGTAATTCATTACAAGGCCTGTAATTATATTTTGTGAATGAGGAAGCACAAAGAGTCCTACCACAAGAATAGAGCACGCTGAGGTACTTCCTGGTTCCTGGAAAGCAGGGGTCCCTAAAGGTCTGGTTGCTGACGGCAACAACACACTTCTGTTTGCTGTAGCAGGACTTGGACACGAAGTGCACAGCCTCGTGGTTGAGACACTCTGTAAAGTCAAACAATGAGACATTATTTCTGTTAGTGTGTGTCCAACGATCACAGCTGCAATAGATTCGTTGGAGTTTAACTAAAATGAAATCACCTTTTCTTTTGGCAGCCGTCTGGTGTGTGTGCGTGTTTGTGTGTGTGTGTGCACGCGTGTGTGTCTTAACCAAAGCAAATAGTTAACTCAGTGCATCTGTGTTAGATAATGTCATGTTTTTTTGCTTATTCTGAAGCAGTGACTCCAGCTGGATTGTATTTCATAGCACACACAAGATGCACCTGTCTGCTGGTAGGCTACCTTTAGGTTTCACACACACACACACACACACACACACACACACACACACACACACACACACACACACACACACACACACACACACACACACACACACACACACACACACTGTATGTCTACTCATTGAACGAGTGCAGGAGCAAGACAGATTGCTTAATGGTTTTTAGTGCTTGAGTTATGACACAGCACCAAAATAAATCAACACACAACAGCAAAATCAACCACACTGCTTCAATAATCAACCACACTGCTTCAATAAACAACCAATAAACCACATGAGATTATAAAATGAAATTCATTCTGCATCTGCCCGTTAAATCGAGCTTTGCAGAGCAACCTTCACATTAATTCCAATATCACAATCCTGTTTTATTCATGTCATGATGGCTACACCAGGATCCACTGTTGGCACCATTTTATTTTCAAGATATTAAAACAAAATCATTAGAAGAAGATTTGTCACGATATGTTCAGGCATTGTGTCAGTTCATTGTAAAATTGATCTCATTTTACAGAATTAATGACTAATGATAATTCAGAGTTTCACGCCAGCTTTTCCACAGCAGACGCTCTGACTTGTCTCAGCAGGAGAAGCACAGGTGCAGCCAGTTACATCACTGATGGCAGGGACCTGCCTGACTGTAATGCAGCCATTACTGTCACTAGTTACAGCTGTGTTTTCTGCTGCAGCATGCCACACATGAATGCAATGGAAGGCATCTACTATAGTGTATGCCTACATTTGAATACCCACAACTCTGTGCTGTAGGGCGAATTCCTGTGCAATGTGCAAAGACTGAAGCTGAGGACATCCACTAGATGTATCACAGAGGACACTGTGAGATGTTTGAACAGGAAAAGCACAGCTATAGATGATAATGATATAGATGAGGGTCCTGGTGTTGTGCACGCTGGCTCACTGTCACACTGGGATGCTTCAACAGAACAGACCATGGTAATGTTTTATTAGTAACACCTGTGTTTTGCCTACAGGTTTTATTATGTGCTGAGAAAAAGGCCTCTGGCTCTGTCTGAGCTCACTCTCATTTACTCATTTACAGCCCTCTGTGCTAGAGAGTAACAGTTCACTCTATAGTGAGGAGAGAATTATCATGAGCACATTATGGTATTAATAGCAGAAAGTATTAAAGATATATAGAGAGTAAATACAGTGCAGTAAATAGCAAATGGGGGGGATTTTGTTTCAGCACATTTACCACAAAGGTTCCAATACATCTGTATAATATGGATTAATGAAATATAATGTGAAACACCAAGAGGAAATATATCAAAGTGCTTTAGGTTGCATATTTAAACTGATTGCTTTTTTAAATGAATGTGAAAGAATACTTAAAGCTAATTAACAATAAAGCTCGAGTTCCTCTTTTTCTGTATAAAGTACGGAAAACAGATTTTCAGCGTAAACACTTATTATTATTCTTGGGTTCATCATCTCTTAGTCACCACCATGTGAGAAAAACTGAACATCCCGTTGACTCACCAAATGGGGGTGGTCTCGTCAGGTGTGTGGGGCAGGTGTCACTCTCTCCTAGACCTCTGCCATAGACAGCTGCGTAGATGTTCAGCACCCTGGGGGTCTTGCAGCGCAGGACCATGGTCTCCCCCTCACATGCCACATGTCTTTTGTGTTCGGCTGAGTGAAGAGGGAAACATGAGGAAGTGAGGGGAACCATGGTGGGATTTTTGTGTGTGGCTGTGTAGCTGTGTCCATGCCCACCCCCCAGTGTAAGTGTGAAAGAAACTGATGGAGAAACATGGAGAGTGAGGAGAGGTATAACAGGGTGGAACACATGGGAGCTGAGCTGCTAAACTCACTGGGTTTACACTTGTAGTTCACATGGAGGTATTTGGTCGTGCCGGGACAGGGGTCCTTCCCAAACAGCAGATGATTGACAGGTAGCTGGCAGTCTCTGTAGCTCTGACACTCAGACAGCAGCTTCTGCAGAGCAAACACCAGGGTCAATAAGCATTTACCAGTAAACAGGAAGTGATGCTACAACCCACAGTGAGCTAATGAGATAATCTAACAAATGGAGGAGAGTTGGCTGTGCCTTCATAAGTCTACATGACTTGGTAACCTTAGGGTGGTGCATTCACTATAATGGAAAACACACATGGGGGAGAAAACCACTGAAATGAATCAGCTGACACTGGTGAACCCACCCTGTCACAATGACCCAGTGAGAGTGAAAAGTGCTGTATATCCAATAAAAGCGCACCTGTAGAGCAGTAAAAGCAGAGCAGCTGTGGTTGTGGGCTCTGGGTGGAGGGTCCTGGTCTGATTTGCATTGCCATGACTCGCCGCTCCCGTAGAAGGCGGACTGGATGGAGATGGTGGAGTGACGTGGGCAGTGGAGGCGCAGAGGGTGTCCGTCACAGGCGTGAGCAGAGTGACTGGTGATGATCCTGGACAGGTAGTCTGCTACACACAGGACACTGGTTAGGCTCTAACACACATTCAGTCCAGTATACAGAGCATTTAAAGGGACACTCCACCAATTCTACACATTAAGTTGCGTTTACTTGTCCTAATATGAGGAGGACTTCTTATCCTGTGAAAACCTTGTGTCTTTGAATGACCAGAAGAGGCTGGTTCCAAAAGCCACCAATGTTAAAATGACCAACTTTAGAGAAAATTACATGTCTACAGTCTGGTTTTGTTTCTACGGCTAATTTCCTCCTTCATGACGGCTGTACAGGGAGGGGTTGAATTATCATACAACTCACTCATTCATATAAAGTCTTTAAAAACTCAAAGTTCTGCATAATTGAGGGTGTGCTGCTTTGGCTGACAGGTGGGTGGAGTGTATGTCTGCCACAAGCCAGCTTGTACGGAGATCTTCGCTCCACACAAATCACACCTCTTTGCCTATTTTTGTATTGGAAGGGAGTTCTTTGTATTCCAGTTCACTCATGGTGAATACAGGGCTTCACTGTGGCTCTGGAGGGAGCTGTCTAAAGACTCATAAAAGGTGGTGCATGAGACTTATATTTCATCTTTTATCCATCTCCACTGCTATGTTTTAAATCTGATTCTTTGTGGGTCCCTTAACTCAATAGAGCAGCAATACAAAACAGCTGGAGTCCCACTTAAAATCCACTTCATCTTACAACCAAAGGAACCTGTGAGGGAGTGTGTGTGTTTCCAGGGGCAGCCCATAGGCTTCTTACTATTTACAGGAGCAGCAGAAACAGAAACAATAACAAAAACTTAATGAAAAAGGATTTTAACTTTTGAAGCAACTCATTTTTTTGTTGTTTTTTTTTAAACTCAGTCTGTTTCATCTGGTTCTGGGATCAGACCGTTTGGCCTCTTTGCAGCGCTGTTAGTTGTCTCATGTTGCTCTGAAAACTCGCCCATCAAAGTGCTGCCTGACTGCCAGTCCTCTTTCCTGGGTGGCAAATTCTGCCAACTGGCACTCCAACCTAATGCGACCCACCTTTGTTGTGTGGCATGCTGATGTGATTAAGTTACGTCTGATCTGATCCAAAGTCAGTTTTATCTTGTGATGTTGTTTTTGTTTTACAGAGGAGGAATCTTGCACAACTCAGAAGTGACTGAACCAGATGATGATAACGCTCTGGTGTCTTACACCAGTGTACACGTCATTATCCATAACAAGACAGTTTGACAGACTGATTGCACTCTTGACACTGTGTCCTCATGGCATCTCAGACTGCTGAGCTGCTCCAAGCCAAATCTCAAACTGGATCTTGGGGACACATGGATGATATTTTAAGAACACTGGCAATATGGAAAAAGACTGCAACCAGCATACATCCTGCTGAAACATCATCTGCAGAAACATGGATCACCAAAGTACAGCCACTTACAACATCAACCCCCTCCCATCATCATCATCATCATCATCTTACTTGAGAAGTCAGCCAGTGCGTTCACGCGCCTGGTCCACAGCAGCAGAGTCAGGTAGAGGAGGCTGTGGCTCCAGTCTGGTCCGTGACTGGGACGCATCCCCCGGCTCTGGGCTCATATTCAGGAGGACCAGACTCCAGAAATCACCGCAGGCTCCAGGACTTCGCATGGAAAAGAGGACTCACGCGGAAAGGTGAAATGAGTCCGCGGGTCGAGACTCATCTCTGACGAAACGTGGTTGGTTCACGTGCGAGAAAAAATATCACAGCAACACAAAGCAGCGACTGTTTGCTGCCAAATAACAGCGGCGACGCACCGCAGGGGAGGAATAGCAGCTGCGCAACAAGTAGTTCAAAAGTGAGAGACAGCTGATTAATGTGACGCGTGGTGATGATGGCGGTGGTGATGATGATGATGATGATGGTGGTGGTGATGACTCCCAGTCCGACTGTCCTGTAGCTCCACGGCGCAGATTTGTGAATGGACGCGTGTGGAAACTAAACTGGTCTTCCAGTAACAGCTGAGCGTGAATTATAGAGTGGGCGTGGCGCATCAAAACTATTTTAAAGCAGAGAGGGGCGACGCGCTCAATGGTATGACGCACTGGCAGCGCCCACCCTCCCACCTACCCATGAGGCACATGTTTACTTTCTGGATTATGGCAGAAATGCTCTCACTCTGCTCATTCCTCACTTTAATTTCCTGAAATGTAACTTATTATGGATTAATGAGTTTTGTTTCCCTCCCTGCACTGAAATATGTCATTGATCTGATATAAACCTGTTCAAACACATTTAAGAGGCTTTTACTGTCATTTATACTCATTTCATTTTATACTGGATAGACAGACAGACAGACAGACAGACAGACAGATAGATAGATAGACATATAGAAAGACAGACAGATAGATAGACAGATAGATGGATAGATAGATAGATAGATAGACAGACAGACATATAGAAAGACAGATAGATAGATAGATGGATAGATGGATTGATAGATAGATAGATAGATAGATAGATAGATAGATAGATTCTATCTATCTGAGACAGTAAAATACTGGCTTGGCACTTTTCTAATTTGTAACCTACAAGACTCTAGTTTCAAGTGAACAATATTTTGATTCTGTGTCTTTTCATAAACTGCTCATGTCCCAGCCCGTGGTGTGTTTGAATGAAACAGGGGGGCCTACTGGGTGAAACAGCTCCCCCAGCCCACATCCATGACCCACTCCATGGTAACGGGTCAATCTCCATGTCAGACCTACAACAGTCAAGCTGACAGAGACGTTGGGGTCTCCACGCTCAGAGGAGACAGGCAGGGGGGGAGAAATTGAGAGGTGACATTTTGCATACAAACTGGACAGCAGACACCCCCCTTTCCACCAGAGTTAGCTCCATTTGCTGTACTTTAGCTTTAGGCACACAGGGAGTGGCTCCACAGAAAAGCCTTTCATGTGCTGTTATCCCTCCAAAGCTGCTGGAATTTTGTTGTCAAACGGAAAAAATTTCCTGGACTTTGTTATTTTGAGACGACCCTCAGACATATAGGTTAAACAGGAAGGTAAATTACACGGGAGTGAATGTACTCATAACATGATTAGAGTCATGTTATGAGATACGGTGAGAAAGGCCCTCCAGTGCAGTGTGTATGTGTCTCAAAGAAAATTGTCACGACATGACAAACTTATTCAACCACATGACAACATGACCCCTTAAATGAGCTGCAGTGACCAAGACAAAACACTTGATTAGTGTTGATGATTTTGTAGAGATAAAGAGAATCAGTCCGACAGAAAATAGAGGTTGTGATTTTCATTTTCTCCTCACACTCATTTAACTGTAGAAACTATACTGACAGACCACAGGACAGGTCATCAGAAGGAAACCTATTCTTAACTTAAAAGATGTGTTTAGTAAATGATTAAAAAAAAGTGTAAGTACTAATGTGTTATAACCAGTTCACATATAATTGGACCTGTGAACAGTGATGTTTTCAAAAGCTAAAAAAAAGCTTTCAAAAGGTTTGAGGATGAGTTGTAATTTGAAAAACTGAGAATCTGATGGTCTCATAAGACACGTAAGAAATAGCATTAATATACTTTATTGGTCAAACACAGAAAAACAGAAAGAGTTTTAATATAACAGAACATTTTTACTTGAAATCCACTTTCATCTCGAACTGGGAATCGAGGATAGCCTGTAAGTAAGGAAAGATTTTTGCATTCAGATAAAACAGTGAGCATCCATATATTGTTTGTTAATGAATGGACTGCTTAGAGACTCACCAGTTCTCTTTTTGCTTCCTCTATCTTCACTATAGCAAGAGACGGATTCTGTCGTGGTTTAGAGGGGAAAAACAATCAGTAAAACCAGTACAGCAACAAAGAGGTTGTTTCCTAACGTGAAGATTAGTTCAGTGTTCATGGACATAAACATAAAGCAGGATTCTGGAAGAAGAAGAGGGGATACTGTGAAAACAAACATACTGGGCTCAGGTCCATGTACGGCTCCAGCTTCTTTACGAGGGGGATTATTTCTTGTTTCAGTGTGGCGACTTCCTGCAGAGAGGACAAATAAGATGACACGTTTTAAACCCTGAAAGCACAAAAGCGGTACAGCGTTTTCATTTCCATGGTGATGACGGTGGTGCATGTGTACAAGCTTAAATACCTCGGAGAGCTGCACAACGGCCTGGTGGGTGATAGACTTGTCCATGTTCCTGGATACAAGTTGAGCCTGTAGGATCAATAAAACTGGATAAAGCTCCACGTCAGCGCTCTGGCACGACGGTGATATTATGAAATCCTGGTCTCTCCCGACAATGATACGAAGGGCGTTACATGTTGGCATCATCTCTGTTTTCTAAACCAGAGGCCGTAACCTGATGCCCACATTATATCCAGGTCAGAAAACACTCTGTCAGTCAGCAAACCTTTGAATTTATTTACTTTTGTCTTCTTTCCAGTTGTTAGACACTCTCCTAATCCCCTCCATCTTCCACCCTTCTAATTGATTACTGATATGCTATTGCTTGTTTGATTTTTTTTAATTGGTGACAGAGAACATCAATAATTTATTCCTCTTCCAGCTGCATAGCAGCTTGATATTAGTAACATTTTGTTCATTCTTCTCACCCAGCACGACCGCCCCACTAAGACACCAATATGGAAGAAATAATACAACCATTTCCTTCTTTGGCATTTCAATAACAGTACATGGTGTCATGTACCAACCCCTTAAGAAGCACTATGCAGCTATTACAGATACAGAACAACGTACCTCTGCTCTCTCCCGTCTGTTGCTGAGCTCTTTAGATTTTGCTCTCACAAAATCCATGTTGAGCAGTCTCTCCTCTGCCTTAGCGCTCTCCACCGCTTGAGATTTAACTGTTTTATTGATGTCCCTGAGGATCATTAGAGCAGAGAGTAAAGATGAAGAACAAGCCTGTAGCAGCAAATGTTATATCTGTTCTCTTATAACTTTTGGCATGTGTCTACATACAGTACGTGAAAGCCCAGGGTTGTTGTTTATTTGTGTTTACTGTGATGATGATAAAACCTAAAAGAGCGGCATAATGCATCAACACAGCAGCATGCACGTTCTTACTCTTGCAAGTTGCCCCGCAGCACCAGAGTAGCACCGAGTCTTTTTCTGAGGGCTCTGAGCTCCCTCTCAAGTTTTCTGTTTGACTTCTCTGCTTCCAGGAGTTCGTTGGTGAGGTTGTTCACTGCTGGCATAAAGCTACACGAGAAATGAAAGAAGATGACCTGAAGTGTCTCCTTTCCTCTCCAAGCTGTTGTTATGTCCTTCTACAGGGAGACTGATGAACAAGGAAACAGACATTGACAGTGTAAGGACACATTACCTGCCCAGTGATGTGTCTCTCACTCCAAGCACCATGGCATTGTCCACTAAAGCAGAGAGGTAGTCAGCAGCAGGCTTTGACAGGCTAGCATGGGACAAGCCAGCACCTTGTAGAAGAACATCCTGGAGATGAGCACCTGGAAGGAGACAACACCTGTTAGATCTGCAATAAGCTGTCAGTACTTTGCGAAGCATGTTACAGGTTGTGAATTTTGTGTTTTGGTCATTCCTGTCAGTATTAATAACATTTAACATTTTACTGAGTATTTGATCTGGAAAAGGGGAGACTTGGCTATAAAACACAAATGATCATACCTTTTAACAATTTAACAAACCATGAATGGTAGTTTTTGAGCTGTAAACATATTTCTCCTGGGGCAGATTTCATGTGGATCAACAGGAAGTTTCCTTACAAAAAAATCTTACCACTAAGAACTGATTTATGACAGTGAAATAAGTGTGGCCCCACCAGAGGACAGTGGACACTGGGATGAATTCTGAGTGTTGAGGGATTTATTTGTGTTGACATATCATAATCAGCAGTGATATGTGTTAATAAGAAGTGTTCTCAGCAGAGTTAATAGCAACACTTATTGTAAAAGATAACCCCAGCATGTCATCAGGAACCAGGATGTCGATCTGATAGTTTGGATTTACTTAAAATGATTATCAAAGCTAGTCTCCTACTGAACAGTGTAGGTGATTTAGGCTCTAGATAAAAGTTAAATGAGGACGTGTTGATAAATAATGACATGAATCGCTTTATTTATGAATCATTTCATGAAAGGACTAATATCACAGTGGCACAAACCTGTAGAATAAGAGTGATTTAGCATCAGTTACTGTCAGAGCACTGGCCTCTACTTTACCACTGACTTACCATCAGCCTGGTACTCTGATGTTTTCTGCTTCAGGTCCTCTATGAGCAGAGCCGTGTCACTGCACCGGGCCTCACTGGACTCAGCCAGCTGATACAGGACGTCCACTGTCCGGGTGTTTACCTCAAAATGTGGCACCGGCTGATCCCCAAACACCGCGCTGAGCCAGCTGTTCACCTGAGGAGCCACGAACAGCCGCAGGGTAAACAACAGACAACAACCGTAGTCCCTCCATTCATTTGCAACATCGTGTTAGGGAAGCAGTAAACATTACCTTCTTGATCTTTTCGCACATTGTGAATGAAAAAGACACAAAACTCCAAAACAACGAGTCTCATCAAAAGTTTAAGAGATCCAGCAGCTCTAGAGATAACGATAACTATTTCACATTTGGTTTCGCGCTCCTGCAATTATGCTAATAACTTCCTAGTTACTAACCAATGAAAAACAGATTCCTTATGACGTTTACCAACAACAACCGTTTATATTTTCAAAGTTAGCAAACTAAGAATAGACGAAAACTGGTGGCGAATTAAGTTGAGTTCAAGATAGATAGACAATAGAAGACAATTCATTTCACTTTTTAAATCAACATTAATCCGGTTCACGTTTCAAAAATAAACTATAGGTCAAGATAGTTCACGTAGCGTTGACATATCCGGCTTGCCGTATGTTTGAGTTATCAAGCGTGCAAAAATAAAAATGATTAGAAATATGTATCTGTATTTGCGTCCAGCCAACAAAGAAGTCCTAAGAAAAACTGATATGTTAAATTACATATCCACATATTAATTTTGCTCAAATTTCTAATGTCAGTAAGTCAAAATAGGAAAAAACAACAGGACAGAGAGACAAAGTCGGAAGTACGTTGAAGTGAACTCTCACCATCTACCACCCGCCAAAGTTTGAAACTGTTTTGGGGGAGCTAGTAAAAATGGCGACTAGAGATAAGTTAGCTAAAGTAAAATACCGACAGAAAAGTATAAGTGCTGCGTTTGACACGTCCAGTTTAGACTCTACCGCCGTCGAAACAAAATCGAAAAAGCATCGACAGAGACGAGCGAACACCACATTTGAAACGTCCAGTGTGGACTCCTCCGCCGTGGAAGCGAAGCTGTTTGGCCATGCAGGGGAGGACGAGGACGGTGATGACGGACCTGTGGTCTTCATCTGCGGGAAATGCAAACTACCTGTCGGGGACTCACTGGCTTGGGATGGAAGCGAGGACGGCCAAAACCAAATCAAGTTGAAGCGTGAGTATGGGAGATACTAGTTCCTGTCCTTTTGTTGTTTTGTTTTTATGCCCCCTGATTTTGATGACATGAATGACTGTCACTGCACCTAACAACAGCTGTAAGTAGTGTTGTCTATGGTTGTCACTGGACATATTGCTCAGTACTGAACCCTGTTAACAATTTAATGATTTAAAATGTACTTAGATGTATTAGTTTTTTTTTGTTTTTTTTTTTTTAGAAATTATACATTCTAATCATCCAGTGCTGTGATAACATTTATAGATGAACAGTCGCTTTATGAACATGGTAAACACTGCATTTTTTTGAATAGAGGTTTCTTCTTTTTAATTTTTCTTTTTTGCAAGTTTACCTTCCCGGAGCTTCTAAAATCGATTCCATCTCACCCCAAGGAGGTTAGTGCACAACGCTCTCCCTCCTTTGACAAGCCAGCTGTCTCTCGTTTTCGCGTAGTCAAGCCAGCCGCTTCAACATTTCAAGTGCGCCCTTATTGCAGACTTTACGGCAAATATACAACTGGGAAAGTCAATGCTTCCTCACTGCAGCGTGTGGAAATTTCCGGGTTTCAAAATTATTAGTATTGAATGGAACACATGGTATTAAACTGATTTTGAGCCAATAGGTCACATGCCCTGGAAGCTATTGAGCTTCCCATGTATACATATGAATTTTTAATACATTTCATAATTTAAATATAAGCATTTTAGCTCAATAGGTTATGTGACCTATTGGCTCAAAATAGGTGTAAAACAGTAGAGCTACACTTGCTGTATGAGACACACCTCTTTTTTTTTTTTTTTTTTATCTCATTTTAACAATTCTCATATTTTTTTTAATACATTTCATAATGTAAATATGAGCATTTTAGCTCAATAGCTTCCAGGTCATGTGACCTATCGGTTTTATCCCATTTTAACACTTCTTTCATTAAAAAAAAAACAAAAAAAAAACAACTTGATATTTTTAAAATACATTTAATACCCACTTTTTATTTTGAAAACCGGAAGTTTCCACACGCTGCAGTGAGCGTGCATTGACTTTCCCAGTTGTCTTATTTGCCATAAAGTCTGCAATAAGGGCGCACTTAAAATGTTGGCGCGGCTGGCTTGACTACGCGAAAACGAGAGACAGCTGGGTTGTCAAAGGAGGGAGAGCGTTGTGCACTAACCATGTATCCAATTTAAGCCTGTCTTGACAAAGCACTGTCACGTGTTGAACTACCGAAGAAAGAAAATCATATCAGTATATTTGCAAAGACATGATCAGTTGCAGAGTGTATCCATGGCACAACCCTTTCACAAAGATAAGATTTAAACTATTTACCACAGGGTTATCACCACAACTTATGAACACTACAGCTTATTACATAAAATTAAGTGATTTATAGCACTGAATGTGCCCTCACAATTCAATCCACATTTACATAGCTACTTTAAAGACAATTGCGTTCAGACCTCTTCAAACATAAAACAGTTCTTGTTAACCAATCTGAATGGTACATCAGCTGAAACATTAGACTATGCATATAGCCTGAAAGCTCTTGAGTGATGCATTCACAAACAGCTGTAGAGGTGGGGAATTTACACATTTGGACCACATGAAGACAGTGCTGCATTATGGTGCTGACATTTGTGATGTTTTGGTCTTAGGGGTGACTGACAACGTCTTGATCGGAGACGAGACTCGTCTGTATGAGGCAGGCAAAAAAACTCTCTGGTAAGAAAAGAACTACCATCTCACTTTATCAGCCTCATAAATCTACATACAGTAATTGAATACAGAGGAAGAACAGCATTTGTCACGTACCCAAATAGTTTACACTAAAATGTGTTTCTTTGGTTCATTCCCATAATGACAAGTACACTGTTTTGTTACTTGTCAGATTGAATGTGTAACACTTTGCTGTCTGAACTCTGCTCATGTTTCTTGAAATGTTCCTGCTGCAGCCTGGTCACAGATCTCTTCTGTCAAGGCTGCCACTCTGTGCTTGGCATGGTTTATGCATCAACACCTAAGAACCTGGATCACAAGAGATTTGCATTCTGTTTTGATGTGGCAAGCATCGACAGGTATGTTCAGGGCCCGGATTTTTAGTAGGAATATCTGAATACACAGGCACAAGTTTACATTTCTTTGAGACTATGTCACTGTTTGTTGCCCTTTAAATGAAATAAACATCATGCAGGTGCACTTAATAATATAAACTGTTTCCCCATTGACCATTTTTGGAAAAATGGACATGAATATCTTGCCTCAAACTTTAAGAACATGGCCAATCATTTAGGAAAAATTTCATCTCAATGACGTTAGCACAACAAAATGTCCCATCTAAAAGATTTAGAGATATCTCAGGAAACACAGTGGTGTTGTGTTTAAGGGCATATGGAACAGAAAGCCAAACCCCATATGCTTTAAATAATGAATTGAAAGTAAGATGAGATATACTGTGAGTCATGTTCCCAAAATGAAAATTATGCACAGTACCATAGCACATAATACTGAATGTGATGGGCTTTATGCAGGTGATGTACATGACTGGGGTACTGTGTTGAATTTGTCACTCTTAATATTATACTGTAAATCTTTTTCAGCTATGTTCTTGGCTCTGCAAACCAGATGTTGGCAGCAGAGGGCCCCAAAGAGCAGCCGGTCACACTGGAGTACAGAGGCTTTGTTGAACAACAGCTGACAGAGGTAAATTACACTGCTGTGCTGCTGCTGCTGCTGCTGCTGCTGCTTTTCTTTGTTTGGTTCCTCTGATAGTGTCTTGCTGTGAGTTGTGGCTGCAAAGCTCATTGCAATGTATAACCACACCTATTTTTCCAAACACAGACAAAGTTTAGTCCTCAAAAATTGCATTGTTTTTGTATGGAAAAAAAAAAAAACAGGAGGAAAGAGCTGATATACACATGACGTCAGTGACGGCGGCAGTAACTGTTCTCTTGTGTATCGTCTTGCTTTCACAAAATTACACACGGCCCTTTCTCATTGATTATCAATGCACAGGTTGTACTTGTGATGACATCAGCTCAGTTCTGGGAAGCCCTCACTGCTCTGATGGGCAGACCCTTAAATCAGACATTACCTCATCTCTCCATGTCACCCCTCTGCAAACAGGTTTATTTTCCCTTCCGTTTTAGAGCAGATTAAAACAAAGAAATGTATGTACTGGACGACTCAAATGTCAACATCCAGATGTTTCTGTCCATTTGTATAATTTTCATTTTTAATTCCCTTCCTTCCTCTTATACCTGTATATTTTTAAGCCTGACATCAGTGTTAGAAATGTGGAAATTTATGTTTTTCATTAGTATAGTGCACTGATTTCCAAAGTTATTCTAAAGCATCCTTTGTTTGAAAATTGGCCATAAATCCTCAAATTGGCCAGTAGGTGGTGATAGCAAGCAGGAGTCCTCACCAGCCCTCCCTCACTCTTGTACCAGGGACAATAGCTGTGATGAGGAACATGTTGAGGAATCTTTGTTGGAGGAAAAACATGTTTTGATCATGTGCCTTTACCATTATAGCTGAATGTGTGGTATTCTGTTTACTTTAACTAATGTCACTGTTTCCTGCAAGTCAGAACTGATCCATTGTATTTAAGAGCTGACATCTGGCCAGCATGTTTATTTTAAACAGGTTGGACTACTTACAAACAGAGGATGAAAAAGAAGGCACTACATGTGAGCAACGGAGCATATGGAGCTGTACTTTCAGGTTCTTAAGGAGACTTGAAACCTGTGTGTGTGTTTGTATTAGCACATTAATTACCATGTCATTATTGTGTGACGCCTGTATTTGTTTTCCTTTCATAATGAATCATTTTCATCTCTGCTCCACTTTGGAAAAAAACAAAACAAACACATTTCTGAGTGAATCATCTCTGGTGTTAATGTTGCCTCACCATGTGCCACTCAAACAAAAGGCTCCAATAGGTCACTCTACAATGAAATGAATAGGCATGCCACGCAATTATGTTAATATGTAGGTTATGGTAATACGTATGTAGGTTACCACTTAAAACCACCTTGTCATTGGGTGTGTTTAGTATCAGTGTGAGGGTTAATCTGACTGTGGCTGCTCACTGATTGCATTAATATTAGGTGGTCTTATCACCATTGTTCATCGCTTCTGATTGGTGCAACATAACAGGATTATAGAGACCTTTGTTGTTGTCAAGAATTTGAACCAGTGGTTTCTTTCATCACATCTGTCAGACAAATAACCTTCGCTAATTCCTTGTCATCAGTATTGTGTTGAAGTGTGTGCCCAAAGCTGTCTTGCCAGCTTGACAGAAGTTCATCTCACATGAAGACTTTTCCGTTCACACCTCTTGTACAGTTTGAAATCCAAAACTTTCCGTTGCCCTCAAAAATATGTCTGTGGCAACAAGTAGATGATCCAACTCTGATTTAGATAAGGTTTTTCTTCTTTTTTATAATTTGATCAGTAGATTCATTTATGACTCGATCAGCATGGAGCTGATTATGAAATTTGAATGAATTAATCACCTCAGTGGAAATGTTTCTTTGGTCTCTTCCAGAGGACAGTAAAAATACATTTACTCTCCATAACAACTTTTAAAACAGACAACATGTAGCAGTGCTAATAAGTAGGTAGTTTATACAAGGGAATGACTAATATTGGTATTTTTGTTAAAGATACATATTGAGCAAAAACATCAAAAGAAGTTTCCACAGCTGCAAATGGAACGTCTTTGGGTTTGGGGTTGTTGGTTGGACAAAACATGTGTTGGATGGAGTTCACCTGAGGCGTTTAGAGCTGATTTTATAAAGCAGGTGATGAATGAGTTAAGCTGTAAAGTCACTGACAGGTTGTGAAATGTTGAGATGGAAAATCACCATAACTGCTGCCCCACTTCTTTTGTTACATGAAAAAGTAAAACCTTGCTGTTTGTCAAAGTAGGTTATTGAAAAAAAGTTCTTGTGCCATCTCTAGTGACTTCAGATGACTTCCACTCAGGTCGTACATACGCAGGCTTTGTCCTCAGCTATGTATGTGATGACGCTGATGCCCATCAACCTTGCCGCCAGAGTTAATGTATTCTGTCTGTCTGTCTGACTTCTAGACACTTGTTTGGGTGTTCCATCTTGTACACTCACTGACCTGCCAGCCCCCCCCCCCTCCGTTCTATACCCATCCATCCCCGACCACTTCCCCTCTGGGTTTTGCCAGCCTCCCTCCTTGTCCCCTTTTTCAAATTATCTTTACTCCTCCCTCTTTCTTCTTCACTGCTTCCTGCTGCTCCCCTCATTTCCCACCTGTCCAATTTTCTCCTCTGCTTCTTCCCTGGTTGGACTCTCCTGTAACCTCTATCCACACTCTACTCATTTTTCTGCTGCGTTCTACCCTTTATGTTCACTGGCACATCACGAAACGAGCGGGCTATTAAAAATCTCCCTTTTGTCCCCACCCTCCCCAGATGAAAATGCTGGTCATGTCCATGGCACAGAGGCTGGAGGAAATTGAAATTGGCCTTCAGGACGACTGTGATGAGGTGTGACAGTGATGGACGTCAGCCTGTGTGGGTGGGTCCTTTGTCCAGGTGTTGAATATACGGATGTAATATCCTCACTTCTACCTTTACTCTAAAGCTTCCTCCTCCAAGTTTCATCTCAAACATTTTTGTCCTAGCCTCACCTTGTGCACAAATACTCACACACACACACACAGGCATGTTCCACTCCGCTTTGTTCTGATTACCGATGGTGTGAAACAAAGACTGCCTGCACTTGTAATCAATCATGTTGTCAGCTCAACTCCCGTGGCTTATGGCACCATCTTCTCTGCGCGTCTCGGTGCAGAGGGAATGTACGCTGAGAGCAGAATGTTTATTTGTTCAGGATTTCATCAGGCAAGCTGCACACTCAGCACAATTCCTTATCGATCGGGCCACGCAAGGCCACATACACTTCGTCTTTGTTCTCTTCCTCTAGCATTGAGCCTTGAAGGCAGACAGTACTGCTGAATACTTGCTTTCAATGGCTGGTACTGAACAACAGGAATTCATGGCACATTATTGGAGGAGGCTTTCAAAATTCATTGGAATTTAAAATGGACAGTGCTTTGTGTCCCTTCGTTTATTGTTTTCAGATTAATCCTTATTGGTTTGTTCATATTTGTTTGTTACCAGTTGTATCTGCCTGTTTTGTCTCTTTTTTTGTGTAATAAAATGTTCATCTGTTTAAAAAATGAGAAAATTATTTTAATATCGTTCAAATTCATCACACAGGACTAAAACAACAAAAAACCAAACAAGTTAAAACTACCAGG
The DNA here is from genome assembly GCA_021432705.1 of Caranx ignobilis. Classification (NCBI taxonomy): domain Eukaryota; kingdom Metazoa; phylum Chordata; class Actinopteri; order Carangiformes; family Carangidae; genus Caranx; species Caranx ignobilis. The sequence continues at coordinate 6,771,787 of MU269980.1, forward strand.
ATAATCTTTTTAAATGTTTCTGTTTCTCTGACTTTATTCACCATCAGTCAGTGGATCATCCTGCTTTGTCTCTAATTAGAAGTGTCTGTCGGATTTAAGAGTTAAACAGCAAGTTTAAGGTCTTTGGGTTTGAGTTGGGGGGGTTTGGTTTTATATTAATGGGTGTGTTTGTTTACCAACTGACCTCTAATGTGCCTAGCAACACTTTCTAAAAAGACAGGAGAAGAAGCTACATGCTGTAGCGGTTGCCCTCCCTCACCCACGAGGTTTCATCAGCCTCACAGAACAACAACAGTTAGAAACGGCCAACCAGCACGCTGTATCCAAGGGCAGGTTGCGATGGCAACTGAGAGCACGTGCTATGCTGAGTGCCTGTTGCCATCTCGTCATCGTGTTCACTGCCGGAGGAACAGCCAGCCAGCTCGCTGGCCGGCATGCCTGTCAACAGACGTTATACCCCCCCACTCATGCTCAGACACATACACGGGGGAGGAGTCCTGAATCCATCCCCCCCCACCCCCCTCCGTCCCAATCCCACCACCCTAATCTCTGTGTGATGTTTTTCTCTCTGCTAACCCCACCCTCACCCTTCTTTTTCCCTCCCCCTTCCTCTAATTCTCCCCACCCTCAACTGCTGGGAAAAAAAGTCAAAACAACAACAAACAAGCCGCGTGGTTTTTTGTTGTTTCTGGTGGTGGTGGTGGTGTTGTTGTTGGTGGGTGGTGTTGTTGTCTTCATCCAGATGAGGTGCCTGCACAGAATGTGGATGATGCAAGCCGCTCGGCTGTCCAGATGTGCGCTGCTGCTCCCTGTACCAAACTGATTTTGGAGAATAAGTCCCAAATGGTTTTGTTGTTCCATTCAGAGTAATAAAGCTTAAAGGCTAGTAGCCGTGTTTGAAGTCCGCGTCACTATGAATGGGCTCTGAACTCATTTAGCTGTTTTATATATAGACTTGATGTTGCTGGATGCATTGCACTGCTGAGTGCAATTATTGCACCGGTTTCACCCCGCTCACCCCTTAAAGTCTTAACCAATCACTACCAGGCAAATCAAGACCAACACAGAAACACACACACAAACACACACATGCATCAGTCAGTACATCTACACACATTCTACAAGCACTCAGGGACAAAGGATGAATAATGCAGAGGTAGCGTCTGAGTGAAAGTCGCCTCCCCTCTTTCCCTCCTTTTCACCTTCCCTAAGCAATAAGGAAGCAATGTTGCCATGGAGGCAATGAAGCCTCGGTGCGCTACCAGCCAATTACTGCCTCCGCTGTGTGAAACATCGGACCAATGGCTGCGCGGAGTGATGCTGCTGTTGCCACAGACACTGAGATCTGATTGGCTGAGCTCTGCTCTTTGATTGAATTTCTGATCTTGTTTTTGAGAGAGAAAATATCTCAAGGAGTGCCACCTGTGTGCCAACTTAGAAAATATGTTTGTGAAAAGGATTACCAGGGAGAAAGAAAATGTTTCTCTCAAAGAGGCTTAAGAGATGTTAACTCAATGCCACTTTTTCTCCTGTAAAAACAGAAGCACTGGGGAAAGTTTTTTTTTCATGCTGAGGTGTGTGTGTGGTGTGTGTGTGCGTGTCTGTGTGTGTGTGTGTGGGGGGGCTTTTGTCCACTCACAAGTGAAACCTGCCTCATTTCAATAATCATTTTCTTCACAAATTGCTATTAAATTGCGATTTTGCTCCCCCATCATATGGGTGGTTATCCCCTGACAAAGAACCACACCCCACCAGTTGCTCATAGCCTCTTTATGACCAATTTCCAGTTTAACTCTTGACTTGCCACAGCGGGTACAACCCTCAGGTCTGTGTTCCATAGAGGTGTATTTTCTTGTTGCTGTGCGTGTGATGTTTCAGCAACAGTTAAGTCAAATGTTTGCTTTGTTTTAATTGATATTATATAATTGATTGATTATAATATGTTTACTTAGATGCTGTTTTTAAAAAATAGAATATACAAATGGTATATTTTATAGAATATGCCAGAATTTGGGTGAGAAGGCAACTGATTTTTTTTCCACTTGGTTGATCACCACTGTTTTACCCCAAAATCTCCCTTTAAGATCTAAGGTCATTAAGTAAGCCTGGTCTCATTGTCTTTGTGTCACCCAGATGAGACAGCAGGTCAGTCAGTAACCTTCCCTCATCTCAGATTAATGTCAGGAGTCAGTGCTTGTAAGATGATCTCAGTGTCAAGAGCATTGGGGAAATTTAGCCTTGTTTGTTTTAACTGACAGCACTTGTATGGCGAAAGCGTAAAATCTCACAATAAGCCACAGCCTTCTTGTTTCATTAATCACCTTCATCTGTGTCTGTGATGGGACAAGGATAGCCGGCCGGTCAGTGACTCGTCTGACGGCATAACCCAAATCCCCTGTGAGTGCTCAAAGCCTCCTACTTCATTAGAAACATCTGCTTGTTTATTTACCCCCGTGTCTTTGTGTACGCCGGCGTCTGCCAGGTAGTCTGGCAGCCTCTCACTCTCTCCCCCTCATCCTCTGCGTGTGTGAGAGGAAGACGGGTACTGGTCTGTGAGCTTGAACCAGGATGCCCAGGTAGTCTGTGTGTGTGTTAACATCCCCAGCGTCCGTTACTGTGCAGCGGGTTAATCGTCTGTTTTTCTCAGACACAAAGGCTCATCCTGTTGCCAGTGACACCCTGGTGTGAGTTGTGTCTGTGTGTGTGTATATATGTGACGAGATGGGGGCTAAAAACAGGATTAATGTCATCAGGATCTAAGCCTGAACAGATTGACAGAAACAAAGTCCTGCTGGACAGTAAGTGGTCAGTTTGGCATCACATTAAAAATGATTTGGATATTAAAACATTTGTCTCTGAGCAGTTAATAAACAGGCACTTATGGACATTTATGAATGCTCAGACTGAATACAGCAAATATATAGGCTGTTTCATATTCTGTTAAAAAATTGTTAGGGATTCCTCCAGGGTGTGACACGAGTCTCTCCGTTGTGATTTTAATCTTAATTTAAATGTAGATGTGGGTGAATGTATGGAAAACCATCCATCGAGTATTTTCATCCAGCAGATGATGTGGCGACTGCTCTTTATTGTCCCAGACCACATAATTGTACGTCACTGTCCACAGTATTAAGATATCTATAATATGATTATGATGAAAAATATTGACTCTGTGCCCACCCCCGTTGGGATGGTGGAGTAGGGCGGGCGTTCGTTTATCACAGTTGGGTCATTGCACTTGACCTGTTTACACACAGATTAACATTGAAATAATCAAATGATATTTGTGTCAAATAAAGTGATTATTTGTTTAATCTTTATCTCATCAGTGTGGATTTGTTGAAGTAATTCCTCCTGAGCTGATACATTGATTAATAACCTGTCCAAGTCCTGCCCAAGGCATCCAGAGCTGCACCTGGCACTTCCTCACATTTCCATTATTGATCACACTGTCTGCTATTTATTCCATTCAATACTTTCATCTATAAAATGAGTGATAATGTCCATCGGGGATCATTTTGTCCAAGATGTAAAGATATGAGGTTAACATCGAGCGCAGATCTTCGTATCGGAGGAGCAATTGTATTATTTTATGATAAAAATGACTATTGATCAGTTCTCCGCTCCATGACAGTCTCATTAAATAGTTGCCACATCTGCTGTTCTCCATTGCTATCTCTCACCTGACTGATGTGTTTCTTAAAACATAATCATCAGTAGAGGGGCAAATCACCAGAGAAGGCTCTCTGGGAGCCCCATTCTCTCAGAAGTTAATACAGTGTTTGACACACACCTCCTGCAGGTATCAGCAGAGCAGCACTAAACACTCAGGTGCAGGTATAACCTGTTCACCCTCTGTTGAATACTCTATCCTTTCGCTCAACGCTGTGCTTAAGCCTCAGCCTGTTTGTCTCACCAGACCGCCCCGGGATTTTGACTAACTGTCCGCCTGTCTTTGATAAACAAAAGGCTCCGGCTCTAATGCATTTCAGAGCCACTCTTGCCCCTCGGCTTTTATCAGCTTAGCCACGCCGATTTAATCAGGCAGCCCTGTTTGTGTTGTCCCGTGCGTGTGTGTGTTTGTCTCAGCGCTCCGGTGAGCCCCCTTCTTTGTCTCGTCAGGGCAGTGTCACCCAAAGAGGTTTATGATGGGGACGGGGGAGCCACAGCTGAGTAGATTAGTGTCTACAGTGTGTGTGTGTGTGTGTATGAGTTAAGGAGGGGTTGTAGTATGTGTGTACCCTTCAGCTGTTGCAAGGGTGTGTTTTTCTTTTTTTTACTCACCACAGGTGTCTTGTGGGAAATGTATATGGTATGTGAGACAAGTGGCACATTGAGGTTGTAAAGCAGACCTCTCCGCAGCAGAGCGGCCGATTTTCAGGAAGTCTTCCAGGAGCCAAGAACTTTAGGAATAAACGATAAGCCCCAGGCATTGTGTGAATGATACATAAATTAAGAAGAATGTAGGATTCTGTGGATTATTGTGGAGTTACTTAGCTAATTAACACAACTTTAACTATTCTCTCTATATTTTTTCAGCTAAAAATAAAAGTGGTATATTCATATATGTGTGTGTACATGATATGTCCAACATAAGCCAGACAGTAAACAGATGCGTTTGAAGTACCAGACGGACACATAATGGATTCAGTATAAATATTTAAAATACTTTATACAGCATAGAAATCTCTCGACACTCAAATCAAAACCATCCATTACAAAATCTTATAAAAGACCCCCAAGTCTGTATCAATCTCAGTATCAACCAGGAGAAAAAAAACAGTACAAAGACGTAATTTCAAATGTTGACAGTACAGTTCAACTGGTGAAACATTTGCATGCAACTGTTCATTTGGACAGGAAGAGATTCTGTTGTATGTTAACAGTGAGAAGCCTCGTGTGCCTGTGGAAGTCTTTTCGTAGAGTCAAATAGTTCTGTGAAGCATTTTAAGACGCAAAAGATGTCGGCTCGACAAATGTTTCAGAATCCCTTCATACATACTGTAGGTGACAGGAACACAGGAGTCGTACTGTTATTTACAAGCACAATTTTCACATCACTCTCGGAGAGCTCTTGGCAAATACTCGTCATTGCAGTTAACACTTAAGACTATTGCACAAACTACAGCATTAAGACAAAAGGAAGTGAATTATTTTCAGGGATGTTACGTGATCCTAGTAGCAGTTTTCCTTTCCACCTTCAAACCCTCAGCCTTTGCCGAGGTTCATCAGTTTCATAAGGCCTTTGATGCTCTATTTTTTATCTTTTCTTTATTCTTTTTTTCAAAACTGACTAAGAATAGCTATATCCAGCTGTGAGAAAGTCACTGAGACTTTAAACAGTTTGAGTTTCCCTGTGGGTTAAAGAGGTGATGTAAGACTTGTATAAAAAAGTTATAGCTGTGGTTTATTATCGGTGTTGTGTGACTGTTTCTGAGAATACTATAAAAAAGTGAGAGTATGACTCTGCTCTTGGTACCTACTTCTATTTCAACGTGTGGATTCTAATGGCACTAACGCTCAGACACTGCAACACTGTGGCAAAAATCCACGCAAGCATGTCACAATCAACTGCGGTTACACATTAGTGTATGAATAATGCAGTGAGGTAAGAAGATGGTAAACACTTGTGTTACTACGGGTTTTGGTTTTCAAGAATAGTGCAGCGAGCTTCTCGTCCAGTCAGCATTGAGGAGTACGGTGCCAGCTGGCTGGAAGTCAGTGGGTATCTTAAGAAGAGTTTTCACAGAGACAAACACTTACACATGTATTCAGGGTTAGGGTTAGGGTCTGTTAGCTGGTGTGAATCAGTCTGCGGCTTAATTAGTAACCAATTACAGGAATATTACATAAGAGAGTATCTCTTGACTCAGTGTATAATACAGTGTTTTGTGTGTATGCATGTGCGTGCGTGTGTGTGTGTACACCTTGCAGGCAAGGCCCATATTACATGATGTCCCATGACCACTCTGTATCTGGGACACAGCGAGGGTTAGTCATTGCTCTGGGATCTGTTTCAAATCTCATCTTCTCTACGTCACCACCTCTTATTACGTAACAAGAGCAGTAATGAGGGATAAAAACATTTTATACTTTCACTTTAATCCCTTTTGTTTTCTTCCTTTTTTTCTTAATTGAAGGATCAAGTCGTTCAAGAAAAGTGGCTCAGTCGCAATAAAGGGACAGTTCAAAAGGCCGCTCTGGAAGACCTCTCCAACTAAATAACATGTTGTGAGGGGCCTTGAGTTCAGTCTGACTGTCTTTCATTTTCCTTCCTCTTATCCTGTATCCCTCAGCAGAGGGTCTTGAGTGCACCTGAAGCGCAGAGGAGAGTCTGCATGGGGTAGGGAGGTGGCGACACCACCTCCTCGACGACCTGCTCTGGTCGGAAGGTGAACGGCTGCAGCTGGACCTTCTTCTTTAGGATCTGTCCTATTCCCATAGAAGGGAACTTGCTGCGGTGTGTCGGGCTGTCTGGATCGCTGCTGCCGCTGTTGGACGGAGGGCTGAATGCTGAGGTGGGGTTGAGAGGACTAAAGGCGGACTTTGGAGGGCTGAAAGCTGAGCTCCCCGGGGGGCTACCTACAGTGCTGGGAGGGCTGCCACTGGTGTCAGAAGAGCCACACCAATCTGACGAGATGCTCTTCTTGGGCTGCGGATTTACAATGAGGACCGGAGGACTCGGGATCGTGGCCTTTTTCAAGTAAGAGGAGTCGGGTTGGAAGGCAGACACGTGACGGGGCGGGGACAGCGTACCGTTGGTCAGCTTGTACCAGGGCGAAGATGGGGTGTCCTCGATTTGCTCAGCTTTGGCCAGGGATCCAAAGGAATGCATGCCGATGGGTGACGGTGCCGGTGGAGCAGGAATGTTGTGTTCTGGGCTCGTATTGACTTGCGGGAGGGTGGCCAGTCGCCTGCGCTGCTGAGGTGTGTTGGGAAACAGTGGATGGATCTCGAGATATTCCATCGAAGATGAAGCAACGGTGCCGGGGGGCGCTAGAGGTGAGTTACGATGGCCACCTGTTATGGCACGCAATAGACCTGAGGAGAAAATAAGGAACACTTCAATATTTGTACATGATATGTATGTATCCAATATCTTAGTGAAGACACAGCTTTCACTGGTATAAATATCTGATGGCATGTAGCAACCAAGCGTAAAGATGCAATCGCAGCTTGTCCTGATTGTAACCTTGTTAAGACAGGCCTGTCCTGACATGCTACATCAGCACTGAGAGTGGAAGCCTGATGGGCTTTCTCAATAACACTTGTATGAGGACGGGCAAAGAAGCTTAGACCTCAGCTTTGCCCCCAGGTCCTTGTCTGTCACTTGAAAGCTCTTCTTTAGGAAATCTTATCTGACTGACTCCAACCACCTACTACCCTTTGTTAAAAGTCCCACACCTAGTTTAAAGAACTGAATTTAATTAATCCTGTGGAACTGATTCTTCCAAATCCCTTAAATGCTTCAGCAGCACACTTTCTCAGTCACAAGGCTCAATCAAATTTCAGAAGAAAAGCGTGTTTGGTTGGCAACTTGTCCAAGTTGTTTCCTCCCAGATGGATGGATAGATGGGTGGGTTGATGGGTTGATGGGTTGGTGGATGGATGGACAGACAAACAATGGAAGCAGGGGTGGATGGATGAATGGACGGATGACTGGGTAACTACAGATGTGTGAAACAGGTCGTTGGTGTACAAGAACATGCATGCTCAGTCAACCTACCCTGTATGAAGGTAAATAAAATACATCAAATAAATAAACTGTAAAACACTTTTATATATAAATATATATTTTTTTATGTAGTGCATCATATGAATTCTCACCTGTCCTGTGTTTCTTCTCCTTGCTGGGCCCCTTGCTGACGGCCAGGTAGACGGGCGTCTGTTTGGGGGGAATGGTGAGCTTGTCGACGTGCTTCCTCCACTGGGTCTGGAAGTATTCGCTCTTCTGCTTCTCTCCTTTCTTTTTCTCCTGAAACTGCATCTCCTTAAAAGGGAGACACATGCAGACGACACATTACAACAACCTGCAGTATTTACCAAACCTGCTGCTGCGTAACCAGAATGAATTCACTCGTCTTTAAGAAACATTTTGAAATCCTTTGGAAAACTCTCTGCTCTCCTTACCCTGTACTCTTTAGAGAGTCTCTTCATTTTCTTGTTGAGAAGGAAGTAGACGGCCAGAGTGTGGCAGGCGCGGTTGGTGAGGACGGCGCTCAGCACCTCGCTGTGCTTGTAGCCCATTTTCTCCGTCATATGCAGCAGCACCGTGTGGTTTATTTCCTCAATGTGGATCCTGGACACAGAGCAAGACGGTGAATGTTTTTTGATGCTTGATAACAAATAATTGTAGAGAAACTAGTACAAATGTGCAGCAGTCTACCTGTTGAGGTACGGTGCTCCGGTGTTCTTGTTGGCCAGCTGTAGCCAGGAGTCGGCCATCACCTGGTGGATGTTGGGACGCTTGTTGGGATCTGGCTCCAGAAGCTTCTTCAGGAGACAGATGGCAGCTGAGAGAGAGAGGATAAACATTCATACGCTGGATTTTACAATATTAAAACCTGTTAATATAGATTTATCATCAGAAATGTGAAATGCTTTTACAGTTGCCAGCTTTGGGAAAACGGGACATGTTCCCTCTTTTCCCTGCCTTCTACCAAACCACTTGTTTTCAGGCCTTCATCCTTTTCATCTGCTTTCGCACCGTTATTACATAAGGCAGATGAGATGACATATCTGTGTCATTAGCTTGATTAACAGGTACTTATGCAAGTAGGTTAAGCCATCCCTTACATTGCAATTTAGTCAGTGACACTGTTGTGATGAACCGGGGAGGCGAGGACACGGTACATGTGCCACAAATTCCACTGAAATCAACCACCTGTGTTCCCGTGACACTCCCTCATTTCCACATTCTGTTTGGCACAAAAGGATCGTCACGCGACATTTAAAATGAATGAGCTGTAAATATGCAAATGCTCTCATGACACTTATATATATAGTCACTACAATAAAGGTTAACATGAAGGCTTGGACTTGTTTGGCAACAAGTGGGTGTGTTTTGTGAAGAAATTTGAAGAATTCTCTGTTAAAATTATGGTCATCAATTATTTTTGATTCAATGCCAGCAACTTCTCTGTAAATCTTGCATAACAGGACAGGTTAGGTTTCATCAGGTTTACTTTTGAATTTCTGCCAAGGTGGCCTTGCTCCTTCTTGAGAAATGTTTTTCAACGCCTGCCCTTTGTTTGTGTGCAGAGTTAGAATTTCTCCTCGGGTGGCCTTAACGGAGCGGAAATAAAAAGTCCTCATCAAGAAATCATAATGACTATGTGACTGCTTTGTTTGACAGGTTCACTATTCTTGTATTTTTTTGCAAGTATTTTATTTTTTGTTTTATTTACTTTTTTTTAATTGGCTGACATTAAAAATAAAAGTGTAGTGTTGTTAAAACAGATTGCAGACCACATACATGAGGGGGTGACGGTCAGGTGGATAATACAGCAGATACTTTCATGAAGCTGCCGTTAATTCACGCCCATGTAGAAGGCAAGTGACAGCACCTTATCTCTGGTTTTCAGTCTGCCCTTCCTCTGTCACTTGACAGACGCTTGAATGTTTTTAACTTGAAAATGTCAACATCCTTGCGTGCTCAAATTACCTGTAATTACCTGAGTAATATGACACAGTCAGGAGTATGGTAATATGCAAATGTCTGAATGGAAGTTGTAGAACATGCAAGATGACTGAGTTACAGTTCGTTGACCTCAAAGGTATGATACGCACACAACAGGTGCGCTTGGTATTTACCAGTTGAGAGCGACGGGGGTAGAGGGTTCATTTCCTTGTCAACCATTTTCTGGTGCAGCGCTCGGAGACTGAAGGGCTCCACGGTGAACGGCAGAGTCCCCGTCAACATCGCGTACATGTTCACGCCACTGGAAAACCAAAATTTACACTTCAGCTCTGAATGCACATTTTAACAGCTGCAGTAAATATATATATTTGACAGTAACTGGTTCTTAAAAAAATAAAAAAAAAAGGAGAGTACACTTACATGGACCAGACGTCCACCTTGGGTCCGTACTTCTTTCTTGAGAGCAGCTCGGGGGCGGCGTAAGCCGGGCTTCCACACTGGGTGCTGAACGGGTCTGAGTATCCCAAGATGCCAGCGCAGTTGCTGAGGCCGAAGTCTGAGGGACAGCAGAGGTGGGGTGAGTGTTGTTTCTAGGTTTATTGCTGCCTTTTAAACTCGTTACACCCACAAACAGAAGCAGATTAGCACTATGGTGAGAGCTTGTAAAGGTTTATTGAATTGCTTTTAGCTCATCGCCACATGTGGGACACTGCAACTGAGAAAATCTCTTTTTCTCTGCTGTAAAGTAATTGCTATTTAAAGCATATCTTTTATTAGCTCCTTAAGTAAATCTTTTTCTTCAATGAAATCCGGAGATTTTAGATAAGAGAGATGTTGTAAATGTGAGAGCGTGTGACTTACCTATGAGCTTAATGTTGTCCTGCTCATCCAACAGGAGGTTCTCTATCTTCAGATCCCTGGAAGACAAAGAGGAGACGTCAGTGCCAGCACAGACTCTTGTGTTTACATTAGATCACTTATCTGAGCTGTTGTCATACAATGCACAAGCAGGACAGAGGTCAGCGGGAATCCCCCCCCCCGTTCAACCACCCACCCACCCACCGACTCTACAATCCCCCGACACACACACATACATATACACAGCCCTCCCAATATGGGTCACACTGGCTGATTTTCAGGATCTATTGTGTTCACCAATATCCGTCGTCAGTGTCAGAAATCCTGTTACACAGTCATCTAGAGAAAAGTAGTTCCCAGGCTCAGAGCGACAAAGAATTGAATATTTCTGGGGAGAGCCGTAAATCTGAAATTTGATTTTTCTACCAGAGAGACGCAATTTACGTGTTGTCTTTCTTAAATCAAATCAAACATTTTATTTTATATAAGATGCAACTATATTTGCAGGAAAAAATGAACTGTGGACGACTTATATTTAGTTTATAGTACACTCCATGGGTTTCCAGTTGTTTTATTTTTTTCTTAGCAACTGTCTTGGAAAAATCTTTAATCATCTCAGTTATTGAGATGGATCTAGTTATTTGTGGATTAACAGTAATGTGCACAAAAAGGACTAAACCCACAGGATCATGTCTGACTCGGAGATCTTTAAGTCAGATTTAACCTATTAACACAAATCTCTCTGATGTTTACTTTGCAATTAAAACTCTATTCATGACACTACAGATAATCCTGAGTATTTTCTCTCTCACCTGTGCACCACACCTGCCCTGTGCAGGTGCTCGACAGCCAGCACCAGCTGCCGGATGTATTTCTGCGTCTCCCGCTCGTCCAGCCGTTTCTTATCGTAGATGCGGTTCATGAGGTTCCCGCCGGGGCACAGCTCCATCACCAGGTAGTAGCTGTTCTCCGTCTCCAGGATGTCCAGCAGCTGCGTGATGTTGGGGTGGCGGATCATCTGCTGGATGTGACCCTCCCTCCGGAGGTTCTTGGTCACATAGGAGTCTTTCTTTGCCTTCCGCTTGTCAATCACCTTCACCGCCACCTGGAGGATTTGAGACAAGAGGGAAGAGATGGAGAGACAGAGGATGAGACATCGCACTATATGATATCGTGAGTAACACCCATGGAGAGTGGAGCTCTAGATTCCTTGAAGGGAGACTTTCTGCGGACCGTGTGTAACAGGTGACGAGCTCCTCAGTCTCCATTGCAGGGTGTATAACTCGACACTGACCTCTCCCTCACAGCTGCTCCAAATGTGGGGCAACACAGGCGCTACAGGGGCTTGAGGCTGCTATAGGGGGAGGTGTGTGTATGTGTGTATGTGTGTGTGTGTGTGTGTGTTGAAGGGGTTACTGAAGCATCATAAACTACAGGGAAAAGCAAATGTTACCCTATCCGTTGAGAAGGCGCCAAGGCCAAAAGGACAGTTACTGTTCCCCCCATTTGCCACAGATTCAGCTGCAGCTGAACACACACAGGAGAGAGGGTGACAAATGTGGAGCTCAGAGTGAGGAGGGATAAGTCACAGCCAGTGTTCGGAAACATTTCTCTTTCCCGAGAGGAGGTGTTGATTGTTTTATTCCGCTGATGTCTCATCCTGTCATCATCTGTTTGTGCTTCTCAGTTGTTACCTAATCAGAGTGGGGCCTTGAACAATCTCCTCATAAAAGCCTCGGAACGCGTCCTTTACCTGGATGACGAACACTTTGCTAATTGCTTTCAATAACACACCCGTCTACTCTATTTCATGCTGTGCCTGTGTCTCCTTGTGTCCCGTCTAGACTGAGTTCAAGAGCGTGGCTACCATATACAGCAAATCATCTCAAGGAGAGCCCACAGACATGGAAAGGCATGACCACCGAAACTAATCACCATATCCATTAATGAAATGGTGAGGGCCAAAGTGGTTGTGTGGCTTTGTACGTATGTGTGTGTGTGTGTGTGGGTCTCCTCTTTCTTCTGTCCTTCAGCTTGTCTTTCTGTTTTACTTCATCCTTTTATCTTTGATAATTGATTCACCTCTGAAAACCTTTTTTACAGCTGCTAATTAAACCTGGCTGAGTGTGTGTGTGTGCGTGTGTGTGTGTTCATTGAGCTGTCATGATACAGTAATAGATGGCCCATGTTTACGACAAGCGGCATGGATAAGAGAGGGGGTGTAGGGTATGCATGGGGGGATGGGGCACTGTATTTACAGTAGGCTGGTCTATATGAGGAGAGTGGGGGTAGGTGGGGGTGGTTGGGGATATAAGGGGGGGAGGGGTGTGCCCAGCCAGGGGGCTTCTGGGGGATTCAGTTGTTTATCAGGCACCCTCAGACAGAAAAAAGAGGGGGAGGTGAGGGGGTGAGTATGGAGGGGAAAGTGGGTTACAGACATCAAAAACACATGCATGTGACCTCTCCAGCCCTCTGACCATAACAACACCATCTCTGACCTCACCTAACTTTCATTACCCCCCCGCAATCCCCTCCCTAAACAGACAAACACCCCGTCTTCCTCACCCCTGCATCCACACTGAGTGTCTTAGTGATGCTAAAAAAGGATGTGGGAGTCCTCTCTCAGCTCCTTTCCCCCTGACTGCCCTTATGCTTGAATAAACTCACTGCCCTCCACTCCCTCCCTTCGCCTGTTGGACCCTTTATGCAAATGAATGAGAGAGAGAGAGAGTGTGTAAAGAGAGCGAGAGCATGGGATGTGCTCGGTTTTCAGATTGCCAGTGTTTGCATCATCCTTAACAAAGAGAGTGCGGGAAGGAGGGATGAGGAGAGGTGTGCTTTTTCCCCTCCTCACAGCAACAGAATGGCAGTGGGGGGGTGGGGGGTCCTCAAGATGAGTTTATTTGTAATACACACATGTGAATTTCAGTGGCACATTGGCATATTTCCTATTATGTACATATATATGTAGAGGCAGAGCAGTGGTTACATGTAGGAACATGTACGGAGAGGGGAGTGCTTGTTTTTCTAAAATGCAAATGTCTTGGCTGCTCTTCAAAAAAAAAAAAAAAAAAAGCTTGAAGAGACAAAGGCAACCAGTGGCCAATGGTTGCCCATATCAAAGCCCTGTGCTGGAAGAATTGTAATGAGCCTGAAGCCCATTTATCAACGACAGGATTTCATATGCAAGTAGCAGCTCTGCTCTCTCATAGGCCGGGCAATTTTCCTCTCTGTCCCTATCACAGGCTTGCGCGCCCACAGCAGTGAGATCACCACCAGCATCCCCACAACCAGCAGCAGACAAAGCAGAGGTTTCAGAAATGATCCAGCACATGTATGGACACACACACACACACACACACACCTCTCTCCCACACACAGAGAAAAAAAAGGTAAATATTGTCACCACAGCCTTGGCTAGAAAACCAGCCCTGCTGTGCATGTGTTGGAGCTCAGCAGCTGGTGGTGCCTCCTGAGCTCATTAACAAAGGCTCCCACTGCAAACAGAGCTGATCACTTTCTAAGAGCTGATTTATCAGCTAAGACCTGGACTGCTACTTTGGAATAAGCGCACAAGCGTGGCTCAACCACAGATCTGAGGAGGTGAAGTGTTGACATAGAGCAGAAGAGGATGTGTTACCAAGCAGGCATGAGTCAAGTGACAGCTGACATGAAATTTAAAACCACATCAGACCCCTAAATGTTAACACACGGACAGAATAAACTGTTTTTGTTTTTCAAAAGTTTGGTTTTAAATAGCTGTAACTTGAACTATTTACATTTTTTTTTATATCCAAACACTGTTGCTTACCTTCTCCCCAGTCAGCGCGTGGAGACCCTCTCTAACTTTGGCGAACGAGCCCTCTCCCAGCTTCCGCCCGATCAGATAGTTCCCGACCCGCTTGGTGTGGTAAAAGTTCTTGAGGATGTCGGCGGCGGGGCTGCTCAGGGAGGCCGGGAGGATGTTCTCATTCCCGGCGCTGTTCGGGCTCTTGCCCTCGTATAACGCGTGGCTGTTGTCCACTACCATGTCGCTGTCCGCAACTGGCATCACCGCTCCCTTGTCAAGTGCCTCCTTTTAACAAGGGAGGAGGAGGTAAAAAAAAAAAAAAAAGAGAGAGAGAGAGAACGGGCAGTTCTCGTCCACCTCAGCGACAGGCAGGTATTAAATACTTAAGGTCCGGTAAAGTGCGTTAACTCCGGGCTGCGTGCGTCTCGCCCCTAATAACAAATTAAGGGAAGCGGAGCTCGCGCCACCTGTTCATCCAAAGCATCTAGTGAGCGCACTCAGCAGTTTCCACAGACCGGGCGTTATTAGTGTCACAGCTCAGATTGAAATGACACACACACACAAAAAAATACCAGACCCGATCATGGAAAGTTAATGAGTGACGCAACCTGTGTTAATACCTGTGGGTTTTAAAAGAAGCAGCAGCAGCAGCAGTGTCTCTGTCTCCAGTAGGGAACACCATACCATACATGAGCGCCTCCCGAGGAGTCTGTGAGCAGGCAGCGTGTTTTTCAGTTTGAAGTGACTTTCCCGGTCATCTGGGTGGGCGTTACTTACTGTGACACAGACACACTCACACTGTGGTGGTAGCCGGGGTGATTTCAATCCAATCAGCTCAGGGCGGGGCGGAGCGCATGTGAGAACAAGGAGGGAGGGGGTGGGGAGGGGGGCGACAACTCCGCCCGGCACCGCTGCCCCCGCCGATTCGCATGGTACGTTCAGACTGTACATGTCTGTGAACAAAGAGTACATCTGTAGCGGGGCAGAGACAGCAACACCTCCACCGCACAGCCTGATGCATGTGTCTGCACCCGGCTGCTGTTGTTGTTGTTCTTTCTATCGGGTTCATTGAGGTTGAACTGTGCGTCCACACGCCCAAACGCACCGTGCGCCCTGCACGAGGCAGCCCGTATGCGCTTCTATCACACCGACTACAGGTGAACATCATCATTAATGGTTTGTGGCTCATCTCTAACAAACCATCCATGTGAGAATCGATCAGATTGAGATAACAGGCGCCATCATCGAGGTGTTGATAACATGTCAAGATGATGTTGGCCCTGGCTCAACTTGTGCCTTCAGGTGTTCAAGTTGTACTCCAGCACAAAGGAGCACGTCTTCCTCCTCGCCCATGGAGGTGTTCACTGACCTAATTAACACGGCGTTCATCACTCAAAGGAGGACACCTGCAGGGAGCGGCCACTGAAGACCCACTGAAGCTTGAGTTACCTCAGAGTCTGTCTGACATGTGTTGAGACAGATCTGCGGTGTGTTATGAGGCTGTAGTCTGAGGTGTTGCCATCAGATTTCATTATAAATACAGATGTGCTGGGTTCCTAGAGGGAGTGAGGGCTATATCCACACATGTGGCTTGTCTTGCCTGCTGGACCATGCTTTCTAGACACTAAAACACACACCCAGACACGGAACCAGAGGTATTATACCGCCACCTATTGGAATTATTATGTACTACAGGGACACACAGTCAGTCCTTAAAGTCTAGACATGAGTAAGACTGTGGCCTTGGTGAACTTGAACTGAAGGCCGTTTTTCTTTGTCACGACAGCAAGTAATGCTGTAATGAAATTATGGCTTAGTCCTTGAATGAATCCTTGAAGTTTAACATGAGCCCATAAAATACATGAAACCAGACAGTAAGGTGAAACGTCCAAGGAGGAGACACAGACATTTGGATAAATGATTCGCAATCTAAAGTTGTTTTAAAAACAGTCAGAGGGAAATGCTGCTCATGGTGATGTAATGTGGAGAAGCGTCCAACCTCTGTCAAGGTGATGATTTCACTGATAATCCTTAACATTGTGACAAAGACTTGAACCTGTTATATTAGGGCCAGACAGTTTGTCCTAAGTGTCCTAATATCTTGCTGTAATTTGGGGCATAGAGAATGATGATATAGATCACCATAAATTCATTTATCTAAATTTCATATAAAAGCATCAGGAGGGGTTAGACACTGGTGTGGCAGCACTCTTGTAAAGGACATTTTACATAGTACAGAGGTTTCTTTAAGAACACTATGCAAAACTGCAGAAATAACAATGCAAAGCTTTTCTCAAGCTGCTTCAGTCTCTGAAAAACACTTTTTTTTCACAATAAAATCAGGCTGCACGATGTGAAAATAAAAACTGACGTCAAGTACAGCAGGACAGGTCTCTGTCTCTCAAGCAACTCAGAAACAAGCTCCCCATATATAGCTATACACTACTCACAGAAAGTTAGAGATATTCCATTTTAGGATGAAATGTATGGAACATGTAAAAAGTTCATGCTAGTGATATTATATCCTGACAGGAGGGCAGTAGAAGTACTTTTCTTCATCTCAAACAATGTATTGAAAGAAAAGTTAACAACAGTGGTGGGTATACCACAACAGAACAGTGTCAATGTCTCAATAAGTTGCCATGTGACTAAAGGACGTCCACTTCTCTGCCTTTCTGTGACTCTCCCAGTCTCTCTGTGTGTCTCTGTTGAACCTGCTGATGACACTCTGAGCTCAGTGGACACTTCCCTCTGACAACATCTCGTCTGAAGCCTCCATGTCCAGGTACTGTTGATGGATTGTTCGTGTGGTCTTGGTCTCATGATGTCAACATGTGAACAGCATGATGAAGACGACTGTTCAAACTGTCATTCAACCAGAACATTTATTGGTTGATTCGTGGATCAGACACTTGTTGTGGTTTTTATGGATACTCACATTGTTAGAGAACAGCATGCATGCAGGAGTATAGCTGGGGTAGGATAATGCATGAACACCCTGTCTTCATGATGGATGTATGGCTCCACACGATTGAGGCTTATATTTAATCTGAATGTATAGTAACTAGGTTGTCGTGTAGGACAGACTCGCAGCAAAGACACGGACTTTGTATTTATTCTGTGTCATGCTTCAATTAGTGTAGTTTGTTTCTTTATTGAATATTTGGAAAAGTATGAGCGGGTTCTCCGAAAGACCAAATCACATCAACCATGCTTTCCCTGGACTACCCCGCCACCCAGTGGACAAACTGTAGAACTACATGATTGAATCCCAGCATGCTTTGCCGTGCCCGCCGACCTGAGCAGCTACCGATGCTAGGCTAACTGCCGTTAGCTACCGGGAGCGGACATGTTGTACCGACCCTTCCTTGAATAAACACCGCTGTAAGTAGAGAACCGAGAGCTGAGGGGAAGGCTCGGAGCGCTGGGCAACCATGGACGCTGTCAACGCCTTCAACCAGGAGGTAAGCTGCCTTCGGGGCTCCCTGAGACCCTGGACTCACCGAGCCCGGCGATGCTGGTCATGGTGCTGTGCAGCACTAGAGCTAGCCGAGCAGGACCGACCTGTGGGCCTCTCACCGAGCTAGCTGGACATGTCCATCTTACATGGCTAAGGGCTAACCGAGTTAGCGTCCGTGTTGCACCCCTGTCGCGCAAATACTGTTGTTAGTCAAACAAATGAAAGTATTATGTGCTAACTAGGAAGCTAACACAACCATAGCCAATCAACACTGGCTCCTGCACTAGCGTGAATATTGGTCAGTGGGAGTGTGGTAACTAACATTGTTGATTACAGTACCATCCAGCATGCACTGTTCTGGTGTTGTTGTCACTCTGTAAGCCTAGAAACGGAACGGTCTCAATAATCTGTGTTCGTCAAGTCAGCAGAAGCCATTAAAAGTTCAGTCAGTGGACTGATCTAGCCATCTAATGGTGTTCTTGGTTGCTATCGTTTCTGTGGCCAGTCCCCACACTTGTTTATTGCACAGCATCGTGCAGTCCCCACCGCTGTATGCACCTTCTAGTTCTTCATGAACTGTTTTGATAAACAGTTTCGATAGCAGAGAAACAGAGAAAGTAGTAGTCTTCCGTCCTGTATGCAAATCACACATAGGACTCATGAGAAATATGACAGTTTATACTTGCACATATTGTCAATATAAAGCCAAACATATACTGTGGCCTTGTCTAAAGGAGTTTCTCTCAGGCACACAACCTCAGTTCAGAGTAAAGAGAGCAAAATCCATTGACACTCAACTGCTGTGTGCAGTTTATTTCTCATTTCTTTCCATCATGGTAACTAAACTTTAATGTTGTCATTTAACATAATGCGAGTTGTACAGCTGTGTGTTGATTCCCTGGGTCCTCACCTCAAAACATGCATGGTGTATCACTGCATTTTGTTGGACTTGAGTCTGTGGGTATCAAGGATTTAGAGTGGGTGGGAAATGAAAGTGACAAATGGAGATGAAAACTAGTGCAAAACAAGAAATTTGCATCAACTCTGACAACTCATTCACTCCTCTAGATGTGTTCTCTCTGTTTTTTTTAATTAATTTCCTCCTCTCCAGGACTCCTCACTGTCACTCATTTATTATTTCTCTCTGTCTCTAGTTATTCTCACTGATGGACTCCAAGCCCCCGATCTCTCGGGCAAAGATGATCTCCATCACCAAATCAGCCATCAAAGCTATGAAAGTAAGAATGAGTTCCCTTGTTTTGAGTCACATGTTTGTCTGTTTGAGTTATATTCTCTTTATTTATAAAGTTATATAGCTTTACTTTTGAACCACTGTCTAGCTTCTAACATGATCTCTCGCTCCTTTCTTCCTCAGCTCTACAAACATGTGGTACAGATTGTGGAAAAGTTTATCAAGAAGGTGAGACAGACAGGTCTAAATTCAGTTATCACACAATTTCTCCATGCTAAATTTGTATACGCTCACTTGGGATCTGTTTACTCCATCTGCTCTCCCCAGTGCAAGCCTGAGTACAAGGTAGCAGGCCTGTATGTGGTGGATTCCATTGTTAGGCAGTCCAGACATCAGTTTGGACCGGACAAGGACGTGTTTGGCCCAAGGTTTACTAAAAACATTACAGGGACTTTTGAGAACCTCTGCCTTTGCCCAGTGGAGGACAGGGTAAGAACAGAAAGTTCCTGAGACTTGAAAAAATGTGACAGTGCTGTTGCAGTCACAAATACTGCTGTTATCTCTTCCTGTTTTTGCCTCTTCTTCATCTTTTCCTTTGTGTTTTCATTCTCCTATTGTAGAGCAAGATTGTGCGGGTGTTGAATCTGTGGCAGAAGAATGGGGTGTTCAAGATTGAGGTTATTCAGCCCCTCTTGGACATGGCAGCTGGCTCTAGCAGTGCTGCTGCACCCTATACAGGTGCTGATGAGCCAGGTAATTTGTGGGATTGCGTACATGTGGCAGTGGTGATTATTGTACGACTGTGGTGTTGTTTTGAAATACAGACACAGCTTTACAGGTTCAGTTTTCTTCATTTGTGTGTCTGTAATTTAGGGGAAAAAAAACTAAAACCTCAAGTAATTCAAAAACATGAGAGTGGTGATCTGCCAAAAGACAACAACATGACAATGATATTTCAAATAACATAATGTTGATAGGTGGAAGTATCAGGGAATAATGCTGGCATTTGAATGCATCTGTGTGCTCCTCACACTTATTAAAGCTCTCTCTCTTGCTTCAGGTTCCTCTCCGCCTCCAGCCAAAGAGCCAGTTACCGCAGTAACGGCAAACTCCACCATGACATCTGCGGCTCAGCTGCAAAACTCTGATGCCTTTGCTGCTGTGGCGCAGCTCTTGCAGGGTCAGCAGGTGAGTTTGTACTAATGCAGCTTTGGCCACAGGCTCGCTTGTATTGTTGTCATTTCTTGCACATCTCTCAGACGTCCACTAATAAATATTGATTTTCTCTCTCTCTCTCTCCTCTCTCTCTCTGGCATTTATAGCTGCAACAGATGCTCCAGAACTTTCAGCAGCAGCCAGTGAAGCCTGACGCCAACGCTCAGCCTCATCTCCATACCATCCAAACACAGGGCCAAAACATCACCCCTATGCCGAGCATGGTCACCCCACAACTTCTCCAGCCCACCCAACCCACTCCGCCCGTCCAACAGAAAACAGCTTTTGACAAGGTGACGGTGTGTTTTTTTGGTACATTTGCAGCTATATTAACAGCACTATAAAGTATGTTGAAGTAAAAAACAAATGTTATTCCATTTTAAAGATGTCACTGTTTCTGCGTTGATTTACATTCATTCCCTGCCTCTCTTAGAAACTGCTGGACCGTTTTGACTATGACGACGAACCAGAGGTTGGAGAAGAAACAAAGAAGGATGACATTACTTCACAGCCCTCCTTGTAAGATCTTGATGTGTTACATATATTACAACCTATTTGTGATGCCAAGAAGTGGGAAGATTTGATTGATTTTTTTTTTTTTTTTACTCAGTAATGAAACAAAAGCTATGAAGCTGATGGTGTATTTTTATCATGACAGTATGCAGCAGCCTCCAGCCTTCCCACAGCACGTGGAGCACTTTAAACCACCAATGATTAACGTGTCACAAGACCTCCCACAACAGGTAGTAAGCTTGTGTTTGTTTTTAATTGTGAAAGAAATAACCTTTCTGGACTAGTCTTGTTCTCTAATTCATTGTTTGATCTCGTTTGCTTTTTTACATACTTAGTTTTAAGCGCAAAATACAGTATATGAAATTCTCTCATATTTAACATTTTCGCTTGTATTACATAATACATGTACTATGCACTGTGCAGTACATACTGTTTATTTGGGGATGGCAGCCGATTATTTATGGTGGTTCTCATTCTCAGGTTCATCTCCCTCCTAACGGCCAGCTCCAGGCCTATGGTTTACCACCAGGGCAAAACTTCCCAGTCATGATACCTCCTATGGGCCATGCCCTGGCAGGGCAGCCCCTCCCTGGTTCTACTGGGCCTCCAGGCTTCCCAGGTGTATACCCTCCCCACAATGCAGCCCAGCAACAACAGGTAGACGTAATAATCAAACAAAGAATATTCATGCTTTTTGTTTTGGAATAAGGTTAAATTCTGTGGATAGAAATCTGTATAACATGGGGCTGAGCTGGAAGACGAAGAACTGTTACTGGGTTAAAAGACTCAGAGAACCATGACTGTATTTCTTTATACCATTATCATTATCAGGATATGTCCATGGATGTGGACCGTTCATCCATGAGGGATGGAAGACATGGTCGAAGGTCACACTCAGGCTCCAGGTAAGAAATAGAAGTGGGTTATTACCTGTCAAAGTAGATTTCTTTATCCCTACTGTGATTTGTTCTTTTCTATTTATTTTTCCTTTATGCTCTCTTGCTATGTTTATCTGTGATAACCATAATCTGAATTTTGTTGCTTATTTTTCTCCAGGTCTCCAAAGCGGAGGAGGTCACGGTCTAATTCCCGTACACGACGGTCCAGGCACAGGAGATCCCGCTCGCGCTCCAGAGACCGGCGTCACCATTCCCCACGCTCTCGCTCACAGGAGCGCAGGGAGAGGGAGAAAGAGAGAGAGCGACGGCAGAAAGGCCTCCCACCACTCAAGAGCGAGACACTAAGCAGTGAGTCATGAACTGTTTATCCGTCTACATTTGTTGTGGGAGAATGGGACCTGAAATTAGATTTTTCAAACAACAGATGGTGAAATCCATCGATGCCAAGTGTTTCATATATTTTCAAATTCCTGAGTTGTTGTTCATAAGGATTTCTGATTCTGATTCTGATTCATGATAACGTTTTTTTTTTCCTTTTTCAGTTTGCAGTACAACTCTGTGGGTTGGGCAGCTGGACAAAAGAACACAACAGCAAGATGTTGCCTGTTTACTAGAGGAGTTTGGGCAGATAGAATCCATCAATGTAAGTGCACTTGTAGAAATCAGCTGGCTGTGACTACATCCTGTGGTTGTAGCAACAGAAATTGTATATCCCCATCTATGTGAAAGATGAAAAGTTCTTTTTTAATCTCTCCTGGTCCACTTGGTGAAATGGTGTGATATATATTTTGTGTAAGTTATTACATTAACAGCTATGTTTTGTTCTAACCAATACAAAAAAGGACCACAGTGCCTAGTCTGAGCCTAAGTGTAAAAAAATCACAATCACCTTGTATTTTTGCTCATCCGTCTGTTTGTCCTCTTATCTTCAGATGATCCCTCCACGTGGCTGTGCCTACATTGTCATGATACACAGGCAAGATGCTTACAGGGCTCTACAGAAGCTCAGTAGAGGATCTTATAAAGTTAACCAGAAGGCCATCAAGGTGAGTGTGCCACACAGGTGCTTGTGAAGTAATGACCTGCTAAACCAACAGTCAGCAACAAAAGATGCATTTTAATTGACTGGAGTTTTTGGTTATTCATTTCCAGATTGCTTGGGCTTTGAATAAGGGCATAAAGCCTGAGTTTAAGCAGTACTGGGATGTGGAGCTGGGTGTCACTTACATACCTTGGTCTAAAATCAGAGAGGACCAGTTGGAGGAGCTAAAAGACGGAGGAATACTGGATGTAGACACCTTATCACCAGGTAAAACCTCGACAGGCACAAACATATTAGGGCATGAAATTGTTGTGTGTTACAGTATAAACTATTGACCAGTTTGCTTTTTCACAAGTCTGAATTGTTTACCTCTTCCAGAGTGGAGTGGAGCGAGGAAGACTCTAGACCACCCAGAGGAGCACACCCCCAACGGCCGCTCGGAGCCACAGCAGCCTGAGGAGACACAGGGATTACCTGTGGCTGCTGCAGCTGCTCCTCCTGCACAGGTACACCACAGCTGCAAGCTGTTGGTAGTATTCTAAATTTCTAGTGTTGTTCTTTTACAAGACCAACACTAAGACGTAAACATTGGTAAAGATAAAGCAAAGTGATGAATTTTTGCATGGAGGTAACATTTAAAATGATGTTACATCCTGCTCAGATACTTGCATTCAAATAGATGAGAGGGCCTAGATAAAAATAAAATTACATGGTTTTTATTCTTTCAGGAAGTTACTTTGTATAACCAGAGTGTCACTGAGAAGTATAACAAATCCTTTCTCATTTGACATCTGCATTAAATCTCTGCACATGCTCTCAGGTCCCTCCAATGCAGCAGCCAATGGTTGGTGTGGGTTCTCTCCAGCCTCCTGTCTTTCCCGGTCCGATGGGCATGCCTCCGCCTTCCTTCCCTCCAGGTGTCCCACCTCCTCCTTTCATCAGGCCTGGCTTCAACCCTATGCAGATGCCTCCAGGTAGTGCCCCCTGCAATTGTCATCACACAACTGTCTGTTTGCTTTTCTGTTGCACCACAACAAACCACACATGTCCAGTTTGATAGAGGTTTTACCCCAGAACAAGCTGAATTCAACTGAACTGAGCTACACTTGCTAGGAACCTAACTCGTCTCTCTCCTCCTCTTTCAGGCTTTCCACCCCCGGGTGGCATGCCTCTAGGTCCCCTACCACCTTCCAAAGGTGGAGCTGAGGACACGACTCTGGACCCAGCAGGGCTGGGAAACCGGAAAAATGACGAGGCCCCAGAGGGTTCCAACATCTTCAACAACCAGATGGGACCTATGGGTGATTTGTTATATCTCTCTCCATCACAGAAAATCTGGCAACTTGAATGTGGCCATTAAAACTAGGGCAAGCTGTCATCACTTAAAAAAGTTATTGGTAGAAGTTGTGTGTGAGACTATACAATAAAGTCAGTACAGTAGATTGAGGGGTTGAAATTTAAACTGTATTTTATTTTTGTTTTGTCACCAGGTAACCAAGTAGGTGTACCTCCAGGTGCGCCACCAGGTGCTCTTTCGGGTCTACCTCCAGGTGGACCTCCAGGTGCTCTTCCAAGCGGTCCTCCAGGAAACATGCAGCCCCCCTCTGGTGGTCTGCTTGGTGCACGGCCTGGTATAATCCCACTCCAGCGACCCCCCGTTCCCCCACTACCACACATGCAGCGTTTCCCTCCACCCCATGTGACAAGATCTCCTCACCCCAACATGCCCCCTATGCCCCCACAGATGATGCCCAGGGGACCACACCCTCAGCTGATGCACCATGAGCCCCCTCAGCCTAAAGGAGGCTTTGGGATGCCCCCTCCTCACAATATGAGGGCTCCTTTCCCTCCACATGGGCATGGCCCTCCACCTCAAGGTCCCCCACCTTCTTTTATCAGACCAGGGGGTCCTCGTGGCCTGGATGGGCCTGAAGAAATGGATGCCAGACCGTTTAGGGGAGACAGGCCTGGTTTCAGGGACCGAGAGCCAGAGAGGGACAGAGAGTGGGATCGGGACAGGGATAGAGAGAGAGACAGAGGTTTTGGAGGTGGAAGGCGTCCATTCGGTGATGGAGGGAGAGGTGGAGGTGGTGATAGGATGGATGGGAGGGACAGGCTTGGAGGCTGGCAGGAAGATGGCGGCAACCACCGTGGAGGATGGGACAGAGACAGAGAGAGAGATCGGGACCGAGACCGAGACCGTGATCGGGACAGGGACAGAGACAGAGACAGAGACAGAGACAGACGGGACTGGAGGGACCGGCGAAGCAGCCTGGATAGCGACAGAGAACGTGGGAGGGGTGATGATGGGGAGAGGGATCATGGGAGAGGGGACGGAGGAGAAAGAGGAAAGGGAGATGGAGGGAGTCGAGAAAGAGGGAGGGGAGCTGAAGGAAAAGAAGGGGAGCGGCCGAGGCGGTCAGAACGACGAGAGAGGACCACGCGGTGGGACAGAGATGACCGTTTGGCCGAAATAGAAAACATGGACAAATTTCGGACCTCTAACAGCATCGAGCAACCTTGTGTGACTCCTGTGGTTGCTGTGGAAACCAGTAAAGAACCAAGCGTGGAAGCCGCTCATCAAAAGGCTAAATCAGAACATGTAGCTTCGGCCCCGGAGGTAACTGCTGCTGCAGGAGAGCCGACGCTCTCTGAGCCCTCACCTTCAGCTCAAAGTGCACCCACAGAAACAAAAGAGGAAGCAGCGTCATAAACTGGCTCACTGTTCCCTCAGCCAGACACTGCTGTGAACCACTGAGACATGACAACGGTGTTTTTCACAATGGTAGCCAACCTCAACTGCAGATGATTCTCACCATCACAATTTGTCAGTTGATAATTGACAGTTTCTGGGAAGCAACATATTCGTGAACAAACATCTCCCACACATGTCGTCAAACATATAACGTTTTTAGAATTCACGGTCAAAGTTTTGCTTTGCATCGATGTCTCAAAACACACAACCTCGTGAAAGTCCGTTTGCAATAATGGCTGTAGTTTAATATTGGCTGTCACCTCTAGTTTCTCCTTCCTGTAAGTTGTAAGACTAAACATACTAGTGCTTGCATGTTAACTTAGCTCTGTTCATCAGAGGTTAATGTGATGACAGCAGCTCACATTATTTTACTCATCTTGATATGCAGAGGAAACAAATGATTTCTATGGCACAGACTTATTTTTACTTCATGGCCTCATCTGTGCTGTAGCTGGCACTCTTCAACAAAGTGTGAATATATTCCTTTTTTTTTTTTTTTACTTGCCAAAATGCCATGTCAAACACTGAATTTCTTTATCAATTCTTGGTTTTCATTTCACCTTGTTTTTCTCGTCAGCCAGTGAGGCACAGCTTTGAAAGGACTATGGTGGCCTTAAAATCCAGTCAGTTTGCTCGTAGGTATTTTATGAATTGGGGTCAACATCCTTCTTGATGTTGTGGTAACTTCCATCAGCCCAGTAACTGATGTATCTGTGATGTGCACATTTACTGGCCAGTACCCAGAGTCCTTAAACAAATCCACTCAACAAGTTGTTTATTTTAAGTTTTTAAGAATTGTTTTAGTACTGTCTGTGCTGAGACTCTTACAGACACAGGAATCATTTGAAGCTGAGCTTTTCTCGCAAGGTTTCTGAATCTAACTTAGTAGACATTTTTTATCGTTAACAGGAGTTACACCCAGTTCCTTGTGAAAAAAGGATTTTCATTCTAATATTATTTAAGAATGTTTCACATTCTTTGACTGTACTGTACTTACCCAGATGTGACTTTACAGTAAAGTTGCTATGAGAATTTTTTATTCATATAGTTTCATTACAGCAATATTGGACAAACCAATCATTGTAGAGGCTGAAAACCAAGGACTTCAACGTTATCGTTGGCATAATATTTTCCTTTGTTTAGACATTGTTACTAATGGACTAAGAGGCATTTCTGACAAGACATTTCAACATAGGATGCACCACAGCTGACAAGGAAAGAAAACTTATGTCCAGTTGTATCATGGTTTAGCTCCCTTGGAATATATAGTAAATAAAGAAATGTGGTTTTATGTAAGTGGGCTTCATATCAGAGGTTGGAGGGACATAGAAATAGAGATATTGTCACTCAAAAAGAAATAACTTTTTACCCATATAAGCAACAGCTTTTCAAAAAATGGATGGATTCTCATCTCTCATCCTGTTAAATGTTTAGATGGTAAGTTTGTCAAAACTAACACCATCATACAAGTTATGCTGAAGTAAATTCCTCTGGAAATTCTCCAACCTGTATACTCTGTAATGTTTTTTTTTTCTGAAGTGTAAGTTACACACTCCTGCCAAAAGGTGTATGTTTATTTTTCGGTATATAAAAATAAAGCAAAAC
The DNA here is from genome assembly GCA_021432705.1 of Caranx ignobilis. Taxonomy (NCBI): domain Eukaryota; kingdom Metazoa; phylum Chordata; class Actinopteri; order Carangiformes; family Carangidae; genus Caranx; species Caranx ignobilis. Next base: position 6,798,756 of record MU269980.1, read on the forward strand.
CTTGTGAACCTCCAACAGGAAACCCATACTCCACAAGAAATGGCCAAAGTTTGGCTTTTTGAGCATTTAGTATAAACACAAGTTGGCCACAAATTTGGTAAGCTTTGTGATTATGGAAGCCTTTCTTTGTCCAGTGTGTATGGAAGGAAGGTGGCAACGTATTGGATTAGAGCTGAGCTGCACTGTGTACTGGTATCTCCCTCCATTTGTCCAATGTGTGTCAGTCAAACTCATAAATATGTTTTGTCCACATGAAAATGCAAAGTGAAACCCTGTGGCTGAATTATTTTTTGTCTTTGATAAACACAGCTTTCAAACTTGGTGTCTGTTTCACTAAAGACACAGTATCTCATATTGATTACATTGTCAACATTTGAAGCTCAGATTCTGCAAGCCCAAATCCATTCTTGGATAATTCTTACATCGAGGGCAAAAACTAAAGTGATGAAATGGAGAGTACTGCTTGGGACACTGCTGTAAATATGCTTGTATCCCTGACACTTCTAAGGTCATGGTAATTGTTGTTTATAATCTGTGATTCATTTATCAGAGAGAAACAAGCTGACTTGGAAGGAATAACAGAGGCCCTTTGCTTTAATGTTTTTGATTCCTCATGGTTTGAAAGTTGAGAGAGATGTTTCTATGATTTGTTATAAAAAAAAAAAAAAACATGGACTTAAAATCTTCAATATTTCAACCAGAGGAAATTGTTTTTAATAAACTATTTTTTTACCAAATCATTTTTGCTCATTCAGATTCATCTCCAACACATTTAATTGTAATGATCCATTTACATGCCACACACCTAATATTTGCAGTTTGAATTTAGAATTATTAAGCTAATGCTTTAATATCCATGTTAAATAATGATGCAGGTAAGGTTTCTTTATCCATTAAGTCTAGGTCTTCACAGTAGAAGTTCATGGGACAAACACCTCTGCAGCCCACATATATCCTCTCCTGAGAGTCTCCTCATATAAAAGACTGTTTTCTAGGGATCCAAATTAGTGTAAACATGCTCTTTGTACCTAATGCCCATAAAATAGAAACAATATAACTTGACTATAAATCAAACATTGATAATTCATAGCTTATGGATCCTAACCCTAAGTTATGGAAGAACCACCCAGGGCAGAGCCTGTATAAGCCCAAAATGATGATTATATTATTTTATTTCCTATTTCCAATTTATTTAATATGGCATAACTCGTTTGTTCACTTACAGGGCAGCTCGTCGCCGTCACTGCCAGCGACCAATCAAAATTAGCCTTTTTGACTGTGCGTTGTTCTCATTGGCTATCTCTGTTATGGTACCGCCTATTAAGTGCTTGCAAGCTTGTCCGGCGTGTCTAGCAATATCGCACGACAGAAACTTGGGCGTCCTTTGAAATTACCGCAAAAATGGTGCTGAAAGCTGTTTGTGTGCTGAAAGGAGCTGGAGAGACCACCGGGACCGTTTATTTTGAACAGGAGGTATGGGGTGCTACCATGTTTTTAGAGGAAGAAATGTCCCGCCAGCTAGTTATCTTCCTACAAGTACTGGGAGAGTTGACATGCATGCTCCAGGGAGCGTTAGCGCTCGCGTGCTAAACTAGCTAACTTCTCCATTCACAAGCTAAGTTAGGTCGTCTTTTAGGAGAAGCTAACCTAGCTAGCTATATGTTACATATGAGCACGCAAAGAATCACATTTAGCCATTCCGGGCGGCTAATTTGCATTGGTTACCCACTTGTGTGCACAGTTTTGAATGCAAATTAACCCTCGTTTGTACGTTGTACAGCGACAGTTAATGTTATCGCTGAGTGCGTATTATAACAATTGCTTGTTACTTTTTATTTGTAATTGCTTGATTAAACATGCAGTACATATCCAGTTGAAATAAAGGTTAAAAAAAAAAAAATCTGTGCTTGCCACAGAAGTCATAACCTTTGGACGTTAAGGGCCTGTGTTTTGTTAATGATCAACGATCAGTGTGTATATTAAAGTTGGACGTTTGCAGTGACAATTTGTAGTGATAACACGGACATTATTAACAATCTTACGTAGTTTGCTGGGTCACATTCAGACGGATGGACCTTCGCTCGCAGGTGTTTAGCTGACTTGCCTGCTGCAGTATCAAAAGTGGCCCTAAAATAATTTAAAGAATAAACGCTGGTTTCGCACGCATGATTTGACGTTTTTGCTGAGTCACTGCGTATGTTCCTCCTTGTTGCCGTTTTGGCCTTGATAAGAGTAAAAACCATGAGTCACGGAGGGGGAGAGCAAGTGATTTGACTGCTTACTCATGACTTTATAACCTAATGACACATAGTATCCACAGCACTGCAACTCTTCATACAACCATTGAGCTGAATCATTTTGCTCAGTAACGTATGTGATGGGGTTTATTTTGTTATCCTGTTTTGGAGGAAAATATAGGTACCTGCAGTGATAACATACTTACTGTTACACTGAATAAATTTAGCTTACTTGTATCATGCATGAAAGCAGGGTTTATTGTATTATTGCATATGTAGTATTAAAAAAGTAATTTTTGTATTTGGTCATTTTTGTGCCTTTTTTTTTTCAAATTAGATATTACAATGAATTCTCTCATTTTTGCGTTGGATTACTAACAGTCTCAGTGTGGTATGTGACTGAGATGTAGAAATAATCCCTGCTCTGTTTATTTTGGTGCCAACTCCTAACCGCCTGGCTTTGACAGCTCCTTTGTGTCACTGTTTACTCCTCATGAATTGTGTTATCCCACTCTGCTAGAATGACTCGGCTCCTGTGAAGGTGACAGGAGAAATCAAAGGTCTTACCCCTGGTGAGCATGGTTTCCATGTCCATGCTTTTGGTGACAACACCAATGGTAAGTCTTTGACAATAGCTTTCTGTGTTATCTGATTTTATTAACCCACACTCAACAAAACTCAATGATTGTTTTTCCACTTTCCCAGGGTGCATTAGTGCAGGACCCCACTACAATCCCCACAACAAGAATCATGCTGGTCCTAATGATGCAGAGAGGTGAGTTCAGTCTAAGGAAACAGTAGTAGTGTGCTGAACCATTACAGTGTTTAGCAGATGAACCTGGCAATACCTGTTATTTCAGACCTGTGTTTTATGGGTGTTTCTGTAGCAGGGAGGGACAAACAGAAACTTTGATTCATTGGAGTGGATGGTACAATCATTTGACTTAGATTCTTCCTCAACAACAACTTCCCTGTGAATTGAACAACATGCTTAAATCAAATATGACTTTTATTTACCTGTGCTTGTCTAAGTTGTCTGCTCATACAAAGGTGTAGTGTGTTGGGATCAAAGTGTGTCCCAGGCCACATACCAAGTGGTATGTCAAGAAATAAGGCAATAAAACCTACTGTTTCTTGACAAGCTTGTTTAATTTCATAGAAAGTCAAAAGATACTTGATACTTTAATGCAATATTTTAATTTTTAATTTAAATAGGCATGTCGGAGACCTCGGAAATGTGACTGCTGGAGGAGATAATGTTGCCAAGATCGACATCACAGACAAGATAATCTCCCTCACTGGCCCCTACTCTATCATTGGCCGAACCATGGTGGTAAGGAAGAGAGCTTCTCGTTTTCGATTTCATTTCTGCTGAACAAAATAGGAAACTAGTTAGGCAGGTTTTAGCCTAAGGTTCAGAGATAACACAGGGATGTTTTAAACCAGAGATGGACCCACTTGATAAAGAATAGGATCCCATTTATTGTCCCGGCTCAAAAACACAGGACTCATTTGAGGAAAAACACAGGAGTTGCTGCAATTTTGGTATTGTTACTTTCTTTGGTGTAAGAAATATTTATTTACTTCAGTAAAAGTACCATGTTGTATACAAACTGACTGTTAACATGTTAATTTTTGCTCCATGAAACAAATCCTAGGTGTGGGTCAGTTTCATGTTCTATATGGTGGGGGAAAAAACAGCTGGATGTCATATTTTATGGAGTTGAGCATCTGGACTGTAAACTTCTGTGCTTTTTGTCCTGTGGTTTAGATCCATGAGAAGGCAGATGACCTGGGAAAAGGAGGCAATGAGGAGAGTCTAAAGACAGGCAATGCTGGTGGACGTCTGGCCTGTGGAGTCATTGGCATCACCCAGTAAACTCAGAGCACTGGAAATAGCTTTTCCCCATAGCACTTAATAAAGACCAACATAGCTACTTGATGTGACACTTTCTCCTTTTCAATACTCTGTGGCTTTTTATTGACTAGTCAAGAGTAAATGAGCCATGCTTAACCCTGCTTCCTTGTTATGAGAATTGTATGTATGGATTTTTATGTCTGCTGAGTAGGCTTGCTCCCAAAGAATTGGTTACGCACAAATAAGAAACAGATGTATACAATTTACAGAGTTAATCAATAAATTGTGAGTTTATCTGAATGGTGTATGGCAATTTGTTTGCTATGTGTGTAGATATTTGACAGTAGAAACCAACCTAGGATAGGTATGGATGTCTTGTTTTCTGGGTCATGAAGTTGTGTGAAAAATTTGCTTGGCAACATGAATAGTCTTTTCTCACGGTGGAAATTTTGAGTTGTTGAACAACTCAAAATTTCCACCGTGAGAAAAGACTGGTGTTTGACTAGTAAGATGAGTGGCTGCGCTTCATTTAAGGTGTGTCTAATAACAGAGGTTTGCTCAATAATCTGGTTTATTGACAAAACTCAACTGGAACTATCATTTCCAGTCTGAGTAATTAAAAGTCTGGTCTGTCCCTTCAGCAGACATGTTGACATTTGTCATCACATTTTTGTCATCTGACTATGAATTTCAGCCTGACTGCCACCTCTTAATTTCTTGGTATGATCACACAATGAGTTTTGCTTAAGTCTTGTTACAAAAATGGGTCACTTTATGGAAAACGAAGACTTCATGTTTTTGGTTATGGCAGCACCATAGTATTTACAACATCACAGTGTAGGACTAGGGCTGGATTACAAAGTTGGCAGCTGCCACAGGGGCCTTAGAAGTTCCTGTGTCAAGTGTCAACTACTTCATTTCATTACTAGCAAGATACCTTTATTTCAGTTTAGTGTGCTAATAGGGTGCATTTTCCAAAATAATGATTTACAACAGTGGTTCTCAGGCCTTTTGTGTGTGACCGCTAACTTTTTTTTTGTTGTGTGCATGAAGTTATTACATTTTCAGAGCTAAACTGAGACCGTTACTCCATCATAGCTGTACTGTATTAATACAAACTGTATTTACCAACCAACATTCAAACCTATCACAGAAAACTGGAAAAATAAGCAATTACTTAACGTTTCCTCTTGAAGCTGGTGCCACTGGATTCATGGCATTTCTATTTGCACAATTTATCAATGTTGCTAATTAAAATTATGTAAATGTCCTCATTGAGGGTGATGATAAAGGCCCTACAGCAATTGCTTTTAACCCTGCGTGTCAGCTAGAGGCTAGCACCTGCTAAAACGAGGAACAACCCCCAGGTAAGTCACAAACCGACCAATATAGCTACATTATTCCCTCGTGGCCAATTAATTATTGTGTCTGCCACATGTTTATTTGTTATAGCATTAACATTTATTTTGAAACACAGGCAACAGGAAAAAGTGGTACGTTAGCTTTATCCAAGTATTACGAGGTGACCAAGGCTATCCCAGCCGCTAGCTGTAGCTAGCTTAGTTACAGTTCCATAGACTTTGCGTGCTGTTTGAGGTATTTATTTACTTAATTTTCCACGTTATCGTGCCTTTCTTTTCATGTGTTTTGTGTGACAGGTTCAAAAAGTTAAATTTATCATTTTATGATGTGTATTTCTGGTTCTGTAGGAGAGTATGGTCAGTTTGTTTCTTTTAATATACTATTTGAAAGTACCACTGTGTGGCAGTGTCGAGTAACAGAAAGTAATGTAAATAATATTTCCTAGTGTGAAGTAATTCATCCTCTTCTGTGGTGACTAGTAGTTGGAGCATCAGATAACGTATTTTTCTAGCAAACACTGGAGTTCTGAAATACATCCATCCATTGCCTGGACTGAGCTGGAGTGATGTAAACAGCAGAGACATGTTGTAATACCATATGCATCTAACTCAGGAGTAGATCTAAGTTATATCACGAAGTGCATAAACTCTGAATGCTTTTGCTGAGTTTGTGTGTTTATGTTACAACAGATTCCTGACACTGCTCTCAGTTATGTCAGACTCCAGACAGGGTTACTCTTGGTCACACAGTCATGATGCTGCACAGCACGTCTTCAAGTCAAGTCTGGCTACAGGTAAGAAAATGAAATGTCTAAGTTATGTAGAACAAAAATAAGTTACTCAGATTCATTAGGGGAAGTTGGTCTGATTTAGACATGTCACCAAAATTTGCTCTGGGAAAAGAACCATCAGGTAAATTGAAAACATTACTCAGCAGGGTGTGTCTGGGACACAAAAAAAGTTGATTGATCTGATGGTTTTTGTATTAAGGCATATCGTCCTCTAGAGGGCATTGTGCCTCTTCTTGACTCTCTTCTGATACAGTAACACAAGAGCTCAGCTCGCACTTTGTCCTCCTTGTCAAGATCTATAAATGCTCTCTGGGGCATTTGTATATTTTTACACTGTACAGCTGTACATAGAAGTGGTGGGAAATGTCCACAACTGAATACTTTAAACATATGTCCAGTGGTGATGGTGGGAAGGCTGCTGTGGGAGGAATTATCTCCTTTTAATTATTAAGTTGCTGTTGCACATACATAAAAACATTAAATTTCATGAACATCTCAGAGAGGCCATGTGAGCTGGCCTACTAAAATATGAATAACACTTTTTGATTGGAAACTTTAAGTTTAAATTGAAATCCTGGTCTTTGCTCTTCATCCATGATATTAAACAGAACAGCTGTGCCCTGCAGTCATCAATACACACACACAGTGACACACATGGATACCCTCTCACACAGTACACAGTCCTTCCCTTCAGATAGCCTGTACATGGCTGTATGCTTTTAAAAGCTGTTTCCTTTGCATGGGAATGGCAGATGCTCCCATGTGAAGTGACTTGGCACACTCTTCTAGGGAAAATGAGACTGGGGGTCCCTCAATGGAGTTAAATCCAGAGGCAGGCTGCAGAGTGTGTGAAGCTGAAATTCATACATTACATGTTTAGTTCTGAGGAAGCACAGTGGAATAATCATATACATAGCAAGACATGGATATATTAGCATATGGAACATGTCTTTTTCACTGCTCTCCTGCTCAGCAGCTGTTAATCTACTGCTCATACATTTCGTCTTTGAAGGAAGTCAGGCAGCAGAATTGTTGTTGCTAAATAAAAAAACAGGGCACCTAAAGTGCTTGTTATTTTCCTTATAGTTGACATCTGCTGTTACTTTGCAGTAAAATCAAAATCTAGCAGTGGGCTTTAATTGAGGTATCATTTTGAGTTTGGCCTATTAGAATATAGAAATTCTGTCTCATCCTCTCAGGGTACCAGGACATGTTAGTCTATATGCTAGTCAGTGCACGTGTATGGTTCCCCCTATGTTTTGGTACCTGTAGTGATGCTGTCTCAGGCCAAGAACTCAAGGCAGCCCCAAAACTGCATATACAAGTTGGAACATCTATTAATGTTGACAGAGGCAGCCAGCAGAGCGGAAAGACAGACTGACTGTAAAAGCTGGTATAAATAGCCGGGGAGTGGAGGTGATGAATAATAGAGGCTACCAATGCTGCTGACAGTGAGGGGGAGAGGCCATGACGGCAGGAGAGACCGACAAAGCCTAGGATAAAAAGAATAGAATTGAATAAAATGATAAAGACAGAGAGCACTGACTAACCAGCTGTTGACAGGATTTCAAGTTGGAGGTCACATGTCAGAGTAATATTGGCCTTTTTGATCATCAGCTTATAGCTATTTCTATCTCAGATGTAACATATTTGACAGACTGTGTTGGATGAGATTTTCCATTTAAACTTGGTCCACATTCACATTTGAAATCTGTGCAACTGTTGCCTCATATGTCACAGGACCTCCAGGAGAATGCTTTGGATTTCTGAAAACATACAACAGAAGCTCGATCAAGCATCACCCTTCACCTTCCAACTTCTGTCAAACTTTGGAATGAGCCAACGAAATGCACGACAGGTATGCTTGTGTAAGGCCTGCACCATAACTGTCACTGTCAGCATGCCTTTAGGTGAAAGGTAATGCCTCAGGTGTATTGCTCAGTAGCCATTGCCCCAGGATTTTTATATGACATAGAGGTTGTGTGTTCTTCTCAGAAATACTGTCGAACCGGTCTTACAGCGTTCAGGGTTTCTTTTGTGGCTTACCTGTTTACAGGGACTGCATGTGGAAAAAACAGAAAGGGGGGTGAATACCTTGTCTATAACTGATATCCAACACCCACATGTACACAGTCATATTCAGAGGTGGTAAGGCTGTTCATTCAGAGATGACTCAGAGGTGGAAGTTCTTCTTTTCAATCAAGTTACGTAAGTGGAGACAAGTGCCCTTTCCTGGCATGTGTCCGTACGTGTGTGGATTTGTGTGTGTCTGTGTTTGTAGGCGTAGTTTATCCATGAGCAGTCACCAGGTCTATAAGCTTTCAGAGTTGTGCTCTGCAGCACTGCTGACAAGAACCAGTGTGGTCACATATCTGGAGGTGGCTTCCTAATGTCCTCCCCAGGGCTGCACCAGTAGATGTATGGCCAGCACTCCAGCTGAACACTTTCAACAGGCTTTTACTTGTTTAACGGCTGCATGTTGTACACACTACATCCCCACCCATCTCCCCTCTGTATGTTTGATTTCTTTGCTATCAGCCGCTGGGAAAATGAAAAGCTCATTTAGGTCAGTGGCTTCCTAACAGAGCAGTTGGCCTCATCCAGGAAGATTGTATTAGGTTGGTGTGATTTAGGGTACAGCTGTTATTCTCTTGAGAGACATGTGGCAGTCAGCTAACTGCATGCTCAAATGCACGTGTTTTCAAACAAACACAATAACCTATTCTGCTCTCAAGCCTGAATGCTCCTTTTGAGATATTGGCACTCACTCCCCTGTGACTCTCCTCTATTCTCTGGGGTGAGAGTTCACTTTCCGGTACCACTGTCTACCACTGACATTGTGGGGATATTTTAGAGGCTAGGAGCCACAGGTCAGGGGTGAGATGCCATAAATGGTGCCCGTCCTATGAGACATGGTTGGTTGGTAGACAGACTAATTACAAGGCCCCTGTGACCTAACCTCTGACCCCTGCGCTCTGTGTCATGTGATCATGGGAGAGTGGTGCCCATCAACTCTAGTTAGTCTCTCTTCTGTGCTGGTGGTCATTTTCCCCTCTGATGCACCTGACATCATTTTACGCTCCATCTCTTCAAAGTCATTGTTTGGGCAAGAAAATGGAAAGGTGTGTTAACCTTGTATTATTTATGTGGAAGTGGTCCAGAAGCTGCAGGGTGGGGCCACACTGTGGGCAGGCTGTGTAGAGATGACTCCAGAGGGATTCAAAGGTCCATTTAACACATCACAGCCCCCTCTCATCCATGGTCAAACAGCAGTCTTGAAGTCCGACCTTTGAACTTCGTGACCTGCAAACCCTGCCCAACCATAACTCTCACTTTTGCTCAAGACGGCACTTATTATTCTTTCTAGGATGAACGTCTGTAGGATTTTTTCAACACTGTTCAGTAGGTTGCTGCATGAAGGAAAGCAGGGAGACAGACTTAATTGGACATTTGGCAGCTAAGTATGTTGCCAGACGCTGACCTTGTGCGACATTCCAGAGATGCTCCTGTGTCTAACTCCTGAATGGTCAATGGCAGGAATATCACATATGTTGACCATGATCAAGGGGCAACAAAGTAACCCACTACCACATACCCTCTATTATTAACACATGTTGGTAACTAAATGAGTGTTTAGAGTTGGTTGATTAAGCAGAGTTGATTGCCAAAACATCAATGGCTTATAGCTGATGATAACTGATCATTTGAATAATCTATCAAGCATACATGCCACATAGATGTTGTTTTCAGCCCCTTTAATGGAATGAGTTGTTTTTTTCTGTTTTATATAATTATAAATTGAAGGTTTTGGGGTTTGGAGCCAGACAAGCAATTTTATCAAAAACTGTAGGAAGTAATGATCTGCTAAATAATCAATTGATAAGCGTCACAAAGAGTTTAGAGCTAGTGGCTCTGTGACGTTATACTTGAGTCAGTATGCCAGTGGTTGAAGGTACAGCTGAGTCTGATGAGAATAACAAGCCACAATCAGATTACTGGACAGTTTAACCCAATGGTGAAAAGTATATGAAATGTGGCACTGTCATACCAAGAGCTATGATGCTATGGCGAAGAATAAGTTGCAGATTATTTGTCAATAGAAAATAGACTTAAAGTTAATATGGCAGAATACACATGCATTTGTGTTTTATTTAGATGAGATAAAATGCACAACATATATAATTCTCACCCACTGATTCATGATTAGATCTCACTATAGATGTTCTGCACTGTTCCCTAGAACTGGTTCATGCAGATTTTCCCTTGCAGGCACAGTCTGGATTCCGTTATGTAAATTCATTCCCCACCTCAAATGTTATCAAAGCAAATATTTATCAGGGAGTTACAGAGAGGAAGTAGTGAACAAGACAAAGAGAGCAAACCAGTTTGCCAAATGTTGTCAGCTTAAATCGTAGAGAGGACAGTGAATGGGAAAGGGTGTGTCACAGTTAGGAGATACTGTACATTGTGTTCATGGCTCTGACGCACAGATCTGTCTTCGTTCACACTAAAACCAGTGTGTTGTGCATATTTTCATCTACAAGGTGACTTTCCTGCACAGTCCCACTCCAGATTTCATGCTCCTTTATTATTTTCTGTCATGAGAGCTTCTGATGTGCACTCTGTGTGTGTGCATGGGCATGTGTTGGGGTGAGTTTTCCATTTAAGACTCTCTTGTGTGTGTGAGATGTGCTGCGCAGGTGTGAAGTGTTCTGCGGTTCCAGTAGAATGAAGACCACTATACACACTCCTCTCTTGTCACGGAGTGAGGGAAGACTGGGGGGGATGGGAGGAAAGAAGAAAACAGAGAGAAGGAGGGAATGAAAGAGGGAGAGAGGGGTCACTGATGTTCCTGTTCATCTCCTTGAGAATATAAACTTATGTGGTGCATAACCAGACCAGAGGGAATATTTTTACCCCATCACAGACCGTCCTCTCTATTACTATTTAGTCCCTGTTTCTGATGTTTTTCCTCTTTTCCTCTGCTCCTCTTTCTTGCTACTTTCTGTCCATTACAGATAATGGAGGGAGTCTGGGCTCTGACCCCCACGCTCTCTGAGATGAAGGATGAAATTACTGCTCTGATATGCGCATATTTTGCATTCTTTTGAATTACCCAGGCCAAAATTATACACTTCACCCCACGTTTTTGCTTAATTATTCATCTACTTCTGAAAAGATTCTGGAAAGTAAAATATGTTTAAGGATTCTGAACTGTAACGAGACATCGGCCGCATCTGCAGACTGTTTTCTCAATTAATCATTTGGCCTAAAAAGTCTCAGAAAATGAGGACGCTCCATTTGAGAAGCTGGGAGCGAGACTTTTTAAATCATTTTGGCTGGAAAAATGACTTAATTTTCTGTTGATATAGTACTTCATTAATTGGCTAATCATTTTAACTGTAAAAACCCCAGTCTGACAAGCCCAAGAAATCTGCAAATGAGCCTTTTGTCTGAGATGTGAATTTTCTTTTCTTCTCAGCTCTTGATCTCATAAAGATATCTGTTCTTTTCTCATTTCTAAATCACAATGCTAACATGACGGTGACCAGTACAGCCCAAGGGCTCTTGACCTCCACTGGATCCTTAGGTTTATCCAAGGACAGCAAATGTAAGCCTGCTTGCATTAGCCAAAGGGTACAGTACACTAACAGACAGATACTTCTCAAGTTTCCCCTTCATTCCACTATAGATACTAGTCACTATTATAACATTATTCTCAGTCAGCCAGTCATATAATGTGTCGTGGTGTAAATCAGTTGTTACTGGTGGTTAAAGTTATCATATTAATTACTTGTGGGGCCCTCAGTCTTGGACAGCAATTAACCTGTTTAATTAGGCCGGTGTTGCCGTAGGAGCTGAGACATCAACACCTGCAAATACAGGAAGAAGGTTAGAGTGAGATGGATTATTTTTCCACCAGCAGTTGGTTTCCCTCACTAGCTGTAACCCCTACTGGCATAGTTCAATAACAATTATAGTTCCCTGACTATCTAACATTGAGCGCTCTCAGATCTGTGACTAAAAAAATTGATTGGCACCTTTTATCTACAATAATGCCCTTGTTAGAGCATTAAATGTAGGTCTTTTTTTTTTTTGTCACAGTTGTACTGTTTCTATAGGAACGGCTGAATTATTGTTGGCCTTTTCTTGTTTTGGTTGAAATCCTAATGCTCAGTAAATCAGGTGCAAAGGCAGGAGGTCATCTTAACTGAATGAGCTGATTTATAAGCATCGTGATCTAAAGAGGAACTAACGGTTAGTGTTTAATGGGATGGGGAACAGCTTTCTTCTGCTTCACATCCACTGTGTAAAGGTCAAAGCCATCCTTCTACTATAACCCAAGGCTGCAGTAAACTGTGTGTAGAATCCTCTCTATTTATGATATTTATGATGCGTAATGGAGACATATGACCCGTGCTGTCCAGGTAGATCCACTAACTGAAAATCAATTCAGTAATCCATTAAGTCAGTATCAGATAGGCAACTGCAAAAAAAGCTAATTTGTCAAATGGAAACAATACCTCACAAAAAACTATAATGTAGGTCAATAATAATGACAGCAGCAGACAATGAAACAATAAATTAATCCCTTAAACATGTCTTCAACAAAGAAATCGAAAAATCAGTTCATCTGGGAGAAAGCAAGTGAACCAGTCAGTCCTACACAAAAACATATGGAAACACACACAGTTTTGGATGGTTTCATGGTTAAACATAACCATAAATAATTTCCTATTTTCCTGTGTGCTCACTTCTGAAGTCAAATGGCCAGATGAAGTATGGGTTGTCCTGAGGCTATGTGGGGTTCACTGAGCTAAAACCCTTCACCAGCTTGGCAGCATCTCTCAGCCCCAACTAAATCCCGTCCTTCTCTGCCTCCTGTTGTCTGCCTCTCTCTGGCAATTTGTGCTTCTAATTATTTGAGGTTGCCAGCTAACGCGGCATAAACCTATCAAAGCACTGATGTGTTAGCAGGGTCACACCAGTGCAAATCTGCCACAGACACGGGAGAACAGCAACACACTGTCCTGATTTTTTATTTTTTTCACAGGTCCTCAGTTTTGCTGATGTACACAGAAAGCCTCGGAGTTGGAGGATGCAGCGGGGTGTCAGGCGTCTTCGCCTGATTTCCCAGTGCACAGTATCTTCCACCTCTGCAGGCTGAAGGGGATTTTGTATGTTAGTGCAAATTTGGAAATCTTCTGTGTTCAGTGTTGTCCACAAATGTGTGAAAATGTAGTGTTTACTGCACAAAATGATCAGTTCATGCTTTTTCTTCATTGCTTTAGTTACCACTGTTATATAATACTTATTTCTGATTTCATTAGATTAAAAAACAGATTTTAAAAAAGGTCTTTACAGTAGGTAGACATGCCAACATGTGCTTTTTGTGAATTATCTGTTTGGGCTGTGGTGCTGAACAAATCACTGTAATTATGAGCATTTGTGTGTGCGTGTGTGTGTGTGTGTGTGTGTGTGTGTGTGTGTGTGGTGTGTGTGTGCACACATCACTCTTCGCTCTTTGTTTGTTTTTTTCTTGTATGTAATTTCTCCATTGTCACAATGCCATATATCATCTTAGCTCTCAGAGATAGACATGTATTGTCTGTGCCTACATGTGGATGCTGCACATGTTTGCGTACATGTGGCTGTGTATACTGTGTATGTGTGTGTGTGTGTGGGGGGTGCCTCTCGTCTCTGTCTCTGTGTATCTCTCTCTGTGGGTGGTGACTGTTAAACTCTTCCATTTGGGGGGATTACTCCTCCAGTCAGTCCTGTGGGAGCAGCCATCAGCCCGTCATCTTTCTGAGGAACACTATACCTTCTGATGCTTTAATCCCTTCCTCCCTCTCCTCCCCTCCTTTTCCCACACTCAACCTCTTAACCTCATCTCCCGTTTTTTCTCCTCCCTCCCTCCTCTTTTTTTTTTTTTTTGCTGGCGCTGTCAACTTTCAGCTGAAGTGGCTAAAAGTCAGTAGATGCAGCGGTGGTTATGTTAAAAGCTGTGATGATGTTCGAGCTCCTTGTGATGAATTCGGTGCCGAGGTATTTTCATTTATTCTGGTAACTGTCAGCTTTGTGCTTTTGAGATGTTCAAATCATCTAATCTGATGACAAAAGGCTTGAAAAAGAATATACATGATTTAATTAGTATTAGATAATAGTGGTATCACACAGTGTGAAATGTAAGTCATATTATTGTACCATTGTTCCACATGCTGTGACTGTGGTATCAATGTTTTTGAATTCCTTTCTATTATTCAGCCTTCAACACTATTTCTTACTCTATATAATATAATAGTTAGTCTGTTCAACCTGAGAGCTTTTCATGGCAGAAGGCAGGATTTTACAATGACTATATGTTACATAGTTACATATGTTACATAGCGGCCTGTGTACATCCTTCATAACACAAAGGATGTACACAGGCAGGAAGCTGGAGGTTTCTTTAATGAGCAGGATGTTCATACGTGTGTGTGAATGCATGTATGTACATGAAATATGATGAACAAGGTCTGATGTTAACCATCTTAGTTCAGCATATAAACATGCAAACATTTGTGGTCATAAATCATAACAGCTCATACAGTGGGTATCACCTCTAATATCATGACAGTCCATTCAATAGTGTAGTTAGAGATCCGTATGTATTTACATTGACTTTGGTTAAAAGACACATACATTGATGACTGTGGACTGCAGATGTCTGTAGTCCAGACTGAAAGTGCAGTAAGTATTACGGGGTTGTAGACACCAATTTCAGTAAGTCTCAGTGTGATACGATTCCTGACTTGATTGTTTTAGTGAGGTTTCAGTTACAGCGCCAATTTTGTTTGGAAATGAATGAGACCCCAAAAGAACTAATGCTGTAAACTGTCAACTGTAGATAAATCAGTAGATATTGTGCTTTGTTAACAAACCCTTGTCCCCCAGCTACAGTATTTACCAACAAGTACACACAGCTTCTTCTTCTTCCACATCTTACATATGGTTTTGCTTTTGCCCAAAATCTGCCTGTAGACCCGCCCTGATTGGAGCTTGTCAGCCATGTTTTTGTCTTTCACATGACCAGATCCTGTGAGACTGACAAGGTTAGATTCACATAAGCACATCTAAAGGATAAATGTCTGGGTTCATATGAATCAATATCTGATTATTCCAATTAAGATCAATGAATGATTTTTCAACCCAGCCTCAGTGTTTGCAATTGTTATTATTTTTTTTTACAGGCATTGGTTGTCAGCGTGTGATGAACTGTACTGCTTTATCTGTGAAATGTCACAGCAGCTTAAATGTAACTTTTGTTTGCTGGGAGTTAGATCCCTGTTTATTTTCCTCTACATCTTTGTATCCAGTCTGTGGCAAAGACATCTTTCACATGTACAAGTGTGTTTGTTTGCCTGTCAGTGCTACATGTGATATCAGAGCTTGAGGCCAGCTGGTTTTTCCAGGATGCCGTGTCAGAATCCATTATCGTCCTTGTCCAAGAGTCTCTGATGAGCAGTGAGATCTTTTGATGTTTTGTGAGAAAGGTTTGAGCCTGTTGTGTCTGATGTGGCTGGAGTGTGCTTTAATAACAAAAGCGCAGATTGGTGGTGTGTGTGTGTGTGTGTGTCTCCGGAGAGGCTGGGTTACTGGAGTGTGTGAGCAATGAAATGGACTGTGCAGTTTGTGCTCATGAGTTTGTGACAAGGTCAGGAGGTTGTGTGGTGTGTGCAGCCGCCTCTCACTCACTCCCCCTCCTTCGGACGACTCCTTCACATCCTACGCTGTCACCTGCTCGCACAGACACACACTTTTTATTCCTTTGCTGCCATGCTTTTGTTTGTTTGTTCTTTGCTTTAACATGTGGGAATCAGAGAGCGAGATGAGACCCAAATTGTAATTCAGCATGAAAACAAAAGAGACATACGCTGTTCCCACTCCTCCCATCTGCCTGTATCCCAGATAATCATCTTTGAGTGCAGCACCCTAATTAATGCTGCTCCCTGTTTACATTGATGGAGTTATGATGGATGACGATGGTACAGTACATTTACACCACTGATCTGGAGGTTTCCAGCATGTGCAGTATGTGATACTTTGTCTTCGTTATGTGTGATTTTCTGTTGACTTGGTTTGCCAAACATGTGCATGCCAGTTGATGACTGTGTGTCAGTCTATATTCTACATGCTGTCCGTGCTGCTGTCAGTTTGGCCGAACATCTTCCCTCCACTATTGGTCGTTGACTAAAGTTTATCCAGTGTTGACATGTTTAAAAGTCCCGCATTTTCTACTGGTGTTGAAATTCATAAGAAGATTGTGTATATTTGCTTATATATATTTTATATTTAGTTTAACATCTCCTCCTCCAGGCGTCTCCCTGAAACTCTAGCAACGGCAGTGAAGTCGACCAATTTTTATGATTGGCTATTTTTTGAGTCATCAAATACATATAAAATTTCTGGTAAACCATTGGAGGCACCAAGTCCTGCCGTGTTCGATGCTGGGTCCAGGAGGTGGCTCTGTCCTGGGGAGCAAGTTGGAGGTAGAGACTGTTTTCTTGTGACATCACAAAGTTACACAAATCCTGAATGCTCATTTAAAAACACACATTTTGAATACAGGCCGTGTGCATTATCCATGGACGGCACAGTTCTGATACTTTCACAGCATTCATATAAAACCTGGAAGTACTGGACATTTCCACAATATCAGACCTTTAAAGACATGCCTTGACTACTTCTTTGCAACATGTAGTTATTTTCTTCCGAGACCTACAGCCATTTGAAGGGATGACCATGTGGATATCATTAACTGCTGTGTAGTAAATGATCAGCAGCCTGGGCTGGTCGGTTGTTGAAAGGTTAAGTGTCTAGATACTGTAGATCTACATCTCTGGCTCTTGCAAGATTCTTTAGAGATAATTTTTTTGCTTATCTTGGTCTTAATCTCAATCCACATTGCACACCATCATGTCTTAACCAGGTTGATCCTGAAATAAAGTAGTGCTGACTGTGGCGCTCCTCCTTTTTCATTCATCTTTCTGTTTATCTCAGCACAAGCTAGAAAAATATACTGTACACAAGTGTGCAGTATTAACTGTGTAGAGTCCCCAGGGTGAGGATTTCTGTCTATAGGCTTCTATTTGTGCTGTGTGCGAAGGAACGACTACAACTTCAGTGTGTTATCAGATAATTAGACTGTGTATTGTCAGTCAGTGCTTTATTAATATGGACTCAAGTGAATCATAGGAACATCTGTCCATCTGGTTTAGGATAAATGTGGCTGACACTCCGTTAACCAATTCATGTCGAGATTTTTTTTTTTGTCTGTAGCTTTATACTTGATAAGACATGAAGGAACTGCATGGCTGCTCTGGTGGTCTGCTAGTGTCTATTTAGCTGTTAATGTTTATTCTTATGCAACTACAGTGTGATAAATAAATAACACTGAATCGTGTGAACATTAAACATCAATTTATCACTGCAAAACAAATCTTTTTTTCCCACCCAAACTACAGTACATCAAATTTTGAGGATACTTTTATGTATGATTTGGCTGTCGCTAGTGTTTTTATAAATATTGCCAAAATATAAACACAATACTTGATGTGTGGTGTTCAGTCAGACACACATAGAACCAACTCTGATTGTTGTCTCCCAGGAAAACACGTGAGGGGCTGAGGGTCATGTTTGTACTGTGAGAGGAGCAGTAATGAAACAGTGAAAATAGCCAAAATAAATAGTATAATATTTAATGTTCCTGATTTTTTAATTGCACTGCAGGTAATGAGCTAACCTCTCCCCTCTGAATATTCATTAGACTCATAGCTCTGGGCGCATGTTGCACAGATGTGTGCTGTGTGACCTTGAACGCACAAGAATCTACTGGTCTATTAGCAAATGTTAACACTAACTTGACTGTTTTCTTACCAGGACTGTTCACTTTACAGTGTATGCCTGTTTTTGTTTTTAGTTTTTTGTTTTTTTTTGACTTGGCTGGGACAAAGACATTTACTGAGACCAGTCCAAGACAAGCTTGACACTAACAATGAGCACGAACTCTTACCCTCATGTGTGCTTATATGGTTGTGTGTTTTTCTGTGTGTAGGTGAGGCAGAGGGGCCTCAGAGGAGGCTGGGCCCATGTATGATCAGCGACACTCAATGATTGAAGTAATTGACGTGTCACCTATCGTGTCAAACCCAAGCTGTCCGTCACAGCATTACACCTGATGCATATCATTGTTTCTTTGTGTAGGTGATGAAGGGATGCAGGCGAACACCTGATGCCTGCTTCCTCTGCAGTCTGAGGGCCTGTCAGTCACATCTGTCCCCAGTATTAATAAGTGTAGGTGTGTCTTTCAGTATACCTGTCCAATTTATTCACTGTGCATGTGTGTGCACGTGCACGTGCATGTGCTAAGCGTTCAGCACATGCTTTGTGAGCATACCAAAGCGCGCGTGCATAATATAGAGGTGTGTCATGGTAATGGGAAATGTAATAGCGCCAGACAGGGATTAGCTGATATGACCCTAAGCAGTGGAACTAGCAACCGGTAGCTAATGTGACTCAAGAAAAAGGTAGCAGGCCAGAAGCGATGTGCTATTGTGGCCCAGCAGTGCATACATTATTCATCAGCTCCACTCGCATGGCTGGTGAAAATGATTTTTATCAAATCTGGCAAGGTGGGTGTTGGTTGGGTGGGGGAAAATGGGCAACCTGACTGTGTATATGTGCATACCTTTTTTTGTCCCCAGTACAGTATGTTCATGAATTTCAATATGATATGTTTAGCAGCAGAAATGGCAGGAGGCATGAAATGGGAAACCAATCTGTGTCTCATCCCATCGGCCTTTTACTGATATTGCCACCCACTCTCCTCACCCACACACACACACACACACGCTGATAACATCTGATAAGGATTGAAAGGTAAAGTCTATTGTGCTGAAAGGCCAGCTCAGGTGTGCAGGAAGACAGGGGGACAAAACCGGCTACACTTACAGCGCTGCTACCAAATAGCCTGTTTATTCAACAGGAAGCCAAGACCGGTGAATGGGCTTTGATATTCATTTACTCCTCACTGTCCCAACTGCCGACTGCACAGCTGACAACAAACAATGAGCGTGTTCACACACCAAAAGCAGCACGCCAAGGGACAAGTGCAGATAGACCAAAACAAGCAAACAAAGGGAAGAAGACCCCGACATCTCCAGCCCTCGTCTCTGCTTACATAACATCCTCCACCTGCTGTTGTTATTATTACCTCTTCAATATTCGGCTTGTGCCAACATGCCATCGCAGCTATTGCTCTGGATTGTCTTTAAACCACTAACCAATTCCTTCCCACTCTTTGTATAATTGCATTACAGCCCAATAACGCTGTGTTTGGGTAGGAGTGTGGGAACTGGTTGTCTAAGTCGCTGTTCATCCTCCTGGATTGGTTATTTCCTGTTTGAGCTGGCTTCCAGCAGGACACGACCTTTTCCAGCTACACTGTTAGATAACAGAGAGAAACAAACAGGGCGACGGAGAGGAAGGAGACGGGCTGGGAGGAGACTGAGGTCTGATGAGAGGACAGGTGCTAAGAGAGGAGACGGCCCGACAGACAGCATATGTGCATGTACATCCAAACATGTTTAAACAAAAGAATTAAAATAGGCGAGAAGCGACACAGCTGTAATGTCTGAGTTAGGTGCTGAAATGTCATCATGTGCCCGAGGAAAAAAGCTGTGAATGTGTGTGTGTGTCTTGTTCACACAAACAGTGTACCCATAGGTTAGCGACTTCTGTCTCCTCTCTCTCCCCCTGTGGAGACCGTGTCAGGTCCTTTTGTTAGGTGGATCTGTTACCTTCACTGCCCTTTGTCCTGGCATGTTTGCCTCTATAAATGTTAAATACTCCCAAACAGCAGTTACTTCTCTGGCTTCACAGTACAGCAGGCAGAGACAATGGGGATCATCAGCCTCCTACATAACCGTCCCCGTCTCTCTCGTAGATTCCCATGTCCTCAAGCCAAACATTTTGTTAAACGATTTAATGATCCTGAGAAATCTGAGAAAGCCGTCCTCTGAGACAAAGTTATCATTCTGGTGTGTTTTGCCTAATTATATTAACAGATTTTCATGTTTTGAGATGAAAAACATTTTGAACAGATTTGGACATATGTCAGCATTTGGCCTCCTCACCTGGATCAACTGTTTCGAAAAAAGAAGTGTCTGAAGCAGATTTCTTGGATATGTAAATGTCTCCAGAGCGCTGAGTCAGCTCCACATGAGAATTTCTCCACACTTCCTGTTTTGGTGGTACGTTTTTTATGAGATGAATGTGCGCAAGCTGCACAGTATTGTTTCAAAGATGTGTCTGACAAGTGGAATAGATGGATAAGATTGTATTATATAACAAGTGCAGATGTGTTGCGATGCGCTGAGCTCCCACCAACTGACAAAAGAAAAGACAGCCTCAGAGAGGTCCAGTTTCTCAAAGGTTAAATGGTGGGACTGCTAGTATTGGATTTCTGCCAAATGTAAAACATGAATACGTTGTTTATGTTGTCAACAATATGTCCTGTTTAAATTGTGTGAAACTCACCACACCATTGCCATGTGCACTTGTGTTTCCAACTGATGGCAAGGCTAATCGCTAACCACGCCGGCGGCGATGTGAAGCTGTGAATTTGAATTTGAGATATTTTTGGCGCACGTAGGCAAAAACATGAGTTGTCATACTGAGCCTGGAATGGACAGCAGAGTACAGTAGTCAAATATGTTGCACGAGTGATTTGTGTAGTTTCTATGGATGTCTTGATATTTTAAGATATAAAACTGGGTCACTGTTGGAGTCCATTGTGACTGTAGTGAATCCAAGCCGGCTACAACGGCTGCCAGCGAAGGAGGCAGGCTTCGACCTTCTCTGAGCCCACAGGCGGTGATATGTCGACGAGCAAGACGTGAAAGACAGTAGTAACAACAGCAAAATCCACCACTGGTGGGCGCATCTCTTTTTTTATTTGAAGCTGCTGTTACAAAAAGCCTGGTTGGTTATAAAACAGTAAAAGGGGGGGGGGGGCTACAGCAGCTCTCGTTGAAGATTGATAAGAAAGAGATGGATTCTTCTTGTACTTGGCTGTGAATGTTTTCCTGCTTTCTACAGAAGCCACAGTCTCTTTTCATGTGTATCAAATCTTACAAGTTAGACATTTTAAGATGACATTTCCCACCAACTTACTTTTCGCTGCTTGTTTGTATAATCCATGATCTTTTTTTTCTTTTTGAATACCCACCCACTCATGTTCTTTATCGGCCTGTCTTTAAGTTGTGTGCAAGTGTCTTTTCATGTATCCTTATGTTTTGTGCATGATTGTGCTCGTCCACTTTATCTGTGTGTCTCTGTGTTTGTGTCGAGAACTTTTGGAGGCCAGAGAGCCAGCAATTAAAAAGAGGACTGGGACATCTAAAGGCTTAGAGGCACAGACCCAGCACACATGCTGGCAGTCAATTGGCAAGCCGGGGGAGGTGAAATTGGAGAGAGAGAGAGAGAGGGAGCGAGAGAAAAGAGAGAGAGAACTGAGAGAAGGAGGAGGGCAGGGTGAGTGCATGTGGGAGAGGACGGGGAGAGCCAGAGAAAAGAGGGGCGGGCTCAGACTCCAGCAGCGGCTCACACACCCTCGTCTCCTCAGCCTTCTCAGTCTGGTCTAGGCGTGCAAGAGGCAGCATGCGTGAGTATGTGCTGTAATGTGTGTGTATGTGTGTGTGTTGTGTTTAGAGACCTACGCTGCGCTGGAGTGCAGGAGACGTCTCACCGGTGCAAGGATCCCCCTGTTTGCTCTCAGAGAGGAGGACACGTGTTTGACAGTGTTTGAACCACCACAGGGACTTAACTGTTACACACACAGGTGTGGAGTGTGAGCGAAGGTAAAGAGACACTTTTCTTGTTTTGAGGGTGTGTGTGGGTTAGTTGTGACTTACAGAGACAGGGGCAGATGGAATTGATTGTGTGTTTAAGGTCACCAGCTTCATGTTGTACACTATGTGATCATTCATGTGAATATTAACGTTTGTATGAGACCTTCTCTATGAAGTAACAGTAAAGGGGTCAAATCTAAGAGAAGCTTTCTGTTGTATATGGTGTGTATCTGTGTGTGTGTGTGTTTAAGTGTGGTTACCAACGTACTCTCTGAGATGGCATAGTTTCTTACACAGCGTGCCTCTGTGTGTGAGTGTGGCTCCTCTCCGTTGCTAGTACAGTATACTACTGTTTAGTGTTTGGGACTCCCCTCGCTCCCTCTCTCTCTCTCTCACACACACACACACACACACATACACAGGCATATAGATTTAAATAAATACATGAGAAGTACACCGAGGAAAAAGGCTTGCATGCGTCTTGTTCTGCTGAATGCTGAATGGAGCAGTGAGTCTGTGTGTTTGGCGAAGTTTATCAATCATTAATGCTCTCCCTGGGACACTGCCTAGTTTCCTACTGGAAGTAATTTGGTGATAACAAAATACCTTAACTGCCTTCTAGACGGGAGCACCTGACTTTCCCCTTGCCATTGAACGCCCTGTATCGCTCAAAGGGCAAACATAGTGATGCACACTGTACTACGTACTGTACCGTGGCAGCGTGTTTGATTTTACGTAAGCTTTTACGTAACAAATACTGGGCAGATGAAATTCCCTATGATAAAGTCAGATTACACTCCAGATAAATAAAAAGAAAAACAAATCAAGTGGTGCTTATAGTAACTATGAGTTTTTGAAAAAAAAAGATCATCAGTCCTCAAAATTGCTGGTTCTGCCATCAAAGGTGCAGAATGGAGAGAGAGAGAGAGGGATCACACACTGAAGGATTTGGAGATGATAAAGACATTAGGCTGCTGTGTGTGTCAGATGAGTCGTTTGAGAAGCTAAAGAGCAGATAGAAATGGACTACAAAAAAGCAGAGCGACTGGGGGTCTTGAGAGAGCAGCAGATAAAGGGAGTGAGGCTCTGAAGACCAGACAGAGAGCGACAGTGACCAACGAGACAGAGAACAAGAGAGGGAGTAAAGGAGATTTAAAAACGAAAACAAAGGAGCAGGAGTCTGCAAGTGTTCACTTTTACCTCCCTGTGCCTACTTCACATGTATTTAACATCTGTCACTCAAATGTATGTGCATGTGTGTGCATAATGGCATTAGTGGAGGTGTTGGGTCTCAGCTGTGCACAGGGTCATCCTCAGGCATCCAGACAGCTGAACAGTTACAACAGGTCAAAGGTCACAAAGTCTCTGCTCTCCTCCCTCACTTTTGTGCCTCCTCTCTAAAAACAAACAAACAGACCAACTGGACAATTTGGTTCGCTCCATTCAGAAAAGTCAGTCCAACTCATGAAAAAAAGTGAAGGAAAAAAAAGTAATTGTGATTTAGTAATAATGTATCAATAAGAATAAGAACACTCATTAACAAAACCCTGATGAGGACAGGAATCAGTCTTTACACACTTCTGATTCCACTGCTTGAGAATGATGATCAATCTGTTATCAACCTTCAGTATGTGTTTGTTTAGAGAGGAAGAAAACATCTAAAACTATCTCACTCTCTCTCTCTCTCTCTCCCCCTCCCTCTCTCTTATCTTGCCTTCATGTTATCTTTCTTGCTACAATTCACTGCTTCAGTTGCTGCCATGAGGAAGTTGAATATTGGCAGGGTGTTTTGAGGAAGTGATCCGTGAAGGGATTTATAGTGACAGATAAAAACTGTGTGTGTGTGTGTGTGTGTGTGTGTGTGTGTGTGTGTGTGTACACACACACACATGTGTGTACTTTTTTCAAAATTGACAAAGACTTGGAGAGAGCCCGGGGCTGTGAAAAAGCCATTATCTCAGATACTGTTACACACAGCTCATTCAGGTTAATGCCTATGTGTGTCCATTTACTACGCAAGCATGCGTGTGTGTGTGTGTGTTTTGGACAAATAAGAGTGTGTGTGTCTGCGCAGCCATGTGCTCTGTGTGTGTACAGTAAGCTAATATAGTGTGTGAGCGTGAAGGGGGGGATGGGGCTCCGTTAAGTGAGCCTTGTGGGCATGTGTGTGTATGAGTGTGTGTGTTTGTATTGTGTGTGAGAATGTGTACGTACTGACCCAGATTGATGCACAGCTCTCATGCTCAGTCAGCCCACCTATAGGGCAGATGTAGGTAGATATATCCTCTTCCAGGCCTGTGTAAACACCCACAACAACCAGTCACTTGTTTTTGTCTCAAAGGAGAGCGTTGCATTCACTTACAATCTGAAACCATAACCACTGCATGAATACTGTTACTCCAACCCTCATCTTAACCTCACGTTAAATGGTTCACTCTGCAGCGACCAGATTTAGTGATAGACAGATGAGAGATGGATCACATTCTGATATCCTGCAGCCTTTGTATAATCTATACTACAAATACAAATATATAAATCACACTTATCCCTTGATCTGTCCATGCACAGCTCATACAGATCTACATGTATCAAATGATGCATTCTATAAATAGAAATAATAATAATAATCACCACCATCATCATCATTAACAACATTGAAGTGAAGCTTACTGCAAATACTCTCACATCTTTATCCTCCTCAGTGAATGAGACTCTTGTGACCTTGTGGCAGGTCAGAGGAACAGCCTCTCTTTATGATTACAGACGCAGCACGTAAGATGCAGTTTGAAGAGCATGTGGCGGGCATGATAAAGGGATGATGCAATTAACATGAAAGAGATGATCCCTCTCTTCCTCTCTCTCTCTCCCTCTCCCTCTCTCATTCTCTCTCTCTCATCTTTGTGTCTCTTTTTTTTTTCTCCAACCGTTACTCTGCTAACGCTTCATCCCCTCTTCCTCAGTGGTCCACTTATTTCTGCTGTTGAGCAAATATGGGGCTTATGCAGCCCCCACAGTGCCCATCTCCCCACATGCAATCAAGCTGTTTAAATGTTTGTGTTTGAGTGTGCGCCTTGTGGGGTTCTCTGTGTGTCTCTCTTCTATGTGTGTGTGTGTGTGTTCCTGTCGCTCATGCTCCCAATTCTCCGCTGCTGTCACTTGCAGACCCCGACCAGACGGATATTGTTGAAATCTGTTTCGGGAAAACCAAGACGAAAGTGACAGCTGAGGGTGGAGAGGTGCTCGTGTTTTCTCTTCTGTGCCTGCAGTAGCAGGGGGAATCCCTTTTGCAGTGTCCATGATAGAATAAGCCAATGGTATCTTGAAAACTAATCACAAAAAGAAACTTTCTGGTTGACCTGTTAAGGGATGATGGGTCACAAGAGGACAACAGTAGAGTTTCCATCCAGATGTAGCTCCAGATGTAGTGTGCAACGAGATCTGAAACCTCAGACAAAAACATTAAGGAAATACAGTGCTCATGTTTTCAGTGTTAGTCTGAGGAGCATTATTAGTGCATGGTGTGTTTGTGTGGCTGTGTTCCACGGTCTTGGCCTTCAGCTGGAGTAATTGTGCAAAGCCTAGAGAGGCAGAATGCGTCAGTGTGAACATTATGTCACCGCGACGACTTATTTGGTTAAGTGTGTCCGTTCATAATGTCGCCGGTCTGATCGAGCAGGACCACGAGAGTTGTTTGCCTGTGGAGTGCAGAACATCAGGTGGAGAGTGTTTTGTGTTGGACTCCTTAACATCAGCCCCCCCCCCCCCCCCCCAATGAGAAGAAAAAGAAGAAGATGCTGAGAGAGTGGGAGAAGCAGAAGGGGATGTCTCTAATTGAGAAGTGGTCCAGACGGGGGAGGGGTGTCTCAGAGCTGACGTGAGCTGGCATGTGCCCTCATTCATTTCCTCCCTTTTGTCTCCTCGGCGTGTGTTGATGAATTGGGAGGTTCTTCCTTCCTTCCTTCCTTCCTTCTCTCCCTCTCTCTTTCCATCCGTCTCTCTTTCTCTGTTTCGGTCCATCTCTCTCTTTCTGTGTCTTGCTCCATCATCCCTCCATCCCCTCCTCTCTTGGTGTGACAGCATTGCCATCCCTGTCATGTCTGCCCATTATCTCTGATCAGTGTTGCGTTCCAGCCCTCACATCATTCATGTGTGTGTGTGTGTGTGTGTGTGTGTGCTTACATGCATCTACATCTTATTTGATATGGTTAGAGCCTCAGATGTTTCTAGGGTGCCCTCAATTCGGGAAAAATTGCGAGAAAAAAAAAAAAAAGCAGTGAGGGGTTAGATGCGTAATTTTGTTTACCGAGTGATCAGCAAACAAAGGATGCTGTAAACAACTTGATATTTGTTATTCCAGAGAAGAGTGTGGCAGAATATTATAGAAGTGTGGTTTCTGTGGAAAACGGAGAGCTGTTTTTGAGACAAGACACGTTACCTGAAGAGGAAACTGGTTTTAAAGACTTCAGAGCGAGAGAGTGGAAATACAGTTGTGTGTGAAGTGCTGAGTAGGGATTTAAGGCAGGAATTACTGCAGGAGTGCAAAGAGTGGCTTCAAAGATTGTGTTTATGCTTTGTTTGCTCTGGGGAGATTTGCCCTTCCTGGGATCTTTTTTTTTTTAAATCGCTGTTTGGAAATCTTTACACCTCCTACTTTGCCTGAGTGTCTTGTGGGTTTTGAGTGTGTTTCTCCAAGCAGCAGAGGAAACAGGCCATTTGGCCATTGTCTCCTCACTCCTCTCCTCTTCTCCTTCTCTCCATCTTTCCTTTCAACCCTCACATTACATTAGTTACAGTTAGTTAGAGGGTTAGTTAAAGAGAATGCCGACCTGGCCTTCGACTCAGTCCTCATTGCATAGTCACACTTCACGTTCCTGCTTGTTGACCTGGAAGTGATGCGGTGGGATGGTACAAGGCGGTCTGAAACAGCCTGTGTATGCATTTGTAAGTGTGTGCATGTGCAAATATGTACGCGGATATGTCTGAAAGTGTGTGCGCGACAAAAGCAAGGATGAAGGCTTACAGGCAGAGCAGCATGGATTCTTTTTTTGTTCTTTGGATTGAGTTTCTTTGGGGATAATAAGAGCCTGTGGTGAGTGCTGTATAAGGTTTCTATTAGACTGTGTGTTTTTGTTATTGTCCTGTGGTGCATTAGCTTTTAGGCACCTGAATGTGTGTGTGGTCAGATTGCCTTTGTCCACTCCCCTCAGGCCTGCACTCAGATGTCAGCGAGTCGTGTGGAGCTTATACAGGTCACTAATGCACTGAGAGGGGAAGCTCTATTCACTGTAACCACTCAGAGCCCAAACAATAACCCCCAGCTCGAGTCCACACTAGAGCTCAACTACCAGGAAATGGACCCATTGACCTAGATCCAACCCCATCCACTGAAGAGACGCCGCTTTGCTGACATGTTGTTGACGTCCTTGTCTCATTGATGGTCTTGTTTTTGTCACAAGACGTCGTTAGGGTCGTTCAGACATTGGATGAAGTCAGTGTCATAAGGATGACTTACACACTTTTATAACTCTCGTGGAGTTTACCCTGAGTGAAACACATCTTAATGATGTGAAATGAATAATTCCCACCACGTTAAGTAGCAGAATGTTCCAGGATGATATTGCTTTGGAGAAAAGGAAGCTGAGTTGTTAAATTTTTTTCTGGAAATGCCGATTATGCCTTACGTTGAACCCAGCCTGGAGGTCATATGCTAATTTGACACAGCATCGCAGGATGCAACTCATTTCCATATGTTGTTCTCCTCTGCAGCTCTACAGCATCTGCTTGGGTCTTGGTGGAGCTAAAAATCACAACTTCAATGTTGTTACACTGCGCACACTGTGTGTTATCAAGCTTGAGTCATTATTGAGTTTAAATTTGGTCATCGTTGCGTACGGTGTATTTCCTAAGGGGAGGTGTCTGGGATTTTCTTGACTGAATAATGGACCAGTTAATCAAAAAAAAAAAGACACATTGATCAATACAAATAAAATCATCATCAATCCTCAGTATTTTAGAGTGTTGGAAAGTACCCTAATGTGTGTGTGGTAAAATAACTGAAGCAGGGTGTTGTTGCTGAAATTTGCAGAAGATTGATGCAACTTTCTGGGCGGAGGTCATCTTTCGTTATCTGAATCTGTCACACTCTATTGTGTCTGTCACTGTGTGTGTGTGTGTGTGTAAGATGCACAAATGAAGAAGTGGGTAGCAAAAGGGAGGGATGTGAAAAGAACAACATGTGATCCAAATCAGAGTCTGTGAGTTTAAAGGTACAGCTCTTTATTTGCCACCCTCTCTTTTTTTGTTGCCCCCCCTCCCTTGATAAGATCTTGTCTTTTATTATTAGATATATTAATACCTACAAAGCATCACGGGACAGTACTGAATTGTCTCGGTGTCCTCCTCAGAGCAGGCTGCTGTTTGTCTGTCACATTCTTGTTGAACATTTCTTGCCCCATCCCTCTCTGCTGCTCATTGTCCCCTGTCTGTGCTTGAAGGGGGCACTTTGTTTGTGAGCTCTGCTGTTGACTCAGGTGCAGGGATGCACTGCGATCACTTCCCCTTCCACCACCCGCCGCCCCCCTCCCCCACCTCCTCTCCCCCCATTCCTCCTCTGTGCCACTACTAACTTCTGTCTGAACATTTACCTGCTCCTCCCGCCTCAGCCTCACTTTGTCAAGATTTGTGTTTCCCCTGTGTCTCTCTACCCCTTCATATCATATCTCACCCCCTCTCTCTCTTCCACTGCCCCCCCCCCCCCCCTCCCATCTGTGTGGTCACACTGAAACCTATTTCTTACTCCCTTGTAATACTACAAAGGGTTTGCACGACCTCAGCAGTTTTCCTAATTAAAGAAAGTGATGAGAGTTCTGCTCTGTGTTTTATTAACTGTCCTCGCTTCAAGAATCTTATTAAAATCAGAGCAAGATAATACCTGCATATTGCATTGTTGCTCTATTTACACTGTAATCACCTTATTCTGTGAATGTTTTTGGAAAATGGTCCTAAATTTCTCTTTCCTATCAAACCTCATACATTCAGCTACTGTAAACCATGCGTAAACACTAAGTCTGTGTTTTCTGTGTGAAAACATTTTTATTCTTCTACAAAAATATAACGTGAATCAACAGTTTTCCTTAAAAAAAGTTGATGTTTTATGAGCGTATTCATAGCTTCACACAGTAACAAACCATAGCTCCTTCTCTGTTGTAGACCATCTGGTCACAGCTACATACCATACATCAGCACACACTCCCTCGGACAGTGGCTCTCTGTAGATAGCCTTATTCCAGTCATATTGTTAATGACAACAAATAGAGCCTGTTCACATCTGCCCTACTTCGACACAACATCTATCTCTATCGGCCCCTCAGGACCTATCAGCACCACTCCACCTCTCTCCCTCTCATGTCTCCTTCCACCTCAGCTCACATCATTTGTCTGTCTACCTGTGGCCCAACACTCGATTCCACCCGCTCCCCAGCGCTCTAACAACCTCTCATCCCCCTTTCAACACCATCATCTCTTTTTTTTTTTCTCAGACCCTCTTACCGCTTGCTCTGCTCCCATCCCCCCTGCCTCAACCTCCCACCTCACTCTACCTTTGCTTAAAACCCTCTTATCGCTCTCTCACCCATCACCCATCCGCCCTGTTATTTCGCCGTCTCTTCAGACTGCACACAGCGGAATAGGAAGTATTACCTGC
Source organism: Caranx ignobilis (assembly GCA_021432705.1). NCBI lineage: Eukaryota > Metazoa > Chordata > Actinopteri > Carangiformes > Carangidae > Caranx > Caranx ignobilis. Next base: position 6,828,598 of record MU269980.1, read on the forward strand.
CAATTTGGCTCCATTCACACCTGTCTGTTTGTCAGAGGGTGTGTATGCGTGTGTCAGTGTAAGAATGTGTGGTGATGCCGTGGTTTAAATGATATGGATCTCTAAAGATAAAGATGGTGTTTTTTGTCCTTTACAAGGCTGGAATTGAAATCACAGAAACCATACATTGACTTTTCAAAAGACTGAATCAATTTTATTCCTAAAGCCTGCATTATGAAACAATAAACCTGCTCAACCTTAGACTAAATCTAACACCTGAAGTGAAAAATAAAAAAAGAAATGGGACAGAATTCCCTGTCTTGAGATGGTACAACAAGCAGTAGTACTACTTAATAATTTCAGGATTAAAAGCTCTTCAGTGCGGTGTGTCCTGTCCCACTTCATTACTTTATTGCCATGTCAACCAGGCTGAAAGGAATTTGTCTCTGTGCAACTGGGATACCACAGAAAAGCAGGACAACACACAGCAAAGTAACCAACAGCACAGACAGCGCAGGATTCCTCTGTGTGTTAAAGTGCAGCAGGGATAAATCAGACAGAGTGTTGAACAGAGTGTACGGGACATGCAGCAGACTGAGAAAGAGTCTGAATAACTCTTGAATAAGTTAGTAATAAGTCAGCTGTGGTTTGGGTTGTACAAGAAAAGAGTTGATTGACACTGATATTGGTGATAGATGAGGCTGACTGGATGATATCTGCTGTATAATGAAATCCTGGAGTTGCATGCCATTGCCCACGTGAAATTCAAATATGCTGCCACGTCTGCACATTACTCTCCTCCTCCCCTTCTTCTTCTGTTTCTTTTTTATGTTTAGCATCTTTCTCTATCTTATTCCTTCCCTCCAGCTGCTCCTCCCCCGCGGCTGCGACTTGCCCCGCAGGGTTTCTACGGTTACCAGCTGAATCTGGAGCACAGTCAATGTCTTATTCCACTTTGCCTGAATAATTAAACAACTTTTTTTTTTTAAACTGCCTCTCACTTCTTGGGAACTGCAAATCACCACATCAATATACAGTTGATTGGTTGTGATGACTCATCTGTGCAATCAGGGGTTTCATCAGGACGATGGAGCGAGCACTGATTGTGGGATGGCGGCGGGCTGCGTGTGTGAGCTGGCGATGCTTTAACATTTGTCATTCAGCCTGACTCCATCAACAAGAGGCTCTCAAGTGGCGTAGTAACCTACAAGAGAAGTTCAGGAAGGATTTCATTTAGGCTGACGCACCTTGATCTCCTTCATCGCAGAACAAGTGAGAGAATGGATCAGACGGTGTAAAAGCCTCACGTTAAAGTGTATATCTTGAAAGATCATAATGTGAGGATTCATACGGGGGCTCCGTCATCGCTGAAGTTGCACTCGGCAACTCAGAGTGGAGCATCAAAAAGCTACACACACTCATTGACTCTCATGGGCCTCTCACTATATGGAGGACGCGTGGTGGAAGGATTTTTCTTCAAAATATGGTAATCCCCCGACAGAGCAGCGCTGCCGACACAGTCAGCTGAAATCTGAGTTAAGGAGCGTACAGCGTAAGCTTCTAGAAAGATGGAGGAGCGTATTTAATGAGGTTAGCGACACTTGAGGAGTAAAGTGGAGTGAACTGATTGACACTGAATCCCACTGCCCGTTATCTTTTTTTTTGAGCCTCAGATGCCACACTGACCCCAAAATCTCAAATCTTTCATGTGTCGTTTTGCTGATGATACGCCGCACTACATGACAATCTCTTTACCCCCGTTTTCAAGCGATTATATTTATTTTATATATTTTTATCCATCTTTGCTTTTTTCCCTCTCGTTTGGCACGCTTTCTGACAGTACTTGGCAGTGAATTTCCCATTGCTTATTAGTATTATCACCACAATCCTAAATCTTCTGTTCAGTTAATTTTTTTTCTCTACACTTCTGCACGAGGCATCCATCGTAAATTAATAACAATCATCTCTCCTTTCCTCCCTCTCCACTTAGTTCTGTCATTTTTATGCTCGGCCCTCCTCTGAGAGCGTCGCTCAGGAAGGAATTAGAATTTGTCTCTCACCATGTAGAAGAAATTAATGTTTGATTTAAGCAGCAGCCGAGACTCATGCTTGCAGGCACTCTGTTTGTGTATGTGTGCATGTGTGTGTTTAAGCAGAGAGAGGAGAAGAGTGGGGGGGGGGCACGTGTCTTGTCAGATCCCGAAAGGATGAATAAGAAGCTAATCTCCCTCTTCCAGGGAATTCTAGCAGTGATGTCTGAGACAGTCACGTCTCTGAGGTACTGTGGGAGTGCAGTGGAGTGTGCGCTCCTATCTCTACAATAGGATGATTTCAGAGCCCATCTGACTGTTATCTCAGCACTGGATAGATACAGTTGCTCCTCAAATGTGAACAATACACATACACCTAGGTGTGCGCATGCAGACACTCACTGACGAATAAGTCCCTGATCCTTACTTGTTTGGACCACTGAGCCTTCCTGCACCTCATCCTGATGCACGTGTTATTCGCAGTGTGTCTGTTATCTTTTTCAGCAGGTTTGCTCAGCGTAAACAACAACAAGGAAGCCCCAGTGTGCAAACAGGCATGTACATGCAGGTGTGTTTGTGCATATTTCTGTAGGTGTGCACATAAGTGTGTATGCAGTATTAGGGAGCATGGAGACAGTCTGATAAAAGCCTCTCCAGGATTCCCATGGTATTCTATTTTGACTTGCCAGGAATGAAGTTTTTCCCATTCAGGAATTCCTTTGCTTACCCCCCAGAGAGAGCGTTAACCTCGGCGACTTCACTCCTGAAGAGAGGGAGGGAGGGGTACATGCCTGGAGGGTGGGTGGGGGTATGTGAAAGGTTCGGGAAAAAGGCCCAAAGGCAGGGTGAGTCCAGCGACTGCTTCATACATTTTGAGCCTCAATGGGTGGGGGGTGATCATGGTTCAAGAGTGCAGAGGAGGGTCAGCGAGGTCAGTTAAACTGAGGGTCTCTCTGGTTACAGCAGCGTCTAGACACTACTGTTGCTACCTCCAGTGTCACTCTGAGGTTGGCTTATTTTCATTAGCTTGCTCCCTGGGAAGTGCAGGAGTGATACAGAGAAAACACTGAGTGATAAAACACAACATTAAGCACCGTGATCTTATTGTTTCAACTCTAATGTTTGTTTAAGGTGGTATGAGATGATAAAATTGCCAGCTGTTAATCTACACTTTTTATCTGTTCCTACACTTTTACTTTTATTATATAGCATTGTATTCTTCTTCTTTTGGAGTTTGGAGTTGTGTTTTGGTACAGTGGCTTCATTGTGCCTCTGTACCTTGGCACCACTGAAGGTTTCTACCTTAATAAATGAATGACTGAATAATAACATGGCAAAACCTGAATGTGTTCACTCCACTGTGAAACATACAGTTCACCAATTGAAAGATGTGTCATATTTACCTGTTGAAGCACTCGCCGTGTTTATGGATGGACACTGTGCTCTTCAGTTCTACCTTAGTTGTATAGTAAGTGCATCTACAATGGGAATAAAGGTCATTAACTACAAGTGCTCAGGGATTTCATAACAGAGAGTCAGCGTCTGATCTCGACAGCCTCTCCAGAAAGTGGTGCGTCGACTGTGACAGTGAGACAATGAGACAGGTTTTGTTTGGCTCGTTCACAGTACAGTGTCGCACAGTGCAGTACGCATCCACGTCATGTGAGCTTTCAGTTGGGAGCGTTGAGCTGTGTGTCATGTTGGGGCGGAGCTGCGAGAGACAGGTGCAGAGATGAAAAGATTGGCTGGGGAAAGAAGGGTGTTCCCGCTCGGTAGCTGTTCTGACAGGCCTTTGGTATTTTTCCAAAGAGTGTGAGAGCATGTGTGTGTGAGTCGGGAAAAACCTGCTCGCATTTCTCTAGGGATTGTGCAGGTGTGTGCGACTGGAAGGATGTCTGTCTTTATGCTATTGTGCTCCGGTGAATGCTGCAGAAAACTACCTGCTCGTGTGCGTGTCTGCGTTTGTGAGCTAGGTGAAAGATGTAAGAGCCTCTCTTTTAAAGCTCCTCTGACAATGTGGCAGTGTGAATTTGAGAGCTCCAGTACGGAGTTGTTTCTGACGGCGCAGTTAAGAGGCTCCACCGGTCCCAGCACGATGCTCAGCCCTGTCTCCGTCTCATTTTACGTCCCATTGTACACCAGAAGCCAGAAGAGCTTTGTGCTGTGCACTTGGAAAACAACCTTCTTTTTTAAACATGCTGTTGCTGATATTTTCAGGAAATAAAAACCAAATTTAAATATAAATATGAATTATGAAGACTTTTACAGAATTGTTCATTGTCCCCTCTCGGTGTGCGCGCTCGTGTGTGAGAGGCCGTGTCTGCGTGGTAATGATGCTTTGGCTGCTGTTGCTCAGGCCATTGTGTTAATACACTCTCTCACTGTGTTAATATACTGCGAGAATGAGAGCTAGAACGAGAGACCAAGAGAAAGAGAGCGAATAATTATGTTTCCCCTTTTGTCTCGCCTGCCTCAATTAAGCCCGAAGAGAGGCAGCCAGAGCACATGTCTACTTATCCACTTAGAGCTCAGCAACAATAGGACCCCCCCACCCACCCGTCCAAATTTCTCTCTGTCTATCTCTCACTCTCCCTCGTTTGCAGTCTTCACCCCTTCCTCCCCCTGTCTCACTTTTCCATAGCAAACTTCTTTTCATAGCACACAGAACCCTAACATGTTTTCTCTCCACTGTCTGCACCAACAACCTCAGCGCCCTCCCTCCCCCTGTGTTTCGCCCACAGCCCTGCCTCACCTCTCAGCTCTACGTGGGTTTTTTTTTTTTTTTTGCGGAGAGCTCTCTCCCCTCTCCTCGTTACCCCTCTCTGTCTCCCGTGCCTCGCTACAGGGCACGGGGAGCGGAAAAACGAGGAGACTAAACATTTTAGACTGTACACCGCCAGAGGAAAGACAGTGGTTTGATTTCCCTCGTGTTGTGTCAGGCAGGATTGTTTTGTTTGTTTGTGTGTGTGTGTGTGTGTGTGTGTGTGTGTTTCACCTCCACCTCCTGCACTGAAGAACCAGACATTTAGATGAATTATATGGCAATCTACAGTTAATGTAACTTCTCAGCGCTGAATAACTAATTGATATTTGTTGCACAAGTTTAATTATCTCCAAAGAAAACTGATGCCAGCTTTAACAGGAAAGCAGGACCGGCTCCAAAATGAATATCCAGCACCTGTCAAGCATTATGTGTGGAGGATAATGTGCACGTCTTTGTTTGTTTTTCGGGTGGGGGGGTGGGCGGGTGGGTGGTCGGTCAGCATGTGGGCCGGGATGAATCTCATCAGGCCGGATAGGATGGAGGGCGGATGAGAAATAATAAAGACTAGGGTGTTAGAGGAAGAGGAGGAGAAGTATCAGGGTCAAGTTTAGCTTATGTAACTGCTTCCCACAGCTGGGGCGAAATGTGCTGCAGTGGCTGGGTTTAAATACATGAACACACACATGCTGGCATGGTGCAGCGTCAGAGCCGACCCGTGAAACAAAACCCTGCGCAGCAGCTCTCTCGTTGTCCGCTCTGTTTCACTTGTTCTGGTTCTCTAAAAGAGTTATCTAATACTTCAATCACTCAATAATAAAACCATCTGTTGTAGTCAAAGTTTGGTGGAAGCAACATTATACTCATACCAGCACTGCTGCTCTGAGGGAACCAACTGATGATGCTTCTTAAACGTCCTGACAAACACCCAAACATGTGATCAACATCTGCTTGGCAAGAGATCCTTCTTGTTTTTTCTTGTTTCACATGATTGTGAAACTATTGGTTTTACACCACTTTAGGTGTATATAGGCTCATCAAAACATAAACAAATCTGGTGATGGTGTTTACAGCACTGTGGCCTTTAAAATGTGAAAACTGAGAGAGAGCAAACATACAAATTAATAATTTTCAGACAAAATATGTTCAAATCGCCACGCAAGCTGGCAACATGTTTGAACTTGCATACCTTCACACTATACATAGAACAGTATGGAAATTGTGGTCTACTCTAAGCAGCTCAGGGCTGGTATTAGAGGAAATTAGGTCGTGTTGGTAAGGATCATTGAATTGAGTCTTAAGCAGAAAATCATCATGCATAGCTGCTTTTATCTCCTGTCATTTTACAGTGTGTCTGAGTGTGTGTGTGTGTGTGTGTGTGTGTGTGCATGCACATCTCTTTGTCTGCAGGGAAACAAGGGGTGTTTTCCCAAAATGTTTTGTGCACATGCCTGCACATGCCGATGTGGTTTCTGGTTGGCAGAGAGTTTCAGGGTGCAGTTCAAAGAAAATACGGTTGTTTGTGGGGTTTTTTTTTCTTTCTCGCCCCTCAGGCTCAGACGGTACCTCTCTGCTTTGTTTCTGATGATCTGTGAGTTTGTATGTGTATATGTGTGCATTTTAATGTGGGCTTCTTGAGTTGTTTTTCTTGCTGCTTTGCCTGAACACCAGGCTTACTGACCACAGTGTCCCTTATTCCCTTTCGTCCTGTGTACCGCCTCTCATCCTATATGTTCCCTCTCTGCTGTGCTTTACAGCTTCACTTTCAACTTCACTTCACTCTCTTTATGTAACATACCTGGCAGATCCTCCTGCAGAAGCACCTTCCTCTTCCCGCCGTCTCTCTCTTCCTCTCTGTGCATTTGACACGTCGGGTCACTTTGAAGTTGTGAGAGCTCCGCTGCAACACTTCTCTCTTTTCTTGTTCCTCTCAGGGCAAACTGACACCACCTTATGAGGATGTGTGCAGGATCCTGCAGTCGGTGAGAGGCGACACCGCGGTGATGTGGGGATGCTGGTGATGCGGCTGCTCAACCACAGGTAACCACAGCTTTTACACTTCAGTGTCTCAATTGCACTGCAAAGATGTTGAATAATGATATTGAAAAGTCAAATCCTTTAAATCTATCAGAATGTTATATACATCTGAACATTAGGTTTGTTTCAAAGAGTGTGTTTCTAAAACACAAGATTAAATCACTTGTTAAAACAGACTTTTGTCTCATTGGAAAGCATCCTCTCTCCCTCAGTGTGTTTGAGTCCACACTGAGAAACCCAATGGTGTAGGTTTGATGATGTGTGACTCACAGCGGACCAGCTGATCTGACAGCAGTTGACTCAGCAGCTCCATGTGCTTATATAACAGAGAGCATGAGGTGAAGCAGGATGCTGAGATAACTTTGTGATCAACAGAATGCAGCTAAAAGCGGATTTCTTTGATCATTGTAACTGCTTCTGGGAATACGCCTGATGCATAATGTGAACAGTGCAGAGGGGGTGAAGTGCTGCAGTGGGATGAGGCCATCCGTCATTGCGCAAAACAAGATGATGAGGATTCATGAATGTGTTGGATCGAAAAGTGCAAGTAGCAAGGACTTAGATCAAACAAAAGTTTAATTTATTGACCTTAATTGCACCAAAACTTCTCCAAATGTACAAAGATGGAAAGATTTTTGCATTTAAAGTTTTAAAAATCTTTGTTATGACCAAAAAGGAAATGAGATTTTGATGCACTCTAAATACTTAAAAGGAAGAAAAACTGAAAATCTGTCTCGGAAAGCCTTTCTCTGAAACAACCGCTGTGTTTATGCTCTAGATAAAATTTTAATTCACTTTTCTGTCTGAGTGAGTGTGCTGTCCAAACATTCAGGTCAGTTAAAGTAGCCACAGACTGTCAGGGGAGTTTCCTCAGGTCAGCAGATACCTGATCTCTGATTTCTACACGGTGCTCACAGAGATCCTGAATACCTTAGACACATTACCGTTAGTTAATGGGACATCAAACATAACCCACTCATCCAGGACAGTGATTGACCTGGTTCTCAGCAATAAATATGAACATATAATCAACCCATTTAACACAGTTAATTGTCTGTCAGATCATAATTAGAAGCTCAAAGCAGAGAGCGCTGCACAAGTTTGGCTGAGCAGATGTGAAATCAGACAGAATGTTTCTCAGTGGTTTGGAGCTGAAATGAAAACAGTCTCTAACTTCCTTAAACTAGCTCACACTTCATCACAGGCAGAACTGCACTCAGATCAGTTCAGTGGGGAATTTGTGAAAAGGCTTCAATAGACGTCTCTCTAAAAGCATTACTTCTAGCTAGTGCAGGGTATTTAAAGTTTCCAGTAACAGAGCCAATACGATTTGTGTGCTTTGGCACAAATCCCAAAAAATAGTCGATTTTTCCGAGTAACATATTCTTTTTTCACAAACTTTTTTTTATTATTTTAACAAATCTTTGCACAGGACACTTAAATACCTGCTGACAGTCTGGGAACATGAACAATTATCTGGTGCAGTCAATGACAGAGTGCACATGTAGCTCCTATTTGGTTCCTCTTAGTGCTTTTGATTTAATGCCATGTGTTCTTCTGTTTATTTATCTGACCTCCCCAAAAGCGTTGGCCCGTATAACAACTTAATTAAATAAGAAAAAATGAATCACAGCTGTGTTCTTGTTAATGAACTTAATACTCAGATTTTTCAACTAAAGAGGGATTTGGCACCTCAGATTGATCAGTGAGTGAGTTAATGAATGCAGATGTTTGATATAAAGCACAGATGTGGTGCACAGTGGTAAAACACTTAGCTCACTACTTTATGAACTTTAAAGAATTAGTCATGGTCTAGATGAAGGGATAATGGGAACATTTCTAAGGTGGATATGTTTCACAAAACTCTCTTCCTTAATCCACAGTTGAATCATGGGAAACGTGGAGAGTCAGAATGGGGACAGTGGTTTCTATGGCGATGTGACGGGACTCTCCCGCAAGCATACATCCCGCTCGCTCCGTCTCTCCAGCAAGCAGCCGATCACCCGCCGCTCCCGCCACTCATCTTCAGTGAAACAGGAACACAGAAACTCAGAGGCCTCTACCCGCTCGTCCAGCACGCCGAGCATCCCACAGTCGTTAGCCGAGAACGGACTGGAGCCCTTTAACGCAACAGATGCGTTCGGAGAATTTGGCATCAACCCTCACTGGACACAGCGCGTTGCTATGACAATGAGACCGGAGTCCTTTCAGCAAGACGATGACCCCTTGGCCACACCAACCCCTGAAACCTCAGAGGCAGACACTCTTGCTCAGGATGGAGGAGAAGACTCGATGGGGGAGGGGGAGGGAGACACTGTGGGAGAGGAGAGGTACCTTCAGCGGATGACTGAGGGCCCACGGGAGGGAGGGAGTGTTAAGAAGCGGTCGAAATCGGCGGACATGTGGAGAGAAGACAGCCTGGAGTTCTCTCTGTCTGACCTGAGCCAGGAGCACCTGACCAGCACCGAGGAGATCGTGGATGGAGGAGAAGAAGAGGAGGACGTGCAGTTCACACGCCCTGGTGCAGGTAATGATTATAAACACAAACACATAACAGTCTATTTATTGTAAACCTAAAGAGCGCACAATTCTTCCCATTGATTTAAAATGATATCCATTGGGGCCCTCAACATCATTTGTCTCTGTCTCTGAAATTTCAACTCAGTGTAAAGGATTTAAAAAGCACCACTGAAGCTTGCGAAGGACATGCTGACTGATAGATGTTCTTATATACATCAGGCCATGTGTGCAGGAGGGTTAGCTTGATTTGGTTCACTTTATAGATGATGATGGGGAGGGAGGTAGTGAAAATTGCAGACATTCCCCGAGCATGATTTGAGAGAGTCTGCTGATTGAAGGTTAGCTGCCATCCATCATCCGCTGTAGTTTGGTTGATCATAGGATTGTTAGTTTAACTGGTGCTGTGCAGGAGCTGCTGGAGCTCAGCATGACAGCAGGCAGTAGCTGGTAACCTAACTGCTGAAGGTCTAAGCACTGCCCCAGGTGGTAGGCCAGCTCAGAATAATGTATGGGCTCGCGGTAATCAGAATGCAGTAACCTCACCTCGCACACACACGCACACACAAATACACACACAATAACCACCTGTGTATGTTCCAGGCTCAGCTGAAAGGGCATCGTCTCTGGACCATCTGTGCAGCCAGAAGAGTCCTGGCCTCAGGGGGCAGAGGAGCCGCTATGCTAAAAACCGGAGAGAGGCTGAGTGTGATGGAGATGGAGAAGGGGAGGAGGGGCTGATGTCTCCAACTGAGGAGGATGGCGGCGGGTACGGAGCATTCACGCTCCCTTGCCGACGGTCCCACTGCCTGTCAGAGGGCTTAGCTGGGCTCGGGATCCCAGCTGCACCATGTCCTGCCTTCCAGGGGCGCCGTGCACAAACTACTCAGGTTAGATCACATTTCATTGAATTTACTGTATGTAGAAAGAGGACTTTGTTTACCAGTAGTCTCCGGGAAATGTCGGGGGCTCACAGAGGACACCAGTCAATCCCCCAATTAACATTTTGTTGACAACTGGAGACATTTCCTGTGTGACTTTTCCTCCTGCTCTGCAGTTGCGTGTGTGTGCACGTCACACGTTTGCACACCCAAGTATGTGTGTACAGTTGTGTAGTGAGGAAATGGATAATAAGGAGTCAGATAAGCGAATGCGCTGTGGGGCGAACTTGTCTAACGATGGCCTGGTTTCTCCATTCCCCCTCCAGAAGTTAAAGCAGTAATACATAATATCATTCATTCACTAACCACTGTCCTAACATACAAAAACACACACAGTGACATCATGGTCAGAATTTACAAGCTCATCTCACAATCTTTTCCCTCAAAGAGTAAAAGAGAAATTCACTGCAATGTATCACCAAGAAGCCAGTTAATGAGAGATTGAATGGGCGCAAATAAAACTTTATATCAGTGGGATAAAAAAAAAATCATATGTTTTCTCTAATTTCCATGTGTCATTGTTAAAAAAAGTTGCCAAATCAGAAGAAAGTACTAAAATAGCAAACCAGGCTTTTCTTTCAACTCATTCCCACAACCCCAAGCACCCTTGGATAGCAGAGCACCCTAAGCACTCATTATAAATTCATCTAGCCAGGCTGAGGGGTTGTTAGACTGGATATAAATAGATCGACGCAACGCAGCAAAACAAAGGGAAAAAGAACAGAGGGAGACTCAGTTTGGTGAAATACAAGTGTGGAAGCGTGGAGAACCCCTCAGTCAAAGTGAAAAGCCTTCATGTAGGAGAAGTGCAAGGCTAAATATGGGCTAGACATAGAACGCCCACACACACACACACACACACACACACACACACACATACACACAAACATAAAGTCAGAAAACGCTTGTTTTGAGGGAAATGACCTCTTGTATTATGACCTGCAGTGGACTAGTAGGAGGAACACCACACAAGGCGGCTTGTACTTAAATCTGTAGTTATACCAGCTGTGTGTGCATGTGATGTGTATCCAAATATGACATATATTCTCCTTTATAAATAAATAATTTATAATAAGTTCTACTTCCACCCTGTGTTTCTGTCGGACAGGACATCTCGGGTGTTTTGGGCGAAGGAAGTGAGTATGGCGACAGTGGCATCGACGGTGTCACCACGGAGATGGAAGGGGATGGAGAGCTGGTGTCACGGCGCTGTAAGGCAATGTCGGCCTCCTTCTCGGTTTACTCGGCTGCTGAGAGCAGCGTCTTCAACGGCAGCGACAGTGGAAGCAGCAGCGCAGGAGGAGGAGAAGGAAGAGGCGGCGAAGGAGGAAGGGGAGGAGTCTATGAGAATTTCCGGAAAGAGCTGGACAATCAAGCCTGGGTGAGTTACTTTTTATACGAGTTTGTTGGACTGTACGTCAGTGTGTAGGACAAATCAATTTCATCTTTCAACAACTGTCTCCTTAGACACATCAGGGTCGGGACTGCACAGAGGAGGCTGGCTCCGCTGTGAGTGATGAGCAGAGCAGTGGCACACTCAGCAGTGCATATCCATCGGACACTCTGATTGGCTGTGCACAAGGCACAGTCAGGAAGGCCGGTGCTCTGGCTGTGAAGAACTTCTTGGTTCATAAGAAAAGCAAGAAGGTGGAACCTGCAACGAGGCGCAAGTGGAAACAATACTGGGTTTCCCTGAAAGGTGTGACGCTGATTGTGTTTGGTCGTTTACCTGTATTTGATTATTTTCACTGGAGAGCAACACAAATTGTAGGTGGTAGTTTTCAAGCTTTTAGGATATTGTACATTTTACATGATACTAAATTAAGGTACCTGTAATATCCTGAATAATCAACAGACCCAAGTGATAAAGAAAAAATTATCATGATTTCTTTTTGACAAAGAAAGTGCTGCCATAATGTTGCATTCAGATAAACATCTTTACCTGACCCCGGTCTGTTTAATATCCCACTCCCTCCATCCTGTTAGTGTAATCACATCAGTCTTAACACAGCCTGTGCCCTTGGTTGTCACCTCTGCCGTCCTCTCTCACCCTTATGTGTGTGGCCTTACATCGCTTCACCTTGGCCTCATCACAATTTAATTTTACGCCAGCATCCATGTCTAATCCACTCTCGCACTCTGGAAATGCAGCGTAAGATACAGCATCTTCAGCTGCATTCCTGCCTGCCTCCTCTCCTTTAATCCATCCATCCTAAAATAAATGCATTCGATGGCCCCCTGACCCCTGGATGTATAGGCTCATAATTGTATACTTTTTTTTTTTTTTTGGCTTCAATACCAATGATGGATTTAATACTTGTTTCCCCAGATCACACCAGTTTTTATATCCACTATAAAGTACTGAGGAAATATGATAGATTTGTAAGCACTGTACATTAATGACTGGATTTTCCTGTCTGTCTGCCCCCCCCCCCATCTGTCTTCTCTGTTGTCTTCAAGGATGCACCCTTTTCCTGTATGAGTCGGATGGCCGTTCAGGTATCGACCACAACAGCGTTCCTAAACACGCGCTGTGGGTGGAGAACAGCATCGTCCAGGCCGTACCTGAACACCCCAAGAAAGACTTTGTCTTCTGCCTCAGCAACTCAGTGGGAGATGCTTTTCTCTTCCAGGTGAGAGAAGAGCTGGTATTTTAAAACCTCCATGTGATGTAACAGTTGTCTTCCTTTCCAAACAAAGGCACATGGGACGTATTTTGCTTGATGATAAAATTAAGGCTAAAACAACGGTAGTATTGCATAGTCTAATAGATCATTTGTTTATTGTGTTTTTGGGACTATGTGAAATCAGCTGCTTGCCAAGAGAGACAAAAATGGATGGGAATGCATAAAGACCTCAATTCTCTTGGGTATTTTTGGGTTTGTGTGTGCGTGTTGCACACAAGTACATGACATTTAGCCGTGTGTGGGAGATAAGCCAGTCCTGTGTCAATGTGTTTGTTTTATGTCTGACATGTTTAAAGGCCAAACTGTCATACTGTGACAGTGATCCACCACAGTCACCATTGTGTAATATTAAAATGTGTTTATATTCATGGCAGCTGTCCACAGTGACATTCAATCACTGAATGGGAAGATGAGTAATAAAATGATGATGAGATTATAGTGACCACCTCCTCTCAGAATAAAGGAATTTATTCTTTCTGCTGTCAATGTCTTACATTGTTTCGCTCACCATTGGGACCTGTTGTCTTAAGATCTTCATCTCACTCTCACCTGTTTTTTTTTTTCTCCTCTGTCAGACATCAGGCCAGACAGAACTGGAGAACTGGATCACTGCAATCCACTCAGCATGTGCCGCTGCCCTCGCTCGCCAGCACCACAGGGAGGACACGGTGCGGCTGCTTCGAACTGAGATCCGCAAGCTGGAGCAGAAGATCGACATGGATGAGAAGATGAAGAAGATGGGAGACATGCAGCTGTCCACCGTCACTGACACCAAGAAGAGGAAGACCATCCTGGAGCAGGTACGTAAGTGGGCGAGCAGGCTGTAGCAAGTGAAAACAGTCAAACAGATTAAAGACAGTTTGTCAAGATCCAAAACAGAAGAGCACCAAAGCTTTTTCTATATCAATGCATTGCAAATTGGACATGCCTTTCACGTCCATGTGAAGCTGATATGAACCAGGTTTGTGGTCCCATGTGTTGAGCACCCCACTGACTATCCTAAGCTTCCACTGCAGTTCAGAGAAAACACCTGAGGGGTTTGACAGATGCACATTGTGGTACATTCGAACGGCACTGACGCTCTCACAAACTCTGCAATAAATCAACTTTACTGCATGGCGTCATCCAGACAAAATGTTCTTAAGGAGCACTTGCACAGGCAGATGTTTTCAGATACCCCAACTGGCGTTCATTGATAAACACATGCGAGTGATGAAGCCGCTGCAGAATATTCACTGCACACGTCAAAACATGCGGTGCCTACATGAGTGGGCAGGTGAACCCGAAGCTTTTTGCAAATCTTTTTATATCTAATTGCTATTTCAAGCGTTGTTTGGAGTCACTTGACAAAGCATCAAAGCTGCTCTCAGATCAGGTTTGTTTGCTTTCAGAGGAACATAGCCTATAGCTTCATTCTGTAATACTATGCATGTCTGGAGTTGCTGCTGAGTGTCAAAGCAGCATTGCATGTAAACACTGAAAGAGAGCGTAAGAACATGCTCACCAACAATCGACCTCTTTTGTCTGAGCAGTATTTGGCTGATGGTCAGTCACAGACTGAAGACCAAAGAGAAATATTACATAAAAAACAGCTGGAAGTGGTTAATCTCAATCACGCAGAACCCTCCACTCTCCATTTCTGAGAAAACACTGGGATTGACGATTGTAAAGGAACATTAATACAAACACTTGGGATGAAAGGAGTGGAGAAGGCTTCAACCTGAGTGGACAGGTCTGACTCCTTTCAAGGTGAGTGTCTGGAACCACATTAATCTACAAAGTGAGTTTACATTAGACGAGCTTGAGATGTTGAATTCAAGACTGGAGGAGAGAGCAGCCCTGGAACAAAACAGGTGAAGGCAGGAATCAGTGTGAATTAAATCTAGGTTGTGCTGCACAGTGAGTGTGTGTGTTCCTATGTTCCACCTCCCACGGCCCACCCTGTGATACATTGCACATACCACAACAGGTCACCAACTGGTGGGGGTTGTGTTGGTGAGTAATACCTCTCCACAGGGGCTTCAGCACACCCACATCTCACTCTCCCTGAAACAACCAAATAACCATCGACCAGAAAAACCAGAATAACCAGAATAATCTTTTATGCATATTTAATCTTTTCGGTTCTCTTCTCTTTATCAGTTGTGGTTTTCATCATTTGTCATTGCATGGATAAATCTGGATCTTATCAGAAGCAAAGTTTGCTTTCGTTACATAACCACAAATCCTGTTTTCACACGTTTCCCTCTGTTAGATCTTCTTGTGGGAGCAGAACTTGGAGCGGTTTCACATGGATCTGTTCCGCTGCCGCTGCTACCTGGCCAGTCTACAGGGCGGCGAGCCCCCCAACCCCAAACGCCTGCTGGGCTTTGCTTCGCGTCCCACCAAGCTGGCCATGGGACGACTGGGCATCTTCTCCGTTTCCTCCTTCCATGCGCTGGTATGATTGCAAATGCCCACACACCCACTCACATTCATGCACACACCTTTTCAATACTCGTGACTGGCTACTCAATCCAACACTCTCCGTAAATTTTACTGTTAGAAGTAATCAAAGCTGCGGAGTCCAAAACTCAAACTCTGTCGCACGTGCATCAACACTGTTCAGTAGGCATTGTGTGAGAGGTTCCCTATTGTCCACCAGCCCAGCTTGGAGAACGGGTGTGTTTCCTGAAGCATCTTGGTCAAAAGTTCTTATGTTGTATGTTGAAATCTGTGTGTACAAAAACAAACTAAATGCGGACAAATATGGACCAGGGCCAGGTCATGTATGATTCTGTGAAGCCAGAACACAAGTCTGGCAGTCCATCTAAATTAAGGTGGAAAGTTGCCAATGTATTTCCTGTGGTTATATCTGGAGGACCTTTTTTTTTTTTGAAGCCCTGACAATGGAATCTAAAGGAGGCAATCATTTTCTTTTCAGTAGAAACAAATGCACAGTGAAACTCACTCCAGCTGTGACATATTGTGTTGGCATGGCTGGGTAACTACAACAGAAACAGAGCAGAAACTTTCAGTGGTTTGACTTCATGTTGTAAAACATATTTAAATTTATTCTGAGGGAAGTCATTTTGACTGTTTTTCTCTCGGGGACTTGCACTCAGCTTTTAATCCTTACATGGATTATTTACCTCTGACAAGTAAATGTATGCGAGAAGATAGGTTCACTCGGAGATGTACACACTGTCCTCGCCTCAGAGCATTCAGAACATTCTCCTCACACACTGTCCCTCAAAGCAATGGCAAGAAAATGAGCACTAAGCATGCTGACAATTGTTTCTCCTCTGCTGGTGCTGACTGCTGCAGCCTGTGGCTAAAAGTCGATTCTCTTTAACTACGTGCTTTGCAACAAGCCCTTGTTGTCAACTTGAGCGGTCAAAAAATGTACAGAATGAAACACAACCGCTGATGGATGATCCACAGTATGTACTGTACTCGCTGCTGTGTATCACGCTGCTGCTCTTCTGAATATCGTCCAGGTGACAATGTGGAAGACATGGAAACAATATCTCTGTGGGTCAGTTTCATACCAGCAGTCTGTTTGATTTACCAAACGAATACGTTCACACAACATCAGAGGCTCAAAGTGTTTTTGTTTTTTTTGTGATTGGTGATGGATCAATACAAACTCTGTTAGTAAGCTACCATCCCTGAGGCACTTTCCCACAAACAGGCTTAACACTCTCTGCTCTGCAGCCCCCCACCCCCACCCCTTCTTTCTACTGCCTACTCCCTCACTTCCTTTGTCTGTTTCTCCCTCTCCTTATCTGCCTTATTTTCTTCCCATCTGTCTTCCTTTACCCTTTCCTTCTCTCTTTCTCAACCCATCCTTGTTTTTCCCATCTTTTTTTTCCAGCTGTGTTCACTATCGTATCCCTTTGTCTCCCAGGCTTGTATTTATTTTGATAATTGAATTAGACAATACTGCTTTGCGATGGGTACATTTTTGAGGATAGTCTAACATTTGAAAGAAGTAAATGATGTTGAAATAGATTTGCAAAATGAAGACTAAAAAACAAAACCTCTTAAAGGACTTGTAATTGTAAAAGTCATGCTGCTTTTCCTCGGTCTCTGTTTGTCTTCTCCCCCTACACTCTACCGTCATTCCATTCATTCATCAGCGCTATTATCCGTGTTCAAAGGAGACATCATAGTAAAACAGGCTGTATATAGGCCTCATGCATGCATAAGAGCAGTTTAAGAAGACAGTTTGACCTATTATGTTTGAAGTGTGTGCGTCTCATGAGCAGTGACTGGTGAGCAGACCAACGAGCACACACCCACATTACTACAGTATGCGCTTGTGTGTGCACACATACATGTACATCAAAGCATGTATTCATGTACCATATAGTGAGTCAGAGCTGCTCATAGCCCAGTAAGTTCAATGTGAATTAACCCAGAAATGCCAAGAGTGGTTTCTCTATGCATGTGTAGTAGGTCACTGAGGGAGATGAGAGGTTGAAAGGGCTCAGTGTGTGACATTAGCCTATACTGGGGGGATGAAAATGTGAGATTTTTATGTGTTGGTGCGTTTCCATGCCTCCGTGTGCATATATATCCATGAATGCAAGGAATGACTTGTAGTACAGACAGTCAGACGCTGCTGTGAGTGAACTGTGAACATAGTCTCCCAGTCCATTTATGTTTTCTTTGTCCACTCAGTTGAACAGCCTCTCACCAATTTAATGAGAACAAAGAGTGAAATTACTACTGAATGTCAAAGGTAAAATAAAATCCAATGGCTGATCAGTTAAATAGAGCCTAATACAATTGATCTGTTGCATATGAATATATAAATAATACTGCCTTAATGGCTCTCAAATGCTTGATAATTGTTTTATTGATATGATTTGTAGTTAATACCACACTGGTCTCTGAACCCTTTAGTAATTAGCAGGTCTTTTAGTTGTAAAATAAGTAAGTGCTTTAAAAGTGGATTTGTTGTAACTGTGGGAAACAAAAAAGAAGACATCCAGGTAAAACTGTCTGTTTTAATGTGTGTATGACCCTTGCTAATTATTTTTATTCTGAATAAATGATCCTATCAGTCAGTTGAGGTTAAAATCGTTTGTTTCATCGCTATCACAGGTGTCGGCCCGGACAGAGAGCAGCATCAGGAGGCGGAGCCAGGCCATGCCTCGTACCTTCAGTAAACGCAGGAGCCGCTTCTCTTCCCTCTGGGGGCTGGACACCACCACCAAGAGGAAGGCCAAGGGACATCCCTCCATCAACCAGGTCTCCATAGTGACACATCCTTACTACAAGTGTTGAATTGACTTTACAGCTTTTGGTATTTGACGTGATAAAGCTTTGAGTTTGACAGTTGTTTGAAATCAGGATATATGTTAAGTGTTGCTGAAAGAGTTCCTGTGAGCTGTAAATGTAATACCGTAAGTGCTCTGTGATCTATTTGGATGCAGCTGCAATGTGCTGTCCTCTTTGTGGTTGCAGGTGTTTGTTGATGGGATGGAGCCTGTGAGAAAACCCTTGGAGCGCATGTTTGAAGACTCTGCCAGTGAGAAATCTGTAAGAGCTCAGCCACCTTTACTTCACAAGACTACAAGTAGATAATAAAAACACACCTTTATATTTAGGGCCATGATAGAACTGTGATCTCTTTGACATTTGTCAATTAGTGGCATTTTATATGATCCTCATAACTCTCTCATGAAGCCTCATCTTTGTTCGTGTAACATAAAACAGGCCGGAACTTGTCTCAGTTTCCGCTGTTATTGTTTCCCGTCCTGCAGCCAAACCAACATGACAAAGGCCACAACAGACACAGTGAATGTTTCTATCTCTACAGTAATAATCTTCCTAAGGCTGAGCACTGAATTCCTCCTCCTTTTCTTAGTTTGGCATTCACTTCAGAGACCCAGAGCTCATGTAGCTGTAGGCTAATTCCTTGTCATTGTTTGCCTTTTCTCATAAGCCAGCATAAAAAATCACTGGGTCATCTGATGAACCTTTGTTCTTGTATAATGGGTTACGAGCTTCTTAAGACCCTGAGGCCATCAGCATCACTGGATTTTCCACCTCTTTTCACTTTACTAAGATCCTTTTGGTGCTCTGGCTCATCATTTGGCGGGTTATCTTGGGGGAAGAACAAAATATCCCTCCACCCGTCCGCATCAGTGAGCATTTGAGGTAATTTTCAATCTCGTGTTTTAATGTTTCCTGACATCCACTCCTCTCCTCAGTGAGGAGTGATTGGAAAGATTTGCAGACTTATGAAACTTTGAAATCAGCAGATGCTGCTTGGTTGATGCAGTGAACAACTTTTTTTCAATCTTCTGCAGCTGTTTCTCCTGCGTCAGCCGACAAATGATTTGCTTCAAATATCTCTGTAGAATGAACTTGCATCTGCAGTCTCTCTGTCTTTATTAGAAAAAGATGACATTATTCTTCCTCCATTCTCACCCTCTACCATCCTTTTAGTCTTCCAAACACTATTTCCAGATCAGTCTTGACAGATTTCCCTTTTTTTCTTTTCACTTGCTCCAGGCTATTCCGGCTCCATCAGCATCATAGGCCATCGACTGGAGGGATATTTCTGTCTGCTAATCCCTCTGAGACAAATTTGATCTGATATGTTCAGATCATTAGCTTTCTGATGTTTCAACAAATTATGCAGACATTTGCTACCAAAGGACCTGGCAGCTTCACACCATCTGTGCTCCCTTGTATCTATCCTATTGACCACATTTTAAAAACAATTGCACATGATGAATAATATCTGTAGAAATAAATCTAAGAAATAGCTATGGCCACTGTCGGAGCTGAGGGTTTCCAGTAGTGCCTTGCACACACCACAGTCTGATAAATTTATATGAACTGTAAGGGAAAATGTCCAATTACCCATGGGTTGTGGCAAGGACATGCATGCCAGCTCCATATTTTATGAGAAGTGGTAGAAGGAAGCAGAGACAAGGGGGAGAGGGAATACAGGCCTCTGTCTGAACTCAGCAGATAGGAGCAAACTTAACTAGCACAAACCCACTCAGACTGTGGAAGCCCCCAGTGGCACCATGGGAGATTGATTTCCTTCCACCCACGTCCAACTTCAGCTAGCAGTGTGGGTATTGGGTTACAATAATGAAATTGCACATTGAGGGAAGTAAAACACCTCAGTTTGATATATTAATATCAATGATTCAGATGATTTCAATTAGCATCTCCAACAGGATTGGTCCCAAATGTTTGTATCTGACGGACTTTTCCAGGTGAAATTCTCCTCTTGTTTGTTCTGGGGAATCCCACTGATGTCAATAAAGGGGGAGCAAGAGAGAGGGAGAGATGCCTCTGCTGCACCCCCAGCAGAGGCATCCTGGATGGGCCAGGAGGGGAGCCAGATGGTGCTAAGCAGAGCTGGGGAGTTCAGGGAGTTGGGGGAGGTACTAGCTACAGGCCCCCCGGTCTGTTGTCTGACAGAGAAAATATAAATGTGTGTTTTTGCAATATAGTCATGTGTCTTCATTTGGTTTTCATCTGACGTGCGTGTTTGTCTGTGCACACACAAATGGGCTTTTGCAGCTCTGTTCCTCTGGTTCATGTCTGTCCAACACACAGATCCACACACAGGCACACACACACACAGCCAAGTCTGAATTCATTTAAACACGGACCGCTGGGCCAGATTGTTAACTGTCAGCAGATTGTATGGCGTGAATGGAGGGACGGGGAGGAGGGAGATGATGGAGTGATGTACAGATAGCGTGGAGGGGGCACCAGAAGGGAGGCAATGATTAGTGTGTGTGTGGTGGTTGGGAGCGACGGAGGAATGGAAGAATAAATGTGGATGTTGCTACTTGATAGGAGGTGATAAGGTATCAGTGACAGACAGTGTGAGGTCGAATAGAAGAGGCAAGCGAGAGAGGCCGACATAGCTGCCAGATTGTCGGAGGTCAGACTGACGGGCTTAAAGGTTACAGACTGCACTTTGAACAGAACACACACACGCACATGCTTGAAGACACAAGTGCACACACAAGCGTCCCCCGAGCCCACACAGGGTGGCGATTGTACAGAGAGATGCTCATCAACCGGGATGAATAACATTTTGTAATCAGATCTCCTGCTGCTTTCAGGCCACCGCCACTCTCCATCACATTAGTCTCAACAGGTCAAGCAAATCTGGTTTCTTTTGAGAGCAAGGAAATACATTATGATGAATCGGAGGAATCACTGCACAATTTTAGAAGTGGATAATAGAATATCATTTTTTCTCTGAGCACAAAGGCTAACCTTCAATGTCTGTGTGTGTGTTGTGTTTTCAGAAGGACAGAGAGGGCTCTGTGAAGAGTCTTCCTCAGCAGAATGTAGACAGTGACATTTGGGTCCCTGATTACCTGACTCCATCCTGGGTGTGTCTGCCAAACAACCAGCCCGTGCTGGCCATCATACAGCCAGGGGAGACGGCACTGGAAGTCCTGAGTGCCATCTGCAAGGTGTGCCACATCTGACAAATGTTACATTCCCGGACACAATTCATTAGCTACATGTCTGTTACTGTGACACTGAAGTACACACTGAACAATACGTTGTGTGTGACAATTACTTAACATGATATGCTTGTGACAGGTAATATACAATTTGCATATACTGTACACAGGGATGCAACAGCTAAAAGTGGCGGTTGTCGAGCTGCATAATAATTTATCCTAACAGGTGTGTCAAACACATGCAGTCATTAAGGAATAAGAAGTTTAGAATACTATACTATAGTATACTATACAATGGCATCTTACTGCACACAGTCTTTTGACAGCTTACAACAAGAAAATAATTAAGAGACAACTTTTTAAAATTCCGTGCAAGGTAACGGGAAAACAATGTGGATGATTAGATTCAGAGGTGATTATGTTAATACTCGAGTTGTAAGGCTGTGATTGCTTCATCCAGGAGGACAGATGAGTGGATGTGTGGATACTCTTACAGTAGATTGACAGAATCACAGATCTGTTCTTAGTAATTTCCTTAACCTTACAATATACACCACATATTACTGTCACGCACAATTTTTCCTTCCCCTTCATCTCATCTCCTCTTCTCTCTAATTGGTCTCAGCTAGAGATGCACTAGAATCATGATGCCTAATGACGCGTATACGTTCCACTGAAGGGTCTGCTGCCAAACATGTAAAGCTGAGCGACGTGTGCAGGCGTTCGTCTGCACGCATGCCATAAACATGTCGCGAGGAATTGGAGCATCTAATTCATGACCCCCTCTGCGATGCACATATTCAGATATATGTGGATTATGTACATGATTTCATACATACATAACTGTGTGCTTTTGTCAGTGGGTGTCATAAGCTATAGAGTGTATGATAACAGGGAAGAAAGTTGTGTTTTGATTTGAATCGAGTTGAATTTGAAATATTCACAGGGAGCAAAAATCATAAGGCAAAGGTTTAATTTAGAGTGATTATGTCTCTTATTTTGGAAAGCAGCATGTCTACTTTAGCAGTCTTCTCTATTAAAGTACATGTTTTTCCTCATTTGTCTCATTTCCTACAGACTCATAAGATAGACCCATCCAACCACTACCTGCGTTTGAAAGTGTGGGCTGACAACCAGATGCTCTTTTTTGTTCCCAAACTGGAAGACGACATCTCCGATCTGGTGAGAAGACACATTTTAAAGGACCTCATAATGTAATGGAGTAAATAGTCTCACACAAAGATTTATCATTGCTTTTGCTTTCTGTCTCAGCTGAGACACAATGACCCATTTGGATTTGGGGGTTTTTACCTAATTATTGTTAATTTCAGTTTCATTTCTTGCAGATATGGTTGCAAGCTTGTGCATGTTTTATGACTAGGTTGCAGATTTCATTTGAAATGCATACAAAATTCCCAGGATACACAAGAAGCACCATAGCATACTATAAATTATGCAAAATAATCTTCCGACTATATTGTGTGCACGGTGAACCGCACACATTTGTGTGTGACTGTGTTTGTAATTTTTTTGGACTATTCATAGAGACAATCGCTCATTGAAAAAGAACTCACCTCCACATTAATCAGTCACTGTAAACCCCAAAACGAATTCTCTGTGTGACGGTGCTTTGTAGGTGAGACACTGAACTCTGTCTCAAAGCACAATCATTGTATAACTCGCTATTTTCCTCAAGAGCTCTTTTATCTTGCTGCTTTGATCAGTGACTCTTGTCACCCTCTTTCATCCTTAGTCTATGATATTACATTATTATTTCTCCACAGTGTAGCACATTGCACACTGCAGACTTCTGTTCCTGTCTGTTGCTTCATACACACAGCTGTGTCCATGCTCTCGCCCACCATGAGGTCAGGCCCTCGTCTGAGCACCCACTCACTTTACAGACTTGACCTGGATTCTGACCCCACAACCTTGAAATGCAATTGCTCTGTTAAGGAGCTTGAATAATACATGAATCTATCTGTTCTTTATTAAGAGCCAAGACCTTGACCTTCTTTGTCCGACAACACTCTTATCCTTCCATTTCTTTGACAATAAAACATGATCCTCTTTTGTTTGCAGCTCTACAAAGAAATTGAGATTTGTTGCAAAGTGACCAAGGTGATCCAGTTTGACAATGCTGAGTCCTGCGCCATCGGATATGGTAGGCTTGTCTCTGGCAATAGCCCTTTTGGAACCAGATAGACTCAGTTCCTGTCATACTTTAAAAGTGTGTATCAAATCGATTTCATAGAGGACTTCATTGAGTCATGCTTTGTTAATGACTGAAGGGCTGTGACCCAGTGTGAGCGCATTTTGTCTTAAGTGGATCTAAATCAGCTGTTATGCTGCAGCAGTGCACACTGTCAAATGTCGACATTTCAAAGAGGACTGGAAGAATTAATGACTGAACCTCTTTCCTTGTTTAATTATCTGTGTCTGTAGGTTTTTCTGTGGCCGTTATAGACGAGGACGGGACACAGCAGCTGCATATCACTGAAGTGAAAGCAGGGGGACTGGCAGCAGCCAACGGTACGTATTTCTTTTTTAAGAGTGTACAGAACATGAAGTGTGTCATGTACTATACAAAACAAAAATCGTGGACGATTACTGGTGTTGAATCTGAGTGAAGTTATAACAGGCGACATGTAAAAAAGTATGTGAAAGCTGTATCTACAGTTATTTCTTACTTGATTTGACATTGCACACATAAACCCAAGCAGCTGACATGTCAAACACCTGATCCCACATGAGACAATGCACAGCTAAAAATTCTTCTGTTTGAAAGGGAAAACACGAGGAAAAAGAAAACACACTCACACTGTCTATCTAGAAAGGTGTTGGCAGGTCGAAAGAAAAATGGGTAAAGCTCTGACTCAAAGGACTGATCAACTCTTTATATTTTAAATTCTATGGCTCTTGTCTTCCAGGATTTACAGGGTTATCAACATCAACATGGAAAAGTAGTGAAAGATCATTTGCAGCCAGCTTTCCTAATGTCATGTCAACAACATGACATGAACCAGCAACTACAAACTGAAAAAGTGAAGTAAAAACCCACAGTTATGAAGCTTGTTGGTACTTGTCAGTATGTCTAAAAAGATTATTTAGTCTCAGACTGTTGAGTTTGATGATAACTGGCTTTTTTTATATTGTGATTTTTCCCCCCTTGAAAGCAAAGAAGAAAAACAGCATTCCTTTGTCTGCATCTGACCTCTGTCTGAACAGCCAGGTATAGAGAGCAGCTCCCACTCACCGCTCCTTGTCTTATAACACAGTGAGAGATCTAATGGGTTTGAGAGACACACGGCAGCTCTGTAGATACAACACTAATGTATAGAAAATAACAAACCCATATTATCGTGCCCCCAGGGTCAGACCAAGGTTACTCAAGTGTGAGATTATGTCCTCCGGTGTATTAGCAATTTAAAAGCTGCTAGTTTAGCAGGCTGCCAGCGGCCAGAGGATAGGACTGTACTGACTCTCCTCCTCTATAGGCGAGTAGAGATGGAAAAAGCTTGTGGCATCCAGACAACACAATGCATCGTTTTGGAATATTACACTATATTTTTTTGCTGAATCACAGAATTAGATATGTCAGGCATGACATTAGTAGGTCCGGTGTGTGTGCTGGGATGAGCCTTTGTTTGTGTGTGCACGTGTTTTATTAGTAGAGAGGAGAATGAATGGGGAGTGAAAGAGATCACGCTTTGATTTCTGCAGGGCGTATGCAGAAACCAGGCCAGCGCTGGACAAGGAGCCCCCAAAGGGTCTTTTCTCTCTTTTTTCTCTTTCTCACTGTAGTCCCTCATCCCCCTTCCCCCTACACACACACAGCAATATATGGCCAGAGGGGTTATCTCTCTCTCTCTGTCCAATAAAGACTCTGCTACAGCTGACATTTCACATCCCAGACAACTAGGTCATAACTTTGGGCTATATGTGTGCCTTGTGTATGTGCCTGCATGTGTCTGTTTATAGCAGTGCATTGTGAAAGTCCTATCACAGAGCGTCTGCTGCTTATATTACTGTAGTCCATATGAGGCTAAAGTCTGAAGATGGAGTAACAAGGAAGTACGTGCTCATGTGTGACTGTGTTAACAGGACCAAACCCCCTTTGTCTTACTTAATTCTGAGACTGCCATCAGATATCCCAAACAGCTGTCACAGCCAATCAGGTTTATTGGGTGAGGTTGGCTGCTAATTGGTCGGCTGATTGAGTGCTAATTCTCAATTAACAGAGCTAGGCACAGGTGGCCAAGGGGAGGGGCTAAAGCCAAAAAGCCTAAAGCTGAAGCTGTGTGCGTTCTTTTCCATACATGCATAGTGCCACATACTATAGATTATATACATGACGACAGGACAGGAATAGACATGCATTGCACCCTCCTTCTTAAACCCATCCAGTCTTGTTAAATCACTATTAGCCTAAAGCAAAACAAGCATAGAAGGATGAATTTTTAATGTATTGGAAGACATTAGAGTCCCAACAGGATGAGCCTCAGAGCTGCTGTTAAGGGCTATGGTGCTAAAGTTTTGTTTGTGTTGATCATTTGTACACATTAGCACTTTTGAGTTGATGGTGTACAGAAAAGCTCCTCTGTTGGGTGGTGCTTTGTTGTTTGGTAATGGCCTGACAGATAATCCTCTCTCTTTAGTGTTGCTTTTACTATCTCAGCCTTTTTCTCTTTCAGGGTGTGTACGTCTGTGAAATTAAGCCACTTTAAAAGGATAAAATTACAACCAAGCACAAGTTGAATTTGACATTGTTTTATTGTTTCATTATCTGCCAGGTTTGAAAGCGGGGGATGAGATCCTGTTGCTGAATGGTAAACCTGCCTCTGCCCTCCAAATGGACGATATGAGGGCTGCATTTGTAAACCAAGCGCTGACCTTGAGTGTCAGCACCCTGCCCCAGCTGGACCCTCGGGTGCTGTGCTCCCAGCCACCGCGGCGCTCTGACGCAGAGCACGATCCAGCCACAGACATCTTCTCCCAGAACCAGGGTAAAGTTCCCTGTTCTGTGTTGTTGTTTCTGTTCAGTTTTAAACAAAGCAGGTTTCACCAGATGATGTATACAAACAGTGTCCTCTAGTGACAAACGTATGCCAGTTTCAAATTGTAACTTATCAAACCAGGTAAAGGTAAATTCAGAAGAGCATTATCAGAATCTGAAATTGAATGGTGCTCGTTCTTTGTCCGGCAACAGCCAGAATCAAGAGGTTTATTGTTTTTGGGTTGTTCATCCGCACGGTGTCTCATACCACCTTCATGGAACTAGGACTCAAGGATAAAGTGTAGTGATCTTAAAAATGTGTTTTTTGGCTTTTGAATGCAACATTACAGTAACACCTTGAGGGAATTACTTCAAATTTGGAAAAAAAAAAAAAAAAAAAACATTCATTTGGTCTCAAGGGAAAATCGATTTTATTCAAAGGCCATGCTGACCTCAGAAAACACTTTTTCACCACAGACCTGGTTCATGTTTTATGTGATTCTGGATTAACAGGGATCGTACCTGAACTAGTCAGGCTAGCAGAAGCAGAAATGCATGGGGGAATAATTCTAGTTATTCATGTTTTTCGTCTTTTATGATTGCACAGCCTCTAAACCCTTGAATTCGTGTTGCGAAAAAAAAAGAAAGAATACAGCTTTGTGATGCATCTCTTTAAGCAGAGGGTGAATAGGGTGATCTGCTAATTATGCATGGATGCTGTCTGATAACTAACCTGCAGGCAGCCGCCAGCTTTCCTCTGACCCGCTCTTTTTTTTTTTTTTTTTTTTTATCTGTGCAAGGGCACCATTTGTATTCCTTATAAACTGGGAGATGCAGTGCACAGGCTGACAAGCTGGCATTGTTTATACAAGGACTATGAATATTAATATGAATCCTTCAGTGGCGTTGAGCTGTCATCGTGTAGGATGCACCATACGCAAAGGGTCAGACAGAGAGTAAAAACACTTCAGCAGACAGATGGAGGTTATCGATGATATCATGCTTAAGAGGGGACTGGTTTACACAGGAGGCCTTTCAACATCGGGAAGACAATAAACTAGATGTGAACGGCATGATTACCAATTTGACTATGCAATCATATCTTAATAAGAAACATGAAGGGTGATAGGGATGTTTTTATTCCTGTCATGTCTATATCACACATACCATGGTGTCTAGAGAATCAAACAGGGATGAGTTATAGGTTTGTAATTGAGTATTAGAGAGAGTTCCCTGAAGTGTACCACACAACATCAAACTGTATATACACTTCCTCCCTTGTGATCCCTGTCCTTTGTCTACGTCTCTGTAGAGGACATTCTGGATGAGGTGTCAGGGTTGACAGTGGAGAGCGCAGATGACACTTTGGAGGAAGGACCTCGGCTGACCCCGCAGAGTCCCGGAGATCATCAGGACGACAAAACCTGCGCAGGGGCCGGACAAAAGGTAGGACGTGACATTTGATATGTATAGACACTAATCCAGGCATACAGACACATACATACATATAACAGAGCAGGGGATCAACAGTCTGGTTGCATAAAGGCTAGGGTATTTCACACGCCCTGTCCGATATATTGTTGCACACAAGGAGAGAAACCAGCAGCCTCGGTATCTGTGTGTGTGTGCGCTTGTGTGAGAGACACCTGTGGATCAGTGCTGCTGTTTAAAGAAGCTGATTAGCGTCATTGTTGTGTTGCCATCTCTCAGCTTCCTGACTTGTTAGTGTCATCGCGAGTTCACTTCTGATCTCAGCTCTGTCAGAAAAGACTGACGGAAACACGGATACAGCAGATCAACAGTCTGATTTATTCTGGGTGTATGTTTGAACAAATGCTGAGAGTCCATGAGTTTAAAGGAACATAGAAACCCGGTGACAGATGTTTCTGTTGCTGCTGTGAGCAATTGTTTGTAGCACATTGCCAAAAAAGGGACGTGAGCGTGACAAGCTGCTGTTTTTTGTTCATTTTTGTTTCTAAATTCAAGTCTAGGTAGTTCATGCAGGAAGTCTGTCATTTCTGTTGAATCCTACAAAGTGCTGTGGCTGAGCTTAATCATATTCCTACATAAATAACAGATTAGTCAGTGCTGACAACATGACTGTGGTGCAATGTGTGCGGTCACTAGTGTGTGTGTGTGCGTGTGTGCGTGTGTGTACCTGTCAGGTCCTAGCACATGAACAGATGTGTGAGCACAGAGACGACAGACAGACAGGTGAGTGAAAGAGTGAGTGAGCAGCATCATTTTTCTAATTAAGATTATGTCTGGTCTGATCAGGGTTGGCGTAGTGATTGCTGGGACTTGCCTCGCGCCAGCCGGTCTCCCTTGGTTACGGTTGTCACTTCCATTACCATGGCGATTGCCTGATAACCAGTAACCACCGGAAACATTTTTTTTCCATACCCCTCTGTCGATAGCCCAGACAGGAACAAAGGATGAGGAAGGGGAAGGGACAGCGCCGTGCTCTCTCTCTTTTGATATGTGTCAGTGAGCTTCGTTTTCGAGGGAGAACTAATGGGTGAGATCAGAGCCAGCTCCAGTCTAGACTCCGTCCTGTCGAACAGTGGCGGTTCTGTGACTCCAATGTGCCATTATTAGTTGGAAGGAAAGTATGAGAGGACGAGAGAAAGCCTGACAGATAGGGTTGCCAGGATGGCTGGATAGAGATGAGAGGCCTGTCCGGTCTGTTTCAGTGCGCATGACGTGGGGGGTGGAAACATTTTAAAGTTTGGACCTTAGCACAAACTTCAGTCAGCACAACAGGAGTACCGTCACTCTGTTTGTTCATCAGCCAGTCGGCTCGTTGATGAGGTGCAGATCTGAAGTAACTTAGTCCCTTCGGAGACACAGTAACAACGAGAATGTTGCTTACCCTTGTCTGTAATGTTTTCCCCTGGTGATTAATGCTTAGTTTGTGCTTTCTGGTTCATTATCAGTAGTTGCTGCATGTAAATATTAAAGGAAAAATGAATCCCGGCAAAGCAAGGCAATACAGGGAGAGAGAAGCTCCGTAAGTCTGTGATCTTCATCTCACCTTTCAGTCTCACGCCCCCTGCTCCAGTCTAACATGTGCTGTCTGATTTCTGCCCTAATTTCCATCTGCTGTCTATTTTTGCCTCCTCTATTCATCCTCCTCTCTCTCTACCCCCTCTCTTTCCACGGTTTTGGGGATTTTATCGTCATATATTTTGTCTCATAATTCAAAGCAACAATGTGATCATGTCCTCAGACGCCACAGCTCAGTGTTTTTTTTTTTTTCTTTGTCCTCTCTGATCATCCTGTCTCCTTATCTGCCGTCCTTTGTTTTGGATGCTTTTTTTTTCTTTTCTTTTCTTCTTTCCTGTCTTTCCAGTTTCCTTCTGACTTCCTGTCCTTCCCTACCCTCCTCCTCCCAAACCCCCTGCTGTTCATTATCATAAACAACATGAGGCTGCTGCTGGCTCTCAAACAGCTCCTGCTCCTTTAACTCTCCAGTCGGCTGTGAGCCCTGACCTAAGTGTGAAGCGCTTGGAAGCTTCCTCTGTCAACAAAGACAATCCAAAGTTGCCACAAAATCCCTCATTGCTTCCAAAGCCATGTAATTTCAGCTTTTTTTTTCTTTTAAAAATCCCTTTTACTCCCTCCATGTTGATTACGGCTTTGTTTTCCCTGCTCCCCACATTGTGAGGAAGCGCTGAGGATCACGTCTTACCTCATTTCACCCAGAGCCTGCGGTAACACGGTGGCAAGTCTGAGGAAAAAGAGGCAAAGTGGGACAATTTTAATTATCCCCACATTCTAATTACTTCATTCTCCAGTGTTTCACATCATTTAGTGGAGATAAATGAGTGTCTGGCTAGCCGGAGGAAACAGGGAGGTTCATTATTTTAGACAAAGCACAGAGCCACCTCCTCAATATGATAAACCAACCAGAGAATAAAACAATGATTGCTCAGGATAAAACAGCGATAATGGAGATGACGGTGATTGCTAGTGTTCTCCGAGGTGTAGTCAGCCTCACTGACAAGTGCTGGTTATAATTTACAAACCTCTATCAGTTTGGCTTAGGGGCATTTGAAATGGAAAATACATTATTCAGTATGTGAAGGGTGCAGGGGGGGAAGTTTTCATCAAGGTTTGTTTTGATTGACTCCTGATGGTGTAATTCCAGTTAAATGGCTTTTTGCCCTATTTAATGCATGTATTGTTTTTTAATGGAGGCAGTCACTTTAAATCCATAAATTCATCACTGTATATTTTTTTTATCCTTAAAATGAGTAAATAAAAATTCATTAAACTGTCCTTTCAGTGGAGTTGTCTCTTCTCACTGTCCTGTACACAGCTGTCCCAGTTGTTGCTGTCATTTGACAGTCTGCCACTGGAGGGAGCTCTGTGCTGATTAATGAAGCCTGCAACACAACAATAGTCTAACAAGAAGCATGGTGCCAGGACCAGATCTGTTTCAAGATGAATGATTATCATCACTGATTAGAATATTTCATTGATCAGTTATACTTATTAATAATATATGATAATATGAGCAACAGTTTAAATCTATAAAATTGTGTTTTGTAATGTTCTGTTATTAACGCTGGGAAGAAACTTGTGCTTTAAGGAGAGAAAGGAGAAGATGTCTCGTACTTGACGCTTGCTTTATCCTCATAACTTCCCAGAGTTGTAGGAAGGAGCCTGGAGATCACAGCTCGGCTGCTTCAAAGTCTGGATGTTCATACATAGCTTTGTGTAGACTGATGTCATAACATCATCATCCTTTCACTTCAGATTAAATGATTAAAGTCGCTCTCGCTCTCTCTGGCCTGCTCCCTCTGTCATGACGTATATCCCATCATTCCTCGTAGGGATTTATGGATTTGCATGTTTCCCTGATTTCAGATGAAACTGAACTTTAAGACTCGCTCTCCCTCTCTCCTTTCATCCCTCCCCCCTTTGCATTCACTGACATGGACAAGTATATGCCTGCTCCCTCTGAGAAACAATGTCCAATGTGGGATTAGACACATGCCATCAAAAACTGCTGCACTCCTATGTTCTGTGTGCATGTGTCTATTTCCACACCTCAAAATGCATGACGCCAAGTGTGTGTTAATGGTGTGTGTGATGTGTTTTCAGTATGCCAAGCATGTGGGTATGTGTAATCTCTGTTTATTCTGGCTTTCACAGTGCATGGTTTTAGCTGGTGGGGTGTGAGGGCAGGTTGGAGCTTGCCTCCACGTCCCTCCCTCATGCCGCTCCTCTCTCCCTCTCTGCTCTGAAGGGCGGATCAGGATGTAGTAGATTTTGTGAAAAAAAAAAAAAAAAAGGTTCAGGATTTGTTTTCTGGGTTTAGTGAAAGCGTCCTGGACTTACTAGAGAGAAGGTACTGCTGTCTGAGCTCTTCTGTTCTGTCTGCGTCTAATTGTTTGTTTTTGTTTTCTGTGCGAAGCTGTTATCTTGTATTCACACATCTGAGGTCAAAGTGTTGAGTAAGTGTGTGTGTGTGTGTGTGTGTGTGTGTGTGTGTGTGTGTGTATGCAGTAGGTCAGTGTGTGTGCACATATGCTCATTTGCTGCTAATGGATTTTGTAATTAACAAAGTAGAAGTCCTTTTTTTTTTATCAGTCCTGACATCTATCTTTAAAACCAACACTTTGATTTAACAGAAGGTTCAGTATCCATCTTGAAAATGAATATATTGTGTGTTTTTAAGTAAGATTTTAATCATAGTTGTTGTTGTCTTGCTCAGTGGGGTAGAAAACTGACTCCTTGTATTTAACATCAATCTTTTTTTTTCTTATCTTTGCTGTCAGATGTGCAAATTAGTAAGGATTAAGGCGCGGTCTTATCCCCGAATGGATTACATAATTCCTGTTTCTCAGGAATAACAAGTGTGCAGCAGGTGTGCTATTGAAACAAATTACTGCACAGGACACAGGAGCTGCTTTAAAGTGAATTTCAGGCTTTAGATTGGAGCAATTATGGAAAATGAGACACTTGACACTCTGAATCAAATGTCTGCTGTGACAGCCATAATGAGATTGTTGGTGCACTGGGACATTTCTCATTTTTCTGTGAGTGTTTTATTTCAGATTGGTGTCCACATTGTCCCATTTGATCTTGGCAGTCATTCTGAAACTGCAGTTCGTACTGCACCGTTGGCACAGAGCTGATGCTCAGAGCATTGCAGAGACTCGTTCTGAAACACGAGACTGAGCTCAAATACGTAATATTTACCTTTTGTGTAACAAGACTGCTGTCCTTCAAGTGCGGTGACATAAGTCTCTCTCAGCTGTGACGAGCTACGCAGAGAGAGACAGAGAGGGACAGAGAGAGACAGACAAAGAGAGAGACAGAGAGAGAGAGAAGCCAGATGCCTGTTGTCTTTTCCTGTTGGGAATGTTTGGCTCTCACCACCCACTGCTTCCTCAACTCCCAATCTCTCCTCCCCTCCTTTTTTCCCCTCCCCTCTTTCTTTCCAAAGATGTGATGTTTGGTCTTGCTTTTTAATGTTGTGTTCTTACTGCTGCTGCTGCTGCTGCTGCTGCTGCTGCTGCTACTGCTGCTTGCTGCTTCCAAACACCTGGACACAAGTGAGACAGGCAACAAGGACAGAGAATAAGAGAGAGTGTAAACAGGGAGTTGACAGGGGAGGACGTACAGGCAGTTGGGGGGGTAGAGAGAAAGGGAGAGAGGGAGGGAGAGAGAGGGAGAGACTGATTGGATAGACGCTGTAGGATAAGGTGACATGAGAGCGCTGTTGTTTATTGCAATCTGTTCAATCTGTGTAATGACCTATTTGTTCAGCAGTGTGAGAGTGAAATAGCAGGCATCCACTTTTACACTTTCAGTCACTTTGGGGGGACAAGTTCAAACTCCACGGATCCTGCACATGTTGTAGATTTGGAGAAGAAGGTTAAAGAAAAAAAAGTGTATGGCGGCAAGTGTCTCAGAGGAATGGAAGCTACCTGGACTGGAATAAGCTGAACAGAAGACGGACACCTGACTTGTTGCTGAGCTCAGCCTGACCTGTCAGCATGTCAGCCTTTAGGAGGAGCAGGAACTACAAGCGCTCAACTGAATCCATCTATGATATGTTACAGCTGGTGAGCTGCGCAGTCTGCTGTGTGAGTGCATGTGTGCGGGATGATGGCTTGTGTTGGGGATTTGGTTTAGTGATTATGTCATGGTGCCAGCAGTGCTGAGGTTAAAGGTGCAGCTCCCAGTGGAGCTACACACTCAAAAAATTTATATAAGATTTGATCCCACACGTGATGCATGAACTGCAGTGTTTGGATTTGACTGTATCATATCATCTTACGCTTACGTTAATGACTGACATGAAAAAAGCCCACACGTCACAGATTAACTGAAAAGATACAGTGCTGCAGAAAGTATAAAAGAACCTAAGTGGCTGAGCTGTTTAGTACAAATGCTCCTCATCTGTGTGCACCAGCCTTTTTCTGTATTGATGCATTTGTTCATTAGCATAGCATCTCTTCTTTAATTAATGGCGATTGCGGAGCGTTAATGCAGCCAATCTTCCCCATGCCATCCCTCTGCCTCCATCTCCTGCTGTCATCTTCCTCTGCTCCATCTGTCACTTATTCCTCTGGCTGTTAAGGACAAGACCTCGTTCACAAGTGGCATGACTGTTAGCGCCATTACCCCCTATTGTTTTGTGTGTCTTTGGAAACACAGTGGCAGGATTACACTGCTTTGATGATATTGATCGTAGCTTTATTTTCAGTTTGTCGATACTCGTATACTGGTGTATATCCAGCAGCATGATGACCACGCACAGTGTTTGTCAGTTTTAACTAACTTTAGGATGTTTAAATTACATGTGCTTGCAGTTGTTCTTGTGTGACTAGTCCTGTGTAAGTGAGACTTACAAAGCATTTAAGGCTTTGACATTAACAGGGATATGATCAAATGTGTGAGCAGTTTAACTTGTTTGTTTAGTTGGATTTATTGTGTGGAACTGGTTTCCTTTAAAGGGCTGTCAGTGTCAGCATGCAGGTAATATCTGTGTGTGTGTGTGTGTGTGTGTGCCTCCAGAGCAGAGTTGCGAGACTGGTTTGAATACCACAATGGAAATTGTGTTTGTCATTGCTGCAGCTCAACAGAAGATGAGCCGTGGAATCAGCAAAGACAAACCATGTCTCCAGCTTAACCAGCTGTCTGTAAATCAGTCAGTGGGAACCGCACAAGCAGGCGCAGAGTGTTATCACAGATTACAATTAATGAGCACTTTCACTGACCCCACACAAACATGCAGAGAGAGAGAGAGAGAGTGAGAAAGAGAGGAATGGAAGAATATTTGCAGAGGCACTTCAATGAATAACACTGACTGCAGGGTTGAATTAGAAGTATTAATCCCATCAAACTAAATGATGGCTGAAAATTGGATTGCTCCTCCTTACTGTGCTCTCTGCATATACTGATTTTGTCTGTCAGCACTTGATACATTAGAGTCTCACTGCAATTATTCAGTGTGTATAGTTTTTGGCTGTAGAATCTAAAATATCTCACAAGATGGAAAACTCTAAGCTAATTGTCCTGCCTCATTAACTCATGTGGCTCATCCTTATGGTAAATATTATGTAAATGGCGGTTACATTTATGATTCAGATGATTATGAGTGTTGTAACAGTCTAGGACTGGGTGTGTAGAGTTGTGTGTGTAACATTAAGTGAGAGATGGAGCATAAATCCCACGCAGTTGCTGTTTGGTGTGTGGGCTGAACTCATTCTTTCCACATTTCAAAGTGATTTTTCTTTTTGTATTTTATATTTTGTATTTTTTATCCATTAGTCCTGGCTGAGCAGGGGAAGTAAAAAGATGCACATCTCTCAGACCTCACACTCCAAGCAGCAGCCTGTCTGTACTTGGCCTGCAAACATCCCCATTAAACCACAGATTCATCACCCATGATTCATGTGAATCCAGAGATGACGGCTGTTTTTTGATCACAGGAAGTGAATTCTTAGTTGGTTGTATTTCCAAATATCCAATGGAGACTTACTTCAATGCATCCAGCCTTTTTTTTTTTTTTTTTTTTTTTTTTTTTGAGGGGGGCTTTCTGCCTTTAATTGATAGGATAGTTGAGAGAGACAGGAAATGGGGAGGCAGAGAAAGGGAGAATGACATAGAGCAAAGGGATTTAAACCAGGGCCAGCTGCAGTGAGGATTGTAGCCCCTGCATATAGCTCAACCCACTGAGCTGAACAGCACCCCACTCATCCAGTCTTTTCAGTGACTCTCCTGTGTCTCTGTTTTTCTGTCTCCGGCACCTACACACTGTTGCATTCACCTCGGGTCTGTGAAAGATGTGGACAGAAGTTTTTGATCCCATCTGTGTCTGCTCCTGAGTTGGTTCCAGTGTGAAGTTCTTCTTCGATACGCAAGACGGTGCCTTTGAGCCCCTCTTTGCAGAGCCCAGTTTCTTATGATCCGTAGTTCCTGATTATTGAATATGTATGGTATCACCTGAACTAGCGTTGGTCTGCACAGCCAGCCCAACATTAGACCTTCTACCAGTTTGCCATGGCAGGTCTGCTCATGCTTGGTATTTTTGATACCAGGGGTGTAGGTGTGTGTTGTTATGGCAAGTTTTGCAAGAGTATGCAGTATATATTGTTGGTGCTGCATATGTTTGAGTGGTTTCAGGTATAAGCAGAATATATATGAATATTTGTGTGTGCAATATTTTTACTTTGCATTTTACTCTTCTGCACAAGCCTACATTTGATATGTGATTTTGTTATGAAGACACTTGTCCTTTATTCTCACAGTAGGTCTTGAAGGACAGATAGTTTCAACTTGTCAAACACACTAACAGCAGCCCTCTCTGATATCAAGTGACCTTTTTTTAATTCCTAAAAAAGTGTGGATTATGACATTTCCCGTTTCTTTTGACTCTGTCTGTCCAGAGCACGGAGCAGGTCACTGCTTTCTGTCGCGGTCTCCATGACATGAATCCCCCGGAGTGCCCCATGTCATGCTCCTCGTCGTCGTCTTCGTCATCGCTCTCCCCGAGCCCTGTGTCAGCTTTGCCGCCCACAGCAGGAGCTGCCACTCAGAGACAGCTCTCCCATGCAGACAAGCTCCGCAAGGTCATCAGTGAACTTGTGGAGACAGAGAATACCTACGTCAAAGTGAGTACGAGCTCTCTGCTCGGTTTGATTTGTAGAAGTCAGTTAAATTGATACCTACTGAATCAGCCATGCGTTTGTGTGTCTGTTTGATAATTGCTCACACATACAGTACTGCTCTGGTAAAACTCCACTCACCTATTGTTGTGAGGTTTGTCATAATGTTGGAAATTACTATGCAAAATGTCAACCTGCTTTTCGTTATTTAAGATCCTCAGTAATCGCTGCACATTAAACAGCCTTCACGTGAAGAGATGCCCCGACATGCCCTGTCTAATTCCCCCTCGAACATCGGTTCACAGGCTGATCTTGTTCATGTTTTCATTTTTTTCAGGACCTGAGCTACCTGATCGAGTGCTATCTGACACCTTTGCAGAAGGAGAGCTTCCTTACACAGGATGAGGTACTTTCTTACTCTCTATATGTTGAAAGGTTAAAAGAAGAGCAGAAACTGTTCGAGATATGTGTAACCCAAGCTTTGGGAATGCTCTTGAAGGAATAGCAGTGTCAGACTGATGCTCCGTGTTTGTTGCAGTTGGATGTTTTGTTCGGTAACCTTGGAGAGATGGTGGAGTTCCAGGTGGAGTTTCTCCGGACGCTGGAAGATGGAATCAGGCTGGTTCCAAATCTGGACCAACTGGAGAGGGTGGATCAGTTTAAGGTAAGAGGAGTCCATCCATCAGCTTTGAATTGTAGTCCATGATATATGGCTCATGTTATTGCAGATGTGCAGACATGCATTTCTCTGACCTCTTCTGGCCAGGGTCACACTTTTCTCTCTGCTGGGCCCCCCAAACAAAACAATGTGTTCACTTTGACTCTAAATGACTCAAACACGATTGAGGCTTATTCCTCATGGCCCAGACTGACATGCTCATCTGTTTCCACAGAAAGTGCTGTTCTCCCTGGGCGGCTCATTTCTGTATTATGCTGACCGCTTCAAGATCTACAGCGCCTTCTGCGCCAGTCACACCAAGGTCCCAAAGGTCCTGGCTAAAGGTAAAAACCTGCAGACATTCTTGACTGGCATCAAGTACACAGTCATCATAGTTTATTGCTCTCTGCCACGAGTGGTACGAGCTTGGCAAGTGTAGTTGAGAAAGCATGTTGATTTAGTCACATGCCTGGCAGTGCAGAGGGCGAGCTGCAACTAGAATGGTTGCACAGTGAGGTAATCATGAGATTGGCAGCGTGTGTGATGGTGCTGTCCAGGCACATTTGAAAGTACAGTAGAGTTCTGTTCTGTTTTTATCTCGTGTGCTGATTCACTGGCTTATCTCTCTGAAGCAGTCGACTGTATTTCCTTGCTGAACTGTACAAAAATAATGAAAACTCATATTTCTGCCCCTCCAGCAAAGACAGACCCAGATTTCAAAGCTTTCCTGGCAGAGAGAAACCCAAAACAGCAACATTCATCGACTCTGGAGTCTTACCTTATCAAACCCATCCAGAGGGTCCTGAAGTACCCGCTGCTGCTGAAGGAGCTCTACTCTCTGACCGACCCAGACAGTGAGGAACACTACCACCTGGATGGTAAGTCATGGACCTATGGAGCTATAATTAATGAGGATATAAGGAAGTATGCTAATTGTGATTTGGAGATGATGAGTGCCTTTGTCCTGTTCAGTTGCAATGAAGGCCATGAACAAGGTTGCAAGTCACATCAATGAGATGCAAAAGCTTCATGAGGAGTACGGGGCAGTTTTTGACCAGCTCATCAATGAACAGACTGGAGACAAAAAAGAGGTGAACAGGACATCCAATGATGATCCATCATTAATCCAAGTTAATCCAAAATCCACACTTTCTGATCTGTGTCGCTTCTGTTTGTCTCAGGTGGCCGACCTCTCCATGGGGGATCTTCTGCTACACTCCACAGTGGTGTGGATCAACGCTCCAGCCTCACTGGTCAAAAGCAAAAAGGATCCTGATTTGGCTGCTTTTGGTAAGGATCAGTAGGTTTTCAGTTGGAACTGATTCTGGCTTTCATCGGTTTTCTTTTTACAGACATTTCATAGATTTACGTTACGATAGCCTGCACATTCAGACTCTTGATTTTCACAGATGTATTCAGAGTACAGTCATTCAACAGCCTTAGAGAATATACCTATACTCATGCACTCATGCATATACCTAAGCTCATTACAGATAGAATTTATCCCTTTGATGTTGACCTTGGTAGCAGTGTAGCTTGATACTCTCCACCTAGGTTACAGTTAAAGGTGAAAAATGTTTTATTT
This sequence comes from Caranx ignobilis, assembly GCA_021432705.1. Lineage (NCBI taxonomy): Eukaryota > Metazoa > Chordata > Actinopteri > Carangiformes > Carangidae > Caranx > Caranx ignobilis. The sequence continues at coordinate 6,867,360 of MU269980.1, forward strand.
TTTATTTTTGCAACTTTAATGTACAGGATTGGTCCAAATATTTATGCAACTTTGAAAATCCTGTCACATCTGTATGATTTCAGATGGACAGCCAGGCGATGTGTAAAGCACTAAGACAGTGTGTGATGTAAACAAATCTTTTCTGTCAGATGTACAGTAGATGTGCATTGACACTTCTCTCAGCACCTCTACTGGATGTTTGAACGTTCTCTGCGTTAAATAAAATCTGCACTAAATAATCAAACACTGCATCTCACACAAGGCTGTCATGCGTACTGTGATGCTGGGTGCTATTTTAGATGGTGAAGAAAGGGGTGAGGTAAAAGGAAAACCCAGTCGGGCATGTTACATAAGGAATGTGCAGCATGTCGCCTTCATGCTGATGGGATCCTATGAAATTCTCAAACACCCAGAAGTGCCCACTGTCTTTTAACATGTCACTCAGCCCAGACACTCTGGGTGATGAATATTACATCCACATGGTGCAACGGTTTTCCCTGACAAGGTGATCATGAGGGACACGGTTGCTCTGTGCATGCAATGTCGTGACTTTAGTCCATTTTCACCTTTTGCATTGCTGATATTGTATTGTAGTCTATTTTTTCCCCTGGAATATCTGTAACTAAAAGCATCCACTGATGTGACACACCGAGCTCACACTGCTGTAAAGCGGATAATGAAATGTCTTTTGATATATGCAATGAAAGAATGCATACCCTCTTAATGGCCTCTTACATTTCCCTCTTCATCTCTCCCTTCCCTTCATTCAGTGTTCAAAACAGCAGTTGTGTTTGTCTACAAAGACTGCTCCAAGCACAGGAAGAAAATCGTAAGTGCTGTTTATCTTTTTTTTCTTTTTCATTCTGCTGATTTATTCTGAGACGCACCATTTACTCTGAAGTGCTTTTTATTTATGACCCTCTGTGTGTGTTTTTAACATATATCACATTGAGTCCACAAAGAAATTAAGGTTAATATTCTGCATCATGGGACAGTTGACTGAGCTCTGAGTTATTGAATGCGAGGACAATCAAATAGACCAAAGGGACTGTATAATGTTGACATTACTGTTCTCCTAGTGCGGCACAGTACATACAGTGTCTGATAAACTGGCCTCTCTGTCGCTGCACTCTAGTGCTCTCTGCTGGCAGGTTGATGTATTGCAGCCATCATGTGTTTGATATCCACCCTGTCTCTTCTCTTTCCATCCCAGGGTGGATCTCACCGTGCGTCTGTGAGCGATGACAGGGATCCTTTCCGTTTCCGTCACATGATCGCCACACACTCCCTGCAACTCCGTGCCCTTGCAAGTACGTCCACTTTGAACACATTTGCGTACGAAAAATCATTTCTTGCGGTAAAATGAGTATTTTGAAGACTGGCTCTGTCAGTCAGGATCAGTCAGCGTTGGAGCTGAGCCACAAACCAGACTCAATTAATGTGGTTTGCTCACTTTCTCAGTATTGATTTTCTCATTATTCAGTAATTAGTCCAACGTTTGCATTGGACCAGAAATGAAATGTTCAGACAAAATTCAAACAATGTCTGTCAGTGAGACATCTCCACTGTGAATGAAGGCAGTTCAGTTTTTTGCTTTTGGATGTTTGGTTAATGAACACACAAATATATTACCTGTAATTCTGTGAGGAAATGTCTGAACTCAGAAGCTTGAAAGAAAGAATTGAGCTCTACATGACTATTTGGCAGGACTTGAACTGAATTTTAAGCTTTTTGGGGTTTTTTTTTTGCTCATCATTCAAACTCAGCACATAAACACTTAACCATCACTGTTTCATATGAATAAATGGATCCTGCATTTATATGTTGAGGTCACAGCAAAGATGATTTTCACATGAGTCTGTCACTCAAACCAGATGTTGTTTCCCTTGGGTCCACACAGTGTTGCTGTTTCTCTGTCCCACAGAAAACAAATAACCTCATGCAAAAAAACTGATAAATACCCATTAGCAGTCTACATGCTCTCTTGCTGGCATCTTACCCATGTCCTAGATGAACCTTAAATCAGCCTCTGGCAATTCAGCCAGTCAATTTGTCTCCCTAATGACTTGTTGTTAAAGTGAAAGAAATTGATGACAGGAATTAACTGAATGCTTTTATAAATATAGATCACATCTCTCCTCTCTTGCTCTCTCAGACTCTGAGGGTACAGCGGTGTGTGAGATAGTTCACACAAGATCAGAATCTGAAGGAAGACCAGAGAGAACCTTCCAGTTGTGCTGCAGGTATTTTTTCTTTCTGAAACTGTAGAAATGTGTCTAAAAACCTGTAACTGGAAGGAATACCACATCAAACAAAATTACTTCTTATGTGTTATTCTGAAGTTGTTGTGTTTGTCTGATTTACAGTTCTCCAGACAGTAAGAAGGACTTCCTGAAGGCAGTCCACTCCATCCTAAGGGAAAAGCAGCGCCGGCAGCTCCTTAAGACTGAGTCTCTGCCACGCAACCAGCAGTACATCCCATTCGGGGGCAAACGCCTGTGTGCTCTCAAAGGAGCGCGGCCCTCCATGAACAGAGCAGGTGACTGGAGTTTAGTGTGTCTTCTAGTTTCTGCTTCTCACACCATAGAACAAAAGACCAACGTGTCGTGCCAGTTGTGTTGTGTGTAACGATGTTTGGGTCTGACATCAAAATAAAGCGAGCTGTCCTTTCATCTTTGTCTCTGTTCAGCTTCAGCTCCATCTCGGACACTTGCCCGCAGGAAGCTGGTGAGGAACCGCTTCACCATCGATACTGACCTGGTTTTCCACGGCAACAACAACAACAGCAATGATTCGGAGCCCTCCTACCCTTCTTCTTGCTCGCCAGTGTACAATCACACCCTCCTTCAGCCCCACAAACCTCAGGGTGAAGACACAGACCGCTGGGTGGAGGAGCAGTTCGACCTGGGCTGCTATGAAGACCAAGGAGAGGGAATTGACGTGGGGCAGGTGAAGGAGACGGACATTTTAAGCGACGATGACGAGTACTGCAAATCTGTCCGAGCGGCGTCGGCGGAACCGACCGACCTGCAGGGGAAGATGGAGGGACTGGACCTAGAGGGCGGAGAGAGGAGGAGCCGCAACCTGAACGGACAGGTAGAGATTAGAGGTGAGATCACACAGGGTGTGACACAGGTGGAGGAGGTGGATCGATTACAGCACGGTGACGGTTTAGGCTCGGTAGACTCCTTCACCTCCTGTGACTTCTCTCTGTCCCGCGGGGCCACCTCGACTTTGAAGCTCGCCCCTTTGAAGCAGTGCGCCGTGGAGGAGGCCACAAACGACAGTGACGTCATCTGGGTACGACGGGACGACTTTGCTAACGGGTGCAACAGTGACGTCTTCTGAACCAAGGGCAACAGTGGACGAGATGAAGAAAGGAGACGGATGGTGGTTTCTTCCACTGGAGAAGTGAGAGAAAACAGGGAATAGAGTGGAAACAAGCTTTAAATACATAGAAGTTGAAGGAGAACACTTGTATAGAAGGTGTTAAACCTCAGCCAGTCCTCCCTGTGTGACTACACAACCCTCTTCCTCCCACCTCACCTGCATCTCCCCTGTTCAAACAATCCTAAAGTACTGAATCACCGAGTGAGTAAGGAAAAAAAAACATACTCGAGTTCATCTGAGGAATCTTCAGACCTAGAGATTCTCCTCCCGAGCTGCTTTAAAGGGAACCAGAAAGAATACAAGAGTCCTCACCGTCTCGGACATACTCACCAGGCATTACATGCACCTGAATTGTATGTGAACGTATGAACAAGACGGCACTGCATGCACACGCGAATAAACGGGCAAGTGTGTTGTTTTGTACACTGTAAGTGCATATAATCCACAGAAGCACAGACACAGAGACTGTAGGCAGCTACCGTACCATGCACACATTGTACTGAAGACACGTCCTCGCTGAACTGTGACCTTCTGGCCAAAAATGTCTATTTTTCAACACAGGAATGTGGGTGTTATATTTTTCTGACTCAGAAACTGTGTTTGTATTTTAACACTCAAGGGCTGTGTGTTACTGAACTTCTCTTCAGGGGCTTTTGGCTTAACGACTGCTGTGTAAACGACGGTGGGACCCGACTAGCTTTATCGTGCTTTTTATTATTTTTAACTTAAATATCAGCCGCTCATCAGTGTATAGTCAGGAGTGCGATAGAGTGCCGTTAACCTCCTTGTATAAAAAATGTTTTGAAGCTCACTTTTGTCTCCTAGAATATCCTCTTGAGAAAGATAGTTTGAGAACAGTCTACCGATTCTTTATTAATTATTACATTTGTACTGTCGTTTTTAATGTTTACACCACATTCAGCTGCCCAGTGTTACAAACCACCTTTTTGTGTGTTTGGTGCCATAACAGGCTTGAGAGAGTGAGAGAGAAAGTGAGAAAGAGAGAGCGCCTGTGTCCTTCACATGAATGTGCAGTCTTAACTTTTGTTGCCCCAATAAAATGACATTCTTATTTTGATAACCATCATATTTCAATGAGATCCGTTCTTGCCCTAGAGGCCATGCTCACCTCAAGCTCCATGTCCTTGATGAATAACAGAATATTTCCCACAACAATCCTGTTTTACTTGAATTTCATTTGGCGCACCCAGCAGAGTCATGTTAGTGACAGCACTGTCGCTCCATGCAGTCGACCTCTGACCCATTCAGGCTTCATCCTCCGCTCTGTCCAGATCCCTCTGACCTTCACCGTGTCAAACAGCATCTCAAACGCAGAGACTCTGGCTGACACAGACTTCACTCCTGACTTTATTTCCACGTCACCCCCCGCTGTATTCCTTCTCATGTCCAGCAGGCTGTGCTGTTTCACTGTCATTGTCACGGCAACACACTGTTGATCAACACAGTCATCACTCCTTTAATGATGTATTGAACATGCACTTAATACCCAATTGCGAGGGGAGGTGGGAATCTGAGTTACTCTGATTCAGAGAATGAGTGGAGTGGAGGGAGATGATCCACGTTGGATGTTTTATTGGGTTTTTATTATGATGCTGGTTTCTTGGACTTGAGCTTACTGGGAGATGATGCTCAGTAAGGACGTTCAGACTGTGAGGTACAATCACCTGGCCTTGGAGGAAAAATCCTGTGAGAACCCTCTTTGACTCCTCCCTTTGTACTAAAACTGTGTTCGTACATAAAACTGTGGAGTATTATCATTTTTATGTTAAAATAAATTTTCTAAATTTAGTTTTTGTGTGGACGTGATAATTATTTTTCATTTTTACTGGTGAGACTCGGGTCAAACAGCTCCTTTTTGTCTCTCTGCAGCAATAATATAAAGCTCAATAACCAACTTCTCTCTCCCGCTTGGAGACTGGAGGTTTTTGTTATCGTCATAACCTCCTGGCAGAGGTTATTGCAAGATCACATTGGGTTGATAAAATAAAAATGATTAGTGCCACACTATTTCACACATTCAGCTTCTGCCTGAAAATGTACTGTGTGGAGGAAAAAAGCAACTCTGGTGTTTTCAGGATGCATTTTTGAACACTTTTTCTTTTTTTGGGGGGGGGGGGGGGGGGGGGGCGCTTAGGTCAGTGAAAACATGTTGGATATAAGATAAAAAAATGACACTACATGACAATTCCTGCTTAAATAAAACACAAATATACAGTGAAGCAAGAAAAAATGTCACTGAAACTCAGTTTGTCCCAGTAGAGTGGATGGACCCATACTGAGGACATTATAACGCCGTTCATGAAGTACATCACTGAATATGTTTGTTTTGAGGTGTATTATTCAAATCAGTTTCCCCTTATTTCTGCTGCACCAGCAGACATTTACATGTGTGGCGTGCCCTGCTCAGTATTCATATCAGGCTGGTGTGGAGTGAGGATTGTTGCCCAAGGAGTCCTCCTGGAGAGGCTGGATGGTCATTTTCTGAGTTAATTAAGTTTGTCTATAGGCTGTTTGTCAGAGGTCCAGGTTGAACTGGCAGCTTTCCTCAGATCATTTGGCTCGCGGCCTTGCCCGAGTTCACAAACACTGTGATAAACAAAATGTCAATTTTGATGTGATGTAGATTTTTACTTGAGGACATGTGAGACTTTTGAGACAGCAGGCACAAAGAAGCTTCACCTGTTTCTTTTCAAATGTCAAAATATCAAACAAGAACCCAGAGTTAATAAACCTGCAGCGTCAATCAGATCAGCTTTATGACACCCCACCAACAAAATGGAATAATGCACATGCAGTGTAAACTCAGGTGTGTGTCCCTGTGTTGGTGACTTCATTCACATCATTTTAAAAACAGGCTACATCCCCCAGTCCTGCCACTGGATGGGAGCGTGTCCAGTGGTGCAGTGAGATAAAGACCTTGTTTGTCTGCGCTGAGAGATAATCTGGCATCTGCCCTGTAACCTGAAGATTATTCTCCTCTCATCAGGACCGGTGGAGTGAACCGTTGCCAATCCATCTGCTCCTTAATCCAAAGCAAATAGAGCCAAAGTAGCCAGAGACGAGCAGAATGAGACCACGAGTACTTTCAGCGTAAAAGCCCATCTGCCCAGTTAAATACAGCAGTTACCCACCTTTTACCAGGGGGCATAATAAAAAGAGTCCCTTAGTCAGGTAATGTATATTTCCACAAGACAAGGTTAACGTTATAAAATAATATAATGATGTGACAAGATATAATGTAGGCCTATAATCGAGGTGCAAAAATGGTTCATTTGACTTGACAAAATAATTTGCAGCTGAAAACATGTCCAAGTACTTGAATGTCACATTGAATGACAGACAGACAGACAGACAGATAGATAGATAGATAGATAGATAGATAGATAGATAGATAGATAGATAGATAGATAGATAGATAGATAGATTGATTGATAGACAGATTGATAGATAGAGAATAAGTCCGTAATAGTCTGATAATTAACAAAATAAACGCATGTAAAACGTCCCTCTGTGCCCAGGTGACGGCTGGTGATCAGATCGCTTTTATTTTGAAAAAGATTACCGGAAGTCTTTAAATGTTTGCCTCTCTTGACTCTAATCCGCGCACTCACTCTGCTCTATCTGCTGCCATCCCGGAGGCGCACGAACTAGTAGTAAAAGTGGACGCGTTGACTCTGGTTGACTTTGCCCTCCTTCTTCTGCTGCTGCTGCCTGCTCTGGTTTTTATCTTGAAGATGCGATTTGAATCGGTTTCACACAGGAGAGTTGGATTCATCTTTTTATAGATCCACATCTTCCTTTTCTTTTGTTGTGTTTTGCTTTTTTTTTCCTTCTTTGTGGCAGTTGAAGTGATGGCACAGTGGAAAGGATCTTACTGGGAATAAAACTTGCGCGCTGTCATGGCTCGTCAGGTGTTCCTGCGCTTGGATGGAGGTCGCGGCTCCCTGTCATGGTGTCAGTGTTCGCGGTGAGTTCCCCCTGGAGCACTATGGAGGAAAGAAAGAGACTTTTCTTCTTCTGGCTTCTTCTCCTCGCGGCGCAGCTCAGTCTGAGCTCAGCACAAGTCCTCAGAATCGGTAAGCGCAACAGCTGTTTACGCACGGCGGCGGTGCTGCGACCGCGTTTCCCTGTCTGTGTTTAAACTGATGCATTGGACAGTTCGCATCTGAGACAGAAGCACAGGTACATGTTGGTGTGTGTGTGTGTGTGTGTGTGTGTGTGTGTGTGTCGATCACACCATCACTACATCCCTCCACACCCTGTGCTTCCATGTGCTTTTTAAACTTTTTATTGATCTCTCTCCTTAAAAATATTTGATCTGTGCTTGTTTTTCCCTGTTCGGTGGTGCTTCTGCTGTGCACGTCCCACATTGTGTGATTATTATGGGATTAGCACTTGTTCCCTCTATTATCTGAGAGGTTGCACTGTCAGTGAGGTTGTGTCAGCAGCACAGAGTCAAAGATAACCTGCAGCAAAGGACAAATCCACATCCACACTGAGCTCACACAGTCACGTCTGCCTGATAAAAAAAGAAGACAAGAGTGAGTTGAAATCACTGCTGGATCCAGGGTGAGTCTTCCCTCTGAGCTGATAATAAAAACACTCACCTTTTGTTAATTACTGTTGTCGATTAAGTTGTCCTTTAATGCCTGCGACTCTAAATCACCTTGGGAGCTTGTTTTCTACACTTTGCCATCAGGGAGTTTGTCTGAGGCTCAGTCTTCATCTCTGAAAGTGTCTTTTTTCTTTTTTCTTAAATCATTCAAATTTCAATCTGACTTCAAGTTATATTACAGAGGGCTGTGTTGTGCTTATTGCTACACACACCTAGACACACAGGCAGGTGTAATTGATTATTGATTCCTCTCTGTGTGCTCCTCTGGCCTCCGCACACACTCCTGTTGGAGGCTTTTTCAGCAGCAGATCTCCACAAACGCTGAGACCTATCCATCACTGGGATGGATGTAATCCAGGCAGAGAGGGCGATGTAATCATCCTCAGAGCTGCTGTCATAGGCCGCGCGGTGGTGCTAAGAGGAGTGAGGGAACTTCACCTGGACTTGATTAGACAGGAGGAGGCCGCTGAGCACTCTGGGCTGTGTTCATTATCGGAGCTTCTCACTTTCAGGCTTTAAGACGAATAGTAATATGTGGGTCTAATTGAGTGAATAAATGAAGAATCCACACACGAGGGCCACATGCAACACTGGTCCTGGATCAGCAACATTTCATGAATCAAGAGTATATATGTAACTAGAGCTAGATTTCAAAATGCATAGACATATTTTTCAGCAGAAACCAAGAGGCTTGGTGTTGCTTGTATCTGACAATGAGCCTGCAGTGGCCCACACTTAACAACATGCACCATGTAGGATTCAACATTTAATCATATGATCAATAATATATCAGGGTTTTACAAATCAGGATTTAAGTATTCTGATCCTATAAAGATTTTGAGGTCCAGGTCGTGAGTCTTGGCCTTTATGACTTGGTGGATCTTTGGCAGCAGAGTTTCTGATAAAGCCAGCACCCCCTCCAGACATAGTTTAATAATGGTTTGGGTCTAAAATGGTTTCTAGTTAACAGCTTTTCTTTCTCCTTCTGTGTAAAATCCTGGATCTATAAAGATGCAAATAGGTTTTGAATCAAAAGTTTAACTGCAGGACTCATGGCGCCACCTAATTCAATGAGTCCAGTTTTTATACTTGACTGTCAGTTAATATCGTCCATTTCCCATTGTCTGAACGTCCTGGGCATTTTTTGTTAACTCTCGCCTCAGCCCAGAACACATGTGGGCAAATTCTTAGTGCATGTGAGCTGGACATTTGAAGTCGCCCACTGGAGCACAGACTCTGCTTTAAATCACTCTGCACAGTGAAGGTCAGCCAACTAAAGCGTGGTAAACAATACATAAAACGCATATCTGAAGAGGGGGGTGGTTATGACTGCCATACCAAGTTGTTCTGCTCCATCCCCAAATTAAATTAAATGGAATAACTAAAAAAAGTGTTCTATCGATTTGACTGGTCATAAACATGCATCATATGATCAAAGTTTCAGTGACTTCACTGTCATTTTAATCCTGATCGCCCACACAGCTGCACAAACAGTGCACCCCTTCAAAACTGGCATAACCGATTTCATTATAGCATGGCATTTAACAGAAAATAGATGAAACTAAGTAGACTTGTAGAAAGATACATGGGATTAAGGTAGATATCTTATTTATGATATACCAGTCCATGCAAGAATTGTCCTCATGAGGGATGGAGGGTTTCAAATTAGATATACAATGCACTTATGTGTTATCAGATTCTCCGACTGTAGCTTTAGATAACATACAACAGTGCATGTCAAAGCTTGCAGCCCTAAAGAGCACTCTACTTCTTAAAGTCTGGCAGTTAGTGACCAGTCAACCTGTCAGACTGTTACTGTGGGTTACAGTGGGGATAGAGCAGACTAATGACAGAGACCCTTCACTGTGTATCTGCTGATTACTGTCATGTCAATATGGAATTGAAGCATTCAAGAAGAAAATGATATTTCTCAACTCAAACACATCCTGGTATCTCTGTTTTGCATTTCCTCATCCCTCATCTTCCGCATCAAAAACTCTGAAATAGACAGAATGAAGTATTGTCTGTGTCTTGATAACATCTTGCTCTTGCCCAGTTCCCCACTTGTTAGATCCCTTTTTTTTCTTTTTTTTTTTAAGCATGGACAGTATTTGTTCACTTTATCTGAAGTCCACAGTTGCACATGCAGAGATTTTCTGATCAGGAGTTTAGCTCTGGGTCACACATTGATATTCAGGACCATACAGGACTGATCCGTTCAGCTTTGACGGTTCAGCTCAGACCTTTAACAACATAGGTCCCGAAATTCACAACACTCTCAAAGATTTACATACATAGATGCTATCAGCGTGCGTTTGTGTGTGTGTGTTTGAGTGTGTCTTTAAGGGCATGATTAAATTCATAGCATTGCAGACTCCGGCTCCAGGTGTTGCTTTCTCCCTGTATTTTTGTGCTCATTTTTAAATTTTAGACTATTTATTATTCCAGGATCCCTCAGAGCCCCTTCATGTCATGGCATCATTGTAAAGAAGGTTCATTTGCCATGTTCTCCTTAATCCTGCTGCTGTCACAGTTAAGATGGCGAGGCTTTAAACTCAGGAGAAGAAAGACAGAAGTACCTGGCGTGGTTTTCCCATCACCCTCAAGGCCCAACATGTCATGTATAGTTTGAGAGAGTAGCTATCTGAGGTATCGTAGCCTTTCTGTCAGCTCCAACCAGTCCGGTCTCTCTCCTCTGACCTCTCCCATCAACAAGACGTTTCTGTCTGCAGAGCTGTGTTTGGCTCTAAACTGTGGAGACTGTTCCCAGGAGATCAGCAGTTTTCGAAATATTCAAACCAGCCTGTGTGACACCAACAATCATGTCATGGCCAAAGTCTCTGACACCACATGTCTTCCTCCATTCTGAGTTTATTCTTGTCCTGCTGCCGCATGATTGGCTGACAAGATAATTGCAGAAATGAACAGGGGCAGAGATGTGCTTAAAAACTGCTCAGTGAGTGAACACGAAGACAATTTATGGGCTTCAGTCTCATAATGGCCTCATGCAGCTGACACTGAGTGAATGTAAGGTGCATTTTTATTATGGGACATTAACTGATTTGGTTTGATTTGCCCCTGGGAACAGGATTGGTCAAATCATTTGTCAATCTGGAATGAAGCCTCCTGTATTCCTGACGCTGCTGCTTTGGTTTCCTCATACTTGAGCTGCTTTAGTCAGAGAAAAGGACAAGAGGGCAGCACATCCTAGAGTATAACAATAGCAATAGTCAATTAAGTTGAGTGCAAAGCAGTTTTTCTTTTAAAAGAACAGAACTGTATATATTGTACGTGGTGGGTGGAAAAGGAAACGCAATACACAGCAAGATGCTTCATATTGGCCACAACACATTAAACACAGTAGGAACCTGGAGTCCCAGGTCTGATGAAACATACCTCCCCCTCCCTCAGTATAAAATCTCTGCCCCTCCAGATGAAGCGTGTTTGCCAACATCCACACTCACAAGATTGACTTTCTTTGCCGTTGTAATTCCAAACAATACATTTTTAGTTATTGGCAAAAGAGATGGAGCAAGTTCCAAGACTGGCTGTGTGCACTTCAGGTTCTCAGTGCTCCCATAAAAGCCTCAGAAAAACAATGAAAGATGAAAGATTTGCTGAGGAATGTGTGAAATTATTGATCATAGACTTACATTGATTACAAGGAAGGGGAGACTTCAATAAAAATCTGTGCAACTTTCCTCAGGAGTATAAATGTACGACATTAAGTCTGACATTGACACAACAACCATGTGCACTTCACCTTTTTGCTCTGAAGCCAGCCTGTCCGCCCACTCCTGTTTAAGTCCCGCTGTGTTCTTTTATGGGGGAATCTGAAAATAACAAGCGAAACCGCCCCACAAGTTAACAGGATCATATTTCCTCCAGGGGCTCATGCTTGTGTTTTGACCCGTAAATGTTTTCCGCTGCATCACTAAATGCTGTAATTTAATGTCATAAATCATATCACAAGACGCCCACTACAGTCTTATAGAGGAGAGCCAAAGATTTCAAACGTGGTATTTCATGAATACACACACCCAAGATAATATATAGGCTTATAATGTATAAGCATATGAATTCAATAATATAGACATGATGGATTTATGACTTATGTGTAAAACCCTGAATACTAAAGGGTTAAATTGAGTTGTTTTATATATATATGTGTGTGTGTATATATATATATATATATATATATATATATGGTACCTGCTTAATGTCATTCATTAGCTCCTTTCTCTCTAACAACCTGCAGGGCATTAGTAAAACGAATGTATCGCTCTGCAGCCAAATTGAGAGAGTTTTGGAAAGTTGGCCTCACTTCTATCAAAGATGCACAGATACACAGTGGAATTGGATGCCTCAGTATCATTTATTGCGCTGGCAGAAACCCAGGACTTCTGGTTGCGAGAAGGAGCTTTGGTGTGTGTGTCATGCAGTAGCGTGAATAACACTGGTATACATTTGTACGTATTGATCCGGCGGTCTCATGGGGCTCTTCTTGTGATGTGCAGATTAAGTTAAAGCTTGGCGAGCGAGACGGAGTCACTTCTATCCATCCCGTTCTTTGTCTGATTCGGTGGCACCTGTGTCTGTCTGATTTGGGAGCAAAAGAATAGATGAATTTGGAACCTGAGAGAGACTCAGCCTGAGAGGGAGCTGTGTTCTTCTGCCAGCATAATTGCAACTGTAACACACACTGCTTTCATGGTACAAAGCCAGTGCCGAAAATGACACCTAAAAATAATTCCCCCCCTTTTTTTCTTTTTACTCTTACTCAAATGGTAATACACACAAAAAAGAAAGAAAAAGAGTTGTCCTGTTCCTCAGAAATGCTAAGTTGCACTGATGACTTACAGAGACTCCTCTAAACCTACTCTTTCCCTTGGTCTTAACAGTCCCTCCCTCTCTCATTCCCTCCTCTGTCTCTACATCTCTGACAGCATTTCAGCCTTTTTTGCCCATTTATATGTCTCCATTGTTGTTATTGACAGCAAAACATTTCCATTTTTTCTTTTCCAAGGGTGCTGTAACATGCCTTATCATTCAGTTTGACACCTGCATTAACGCGGCGCAGCAATCCCTGTTGTCCCAGAGAGACGCCGATGGCAGTTAGTTTCCAAACAAAGAACAACTCTTTTACTTGTCATGCTCAGTGATATTTCACAGCTGTTAGACAGATCTCGTGCTCTGAGTGGCTGTGTGAGGTGTAACTGCCCTCCTCTGAAATGTAATGCTCAATAAAACATGACTCAGAGGCCTTTCTGTTCAAAGTGTGAACAATGCTGGTACAGTCATTAGGATTAAAAACCCTGCATGCTCATGTACCATTACAGCATCTAAGCATCAGTTTATCATCATGGTCTGTGGTAGTCTGGTAGACAGCAGTGTCAGAGATACAGTACAGCACAGGATATCCAAGTTCCCTCTAGACACATCATGTATCCAGACTGTGCTGGGCCGAGGTATTAGAATAATCTCTGTGCAAATAACACCTCATTTGCAAGATGACAAGTTTTGGCATTTTCTTTTTCCCAAAAAAAATTCACATCTGCCCTGTAAAAATGAGCCTAGAGTTGTTATTATGACCCATAGTTACATTTTATAATTAGGCAACATCTAGTGGCCAAAGTAATGATGACAGGAGCAGATGGCGAAGTACAGTGAGGTATAAGGAGTGCTAGGCCACATTAACACTTTGACACTCCACAGTAGAATGGTGTTCGATTCCCACATGAAACTCTCAGTCAAGTTGTTTTGTTTTACCCAGGAGCCTTCAACAAAGTCAACATCTGAATTACTATTAACCATGGCAACCAATTTTGTTAAATGTTGAGGAAGAACACTTTTTAACCAAAATCATTGGCTGTGTCTGGAACAACCCACTCACATGCAGCCAACTACATACTCAATGAGTTCTGCATAATGCTGACTAAATGATCAAATTAGTGTGCCATTACCAAGCTGTTGTTCACTCTGAAGCCAGTATCCCAGGATGCATTGCATACAAGGCAACCAAACGACTTTCCGAACTGTCTGAATAAAGGGGATTTGCTAATAACACTGTTAAAGATCACTTCTTAAAGCTTTAACATTTTTTCAGACAAGAATTTAACTCCACAACCGTGGAGATGTACGACTCAAATGGTATCATCTGTTGCTAAAAGCAGTGGCTGTTTGTAAATCTTGCAAAATGAGGTATCAGACCGTAGAGTAACGTCAGTCGCCTGCCATTGCATTTTGAAGAGCTGCAATGCATCATGGGGCAGGTCAAAGCCCAATATGCCTAGCCTCCACCTCAAACTCAGAATTTCTTGCGAATGTACTTTAGAGGCATCTGGCTATTCCTCGCATAAACAAAGTTACATGATATGCAATGTCTACACACTTAGTTTGACTAGTAGGTGTTTCCCAACACTGCCATCTCTTCCTAGGTAGTTTTTGTGCCTAATCCTAATCAAGACATGATTGTTATTATAGTAACCACAGCAGTGTTTGTTCTAACCATGACAGCCCAGGTCTGGTATACACACTGCTTTAGGTGTCATGAGACACTTCCTCAAGGTCATATTACAGTGTTAAAAAATATATGATGGTTGAGCTTGGAGGACCTGTTGAAAATGGTAGTTCACATCATCAATATACATATCAGTAATATCCTCGTATTGGCCCCTGGACTGTTGCCATTTGTACCCCTCTCTGTATCACATTATCCAGGTCCCTTTTGAAGCCTCTAAAGAAGAGAAGAGAAGCGTTAAATCTTTAATAAGTGTTAAATAACACATATTAATCACCACTGAGGCGAGTGGAGGACTAAGACTTTTTATTTACACTCATCCTCAATTTGACCATAATGAGCTAGCCTGTGCTTTAAGCAGCCACTGTGCATCCTGAGTGTGCCTCTATTTTATGCAGAGCAAAAATACCTGCAAACCCCAGACGCATGTTAAAAGGCCTTTATGGAGTCCTGTGGGTCCTCTGAAAGTTTTAACAGCCATTTATGCTGTCTTGTAGACCAGATGGATGTGTGTTCCTGAGGCAAATTATTCGTCATTATTTGAAAGCCAAATGAATGCTTTTAGTGCTCCGAGGTACATTAATTCATTTGCAAAGAAAAAAAAAAAAACGCTTTTTTTTTTTTCCAAATGCCATTTTTATGTCTGCAGCAGTCACAGCACACAGCGGAGTTCAAGCTGCTCTGCAGGAGGGAATGACGCATGACAAATGTAAAACATAATTATTTGTAATTAAACAGTGAAGTGAAGGGTGGATGATGTGCACACACAGAGGCGCAGGCACACACACTAACAGATATCTTTATCTCTCCAGCGGGTTGTTGAAGAGATTGATCAGGTCTGCGTGACAGGTTGGCACGAAGCTCAGATTTGTTCTTCAGCTTTTTTATGCCTGTACACTGGAGACGGCTGTGACCAAAGGCAGAATGTGTTTGGGTGAACGTGATATATCAGCGATTCCTGGAATGAATTTCATTACATTGGGCACATATGTTCACTTGGACTCAGCTGATTAGAATTTGGTGCCTTAAAATCAAAGGTCAAGGTCACGGTGACCTCAGGCAACACATTGGCCCTAACTCAGGAATTCATACTGTATGTTAATCACAACAAACTTCCAAAATAATGTCTAATTGGTTACAATATCGAAAATGTCAGAGGTCAGCTCCATTGCTGCATCATAGTGTTCTGCAAATATACATTGAAGGGAGCATTTTCTAAGTGTATCTGTTGCTACATATCCAATTTTAGCATTAGCAGCTGTTTACTTACCAGTATTCCCAACAGCCTCAGCTGCTTCCTACGGTGACTACCACAGTGACTAGCTGGTTAGCATGCTAACTTCAGTAGAAGAAAAGAAGTGACAGAAGTAGAAGCAAAACAAGAGGGCTGCTCACTACCACTGGAAGGAATGAAAAAACTTTGATGCACTTACTTTTCCTGTAGTGCTGCTTAGTAAACAGCTGTTAATGCTAATGTTAACTGGCAACACATACAAATAGCTCCTTTGATACCTTCCAGTGGGTGGAAACTTCACTGTGAGGCTCTAAATCTACAGCAGGCGTAAACAACTGGCCATCAATCTGTTATACCACATAGGCCTATAGAGTTTTATGGTGGTATTGTCTTCCTACTCAGTAATCACAGTAATTACAGAAGAAAACACGTTGTTATGTTAACAGACTAATGGTTCTTGATTGTAGTTCCTGATAGGCTGTTGTTTCATTAGTAGGGATTTAACACATCAGCAGGTGTGTGTTTGATGATCACATAAATTCAAATTCCCCATAGAAAACCAAACCTTTGTGGATAAGTCAAGCCAGCTAACACAGTCAGACACTGAATCAGGTTGTTCATCCACCAGACCTCTGCTCAGCTTGACACGACACAGGGCGCCTCAGGCTGTGGCACGTTTACTGTACCTGACCAGCAGCTGTGTAACAGTCCTTTCTCCCATATCTCCCATATTGTCCTGTTACATAGAAAAGTAACAATAAACTAAGTTAAGTTCCTCCATGATCTACCTGTTGTGATTTAATGCCAATCATGTCTCAAATGACAACGCTGCTCATTGATCTGTGATTGTGTGGAAATGGAAAAAAAAACAACTGGAATCATGTACAACAAAACACCAGAAAACAAACCTTGAAATACCTCACTGTTTCATCTCAGGGGCCATGGGCAGTAAAAGCAGCGCAGATCCAGTGAATACATTTACAGTCTAGTACATTTGAGCCATATCAGCCTATTGATTAATGGCACAAGTGTACTTGTGTTTTTGATCTAATGGGCTATATTATTCCCCTATTACCTTAGAGCGTGTTTGGCAAGCAAATGCACTTTTTCTTCATGAATAACATTATACTTTAAAAATGGTTTTAGCATACAAAGTTTTGGTTATTTATTGTTATAGTTATATAATACATCTACAGGTCTTTGCAAGATTACTATGAGCTCAGTCTGCATGTGAGCATTTTATATGGCAAGGCATTTGTTATAATTAAGTATTGTTTATTTAGTATTACCAGTCTGTGTGTGTGCTCTTCCTTTTTGCTGCTTTGTGCTTCACTAATGGCAAACATCTGGACTGGAACCAGGATGAGAGTGAATGAATGCAGCTGTTGCAAAAGGAAGACAGGAAACATTTTATTACACCAGAAAATAATACAACAGATGGGCCAAATGCTTTGAGTTATATCTGAAATGCAGCAATAACATAGGATGCGTCACGCTCAGGAGATTCCTCTTTACACGAATGACAGTCACTTGTCCATTTCATTATTATTTTTGTCCTGACCAATGTCACTCGCTCCATCTTTGAAAAGCCTGTTTTGAACCTCCACAAAACTCTGAAAGCCCTTTTATTTCCTGCCCTTTCACACTACATGAGCAATTATGCTACCTCCATTTCATCCTGCTTTTGAGTCCACTCATCTTCTGCAGCTGGATGACAGGACATTGATGAGGAGTTTGGAGGCAATTTCAGAAGTCTGTATGAACAGCATTGTTTCTTCAAAGCCCACTGACAGCTGGTCCATGTGACCGGCTGTGTGTGGCCTTGGGTTCCAGTGTGATGATAAAGTGAGAGCAGTGGAGGAGTGGATAGCTTTGGGTCCGTATGACATATAATTGCGTTTAGAATATACTCTATGCCCTGGAAAAAACATTGTGATTGTTCACCTCTGGGCTCTTAATACTGTATTCATCTTAATTTTGCTCGCTTCTGTGGGAATTCCAGATTAATTCTCTGCTCGTAAAATATTGAAGCTGGAGGCATCGAAAACACAAATATTATCTTTTATTGTGGACATAACACATTTATGGCTTTGTTTATGGCTAGGAAATGTGGTTTGCATATAAGGAACTATCTGAAATGACCCTCATTAAGTCAGGCTGCAGAGAGCATTTGGTGTCATTTTAGATGCTTTATATATATGAATGTTTTCAACCTTGTCCAGCTTACTGTTGACCTACCTGTGTCACAACACATCTGGCTTCTGTGAGTGATAGGAAAAGTACATTGGCACCTTTTATCACAAAGGCTCTCTTTATGAAAGGGTTTAAGTATATAATATGTGGCTCTCACTTATTAACAACACTTACTTTTCCACGTCCATCTGTGTTATGAATAAAACCCCTTAACGACTCCAGATGTGGTAGTTCAGTGATGTCTGTGTTAATTACATTGATTCAAAAGGACAGACCACCAAAATTGGATTTTTAAAAAAAGTAATCTGAAAATCCTATGTTTGTTCTTACTGATAGCTTTTCTTTATAAAGCAGCGCTGAATTATTTAATGACCATTAGTGAAGCCATTAGTTGCCACTTATGAGGACTTAACCAAGGGTGCCTATTAGAGAGTGGTTCTTGTAATATTAACACCCACAGCCTGAACTGAGTTCACTTCAGCAGTTTCACCAAGGCCAGGATGTCTGCTCTCCTGCAATTTCCTATCTTTGATAAAATAAAAGCAAATTCATTAGCGGAGGTTGTTTTGTGCGGAGGAGTGGAATGATTACGAGCATGTGAGTGTCGTTTTGAACTTGTCTGCGTCCAGCAACTGTTTGCTGATATAAAGTCAAATAACAGGGTCACATAATTACACATTCCACAAATTAAAACATTTTCCCTTTTCCCTTTTATTTATTCATTGCTCTTAGACATTTTTCGCAGTGCTTTTAATCACGTCTTTGGGCCTTTTCGAACACGTCCTGAATTAACTCGTCTTTGTCTCAGGTTTTTACTCTGAAACATCATAATTCATTTCTCCTAAAGTCGTTGATTTTTCACATCCAGTCTTATGTGGTATTTACAGCTACAGTAGTTTACAGTGTACATAAATGTTACTGCAAGCACCCATCAAAAGACATCTCATATCATTACTGACTGGTAGCAATGAATCAACCTCACTCTCAGATTGACTGTCTTGCTTTATTAGGTTTGTGTGGTGGGGCTGAAAGGCTTTCTGTTAAACAGAAATGGCAGAGTGTCTCAGCCGACACAGATCTGTCATCACTGCAACTGCTGAAGATGGTGTTTTTTTAATTTTTTTATTTAAGCCCTCTCTCGTTTCTAACTTTTCATCTCTGTGTGCAGGTGGTATTTTTGAGACCCGAGAAAGTGAGCTAGTGAGTATGGACGAGCTGGCCTTCAAGTTCGCTGTAAATAACATAAACCGCAACAAGACCCTGATGCCCAACACCACCCTGACCTACGACATTCAGAGGATCAACCTCTTTGATGGCTTTGAGGCTTCCAGGAGAGGTAGGAAATTAAATACAAACATTTAATAAGTGGTTAAAACATTCTGTAATGTAAGATATTTAAGCTCAGTTAATGTATCTGTCGACTCAATTACTCTACCTCCCCTGCAGGTGGAGGTAAAGTAAATGGACAATGAATGATAATGTGGTCATTGCAGAAGTTTAAGTGAAGTGCAGACAGACTACTGTAAATTATTATACACAGAAACACATTTAACAGCATAAACAGTCCTTTAATGTGATGCCTTTAAGGGATCTCAGGTCAAGTGATAGAGGTTATCGTCATTTAAATCATGAACGTGTTCATGCTCTAATATTGTTAGCACCTGCATGATAAAAACAAAATGAGAACATATATAGCTTTGAAGGGATGCAGTGATGTGAAGGTTATTTAACAAGTTTTCCTTCCTGTTGACAGTGGGACAAATTAATCCATGCAGTGTTGATGTGTGAATGCATGTGTTTATTTTGTGTAAGTGTGTATTTTCTTTTTTCATTGAGGGTCATGTGACAGCATGAATTCAGTGAAGGCCTTTAGCATACAGCAGGCCAACAGTAATGGGAACCCCACTATATCCTCCATTAAAATGCTGAACATGTTAAAGTATAATCAGGAAATTCTACTCAAAGTTTTAAAAGTGAACATATAAATGATTGTATACGTTATATCATCTGACCATTGTTAATAACACAGAAATGACTAAGCAGTGTTTTTACTTTTCTAGCTCAGAATAAACTCATTTTTAACTTCTCTTCACAAAAGGCTACAACTCCTAATTATTTTCATTATAGATTAAACTGCTAATTATTTCTCCAATAAATTGCTTGGTCTGAAGATAGTGAGAAATACCCACACTGCATGTTTGATGAAATTGTTAAAATATGCACAAAGAAAACGCAGTTAATCCTCACATCTGAGCAGCTGGAACCATGACAAGTTATTCATACTTTTATGTAAAGCCTGTGTGTTTTATTTTGAAGTTGTATGTATAGCTCAGTTTGTTTCCACAGAGAGGTGAACCAGGTTCACAAACTTGTGACCATCCACAGTCTAATTTTGTGTTGTTCTTCACCACCAGTGTGTGACCAGCTGGCTCTTGGGGTGGTTGCGGTGTTCGGCCCTTCACACAGCTCCTCGGTCAGTGCTGTCCAGTCCATCTGCAACGCCCTGGAAGTCCCTCACATCCAGACCCGCTGGAAACACCCGTCCGTGGACAACAAAGACACCTTCTTCATCAACCTGTATCCTGAGTACACTGCCATCGCCAGGGCCATCCTGGATGTAGTCACTTTCTTCAAATGGAGGAAGCTGACAGTGGTTTATGAAGACAGCACAGGTAGGGCCCTTTGTTTTATTTAGTAAGGTTGTAACTTTCAAGATATGATTATCTTATTTGCCATTCGTTGAAAGCTACTTAATGGAAGATCTGATTAAAGGGGTATGGTTTGGTGACATTAGAAATATTTTTGAGTTTCAGCGGTTATCACACGCTGCTATGACAGAGCAGTTAGTCTTTCAGTCCAGGAAAAAATCCATTACCAAAACCATAATGTGTCTCATATTATCATATCATCATTATATTAATGTTTCACCCAGCTGTACACCTGAGCATTGTATTTAGTTAATGATTTCGTGGATATCACCCGTAACACAACATGACATTTGAAGTAAACAACCAATAGGCAGAAAAGTGCTGCCTTGTGTTTTCTGGACCCTACAACATATTCATATGTCATGATTATAATTACTCCCAAAATGCAATTCTGCTTGTCGATCACAACCACCTTCCTCTGCAGGGCAGTGAACCCAATCTGTTACAGGGCACCAGTCCCTCATATCAAACAGCTGCCAGTCTTCCTGCCCTCTGACATCACACTGCGAGCCAAACCACAACACAACATGCAGCAGCGTCCACATACAGAATATGAAATGCTGCAAGTGAAATGTCATAGTTTATGGATTTTTTTTCCCTTTGGCTTTTATTTTCAATAGGAAATTTATTTTTCTGAAATGTCAACCTAGCAACACACCTGCACAATCACACACATGTTTAGGAATGTAGGATGTTTTGACATAGATGAGTGGTTCTTTGCCTTCCTTGTGATTAAAAGCAAAGCAGAAGAAAATGGAAAAAGTTAAGCAAGAAGTTGGACTGCAGACTGACACTGATCACATCCCTCAGCCAAACCAAAGCAGCAAAGTTCCCATGAAGTGTCCTCGAGCAAGACCTTAAGGCTCTGGAGTGATATGTTGTATCTTACCCTCACCTCCTGTAAAACCTTTCTGCAGGCAGGAGTGAAAACAAATGTCCCAGGGTGGACGGACTGAGTGGTCTGACTTGCTGTTTTGCAGGTTTGATGCGGATGCAGGAGCTGATCAAGGCTCCAGCAAAGCTCAACTTGAAGATCAAGATCCGCCAGCTTACGCCAGGTAACCAAGACGCCCGACCACTGTTGAAGGAGCTGAAGAAGGACAAGGAGTTTTTCATCATCTTTGACTGTTCCTATCGCATGGCTGGAGAGCTCCTCAAGCAGGTTGGTAAAGACATTCATTTGCAACATATTTATGGATCATTTGAGGACAAAACAATGTGTTTTTATATTATATGAAATCACCTGAAACTTATTATCTTGTGAAAGTGGTGGCTTGTGGTAGAGAAAAAACTCAGGTTGAAATAACACCTTCCACCTTTTCATTGTTGAGAATAAAATGGTCCACAGCTTATTCTCCATGCTTAGATCATAGCAACAGATAAGACTCATGACAGTTTCATTTATCCTGATACCTCACATATTGTTTGTAAATGTACATTTTATGTGTTGTCACTACTGTGTTATAGTTGTTTGTGTGTGTGGCTCCCTCTATTAAGATTTTCTTGAACTAAAATAAACCTAACATATACTATATGTATAATTTATTGGTTGAACTGTGCAAAATAGACATGGCCAGTGAAATAACTTGTTATTGAAGATGTGCTTCTGTAACTGCACCAGGGAAGTCTTCACATTTAATATAAGCAGCATGACCTGGCATTTTCTTTTATTGCTTTATTTCTTCTCTTCATTTCACAGCTTTCTTCAATGGGAATGATGACAGAATACTACCATTTCTTCTTCACCACTTTGGTGAGTTAGGAAAAATGTACAGCCAAGGTGCTTTCATGGGAAATATGAGACTAAGTGTTTGTGTAGAATCATAAAACAAAACTCATCTTCTGTGTCCTCATTCGGCCTTGAACCTGCTTCGTGAATTTTGCATTTAAAATGCTGGTGTTATTCATCAGCACGGTAAAAAGCTGTGAACATCAGCTGCAGCTTAAATCTCCATCTTGCCTTTTCTCTCTCCATCACACACACATACAAACACAAACTCATCCACCTTTCCCTCCTGCTCCTCGTCTCCTTCTCCTGTCTTCCCCCCCGGCAGGATTTGTTTGCACTGGACTTGGAGCCGTACCGTTACAGCGGGGTCAACATGACAGGTTTCAGACTGCTGAACATAGATGACCCGTGGGTAGCCGGCACCATGGACAAGTGGGCCATGGAAAGGCTGCAGGGTCCCAAACAAGAGAGTGGCCTGATGGATGGAGTCATGACTGTAAGACCCAGACTGTCTGTATGCTGCATGCACGTCTGCATCATTATCATCATCTGCTGCCTTTTTGTCTTTGCAGGAGCTGTATCTCAGCACGACGAAGCCGTAACCCTTAGTTACATTTGTTCAATAATAACATCCATTCTATATCCTGCATTTTCTCTCATGGCACATCGTTTTTTCCTGGAGTTAACATCACAGTTGTCTTTGGTGTGCAGCGCCAGGAAACAAAAAGAATCCCAACAACATCTCCCTCTCCCTCCTCCCCCCACAGACAGATGCAGCCTTGATGTACGACGCCGTGTTCATGGTTGCCATTGCTTCCCAGCGAGCCACTCAGATGACTGTCAGCTCCCTGCAGTGTCATCGGCACAAACCCTGGCGCTTCGGGCCGCGTTTCATGAACCTCTTCAAAGAGGTCAGTCTCCGACGAGGGCTCGAATCACACAGAATCATCAGCACAGCTTAATAAACCCCTGTCGCTTGTTCACTTGACCAGCAGGCACTTTTGAGACGTGTCTTTCAAATTTCCCATGTAGCGCCTCTGATAACTACATGTCAGACAGCTTCATGTGGTACATTACTTCATAGGTCTCTGAGCCATGTTTTGCTTTTGAAAAAGCAGAACATGGAAATATACAGAATTTACGTATGTATGAGCTGAAAGCATGGGGCCCGGCCTGACTATCAGACTGGATGCCTACAGACAGAAATGAGGCCTTTGATGCACGAGTGTTTTGATCTCTTAAGTCTTAAATCCAGCAGAGGACCATTGCCTGCCATGGCGAAGGAACATTATCATTCAATCCCCTCACTCATATTTTCCTCCTCATCCTCCTTCTCTCTCGTCTTCAGCTTTTTCGTTTTGTTTGCCACTGCCCGTCCTTTGAAGCATCTGTCCTCCTGTGCTATTCATCACTAGATAAGAGCTCTTTTGATTGGAAGAACCAGTAATATATCTCACACAGCACTCAATTAAAATCCATTTCTGACAAGAGAGTGCAGGATATAAGGACAGAGCCTTCGATTCAGTGACTGAAATTAAATCCTGGGCACTGTAACCTGTGTGCTCTCTCTTTCTCCTGGCAGTATTGGCTAACAATGCTACTTTGTGTTTGTCTGGACAAAACCGCACCGCATGCAATTCTAAATGTGCAGACGTGTTTTCATTACTCAGAGGCTAACATCCTGCGGTTTAGTGTTTGTTTCCACTAAAGCACAAACATATTTCACTTTGTCTTTTTAAGCCTTTTTTTTTTTGATTGATTGATTTGCTTCATTCAACTTCATAATGTCTTCACTATGAGAAACATTTCCTCTATAAAACTCAGCTGAGAAAAGTAAGAATTGAGAGAGGCGATGAAAAGATTTACTTTTTTCTCAATTTCACAAGAGAAGTCAAATGAGATATTTTCTGTGACTGTGTAATAGCCCCAGTTTTAGCATTTTAACAAGTTAAAGTTATTCAGGTTCAAGACTGCTTCCTTGTTACAAATGGGAAATCTTGCAGTAGCAGTGCATCATGAATGAAGATCAGGTGGAGGTGGCTTGCTGTAGACTGGTACTGGTACTACTCAAGTGATACATTCACAGGGTTTGCACAGGCAAACCAAACTCACTCCCTCACTCAGCATTTGGTAAAATAAGTACTTTCTGTAAAAGTCAACAGGTGGACAGTTATTCTAGTCTAGTTATTTATATGAATATAAGCCTTTTGCCCTCATACAGTATATCTCCTCAGACATGTTATGTGAATGTTCCTGTGGTGGAGAGGTATGTTGTTATGGCTATCAAGAATACACTTGTCATACATAATGAGACTGTACCACAGAACAATCTGCACACGTCTTTCACTCTTCAACTGACGTGATGCTGTGAGCCTCCCGGCCGTCTGTCTGTCTGTCGACACCATGCTTCCTCTTGCTGCCTCCATCACCTTCACCCTGCTCCAAAAGTTTCAGTCAGCCTCCACACAGATGAGGAGCTCACGCCTCTCTGCATCTTCTCTCTGTAGGCACAGTGGGATGGACTGACAGGGCACATTGTTCTTAATAAGACAGATGGCCTGAGGAGAGACTTTGATTTGGACATCATCAGCCTCAAAGAGGACGGCACTACCAGGGTGAGCACAGAGGTCTGGAACAGCCAATTACACCACTCTCATGCTGCTTCCACGCTGGCTGAGCCTTTCCATTGAGGCATGTGTGTATGCGGTGTGTGCGTATATGAAAGAAAGAGAGTTACTATGCAGATTTTGTTTTACAAAATTCAACCACACATTTGTTCCTATTGGTTTACATGAATGTCAACAAAGATGCAACAACTGATCATGTCTCTCCACACTGTCCGTGCTGCATGCCGCCTCCTTCTCATTTTCAAAAGGGTATTGTGGAGGGTGGAAGTCGCCTCACAAAAAGGTGGATCAAGGTTTGTGCCAGTGCCTCGTTTGGCCAAAGCGTTTGTTGTTTGCCTCCCCTCCTTCACTCTCCTTTCCCCCCCTCGCTCTGTATGCTGCACACCTCCCTGCTCTTTGCCTTGTCAACCTTGTTTCTCTTCACTGATTCTGTGTACAGCAATGCCATGCACTGTATTTGACATTTCAGTTTTCCCCATGTTTGGGTCCAGTCATGGCTCTGACACTTGTCAAAACTTTATCAGCAGTGGTTGAAAAAAAAATGAAAGTCCTTTTTTGTTTGAGTAGATATAGTAGCACTCCTTCACTAGAATTATGAAGTAGTGGCCCTGCAGCGTAGTTATTCAGCTTCTATGGCTGGTCGCTGTGAGTATAAGACGGAAAGAAAGAAATTCATCCTGCAGATCCTTCACTTCTTCAGAGTCCACTACTTATAATGTGCTTTACTCTTAGGCTGGCTTCATACTTTCATGGAAATCTTACAAGCTGGTTGTGTTTAATTGCAGCCGAGAGGGATCCAGTTTAGCAGAGTAGACGACAGCTTAGAGAGAGGCAGATTTCCTTTGTCGGCCTTAGACTAACACACGGGCCAGTGCACAAGTTAAGTGCTCACTCCAGTGCAATTACATGCATCGAATGCATCAAATCAACTCTGGTTTTATGAAATCATTCCTGCCTTTTGTCAAAAAGAGCAAATTCATTCCTGTGCTGCTCTTGCTGGGTAAAACTCCTCTTAATTTAGTCTCCCAAATCACTCTCTAAACACAAAGTGACAATTAATTACTACGGCTTATCACCTTGAAAGAGCAAATGTTGAATGAACTCATCCCACCTGAACGCGTCTGTCTCAGACAGACAGGTGGCCTATGTGGGCAGGAAGCAGCTGTCAAGGTGCAGAAGCAGTGATTTATACTTTCATTTTAATTCCATTCACTAGCTTTACCCCACAAAAGCCTTGCCTCAGAGGAAATACCACTGTACGGTAAGCACATCTCAAAAATAAAAAAATAAAAACTTGACGTTATGGTCATGAAAAATGAATTATCAGTCCGTAGCACTTGTGTTAGTTCTTGGGCACTGGAGTGTTAAATACACTCTGAAGAGGATGATGGGACTAAACAAAGTGAAAGTCTCCAGGGAAATAAATTATTTTCTCTTAAAGTTGTTGACTTTCTCAAAATAAGTTTTTTTTTTTCTTTTACTCTCCCTCCTCTCTCGGCTTTCTTGGCCAGGCTTAAGTGTGTCTCCCGCTCTGTGGTAACGGTTTTCCGGTCTGATTTGGTTCTGGATGGCGATGAGCTTTAGGATTCATAGATAACATTTTTACTCCCAGCACATGGGGGAGAATCCCTGTCAGTTTTTATAGCACACTTTGTTGTTGGGAGCTGCTCTGGGAAATGCACGATAAATTTGCAAAGCTGTGCGCAGTAAATCTGTGACTTAGGAGTTTAAAAGATGATGACTGTATGCTGTGTAGTCATCCTAGGTTGTATTTCAGCATTGATGTCATTGGCTTGGGTAGATTATTTAATTTTATTACTTACCCTCATACGGTGTGAGATTAACAGAAAGAAAAAAGAAAGCCACAGTTCTACAACATGTGTGAGATAATGTGAAACCGCTGAGGGACTAAAATACACTTCCAAAAATATTGTTCTTATTCTGTTCATTTATCTTAGAGATTGAGGACAATGCAATTAATTAAATCCAGCTCTATTCAGCGTGTTGCTCATCTGCAGTGTCTAGAGATAAGACAGATTTATGGACTCCTGCACAGAGTGGACCCTTGCAAAAAAAAAAAAAAAAAAAAAAAAAAAGTGTCACGGTGGAGATATAGAGTGCTTTTAGCAAGGTTATAAGTGAGAACATTTTCTATCTGTCAGACTGGGGAGCAGAATAAGATAGAACGTAATGAAGAGTGAAAAGCATGTTATCTTCTCCAGTAGGTAATCCCACATGGGCCTTTTCTGGAAAATAAATGGTGAAAAATAAGACTGTGCCTCATCTTAGTTTAATAAGAGGTACTGATGCGTTCACTTGCACTCATCCTCTTATGAGGTAGAAGAATAAACGGGCCATTGTTTCTAACTAAAAATACCAAATTTATTACTTTGTGTTCACAGACTTAATAGCAAAAGGAGAGAAGCTCATTTCAGTCGCTCACTTTAGTTCAGTTAACAAAGCAATCCTGATCATTTAATGCACTTAACTTTATTGCATCACAGCCATGAGCCCCCTTGACCTTTGTTCAGCTCTTAACCAGTTAGGGGATTTGAAAGGGTCAAAATCCAGCAGCCAGACGCCTGTCCTAATCTGATAACTGTCTGGATTATGTCGCCTCGGGACACTCTCATTCACAGTTACTGTGACAGCGCGGAGGGCGGACACCACGTCGTCCTGGATTCCCCCTGATCCTGCCCTCTCTCATTCATGCTGTTCCTGCTGGTGTGATTTCTTGTTCCTCGCCATCATATTCAAGCAACACTTTTCATTACTGATTCCTTTGTGGATTATATTCTCAATTCATCCATGAATCATTCGGAGTATCTGGGATCTGAGTAACTGCAGGTCAAAAACCAGCAGATACTCAGTTTATTATCACACAGTAAAGTTGGCATTTTATATAAAAAAGACTCAAATGATTAATAATTAAAATATCTGTAGTTTTTTGTCAGGAGAAAAGTAAATATATGCTCGGACTGAGTCTAACAGTTATTGTGTTTTGCATTTGTTCACGAGTTTTGATGTATGTTTATTTTATTTTCAGTAAAACACATTTGAAATAAGACGTCCTGTTGTCAGTGGGATTTGAGCTTCAAACAGAATGGAATATAAAGGCTAACAGATGTCCACGCCAATCCCAAGCAATAATTCATCATAACAATTTCTATGAAACACAGCTCTGGCTTTTTTGTTCATACTGGCTGCACAATGTGTTCAGTACCTGAGAGTCAGATGAACAGCGCTCACAGCAGGAGTGATGTTAGGCTGCTGTGAACTTTTACCTGGTGCAGCCAGTCACCAGCTGTGTTTTTTTTTTGTAACAGAACACTTTCACACTCATTTTCATATTCACTGTACACAAAATGAGAGTTTTCGGCACTTTGCCCAGAATGATCAGAGCGAAGCTGAACAAAGGGAAATGCTGTAGAATAGTGGATGAAGCAGGAGGTTGAAAAGGAGCCAGGAGTGACAGGTCTTTTAACCTTTGCACTTCTTTTTCATTTTTCTGTTCGGCAAATGAGAAAATATGATTAATATTCAGTGTATTGGAGCAGTGTTAAGTCGAAATCAGGCTCTGTGTATGTGATACACAGAGACATCTGTGTGATGAAACGAGAACATCTTCATTCAGAGCTGAAGCAGATGCAAACAGATTGAATCGTAGCTCCACTAGGAAACATCAGATGTAGCTTCCTGCCGTTGAAAGCAAAAAAATGTGGCTCAAAAAATCTCAGGCCCTGTTTGTCTTTGCAGATTGCTGTGTGGAACTCGTACAAGGGGATGAACCTGACGGAGAAGTCCGGCCGAGACAAGAATAACAATGTGACAGACTCTATGGCTAACAGGACGCTTATTGTCACCACAATACTGGTGAGGGGGAATGAGGAAGGTTAAACAGAGGACAGCATGGGGAGATGGGGGGGGGGAGGATTCATATGAGGATGGGTTGGAGTGCAGATAGAGGGACAATGGAGGAAGAGGGAGGGAAACAGTGGGAAATGGTGTTGAGGCAAGAAAAAAGGTTGCTCAGTCGTGTACTTTGAAATCTGCTAATCTGTTCTTTTTGCAATTATTCACACAGACTAAACCCGGCAGAGGATAAATGATATTATTACTAATCAAGGTCATGTCACATAAAGTGTTATTGTCAATATGTCATGAAAGCAGTGAACTACAATGTTTCTTTTCTGTGATAAAGGAAAATCCGTATGTGATGTATAAAAAGTCGGACAAGGAGCTGGCGGGGAACGATCGTTTTGAGGGCTACTGTCTGGACCTGCTGAAGGAGCTCTCTAACATCTTGGGTTTCACATATGAAGTCAGACTGGTGGCTGATGGGAAATATGGAGCCCAGAATGACAAGGGAGAGTGGAACGGCATGGTCCGAGAGCTGATCGACCATGTGAGTGAAGAGTTCCAAGAGTGGTAGAGGTAGAGTTCAGGTTGGACTCAGGATACTTGGTTCTGCTGATTCCAAGTGAATCATTTATAAACCAGTAGAATCATCTTTCTGTCTTTGTTAACATTAAAGAGAGCAACAGTGGAATCATTGGTCTTCGTATGTTTGCATCTGTTGTACCCTCTGGCTGTGTAAACAGGAATTTTACTCATGATTTATGAATAAATTCTACTCTGGACTCTCATTCACAGCGTTGTTGTTGTCCTGGGGAAAACCTTCAGCTTCCCTCCATTGTTTTTTGCTGTTGTGGTTAAGTAGAGCAGAACATAAGTAGAACCAAAGTTTGTCATATGTTGGACCTTTGTTAGATTGGAGATAACAGAACAAATGTACCTGCTCCACCTGTAGCATCTTACCTTCCATCATCTTCTGGCTCCTCCAGGTTGCAGACCTCGCTGTGGCTCCTTTGACCATCACTTATGTCCGAGAGAAGGTCATCGACTTCTCCAAGCCCTTTATGACCTTGGGGATCAGTATCTTGTACCGCAAACCCAACGGCACCAACCCGGGTGTGTTCTCCTTCCTTAATCCCCTGACCCCGGACATCTGGATGTATGTGCTGCTGGCCTGCACAGGAGTCAGCTGTGTGCTCTTTGTGATTGCCAGGTAAGAGGATTGATGCCGGTGATAATGAGATGATGTATGATGGGATGGGATGGAAAAATATAAGCGCTAGTGGGGGTGATCTGTGGGGGCATACAGATAGTGGGTGCTTGCTGATCTGTCCACAAGCACATGCCTGCTTTATCACAAGCTTTTTTGTTGATAAGGCAAAGGACATGAAAAGCATTTTAAAACATTACAGATTTAAACCTGAAGTATCATATTAACATTGACAAGACACAAAGCATGAAAAGTCTGGAATGACTGTGCATCAGAAAATGTCTAATTTGCCACGGTTATTCTAAAATAAGCTAAAATGTGCTTTTGGCTGCCCGTCACCTGCCAGGATGGCTTTCACCGTGGCTGTTAAGTAGTTGGGAGTAATTGCATGCCTGCTCTTCATGCTGGTTTCACCTAGCAACCAATAAGTAAAACAGATTTGTTGTGAAAATCTAAATGCAAATGGAGGTGAATTGTGGATTGAGAGAGGTGCCTTCTTTCATGAGGCAAGCCAGCGTGCCCCCGAGGTCCAAGATCAGCTACAGCAAATTCTTTTATATTTGAATTTTTCTTTCATCTCCGTTTCTCTCTGCTCTTTTATTGTCACGCAGGTTTACTCCATACGAGTGGTACAACCCACATCCATGCAACCCGTCCTCCACTCTCATACAGAACAATTTCACTTTGCTCAACAGCTTCTGGTTCGGCGTTGGAGCTCTCATGCGACAAGGTATTTAGCTCACAGTGAAAATCATTATAATCCATGTTCAGACTTCAACAAAGGATCAAATAACTAATTTCTGACATGGAAGTAGATTCCAGGGACTCCCAGGGCTCCATGAGTAGGTGTGATTCACTGGTCTTTCTTTATTTTTAATACTTTCTACGTTGTAGATTCACACTGAAAACATCAAAACTACGAAGGAACACATATAGAATTATGTAGAAAACACAAAAGTGTTAATTAAAACCAAAGTGTTAACTATCACCTGATCTAAACCCAGATGAGATGGTTTGGGATGAGCTGGGCCGCAGAGTGAAGGTAAAACTGCTGTCATCAAATCAAAAGGTGGCCACTTTGAAAAATCTAAAACATTCTGCTTTGTTTAATTTTTTGTTCAGGACATAACTCCATATGTGTTCCTTCATAGTTTTGATGTCTTCAATTTGAATCTACAATGTAGAAAGTAATGAAAATAAAGAAAAACCATCGAATGAGAAGGTGGTGTGTCCAAACTCGACTGGTAGCGTATGATGTTTTTGTTGATGGCCTTTAAAACTCCCTGTAATGAAACATCTAAAAGCAAAAACCTTCATGGCCCATGGTCTAATTTGTGCCAGTATAGGGATCCAAGTTTGAGAACCACTGGACTAAGGAAATCCCCCTAGAGACAAGTACAAACCTACAGAGACATACTGGACTTAAATTAAATCAGATGGTCAGAAAAACAACTTTTAAAAAGTGCTGTAAGGCGAAGCCAAAGGCCACTGGCCTCTCCCTGTAGAGCTGTCGACTGAACTTCTTGTGCAACAGTTAAGACTCTGCTGACACTGTAAACTCTACCCACGGATGGTGAATCCAAATATTCTGCACCTGAGTTACAACCAAGAATCATATTACACCTCCTGAAACACATCAGTTTTGATAAATGGCTCATTAATATTCAGATTTAGGTTCATTTATGATTGTAACCCAGGTGCTGCATCAGGATTTCCAATTCCTCTGCACCACCTTATCACACACAAGCTCAGACAAGTTTGATTGGATGTACAGTATGTGGCATGTGTACTGTGTGTAAGCTTTGAGCCTTCTATGGGATGCGCTCTCTGACAGTAAGTGCATCTTCAGGTGGCTGTGAAACCATCCCTCCAGCATCACTAAGCATTTGTCCACTCAAAAAAAAAAATAGTCACAAATGTTCCCGAAGCTGCAGCACTGAATGTGGTAAACATATTCTGCATTTGCCCGTTCCCTCGTTTCCCTGCATGCACAAGAAAATATAAATCACGCTGCTCCCTCTGCTGTTTCACTTTAGTTTCATTACATTGTTTTTCACCTCATTTTGCTTTATATTCAGATTTCTGTTGTCTGGTGTCTTTACTTTCTCTGATTTATACTTTTTTCTTTTGTACTGTTGTATTTGCTTTTTGACATAGATGTATTTTTTTGTGTAACTTTGTGTTTTTGCTTCTGCCGAGAAAGAAAATGAAAAAACAGTGTATGAAGAGATACGTGATTTGTCATTTAGAGCTGAGGTGAATACCCAGTTGGAGCTTAGGTGTGAATCCAGCTATTATAATAAGCCTGTTTTTTTTTTTTTTTTGGAGAGCAATCACCCATAGTGCACACACAAACTACAGTCTGTGCTGACATTAGCACACTGACTCCCATGTTATCATTGTTTTTTACTCTCTCCACTTTTAATCCTCTGTCTCTCTCCTTTTCTGCTCTTGTTTTAAAAACCCTTTGTCCCTCCATCTCTGTGCTTCCAGGCTCGGAGCTGATGCCCAAGGCTCTGTCCACTCGTATAGTCGGGGGTATCTGGTGGTTCTTCACCTTAATCATCATCTCCTCCTACACGGCCAACTTGGCTGCCTTCCTCACGGTGGAACGAATGGACGCACCCATCGACTCAGCGGACGACCTGGCCAAGCAGACCAGGATTGAATATGGGGCGGTGAGGGATGGATCTACCATGACCTTCTTCAAGGTAAAATTGATGGAGGCTCCTGTGTGTTATCCCCAATATAAATTATACTTGCTTCAAACTTTAGCGAAATCCTAACTAAATAAATATCCTAAATAAAAAAGCAATGGTCAAAATTGCCACGTTCACAACAGATGAAACTCTTTCTACTCATCTAGATCTAGTATAATTTCCCATATCACACAAATAAAATACCTGATTTATTGTTCTTCAATAAAATGTTTTGAATATACAGAAGGAGGTTTGCCTCACAGCCTTTTATTTTAACTCGTCTGAAACAAAGGCACAAATAACTGTGAAAAAGCTGTAATTTGTTGCAGACACAGGACTCAGCTGAGGTGTTGAAAAGATAATTATTATAAAAAATAGTTTTAGGAGGTTTTGAGGGGCATGCTGGCTGTTTGGTGAGGAGGTGAGATATCTGGCTGAAAACTGGAGGCCTGGTAGATGAGGAGGAGGGGGTGGAGGGTGGTGGAGGGTGGTGGATTGCTAGTTTGGCTCGAGGGATCATATTGATCAATCTGGGAGGAGTGAAGGGGGAGTGGGAGTACTTGACCAGTTGAAGATGAGTAGATTGCCATCAGGTGTGGAGGAAGCAACAGGTGCCAGAAGGCCAGGAAAGGCACACACACACACACACACACACACACAAAAGGGACAAACAGGTGACTTATTTTTATTTTTTTTTATTTTTTTAACCTATAGGTGTCATCACTCCTGATTGTTTTCCACCCCAACTCATCACCCTACTGTATGAAGGACTTGTTGACCCCAGTGGAAGTGGGTCAAGTGGGCAGTGGGGCAACTGGAGATTTTTTTCTGTATCAATTTACAAACAAAATATAGACCTGTGATTATTCCTAATCAGGATGTGCTGTGTTTTTGTATTTGAATACAGGACATAAGGGTTTCTTAGTATCAGTGTTAATATCAACCACTGAGCGACCTCACATGTTCATCTGAGTGAATTCAGTTTGTTTGTTTGTCTCTCTGACCTGTCACACCTCTACATGTAAGTATGACTCAGTGACAGTTCCATCTCCTCCATTAAAATCAGCCTCATATTGGTTCCCTCCGCTGTGTCTTTGCCATACCTTCCATGAAAGAGAGGAAAATCTACAGAGGAAGAGAAAGAAAACATTGCGTTCACTTAACTGAAAGGCGCCATAGATGTATCGAGTGTTTCTTGTATGTTGACATATGCTAACCTGTTAGTTAGATTTATATAATATATTAGTCTACTGATGTCCTCAGGCAGGGCTGTCACTCTTCCACCCCCCCTCCACCACCACTACCCACCCACTCCCCTTGCATCCTGGTGGCTCAGCGGGGGTGATCCATGCAGGGCTTTATCCTCCCAGATTGCAGCCAGCGATTACGGCTGCCTGGATAGGAAGAAGCAGGCTGTGTTGATGGCTTGGACAAATTGAATCAGCTGGAGGAGATTTAGAACACAGCTGTCCCATTTTCTCTGACTGAGCAAGGAGAAACGCACACATTCACGCAAACACACACACTTACACACCAAGACGCACCCATAGATAGACTTAAACATGTTTATAGTTGCATTTGAGCTATGCTTGGCAGCATGTGTGGTGAATATATAGATATATGTGCAGGCACAAACACACAGCCCTATGTTTTTTCACAGTGTACAAATGACTGACTCTTCCACACCAACTTTTGTTTCCTCTTTGGCAGAAATCAAAGATCTCCACTTATGAGAAGATGTGGGCGTTTATGAGCAGCAGGAAGAACACAGCGTTAGTCAAGAACAACAAAGATGGCATCACCCGCGTCCTGACCACAGACTATGCCATGCTGATGGAGTCCACCAGCATCGAGTACATCAGCCAGAGGAACTGCAACCTCACACAGATTGGAGGCCTCATAGACTCCAAAGGCTACGGGGTGGGAACCCCGATCGGTAAGAAAAATGAGAGGAAGTTCTTACAGCTCGGTACTTTCACTAATTACAAAACCTTTCGCTTGCAAACAGTCATTGACGATGTAGTCTGAGAGAGAAGTTTGAAAACATCCTTTTAACTTCAACGCAGACAGAGTGACACTGTCTTATGATTGTATAAACTTTCTCGCTTGTTGTCTGGGGTGGACTGCACACATTCAGCCTCACAGCTAGTTAAAATAAAAAAGGCCACAGACGAGTATACAGTGTGCTGCGTAAATCACATTCACACAGGCCCTTCAGGGAATATTAAAATGTACCGAAGGCCATTTGACAACCATGTTATTAGAATAGAATTTTAATAGAACCTCTGTAAATGGAGGGTTTGCACCGTAGATACAAACTTCAATTTATTTTGGAATTAGCATTTTTCATTCTCCAGGAGTTCGACTTGCAGAGCTGCCATCCTGTATTCTTGACATGCAAATTGCACAGTTCTGCCAGATGTTCAGTGCAAATGGTCGTGTAAGATTTCAGGCCAGTTTGGTGGATTGAGAAGTTTGTACCGGATGCAAATCAACCTGCTGGGCCCCTGTCTGTAGCCGGTGTTGTTGGTTGTTTTCTTAAGCAGTGCTTAACATATTGTGTCTGTGTTTTGTTTTCACTGAAGGTTTTTTTTCGGTTTTAATTTATTCATCTCAAAAAAAGTTTTCCTCTTTAACGCTCAAACTCTCCAGTTGATTTGTTCTCTTAAAACAAGCACCTGCCCCCACACCTGCATGAGCTGCACACATCCATACATAGACATTTACAGGACAGGCTTTACATTTATGCATGTGTAGGCACAACAATGGAAATAATGAGGGTGGAGCCCCCCCCAACATCCAATTCATTTCTGTAATTACCATGAGATGTCCACTGGCTGTCAGCATCTAGGACATGCTGTATACACTGTAAGGTAATTAGTACCACTTTTCTTATGTAAGACATGGAATCTTAAAATATTTCTACAACAAGCCTTCTGCTCTCTGTAGAAAATCATGTGCAGTGTTGAAAACAATAATGGCCACCACAGAATGGAAGAAAATGTGCAGCACAGTGCTGCAGACGGCAAACGACCGGAGCCTCCTCAGAGAGTTAAGCTGGCTCTGACCCCTCTTGTACAAGACAGCGGTGTTGCTAATCCTGTCCACTTTGATGTTGAGCTGCAGCGGGCTGAGCCCACATCATCTCTCTGTATTTAGCCTCCGCTCCCTGCCGGTGCAGGCTACAGGAGGAGGAAGCGAGGCAGCTTGATATGAGGACTGAGACGTGAAAGGTGAAGAGGGGGAGACGGGTCAACACCTGAGATGGACCTGTTACTGTGGCTGACCCCTCTAGTGTCACTTTAATCTGCGACACTTAGAGGGGAAACTGCCTGAATGTCCTTGAGCATCGTCCAAAGTAGGTCAGCTGAACGACCGAGCATTAAAACCTCAGGAAAAATCAAAAAGCAAAGAGGAACATGATGCAACCTCCCTCGGCTCTTAGATACCTGGCTGGCAGGCAAACTACAGGGGGTCCAGTGATGGTTTTACTTGGGACCAGTTGTTCCAGTGACTTTGTTTTTTGTTCTTTGATGCAATGGCAGGAAGTTTTTTCACAGCACAGGAAGTATGTGCAGGTTCAGGTTTGTGGTTAAAGCCATGCTTAATACGTAAACACAGCTGATCACTGGTAGCATTAAGCTCTTTTCCCACTTGATCAACAACTGATCGTGGATGGAGTATCATTGGACACATTAGGATGTGAGACATCATTCTTGGATCTGCTTCGTCCCCTCCTACTTCATTTATTTCTATAGGCTCTTCTCTTCTCATCCAGAGTCTTTGGTCTCAGTCAGTCACCTCAGACAACCTCACCATCAGTTCATACCCCCAGTGCCACTAAATAATGGCTGCTATACTGTATTAAGTCAGATATGGTCCATCTAAAGTCACAAAATGAAAGGGACTAAAGAATCTCTATACTCCTCACTCAAAATATTCAAATATATGTGCATATGCTGCTATTTGAATAGCAGTAGAAACAGCAATAAATATTAGAAATGCAAATTTGTGTTTTCTATCCTCAAGATAAATGTAGGTTCATGTTTCCTTGCACACCCAGTTAATTCTTTTCTTATAGCAAAAGGCTTAAATTTCAAAATCGCTATGGTTACATTATTGATAATGGCTTTTACAGGTATTTGTGCATAACAAATAACAAGATTTTGTTCTTAATGTCTTTCTATTTGTCTCTTCCCCCGGCCCAGGTTCTCCATATAGGGATAAAGTGACCATCGCCATCCTGCAGCTACAGGAGGAAGGGAAGTTACACATGATGAAGGAGAAGTGGTGGAGAGGTAACGGCTGCCCGGAGGAGGACAACAAAGAGGCCAACGCTCTGGGCGTGGAAAACATCGGGGGCATCTTCATTGTCCTGGCTGCCGGTCTGGTCCTCTCAGTGTTTGTGGCCATCGGAGAGTTCATCTACAAGGCCCGCAGGAATGCAGACATAGAGGAGGTGAGCAGAGGAGGAGGATGGTGAGGAGCTGCTGAGTGAGTGATGATGACTAATGAGTGGATTAGAGGTTATTCTCTCTGAGGAATCTCGGGGTTTGTAATGAGATTTTTTTTTTGTTAGTTGTTCTTAGCTTGATCATATTTGCACTTGCTGGTAAGAAATTCACTAAATGGATTTAAAGCACAGCAGTGTCTCACAGCCCTGCACAGTAAAAAATAGGGTTAAATATTGCAAAGAAACAGAGCTGGCAGCTCCACATGACAAACCATTCACATGATTAGTTCCCTTTCTTTGCCTTGGTTTTCCATCTTTTATGCTTTGTTCTGTTTTCTCTCTTCTTTTCTTTCTTTTACAAATCTGTTTTGATCTCTTCTCCATCCCCTCCTTTTCTTTCTTTCCATGCTTCCATCAGGCCTTTTGTTTCTTTTACGGGGTGCAGTCCCGTCAATTTCAGCGGCGTGGATCCACCTCCTCCTCTGGCACCTCCTTATCTACTGATCTGGAGAGCGGCAGGCTGCTGGGGGATGACACAGAGTAGTCATGGCAGCACATTTACAGCTCATAACCCTCGCTACACCATAGGTTTGTAATCAGGTGTCCTTCTGCCTGGCCCTGTTGGAAATACCACTGCACCTACCCCATCCCAGTCCTAATCACCAACACCATTCAACCTTCAATAGCCGACCCCTTGTGCACATTGCGTCCTTGCAAAATGCCTCCGCTTCTTTTGATGTCAGTTATCTTTCTAATACAGTTTCAGACCACCACTGCACACACAAACATAAATACACTGACTCACTTTGTGGGACACACCAAGGACATTTGGAAAGATAAAACATGTTACCTGTTTGTTTTATTTTAAGCTCAAACTTGATTAAAATTCATGGTAGTTGGCAAAATGTGGCATTTCAGTTCATAAAATCAGCACAGAGCTGTGCAGCTCTGCCCTGGTGTTAAGCTGTTTTTTTCAGCCTGCACTGGTTAAGTAGCCCTCTAACACCAGCCCAAATGTTTTGCCTCATTCACCGTAGTCTCAATAGGCATCTGTGTGTACTTTGGAGGCAGACTTTCAGCGCCTTGTGGGAAATCAAAAGATAGGAAAAGTTATTTGAATATTTTCCTCCTCATTAAGCTCTTTGGTAGACTGGTTTGGTTGGCTGAAATTTGGATAACAGTGATGGAGCAACATGTTGGTTTAATACGTCCCCTGACACTACTCCAAAGC
The DNA here is from genome assembly GCA_021432705.1 of Caranx ignobilis. Taxonomy (NCBI): domain Eukaryota; kingdom Metazoa; phylum Chordata; class Actinopteri; order Carangiformes; family Carangidae; genus Caranx; species Caranx ignobilis. Next base: position 6,905,845 of record MU269980.1, read on the forward strand.
CAAGAGTAAAGTTGTGGCTTCATATATCTGAGAGCTGGTGACTGTCGGATGTTTTATTAACTGGACTAATGATGGATGAGGGGGACAGTCCTAACTGCACCACAGGACTCACCATGTCATCCAACTGTAAGATCTATCTCTCTATAAAATACAGTCAAAAGAAAATATTCAGTTAGATAAAGCCAAATCTTAACTATTATCATTGTTAAATGAAATCAAATTAGTGCAATGTAAGATAATCATGTAAAACAACTCGTTACATTGGACCAGAATCAGTGCTGTTTTTGATGAGATGTGTGTCTTGGACAGCCAGGTGCCAGGAAACATTAAGTTTCAGATATTACAGGTAAATTATTTCCAGGTTTACAGAAAAATACAGGACTGTAATCTGTAGCTGTGGCTCCTCTCTCCAAGTCGTTGAGCTCTGGGTTTGTTATGAGTCAGTTTATGAGGAAAGGATCTTAACTGATTGTGAGTGTTGCCGGTGAGAAACCCTGCAGGGAGCCATATTCCTTTGAGGAGCCGTAGGCGACGCCTGAGGATGAAAGAGGAGGACCTTCTCTGGTCCTTGGATGGAAGACAGACAGATAAAAAACAGGATGACTTTGTGCAACTTTGTGTGTGCAGAAGATAATTTACAAAATAAATTTGGCGAGCATACGGTTGGAGGAGGAGAGCAAAATAAAAGGCACATAAACACGATTGAAGATTAATGAGTTCGGTGCAATGTATTATTGCGCAGAATCAAATAAGCCTGGGGCTTCTCATTTCAGATGGCCCCCTCTTTGGTAATTTCAAATAATTAGCATATTATGAATTCATAGCTCTCTGCATTAGGATGTTGCACAGCAGAAGCTGTCCTTCATCTTTTGTCTGTGTAATTGGATTTTGTGATGAGACAACAGAGTTTACATGTCTTTTGCAACTCTTGTCATTTCTGCTGTTTGCCAGGTCGGACTTCAGACTGACTTTCAGTCTTTTTCTGGCTGCTCACATTCAGCTGCAGGCGACATTCCCAGAAGCCACTGCTAACTTGCAACACAGAATCTAAATTGCCTTTGATTATATCTTATAATTTTATGGATCTGCAGTCATTTTTATGCACATTCACACGAGCTCTTTAAACTGGTGGCTCTAAAAGGTCGTAACGATTTTTTTTATTAGGAATCAGCCTTATTGGTGTCTGAACCCTATCCTTCCTTTGTTGTTCTCTTTAGCAGTGCGTATCTTTTAGCGCCTTGATGGAGGAGCTGGGTATCTCCCTGCAGTGTTACAAAGGCATGCGGAGGAGGTCGCGACCCCACAGTGGAGCAAGGTCAGCTTGCATCTTCTGTCAGCCCAAACGCACTGCAAAGAGGGAGGGAGGGAGACGGGACTCCAGCACTTGAGCCTCGGATCTAAAAAGGGCGACACATCAGAGACTGCTGTTTGAATTCTCTCTTTGTGCTCCACTGACTGATCCCTCATCATCACCCCTGTCTTTATACTGTATGTGTAGGGATTATGCATTATACTGTAGATGTAGTTGACAAAGTCTTGGCCTTGTATCAACGTTACTAATGTTTAAAGCAGCTGATGAATGAAAGCTCTCTCGTAGTGAAAACCATTGCTGTTCCCTCATGGATGTAGTTCACTGTCATGAGCAGTTTGCAGAGTTGAATCTGCACACACACACACACACACACACTTTATAGACTCTCCCATTGTGTAAATGTTTGACAACTTCACTGATTTTCAGAGTAAAAAGATTTTTGCATTTTTTTAAAACTGTCGCCCAATTTGTTGTTATTTTTGTTGTTGTATATGGTTGGCAGCGGTGTGTGTGTGTGTGTGTGTGTGTGCATGTTTCTTTGTGTGCCCTCCAGCAGGTAGCTTCAGCAGCTTCAGAACAGATTGCAAAAGCCAACCCTGGCCAGTGAAAAAAAAGATAAGGACCTCCAAGGAAAGTCAGGAACACACCTGCTGTTTCATACCCTTCAAGTGCCAACATTACAGACATCAAATCACACACACACATACATGCAGAGCTGCACAGAGCCTCACGAAAGCTTGTGATCATGAAATATAACTGTCTGTGGGCCAGAGAAAGGATGGGATACATGGTGGAGGAAAGGACAAGATGAGAAGATTTTTTTATTTTACCTGTGAAATTCTCAGGGGGTCAAAGACAAAACACAATTTCTTTGTTCCCCTGGGAGCTGTCTTGTTTTTCTACAAGCCGTTTTTTTGTCCTGTTTGCTGCTGTCGAATTTGAAAGCCTGAGGGGAGAACTTCGCTCCCAGTAGTGACAGTGGATCCCAGTGGACGTGAACGTGGAAGTGAAAAACTTCTGCTGCAACCAGTTCTGCTTCCCTTCAGGTACTTGACATGTCTCTTGGTGTGCATGTTACATACACTGACACACATGCCAGCAGCTTTAAGGCACTTTATATATGAATTATGATCCAAACATGCAACCGTAAGATCTGTATTTTGGAAATCCGTCACATTGCAGCAAGAATTCCTTATGAAAACTCAAATTTAAGAAATACTTGCTTAAATAAACTTCATTTAAGACTAATTTACATGAGCTTTTCCTGTAATCACCACTCAAACAAACACATTTACCCCAGGAAGCTCTTTCACCTGGCAACCCACTGGCCTTGACCTTTAATGTCACAGAATGAGAAATGACAACAGTCTCATCATCCTCAGCACAATTACCTTCTCAGCAGCAGGAGCACAGAAAGCTCCGGTGGCAATCATCACTGACTGACTCACACACACGCCCCTACCAGAATTTGAATATAGCTCCACTCATCAGGATCCTGCAGCAGGATAATCAACGCTGTTGCTCAAATGCACACAAACACATCAAGTTGACACCGGCGTACAGGCAAAACAAGCAAACACTTGTAATGGCGTTAATACTGTCGACCCAGTGAGTGTTCTGTGATTCAGGAGCCCCACCCCCCAAAACATGCACACACACAGTTTCCTCAAGTGTTAGTTTGTTTACATCCTCAGGGTGAAATAAATGAACCACAGAAGAAGATGACTGGAAGAGTTCAATCATGCTCCTTGTATCTCTGCCACCTCCTGCCAACCCCTCTAATCTCTTCTCCTCATCAACACCTACTTTTCCTCCCTCCTTCCTCTTTCACCCCTTTAGTCTTACTGCACACCTGCCCCATGTACTGTCACTAGACTGAACTTGTAGTATGTGTTCTTATGGAAAAACCCTTTGATAAAATCACTCTTGAATAAGAATTAAAGCACTTAACTCGTGCACATGCATGAAAATTATAGTGACAACGTCACTATGACACTGGTCAGAAAGAAAGTGTGGAGAAGATGGCTGGAGCCCTGTGAGCTTGAGACAGTAATACATATCATTATCTTTCATGTCAGCCTCTCACATCAAAACTGTCCTGATGATTTGCGGCTAAATCAACGACATTTCAGACAGAGAAGAACCATGAATGGGTATAAATGTGTTATAAATTGCTCAAGTCAGAGGTTTTTGTGGTGACATGTCTCGGGGTGGATTGTGCGCTGGTTTGTGTGCATCCTTAGAGAATTGGACCAAGCTTTTCTTAATCTCTTCATGTAATGAGTTTTCTCTTTTTTGGTATTCAGATTAATTCTGGGATTGGGCTCAGTCCAACGTAATAGCGTTTGGTTGTCTCTAATCTCCTAACCCCATAATTCTTAATCAAAACCAAAGGCAGCATTTTTTTTTCTTTTTTCTTTTTTTTTATCATTACCTAATCCGTCATGAATGAGGCCATGGATTACAACCCTGACCTTGGCATCCTACATGGCTGAGCAGGACTCTCCTCCTTCTTACTAACCTTAGCTGACCTTACCTGAACTCTTGTTCTGCTGTGGAACAATATTTTCTCTCCTCACCTGTGCTCATAACCTTGTTCGTTTCGCCCACAGAGACTATTTGTCTCAGTGATCTTGAAGCACAGAGTCTAATGACCTTGGTGAAGGAGAAACAGGGAGGGAGATGAAGGGATAATGGCATCTGTCTGTTTAAAGAGGGTCAGAGGCTATGATCCATACATTTATACCATGCACACAGATGGAAAAAAGAAGATGAAGAGGCAAAGAAGAGAGACAGCTCACAGTGCCTGTTATGGTATATAGAAGTATATGAAAATCATTCAGAAAGCACTGAAAAAGCTCAACTTCGATAAATCTGACCAATCGGCTAAATACAACCGCCTGCATTACACAGTGTGTCTTACATAAGGAGCTATTTGTGCATTTCTTGTAGGATCAGTTGAAAATCTGCCACCTTGTGTGTCACACTTGTAAATCCTCCCAACCTGTCGAGTCTGGCTCTTCATGAGGCGCTCAACTGTAAACACAAAGTGCAGGAGAATCAAACCTAAACTATGACTCCAGCATGAGAGAGTGGCAGACGTTTGAGTGTGTCCCATCCATCACAATGAGATGAACAGTCTCTGGGGCTGATAAGCCAGGTCTGTGTCAACAGCCTGTCAATGAGGACAAACGAGGAGGAGGAGGACTCCTGGAGGTGCAGAGCATCATTTATCACTATGTTTCTCTCTCTCTCTCTCTCTCGCTCTCTCCGTGTTTCTCTCTCGCCACCTGAGAGCCCAGCAGTAAATAATTCAGGGGGAATGCTGTCATCTGCTGGCGTGCAGGTGAAGTGGCCTTATGGATACAAAGCAACGGATCAGTAAATCAGAACATTAAAACAAGCCTGCACAGCAACCGCAGGGCTGAATTTATGATGCCACTTTTTTCTTTCTAGCCCATTCTCACAGGCTTGAGGTCAGCTTATCATTATCACAACGCTGCGTAGGCCTGTTATGAATTCTGGTCATGAGAATAATGTCGGCCTATAAACAGAGCAGATGGAAGCCAGCTTGTCTCTTCCTCCAGTTTACAAGTTATTATCGTGTAAACTTTTGTTCATTTGTTTGGAGACTTATAAACAAGTACAAACTGCTCTGTTTCTGTTTATTTCCAGCTTTGCCATGATGTGAGCTTCAGATAATCCGGTGGAGTTTAAAATGGTTTATTTATCTTAAAGACCAGGAGAATCTCTCTCCAGCCGCATGAAGGAACTCTTAATCCTGCAGTTTATATGAACCAGAGAATAAAAACCACAGACGTTGAAGGACATGCTTTTCAGTGGGCAGCTATGAAATGAAAGTCATCCTGCTGCATGTAAGAGGATGAATGGATCACAAGATTTAATTTGCATCTGTTAAAAGAAATACAGCTGTGTAAATGTTTCACTCTGTTATAGAGATACTCTGGTGCTGCACCTCCTAAAGCGAGGGGACATGACAGGTTCAGACGATGTGGGAGCTTTAATTAGACAGGAATGAAAAAAAAAGACTGCAACACTGAAGCTGGAGGGTGTTTCTAACACCTATTGTCTCAACTCACAGAACGTTTGTGACAGTGGTTTATATTTGTCTACTACAAATAACATTTTACCAACTTCCCCACTATACAGTATGTTTGAGTGATGTCAAATACATATAGTTCCTTTGTCACAACCTGCCCCAGTACTGAGGCAGCGCAAGTGATGCATATAAGTTTATTGCACATGCTCCTATCATACACCATCTCACAAGAAGAACTCATCACTGCTGACTCGCCACAGTTCATCAGGGATCAACAATGAGCTGTTGTAATGTGTGAAGTGTCTTGTGTTTTACCTAACAGACTGCTCTCTCTTCTTCACACTAAGCTGACACAAATTAGGCCACAGACTCCATTTTCATTTGTGAATAAGTCCCTGTCTGATGACATTTTTGCTTTTAGATGTGTTACACAGTGGCCCTGAGTGTGATGCACTGCAACTTATAGGAAAACACACTCAGACACAAACATGCTGTAAATTCAGAAAACATCATCAGTTTCACAGTATGTGCTGCTAAAACTCACAACTCAACAGAAGTAAAAGATTATAGAGGAAAAAACACACGGAATGATTCCTCTTCTTTTTTTCTGGCACCCTCAGGCTGTGCTGAGAATCACAGCTCTAATCTAATACAAATTACATCGTTATATCTTATATCAGCACTGATCAAAATGTAGACTCTTTCCAAAAAAACTAAAAAAAAAAAGCTGTATTATGTTAAAATAAGTGTTTTGGCTGTAAACATCTGCACACTCCTTCACACAGCCATGCAGTTTCATATGTTCAGGAAGGAAGCATGAAATGCATGATGCATGAAACTAATGACATGTTCCTGAGGTCATCTTTTATTGGAAGTGTCACTCTTACAATGAGTCAGACGTCCTCCCTCTCAGTGTGGAAGACAACTCAAGACTCTTCTGTTAAACTGATGGAGTGTCTCTTCATATTAACACCATGAGTCACAGTTGTCTTTAGAGTGTAATGCATGCAACTCCCCTGAAGTATCCCAAGTGTATCACCTGGGTTTAGGTGTGTTTACCCTCCTTAAAACCTCCCTCTAACAAGATAAACACACCAGGGGGGGGGGGGGGTCTCTATTTTCCTCCACAGGAGCTATTCTAGCAAGAGATATTCATTCTGAGCAACTGCCTCATTGCACAGCTATTGCACAGCCAAAGACCATCCCGGCATGACCGTGTCACTCAAAGCAGTGCCGGAGCTATGGGCATTTTTGCGGGCTAAAGTCATGTCATCTGAGACATTTAATTGGACCCGGGCCGCCACAGGGGGACAGCGGACGGCATTCCTCCCCTGGCTGCCTCCCTGTTGTGTTGCTGTGTGCCGCGTGGCTGCGGGTGCGCGGATATTAACGTGTCCAATGCCCACGCGAAGTTGAAAGCTGTTGGAGTTTCTTTTGAGTGTGTGGAGGAAAACTTTGAGAAGCAGAGAGCAGTACATCTGGAGCGTCCAGAGGGGAGAGGAGGTCAGTCCTGTGAGGGGTACTTGTGCCATCGTTTGCTTGGAATTTGCGCAGAGAGACGATCTGCGCGTTTTTGTTTGTTTCCCTGATCCGACCGGGGGACAGACAGCACCCAGCACCGTGGGACGTTCACTGCCACCTGAGCTTTAAACTTTACCAAACTACACTGCATTTCCTGGCTCGTGCTCGCAGCTGCCTCAGGTAACAACAATGGCCTGTTGGGTCTCTTTCAGCTGCCCACAGCAAACTGCTCTCCATCCTAATGTGAACTCTGTGCTCTCTAATGTGCACTGTTTGCCTGTTACACTCACTAACACCCTGTTGTGTTTTATGACTGCACCTTTAGTACAGCATCTCAACTTGTCACTCTGTCAACTCTTTCCAATAACCCAGAGAGACACTCATCCAAAACACAGGCTTCTATAGTATTACTTGATGTTGTAGAAGGTCATCGAGGTTTGCTGTGTGATACAGAGGGTTTAGCAGGGTTAAAGGAGGCAAATGCCCTGATATAAAAAGCATGTACCTTCACTGGAAGGGGGCATGCAGAATCCAGACCTCAGAGCCAGTCTGTCAAAGCTCCCTAATTATTTAATCCCTCTGCAACTCTAAATGCATGACCACTGGCTGTGTGTGTGTGTGTGTGTCCGTGTGAGTGTATGTTCAGAGGGCTCCGTACCTTCATAGCTGTGGTTTAATCACATGCTTTATCAAAGGGTCTGCAGACTTTCATTCTAGCTGATCGCTTCACCTGCTGAGTTCACGTGTCACTTTTTCCCGCTGCAGGAAACTGGAATTAAAAACAACCCCGAATTTTTAATCTTCCATGCCAGATTGGATCCGGTATAAACATCAAATTTGAAACTCAAACTGGAACTACTGATTCATTATGATCAAGCAATTGGTTTGTTTCATAAAATAGTGAATAATAGTAAAACAAACAAAAAAAAAAGTGAGAAAAGTCCTGAAAAACTTCCTAGGGCGACTTCCTCACTTTGCAAGTTTGATCCAAGCCGTGTAAATCAGACAGAGGTAGAAAATCGTCATGTAAATGTCTTGATACAAATATAGATATAGATTATTATATATTTTCACCTAACCAACCAATCATGCCTTTGTTACATCATCACTGCTCTTTGATGAGATCCTCAGGATTGTGCTAACAGCTCTGTTTTGTGCTTTTGGCCTCGTGAAGGGATAAATGATCACCTCAACCAGACGAGTGTCTCCTGATAAATCTGAAGTTAGAATCGCCTTCAGCCTCGACGACACATCAGGTAAGCACACGCAAACACACACACACACACACACAATGCATGCATGTAGCCGTCCATAAATGCTCCCCCCCCCACACACACACACCTGTCTGGTATCTCAAATCATGGTAACATCTTATTTTGAGTGTAGGTGCACCTATTACTCGAGTGATCATTTAACACCTGACGAAGCCCGGAGCTCTACTCTCACTGCATTTCCAGTATGTGTGGAACACATGCACAGCATTCCTCCCCCACCAAAACAGACCAGCCACAATCTGCCCGCTGCAGCCTCCCCCCACCCCTCCTCCCATCACACCCCACCACTTTAACTGTGTTCATTCTTCTATGCTGTAGCTGAGACAGGTGCTCCCTCTATTTCTGTAGGACCCGCATCATATTAAAAACAAACCACCACACGCGCGTCTGCAGCTGTGCACTGTGCAAAAACATCACATGTACGCACCCTCACAGGCGACTGCTAGTGGGGCGGTTGCGTGATTTAAAACAAAACGTGCACATGTCTGTCCCGAACTGTCCCCACGCTCGCATAACTCCTAGTAGGACCCTACCGATGGAGCTAGGTGCTGTCTGTCTGTCTGTCTGTCAGGATGTTTTACTGCAGTGGGGCCAGGCCCTGGGACGGCAGCTGCAGCAATGCAACAGCAGAGTCAGGTTTCTCCTCTAATACTAACAGTGTCCTGCTGCCTGATTCACTGCTCAGCTTTTAGAACACTGGCCTATATTTATAAGCAGTTAACACTTGCAGTCCGACTCCACCCACCCCCGATCCCTCCCCTTGTCTTTCTCTTAGGAAGTGGGATAAGGAAGCAAGACGTTTAGATTTGACCCTGAGCAGAGACACACTTGACTCCATGATTCTGTATTTAATTTCCACAGGGCAACAATGTTCTTTCTTGAATTTTGTCCTCGTATCCTTTATTTTATTCCCAGGTTTTAGACCCATCCATTTACCTGAAATTCAGTTACTTTCACTTCATTTCCCGGTGGTGCTTGCTCTCATTGTCGGCTGGCTCACTCTCTGATGAATCTTAAACATCACAGCGGTTGCACAGGATCATGCTTACACGCCTCATTTTAGTTTTAGCTGTAGCTCCAGACGTGTTACGACCCTGAGCTCCAAAATCAAACTTTGGATGTTACCCAGGCGATCATGTTGTTGTCTCTTTGAACTCCTGTTTCTCGGTGGGGGGGGGGGTTGGAGAGGAAGAAGCCTGGACTGAGACCTGTACACCGTCTGGGGATCATCCTCTAGGCCCTTCATGACTTAATGCCAGGCATAGTTATAACCCCACGCTGTGTCAATCCTTAGCATGAGAACTGTATTTATTCCACATCATAATTGGCCCCTTGGCTGCAGGCTGGGCCACTAATACTCCTGCTTTTAGAAAGTTGCATCATCCCAGGATTCTCCACATGTGTTCCACCTCCAGGGGGACATTACTGGCGAGGCAGAGGCTGGTGCAGACAACCTGTCTGTTTCTGTCTGTCTGGCTGTCTGTGTGTCTGGCTGTCTGTCTGAACCCCCTCTCTGTCCATACATCTGGCCTGTCTGTTCTCTCTGTGATTGTCTGTCTCTGTGTTCCTACCCTTTATGTCTTTCAATGTGACAGCTCATTACTGCTTCTCAGCAAGAGATGGTGGCTCATTTATACATGTAGCACTGTGTTGCTATGTTGTTGTGCCATATAAGAGGCCCCTATAGTGTTTCATTTTGGGGCATTTTATTAAAGGAAGTGCCTGGAGAGGAAGTCACTTTAGTGTGTATGAAGGGCATAAGAATGTGAAGATGTCGAAACGGAGAGGGCATTATTCACTGTGCTGATTCACCAAATGAAGCTGAGGTAACTTTCCAAAGGAGATGGGAAAGATCTCCTGCTTTTTAGGCAAACAGCCATTAAATCCCACCATGAAAATCAACCTGCATAGAGATGAAGCTTGTACGCAGTCAATCATGGCGCTGAAGACAAAACCATGTTCATAAGTGATTCACAGGCGTCACATTGTCCTCCAGCAGAAGCAGACACAGAAATGAAAAAGAAATTCCGATGATCCAGTGTTTTCGACACAATCGATGCACGTAATCGCCTCGTGATTCCAACTTAAATGTGAGAGAACAGTCTGTCACAGAGTTGAGGCATTGCAGGCTGATTATCAGTGAGTGCTCAAATGAATGGAAATGTCTAGAGGAAAGGAAAACAATCCAAGAACCAGAATTGGAAAGTACAAACACTGAAAGAAGCAGCATTAACACAATGCTTGTGCGCTACTACATCAATGATAACAAGGCATAAATACAACAATAAGCTACGGAAACATTGCTTAAATATATGCTTATATGCACCACTTAAATATGTCATTGCTGATACACCTGTACATTAACATTAGAAAAATTCTTCCACTACTGCAACTTGTACTTTAAACAGTTAGAGTTTCCTGCTGCTTATACTTCAGTACAAGCTCTAAAACTATATTAATTGACAGTCAACATGCAGTTTATAGTGAATCAAAGCCATAAAGATACTAATAAATACTGTTAGTATCATTAATAATGTTGTGTTTTAATATGTCTCAATATATATTACACCATTATTTTACTGTTTATTCTCTGGTTTTAAGGCTCAGGATTCAATGAATGACTGTCTCAGTGTAATTATTTTTTACAATAATCAGTTGGGTTGTGTTTCACAGATGTCAAAGATGTGGAGGAGCTCTCTCAGACTTTCCCAGACCTTGAGCAGCGGTTACAGGTAAACACAAGATACTGTTGCATCACATCACATTGAAAACACACCCAGACAGAGCAGCACAACAGCAGAGAGGCAGATCACAGAGGAGAAGGCAATCATGTAAAAAAAGAAAGAAAGAAAGAAAGAAAGAAAGAAAGAAAGAAAGAGAAAGAAAGAAAGAAAAGTTATTACTGTTTCAAATTTCATGTCTGGTTCTGTTTTGTGGTTTGATGGTGCAATTTTTTTTGATGTAAACATAGTTTGGATTTTGGATATACTTGCTCACTAGCTGTATCGTTATTATTCTCTCCATATTTTGTACAAGGATAAACATGTTCACATTCAGCTCCCTCATGAGAAATCATTCTGGGCATCACCGTCAACAAGAAGAGGTGGAAAGGGAAAGTTAAACAAAAAAACGAGGTGATTAGAAATGTACCTAATTAACCTGAAACAAACAGTGGAGTAAAGCCGACAAATAAAAGGCTGATGAGTGATGTGACTAACCCCTAAAAACCGGGGGTGGATTTTCCTTTAAGGCTTTGTTGAATGTCTAAATAAGGAGAAGCTCAGGTTTAGTTCATCCAGCCTGTGAATCAGTATATTCACTGTGTGGGCTCACTCTGATATTAGTGTTGTCATTGAATTATCCTTCACCTAGTGCAAATGCCAGGGTCACTTAAAGTGCATGTTGCTGTGGAGTATCAAATGAGAACAAGTAAGCTGGTAAGTGATAGCTGTGATACACTGTACTGTTTCACTGTATAAAAGAAAGAAGGTAAAAGACAATAATAAAGTTACATATAACATCATAGTTCACATGGATATACAAATAAAACAGTTATGGATCTCATACAAGTAATATCCTCATTATTATATAAATAAATGTTATATTAATATACAGTTGCCATATCTGCAGCTAAGTTTAGACGTTTGGCTGAGATACCTGGCCACGGATACAAGACACAGAGGTAGATGGTGGGAGACGCCCTGCAGTGGATCAAAATTCATGGCTGGAGCTTTGTGGGAAAGGTCAGAGGGTCAGCCCTTCAGCAGCCTTTAGATTAGGTTATAATTGGAAAATCTTGCTGTTGAGAAGGAAATTTATTCTGCAATAATCAGCTATTTTGTTAAATTTATTGATTTATTTAATTTTTTTTTTTAAAGCAAACTTCAAATGCTTTCAGCTTCTGAAATGTGAGGATTTGCTGCTTTTCTCATTTTTGTTGGTCACACAAAACAAGTCTTTGACCTTAGAAAAGTGTGACAGACATTTCCCACCACCCCCAGACATTTTTAAGACCAAACATCCGATGATTCAGTATAGAAAATATTCGGCAGTTTAACTGAGAGTCATAAGGCGCAGCTTTGTCAACAGTGCTGTTCCAAATATCAGATCCAGATTTGTACATAATGTTGCTTGTATGATGTTTTTGTTTTTGTTTTGCATGAAATCTTGAAATGATCCGAAGCTAACTCTGCATCTGCCCGACCTGTTGCAGCCAGTGCCTCCCTGTGTGTCTCTGAGAGAGAGCGTCCAGGTGTACAAGGAGCACTGCAGGATGGCCAGAGAGTTCCACCAGGTCAAACATGAGATCACTGCTCTCGAGGACCGCAAGTAAGCCTCTAAATCAGTTACTGCTATATCACTGAGAGTGGACCTTTTTGTTAGAGGACAAGCAACTGACTCCAGATCAGAGGATTAATTTGTGTACAAGTGATGGAAAAAACGTTATTAACAGTCAAAGAATCCAATTGAGAATTTATTATAATAATTTGCTGTAACAGTTGCACATTTTAAAGTTCAGGGCTTAAACACTGGCTAAAAGTGCAAACACCTATAGGGCAGTGAGGTATTTTAAATCAAACGTCCACCAGATGGCACATGTTAATAGCCTGTTTACAGCATTGAGCACATGACCCACTGAGAGCAGTTCCCTCAACATGATATTGGAACAGCTGCTAATGTGTGACTTTCATTTCACATGTATTTGTTGTTATAATCACTTTTCAATTAGATAGAACAACATCAAGCATCTACAGGGATGAGTGCAGTTACAGAGGTTACACTGAGCACCAGGATTATTTAGCTGACTCTGCCTTGTATTTGGGAAAACTAGCAACGACTGTAACTGCAATGACTGTCAGGTGTACGTGCTGTGTATGCCTGCAGATAAAAGCACACGCACACACACACACACACACACACACACACACACACACACATACACACATACACAGTGCACACTGTCCCCTGTGTCCTCAGCAGCTGTGGGTAGTCTTAGCAGAGGGATTTTCAAGGCCCTTTGCTGTTACCCTACCACCACACCTATACAAACAAAAAGACACACACACACACGCACACACACACACACGCACGCACACACACACACACACACAAAATCAACCTACACCAGTGGGCTAAATAGAGAACAGCAGGCAGAATCTGATGGGATGAGTGTAGCCTTGAGTTTAGATAAGAGTGTAATGAGTCAGGCTGGTAGAAACTCTTTTCTAATGCAGACGCTCTCACACACATACACGCACACACAGCCACACACACACACCCCCACACACACACCCACAGCCACACACACACACACACACACACACCTACACACCAGTAAACACAATCCCACAAACAGAGCTTTTCCATACTAAAGTCACAACATCACACACCAGTGATTAATCAGTGACGTTCTTCCATGGAAGACTGTCTGTGTTCTTGTTTCCTGTTAGTGGTCATGCATTGTTAACAACAGCATATCTAGAACAATGAAAGTGGCGTTACTTCCTGTAAAAGGATTACATTCAGATAAAGAGGAGATCTTTAGACATATACAGTGACATGATGAAAGAGTAAAAATGGGAACTTTATGTTAACACATTGTGTAACGGATTTTCCAAAATTTACACACTCTGCTTGTGTTCTGTAACATTTTCAACTGTTTTTTTTTTTTTTTTTTTAACAAAAATACTCAATTCAGTTCAATCAGTCCTATGATGCAAGTGAACTGAATCTTGTACAACCAATGTAACACACACACGCAAATGTTGAATGTTAATGTTCTCAAAGCCAAATGAGATTTAGAAACCCCCTTCAGTGATTATAGAAACACTAACTCAGACGTTACTATTACGTCTACTGAAGTTAAGCCTATTACTGAGCCAAAAGAAATTACACAAGAAATAGCCCCACTGTGAAAACATGACTTTTCTGAACAACATTAATATCCACAAATCTTCATAAATTGTGTTACGCAGAGAAGACAAAATGAACTAATGTGATAGTGTGAACCTCTTTCAATGAAATAAAAATGTTATATATAAAGTAGATTTGCTCAATCTGGGCTCTTGGCTTTCTGGACGGATTTTTTTTTTTTTTTTTTTTTGAATTGAAAAACATCTCTTCCCCTTTTTCACACTGTCTTTGTCCAGAAAAACACAAACACATTCAAGTTTCAACTTGCTTGCTTCTAAAAAAGGTAAAACCTGCTGGAGAGACGATGCCCTTCAACATGGTGACGTTTCAGTCCCTCAGTGACTCATTACTACATTATTATGTGAGTAGTCAGTATGGCTACATCATTATGGTATTACTACATCATTACATGAGTACTCAGTAGTATTACTACATCATTACATGAGTACTCTGTGATTACTACTACATTGTTAAGTCAGTCCTCATTACTCCATTACCACATGAGTACTCAGTAGTTATTACTACTTTATTGCATGAGCTCGCAGTTGTATTACTACTGTATTACATGAGTACTCAATCGTATTACTACACTATTTTGTCAGTACTCAGTAGTCATTACCACATTATTACATGAGTACTTATAGTATGACTATATTATTAAATGAATGCTCAGCTGTCATTAGTACATCATTACATGAGTTCTCAGTAGTTGTTAGTATATCATTAGATGTTTACTCAGTAGTTACATTTGTTACATTATTCCATGAAGACTCTTCTACTCTAATCTTCAAACTCAAAACTCTCATTTTAATCTGAGCTACACATCTCGTCTTCCCACTGCAGTGAGTGTCTCCAGGACCACATTTTCCTGTGCTGACACACACAAACAGAAAATTGTGGTTAAAAAGCTGCACTTAATTAGAGTTAGAAACAATGATGTAATAGTGAATAGTGAAGTCATGTGCAAAGATGTTCTAAAGGCATACATCACGTCTTCTCTTTGCATTTAGTATCCAAAAACAATAATGAAGGTTGACGTCACTAAGGCGAATTTCTAATCTTGGATTAACAGGGAAATCAAAGTTTTAGTTGTGATGTGATGGTGGCTATGGACAGATGTACATATGTTTCAGTTGATGTCAAGTTAGGTGATGTTAATTGTTGCTTATCATCTTTTTTGTGCAAAAAGTTCAGTCATGTCTTTTGTAATTTTGCATATATACACACAGACATTCAGACTCAGGCGTGAGGCTGTGACACGTTGTACACACACTTGCTTATATAGCCTTTCAAAGTCCAAAGTCTGCTGGCTGTTTGCCAGGTCATTCTGCCTAAACAGTTCCTGGATCTTTCAGGTCAACTGGTTTTATTGGGACAGGAAAAAATGTAGTTAGTCAAGTCAAGCAGCAGAAACACTGTCACAAGATACACAGATGAGAAATGAACGTGTCCTCCTAAATTTAGCATCACATAGCAAACAAGGAACTTCACCTTCACTTCCTGAGCTTTGTAAATGAAATCATCCTCTAAAATGTTTCCCTTCCTAAAACACAACTCAAGTTTTATAATCTACCACACAGAAGAACTCAACAGACATATAGAATATCTTACTAAAAAGCGTGGCCCTTAAATAATCATAATAAGCAATAAAAGAAACCATGTCTTCTCGCAGAGGCCTGTCTCTGTAGATAACAGTGATGTACTTGACATCCTGCTGAATACAATATGGCTGTTAATTTAACAATCACATATGATTGTAGTTTGGACTTGCATCAAAAATCATCAGACAATATTTCCCTATATTCCCAAATGTGTTGAGCATCATTAGTATTTAACATCATGAATATTTCACCAAATGTCTCATTCACGTATCCCAGAACTGTCCGCTTTGTTGCCCAACACCAAGCAGGATCTCAGCCCAGGGCCTTCCTGTAAGTTTCCATGGTGATTTACGTCCTGGTGCCATCCTCTCACACTCTCACACTCCAGAAACAGGACAGCTGCATAATCTAATTTTCTCATAGGTATGAATGTGTGTAATCATCTGGAAATCTCCCTTTCTCTGAATGTGAAACCTGCCATGGGTGTTTCCCTGCCTCCAGCCAAGTTCATTCTGGGACAGTCTCCAACTTCAGCAGCAGCTGAGAGGGAGAAAGCGGGAAGAGACAGGAAATAAACAAATGTCTTGACGGACAATTAAAAGCAAATTCTAGGGAAATGCTGTTTTTTTGTTCTTTGTTTTTTGTTTGCACCTGTTCCTGAGAGCTCTAAAATCTCACTTTTTCCACGTAGGCGTATGTTGCTGGCCGAGCTGGTGGAAGATGAGAAGGTTGCCATGGAGATTGCCCGCCTTGAGGAGGAGTTTCGGCGTCTGACAGAGGAGAACCGCAACTTGGTGACTGTCCACAACGAGCGTGCTCAGCAGCTGGAGAGGCTCTGCCTGACCAATCGAACGAGGCAGGACTCCTCGTGACCTTTAACCTCTGCAGAACCTGAGACCTTCAGACATCCAGCTGACACCAGGCCAGGAAAACAACAACAACAACAAAAACCAGGAATAACGGCTCGGCTGTAGCACTCAGTTCACGCATCTACAACCTGTGAATCAACTAATTACACAGAAAAAGAGGCCGTGTTTGTTCTCGTCTGACTCATTGCTTTGAACCGCAGATGTACTGTCATCAACAGTGTGAAGTTGTGATAGTGATTCCACCAAGCTATGACACAAAGGGCATTTTTCTGAGTTCCGTTTTGTTCTGTGATCTTGCAGAAACCTTGCCGGTTGCTATAGCAATAAGCTCACAGTATATGTTCATACAGTGTCAGCTGCTGTGAATGTGACCAGATATTTTGGCATCTGTCTCAGGTCCTGTGGAGACTCTGAGGTCTGTGGAGAGAGCCAAAGGCACCGTGATGTGGTCCAAAAGTTGTGTTTTGAGGAGTGTTTCCCCTCCCCCCCCCCCACTCTCTCTCCCCCACTCCCCCCCCAATACTTGCCTGTCAAGTTCTTATGGTAAAAAGGAAATGACATGAGTGTAGGGGACAGTGTTGGTGAATGGGGAATCATAGCCATTTGTGCAAAAAAGGGAGATCACCCATTTCACAATAAGTGTCTGCTGTGTGACACAACACTGAAGTAAGAGTTGTACATTTTTCTTTTCTTGTGATGTAGCCGTGGAGTGTCACTCACCTGTAGAAGGGGAAGCACAGCACGAGATAAACTGTCGCTTATCGTCTTTGTCTAATAATAAAATGCATTTTGTTTTAGCACCAGCATCAGTTCCTTTCTGTAGTTTCATTTCTCCAGGCCGCTGTTTGCTATGTGCTCTGTGCTCTGTGACCATGTCGTGCTGCTTACTTGGAAAAAGGAACTAGATTTTTTTTTCTTTTGTTTTGTTTTGTTGTTTTTTTTCATGAGGAGATTAGCTCATTCTGGAATTATGAAACAGTCACCTGATTGGTCGGCTTGAGTCTGGCATCTCTCTTCCTCCTTCGAAACATGTGACTGGCTACAGTGCTTTGTAACAATGATTATTTCTTTCTGCTCTGTTTTGCCCTGGTAGCTTTTAAGATATATTTTTTTTCTTTATTCTTCATAAAACAAATTACTTACAAAGAGTTTTCTACACTGTAGTTTATCCAATCACAGGTATTTGTTACCTAAACTTTAAAACCCGCAGAGGACAAATATTCAACTGGATTACTCGCTGTTGGTTTTACAGCTGTTAACCTATTGTACAGGGCATGCTCTGTCTCTCTGTCTCTCTGTCTGTCTCTCTCTCTCTCTCTCTCTCACACACACACACACACACACGCACACACACACACAATAAGGAACTTGAACCACCCTCACAGAGAGATTTGCTGCTACCTGGAAATGCAGCAAGATATGGGACAAGGACCCCACAGAGAACTATGAGCCTGTAGGTGAGCTCGGCAGACTCCCTCTCCTTTGCTACAGGTCAGTTTCATTTTTTTTCCTACCCCTCACGTTTACACAACTTGTTCTCAAATGCACTGCGCCTGCAGTCGGTTGAGTAATTCCAAGCTAATCTAAAATCTAAAGACAGTGACAACAACCAGGAGCCTGTCCAAACACTGACTTTAGACAACCTTCACCTTAATCTCTGAATTGTGTCTGTGGGTAAATCTGTAAAGGGATTTTCTGGGAAGAGCCTGTTAGTTTACCAGACAGATCCAAGGGTGGGATTGGTATGGACGGGAAAACTGCTTGCTCATCCTTTATCAGCAGGAGTACATGAGTCAGCGCTTGCTCTGTTACACCCAGCGCTGTTGCAATACACACACACATACCCACTCACACACACACACACTCCCTCCATGTCTCCCTCCCTCTCACATACTCACACACAGGCCATATGACTGAGTCAAGCTCAGTTTTTAGTTTGTAGCCGAGTTGAGATAAGGCTTTCTGGGAAGTGTAGAAATAACCATGTGTGCTCAACAGCTGGGACTTTCTGTACCACTCTAAGAAACTTGGATATATAAAGCCAGCTGTGTAAGGTAGGCATGTTTTTGTTGTTATTTCCATGTCTTAACTTTCTCAGTATGTGTCTTGATACAGGGGTAAGTGGTTAACAATGAGTCTATGTGTGTGTCTTTGTGTATACATGTAGATGTCCCTGATGGCCATGTCTGCTCCCCGCTCGTCTGTGTTTACATTTGAATCTTCAGTGCATTCCTCCCATGTGCTGCGCAGCCTGGATGAACAGCGTCGCCGGGACATGTTGTGTGATGTTACAGTGGTGGTGGAGGGGCAGAGTTTCAGAGCCCACCGCTCGGTGCTCGCTTCCTGTAGTGAATACTTCACGCACAGGATCTCCCCGCTCATGCAGCACGGAGCAGTCATCACTCTGCCACAAGAGGTGAGATGATGGGATGTCACCTCTTGATGACACAAGCAGTGCCACTATGATATATGTATACCTATATCTACATCATGTATATATATATATTTATATATAAATCTAGATACAAAAATATAGATATATATGATACCAAAATAAACAGATATATCACCAGTTTGGTCTTCAAGAGTAACCATATCAGTGTTTTCAGTGTTGGTTAACCATGCTGATTAGTCTTTATCTAATTCTCCAGACAGTCTGTGTTTCTTTTGAAAAACTCACAAACAAGATAATGCTGAGAAAGCATCATGAGATTTTTTTACATGGAAGAAAAGCCACAGGAACTAGACTTTATTTGGTCATGTGTATTGTTGCTGAGCAACAACCATAGGCTTTATTTCCCTCATCATTTACAGGCAGAGTAGTTCCAGTTTCTCATCATGGGCCCACAGTACTGTGCGCATGATTATGTGCTGCTGTTATGACAGTGCTGATTTCTGTGTCCTGTCTTCTCTCACAGGTGACTGTTGCCGGCTTTGAGCCCTTGCTGAAGTTTGCCTACACATCCAAACTCCTCTTTGGGAAAGATGATGTCCTAGATATACGTAACTCAGCCTCCATTCTTGGGTTCAGAGACCTAGATGAGGCATGCTTTGATTTCCTGCTCCCTAAGTTCTTCTCCAGCAGCAAGAGCACCGTCCCTTTTCCTAGAAAGACCTGTTGTAAAAAGAAATGCAAGATGCAGTTATCAAGGGAGGACAATGGCATGGACTCTGATGACATGCTGTTGGATGAGAAAGAAGTAAAACCAGTTGCTGACTCACCAGTGCAGCAGGAAGTGGCTTGGCTCTGCAAGAAAACAGTGAACAGCAAAGTGGGAAGTCAGAACAGTGCAGGCACATTCACACCTGTAGCTGAAGGGTCAAGTGATACCTTTACACAGTGTCCCAAGTACCGCAAGTTCCAGATGGCTTGTGGGAAGGAAACATGTGCCACAGAGAAAAGTCAGAACTACGTAGCAACAGTTATCCGGGATGACTGCCAGCTCCCCTGCGCACCCTGCCCCAGCAGCATGAACAATAAGAATGATATTAGAGGAACAGATGACATCGGACCGAGCAGAGACAGAGCAGATGAGTCGTGGAAAGCTGAAATACATGGCAAGAAGCAAGAAGATGGCATGGCCAGCGGGGAGGCTCATATGGTTAAGAAAGACTCAGGTGAAACACAGGGAAAGTGGAATGAGAGGGAAAGAAAGACTGATGCTATGAAGATGGAGGAGGAGATGGAGCACATGGCTGGAGTCAGCTCCCTGTGCAGTTCCAGTGTCAAACCTGTTTCCATGGGCCAAAGCACACTGCTGGGTGAGAGGTCACCAGGGTTAATATTGCACCATTGCCCTCTGAAGGCCTTAGCTGAGGGCCCTGCAATCACTAGGTCACTGGGGCAGGAGAGGGTTGTCATGGACATTAAAGAGGACAAGAAACCAGCAGAGTCTGGTGAGCCAGAGCCAGTATCTGTTCATTTCAATCCAGAGGAGCAGGCAGAAGCTGAGAGGAGGAGGGTAGTTAATGCCATGGAGGAGAGAGGAGGCAGCATGGAAGGAGGGAGCAATGCCAGGAGAGAGGGCTGCACTATGGAGAGGGAGTTGGCTGAGCACCCGGGCTCGTCTCAGCAGGACCCCGATGCAGGAAGCTCCTCCAATACAGGGAGCGGACTGACGCAGACCACGTCTTTAGAGCTGCTGAAGCTTCACATGAACCTCAGCTCCAGCAGCACTGCAGGCTGCCCCTTCTTCCAGGAGTTGGACCAAAGCAAATGTTTATGGAAGGGAACGGGGCTGTCTGAGAGCGAGGGGGCATCTCACTCAGGTGTGTCATCCCTCAACTCGGGGGAGGATGGAGACTCAGAGACAGAGACAGAAGGAGACAGTGAATCGTCGGCGAGAGAGAGGGCCAGACAGGTGAGCAGTGAATCAAGTCTGTTACCAAGGCGATGCAGCTGTGCTCTGTTCCTCTATGTAACTGCATCAATGAGAGTCAGCTCACCTCACTCACTGGTTATTACTTCACTATGTTTGCTTTAGATAAGACTTTCTGGTACATTATATCAGATGCAAATGAGTGTTTGCATTAATCTAACTGAAAGTAGAATCTCTACAGTGCCAGGTTAATCATTCTCCACATTTAGCTGATGTGTGTGTGTGTGTGTGTGTGTGTGCATGCGTGTGCACTGTGTGACCATGGGCATGTGTCTAGCTAATTGGTCCAGAGTCCAACTCAGCTGAATTTGACACCTCAGCCTGTTGAGTTGAGCAGACACTACACAAACAACAGGTCTGAGGAATCTCTCATGTCACAGTCCATGTTACTGACTGTGTGGATGTTCCTGACAGTGTAAACAGTGCAGAGAGAGAGTGCACAGACAAAGTTAAGGTCATTTCAGACACCCCCCCCCCACCACACACACACACACACACACACACTATTTACACAAGATTAAAAAACAGTCCATGATTTATACAGCTCCAATAAACTGGTGAGTGTACATTTCCTGCCACACATTAGCAGCAGCAATAAACAGTTCCCAACCTCTGCTTTTAAAAGTTAACTCAGATTCAGTTAATGATTAACAACATAATAAATATATAACTATCTGAGCTCCATATTCACTTTGTCCATATACAGCACACTCCACACATGCACACACATTTCATTATTAAATATCTTTTGAGAATGAATGTGGGCAGTGATCATTTAATCACACCTTTGTCTACAAACCTGCAGCTGCAGCACCCTCGGTCTTTCTAACAAAACATACACTTTTATTTATCTTCCAAAAATAATTTGGAACATTACGCAGTCACATCAGCATCTGTGACAGGACATGACAAGCACTGATTTTGACTCTGTCAGCGATGTCGATGCTCTCCGAGTCCCTTTTTAACCACTTCCTCTTTTGTCCACCTCCCCTGTCGTCAGGTGCAGCTGCCTTTCCCTGTCGACTGGATTGTGGATCTGAGTAGGAACGACTTCCAGCAGCTGCTGAAGCAACAGGTCTTTACACGTGAACAGCTGGAGTTTGTCCACGACATGAGGCGACGCAGCAAAAACCGGCTCGCAGCTCAGCGTTGCCGCAAGAGGAAACTAGACTGCATATACAACCTGCAGTGTGAAATCAACAAGCTGGTAAAGACCAAGTTTTTTTTTTTTTCAATGAGTAAACTCTTACTAAGTCACTTCTTGTTCACAGACTTGTTAATAAGATTGTGTACACTGCACTGTGTGTGTCACAGAGGACTGAGAGGGAGAAGCTAATGATGGAGAAGAGCCAGCTGAGCCAGCTGAAGCTGAAAACGTGCCACAGTGTCACTGCCTTATGCCAAAGGGTCTGCAATGAAGCCAACCTACAGCCAGACCAGCTCCAGGTGTTAGCCAAGTACACCTCCCCGGACTGCCCCCTGTCCTCATTCTTCCCTCACATAGACACTCTCCTCTCACAGCGGGGGTTGCAGCTCCGGCCCCCATCCTCCCTCTCAAGCTCTGCTGGTGGGCCTGATCAGTACACGGCTTTTGAAGAGGCTTCGTCCAGCTCCAGCAGGGACACAATCACCGGAGATACTCATCCTCCACCTTAGGTACACAACCAACTCACACAGTGAAAGTTTTGTTGAAACTTCCAGGATGGTGGAGCCCGAGGTTATCCAGGGTTGCCAACCTGTATCACACAGCATCTAAGGACATTACCACAGGCTACGGACTCAGCTCAGGATGCTTTAGACAGCAATCACATCCTTGCGATCTTATCACGGTGCATTTATAATGACAAGGCCACAGAAGTTTTAACAAACTCTCAGGCTGCTACCTTATTGATTTAAACTCTCTGGACTTATATAGAGAGAGTTCAGGAATCATTCCAGGTACACAAAACCATTCAACAAATCTCAAGACTTTTCGACGACCTTCTCTAAATGAATGTTTCCAGCAATGCAGATGGGTTATTACTGTTTGTTTTCCGTGCTTACAAATCAACACAGCCAAGGTGCATGTCGAGAATGTGAAGACTTTAGCACTGAAACGATCACGGCTCCGAGCATCAATCAGTGGGAACAATTATCTGTGTATTTAAAACATGCTTCAATGCTTGATTACCTCAGGATGTACATTAACTGTTTAAAAAGTCTTATTTTGGTACAGTTTGATACAATATCTCAGGTGTTAACAGGAACAATAATATAGCCTATATTGCACACAGTGTTCTCTCTACGTAGAGCTCAACACACCACAGCATTTTGCACCCAAAAACCCAGGCAACGCACCAAAGAGACTTGACATAGTGTGTGCCATGTTTACCTTCTGGTCTCATGTCTGGAGCTCATATTTCAGGCTGTCATTGCGGTGGCCTCTCCTCAGCCGACCACAGTGACACAGCTTCTTCTGGGCTGCACGACAAGTCTCCCGCTTTGCTTTGACTCGCAGAAACAGACCTCAAATTTGACCCAGTGTCTGAAGAAGCTGCACCTCATCAGTTTGAATTTTGCTTTATTTAGGAGAAACGCTGCATCACACTGTGTAATCTAAATCCTAGTTATCTGAATCACTGTCGCAGAACAACGTAGCAACAACCCACTGATGAATGCCACAGATTTATGTTTATATTTTGTGTCTCTATAGTCGACGTTCAGCCGCAAAATTCATTCTATTTCTGTTTTGTGCATCACAGTCATTACACACAATATCTGTAGCTTTCCTGTTGAGCCTCTCTCGGCTTATTGTAAATCACTGACACTTCCTCTAGATCAACTTTCACTGTATTATATGTGCACATATTTATAGACTTATTCACTGAGTATTAATCATCACAGAGCAGCTGAATGAAATTAGATCATATGGAATAACACAGAAATCAGATGCACATGATTCTACGATTGAGTGCAGATTGAGTTTATTTCAGGATAGTGGATTTTAATGATGGTTGACAAATAATTTTTTTTTTCTTATAGCAACCAACTGCTGGCTGCACATGCATTGTAACACTGGTGCTTATTGCCCCCTAGTGGCAGTGCATTCACACTCAATAGAGCTGTATAGATGTAAATTACTGTAGGCTACTCAAATTCCTTGTTTTTCATGCACAGAAATGACTGTATCTTTCTACACCTATTTCCAAATGCTTTTTTTTTTATGAAAAAGTGACACAGAACCAATCAACATTAAAACTTGACAAAAACTCCAAACCACAAAAACATTTCCCGTGTTTTTACCATCCTCTACCTAAGAAGGTGTCTGTTGGAGCAGCATCAGTCCGGTTAATGAGATGTAAAATCTGTCAGTGTTCAGAGTGAGTGATGAATGGCTGAGTTCACAAAGGTCTTCAGAGGACTCATCTCTCAACCTGGACACATATATTAATGATTTAATACCACACTTAGTCTTTCATGTTTCTCCCTCCTGATTCCCAGTCTCTCTCTCTCTTTCTCTTTCTCTTTCTCTCTCCACCACCTACCCTCTTCTCTGTAACTTTTAATTTCCTTTCTGAGTTTCTCTTTCCTTTCTCCCCTCACTTCACTCCTCTCTTTCTCTCCTGGGCTTATTTTAATTAGCAGAGACTGTTATTTCATCTCTCAATTTTCTTTTATGTGAGCAAACATAGTGTAAGACTCGCTGGATGATTACAAAGCCACATGAAGATCTGTAAATCACAGTAATGTTGGTCACTCTCACTGGCTTTTAAAGGCCTTGCATAAAGAGAGAGATAAAGGAAGATCTTGGGGATGGGGTGGGGTGGATGAAGAGGGCGAAAGGTCAAGCAGGTTAACATGATCTAATGGATTTTGGCACTAATGAGTGGGAACCAAGAGTCACTGTGGAGGAAGGACTAAGAGATGAGAAAGTCGCCCTGATGGATGAGGTAATTTTCTTGGGAAAGCACTTCTTGGTGTTCACACGGTGTGATTACGTTTCAGATCCAGTCATTCTCAAGTACTCCTGCTCTGACGTGTGTGTATGTGTGTGTGTGTGTGTGTTCATGTCTGTGCATGTTCTCCTGGCAGTGTTTATCTTTGTGGTTTTCTTGTAAAACACAAGGGATGTGAGCAGCAGACAGTTCTTGTAACATGTCTGCTGCTCAGGCTGTGAAAGCTGAGCCAGTAACATACAAAACAAAGGACAGGTCTCTTTTTTAGCATTAGAAATTATTATTTAACTGAATTTGTTTTTAAAAACAAGAACAATTGCATGAATGGACACTTAATAACACAAGTATTATATTCTGGTACTGGCATAAAGGAAAAAATGCAACGGAAAATAGATGCAGGAAGTAAATAGAAAGTAGATTTATAAAAAAAAAAAACGAAAGAAAGAAATGTTCACAGTTAAACAGAGGGAGTTGGGCTGTATCATCTGATCTCATGAACAGAGTTTCCATCTTGTTTAGGTCCAAAAAAGTCCAGTTTTTCAAATAAGGAGATACAACAGTTTTCTTCTGCCCTGAGATCACTCTAGAGGCTGAAGGTCAGGTTCTTAATAAATCAGCAACTCTTATGTGCGAAAATTGAAGTGGATCAGTCGCCTGCAATGTGACTAATCTGACAACAGATGGCACCACATGAGCAATTACTGCTGGTGAGAACTGGGGAAAAGACACTTCATCAAATCAGATCAAGTCTCTTCTGTCGTCTAAGTTCTTGTAGCTGGATTATGTAACCAGTCTGTTGGTCTCCATGTGATTAAGGCGGCTGGATGTGCTCTGATCAAAAAGTTACCAGATGTAATCTGTCTGAAAGATATATTTCCGGGGCAGTTAAGGCCAGGAAGCGCTGGTTATGTGGGGACACTCGTGATGAGCTGTCTGTAACCTTTTGTTGCTGTGAGATTTTTCAACAGCTCATTTTCCTCTACCTGCTTCTCCTCGTCTCCCTCGCCCTCCCTCTCCCTGCTTCTCCCTTCTCTCTTGGAGAATATGTGGGTATTTTCTGTAGGTGGTTCTGGCAGAGCCTGAGAACAGCACAATATGCTGGGCTCATAATCCCACTAATGAATAGATAGACCTGCGCCAGGTGTTGTTAACACACACAGAGAATCTTTTTCCACAAAAGAAGTTGTTTATTTCATTGTTTTTTACTTTTAATTACACACTTTGAGATTAAAACTCTGAAATGGTGATCATATAATAACCCTCTCTCACAGCTTTTCTTTGACAACAAAGCCATTTATGTCCTAATTAACTTATTGCTTGATGAATTTCAGATGACAACATTCTACCAAAGTGGTTGAACAGCGTTTTTGGATCATTTAATTAGTTGTTGGTAGTGGATGATGTCTTAACGAGAGCCAGGAGCAGACGACCAAATCCAATCCCTCAGGCAGAGAATAATCCACTCAGTCATGTGGCTTCCTAATGAGAACCTGAGAGTCCTGGATCAGCCCGAGGACACACACACACACATTTCTCAGTCTAAACTAATAAAACTTGGAAACTGATGCCCTGTCTCTTTCTACGATTTGTGAAGCTGAAGTACAACAGTGATCAAGAGGCTGTAAAATGGTTTGTTCCCAGTCAAAGGTTAAATGGCATCAGTGTACTGTGGTGTCACACTGTATTAATGTGCTAAAGAGCAGCACGACATGGGGGTGTGTATGAAATTGGTTCTTTTTACAACTTCACATTAAATAATGCAAAAGAACAATTCACAAGTTATGTAATCAGATGGAGACGTGCTGCTTACTTGTGGGAGAAAGCATTAAATTAATTGTCATCTTTGTCTTTTACAGGAAGACGAGTGTGTATGAGTGCGCACGTGTGTGTGTGTGTGTGTGTGTGTGTGTGTGTGTGTGTGTGAGCATGCAGCACTTTTTTAGGCCCAAACAGATCAGAAGTCTAAAGTGTGACATGATGCTGATGTCACATGACACATGATGGGCCAAACACTGTGAAATTTTAATCCCATGGAGAAGCCATTGTTTCAACCTATTCCGCTCTAAAGTGGAGCGTGCAAATCACCAACAAGGACTCAATACAATAGCACATGACAGTGTTGTGATCAGGCTCATGGACACTGTGCAAGCACTGCTGACCAACAGCAAGGGGAAACACCATAACATATGTCCTTATATGATTCTTAATCTAAATGGCAGCGCACTGCATAGTGTACCTACATTATGTACATTTAAAACCTCTGATCCAGGGGTTATTCAAGGTCATGACTCATCCCTGCATCTCTGGGTGTGTTTACTGGAGCCAGTGCAGGTTTAATGTGAACAGAGAAGAGAAAGACGTGATACTGCAAGAGAGCAGAGTTTCTTTTTTTTACAGGAGAAGAAACAATAGCAGCAGAATGAGTGGGTGAGGAGAGGAGAAAGGAAGAGGTAAGAAAAAAAAAAGGAATAAGGACACAGAGAGTGGAAAGATCTGCATGTATGTGTGCGTACACATGAGTGTGTGTGTGGTTGTGAATACAGTGAGAAATAGCTTCACACAGATGTTAGAGGATGCCCAAAAAAAAGACTTGATCTAGTTACCATGGATACTGAGGGTTAGTCTTTGGCAAGTGAACTCATGAGCGTGTCCAGTTTAGAACCAGACAATCAACACAATTTTTCCACTGGTGAAGAAAAATAACACACACACACACACACACACACACACACACACACACATTAATTAGTTCTGACATTACAGCCAACAACAACCCCTCTCCACCATGAACAACCAAACATGCCTTTTCAATACTGAACTGCCCACTAGCCATAAAAGACTAACTACAAACACAAGCTCCAGGATAGTGTGTGTGTGTGCGTGTGTGTGTGTGTGTGAAAGTGTTACACTCACCATTTCTTTGCAGCTGATACAAAAGTGTTGTTACTTAAACCACCTCATTAAACAAGGCTTACACAATAGTCAGTTGCAGGAAGGTTTTTAAGCAACACAATATAATACAATAAGTGGCATTACATACACATGAGCATATGCGCAATAACTTAAAATCATTAAAAACAATGTGTGCAAAATTCACATAATTACACAATATAGGATCAATACTACTTTCTTTGGCTCTCACGGAATAACGTTTCAGGAAGCTGCATCTCCCACACTGAGGTTAATAGAGGGAGAACAGCAACACAATCATACTTTCTTGAAACAGCATTGGACAGATATGAGTCCTGGGTGTGCTGCATCAACCATGCTGAGAGTATCTACTCCTTTTGTTCAGTTTCGTCAGGTAGTGAAGCAGCCAGCAAACGAGAAGCAGCCTCAAAACGTTTGATACTTCAAATAATCTACTACATCATGCCAAAGAGCATCGACACGCGTGTTATGCCAAACTGAAGTTAGACACAATTCTCTGCCACAAACTTTACACTCACAGTTTAACGAGTTACCCAAACTCTCTCTTAGATAAATGTGCAGCCTCTGAGTCCATGTAACCTCAGTTTGTGAGCTCTGCAGAAACTAAAATGTTCAACTCCAGTTTGGACCGAAGAAGTCAAACTTGTACTTAGATTTCCATGGAAGGCAGTGTGGTTGTGCCTGTCCCTCTTTGTCCTACCGAGACTCCATCCTGTTGGTGTCCTCCTGCATTTCATCATTTGAAGCAGCCAGAGCAGCTCATCTGCCTGTTGGAGTCAAGCTGCGGTGAGATGGTGTCCGGGACCACGGTCTTCAGTATGTCATTCTCCGTGGCCATGATGTGCTTGACCAGGAAGTTTGCAGCTTCACTAATGTTGAGGTTGTCCTTAAAGAGAGAAACAAACAGTAGTGAGGCCTCAGCTGTATAACTGACATGTGTATCATTTTATCTCATTGCATTAGGACATCAGCTGTGTTTGGGATGGTTACAACATCACATTTACATTTGCTCTTTTGGCAGATCATCCTACCATCCATATCAACTTTCAAGTGAGCTTCAGTGCGGAAATCCTCAGTACAAAGCAGTGCATCTATTTAACAAGTGCAAGGATGTCAGAGAGAAGGACATGGAAAGTGTTTGGAGACAAAGTGCTCTCAGAAGAGTCGTCTTCAAGAGATTCTTGAAGACAGAGGGACGGCCCTGCTCTCACAGATGAAAAGTGTCTGGATTGTGACTGCCTTGTGTGCAGTGATGGCAGTGTCAGAGGATATACCTCAAAGGAGAATAAGCCTGACTGAGCTCAACAGACCTATCAGCCACTCCATCAAAAGATTCAGTGACTTGAGATAAAACTGTCATTAAATCAGAATTTAAAGCGCCAAATGTTCACATTTCCTGTGCGCTAACAGCAGTCGACCTCCAGTGTGGTCAAAATGCAGCTGTCATCGACATGTCAATGACGTGTGAGCAACTTCATATGTTTAAAACTGCTTTGGATGAACTGTGAAAACATTTCTTTTCTTATTTCTACCAAACAGGAGTGTGTGTCTTTATTTGTGTAACCCACCTCTGACACTTCGGCCTCAAACCTGCACCTTGTCACCTTTGACCTTTGGGAATGCTGAGCCTCAATGCCACAAGAATGGCAATGCACTCGAGGCCGTGCTGACACATTAGTGCCAGCAGAGCAAGTGTAACTGGAGACGTTTGTAGAATTTATGTGTAAATAGTGTTTGGATTAGTGTACGGAAGTGGGTTAATTCACAGTGTACTGCATCACAGAAACAAGTCATTCTAGCCAAGATGTCAGCATGTAAGGGGAAATAAGGGAAATGTGATGCACTAAACCCCTAAACATTTCCATCTACGTTGGATTAAGCAGGTACAAAATATATTCTATATGAGACGTGGTCAAACTGTTAACAGTCCTCTAATACTTTTGACTTTTCACTCCAGCACCTTTGCTCTGACCCTGCTTTGTAAATTGATCTCGCTGAGCCACTTTCCACGAGGATCTGAAATTCCAGTTCCCTCTGTGGGGATGTTTTTCATCTGACTGAAGTGACCTGAGTGGGAGAAGACCTCCACTCAGCACATCAGGCGCTCGATGCCAAGGGCCCACAATCTGGCCCATTCACTGTCATCTCGTGCTGATTAAAATTAATCCTTCAACATTTTGGGGGAAGTGTTCATCAGTGTTTTTGCTGAGAGTTATATGTGAAGATTGAAATCTGTGTGCTGAATATGAAGCTAAAGCCAGCAGCTGGTTGGCTTACCAATGACAACTGGAGACAAGGAGGCACTGCTAGGCCAAGAAATAGGCCCACACAAACCACGAGTTTTGATTTTTACACTTTGTTTTTTTGTACTGATTTAATAATCAAAATATGATATGTTAATTTGTGAGCTTTAGAGATGCTGGTATGTTACCTTCAGGCTGAGCCAAGCTGACAGTTTCGCTTAGTTTTAAGTCTTTACACTGAGCATTTTGGCTCCAGCTTTATAAGTACTTGGCAGATATAGCCATGGTATCGATCCTTTCTTCTAACTCTCATTGCCAGGATAGACAGGAATACATTTCAATTCATCTGCTGCAAATGGATCAGTAATACTGTGGTCTCACCTTGGCTGAGGTCTCAAACCACCCGACAAAGCCGTGGTCCTTGCAGAACTGGTCCATTTTGATGCCGTTGTTGGTCAGCTCTCTGCCCTGGTCACACTTGTTTGCCAGCAGCACGGTGGCAATGCTCTGTCCATTAGCTAGCATCAGTTTGGAGTCCAGGTCCTCTTTCCACTTGACCACGGCCTCGAAGGTCGTGGGCCGTGTCACATCGAACACTATGAGTGCTCCCATGGCTTCACGGTAATACACTCGAGTCATGTTTCCAAAACGCTCCTGACCTGTGGGGAACACACAAACACACACAGGGAGCTCTTATTCACTAGCATGGCAGCTCTGTTGTTCAGTTTGATGAGATTCTCATTGTTTTCCCACATTTCTGCAGCAAAACAGCTAATGCAGCTGGCATTAAGGCAGCAGTTAGCAGGGCCTGCATTCTCATGAAACAGCACATTCCTGCAGTCTTACTGTCACGTTGCACCTCACCAGACGATCAATGTAAGTGCTTGTTCCTGCTTATGACAGACTTACTTTAATTCAATCTGCATTGTGGGCAAACTGCAACTTAAAAAATAAACTTTGACCCACAGTACACACAATATGGTCCATACAAAATACCTGTCTGTATATAGGCATGTGAAAAGTGCATGTATGCGTGTGTGTGTGTGTGTGTGTTTATCCACACTTGTCCATTGTGCAGGGAATGGAAATTAGATGCTTGAGGAACAGTTTGTAAACATGACAGTCCCCCTGGGGTGTGTGTCCTGTTGTTTAATGTGAGTACCTGTTAGTCCAAAACTGAACTGAGCACATGGGTGTGTGCAGCAGAGAAGTGCACATGGCTGAGAAAAATTAAAGCATGTGTCCACTTTTCTCTGTGGTGGAAGTGCGCAACATTGACGTGGACAAAATGCTTAAGAGGAAATGGAAAATCTGACAGTGATGTGTCCAGGACTTCCCCTTTTCATGGCAGAGAACTTATGAGCGATTTTCATTAATCACAAGAAATCCTCATCTGCAGTGGTGTGACAGCCGCCTCAGACATCACGCACGTCACCTGACGTGCTGTCATTCAGTAAACAGATGGTGCAGTTTACATGACTTTGAAGAACGTTTATCGCTGCATGCATGATAACAAACACACAGTCACTGCTTAGTTTATCCTCCCTCCTCCCTGAGCTCATCTTCAAGCAGGTAGATACGGCTAAATCAGATGTGACTTGTAATTTCATTTACTCAATACAAATTAACCACTTAAAGCATGCATGTGTGTGTCTGTGTGAGTCTGACTTAAGTCAATTATGAGAATAAATTTCAGACTAGATACCAGTTAATTGGGGACAGCTTGTCCAATTGGAGACAAAAGCCCTGTCCTGAACTGGAAAATGCTGATTTCTGGGTCAGTGGTCAGTTAGGTGAGGGCTTATTATTAGAGCGATAATTTACGTCTCTCAGAATTATGCAATTTAAAAAAGCGATAAATGAAAACATGTGCATGTGTGTATGTGTGTGTGCATGTGTGTATGTGTGTGTGCATGTGTGTATGTGTGTGTGTGTGTGTGTGTGAGTGAGAGTGAGAGAGAGAGAGAGTAATGATATTTTATTTTTTACTTAAACTAAATGACACTCCTGTGACTGGCCTTAAAATCGGCCTCACATGGGCCTCATCACATGATGCAGCACTGTACCTTGAATGAATGACTGAGTGACAGTGTGCTCATCTTCCTTTAGCAACAATGTGTGTGTGTGTGTGTGTGTGTGTGTGTGTGTGACACAGAGAGAGACAAAGAAGGCTCTCCACAATGACAGTGCATCTTTAAGCTGTGAATGTTTCATAACTTTACAACTGTCATGCCTCACTGTCTGTTTAAAGATAAGCTCTATCTCCCCAGATCATCAACTTTTCAGGAACTAAAAGTCTTGCTAAACAACTTTTTTCACTTATCTTTTGAGAATGTGACTTAGTTTGTGTGCATTTTTTTCATCATGAAAACAGTCTAAATTTAAATGTTGTGCAATACAGATGTAGCAGACCTCAGTCACAGGGGAGGACACCCTAAACACCCAGCATGTACAGAACATATTCCTCTCTGTCCCACCTGCAATGTCCCACAGCTGAAGCCGGACAGTCTCCGAGTCCCAGTTCAACACCTTCAATGCGAAGTCCACTCCGATGGTCGCCCGGTAGTTGTTGGAGTAGGTCTGGTGGACGTAGCGCCTGATGATGGAGGTCTTCCCGACCCCCAGGTCACCGATAACCAGCACCTTGTACAGGTGTTCCTTCCGGAGGCTCTGCATGCCGTTGGACTGTGACGGGTGGTTGGTCATTTCACCTGTCCGGATCTCAGACGCCCTAACTTCGCCTCGGTCTGAGCGCGATCTGACGCTCCGTCCCCAGAGCGTCTCCCTCTGTCTCCGCACGGATTTCGGAGACGCCCTCCGCCGACCCGTGTGTGTGTGTGTGTGTGTGTGTGTGTGCGCGCGTGCGCGCGCTCTCTGCTCAGGGGCTTGAGCTCGGGAACTTGTGACCTCGCCTCACCACCCATAGGCAGTGCGCACGCTTTATTAGAGACGCTATACGTGAAACTGTCAGGAGGGTGTATGAGTCTCTGGTGCCACACTATGTAACTACTCACATTGTAACCCTCTGTACGAGGCTGTACAGCTGTGTACTGTCTTGAGCTTTATTTTTAATAAAGGCAATCTGGAACAAACAGTGTAGTCACGTGCAGGAAAGAGTAAAGTCTGTCCTGTCTTTTATCCAGTTTCAGAGGGAACATGCTTCACAAACTTCTGCTTACATGTAGATGGAAAATTCAGTCATAAGGCATTTATGTCATTTAGCCCAGTCAAAACTATGGCTCTATTGATGCAGTTATTTAATTCATTTTCATTCAATTTATTATCTGATTAACCCTTCCTCCATATTTTGAAACTCAATGGCCATCCGAGCATCTCTTGCATTACCTCGTCATTTACAAGAGGTTTCTGCCAGGCAAACTACCAGTGCTTCAGGTGCAGCTGCAGCACAAGTTCGGTGTTAATGTCAATCCTCAAAGGACTGTTTGATTGTCATGTTACCAAAGAGATAAACCACAGCAGCCACATACCAAAGAGCTGGTTTGAGGTTAAACACTAGGGGAAAACAGGGAAGCTGCCGCCTCGGCCATTAAACACAATATGGTCAACAAAGTATGAATGGAATTAGAGACATCCTTTGAATTAGAGTAATGCCTCGCTGTAAATGGATTATTATGTGTAAGTAAACATATCAGACTGACCAATTCAACCAAGTAGCACATGTTAAAATGTTCTCTGTTAAAGCAGAGTCAACCAATGACATATTACTCATGGGAATTTATACACATAAAGCAGCACACCTGCTTGTTTCAAACAAACCACACACCTGCTATTAGTAAATCTCCCAGCTGGAACACGGAGTACTGAGTTTCAGTGCATTCACACCGGCAGGCAGGTGCAAGCAGGGTGGCAGTCTCCTCCTTCAACCTGCATCTCCAGCCAGGTTGGCATCCTGGTTTTTACTGAGCGCATGATTTACATATTCAGCTGTTTGTTAAGTGGGCTATGGCATTATACTGTACTGTATGTAGGAGCTAGAAATGACACAAAACAGAGAAAGCAATAATGCTGAATTGGTTGTGGTCACACTTAAATACCACGTATATGGTTGCCAAGGAGGAGCAAGGCTGCAAGGATCCATATGTTCCTGCAAATCCAACCTACATTAATTAAACACAACAGATAGATACAGCCTGCAGCTATGAGTTTTAACTCTAGCACTGTATCTATGCACTGACTGTCTGGTGATATGCAAATGTTGAGCGTCAGTAGATGGTCTTTATAGGAGAACATATACCCCCATTAGACTTCGATGATAAACAATGAGTGGGTCCACTGGGGCCTCAGTGCCTCCCTCCCTCACCAAAGCTAATATGCTCCGACTATGAATAAACTTTGTCCACTAACTTGTGACTATTAATTTCACCGAACAATTTCAGTCTATAACAATTTACGGCACAGGAAATTATCTTGTGTTATTTAATGCAACGTGCCCTAGAAACCCTGTTTCCCATTTTATTAATTATCGCACAGTGATTTGACACAATTATCTTCTTATTTAGAAGACGGTTCATAAGTAACATCAACTGAGGAGGTGTAAAAATAACACCACATGCAATCCAGTTCAGAAAATGTGACTCCTTTAAACATGACAGGCATTTAGCCACGAAATTCCTATTCATCAATACCAGGAATCCGATGGTAACCTGGTACAATAAAATGACGAGTCATGTTGAGTTACACTAAGATATCTGCTATTTTTAAGAAGTGAAAGTAAGCAATTTCCCCGATAGTCACAATGAAGAAAATGTGCAATACATATATATTTGCATTTTTGAATGAAAATCTTTAATGCAGCACAAATTTAATCAGTAAATCCAGGCCAATGTGAACGGCAGGTGAGAGGAGACGTCTCCTGTAGATTATATCAATGAATTACTGGCATCAAGCATCGAATGCACCTGCAACATTTCCATTGGCACAAACCTGCATGCAAATATGGCAACTGTGTATGATGATTTTTCTACACTGAAAACTACAAAAAAAAAAAAAAACAAGCTAAAACCAGAAAATAAATTACAGAGCATTTCAAAAAACATGAAAACATTCTTGCCCGTGTAAACATTAGATAAACAATCATGAACTAGCTCCCATCAGTTAAGTTTTTTTTTAAATGCAAGCCTATGAATCTGACATTCATCGACATCCAAGCCAAGATGCAGATACAAAAAAATGAATAATAAAAAAAGAATATTCATTGAATATGTTCAAGCATAAGAAATAACATAGTCAAAATGTCATAAAATATTATAAAAAATAAAATCCTCCCTGTGCCTGAAGTGTTGGAGAGATCAGAATCTCAATAGGCTCAGGGCAGGATCCTCAGTGTGAGCCCATGTACACAAACACAATATCATTTACTGCAGGGAGACACTGACACACACTGTATGTAGGTAAAAAGTCAGACTGGAAACGAGCTGTTTTACAATAGATGTCTGACAAATAAAGTGTGGCACACACCCCACTCCACCTCTCCGCCTCCCCGGATCTAATTAAAAACACATCAATAATCACTAATAGTATCATTACCTTGCTACTGTATCTATTCATCTTAACTGTTTTGACAAAGTACAAACTCAAAGAGATGCAAACAAATCTTAACATCATGCAAACTAAAAAAAAAAAAAAAAAAAAAAGGAAGGAAAAGGATTTTGGTTCAGACACATCCTGAGGTGGAAGATTGTTTTGGTCCACTTCATGTGATGACAGGTTATCTTACATTCAGTTATGTCATGTCTAAGAGAAGTTAAAGAAGACATCCAAGTTATGGTCCATAAGCTCTTTGTGTGTGGGTGAGACACCTGAGGAGGTGCGTTGGGTCCAGTGAGAAAATGTCTTACATTCCCTTGAGATGTAACGAGCTTGTGTCCTCTCAGTTAATGATTTCTGTCCAAGAAAAGGGAGGGTTAGTCTATGAATAATAATAATAATAAAAACCTTCTCCCTGATTTGCGTAATGCAGCATCTGTACACTTTTTCCTTTTGCACTGTGATACAAACGATGAGTCTCCCCAGGATGACAAATTAGAGAGCAGGGGAAAATATGTCATGTTTCACCTTCCAAGCAAGGTAAACAGAACTATTTTCCTCTGACCAGATGCCATCATGTCGATCTCTGAACTACATCCAACTGAGCCTCAATATCTTAAAGGTTAGGGCAACGTATCAGTTACAAATACCATCACATGTACAGAGAGTCAACTGCAGTAATGCAAGCAATAAAAACAAATCACATGATCTGTGTTTGTGATGAGAGATGATGCAAAATATACAACTTAAGTACAACTACTTTAGTGTCCTATGACCTGCACTTACCTACAAGAAATCAAATGTCACTCCCAGATTCAATATGTGAGCTGTTTTCAGCCAGTGAACATACATTTTTTGGTAGATTTCCTCCACTTATGATGGATAACCGTTTGATAAAGAATCCATATTTTCTTTGGAATTTCAAAAGTTTAAATCTGAGTTAGCAACCAGTGTAAGGATAGCATTAAAAAGTCTGCTGAATGCCCGTATGTGTGTTTCAGTTTGTTAAGTGTTTAACTCAGAGACAAGAGATGATGCACTGACATTGCTCAGTCTTGCCAGTGATACTTATCTCTCATCGGAGGCATGTGTGGGTGCATTCAATCCAATTTGAAACAGAAGATATATATTATAAAAAAAAAATGCTTAAACATTCAGGATATCCACAAGTAGAAAGGCATCCAAGTTTGGTCCAGTTTGAAGATTTGTCTCTTGGAGTTTAAATACTCCAATTAGAGGATAAACAAGGAGAGAAATGGTGCAGAGGGAGCAGGTTTAGAGAGAGGAGGAGCTCTGGCTGTAGTGTCTCAGCAGCAGCTGGTCATATTCAGCCTCAGAGGCCGGGGACAGCGAGGGGGGCGAGCTGCCATTGGAGCTCAGAGATGAGTCTCTAAAAGGGGAGGGAGGCGTCAGAGCCACCAGCTCCTCCATATCCTTAGCTCGTCTGCTACTCACGCAAGTCCCGGCCAGGTGCTCGTAAATCTTACCTGGTGGTCGATTCTCACAGAAATTGGAAACAGCTGCCACTTCGGCGTATGTGGTGACAGTGGAGGGGGCCTGTCTGCTCCTGGATGTGAGGTATTGGGCAGGGCAGGCGGGGGTGGCATCTGCACCTGCAGGCAGAGGCGTGGTGGAGGTGGGGCTGACGGGGGCTCCCCCAGGCAGCATCATGGTGTTGAGCTCACTGATGTTGGCAGTGAAGCGGTTAACCACACAGCTGATCTGGTCCATGATGGTGGTGCCCTGAGCTTGACCGCCAATCATCCCTATGCCGATGTCCCCCACGCCTACAGGGATGACACTAATGTCCCCGCCATCCACCATACCAACACCTTGGCCGTTGTCCCCGCCTCTTCTTCTGACCCCAGCAGTGTGCTCAGGTAGGTAAGTGGGTAAACCTTGTGGCTCGTCTCCATCCTCTCCCCCCTGGAGACCCCTCGCCTTGGCTGCATGCTGGCTGATGGAGGGCAGGGGTGACTGGGGAGGCGAGCAGGTGAAAGGCTGAGAGGCCTGTGGCTCCTCGTACTGCTCTGTGACAGCAGTGTCTGCAGGTATATCCCCTCCTTTAGAGAAGGGTTTGATGATGGCTGTCTGGTTTGTCTCCACTGTGTCCTTTTTCTTGACGTGGAAGGACATCCTCTTCCACAGGTTTGGTCTGTAGGCGCGCTCGTTCTGCGCCCAAGTCATTGACTTCCCATTGGAACTGCAAAATAGAGAGGCACAGAATAATTAGCTCTCGACTTGAATATTAGGTTTTAAATCTGGCAATCTAGCAAATGTGAAAGATCCATGAAATATGTGTGTGTAATGGCAGTATTAGTATAACACTGAGAAAAGATCATCCATCTACCATGTATTTCTCCACCATCCCCCATTCTATCTGCTTCACTCTGTGTAATTTTACATCTTCCTCCATTTTCCTTTATCTTCCCTAGAAAGAGAAATCCTTAAAGGCAGCGGGTCTCCTGTGGGAGTACTTAACCCAAATGAGGTAACCTTTTGTCAGCTCAGGGAGCAGGTTTTTTTTTTCCCTCAGCTTAATATCCAGCCTGTTACAGTGGATCCAGCAGGGCTTTCATTTCTATACATTGATTCGTGGGCAGAAATAACTGAGTGGCTATAAGGCCATGTCTGCTATGCAATTACCTCTATGGACTTCTTGTCCTTATAGAAAGTGTGTGTGGCCCCCACCATACAAAATTTTGCATGCATAGCCTACTTATATTTATTGTCCTATAAGGCCAACATAGACTCATTATAATATGGCAATATAAAACTCCTCGTGATATGCCAAATAAAATGCCACACACACTGCAAAATAGACAGACTCTAAATAGAGTCAATTTGAAAGAGTGCATATGGTCTTCGTATGTAGGCTTTGAGTGGCTCAAACCCTCTGCTGTCACATTTTCACACAGTTTAGCCTTGGAAAACAAGATGATTGACATCCCTTGTATTCAGTGACTTCACAGATAAAGAGGAAACAAAACAAAAGCTTAAAAATGCAGTTAAATGTGTATATTTTCCATGAGCTGAGTTCAATTTGTGCAACTTGCTGTTTTATTTACACTTAACCAGCACTACTTGAGGAAAAGCTTTC
This sequence comes from Caranx ignobilis, assembly GCA_021432705.1. Lineage (NCBI taxonomy): Eukaryota > Metazoa > Chordata > Actinopteri > Carangiformes > Carangidae > Caranx > Caranx ignobilis. The sequence continues at coordinate 6,944,530 of MU269980.1, forward strand.
TTCAGAACCTTTTATCCCTCAGGACACATGTGTTTGAAACAATGAGGAGTTCATTTGTTGCAGTTTAATACCTACTTTGGTCCTCTATATACCTGATGTCGTCCTGTGCAGAGCCGCGACGTCGAAACAAATTGGCCATGCTGCTGGTGGACTTGCCAGCCTTGGCAGCTTTCTTAGCATCACCAACATGCATGCGCACCACTGTGGATGTGGTGAAAGCGCTCCTGACATTTTTCTCAGGCTTTGCGAGCATGATGTACACCTGTCAATGGAAATGGCCAACAAATATCTGTTAGTATCTAGATGTGTTGCAGATTCATTGTGACTTGGGCATGTGCATAAGCATGTTTGTCAGTTCTTTTACCTTTGGGACAAACATGCAGCAGAGAGCCACTGTGGCACTGAGGCTGACACTGAAGCACATGGTTATGATCTTGTAGTTGGAGCCAAAGTAAATAGGAACAAAGGCCAGCCAGATGATGCAGGTGGTGTACATGGTGAAGGCAATATACTTGGCCTCATTAAAATTAGCTGGCACGTTACGAGTCTGCAGGAGAAAAAAGAGGAATATCATCTTTAAAGCAGTGGAAGTTGAGGTGGAAAAAATAAAATATGTATAGAGGAAAAGTAAAGTCAGAAAAATAACACCTCAACTGTGAAAGTTTAATGGGACAGCTGAAGTACCTTAAAGGCGTAGAAGGTGCAGCTGAGGATAAGCAGGCCATTGTAGCCCAGTGGCGCCACCACCCCCAGAGTGGTCAGGTTACAGATCAAGTGTACCTCACGGATACTTGGGTAGTCATAGATCACCTAAGAGGAGGCAAAGGGAAAGGTCATTCCACTTAAATGCAAATGAACAACCCCCACATTGGAAAATACATGCACATACACACACACATATACATACCTGTGGTGGCTCTATGATAAGAAGTGCCACAATAATCCCCAGCTGCAGCAATATGAGTAGGAAGGCGATGACCAATTGTGCGCAGGCGGACATAAAGCGGGGTTTCTTGGTGCAGATCTTCTTCTTGCTGCCTGCCAGGATCCGCGCTATACGGTTGGTCTGGATCAAAAATAGATCAAGTGGTTATGCAGGCGTCACTTCATCGATGGATAACATTGCTTGCACTGATTCATAATAATAATCCCCCTTTTTTTTGGGTTCTCAGATCTTCAACATCAGCCTCAGCCCACACACAGATCCTCAACTTCTACCATACCTCCCCTTACAATTGGCAAACATCCAATCTCTGGCTGTAGCTCTTCTCCTCTTGTTCCTATCCTCAGATGCCCTTCTCTTGATGCTCAAAACACAGGACTATGGCAGCAGACAAGTTGTCCATCAAATGTGGTTGTGCAAAGGCAGCATGGAATGATGTCAAAGGATCATCATCATCGTTTTCAACAGCTACCGTCACTGAACATTTTGCAGTGTTGTTTTGCAGATTCCTGCACCCTCTACCTAACCCTTTAAAAGAAATGAAGCTGATGATGGAACCACATGGCTTTGACTTGCAAGGTTTTGCAGGAAGAAATATGAACGTTAAGCTGCATTTGTTCCAAAAACAGAAAAGAATGTACCTTGGTCACCAAAGCGGAGTAACTCATGGCGGGGGACAGGCCGATTCCCAGCCGCTGGAGGTAGCAGTAGATTATGTGGGGCTTGGCAATAAGGCTGAAAGTGCACAGGTAGCCTAGACATATTCCCGCCAGGATGATGTAGCAGAGCTCACGACTGGATGACTTGACCACAGGCGTGTCCCAAAACCTACAGATCAATTCAATCATGTTTATCACTGCAGATTCAAATCCCTCAGGAAATATAGTTGGAGCAATGGGAGAAACTTTATAGTTTCAGTGAATAACACCCACAACCAATAGCTGTTTATCTAGTAGGCTACTTTTGATCCAAAGATACTGTTCATTTTCATATTACTGTTGGATTACTTACAAAATGTATTTATTTAATCACTCTTTTTAACTGCTTGACCCAGTGTTAGATACAATATGCTCCTTAAAACTGTCACAAATGTCCTGTTGTACAAGATAAAGCTGTAAAGCTGTAAAGGATACATATACACAGAGCATTTCAATCCAGTCACAATTCTGTTCTGTAAATGGCATGTAATTACTAACTATGTATATAGAGCTTATTGACAGGGTATATCTTTTGTCTTTTAAATATGGGTAGTTATATTATCATTATTATCCTAACTAGATTTGTATATGTGGAATGGACCAATGCAACGAAACAATTTCCTGTGGGGGAATAACAAAGTATTTCTGATTCTGATATTAATAAGACAAATAAGGAAAAAGAGCTGGGCTATAATATAAGAGTTTATATATATATATCATAAATAACGTAAATAACGTAAATAACCAGCACTAATAATAATAAAGTAAAATACCAACACTAACAGTGGGTCAGTGCAGCCCCTCATCTCTGGTGATTTTCCACCGGTGGATATTGTGTAATGTTGTTTATTGCTATCATTGGATCAATTTGACCCACTTATTTTAGGTTTGCATGTAGTTGTTGCAGCTGTTGGCTTGATGTAATTACTTGATAAAGACAGAGGTAACAAAAAGTGTAGCCATGAGGCCCAGGCAGGAGAAGACCACTGCAGCGATGGGCTCTGGATCTCCCCAACGTACGTACTGCACCGGGATCGGCTCACAACCTCAGAGAAGACAAGACACAGACAAGTTCAAACAACAGTCCAGGTGGCTGTCCATACTGCACCGTTCACTGTGATCTTCATGTTCTGATTGTGGACATCATGATAGATCAGACAAATTTCTGCTACGAATCAGTTAATGTATCAGTAAGGAAGAGAAGAGAAATCAGAGAGTGACAGCACAGAGTGACAACAGGGGAAACACACTGCTGCTCTTACATCAAAAACAGGCTTCCTTGGTTTTTCAAACCACAGAGGAACTGAAATATTGTGGGTAATAATTAGTGTTTACAAAAGGGCAGGAAAGGAGTTTGAAATAATTTTAACAGACTTTAGAGTTAAGGAATCTAAGCTTCAGCCAAATCCTGTATTCTGGCAGGGATCTAAAGTCTGTTTGTGTGTAGTACATGAGTATTTGTGTTTATTTCTACGCAGCAGAGACTGTGTTAGTTCAAAGTGTTTCCGTGGCACCAAAGACGTGAAGGGGACTGTGGGTGCACCATCAGTGTGTGACCCAGATCGGAGGTTCCTCTGGCCTGTTTGGAAATCATGCATTTGCAAGTACGAGACACACAAACAAAGAGTTGTTTACCAGTGAGGTCATCTGTGGGCCAGGAGCCCAGGACACAGGCTCGGCAAGTGTACTCATCAAACACAAACTCATTCTCCTTGCAGGGAGTGCAGGTCCAACAGCAGCTCACCTCTCCTTTACGGATCACCTGGAGACACACACACATGCTCAAGTATGAAAGGGTGGAAAGGTCTCAAAGCTCCAATGGCACTTTCCTGTAGCTAATCTTCCACTCTGACTGCCCTGTGAGCAAAGAAATGAGGATTTCTTCATCGGGGGATCAGAGGAAGAAAAGGATGTATGGAATCTCAATGAGCTTCATTATTTCAGCCCTTCGGCGTACAAGTGGAAAATGCACTAAGGAAAATGGAAGTGTAGATGGTCGCTGGTTAGTTATTTCACACAGAGAGGACAAAGCCTCCTGTCACCTGTAGGCTTCCAAAGACAGGAAGTAACTAAAGTCCTCAGTTGTAGTCTGGGACACTGTCATACCTTTACACCTCAAGTCTTTTTTTCTTTTTGATAAAATGACTGCACTTTGATATGAGTTGAGCACAGACTCCTTTGTGCTCTGATTGAGAGAATAAAGAACGGAGTGGAGGCACTGACAAAGTTAGCAGAGGTCACAGAGAGCTGAGCCGTGGCCTGGCAGTACAGTACAGACATGCAGAGCTCCTCAAAGACTCGTGCACTACTCTGGAGTTTTGAGTTCTCCTCAAGTTGCCACTTTTTACCGGGAGTCAGTGTGGAGTGCGTGGGGAGGGTTTAATCTTAGAGACTTTTGGGATGACAAAGAGGGGGCAGATTGCATTATTCTCCATGATTTGGAGAAGCTGAGGGGAGTCAGAGAAGCCCAGATGGGAGATGATTAAAGCCTGAACAAAGAGGTTTGCAGAGTTCCCAGTGGGGTACTCAAGGATCCGATTGGAACGATTTTGTACGTTACAATCCTGTGGGATCAATTTATGGCTGTTGTGTGGGTCTTGCTTGGCAGTTTCCTTCAGTAAAACTATGTTCTATTCTCTGGTGCATGAAACCACGTATTTTGGAGGGAGATCATAACAGAGCGGCTGCCAGTATTAGCAAAAACTGAATTTCTAAATTGAATTTCTGTGAGATACAACTTGGTATGGATGTAGACTTTGAATTTAAATCACGCTCAGCTTGAAGTGGTGGATATATGCTTTCCAGCATGCATCCAATTAAAAGGGCAGGTAGCGTTACCATATTTGTTTTTATTTGAATTATAAGAAAACTGAATATAGCTTGCTGATTTCAAAGTGTTGTGCTGTAGAGTGGTTCATACCTTGATCTGCGCTTTCTGACAGGGCTCAGAGCAAACCGACTGGATGATGTCAGTATTGTTACTCCAGATTTCCTCATCGTTCATCCTCAGGCCACCCTGATCCCAGCTTCCCACGTGAATGTAAGCATACTCGTCCTCGCCGATGTGCTTGAAGTTCATGATTTCATACCTAAGAAACACATGAAACAACATACGCACACATTTAATATTTCTTTCTGCTCTTTGATTTGACCCCCCTTCCTTCCACCATGATAATCCTTACCTGCCAGGTGAATCTCCATTCTGGTCAAAGTGGATGGTCTCTCCAGATACACCAGTGAAATTAGTTTTCATCAAGAAATCCAACAGCTTGCGTCCATCAATGGGCCTCATGCTCTCACACAAACCCTGGGAGGGGTTCACACAGTTAATACTGTCACTCCCAATGTGAATGCACACAAATATACACACTGTTCACTCTCATACCTTATACCCTGGGCAGAGTGATTGCTGCATTGCATGTAGGCCGTGGGCCATGGAATAGATGGCATTTATGACAAAGCCCATTTTGGTGTCTTGGGCGTACTGATGGCGCAGTGACTCTCTCCCTGTGGGGACGAACAGAGACCTGCTCATCACTGTGATCCCTGTTATCTAAACTGATGGTTAAACTTTGGAGTTAAACATAGACTGAGATGTGTGCAGCATCAACTAACAGGTGCAGGTGCGGTTGTACATGGTGCTCTCCTGTGGATGACCCCTCAGCCTGCACTGGAAGCGGTGCTGCCAGAACTCCGGGAACCAGGGGTTCCTCAGGTTGGCGTCGGGCTTCAGGTTCAGGTAATAATCATCGAACCAGGTCACATAGGCCGACTTCAGCTTTATAGTGATTCCACCAGCAGCTTCCTTCTCGTAGCCATCAGTCACATCATACCTGTCTGCCCAGCCATCACTATAGCAGGTGGAGAAAGGCGAAGCCAGACAAATGTTAGTTAGAGTTAGAGTAAGGAGAAAAGAAATATTATTTTTGTTAGTATCATATTTTTCTACACGTGGTGAAGAAGCTGCTGGGGTGTAAAGAGGACATGTGTAAAGTGTAACATAAAATTTTGACATCTTGGAAACTGTTTCTCAATATTGTGCACCACACAGGGACTGTTTAGACAGCTCTGTCACCTGAGCTTCACTTGTGGAAAATTGTCTGTTTCATGCAAGGAACAGCTGCTAAAGCTGACACACTGCTTGATGAAAAAACAAACAACTTACACTTGCAATTATCCTAAACAGGGAAACAACCAACTGACTGCTGTCAGAGCTATTCCTCTCTATCCTCAACAAACACCTCCTCTCCCAACACCTCTAACACATTAACATGACAAGCTACCATTTACTGTACTATGCACTTTTGTAGTTATTTAACAGATGTAGCACATTGTACTTAAATCGAGGTCTCCTACTGCACCGGAGCTTTAGTTATGTCCTTCACTTTAAAGTCACTTTGGATAAAAGCATCTGCCAAATAAGTAAATGTAAATGTGAAGGCAAAATGAATCCAGACATTTAGCATCATGTCAGAGAAGCTGGGGGAACACCTCCCACCTCTTGGTTCATAATGACAGCCGAGACTGACATCTTGAAAAAGCCCAGCCCAGGAGTCCATGGAGTACATGGATTACAGCAACACCTAATTCAAATTAAAAACCTATTTAAGGCGAAAATATTCAATCAATCAAGTTTTAACTAAATGGAGCATCAAGGTAAAGCACATTACTGTAATGCAGCCAGATGATAGTTTAATTCTAAGATGGCAGTGAATTTTAATGTGGCCGGCTGTAAAACACTTTAGTTGGTGCTTATGACTCTCTGATATCACGGCTGCACAGATTGAAGGTGGCAGGTGGTGTCTTGTAAAATGAACCTAATGTTTGCTCTGCAGAGAGTTACAGGAGAATAAAAAAATGATCAGGATGACTCAGATACCAACACCAGACTTGCTGGGTGGATGCGACATAAAAAAAAGGTATTTGCTCAGATTTCCAAGTTGAAGAATTGTGTTTTTTTTTTTTTTTAAATTATGTTCATGTGCAAAGAAAACTTGTAATAAACCTCTGAGGGATCCACGGCTGTGTCTTCTCTGTTCCACGAGTTGTTTTGTGCGAAAATGCTTTGTTGTTTTGTATGTAACACTTCCATGGTCACATAACTTTGTTAGTAAAGTTTGTGTCTGGCTGCTGATTAATTAGATCTCTGTAGACTCACTATCTGCAAAGTCCATTGAGACCCTCTTGTAATGAAGAGCATATTGATTTTGCTTGACTTTACCAACAGGAGCAAATATCTAATTGCAGACAGAAGTCTTGCTTCTCAGAATCACACTGTATGTGTGAACCAATCTGTTAATGTATTTTTAATTCTGGCAAAGATAGATTATAGGTTGACTTGCAACATGGGAATGTTACATAAGTGATTCTGCATTAGTTTAATTGTACAGATAGGAAACACCTTTTGATTATAGTAACATAACAACACCTGATGCTGCTCTATGAAGTTTAAACAGCAGACCAACACTAGGGTTCTGCGCCTGCAGACACATCTGAGCTGCTATTTATTAAAACAACAACAAAAAAAACCTGTGGGCTCGGACTCAATAAGCTTTCTCATCAGTGAACTGTTTGAAAAGCTTTCTACTCCATCTATTAATATCTCCCCCTCTTGTCTACAGTCATCAAAGACAGACGGTCGATCACACCTCCACACATGTGCATACATGTAAACATGCAGACCTCGCTGACACAAAGCAAACGTGCTATTCTCCTCCTCGCCGACGAGAAAAGCAAAAGAAGTCATTTTTGAAAACTTCACTAACCAAGCTGGAGTTACACAACAGTAGTGTGGGTGGATTTTTTTTTTTTTTTTTTTTTTTTTTTTTTTATGATGCCTGGTTCTCTGGGTGAGGTAGGAGATCATTTCATAACACATCCTTAGAGAAGTGAGCACAGAAATGGTACACTGGCAATAAAAAAAGGCAGGGATGGATATGAAAAGCATGGAGGGCTTTGACTCTAGATAGTTTGAATCACTCTTGAACGAGAGCTCTGAAACCCACACATCGACCTGTGAGGGCAATATGCTGTATGCGGCGTGTTGCTACACCACCTACAGGCCTAAAGACACACACACACACACACACACACACACACACACACACACACACACACAATATGCTCTTATTTCACCTCATCCAGTACAAAACTTGTCAACTTTCCAGTCAGATGTTTTCTGAGTGGACACTTTACAACTCTGTAGTGGGACATAAGGCTGGAGACGAAAATGAAACTAAATGACACAGGAGAAAAAAGGAAAAGTGAAATAACCATTTGAACCAGCTCGAGAAAAAATCCTTGCCCGGCCTATGTTTCCAGCTCAGTCAGGTGCTCACAAATGGCAGCATTTGCAGATGGGAAGCCAGTGAGGGATCATGTTGCTTTGCTAATGCTTGTAGCTCATAGTTGGCGCAGGCTACATCCTCTCAAGGCCAAGACAGACAGATTGCACTGACATTGACTGTAGTTAAGCAGACATGGGTAAGGACGCAGTCAGACCTGGTGTCCTGACTTCTCCTTGGCCTAATACCTCAAATTTATGTAAACTTCTAATTAGTAGTAACAGTAAATAGCACTGGGCTGGTAGTAGAAGAGTGGCATGGGAGTACAATGGGTTAAGGGCCTGGAGACTTTCTGTGTGGAGTTTGCATGCTCTCCCTGTGCCTGCGTGGGTTCTCCAACTTCCTCCCATGGTTTAAAGACATGCATGCTAGCTTGATATGTGACTCTAAATTTCCCATAGCAGCACTATACATACATATACATATATATACATACATTTGATAAAGTTGGGATCATCAGCCCCCTGGGAACCATGGATTTATGTACATTATTTCATGATAATGCATTCAGCAGTTGCTGAGACTTTTGTCTGACCAAAATGAATGACCATCGTGACATAGGCCTATACAACAACCTTCATTTCTCCATTGATTTCTATATAAACGAGCTGAAGACGATCTGTGGTTTGGATGCAACCCTTCAAAACAGGCTTGAGCAGTGCTGGCAGACAAATAAATAAATAAATAAATCTGCTCCTTCTATAAATGGAACCTAAGAATGCACTGCACACATACACAAACCTGATGACAAATCCTCCAGGCTGACATGAGCAGGATTAAGTATCTATAATAACAAGAGGAGTGATGAAGCCAATGAAGTGAGGTCAATAACACTTGGTTTAAGGAAGCACAGCTCTTAACTGGACATAACAGACAATAGTGCCCGCTCATGTGTGGGCGCATGAATGCACGTGCATCAAAATGAGACGCGTGTCTCCTGCTCAAATGCACATCCCACATCTAATTACCTTCAAAATAGAACAGCAGGGAGAAACATCTTAATAATTTAACTATCATTTCTAGTAATGAGCAGGCAGCATCACACCTGTCTGGCAGCTCTGTGTGGAAATATGGATTACAGAGGACTTTTTTTTCTTTTTTTTTACAATATGTAGTTCAAGGTTATTTTATGTTTCCTGCTGTCAGGTTTGAGCGACAGCCTACATATGTGGCTCCTAATGAGGAAAGGCATTTATAGAACACCAGGGACGAGAGTGAGCCAGTGAGCTAAACCTTAAAATAAAACGTTATTCTCGGAGAGAGAGTGAAATGTCCTGCTACAACAACCCCCTCTTCTTTCCCGCTTATTTTTTTTCTCCTTATGTTTTTAATTGTGTACGTTACCTCCTGCACTGTATGCCCAGTCATTAACATCTTCCTCTGACTAAATTAACCTAAGCGCCATAATAGATAATATGCAATATCTGAAGTGGTGATATATCCCTGGGAGAAAATCCAGCTAATGTCATTGGTTTAATTTTTGTTGTATCTAGGACTGGATCAGGATGCTCCATAGTTAATCATACTGGAAAATCATCACTGCTTTATCTATGAATTTGTTTATCTGGTGACTTATGCTGACTTTATATGGCTAACAGCCATTTTCTTGGGTTATTGTTATTGCTATGACAGTCACAATATAACACTATTTATCTATTGCAACAGACCAAGTGCATTATCCAAGACACATTATCCAAAGGTCAAATGTGTTACACCAGACTGTCCATGAAGCACCGTGGTGCTACAGGCAACACCTCAGCCTACAAATCATATTACAGACATGTTACAGACAAAAAAAGGAAGTGAAATGCAAAAATGATTCATTTCAACTGAAGAAGGAAGAAGCAACTCATGTCACATTGTTCATCTCTACTATATACTATACTACTATATGATCATTTTCTATTTTTCTATATGTAGAGCCTCGGATTTTAGGGATTGCACATTTTCAGAGTGGGTGAGAATTCATTTCCCCACTTGAGTGCCTGAAAATGTGTTTTCTAGCTGATAAATGTCCTTGCAGGCAGCATGTTGGTGCTTCAATAAAACATCTGAATGAATAAATATGATTTGGAATAGAAAAAACAAATAGTAGAAACTGATTTTGCCTTTTTAATAATAATACTAACAGGTGTATGAAGAACATGAAGTACATCTGCTTTATAAATCTGAAGATAAACAAAAATCAGGATCTCAGAAATAAACATTAATGGTATAGTGTCTTTGCCAAAAGCTAAATTATCATTGAAAATACCTTGATTTTCCTTGACCACTGTGAAGATGATGGATGCGATGAAGATGATAATATGGACGATGATGATGATTAAAGGACAATGGTGGCCCCAATGATAAACACGTCTTGAGCATCTGAAGAAAGTCTGGATTGAAAATTAATGCATAACACTAAGAAACCTTAGGCACAAATATTTGAGTTTGTTATTTTAGCCTCTAATAAAAGCCACAATCTCCATTAGTATGAAATGCACTCATAATAATCCAGCACTTACCTTCCAACCAGCAGAAACTCTCCCACCAGGCGTTGTCTCCTCATGGCCATCAGTATGCCTCTGACCGTCATGCCCTCACAGAAGCAGGCCACCACCCTGGCTTTAGGCAGGTGACCTCGCAGTTTCTGCAGCAGCTTATCAAAGCTTTGTTCCCCTGCGTTGCTATATATCTTGTCAGAGTGGGCGATGCAAATTCCCTCCTTTGCTGCCATGTCTTTAAATGCCTCCATACCGCTCTCTCCATAATTACCTGTAAAAGGAACCAAACTAAGGGACTGGTGTTGAAGTCAGCACAATACTGCAAAGAACACCCAATTAAAGCAAAAAAAAAAAAAAAGAAAAAGAAAAAACTGACAAACTCTACAACTTATTCTTTAACCAGATATTTTGCAGTTTCTATATTATGCATTTGTTTACACTTAAAACCTACATTTCCAGTACACTTTGTTCACAATGTAATGTTGTGCAAACATTTGTTTTTAATGTTTTGCTCCTTAGACTGTCACACTGTGTGTCATCCACACACACACACACACACACACACACAGAAAGTGCACGCACAGGGTATACATAGTCAAATCCACTGGCGTAATGCAGCACAACACTTGAGAATCCGATAATTCAGTCCCTGTTATGGGAACTGTCAGGGGTGAGACTTCTCTGTTTTTGCTGGAAATGAGGTCACCCAGTTTCAGTTGCTTTGCAAGTGTTCTCTCACTCTGAGCATGACACTGTTTGAGGCATCCTTTTCATCACTACGTGTGAATTTTACTCCCATATGTGACATGCCTCCTTGAGTGAGTTTCATGCTTTCAACTTGCTGCTGATGTTACTGATGATACTGATTTCTGTCTTCATTACAGTTGTTTTACTTTACTCTTTAAAGGTCCAATATTGTATAACTATGAGGTCAGTACGTGGTATATCAATACTGTGAGAGTGTTAAAATGTGCAATCCACAGACATATTCTGCCTTAGAACAAGCTGGAAGGATTTCTGTAACTTTGTTATGTCACAAGGAGGAAGTCCCCACCTTCAGCTACACCCCCAGTACAGCCCAGCTGGACCCAATGACAAGCCTGGATTTACTTTCTCTGAATATTTACCTGAAATCTGCTATATTCTCATTCAGTCACTCATCTCTTCTAATTGGCAGACCTATTGACTCAGCCAATGGGAAGAGAGGCTGTTGTTGCAGAGCACCAGGGAGAACCCAGAGACAGGAGATGTAAAACTACACTGAGGTGTTTTTGGTACTTACAGTAACAAATATACATGAAACTTCTTATGGATATGAACATTTTAAATAGAACACCAAGAAAATGTAAATGAAGGGATCTTTCATTCCTTTCTCTCTAAAGTTTGAACAGGTTTTTTCTATGTGGCCAACTTTTGTATATAAGAATTAGTTTGTTGCCCACAGGAAAAGGAAAAATGCAATGGAAAGTAGGCTGCACTGCACTCTGTTTCATAACCACAGCTATAACCTCTGGAGCTACAGAGGACATGAAATTTCTGTATCTCTCTACTTGAAATATCTTAAAAAACAAAAAAAAGACAAAAAAAAAAAAAAAAGACCCACCACATATCAGTACTGACCATTTTCCAAAACAATGTTTTGTGTTTTGGTGCTGATTTTGCAAGGAAGCTGATTATCATGTATTGGCTCATAACGCTTGTCATTAATTAATGCAAATACCATGCATGATTAACAGGCAAGGTGTGCCTGCATCTGACAGCAAGGGTGTTATAAGTGTGCTGTTGGACAACCAAGGATGTGTTGATATATTAATAACCATCCACAGAGCTTAGAAACCGAAAACAAAAACAGATCCTGAGCACATTAAATCCTGGGTCATTTTGTACTGAATATTTGCCTTGTTCACTTGTCTCCTCTCTGGTTAGCAAACTTGTATATGACTGTCAGATTCAATAAGGGAAATGTGTGTAATATCATACACAGAGTAGTATATCATTTTCACAACATCCCACAGCCTGCTGGATTAAAAAAAACAAACAAAAAAAACAACCTAGTGTGAAGCGTGACTGTTAAAACATATGTCTTTTTATAATAAGAGATACATGAGGTTTTATCCCGAAAAAGAAGATTTGGCATGCAAAATACCTTTTATTTTAAACCCCCCTGTACAACAGTTCCAGTATAAACTGGAATAATCCAGTCAGGATTTAGCACTTATTCTTATCAAGAGGGATTTATTCCATAAACATAATGGCTTCGGGCACCAAGAGGGTAAGACAGCAACAGTAAAATGATGGAGACACTATGGGGTATTTAGACTGATACTGAAAATGATGCCAATAGCATGTGTTTTGTTTTTGAGTAGGTGGGATTAGTGACTCAGGGACCGGATCTGTTGAAGGTGTGATAACCCTGTGTGTTGATATTGCATGGGTCCACAGTCAGGGACAAGGATTTCTTTGAGGTGAGAACTGGAGATCAGCCTTATATCTGTTCTGTTAAATACAGTACAATTACTTGTGGTAACAAAGAAAGAGAGAAAATGCAAAATAACTCAATTGCACATTCAGTCTTTTAGTCTCAGAGACAGAGTGGCACAAAGTACTGAAATAAAATGCAAATCTGATAATGAGCAACTGCTGTGAGAATGTGATCCGTGGCTGAGGCGTCACTGAAATCAGTGGACAGTGTGGTGAGAGAGTTCAAAGCCCACGGCAGATGTTTCCTGGGTAGCTTTGCCAGTGATGAGCAGCATTACAGAGAATATATAAGCAGAGCTAATTTCATATAAGGTTCATATTCATGACATAGATATAATGGCCCCTGCTGTAAAGTCAGAGGTTTTACGGGGGAGGGACTTTATGTATGTGGCATTTACTTTATGCTTTAATGTGTGTGTGTGTGTGTGTGTGTGTGTGTGTGTGTGTCTATGGTTGTGTAGCTGTAGAAAAACAGGCACAAAATGATATGTGAGTTTTGGACTTTCTGCTGACCTTTCTCAAGAACTATAGACTCTAGAAAGAAGTGTAACTAAGACCTGATTCAAGGACAGGCACGATAATATGAAGACATGTGTTTCTCCATTTCTCAGCCATTGAATAGTGTAAGCCTCACAAAGTTAGGATTTACTGTTGGTATTATTGTATTGGACGACAATAGTTTAAACAGATGCAACTGATAAACTGAGAAATTCAGTATAAATGTCATTAATCCTGCTTAATCAGTGAGTAAATACGGATTAGCGACAAAGAGACAAAAGGTAAATGTCACAATGGCTGAATGACACAGACACACACATGCACACACCGTCTTACCCTCTGTGTGTATTGCGGACACGTAGCTCCAGCTGTATCTCTTGACAATGTCCACCATGGCTCTGGCCTGTTGCATATCTGATGGCACCACCCTCATGAAATATTTATACAGACTCTGTTGGAGAGAATTTACATGTTCACACGTCTGGCAGTTTACTTGGTGTGTTTTCATTTGACAGTATGTCTACCAGTCACACATGCATCCCTAGGAGCCCCTAGTATGCATCTCATTGCATGTATGCTTCACTGTATATTGACTTCCATTGATCTTAGAGGGTATAAAGACATGGTTTTTTGAAAATTGTCCTTGAGAGTGGGTTGGGTAAATCTATCACTATGGAAATGTGTCTGACTTTCTTGTTGCCATAGCAAATTACTGTAAAAGTCGTGTTACTTGTATTTTGTGGAATAAAAAGCAGACAGTTTCTTAGAGCTGATTTCCATCAAACTCAAGACCAGGAATTATTGTCTATAAAGACTGAAAACTAAGCATGTTTTTTTCTGTTTTGCCATGTTGGTGGCAGAGTATATAAGTCAATGTTTGAAGTCTGAAATCATCCCAAACTATGATGTTAATGATTCATCTCACCTTGTCACTGAGATCCATGCTGGTGGCTGAGTAGGCTATCTGCGGGATGTTGAAGAGCTGGAGGAGATTTTGCACCTGGATGGCCACAGAGCTTGATCCAGGCCCAATCAGACCCACGATGGGCTTCTTCCCCTGAAGCAGCAAGCTCCCCGCCTCTGCAGTGCATCTGCCCTGGCTCTCCTCCTCTTCGCTGGACACTAGAGTGTCCCGAATGAACTCAATACTCTGCTCGAGTGCCACTGCGGAGTGCCAGCATGAATCCCTGGTGCAGAAAGACGGAGTTTACATTTTTGTTTTGGCAAGCAGGCCGAGAACAAGAGGTGAGGATGGCTTAGATTAGCCAAGTGGATTCTTTTTTTAAGCGCACAGTCTGTGCCTCACATACCACTCGACAAAGATGATTGTTACAGCAGTGAGAAGTTTGCAACTCAAAGTTCAGCCAAAGCTAATGTGAGGTTACATCAGGCTGAGTCAGTCGGAGCAAGCTGCAAAGTTCCAAAGAGTTTCTGGTACAAAAATCCCCTGGAGAGATAATTCCTGGTAGTTGCCTTTGGGTGTGTTGACGGGACACCACACCAGTGATATCGGCCTCATATAAACAATGAGCTGTGCATTTTGTCCCTCATTTCTCGGGGAGACGGAGATGGCAGGCTTTATTTTTAAGATGAAAAAGATTGATTTACTGCAATTCATTGTGTTAGTGAGCGGGTGCCTTTTAAAACTAATTTTTTGGCCATTTGCCCTTATTATTAAAGGACAGTGGAGAGACAGGAAGGTCCAGCACAGACAGAGGGGATGACAGGCAGCAAACAGTCACAGGTTGGATTCCTGAAGGATGCCTACATGGTACATGCTCTACTGGGTGAGCCACCCGGGTACCCTGTACCTGTCTTCTACTACTGGCCCAGTTCCTCCAGCCAATGTCCATTGAGCTCTTACCATCCCTCTTCAGTTATAGTCTTCCTGGAGACTTGCCTGCTGCTTCAAGCCTCCAGTCTGTCTTCCTCTGCTACCTAATAACACCTCCCCCAGACCCTCTACTCATTTAAAGGGACTCATACCATCTGTCTTTGTCTTACTGGGAATGTTGGAGTTAAATTAGGGAGCATTACTTTGAGAGAAATTTGTCAGCGCTTACTTAAATGCTGTTTGGAAAAAAAAAAAAAATCCAGACGCACCAGTAATCAAAGCTGTTTGTTCTTCTTTTTAAAGTCTGGTAAAACCTTTCGTCTTGCTCAAATGATTGGAAGTTGGCTAAAACTACACAGCTATTATATAACGGACGCATCGTTTTCAACATTGGATTTAATTTTCCTGTAATTAGCTTGTCCAGTTGTTCTGGTTGTCTGCGCAACTGCTGGTCTGCTTGATTGGATTCCTGCCCATCTGAAGCGATTTATTACATTGCATGATAAACCATGGAGTATTATCCCACTCCATATGTAATTATATATTCAAACTTTGAAAAGATCACTAAAATGTAAGATGTACCTTTTTGTGTCACTGCCAGACAAACTATGATGAGCCACAATTACTTGCAAATTAGACCTTCTTTTGTGTCACTTGTGATCAGTAAAGGTTAACAACAGTTTAACGCTGTATTAGAGCAAAATCAGAAGTTTTGTGATTGGTTCTCACCTGATCTCACAGCCCAGGGTGATATTTGGTAGAAGAGTGGAGTCTGCGTTAATTCGATCCAGAGTGTGCATCATGGCCTCTACTCTCTGGATCCCATACTGCTCCCGCACCGCGCCACACTTTCGTTCGTGGACCTATGCAGTAAGTGTACCACAACTGGATTATTAGCACCTGCACATGTGGAGAAAATGAGCACACACACACACAAACACATACCTTGTCTGCAGGTGGTTGATGGTGGACAGAGAACAGAGCTCCTATAATGATGTCACCAGGTATATGTGCCAGTACCCTTCTCTCGTTGTTCTGGGCGTTGACCCCGACCCGGTGTCTCAGGCCCAGCCAGCTATGATCAGCTCCCATTAACACACTCACTGCCCACAGCCTCACATATAACCCCAGTCTATTTCCCATCCTTGTGTTCCTCCTTACACTTCCTGCCATCCTCTGTCTTCTTAGAACTGTGGTCCTGATGAATGTCCTGTCTTTGGCATGGTGCTGGTAGTGCTGGGGTTGGGGTTAGATTTCTAATGAGACAGATAGCGACAGGAGGTAAATGATATCAGTGTATAACTGTTGAAAGGACAGTACATTAAGAAATCTTTCTGTCAAGTATTTAAGATGTAATATTTTGAATACAAGAAAAAATTAAAGTAGGTTTTGCTAATTAATGTCTTATCATCCTCCCTAAAAATGTAACTGCTGTCCATGGTGCTGAAACAATGTTGCACTATTTCAGTTAAGGTAACCCTAATCCACGCTGGTGGTCCTATCAAGTATTAACAAACTATGTACAACTCACTTATATCCTTATTACTGAGCGCTCCACATTCCCCAAACTGACAGACAACTTGAGCCTACCTCTTCTCTGCCAGCTGCCTTGCAGATGCCATTCCTTCAGAGATCGTTTCCATCACAGGAGAGCAACAAGACCAAGTGCTGCAGGTTTCTGCTCAAGCTCAGCCTGGTGCCTGGCTACAGCACACTGCAAATAGCAGCAGATAATATAGCCCGTTATTGGAACATGTTTGACTTACTGACGCACACACACCCCTCCCTCTCCTCAGCCTCCTCCTCCTCTTCCTCCTCCTCCCCCTCCTCCTACTCCCAAACAGTGGAGAGCATGGAGCTTCAACAGTGACTAAATGGGCTCAGCTGTGGAGAGCTCAGACTCACGAGCCGCGTGTTTGTCATTAAAAAAAAAAAGAAAAAAGAAGGAAGTAAACAAATACACATATCTGTAAATGGAGGATATAGGGTAAGAAATAACACCAACAAAGATTAATAAGCTTGTTTAGGCAACAATTGACTGGAAACCGTCGCTAATCTGTGAACGACCAGTGAACTGTGAGTGTGAGATCCTCATTCTACTGCAATTTAAGTTAAAAAGAAACGATCGATTATTATGAATTATTCATCAGATAGGCTTTAATTGGAGAGTTACAGGTAGCCTATAACATCTCCTGTTTAAATTGTCCATCCATGATGTATATACCCATGACGAAATTAGCAAATTAGCCCTTTGATATGAAATTTACATTTAACATTAGTTACAACATGTTCATCTTCCATATTGATTTGTAATGTCGTGTTTTTGGTGATGTTTTGTGACCTTCATGTGCTCCAGGTCATTTTGACCTCAGTCTGAAATATGAAATATATATTTCATATCTACCCAGCTTGGTGCTCCATGCTTTTCATTCTATCTGTCATCACCATATGTGTTTTGAAAAAGACAGGCTCGAGTTGGAGCACATCTGAGCTGAGCTGGATGGAAAATAACAGCGCTCACAATAGAAAAGAGACAAAATTATCCCTTTTATGCACTTCCACTGCAACTCTCTCCCTCTCCTGCCTTAGGTCACAGTGACCCTGAATATAATTAAAGGTCAGTTTGGTAAACATACTGTGTGTCTAACAAGTGTAGCTCTCTCCTACGTCAATGTTTTTCTTAATATAAGCACCAGAAACATTCAGTATCAACATGAAAAGCAGCTGCTTGTTCTAAGTTGCAGAGGAGAGAATATGATCTGGCAATTATAAATTATAAAGGTTAATTATAAATAGGTGAGGCACAAATAAGGTTTACATGTTCACTTGTGTGACTTTGAACTACTAAGGTCATAAGAAAAATGATAACATGCTACTTCATGATTAGTGGCTTCAACAGCAGATGCCAACAGTGAGTCAAATATACAGTATCTCAATGTGACATCTATAATTACTGAGTTTAGCGTGTTAGGAAACTGAGTGGTTTCTGTTCTTCTGTAACAGCATTTCAGCCTAATTGGCTCACAACAAAGTAACATGTAAAAGTCACAGCTGGCATATTGACAATGTTTCATGTTATCACCAACATTTGTTAGTTACCTACAGAGACCAGAGAAAGTTCACCCTATGGTAAATGGTTTGTATCGACTGAATGAATTGAAACGGTCACATGGCGCCCTCTGGTGGAGACTCAACTGCTGTCATGAATTTTATTGCTGCAACAGACATGCTGCTGTGTGCATTGGTCAAAATTGAAATCACAACTCTTCAGACATATAGGCATACTGCACTGATTGATTTAAAAAAAGATTGATGGCAAATGTTGCACAAATCTCCAGATATATGTTATCAAATACTTTTAAAATCTTAGCAGAATATTAACAATAAAATAGAATTAGAATAGGTACAAACACTGCTGATGGTCATCTCAGCTGACAGCATACTCAGGCCCTGCCTGTAATTTTTTTAAGAGTGTTTCTGTTTGGAAGCATGGATCAAGAAAGTCAGGCTGGTGAGGGAGGGAGGGGGAGGGAGAGGGAGGACATGTGGAGGACAAAGGAAGTAAAGACCAGCCGTCTCTGGTGGAGTGGTCTCTGGTGAGATAACAACAACAATTAATGACCATGTTCTCTCTACCTAAGAGAGGCTGGTTTACTGGCCCGACCAAATTTGTACCCTGCAACAGCTGCATCAATAGTTTGAATTTTCTGGTGCAACAATAGGCGATAATGATAATAAAAGTATATATCACCATGTAATAGAAAATTTAAACTTTTACATGTTCTGACATTTTGAGATACTGTAGATTGCTATATACAGCAGGAGAGGAGAGGTAGCAGTCACTGATGACAGTGTAACTGAGAGTAATGCAGTATAACTGTGTGAAATTCAGCACAGGGTGTGGGCAGAAAGTATTACTATAGAGAATGTGACTCTACAGTCAGCACAATGGTAACTGCCAGAGTCCTACAGAAATATAAAACAAGGATGAGGCAGTTGGAAGCTGTAACTAGGCGACAGAACTCCTGTATCAAAATGTGCAGGTAAGATGTCTGTTCAATAACCAGACAGGCATAATGTCAAGTAAGCTGCAATAAAACAGTGAATTTACTGCATGTTAAACCTTAATGGAGATGGAGGCCAGGCAAACTGCACATATTCATCTTCATGGATGAAGCTGAAGGTATCACCATACCATACTGTTATATGACAATCTGCTGTTGAACTGCTGAATACTCACTGGCCTCAACAATACACAGGATCATTTATTTTCTGAGTGACCTGCACAACTGCCTGGACCACCACAGACTGGTTTACTGTCAGTCATGACTCCTGCCTCCATACTTCCCTCATCCTAAACCCGATACAGGAGTTTTATCTGCAGCGATATGGAAAGATTTATAACCACTATCCACATGGCCAGATGTGCCTACTGGAGGCTTGAAGATTGCCAGGGTTGAATTACATATTACTTGATGTTACATATTACTTTCAAAGACACAGTAAGAGAGACAACATAAGATGAGATGTTGAGGGGAGCCACACATATATAAAACAAAGCTGTATGACACAGACAGGCTAATGAGAGCAGCTGACCTGAGATCATAACCGAGATGGACACCTGAAACCTCTGTGGTGGAACACCAAGACTAAGTGATATATTATCCTAAAGTCTATGAGAAGATCTGAATGCAGCATTACAGACTGCAAATAAGTAGAAAATGTGAAGGAAATTGAAGCAATTTGCAGTTTTGCTGTATGTCTGAATCATTCTGTGTGTATTTACTTGAGTGCAGTCAACAAAGTGAAAAAGTGTATCTATTCTATGATGATACTGATTCTATGATACAGATTTATGTGAAAGTTCTTTCAAACTTCAAAGATAAAAGTTCATCATTTATGTAATGTTCCCTGCTGTTTGTGGTTTTTAGATCAGTGGCCGTGTAGGAGCTGCTGGTGCTTTGGCCGATTGAGCTTATTTTGAAACATGTATGAGGTGTTTTACTGACCTGAATGAGGTGAGATCAGCTGTTTGGTCGAAGATGCATGTTGACAACTCAGACTTTCCTCAGAGGTTTGAAAAGGCTGCTTCAGTATTCACCATTGATTCCTGTTAACAATTGGAAAAAGAAAAACAAATGTTCTTTCCCTGTGAGTATCACATGCACCACAACAACTCATACTATTAGACTAAAGGCCAAAGGTCAGGGCCCAGATGTAGACAGCCATGTGAGCCAGCTGAGAAAGCTTGAATGATGTTGATGTCTTTTCCAGAGAAAGCACTCAATGCAAAAGCCACTATTCCTGCCTGAGGCGACGGTTGCTTTACTACACTTTACTCAACAGCACTTCTTCAGTAAAGTCTTTGTTTCTTGTCCTCTGCCCTAGATGATGCTGCAGGTGACATAAAGTATCATGCAGCCATTTAACCCCACATGTGATTTTTTTTTTTAACAAACTGTTTTTTATAACACCAAAGTTTACATTTTGTCAGATATTCACATCTTGCATTTATGCAATTAAATTAAAGAGATAAAACATGTCTTTTTATGAGATTATATATGACTGCAATATGTGTATGACAGTCATTTTAGGTTTATTGGATAAATTGTTGGATGGAAGATATTTGCCCTCAACTATCTCATGCCACTTTCACACTTTCAATAAGGACAAAACTAAATACAGAAAATATCATACACACATCATACAGGGTATTGTTCATACACATATAAATATAAAAGTATGGGTTATTGTTCATTTATCCTCAGATTTTTGTCTCTTTTCTTTGGTTGAGCCTACATCGTCATGGTGATTCTCATGCTACAATGCTGGGAATAACAGTGTATTTTATACTGGCTGTGTGCAGAGAAAGAGAAAGAGAAAGAGTGATCATGTGTTATGCCTGTTTTACACTCATGACTGGCCCTATGCAAGCAGATAGAAGTCCCAGTAAGAAGCTATTGTAACAAAGGCCTATAGTGTAGTAGTAATGTGAGGTGTGATATATAGTAGTGGGCTACCCCATGGGGTCCAAATTGGTCTCAGACTTTTGGACTCATATATTTCATTAGGCTGTATAATATGTGGTAATGATGATATTATGTCTTAATGAGGGCTCCACTGAGCACAATAAAAACTGTAAATCCCACAATAATTGATTTTCGTTAGATTCATTCCTTTTTCTGAGAGGACTTTGGCTGCAATCTGTGGATGTCTGGGCTAACTGCCCCCCTGATGAAGTAAGCTTCACCCTGAGGTTAAGCAGCATGTGACTGGCTCAACAAAGAGGAGGGGTGCCCGCGGAAAACCTTCAAGAATGTAAGCCTGGGAAGGCATCACATGGGCTTTTCTACTTGGCTTCATCTCTCGGTGACTGCTCTGTCTCTGAAGTAAAACAGAGCTGTAATGTGGCCATTGATAATCATTAGTTTCATGCTGTATTTTGTTCCCTGTTACCAACAGTTCCCCCGTCCTTGTGCCACCCAGGAGGCCTTGCGCATCAAGGAGTGCTGCCCGCCTTGGGAAGGGGACGGCTCGCCCTGCGGAGCCACCTCGGGCCGGGGTTTCTGTCAGGATGTGGAGGTGTCGGACCAGCCCGACGGGCCGCAGTACCCCTTCTCCGGACTGGACGACAGAGAGAAGTGGCCCCTGGTTTTCTACAACCGGACGTGTCAGTGTGTGGGAAACTTCATGGGTTTTAACTGTGCGGATTGTAAGTTTGGCTACTTTGGTGTGAACTGCAACGAGAGGAGGGAGTCCCTCCGGAGGAACGTGTTCCACCTGTCCAGGTCCGAGAGGATCAGACTGGTGTCCTACCTGAACCTGGCCAAGCACACTGTCAGCAGGGACTACGTTGTGGCCACGGGCACCTACAGGGAGATGGAGAACGGCTCCATCCCGATGTTCGCTGATGTGTCTGTGTATGATGTTTTTGTGTGGATGCATTACTACGTGTCCCGGAACGCGCAGGTCGGGGGCCCGGGGAACGTGTGGACCGATGTGGACTTTGCGCACTGGGCGCCGGCGTTTCTCCCGTGGCACCGCGTGTATCTGCTGCACTGGGAGCACGAGATCAGGAAGCTGACCGGAGACATGAGCTTCACCATCCCGTACTGGGACTGGAGGGACGCCCAGGGCTGTGATGTGTGCACGGACGAGCTGATGGGGGGGCGGAGTCCCCTGGATCCCAGTCTCCTCAGCGCAGGCTCTGTCTTCTCCTCTTGGAGGGTAAACAACAGTTCTTTGTTTTCTTTAGAATAAATAACAAGAAATGAATAAATGACTTAGTAAATGGAAGTAGGTACAGATCTGCAAAGATCATAAACATGTAGCCTAGTTACACTGTGGGTAAGTGTAACTGATGGGTGTGTCAGCCCTCTCTCATTCACTGTGCAGGTACAGACTCCTTTTAAATCAATGAGTGCAAAAAGGCCCATTTCAGATATCCATTGATCACCATTGTAAAAATGCTTTTACAGTTAGTTTTAGGTGCTTGGGGGACAGTGTTATCCTAACACAATACCAAGGTTAACTAGTCTAACTTTCTTAGGTCAGAATACACTCCCTCTACAATCTCTCTACTGCATTACATGTCAGTGTGTGTGTGTGTTCAGGTGCTGTGCTCCAGAGCAGATGAATACGATGACAGAGGAGTGTTGTGTGATGCCAGGGGAGAGGGCCCATTGCGTCGTAACCCTGGAAACCACAACCGCAGCGTGGTTCAACGATTACCAACTTCAGCAGAGGTGGAGTTCACTCTCAGTCTGACCAACTATGACACCGGACCAATGGACCGAAGCGCCAACATGAGCTTCAGGAACACTCTGGAAGGTCAGATAAGCTCAACCACAAGTGCACACACACACACACACACACACACACACACACGCACTGAAACTGCCATCACTTACTGGGCAGCTCAATCTTAAATTATACACACCTCTGCACTGCTACTCTTCCATCACGTTGTGCTAATCTGGTGCCCTGACTGAGTGAGTGCTGGAGGTGTGTGTGCTTCTCTGTATGTTGTTTGTGATAATTTGCACTCTGACTTGTGTCCTCATATGGCCTATGTTTGTCTGCTCTGTACACAGACCCTGACAACTCAGGTTACATCTTATTTGTTGTAAGAAGTTGTTACTACATCAGTAACATGCCATCATGCTCCTGTTGTTTGGTGTCTGGCCTTCGTCAGTGATTTATGTGACTTCACCAGTGTTTTGCAGATGATAAATAAATGCAGCTGAGAGTTACAAATAAGCAAAGTCTCAGGTGATTCTATCTATCTATCTATCTATCTATCTATCTATCTATCTATCTATCTATCTATCTATCTATCTATCTATCTATCTATCTATCTATTATATTTGTGTGACAGTAAGTCTGCATAAATCTAGAAAGTGTAGGAAGGCTAAATGACACATCTGCTTTCTATTGATAATAGTTTGAGTGTCACCTCAGAAGTATTCAAGCAAAGGGCTGTCTCCAACATATAGTGGCTTCAGTTCAGAGCCTTGTGATGGTTTCCTTGGATACCTGGAGTATATCAGATCATTTACATACTGTATCTCACAAGGTAAAATGGTTCACCCTAGAAAAGCTTCATGGAAACTACCAGCCAAACAATACTAATGTTTGAAAGGTTAAATTCCAATATCCAATATTATAACATCCGATTTTCTGATATTTTCTGTGGTTCAGTATTGAAACTACAAACAGTATTAGGACAATTTGTTTGTTGTTGTCTCTCTCTTTCATTCAGCAGTAAAGTCATACCCATACAATGCATGTATCAAGTAGTCTACACCACACCACACACCTGACCTTTGTCTTGTGTGCAAAAGCTAAAGCGGAGCTGAATGCTCACATGGCAACAATATTATCATCCTGAATGTCAGCGTGAGGAAGAATTCCTGTGGTCGTATTTATATATCATATGTGAAATCACGCTCAACATTTCAGAGACATTAATCATCCTGTTTTTGTTTTTCCTACCACTACATGTTGCCATCTTTCTCACTGCTGATGTGGGACCTCTCACCCTGCAGGTTTCGGGGATCCTCGGACCGGGCTGGGAAACAGCTCTCGTATGGGCATGCACGCTGCTCTCCACGTGTTCATGAACGGATCTATGTCCTCAGTACAGGGCTCAGCAAATGACCCCATATTCCTCCTCCACCACGCTTTTGTTGACAGGTGAGAGAGGATGCACTCACAGAGGTACATACACCCTCGATGCAGGTGCATTTAGACAAATTGCTCTATTTGTTTTTCTCTTCCAATTGCAGCATTTATGAGCAGTGGTTCAGGAGGCACAGACCCTCTCCATCTCAGTATCCAGATTCTGATGCTCCCATCGGGCACAACAGTGAATACCACATGGTGCCCTTCCTGCCCCTGCACAGGAACAGAGAATACTTCATTTCCAGCAAAGAGCTTGGATATGAATATTCTCACCTACTAGATGCCAGTAAGTTGAATTCAGAGTGGAGTTTTTTTTATTTCCATTTTTCATTTGTATCTGACTAAGTCTATTACTGTTTTCCATTATCTGCTAATCTGCTTTCCATTCTCCCTCTGTATTTCTAAATGTCCACACACTGAATCTATTTCAGAGGAAAGTTTGAAACCAGAGTTCCTTAACTCCAAACGATATCCTGACTGTGAAAAGATAATATTTTATCCCATGTGTCTTTCTTTCCTTTACCTCTAACTTAAAATACATATTTATATGCATATATACATATTTTGCCTGCTGTCCTATGACCACCTCTCTGCCCTTTTCAGATCAGAGGCTGGCAGAGTCCATGCGACCTTACCTGGAGGCGTTGCAAGATGTGTGGCTCGCGCTGCTGCTTGTGGGGCTCTTGGGAGGGATTGTATCAGTGGCCGCCGCTGTTGCCATAGTCACTGCAAAACGGCGATACCGGAGGCTGTCGTGGCCGCCTGTGAAGAAGTGGAAAAACTTATTTACTCTTACAGAAAGACAGCCACTTATCTGGAGCAATGACACTGTGGAGAGCAGCAACCGGAACTACCAGACAACTATGTGAGGGCTCAGCCAACCCTGTGTAGAGATATACACAACTGAGAATTTTAATATCAAAGCCATGTGAAATATATATTATATCAACTAATTGTAATAAATCTATAATCTGTATTAAAGCCGATGTATTTAAACTGCAGAGTTAAAAGTTTTGAAATAGGCTTAGCTCAACTTTTCAGCATGTTCCACCCACAACTTGTAACTTGTCAAATTCCTCCCAGTAGGTCATTTTAGACATGGTGTGTGAAACATTTATGGCTCTTGTCATGGAAATGTTCCATAGCGACGCTTCACATCTTTTTTCCTCTATGGTTTTAGCCGATTACCTTCAGATTCAGGCTGTGCAATGTGTTGCATCAGTCATATACATTTAATACGAAGTCATGACAATCTACATGCATCCAGCTGCCACTCATGAAGATGTAAGGCAAACTCTTGAGATATGTCTTCAGGGTGAAGGAGGGCTCTCTGCTGTTATCTTTATGTGGGAGTTTGATTAACATGTAAATTTATACATATCTGTGGTGTGAGGGGAAAAAGAACGAGGTGATAATGTCTGTTGAGATGTTCAGGTCAGACACAGACACAGCACAAGGATGGAGCTCAGTGATCTAACCATAGCAGTTAAATATGTTTTAAAAATAAATGATAACATTTATAATAGTCACCTTGATGCCCGACGTTGCATGTGGGTCAAATCTCCTGTTGACAGCTCACTCCTGCTGTCATTCATTTCATCAAGGTCCCATAAGGTCAGAAGAGTGATCTTGTAGTTCTCCATCTCTCCCTGTCTCACACATACACCATCCCAGTTTTAAAAGTTCTCCACAAAAGTTTATTTTTGGTAAGACAATTTAGTTCCCTAATAACTTTACCCTTATGTCGTGGACTCATTCAGCCACATTTATGTCAAACATTCCAAGCCTGGACACATGCTGTCTACTAGCATAGCTTCTGTTTTTGTTTTCTTTTAATATAACACAGGACTTTGCCCAAAATACTTTGCATTCACTTGCCATTTTCAGATAGTATTACAGTACATTCTCATCATTAAAGTGGTGCCATGTTGTTTTGACAAAAAAATGATAAATACAGCATTGATCATTTGGAAGCAAAACTTGTACAAAATATACATTAGATATAATCATGTAAAAAAAAAAGAAGAATCTACATGAACGGAGATAAAGGTGGGATAGTTGTAGCACATCTGTCAAACATTTAATTTAAAGAATTCACCATTATGTGTTTCTTACAACACAGTGTATTTGGAATAAAGATATTTTTACAAATTTTTGAGAACCTAATTTCCCACTCAAACTACAGAACTGCGTCATCATCACACAAACACAGCATGAATAGCTTTTAGTCTGATGTGATGCTGGTGGACAAAATAATGCAACAACTTAAATTCTGAATGTGCTGAGAATGAAGGGAACAAATGGAAATGTACAGATGGAATCATCTTTAACTAAAACCCTGTTGAAACAGAAGATGGTCACATCCGTGGTCCACTGGGACGTGAGCCGTCCACGTGAAAGGCTTTACGGGTGTGAAGTTTAAACTTGGTCTCACATGACGCCTACATTGTTGTGTCTTATTGTGTGATGTTACTCAGTGCAATTCAAAAGTGTGTCATGGTCTGACTTGATTGAAGGTCTATTAAAAGTCAGAGTTCCTCCTCTTATCGTTCAGTCGTTAAGTGAAAAAACTGTAAAAAATTCATCAATATTCTTTTAGCATACCAATCTACATATCGAACAAAAAAAAAAAATTGGGGGGGGGGCAGGCAAAACTGAGAAAGTTGAGTATAGAGTTTTCTTAGCTGTGGCTGTAAATGTTGAGGAGTTGAGGCCAAAGTTCCATGACAGCAAAAGAGGTGACTCTTTAAAGAGGTAAAGGATGGACTGTGTGGCCTTGGATTCAGCGAAAGATACACACTGTGTTTCCATCTTGACTCCTTATCATTCGTCGTCGTCCTCGCTATCAGCCTCTTCATTTTTCTTCTCACTCTCCTTGGGCGGTGTGACTGGGGGAGGGAGGTCCAGGCGAGCCCACGACATCACCTCGGACTTCTTCATGGCCACCTCGATCTTGGCGGCCATCATGTTCACTAGGCTTTTGCTCACATCTATCACCTGGACAAGGGATGAAAGAACCAGGTGTTAAAGAAAAGCCTAAAGCAAACCAACCTGCTGTCATTCTATTAATTAAATATGGTTTGTAGTCATTAGTCACTTCATTTTATTCAATAATTTTTATGTAATTATGCTGCATATTGTATTTTTAACACTATTTTATTAGTGCTGTTATTATTCTTTTTTTCCCCTTTTCCCCTTGTTTGCTAGTTATACTATAGCTATTCCATTGCACACTGTCAGCTTTTGATTTAACTTGTCCTTTTCTCATCTCATCAGCTCATCAATCCAATCCGAGCCGTAGCGAGATGTATTTTCAGAAAATGATCTGATCCGGCAAACTGAGATCCTGCAGTGGGGATTAAAATTTCAGCCGAGAGCAAAGCAGAAAAATCAGTGAGACAACAGACTGCTTGTTTGCCAGACTACAGCACAGATAAACCTGTCTAGCAAACAGGTGTTAATTATGAGCAGTTAAGTACCATTTCAACTGGTGATGTTTATTCAGGTGCTAATTAATTATATTAATTTAAGTACTATTGGTACCATTGAGATCCCAACTCCAGTTAGACATGTTTCTTACTGTTTGATATAATATAATGAGCATAGAACTATTTTATATTGTGGTATCTTGAATAATTTACAAAAAGTATATAGGAGAGGTGACAAGACTTGTCAAAGTGTTGCAGTACTTACTCCCCACAGGCTGATTTTCTGCTCAAACTCCTTCTCTCCATCAAATATGACATGAATGTTGAGCTGAGGGAGAGAAGAGGAATAAATATTCAGCCCCCAAAAACACAATAACACAGCTGTTGAGATATAGAATGAAACAATCAGACAGACTATAATACCCCTCACCGTGGTGCTGTTTGCATCCACGTAGCAGAGCTCTGGGACGGCGTTCTTGGCGTAGATAGAGATGATGACCTGAGACCCAGTCTGGTGCCAATCAAACCGACAGGGAACCACTTTCTTACCCTGCATGGTGATTATTCAATCCATTAATTCAAAAATTCAGCCACAAAACATGTTGTAAGTATTTACTGGACTCCACTAGATGGTGTCACAGCTGAGGCCTCCTCTCTTAGACCCGCACATATAAAATGAAGACTTGCTGTGGAGCTGGCACGCCTACCTCATCTTTCTTCTTCCATAGATGTGTTCCCTTGGTGCAGCCCTCCTGGGAGAGGAAGGTGTTAAAGTCTGAGGTTTTCCTCTTACAGCAGCTCCAGTATTTCATCCTGGAGATGCAGGAAAGACATACACCCACTGGATTTTTTAGCAGTCAATAAAGTGTCACTCAAAAAGAGCAGCAAAAAAGATAAACAGGAAGACAAACAGGGACATACAAGTGTTGCTTTCCGTGCTTCACTTTTACAGAGAATATCCACCATTTCATGTCAGTGAAAGATAACAAGTTTAAGGACTGAATTAAATAAGGTAAAAAAAAGAAAAACATTAATACTAACCCTTCATGGAAGATAGGAAATCCAGAGTGGTATAGGCAAACGTCAGAATCGCTTGCAGGTCCTTCAAAACTCTGAAGACAAAAACACAAGACAAGATAAGACACATACACAATTATACAAAGTACATGCACAGTGAAATGTGTTATTTTGGCTTCTTCCAGAAATAATAAAATAAAGACAGTGTAAAATATAATATTATAGATATGTACTATAAAAAAGCACATAGTATTGCATAAATAAAAGTACTATAATATATATATATGTTCATAAAGTGAGAGTGTGCTGATGTGCATATGTTGAGAGTCCAAAGGTTTAAAGGGGAACTATGCACGTCCGGTCGCTTTTTTGCTGTTGCTAACCCTCCTCCGGACCATGTGCATTTGTTTTTAACGAAGCCGGCGAAAAAAGCAATCCATGGAGCGCTGGATAACGTTACAATGATACAACGTTTATATTTGTGTAGTGTAAACCATCATAAATGAAAGATTACGAGTTACAGAGAGCATTTGTGTTGCAGTGCGCAGAGATGAGAGCTGCACTGATGTTACAAGGTTTGTTTTCAGCCCAGAGAGCCTCCATTCTCCCACGTAACATGTTACAAGTCATGTATGTAACCAACAATAACAATTTCTTTCTGTTTGATTAAGGTAAAAATGTACAATTGCCACAGGAAAATCCTCCATAGTTCCTCTTTAAATAACATGCAGAAGTGTGGTTTAAGAAATGAAGCAGGATTTGTTTTTGTTATTAAAAATACAATTAGACTTTAACTGTGCATGAATGCCAATTAGGCTTTCCTCAGCTAATAAAACTCTCTGTGAAGAGTCACAGGGTGCCCAGTTAGTTACTTAAACTAACAAAATCTTAAGATTATTTCTCCCAGTACTGTGTGGATGAATGGTAGCATGCAGGAGGTTCCCCTCAACTCTACTGCTGCTTAAAGCCTCAACTTATTTTAGAATAGCATGAGGGGAATGCATGAGTAATAACTAATACCTCTTTCCCTAATAAAGACCTTGGAGAGAAAATGTAGAAGTACTACATTCAGACTCTAGCGAGACCTAGCTGATCTAGCTGATTAATCAACTAAAAGCGGGCAGCCCTTGAGAGAATATCACATGGCAATCAAATCAGTTAAAATACAATTATGTAAATCATTAAGGTCCCACTCCACGCTTCGACAAAAGCCGTCAATGCAAATTTCAGTCGTAATTTATGTTCTGATCTTGGGGTTTCTGCTCCGACAGGCAAGATTAGCTCGAGCGAAAAAAAGATGGTTTACATCAGAGCAAACATGGAGGAGGAAGAAAAGAAACCATTTCTATTTTCCCTTAAATCTTTTAAGATCAACACGATTGCTTTTGTCTTCAGTTAATGACATCTCATCATATTTTTAAGATTTTTATTTTTTAATGTGTGAGCTGGGTTTGGCTTACAAATCAAAGCATTAAAGCTGCTGCTGTAGCCAAACAGGCATATGGATAAAGACAGATTTTTTTTTACACACACTTAAACACCATGAGTATTTATTCTACATTATATGACTACCCATTACACAGTGACACATTCACCTACTTTAGTACACCCTCCGTTTTTACAGGATGTCCCGATCTTGATCTCGTCGCTATCTTCCTCTGGAAAGACAGAGAGAGGGAAGCACTGACGTCAATACTCTGAAAAGTATTTAAAAAATGCACTCAGTTATGATGTGTTGTCCCGTCCCTGTCAGCTTTTACTCAAATGCCGTGATGTGAGTGACACAGGTGAGGACGAATTCCCAGCGGCCATCCATTAACTTTCACTGTCAACATGACCTTCCTGTCTACTACAACAAGAAGTGGATGGTGATCTAGGACACACAAGGCAAAATAAAACATGGAGAAGTAGAGAGGGGGAAGATGCTCTCACCCTTCTTCTCTGCTGTGTTTTCAGACAGCTTCAGTTTCTCCAGCGCCTGCTTCAGAGACGCAGAAACTTTATGCTGCAATCTCACCAACGGCTCATCGGCGCTGCAACGGGAATAATAAATCATGTCACAATGACAAATTGTTAATTTTGCTAATTGAAAACAGTTTGGAAGGATATCATGGTTTTTACTTTCAGTGAGGAATACATTTTTTTTTTTTTTGGCAAAAATCACTTGAAAGCGATATTTCTGGTAGGAAGCCACCCAAAGACCAATACACTACTTAAAAAGAATTTCTCTATTCAGTAGTAATCGCTTCATCAATCACTGGTCTACTTTCTTTTGAACTTCGGCGAAAAGTACCCTAGATAAAAGACCAGAGAACGTCTCTGACGATACTGTGGATCCTCAGCGTGCGTTTGATGATTTCATGCTGATTTAATACCTCTGATACTGTACTGGATCCCTTTATGCATTTGATACTAAACCAGAATAATTCAAAGGAGAGTGTAGTCTTTGGTGCTAATGCGGATATACAGTCTTAACCTTAAAGTCCAGTTCATGTAGTCAGTGTAGAAAAGCTTCTTCTTTCTTTGCCTGTCGATTTTTTTTTTAAATAAAAAAAAGCCAATTTAAAGTTTGGACGTAATTTAACACACATTTAGTGTAGAGTAAATCTCCATCAACAAAATCATTGATGCTTCAATAGACGGAAACTGCACAAATAACAAGATCTCAGGGTATTTCTTTGATATTGATTTAAAAATAAAAATCTCAGTCTGCAGCTAACTGTACCTTGGTCTGCGTATCGCCTCCTGAGGCTTTGGCGCGGAGATGATGTACTCGTTAAACTTTGGTTTTTGGTCATCTGTCTCCTTCTTTTCTCCCGACGATGTCACATCTGGTTTCACCGGCTCGGGGGGCTTCTCTTTGTTATGGGGGCCTTTTGTGCAGCCCTGTGAGGACAAAGTGAATGTGTTGAACTCACCAGGAAAGTCACCACAGAAAAGGTGGCAGTCAATGTTTTATGAAGCCATAAAAAAAGGACAACAGGACAGTAGAGGATTAAAAGTGTAAGTATGGATGAAAACAGAGGCAACAAACTCACAGCAATGCTGAGGAAGTCTGAGAAGTCAGTTGTTCTTCTCTTGCAGCAGGACCATCCCTGGAGGAGGTTACAGAAACATTAATGTTGACCAGGCAACAGGACAACAGGACAGGACACAAGCTTACTGTACATTATCAAGCATTTTACCTTCAGTGCATCATGGAATACTGGTACCCCTGGGTGATAGGTGCAGCCATCTGTGAAAAGAAAACACAATGCTGGCTAAATATAGAGATGGGTTAAAGGTAAAACCAACATAAAAAGCATGTTAGTATGCTGCTGATCCATCATGAGATGCTACAGTAGCATCACTGCTCCCTGGCATTGATTCTACCAGAGCCATGAACACTAGTGATGCAAAAGATATTCCCTCATTTGGTGCTGTGATGATGGCGATGCAGAGCGCCGTTTAACGTGTCGCCCCAAAATCTCTCTCAGGTGTTCAACTGGGTTGAGTTGCGGTGACTGTGAAGGTCACAGCAAATGATTCACATAATTTTCATCCTCATCAAAACACCCAGTGACCCCCTCGTCCCCTGCAGGTGGTGGTGGTGGTGGGGGGCAGTCATCCTGTTTCTCCCCTCATTTTTCAGCTTTTTACCCTTTAATATATCACCTGTCCTTAGATTCACAAAGAATTAAAACTTTCATCTTTCAAGAGAAAGGGTTCACCTTAAATTGCTCGGGGGGCCAAATTGCCCATTTATTTTACAGAATGCTGAGTAAAGTTGCAGAGGAATAGTTTCTGAATGTGGTGAGGCGTTCTGTGAGTCAACGATTACAAGAAATCTATGGTCGTTTTCGGCTGTTTTGATGGGCACCGAGCTTTTCTTAGTACAGCACTTGCACATCAATGATGTCTTGCTGCTCCTTTCATGTGCGGTACAACTTCTCTCAGAGGACCTGGGTCGGGAGTGTGATGCTGCCTTCACATGTTCCCTGTCAAAGTGACTTGTTGCAGATGGAGGTGCTTACGGCTGGACAGAATGACTCCAAAGTGATGCCTTCAACAAAGTAACATGAGGTAATTTTAGACATGAGTTACTGCAGCATTTCAGGTCTGTATGGGGTCAAGTACCAACACTTACCACAATGTGCTCAAATGTTAAGGCTTGAAGTTTGGATTTAAATGAGCTGTCATGTGAAGCCACTGAATGGAAATTGTGTGCAGATTGTATATCTATCTAGAGAAACCATGTAGTATGTAATTGAGGTGAGGACGGTTCTTTGTGCTCAGAGCAGCAACTTAAAAAATAGAAACATACTGTGATCATTTGTGGACAAATCTAACAACCAGACCACAGATCTGTCAAACCAAGAGAAGCAAAAGGATGAAAAGAATTTAAACTTGTATAAATAATGATAATTTTTTAATGTTTTCCAAAGCTACTCCGCCTTAAACTTCCTTTTGATAAAAATAGAGTATAATTTTCCACCACCTTTTGCATAAAATTTATGAAATGATTTGCATTTGTCCTTGTGGAGTGCAGCAAAACAAAATACATACATAAATGATTAACTTGGGGCATTACACTCTCCTTTTATCCAAAGAAGAAATTGCTGTGGAAGGAGAAAGTCTTTCACAGTGAAGCACAAACACAAGCAATATCCAGACCAAACCAAACAAACAAAGAAAAAAGACTATTTGAAACTGACGCAAGACGAGAATATAACACAATAATATTTGAATTATCATAAATTTTAAACAAATGAATTTAGGATACACTTCAGATATAATCTGAAATTACTTCACCAAATCATAATATGAAATTAGCCTTAAATAAAAAAGTACAGCATGATTTTTTAAATATCCTTGTGGGAGCTGTCACAGAGGACAAATCACTGTGGAATGAAATAGAAATCTGATTGGTTGACACCAGAGATCAAGCATCTTCCTTACAGTACACCTTGAGCTACGGCCGTTCCGTGCCACCGCCTGAGATACACATCTTAGATAGAAGGTAATGATAATAGACTCTACTGCTATGAAAAGAGGCATCCTATTAAAATGGAAATTAGACTTGATTCCTGTATTGAGTATCTAGCGATACACAATGTTGTATTACCTGAAGACAGAGGAGAACATTTCTAACAAATGGAAATAATGGCCTTTGCAGAGGTTTTTTTCAGGGCCGAAGACATTGTTACTACCTTCAAAGTTAAATTATATTTAGATTGGTGCTTCAAAATGAACAACAGTCCAAAGAACAAACTTTAAGTTGAGTGGCTCAAGATCAAGAAGTGAACTATCTACACAACTTTATTTTCCTGTGCTTTCCATGTGGTTTTGCTGAGCTACTGCACTTCTGGAGGTACACACAGGTTTTTTTCCAACAAAAGAAGAGCAAATTAATTATTCTCTTTGTGCTACCAGCTAAATATGCCAGGAATTAATAATAAATAACTGGTATTTCTTGTGTGTGTGCCATAAACCTTGTGCAAAACACATGAACAGAAACTCAACCATGTCCTCTTCTGTATTTTCAGTGAAACACAGGAAAAGCCAATGATGATTAAAAAGTAGCATTCATATGGTCTTAGTTTTGTCAGAGAGCTATCGTAACATTAAATCAGGTATCTTGGAAGACGCACTGTAAACATATGGTGACGACATACACTGGTCAAAGGTCCTGATCTCTAACAGTGGCCGCTGTTATTGAGGAGGCGGCTCACAGCTGCATAGAGCGGGTTCAAAATGGTAACCTGGCTTTTCATCAAGGAAAACCCTCTCTGGTACTAAAGGAAGACAATGGCCTATGAATGCATCTGACTTCCTTCCACTCATTATTTGTTTCTCAGGTTCTGCTGCTTGTAGTCTTGCACATCTGTCTGTTAAAGACATGCCAGAAATATGTGCTTTGTACTTGCAAACATACTATACCTAGATAAAGTGGTTTTAGCAGACTTGCACATGTTAGTGATTGCTGTACAAATCTCTTTGGCTCCACCGTTACCTTCACTTTTACAGCTCTGCAGCAGGTATGGCTCATGTCCTCATCTACACGCCATGTGGAACTTCAACTTCTCTGACAACACATTTGAAAGTGGCGATTTGCAAACAGCCCGGAGAAGCTGTTCAAAAAGTGTTATTTGAAAGATGTTTGAACCACATGACAAGCAGTCTGGAGCACTAACATAGTGATTTAACTTTTGCTTGGTGGGATGAACACAACTTTAAAAGCTGAGCCTCACTGTTGACTGCTTGCTCGGATTAACTCCGTCTGTTTCACGTTACTGGACAAGCTGATTTCACACTAGTAACATCTATGACAACACACTCGTGGTTGTGGGATAACACTGAGAAACGTGCTGGTGATAGTTCATGTTTAATTATAATAAGAAAGGTAGAATAACTCGTTTCTGAAACTTTAAACAGCTTACACTGAGCTCAGTCCGGGACAATGGCTCTGTAATGCAATCGTTCCTCGGCTAATCACATGAGTTTAACATGTTAATAGCACCGTGGTGAGCACCAGGCTCACGTGTTATTAGCTATCAGGCTTACCGGCTACAATAGCATTAATGAATGAAGTTTCCACTTTGTAGAGTCCAGTAGGCTAACACCGGGTTAGCTATATGGGCCCAACAGGCCTGCTCGCTGGAGAAATTTCTAGATGAGCAGAGGTTAGCTTGCTAACACACTGGTACAGGGCACAGCGAGAGTTTACTAAGACACTACTCACCGTCTGGGTTATTTTCTGGATCAAACCGCTGTCCACATCCCTTATTATAACACAAAACAGACATGGTGGAGAAATGAACAAGTCAAACTGGTGGCCAGATTTGTAATTAACCGCTAAGGAGCTCGTGTGAGGAAGATAACGAGCCGCTGCCGCTGCATGAACTGCTGTACACTACACTGTCCGCACTTCCGGATATTGTCGGCTACACTCGGCAAACATCGGAAGCTAGCCCGAGCCCAACCCGCCACCTCCATCCTGAGCGCACTGTGGGTCCCACACAAGCGACAACTGAAGCGGACCCCTTCTAAACTTACGTGAAGCGACATGTTCCTCCAGACCACGGACTTTAAACCTTTCGGCCGACGAACACCTGACTGTTTGACGACAGTTTTCTGTCAACTACAGCAGAAGAAGCGGGACTACCCCAGTGTACTCGGGGGTTACAGTGGTCAGGTGTACGAAACTGGGGCAATAGCTGTTTAGTTTTACGAGGAGGACTGCAGCCGGGTAGAGAACTGCCTGCCGGGATTTGTGCGCGTAAATTTTCCTCTATGTGCATCAGAACCGACTTTTGCTCCACTGTTTTGCCTTTTCTTTTCTTTCCTTTCTTTCATATGATAAAACACTGTCGCAGAGAGGATGGGGATGGATTTACTTTCACTGATCACAGCTGTTTCTTCTGAAGGTAGGACACACTGCGATGTGTAAGAGAAGTCTCCACATTGTAGTTAATGAGGCGGCACACTTTAGTTACAGACTGTATCTTAATAAACTCGTGGATTTTGCAGGGAGATGATACGAGCTCCACTGATTCTGCGTCAGCATGGGAGATAATAAATGCACCTCAATAATATCTCCCGGGACAGGGTCTTCTCTGACAGCCCATTGGGTGCTGGTATTAATCTGTACCAGAATTCACACATGCAATATAAATGGACTCAAATTATTATATCAATTATTTTCTTTTATATTTTACTTAGATGTAATGATCAGGAAAAGGCTGCACTCAGCATCAGTCCATACATTATTTGAAAGCATTTGAAATCAAGCTGGCAGTCAGTAAATGGATTTAAACTTTGCCTGTTCATTTGGGATAAGCTGATGATAACTTTTCCAGTTAGGCTGTAAAAGCTTTTATACATTTGAGTGCACAGTGTCAGATTATGCTATCTCCATCTGTAGACCCCGTAGTTGCATTTTTTTCTAATGCCACAGTACCACCACCCTGGTAGTCTCTGGCTGGAGAATCAGCCCTGGTGCCTTTTAGGCAGCATTTCGTATTGTAACAATGATTGTTCCTGATCGTTGTTATTTTATATAGTGACATGATGTGTTTCACTGAGGTTGTGTAAGTGTGCACTGGGCTTTTTGATGTGGTTTGTTTAAAGGCATGTCAGACTTTGCCTCTGAGCCTTTCGGGAACAATATTCAGTGTTTGAATGCAAACAGTTTGAGCGCAACATTGAATATGCTATCATATCCCCATGGTGATCAGCAGTGCCCCTGAAATGTCTGTAACTTTTGCCTCACAGTTCTCTGTCAGTTTTTTAGTGTGCAGAGTACATATCTCTAGCAGCACACCAACTGAATCCAGATCTGTTTTTCTTTGTTATTCTCTCCAAATAGGGTGACTGGGTGATGGAATAGTGATGAAGGCTAATTGGTGGGGAAAAATGCTTTCTCTACCCAGCCTCTCTCCTCCTTTCCATTTCATTTGCTTCCTCCTCCTCCTCCTCCATTTCCCCTCAATCTGTGCTCAGTTCCTGCCAGAACTTAGGTCAGGACAGGGCCTGCTGCTCTTCACCCAGCCAGCCTATAATGCTTCCATCTTCGAGAACTCTGCAACAAGAACCTATACCAGGAGCGAGGTCAAAATGGGCATCATTCTTGCTCCACCCAGATCCTTAAATATAAAATATTCCATTGCATCTGGAGACAGTGAGGGGATCTTCCAGACGGAGGAGTTTGTAATGGGAGATTTTTGCTTCCTCCGTATACGCACCAACGGAGGCAGTGGTGCTATACTGAATCGGGAAGTACAGGACAATTACACACTGACAGTTAAGGCATCCGCCCATGGAGGCCTAGAGGCCTTAGCGACTGTTTATATCAAGGTCTTGGATACCAATGATCTCCGACCTCTCTTCTCCCCAACCTCCTATTCATTCGTTGTCCCAGAGAGCGCCCCTCTGGGCACCAGCATTGGACGTGTAACGGCCACAGACGCTGATGTTGGTTCCAACGGGGAGTTCTACTACTTCTTCAGCAACAAAGTTGAACTCTTTGCTGTTCATCCGACCAGCGGGGTCATCACCCTGACGGGTCAGCCCAGAGTGGACAAACAAAGTCGATTTGAGCTGGAGGTGCAGGTGGTTGACCGAGGCATGAAACTGTACGGGAACAGTGGTATCAGCAGCACTGCTCGGCTGGTCCTGACTGTGGAGCGGGTTAATGAATTTGCTCCTGTTCTCAGTGCAGTTGCTGTAGTTCCATCATGGACAGACAAGGACCCAGTCTACGCCATCGTTACTGTGGAGGACAAAGACGAAGGGCTATCTGGAGATATTGAGTGGGTTTCCATCATTGAGGGTGACCCCTTGGAACAGTTTGTTGTTGATCGATTGCCTATTGGGAATGAGTACAGAGTTAAAGCTTCAGAATTTGTGGACTGGGATACATTCCCCTATGGCTGCAACCTAACCGTCCAAGCTAAAGACAGGGGAACACCTCCCAAATTCTCTAATATCGAGATTATTCAGTTGTTGGTTACAAAGCCAGACCCAGTGATGGCAATGTTTGAGAAGGATGTTTATGCAGTCAAGCTGAGTGAAATAGCTCCCCCAGGCACGATTGTAGAGGTTGTGAAAATCTCCCCAGATTCTGTGAGTGTCAATTACAGCTTCAACAGCCTCTCAGATCCAATGTACTTTGATATAAACCCCTCCACTGGAGTTATTATGACCACAAGGCAGCTGACAGGAATATCACAGGATTTCATGGAGATGGAGGTGGTTGATAATACTAGTCAGCAGCGAGCAAGGGTCCAAATCACCATAGAGGATGCAAATGACAATTCTCCAGTGTTCAACAGGCCGTTCTATGATATCGCAATCAATGAGAGCTTACCTATAGGCACTGTTGTTCTCGTGGTATCTGCTGTGGATTATGATAAAGGAGAGAATGCGTATGTAACCCACACGATCAGCGGTGAGCCGTCTCTTCCATTTACTATAGACCAAGATTCAGGTGAAGTGAGGATCACAACAGACCTGGACTTTGAGTCATCAGATGACATCTATACTTTTGCGGTGCGAGCATCTGATTGGGGTTCACCCTACAGAAGGGAGAGTGAGGTTAATGTTACTGTTCGTCTGATAAACATCAACGACAACCAACCTCTTTTTGAAAGGGTTTCTTGCAGGGGTATGATAAGCCGTGATTACCCTCTCGGCCAGACTATTGTCACCTTGTCAGCTGTGGACATGGATGAGTTAGGAATGGTGACATATAAGATAGTCGCTGGGAATGAGCTGGATTATTTTAATGTAAATCCAGATTCGGGGGCTTTGTCATTGAAAAGATCATTAGCAGCGGATAATTTAAAAAATGGGATATTCAACCTTAAATTGGTTGCAACAGATGGAGAATTTTCCTCTGATCCTACCTTTGTGAATGTATCTGTGGTGAGGGGAAGGGTGCCACAAAGGGGGTTTAACTGCAAAGAGACCAGGGTAGCCCAGATGCTGGCAGAAAAAATGCTCTCAAAAGCATCTGCCATGGCTAGACCAAGAGCAGATGAGAGGTATACAGACCTTTTTTCTATGAACACACAGGCCCCACAGTTTGAGGCCTTGCCCACTAGTATTCTAGTGAGAGAGGACCTCGCGGCCGGTGCCAGTGTATTTCAGGTGAGAGCACGAGATGGTGACACAGGCTTCAACGGCCGTGTTCTCTTTTCTATATCTGATGGCAACAAAGACAGCTGCTTCGATATTAACATGGAGACCGGGTTGATAACTGTATTGCAGCCACTTGACCGTGAGCAAGTGGATCGTTACTTCCTTAATATCACCATCTATGATCAGGGTGTCCCTCAGATGTCAAGTTGGAGACTACTCACTGTGATCATCGAGGACGCAAATGATAATGACCCCGAGTTTTATCAGGACAGCTTCTCGGCTCTTGTTTCAGAAAGTGCGGCCGTTGGTATGGAAGTTATTACTATCATGGCATTTGACAGAGACACGGGGCAAAATGGACAGCTCTCCTATGTGATGCTGACCAGTGTCCCTCAGTTTGGTATTGACAGTGAAACTGGGAGCGTGTTTGTAGCCAGCATACTGGACAGAGAGATATTCCCAGTGTTCACATTGAAGGTGGAGGTGAGAGACAAGGCAGAAAGAGGCACTCGAAGGTCATCAGTGACTACTCTTAGTATAATACTAGAGGATGTTAATGATTGCGCCCCAGCTTTCATTCCCAGCAGCTATAGTACTCGAGTGCTAGAGGACCTCCCACCTGGGGCTGTGATTATGTGGGTGCAGGCTCAGGATCCAGACGTTGGCCCCGGTGGACAGGTCCGATACTCCTTGATCAATGACTTCAATGGCACTTTTGAGGTAGGTGATGCCACTATTAGTGTTTCCTTCAGTGTTGCATATGTTGATCTCTTTCTTGTAGACACTTTATAATGTATTGTATTGTAATGCTTTGCACAGATCAATGCTGTGAGTGGGATGCTGAGGATTAGAAAAGAACTGGACTTTGAGAAACAGCAGTTTTTCAATCTGACAGTCCTTGCTGAGGACAGGGGGGCACCAAGTCTCAGAAGTCAGACGTTTGTGGAGATGGAGGTGGGTGAAATGCACGCACACACACACACACACACACACACAGATTTTAGGGGGGCGTATTAAGTGTCAGTTAAGGAATCCTCCCCTGAGAAAATTTTAGCATCAAAGACTAGTTCATTTCTTGTATTCTGATGAATTTGCACCATTTTTGTCTTTTCTGCATCACTTTATGATGTAAATGCTCAGTTACCAGGTAACAGTGGAAAGTATACTGAAATACAATGTAGGAAGCCTCTCGAAAGCACATATAATGCTGGATTATCTTGTCTGTTGCTATCTTAGTGAGCTAGAAAGCATTTATTGGCAAGCAACTTTATCATAAGATTGGGTAGCAAACAAGGCAACAACATTTTAAAAAGTAAACTAAAAGTGAAAACATTTAAGGTTAGGGTTGTGTTGGCTTTGAGACTTTCTAAGAAAGATGTCCTAATATTGGACCTCCTCCTCCTACTCCTTTTTCCCTTGTGGCTCCTCCATGGTTATCAACCTGCCTGCATTCACACAGTGCCAGGGAGAGGAGGAGACGCTGTACTGCTGCTGACTGAGAAAACAACACTGTGTTTGTGTGTGTGTGTGTATGTGGTGCGGATAATTACATTTGGCACAAAAGATTCAAAAGATTCAGTGGTTGTATGAGCTCTTAATTCATATTCATATTTAGGGAGTAAAAACAGATCCAGCGCTATAGAAAAAAAGTCCTAACAGAGGTATTGTTGTGTTTGTGCGTAACGTTATAGCAGTCTATGCCTTTCTCTCTCTCTCTCACACACACACACACACACACACACACATTCACAACACACATCTAACTTTCCATCAGAATAAATTCTAATCATCAGTCTTATCAGCAAGGCATTAACA
This sequence comes from Caranx ignobilis, assembly GCA_021432705.1. Classification (NCBI taxonomy): domain Eukaryota; kingdom Metazoa; phylum Chordata; class Actinopteri; order Carangiformes; family Carangidae; genus Caranx; species Caranx ignobilis. Next base: position 6,985,877 of record MU269980.1, read on the forward strand.
TTGACAGTTTTGTTATTAATACTCCCTACATTTTTTATTCTCAGGTCCTGGGTAACAGCATTTACATCATGGTGTTCTTATAATTCAGTTCAGTTTAATTCAGTTCAATTCAATATCTGCTTGTCATAATGCAATTAAAGCCATTATTATCATATTGATTTAGTCACATTCATACTGCATACTGCACATATCTTCAGTCAGTTTTTCAATCAAAATTAAATAAAGCTTCACATTTCATCAGGTTGTGGACGTCAATGAGAATTTGTATGCACCCTACTTCCCGGACTTTGCTGTGAGAGGCTCAGTGAAGGAGAACTCCCGTGCAGGCACCAGTGTCCTGACAGTCAGCGCTAAGGATGACGACAAGGGACGAGATGGTGTATTGAGGTACTCTGTCAGAGGAGGCAGCGGACTCGGCACTTTCACCATTGATGAAGACACAGGTGTGACACAAGATCGATTTTGAAGCCTATTTATGTAAAGTGAAAATCCAATAATGTAAAGTAGCATGCTTTGAATATCAACATCTAAATACATCGCTTATCATTTCATTTTGTGGAAAATCTTAGCTTTTTTAGTTGCGTGTAGTTGTTGCTCAACCCATTTTATTTCATTTGTCCACTGACACAATGTGGATTTGTAGCGCAAGTGATGGAAAGAGAGACAAACTTTCACCAGTTGCATGTTTTTTAGTGAGTGAGTGTGTATGCCTTAGAGAGAGAGAGAGAGAAAGAAAGAGAGAGAGAGAGAGAGAAGTGAGTGCAAGGTACAGTCAGAGTTAGTGTGTTGATGGGGCCTCACGTGGAAGCTGTGTGCTGGGAGATCATTACTGTAATGAGGGCAGCATGGCAGCAATGTTGGCTGGGCCTCAGGCCGCTCAGTACGACTGATCCAGTGCTGTGTGGATAACATTGATCAAGGCTCCCCTGCACAGCAGCCCCATCCTCGCCAAGCGTAGTGAAATCACTGTGACTTATTTAAGGGGGCTTGATCCAAAAAAAGCATGTAGTTGTTTCCAACTGTCCTGCAGTGTCTAACCGCAGCTGAAAACATGTTGATCCAAATAGGAAGCAGTGATTCACTCAGCCAGGGAGAAAATGAATCGAAATAGGCCAGTTCGTAATAGTTCATATTGGCTCATGTACAGAATGAAAGGCCAACAATATGTAATACAAACATGCATAAAGATGTACATATATGCATTGTAAAAATATAGCTAGCTGGATAAGATCTTGGGATTTGCTATATTTCCATCAGAGAAATTGGACTTGTGTGAGCACAGAGATATTGGCTTGAATCAGAGGTCTTCCCATTAACTGCTTTGCAAATACCAAATAGAGAAATGTAGAAAAGCGTGCCTATGTGAAATTTCAATGGGATCTGGGTTGGATGTGACTGGTGTGGCTGAGGGCTCTGTCTTTCCCACTGAGGCTTGTTGCAGCCACTGTCTCTATCCATGGTGCTGAAGCTGTTAAACCTAATCTCTCTCTCTGTCTCTCTCCGTGGTGCTGAAACATTCAAACTTTGAGCTCTAAAATCAGTCCCTTACTAACTTATTCTCTATTCCCTGCATGATAGTGTAGGGTGCACCATAGTGAATAGTGAATAGTAGCTCTGTATAAGCAAGTAAGACTGAGAACCTTAGTGAATTTTTAAAGCTTGAGGTGCATGTCACTCTGTTACTGCTCTAGTTTCCACTATGTCACAGTTCTTCCCACTAAATTCTGTTTACTGAACTACAGCAATATTATAAGATAAAGTTATGACTGATTACGTTTTTTATTGACAATTTCTCCACTCATTACTCACTAACTTAATTACCACATTGCAAATGCAGTTTCACTCTTGTTTATTAGTTAGTCATTTGAGAGTACATTTCAAAGATTATTTGCTTTTCTCCTTCCCTCTGGAAGATTTGTGTCTCTAGTTACTACTTAAAATGAAGGAATAGCTTTTTCAGTAATCACAGTTTTTTTTTTTTTGTTTGCTTTGGATACCACCCAGATTTTCATGTTGACAAGAAAGTCAACATACTCTTTCATTGCAATTGACAATGTTAACTACAGAAATAAAATCTTTTGTTTGTTAAATTGTTATACTGTTAAATTCTACCAATCCCTATCTATCTATCATGTGACAGAAAACAGATGATTATAAGTTATTATTAACTGTTACATCATAATTAATAGGTAGGGAATACGGGCAGACTTTTATTTATAAATTTCTGTTAAAAACATTTTAATTGTTAACAAAAAATAAATGTTATTATTTTTGAAATTGCAATTTGGGAAAATTGAGAAATAAGTATTTATACCCACATTTTTGCACTAGCAATTGTATAATCTGAACAATAATCTATAGTAGAGCAACTAGTCAAATCAAGTATCAATAGCATTTAGCAGTGGAGTGACCAGTGGCTAAAAAGACAAGCAGCAGTGGGTGGTGCATTTTAGCAGCTGGAGTTTACTTTAGAGTTTAGTTTAAGGGAAGAAAAGATGATGCTCCTTCTCTGGCCTCTCTTTCACCTCTGGTCACACTGGTCCCTACTGTACATGACTTGCACTGGAGGCCTGTATTGACCTTTAACTAGGCTAATTAGTATTGACTATAGTGGAGAGAGAAAGCGAGAGAGGAACAGATGGACAGGACAGAGAGGATGTCTCTTTCCCTCACTCTCTCTGCATCTCTATCTCTTCAGATAACTATGCATATATACATTACAACCATGCAAGATTTATATACTTGCTCATAGACAAAATGGTGCTCAGTGCATACACAGATCCCTACAGGATTCTGTAATAGTGATTGGCGCTTTTTATTCACTTCAGTATTATAACCTCAGTAACGAGCATCAGAGTCAGTGAGAAAGTTTATTGAGCGCAGATTTTCCAGGGGAAATCAGAGTGCCTGTTGGAGCAGAAAGTGAAGGGAGAGGGGAGTGGAAGCGAAGCGAAGAGAGGAAAGAAGAGGATGCAGGGGAGTCTGGAGTAGATAAAAAGTGTCATAAGAAAATATTGCTCTTTCCCTCCCTGACTTTTTTCTATGTCCTTTTTTGCTTTTAGGAAGCTTTGTTTGCAAGTTGCAGCTGTTGTTATAGTTGTTTGTCATGATATAATGACCAAGTGAAAAGAAAAGTCATTTTGTGGTATCAGACAAGAGGATACTCTGAGTACCTGCCAAATTCTCACTCTCATCAAAGAGTTTCATTTTCATCTTGTCGCGTAGAAGTCAGTGTTGTCAGGCGCGGACACAGCAGCAGCAGCTCTGTCCTCCCGTCATGCATTTAGCTGCCATGTTGAGTGGCTCTGTTCTGACTGCTTGTCAATCTGCAGCTCTAAGTGCCAAAACTAAGCATGGGAGGAGAAAGTGAGACCGAGAGTGAGACGAAGTAAAAGGGACAGAGAGAATGAAAAAATAGAGTGAGAACGCCACTTTGTTTACCCTCTCCTTATTTATGGCTTTGCCTCCCTTGTAGTTTGGGAATTGTGATGCTTCATGTACACCCCATTGTTCGTCACACCTGCCCTCTTCTCCCACATTTTATAGTTAAATGTTGAAGATGACTCACACCTACAGTATGGGGATGGAAAGTACTGGGGCTATCTATCAGAATAGCAGTAGGATCTTCTGGCTTAAATCCATAGCTCTCCTGCACTTTGAACAGAAATTGGTATTCTTGTCATTGGTTGAGGGGGGAGCAAACCCTGCAATTTCTCATTGGGCAGCTGTCAGAAGCCCTTGCTCCTCTATTAGCGGGTGTGCAAGCCTTGGGATTTGTCACAGTCTGAATAAAGCATTCTTTAAGTTAGAGGCAAACACACTTTGGAAGAATCATCCACTCCGTATTTGGAAAGAAAAAAAAAATTAGCTGGTTATGTATTTTTTGATGTCCCCTTCTCTGCCTCTCACAGTTCTTGAAATGCGCATCTCATCAATCTCAGGATTGATTGTTTGATATGTCGGTGGCATTAATTAGATTGTGGGAGCCCAAAACCTGTTTGTCTGGAACGTAGAGGGTGAACAGACATGACAGATGGATGTAAACCTGTGTACTGTGAACTCCTAGATTAGAAAATATGCCATGACCCTTCAATATTTTGTTCACTCTTTGAAGTGTGTTATTTATGGTGAGAATGGATGCTGTCAGGTCAGATTTATATTGAATTCACTGAATACTGCCTGTCGCTCTCAAAGTTCAAAGAGCTTTTGAAACAGCCAGCTCTGTTTTCCTCGTCTCTCTGTGTCGAGCAATCTGACAGAGATGAGATGTGGTTTGAAAAGGACATGGTCAAGGACGACAGAGCAAGGATGTGTTTCGGCAAACACTCTTACTATGCATTGCGCGTGCCCTGGGCAGCTGCTTACTCATAATCTGACATATACACACACGCGCTTTCTGGCGATAAGGTAACACCTTCGCCATGCATCTGAGGTCTGATTCAGTATACTAAAAGGCCACACAGTCACACCTCGAGTCACTGATTTGCTTGTGTGACTTATCATGGGCATGGAAGTTTTTGTTGTTGTTTTTTTTTTTTCTGAGTGAAAGGCCAAGTTATGGAACAGTTGACATCTGCTGTGTGACGGGAAGTCAAGGTAATTTCTCCAGCAGCACAAACAAATTATTATATATATGAAAGGATCAATTTCAGTTTTTTTTATTTTTGGGAAGGATTTGTTGACACTGAGACTGTCTTGAGGGGATTCTCACTGAACAAAATATTTGTCTGATGTTTTTTTCTTTAGTTATCTTGCAAAAATGTTCTTAATAGGGCGGCCGAGGTTAGGCCTGGAGTCTGTCCTGGCCCTGTCTGCCTCTCTGGAGTCCTCCCAGGTCTTCATTTGTTTTGGTCAAATTAAATAGATACGGTGTTGTTTTTTGCACTACATGGCTGTGCAAACACAGTGTTTGATGAAATGTGTTGCCTGCATATCTATCTTGATGCTCTCACTTGTCAAGTGGAACAGCCAGACTCTGATGTTGACTTACCTTACTGCTCTACTTATTTGTAAACACAACACTTATTCTGCCATGGCTGCGGCTCTGTGGCTGGAATGAATTTGTGCGTCAGTATGGGTTTAGCATGACAACAGGCCACCCACGACCAGGCAGCGCTCCTAAAACTACAACCACTACCCCTCGTCCTGATTCTAATGGAAACACTAAAACAGTTTAAGGCATAAAAATGGAAGACAGTTAACTCACTAACAACATCAACATCAACCAGTGTTGGTGATAAATAATAAGGTTGCAGGAAATGCAAAACAAAACAAAACAAAAAAAAAAAAAAACATATTGTATTTGTTTGATATTTGCCACTGAACAAAATATAAAAATACATGATGATGTGGTTATTGCTTGAAGACAGCATGTTCCTTCTAGGTATGTTGGGGCACATTTTACCTTATCCTGTGATTTGAATATTACAATTAATCATATTGCCTTTTGAATACCATATTGATTAATTGTTCAGCCTTAATAAAAAAAAAGTATAATTACAAGTGTTAAGATAAGCATAACAGAGCCGGTGTAAATATTCAGCTGCTGACACGTTCAGTCTGAGCCTGGTTTAGCATTTGGTTTGTGTTAATTGTTTGTGTACTCAAGCACGGATGCACGCGCTCTGCAAGCGCTGACAAACACACACATTATGTCTTACCTCCTACCAAGCTGCTCAAACTTAGTGGAAGTCACAGATTCATATGTTTCTGGGAGTATCAGCCTCCCAGATCTGATGGAAGTGTGCACTGAGCTGAAATGCATCAACTGACTTTACTTATTTTCCATTGATAGAAATGATAAAAGTATAAACATATATATATAAACAGAAAACTTATCTGTCATTTGATCCTAAATTAGATTCCTAAAGTAAAATGAACCATGACATTGCTCCACGATGCTTTGGTGCTCTTTGTGATGTATAGATATGACATGAATTGATGCTAAAACTTAGAGTCGGAACTCACGTCTGAGGGTGTGTGTCATTTGTCCACTGTTTACATGAACAGTCCTGCATGACTGCTTTTAAAAAAAAGAAGCACCGATGTGTCATCCATTGTGAGCGTTGTCTTTGTCCCTCCAGAGGTCACCATAGCTGTCAGCCACTCATCTTCCTTAAGGCCACTAAACACACGCCAGTCAATGTGCGTGAATGTCTGGGTGTCTGCGTGTGTCTTTATTGTTGTAGGGCAGTTCAGGGTACGTTTAGCACTAAGCAAATAGCAGCGGGAGCAGTTTGGTCAGCTGTGATTAGCTGTAGAGGAGCTGAAACATTGAAGGTGACTACAGCGGCGCCACTAATGCCTGTGAATGTCACTGAAGCCAGGACACAAAGTTTACTCTGAATGTATGTCTTTGCCTCTGGAAACTTGGTATTCAAAGACTTTCCCCCTGTGAGATCTTCTGAGGTTGTATTCTAGTGATGACACCCGGACTGCCCTGCACACAAGCTGACACACACGCTCACACACCTAATAGATATGTATTCTTCAGCCCAAGCAACAACCACATTAATCTTTCTCTCTGCTTCAACAGGCGTGATTTACACTGCTGGTATCCTGGACTGCGAGACCAAAGACTCCTACTGGCTTACAGTGTATGCCACAGACAGAGGGGTTACACCCCTGTCAGCCTCCATTGAAGTCTTCATCCAGGTACGCAGATTCTGCTGCTAGTACTCACGTTATACTATGCATGCTTAAGAGGCCTCTTACACAAGATATGTCGTGTGGTTTTAGCACAGAGATAAGCATGAGCTTGAAATGCCAAGTAGCAGCTTTCAGTGTAAGACAAGGCTGTGCACTTCGCTTTCCTGTTTCATCAGTCACAAAAATACAACAACCTTGCGCTGAAAGTGGCAATAGACAATTCTCCCCCCTCCAGCGTTTCCAAGTGGCATTAATGTCGGTGGCGTTGTCACAAAGAAGAATCTTGCACGTTTCACTGCAGCTCATTTTAGAAGGGTCACCGCCAGGAATCAAACGGACAGCGAGTCGTTTGTCTCTGGCTGCCGGGTCTGGTGTCAGCAACATGGCTGCCGCTATCAGCCAGGCCACTGCTCAGAGAAGAAGAATTCCAGTGTGAGCTGGAGACACTGATCTCAGAGTTATGTTGCAGCCAAAGAAAAACATTTGTCTTATAAATGAGTTACTGAGAAGTTACTGGTCTAGCAGAAATTCTGCAACTGAACCGTTTCAAGTCCTTAATCTTTCTCCACACCCAGACCAAAGATGGAGAATACCAGGACAAAGCTTGGTGGACCACAGCATCTGTGTGCCAGTGGGCAATACAAAATCCATAAGGGCTATTTCAGCAGTCCCAGGCCAAATTACTGTCCCAGTCCGACCATGGCGGCTCTGTCCTGTGAGGTTCTGCTCAGTAAGAATGGAGGAAAGAGCTTCTGCGGAAAACAAAAGCACTGTCCTCTGTATGTCTTTGTTGAGCAGTAACAGACACCCGTCCTTTACATTGTGAAATTTTGTACTTGATGACAGGAAAAATATCATTGTTGTACCAAAGGAACAAGCCACACTGGTTTCCCTAGATTTTTTCCTGGCCTGTTGCTGGCCTGGCGTGAGGTGTTGTTGTACAATGGTGGGGGAAACACTGGATCAAAACACACATGGTGTCATTATTCCATAGCTAATACACTGTGCAATTAACATTTACTTCATAATGAGGAGTTATAACAAAAGAATTCTCCATTGTGACTTTAACATAGAGGTATATAATTTCTATAACCCTTTAAATTACAGACGGTTGAATTCTGAATTTGTACTGGTAGTAGCAATATATGAAGCCAGAATATTCTGTGGAATACCAATTGCATTAACCGACCTTTGCACACCAAACCATACACAAAGGTTTGCACAGCAGCTTCCCAGGAATCACACTGTGCAGAGGAGCATACATTTTTAAAGCCTTCATTCAAGTCCACAGTGAGCGATTGTTTGATACTTGAAAGCCAGTTTGGAGAATTCCTCCCTTAATGGTGCATTAATTATTTGCACCACATCCAACCACATTTTTGTCACAAAGGATTCAGTTTTATGTCTTCCCAGCTTTTTTTTTTTTTTCACTGTATATATTATACATACCACGCTTGGTTATACACACAGCAGTCGTAATGTCAGTCAGTTTTCAGGGATCTTCAAACAACTTCTCTCGTCTTTCTTCTCCAGAATTGATGACATGTTATTAAGAGGTGCTGCCAAGAGATTAGCGTCACTGCCTCTATGTGTCAACATGTAACTGCAGGCTAGTTTTGACACTGTAATTGTACAATATTGTTGAGCGTCACTTCCAAAGAAACTAAAGGATGAGCACGTTGCTCTCTAACATGCTAATGATGCTCAGACTCTAAGAGAGATACACAGTGGCAGGGATTCTCTGCTTCAGTGTAGGTTTTATTTGGCACTAAGTAATCCACTGTCTAAACACTTAGATACACACATCACTGCTGCAACACTGCTCTCCCTTTGGGGAAGAGTTGAGCAGAAAAAAAGAAAAACAGCCTTTTTCTGGCTTCAGGACATTCAGGTGCAGTGGTGTGATCGGGTGCTCTACTCCCTGCCTCTTCATCACAGATGGAAATAGGGAGATTAATCAGGCACAGGTGCTCCTCATTCACCGGCTGAACCATCTTGGCTCTTGGTGCCTCCCAGCAAACACTCAATCAATGCTCTGTTTGCCATAAATATTCTAGATCTACGCTGTAAGAAGGGAAAATTAATTTGCGGTGCATTTAAAGTGTGACATCTATGACATTTCCTGGTAAATAATTTTTCATTTTGTGATTGATATCAGATCAACCCTCCCAAAGCCCCCAAACTCCACACTGCATCTCATCAAGTCCTTGATTAACAAAGATATTTAAAATCTGCAGATGGATTTGTCCTCACAATGACGCCATGCATGCTGTTCCAGAAGGTCATGTTTTATAAACCCATCTGTGATCCATCTCAGATAAAGAGGGCCATTAAAATAGATAAAAACACCTCTGCCATCTCACCCTCTCCTCCACTCTGCACCTCTCTCTCTCTGTCTCTCTTATTTGCTTCTGTTTTGTCTCTCCTCTCCTCTGCTTCTTTGCTTTCTTCTCCCAGGTGGAAGATGTGAATGACAATGCTCCCCTCACCTCAGATCCAATCTACCACCCAGTCGTGATGGAAAACTCTCCAAAGGATGTGTCTGTCATCCACATCCAGGCGCAGGACCCTGACCTCACCGCCACACCCAGTCGCCTGAGTTATCGAATCACCGCGGCAACCCGCAGAACTTCTTCTCTATCAACCCCAAAACAGGTAAAATTTAGAAAAAGATAACTTCTAATTGGTATAGTAACACAGTAGTGTAAATGCATAATTAGTAATATATCCTTTTATTTGTAATAATGACAGTAGACGTTTGTGTGTATGTTTGCATGATTTTGCAATGACTCAGATTTCCTTTCATCATATACCTCCTACTTCATTCACTCAATGAAAGGTTTTGGTTCCCACACAACAAATTAAAGCGACTTTTGTGCCCACACAGTCAAACATCTAGGACAGTGATGAGCCATGCAGACGATCCTCTTTGCACTCTTAACCAAATATTACTCCCATCCTTCTTTAAAGGTGGAAGCTCTGTGCGGGGAAATTAGTGCAGTTTGTTTTTTTATTAAAACCAATGTGTAGGTGAATATCCTTTAATCATGGCGGAGGTTTACATTAGTCAGAGCAATTTTCTTTCCCATTACTCATGTCTCTGATAGGAGGGCCACGTGGTGTATTTCTGTGTATTTTGTGACATAGAGAAAACTAAAATCAAGCTTTTCTCAGAAAGTTGGAAAAAAAGGTCTATAGGGAAAAAGCAAAGCTGAAGCTGGCAAAAAGGTTTCTGGCGTATTAGCTGGGATTTGGATTTAGTTTTTTATTCAGAAAATACTGCCAACTACCATAAGCCCCCTCTACTACATATGGGATCAAGATGAGGCCTTAAAGAGTGTGAGTTTATGAAAATGATATTCTGACAGCCTGTGGTTATACGTTGTCTTTTGTGAACCTGTGGAAAAATACGGCATGGGAGGCAATAAGATAAAAAAGCACACTGTCCTTAACCCAGGCAGCAGTTTTAATTTCTTGTGCACATGCAAAACACCTGTCTGCACTGTGAATACAACTTGAAGGTAAAACCGTCTCTCTCATTTACATTTTAGTCAGTAGGTATTCCTCCTTTGTCTAACTGTATTGAGCCAAAAAGAGGGATCGGAACTTGTGAGTGCACTGGTTTCACATTGCACTCCTACATTGTTGGAGTCACACTGGAAAATCATGATTAAAACTGATGCCGCAGAACCAGAGATGTTTTTTTTAGTCTGTGCATTCTTCTACCTTGTTAAAACCTTCCACCTAAATTACCCACAATCCAACTCAACCGCTGACAGTTTGGTCGGAGAGTCAGGTCTGTTACGTTAGCAGCAGCTGAGGCAGCTTTGTGAGTGTACTTTAAAAAGTCCCATATTAGGGAATATGAGGTGAGATTTTCATGTCTTTTTGCATTATAAAGCAGGTCTAGGTTCTGGATTAATACTGTGAAAGTATTAAAGTTCTCAGCTCACAGAGAAATGCACACAGCTTTAAGAAACTGCACCTTAAAATATACCATCAGGACTTCTATAACGTTGTGATGTCACCACTGTCAACTGTACCTCAAGCCCGCCCACCTGAGGCTCAAACAATTATGTCTACTTGAGACACAGAAACAAAGGAAATGTGTAAAATATAGGACCTTTAAAAAGTGCACAAACAACAGCACAACCTGAGATGTGTGTGTTTTTGTTTTTTTAATTCTATTCTTATTTCACTTTTGTTAAAACCTTCCTCCTATCACCCACAGTGTGACTCTGCTGTTGGCAGTTTAGTTGGAGACTCAGGTCTGCTTTCTTAATAGCAGCTACAGATTTCTAGTAAACGTTTACTCCCAGATTTCCTCTTGTTCTCAGTTTTCACTTGTAGTTTTAAGACCAACCCAAAGTAATCAGTCGAGCTTTGTGCTTTTCTTGCCTGTGTTTTGCTGCATTTCAGGTGACATGAATTACACATTTTAATTCCTCATACACCCTCTTTTTTTACAGTCTCACAAAAGACAATTTACAGCCACTCCCTTTGAACCGAATATCATTTCACAGCACTACGCCTGAAAATCAGTCAAAACTCTGAATCTTTTAGACCCTGTGTAACAGACAAGGTCTCTGTCAGAGCCTGTCTTGATCCCATAGTTTTCACAGTCTTGGTCTCTTATGAAAAGACTTTAAAAATCAAAAAGTCCTCTCTTATTTTTCAAGTGATTCTGATTAATTGACAAAATGTCCATGTTTGAAAATCAGAGGAAATATCCCTGAAGACAAACATTATTATTTAAGCAAATAAATTCAGACGTGTCTCACTTTGGACTGTCTAGTTTGAAGTCTAGGGAGGTCCCCATGCATTCTGAGTACAAGCTTGAAGCTTCCATTAAAGAATTATTGAAGAGGTGAAATGTTTTATTCAAATCCAGTTGAAAAAAAAAATCATTGTGAAGTCTTTGGTGTGTCTGCCCTAGATAAAGTTAGGAGTTTTCCAGTAAACAACAAAAGGCAAATATGCACATTTCGGCTGTTACAGGGACCTGTGTTCCAATTCGAAGAAATGTCAATATAATGATCAAAAACTGATGGCCTGGATGTAACATGCAGCATGTCAGCTATCAAGCTTATGGAGAAAGGAATTCCCTAATGCAATGCTGTTGCATGTTCTCTCGGTTTGTGAATCAAAGTGGATATTTCCATTCCTTGTCCTCTGTGCCCCCCTGAATTCGCTTTTGTGCTTTATAGCATCTCAGACACGATGTAGTGAGGTGGGCTGGGTGAACCACGGTGAGAAGGCTAATATTGATTCTTATATGGTCCTCACACACCCATTAATATGTAAACTGAACTGAACACATTATCTCACACCTACTCTTGACTCCCTAGAATCCTTGAGAGTAAAACAGGACCGTGCAGACCATTCTATCAGTTATTACATATATCTTAGCTGTGGTAATGAATTACTCTGCTACTTCAGGTGCATCCGTCAGATGTGAACTCATCTGGAGAATCATATTGAGTTGATTTGTTTTTCAGTTGATTAGATCACACATTCAGCATCTGTGTGCGTTTGTGTGTGAGAGAGCGAGAGAGTGAAAAAGAGAGTTTGTGTGGCAATTTAATCAAATGATTAATTGGTTACAGCAGTGTGTTAGAGAGGGCAGCTCTGCTGAAATGAGCTGATGAAGACAATGCTCCCTCATCTCTGCCGGAGCCACAACATACAAATCTAACAACCGCACAAAAATAATTTGCCTTTGTGTGCGTTTGTGAGAGTGTACTTGTGTGTGAATGTGTGTCTCGGCCGTGTGGATGTTTGTGTGTGTGTGTGTGCCACAGGGGAGTGTTTTTAGCCACCTGAGCCCTGCTGCCTGTGTCAGCGACCCAGACCCAGTATTTTGTTATCTGCTACTCATTAATGCTGTAGCCTACAAGGGAGCTCATATTGATGACTGTCTTGATGACATTGTGATAAATGAACTTTCGTTGCAATACTGAGTGATTGGGTTTTCATGTTTCATGCCTTCTTTTCTCTCGGAGGCCACACATCAGATTGTCTTCCTCCACCTAATTGAAACCCCATAAATAATCTTTTGTGGATAATAAAATTCTGCAGTTTCAGAAAGTCCCACTCATAAGGTGTGCATCTGAATACACTGTTATTGTAATTTTCACAGTAATGGGACTGACAATGCCGGTCTATTAGTTTGGTAATGAGACATGCATGACTGAGAGGTGCATTCAATATGAATCACTCCTTGTTGTTTACCCAGTCAAACAAAAAAAAAAAACTTTCCATGCACCAGAGTGATTTCATTGGATAAATGAATAAACAAAACCCAGCCGATTGATTTGCTTTCATGAAGCAGCTGCCAGCTGCACTACGACCGGCTAGGAAAAATAAATAAATATAAGTTTGAGTTTCAAGTTCTTAAAAAAAGAAGAAGAAGAAAAAAAAAGACTACATTCGGTGTGGTTTGAAGTAATACATTTTTCAAGTTCTCTGGAAATGCCAATTTGATGGGTTTGAGGTACTGAAACAATTCCCAAAATGTATTGAAGTAGAACTTTGAATGAGAGCAAAGTGTGTAAATGTGTGATGACAGCTTACGGTGCTGTCTGCTCATCTCCTGGGGTGTGGGTGGATTGGAGGGGGGGTGAAAAACAGAGCAGATAAGTGTTGACACAGGGTGTTAGATAGGGTTCTTCTTCTTGTACAAGCATGCATGTTTGCTCAGTGCCGTCATGGAGTCATGGCGGCCCTGTGACCTTTTTTCTTTTTGCAGCCACTGCTTGATTGTATTGGTTTTCTGCACCAGCACATAAACAGATACTTCATATTGGTTTGAATTGGCGTTCACAATCAACTATGAATGAAAGTATGAATTTGATTTTCAAATCGGAAGTTTGTATTTTTAATGTTGCCCCAGTTAGAAAAGCAGGAGGGCTGTTCTCTCTACAAGGTTGTGTAGTGCGAGTACCAGAAGTACAAGGCTGTGAATTGATGTTAGTATTAGTTAAAGTGGAGGAGAAAGTCTAAAGATTTAACACAGGCCACTGGACCATTACACAAATTTGGTAAGCTGTGTGAGGCTGTGGGTGGGGATTTTTTATTATCACTTCTCTTCCCGACGTCCAATTAAAACGGAGGACTGTCCAGCTGCAGATGCGCTTTGAGCTGCAGATCATTGATTTTTATCAGAGCTGTTACTCGCGCTGTGTCCCGCTGAACAACCGCCACCCACCTCCCCCCGCTCCACACCATCTCTCCCCCAGTCCTCCCTCCTGCAGCTTGTGACCGCCGCTCTAGATTTACTCCTAATTTGCTTAATTGAAGTTAGCCTGCGTAGCAAGCTCAAGGTGACACTACAATATGTGCAAGCATGAGCTGAGTGTGAGTGTGTGTGTGTGTGTGTGTGTGTGTCCCGTGGTTTTAGACTTATCCATTGAGAGTTGACTGCGCCGATATTTTAAGCATCCAAAATAATCCTACTTAACTGCAATGCTTCATTACACCGAAACAAACACATTATCACCATTCACGCAAAGTCAGTGTAATCATTCCTCTTAATCATCCACACAGCAATAATAGCAGAATATACTGCATATATATGTGATCATGGTTATTTGTGCATGCATCTATCTGCCTGTGTGTATGGGATTCTTCATTTGCAGTGCATGCATGCATGGGAATTGCTCTGTCATTTGTGCAGACTGCTATAGAATATGTGTGCCTGGCGTGAAAACAATGCACACACGACAAACAGATGTATGTTTTTTCCAAAAGAAATGATGGTATTTCAAAGCTTGTATCTTTTTCTGTTTTGGTTTATGTATTAGGATGAAATGGATCCAGGCTGAGACAAATGTGCTCATTTCACTGTGTTTGGATGCTTTTGGAAAACAAAAAGTCATCTTATAATATTGTAAAACTGTCATATAATGGGGCTGTTTATGGATCAATGCCTGCGTTATCTTGTTTCTCTGGTAGCCTGAATAATGTCTGGGGAGCTTTTGATTTGTTTAAATTGCAGGGTTGTTACTGAGTAAACCCAGTAGCTATTGATTACGCAGACTCTGTGTCAGTTTTTGTTTTTTAGTGTGGGTGTGTTGTGGGGGGGAGGTAGGTGGTGGCACCTTTTGTTTTTGCACAGCCAAAATGAAGCTGTGCCATTGCCGTTTGTGATCTCGGATGCAGCCTGCTAGCATTTGTCAAACTGTCTAACTGTCATCTGAATAACCTGGTTCGATCACAGCTCTTATCAATAGGCCTGCTGTCCTGGTGGCATGCTGGCCAACTGAATGACCCTCAGCCATACAGCGCCATATGAACGTGTGCCAGATGCCATCGCACTCTGCCACAGCTGCAGGCAGTCGATTTTTTTTTTTAGAGCAACATATGTTCATGTGAGGATACACATGTCGGCACCCGCTCATTTATATTTAGTGTGGTATTCACACTAAATCATGAAGAGACTCTCAATTGTAACAGCAGATATTTATTAACCTTGTGTAAATCTGTGTCTGTGTAATCCTGAGTTTCTCCTTTGTCATTTTTAGGGCTGATCACAACCACGGCGAGGAAACTGGACAGAGAACAACAGGCAGAGCACTTCTTAGAGGTACAGTAAAACTTTAACAGTGTTCATGGGTTTATAGCATTATTATTTATCTGGTTCTGCCACCTGCCACAGCCCACTATTAACAGAGACAGGATGGAGGACAAGCCTGGCAGGCCCTCAAGGCTTCATAAACTGTGATGAATGGCTGTAGTTTTGGGCCCCAGGTTTAGGATTTTCTAAATGTAATCATTCATCATTGGTTATCTTCTCTAGTCAGGACGAGAGCAGGGAGCAGAGGAGTTGCTCTGCCCAGCATTTGATAAGCGCAGACACTGGGCATACAGATATCTCTGTGATTACCATTTCAGTTGCTCCTGCTGCTCTGCATGCAGATGAACCAGATAATCAGAGATCCTCGACTTTAGAGACATGAGCAAACTTCTACTTTCCCGGACTTTTTCTTCAACTTATTAAATTCTGTTGACTCTTCCAGCACTTTGCCCCTCGACAAAATGGAATAACCCGTGGTTGACCCGCAGTATTTCAGCCTGGTATTTTGTTTCTGTAATGCCAATTGACTTGTCTGGGCTCAATAACTCTTTGTGCTCCTTTGTTCATCTTCAGCGGTTAATAAGACAGATTATGACAATGCACTACAAAATAAAAACAGAAAATTTTGTAGAGTGACGCTTTAATCTACAATGTCAGTGTATTTCAGCTTTCACGCCTAAAAAGAAAATGAAATTGAGGGCAGAAGTCTCTGTCGTTACAACGTCCTGTCCTATCTTGTTCTGAGATTTAATGGGACTGCCTGTGTATGCATGCCACCCACTGCTCCGCCTGCCTGTAATTAATAGTCTAGTGAGCAGTCAGGCTGGCAGCAGTGGTGTTCACCCTGATCTAATTGATCAGTGATCAGACCTCTGCCTCTGCCTCCAGGGGATCAATAATACAAAGAGATTTCCCGTGAGCTCAGCCCCACGTGGCCCTGCACTCCACAGCCACATCCACACAGAGCGAGCCCACATCTAAGATGTTAACGAATAAACACAAATTGAGAAAACATGTTCAAAAGACAGGGTGTGTTTTCCTCAGGTGACAGTCATAGACGGCCCGGTGACCACCCGCCAGTCCACAGTGTGGGTCATAGTGCACATTGAGGACCAGAACGACAACCCTCCCACCTTCCCGGAAGTCACCTACCGCATCAGCCTGCCGGAGCGAGACCGCAACAAGCGTGGTGAACCGGTGTACCGAGTCTTTGCTTATGACCGTGACCTTGGACCCAACGGCAACATCACCTACAGCATTGTGGACGGTAACGATGATGAGAAGTTCAGCATTGATGCCAGGACCGCCATGGTGTCATCAAAGAAGATGGTGACGGCAGGAAGTTATGACATCCTGACTGTGAGTTTTTATTTGCAGTGTATTTAAGCTAAGAATTGGCTGAGAGGGAGATTTTCAGGTAAAATACAGGAACATGGGAAAGATCAGGACAGATCTGTAGTCTGAGTTAGACACCGTAGAGGGTCTTTCTTTTAATAACACTGTGGTCTCCTTCAGGCTCGGCCTCTCTTTACACTTCCCTGAGTGCTGTTTTTCCATTTCTTGTTTCTTGTTACAATAAAATTGATAGCCAGTTGGAGTGCCATTAGTTTATAGGGCTCTGCTTTCAGCCAGACCCAAAGTTGGCGGGACCAAACACATTGCTGTTTTTCTCCTGGCACGAGCCCAAGTGTCTGAGCTCGTACGTTTTTGGTAATTCCACGGTCAATTAACTCAACAGTAGCGAGACGGATGGCGTGGTGCAGCTGAGGTTTATGCACAGCAGGTAGCGCAATGCATTTTCGCCACTCTGGGCTGAAATGGCACTTGCTAATTGTGGCTGTTCTCTTAACAAATAATGACTCCGATAATGTGTTTGGCTCACAGCTTCTGGTCTTCAGCGAGCACCACTTATAACACCATATTTTACAATTACCTCTCATATAGATTCCTGCAAAGATTTAGCTGATTTATTTTGGTTCATGATATTCCTATTTGGTGTGTGAAAGGCAGATTAAGCTATTCGAAGCCAGACAGGGTCAGCCATCCCATTAGACTGTAATTGCCGAGCTCAAACTATGAGGTTGAGCAAAAATAATATGGATGGACGGGGCGTTGTCACTAAGGTGTGAATGTAGAGGACATCAATATGGCATTATAGGTTTGATGATCTGTGTGAAGCAGTCGAATGGATTCTTAATGTTTGTTTGCCTAGAATATACGCTGTACATACCAAACTATATACTGTGCACATGTATGTATACGTACTACATCACATCAAATATAGTAGTAAATCTATATCAAGTCATCCTTCCTATATGAAATCTATAGTTTCCAGTCTGGTCTGCTACGTCCTTTTACTTTCATTCCTTCTCTTAGATCAAAGCGGAGGACAGCGGCGATCCCCCCTTATGGTCTACTGTCAAACTTCACGTGGAGTGGATTCGTAAACCTGTGCCCTCGCCTCTGCCCCTGCTGTTCACCCAGAGGTCCTACAACTTCTCCATCTCAGAAACGGCCTCAGTGGCTCAGCCAGTAGGAGTTGTCGCCATCAGCCAGTCCAGCACGCCCGTCTGGTTCAACATCATTGGTGAGAAAATTGCTGCGTCATACTGAGGGTTCCCATCAGTCATTGGAAGCTGGTGAATTTGAGAAAAGAAAAAAAACAATGAATTTATATCTTAAGGTCACTAAAAGTGTCATGGTGCTGCTTTCCCTCATCTTTCTCTGTCTCTGTTGCCTGGATTACACAACATATTGTTTGGCTGTGCTGTTATAGAGGACCAGACACCTCATAGTCTGGCTTTGCTGTAACACAACACGGTGGAGAAGCGTTGCTGTGTTCATGCCTCTCTCTCTTATTCATTGTTTTCTTTGAGCCTCTGCAAAGCCTCCTCATTCTCATTATATAAATATACTCGGTGTTGTAACAGTAATTAACCTCGATCCCTGTGTCGAATTATGCTGTGAGCTGTTGGGTCCTTGAATTTTGGGTAGTTGGACCTGGGGAGTCCTTGGTAAACCCTTGAATGTGATGTTTAACCCTGGATACTGAGCCAGACTGGTGATCAGTCTTGTCCCGTGTGTTTTCAGGCTAATTCACATGTCTTTATTCAGGATTTTTAGAAACTATAAAAAGCTAAAGTTGACTTAATGTCCTTGTCATGCCTAACTTGAGTGATGCTAAATTGGTGTGGATGAAAAAATTAAACATGGACTTCAGACTGTTGAATTGTTAATAGAACCAAACACACGGTTTGTGTGTCAGAATAATGGAAGATGTTATTTGGCTTGTAGAGTCAGACCTGTCCTGCATGAGCCAGAACCAGCACAGTGGAAGTGATGCATCTCACACCTCATCAACAACCCATTACTATTATTTTACCCGTAATCAAACATTAGCTTGTTCAAATCAAAAGGCCACCGGCAGATTTTGTTGTTGAGATTAATTATACACAAAGTAACACAATTAATCTGTCCAGGAGCAAATGACAGTCCTGCTCCTGCTGCTGTAGGTCTGTTAAAGATGATGAATCTGGTTCACCAGTTCAAGACCTTTACCCTTTGGTTCAAAGAATAATCAGTGAATACAGTAGCTCATTATTGATTGCTGCTCAATAGCTCTGATTAAAAAAACATTAGCAGAGCCCCAGCTCTTCGACTTGGGTGACACATATCAAAGATACAGAAAATGTAAATGTGATGATTTTTTCCCCCTTTTTCACTCTCACTGTTGATTTTGAACAGGAAACACTATTTAATATTTCTTTTGTATAAAGGAAGAGTGTAGCAGTGATCATCTTTTCTCTCAAACTTCAACAACCAGACTCAAACACTATACACTAGACTGAAGATTGATCTCCCCTCCTGTGCCGAAGTAATCTGATGAATCATCTGCTTTCATTACTTAATAAAAACTCATGAATGTGAATAATATCAGTGTAACTGAACCTGCAGACCTTGATCAGAAGATGACTTTTGATGCCTTTTTCTTTCTCGCTCTCCTTTTCTCATCACTCAGGTGGACGACTGGCCAGAGAAATGTTCTACATTCCTCAGAACGCGTGTGGAAGAAACTGCTCGCTCGACACAGGTCTGGTTGGAGCTACTCTGCCACACCTTTTTCCTCTAATGCCTCGGGTCTGGAGAAATTCAGAACCAGGCAGTACATAATATTAAGAGTTTGAAAAAAGGATTCTCACACATCTCCACACAAACAGCAGTAGTGTGTTATCTCTGCCCAGGCAGGACAGGTTGATGCCATTAGTTCAGCTACAATGCTGCTACTCTGGAAAGTAAATAGAGAGAGGGTCTGACACACTGACTTCAGTGTTCCTGCCTCAGAGAGACTGAGATGAAAGTCTGTTTTTTAAAATACCTGACTATGTTGTGATGGTAAATCCTTGAGGCGTTTCATAATACGTGCTGCACTCACACGATTTGTTGTTCGGACTCTTGCTCAAGGACGCTATCACATTTGGAATGGAGGAGCTAGGAGTCAAACCAACGATTTTCCCATGACCTATTATTCCTCCTAAGGCACAATTTGTGATGCTACTTTCTGTTGTTGTAGATGAACATTAAAGTGGCTATAATCAATATATTTATAATAACAAATGACATATAACGTAAGAGGCATTGCTCCTTGTAAAGAGCCTGCACATGCATCACCCAAAATCCCCTCTGTTTTACGAAGCTATAGTTTCATTACTTTAGAGCAGGTGTCGGGCCATTATTTAGCTCTGCAGCTCCACATCTGTACTGTTTTGGTTTATGCTCTCCTAACAGTATGTCCAGCCAAATGAGTTTATAACAAAAAAACACTCTAAAAATCTACTGTTCACTACCTGTTCAGCAACAGCTGAGCAAACCGCACATTCAGCAATTAATGACAAAGAAAAGATGCACTTATAAAAGCACTAAGTTAAAAAGAAAGAAATATAGATATACTGTGTTAGGTATGATTTTTGATGCGCAGGAGTTGTGACTTCATTAATCACAGATGCTGAAAATAGGAGCAGAATAGTGGCAAAGCTTTGGCAGGTTTGGTAAAGTATATTTTAAATCTTCACTGATGTAAAATTAGCTTGTTGTGCTGTTTTATGTCATGATAAGAGAAACCAAAACAGAGCTGGAAGAGGGTGACCTGACTCACCAGACAGAAACAGAAACATTCATTTCTCTAGAAAAATGATGATGTTGGTCCATAACTGCTGCATGTGCAAATAAGCAACTGTGTGTTAACAAGTTCAACATATCAACTGAAATATTATGCCGGAGGTGTTTTCACAACGCCATTCTTTGCATTGCCCCAAAGTAGCCAGACAAAACTAGGTCAAAATCCAGTGTCTATGGTCAAATCCTGGCTTTATATCTGTGATGTTTTCTGATAAAATCACAGAAAGGTCAAGTTACAGAAAAAGACTGTGCTGGAATTTCAGCAGAGAAAGAGGATCACACAAAATGTAACAGCCTTTTATTAGAGGCTGCTCTGAATGTCTAACTTCCTCCACTTAATATGTACAAATGGTCACAGCAGTTATACAAAGCCTCAGTACTGACAGCTTCTCTTTCTTCCTCCCTCTCCTCTGATCGCTCTGCCCAGTGAATCTTATGTTTAGTTATTCCTCTGCCTCCTCTTGTAATGAAAATACCTGTAATAAAAGGAGTCTTGCCTCCATTGTATTGGAAGTGCTCCTCCTCAGCTGCCAGGAAACCACAGCGGCACAGTAGACAGTGGCTTGTCATGTCACTGAACAGAATATGAATCAGAATAAGAATAACTTTTTATTGATAGGTAGTTTTCACACAAGGAATTTGACTTGGTATACTGTACTTGTGCAAAGAATAAAAAAAATGTAGAGGCAAATTATATAAATATGAACCTATAGTAAAAAAACAAAACAAAACAAAAAAAAAATTCGTGCAGCATATAAATAGAGCTGTGCAATATGTACAGGAGTGTGTGAGTGGACATAGTGCATCTTGGAGCATAATGCGTCCAGGGAATTGTCCAGTTGTATTTATGTTATAGTGTTACTGGAGGGCAGAGGATGGGAGACGGAGTTTCTGGTCTTGTTTATAAGGTCAGCAGCAGTGGGGGGAAAACAGTGGTAGTAGTACAGACAGACAGACAGACAGACAATGATACAGAGGCAGCAACACCCTTAAGATATTGCTCTACAGCACCACCTGAGATCAGAAACTCCACACAGCGCCTTAAGATTATCAGTCATGCCTGTCACTGACCTGCTAAAAAAGCATAAAATCAAATCTAAATTATCATCTATGGAACTGAATGAAAACACGTCCATCATACATTTTTAATGGTCAGACCTCACTGACTACACCACAGGTTATTGAGCAGACATACAGTATACTGTACATTTAAGTGGCTGTAACAATAAACCAGGTACCTGTGCAAAAAAAACCCCAAAAAGCGTCTGTCTGTAAAGCATGATCGCACACCCCGGAGGTGAAAAAAACAGGATACTAGTTTTTTATTTAGAGACTACACACTGTAATTCCAGTTTTCCCCCTGTGGTGTAATATTGACCAGCCTTTCCTCCAGAAAAAAAAAAGAAAAGTGAATCCCCGTGGTTTGCTCCAACTCAACACGCATCAGTGGCTCTGTGAAAAATGCCCAATCAGTATTCATATGCTGAGGAGAGCTCAAGCTCCCAGATATCTCGAGAGTGAAGCTGGGATGAGACGAAGGATGGTACTGAATACCTAACACATATCAATCCTCTGCCTCACTCTAATCAAACATTAAGCCTCTAAACTGTACACTCACCGCCCGTGGAAAAGACCCGGCTGCAGGTTTTTGATCTCTGAGATGGGTTGTGTTTTGGAGTGATAAGACAGATGTTTGTGTGGCTGTTAACAGCTCTCAGGCTGCCAAGTGAGTCCGCCGCTACATTGCATTGCATTCCAGTTGATTTTATTTCACAGACCCTCCAGCTCCAGACGCAGGCACCTGGCCAAAACAATTACACAGTAATAACTTAAAGCACCTGAGTTTAGCACACAAAGTGAATACTAAATGACTGAGGCTCTGTGTAAACTGTGTGAGTGTGTGATTCCAGGGAGCTTTGACATGCAGTTTGACCTTCAAGTCGGGGTGGGTACTCTAGTTGTGGCCAAGCCCCTGGATGCAGAGGTGCAGTCTGCGTACAACATGACAGTCCAGGTGACAGATGGGACCAACTTTGCCACAGCACAGGTACACACACTTTTGATTTCTTATGCACTGGCACTACCTCTTACACACTCCACACTACATCAAATTAAAATGTTGTCGCCTCTTCCTAGGGAGGCTGTTTACTCTCTGCTTTCGTCCTTCCTACACACACGCTTCCTTTTTTTCTGAAATTATCTCTGGCTGACTATGAAATGTGCTTTTTGTTGTTTTGTTCCTGTGATACTGCTGCTCTTGGCCCAGCCTTCTAGGGCTGCCTTGTAAGGGAAATCCCTGATATCAGTGGATTTATGGGATTAGCCTGGGTAACTAAGGGTCAAGTGTTTCTATAAATATAAAAATTGCCCAAGCAGGACCATAAGTATTGTTTTGCCGTAGTGTGAATAGAAAATGATAATAGTTTCAGTGGTATCAGTGGTATCAGTGGTATCTTCACCTTGCAAATGCAAAAAACAGAGGGGGATGTGACCCTACAAATGTCAAGTATTATCAAAGCTTATTCTATACAAGAGCTCTTATCTTTAAGGATAATAGACTGGGTGCACTCTCCTCTCTACCTTTCTGACTTTTCAAACTCCTGGCTGCCTCTTTGCACCTCAGGTGTTCATCCGGATACAAGACAGCAACGACAACCCTCCCGTCTTCTCCCAGCCGGCGTACGATGTCAGCATCTCAGAGGACGTACCGGTTGACACGGAGCTGCTGAGGGTCAGAGCGTCGGACATGGACGAACGTGCCCGTCTGAGCTTCTCCATCTATGGCAGCGTGGACCCAGCCAGCATGAGGCTGTTCAGGGTCAACCCTGGCACAGGAGTGGTCTACATAGCGGACAGGCTGGATTACGAGGCCCGAACTCAGCATATCCTCACTATCATGGTGAGCAGGGGGGAGGGGCGTGGAGGAAAGTCTTCTTGTCCTGTGTGTGTTATTATATGTGTGTGTGTGTGTGTGTGTGTGTGTGTCTGTGCACTCTTCCAAATGATGCTCCTCTTGGCAACTCCGCCTGCCTTACTTAATTTTAGCTGATTTCTTTCATTTATCGCCTCACACAACGTTATCCATATTCATCTCTCATTTTGCCTGATGCTGCTTTAGGTCAAGGATCAGGAATTTCCATTTAACCGTGACCTGGCTCGTATCCTGGTAGCGGTGGAGGACTCCAATGATAACATCCCCTACTTCACCAGTACTGTATATGATGCAGTGGCTCATGAGTCTTCTCCCGTAGGCACTTCTGTACTGCAAGTTACGGCTTTAGACAAAGACAATGGAATTAATGGGCGACTCACGTACACTGTGGAAGCAGGTACGATGCAATCTGAAAGTAAAGACGTTTATTAACTCTGTTTTTCTCTCGTCTTCTGTTTTGAACTGTTTTTGTGTCATGACTGAACTGTTATATTTTTTAATGCTGTATTAAAGGGGAACAAATTGGGATTAAAATTCTATTTTTCATATTTATCAGTAATTATGTCTGTATGCTTTTTGCTAATTTCAGGTAACACTGCTGGTGTGTTTGGCATAGATAATGCCACGGGCCTTATCTTCATTGCCAGGGATCTGGATCTCACCTGTGTGGGCTTCTACACCCTCACTGTTCGTGTTACAGACAGTGGATTTCCTCCATTAATGGCAACAGCTTCAGTTCGCATATCCATGATACTCTCCGACTCTTCTAAACCCAAATTTTCCCAGAAGGAGTATCAGGCTGAGGTAAAGAGAAAGATGGCTGAGTTAACTGA
Organism: Caranx ignobilis; assembly: GCA_021432705.1. NCBI lineage: Eukaryota > Metazoa > Chordata > Actinopteri > Carangiformes > Carangidae > Caranx > Caranx ignobilis. The sequence goes on from MU269980.1 coordinate 7,010,040, forward strand.
TGGGTGTATTGGAGAGAGGGCTTGGAAGTGAGAGACAGATAGAGTAAAGACAGGCTGGCCAGGAGGAACTAAAGGTACCTTATTGTATGAAGAGAGATGTGTTTTTTTTATTATAAAGCAAGTCTTGGTTCCATATTAATACAGTGAAGCTATCAAAGCGCTCAGTTCACAGAAAAATGTTCACAGCCAGTATAAAAAACTGATTCTTAAAATGAGCTGTCAGGACTTTTTTTTTAAGAGTGCTCTGGTTTTGTATTGCACTCCCACATTGTCAGAGTCACAGTAGAAAATCATGGTTAAATCTGATGCAGCAAAATCGCAGATGTTTTTTTATTGTCTCCATTCTTTTTTGTCATGAAAACCTTCCACCTAAATTACCCACAATCCAACTGGACTGCCGACATTTTGGTCAAGTCTGTTATGTAAGTAACAGGTAATGTAGGTAGAGATTTTTAGTAAGTCTCATCGATCTTTTGTCACTTCAGAGAGAGGCTGAGAGAGGACATTCAAAACTACCTTGAGGTGTTTTTTGGTTGTTAAAACCAAAAATACAAATACAAAGTCAACACTTGAAATAATAACACTTTAATTTTGTAAAATGTGGGACCTCTAATAGAAAAATACAGTGTTACAAATTAAACTGTGCACATAACTGCCTAAAAGTAATTGTTTTTTTGAATCACTGGTGACTTTGTTTTTACAGATAATGGAGAACAGCACTATTGGAACTTATGTGACCACCATCAGCGCCCTCAGCCGCTCCACACTCGTCTATGACATCATCAGGGGGAACGAGGAGCGCTGCTTCCTCATCAACCAGCACACCGGCGTCATCAGCACACGCAGACTACTTGACTTTGAGGTTCAAGGGCGCTTCTGCATATTGCAAAAACTCAGTGTAGACATGATTCTTTTAAAAGCAAAGTTTGGGTGAATTTTCATATTCTGTTCATTTTTTAAGTGAACAGAGGTGAAATCTTGCCGCCTTTTTAAAATATGAATGCACTGTTATGTCATTAGCTCACATAATATTTAATAATTAAATAGTAATATGTGCTAAAAGTTTAGGGAACTTCTGAAATCAGTACTTTGTAGTCCTTCCTGGCAGATATCACAGCTGAGAGACACATTTTGTAGTAGCTGAGAGTATATATTCTTGATTTGGGAATTTGTACCCTCTCTTCTTAAAGTTCACATGAGGTTCTGTGGTATTTTTTAGGTTGCCTGGCACACACAGCATGGTTAAGATCCACCCACAGATTTCCAATGATGTTCAAATCAGGGAGAGTGTGAGGGCCATTCTGCTTGTATTTTCCTCAAAATGGTTCATCGAGGATTTTGAGGTTTGCTTTGGATCACTGTCCTGCTGTAGCAACCAGCCCTCTTTTCAGTTTCACTCTCTCGACTAACTTCATTTGCATGCAGGATTTTCTGATGTTAAGTGGAATCCATTCTTCTCTGTGCAATCTTTCCTGTGCCAATGACACACACAACCCCAAAGCAGAATATTTCCACCCCCGTGATTAACAGTTGGCAGGGTGTTCTTCTCATCAAATGCTGCTCTTTTATTTTCCCCAAAAATGCCCTTGGTGATTGTGGTCAAAGAGCTCAATATTTAACTCCATCTGCCAACAACGCTTGTTTCCAAAACAACTCTGGCTCATCCAGATGTTGCTTTGCTTTGCAGACTTCAGACGTTGACTTTTGTGATGAGGTCGCAAGAAACTTTTGTTTCTGATGACTCCTCCATGTAGATCCTGTTTGTGCACAGTGGAACTCTGCACCACCGCTCCTGTGTCAGCTAAACCCTCCTGCAGCTCCTTAAAAGTCACATGGGGTTCTTGCTTCGTCATACACAGCCGATGTGCAACTTCATCTGAATGTATTCTCGTCCTCCATACTTCGTCTTGACCTCCACTCCCCCCTGTAGCTGCCATTACTTAATTGCATTTTGGACAGTGGAGATTTCCAGCTGAAAGTGCTTTGATATCTTTTTACGGCCTCCCTTGCTTTGCAGGCATCAATTAGGTTCTTTCTCAGATCCTCAGTCAGTTGCTTGGAGCCGACTGTGGTTGTTGAGCACTACCACAAAGTTCGAAGTCTGAGATTTTACCAGCTCTGGAAATGTCAAGAGCTGACGCTTCCTAATGAAAACTCTTGACCTGCCTCTCAAGGTTTAAAGAGTCAATTAAAACCTAATGATTTAACATCATTCTGCCTGTAATACAAGAAAAAACTTTTGCACAGTGACTGTTGTTTTTTTTTTTGTACTTTTTAAGTTCTTGGAGTACCAATGACAGTGCATTAATATTTGAAGGAATACTCATATTTATGTCTGTTTCCTGCACAGGTAGCATTTGTTGCTTTTTACTTTCAGAAAATATGTACTATCCTGAGGGTTCATAACTCATGCATACAACTGTGAGATTTTAAAACAACACTTTTCCTCATTGTGCTTCTTTGTTTTGGCAGAAAACAACGTCCTACTTCCTAGTGGTGCAGGCCCTGAGCGTGGCTGGAATGGAGGCCACCACTGCTGTCATCATCCAAGTAGGGGATGTCAATGACAGCCCACCTGTCTTCCAACAGATCAGGTATCAGTGGTGGTCAAAGCTGACTGACTGAGTAGATGTTTGGTGCTGATGTGGTATTATCTGCTCCCTGATGTTTGTCTGGAGTCATTTTTATGTTCCTCTTTGCTTTAACAGGTATGTGGGAGAAATCAGCGAGGCCGCTCCGGTCAACACTGTGGTGCTGGCAGAGGACGGAAACCCTCTAGTCATCCAGGCAACAGACAGGGACCGCAATCATAATGCCCTGCTGGTGTTCCAGATTATAGACGACACCGCTCGCATGTTTTTCAGCGTGGACTCGGGAACTGGATCAATCAGGCAGGTGACATGTAGAAGTCAGGAGGGGAGAGGACATCTGATTCACCTGTTCTCAAACTGATAGAGCTCATAATCTCTTCACTTTTTAACTTTTAGGACAATTGCCAGTCTGGACTATGAAACCTTCTCTGAGTTCCTCTTTTGGGTTCATGTTAGAGACAGTGGGCAGCCTCCTAGGAGTGCTGACAGCCCAGCAGAGGTGCTCATTAAGGTAAGTAAATGACACACAGTAAGAATCAGCTGTCACTGCCTCAAACTATTACACTCAGCTCTACTGAAATCTCTCTTTCTACCCTGTCTAAGGTGATCAACATCAACGACTCACCTCCAAAGTTTTCCCAGGATGCCTACGAGACCGTCCTCCTCCTGCCAACCTACATGAGAGTCGAGGTCCTCCGAGTTGAGGCTTTTGACCCCGATATGACCTCTGACCTCACCTTGAACCCTGACAAATCGATCAGCCCCATGCTAGTTTACTCTCTGGTGGACAGTAATGCAGAGTTCTTCTCTGTGGAGCGCTACACTGGAGTTGTCACCGTCATCAATCAGAATCTCAATAAAGATCGTTACCGCTTTAATGTGAAGGCAAGTGACTAGCCTCCAGTGGACGTGTCATGTGATTAGATTTTCTGTGTGTCCTGTCACTAGCTTAGATAAGCAGCGTGCTGCTGGCTTAGACCAGCTTAGATAGTAATGATTTCCACAGGGAAGTCAGAGCTCAGGGTCAGTTCCCTGGATGCTTACTGTCTAGAATACTTCAGATAGATGTGTGGTCTGCAGAGAGGAAACAGTAATGAAACAGCACTGAATATACATCCCTTGCATTTACCTACTCTGAGTCAGCTGTCATATCTATGTAGATAGCAGATAAGGCACTCATGCCTTTCTGTTTCTGTCTATTTTAAGGTTTGGGATGGACGTTTCTCCAGCATGGCGTCAGTAACAGTGCTTGTCCGTGAGGCTATAGACAGCGGCCTTCTCTTCACTTTCCCCTCCTACTCTGCCTCCATCCCAGAGAACATACCCAATGTCACTGTGGTGACTGTCATCAACACAGTCGGCCACCGGCTCAATGAGCCGCTGACGTACTCGCTGCTGAACCCCGGTGGACGCTTCATCATTCGACCGACCTGTGGAGTGGTGCTCACCACTGGCGTGCCATTTGACCGAGAGGAAGAGGAGAGTTACGAGCTGGTGGTGGAGGTCAGCAGAGAGGATGAGATACTGAGAGTATCCAGGGTGACTGTACAAGTGCAGGTGGGTATAGAGACGTGTGTGTGCATGAAGTGTCTTATTTCCCCCAAGCATTGACATTTGATATGGCTGACCCTGTTTTTTTGTTACTTGCTCTTCGTGTCTTTCCTGTCAAGTAAATGTATACCACACTTTCGCTTTGTGAAACATTTCTTCATTCATTCCATCCTTCTACGTCTCAGTTTTGTTCAGTTTGTGTTTGTTCTGTTCTCCAGATCATAGCTATGCTTTGCAGAAGTTATTTCTGACGCTGTGTCAGTTGTAGAAAAGACTGCAGCTCTATTAAACATGGTGTTTTGGTATGGTATATTTCGGTATGCAGGATGCACAGTAGTGTCAATAAAACAACAGGAGCAAGCAGATGGAGAACATATACTACAATCTGTCAAGAGCTGATTCTTGAAGCCCTCAGTTCCCACCAAAGTCTAGTTTCCAGCAACCCTTACAATGACCTCGTTAGGTTTTCTCAAAATAACTGTCCTTTCTCCAGGTGGAGGATGTGAACGACAATACTCCAGAGTTTGTAAACCTCCCCTACTACGCTGCAGTGCAGGTGGAAGCTGAGCCAGGATCACCTATATTCAGGGTGTCGGCCATTGACCGAGACTTGGGTCTGAATGGAGAGGTGACCTACAGCCTCAAGGAGCAGCACAGGAACTTTCAGGTAAGCTCTTTCCAGCTTTTAAAATCATACGGGGGCAATACATCTAAAAAAATGACAGTTTTATGGTACAAACTAGTATTTACATCTTCCCTACAGGTGAATCCTGTGACAGGAGAGCTGACCTTGAAGAGAGCCTTTGAAGTAGATTTATCTAATGCGGAGTACAAGCTTGTCCTCGTGGCCACCGACAGTGGCTTCCCCCCGCTGTCCAGCGAGGTGGAGCTGCCCGTTACAGTGGTGAATAAAGCCATGCCGGTGTTTGACAAGCCCTTCTATGGCGTCACCGTCAGAGAGGACGTGGATATGTCCACCTCTGTCCTGTGCATCAACGCCACCAGCCCTGAAGGCCAGAGCGTCATCTTCAGCATAACGGACGGAGACCCTCTGCTGCAGTTTGACATAGGCTTTGACTCAGGGATCATCAGTGTCATTTACCCGTTAGACTACGAGACCATGCAGTACTATCGCCTGACGGTGAAGGCTACGGACACACTGACCGGGGCGAAGTCAGAGGTGGACGTGGACATCGTCGTGCTGGACGTGAACGATAACCCACCGCTGTTCCAGAACAATTCCTACTCCTCTGTGCTCCCTGAGAACTCCATGATCGGAACAACAGTGTTACAGGTAGTGTGTGTGTGTGCGTGCGCGCGCGTTTGTCTGTGTACTGAGTCCACCCAGTGTTTATTTTTACTGAATGATTGTTTACACTTAAGACTCACCTCAGCAGCACTGAGGCTGAATATCAGATGCCAAATCATTTATTTATGAGAAGATGGAGTGATATTTCCCCAGAAATTTCCCAGTGGAAGTTCTTGACCTTTAGCTGATAATAGACCAGTGACAAATCATGTTTGCACAAGACGATTCCAAGACGCTGCTGCATTGACACCATTGATTTTTCTGACAGTTTCTTTAGTCGCTCATCAAAACAGGTTATTGGCCTCATTTGACTGTGTTATTGAACTTTACTAGAATCTGGAAGGGAATCAAAGAATAATTTATCACATTAATGTTCATCCTGATTTAAAACACACCCAGGCTTGGCCTGGCAGCACTGGTCACTTCAGAGATCATACTATGTAAATGCACAATATGCACCTTGGACACAACCATAACAATAAGATTTTATTATTTCAAATCAGATACAAGATCAAACTAGCAGTGAAAAATATTCCCCTGCCTCAGTATGAATGCAATACTTCCCCTTTTCTTTATTATGTAATTGATAATGTGACATTTAACAGACAAAACAATCATGCTGGATGTGTTGTTAGATCCTCAGAGAAACCCAGAACTCTATTTACTTTTTGTGTCTCCCTGGCAGCAACAGGCAGAGACAGAGACATTGTGTTCTCATATATTTCTGTTTAACCGGACTTTTATTAAAGACACTGCGTGAAGTTTGCTTTTAGTTATAAAAGAGTCTCATATTAATGTGGATGAATCTACATTACCCACACTTGTTTATGTGTCCATTTATTTTGATATTATTATTTAGTGGTTGACTCCATTTCCTCAGAAAAAAAGAGTAATTTATGGCAACCGATTACGCGCATGTGCCGACAGAGACTAGCAGAGCCGTTTGACAGAAGAGTCAGGGTAAAAAACATTACTAATAGTAAAACCTTTCAGTGTAATTACCTCGTCGGTGGCCATCATTCAGTCAAAGCTCTCTGGTTCGGTCTTCAAAACTCCCGCAGTTCGCTCTGTCTATCTCGGTCATTTGCGACCATGCGCGTGGCGGCTCAAGGGAAATGTAGTGTGAAAACACTTTTGCTTTCTGAAACTCCCCGTAGCCACTTTAAGCACTAGCACTCACTAAAACTCAAAGATGAACTGATGAGATTTTTTTGATCTCCGAAAAACATGTTTTTTAGGCATCTTGAATGTGTTGTATCACAAGACCGTGAAGGTTGTTTAGATTAGGCTTGAACTGATCCAGAGGTCAAAGGTCATGGTCACATTCTTTTGAAGGTAATACATCTGGAACATGTAGGGAGAACGTGATTACCTCTGGCACACTGTGACGTCACACAACACATTTCTGCCTATAAGTCACAAATTCACACAGATGATGACACAGTTCAACTCAAATATCTATAAGGATAATATGTAATGACCTGATCTTATATTCAAATGGTCAAATGACAACTTTACACCAGAATTCAGTGCTGTAACTCAGGAAGGGGAGATAGTGACCGTACTTCCTGCACCTTCGTTTTTTGAGGCAAACAACCGCGGGGCAGTAATTCTACTTACATTCAGATTCAATGGATCCGAGTAAACGAATCAGACCTTATCGTGAATAATACATGAGGCTGAGCAAAGTTTAATGTTCCTTTCGCTGTAGGTTTTTGCCCAGGACCAAGACTCAGAGAAGAACGCTATAGTGAGCTACCAGATCCTGTCCGACATCTACAACAGCAGCGACTTCTTCCACATTGACAGCAGCAGCGGGCTGGTATTCACCGCACGCCTGCTCGACTATGAGCTCGTCCAGCGCTACAACTTCATAGTCAGGGCGACGGACAGCGGAGACCCTGCCCTCAGCAGTGATGTTAGTGTAACTGTGACTGTTACTGACACAAATGACAATCCACCTAATTTCAGCCAAACGCTGTACGAGGCCTTCGTCAGCGAGCTGGCACCCCGGGGACACTTTGTGACTTGTGTTCAGGCGTCAGACGCTGACATCTGTGATGCTCAAAGGCTGCGGTAAGACAAGAGAAAATCTCTGGGTTTGGTGTTTTTGCTGTATTGCTTTGTACCAGTGGTGCTACGACTTTCTGCACATGGTCTCCCATTGAAGAAAGTTTAATCTGCTGCTAAACTTTTCCATTCATTCGGTTTTGAAAGGCACTGTTCTCACCAGGGTATTTTGTTTTTGTTGTCCTGGCCAAAAACATGTTGTCGTTTTCTCTCCATTCTTTTGTACTTCAGGCGGTTTTCATCTTGCACATTGTCAAGAAAAGTAGATCCGTTGATTTTCAGCTGCTCTGGAGCAAAATAACATCAAACACTATAATCATCATTGTACTCATTTTTTTATTTGCCCTCAGCTACAGTATTCTCTCTGGGAATGAGAGGATGACTTTTATGATGGAGCCAGATACAGGGGTGCTCAGTCTGTCTAACAAGAGGAGACAAGGCATGAAACTCTCATATCAACTCAATGTGTCGGTGTCAGATGGAGTCTTCACCAACACTGCTCAGGTGAGGCAGCTTCTTTGCACTTACAATTTACTTCTGTCAACTGGTTTGGTCTTTTTTTAACCTCTACAGTGTTGATACACAGCAGCTCAGCGACCCGTAGTAACCCCTGGCTGCGGATTTATTACACTCGCAGCTGTCCAGTACGACCACAGTTTTTTTACTACTGGCTGCTGAGCGACTCTGCAGCCAGTTTGGAGGTTAATGTGTGTTCGTGTCATATCAGATTTACTATGAGGATGAGCTGCCAACTGGAAAAAAAATGTTCACATCTGTCTGTTAGTGGTAATTACAAGTGGGACATGGGGGGATTTTTTGGCTCTGTTACACCGCATCTCTGATAACCTACATAACAAGCTGCAGCAACAACATATCACCCCAGTTCCTTGTTTTCTGCTGACATGATGTGAACACAGTTTACATGGGGCCACAAAATAAGTTAAGTTTAATTTTTACCTGTCTGAGTTAAGGCTGATTTAAAATAAAGATTTGATTGATTTGACTTAAATCTCATCCTTAAGGGTTTATTAAAATGTCCTGTTAAGTATTCAAGGTTTTCTCCATCTTAGTGTTATACTTAAGGAAATCACTTCAAGTCAATTAAACCACTGCACAAAAGCCCTTAAGTAAGGAACAAATTAAAAGTACCTCTGAGTCTTAACACCAAACAGGATGACTTTATGGTGATAATGAAGAAAATAAAGAGTATGGCGCAATAGGGAGACCCTTTTTATGAAGCAGCAGAATTTTACAGCTCTAAAATCACTGCTGCAGGTGCCTTAGCTTTTTCCTTAACTGAGGAAACATCTCAGAGATTCTGTATTACACATTGAACTAACTCCCATTAAACTAATTAAACTAATTAACTAAATGTCAGCATACAGTGAGGGTGATGATGGTAGTGCTGACTGTAACAGTGACTCTGATTCACAGGTGATCGTACGCGTCCTCGGAGCGAACTTGTACAGCCCCGTGTTCAGTCAGAGGTTCTACCTGGCTGAGGTCCGAGAAAATGCTCCTCCAGGGACAAAGGTCATCCAGGTAGCTTTACTTTCTCGCAACTCATACGAAGATGTATTTCCTTTCAGGTAGGCTACTCTTGTAATGAAATGTCAGTATGCCTTCCTGACTTTCTGTGTGGACCTCCAGGTTCGTGCCACAGATGAGGACTCGGGGTTGTTTGGACAGATCACCTACTCCTTCATCAATGACCTGGGGAAAACTCAGTTTGCCATTGATGCAGATGGAGTCGTGATCACTCTTCAGAAATTAGACAGAGAAAATCCTCTTAACAAGGACATGGTGCTGACTGTCATGGCTCTGGATGGCGGAGGTATGCATGTATATGTATAAATAAATGTCACAGAAGGACCAGAATGACCTATGATCTGCTCATTTGTGTGTTATTTTTCCAGGCCGTGCGTCCTTCTGCACAGTGCGAGTGGTTCTTGCAGATGAGAACGACAATGCCCCTCGGTTCAGAGCTGTGGAGTACCGCATGAGCATTAAAGCCAATGTTGCCAAAGGTTCTCTGGTGACACAGATCCAAGCCACTGACCCTGATGCTGGATCTAATGGACGGATCACCTACTCTCTTTACAGCGAGGCACGGCTGTCATTGGTTGATGTGCTGGAGGTCAGAGCATTTTACACATAGCTGTACTCTTTGTGGTAATGAGGCTGTAAATATATTCTGAGGTCCCCTGGGAAAAAATTTAACCAGGTCCAAACCTCAACAGTGTGTTTGATGACAGGAAACCTTATTAAAAGTGATGCTGTTACCCTCTTTTTTCAATTAAGAGATATTCTCAACTGACACCCCCTCCCCATTTCAAAGGATTAACAGCCATCTGTTAGCTGTAGATTATATATTTCTACTCATCAAATCAAAATGATGTAGTATTAAGATCGATGCTTCAGTCAATTTTCAGTGTTAAAAAGGAAAGTGCAATTAAATGAACATGAACGATTAAATGAAAGAAAAAAAGCTGTAGTAGAAAAGGCTAATATGACATGAAGGAATATTAAGAAGTAGCAGTGGCTCATAAATATAAATAGATAACGGGAAATCCATGGGAATAAAACGACAAGTTCAGTGAAGCCAGAGGCCATTAAGAGAAAATAAGAGGCAAAAGCTGTGAAGGCTTATTGGCTCAGACACAGATGAGTTGGGGAGTCTGAGATGTGTTTCTAGGATTATTATCTCTAAAATAGATCTAAATAATGTTGTGATTTTGCTGGATCCCAGGTGGAGCCAGACAGCGGTTGGATGATGACTAAAAGCACGGTGGACCACCTCCAGGGGACTGTGTTGTCCTTCTTTGTCAAAGCCACGGACTGCGGTTCTCCAGCCAAACACTCCCTGGTGTCGGCCTTCATCCACGTGGTCCCTCCGGATGCTTTCGTTCCCTCCTTCAGCCAGCCTCAGTACTCCTTCACCATCCCCGAGGACACAGCGGTAGGAACGGCCCTGGGCTCTGTGTACCTGGGCCCCGCACAGACCGGGTTCTTCACCACAGTTGGGGGCGAGACGCTCGACAGCAACGAGGGAGGGACTTTCCTTGTGGAGAGGGAGACTGGTCTGATCCGCCTGGTCAAGCCGTTAGACTACGAGCAGGTCAGCACCTTCCGCTTCAAGGTTGCAGCGACAACCAGGAGAGATCTGATCGAGGCAGTCTCCACCGTGGACGTGGAGGTTAAGGTTGGTGATAAAGTTAAACATGGAGCTTGCCAGACTTTTTGTCTATGCCAAACTTGTCTGTTTTATTTGAATTTAATTAAAAAATACAACTAAATCACAACAGTATGAACAAAAAACAAGTGCTTGTTGTAGCCACTGTGATAACAAAATTCAAAATGGCTGTGAAACATGAGAGAAGTACTTCCTCAAAGGAATATGCACTTGTAAATAGTTTATATATTTTCTGTCAAGATTTATGATTTATGCAGCAATGCAGCAGATTTTAAAAAAAAACATTCACAGATTCAGACATTCAAAAGAAATCTTTAACATCAGCTTAAAGGAATGTAAAGTAATCAAACTGCTTCAATTAATTTCAAAGTTCAGATCCTGTGGGATTTTTAAATTCAGTGAAGTTGTCATTTTGCAGATCCTGGATGTGAATGACAATAAGCCAGTGTTTGAGACCAACACCTATGTGGCGACAGTGATGGAAGGAATGCCTGTAGGGACCAGAGTGGTTCAAGTGCGTGCCCTTGATCCAGACTGGGGCTCCAATGGACAGGTGTGTGACAGATGAGTTCAAGTGGCACTGTGTATTTGTTCTTTTTATGTTTTGCTTCAAAAAAAAAAAACTGTGATTTTTTTTGATTGGCAGGTAACCTACAGACTCGGCCCTCTGCTCACCTACAACATGGACCTGACCAGGGACGCCCGCTCCTTCAGCAGCCCCGTCATGATGAGCTCCATCTTTGCCCTCGACAGCAAAACAGGCTGGATCACCACTGTGAGTCAGATGGACCACGAGGCCTGCTCCAGCTACAGCTTTGAAGTGGTGGCTTCCGACCTGGGCGAGCTGGAGTCCCTGTCCTCCACCACCGTGGTAACCATCACCGTGTCGGACGTCAACGACAACCCACCGCGCTTTGAGAGGGAGCTGTACCGGGGGGCCGTGAAGGAGAGCGACCCCCTCGGCGAGGTGGTGGCTGTGCTGAAAACCAAAGACGGAGACGGCACTGATCAAAACCGACAAGTCAACTTTTACATCACTGGTGAGGAAGCTGTGAGAACAGGAAGGAATTTGAGCCCAACACGCTCCTGTGCTGCAGTAATATTCCCTCATGCAGGGAGATAATGTTGAGCTGCAAAAAAAATATTCATTGGCCTAATGGGGTTGTTATTACTAAAGGTCAAACTTTAAATAAATTTTAACTGAAATGTCAAACATGACTAACCTTTTGTTTTTTATATTTCCTTTTCACTTTAATTCACCAAGGTATGCATTATATAACACAGCACTTCAAGCAAGGTCATGAAACATCATGTATTCAAGTTTTTAATTCTCATACAGTATAGGAGGCAAAAAAATATGCTGTGTAATTTACAACAGAACCAACCAGCCTGAAAACCTCCGCTTTGAATGATTCTTGCAAAATGATCAGTCGGAGATCCAGAGTATTTCACACTCTCACACAGGACTTTGTGATCACTCGCTCCTTTTTATGGTAGCCATAAAACAGCATTGTGAGGCCTCTCCAGCAAAGCTCTCACCTTGATGATGAGTTAGATGTTTTCCATTCGTATAATAGCCCACTGTCTGATAATGGCTAAGGATGATATATTTTTGGCCTGGTGTTCTGGCATTTAAAAATACTGATTGGCCTAATGGAAGCTTTGTAATAAAAGGTCAGATTTTTAAACTCCGAAAAGGCCACTGCCACTTAAACCACCAGGCGGGTTTACACACTGATGATAGATGTTTATTGATTGCGCCAAGTGCTACCTGCAGTATCTATGTGTGTGTGTTTGTGTGTGGATGGATTAGTAAGGCTTCCAATCAGTTTTAAAGTCCTTTACACGAAATCTTTATCCGTTCCTTTGTTGTGCAGCGTCCTCACTTTAATCCACCTCCTTGTCACTTGCAGGGGGAAATCCGCGGGGTGTGTTCGGCCTGGCTCTGGTGCAGGGGGAGTGGAAGGTTTATGTGAGCGGTCTACTGGACCGTGAGCAGCAGGACTGGTATCTGCTCAACATCACAGCCAGCGATGGCCTATATGTGGCTCGCACTGCAGTGGAAGTCACTGTTATGGATGCCAACGACAACAGCCCCATCTGCAACCAGGTCAGGGATCAAAAGATATGGAAATGCAAAGAAAGTATATCTGTGGAATTTGCTAAGATTGTCTAAAACTTTGTTTGTATTTTACTCCATGTTTCAGTACTTGCCTTTATCCACTATTTGTCTCCAGGGTAACCACACTCCACTTTTTGTCTGAAAACAAAAAGAATACATGTTTTTATTCTAGTACAATCATGCACAGTGAGTATTTATACAGCGCAGTGGAATAAAGACAAACACACATGCTCAGTGATAATTCACTTTATCGCACGGTGCTGATTTTCTGATTAGCACAGTCTCAAAGAGTATTTAAGGACCCACTTTCTGAATGAACTTTTTCTTTGGTGATTTTTAAGGCTGGCTTAGCACTGAGAATTAATGTGTTGAATAATGTTAAAATTAGCATATTTATGACTAAAGAGGAAAAAGCAAAGCCAAAAAAAAAAGAAAATACATGTCTGCAGTAGTACAACAGGATTTGTTTAGTTAAAATATTGACTCTCTGTTCTGTCCTGAAGTACAAACTCAGTGTAAATTAATTCCAACAAATTGTCTTTGCACTGCATTTAAGAGGGGCTTTTATGGAGGGTAATAACAATAATGGATTAATAATCCTGTAGCCACGGTTAGGAGCTGGGGAATAGAGTGTTTTTTAAAACATGTCACAAACAAATGTCGAGAATAAGCAATAAGAAAACAATCAACTTTCGCTAATTGTGCTGCTCCGTACCTTTGCTCCTTCAGGAGTCGTCCCTAAATGAAAGTAAATCTGGTGTCATTGGGCTGATCTATGAGAGGGAGATCACTCTGAATGGGAGGATAATTGGTCTGTGCAGTCATTTGGGAATATCCCTTTTCATTTAGTAGTATTCTACAATTCTTCAATTTCACATAATTAGTTCAGAAACTTTCATTCTGCCTCTAAACTCTTACTGATTCTCTTTGAAATCACCCCCCTCCCGTCTCCCTGCTCTCCTCCTCTATTCCTTCTGTTCTCAGACAAGTCAGGCCTGTGTAACTACAAAGCGGTAACTCTGGCGTTACACTGCTGCTGTATTAGACATATCAGGAGACATTAAGTCTTAGATGCTGCACCACAGCTGTGTTGTTAGCACATTGTTCACAGTGTTTCTTTACATAATTATGTGAAGTAGCATTAGAAGCTGTACCTGTGGTTATAGTGGTGAAAGGAGCAGTAGTGATAGTGGCAGTAATGGTAATAACAGTGCAGGTACTACAGACACTTCTACTAACTGTGGTGCCAGGAGTAATAGAAGTAGTGCAGCTCTGTTCTCCAGTGCCTTCATTTAATAATTCAATCCTGCACTTTAAATTAGATATTATCTGCTTTAAAATCTGTGGTTTTATCTTGTTTTCCTTTTATGCTTTTTAATCCCATTCAGCACAGTGAATGGCCTCTGTGTGTGATAATGTGCTACACAAATACATTTGCCTTACTGCTCCTAGCAGTGGCAGCTGCACTACCATTTATACCAGTAATGCTTGTGGCAGTACTGATAGCAGTAATATTGGAAATACAATAGTTCTACAAGTCACATCTGGCATGCTAGATTTCAAACATGTTTTTTTTTCAAATGCCTAAAAAATAAAATTACTGAAAAGTTACAATTTCCCAAGGCCTCTATTCAGCTCAGTCTACAATGCAAAGATATTAGAAAATTTGTTTGTTTGCCTGTCTAACTGTAAACTCATAGTTTTCATTTTCATCATTTCAGCTCTAAAGATAAATATGGCTCATAGGAAAACTTTAATGATCTTACAGCAGAAGGGTGTGATATAGTGCATTGGATTACTACAGCAACTTCCCCACTGTGTCAGTCTGTGTGTGGTAAAATAGTTAGGGCAGGAGCAGGGTCAGGAAAGGGCACTTAACTGTGCTGTGCTTGTTCTGTCAGCGGAGATAATGGATGTAGCGCCCAGCAGTTTAATGTGTTCTTTGATGTGTTGGATGGATGTGTTTTTTGTGATTTGTGACAGTGTGATTTGACTGTGTGCTTCTGTGTATATGTGTGTGTGTGTGTGTGTCGTGACAGGCGGTGTATAGTGCCTCTTTTCCTGAGGACATTCCCACTAACAAGGGCATTCTGACAGTGGGCGCAACAGATGCTGACTCAGGCTCCAGTGCTGAGATCCAATATTCACTGTTTGGCATCGGGGTTGAAGATTTCTACATGGATGCAAACACAGGTACATTCAATGATCTTTTTTTTTCTCTCTAGGTTTATTTACAGATTAAAAATCCTCTCTACAGCTTTATACGTCTCTGTGTTTGTGTCCTAAGGCGAGCTACGCACGGCCACAGTCATGGACCGAGAAATGACACCCACCTACAAACTCATTGCTCAGGCGACTGACGGGGGAGGGCTGTTCTGCCGCTCTGACATTTCTCTCAAAGTGCTGGATGTGAATGACAATGCCCCTTCGTTCTCCTCCTCTCATTACCTGGCTAGTGTGTATGAGAATGCAGCCCCGAAGGCTCTGCTTACTCGACTGCAAGCCAGCGACCCTGACGAAGGTAAGCTGCGATGATGTTGTGCTGCTGTAAGTAAGGTATGTAACTCTTCCAAGCGAGGCTAATAATGAACAGTGAAGGTTTCCTACGTGCAGTGAATGCAGGTTCAGCCCACCGTGTCACTAATCATTCAAACTGCTGACTTGGACATGAGTGAGATTACAGTATGAGCATGACCAAGAGCAATACTCTATTGATTGCCATGAAGAGGAGGGAGAATATGCAGTGAGTCTTGTGCCTCTGTGAATTTGTCTCCTGTGCTGCCCAGGTCTTAACCGCACTGTGGTGTATTCCCTGGTGGATTCAGTGAATGGTTTCTTCTCCATCGATCCGGTGTCCGGGTTGGTAATACTGGAGAAACCTCTGGACAGAGAGAGCAGAGACTCTTATCGGGTTCGTGTCAGGGCCACTGACCAAGCTGGCCAACAGGGGGCACTGTCCACACAGGTAGGTGAGAAGTCCAAGCCACACAGATTGAATCTCAGTGGCGTCTTTGCTGTGCAGCTCAGTGTACCCATGAAATCTGCCAGAAAACTGGCACTTATTCTGAAATCATGATGGAAAACAATACAAGTAATAAAATGTGCTTATGAACGCGATTCACGTTGGTCTGTATAGATGTGATATGATCAAGGTTTTCTGAGTAATTAAATCAGATACAGAGTGATCACCACAGTAATTAACATCAATTGTTTTGGAAAAACAAAAGTGGATATGATTTTGTAATTAGACCATTTCACCATAATGACGTAATTAGAATTCATCCACCACGTATTAAAGATAAGCCACAGATAGAGTCATCAGTCTGGTGATGTGCCATCTGCATTTCAGTCCACATGCATGAATAAAATAAGCCTTTGAGTAAATACATGATATTAACTGAAGAGATAAGATTTGGAAAAAAAAGAAAGATTTTAATTAAGATAGAGTTTCATCAAAACTATGCATTGTGGTGGATGGTAAAGATGGGGGAGGTGACAGAGACAGAGGCAGTGCAGACAGAGGGAGGAAAAGACCATGAGACGACCTGGAGCAGTGTTGGCTCTCTTCTCTCAGACGCACTGAGCTGCTGGAACAAACAACAAACACGGGCTGGAAATAAACCTGCAGCAAAAGTGGAGCCAGGTGTGGCTCTTTCTGACAGATACTGGCCTTTGTACACTCTCCACAGCACTGACACTTAATGGTGTTACCTGTAACAGCAGCCTTAGCTGTAGTTGTAGTAGTCACGGTGACATAACAGCATTACAAGTAGTGATATTGGTGACATCCCGCTGAGATCAAGAGTGGCTGCTCTGTGATCCAGTGCTGTAGGCTGCTTGTGTGTGTCAGCACAGACAGGTGGGATAAACAGGTATGATGCTGTTGAAGAGACTGGATCACAGGACTGAAAGCCAAGGGTGCAGGAGTAGTGCAAACAGATGTACTGATGTCCTGTTACAGTGTCTTGTGTTTCCTTCAGGTTGATTTGACCATTTTGGTGCTGGATGTGAATGACAACGCTCCGGTATTCCAGAGGAGGGACTACGCGGTGACGGTCCCCGAGGATGTAGCCGTGGGAACCGAGGTGATGCGAGTCCTGGCAACCAGCGCTGATATAGGACCTAATGCTGAGATCACGTACAGGATCCGGTCAGGAAACGAGTTAAGAAAGTTCAACATAGACAGAAATCTGGGTGAGCTGAGGTCTTCGAGTGTGACTTAGTACTTCCATAGTTGAGTGTAAGATTAAAACCCAGTGACTGTACAATGTGCGCACGCATGTGTTTCAGGCTCCATTTCTGTGGCTGACGATTTGGACTTTGAGGTGTGTAAGGACTACTACCTCACGGTTGAGGCCTGGGACAACGGGAACCCTCCCCTCAGCACTGCTACCATGGTTACCATTGAGCTCATGGATGTCAATGACAACGCTCCGGCCTTCAGCCAAGACATCTACAATGTCCTGGTCAGCGAGGATGCGTCTGTTGGGCAGACAATTACAAGGGTAACATTTGGTCCCTTACGACTCAATCTGCACTTTTTCATACTTTTGGACTTTCTGTTTTCATTAGATATTGTTTCACTGTGTGTGTGTGTTCTGCAGGTGTTGGCAGAGGATCTGGACAGTCAGGTGAATGGGCGGATCACGTACTCTATCCTGAAAGGTGATCGTACCAACCACTTCTGGATCGACCCTGTAGCCGGGCTGCTCAAAGTCAACAAGCGGCTCGACAGAGAACTGGTAAGATGCATTTTTATATACAATATGTCATAAATAATCAATAGTAATTTTATGGTTCATGAGCACAGCCAAGACAAGAATATACTCAACGGGTCCACTCAAGGTTAACACCCAGTGAAGTCTCACATTATGCAGTCACAACATTGCTTGATATGCACAGATGCTGCGTTGCTCTCATTCACTTTCCTCCGTCAGGTGTCCAGGTACTCACTGTCAGTACAGGCCTTCGACAGCGGCTCTCCTGCCATGTCCTCCACTGTCACCGTTAACGTCGACATCTCTGACGTTAACGACAACGCTCCTGTCTTCACGCCCGCCAACTCCACCGCCGTCATACAGGTAATGGTCCGGCGCCGCATGTGTTTTCTTGTGTGTGTGTGTGTGTGTGTGTTTTTGTGCTGACATCATCATATCTTCTCTCTCTGTGCACTTGCAGCTGAATCAAGCTGCTGGCACCACCCTGCTGAAGCTGTCAGTCAGCGATAAAGACTCCACTAGAAACGGTCCTCCCTTTGAGTTTCGCATCGTGTCAGGAAATGAGGGGAACTTCCTTTCCATGGACCAGGCTGGAACTCTGAGGACCAACCGTGTAATTGGCCCTGAAGCCCCCAGAGAGTTTGTCCTCGAAATCCAGGTTAGGGAGTGATATATTTTTTTTAACCAACATAATCAGGAAAGGTTGACTGACAAATATACTTTGTCAGCATGGTTACACACAGAGCCCCCACTGGGAGCTCTCAGCTGTTAAGTCAGGCTATTAGTGTCTGGCCTTGAAAAAAATGCCTCATTAATAGTAACAGATTTCTGTTAGGTAACATCACTAACGTGGTGGAGCTGGGAGGTCTGTCTTACATGACTTCATGCTCAGATGCCAGGAGAGTGAGTGAGATAATAAAACACACTTTTATCATATGTTTTACTGCTGTTTAACTTTATCCCCATCTTCCCCAGTAAGCAGTTGAGCTTACATACAAAACCGACTTAAAGCAAAAACTTTCCGTCCTTGATATTTGAAGTAGGATGTCTTTGTCTGTGTTTACTGAACATCTCACTTTGACCTTATTTCTGTCTCCAAGGCGAGTGACTCTGGAAAGCCGAGACTTACATCTTCCTCCTGGGTGTTTCTGAGGGTCATAGGGAATAGCCAATACAAACCCACCGTCTCCCCCTTGGAAATCTTCATTGTCATGTAACCGATACCTTCCCCGGCGGGCCAGTCGGTCGGATTTATGCGACCGACCGCGACCCCAGTGACGCTCTGTCATTTACCCAGAAGCCTCAGCCGAAGAGTATGTTTACAATCAACAGACAGGATGGCAGCATCGTGGCTCTGCCGGGCCTGGAGCCTGGCAGGTACACACACTGCACCACAGAAACACACAACTCACTACACCTGTGCACACACAATCACACACAGAAAAAAGCACATTGGAAAATGACTTGTCTCAAAATACAACTTCTGTCTTTGTCCTCTCTCAGATATCAGATGAATGCCACAGTGAGTGACGGACGCTTCGCTGTGATAGCTGATGTGTCTGTCCAGGTGGAGCAGGTGACAGATGTGCTGCTGCGTAGTGCCATGAGCTTACGTTTCAGCTCCCTGTCCCCGGAGGACTTGCTCAGTCGCTACCTGAGCCAGATCAAACTAGTTTTACGTGGACTAGCTGGCTGGAAATGGTCACCAGGACAACCGGACCCCCTCCACATCCTCAGCGTACAGCCCGTGATGCGCACATCTGACGTGGACTTGATTCTGGCCATGGAGAGGCCAGAGACGTCAGGCAACGGACGGATGGGGGGGTTCTACTCCCCACAGGAGTTGTCTGCAAAGCTGGACGACGCAGCTGCACGGGGTCAGATTCGAGGGATCCTGGCGGGGGCGATGGTGGTGAGCAGTACCTGTTCTAGTGAGCTGGACTGCGGGGACAGGGTGTGTGAACAGACACTGGTGATGGAGAGTGGCTCACCTGTAGCCTACAGCACAGAGAGGGTCAGCTTGGTGTCACCGAGGTTCAGCCGTATAGACACCTGCACCTGCCCCGGTGAGCACTGCACAATGTTGGTGTCCATCTTTATCTGTCAAAGCTACTTGTCAAACTACATCACTGTGAAATCCAAAGTGTCTGGATGAAGACACTTTGAAGTGTTTGTGGGTATTTTGCACTTGTAAACAGTGGGGTGCTATAAAAATACATTATTTTTTCACAGATAGGCAGATGATATTCTGACAGGGTGTTATTTCCTAACACCTTTGTATCCGTCCCTTTCTGAGCAGGAGGAACATGCCCCACCCCCATGGAGCTTTGTGAAGGTCAGTCCTGTCCAGCAGACATGCAGTGTGTCCGCTCTGGTCCTACAGCGCCATCTGTCTGCCAGTGTCAGCCAGAGAGATTAGACGAGTGTGCAGGTATGAGGTTTGGTCTGTGTATCTGATCCAGGTTGACGAACAGGTCACCGCATTGTTTAGATGAGGTGACCTACTCATTAATGTCATTTTTGACTTTTTATTCTGTAAGTTGAAGTTTTTAATTTTATATCCTGTGTCTCCATACTTTGTGAATGTGTAGGACAAACCTCTCTGAGCTTCTCTGGAAACAGTTACATCAAGTACAGAGTGACAGAGAGTGGTCAGAGTGGAGAGATGAGGCTCGGCCTACGGATCAGAACACTTCAGAGAAGAGGAGTCATTATGTTTACACGGGTGAACCCTTGCACCATGCTCAAGGTGACCACATTCACAACCTAAGGCTATATTGTGTAAGAGCACTGAATATAATTAGTGATGAATTTTAAAGACAAAGTTGTTTTCCTTTTTCCTTCCACAGATTGAAGGGGGTCGACTCTGGTTCCAGTTGGACTGTGACAACACCCTTGGCATTATGGGTATCTCTGGCAGGCCAATTAATGACGGCCTCTGGCACGCTGTTGCCTTGGAGCTGACAAGGAACTACACCCTTCTGTCGCTGGATGACAGTTACGTGGAGCGCCGCAGAGCAGCACGTGCACCTGTCCGTCTGTGGCCGCTGGCCCCAGACTCATCCTTTTTCTTTGGGGCCCAAGTGAGGCCACTGACCGGGCAGGGGGAGAGACCAAGTCAGGGGCCAGGGAGAAGCCAAGGCGCGCCAGGGCTTGGGGACCGTGGTGCAAGGGGCCCACCCAGAGCCCAGGATGGTTTTCAAGGCTGCCTGGGCTCACTGATGTTGAACGGAAACGAGCTGCCACTGCAGAACAAGAGGAGCCGTTATGCTGAGATCGCCGGGCTGAGTGAGGTCAAGCTGGGCTGCGTTCTTTATCCAGATCCCTGTGTTAGTCAGCCCTGCCTCAACGGAGCCATCTGCAGCAGCGTGCCCTCTGGAGGTCTGTGTAGATGACTGTGTGAATGAGTGTGAGTGTGTGTCATCTTGCTCAAGTTTGCATATGAAACCAATTCACAAATCATCTTATCTTAAGTGTGAGTTTCATCATTTTTTGATTTGGTGTCATATTTGTGCAGCAGCATCCATCAGCGTGTGCACATTTTGGGTCGGGCTGTGCCTAAATATTTCATTACTCAGGATTTAATATTGAAATTATTATTTTGCACATTCTTAATTTGACACATTTCCAATCTCTCTCCCAACAGGCTTCATGTGCAGTTGCAGCACTGGCTTCACTGGGGGGCGCTGTGAAATTGAATTGACATCCTGCATGCCAAATCCATGCCAGAATGGTGGAGACTGCAAGCCTGTAGGCAGTGCATTCCTCTGTGTCTGTCCTCGAGGACTCGGGGGACTTATGTAAGCGAAAATCGCCTGGAATCACACACACATACACACTTTTAAGACTTAATTACTGACTGTGAATACAGAACCGACGAATGCTTTGCCTCTGTTTTCACAGTATACACACAATGACAGTGACAGAAGTGATGATTTAGGCACATTAACATCTTCATCTCCCTCTTCACACACATTTGAACATGAAAGAACATGCGTAGGACACACACACGCTCTCATTAGCCCACATTAGCACCGCAGCTCCCGCTGTGTTATTTTAGTTGTTATTGTGTGAGATAAATTAGTGTTTCTAATTTAATTCAGCACCAATTCGCTAGAAAAGCCTATAATCGTTCTCGAGCTGCCTTCTTAATTACAGCTCAGTAATTGCCTTTGAAATAACCTCTCTGCTCATGTGGTTGTTCAGTGTTGTCGCCACTAGAGAGCAGTTTTCCCTCAAAGGAGAAAATGGTCCTGCTTTGGAAAGAGATGTACAAATGCTTTTGATGAAGTTGGATTAAATCAAATTTAGCAGAATGATAACAAAGTAAATGTAAGATTTTTTCCAAGCAGCAGATTGTTCTGATTATTATCAGTGACAAACACAGACTGAAACCAAAGCACATTATCTCATCTGCCCCGAACAAACAGCTGGTGAGTGTAACTGGCTATGAAATTGAAATTGTGTACCGGTGATAGTATCACAGAGAAATAGCTGCATTTAAATAAGACTAGAATTAAGTTTATTGAATATAAAATATATGTGTATATATATATATATATATATGATCCTAAATGACACAACATGCTTAATTAATGGAGTTTGATAATTAAGGTCTACAGCACACATTCTCTAAAATATGAATGACTGGATATCACCGGCCAGTATGAAAACTGTCTAAGCTTCACAACTCCCCATACTTAAATCATGTAAAACTAAAATTTGGATAGTTACACAAGCAAGCTCCCGCAGCTCTCAGAAATGCCTTTTCTTCCTACATCAGACCAACTCTTGTATGGTGTTTTGAAAATCCCATTAAGAGAAAATAATTGAAAAGAGAAATACAAGTATTTTCTATCTCCTGCACAGCAGGATGCCATGTTTGAAATGACAAGCTCAGATGAGGATGCATGTGTGTGTGGAGTGAAATTATGTCTGTGACGTTCTGGTGGAATTTACGTCTTTATCTAAGACTCTAAGTCTCTGTGTGAGTGCGTGCGCGTGTATGTGTATGTATGTGTATGTGTGTGATTTGCTTTCAGGCACATTTCTTTTAAATGAGAGCCACATAAATGAGGAAAATAGGGCATCCGTGAAGATAATCTGCTCATTTAGCAAAGGAAAGGCCCTCTGAGAAGAAGTATTTATTTTTTTCCCATGTTTTTATCCAACTGTCACACTCTCATCTTTTATTCCTCCGTGTTGAATCACATAATCTTCACCACTCCCATACATTTTGTTGTCTGTGCCTGTACAGATGTGACGAGGATGTAAACGAGTGTGACCAGGAGGAGTGCGGGAACGGAGGAGAGTGCGTGAACACATTCGGGTCGTTCTACTGTAACTGCTCTGAGGGGTATGAGGGCCAGTTTTGTGACGATGAGGCGGCTGGAGATCTGGGCGACGACACGCAGGTATAGTAAGAAGAACACTCAAGACTCAGTGGATGGTGGAGATGGTATAATCAAAAAAACAGCACTAGTGTTTTGTTTTGTTTTTTCAATTACTTTTTGTGCATTCAGCTTGCTCCTAATTAGATTTGCCATACTCAGGGAAGCTGTTGAGAATTTTAAGTGTGCAGTGGCCTCCCAGAAGGTTTGTTCACCAGCTCAGTATCTTTGTCTCCGCAGTAGATGAATGAAAGTGTGGTAATGAGTAAATCATGGTTTCCATTTGAAGTTGTCATGCTCGTGACTCTTGGCATGCACTATACACCTTATACCGAGACTGCAAGCTAAATTAATGTTGCACATTGTGAGAAGGAACATGCTTTCATTATTCCCTAGAAGGCTGAGAGAGGTAACCACAGTCAACACAACACTCTGGGTTACTCTGACAACCACTGGCTGTAATAATCTGATCATTTCCTCTGTGCAAACCCAGAAATGTTATTGTCATAATCCTTTAGATTTGGAAATGTATCTAAAATTACATGACACTAAATTGTTTTTTTTTTTATACCAGCATAATGTCAGTCATGTAAGTGTGTGATGTGTCCATTGATCTCTTGATAACCACATTTCTTCTTTTTTCCCTGCACACATATTACAATATATATCTATACATTTTTATATCTTTATCCTTGAATATAAAGTCATGAAACACACAGCTCCATTGATTTAATGATAAAATAGCCTAAACTGCATTGTGGCCCTCTCCTGCTCCAGACCTGGGCTGAGTGGTCGGGGTGAAAGCATCACACACTCACATAACGCACCTGCTGCTGTGAGAGAGCAGCGATGATAATTATGCACTGTAAAAGTCTGGGAGTGCCAGCAGGAGTTGGCAGAGGTGGTCGTTACCTGTCTTTACATACTGTGGCTGTCCAAAATCCTTGTACAATTAAGTTCAGTATATGACAGCTCACGGCAGCGGGGTACCACAGTTAAAAAATTACCTAGTGTTGTCATGAATGAGACCCGAAAATGAGCAAAGTAGATGTATAAGAAATAAGACACCACTGAAGTGGGGCAGCTGCACTGGATCTTTGGATTCCTGGACCATTTTAAAAGAATCTGTTCTAAATAAGTTTTTTTGACAAGTAAATAATATCGGTTTGTTCTAAATCTGAACTGAAATGAATCCAGAACATGTAAACATGCAGTCTGCTCCACCAGCAGCAGTGGGATATGAATTCTTACATGTGAAACAGGTGATGCAGTTATATCCATGTGGTTATGGTCTTCATCTCTGTCATCCAGGCGGAGCCGCTGTCCTATGTCGGACCAGGAGAGATAATTGGCATCGGAGTCCTTGCCTTTGTCATCATTCTCCTCCTCATACTCTTCATCGCTTTTAGGAAAAAGATCAAATTCAGGAAAGACTCCGACTCGGGGCCAGGGACTCAGGCCGTAATGGGCGTCTCAGCTATTTCTACAGAAACCAGCTACATGCTGCGCAAGACTGGCATGGGAGCAGAGGGGATTGAGTTTAAAGCTGTGCGTCTGTCAGGCTCACCGGGGACCACAAGCACCTATGGTGAGGTGGGCAGCAGCACCGGAGGGCCTCCTCAGGTCATGGTGCGTCCAACTGCCCACTCTCCTCTACCAGGAGGACTCGGCAACCAGGGCATGAGGAACGGAGACGGAGACAGGACCACGTCCAGCGAGGGCAGTCAGGTATGGGTCTCTATGAATGATTTTGTCATGGCATTTATAATTGGATAGACCTGTGTCAAACCATATATATCCATATTAATATTTAATTTTATATGATGTGATCTGTGATAAAAACAAAATATATGTTCACAGCAGGAAGTGCATATTTTAACTCTGCTGCAGACTTTAAGATCCAGACCACATTTAAGTTTTATTGCTACTATAATGAAAATCCCTGGTCATATCAATTTTATATCATAATGTCAATATTTATGTTATTACATCATATTTGATGACGCTTTGCTTCTGTAATTCAGTCGTATTCTTTTATTGATTGGAACAGAGTATTGTTATAAACAGCCATGGTTTGCTTAAACCATGAAAAGTAAGTATAGTTGAAAGTAAGAACAGTAAGATATAATAAGATGTCAGAGAAAATATGAGAAAAGTACATTTTTTGTAAATTTTTGTAAAGAGTTTACTTTTGAAGTGGTGGAAGCTGGCAGTGCTGTGTCATACCGTTAATGAGTTTAAAAGAAAGAAAAAAGGAAGTATTTTGTCATTGAAAGGAGGTATTTGTTATTGCTCTTCTTTGTTTTTTTTCTTCATTGTAAACCATCACCACCATCTGCTCCTGGCAAGAAGAGCACATTTGGTAGCAGAGAAAAAAATCCACAAATGGCTCCAATAAAGCCACAATGTGTGTAAATTGAATTCCATCAGATCAAGACACTTTGTGGTTTTAACTGTGACTTTAGCAAATAGACTAATGAGATTAAAGCTGGAGATTTTACACTTTTATACTCTCCAACCCAGGTCTAATGAAGAGGCTAAAGCCATGACTCTCTGTTTTCAAATGTTTCTCTCAGGACAGAAAAATTTTTAAGCACTATTTCTACACTGGTACCTGTTATTAATACTAATACAAACACTACTTCAAAATGTAATTTAGAAACACATTTATAAATGTTTAACTATTAATAAGCTCATCTACAATATCAATGATGTTATGATCATTTTTTTTAATTTTGGATTCGGCATTTACAAATCATGTTTTATATTGATTTTTTTTAACTAATGCTTAATAGTGTAGTTGTTCTAAAGTGTTATCATATTAACTCAGTATTACCCTAAAAATCTGGGCACTGTAGTTTTTAACCAGCGTGGCCCAAATGGGACTCAGTAGTTTATTTTTGGGGACTGTCTCCAGCAGCAGCAGATTTATGGGAGCAGAGTGGTGTGTGTGCAGTTGACTCAAAACAAACTGCAGTAGCGTGTTCATTATAATGAAAGAACATCTTACCCGGTGCAGTGGTGCTGCTCAGCGATGTGTTTTTAATTGTTTTGGACAACATTGAAGCTCCACGGCACAGAGGAGTAAGCTACATCAGTGTTCGGAAAAGTCTTGTTAGTAAAATCAGCTCATTGTTGCCCTTGATGTTTTCACTGGGTGTGCTCTCAGTAGACAAAAAAGACAGAATATCACTAAAGCACTTTTTGTATTTGTTGTTTGCTTTTCTATCTGTAGCTGAGCAGCTTCCTCTCAGACATGTCTAACGTCCGAGGCGTGGCCAATAGGAGGGGCATCGCCGTGTGCAGCGTGGCGCCCAATCTCCCCTCAGCCTCGGCCTGCCGCTCAGAGCACAGCCCGGCCCACAAAGTGTCCTGGGAGGGCGAGGAGACGAGGGAGGAAGGGCTGGAGAGGGTGAGAGATGAGAGAGAGGAGGAATGGGGGCAGAGAGCTTTTGAGCTGGAGAGAACACAGAGAGATAACAGTCCACAGGGTAAGACTGACGACCATGAGTGCACGCACACACACACACACACACACTTTCTTACGTCTGATCAAAAAAGGCACAGAGTACACAGGCCACGGACTCATTGTGTTTCACCCATCTCAGCTGAGGGAGCTTCTTCTTCTTCTTCTTTTTTTTTTCACAGTGATCTATGCCTTTTGATCACACACATCAAAGAAAAATGGTCCAGAGTAAGCAAGAGTGGTTAAGAAGCCATATTTTTATTTTGCTATCACTTCATTCTAGTTTTAGTATTTGCATCCTGGGAGCCGCAAATGATAAAATAACTTGCTTCTCTGTTAGACTGCTGGAATTGGCAATTATGTCCTCTTGTATCAGGATAAGTCTGTAACATCTCCTGTGCACTTCTGATTGAATGGTCAGGGTAATCAGCCAGAACTGATGTCCTATGTTCTTGTCCTACTTTTGCTCCAAAAAAGTTAAGTCAAAATGAAAGCAGTTGGCAGACTTCCACTCAAAGAAAGTCAACTTTTCTACCAGCTATTCTACTGCTTTTTTTTTGCAATTTGCCTCAGGTGTGCTTTTGTCAAACGACAACACACCTAAGCAAGAAGGATGAGACTATGTTTTTATATGATTCAACTTTAACTTCTTCTTTGGCTGAAGAGTTCACAGTTCACAGTTTGTTCTCTGTCAATGAAATAACCACATTGCATCTCAGCACTGAGGTGGACGTCACGTACTTCGATTCTCTGTCCAACCTGTTGTTGGGAGAAAACAGCCTGCGGTGGGAACTTCCTGCCTGTTAATTATTGATTTCTTCCTGTGGGAACGGGAAATGGGTTACTTTATTTTTTGCCACCCTGCTAAGAATATTTGCAAAAAACAGAGGAGAACGAAAAAAATGTAACCCCCTTCATCGTTACATCGTAGTCCATTAATTGATATGCGATTAGGCTTTTAATAATATCCTGATTACTGTGCTAATGGCACAAGTGTTTACTGCCAGTTTAGTTAATCAATGGAAAACAGTTAAGTCATTAATTTACACCACAGCAACCGCTAACAAGTCTAATGATGAATATTGCAATAGTTGGGCACAAGTCAATACATGAGATACAAACTAATAAGGCAACATATTGGTCGTTTCTTTCTGTCACTACCTGCTGCATCATGAATAAATAAAAAGTAATGAATAATTAAATACTTGGAAGATAGTTTATGAACAAATCAGGTCCCATATCTCTCAGTGTTTTTGCAGCTCCACTCAAAACCAGGAGTTATCAGAATCAGAATATTGATCTTTGCAAAGAAATATATAGTTCTGATCTAAGGTTCATGACTGAATGACTTTGACATGGCTCACAGGGACAGTAGCAGCAGCTCCTTTAGTGCAGATGGGATAAACTTCAGTGGAGGCTTCCCAGTTTAAAAGCTCTAACTATTACTGTAACAGTCGCAGCATGACCCACACCGAGCAATTTGTGGATATATTGTGGTTGCTGAAGAAGAGTAGGAGTAAAAACTTTTGGAGACCTGTGTTTGGCTCTGTATCGGCGGTAATAAGAATTTCCAATTAAAATGTTCCAACATCTCAAAACTGCTTTGAGAGGAAAAAATAGTGAGTTGCTTCGTTAAGTTTCTACCTTTTCAAGAAAAGTGAATCATTTCTTAGTTAGTAACTTTTAAATGGCTCTTACAATTGTTAAAGTGTAGGGGGTTTAAAAAGTTTGATGCCAGGATGAGAATGTGGTTTGGCAGTGTGTTGGTTGTAGGATTAGAGCAGGGGTCGGGTCCATAACCTCAGGCATGGCTGCCAACGTTGGCACGTGGCGGGGTAGTCACTGGCAGGATGACAAATGCATGTGTGAAGGAAGGAAATATAGGGAATAGAAAGAAAGAATATGTTTACAACATATTTTTTACCTTCACCATGTTTAGACGTTTCCTGTCACACCTGGATGCCGAATTAGACCTGTGGATCCTCTCCTATTTAGTTTGATTGATGGTGCTGCCTTGCTGCTCACATCCCCACTGGAGTGTTTTACTTGTTCCATGCACACTGGACCATGACCATCTTACCCTGGACTTGGAAAGCTAAACTTGATGCCTAGACACCCCGGCCCTGCCTGCTTTCTCTCTGAATGTCTGCTGTAGAGCAGAAGTTTCAAAAGAGACAAGGAAATCTGAGAAGATGCGACAGATGCGGCTGACAAAGACATGTTGTGTCTGAGTGTCAGAAATCTCTGAAAGACCTACTCAAAGTCAGACTTCTATGCTGTGAGAAAAAAAAAATGCTGAATTTGAATGAAAATGACTTAAATCCAGTGAAATGTTCTGTCTATGCAGCAAAATAGATTTACTTAACAAGAAATCTTAAAACAAGCTGGTCAGTCTAGAAATAAGTCAGCTAGAAGAAAATGCTGATGTTTAGATCAAATTATTTTAATTAATCTCAAGATTTCCTGATAAACAGAGACAAAAAGACACATTCATGATTAATTTAAGAATGTGCCCTTGAATCCAAGATGGAAACTAGTAAATGACTTTTTTTTAAATTTTATTTCTACCTGTGAAGAAATTAGAGTCTCATAAAAATGGATTCAGAGGGGCTGGGATTCATATGTCACATCAGTTAATGGACCAACCGCATCAACTTGCAGGGACACGGGGCAAAATAAAACCAAAACCTTGTTACTAATGCCAAAGTCAGTGCTCTTGAAAAAGCTGAAAACCTGAGGAGAGTGAGAACATGCATTCCATTATATATAGACACAACACCTGTCCACCAAAATTTGATTTACATACCCTTCTTTAAAAGCCTTTTTCCATTGATAAAAATCTGCATCAGGATCAGTTTTCTAAAAACAAGCAGCTGTACAAGAATATACATGTAGTGCTTAGCAAGGTTCAGAGTTCAGTAAGGAAGTATCTGATGAAGATGAAGATGCCAGTCAATGTCACACATTAAGGTTGATATTTGAAGGCTAATTGAGAACCAGCAGTGAAATGTCTGCAAGCTGCTTTCTCTTCCTGCACTTCACTTTCTGAAGTAACTTTTAATCACATCAGAGAAGCTGCCAGTCCTTTGCTCCAAGCAGGTTTATGTTCCTAATAGAATTGTTTTTTAGAGCCCACACCAGTGTGTCTCTTATCCAATTTGAACAGTAATGTGACACCAGGCATTTTATTCTGCTAGATTAGAGCACCTGGTAGAGTAAGTCTGGGTGTCTCTGGCTTTTACACACAGTCTCGCAGACTCTCTTCACAGCTACATGCCGTTATCTGAAGTCATTGTGACACAAAATTACCTGCTCTGGCCCGCCGGCAGTTGTTTGATAATCACTCAGAGGCAATTTGAAATAATTTTAAAGATTACAACCCTCCAACCAGCAGCTCAGCGAAGGAAAATAGTGTCAGGGATCACACTGACTCGGAAGCATCTATTTATTTGAAATGTTTGCCTCTAAAGACATGCACGTTAGGTTTAACTGGGGATCCTAAGGCTGGCAGCTTTCACCAAATGAATTTAATCTAAGTTGTTTGCGCAGGGAAAATGTCAGGTTTGTGACTAGACAAAGGAGATTTGATTGCTGGAGTGCTTTGCAAGCCGACCACAACAACTTCTCAATCCTTTCAGTGTGACTGGCTGCCTTTTGTCCAATATACCTGTTGTTGTGAGGAGCAACACCTGAAGTAACTCTGTGGCGTTCACCCTCCATGACTCCTCCAGCTGGTGCAGATGGTATTAACGAGCAGACCTCGAGTCGCTTTGGGCGTACAGGGATTTGTGTAAAACTCTGCTCTCCACAGTAGTTAGGCAGGTCTTTGAGAACAGACGGAAATTCTTTGTAGGTATACTGCAGCTTAAATTGTCTTTCAGGTGTGAATGGTTTGTTATGTGTGCAGTGGATGGGTGACTCATTTAGCCTCCCTCCTTATCCTGCACTGCCAGCCTTGGAGAAATGAATGCACAAGTGGGAGTATGGATAGGCGGACCTATTAAAGGATGGGTTAAGTTCATCTTTTAAGAGTTTTTGCACAATGTAAAAATTCCTCCTGTTCTCTCTGCTTGTGGAGGGACCCCTTTGTAAAATATGGAGCAAAAACTGTAGTCTTCAAAGTCCAGTCCAAGTTAATAGGAGGTTTCATCAGTCGAAGGTAAATCAAGTGCCTACTTCAATCAAAATGGCACTAAAAAGACTAACTCTGTAAAGGACTCTCACTCTGCAGAAGCCTTCTATTCACCTGGAGTGATGCCAGGAGGAGAACTCTTCACAGCCAGGATGGGGCGGGGGGTGATCACAGCCTTCAGCAGCTTCCTAAATGAACTGATAGATAGTGATATTAATAGTAACAACAGAGACTTAAAGTAGGGGTGTGTGTATACATCCCAACACACTGCCATAGTTGTGCAAATCTAAAATCACTAAGCAACATTTACTTACTTATTTACTTCTAAACTGAGGATGAATCAAAAATGACTACAATATATCTCTTAAAATGGCCTGAGAGAACTTGATGTTTGCTTTTGAGCATGACTGAATATAAAATAAGGAGTTTATATAACCTCTTTCATATGAGGCCTATTTTTGCTGCCTCCTGTCCAAAATGACTTACTCAAACTAGAGTATAGCTTCACAACTACACGGGCTGTATAAATAATTAGCCTTCATTTTGGTATGCTACATGTTAGGATCGGTGCTCCCTGGCATGTGCAGAGATCGTCTGTACTCCACACATCTCACGCTGTCCCCTGTGCAGGAGGCGCTCGTACTGAAGAGAATAAATCTGTCTGTTATTTCAGCACAGTGATAGTGACATGGTTTATTTAATACACAGCACAGTTATAGGTTGTGGGTGGGTTAGGATTAGGATGGCAGGTGAACAAGAGTTTGTGTCAAAGAAACAGGGGAAATGAGTCAAAATGGCAGGTATCTTCACAAATATACTCAACACAAACAACTGAATGTAAATGAAATGACAGTGACGGATATGATGAAAACCACAACTGAGTTGTAAACATATCACAAGGTACAGCAAACTAGTCTTCATCCCATAGTAGACAGCCAGGCTGCATTGATAAGAAGTTTCAACACAGAATCTGTGTCACATAGCTAACTTATCAAAACCAGAGATTACAAATTGCAAAGCAAAAAAAACAAAAAAAAAGACAGAATAAACACCACACAAATAAGCCCCTGTCTTCAGACCTTTGTTCATATGGGGCAGTTACTCAGAGATTCAATCTGAGGTATGGCCATGAAGTGCTTTAAAAGTCAGAGGCAGAAGTTTTAAAATTGATTCTGTAACATGACTCTTTTAAGGTGGACAAGCTGGTGAGGTTTTCAGGCTTTACTTGGATACAAATGATTGTGCATAATATCTCGTAGAAAGGGGGTGTATATAAGGACAAAAGGATTGGTCTGAGAAAAGAACCCTGTGGCACCCCAACATGTATGAGGGAAGGGGGTGAAACATGGTCGCCAATAGACACAAAACATTTACTGTTTGATGAATAGCAGCTGGACCACTTCACGATCAGTTAAACCAACCCACGGACATGAAATATCCAGAGTCCTGCAATTTAGAATTAGTTTTTGTGAGTGATTTTTTAAATTTGCCTTTAATTTTGAGTGGAATAAACTGATGTATGTGACCTGTCTTACCTGTGTGTGTGCATTAGACATGTCAGAGCTGGTGGATGAGGTGGCCTGTCTCTCAGACTCCACATCTGAGGAGCACTCCCTCAGTTCCTTCACTTCTGAGTCCTTTGATGACAATGGTAAGACTCACTCCTCTCTCCTTAATCTTTGCAACTTTCCTCTACAACACTTCATTCCTTTACCTAGACTTTTACCACGAGGCATCAAAAAATAAACAACAATCTGAGGAGAGGAAAAAAACAAATGCTTTGTATTTTCATTGTCATAAACAAAAGAGGCTGCAAACTACTGATAGAGTAAAAACTCCCTAATGTCGGAGCGGTCCTCTTGTATGCATCAGATGTATTAAAGGTTAATGCACCGGCCGTCAGTGGGGGAAAAATCTGTTTCAACTCTTTTCTTGGATTCTATAGGGTGTCTTTTTTCCCCGACAACTCGATACCATTGATCTTCTCTAATGATCATGTGTGTGTGCATGTGTGGGTGTGTGTGTTTTTCAGAGAGAACTCACTAGATGCTTTGTTTCCTGTCTAATTAGTGTAGCTGCAAAAGAAAAAAAGTCCTCATGCCTCTCCCACACCCTGAAAGGACACATACACACACACACACGTATACCACATGCACACCAACGTGTTGTCAGGGCCAACATGTCTCCTCTGTTGACTACACGTGCGCGCATACTTACCTTACAACTCACACTACACACATTCTCCAGTTCATCTCAGTTGCACCCAGCACATGAAACCTTATCCTATTCAAAAATGCACTGACATTGCTTCTCCTCTTCTTCTTTTCTTTGTCTGCGTTGTGCCCAGCCTCCATTGTGACAGTCATACGTCTAGTCAACGATGCCGTTGATAATATCGAGAGTGAAGGTATGAAAGAACATCTCCTCTTAACTCCTCTGTCTCTTTTGTGTCAGTGTCCTCCATTGACAAAGTGTTTGTTCACTACTAAGATATAATATGCAGATGCAGATGAGCCTCTGCTCTTCAGTCCCCTTTTCTTATTCACAATAAAACATCCTGCTTAGATTTCCAATATTTTTGTCAGCCCCTGACACTGGATCTCTCTGTGTTTCAATTCCTCCCCTTTGGTTTCTGTGTTATTTGTCTCTCTGGCTGACTTTTGCTTTCTCTCTCCCTTTGTAGTGTCAAACATGGACAAAGAGCAGCAGCGGAACAGCCCTGGTGAGTGAGATGCAAAGCAACTGAAAAACATCTTATTAACTTGCCATCCCTTTGGCTTATTCTTCAAGCTGCGATCCCCAAAAGCCAACCTTTTGTGTTCTTTACATTATTTTCTCTGAACCCTTTTATCATACCCAGTACAGCACAGATTATCATTTCAGTTTTTGCTACCCAGACTTTGAATGTGAATGCAGGCTCTGTTTCCTGACTTCCTTCTGTGGCTCCTTTCTGACAGATGGTGCCAATTTGAATCTAGAGGAGAGAAAAAAAGCAAAGAACAAAACATTTAGGTTGCGGGTTTCTCATTGTTGCGTTTCATCTGTTATGATAGAAGAACTGTGTGCAAACTGTGGCTAATTAAGATTCATTCAAGCAGTTGCACAGGTGTGAACGCAATTAAAAATTCATTCATAACCAAATATCCATTGATTCACATCAAGAATGTCTTTCTCTGTTTGACAATGTAGATATCTGCCACTGCCAGGCAGGATCTTCCATAAGTCATTTAATGACAGGCCACAGTGAAAGTTTAAGCTCTTGTCCAACTTTGCAAACTTCGCCCTGAGTCGTCTGTATGTGTTTGTAGCTTTAAAAATAAGCGTTAATATCCAGAATTTCTAATAAATAAAATATTACAGAATAAATTCTAATATATGTGAATTATTAAAAAAAGTTTTCACAATCTCTCATGGTACATTCATAAATATTATATCGATATCGTGACCTTACTGACATGATACTCCCAAATCAGGACCTCTAGTGTTTGGAGATTGGGAACTATTTGTAATTTGGCTACACCTGTTATTTCAGAGTATTTGAAATGAACTCAGACTTACAGTGTAACTGCAGCTTGTGCTTAAAGATTAATAGTATTAATTACGGAATAGGCTTCCGCTCAAAAGAGAAGTTTTTTTGCTTTCCTAGCCAGCAAAAGCTCTAAGATCTAAAATTAATCAGTTTGAATCATTATTTATGTTTAATCACAAAACCAAAAGAGCCTTGAAAAGATTCTGTAAAATGTAATCAAACTTATTTGTATCACATTTTCAGTATAAAACTGTCTCCTTTTTATCTAATGAAAACTTGTATAAATATTCAATTGTTTCAATTCTCTCACCGCTCGTTAAGTATGCAACATACACAAGTGACTAATGTGCATAAATAGTTAATTCAGATCATTTGAATTATGCTGACATGTAATAGCTCGGTCAAGTTGGGTGTAGTGGTCTCAGTCTGAGCACAGCAGAGCTCACTCCCCGGCCTTGCAGCGGGGTCTCGGAGGATTTTTGGGGCACTTTGAGCCAAGTCTCACATCCGCACAGAATAGCAGAGGAAGGCAGCTTCAAACACTTCTTTCTTTCTCACAGTAAATGGGGCATCGTCTACAGTCTTAATGCCGACTTTCCAATCCTAACGAACGTATGGTTAGTTTTTGCTTAAACAAATATCAGGGTCATCCATGATGGAGCTCCTCTCTGCTGTAAAAGCCCAGTGTTTTTGTGGCACAGCCTTAAAACCGATGTTAAGTGGCTCACGGCTACTGAGCCCTTTTTGTTGTCAATTGCATGTAATTTACTTGCGTCTGCAAAGCATTTCATTACTCGGTCAGAGCCGGGCTGTGTTTATGGCTCTGTCAGCACCAGCCTGCTGGAGCACAGGAAGCTTCATTTCACACACACAGAATGAAATGACTGTTGTCCAGCAGCTCGCTCCAAACACCCTCTTGGATTTAGTGTGTTTGTGGTCATATAACTCATGGACAGTTTTAGTTTTTATATGTTTATTCTCATATGTTTGTGTGCTAGTCAGGAAAAGTCACACAATGACAGTGGCCACACACAACAAACCATCAACCACAGGAAACAACTGCATCAAAAAAAAGTGAGGGAAATGGGATCTAAGATGTTCATTCTCCATTTCGCATGTGGGTATTGAGATTACAATATACGACTGTGTGTACCGCTACACTGTCCAAGTGCCTGTGTGTGTAAATTATGTCTTACGAGAGTTCTGTTTGTGTGGTTTCATCTGTTTACACGTATCGGCGATGCGCTAAATGGCTTTGCGCCAGCCTCGCTCTCCCTCCGTTACTGAGTGTGTTTTCTTCCATGTCCTGATTCACCGTGTCTCCCTGTGTTCGCTTGTTTTCTCTGAGAAGAGCATTTCATCATCAAAGGCTTCCTGTCCCATGAGATATTTGTTTTGTTTTCCACTTCACTGACAGCAAGTCGCCACCTGCAGAGCAAAGATGAGATTTGTGTAGAGTTCATCAAAGAATACATTGTGGATTGTAAGAACATTATATTATAACCACCCCTCCCAAGCCTCAGCCCCAGCCCTGTACCGCCCCCTCCCTCCACCTCCCTCCACCTCCCTCCATCCTTGCCCCTGACTTTTCATTTGAAAATATAACCAGAAATAGCAGCATGGCATGCAGCAAGTGACTCCCACATGTTTTGCGGTGTGCTGGCACGCCACTCTATTAGGCATCCCTGTCAACACATGTGTCATGCATTATATACCAGGAGCTCGCGCTGC
The DNA here is from genome assembly GCA_021432705.1 of Caranx ignobilis. NCBI lineage: Eukaryota > Metazoa > Chordata > Actinopteri > Carangiformes > Carangidae > Caranx > Caranx ignobilis. Next base: position 7,045,842 of record MU269980.1, read on the forward strand.
TAATGAAGTGTACTCTCCATCCCACACAGAAGGTGACCCCTCTGGCTCCTCTCACTTCATCAATATGATATTTTTTTCTCTCACAGCTCATTAACCTAACCATGAATTATGCAACCTGCATGCTGTAGTTTGTAGGAAGTAGTGGATTAGTGGGGAGCTCTATGTCAGTCTATTAAACAGCATGAACTCAGAACTCGAAAAAAAAAAACAAAAACAAAAACAGGAATTCTGTTGACTGGCTTTATTTGCAGATTAATAAAACTAAAAGGAGCACACAGACACACAGGAGAAGTTCCACCAAACACACACACACAGTGAGAAACAAAGCTGCTCCTGAGCCTCACTCCTGAAAAACTAAAGAGGAGAAAAATAGAAACAAGCTCAACAAGCTGGAGAATATACACAAGCTTTTCATTACTGTAACCACAGCTGCCTGATGGTTTTTTTCATTCTTTTAACTAAATGAGTTTGTTTATTAGTGGCAGTAAATTCCAGATCCTGGCACCTCATGTTTTGCAGTTACATAGCTGCTGCCCTGTTGAAGCAGAGCGAGGACGGTGTGAGTAATTGTGAACATCATCAGATCAGTCCCTCCAGTAGCTGATGCACGCCGCCGCTGTCACCTCGCTTACATCCCACAGATAAGATTGCGATGATACTCTTGTTTTAGAGGAGAAGTGATTTATTGATATGGCACCTTTCGCCGGCTGATCCTGTTAGATAGATAATCTCATTCTCGCTCACGCTGGGCAATCCACAGCGGCTGTTTGTAGCACAACACACACACACACACACTGGAGTGAGAGCTACGTTCTTCCAGTGTTTTGGCAGCGCTAGTTTGTCCAGGAAATAAAGCCTCAGGCTCCTCACACAATATGTTAACTCAGATCGCTTTCTCATCTCTCTCAACGTGTTGTTCCATTAAAAGTAAACTGTCTGTCACTGGAACGTCTCCAAACTGTTTAAAACGATTTATTCCCTCTGTCTCTGCCCCTCTCTGTTCAGCATACCACTGGGAGTCTTCCAGCCAGACTTCAAGCTGGTTGTCACCGTCGCGTCTCCGTCCACCAGAGGTGGGATCTCATTTCGACCTCAGTGACACCCAGCAGAACATCAGACGAGGGGGCAGCACCCGCTCTCTCCAGCTGGACTACAGAGTGATGGGCTTCAGCAGTGACAGGGGGCGAGAGCGGGGGCGAGAGAGCGTGAGGAGAACCTTCCAGTGGGAGAGGAATCAGTCGGGCGAGTGGGAGAGGAAACGCATCCTGGAAGAGAAGAGAAGGCAGGAGGGGGATGGACAGAACATGGGCAGCAGGAGCAGAGACATGGGGACGCGCCAGGACCACAGGGACCTTCAGCAGCTGCACGGCCACGACAGCCGTGAAGACAGCTCCTCGCCCGTTTACGAGGAATACCGAGAGTGCAGCCACGACCCGGAGGAGAACGAAGACGCAGAGAGCCTTTATGACACTCTACCCCCGACCCGACGAGCCTACGAAGGATACCCGTCGAGCCCCCCGGGCCTCAACCTGCACCCGGCTCAACTCCTGCCCCCTCTTAGGGCGTGGGACTTACAGACAGGGGAGTGGAGGGAGTCGCAGGAGGATCGAGGTGGGCTCAGCTCCAGCGGTCTGGCAGGTTCTGGGGATGAACTGGAGAGACTACTGAACCTGGTGTCGCTCAGAGCCCGGAGGGCCACGCGAATAAACCGAGCCTCCACCGGGTCTGAGCCCACAACAGGCTGGGAAGGATTTAAATGAGCGCACAAGACTGTTTAAAACAAATAGATTTAATATTCCTTTATATGCTGAAGAGTGGCAGCGGCTCTCTCTGATTATACTTGACATTTATAATACCACACCGTTGATCTACCACCTACAAATAATTAAAGAAGAATGTTACAATATATACTTTTATTATCCTGCATTATTATCCTGCTGTAAGCAAACACTAATCCACCACCAATCCCCTGGCTCATTTTATAAGCTGGAGGGGGAAAAAGGAAAAAAAAAAAAAGAGGAAATGTATGCGTTCTCCAGGCGCCTTCACCTGTGCTGTGTGAGAGTTAGCAGAGAGATTGGCTGTGAATCAGTGCCATTACATTTATTATTTATAGAACCACTGGAGCACAGCATTTATTAACACCTAATATGAAAGGAGCCAGTTTGTCTGTGTGTTTAGACGACACCGCCGTTGTGTACATTACAGTATGTTGTCACGCGCTTCGTACGCCAAACAAAGGCCCTACACACACACACACACACACAGACTAATTGTGTTTATGAAGAGGCTCACAGGTCAACCAAACAGATGAAGTGTCATTATGAAATAAATAATGATAGAATAATTAAATGATTAAATGAGGACCCCCTGGTATCATCTCCTGATAATCTTAATAACATCTCTGAGGCTTTTGTCTGTGATGTGGGCGAACGGTTCTCTGCAGAAACCACCCCGAGCAAATGTCAGTGAAAACTAATAAATGCATAAGCACTACATGGTTAAGCAACCAAAATGATTGTTTGCTTGTGTGTGTGTGTGTGTGTTTGTTTTTTTATGACAGTGTTCTCATTCATTTAATACGTTTCCCTGTTTCGTCACACACACAGCAACATTTTTCAATTGCTCACCCATGTAATACTGTTCTTCCAAATCACTGGCAAAGACCTCAGAGATGTTATTAGGAAAGAGTTGATACCATGGAGTCTTTATATAATCATTTAATTATTCTGTAAATATTCATTTCACAATTACACTATTCATGTGTTTGGTTTCGTCCGAGCTTCTCCATGAATACAAGAGTCAGGATGTGGCTCATGTAAGTATGAATAAACACAGCACTTTTGATAATGTTATATGTATTTCCTTTGGTTTGTTTACTTGCTGCTCAGCTCTGTCCTCTCATTTTACCTTCCTCACACAGTGATGAACGGGACAGTGTGTGGACATATGCAGATTCACTTATCAACACAGTATCAACACAGATTCTCACCTCGCTCTCACTGTGCTTTATGTACCTTGTATATATTAGCAAAGCTGGAACTTGGGATGGAATTAAAGCCACTCTGTGCTCAGTATTAACATGCAATATGAATTTCCAGACTTTATGTGCAGAAATGCTTAAAGAATTATGTGGAACTGCGACCGTGAAGTACAGAGTCACTCACCCAAGACATGCACACACGGCTGCCTCCCTGATAACAGAATGTAAATGCCGGCCCGCGTTCCCAGTTCACAGGCAACAAAGGGAATGTAAATGGAATTAAATTCCATGTTAAACAACTTTGAAACACAGGCAAAACAAACAGGTGGTGGGTAACTAGGAGTATTTAAGGATTAACATGTTTATAAAGGCTGGTTTAGACATTTGTGCGCTGGGAACAAGCCAGAGCAGATGTCTGCTGTCAGGATTACAGGTAGCAATGGAAGCAGCTGCACTGACCTCCCCAGCTCACACTCACCATATGTCCTTGTGTTTGATTTTGAAAGAGGTAAAAAAAACCTCTGCCTGGGGTGTACGGAAAACAATTACCAAATTACTCAAGGTTGAAAACAAACAAACAAACAAAATACATACGGCTATTGACTGCTCTGGCCTGGAGTTGGCAGCAACAACTGGTGTGAATGCAAATCATCTGCATCATGAACAACTACTGTACATGAACACATCAGTCAGAGGTTTTAGACCAACTCTCAGCTATTGTTAAAAAATACATAATTCAATGTTTCAGTGTTTCTGAAGAAAACTGTAGATTTTCAAACAAGGAGCACGTCTGTAGCATTAATAGCAACCAGAGGTAACAGTTTAAGCATTAGTTAAGCATTACTAAATACTTAATTCACCATTTATGAATCATTATTGATACAAATCAGTATGTCATTTGAGTGAATTCACAGTCAATTCATTGACTGAATTCATTCAGTCTGCAAGTCTGTTTAACACTCAGTTACTAAGCTCATGTATAATGTGTATAAAGACTTGAATAATACTGCAATGTATGATTAATTCAGGTTCTAACTACTTGTTAGTTTAGTACTTCATTAAACATCCATTAACTGATTAACGCACTCACCAACCATTAGCACACGTGTACATCATTGTATGTAAGTGCAGCATAAACGCTCATCTGAGTAGTTTGTTAATCATTTACTTACACTTTATAAATGATGTTATGAATCATTGTCATCTCCTCAATAACTTCTTTGTAACTGATAAAATACTTGATTCATAAATAGTGAGTCCATCATTTAAAAAGTGTGAAAATACAGTCATTAAACACATTGTAGATGAGCTTATCAATAGTTCAACACTTTGAACTGTGTACATTAATCACATATTAATATGTATCAGTGTAGGAAGAATGCTTTCTGAATGATGAATCAAGTATTCAGTAATGTTCTACCACTGTTTAATAGTATGTAGCTGTTATAAAGTTTGTCATCAGGTGTTAGTGTTGCAGGAGCTTCCACGATCACAGGCTGCTTTGCTTTCACCTAAAGTCTGAGCAGCTCCACAGGGTTTAAGTCCAGAGACTGTGCTGCTCTTCCATCATGTGAAGCCACGGTCTGTTTCTTTCCCTCTAATGTTTTTGGCTCATTATCTTTGCTGTAGGACGAAGCCCCCTGACCAACCGGTCTGCCTTCCTTTGTTACTTGCCTTTTTCATCACCTTTCTGAACACAATATACAGAAGTACTTCCTGCAGTGCAGTATCGTAATGCACCAAGGGTTTTGTTCCAACACATGGACAAAAGTTGGGTGGAAGCTGCACGAGTTGTTTGCATCAACTTTCAACTCTCCATCTGCAACTAAACTTTTTTAAAGGCAGTTTACTACTTCGTTTGTAACATTTATGGTGATTCACCAGATGTGAGCTGTTTGGATTTCAATAAAAACTGGAGAGAAAAAAAGTAATGAAACTTTTGACCAGGGCTGTATCTTAATGAAAATGTAACTCTGTTGATGTAGAAAGAGAGACAGAGAGGAAGTGAAGGTCACAGCGTTGATTCAAATAGATTTCTTATAATTGTAACAAATACTGCCATTGAAAGCTTTTTCACATCTGAATAGCTTGTGTCATGCCAGTGATAAATAAAGAATGCAAGGCACCACGTGGGTTAGAAGAAATAACTCATAGGCTACAGTTGTCATGATCAATTTTAGTGTCAGCTAACGTGTCCATGTCCAACAGCATGGTGTCCATTCATCCTGCCGTCCTCTTTATCTGCTCCTGTCCAGGGTCTCTAAGTGAAGTGTGACCCGGCTTGCATCATGGGGGCCACAGGCAGAGGAAACATCAGCGGACAGGTCAGACTAACACACGGAAAAACACATTCACACCTGTGGGCACTTCACAGTTTCCAGTTCACCTGTCCTGCATGTCCGTGCACCGTCCGAGCGAAAGTCAGAGCAGCCGACAGGAAACCCACAGGAACGCTGTGAGAACGTGCAAAAAACTCGACACAGAACAGCAGCTTCCACAGGCAGAAATCTTTTTCAACCCAACCCAACGACACCTCTGCTGCACCTCAACTCACCAGGTTCAAGTTATTTCAGGTGGCTGACATGATGGAGCACATCGTTTATGCACCATTGTGGATTTTTGAGTGGCACATTAGTAGCACTTGGAAGAAAATGCCCGGTTGAGCAGATTCATACTTTACTGGAAAGAAAAATTGCATTTGTCTTAAGGGTGACTATGTACCTGGTACGCTGCAGCAGGTGAGCTTTATCTCAACTCAGACTACATGAGATAAATAATCCCCATAAAATATTTAATCCTATCAAGCCAGTCTTGTCACGCTGCTTATGTGTTTTTCTCTCCGTCCCGACTGGAATCTGGCAGATTCATTTAGCAGAGCTTAAAGTCACTGATGTCCCAGGAAGACATGAAGGCGTAAGGCTGTCTTCTGGAAAGTGTAGAGCATAAACAGTGCGATCAGTCAAAGAATGAATTTTCATTTTGAAAACATTTCAGATTATTTGTGATGGTGGCGCCGATTGCATTTAGCTGTCAACAAGGTGAACAGATTTCAGCCTAATCTTCTCATAATGCCTTTTTTGTTTACCGGAGGAGCTGATTTCTTGGCTGTCTGGAAGAGACGCATCCGGCTTATTGTGTTGTACTCTTTGCTCCTGCTAGTTTGAGTTTATCCCCCTGCTGACCTAGTGCTGTGATCACATTATGCAGACTGTGCATCTGTAAGAGCACGTTATCTGTGATGAGATAATACTTTTGCTGTCTGAGCAGGAATCTGTCTTCACACACTTAAAAAACGGAAGCCATTCCACAGCCTTAGACAACATGCACGTCCACATATAATCCAAATTAAAGCAATATTAATTACCGAGTGTTACAGGGATTGCTGCCGGCGAGTAAGGTGACATTTCCTAATCACTTTATCTACGTCCTCCAAAGGTGACCAGTCATTAATTCTTGATTGGTGACAAAAGGTTGGAGGCAGGCGACGGTGGCCAGTGTGCTCCACAGCTTCGCTCCACGCTCGCTCTGTCTCTAACTAACAAGGAGACACCCAGAGGAACCTTTGTGGTTTTTGATTACCCCTCACCCTTCCTCCCTCCCTCTGCCCCCACCTCCCCTGTGGAGTTAACACAAACTTTGTCCTTGTTATCATCCAACCCTGCGCATATAAACACCACCAGGCTGACTGTCTGCCAGAAAGCATTCCCATGGCAACCAGACGTTCCCCTGATTGTGTTTGTTTCATTTTCTCTGTCACATACAGCACATTTTGGCCAATTAAGGGACAAGAATGTGTGTGTGTGTATGTGTGTGTGTGTGTCCTGTATGCTCCCAAACTGCTGTAGGATTCTTTGATGCATCACTACACAGGGGAGGAGAGCAGAGTTGACACAGGAACAAGAACTCACTCACTCCTAAAAATATAGCATGTAAGTATTGTGCATGTATGCACTGAGACAAGCCAGGACTTAGTGGTGTCAGGCGTGCATGACTGTCATAGGTTTGGGAGGAGGAGGGAAGAAAGGACCGTAAAATTATTCATAAACATTTCAAGAATCTGTTGTTACATCATTTAATATGACTATTTGCAAAGTGCACATTTTAGGACAGACACCAGCGGCAGCCATCGCTGTCTTTTTCCTGACAGAAGTCACTTTGTCACAGTAAATGTTGCTTTTTTTTTTTTTTTTTTTTTTGGATATCATTTTTTGAGGAGAACTCTTCATATATGTTTTAGTGCATGCCAGTTTGTGTCAGTGCAAGAGATGGAAATAGCTCATAGTCAAATGTCGGGCTGGCTCGTTCCAGTTCTGTTCTCTCTCCCCCCTCCAGGAACCATGAACCACAAAAGACTCAAACAGGTACACGGCAGAACTCGAGGGAGATGAATCTATTTTTCCTGAGCCCAGGGAGAGAGAGAGAGAGAGAGAGAGAGAGAGAGAGAGAAAATCATGTATTACTGTGTAAAATGCACATAAACCTTGATGAAACTTGTCACTGCAGGAGACATTCTAAAATTTCTATTACTGACTTTACAGCCTAAAAATAATCAGCTTGTTCTGCTCGGCAATGTGATCATAACACCTGAATTTATGCTTCCTCAGCCACCACTTCCTGTCACGACAAGGCAAGCCAGAAAATGAGACTTTTATCAATTGGCATCATATGCTAACGATGTCTCAAGTGATAACAGGCAGAGGTCTGTGAGAGGTGCAGGCGACGTGTGAGCCAATCATTTCTGTTGTCTTTTTATTTCCGTGGCGATCCTGCCTTCATCTGAGGGCTTCAGAGGGAGAGGAGTCATTACCCACAGGACATGCATCCTTACATAACATTACTTCAGCCTCCAGCCAGCGGTACACACACACACACACGCAGAGCACCAACAGCACAAATGTAAACAACACACCACAGGTAGGAAACATCCTGCTGTCTGGTCAGAGGGAGAGGAGGGAAGACAGGGGGGGAGGGCGGGGGACTACAAGCAATTTATTCATCCAGATTCACAGCTTATTAACTTATTCTGACAAGGATTATGTAACATGTCCCAATAACTTACATACTCCCTCTGCCACTCTCTCATTTGATGACCATGCTGCTTGTTTAAGGTATTCCAAGCATGCTGTCAGTCCTAATGACAGAGACAGGGTCAAACCAAAGGCAAAGTGTGAGGTTGCGTGAGGGAAAGGAGACAGACAGACAGACAGACAGACAGAGCAATAACCAAAGTGAGTGTTGTGTTTATTCATCATGCATCAGAGGAAACTGATGAGGACCTGCCAGTCCCTTTAGCTCTGCTGGATTTTCATTGGACCATCTGGCATTTACACCATAGAGTAAGCTAAGCCACTTAAAACCTCTTTCTACCCTCTCACCCTCCATTTTTTATTTATTTCCCCCCTCTCTCCCTCACTCTCCCTCACTCTCCCTCTCTCTCTCCCTTCATCGTCTCCCGTGCTCCATTTTTTTTTTCTCCACAATGCCGTTCCTCCAGATCTGGCAGGACACAGCAGGGACGTGAAGGGATGGACAGAGGGATGAAAGGATGTTACATAAAGGAGGAGGGGAGTGAAAGATAGATCATGTAAGAAAGGGCGAGAGATGAGTGGAGAAGTGGGAACGGGCGGAGAGATTACCATTCCCCAGTTCCTGCTTATTGAGGGGTGGCTGTGTGGGTGATTATAAATCCACGCTGTTCTCAGTAACACCAGGATTACACACCCAGCCAGACCTAATCTATGCGCCTAACATCTGCCTCTGATGACACGGACACACGCGTGCATGCACACAAACACACGCAAACACGCATGCCACACATGCACATAAACACTCACATGACTGTGGTTGGTTACAGATGCAGCCAGTGTCTGAAGTAATTTGATCACATGTATTATTCAGGAACACTTTAGTATAATCAGACACTATGTGCCTGCGCTGCTAGAATAGAGGGGTGGGGATGTGGGGGTGAGGGGGAATTGAATGGGGAAGGGGTCAAGTCCATGTATGACGATATGAATTCACATCAGAAAGCTGCCCTCAGCCATGTGTGACAGAGGGAGCTGAGTCCCAGCCCTATCCCATCACCACCACCACCACCGCCACCACCACCACCCTCCTCCTCCTCCTCCTCCTCCTCCTCCCTCTGCTGTTTTAACAGATTATTACTCAGGCAATCCTCTGGCATATGCCTGCAAAACTGCTACGTGTGAGACAGGCAAGTTAGCCTCATACTTCATGTGCTTTTATTGGATTTCCCTACAACATGAAAGTGCACGAGTGTGATCGGATTTCGTCACATTAATGTGGCGTTAAAATGCGGTAATTGTCTCAAACCGCATTACATTTCCTGCGGATATTAAGATGTTTTCTCGTGGCCACTGTCTGTTAATTTTACCCTCCATTAAGCCTCGACTCGAGCTCTAATATACTGGTTTGACAGGGGCCTTCAGTGTTACGCTGTCGGACTTTCATTACAACGCTCCCCCGGTTTGTTCTTGATCTTGTAAAGAAACGTTGCCTTAAACAGAGGTGAGGCAGGATGATGGATCAAAATGCAGCAGTGAGATCTGGGCTGTGTCATGGGCCTCAGAAGCTCAGCTTGTTATCAGCTTTAGCTCTGAGGAATTGGTATGTTGTCACCCTTGAGATAGCTGAGATCAGATTTTGGTTAAAAGAAAAAAAAAAAAAAAAGGGAGGTCTGCTCTATATTGTGCTTTGATCATCGGGGGGGGGGGTATGCTCACTAGCAGAATAAGCATCCAGACTTGCTGAAGTTGCTTCAACTGTGAGGTTTTTATTAGGTCTGTGTCAAACTGCGTAAAATGCGTGAAACGTATGTGCTTGTAACCTTTACAGTCTATCTGATGACTCAAATGTAGAAACTATCCTAACACATGAGACTTGTGTGACAGAAGCTCAGCTGGAGACCATGAACCTCTGAAAGAAAGAAATTTTCCCCGCTGCACCTGGAGGCACTGTTTCCTACCGCTACGTTTTAAACTAAAAATGATCTCCCTGCAGGGATTAATAGCTTTTACCTCTGCCCTCTGAGTCTCTGTCTGTATTTGACGTGTAGCTATAAAACGATAATCATCTATTGACAGAAATTCCAAATCCAGATTAGACCAAAATCTCTTTAAACATGGCGCTGGCATCTGGTCCACCTTCCACCAGATTTCATACAATATTCATGGGTTTCTCCCACAGAATGTTATGAGTTGATAGATAAAGCAATTATCATAGAGTGAATGTGATTCCACACAATCGATCAGCACAACACCACCAGCCAACCAACCTCTAACTAAGCTGTTCATTACTGAGGGTTTATGTGTTCCCAGCCGTCTCACAAACCAACCCTTCTTCCCGGCAACTAAGTGATTATTGTCAATAAAGGACCATGTTTTTGTTTTTAGTTTTAATTTTCATGGGCCAGCTGCAAAAGTCCACGAAGGATGTGCAATTATGAAGTCATCTAAAAGTAATTTTACACCAGCTGATTACATTTGTCTTCATAAATGTTGGTAAATAGTTAATGAAGACATTTGAGTCAGGATGCTGTGCAGCTCTTTCTCAGAAGGTGGGTGGTCTAATGGGCCGTCGGAGTGGTCCTGCTTATTGAATGAACCAAGTTGTTATTTACAAATAATAAATGTTAACAAAGATAATCAGACAGTGGAAACATAATTATTTCTGCCTTATTGCTGAGATCAATTGCAATAATAATGGTGGTCAACATCATGACCTGCTGATTTCATGTTGACTGACTTCAATAAGAGTAAATATCCAGAGCCACCGGATGCCCTCTGGCACAGCGGCGTTTACAGCTGATTAATGTCAGTCATTAGGATTAGGGGCGAGGGAGTCATCCTCTGACCACCACACATGTCTCATGGGAAGTGTACGGCGGCCCTCAGACCTCACTGCAACTTAACACATGCATATATAAATAAATAAATGAATTCAGAAACGGTTTTCATCAATTTGACAACACATGTACTGCAAAACTCACACCACATCAGAAGTGACAGACCCGGCTGGAGTGTGTTTTTTTTTTTTTTTTCCTCAATGCTTCTTGACTTTAGAAGTTGTGAAGATGGATCCCTGTCAGTGGTGTTTAAAAATACATTTATTAATATTATAATTAAGTCAATATGACATGATTCATATATGATATGTACTGTTACCTCAGCCTTAGTCTTTACTGGGCTTTGTCACTTTTTTGTGTCCCCAGAGACATTTGTGTCTTCTTGTTGGTTTTTCAGGGCCTGTTGTCAAATTGATGAAGATATTTTCTGAACTTTTGTTAACCTGTTGTTTTGGTTAAGCTTAGAGCTCTCGGGGACCGTTGGAGAAATGTGTGTGAATCCATCACATACAGAAAAAATATGTCACTGAACAAGTGAGAACATTGAATGTGGGAGAGGTCAGGTAGTGTGATTGATCCTCTGAGGACCATGAAGGGCTGTAGTTTTTTTATTGGGCCGACTGACAGACGAACGTTGCCATTCATGAAGCCCTCTGTAGAGCTGTTAGTGTTGTTAAATATCACGCTTTACATCTTGAAAGATCTTCAAAGTGCTACAGAAAACAACACTCGCAAACAGCAGCTTGTCTTATTTCATCCAATGTGCAGTAAATTATTGATAACTTGACGATCAGATTTTCCTCACACTTCCACAAACCTTCAATCAACACATTTTAACATCCACAAGGGTTTTAGTTTTTCATTATAATGAGCTTCAGTGATATTGCCTGAGTATCCGCACTGACTGCTGCTCAAGACTGCAGCATCCTGCTCCTCAGAACCCGTTTGTCTTCACAGTAAGGGGTAATGCCAAACCAGAAGACGTCTTTCTGTCATGACTGCAATACAAATAAGGTTATAAATGTTACTGTACATAACTTCTAAGAACACCCGCAATACATAAATACACAGCTTTCTTATGCCAGTGCCAGTCTAGTTTTCCTTTGTTTTCTTCATGCCTTATTCTCCAGACAGTGTTGTTGTTTTTTGGTTGGCACCATCTGGTGATTTCAATAAAAAAAAATCCTCTGTGGAACGATGACTCTGAGACAGTTCGCCAGCAAAGGCTGTCATCAATATTAATAAAACCATGTTGTCCTGGAAGGTACAGCACAAACAACGTGGCCATATGGAGAGGCTACGTTACTGGCTCTTGTGGAGGACGCCGTTGATACCCAGTTGCTCTGGGCTGTCCTTCATCCTCTTCCCTTTTCCTGCCTTTTTTTAATATCTATATTCCCACTCTAAGGTGCTTTACTGCCATAAGTGAGTGATTGTTGAAGGCTCTTCTCTCAGAGCGGGCACACAGCAATCATTATGGCTATAAACTCTGTGAAGCATATGCACCATAGTCAGCACTGTGTTATCAAAGCTTTGCAGTCTTCAATTAGCAGATTTATGTTTTGTGTTTTGCGCTGTCACTGTCATTGGGTTCCTTGATGTGTGATATACGCATTCACTCAATCCTTGTCTGTGCTATCGAGTTCATTTCCATGTGCAGTGTGTGTGTGTGTATGTGAGCATGTGTATGTGTCTGTGCGTGTGTGACCTCACAGCCACAACTGTCCGTCTCGTGGTCATCACATCAGGCCTGTGGAACATATCACCCTGCTTTGAGGCTGACACTGGGCTGCTCTAATCTGTTCCTGCTGCTGCTGCTGCTGCTGCTGCTGCTGCTGCTCGAGGGCATCCGCTGCAGCCATACGCCCAGCAGTGAGGAGTTAAACAAGTGAATGGCGCTGGCCTCAATGTGTCACCACTGGCACTGACACTATCGATGACATAATGAATCCACTGGATCTGATGGGTTGTTTCGACTGCACCGTTGCTACCAGTTACCCACGGTGAGCGATGAATGGGATTTAGACTGCCACCTCCACTTGCTCTGGCTGCACTGTGCACAAAGTGAATCATAGTCCAGAGTCCAAAAATGGCACCCTGGTGAAGGCAGGCAGGCACGCGCACGCACACACACACACACACACACAGCTGAAGGATATTGGTTCAATCAGTAGTATGGTGTTTGCACTTTGTTCGAGGGACTCCCATAACATAACCTGTGTTATGATAATTTCCATCCCTCTGTGTGTGTGTGTGTGCTTTAGAGGTTAATGCATTAACACAGGTTACAATAAACCACTAACTTCAAAGACCCAAAAAATGTTGTGTTATTGTGCTTTAAAGATGTCCTCTCGCTCATCTGTGATAAACGCTCCACAGAAGTCACAGTGAGCTGTTTGGACTTCCCGTGCCGACCCACCACTGTGTGTACACTTCAAGCACCTCCGAGCATTGTGCAGAGATCAAAGGCGGATTCTGGGAAGTCACGCTGGGAACAGGCAGGGGGGAAAACGAGGGAAATCTCTTTTTTTGCACGCACACCTCGGTGTGGTAGTGGGACATGGGAAAGCCAAAGACAGTAAGTGAGAAACGAGAGGGTGGGAGGGGACGGAGGGGGGGTCTGAGGTATAAATGTTGATTGTGAGGAGCGTGTCTGCCTCCGTCCTCGCACTCTGTGGATTTCTCCACATCCTGCTGTGTGCCTGACTGAGGGCTTCTCTCTGAAATTTACCACAGTGCCGCCTCGCCACGCTGCACAGCGGCGGCTGCGTCGTAGTTCGGCGCAAAGCAAGGACATCTCAGATGGTTCAAGAAGGCAGTCTAGTCTGTCCCTCCGTTTTTTCAGAGAATAGCAAACTCCACCAGACAGAGGCAGCGAGACGGTGCAGTGGTTTGACATTTTAAAAGGGAATAGCCTTCTGTTTTTCTTCTCCCTCTCTCTCTCTCCAGTGTGGGCGCATGCGGACTGATAGGAGTTCGAGATGCCAACCAGCCAGCCGGGGACACTTGAAGAGGATGGAGACCTAAAATATAGATGGTCTGAATCTTCTTTTGCGAAAGATTCTCCAAAGGACAAATAACTGACATTTCCTCGCCAGGGAGGAGGCGTGGCACCGCCGAGGGTCCGAGCTTGAGGTGGCACATGGATGGATGAGTTTTGTGCGAAGATGAAGAAAGAGAACCAAGAGTCTGTGTAAGTTTACGTAGCCGAGGTCACACGTGATCGCCTCATTGTATCCGGTCACTCATATCGGCTGGAAGTAGCGGACTTGACGTTGCGCTCTGTTGGAACTCGGGGAGGCACCAGGTGCGCTCCATGTTTCATTTAGGACACACCGGTACCGGCGGTACCTGCGGGACATAAAAGCTCAGTTGGGACTCGGAAAAGCAGCGTCGGGCTGTGGGCCAGTGATGCCGGACACATTCACACTCCTGAAGAACCGTACAGAGCCACGGCTGGGGCAGCTGGAGCGCACACTGGCCTCGGAGGGGAGCGCCCGCCCCGCCTGGGTCATAGCCATCCTGGCCAGCGTGCTGATCTTCACCACGGTGGTGGATGTGCTAGGGAATCTGCTGGTGATCATCTCGGTGTTCAGGAACCGCAAACTGAGGAACTCGGGTAGGCGCTTTCACCTCTTTATTAAGATGTGTCTTTGATAAGTGGAAGGTCGGTTCACCTGATGATCAGTGATCACAGTGGTTCATTGTGAGGGACAAGTTATGCCTGTAGTCCACACTTCATTACTATCAACGTGTTACTATAAATGTTGGCTGTGGTGTGTGAAATCTGCTCCCTGGCTCAATCCAGTTTGTTTTACCCTCCACACACTGACATCACCTCATCAGTGAACCACTGGCACGAACTAATCCAAAGTAGCTCTCTGCATTTTATGTGGCTTTAAAATACAAACAGACATCCAGCTGAACTCACACCACATTATATGTAGTTCTACCTTTGGATTATGGTGTCAACCTACTTCTGTCAGCCTGAGCGCGACCTAAACACAAAGGCTGTGCAGTTGACAGTGTTAACCCAGAGCACTCCAGGTTTATATCTTGACAGGACACATGGCTGATGGCTGGTGCAGGGATTTAACCTGCATTAACCTGTGTATTTCCAGTTAACTGATACTGTATTCCTCCATGGCAACAGCCTGATTGATACCTGGCTCTGTCAGAAGCACCATAACAGCCCTCTCCCCTCACTGCTGCACTCCTCTCTGGTACAGTTCAAAGGTGCTTGCCGTGCAAGACCTCTTTAATAAGCACAGGTGAGTCCTTTTAAAAAGCTGACTGTGGCAGTGTTGATGAACCTATTCTGATGTCAATGTGTGAAATTACCCAGGAGGCCTCCTGCAGCTACGGTGGAGAATAAAGCCAGATCATAAAGCATGGAGGCACTCGCTCACTGAAGCCTCGCTTCAGGTGAAAAGTATACACTGGGGGCTGTAATTCAACTCTTTTGAAAACGAGCCTTTCAAGGATTTCACTGAGTCCTGCTGTGTATTTGTACATGTTATTGGTTTACCATCCAAATTGCTCCCTCTTCATTACGGACACTCTTTTTGTTTGTTGAGAAGCATTAAACACATAATTCAACATGAGCAAATGAGTGATCGGAAAGGGGAAAAAAACTTGCTTAAAATTAAACATAAGCCTTGAACCTTGTCAAGATGGAGATCTAAAGCAGTAAAATCTGCCACACTGTGCTGACGGGCTATTTTGTGCCTTATCAGGCAACAATTAGGGAGGGAAATATGCATTTATTTGCATTTTCTGTAAATCAGCAACTATTTTTCAGCCAGTAGGATGCAACCAGAAATCTCTCTTCCTTATTATTAGCTGGGTAAGGCACCCTGAGGGTGAACCAAAACAACTGCAGCCTCTCATTTAAGGACATTATGGACCGCCCCTCGTATTTGTTCTCATGGGGAACACTTTTTCTCTCTTGAACATATTTCTCCACCCAGATGGACAGTGATCGCTGGAGTGTTTGCAGGCTGTCTTCAGAGAAAGACTCCCACATCCTGCACTTCAGCATGGATTGTTTTGTTTTTTTTTAAACTGTAGTTTAGGTAAGGCTGAGCTTATTCATAGCTCTGAATCGCCTTGAACCGAGGTTATGTATCTGTTGAGGTGGGTAGAAAGTGGAATTCACTACATTAAGAGGCAGGAAATGAATTTGTAAGTTAAGAGCAATATGCGAAGTGTGATTCCGTCGGTGTATGAAGTAACCTACAAACCTCCTTTGAATCATTATCTTACAGTTACAGCTGCATTCAGAGGACTTATTTTAATCAAACAGGAGACAGTTTCTCTCGTTAAGTAACTCAGAGAGTGTGTTTATAAGATTTTTATCTTGTGCATTATTTTGATCTGACCTGTTTCAGTATAAGGCTTATGTAGTCTTTGGTGGACTCAGTGAGTCCATACATCCACCAGGCCCCAGTGAGAACCAAACAACTGTGTCATAATGCAACACAACACTGTTCTGTTGAAATCATGATACTGGAAGAGATTACACTCTGCACTGGGATCACGTTTACCCTTTGGCAAAACACGTTTATGTTTTTGCAGAGCCTTGATTTGAGAGCCTCTTGTGCTT
Source organism: Caranx ignobilis (assembly GCA_021432705.1). Lineage (NCBI taxonomy): Eukaryota > Metazoa > Chordata > Actinopteri > Carangiformes > Carangidae > Caranx > Caranx ignobilis. The sequence continues at coordinate 7,062,294 of MU269980.1, forward strand.
TTAAGAGGAAGTGCTTGTGGCGTGGAGGATGGGAGAGAAGGGGGTGATCATGGTTATTTTATTTTCATTTTTTTGTTCAGCACAGGACAAATACCAAGTACACCTGTCCGTCTCTGCATGACATTTCCTCTGTGTAATGAGTCTGCTCTATGGAGACAGATGCAGAGCCCAGGAATATAATAAGAAATTTAATTTTACAGCTTGATATAAAAAAAATCTCACCATAATTTCTCTTCAAGCTATTCTTGGCTGTTATGGGCTACCGTTTCTTTATATATTTATATTTATGATATTTGTGTTCAGTTTACGATAGCCTTGGTCTCTAGAAGGCAGGCTGTGAAAACATATAGTGCCACTAACATGGTGCATTTCTGCCTTAAAGCTGATCTCTCTCTCAACTCAAACAGCCCACTCAGCAGTTCAGAAGCCACACTGAACCCACAGTCATGAACTCACAGAATGGCTTTTGTAGACTGAAACAACCCACTCAACAGTTTTTCCGCGGGAAAACACCTGACTTTTAACAACAGTGTATATAAACAGCCGGGGCAGGAGCCCGGGGGGGGGGGCATATACTCATGGACTACAGCTGTCATGGCATTAAGTCCCTGCTGTGGTGGAGGGAGCACGGTAAACTGTCGGACCACAGTATTTCATTAGGTGATAGCTTTATGAGTGATGACTAACACTGCTTATTCATTCTCACCTACCCAAGGTGATATAGGCACGCACATACAGTACTGCTCTAGATATGATAGTACAGCCTTATTATGAAATTGGCAGCAGTGCATTTGTCATTCACACACATAACTCTGCATGCTGCTGTGTAATCAAGCTGTGTTAGAATTACCTCTACCCTCTCACTTTTTCCCTCTTTTGTCTTCTCTGCGTTGAATTTTTAGATCTTTCCTCATCACCTGCTATTGTTTCCCGTCACGCTCGTGCACATGAGCACATGTGCGCACATCCACGAGCCATTAGAACCAATTGTCAGGTGGAATTTGTCTTTTTAAGAGAAAAGCTTTGATGTAGTTGATGTAAGCGTTCCAAGCCAAGACGTCGGCCTGCACAAAAGATAAAAACACACACAACTCGCAGTCAGGAAAATATAGTTTACACTAAGTTTACATATAGAATTGTGGTATTGTGCTTCCTTGCATGGACATGTGTATGAGTATAGGAAAAGTGTACTTGTACAGTTGTGTGGGGCAGAGGTTTTTGTCCCCTGAGATTTGTCTTTGAAGGAGCTTAGGTGTTGCAAACCTTCAAAGAGCGTTAGACAGGATCACACATTACAGAGACTCTCTTCAAAGAGACTTTATTTACATCATAACCCCCCCCCACTACCACCACCACCTCCGTCTCATTTCCTTTCCAGCTACTTTTCTCTAAAGCTCTCTTCCTCTACAAAAATAATGCTTAAAGTATTCCTTGGTGGAGTTAAAAATGCAGTGTTTAACATCCAGTCGATGCCTCTGTTCATGGTGCTGAAACGCTGAGAGTCCGTCTTGTCACCTGTCTCTCTCCGTGGTCCTGAAACACTCAAAGTGAAGCCTTTGCTCAATCTGCGTCCGTGTCTATGCCTCGCGTTCTTGCGAAACCAGCGACACGTCATCAATCACAGCCAAAGTACTGCTCCAATTCATAGTCCACACCTGGTACCATTTCATCAAGTCTGACTTGTATATTCATGGGTCAGACAAGTGTCTTGTCTGTGACGGCAGATAATCTTTGGCAGACTGTGAAAGGTTGTTCCTCTTTGTCCTACAGCTCTTATTACACTAAATTAAAGTTTGGTCATTTTGATGGGAGAAAGTAAGCGTGTAGAAAATAAGCACTTTGTTCTAATGTTTATGGAGCTGTAAGGAGATGTCATCCAGGTGAGACCTGGCTAATGTCTGTGGTCAGTCCAAGGTGAGAGCGGTTTTATCTGAGGAAGCCATCCAGTAATTTCCCTCAATGTCTCTGTAGTCTTCTGTATAATTCCTTTTGGAAGATAAACTTTGTTAATGCTAAATTACCTTGTGTTCATAACGCTGTTGTTGTACAGAAGTGCTGCCTGTGTGTATTTGTTGATCCTTACAGGCACATATCTCTCCGTATTTCAATAAGAAAGACTGAATTCAGTACCTGCTATACTGTATAGGGAAATAAACAGAGGCAGTGCGGTTGGTGGTTGATATATGTCAAAGCAGCGATAACTGTTGACTGCACTTCACAGTCAATCCAGTTGAAATCTCCAAAAAAGCTTAACACTGTTGGTGAAAAGAGGAGCCTGTTGGTGAAGCTTTGAGTTGACATATTTTCTGACAGAACAGTTGTGCAGTTGTGTTGGAGTGTACTCTTGTCACTAGATCCCGGCTGAGCTGGAATGTCAGCAAGAATGCTGCTGCTCCAGCTGCATATTGAACAGACTGTATTCTCCTGTTCCCCGGTGCATGGCCGGCTTAACCTCCTCTGGGGCCCCCAGGGCAAATATTTGGTATAAGGCTCCTGTTGACCCCCTGCTATAAAATTGCAGTTTTATGATTCCCCTAGGCAACCAGAAACCAAACAGTACTCTTAGTGATTAGTTGATTGTTTGATTGATAATCGATTAAGTCACTGTTCAAGCAAACACATCAAATATTTGAGCATCTCATATGTTACTTTTCTATGACAGTGCAAATTTACATCTATGAGTTTGGAGTGTTACATTTCTAGTGTCTCTAATGCCTCTTTCTGTTGTCTTTGTGTGTTAATTATTTGGCATTTGGAGAAAAATAAAGCATTTTAATAGGAGACAACTTATAAACATCGAGATTTTAAAATTTGATCTTGACAGAGGTCTCTCTTCTGGACTAGAGCTACAAGATGGAGAACGCAGGACGAGTCATAGATGATACTGCACTTCAATGGTGTTTATTTGTAGCAAATTTGTGATTAATTGAATCGTGTGGATGGAAATTGTGTTGAATATTTATTCATCTTTTCCATTATGTGTTATCTGTAGTAGTGTTGACTTTACCTGATTTGTAGCCTGTGGCATTTTGGAGCTTCTCTGCCGCAGGGTTTGGACAAGTTGACACACAAGTTGAATTTCAAGTTCAAACTCCCAAGGTCATGAGTCCAAATTTAGGCTGTGTCTCCAAACAGATACTTACAATAGGAAACTCACTGGTGTACTGCAATAGATAACAGGGTCAAATCAAACACTGCAATTGTGGGACACTGGAAATAATGACGGCAACATGCCCACAACTGTCATTTACCAAAATGTCTGTCAACTGCTGACTTTGTGTAATTAAAAACGCATGTGTTATTCTCCTGTGTGTCATGTGACATGGAAAACATGCTGCTGTCAATGTCAACCACATGTTCGTAAAATATGCTGCTGGTCCCTCCCATTCTGCTATGTAGCCAAAATGTCGACATAGAGAGTGACAGGTGTCGGTCACCTTACGCTGAGCTGTGTCACTGTTTTGTGTGTTATTTGTCAGTGTGACTACACTCGTGCACTCAAAGCAGCCTGTTTGAGTGTGGAGTTATGTGAAACGCAGCATGAGTGAGAGAGGCCCTCAGACTGTGACTCTGTCCCTGGTGCTGAAACACTCAAACACAGCCTCTCCCCAGAGCTTTCTGTTTCCCTCCCATGGTCCTCCGTGACATCTGCTGCTACTGCTAATAGCACCACTGCTTTGACTTGGCTGTAGTTTAGTTAGCTGATGTCACATTGTTGAAACATGAAGGAGTGATTAAAATATTAATACAGCAGAAAGAGAGCGAGCGAGTATGCATGTGCGTACCTAATCTGCTTTAATTACAGTGCTGAGGAGCTACTCTTGAAAGCACAGGCACTTAAGATGATAATTTAGTTTGTGGGAGCTGAAAAAGCCTGATTTTTATTCATTTAAGATCGGGACTGTTGTTACAAATGGGTTTTGAGTTTACAAAGTAAATAGTGTTTGTGGTTTGGCCTCAGAAGTTTGACAGGGTATTTGCATTTGTGACAGTATTGGAGAGTTGCAGCTTTATGTTTCAGGCGTTCAGCTAACCAAGTTCATGTTCAGGAAAAAATAAATATAAATCTTAAAAATATCAAAACGACATCAAATATACTGGGGAAAAAAACACATCAAAACAAGATGTGAAACACAGGGTACTACAAATAATTCCATTTAATTAAGTAGGAAGCTGCTTTTAAATTCACCATATAAAGGAATTTGTAACCCAGAGTTCAATGGTTTAAAAGTTGTGCATTTACTCATTATTGACACCAGTGGTTCTCAAAGGGGGTCCAGGGATCCCTCAGAGGTCCCTGAGGAGGTTCCTGGGGGTCGCAGGAGAAAACTGGAGTCATTTATTTTCAGTATTATTCCACCCAGTGACAGAACGTATGGCTATTTTGGTCATGGGTTTCAAACATCTTAAAGCAAAAATCTTATCAAACAGGCCCAGACACAGACCCTGTGACATAATTTTATTAGACGGGAGGGGTTAATTTGTGTCAGTTTAGGGTCCCTGGTGAGAAAAAATGCGTGTAGGCCTCCTCACCCTGATTCAGCCTCTCTCCTCGGCCCTTATATGTTTAGAAAGGATTTTAATATTCTGCTTCTCGCTTTGAAAACATACTTTTTTCCCACTATGACCCAGTAGGCATCCTCAGATATTTGGTTCTTTCTGGTTTCTACTATAATTTATGCTCTTGACCAAGGTTTCTCTCTCTCTTTCGCTCTCTCTCTCTCTCTTTTCTTGCCATGGGGGCACTTGGGTGTTTGATTTTAATTCATTAAAATCAAAACAGGGGATCAGCCAGCTGAACAGGTTGTCAGATCAATCAGACTTTTTTAATCCTGAGGAGCTCTCTCAGCTTTCTCATGCATGGCAGGCTCATACCATCCGCCCAAACGACCGTATTGGAACCTTTTTATGTGCGTAACAGAGGAGACGGAGAAAAGGAGGCAGAGAGAGGGAGAGATCACAGAGCAGACGGAATGGAAATGGAAGAGTGTTAAGCTGTAGCTCAAAAAGAAAAGGGGAAGAGATTAGACACAGGGGCTCTGTTGCTAGTTTGATTTGAATTAATCCATTTATTTGATATTGAATCATTTGGAATTGTGCATGAAAATTGCATTTGACATCCCATTATACATCCCATTGTGACAAATATTGGCCACTCAGTCTGGTTTCATCATGTAGTTTCACGTAGAATCCATAGGGGAGCTGAGTTGCCACTGATCTATAATGCAAGGGAGGAGAGTGTCTGTGGGGCTTTGGGGGATTTTCTGTATGTGCCGAGGCTTTGCCATATAATTCTTTCATCATCTGGTTTTACTGTTTTTTGTCTTACTCAGTGAGTATTTAGGCAGAAGTGAAGGTTGGACATGACTGCTGGGGATGTTTTCAGCAGCTTTAAGTGCTCTGAGAGTCTGCCTCTGCCCGAGCTGTGCCCAGACACTGTCCTGTATCTTTTTGGGTGAAGCATGACTTCTGTAATTCCCTTGAACACAGACAGCTGGATAAAGCAAACAGTAGGAGCTCAGACCAGCCAGACGGAGGGGAGCAAAGAAGAAGAGGACGGGTTGGAAGCAGTTCAAAAACAGAGAAATGGCAAGGACACAGGCCATAAAATGGAGAAAGACAGTCCAACATTTAGATAATAGAGGGAAAGGACTGAAATCCCTCGCTATGAGGGGTAGGAGAGTGATGCTGCTTTATAAAGGGAAGAGGCGCAGCCGAGACAATGTAAGAACTACTGTCATGTGTCATCAGAATCACCCAGTTGTTATCAGTACTTTACTGCTGAGACGGGGGATGATTCAGTCGCACAAGTTTGCACATATGCGTGCACACACACAGCAACTGACAGAACAATTTTCTTTAATCTCGATAACCACGAACATGATAGATTGACCCACTTAATCTGCAAAGCAAGTGATTGGTAATTTCAATCCTTTATTCCTTATCAAATCCCGTAATGCCTCCTGTATCTCCCCCGTATCCATAATACATGCATTGTGATAATTTGAAGTGCATTATGTAACAGTTTCTCAAAACCCTCAGGCAGCATTGGGTGAAGAGGTGGAAGAAGCGAGGGATTTGCTGCAACAGAAGGAGGAGAAAGACACTGAAAGAAGAGGAGGGGGGAGGTGAAATGGAGAAGACGTGAGAAATCAAGGCCAATCTAGGATGAGAAAATGAGAATAGGCTAAGGGAGGGAGGGAGGGAGGAACAGGGGAGGTGTCGCGAGGATGCGCAGAAGTGTTTCTCATGCAAACGACTCCGCAAACAAAACAGGCAAACAGAATGTTTGTTTCGGAGCAGACGCAGCGAGAGACGCGAAGCACCAGGATGGAGGCTGCTCCCCTAAGCTACTCGTGGATGCAACTCTACAGAGATGTAGACAGAGAAGGGGTATGTACATACTAGACAGATAGAGAGGGCCAGATGCGAGGGGGGGAAAATGTATGCAAAGTGCAGACTTTAAATGCGTCTGGAAGTTGTTTTATATTACATTTCCACAGGAGTTTGTGTTCAGACTGCAGCTCCACTGTGATGGGATTAGTCTGTTTCTCCTTGGTAGAAACTGACACCCCTCACAGCACGACTGATGTCGTATCATAAAGCCAAAGAAAATCGCAACAAAATGCACAACTTCATTTTTTAGAGGAAAAAAAATTAATTTTGTTTTAAGAGCTTTGCTTCAGAGAAAATTAAAAAGATGAAGGGTGTTTCGTTTCTTGTGGTAAACCCCCAAGTCATGTTAGATACAGTAAAGTAGTTTATCTCATTAGAGGTGGGCATGTAATGGGCCTCTTCCAAAGGAGAAACCGTTAATTAAAGACGTATGTGTAAAGGGAACATCTGTTTCTGACAGATTTCAAACACACTGAAATGAATACTTAATCAAATCTTATTGATTTTGACTCAAGCATAGTCTGGTCTTGAAGATGCTCGAGGCTCCCCAAGTCAATGCTGAAAATTGTTTCCTACATAAACTTATATTTTTCTCACTTGAAAGTTGATCTAAACTTTCTCTTTCCACCGTTCGTGTTTGCGCAGGTGAACAGGTGCACAAGCCAGAGTGACTGAGACCATGACAGCTGGGACTCTGATACTGTATGTCCATTATAGCGAGTGAGGATATGAAATGTATTTGGAGAAGGCTCAACAGACATATTCATCTTGCTAACAATCCCACAGGGACTGAGGTCAAATGAGCAGAGGAGATACTTCTGAGTAAACAGACAGAAAACACAATAAACCAAAGTCACTTTTCCGTCCTCAGGGGCATGTCCTTTCCTTTGGTTTCTATTCATCTGCCTCATAACTCCCATTCAGAGCATATTTGCAGCCTGAGTATAACTTGGCAGTGGGGACAGAGCAGACAGTTTGAGTACTCAAATGCTGTGCATCCAAAATGCCAAGTTTTTCTGATCAAACACAGAATGCCCAGAGAAATTAAAGCCCTTCAAAGGCTGCAGTCGGTCAACTGGGTGTAATTCTGTAAGTTATGATGTGGAAACACAAGGCAGATATTTTACATAACGCGAGCCGATGGAGCCCAAAAAACCTGTTCTTGGTGGTTTCATAATCAATAATGTCAATAGTCATTTCTGCTTTTGTGCAGTGCAGCTTTAAAGTAGACTTTTATTTTCCCAATGTTCACTGTTATAATGATGAGCTAAGACAGCTTTCTGATTTAATCATCTGCTTTGCTTACAGTTCAGTGTGCACTTCAAAGGTCAATCTCCTAGGACTAACCAGACTTAATGTCTGCCTGCTGCACTAGAGTAGAGAAGCCAGTCAGCAGCACATCCACAGGCCCCTACATGTAAATTTACCAAATCACACATTTAGTGCGACATATTACCACAGTGCAGGAGGGTGACCTCTGTCCCCAGAATGAATGTGCGCTTTTCCTTCATCTCAGATGTTCTGGCCCCACGTTGAACTACTATAAATATCCTGTGAGTTTAGAGACAGGCTGAGGTGTATCTGCTGTTAAACCTCACAGTGTGGTAGGCTCAGCTGCATCGTCCTCCAGACAGAGCACAACAGCATTTTTAATGTGAAGGAACAGAGGTGGTGGTGGTGGGGGGGGGGGGGGGGGCAGACATTCTAAATGTGGGGGTACAGCGGGTTTGGCTCGCCTGAGGCAAAGTGTCCACAAAGTGCATTTTGAATGTGAATCATCCTGACCTGGGTTTATCTCAAGCACTCGAACAAAAGCTCCCGAACAGACGACAGCTTCACTGGAAAACATGCTTTGTTTCTCCTTCATGTTACGTACTTACTGTACTGTGGGGGAAAAAAAAAAAAACATCCTCTGGTTTGAGAGGCAGCTTGAGCTGGATTAACAGGTCCTGCAGAAGATAAACACTCGGCAGCAACATTTTCATTTCCCATGCAGCCTGTGAAAATCTGACCAGTAACTTCTCTTACTTAGGAAACAGGCAGACGGTTTCTAGTCCTGCACGGCCCTCTGGAGAAAACTAAAAGCCAGCTAGACTCTGGGAAAGTCCCTGTGGTCTCATGTCGGTAAATTAACAACACTAACCTTACACTATAATATTCTCCTCGTGCTCACAAGGGGGTGATTTCATTATCCTAAGAATAATGTCAACATTACTTTCCTGGATTAAACATCCTTTCACATTACAAAGAGCTGCACCCACAAGGCCCGCTTGTCCAGTGAGAGAGCTCCTCAGACGCTGCCACGCAGGCTGTTTCCTCCAAGAATAACAACATTATAAAAAAACACTCTGCAGATACAAAATCCATACAACACTGATAACTCCTCTCGTCACTGTAGTGGGCCTTACAAGCTGACCCCCCTCCTTCAAAGGGTAATTATTTATAAGCTGTTGAATGCACTTTGTTGAAGAATGAGATTGAACAGTTCACCCAGCCCACCTCGGGGTGGAGGAGGTCTTGTGATTCCTCCGAAGAGAGAAGAAAAAACACACACACAAAAAAACAAAAAACACATGCAGCTGAGAGTGAGGTGCAGCTCACGGGTGTGTTACTCTCTTTGAAAAACAGTCAGAGCTGCTTCCAGGCACACATGCAAACTATATGTGGCACCTCTGCATGTTTGGGAGACAGGAAGTGTAATTAGAGCTGATAGAAAAACAAATTTGACCTTGGAAATCTGGCTCTAAAAACACATGCACAAACCTCAGCTCTTTTTTTGGGTTCTGTTTTTGTTTTTGGTGCCATGTTGATTCTCATGTGCTCACACCTGAGGTCAGCCTAGGAAACCGGTGCCAGAGCAGCATCACTAATGTGCATTAAAGATACAGTTTGAAAGACACCACAATGGACTGGGAGGAAAAAAAAGCCATAAACCATTCATGGTGTCTATTAAAAATTTGATGCTGGAAGAAGCTGGAGCAGCGAGGGAAAGAAATGAGGACGTGATTAGCAGATTACTTTAGCATTGATTTTACTTTCAATGACGCCTGGTAGAAAACAGTAACACCTTTCAGGCCACGGAGATCAAGCATCCGTCAGGTCCACTACATTAACGCCATGGTTGAATGGGATGTTTCAGATAAAAAGTTAAACCTTTAATCTTTTCCACCTTGTTTCCATGTATTAGTCAAACTGGTGACATATTTATAAAGTCCACAGTCACAGGCAGCCTGAGGCATAACTGAACGAAACAGCTATTATGGTGCCACAGCAACGGCAGCTCCACACAGACCAAGGAGGAAGAAGAGGAATTTTGCTTTTTCAACTATTTTGCCAGCCACATTCTTCAGGTAATATATTCAGCTTCAACATTATTCTGCTCTGAGATTTATTCAGCTATAATCAATATTTTTTACATGGATGTGAAAGAGGTTGCTGGTAGTGTGGGGAATATTCAATCCTGTCTCGTAGAAATGATGCCTCCATACATCTGCGCCGCGGCAGCAAATATATTTTCTAAGAGACCGAGTCACTGTTGGGGATTATGTTCAGAGGCAACACATTTCTTGAATGAATGAAGCTCTATATATCAACAGCAGTGGAGTTGCCAGGAGGAGGCGGTTGGGGTTGGTCTGCGGGCACACAAAACGGTCACACCAAGGACGTTCAGAGTCCCATCTGTGGTTATGTTCAGGCAACAAAAGCACTTCGGTTAAGGTCAGGGACAGACTGTGGTTCTGGGGACATTTGGTACAATGACTGCAAGTCATTGTAAGTCACTGATTGTCATTGCACCATAAGACCTGATATACAGGGCTGAGATATAGAGACAAACAACCTCACACGCACATTCACACCTACATGCAATTTACAATCGCATATCAAGCTAGTGTGCATATGCATGTTGGTGTGTGGGGGAACCTGGAGAGAACCTACGCAGGCAGAGGGAGAACAGGCAAACTCCACCCAGGCTGGGGATCACACCCAGAACTTTCATGTGGTGGTAGGCGACGGTGGTAACCACTGTAACGCCATGTCACCACTGTGGTTGTTTAAAAAGACTATTATAAAAATATTGATATATCTATATATCGATCACAATCATGTTTCCTCTAAGACGCATCTGCTGTTGCATTTTAGTTTTATCAAAATGTATTTTTTTTTAGGAATATTGACATTATTCAGGGGACAGAAACACTGATGGAAAAAGAGATCAATATAACAAAGATAAGCTTCAAATGTAGTTTTGCATGTGGCAACTTCAAAATGTTTTTAAATCAGAAAAAAAGACATAAAATGAGATGAACTTTAGTGTATTTTTAGAAGTCAGCATTATTAAGGTAAGTGTCATTTAGTTTTTATGTGGCTAGCTTTTTAATGAGTGGGGTGGGTAAATCAAACTCTCCATATGGAGACGCCCCCAAAAACCTGGATGGTTCCTGTCCATAAAACTAAGCAATGCACTTTTTATGTGAGTTAGCAGCTGTTTCCTAGTTACCTCTTTTTATCCAGTGACACCAGTGAATGGCGGCAGAAGAACAACAGGGGGGGCTCTGTCTGTTCCCATCTCACCAGAGAGCACTTCAGATTTGATGTAGTTTGAGTCTTGGACTCTGAGTCCGCAGCTAAAGAAGCGCAGCACAGAGAAGCAGTGGACGAAGGGGGCCAGAGATGGTGCTGCAGCCCGTGGCTGGACAGCAGCTAGCCAATCTGGCGACCAGCACGCCAGGCCAGCAGCAGCATCACCTTAAGCCAAGTTGATGAGCTCTGAACTGTTGGGAACCACCAAACTGAGCTGACTGGCATTATTTGCACTGCAGTTGTCCACTGTTGCCAACTATAGCTACAATAAATCACTACATGCTGCTGTGAGTTTCACCATGACTTGTTATTCTTCCTTGGTCTGTGTTGCTGACACCAGCACAGACAGAAAAGTGCCGACATGCGTGTCAACAGGAGGTTTGAAACTTTCCTTAAAGATAAACTGAAAAAAATAACCCAGTACCAAGTTGAAGAGGAGCTTCAGCAGGCAGACACGATAAAGAGCTCAGACCAGCCATCGCCTTCATTGGACTGCAGATGTCTGCTCCTCTGGGTTTGCAGCTCAGAATGTCCAGGACAACCCATAGCTCACGAGACACGGTGGGACAGGTCCCTGAGCTCAAGCACACCTGTCTTCTCCGATAGGAGCAGGGCCGAGGTAGTTATAGCGTTTAGCTACACTGATGATGGCAGTGTTGTTGACCTGCCATCATCAGTGTCAGACATTCAAACTCCTGCAAAGACGAAGCTCTCGCTGATTCCCTGATTTATTGCTACAGTCGTTTGCTCCCAGAGCTGAGAACAAACTGTCTTCAGTCTTAGCTGTATTAAGTGTTTAGTGTTAATTAGAGACTGCTCCTGTGCTAACATTACACTGTATTATCAGCATGTTTTAGGCTGGATTTAGCATTTAGCTTCAACCTGCTATCACGGCTGTAGACACTAAAGCTGAAGACATTTGTGCGGCAAAGCAGCTGCATCATGAATGTGATCATTTATCTACTTGCCAAAGTAGCCCACTACATATGGTACTGGAGGATACATGTACTGTAGAGGGCACTACTGGATTTGGATAAAAGAAATAATACATCTGAGCCCCAAATCACTAACTTCTCCCTCTATACTGTCCTCTATATGATAAGTTTTCCATCTTGCAGTGCTGTCTGAATGAATAGTGAGAGTTATTATACTCTGCATAGTGGATCACTGTGTCCTACAATGCATCAGGAAAAGTTATGTATAACCACTGGTCATTAAAGGTGAAATGGAGATGAAGAAGAACAATGCATGACGGTATACCTCATACATTGTTCTTCTTCATTTCCATTTTCAACTGTCGGGCTACTGTGATGCCAACTAAGACATTACATCAAGCCCCTCTGTGGCATTAGCAAATATGTTTAATTGGAAACACTGCCAATATTTTGAAAAGCTGGTGCTGAGTACTTGGTGGAGTTGGGTACAGTTTCCATCAGGTGTGACAACCACTGTCCCAAAACACAGAAGTGAACTGCTATTGAATGTGAATACAAATGCACTGAATGCAAATGTACTGTCACTCTGTATATATGTCAATACAGGATATGATATACATTTTGTACAATAATTTGAACATACACTTTTAAGTCGTCCTGGTTTCTGCCACAATTAAATGAAGAATTATAATATTGACTTGTTTTGAGTGCTCATGCTCATCATGTTTTGCCTTACATATTAGTGCCTACTCTAAAAACACACACATAAACAATGCACCAGCATCTGAAAACAGTGTCAATCAGTGTTGCTGCTGTTAGCCCGTGAGTCATAAACAAGTGCATGACGCTGTCAGTATGCTAACGGCTAGCTGTCATACCGAAGAGACAGCTGGTCGTTTCACAGAGCCCCGGAGATGAGGAGAGTTCTTCATTACAGTGTTGGGTCGGGCTTAGTAGGAGTGCTGAAGGAGGCCTGAAATATTGTCTCCCACATGGGGGTCAATATGAAAACACCCTTGGTCTGCAACTCTTTGATGTTATCTCACACTCCTCCATCACTTAGTGGGGAGATGTTAGAGAGGGCTCGAGATAAACTCAAGCTGCTGGCCTGAGCATGTCAGCCCACATGACTTATGTGCTGGATAAACTTTAACTTTCCAAGTCCTTGAAACTTCTGATGTTTCTTCGGTGATTGCCCTGATCAATACCACACTTTTAACTTCACTGTAGCTGCTATAACTGTTTGATTTCACAGATGTGTTCTGATTATCCTGAGATCTTGAGAGCTCCTCTCCCTCTCCTTCCCTTTAATAGCGTTCACATTCACTTGAAGATTACACACTTGCGAGCAGTTGCCACCACAGATCAATAGCTACATCAGTGCTGAATGTCAACATGCCAGTATCTTGCACTTAGTGGGAGGAATGACCGTTAAAAAAGAAATTGCATAGATATTTGTCTGATTTCTCCCGGCAATGAAATGCCCCCCTGTGCATCACCTAAAGACAATGGAGGGGAGAGGATGTTTTTACTTTGGAGTTTTGTGTCACGGCGGTACGAAAAAATGTCATTTCAAAAATTCAATATCTCTTGTTCTGTTTTTGTAACTTTTCAAAAACACTTTTCACAGATGGTTTCTTAAGTAAAATGAAGCTCCAGTGTAGAACAGCACACACAGGACTGTGATGTGTAAGCGAGACACATTAGTATTAGTTTTTGTTGTAGTTTCTTTTTGTGTGCAACTTGGGTAAACTTACTTCTTACAGTACAGACACATCTTTCTTTCACAAGTGGTCCAATGTGTGTGATAAACTTTTTGTGTGTTTCCAGAGCATACCACAAAGTGTGCAGAGTGACAGAAAGGCACACTGTTCAGCTTTTTTTTTTTTTTTCATTATTCAGATTCACTGCATTCACTACATGCCACCTCCACTAGTGAGCCCCCAGTGTCACCTCTCCCTCCTCTAGCACTGAGTGTGTGTGTGTGTTTATCAGCTCCAGCACTCTTACATAAGATGCTGCACTCAAGCGAATTTCTCCCAATCGTGTCGTCTTTGACAAATCGTGAGAAATCATTTGACAGGACTTGGTTTTTGAGAGGTTTTCACATGGACTCTGGCTCACAGCACAACTCACAACACCTGACAAAGGACATCATGTGCACCACGTAGCACAGTCGGGAACACTGAAGGGTTGCAATAACACCTTTAGAGTCATGTCTTAATGTCAGGTTCATCATTTTACAGAGCAGAGTTTGTTAGATATATGTTGGGACACTTTCACTTGATACCTCATGTGAGGAATTAGTTACCTCAGGTAAATATTTTAATGTATTTGTTTAGTAGTCCTTGTACATTTGTGACATTGTGAACATGAAATAAAATGGCACATTCATCAGCAGTAGCGTTAAATTTTCAGCTTGTGCCCCTTAAATTTTCAGTCAGGGACACGGGTGAGTTAGTAAAAAAATAAAGTTTGTCTGGAGCCATGATTTCTGTAAACTGTCTATTTATTATCACAGCATAGTGTTGTAATGCATGTTAATTTAGGCGGTGCTCCTAAATGTTTCAGTAATGACAACCAGTGCTACTAGTGGAAACTGTTCATCTGTAGCCTTGTTAGGCTTTATCTATATTATATGATGTTCTCATTTCAGCCTGATTAGCTTACTTTTATCTGTTTTTAAAATCACAGTGCTGCATAGTGAGTATGCTGAGCCATTAGCCTGTCACTGCTGTGTCGTGTAAAAAACCTATAAGCAACAATTATCCAGTCAGACTTACACCCACTCCATCCAGGAGTTATTGATCATAGCTCTTTATTGATAGGACTGTTAAGAATGCTTGACATTATGGAGAGACGATTTTTTGCCAAAGGACAGAGTGGGTTGGCTGATTCCTATATTGCAGGAAAACAAAGGCAGAAAGAGAGAGACGAAGAAAAACAAGGCCGAGTTAAATGGTTCATGCGCCACAGACCCATTCAGTATCATGGAGCGCAGGCATGACAAACAATAACATTTTACCAGACCGCTGGCTTCTGTGCGTGAAATGAACCCACCAGCTGTAAATCTTTCTCTCACCCCTACACCTGACACAACATCACAACACCCACTAGTGCTGCATCCATATGCCCCACTTCTCCTGCAGCACGAAGTCCGCGATGGGTAAACCATCGCCAGGCGCCCGGAAAGCACGCGCCTCAACAACACACAACAGCCAGATGTACCGGCACCGCTAATTATGCAACGGTCAGACACTATGTGGAAGAAAAACACGGCCTCTCCTCATTGTGCTTTGAAACCAAGTAGGTTTTCAGACAGGGGAGCAATTTGCCATATCTTGTGTGACAAAAGAGAGATTTTGATTTTGATAAAGGTGACACAATGCAGGACTCAAAATTGGACGATTTCACTTTCAGGCGGTGTCTCTGATCTATCTCCAAGTCTGCGTGCCCTCATGTATATGGTAATGGAGTCACGTTCTCTGGTCCACACATGACACACAACCATCTGTCTGCCCAATGCATCACACAGTGTAATGGCCACCGCATGTTTTTCCTTTTGATATTGTCTGTGTTGTTTTTAAGTTGTATTCTCCCTTAATTAAGATAGATTAGATCAAACTAATTATCCAAATTTAGAAACCTGAAACAGTCTGAGGGGAAACTGTTGCACTTTGTTCTGTAACAGCTGTTTATATGTTATCCTCTTGCAGACATCTTAATGTGGTTTGGATGTAAATTATATTGTTTTATAGCCTCAATAGTAAACCCCACTGCAAGAACAATAAATAATCCTGTCCAAAACCTAAAAAATACTCACTTAGTATTAAATGTATCATACTATGAAGAATAGTGTGTGCCATAATAACTGAGCTCAAGTTTTGTCATAACAAAAAATAAGTTCCTTCCATTCACATTTGTCGAGGAGTTGCTGTGTAGTTAAATTTTATTTTGTTCAGATCTGTGTGGAAAGATTTCCCAGAGGCCCGTGGTCTAAAACAAATGAGTGTGGAAATTGAAAAAGTCTCCAGCTCCCATCACGCTTATTTTAAAAAATATAATCTACTCTCTGTGTTTAAAGAGGCATCAATTTGAAAGTGTGCAAGCTTTACAGCCCAAATGCACGTGCACACACACACACACACACACACAGACACACACGGGTAGGAGTATGTTTAGCATAAACTGGAATTCAGAGTGTGGGATCAGCAGCACAAAGTGATGAGCAGAAGATGGACGATAAGTTTGTTGCAGTGTGGTCGTCTCCCTCCGAGCAGGACACAAATGTGACCCTTTGTCCCATTAAATAAAAAACAACTATTGATTGCAGTTTAAATGCAAATTGTCTGTATGCAGGGGCAACACGGGGCAGTTATTTGCATAATAAAGCACAAGTAAAGCCATGCGCAAATATGGAACTGTTGTGTAATTAGAATACACACAAGACTCAACATAAGGACTGGATTAAAACAAGTGTCTCTTTACTTAATGTGGTTACGCAGAGTATTATTGAATTTAATAATTCACCATTATCCCTGCTGCTCCTCATATAAATGTGGGAAATGTATCACCACCGTTGTTTCTTGTTCTTCTGCACGCTCTCCTCTCCTGCACCGGCTTTCTTTCTGTGAACATGATTGAAGTTGTTCCTTATCGTCACAGAGGTTATTTACTTAGTTTGTGTGTTTGCCTGAAACTATAAGGTTATGCAGCACCGCAGTTCCTTAATTGGTTCTCGGCTAATTAGCAGAGAGCAGAGCGTTTTTGTGTGATATGAGGATATCAAATGGACAAGGTTTCTTTTTACCCCAAGAAATAAACATAAGATAAAAATGTATGAAAATATAGGAAAATAAAAGCTTTGGCACAAATTGAAGTAAAATTATTTGTATTACTCTCCTGATGTGCACTGACATTTGTTTTTTCACTGTGTGTTTATGATTAGAGATAATTTATGCTGCTCCTACAGTGGAAAGAGTATACGTCTGGTTTCACCGTGTTGTGTTGGATATCTTGGAGCCAGATGCTCAGCACTGCACCATGACAATCAGAGGCAGTGCTGAATAAAGGTTAATGTAATTTATGAATGAAGGTTCATCCTGGGTGTTGCACAGTGTTTACACTGTA
This sequence comes from Caranx ignobilis, assembly GCA_021432705.1. Classification (NCBI taxonomy): domain Eukaryota; kingdom Metazoa; phylum Chordata; class Actinopteri; order Carangiformes; family Carangidae; genus Caranx; species Caranx ignobilis. Next base: position 7,079,336 of record MU269980.1, read on the forward strand.
AACCGTCTGTGACAGCGCCTCTAAGGAGAAGCGACAGAGGCAAAGAGAAAGAGACCTGAGGGAGGCAGCTAAGGGACAGAGCTGCTTTGCGAAGCTGGTTTTCAAAGTGGGAGCCGACCTACAGCTGAATCATATTTACTGAAATATTCAGCACCCAGTTCCCGCATGCTTCTCCCTCCAGCCAGTGTGTTTGACTCTGCAGCTCTTGTTTAAGAGTAACTCAACACCGGCTTAGAGATACTCGCTCACCTCCCGCGGTTGAAGAGTCGCAGTTATGTAGCACTGATCGAGGTGATGGAGAACACTTACTGACTGAGACAGCCCCCCCCCCCCCCCCCCAAACCCAACACCCCCACCCCTCACTCATTCATCTAAATGCGGCCATTCTGTCGATGAGGCAGGTATGCCAAACCAGAGCGTACCCAGCTAGAAACCTGCAGCGTTGTCCAACAGAAAAGTTGAACCGGGCTCAGGTTTTTGCTGGACCGCGCTGTGACATCATCTGCTGTGGAAAGTGCACATGCCAGCTATTTCTACTGTTTACCTGCTGCAACTCAGAGTCCCTCTCCTATCTCAGGCTTTTGTAAACCTCTGTCCACAGTTTTGGCATCTGTAAGACTTTAAACTTCTGGATCTGTTTCTCTAACTGCACTTGGTGGACCACATTATAGAGTTTCAGCAGCACCTGAAACAGCACTCCTCCATCAAAAGTGGCCTCTCTGCTTTGTTTTAGCCAGAGGTAGAAGTGAGTGCTGCTAAATCTCTCAGACAGGAGGTTGGCTGGATGGAAAAAGACTTTCACACCACTGACTGTGCTCTGCATCCTGTTCCCGACCAACGGTTAATGTTGGCTCTCCTTAGTCATAACTGTTCTCATTTTCTAGCCTCAACAAAAGTTTCTATTCAATTCAATTTTACTTGTTTAGTGCCAAGTCATAACACACTTATCTTAAGGTCCTTTACAGGGTAAAGTCAAGACCTTATACAATACAGCCCACACTTCCTACAATGAGCAAACACTTGGCAGCAGCAGGGAGGAAAACTCCCTTTTATTTTACCATGTGAGTTACATAAACACAACAAAGAATGCTACCATAAGAGCAGCAGATAAGAAAATGTGTTGATTCAAACACAAAATAACCCAGACTATGACATAAGTTCCTGAAGGTCAGAAACGCAAATATCATAAAAAACAAAGCAGCCAGATTGAAACAAGGATAACAGAAGTACTAATAAACACCCCTAAATCTTGAGGATTTAATCAGCTGTAACCTTTTGTGGTGTTTAAATTGCAGCACGTCTGTCTTTGTAATTCAATTTTTACCATCTCAACGATAATCTGCAGCTTGAACCTGTTATTTTTCTAATCCTGTCCATGTCCTCGTTTTAGCTGGAAAGATTCAAGCTCTAACTTCCAGGTAAATGAAGACGGTCAAATCCTGATGAATTGACGCATGTTTCTAATTAAAATGTAACCTCGGGGATGTTTACACCAATTAATGCCATCAGGACCAAGAGAAATGAACTTATTGGTGTTTTACTAATTAAATATTTCGCTATGAGGCAAATATTTGGCCTCTTCAAACTGATCAACACTACAAACAAGGCACAGGTTGACATGTCAGTGACACCACTGTCAGGTTAGCTGTGGCCATCATCTAAGATTTTCCACTTTGCCTGCAGCAGCTTAAATGGTTTTTACTTAAAAAACTATCAGACACTTACACATAGATTTGGATGTACCGGAGGCTATATTTGTCCTTGCTTCTGCATAAAATGGAAGCTCACGAGAGAGTAAAGTTTAACAAACTGTACAGTGTTTGCCCAAGGTGATAAGTGCTATTTGGTTACAGCATGCTTATTGTCAAGTCTGTAAAAGAAGAGACTCAAACTTTGCAGCCACTTCACTTCTTCCCTGAATTCTTGTTATAATATGGGTTGTCAAGAGAGCGATAAAGTGCACTTTAAAAGTCGTTTTTTTCTTCCTATAGGAGCGTTTGAGGCTTGCAGCATGACCTGACCATCCACCTTTCTGTCTGTCTCTCTTCAGTCTCATTCCTTCTCAGGGAAATGCATTCCACCTCTGAAAACAAAATGGGAAAAAACTTTTTTAAAAAGTGGCTGATGTGAAAGTGGGATCATTAGGGAGCAAGGAAAGAGGGTGATTGGGTCATATCGTTCAAATCTAATGCCGGTCGGATCGAGAAATGTGAGGAGGAGCTGAGTGAACAGACAGTAAAGGAACAGACAGTGGGGGAAGTGGTAGGAAGGTTTACCTTTCTGCCTCCTGTGAGGTTACCTGGGCCAAACTGAGACTGATATGTATGACCAGACAGTCTGCAGGGCAGTGGAGTGAAGAAGCTGCTGGCATAGACAAGCTCCAGCACAGACAGACATTTCCCTGTGCTGAGGGAAGGGCACTGATGTATACTGGTGATGACAAGACTTTTTATTGCCTTGCCTAAAAAACGATGCAGAAACGTCTTACAATTTTATCTAGTGTTTGGATTGTTCTCCGCTCTTTTCTTCCGTGTCTGAAAATCCCATCCTCCGCTGACCTTCTGAATCCGCTTTTTTTCTTGCATTTCCTAATTCTCCAATTCCTGTTGACAGCTTTGTTCATTCATCACTGCAGACTGAGCCAGACATTGCTCTCTCTTTTTTTGGTCTTTTCTCTCTATTTAACAGATTGAAGGAATGACCAGAGGTGACAGCCTCTTTATGAAATAACAAGCTGCTAATTGTCCCTGATCATGTCTCGTGGGAATCGTATTATTTACCCGTGCTAAATGAGATTTGCTGCTCACTTTTAATGTCGCCTTTCTACATGAAAGTGCAGCTTTTATCATCCCTGACCACTTTCCCTCCACTTAACTCCCTTCTGGAGTCAGTTCCCATTCCTGTCATTATTCCCTAAAACCATCTTTTTTGTCCTTTTTTTTATTTTGGCCAATGTTCCTTCACTGAAAACAAATTTAAATGCAAACAAGGCAAATCTGCCTAGCATTTCCTCCCACAGGAGAGACGTTTAAAAAAAGAAAATGAGAGGAAAATCATTGCAATCTCTCCCCCTGCGGCATTGCTTACAGACATGCACAAAATTGTATTTGGGGGTTTGTATATTGTTTATTACAATATTCCTTTGTGCACTCCTTTGACACAGAAGATTACTTTTCAGTCAACATTTCCGCACGCAATTATGTGCATATGACTAACCTTGTGACGAGCTATCCAAGCTTCAGTCTTAGGAACAACTAATCTACCAATTAGGCATAAAAGGGAGAAAAAATGTTTACTGTTCATGTGTGTTTGTTTCCTCTTTGTTTGGTGCAGACCAAAAGGTTGCACTGGAAAATTAAACTCAACACTATGCACATGCTTTCATCTGGAAATGATCAAAATTCAAGGTTGGTTGTTCACATTGTGCCCTGTTCCCAGGGGCTTGTGGGTAAATGAAGCCGGCGGCAGTGAAATCTAACTACGGTTTACATTTGCTTTAAATCCTGAGACAAGATTAGCTCTTTGTTAAGCTCAGACTCTCATCTATGATTCATTACAAAATGTGATCGTCATCGTCATCATCATCATCATCTGTGGCTTAGTGAGCAGATGGCTGAAAAACTCTTACAGGTGTGTCAGCGCCACATCTGTGCGAGCCCCACATGTGAAACACTTGTTTGCTGTCTTGTCAACTGCGTGCTGCTTCCTATCAGGCTGATGGCAAAGAAAACGAAACGGCCGGTTACAGCGCTACATCACACACACACACACATATCCAGATTTCCTGGGTTCATGCCAAAACCTCACACGTGCAGCAGCGGCTGCTTATCCACTCCTCATGCATTAGCGGCATTGCATGGACAGACGAGTCATGAACAACAACAGTATCTATCACACGAAGGTTCCCCTTTTCATTTTCGGTGATTATTACAGCACCATCTGCTTCGCTCTTTTGCAGCAATACTGATACAAGCCCATTAGATGTGCGTTTGAGTAAAAAAAAAGCTGTTGAACAACTCACTCCTTTATCTCTTCCTTGCCTATTTAACAGTCAGTTACACAGTCACATCTCATAATATTCACCGAACATATGTAACATTGTGTATAAAAACTACTTTCCTGCTCATTACGTCCCTAACTCTCACAGTCATGTATAAACCTAATTACGTTTCCACTAATTTTTCCCGCAAATGATGCTTCAATGTAAACAACCAAACAATCACAAAGTTTGGCAAAAAAAAAAAAAAAAAAAAAAAAAGATCGAGATCTGGTTTGGTGCACAACCAACACCTCGTAACCAGCCGTACAGTGAAACAGGATGTGATGCCTTGGCAGTGCAGAGTAACAGTGGGTCATTTAATAGGTCAGATGGTTCACAGTTTAAACACTGCTCGGCCTGCCTTACCTGAAAGGAACTCATGGCTGTGTGATAATTTTGTGAATAATTTAAAACTTGGATACACGCAGCTGAACCGTCACAGATCCAAATACACCACACTCTGTGCTGAAGGTGACCCAGTTCAACGTTTAAGCTGGAAATGAAATTCCTGTATCGGAAAAACCTTTGTTCACTGTCATTTCTGGAATCACTGGATCACTTTTTACAGGGAAATATCTCAAGGTGTTGAGTCAGGAGGATGGGTGAATAACTTCTGAATCAATTACAAGAAGTTGTTGGCAATATTTTGAGAAAACTTTTTTTTTCTGCCTGTGTTGATTCTTTCTCAAAGACTCAGACACTGAGATTTGAAGTTTTACCATCTGATTTAAACTTAATGATCACACTCATAATGATCTGATTTTGCTGGCAGGCTGCTCTTTGCACAGATTTATCCAAAATAAGTCTTGATTACCAAGCTCCAGTCGTTAGAGAGAAAAACCCATATGTATTTTTTAATGTTAACTTAACGATCTAAAACTGCAGCAGTAATTCTGATCAGATCTTTTGCTGATGTAGTTGCTCAAGTTCCTTTTGTTCCTCCACAGCACATGACGGCATATCTGTCTGGAGGATGACTTCAAGAAATTATGTGTTTTTGTTTTTGTGAACTATATGTTTTTTTTCTCCTGTTGGGAATGTGGTGAATGTGGTGAATGTGGTGAATGTGGAAGGTGAAGTATGGGTGAATATTGTACAGACAGCTGTAGTCTGATGTTCTTGTTTCTTGCCCTCTCTGCTTATTGTACAGTATACGTCTGTGTGCACTTGTCTTCTATTTCTTTCTAATTTATGTGTTTAAGTGGGTCATGCATGCCCACACACACACACAGGCACACACACACACAAAACAGCTGGTAATGAACATCGATCTATCTTCACCAAAAAATAATTTCTCCTTTATAATGTAAGAGGAGCTGGATAATGAAAAGAAGACCCACATAAAGATACAGGGTGTCATCCTTCTTTTCAATGTACAGCACATCTCTCTCTCTCTCTCTCTCTCTCTCTCTCTCCCACTGCACACATCCAATTTATATTCAAATACACTGGGAAAAATGAACAGCATTAGATTATGAAGTCATACAGACCATAATTGAAGTTGCCATGGTGCATTTGTCATAACCCCGCAGTTGTCCACATTGAGACATTTTTCTCTCGCCAACATATATAGTTGTTGGTTGTGGCTGAACACTGGTGTGACATCACAAATGATGTTCTCTCATGTGATGTCACAATCTTTTCTCAGGGTCATCCATTGTAAAACACAAAGGCAGGCAGGTGTGACTGACGCTGATCTGATCTGTGTTTGTCATTTGTTCATTCACTGAAAGGTCTCAGTCACTGATATCTCATACATGTAAGAACACATACATTTAGTGTTAGATACCTGAAGCAGGCAGCTGTCATCTATGTTTCTTTTTTAGTTATTGTTTTTGTATGGCAGTGCTTTTCTGTTGGTCTATTTATTGCTCTTGTTAATTTCAACCTTGAATATGTCATCAACTAAGGATGGGCTGTTGTGGTTTATGACATCATTCACTTCTCCTCTCATACCAGCATGAGATCCAGATTGTGCTTTTAGCAAAATGACTCAACAGCTATTGGACTAATTTAGTGGTGTCATCAGGTTCAGTGCAGTGTCTTAGTGTCCACATACCTGCAAAACTACACTGTTACTCCTGCCTGCCCACCTCTGTGCTTTGTATTCAGTGCTAACTGGTTAATATTAACATGCTAACACTCCAAACTAACATGCATTTAGCTGTACAGCCTTACACAGGTGCTTTGGCTGTAGATTCTTCACTAAGTTCTTAAAGGCAACATACTGGACTTTATGATATGCAATAAATGAATGTTGCATGACAATATTTAAGAGTTATTTTGCCTGAGGGGATGACCAGTTCAAGCTGCAGATTGCAGAGATTGTCCATGTTTTATCAATCCTTTTAACCTTGTGTCTGAATTGACTAAGGAGTATAAGGCCATTTTTGTTGCATTTTGTGTCCATAAAGTTACAGAGCAATACATAAGATGTAGGTGACAGTGGTTTCATACTGGTATAGAAAAATGATACCATTTTAGCAAGGTTGTGGGCTAACATGATTTTATGGATGTTATTTTTCACGAGCATTATTTCCAGTGTCAACGAGACACATTCAGTTTCTGTATCTGGTTTTCGACAGTGGTGTGTGATGGGTTGGGTTTGCTATAGTTTGGCCCAAGGCTCACTTGGACAGAGGTCCAAATCAAAAGTCACACCTCTGTGACACTTCACTGGTGTATTTGTTTTGTTGTACTCAATCACAGTTTACTTGTTGTGGAAAGGGCCCGGAACACAAACTGCAGAAACCTAAGAGTTCAGTCCAATGCGAATTAAGGAAGCTCATTCAGAGAAACAAAACACAAACATCCTCACTAGGTGGACAACACCTGCACAAAGTGAGAGACAGAGACCAGCTTCATAAACAGGAATCAACCAACCAAATACAGATATCAGTGATAATAACTAAATCATGTAATGGCAGAAATGTATTTTTCTCTTTTCTTTTTTTTGGCAGAATGCCTCATCGGTGGAAGAGGGCCTGACTTAGTTAAGACCAGTCAAATCCCCTCTATTCCTCTTTTTACATAAGCAGAGCGCTCAGAACTGTAGCACTCTGACACTATAATGATGGAGGAGAGGAGTCTAAAGTGATTTCCCCACAATAAGAGGTGACTAATGTCCTTGTACAGGAGGTGCTGAATTGCTGTCTCCACTTTGTGCATCATGGTGCACAGTGACAGTTCTAGGTTGACAGTCTCACACCAAACATATACTGTAGTTACAAAAAGAGATGTGTAGAAACTGTTCACGCTTGCTGAAGCTATAAATAAAGCTCCGGTGCGTTTTGCACAATGCACTTTTGACACGGTTTGCGCAGATTGATTACGCAAGACCCGGCAAGTAGAAGGATATGCACATCAGGGAGGCCACCCCTCCTTTACACTACCCACCACCAAGGTCTGGGGTCCCTGCAATACTTCAGTTCCTCCCTGTCGAATACAGGAGTGATCAGTAGACGTTGTTTTGCGTCGTGGTTCTGCGAAGGACCTCTGCAGGCATCTGTAGGCGAGACATGAGGTGAGCCACAGATATGAGTCTTATTAAGTCCAAGACCTGTCAGTGGCCTATTGTTTCTGAAAGCTTCCTTCACAGTTTCTAGTGAGTTGTTTTTGACAAACAAGCTACTTGTGCAGCAAATGATTATTTACAGCTGGATAATGTGGACTACAGGCTGTACAAACTGTTTTGGTTCGGCTGTAAATCAGTTAGATGAAAAAGGACCTGTGTGCCTGGGTGTCACAGAAGCTCAAGAGCTATGTCCATACGGTTGTCCCTCTACTCTGTCAAAGCACAGCGAGTGGCGTCCCTGATAAAACTTTGTCTGGGGCGAGGCAATCAGCAGTGGGCCAGAGGCTTGAAACCTTTGGTATGTAATTTCAGCCCACTCAGCCAACAATCACACCAAGCTTGACAAGCTGAGATAGGCTCCTAGTGCCCTGAGAATTACTGGTGTGGGGACAATGGTCAGTGCAAAACAATGTATTTTCAGATTATTTAACTCACATTGAGTCAGAGTCTGTAAAGTAATCATTTAAAGCTCCCATATTTTACACATTTCTAGTTTTTATATCCAGAAGATGATGTATTTGTGGTTTTTTGCACCAAAAATCCTTTAAATATGGGGTGTCGTTTAGCTCAGTGGGTAGAGCAGGCGCCCCATACGCAGGCACTATAGTCCTATAGTTCGATTCCACCGGTGGCCCTTTGCTGCATGTCATTCCCTCTCTCTGTCTCCCCATTTCCTGTCTGTCCTATCAATTAATAAAAGCCCAAAAGCCCAACAATAAAAAATAAAAAAAATCTCCTCCCTGAGGCCTCTCACTTGTCCTCTGGTAATAACAGCCCATTGAGCCAATCAGAAGAGAGGAGGTTTTCTGGGCGTGGCAGAGAGCAGTGACTGCTTTGTTGGGACATCTCAAAGTAACAGAAGTTCTGATGGCCCGTATTTAAGCTCAGTTTCTGAATAAAGGCTGTGTGCATTTCTCTGAGTACTGAGCACTTTCAGCTTTTCATAGCATTACTATAGAAGTTTGACATGCTACAGCAATTTTAATTGAAGCATTTTGTAAAATGCAAGTGTGTTAGCCACAAGGATATACATCTACCTCTGCACCTTAGGGAAAACCTAACATAACCTAACATAATGTCAGCCTTAAAGAGAGAGATGTAAAGTGGAATATGAATGTAGTAATTTTATATGCAAACCATGTCAGCGCTTTAAATGTAAAGTGGATAAATGCTACTCCTGCCTTCTGCTGCAATGAGCCACCAGGGTTGAACGTGCTTATCCTCATGGGCTGAGCGCATGCTGGCAAATTCATTGTGCTGAGAGGGGAAGATGAGAGGGTGAAACCACCACAGCCACATTAGAGGGTGAATCCAGTGTTAATAGAACTGTATAATTATGGTGTCTGCAGGATAATGAAACATGTGACTCAACTCACAATCAAGAAGTTAATGTAACTGTGAACTATATTTAAGAGCACTGACACTGTCTCTCTTTCTGTGTCCTCTTCCTCTGCAGGTAATGTGTTTGTGGTGAGTTTGGCATTTGCTGACCTTGTGGTCGCCTTCTACCCCTACCCACTGGTTCTCTATGCCCTCTTCCATGATGGATGGGCACTGGGAAACACACAATGCATGGTAAGACCACTTCACTAAGAGCATGTTTCAGTTGTGTACCTCCACACACTCCCACTGCAGTCTGACACAAACCACCCTCTCCCTTTCTTCCTCTGCAGGTCAGCGGTTTCCTTATGGGGCTGAGCGTCATTGGCTCCATTTTCAACATCACTGGCATTGCAGTGAACAGATACTGCTATATCTGTCACTCATTCTCCTACAGTCGGCTGTACAGTTATCGCAACACTCTGCTGTTTGTTGCCTTAATCTGGCTGCTCACAGTGGTGGCCATTGTGCCCAATTTCTTTGTCGGTTCCCTGCGCTACGACCCGCGGGTCTACTCCTGCACCTTCGCCCAAAATGTCAGCAGTTCCTACACGGTGGCCGTAGTGGTGGTCCACTTCCTGGTTCCCATCGCAGTGGTTACCTTCTGTTATCTGCGCATCTGGGTGCTTGTGATTCAGGTCAGTCTCCTGCTTTTCCCTAACTGGTTCTTCATCTCTTCACAGGCGCACAGGGCTTAATAGTGGGACTCTTTTTAAATAAAATAACAACACCAAGCACAACCTGAACACTTTCCATCAGCTTTGAATAATTCAGGAACCCTATGGGCCAAATAATAACAAGGGTCATCATCCTGACAGAGTTCATCCAGATTGGACCAGCAATGTAGGAAATATGGGCCATCTGAGTTTTGAGACTGTGACCTTTAATAACTGACCCTTTGTTGGAAAAGTCAGAGTCATTTTTTTAAAGCTAGAATAGACTGACAAAATACGTCAACATAGTGTTTGTGTTTGGGGAGAGGTGGTGGGAGGTGGTGGAGGGCTAGAGAGAAATTAATTTTAATACAGTGAATCCAATCAGTCTAACACCAGGAGCTGTGACTTCTCAGTTCAATGGAGCTCTACTTCAAATGAACACATCGGGACAACGACTGAGTCTAAATGAAGAGTGAATTTGATGTCTGATTATCTCCAAGATGAAAAGTGCATCAATTGCTGGGAGGAGACTATCATAGTCATTTTAGTCTATTAATTAAGTAATGTGAATTCAATTTGATAATAAAATATTATTTTGTGACGGCAACAACCCAGCCGTGAGCAGCACCCAACACTGATTTTCCTAGATGTTGAAATCCGGGGACTTCCTCACGACACATTCAGGGGTTGTTTCCTTGGAGATGACGTGTGGCTCCACCAGTTCCCTCAGCTGTTCGGAGCCTGGCGGTCTGCCGACAGGCTTCCCTCTGTTGGCACCACTGTTGATCCCTCTGTAGGCGTACAGGGGCACATCGTGTTTTCTCCCTGTTCTGTTGCGGTTTGATGCAACATAAACTGTAATTACAAAACTTAACTTTTTCTAGATAGCTGCAGAGCACAAACATGCGGCCCCAAAAATCTTCAAAATGAAACAGTGATGATAATTAAAGTTAAATTACTGAGATTATTCTGAGGCACTCCGGCTTTTCTGATTCAGTTGTTAACTTGTCTTTTAACATAATAGAGCATGTGTGTTAGTAGACAAGGAAAACTTATGATGACAATATGAGGCAGAAGAAAGAACAGAAACAAGAGAAAAGCAAGGAAAAGCAGGAAAATAAGTGCAAATGGCAAAAAGCCAGGAGACAGCAGTTCAACCAGTGGGTCAGTGTGTTGTATCCCTGAGGGACCAAAAGCAAGGCCAGTACTTATTTTCTTGTTTCTATTTCAGTTAAGTGTTTCAGAGACACGTTTAATTTTCCGCTTAATGTGGAGTTTACACACAAACATCACATCTGCCTTCTTCAGTGGCCCATTAAAATGTGAACTAAATTAAACAAGATATAAACCTGATGGCGCCATCAACGCAAGGCCTTCGACACCTACGAGTGATTGATCAAGTGTGTCGAGCAGCATAATAAATGGTTCTTAACACTAATAATGAATGAATAGGGGTTCCAAAGGCAGTCGTTTGATGAAGACATCATTAATGACTGTTTTGTATGCAGGATACATATTTCAAACTTCTGCCTTTCTATTAATTCACATAAAAAACTGTTGTTGAGTAATAACTCAGGGTTCACTGAACAGGTCATATTAATTCAGATACTGTTTGAAAAGAAGACATCTCCTGTTAGAGGGCTTCAGGAATGTGGCTTGTGCATCATGAATGTTGAATTAAGAGGGAAAGTGAGCGTAGATGGAGCAGATCCCTGGAGTGGTTGTACGTGTGTGAAACAGCGAGGCAGAGAGGAAGTAGCCTTCTGGTCTCGCTTACAGTCTAATTCCCGTCTTGTGTGTTTTCATCATGTCCAGGTGCGACGTAAAGTGAAGACTGAGGAGAGCCCACGCCTCAGACCAAGTGACTTGCGAAATTTCATCACCATGTTTGTGGTCTTTGTGCTGTTCGCCATCTGCTGGGCCCCACTCAACCTGATCGGCTTGGCAGTGGCCATAGATCCACTCCGTGTGGCTCCTCGCATCCCAGAGTGGCTTTTTGTGGTCAGCTACTTCATGGCCTACTTCAATAGCTGTCTAAACGCCATCATCTATGGCTTACTCAACAGGAATTTCAGGAACGAGTACAAACGCATTGTCACCTCTGTCTGGGTGACTCGGCTCTTTGTGACAGAGACTTCGCGAGCCGCCACGGACGGCAGGAGCATGAAGAGCAAGCAGTCGCCGCCGCCACCACACAACAACAACGAGTCGGTCAGAGATCGTGCAAACAAAGAATGAAAAGTGGATCACAGAGTTTGTTAAATGGTAAATCCTGCTTTTATGTGACATCCAGATGGTTGTGCAGCTAAAGAGAGTCAAATAACACATGAAACTGGAACACATGGCCTGGTTTTCTGTTAGCTGATGTTGGCCATCAAGGTGCAAGGTGATGTTTACATTTGTTTTTGGAGAATCATGGTATATATATAATTAATATACTGAGTTACTGGGAGTTTATAGTTGGAAGGATTAAGTCAAAAACTGTATTAAAGTGCTAATAAGGATGATTTCTCTTTAGCATCAACAGAGCAGTGATGCAAACTGTTGCTGATGCTGTCAAACGAGGTCATGTTTTGCAGTTTCATGTCGCTCTTACTCTAAGAACAATCTGAATGGTACATTAATATTACATTTAAATGTAATATCCTTTAATGTCTGCTGCTGTAGACTCTTAGACATATTTAAGAAAACTGGGTAACCACACTCTTTAGTAACTTCAGAAGCCTCAAAAGTGCAACTCGCCTCACCTAGACGCTACATTAGTACACGAGGAGATGACGTCAGTGTGTGTGTGTGTGTGTGTGTGTGTGTGTGTGTGCATGTGTGTAATGTTGACTCTGATGGGGGTTGACATAGTGACAGTGAAGGGGTCAGAACTGAACACGAAGCATATGAGTTCATGCTACCTGGTCTGACCCTCCCGCACTGCAAAGAAGAGACGAAAACTTAGTAATAATTAATGAAATCATTAATTCAGGAATTAAAGTGACTGATAAACAACACAAGATGATACTAGCATCATACCATGTAAGATCTGGTTGTTTCTGAAAGTTTTCGAAAAGCCTCAAAACAAATGCTGCATGTGATGTAGCAGGTGGAGACAGACGCCTGAATATTATTATTACTGCTACTGCTGCTGCATCCATCACTCAGTATATCACCTGTGCTGCTCTGCTGCTGCCGTTTGAACATTATTTAACTTTATTACAGCACGGGTCACTGTGGGCTACACCTTGATATTTCAAATACAAACTCTGTCTCCTGGAAGGCTAAATGTTGATTTGATACCAGGCTGTTACTCTGCAAAATCCAAATATTCCTTCAACTTTAAATAAGAGTCTGCAGTAAAGAGTTTAACATCAGTGAATCACTAATATTGTCTCCTTATTTTCTGCAGCATTAGTTTAACACAGAGCACACAACAGTTTCAACACACTGGACCGCTTGTGCAAATGATTCATTGAAAATGTAAATAGACTGTGTAAAAAGCTTTAGACAAAAATACATTATATATGATACAACATATACTGTACAAGTGCAGTTTGTAATCCAAAAATATTAAATTGTGATGGAGATGCTATCACAAGGAGACAAAATAAATGTGAATTTACAGTGAAAGCAGAGGCGAGGACAGTTTTGTGTAGAGAACTGAAGCCAGTACATTCATATGCACATTTAACTTAAGCTACGTTAGAGCTCGACCAGGCCACTGGACGACCTTCCTCGTCCCAGTTTAGAAGCACGGGAGAGGAATCGATTTATTGACCAAATTCTGTCCAGCTCCATTATGATAGGTGGCGATATGCCCCCATTTCTGGTTATTAGTATTGGACTTTTTTCTGGTTGCTCAATTACATCACAGAACAAACAGTCAACACACGAGTTAGCTCGCAGCAAACTGGTAGCATGTTGTGCCATGGAAACATGGACACCTTTACAGCTGTGTACATTTGTACATGCTGCATGCTGGTTACCGGCTTCTTCTTTTACACAGTGTGCTCGACTTCCAAGCAGGTAAACATGCAGGTGGAGGTAGACTCACACCTGTCTTATCTGGGTTTATGTTTGTCCAACTTTGAGAAATGTAGTACAACTTCAGTCAAACTAATATGTAGTTCAAGTTCGCCAGACTACTACTATATCATGCTAATGTACTGTGTGGTGGACAGTAACTGAGCACATGTACTACACTTACAATACATTTTATATAAAATGCACATTTTCTGATGCTAATTCAAAAGCTACTCAGCAGTGTATAAAGAGGTTAAAAGCCCAATATCTCCACTTCTCTCATCTACAGCTATCATTTGACTGCATTAATAATTATAATTCAATAATATAATATTCATTTCCGTACTGAACATAATGAGTAATTGGTGTTTTAAGTGGCTTAAACACGGGGGGACACCCACAGAGATGGTTAGAGCTCACACACAGGGAGAACACAACTCCCCACGCTGATGTCAACACACTGCAATGCAATAAGTCATTCAGCTACACCGGAACAACCAAGTGCAGCAGCAGCACGGACGACTCTTTGTGCACAGTAACACTTTTGCTATGCAACTCAAAGTGGTGAACATCAGTGGCATCTAAAAAAAATTCAGACTGCAGATCCAGTCGTCCCTCACCTGAGTGCATTCATATCTAAACAAGATGTCTCAAATCTTTAGTGGCGCTGCTCGGTAAAACAGGAAACACTACAGGTTGTGGGTGACGTAGAACACACACACAGGTTCCTCTGCCTCCTACATCATATGCAGCTCTGCTAGTTTTATGCAGACAGTGGCAATTCTTATTCATCTTTCTGAAACTTTTATGCAAAAATTCTAGCTTTTCATTTCAAAAGGTAGTAATTAATGGTTTGTTTTGTTTTCTCATTTGAAAAAAAAAAAAAAAAAAAAAAAAACCTCATTCACCAGGGGCACACTTTAACGCTTTCACTGTGGAAGAACACTCGCTAAGAGTTCATTGCACAAATGTTCAGGCAAGCGTCACGCTGTCGTGTGGTCACAAGTAGTTTGAATGGAGAGTGATGGTTGTTGCCTCTTACTGTAACTGAATTGTATTTTGAGAGATGTAGATTGTTGAGAGGGAACAACTCATATCCATATTCCCCATCTCAGGGTGCCTACCAAGCATTTTGTTGTCTGATACATTTGCAGTTCATCAGCTGCCATTTAAGGGTGGCTGAAGACATTTTAAAGGGATATTTTGTGAATTAGTGTCAATGTGATTTAAGTGTGGTATATTGTTATTGGAGATGTATTCAAAGTGTGTTTTTAATCCATCTGAAGATCAATAACGCCCCACACAGATAACAGGTATTATTGTTATTATAGGACAATGCATAGCCTCTCTTTCCATTAAATCTACGACAGCTGCAGAGTAAATCTAAAACAACCGCTTGCTCAATTGGCATGTACAGTACATTGCATCAGCGCAAATACATTTGTTTTTCCAGTGTGGAGGGAAGGAGCCAACCTGTAATTGCACAAATCAAACATCCAAGAAACAGGTTCCTCATACTAAATTTACTGGTAGGCTTTTTTTTCTCATATTCAAATTCAATTCGAATTTGTGTGTCGTAGTACAGGGTGAAAATGTGCAAAGCCATAGATCAAGAATGGTAACAGATGCAAAGCACAAAGTCGAACTATAAATATTCATGGAGGCAGGGCGGATGCAAGAGCATTACAAGCAGAGGAGGAAAAGTTGAGAGCAAACAATGACACTTCTGGTGCAGGGGACGCTAGAAACAGCTGGAGGTTTTCGTAGAAGAGATGGGATTTACATGAATGAATGCAGTCCTGACGAGGTGTGGGAAAGTCATGGGGGTGCTGGACAGCAACAACAAAACAGAGTGATGTTGTCATGGTACAGAGTAAAAACCATCTGCTCAAACATCTGGAGAGTGTTTTAGATGCACTTGGAGGAAAGTAAAGACTTTTCATTTGAACCAAAGAAACAGGTGTAGCTGAGGGGGTTCAGGAGTGTAAACACTTTGTCAAGATATCACTTTAGGTCCTTTCGGTCCTTTAAGGTCCTGTTTTCATTTAGAAGTTCTGCCTTACAATTAATACAACAGTGTCAAATTTTAAATATTGCGGCAAGTGCCATATTTTCTATTAAAAAGGAACCGCTTCAGCAAACCTGGTTTGCATTCGTCCTGGGTTTTTTATGTATTCAGGACAGTCATCTCTCCAGGTTTCTCTCCAGCGCCAAACAGCAGTTCACATGTAGACCTCAGGCTAGAAACTCAATTGCTGAAATAGAAGAGCAAATATTATCTTTTTCTCCTTTGTGTTTTCTTTCTTTGTACCCTACAGCGAAATTATGTAACTGTGTTCATTTGGGTTCCCTATGCTCCCTGTCTGCAACCTTACTTTGGACCTACTTCATCATGCAACCAAATGTGAGGCAATACTTGCCAGCTTAAGGAATGGACTCATTATTTAGGTTTTTTTTTTTTTCACCTGAATATAATTAAAAAATCCCACCTGACCTCCTCCCTGACATAGCAGCACAATGTCACAGCCTCAGTTTCTTAAAAACCCCTCTATTCATGATTTCCCCACACAAACCCTTCAATAGATCAACTGGCAGCATTAAAATACTTTTCTGGAAAAAAAGGGTCCAAAAAAACACATATATTCATTTTTTTTTATCTGAAATGAAAAACATAGTTCTTAGATGTGGCCACAGTTAATAAAAACCTGATCATAGTGTGAGGCGTTTCATTCTGTAGACGTTCTGCCTGGTTATGCTGTGAGCATCCTATTTTTCAAAAATAATAATTAAAAAAAAAGAACTAAAAAAAAACAAAAAGAAAACAAAAACATCCCTGTGTTTTACTGCAACGCTGGACTGTGTTTACTCCTGGTGAGACTGCACTGCAGCCAAGTGCGGTGAGTTGGTTCCCTACAGTAAAAGCTTCTGGTGTGCTTGTGCTATGTTTGATTATATGTGAGGCAAAAACAACATCCTAAGTCAAAAACTGTGAACCGAGGTTTATTATCAAAAAGTGTAAATTTAAAAAAGGAACATAAATATATGTATATATAAATATACAGTCTATATTATTGGTGTAAATACAATTTCTGCCTTCAAAATAAACACACAAGGAAGCACTTAGTGAAGGTTGTCATGCCGTTTTCATTGGAGGATGAAAGCCGAGGTTTCTATACTAATCATTTCAAATGCTGCACTCAGTGAGATGACATACTCACAATCTCTTACCCCCTCTATAACATCCATGCACAGTATTCATTCACTCTCCTGATATGTCTCCAAGTCTTTCAACATATGTAACATCAGTGAAGCAGCCTCTTTACATCTGAAAAAGGCTTTTATTCAGCAGCTACTATAAACACACTTGCCTCACTTGACTTATTTAAAGCAGATGCAGTTTGCAATTACAGGCCATAGATCCCATAGAAACCTGATGAAATCCAATTGAAATACATTCCTGACAGTAAATTTGGATGCTACTATGGGCAAACAACTGCTGATCAAGGCTTTTGTACAGTGTATTGCAGCATTTTAATCAGTGTCACTGTCTGCTATGCAAATACCTGGCAACCTCTGAGCTGGTGAAACTGAGGGATAATTTGCGGCAGCCTACTGGTTAAGGCACGTACCATGAAAGTGCAACATGTGCATGTCTTATCCCTGTCAACTGTCAAATAAAAGCAAAAGTGAAATTACCAACATTGTCCTGTGCAACGCTCAATGACTGTGAGACAATCTTTGTTGAGCACAGCGCAAATATTTTACCTCATATAGTTTTTATAGGCTGATTTTTATAGGCCATGATGTACCGCTCATGTGCCAACAGCTGAAGCCTCGCTGTTCACTTCTTCTATTTGTCATCTGGACATTCTCGCCATACAGCACCCAGATACTTGTCATTTATGGGTTACGCAACAGCACGACAACATCAGCTCGGAGCTAAAAGACAGAGAGGGATGCTCAACACTGATCAAATTACGCGCATGGTACATTCATCATTCATTCACCAGGATGAAAACAATAACACCATTTATGCCGCCACGGGGAAATACAACGGAAAAGCGAAACATAATTATGTATGCACTGCCTTTACTGTTTACAAGCCAGAAAGCAATCTCCACATTTAAAACTGTGACTATGAACATATGAATGAAAACAGCTATTGGAAATGTTTGCAAAGCACAAATCGAAGTATTTACACCTAGTAGCCACTTAACTTGCTGCAGCTCTTTAGACGCAGGTGGGAGCTGCATGTCCCCCACAGCCTGCAATCTTTGAGGCGTGAATTAAATCATATAGGTTGGAAATATTACGCAAGGTTTCCCTGTTAGAGTTGACTTGACGCTGTTACACAACATCCATAGAAGGGATGTGGGATTCATAAACAGGGTATGGAATTAATTAAACGTGGCAACTGAGTGTGTATCTTGATATCATAAACAGCTTTTGTGGGGGGGTGGGGGGGTGTAAAGTTTTATGATTTTTTTTTATTATTATTATTATTGGCAGAAGGGGGCACCATTAAACAAAAACAACTAAAACATATTTTTATGAACATGAGCAAGGTCAGAAAGCAGTGCATTTCAGGTGTGTAGCCAGCTGAATACTTGTATCTTGATAAATGTCTTCTGTTCTGGGGGCTGTGCATGTTATTTATGACCAATGATGTTCATTGACAAGAACTCATGTAACAGGTGCCAGGCCGCGATGGCCAGAGGATGATCTGAGTAACATCAACCAAAGGGGAATCTGTGGAATGTAATGGAATCTAACATTTTAACATTCAAAAGGCTCAGGAGCGACGCCGAGCTTCATCAAAATGGACTGTGTGTAAAGAACAAAAAAATGACCAAATGAAAAAACAAAAAATAAATAAGATATGCATTATGTGTGCAGTTCTCCTGAAACATGATGTTATGGAAAATAAAACTGATATATCACAAGGTATTTGTGTATTTGTCCATGTGTGAAATCAGCGTGACTCTGGACGGACAGACGTGACTGAGTGGAAACCAGCTGACGTGATAGCCAGCATTGTTCTTCATATTTTATAGCTCAGTTAGTGGTTAAAATGTTGCTTAAAAAGCCCAAATTTATCTAATTCGACACATTTCTCAGTGTGGAGCAGGAGCGGGATGCTTGACTTCTTAAGGGTGTTTTGTCTGAAAGGTTCCTGTCGTATCCTCTCAAGGTTCAGAATTAGGTTGAATTGGAGCTTGAGAGCTGTTGCCAGCCAGTGGTGTGTACTTTGAACTCCCTGATGTCATCAGGCACTGCTGGAGAGATAAATCTTTAATTTAGATTTTTTTAATTCTTGTTTTCCATAAAACTTAAATTAAATTTACTTTTTAATTAAGATCTCAGCACTTAAAATTGTAAAAAATGTATAAGTGTTTTTAGCTGTTCCTTGTGTGGTTACGATGCTTTAAATCAACTTATAATCATGAATAAACATCAGTCTTTTGTTTGGTTGTTTGGTTTGCTTTTTGCATCGATCAAAAATGTGTGTGAGATGAAACAGTTGCCAGACCAGAGCGAGGCAGTGGGAGAAGTAAATGGAGATTGGATTTTAGTAGGACATGGACAAGTGGCTGGAGGTGATCCAGCACCAGAGGAAGGATTATGATTAAGAAAAAGGGGAATGTGGTTAAGATAAATTACTGCTTGCTCATGATGAATAATTGTAGTGGATGATATCCAGATGGTGGTCTTGACTCATCCCCATAACCAAACTCAATGCATACATCAGCGCTGTAATGGCTGATGAAATGGACAATGAGTCAGGGGAGAATACATTTTCCGAGCTACTGTTTTTTCATTTTAATAAAAGTATAAAACGGCAATTTCAGGGAAATTGCGTAATAAAAATATTTGAAAAGCTAATGGGGGGGGGTTGTCTAAGTGCACTTTAAGTTTTATGGCCTGGTTCAACAAATCAGTGTCTTTTTCATTAAAAGGACAGCTGCTCAAACCACAAGACACTATGCTGCACTGATGAGCAGTCAGCTAATGTCAGGGATATTAATAAGCTTTTCAAGTATAATAATCTTAATCCACTATTTATTACTGCCACACTCCATTATCCACCTAAATATCCAAGCATGATTACCTAATCTAAAAGACAGTGCAATGTCTGTTGGCAATTGTCCTACACATGGAAGTGAATATGACAAGTTGAACACACAATTTCCACTCGCATGTCTAACTGTCGTGTCTGTGCCTCTTATAGTTTTCCATACACAGGCTGAACCGACCGGTCATGTTTCCCTTTAATAATTCTGATCACCATTTAATGTGTAAAAAGGCAACTACTTGCATTTAATACATGGATTATCAAAATAATCCATTCATTATATTAACTTTGTCAATCCATGTATTATCATCACCCAAAAACAATGTTATACAATCCGGTATCACTTTAAAGCAGAGATTAGTGGCTGCTCTCCTTTGAAATCGCATGGATTTACTTAATGTACCCTGGTCACAGATATTATGAGGCATGTACTGTACGGATCTTTATCTCCAAAGTTTGACGTACTTGAAACTGAAGGATGTTTGACTTCTCTCAGAGACAGCACTGCCCTAATTTCAAGATTTAGAGAGCACGTGCGCTCCAAACCGATGTGCCCTTTTGACTCATGGACCCCTTCACATTTACAACAGAGGTAACATGCCAGAGGCTTCCCTGCTCAGCAGGCAGAGAGATCAAAGGTCTCACTATTTTGTATTTAGTAATATTACATTCATGTGTAACCTCATACTGTTGTCTAAATACTTTATTTGTCATAGTGGTTTAATCAATCCTTAATTTCTATTTTTTTTCCATTTACCTCTTCAAAGTTAGTGGAATCCTCTTAACCCACACTGTTTGATAGTACACATCAGCTTGTTCCAGCTCTTTTTTGAGGCATTATGATGATGATTTAATATTCAACCCCAGGATGTGCACATATTTTCAGGCTGACACAGTTTGTATCTTTGGAAATGTAAGGCTTTTAGTGGAATGTAAAGTGAAGTGTTCGGGTTTATTCAATGTTTCGCTGCACAGCATGAGTTTGAAATGACTGACTCACCACTGAGTCAGAGCTTGCTGAAGATGCCTGAGCTGTAACAATGGAAGGTGAGCTGCAGTTCAAACAGGTGAAGAGATACCACCTTAAGAGCAAAAAATGGATATAATAACAGGAAACTTGTCTCTTTTTTCTAGGAATGACGTGGTCTTTGAGTTTTTAAGTCTGAACAGCTGCAGTTAAATGATTTTTTCTGGAGCCAAACTTGGTTAACAAGCATGGCCAAAAGGAAAACAAGTCCAAAGCTACTGACTGTGAACTTCCCTCAGATTACAGCCTTTGTCCTTCTGCCAACGAGCTCCTCGAAGAGAAGCCAATCACTGTAGCATCACCACTCCTCTCACAATTCTCTCTGTCACTGTCAAAAGTCCACCAGTTTGAAATGGGAGTCAGGTGTCTGCGACTGGCTGAGGACCAAAGATGAGGATGTTGTCATGACAATGGATGCTGCAAACAGCAGCCCTACCTTGACATGAGATATGCAGAAAACCGAAAAGCGTAAAGGAGCCAAGAAGTTATTCTAATTTTCGTTCTCTTCACAGTGCAACAAAGTTATTGTCATCATATCATCTATACTGTTAAATATTATCTTTGCTGCTTTGTGAGCAAACTTGCATATTGTGGACTAATGATGTCATTTGTGAATCAATGAAATATCAGTTCCCCTGTTATCATTAACAACTTTATGGAGATGTGTCGTCAAAAGGAGATGACCAGGATGTAAGCAAAGCAAAGTAGTAATCAAAGCTGTGCATTTTAGTCTTTTCCCCCCACATTAATATTCCATTGTAGATGAGAACACAGTAACTTGTACTCATCATTTAACACTCCTCTCATATTTTTACAGTATGTCACTATATGTATTGTGTCTGACTGGTTGGCTGAGTTCATGTTTGCATGTTTCCTCAGTGTCTCTGTGGGTTTCCACCAAGTGCTTCTCCCTCTTACAGCCCACTGACACACAGGTCAGGTCAAATGGGAGATCTAAATTGCAGGTGTCATTATGAGTGCAAGTGTGTTTGTCCATGATAGACTGTAAACCACACTCACAATGGCTGAGAGATTGGACATGTCCTCACCCATTTGCTAAAGCCCCCCCCCCCCCCCCCCCCCCTGATCGGGAAAAGAACAAGTGGTTCAGAAAACAGCTGAATGGCTGTAGTGTATGAAAACAAAATGCTGTGTTCATCTGTTGTGCACATTTTGCATCAGAACACAAACCGTTGGCCAAATGCCAAATACAAATGTGCTCTTGCACCTCTCACACAATGGATTTTCATAATGCACTGCACAGTTCAAGTAGCGTTGAACCAAATTTTGTTCCCAACTTTTTTTTCCCCTCTCTGCCCACATACAGGTTTGTTTCTAAGAGTTTCAGCATAAGTGCTCCTACAGTGAGAAATAAATGTGTCGCTTCAAGAATCTCTTTATGCCGCCCCCTCCCCTTTAATCAACTCCTCTTCACCTCTCCACCCCTAAATTCTCCTCTTCTACTTCTAATATGCATATTTCCTGAAGCAAAGAAAGTTCTGAAAGTCTGTTTTGATTTCTGACACTTTTGTACTCTGCATGATTCATTCTAAGGTCACAGCAATTGTTTATTACACTGACTGTCATTGAGCTCTGTGGCTCTCAGTGCATTTTGTGAATGTATTTGGATGTGAATTAAGTGAATGGTTAAAATGATAAAAGTTAAAAAAAAAAAAAAAGTTGGTTGCTGGCTGCAAATTGTGATCATGTGGCTGTGAATTCAAACTTAAAGGCGATGATACATAACAAAAATTCTACGTAGCAACAGTGGCAACCTTGAGGGCTGAATAATGAAGCCACAGAAGTGCCAAAAGACTGCAGGTGTCTTGCCAGAGCGGCCGGTGCTAGCTGCTTAGCAGTGGTGTGGCATGGAAGCCAAGAGTCTATGTAAAAGGAGTCAAATCTTTAACAACAACCCATATTAGCACAGTGTGGTATAACTAATATGCCAGTATGAGTGAGATATAATGTGTTTGCCAATCTGTGCTAGTCTGAGATTTTATTAGAACTCAGTATGATTATAGTATCAATGAGTGCTCTGTTACCAGTGACCTACATAGAGAGAAACTGTGTATTTTAAACACAGATGAACTTTTAACTGCAACAGAAACAGGCTTTCTTTGCCCTTTTCAGCTAAAACAGCCGGATGAATTTTTAAAAGCTGTGATTCTTAGGAGCGTTCAGTCTTTCCACGAGGTTCTTCAGCTCTGATGCACATGACTTAGCTCTATTCAACAGGTTACGCCCGTCAAGCTCAAGTACATAATTTTGTTGGAGGACTTTTTTTTAATGTCAAAATGTCAATAAGAAGTCATATTACTTCTTTTCACTAGTTTTTTTTTTTTTTTTTTTTTTTTTGTTCATAGGATGCTTTTGAAAATAAGCTTTTTTCCCCTCCTTACTCTCTCTATCTGATTTTCCCTTTCTCTGTGAGGGCACATTCTTACTGAGGACATAAAGAGAGGAGAATTTATGAGCAAGGTCTGACCCAGCAGCCTGGTATCATTTAGCTGGTAAGTGATAACATTACTGCTGCAGCAGTGGTTAGTTTAATGGTCAATAAATCAACTGGTTGTAGCATAGCCACGATACAAAAGATGTAAGAGCCATTGGATGGGACGAGTAATGTCAAGAGTATGCATCAAAGAGGCAGCAGAAAAATAATGTTAGGGTAAGGGGAGGGGTGGGTTTGGGGCTCAGGGTGGTAAAGTGCTTTTCCTAATCTTCCAAATCCTGTTCAACCTCATTCACATATAATTGCATCAGATACTAATACGCATTATGGAATTTGATTATGACACCTTTATGTAAAATCTATGTATTACACATGGATCATATTTGCTGGTGGGCCCACACTGATAATTGATTTCATGAGCAGACTCTGCAAATTCTTGATAGTTTATTCATTCACTGTATAATAACTTAAATATACTATATATCCTTTTTTTGCTTTGGATATTTTGTTTCTTATTTCAGTGGTAAAGGTGTGTTTTCAGGTTAAATGATTACATCCACTACATTATTGCTACTGCTTCTGCATCTACTCATGCTGGTTATTAACAGGGGTGGGGGAAAAAATCAATATAGCATTGTATCACAATATTTTGCATGGCAATATTATATGGATATACAGACGCCCAGTATCGATCTGAACAGACAAAGTTTATCCTATTAGACAAAACAGATGTTATCAAAGTTTTCATTTGGAAACATCATTTGCACTTCAAAAAAGCTATCAAAAACAATATATCACAGCATATTGCAAAATTTTCACAAAAATATCGTATTGTGACACAAGTATCGTGATAACATTGTATCGCAGGGTCTCTGGTGATTCTCACCCCTGGTTAATAAACAATTTATTTATCAAGTAGTAAACAGTAATTATGGTATTTTTATTTTCCTTTTCAGTATGCAGGCCTTGGAAGTGTGAGTCTGATGTTTGTGCAGATCCGAGTGAAATGGATAATGGATTTCTCTTCATTCTGTCCGTTTCCCTGATGGACTGAGAGCCTCCTGATTCAATTTCAAACATGACTGAAGTTCCCACATTGTTCACTTTTTATGAAACGGTTTGCAAATGGCATACAGTCTCAGAGTAGCACAACTGCATTTCACAGGGCTTTACAGATAAATGTCGTTTGGTTAATAGGCTATTTCATGAATGCATTTGAGTGAGTGTTCACATGCTCCACACTCACTGTGGTGATTGGCAGGCGGTCCCAGCTCTCTTGATCCAAATCTGCTCAGCAGAGACAGTCCAGAAGGTGTCTCAGTTGCCTGACTGGAAGGATTATGAGTTATGCAAGTTGAACCGAGAGAGATAGAGAGAGAGAGAGTGCCTGAAAATTGTCCAGGTTGTTAAACAGTGCAGACACAATGAGTGAGTTGCATTATATTGCCTGGATAATAAACTGCTCGGATCATTAAGTAAATTCTTGATTACATGACAGCCCAGTCAGTGCTGAACAGGTTTATAATTTACATTCAGAACATTTTTCATGTTCTTTCACCTGACATCCAGAGCAGCACATCATAACACATGCGTGTTAAAAGTTCAGACCTTAAACATCCTCAACACCTGCCTTCTTTGATGTAGACCTCAATTTAACCTTCACATTGTAAATGCATTTTACAAGGACACTGATTTATTCAACATTAGTGTTATGAGCCACATGAAGGGTTCTGGTTGGTGATGAACCTGAATAGTTGTGACAGCACTAAAGTACATTTATCATTTACCATCTTGTTCTTGCTCTAACTCAGTCTTCTGCCTGTCTTTGTCAGTCAGTTGTATGCCGTTTATTTTGAACAGAATAACAGGGCTCTCAAGTTTTGATTTTTTTTTTTCTTGGGGGGGGGGGGGGGGTATGTTACACACACACACACACACACACACACATATATGTATATACATACATAATAATAATCACAGTGATGGACAACACAATATTTGATGCATACATGTGAATTGGTCTTTCCTGCCACTACACTATTATGATGATATTAACACTGATATGAAACAGCATACTGCTTTGTTTAACTCAGCCTTGTTATACAAGTATGAATTAACCTCAATAACCAACACAGGTCAGGTCCATGTTGTCCCTGTGTGATGTTTGGGGACAGGTCAGGATAGTCTGAGGACAGAGAACTTTGAGGCTGAAGTTTATATTAATGAAATGAACCGTGAGACCATGACAAGTCTCTGCTGGATGTCTTGACCACATCAGTAGTAGTCGAGAAAAACTCCGCTATTCTAAGCTCCACAACCACAAGCGGTTTTTCGTTTTTCTTTTTTAGGTAAAGCTCTGGTATAGCGACCCAGCTAAAAGACGAGAGTACGCGCTGTACTGGCGGATCCGGTGGTTTTATTAGAGTTTAGGCTAATTGAGTAAATTCTTAGTCGATTACATCCCTAGTTATTATGCATTCAGAGCATTCATACACTCTCATGGGAGGCGTGCTTGCAGCGCTGCAGAAACCCAGACTTTGCCCGGCAACAAGACTCCAAAACTTTCAGAAGATGGTTGTAGCAGAATCACGTGAACAATTCCGGGATAACAATGCTTTTTTTCATTGGTTGTTGTGTTGTCTTACCCAGATACAATAGTGCTTCTGGTTGATTATTGTGTAGCCCTCCCCTTTCCTTTTTTTTGATTGACAGGTAAGTGGCAGGCTCGACTCAGAACCCCATGGGAGACGTGCTTGATTCCTGCCGGTTCCATAGCGGGCCCGAGAAACTTATATTATAATTTTTTTCAGCGTGAGAAATGTAACATGTGGCGGGAGTGCGTGACAAAAGACCGAAAAGCGTGACTGTCATGCTCAATGCATGAGACTTCAGAGCCCTGGAATAATGGAAATGACATCCACATAGGAACAATGCTAAGTGTCACATACAACTGTCCTGAATATTGTCAGGATCCTGTTCTCAGTAAAGTAACTGTGATATGTTTTTACCACTACACTTTCCTCCAAAATGCCAAAATGATGGTAAAAACTGAAAATCTGGAACATATTGGTTATCGTTATCGTATAGTATCGGTCTTTACTCGCTAGCATAGCAACAACTCGATGCTAATTTATAGCCTCATCAAAGCCATCGTCTCCTCCGGTCTGAGTGCCGTACATCATTTTGTTGTCCGGTGGACCGACCCATACACTGCCTCCCGAAGGTGAAGAGTTTCACCATTTAGAAACAGCTTATCTTCCCACCGATGGCTTCATTTGCTGTTGTAGCTCACACAGAGACATCAGCAGAAAACAGAGACTTTTGCATATCCAGTTAAAAGTTCCTTGTAGGGGTTTTAATTAATTTGTTTAATGGCTCGAATCTCATGTAATCTAAGGCTTTCTTTTCTGTTCTTATTTGTCTCAGTTATTCATGTTTGTCAATCATGTATATCTTTGTAGTGCTATCTGACTTTATCGTGAGCTCTTAAAAGAGCAATCAGTGAGGCTGTGCATGATTATAAACGTTGAACAACCCAGTTACTCTTTTACATGCAGCACTAACATGTTCTGTGTGATGGACTGCTTTCAGGCATGAGGTTATGCTTCAATTTTACCAAATAAACTGACAATAAAGAATTATTATTCCATATTGTGCTTGTATTTTCATATTTAGACCTTCAGTGTTTGCCTTTTTACCAACTAGCAGATACGCTGTAATATTGCCAACTAAGTAAACAAAAAGAATCCAAAAAAGCACAATTCCAACATTCATAATACTTCTTTTACTTTTATATTAATGTGCATGATGTGGTGTTACCTGTTATTGAATTGCGCAAGAACTAGAGCCAGGAGATGCATGGCTGGGAATCCATGGCAGACAGAGACTGCTGCAAACAAGCTGTCGAACACCTCTGTGTTCAGACAATCAGAGTGGATACTCCTGCTGTTGCTGCAGGTAGAACTCAGCCCAGGAAACACTGACAAAGAAGGGCATCCACTATTGAGTCATACTATTAAAGACAAGACATTTTAATAAAAAGAAATGAGGAGAAGCAGCTGGAAGGACTTCTGTTGTAAATCACAACCTGAGACACCTATAAAGAGCTGGAAATGAGTTCCCAGTATGACAGCTGAATCTACCAGCAAAAATCCTGGTAAAAGTGAATGAAATATTGGATTCAGTTCAATTAAATTCAGTTCATATAGCTCAGAGTCATAATATACATTATTGAAGGCACTTTACAGGGTAAGGTAAATACCTTACCTCACCTGGCAACAGTGGGGAGGAAAATCTCCCTTTTAGCAGGAAGCAACATCCCAATGAATTAGAGCATAACTGGGATGACTCTGGTGCTGTCAAAATATTTTTCATATTGGAGGAATTAATAAGATCAGGGCGAGAAGGACGAAGCAACTCTGTGGGAGACTGGATGTCTTCATAGGGAATGGAAACATAATAATCCAACCCTAGCTCTTATTGACCCACTGCCTTGACCTCAGTATTATGTAAAATAATGGAAGGGCTGGTAAGAGACTGACTGGAACAGAGGCTTGAAAAAAGGGGGATTACTTTGTGCCATGTCAGAGCTGTGCAGGCACAGCCCTCGACAATAGACTCCATCCTGAACCTATATTGATATTGAAAAAGCTACAGAAAAAAAAGAGGAGTCAGGTTTTCCACACAGTGAAAAAAAATGTAGCATGCTTTGGAAGGAAGGGTTATTAAGGAAGAATGAGGGCTACCATTAAAAGGTCATTAAAGGAAGGCAGGATCAACGCCTTGTTGACTGGTTAAATCTGTTGTTTTGTTGGTCTGATGGTTGATAAAGCATGGCCCTCTGAAGGTCCTTCAAGAGAAAAGACATACTTACATCTTCTCCCCATGCAGCATTAATGAAAAAGATTTAATTCATCACATCTACTCTGAAATTATTCAGAGAACTCTCAATATTCATGCTGAATTTCTTTTACAGGGTCAATACAGGTGAGTTGGAATTGAGCTACTGTATCTGAGGAACCTGAGGTGGAGAACGGTACCCTCGGGGGAGTGTTATAATCCTTATCCTTTTTAACATTTTAGTTAATGGAATATTTAGTAGAGAAGGAAAAGAACATGGTCTTTCATTATCTTGACGCAACGGCCAACCTCTCTTCCAGGCCGCCTGGAAGCAAAGGAGGAACCTCTTCAAAGAGCTGTGGATACGATGGGCCAGTGATTGGGGCTTCAGCATTTCCATAGACAAAACAAAAGACAATGTATTTTGATATGAAACAAAACTGCAAATCAGAATCTGCATCAGACTCCTGAATAAGTCAAAAACTTGTGGAAGTGTGAAGAAACAAACAAATGTTCAGAGATATGTAGCAGATTCTGACTGTGGGGCTGACAGAGAGTTAATGATGATGACTTATAGAGCAATGACTAGATCAGTTATTGATTATGGCTTCTTGGCTTACTTGGCTGCACTCCAGTTCTTTTGTAATAGAAATGGGAGAGATGCCCTTGGAATTCAGACGATATCAACTCGGACTGAGAAACTTGACAAAAATAAAAAGGACATGGTGGTAGATTTCCAAGAAAATCCTTGATGAGCAGTGGGAACTGCTGGAAAGGCCAAAGAAAACAGAATTATTGGTAGACATGTTAGAAAATTACAGTATTGTTGTTTTGTCTGTTTTTGTCTTCTTTGGATCTTGACAGATGATGTGAATCAAATACTACGAAGTTAAATCAAATCATGTATAAAACTGTGAAGACAGGATGAAGATCTGGTCCATTCAAGATAGAAAAATCTAAGTTTTTACCAGTTATTTAAAAAGAATATCGGTGAACACTTGGCAGAATCGTGCATATGCTTCACACGTGCTGTTGCAGTGTCTCAGTTCAAAGGCTACAGACACATTTAAGGCAGATTGTTTCGTTTCATGCATGAATTGCTCAGGCGCCACAGTTTACCTATTACTTCAAGTATGTTACAGCTGGTTTCTGATGTGAAATATGTGACACTATATGTATAATAATAATAATAACATAATTATACTATAATAAATATTGATGAAACGTATGATAGCAAGACAACAACTCTGCCCCCTTTATGTCATGGTTTATCAGTATTAGTGAGTTCTACTCCATTGGTTGTATCTGTGTGAAGCTGAATTGGCATTACCTCTTTTCCCACGGTTCACAGCCATTTCACAATATTTACTGGTGACTGATGAGCACAAAGAAAAGCAAAGGCTGACTGAGCATGTGTCTGACGGAGCCAAACAGGTCCACAGTGAATGGGTTTGTTGGACAATGCTGACCCTCAATTCTTGTTGATTATTGAGAAGAAAAAAAAAAAAGCCAATTCCCAGATAGAGACCTGAATGCTAAGTGCCGCTGTCCAATAGCTCCTATCCATGGACTCTATCTGTACCATCTAAGCCTATGTCTTCTGGTTGCCATATGGAAACTGTAATTTCAAAGTAAGCAGTGGCCATGTGATGAATTTCCAGCTCTGTTATTGCTTTGACTCAGCTTTCTCACTGGTTAGCTCCAGTTTTGGTCCAGCTATGAGCAGTTGGCGAGCACAAAAATGAGGTGTACCTCATTGCTTAATTGGCTTTTCTATCAGAAAAGACTTGGGGATTCAAGTTTGGTTGACTGGCACCAAGAGAAGAAGGGACAAGCTGCTTAACTTGTTGGCCTGAGAAGAAAGCTGCCGACTGGTTAACTGATTTAGAAAAGAGGTCAGGCCAGCTGTCTGATTAGACACTCTTGTAGGGCCTTCCACAGGCAGTGATGTACTGCCCGGATGTGGATGCACTAAATCACCAGTGAACACCAGCCAATAACCAAAACAGGCACAATACAGAGGACAATCAATGTGATGAGAACACGCGCCGCAGCCCAATCCCCAAATGGATGAAATGAAAAATACGAAAAAATCCAGGTTTTTATTCCCCCCCAGTTGAATTTTCTCTCCTCGAGCTGTTTACAATCTTGTGTACATGTTCAGAAAATATACTGGTGTTGCCTCTTAATTGGTGCGCAACAAATCCCCCTCAAGTCCTCATATAACTTGTATGTGCCTTGAAGCAATGTTCTCATTGTGTCCTCAGCTGCCTTTCGTCTATATAGCCATGTGTACCCCACAAACACTCTGCGGATTTTAGCCTGGGGCTCTCCTTAATAGACACATCCCTTTACAACCTACGTTTAACTTCTATGAAAGTGCATTGTATCATGTTGGTCACTGAGGACAGATTTTTCGCTGTGTGCCGTAACGTAGTGTGACCTGGCTATTACACTCAGAATATACTGGAGCCAGAGACTGCTGTACCAAAGTATAAATCTATTTACAATACCTGACATGAAAGGCTCCTTTCCATTCAACTGGCGGCAAGGGAGACTTGCCAGGAGGCCTCAATGTGGGGCCTTACTAAAGAGCGATTGAGTGCATTGCGTATTTGATATATAAATCCAGTCAAACGTGAAATGAACAAGCCAAGGAAATAAACAATGAGAGGCTACTCTGCAAAGCAAGGAAGCCTAATGTATAGCGTAATAAATAAAACAAGAACATTTCTCACAATGAAATACTTGGACAAATTATGAATCAACAACCACTATATATAGACGCACTTAAATCAAATCCAAACTGTCTACACCACTCAAAGTTGCCTTTCTCACAGCACGCTGATGTGAATCAAACCACATGGTAAAATCACTCCACCACTCAGTCCCACCCTTTTATCACAGCAAGACACTCCCAAGAGAAATTAAACAGAAAATGGCCCATTCAATTAACTAGCAGGAAGTACACTAAAATCTCATAAAACATCTCATAAAAGAGAGAAACTGTAGAGGTTGGCTCCTCTACAGTCATATTTGTTAAAAATAAATGACACATTCATGTGCAAAAGGAAACAAAAACACTTTATAAAAGATGTACAAAAGTAAATATTATAGCTGGCTCAACTTGAGCACACACAGTATAACTCCTGTTATCAGAGACAAGGAGGTGACATGAATCAATATGAAGAACAATGTCAACATAGCAGTAAAGGGACTGAAAGCTCATTCTTGCACTATTTGACACTGGTTGTACAAACCTGGTTTCTATGCTAAACAGACGTTTAAAGTTTTTAAAATACTTGTCCAAACATGGAGAATCTTATAAATGGGACATTTCAACAATTAATTTACAAATCTTTAGCTGGCTACGATAAGCTAAAAGCACTATAGTATGTTAGAATAATACTTGTAAACACTGATAAATAAATAAAGCATCTACTAAATCAAACACTCAAAATATTTGGCTAAACGTAAATATAGTAAATATTAGCTAAGAGCATAGTAAACTGCTGAAATAGTTAGGAAACAGTACAGTTAGTAGCTTTAGAGAACATGGGATTTCTATAATGTAAATCACACACAGACAGAGGCAGATGTTGAGCAGGATCATGATGAAGGTTGTCAGTGCTTTTCAATTACGTATATGTGGAATCATATATAACACTAAACTCTTATTATCATCTGTTGTTCATGGTGTCTCTCTCTCTGCTCCCACTCCCTCTTTCTCCTCTCAAATCCAATCAGCGGAGGCGGACGGCCCCTCCCACCCTGAGCCCAGTTCTGTTGGATGTTTCTCCGTGGTAAAAGGGAGTTTTTCCTCCCTCTCTACCACCAAGTGTGTCTTTGTAACAGGTTGGGCTGCTACACCTGAGACCACCACCCCATTCATGGTCTCACACATTTACACCCATTGTACGTAATATTGTATCAGTTTAACGTTAAAGTTAACAAACAAAGCATTGTGTGTGTGTGTGTGTGTGTGTGTGTGTGTGTGTGTGTGTGTGTGACTATCATACACTCTGTTCTGTTTGACTTGTAGTTTGAACCAGTTGCCAGAAAGGAATCAGCTCACAGTTGGAAGCTAAATCGTCGGTCATCTCTCAGATGTCACCACAGTGGATGACGAAAAAAATATTCCTGAATGGTACGTTCAGCTACAAAGTGCTGCCAGATGGGTCTGTGGACAAAACCAAGGCTAAAGAAATCGCATATCGCAATTGCAATATCTGCCCATACAATGACATTATGACATTTTTTTAAATATCGCGCAGCCCTTGAGAACACCTTAAAATGATCAAGATAATCTGAGCCCATTTCAGCACATCACGTGTTCTCAAATGTTACAGTGTTACAAAACCGCAACAAAACACACACTATTTGATCTAGCAGTGGAGCCTTTTCCATGTGTTTTAACAACACTGAAAAAACTGGCACTGAAAAAATAAAGAATTTATTTCCAAAGCTCAGATGCGTTAGATAACTGAGGAGACTTAAGACTCAGTGAAGAGTAGCGCCCAGATTTTCCATCAATTCGTTTTTTTACAATAGATTTGATACAAAGGCAAAAAACAAGCCCAAACCTGGAACTAAAAAAAGAGGATATGTTTAGCTGGATGGACCTGTGTCTTGAAAGTAACTTTTTGCTCTCTTACTGTTTGAAAAACTTGTACCACCTTTGACGATGACGTCAGTGAGTGGGGCTTGCGTGCGTCTCTGTGTTAGATGTATTCTGCCCCTGCTGCAATCAAACAACTCATCAGACACTAACTATACATCAACAGCAGGCATCAGACGAGTCATAAGCAGGCTACTGGCTACAGACAGCTGAAGGCATTTGATAAATTATTTAGTATTGGCTTTTTTTGTATATGATATGATGTACCTTGATCTTCTTCACGTCTATAATGTCAGTTGATCGCAGAGTGAAATGTGTGATTAATACAAACCCCCACAATACTATTTACACCACTTATCTTAGATATTGAAGACCATTACATAGATCTAACTTGATGTGTAGCTTGCTGCGGCTGTGGAGCAGAGTTGACACAGGCCTTGGCCCCTAACGTTTGATCATCAGAATCAGTGATAGTGACTATGTGCGCTACATGTACATGCAGAAACAGTAGCACCTCCATCAGACATTCAAAAGTGCTGGAGCAATATCCAAGGCATGGATAAAAATGGTAATACATTCATCTTTTCCAAAGATGGATGTGATCATGGAGAAAAGAAAAATGCCTTGCAGCGAGTGATAGCAGGGGGTCCATAAGGACTGGATTCAGAGAGGAGTTGGTGAAAAGCATGTCAAATAGACATTAAAAGCATCAAGACCAGTGTCTGCACCATGGGGCAGAGAAAAACTCTGTCTGAAAAGAGAGAAAAAAACTTTATAATTGATGCCACTGCCCCCCTGTTCAAACAAACAGATGTTTCATTTCAGACCACTTATCATTGGGGGATGGAAAAAGTGAGCAGAAGAAGTGATCTTTCTTCAGCAGAAGAATGGACAGAAAATGAAAAAATATCCCCAGCTCTGATTACTGCTGCGCAGAAAATGTGAGAGCTGCAGTACAAGCTCTTATTTCACTAAATTCCCTTGCAAATACATTAGTTCAGATTGTTGTCTGAATGATATATTGTACTGAATGTTTCATTAAGACTGTGGACAAACTCGCTTGGGCCTTGACTATGATATAATACT
Organism: Caranx ignobilis; assembly: GCA_021432705.1. Lineage (NCBI taxonomy): Eukaryota > Metazoa > Chordata > Actinopteri > Carangiformes > Carangidae > Caranx > Caranx ignobilis. The sequence continues at coordinate 7,113,094 of MU269980.1, forward strand.
AATAGAAACTGTAATTGATTGTACATATACTACAGTCCGACTGAAAAACAACTCGTCCAGGGTTTGTCAGGAATTTCTCAGTTGATTTTGCTTATCGTCCAACAATAGCTTGCTTCCTCTGTGCAACTTAGAGCAAGACTGATGTCCCAGTTTTTCATTTGAATAGTAGTTGAAAAGTAGTTTGAGGCAGAATGCAGAATTCCCTTCCACAGCGTCTCCAAAAACTCATCCACCAACACCAACTTCCTCACCCCTACCTTCTGTCACGCTACCTATAGGCGCACTACCTCTGTGCTGCAGTGACACAAATTGGACATAAACTGTGAGGTGCAGAATATGGATGTAATTCCAAAGGATACTGGGCTTCTGTTCCATGACGGCACTCTTCTCTCTCATCCTGTGCCTGCAGCTACAGTGAGTAAGGCTATGTGATGTGCATGCATACTTAATGCTTTCCACTTCAGTTATCGCCTGAACATTCACCTGTTCACCAGAGCTGCTGCTCTCCATCACCTCTTTGTTGTGGATCAAATGACAACTACACATCAGTAGACACATTTCTAATACTTTGTTTTGCTAAAATGTGTGTGTGTGTGTGTGTGTGTCTTTATAGGCATACTGAACACACAAGACTGCCCTACAGTATAAAAAAATCCCTCCATAGGTTGTCACTGAAGGACGAGGAGGCTGTGGTGGATGGACGGGTCTACCAAATACAAGAAGCTTCTTTTCATTTTCTTATGTGATCAGCCTTGTTTTCTTTAAACGTGATCGTTATAGGAGTTTGACTTTGTGTTAATCATTGTAACCATGACAACCAACCATGGCCTAACCTTAAGGAGGATCTCATTTTAACCCCAAAACAAAAACAAGGTTTTCCTGAGTCTGCTCAGGTTGTTTTTTGTGCCTAAACTTAACCACACCGTGACCATCCCACAACTGCAACCACATGTTGTTACCATAACGACCAAGGTCATACATTTCTAAGTTTCAGAAATACCAGCCAACCTGTATCTACATGATGTTCCTCACATCACTGTAGTAGGAGGCAGCCTATTGGCCAAGGAGTTAAGGTTTGCACAATGATGATCTCCTGTTGTTGACCATCTGCTGATCATGGATCAAACTGATTTAATCTGGGTTTTATTCTGCATTGCTCAGACTTGACTGTGTCAACCAGATCTGGTTGAAATATTTCTTTAGGGTGCACAAGCAAAGTTTCACATGAAGGTTGATGGGCCTTTGGTAACATAACTTAAGGCTATGTTTCATATTCCAAGAGCCCTCGACCGGCTCTGATGCCCAGCAGGCGCTGCACCCACCCCTACCCTTTACCCTCCAGGTGTCAACACCACATGTAACATGTGAGCCCCCAAAGCTTGTGCGCAGCTGAGCTCTGAGTGTCTAACATTACCAGAGCTGGCTGAGGTCTAATCAGAGCCTCTAAACAAACTACTTGATATCTTGTTGTTGAGCTTCAACGATCAAGGCCATGCGGGTTCGAGTGCAGCATTTCAATTGTAGATTCAGGACTCTGACCTTTGAACCTCACAGCTGTGAATACTGTAGATATTTTAGGTAGTTCAGAAGTACAAGTGGATGCCTAATGCATTTTAACAGGTACATAAAGGGTAAATGATGTGTGGGCATTGTGATCCAAGTGTCTTTTGCTATAACTACAATAGTTTATGTACCATATCAAACTAAACTGCTGTGTTATCTTGAAGCCCTCAGTGCTATACAAAGGAAAATAAATGAATATGACACACACCTCATAAGATGTCACAGAGCCTACGTTAGCACTGTTAATAAATACAATTGTGCCATATGTGTCAACAAAAATGATAAAAGAAACACTAAGAGAACAAAAATAACTAGTTTGATTAATATTGGTGTCACTCATGAAGCAGGTCACTTCATTGTGCACAGCACCTTTAAATCAGCAACTGCACAGTTTGGGAAAAATGGCTGTCACATAATCAGACTGCACTGTCGATGCTCGGATGCTGATAACTCTACCACTATTATTTGCTGCTGTGGGTCAGCCAGATGTGAAAAACTATGATGAACAGTACTGTGTTGTGGAGTGGTGATTTTCTGAGCATGTCAGTACTTCATAAGTCCAACACCAAGAGTTATAACTTCAGCATTACTTTGGGCCTGTTTTTTTTTTTTTTTTTTGACACAGGAATGAGTGGCTCATGTTGAGTTTGGATTTATTTTCAATATGTTTTGCTTTTTGTGGCAAAACAATCCAGATTCCACTTGTCTCGTTTTCTCCAAGAGAAAAGTGCAGGTCCACAGTCTGCTCACTTAATTGGCACAAACAGTCCAACGTCAATTGTCCATAGGTTGCTGAAATGAAATGTAATTTTATAACCTTATACCTCTGGAGCTAGTCAAATGTAATCACACCAGTGTGATAGAGTTTGCAGGTAGTTGAGTTCAACAGAACTGTGTAAATGCTGCTCTTTGCCTTGGGAAATGTTTAGACACGAGACTGAATGAGTGAAAACTTCTACTTGTTAAGAGTCTTCACCATCATTATTATGCTCACGTCTCCTACAAAGGGCACTTAAGACAGGAGGTACTTTTTTTAATCTCAATTCAAATTTAATCAAATATAAAGGATCCATAACTTGTGTATGTGAAGTCTGCTGGGAGGTTAATCCTGTATCTATGAATGAATATGTGCAGCAGAGAGGGAGGAGGAGGAGGGTGCTCCATAGGGGTTTCATTTTTTTTTTCTTTTTGAAGTAATTTAAATCCCATGAGCACCCAGAACGTCCTCAGGTTATACTTTATCTACAGCTACCACCTCAAGCTAATATTAACATGTGGCCCGTGTGAGATTCAAAAAAAAGTCTAATTTCCCTCAGGGCAACTCAGTTCAATCCTTGAGAAAGGCCTCACCCACATCACACGAGTTTCCTTGGATCTATTTACAAAACTGTTCTTATGTAATGTAGAGGGACCCCAATGAAATCCTGATGATGTAAGCGCTGGATAATCGATCTGAGTTGATAAAAAAAAGTATAAGTAGAAGAGACTTTACTCCACCAGCAGCAAAAATGTTCTTTAAAACTTGTAACAGAGAAACACAATTCACTCGGCTTCAAATAACATATTGAAAGTCCCAGAATCAACCTGCTGTCTGACAAACGGTATTGCATGCTGCTTCTTCTTCTGACAAACTATCTTACACAACGCCTTACCTTACACAAAAAATCATCAAGCAAAAATGATTGAACATCAAAAGTAATTTGGTTGTTTGTGGTAAAGGCAGTGGAGGATTTCAGAGCACTACCTTTGCTTGTAACTGTACACATTCAACTGATGTAAACAAACAGGACAAAATGTGAGGTCCTCACTTACCCCAGCATGTCAAATGGTATTCCTATCACATGATTTTTCTTATTGTATAAAACACAAATATGTACATTTTGAGCACTGAGATAAACAAAATAAAAGACATGCAGCACCCCACCACATGCACGCTGGAATAGGCTTGAGCCTCTGTGTGACCCTGAACAGGATAAGCAGATATAGAAAATGGATGGATAAATAGATAGCGTAAATTTTGTCCAAACTGTCGTCCTGGCTAAAATTGGATCTGCACACACATAAGCAGAGAAAATGAAAAATGACCTGTTTCATTCTGACCGTGTAACCTTTAACAACACTAAGGCATATATCATCAACATGCTTCGATTTTTCTTTTTCCTAGAAGACTGCACAGCCTCCACTTTATTCTGTCATATAACATCAAATGTGGGGCAGAGATGTTTTAAACATCTGGTAACATTAAAGCAAAAGCAGAAAAAATGTCAATACGCTTAATACCTATACCTATTAATACCTATCAACTCTGGCACATTTGCAGTGACATGACACATACATACCATAACATATGTGCATTTCCCTTGTTATTTGTCCATTTTGTCATTCCATTTATCCATCCATCTTGGCTTTTCTATCTTTGTTTCGAGCGAATGTAAAAACACCAACAGGTTGCTTATGGAAATTTATTCCAACTGGGAAATTAGAGGTGAAGGATTGAAGGACACTGTTATTCATTTAGGTGTGAATCTTCAGCTGCCTGGCTACTTTACATTGCAAAACTCATTCCTGAGCTGCTGCAGAAAAAAAAAAAAAAAAAAAAAGATTAATAGGAGTTCTAACTGTCTTCTAATATTTCCTGTGAAGACTTACATTGTGTTTTTGCTTTTTAATTCACTGAAGCCTCACTTCTTGCCCTTAAGGACAAACACCAATTTTGCAGGTGCTTTCAGCGTGGTAACCAGTTTATGTTTGCAAATTGATATCATTCAACTGTAAAAACAGCTTTGATCTGCAGAAAATCCTACCCCTTGTGATTTTATCCTATAATAATGCATCCACTGTGCACGTATAGTGAAAGTAATTGGTGTTCCATTAAAGCAGATTCATTTATTGCACTTTTGTGGCTTGAAACTAAGGACACAACTAGAACAATTTTGAGAATCCCCTTACGAAGGACACTGAATGTAAATTTCTATTCTGGTTGATTGGACCTCTTCTCAGGCTGACATCGGGCGGTCACCACACTGCAACTATAAATATATATATATATGAAAATAAATTAAGCTGAAAGTTGCTGCCCTAACAGGTGCAACGAAACAAACAAGAGATAAAGGGAGTCATCAATCAAGTGAAATTTCTACATGCCCTCAACCACAGAAGAAGTGTAATCATCCCAAATACAAGTGAAAACATGATAACCTTTGTTTTTATAAACCTTAAACTTGCTAAAGCTTCTCCTGACAAGGAAGATTTAATTGAATGGCAATGTTCAATACAGAGTAATTCTAAATGCTTCCTATACACATAGAAATTGTGTTGAAACATCTGATCACTATTTTAATGTGAATGTTACTGAACAAAAATGTAGTTGTAGTATCTTACCAAATGAACCTATGGAAGTTACATAAAATATCATTAACCATTTTTGTACAACAACATTAATTCCTGTGCCAAGTCTTAAACTATGGCTTAGTTTTTTAGGTCACACTGACTTTAACCTTTGCTTATTGACCATTAAAATCATATCACTTCATCCTTGAGCCCCAGTGGACATTTGTGTCCACTGTTAAGAGTTTCTGAGATATTATGTTCACGAGGCAAAGAATGAGACAGGCGGACAGACAGCACAAAAACTTAATGCCCCAAACCCTTAGTGCTGCAGGTCTGAAGGGGAAAAAATTAAACTTGATTCAGGTCAAATTGATAGTTTACTTTTATGTCTATTAGGTTCATAAATTCCAGACACAAGCCTCTGAATGGAGAACTGTCTCCTTCCACTGGTTTGAAAATGTCTTAAGCCTCGCCTTGCCTCAGACACTAATGCATAGCTGTCACGTACTGCCAGCAGGCATCATACCTTAATCCCAGATTAAGCTTTGAAGCAAGGTTACTCAGTGATTAATCTCAGAAGCTGTATATCATTTGGTATGTATCCATCAGTGTTTAACTGTGGCTTTCACTTCCCCAACTGCAGACTGTGTCCTGCGTGGAAGAAAGGACGGATTGCATTAGACAAAAATCTGACTCATTAATGATACATCATTATGCTTTCCCTCCAGTGTCGCACTTCGCCTTTTCATCTCACTTTGCTTTCTTGTCAAAACCTTCATTCTTGAAACAACCATCACAAAGAATACTTTATTTTTACACTTGCAAAATCAGAAATTGGGGAGGATTTTGAGACGTTACTACCTTGTCTTTTACACAACACGACAACTCGAGCAAGTCTTTAACTGATTCAGGCAAAGATACTGGAACACCAAGTTCTGAAAACTTAACTCCCAGTTATATTAAACTGGAGGAACTGCTCCAACAGATTGCCTTCCATTGCTAAACTGCTGATATGACTAGACAAAAACATACCCTAACCCTAACTGAGTTGCAGCTCACTTACAATGGCCGGCCCTGGTAAAACCATCAAGCATCTCACCTTCCCCTTGAGACTTAAGTTTTCTGATGAGGCAGCTTGAGAATGAGTCTGCTAAAGTATTAAGCTACAGCATTTCAATTAGGTTTGTGCTGTGTTGTATACAAGTAGGAAATATGTTGGGAAGTTCCTCCAAGTAAAACAAAAGGACTTGTGCTTAATTATCTTGGGACCATTCAAACTACTGCATCAAAATTTGTTTGGAGAACATGGACCAAAGCTGATCACAGGAACTTTTGTCCACATGAACAGTAAATGTAAAACATCAGGAGCCCCCTTAAGTTGCATAAAAACTCACAGGGGCCATACCTGCATAAATATCACATGCTGTTTTGATCTTTTATTTTGAATTAAATGTCCTCACTCTTTTTTCAGCTTGAATGGACTTGATTTTATTTAATTAGTTCTTTTGATTTGAGTGAAACACTTTAGCAAAACATGCATAATCTTCTAATTAACTTAGGTTTCTACAAATGAGAGGGTTAGTCAGTGCAGATGAAGAATACAAATGATTATGATTATTTTTGCAAATGTTGTTGCTGTTAAAAAAGGTAGAGTCTGTAGGTTTGTTCGCTGCTGTTTGTAAACAAAACATTCAAATTTGTCCCCTCCTCTCGGGTTCAACTGTGCACACCTCCTGCTCTGCCATTGGCTGGAAAGAAAACACAGACTCTCCGCCCAGAAACATCGCCATGCACAACAAAACAAAGCAAAAGACCAAAATACAGGCGGGGAGGGGGCTCTGCAGACACAGTCACCACCACACAGGACTAGAAGCCCATAGGTGATGATTAAGCCAGATTTGTATACATTTGTATAAGTATAGCCTTTATTTTTGAGCAAAAACCTCCAGCTTTAAGCATTGTCCACCAGCTACTTGCTACTGTAAAGACAGCATGAGAAGCCTCCCAGTTATTTCCCAATGGGGAGATTAAAGGAATATCATGTTACAGGAATTTTAGACAGCATCTGAAATGATTGGTTACTAAGTAAAATGGGGCTGGGGATTTTTTCATCGGAACATGTTGATATTGTTACATTTTTCATGTACTCTCCCTCTGCTTTCATGAGCTTAGAAATTGGTTTATTCAATGGTCAATTTCGAGCTGTTTTTTTGAAAAATGAAACTGGTTAAACCTGCTTTACGTATTTCATTTTTAAGATGGGAAACGCAATGATTCCCCTGAGATAATAACTTGGATCTGGAGCTTGATGGAAACGAATAAGTAACTTCCACTAAACAACATCTCTGTTGATTAAAGCACTGAAACTTTTTCAAATGTTTTGTAACCCAAAGGTCTCGCACATAAGGAGACATGATACACAACATAATCATATAAACTGCAGCGGCAGTTTTCTTTCCACTACTGACCATTTGAATCCATCACCAACAAGATACTGTACAGAAGAAATGAAGCCAAACCACAATTTTAAGAGTTTAATTCACACTCAGCATGAGACCTTCTGTTCATCCTGGCTGTGATGTATAAAGACTGCGTGTTTCTGACTCACACTTCCTGCTTCCATTCTGTTCCTTATGTCCTACATATACGGATCGCCCCGTATAGCATGAATCAGAATTAGTTCTGGAGCTGTCCATGACCGACATATAACAGCCATGGGGGAAATTCATCCACGTACCACTGCGTGTCATAATCACACTTACATAAACCTATAATGAAGACAAAGAAATAAACTAGGACACACTTACGCATCCTGTAACGGTGTCAGACAAACTATTTTCTTAAGGACAAACCAGATCTATTCTTCCCAGTGTTGAACATCTCTTGTGTAAGATATTGTGAATCTAATTGAAAACCAGAGTCAATTACATCCTCCACATTACTGCTGACCTAAATGTGAACACATGTGTGGTCTTTTTTTTGTTCATCTAATGCTTTGGTGCAGATAAAAAAAAAAAAAAAAAAGACGTCACTAATAGCGTCCAGATTGCCAGATTGGCTATGAGTAATCTTCATCCCCAGAGGATGAATCCTCATGCCTTTCATTAACGCTATGATTCCCTTTTGTAACAAGGGAATTTGAATGAATGCGATTTGGAAAGTCAGTAATCAAACAGCCTAGTTTGAGCCCATGATACTGAGAGCCTAATCCCCACATTCTCAGGAAAATGTAATGTGGACAGCTCAGCCATTGAACTTCTCTCTGCTTCCACAAAAAAATGGATGATATGGTAGTCAGATGATAAAATATCATTACATTCCCCGAAATGACTTGTAACTGCAACTGTAATTAGGTGTAGCACTTGAGCAAAAGCAGCCTCTTAATCTTCACTCCTGGCTGCTTCTGCGAGTTTCTATTTTTCATGTTACAGGGAAGTATTTCACTGCAAAATTAAAGGTGCAAATTTTCTGTAATTTAGAATCTAGAAATCACACACACACACACTCGCACTGTGATATTGTGATGATAAATGATGAACTTGCGGCATGTTCTTATCCATTCCTGATTAGGGCATGAGGACGAAAATGGGGGTTTGATGGAGAGATAGAAGGCCACTGAAATACAGGGACATAAGAGGGAGAGAACATAAATAATTTAATTAAAAGTGACAAGTCTTGAAAATGTCATTGGGAGGTAGCCAGAATTTAATCAGGGCTCTTAATTACAGGCACAGAGACACACAAAGACTGTATACTGCACTTAAAACATTTGCCAGTTTAACTGTAGAATCTAATTAAAATGAATGACTTGTGGATCAACTCCAACTCAGTCTGCCACGCTGTATTCACAATAATGGAAACAGAGGATGAGGAGATTGGGAGGATCAAGTAAAGTGGGAGAGAGAAGGCTCTTTGAACGAGGGAAAAGAGATGAGTGTGTTGGACCATATCAAAGCTCTTGGTTTATGTCTCTGTCTGGCTCGCTTGTATTTCACTCACTCCACTTTGGTTATAATATTCTGTCACCCTTACCTCTATCAGTCAGACAGTGATGCAGTCAATTACAAAACTGAAATCTCAACAAATAAATCCATTCGAAGTTTCTCTGTGTGAGAACAGAGAGGTATGTGATAGGAGCAAGAAATTATAAGGAGACGAATTGCAGGAGGAGGAAAATTGGGCACAAAAACAATATCTCGCATGGAAAATAACAAACATGGAGAGAAGAAAAGACTGATGGTGCATGTAAGAGAGAGCGACTGTGTTTCCACGAACAAGTGACAGGAAAAGCCGAGCACTGTAGCTCACCCTCTGATCTAAGTGAGGGTCACTGTTACTCACTGTGACACTGAAGATCAACTAACGGCTGCTAATGCGTAGAGACTCCTGGTGGATTTACAGCAGCATAAACAAGGCCAACGCCGGGCTGGTTTACACTTGCTGGGAATACAGGCTTGTCTCCTAAGTGCTGATCACTCAGTTTGTAACAAGATAGTTAAGAACTGTGTGATCCATGAGGACATTGTTGTTTTTTTTTTACATGTAACAGCTTCTACCAGATGGAGTTTTCCAAAGATAGCAAAGTATTTCCAAAGGTTGCCATGTGAGTGGCTTGTTTAGCAAGACATGACAGAAATAATGACGTTATTTAAAGTAACTGAGTTACAGACATTCAACACTTACAGCCTCAAGGAAATGGTGAAGCAGTGGCTGTGATGTGTTTCCCACCTTGCAAGCTTATAATAGACCAGATGTTGTTATTGACGGAAGAGTAGCAGAGCAGGAAGTGGGTTATGTTGCACGTTTCACAAATTGTTTTGTGTGCAGACTTCAGTAACTTCCATAAATTGGCAGTTAAACGTTTGCAGATGAACAAGGGAATAAAAACAGAGTAAAAATCAAAACTTGTATCTGCAGCTACTAGCAAATGTCATATTTTTGAAGACGCTGCCCTCTGGACCTCTGATTGAATCTGATGTGACTTATTGGAGACATGACCTCCTCATGTGTCCAACAGACTGTTTTGTGTCTTCAGATATTTTTTGCAACAAGGAGGAATGAGGGGATAAATAAAAGTAATGAAATGTGTGGAGAAGAGAGGCAGACAAGGTCAGTGTATAACCAAATCTTAAGTATGCAAGATGTGAAGCACGCCGGGCTCAAAGGGGTTTTCTGTTCAAGCACTAACTTCAGTAGCATCACTAAGACGCATAGAGGAGCCACAGAGACAAACAGAGCTGAGAGAAGCAGATCAACAATCATCCCAGCTGCACAGTTCATTAAGACTTATTCTGTTGCACACAGTTAGCCCAGTATTTAATTGAGGAGGACAGCTCGATCATTCCCTTGTGGAGTAGCAACACTGAGTGCATTTGGGACTGCAGTGCAACAGCAAGCTTCTGTCACACTGAGACTTGTCATATGATGCTTCTAGGGACTACAAAACCAAAACACAACTGCACATTACAGAGCCTCAGCTGGAAATTGGTAATGTACTATAAAGGAGGCCTCTCTGTGGATCCACATGAGAGCTGATTGTTTCAGAGTGAATGCGGTTGAGTTCTCGACATGAATATATTCAGGAATCAGCCCCCTCTCATAGAGATGATGTTTAATGCACGGGGTCGTGCAGAGGCCTTCAGGGGGGAAGGTGCTCATAGTTAAGAAAAGCCACATTGAATAAGATTTCAACACACCATACACCACCATCGTTTAGCTACAGCATAGCCTGGGAATTATAGCAACCTATATTCAAACAGATTCATGAAATCCCACAGCAGACCACATCACATGATGTGACTGACTATCAATAGTTGAATATAGTCCCTACCCATCTCTGTCGTGAACTTTCAGGAATATGGCTGCCTCCGTTGTGAGGGTATGCACATCTGATTCCTGGAGGTGGATAGTGGACAAAAATATTTCAAGATCATGAAACATTCATAGCTTACAGAAAACACAAGTTTGTATGGATCTGATTATGCTGCCATTCCAATGTGTGACAGTGCAATAAAATTACAGAAGAAATTATTTTGGAGACACATTCAAAATGTATTCCAAAAAACTGAATAATGGCTTCTCACCTCCGACATGCTTCAAGCCTGCATGTTGATAAAGGTGCAGTTCAGTCGCTGCAGGCACTTCTTCTGAAACACATAAAGAACTCTTTATAAAAAGAAAAGTATTACGCGTGTGCACTACAGAAAAATATGTATAAACATTCATATAAATATCTATTAAAATCAATTGATAATTCATCATTGCTTCCTTCGACCCGGTGGCTCAGTGTGATATTAACTTTGATAAGGAACAGGTGTGTGACAGCAGCACTGCCGTCATTACACAGCCTGCAGAGAGGCAGCAGACACCCACATGGATGTTTACATCCTAACGGCGGACGTATTTTTTCTCCAGCCAAGTTGTGAGAAAAATATACAGCCAGAAACACATCATGTACATGTTTCAACTTCACCGCTAGCTTTAGCAAGAAATCCCTTAACTTACTGTTTCGGCCCCTCCTCGTCCTTCAGCAAAGTTCTCGACGATGAAACTAATATGACCCATCATCTTTCTTTCTTTCTATTCTCCATCTTTCTATTTCAAAATATTAAAGTATTATAAAATATTATCGTTGCGAAGGATGACTTCTGCGCATGTGCAGATTCGTTCTCGCTTCTCTCCGGTGAGTAGGCACGGTTGGGTACACTGCTGCCACCTACTGGTCTGGTGGTGTCCTTGCTTCCTATACTTTAATATTGAAAGTAAACGATGCTATATATATATATATATATATATATATATATTTTTTTTTTTTTTTTTTTTTTTTTTTTTTTACTGTGCAATTGACTTGAACTTGATAAAAGCTAGTAAGAAGTATTTAGTGTCAATAACTGAGTAAAATGACCTAATTTAAACTAAGTCAGGACTACATCTACATCTACATCTACTGGTCACTCTTGTTAACAACTGCTTCCGATTTATTGAAAGGTTGAGACTGTGGACATTACAATACATTAGGAGTATTTCACTGAAACTATTTAACCTGTGAACCTGTGCTGTGTTTAATTTCTCAGTTATTACTCTGACTTTACTTATCAATTATTTTGTGGTCATTTGTTCACATAACCGCAGAGTTACTACATAATCACCAGCCTGTAAGTGCAAGAGTTTCTATATTTAGCCAAAACCGGATCTTTCCCTGGTCTTAACCAGTGACTCTGACTGTCCACACTGTCTGCTCCGCCCTTGGCTGCAAAAAGGCTCTACAGAGGGCAGTCAGATCAGCAAACAGCATCAACAACGGCTGAGCTGCCAGCCATCCAGAGCCTCTACAATGAGCTCTGCAGGAAGAGAGCGCAGCAGATCCTCTCTGACTCCAGCCATCACAACCACAGACTTTTCACACTCCTGCTGTCTGGCAGGCGGTGTGCACATCCAGACCCAAACCAGCAGGTTTAGAGACAGTTTTTGCCCACAATTTATTAGGGTACCGCTGATAATCTCACACACACACACACACACACACACACCCTATACTACAGGACAATAATAGCATAGACACATACTGTACACATACACCACGAAGGATGACTACTGTTTACTTGGTCATCAGATATCAGTTTTATAAACCTTACCACATTGTTGTACTTCAACCTTTTACATTTACTGTAAAAGTACTATTGAAATGCAGTTGTAATCATTCTGCTACAAGTGAACATTATAGGAAACTAATTGTGTCATTGCTCAGGCTTTAGTTGATTGGGTATTTATAAAAATTGGCTGCTCAATATTTTAATCAAAAAGATCTCTCTGCCACATGAAACAGATGTGTTAGGATTTCAGAATTTGTTGTTTCCCAATTCTGCACAGTATCAGTTTCTCTCTTGTGTGTATGTAAAGTGTCACCCGGATTCTAGTGTCACCTGTCTTCCGTTTTTGAATGCTTATATGATAAAACTTGATAAACATGTGGAGCTGAGGTTGTGGCAAGCATACACTCCTGTTAACATCATTAACACAGCCAGGTGTCAGTCAAAGGGTAAACCAATTGATAAGAAGTATGGGGGCAGATGATGAGAAAGTGAAAGCAAGGCGAGTTTAAGGACTTCATTCTGTTATTGGGGTCAGTGGGGTTGTCTAATGTTTTTCATTTTGTGTAATCACACTCTCCTATTGTCCGTATGTTATACTGGCACAGAGCCTGCAGGTCAAATGGAGCAGCCAGCTAACCAGCTGGGGGTCAGGATGCACATACCGTGACCATGCTATTCGTCTGTACAGGGATCCTGGAAGTGCTGCTCCTGCTGTGGTCTCCAAGTAAACTTACTGGCTGTTTGCCTGAACAACAGCGGTAGTTGCGTAAGCAGGCAGACACAGATCCTGTTTTGTGATACTGAGATGTCTGATGTGTAATCATCTTTGACATCCCATTTGCCGTCTTTGAAATGAAGAGAGGGCTCCTATTTAACTTGGGGTTGTTTGTGATATATAGGTCTGTATCTGCAAGGTTACATAATCATCAGCATCATGAGATAAATGCTGTTGTGTTGATGTTTACTGGTGTGCGCCTATCAAAATATCATAAACAGCAGAGAGATCTGTAAAGAATGTGTTCCCAGAGAACAAAGGGGGGCGAAGCACACTAATTAATCACAGCTTTTAATTGTCCAAACAGACTGTTTGGAGACTATTGTGTCCTCATCAGAGCCAAAGTGGTTCGTTTATCATTGGATAAATGGCTCAACAGAGTTTCAAATCTTCCAGGTGGGAGTTGGTGTTTTCAGTGTCCAAGAGCTACAGGCCCAACCCTCTGTCAGGAACAAAAGAACACAAGACAAAAAAGTTATATGGATAAAGGTACTAAAAGTACAAGTAAAACAACATCTGCCAAGTGTGACAAATTAGAGAAAACATGACAAATTAGGCAACTCTTGCCAGAGGGCTAGCATCATCTCAAAAACCAAACAGAAGAAAAAGAGACCTCTCATAAAGTTACGTGGATAAAAGCGCAAAAAGTACAAACACTTGACAAGTTTGACAAATAAGAGGGAAAATAACAAATTCAGGTCGTCATTCTTGCCATAGGGCTTCACTGTGTGCAGTGTGAAACCAACACAGCAGTGAGTTCATCATGCCATCACCTCTGAGACAGGCTGGGATTTTTTTCTGTCCCTCAAACCTTTTAACGTTACAGTGGTGTGGTCAGCCTGCACACAAAGCCAATGAGGAATCTATGGATTGTGAGTGTCTTATGGTTTTATGTTTATGTTTGTATCTAAATCTTTACAGTATCTTTGTCCCACAAACAACAAGCCTTTCAACATATAAAAACATGCAAATGCAGTTAATGAAGCATTTAGTGGAGTATTTTTCACCACTATGTGGAGGTGTGAAGTAGTTTGTGTCTGATGCATTACAGCATTGTGCAGTGTGGCCAAAGCAGAAAAACAAACAAACAAAAACATGTAGGTTGATTTAAGATCCAGGAGACAATTGGTGATTTTCTAGTGTCAGAATGAACCACTCTGTCTCTCAAGTTAAATCGGATCAGGGGAAGCACAGAGCAGATCTTACTTAAAGAGGGGTCACTTCTGAGGACCTGTCAGTGTTTAAGGATGATATTTTTGGCCCTGCTCAGGAGAGAAAATCATTTGTGATGAAAAGGTGGATGCTCAAATGTTCTAAACTTGTAGGAATTCCCTCGGATTGGTCCACAGAGATATACAAAAGCTCTGGCCTGGGAATCTGTAACAGTGCTGCAATTTCTGCACAGTCTTGAGAACTGGCCAGTGGGAATACTGCATATCAATTGTTTTGGATGGTTACTCTCAGCTTTTACAAGTGTATTTCTGCTAAAAGGTTTTATGATAGATGTTAGTTTCAATAATACTGCTGTTTCCCTTGTAAATTGTAGGGTTTATAAGGTAGATAAAGGTCTCATGCTGTTTTATTACTTCATTATTGACTTTGTGTAGGAGGTCTTGAAGCAGTTTGAATTACCACAAACTTGCCAAAACTTAAATGTAACCTAATATAAAAAGATCATGATCACATCAGGGTTTCCAAACAAATTGCATATTTTCTGGCTCCCATAAAATCTTCTGTTCAAACTCAGAGAAACTCACTTTTTCTGGTCTATTAAAACTGTGCATGCTTTACATTACATGCAGCTATTTTGTAAAACTTCTTTTTTTTATTTTTTGATTGATTTCCTACTTTCTCCTTTCCTAGAGGAAAAATCAGGCCAGTGAGTCTTCCATGGCAGGGAAGGTGGTTTGCAGCCCAAGAGTACACAAACCATGACAAGTAGCTATTACCAAAGTTGAGGGAAATGATGCTGCCAGAGTCTTGAAGCATAAAGGCTTATACCCACTCTGCCTTGCCCACTTTATTTCTGGTCCAAGCACAGTGAACTGTAATTGTGTAATGCGTAGACAAATTTTCAGCCTGAAGCTCATCAGTGATGTGTCATGCAAGCAGGAGCCCAAAGTGAGAAGAACATCCTCTCTGGTAACGAAAATACAGAAGAACACAGTGTCATTACAGCAGCAGCTTGGCCCTGATGCAGGCAGGGTTCTTGGCAGTGCACTGTCAAAGTTTAGGGATGGAGGTGGAATGCAGCAGTCATGCACAGATAACTTCCAAGTCTCTTTACCCTCTGATGGAAGGGCTTTTGTGGAACTGTGGCCGTTTTATCAACCCTTTTATGAGCAAAATTGGTCATAGGTCATTGCCTGCTGCGGGCAAAGCAACGCTGCAACTGAAATATCGGTAGGTAACCAGGACTAGTCTTCCATAGGGAGGAGGAGAATTCAAACTTTAAAGGAGCTATGTGTAAGAAATGTATGGCAAGTAATCATAAAATCCCCCAATATGGGAGACTAAAGACTCATGTTAATTTTAAATACTGATCTAACTGACAACAATATTTCAGCCAGAATATTCACATTTTAAAAAAGCATGCAATGTTTTGATTTTGTCACCTACCGTTATCTCTCAATCACAAAGTCAGTGACATTTCGGCATCCAGTTGCCAGTTACCACTGAGCTGCAATTTGAAAGATGGAGGTGGCTGAAAGCGGACAAGAACTTGAGGCCAGAGTGGCTAATTTTCTCCTGGACACACACCTAGTTTTTTTGCACAATAATCTGTTTTCCCAGTGTGTGTATACAGCTTTATCCGGTTCATTTCGTTCTATGACTGCATCGTCGCGGTTCCGGTGGTGTAGAGACCGTGTGAGCGAGTGTCGGGGTACTGTAGCCACAAAGCTGGAGCAGGGCAGAAGTTAGTGTGTGGCTATCTGGTAACCTCGTGTCTGAAGGGGGAGCAGGAGGGACAACATTCGTGCTGCAGGATTTTGAATTTGACAGCAGCAACAGTTTTGGCCACATTCTTCACACAGTTCCATTAAGGGTCTATGTGTCATTATATAATGAATATAGATCAAAATGCATTATGGGAGATGGTTATTGAGTGCACATTTTTAGCATTAGATATATAGCACTTGGGTCCAAATTACTATTTTTTTTTCCTTGACTGCCACCAGCACAAGTGAGATGCCATGCAAACTGAATGAATTATGATGGGATTTGGTTCTGATATCATCCATAATCAAACTGGTGGTTAACAAAAATGCAGGAATTAGAACATAGTTTATATTTTACTTTCACTATTATGCAACATTTTTTGGATCAGACCTCAGACTATATTATTATTATTATTATTATTATTATCAGCAATCTCCTTTCAACACAAGACATCAGGATATTGAATATAAAATTTAATGAAATCTGTAGTTATGAGGGGATGTTAATTTCTGTTTCATATTGCTCATGTTGAGAGCAGTTTAGAGGAATGGCATGAATAAGAGCAGATCTGTCAGTCAGGAGGGAGCTGATGTGAGATACTCATGACAACTAATAACAAGGATGTTTAAATAACTGGAAATGAAATGAACCACATGGATGATGAGTCACATCTGTGACTCTGTTACACCATGTCAACCCACCAGCATCTTATTGCTCGTCTAATCGCTGCTGTAAAGTTGGAATCTCTCTGCTCACTTCCATAAGACAGAGTGGACTACAGGATTCTACGTCAGCAGTTTTTCATATTAAAAGGAAGACATGATTTGTCTTTGCGGTTCCTAATAACCAACCGCTGGCACTGTCAGTATGTGAAACACTGATTATGTTCTGCTTTTCTGACACTGAATGCACCACACAATCTATGTTGTAACTTTAAAGCTATAAAGGCAATAAGCAGCAAAATAACAAGTAAAAAAAGCAAGTGAGTGAAATAAGTGTTAAAAAATAAGCCATATTGTCATTGTGATAGAAGAGAGAGGGGTGTTATGGGGCTGTTGGAATTTAGTTCAGCTGCATTGTAAAACTGGTTTGTATATATGTAAAACTAATGGCAACAAACATTGTTTTCAGTATGTAAAGCAATCATCATAATGTTGACATGGTGGTGTGCATGCTTGCTACAGAAGTGACTTAGGAGCACATTGTTTTCTACACAAAGGGCAAAAAACAAACATGAAAACATGAAATATGAAAAAAAATGTTGTTGTTGTTGCCAATGTCACTACACTGAATAACAACTGGGGAAAACTGTCGCAGAGTAGGAGCCATAGTGGTGTTACAAATACTACCTCTGATTAGATTGGCAAGACAATAGTGGAGGAGAGTTGTTTACTCATCCCCTGCACTAGTACATACAGTGAAGCACACAGACATGTATTGACGCAGACTGTCAACAATCTGCAGTAGATTGGATTTCATCCTTATGCCGCCTTTCCAGTTAAATGATGGTCATCAATGCTCCCTCTTCTACTCATTATGACCCACAGTGCAGATTGTCTGGGTCCCTTGGTAAAGTTGTCAAAGATTTAAGTCCTATAAAATGACATTGTAGATAATATTAGACAAAGTACTGCTGCGAAAACTCACAAGAGCAGTGTGTGGGTGTCTGTGAGTGACTGCACGAAGAATCATGTCTTAGCATTGGTAAGTGTTATTATCCTGGTGGACTGAGGAGGGGACCTTTTCCAAGAAGTTATCAAGTTATCTGTAACTTTGCTCAGGAAAACTCAAGGAGTCATGCACATGTTCCATAATAAGGATGCCAGGTTTTTCTCACAACTTGCAAAGGTGCCAGAAAACAATAAATGTACAGTATGTTTCAACAAATACTAAAGGTTAGTGAATATGTACGTACAGGACACATTTCCAGACACATTTGCCATTGTTCATGGCATTTCACACAGGCACTAGCTAATATGACATGTGGCATTCAGCTGAGAAAGTACAGCAATGTGGCAGGTTAGGCTGCAGGGAACATCAACAACAGCATTCAGTCTCACGTCAGAAGACACTGCTATTTTTCAGCAGTGATGTAAACAACATCAAAGTGGATGTACCAAGACTGTAATCTGTCCAGCTGTTACACCAGACATACTACTGTGCTCCGGGATAGAAAAAAGTGAAATATATCCCCAAAATAAGTTAGAAAAACACACATTTAGAACATAGTACATTTTTTTCTCTCTTATTAGCTGTCAACTACTGACGAGTCTGTAGGTATTTAGAGGATATGCAAGTTTCTTGTTGCAGTTGCTTAACCTTGTGCAACTGCCATTTTGTGTAGGATATCAGTACAAGGCTTTGGGGTTTTATTTTTAAGATCCAGCTGCAATAAGCAGCTCTTATTGCAGCTGGAAATGAGGCTGATGGGAGTGGTAAACCATCGAGTAAATCAGCAGGCGATAAAACTGAAATAATCAGGTACAAGTCTATGGAGATGTTAAGTAGGAGGACTGAGATTCGTTTCACTTTGCACACATTCCTTTGTTTCTTTGCTATTTACAAATGTGAGTGGAGCTTTAAGCCCATTAAATTCAATTTGTGTAGATATTTCCCACCTGACAAGATTAGCAACCTTACTTAAAAGCAGCAACTCATGAGGGAGAAATGGCCAGAATACAGGCCCAGGTTTAATGCCAATAATTATGGCTACTAAGGAACACCACGCATGCTGTGACTGTCTCTTGAGAGTTGAGGCGCATCCAACCCTAATCAGCGGATGGCGTTCAAGAGCAGCGACAACGAGTGACTGCTGATGGAAAAGACATGGAAAAGTACACGTTGGAATAAGGGTTCATTTATGATCTAACAGTCGGAGCCTGAGGTTCTCATCTGTTAAGATAGTTCTTCCTCACTGCACTAAATCATATTCCCAGAAGACTTGTTCAAGAAATAAGCCTGCAGATTTGGTGCTGCAGCAAAAGTATCCAATTCAAGCACCGTAAGATCAAATGTAGAACAACTATAAAAGTATGACCCACCAACAAATTTGGGAAACCGATTTGTGGTGTGTGAGACATCTGTGTAAATAACACAGTAAAAAGTTGTCTCACCCACCTGAGGGAGTAAACGGAAATAAAGGGAATTAAGATAAACAAGAGAATTTAACGCCTTTCGAAAAAGGAAATCTGACTAGAAGCTGTTGCGGTAGTGGCTCCATGAGCTCAAAAAACATTACCACAAATAAACTCCTCTTCACCACTGGAGGAAAGTGGCGGGGTGCCATTTCTTTTGTTGTGCAGAATAGCAAGAGGGAAAAAACAACATTTCCGCATTCAAATTCTCCATAGCCATCACATTCGCTTTTATTCACCCTCTACGCTATGTTTGATAGAGATATTTTATTCATATCCAGGGGATAATTTGGGGATTATCAGCTCTAAGCTGGCATTTTGATGGCTTTTAAAGAACACTGTTTTGCTCTGAGACAACCAATAGTGTGTTTCTAAGTTTAGCTTTATTATGAGCGTTTCTGTAGGAGATGGAGCCACTGTGGAAAACATGAGTGCGTCATGTGGAGGGAAGTGACTACATACTATTTTGAAGTGTTTCGTTACTGTACTTGGTTTAACTGTGATTTTGTTGAAAAACTGTTTTTCATTTCTGGTTACAGTTACTTTCTGTAGTTTCCCTGCTATTTGCACAAAGACTCTGTGCTTCTGTGTCCGTACACTCATTCTCACTTGTCTTGTCCACTTGTCTTTTATTTCAGGTTGTCTACAGTGAATCAAGTAGCTGATAGTGTCATACGAAGGGGCACAGGAGCTCATGTCATTGGACATCACTGACACCATCCACACACTGTTTAACATTTTGGCAAATTCGCCCACTGCCATAATCCCTATAGTTTTAGCGTGGCGAATGTGCAGGTCACAACTTGTGTACAAGAGTGTTTTGGAGTTGTTAGATTGTGTATTTGTGGAGAACCAGAAGTTCCACGAGCCTCCGTAAAGTAAGCTGAGCGGCTTGCATCTCTCCCCCGCCGATCTCAAAACAGCTCGCAGTGACAAATAAAGGTAATGGACCTACTGTTACGACTACAGGGATTATGGCAGTGGGCGAATTTGCCAAAATGTTGAACTATCCCTTAAAGAAAAACTGCGCAAATGGATAAAACAGAACAACACATATTCTGAAAACATCAATTGAAAACATTATATTTGACAACACAAACACAGACACTACAGAAATGCTGTAAGTAGCACAGATGATGAACGGAATACATAAATGAATGCTTGTTGTTAAATGATTCAACTTCAAAAGTCACAAAGTATATCCCAGCCAGGTCCCTCACCTTCCATTATCATTTGTGCTCCTTGCAGCGCATTGATGTAGATCTAGTTGTGATGTGATCATGTTTTCTGAATTTGCTTGTGTTTTCATAAGTTGCCATGCGTTGAGCTCTCTGGGCCACCATATGGCCAAACCCACTGCTGCTGTACCCATGATGCAATGCCTGTGTGTTATTCTCTTTGTTGCCACCATGAAAGTAATAAAAGATCCTATTTACCTATGATTCATACTGTTAGACACTGACTTATAACTACCTTTCAAATCTTGATATATATTTTTAGAGTGCCTTGAGCCTTGAATAAAAGAATTCGAACAACATGTTCTCTCAAGTTATAATTAATTCATTTTTATTTTACTTGCCAGTTCATTGCAACTCTTGGTTCTTACTTCTCATTGTGTCATTTCTTTTACAAGGTGAGTAAGTGAATGAGTAATGAATAAATTCTTGTATTTATTTACTTGCTGTCCCACCTCACACCCCCATACAATACTCACCATCTCAGACCATTCATTCTGTAGTCCATTGTGCACTGACGAGTTATAAAACTCATTTTTATCCACCACAATGGTTCTCTTAGTGTGTCTCTCCCTCACTCACGCTCCCACTTCCAACAGTCCTCAAAATTTCACACTTTAACAAAGCTGAATGTTGTTCAGAGTTTGGAGTCACTCAATCATTACTGGGCTTGTTATTTGTACCCAGCCATTTATTCTTCTAAAGAAAAGAAATTGAACTTTTTTCTCCAGATATTGGGGGTAATGAGGAAAACAGGAGACACATAAAAGGAACAATTCAGGAAAGGTGAGAGAGGTGAAAACAATCACAATGTGTCTTTTTCTGGATGGGAGGGGGCCATCCTCCAAAATAAGGGCACAAATAAAAGACATATCCTTTTAACATCTCGTGCAGTGCAGCCTGGGGATGGTGACATTGTTCTGCTGTCAATCACTGTACCCACAACATGGTTTTGGTGACCTCCCTAAAATTACCTGCAGGGTCACTGGTGGTAGTATAATGTAAGGATATAAGAATAGAGATAGGGTTGTACATGGTGATGAATAGCAGGCATTGACCCACCTCCATCTCAAATGTGATTGTGTTATGACTTCTACTAATCACTATAGATTCAACTCATCTGACTGAGTTCTCCTCCCGTTCATCGTAAGGCTGATGATGTCCACCAAGGTGCAACTAATTACGCCTACAGTAGGATCCACTGGCGTCACTGAGATATCTTGACGGACACGACTCCTCTCCAAAACAGATGTTTTGGTAGGGGGGAGCACAGATGAGCTTGACTGTGCCTCAAGTCTCCATGTTGCTCCCCATTGGACAGTGTCCTTGCGTCTGACGGATTCAGTTGCATAAAGCTGAACTATACCCAAGAAGACTAGATGTCTCACCTGATGCTACTGCCAAATGACACGGCGACACCACACAGCCGCCGTCTTGGCTCAGTCAACTGGCTCCCTCAGAGCATTAAGCCTATGGTGCATGTTCTACTAAAATGACCAGGGCTCACTCAGTTTCTGACAGATTTTCAAATGGTTTGGTTTGTTATGAACATCAGTCCACCTGTCAGTGTCTGCAACCTGTGCGCGCATTCAGAACTTTCATGGGACGCGTGTTTGCAGCGCTGCGGAGACCCAGACCCAGACAGCTAATTCAAGACAGCTGTATGGATGGACTAAACAGAGCAATCTGCATTGGCATCATTCAATCATAGATTACTATTTTATGTGCAGCGAGTTTTACTACTTCTCAGTGTGAGAAATGCCATGTGTGGCATGAGTGTGTGAGCCTATTGAAATGCTTGTGTCTCACGCTACAGCCAGGGTCAGAGCAAGTTGCCTGACCAAATATGGCCGCCTGTAAGTTACGTCTGCGCATAGTCTGATCCACCCCCTTGGCATTCAACTTTTGGACGCACCACGCCTGCCCAAAATGCTTTTGCAGCAACGGTTTGACATGTTCCATAGGAAATGAACAGGGATACATGTCGCGGTGAACGCAGCAAGTGCCAGTGGATCCCAGGAGTTAGCGGTTAGCATTCAGGAAGAGTCAGTGTGAAGTCCATTCACACTAGCTTAGCCTGCTAAGATGAAAACACACACTTACTGTATCTTAAAACACTAAAGTCACTGTAGCTACTTAAAATGTCACTGACTGTAACTTACACACATGTAAAACACTTTATTATGACAGCATATTAAAAACCTCTCTAAATGGAAGATGGAGGACAATATCCCAGGATTTCTAAACAAATAACCCTATTATATAATCAATGAAACTGCTTCATTTCACTTCAGCGAAAGGTTTTAATTTTCTCTGGAGGACAGGCTGTCTTTCCTGAGTTCACAGTGGTTTAGATGAGGCCACGCAGGCTTTCATTAATGAAAGACTGTAGTAAATGTAAGAGAAATAAACATTGTGTCTGGACTCACTGCTGGCCTCTGTGTATTAATCCAGACCTCAGTCTTTCACTAAACTTAAAAGAAATAGAATTAGTGAACATACTATTAATGTTAGTATTACTGTTTCATTCAGCAGCAACAAATTTGCAAATAGACTATTGTCCATAAAGTTGGAATTAAAATACCATTTTTTTAGGCTTCCTCTTCTGAAATGATTGTGACAATGTGATCTTCTCAAAACTTTATTAATCAGTCTCTTCCAAACATCGCTGTGAAAATTAAACCACTATTAACCTTTATAATAGGAATAAAAAGAGGAACGTGTCTGAAATCAAAATGATTCCAACTTTACAGGCAACCGTGCATATTCAATTATAAGTGGGTATGTACAAGGGGATGTAATGTAGTTGCAGTTTGTCTCCTAAAAATGGTATCTGCAGTTTCAAATTAGTTGTATAGAATAAACATCTAGGATACTGGGTTGCCATGGTAGCATTGCCATTTTATGCATGTTAGCATTTAGTTCAAAGCACATTTGTGTCAACATAGCCTCACAAGGCGGCTTACATGACTTTAAGTCTCTTACACAATCATAATATCCTTCATATCATTTTACAAAAGCCTTATCTATAATTTGAAAACATTGTTACAGATAATGCAAATAGCTGAGCATTCAAAATATTAACTGATCGTGGCGGCACAAAGTATCCCTATCAGGACACCAGGGGAGACACGTTAAAACTGGCAGTGTCACAATTTAATTGGGATGTCTGGTTTCCACATCACAGCCTCCAGGGACCACTAGCTGGGCTTTTAAGTTGTAGTCTTAGTATCACATTGCAAAAAAAGAAATGTGCCCGTCCTCCTATGTTTTCTTCAGCAGAAATGCTTAGAGCGACTGGTGCAAAAAGGTAAAGAAATACATTGGGAATGAAGAGAGAGTGGGATTCTCAGCCTCCATACACTGAACGTAAAAACTCTCAAGTAGCAGTCAGGGAAGACGAAACATGTTTGCTGTTTACACAGATCAGACACTCAGCTTTGACATGAAAAATGAACAGAGGTTCCCACCCAGCTGTACAATAAACTTTTATGAACCATATTGTCTTGTTCTCTCAGCCATAAATAAATCATTTTCCTACAACAGTTCTCCACCACTAGAAGTCTCTCAATCAAAACACGTACCTAAAGACAAAGTCTGGTGATGGTGTGAAGTTACATGGGCTCAGGGAGTCGTTATCTTCTCCATCAGTGCTATTATTGCCATTCAGCTATTCCTGGTTTCTTTCACTATTAATCATTCAGGAAGCTTTTTTAATAACCCACAAAGGTCTCCTCCCCAGAACAAACAGACCATGTGATTAAAACAGGTAAAAACACTGAACAAAGTTTCAATTTCATATTAAAGAAAGAAGAGCAAGAGAAAGTGGAGTGATGGCCTCCTGAGCAGAAAACAGAGACCCACCCCTTACAGATTTCTCTAGGTTAACAACTGATGGAAAATGCTACACAGCTAAAACAAATACATGATACAGGTCTAGTTGTGCCACAACATGCAGAGATGTTATATATTATATCTTTTTTAGTATATTTTTGCCTTTAATTGACTGGAGAGATAGGAAATGGGGAGGCAGAGAGAGGGGGAATGACATGCAGCAAAGGGCCACCAGATTTAGGATTCAAACTGAGACTGACTGCAGCGAGGACTGTGGCCTCTGCATATGGGGCCTGCTCAACCCACTGAGCTATACAGCACCCCGTATATTATGCCTTTTATGATGTGACCAATGCTTAAAATAAGACTAATCTCTTGACTGCTGGATGTCTAATTTTGAGACACTGGACATCACAACACCCACCATCACATTCATTGTGGATTAGGGATGTATTAATGTTTTCAAAACTTGAAAAGATTCGACACTTAAAGAGAGGCTCTGTATCTAAAATTTAATGAAGTGTGGCAGCTGTTCTTCTGCATGTAGAGGGCCTTGACCTACAACCTCCAGACACTTTGTAATGTTTACTGTACATCTTACCATCTTACATCTATTCTGTGGTCTATGACTGTGAACGTCCTCATCTAATTGCCCTGGAATGTGCTTTGACTTAACTATGTGAGACCCCCCCACCCCCCTCTTTTCAATTTAATGTAATTTTTTTTATTTATTTATTTTTCTCTTCTCAACTCTGTATGTGTTGTTGTTGAACTTGTTTTTTCCCCCTTCTGTTGTTTTGTTTTTGAATTTTTCCCTCATGACTTTATCCTGTATCTATCATTATCTTTTATTATGTATGTGGGGGGTGGAATTAAAATCTTCCAATAAATATGCCATGAACAAAAACAATGAGACTGATCTCACTGATTCAGAAGGTCAGAATGTGAAAATAATAAGAGTTACACTCTCAATAAAAGAGTCTCTCAGGGCTCTGTCTGGTTTGTGGTCAGACAATCTGTACAACATGTCCAGATTTTAATAATACATCGCCTCTAAAAATCTCACTCCTTCACAGAGATAACACAGCGCTTATAGCAAAGCTGAGCAGTGAGTGTTGCCTAAATGAGCAGTGCAAAATGTGTGAATGTGTGTTATCACTGGTCACACAACCCCTAGGGGTCAGCAGCATGCACACACACGCACTCACTCACACTCTCTCTCTCACACACACAGATACAAATCTCCACACAGAGTTGACAATTAGCGTTCTGGTGCAATGCGCTGCAAAAGGTTCAATTTGCTGCAGGTTGCAGGGGTGTAGGGGAAACCCAGAGACTTTCAGACCAGGCATGACCTCAGCGCAGAACCTGTGTGTGCAGGAGGCTCTGGGTGTAGCAGGTCACAACACTTTCTTTTTCTCCTCATCAAGAGAGAGAAAGCAGTCAGAGGAGCCCCGCCAATGTCAGGAATTCATTTTCTCCATTATTATTTAATTGCAAATGACAATAGTTCCTATTTAACTTCTCTGGCTGAAACACTGGGCAGTGATTAGACATTAAAATAATGCTTATCTGGCCAAATGCCTCACATTTTGTTCTCACCATTATTCTTGAACCACTGAATGAAGTGGTCACGGTGATGTTCCAAGTGTGTCAGAAATCCTTGAGCTCTCCACAACTCCCATGGGTTATAGATGCCGCCCTTATCAAATGGAGCAATGCAGTAAGGGCCCTTTACAATTTGACGTGACACTGACAGAATACTGATAGACAGGTCCCATTAGATGGCAGACACTCCTCTAAGCCCTAATTTAACTTATAAAGGTCATACACTGAATACGACTGTAAAATGATCAATCATTTAAATGCATGGTGATGTCTACAGGGAGTATTCATAATAAATGAAGAGGAGAGCTCATAATATGTGAAAGAGAGATGAAAAGAATGAGAGGTAGACAAGCTGTTTGGATAGCAGCACTTTGTGAAACTAGTAACAGTGAACATTGGTTTTCTCTCTGATTAGATGAAAGAATTAGAAACTTAACAAACTACTCTGATCTGTCAACACTGTCAAACATTCATCAACATTAACAGGACAGCATTCTGTTCATAAAATATTCAGACACTTTATTATTCACATTTTGATTCCTCCACCAATCTACACTCAATATCCAACAAAGTGATTTCTTTAGAAATTTCAGCAAATATATCAAAGAAGGAACAGACATAAGTGTTCACAGACTTCGCTCTGACACTTGAAATTTCACTCCAGTTTGTCCCATTTCTCTTGACCATCTTTGGGATCTTGATTAGAGTTCACCTCTGGTAAATTCAATTGATTGGACATGATTTGGGAAGGCACACACCGGTGTAGATAAGGTCACACAGCTGACAGTGTATATCAGAGCAAAAAAAACAAGCCAGGTGGAAGAAACTGCCTGCAGAGCTCAGAGACAGGATTGTGTCCGGGCACAGATCTGGGAAGGGATACTGAAAAGAAAAATGGCAGAAGATTCTGCTGCATTGAAGGCTCCTAAGAGCAGAGTGGCCTCTATAATTCTTGGAACAACCAGGACTCTTTCAAGAGCTGTCTGCCAAACAGAGCAATCGGGGGAGAGGAGCCCTGAAAGTCCACTTGGAGTTTGCAAAAAACACCTTAAGGACTCTCAGACTGTGAGAAACAAGATTCTCAGGTCTGATGAAACCAAGATTGAACTGTTTGGCCTCAATTCAAAGTGTCATGTCTGGAGGAAACCCAGGCAGCACTCATCACCTGCCCAGTATCATCCCAGAGGTGAAACATGGTGATGGCAGCATCATGCTGTGGAGGTGGGGGAGGTAAAGAGACTGGTCAGGGTAGAGGGGAAGCAAAGTGCTGAGATATTCCTAAGGAAAACAGGGTTTGGATCACTCAGGATTTAAGGACATTAACCCCATGTGCAGAGCCAAGATAAGACAGGAGTAGCAGGCTGGCTTCACACGAGACAGCTTTCAAATCTTAACCATTTTTAAACCATGGGGGACCATAGATATAGGGACAGTTTTATCTGATTCATTATACATTATAATTATAACATTATAATCCTCCGTAAGCACGCACTAGATGAGAGAACACACCTGCTGTTGGTCGTAATGATTTCACAACAGCAATTCCCTGGACTCGTCAAAACCTGACTTCAGTTTTATCCAATGTGGACACAATTTCTTGTCAGTCCTATTATGGTCTGTCTCCCATGAGACCCTCTAAAGGCACTGGTGTTGTTGCCATAGCCCTACCAGCTAGTCTTCTGTTTGTATTCTCCATTTGGCTAGGCTTGTTGCCCTGTTTGTGAACTGTAAAAGTGCACATCATCTGATTGGTGATGCTTTCTAGTCTGCTCGCTCTCATTGGCTATTGCAGGTATTTCTACTAACCCAATCTGGAACCTGGAGACTGGGGAGGCTGTGTCCGAATCAGAAGCCGTTATTAAAGTGATAGTGTAAGGTAACAGTGTAAATTTAACCCATGGTCTATCACACCTTGACACCGAGTAGAACACCCGCCCAAGAGATGAAGTTTGGCGCCCGCAAATTTCTCTAGTTGTAGTGACTTCAGCAAAGACCACACGATAACAAAATATCCCTTTAAGCAATAAATTATATTGACACAAGACACATGAGGATTTTTGGGTCAGTCGGGTCAAAATGTGGCCTAACAACGATTAATATGCAGCCAGACTTAGGGACAACTCTATGAATGACCAAACCAGAGCCCTCACATGAAGCTTAATATCTTTAAAGGCACCTATATGTGCTGCAGAGAACCTGCAGAGAAGCATGGGAAATACCCAGAATCCAGGTGTGCAAAGGTTGTGATGTCACAATTTCTAAAACTGTGATTGATGAGGGGAAATATAATTTATACATTTCTAGCATAGGGCTGGACCTTCACACAATGTGACTCAGCCTGAATACTGTCTGAACAGTATATATTACTATTTAAATAGGCTTTTTGTTAGCTTGAGCTGAGTCCATTAGATATGCACAAAGATGTAGCCTTTGGTTAAAAGATTCACACAGTTTGTTCTTGTGATCTGTGCTAATTGGATATAGTCACACGAAGCCATCGTTCTCAAAGCTCTAGACCAATGAGTCACTTCTTTGAAGAATTAATTTATTCATCAGAAATACAGAGTTGTGACATGAGGTCTTACAGGAATACCATTGTTTGTCTCTGAAGGATAGGGCAAACAAATAATTAAATAGATTTAATTGGAGAAATATAATCACTTTTGTCAAAATGACTCTTTTCTTTCCTATGATATGCCAGTGCTTTTATCTGTTTATCCCAGTGCCAGCATAACAAGCTTCATAGTTGAGTTCTGCTTTAAGACTTTAAAGTACAAACGAGAGAAGAAAAGAAAAGTCTGAAGGCTCAAAAATATCAAGAAAATTTGCGATTACATTTTTTAGTCTTATCATTTTTGTTACATATAAGCATGCTCAACAGTCTCTTCTGTTCAGTGGATCACCTTGAAAACAGGATAAACAGAGCAAGGGGGAAAGATGTCTGTTGAGTGTGGACTGACCAAAAGGTCATTCCACACTCAACACACTCAACAGACAACTAAGCTAAGAGACAGGTTTAGACACAAATACAATGTGTGTTAAACCTGTGTGCGCCATGTCAGTGACTTAAAAAAAGAGAAGCTTGTGTGGAGCATTAATGAATGTTTCATTTTTGTTCGTTTGCTTCCTCATTCTTAGCACATGACATTGAATCATCTGATGTAATCTGAAGTCAAATGAGTCAGAAATCTGTGTCTTGTTATTAGTTAGCCCCTACCAAAAGAGCATGTTAAGCATGCATTGCTTAATATGCTCTTTACCTCTGGTGCAAATATGCGCTTTGCACTAGAGGTTTTCACCGCAAAGCTGCTGAACTAAAGCTATGACTCATTCTGTCTCTGTGTGCGGCTTCCTGTGAAGATATGTCATCCTGTTCTCTGTCTCACAGTTACTGCCCCGCTCTTTAACCTCAGTCGACAGTCTGCTGTTTCTGTCTTTGCAGAATCCCTCAATGGATTCAGCCTGATTGATCGTAATGAGTTTGGGGAGCTCAGACATGGCTGGAACTACACTGGGAGCGGCCTTCTCTTTCCTCCTCTATGCCTCCGTTATACAAGGTAATCCTGAACTGCGTGTGCCGTTGCTCATATGATATAGCAGCAAAGATGGGATATTCACCATGGGTTTGAAATGTGTATTGGCTGCTGGTGTGACAAACTGTCTCAGTATAATGCTACGATTTTTATCAGCCCTACATCCCTGCGGATTTTACTCTGTGTGTCAACTTCAAAGTGTAAGTGATTTGGTCTCCTCTACTTTTCTCGCTTCCAATACTGTATCTAATGTGCTCAACAGGACTCCCAGATGTTGAGAGACACCGTTCTGAAACGGCAGAGGCAGAGGTGGGCCAGAACATCAAGTTACGCTGTATTATTAACAATATTCCTGATCTCAAGATTGTCAATATTGAATGGCATAAGAAAAACACAAAGCTGGCTGTGTACAACCCTATTTTTGGAGCCCATAAATTTTGGCCTAATGTCACCATAGAGGCTGTGAACATTACAGACAAAGAGTTGATGGGCACTTACCTGCACCTTCCTGCGGTAAATGAATGGGACAGTGGCATCTATACCTGTGATATTGCGAACTTTCCCTATGGCTCCATCAGGAGAGAGACGGAGCTGAAGATCAAAGGTACGTCAAGCGCATGCAAAGTCCCTCCAAAACCTTGACCAGCCTCTGCTGCACCTCCCAGGATTAAATATTAGTAGAGGCATGTACAGCAACTTTATATCATATTGTCCACTGCATATATTTCACGTTACTAGTGATTGCATCAGGGCATTGCTCCCCTGCCAATCACAGCAGTTATTTACTTCTGAGCATATGTATGTAATAACACATCACAGAGCTTTGTGTTTGTCATGAAACATTTATGTCCCTCTTTCCTCTGTTTGGCCTATTTCTTCTTCTTCTCCTCATCAGTCATGTTGTTGTCCGCTGACGCAGGCTAAAATAGACCCTCACCTTCCTTTCAGCCGAGGGGTGTTGTTATCATAATAGGGGGCAGAGGACGGAAATAACAGGTGTTGTTTTATGTCAGCAGTCTTAACAAAGATCACTCTCTGGATTCATCATTGTGCAGCAAATGATGTTTTGCATAAGCAAGAATTCATATTGGTGTCACATTTTCTCTCTGTCAGATGTGCTTAAAGTAACATGCAGTGAGGACAGAGCTGTCTATGTCCGCAGCGGAGAAAACGTGAGAATTCACTGCAAAGCTTCAGCTAATGCTCAGCACAGGTGGACCAAGGTAATGCAAAAGCAGAGAAACAGTTCACCAGTTGGGCTCTGCCAGTCCTGTGAATTTCATTTCAATTATTTTATTTGCTTATTCAATCATACATCCAGCAAGGGCCAAGATGATTTGATTAGCTCTGACATCAAAACCTGCATTCAGAGTGGGAGAGACATGTACTGCACATGCCACATAATCTTGTTTTGCCCCAGAACAAGATGCTGGTGTCTGAGAGTGAATCTCTGGAGCTGTGGCAGGTGACCGACGCTCACGCTGGGGTTTATACACTGACTGTCAACAGAGGAAACGAGAGTCTGTGCAAAGAGTTTATCATCACAGTGCTTACAGCAACCACAAGCTCATGGACAGGTGAGCGCCTTCATTTCCTGGTCACCATGTCTCTCTTTGTGTCGTACTCAATTTCAGCATTTCCTCAGGGCTGGATTAACAATCTAGCAGAGGGGCCCAAGAGACTGAATGACTTAATAAACTGCACTAGACCAGAGAGCTCATACTTGACTTTTGTCATTATACTGTAGCTCACTCAATTTTAATTTTTAATTAGCTGAAAGGAAAGGGAGAGATTCAAAGGATTTTTGAATCTGCCAGCCAGGTTATGAAGAAAAGCACTAGTAACTGTGAATAAATTGGGGACTACAACACTTTAAAAAAAAAAAAAAAAACCTCAATTATTTGCTGTGAATCAGTGGCACCATGGGATTTGGATGAATACTGAGGCAAGATAAGCATAAATGACAAAACAACCAAACTGCACAGCATGTGATGCGTCCCCACCGCTGAGCTGATAGAGCGTGGTAAAGTGCTGTGAATGGGCCACACGAAAGTAGGAAAACAGTCCCAGGCTGTCTGCACTCACATCTTTATTTTCACACTGACAGCTTCATTTCATGTCTCATGAGCATTTCAATATGTAACTAAAAGGAAAAAAAAGACACAAGCCACACACACACACAGACATCAGAAGTCACTTCCTGTTCTTCCTCTCTAACTGCTCTCAAACCACAAGAGCAAACAGCCTCAGCTGAGTGTCAGCAGCAGTGACTGTGAAACATCGCATGGGGTGAGAGCACAATCTGTTGGACAAACTGGAGAAGTGCAGCTTTAATGAAATGTTGGAAACACAACTGAGGAGCAGCTACTTCACACAGGCACAATGTTGTCTTTGCAGCCATATTTTCAGGGATGTGAGCTGAGATAAATGAGAGATAGTGTGTGAATGAGTGTACACATAGCAAAGAAAAAGATGCAGAATGAATTAAGCATTTCATCAAACCATACTGCTGGACTTTCATTTCACACCTACACCTTTATCTGAGGAATCTGCGCCCTTGACTTCATAATCCAGGGTCTTGAAAAAGACAGTTTTTCTCTTATTGATTATGCACAGAGTTCTCATAAATACCAACCTGTCCCATGTTTTAATGATACATCACTGTGCACTGGGTGTTTTTGAAATTTTGCAGTGCATTACTGAGGGCCCTCAAAGGACTAGTTCAATATTTTGGGAAATAAAAGTGAAAAAAGGCAACTCATTATTCCACATGAGGTTAGACTGATTTTGGCTAGGAGCAGTTTCCAGGCGACCAGCTGGAAGTTCCAGCTCATAACGCAGTACAACATAACACAAAGTCAACACACAGTGGTGACCTGTAAAGTTGCTGGAGGGCAGATTGTGTTACCTCCGGGTAAAGCCCAAATAACTCTTTCTAAAGTCTTTGTGCTAAGCTAAGCTAAACTGAGCTAACCAGCCTAGCGGGCTCAAGCTACGTTTTTACAGTAGAGATTTTCTCATTTGCCACCTGGCAAGAAAGCAATTAAGTGCATTTACCTACACATCCAGCTATTAACTTTTTCATTAATTAATGCTGCTAACAAGAGGCTGACAAACAGATTTTATTTGATGGATAGGCTGCAGTTTGTTTGTTTTCCATCTCAGGTGTTTCTTTTCTAACAAGTGACCCCTTTGACCTCTGAGAAATGATGTTTTTTTTTCTCCTGCCTTGATAACATGAAGTTCAGTACAGTCCACTGTCGCTGCATATCTGCTATGAACTTTCTCTGTTTTGCTGCCTTCAGATCTCTCAACAGTGTCACCACAGTCTTATGTAACTGAAGAGGGTTTGACGGAGCCTGCAGAGAGCAGCTTCACCACATCGTCAACCACTGGGTTTTCAAGTCATGACACCTCTGTAACTTGGACCATGAGTGCTGGTACCAACATAACAGATGATGATCTGAGACCGAGGAATGTTACAATTGCAGCAGGAGAGAATATCACTTCTTTCACACGTGATGCACATGTCAGTGTCACATCAGCCCCTGCAACACCCACACATACTGACCCCTTTCACCATGTCAACTCTACTACCTTAAGTTACAGTTATACAGTGTTCAGATCAACACAGGAAACGGCCACTGATGAAGCGAAGAATAAGTCTATGCCACACAGGCCAGAGGACGTTTTCTCAAACATGACAAAGGAGTCAGGCACCACGAGAAACATTACACAAAGCTACGATGCAACTCCAGCACCAACCACTGCAACACCAGGCACAGGTAATGATCAATAATTCACTGGGAAATATGGGCACCACTTTAAAATAAGAGGATCTACATACATGTATGGTTCGGGGAATTATGAAATGAGCTCAGTTGTTAACATGTTATAAAGCATAAGTAAACAAGTTATAACAGAGTTCCTATACACCAACAGAGGAATTAAAAACCTAAATCATTTATAAGGGCAGGCTTATTGTAAAGTGATACTGAACAATGTGATTTATTTTCCTTTCCTTCCAAAAAATGTTGCAATTCAAGGATTAAATCTGTCACCACTATCTGCCCTGCCACTCCAAAAAAGAAAAGAAAAAGAAATGTGATGGCCCAATTTGAGAGCAGGAGAAGAATCTTTTTCATGTTATCAGCAATAGTTTACTGACCTGTCTCTGGCTGAGAACCTGCATCTACGTCCCTTTGTTGCCTGAAATTGGCTTTTTACTGATGCTCTCTGATTGTTTAGGATGTGCCATTTGCTCCCGGGTCACTGGCACCAGATTGCATTTTTGGCTCTCTTTTAAGACAATAACATGAATAGTTTAAAAGCAGCATATAACTATAAACAGCAGAGCTAAATGCTCAACTGGCAGGACTCCTTACAAACTACAAATGATTAGCCACAGTTTATTTGCCCTCACCATCTGCACCTTCATGGACATGTGGAGGCTTTACAGATTCCAGGTTTCCCAGCCTCGGGCTACTTGCCCTTTTGAGATAGAAACCTCATTAAAAGGGGGGGGGTATCAGCTCCTGGGGTTGGAGTGCGACCAGCTCAAGGGGAGAACTGCAAAACACACTTTTCTGCCTCAGGGCAAAAAGTTTCACATTGTAGCTTTGCATTTTTTTTAATCAATATTCATTTCAGTCTGCCGGGTCTCACCAGATAGAGCTGATCAATATCTTAGGAACACATCTGAAGCAGCTGCTGTCCCCCAAAATGACACTTTTCCTCCCTCCGAACCTGCTTCTTAAGGTACCGAACGGAGTCACTTGGCTGTGTTAATCATCGTTGCAATACTGCTATTGATCGTTGTGGCTGGCCTTCTCTACAGGAGACATCTTATAAAACAGAGGTAAAACCCTGCACTGCACGCACTCAGGGTCATGCAATGGCCGACCCTGAAATAGAGGAAAAATATTGATATCTGACTTATTGTCTGATATACGCACATGACCTGTAACATCTTCATGCTTCCTGGGTGTAGCAAACTTTCAGGCAATGCCTCAAGTCAATATCTGTTTTCTCTCTCTCTCTCTTTTTTTCTGTAGGATGGCTCTTCCGCCTCCGTTCAAACCCCCCCCTCCTCCAGTCAAGTACACAGCTGCAAGACATGAAATTTCGACACAGCCCTTCCCCACTTCAAGGTGTAACTCAGTAGCATATGACGCTGGGACTATTTGTTAAAATACACTGGGTGGATGTATTTGGATGTCACATCAGCTGTATCTCCTTGGTTACGTGCAGAGGTACATGTTGTATTACTTTCAGTTGTGGTCACATTCAAGCAGTGACAGGGCCATGTGTATATCTTGGTTAGGTGGGGATGCTTCTATGCTACTGTGTCCAAAGCACTTTTGTGGTTTGCTCTTATTCTTAGAGACGTGAAATGTTTAATGATTTTTTTTGTAAATGCAAATGTAATAAAATGTTAATAAAAGTGATAAAACTCACTCTTGTGTTCCTGGCATTTGATAATAATACAAGTTGGTTTAATTTGACTCTGATTACCTGAACTATATGCAGTCATACATCTGATGCAGCAATACTTATTTGCACACAAGCAAAAGTGCAAAAACCCATACAGCTGATTCACACTCCATGTTTTTAAAGGGCCTGCTGCTTCTGCTGACATGTTGGTTTTCACCTGAACTGGGATTTCCTGCAGAGAAGCCCAGTGGCTTCCTCTGCAGTAGCTGTTGAGAGCTGATGTCACAAATTGATGAAAGGCTTTAGTACTGTATATCAAAGGCTACTGTTGTCCACAGGTACCACAGGGTGACAACTGAGTATACAAAGGGGGGCTGAAACCACAAACCACATGGCGAAATGGCTAGTAAAATATACAAACATGTGTGCGCACACACACACACAGCTATATTGGGTATTGGAAATGACAACAATACAGCTTTTCATTATTTTGGAACAGTTGGTGCTTTTATTTTTATTTTCTGCTTCTGTGAAAATAAATTCCTCTGAAAAGTTGTGTCTCAGTAAATTGAGAGTAAATACATGTGTCTCAGTAAACTGAGACACATGTATTTACTTCACACACACACACACACACACACACACACACACACACACTGGTGCATGTAGCTGTACCAAGAAACCTTTCACAACAGCGCATTTTTTCTGATTTTCCAACCACAGCAGCAAAACCACAATGTACTGTGAGCATGCGAGATAAAAAATTTCTAGATGTATGTACATAGCTCTGACGTTTGTGCACCCAGACAGTCCATGTAATGTATCACAGTCTATTGTACTGTGCCCAAACAAAATCCATGAGAGAAATCCATATGAGAAGTCCCGGTTAGCATAGATTTGAGAAGTTTTTAAATGGATTGGAAATGAACTGACTGGAAATTTTCTGTGCTGACATTTTAAAATCCACTCGTTTACATTAAAATTAAGAACCCTAACAAATATCTATAAACCATCTTTAGGTTGCACCACAGTGACCTATTTGAAACTGTTTTGTACCTCACAATGGCAGTGGGACGGGTGCGTCAGAATGAGGTTACATAGTTTCCTGTTTGTAACTGAAGAGCAGCCAGTTTTCAAAGCGCCTGCAATAAGTGAGAGGTAACTACAGCGAGGTAAAAATAGACTACAGTGGAGCACACCTCACTGACTAAACACAGTGATGCCCTGTAGCCTGAGAGCAATCGTGTCAGAGAGACAACCCGTTTTGTTCAAGACGGCTGGAATATGACAGACGGTAGGATCAGAGGAACTTCTGAAATTATATTTCAAACTCAAATCTAATATTTCTACCATGTACACATCTGTGTAAACATCATCTGTATCACTATCATTTTACGAAGGCAGAGAAAGCTCAATTATTTCCAAAGCACATGTCACAATTATGGCAGAACAAAGGGTGGAAGTGCAGAGTGGAGGGTTACAACAAGGAAAACAATGATAAAGCTGACAATCACAACTTAGGTTAATTTGTAGTTTATTTCTGTTTATTGTAGTTTAGCATCCCTGTGCAACCTCGTTTCGTTTGTGTCGCAATACATACATTCATCATGTGCAGCAGGTTTGATTTCCTGAACACCAGATTATTTGTTTTTCTTGAACAGAGGTGAACAAACAATCACGTTAAAACATCAGGAGTGAATTTACTGTGAAATTTGTCCATTTAGTCTCATTGAAATAATGGCTCTTTACAGATGTGATTTCTAGACCATATTTTTAGACTATATTTTTGAGAAACGTAGATGTTCTATAATCAGTAGCACAAGGTATATACACTGGTAGAATAAAAAAAAGTCTAATATTTCTATTGTGTAACATTTCGCTTCGTTTCCCTCAGTTCAACACAAAGGTAAGGGACTAGGATTGTCTGGTATTGTGAAGACACTGGTTGCATGTCTGCTTTTCACTGGTGCTGATTAATCTGTGGCGTTAATGGTCAGTTTAAATTTCTCTTTTTAGACTGTAAGCCTGAACTCATCGGTTTGGTGCTCTTATTTCTGGCCTTAATGATGTCATTGTGTCTCAATGTGGTCCTATGCTTCAGACGAAGATCGTATTTCTGCAAGGGTATTATTATATATTACTTTTTTTTTTTTTTTTTTTTTGCCATATTGTTTTGCTTTGCAACATGAGGACTTACTCTAAATCAATACATGTTTTGTTCATACAGGCAAAGACAGATGCTGTTACCCACATGGATATGAAGGACAAGAGTATGTTATTTCTTTATTATTTTTTAAAGAGAATTAAACATGTGCAGTTCTGCCAGTTAATATTCATCCCAATGCTTTCCATTTGTAATAAGTAATGACAGGTTTATTCTGTTCAATTTCATTCCCTATCGACAAATAACATCTTCCTGTAGAAATAAATTGTGAAAATGTTCCTCCATATTTTGTTGAAGTCCATCACCAGATGAAGGCCATTACTTTCATGACCTCAATCATCACGAGCAGCAGGAAAATCCCCACAATGATCATGAGCAACAGGAAAATCCAATCTACGGCAACATCTGCGCAGACAGAAGAGGTGAGCACAGGCCTGCCATTTATATTAAAAAAGAAGCAAGTAACAATGACTCACTGTATTTCCTTAGCATGTCAGTGTGTTACTCAGTCAATTACAAAAGTGATTTTTGTTAATACAATTCAGATTAGACGGACATCATTAATCCCACCAGGGGAAAATCACAGGCGGAGTTCATCAGTTAATACAGTGGATTTACACGAGGTGCAAAATTACAACTCCAGCATATAAAGTGTAAAAACAAGTGTGATGTATTTCCAGAAATACAACACATGTAGTTTATTCTAACATAACTATTCTTTCTTTTTCGATATTTGTAGATTGTATATTGTTGCAAATGCCAAGTTTTAGAAACATTCATTCATTAGCTAAAAACATAAATAAAAACATTTTCTATTATAAAACTGCACAGATTTCCTTTTTGCTCTCTGTCTAAATGAATATCATACATTTTTCATTCATTTTATGACAAGTCAAGCTCTTTATTGTAATTATTGTCATATACAGACCAGGAGCCTATACAACAGAGATGAAATAACGCTGTGGATCGTACGCTGCCAGACAGCAAGTTTAGTGCGGGAAGACAGACAGTGCATATGTACATACCATACAGACTACACTGTCATAACACACATTTCATATACATATACATATATACATACATATGATAAATATAATATAGTATTATAAAGACTTTAATAATGATTTTAATAAGAATTTAAATGTAATGCAATTAATGGATAGGTGTATCCTTTAATTACGGCCTAAGCAAAATTAAAGCGTAACGTTGTGTTTGCTTGTGAGCCACATGTCAACAATAAGGATTTTGTGTCACAAATTGTCCAGCTGTTTGTTGCAGGCTTATTTATTCACTAGTGGTGGTTGAA
Source organism: Caranx ignobilis (assembly GCA_021432705.1). Lineage (NCBI taxonomy): Eukaryota > Metazoa > Chordata > Actinopteri > Carangiformes > Carangidae > Caranx > Caranx ignobilis. The sequence goes on from MU269980.1 coordinate 7,151,541, forward strand.
ATGTGAATTATTTTCTTTTGTCAGTGTGATTTACAAGTGCTCAATCAGGAGAATGTAAATGTGTCCAATCATGTGTTTTACTTCAGGCTCAGCAACTGCAGAGGTCTGCTATGAGATGATGACCATGCATCGTTTGAAGGTAATTGCTATGATTTCATAGACATATTGCAATTTCTCAAAGTTTTTGTTTACATGAATGTAGTTCTTACATAGTTCCCTCATATTTTTCTGTATGTGATGTTACTGCAAAGTGTAAGTAATTTTATGTTACATTTGATGTACGTGTCATCGCTGACACTGTTACGGCAGAGGGGAAACATTGTGCTTGTGTGTCCTGTGCTTCTGTGGTGCAACATTAATTCTGCTCCGGCTCAATGTTTTTATAAGTATTTATATTATATATTTGTATGTGTTTATAGATAATGTATAATTATATAATTAAACCTGATTGTTAAAGCTTTATGTTTTGAACATGAAGAAGGAAATGTAGTGAATATAATATGTTGTGTAAAGGTAACGAGCAAAAACAGGTTTGCAAGTGACTTATATTCTGAAATCTCATGCAAAACAAAGTGTGTGGTTCATGTTGTTATTTCAGTATATTTGTTTAGTTTGATTTCTACTGAAACTAAATATACGATTGCATGTTGCCCATTTTGTGTAGAAATACATTAAATGCTGAGAGGTTCGCTTTCAAAACGGAAAACAGCAAACACTACTGACACTTTGTGGTCAGTGACACTGAACCAGTGAACACAACTAAGTACGAAACGTTCTAAAAATAACTGTGACTGAGAAATATTTGAGACCCTGCAGGAAACATCTAATGTAAACTGGTGCATTGTGCAGCAGTAATTACATAGAAATATTGAGAAATATATTTTACCAACCTTTTCTTGTCTCTGGTGTCTGATACCAGCCTTCAGAGCCTGACCTCAACTATGCTTCACTGGATCTGAAGTTGGCAAAGAAACGCAAGAAGCATCGTCACCAGAAAGACCAGACTCAGGGGCGAGGCCACCGCCAGGACCAACTGCCAGTTAAACTCACACCTCCCATGAATTCCTTCCTGGGGGTGGAAGGAGACATGGAACCTCACCTTCCTTCCAAAGACACCAGCATCATGGTCTCCCACAGCAGCATCTACCTGAACAGTCAACAGATAGCCCAGGAGACAGAGATGGGGAGAGAGAGGGAAATAAGCATGGAGAGGGAGAACACAGGAGCATGGAAGGGGAAGAAATGAGGGAGGATGAGGGAGCTAGAGACTGGGAAGGAGAGCTAGATGGTGAAGAAAGACAGGATAGACGAGGTGTTGGTAATGGGACTGCGTGTGCACAGCTTTCAGAGCTCGAGGCTTCTCAGAGCGGTGCTGATCAATAGGCAAACTTCACTTTCAAACTTGATGTTTCAAACTGCTAAGATCTTCATTCTGGGTCACCTGGAAATGCAAATAAAAAGATATGATCTTTTGAAAAATATGTGATCTTCAATTTTCACACAGTTAAGCAATTTCCATTTGCACTAAGTGCACTAGAGGACACAAAGAGAAAAGGAAATGTGTGTGTGACATTTAGAGGTCAAGGGCCACGCGGAAATTTTTTTTATTGCACAAGACAAGGAAAACATTACGACTCGTCAAAGGACAAGGAAGACCTGTCAGCATTTTGATGTCTCACAGTCATGTCGACAGATGTCTTAAAGAGAGATGAGAGAAATAAAAAACAAAGACATTCATTTTCTATGCTGTAATGGGAGTGGCCATGCTCTGAGACTATTTGCATGAGCACACGTGACTCTGCTTTTAAGTTATGTTATGACTCAAAATGAAATTAATACGAAGGTAAAAGTGAAAGGCAAGACTAGGGAAGGGAAATTTGATGTTTATAACTCACTTTATTTTCCATGTGGGTATGCTATAACTGTCACCCTAACAGGATTTTCCACTTGAAACTTGTGATGATGGTGATTCCCTTTATGATCTATTGTGCTGAAGATTTAATGTGCCATCTGCTTAAATGACTATGCCCCTCTGTAATCCCTGCTCTGCAGTGATCATTTACTGCCCCACTGTCTGCTGAGGGAACAGAGCTGTGAAGTGACCTCAGCAGGTCAGAGGCCCACAGCACACTAACCGTTTGTTGACGGTTTATCAATAGATAACTGTGGCCTACTTCCCCTCTATGGATTCATTTTTGGCCTCAGGACTTTTGGAACTAAGCGCTACAGACACAAAGGGAAGCCACACACCCACACACACACACATAACAGGGCACTATTAGTAACTGTCAGTAGCTACATGTGCAGTCAATACATGTATACACCAAGCCTCTGTCTCTGTGTGACATTTTCATGCTGTACGCAAACCAGCTGTATTGCACAGGATGTTTCCTTGATTGCTCTGGGTGACATAATAAAAATGAAGGAACTGTCTCTTGCTCAAACAGAACTGACGCTTTGCAGATTTTCTGCCAATGGCAGATGGTGGAATGATGAAAGACAAAGAAAAATCACCTCCATTTCTTTCCTTCGTTACACACACAGGCACATGTCAGTAGAGACCGAAACAGAGGTGTTACTGAAGTGACAGGGCAGATTCACTCTTTTCACGACTGTCCTATAACAATAGTGCAGCGCCCGTGTGAACACTGAAACACATTTTTCAAACTGGAATCACTCATCTTATTTATACTGTTCAGTGGCAGAGATGGGGCAGTGATGTCCACCATCGTTGTTCTGTGCAAACATGACCTCTTACACTTGACCCAAAGCTAATCTAAGTCAGTTTAATCTAATACTGCCTCCCTGTGATTTCACCAACTCAGACTGATATAGACTTGTATTATCTGCACATTGGGACGAGAATTATAGATTTTGTTCCCACATCTCTAAGATCTCAATCATGGCTGCTCCAAATAAACCAATTCCTGTTGTCATAATCCAGACAATGATTAAGTCTTATCATTTTTAAAACATTATGAGACACCACTACATCATATCATCGATAGAGACTTAATGTGAGGTAGGACGTTCGATATCAACAACTGTACAGTGTGCTTGTGTTGTCAACTCATTTGAGATGTGACTTAAGGGTCAGAGACTGACTCAAGCATTCGCTGTTGATTTTTAAACATTTACATATTTTAGAACACTTCTATCTGGTCACACACATGAACACAGAACACACTGGGAGACACAGTTCAGGATTCAGCAACTGTTAGATCCACGATTCGTTGTTTTAGCAGCTAGGTGTCGCGTTAGTGAAGGTACCACATCAGAACCCTCAAGATTCATCATGGATAACAAACCCGCAAAGGAAAGGGCTTGTCGTTGTGCAGCTCTTAGGATAGATGGAGGTAAGTGAGAAACTCCTGGTGTTGAGGCCTTTTTCTCCTGCACACATGTTATAAAAAAGATAATTTCACAAAGTTAGATACAAGAATTCACAACTAACTGATGCTCCAATGTAAGTGCATCGCTTAAAAGGAAGGCAAACCCCGATATGACCTATAGAAAAAGGAGAAGGGTCTCAGAGACGGCTGACCTTGTGGCAGAAATAAAGAAGGTATCGTGACAAGAAGGAAAAGGAAAGTGATGCACGTCAGAGAGGGGCCATCGCAACAGAAGAGGAAGATGCCAAAACTCAATCCTCTCAACCACAAGGATTCAGCCACCTCCTCCGTAGACAATGGTAAACCTTGGCTTATCATCTGAAGTTACCTCCAATACAGAAACTGAACTGTTGAACCATTGACACTGTCAACGAGCTGATGTTCCTCTGGGTTCTTCTCTTCTACAGAGACTAGCACCATCCTGTTTGAGGGTTTTAGGAGACGTGAGTAAGACTCGTATTACAAGCTGATATTGAAATAGAGCGATTGAGTAAGAAGAGTAAGAAAAGCCTGGACCCACAGGGGAAAACTGCAGATGCTCAGAGAGGTAAGTAGGAAGTCACCGATGTAGAGTTTGGAGTTCAGATGGGACAAGTCTGCCTCCGGAAGTGGCAGTCATGATGAAGCTCTCTGAGGGTTCAGCAGGATCAGTGGGGACGTCTATGTCTGTGTCCCTGTACATAATGTGTAATGTCTACCAGAGGCAGAGGCCAAGGTAAGTTGGGGTTTCCTTTGTGGCTTGAGCTGATGTGTAGATAGGAGCCAGGAGTTGTAATCAGAGCTGAATCACAGCAGTTAACACATATAGAGTAACCAAACTTCATAATAATCACATCTTATAATCAAGACTGAAAACATCTTGACTGGCTCAGAGGTTCCACGCGCTCGCCTCATCGACTTTGGTGTTAGCTGCTTCTTTAAGACTACATCAATTTATCGTTTTTGTGGTAAGATGTCTGCCTTCTTCTTCTCCTGCTCTTCACTAGTTTACTGCACTGTAACATTTAATCAAAGTTAGTTTCTCCTCCGCTGACTTGTTATCATATGTGTGTGTTCTACTGTAAGTACCCACAATCACATCCCCCAGAGTGTATTAGTCGTAGTGAGTACAGAGCCGGCCCCACCACCGTGTGGCAGCTGGGGGGGTTCTGTACAAAGTGCTCCACCGTTCACGTTTTGAGACCATCAATTTCCTCAAGAAGGAACATGAAATCAACATTGACGTGTCTGAGAGTAAGAGAAACACGCAGCACACACACACACAAACACACACACACACACCTGTGTATTTACGTTCACGTTCTAATGGACGTCACCTTCATCTTTGATCTTCCCTCTCCAGGTTGCCAGGATTTCTTTAACATGTGTTTAAACAAAACTCCTGTGAAACGCCCGTCTCTGGAGGAGCTCCATCTTCATCCCTGGCTCAGATAAACTGCACACACACACACACACACACACACACACACACACACACATTTAATTCATATTTAACTTTCATTACAAATACTTTTCTCAGGAAGGTACCTTTCCAGGACTCTAGGCTTTATTGAACAGGACTATATCAGATTTCCTGTAGAAACTTTTTTTCCCACCTGCACTTCCTGCAGCACCCCCAGCCGTCCATGGAGAGGGGATCTCTCTTTGAATTGCCTTTCCCGAGGTTTCTTCCCATCTTCCCGCTGGCCTAAGGATTTTGGGGGGTTTTCCTTGTCTTCTTAGAGAGCGTGGGCTGGGTCAGGGACTGCTGCTGACATAGTCATATGGCACACAGTTAGACATCATCTGTCATGTGCAACCTGTCTGAGTCCTTTTCTTTCCTTCTTTATTCTTAGTTTAGGTTCAGTTGTTGTTTTTATCTACAATTGCATAATTACAACCAGTCTAGGAAAAAATCTCAGTTAGTTATTAGTATTATTAGTTATAGTTAATTAGTTATAAAAATAATATTTATGTAATCTTGTAATAATAATAATGATGTAATTAAAGTAAATAACAATATAACGTAATGTAAATTAAAATATATATTTTATAAAATGCAGAGTCATCATTTTTGCTTCTTGTTGTATTTTGAATTGTAAGATGTTTTTTATCTACCTCTTGTCTCTTGTTGACAAAAACATGTAAGAACAAATTGATCTTGAAAAAGAAGTCTGACATTGCGACTGCAAGTTAGTGGTTTATGATTTAAAGTCATGTGTTTTGTTTATTATGTTATCAATAAAGGTTTGATTAAAATCATTTCTTCTGTCATAAGGACATTTGATCTTCTATTTAGTACATCTGTTTAAAGACACAAACAAGCAGTAAATACATTTGAAAAAGCATCTTCCACAGGAATGTACATGTAAATGTGACTCCACTAACTCAGACTGTTGAACACTTGCATTATCTGTACATTCATTTTCAAATAAATTGTTTTTATATAGACCAAGAACTAGTGTGAAGCAACATACAACCTGCAACAACTGAAATGTGACAATGAGCCAAAAGACTGTGTGTCATTTCCAGCACTGTGCTCTGGCTCTGGGCCGGGCTCTTGACTGTCATATGCAGCAATACTCTGGTATTAACCTGAAACACTGGCTTATTCAGAATATACTGATTAACTTATAAATGGGGAGTTAGACATCATCTGTGTAACATGGAGCTAATTTTGTTAGTCCTACCTAATGTCACCTGTGTTGATCTTGTTTCTCCTGCTGTATGTAACCTCAGTGTTTTCCCATTGTCCTGGCCTGAACGTCTGTGTAGGTAACTACCCCGTGTCCCTGACTGTTTTCAGCTTGTTCCTGCCTTTTGTTCTTGTAAGTTAATAGTACATATCTTTCGTTACTCCATCATCTGTGTCTTCGACAGTCTGCCTTTGGGTCCAGTTTCTGCATCCCTCCTTTAATCAGCACCTGCCCCACCCTAATGTGTTGCACCTGTGTCTCATTGTCTCCCCTTTGTCTGTACTTACACCCCCCTGTTGTATCCAGAAGTCCAGTTTTTCCCTGTAACCTTGACAGCCTCAGCTTGCAGGACTTTAAAGGTAGAGTCTGGAGGTTTGGTCGTTGCAGTTTGTAAACACAACATTCAACCATGGCCTCCTCTCGGGCTCAACGGTGCACTCCTCCTGCCCCTGACAGCAACAGCAGCAGTTGTCAGGACAGCAAAGAAAGGAAATACAGTCGGAGTGGAGCCCTGGCTGTTGCTGGTGTCCGGCTAGTGTCCACCACTAGCACCTGCCACCGTGGGGCCAGCACTTGTGGCAGCTTGCGCGGCTAGCGGGGCCTGCTCATGCTGCACCCCACCTTCACCTGTGCTCACTGGTGGGGGGTCGGGGGTGGGGGGACTCTGCAGACGCAGTCACCACCACACATGAGTAGAAGCCCACAGGTGATGATTAAACAGGATTTCTTTTGTACAGTATAAGTCTATATTTTGTTTTTTAGGGAAAATCCTGCAGACAATTTAGGTATAGACTTGAAGGACTTGGCAAAGTTTCCTTTTTCACTTTGCTTGTTTGAGCTCTAAGCCTTAAGATCAATAAACTGTAAAATTGAGTGGTAACCATTTACAAAAAGGCACAGCAGGGCTGATATGACCCTGTCTCTTTGAATTTAAAGGCTGAAGCAACAGCAGGGAGCAAGTTGCTTTAGTTCTGTCACTGTATAATAGAATCATATTGTATGTGTTTATGTGTCTAACCAACAGATACAACTGAAAATATCTGTTTAGCTGTCAGCCTATACTGTCTTCTTGTTTTTGGTTTAAAAAAGAAAGAATGAAAGAAAGACGGAAAACTGTCTTTGTGGCTGATGAGGATAAGAGCCATCTGCACAATGAAATGAAACAATGAATGAAAATAAAACAATCATGGGACTGAACATGTCATTTGCATGACCAAGAAAAGCCTATTTGTTGCTTTAAGGCTCTGCATCATCGCCAAATGACCAATGAGAGAGGGTGCTGAGTTGCCTAGCAACAGGACTCTTACAAACAAACTGATACTTGTTTCTAGCCAGTTGTTAGCATGTAGTTGTTCTGTCATGGCTGAACTCACGATGTGTGAACCACGTGAACTTTATAATCTCCTCAACCAGTGCAGGTGTGTGTCAAGGCTGGCAGAGATCAACTACCTGTGTTTGATCGGTAAGAGCTCTAGTCATTACAGGCTGTCGGTGCTGCTGCTGATTTCTCTGACTCCTCTGATTTAATTCAGCCTGACTTTAGTTGTAACTTTACTCTACTTGCACGGTGTGTCTCTGTTTTTTAGATGCACGTGAAACCCAAGATTACAACACCAGTCACATTACAACAGCGAAGAATGTCAAAACGGTATGAATATTGTATCCACAGTTTGCATACAGCCTGAGAGGAAAAACCCAGGGAAAAAATGTATTCAAACCGTTCCCATGCTACTGCTGGTTAAACTGGTTGTGCTGCGGTAGCTGGTAATAACTGAAAATGTAATAGTACCAACTACTGTGTTAATTACTCATATTCATTAACAAGAATTTTTTGCCACCCAAAAGAACACCAACCCTAAAACTATAGGTTACACATGAGTGGACATAGTATTTGGAAATGAATGTGAAGTAGCTCACATCATTCTTCCTTATACCCATTAAGAATAAAGGGAGCTACAGGAGGCATCTCTGAAGTCCAGATATCTTAAGGCCCCAGTTTGTAGATAGCGTTCCACAGCCCACCTCTCAGGGCAGCTGGGAAAATGGAAATTGGTTCTGAGATGTATGATGAGCTTTGGGATGAGGGGGTGGGTAGGATCAAAGACTGCTCCATTAATGCTAGACTTCAGCTGGTGCAGTTTAAGGTCATGCACCGCATTCATTTTTCAAAGAGCAGAGTCAGAGGGATCGCTGACCCTCATCTTTTCTCAGATTGCCCTGAAGTAAAAAATATTTAAAAATGGAAATATTTAATTTATTTAGCATAATTAGAAGTAAATTGTGCATGTGCTTTTTTGAGTAATGTCTGATGTGGTTGTAGCTTAAAGTTTTTCTGTGAGTGGACCTCTACCTCCGCTCCATGCTTTGAGAAGTACAGCAGACTGTAATTTTGTTAAGGTGTAAGGTAATTTATTAATTTTATCAAAGCAAATTGACTTTGTTGCAGTTAAGTAACGCACCCATTGAGAGTGGCTTAATGTACCTGAACTACCTTTTAAATCATACTCACTCACTCCCTGGACTTTTGGTGCAAAGTTAAAGAAATGCAAAGACAAGCGTTGCATAACAGCTGAGATTCTTAGTTCACTAATCCTCTCCAGGATTATTTTGTGCTTCAGAAATCAAAACCTTCTGGGTGACGACTCTTTCCAGGATTCAGAAGGCAAATTCCTGCTGCCAGTGGCTGTGGAGGTTGACAGCATGCAGCATGTGGTGGTCTATGACAGCAGCAGCAGCAGCTGTTATCAGGAACAAGGTAGGCTACAGTGTTATACTGGGCATGTTCCATAAAAGCTAAAATAGTACATAGAGATCATGATGTTTATCGTTTGGTTTCTGACTGTGGTCGCAGGCAGGGCAGCTGAATGTGCGCAGGCTCTGGCTAAAGTCAGCCTGTATCCAGTCCAGATAGTGAGAGGAGGCTTTCAGACGTTCTCAGCTCTGTACCCTTTCTTAAGGACTGAGAAAATCATGTACACCATCACAGTAAGACAGACACCTGCAGCATCACACACACATAATCAACCTGTGTGGCTTCTTGTCAGTCATCCCATTCCTTCAACAGTCCAACCTCACTTATATGAAATCGATTTCCACCCTTAAAATGTCATACGCTTCAATCTCCTGCTGGTAAATACAGTTTAATGAATCTCTGTGGTGTCCTAGGAGCTGGAAAACCTGAAGACCTATCCAGTGGAGATCATAACAGGACTGCTGTATATGGGTGACCAGAAACAAGGCACGGACTCCAATATCCTCAGAGACCTGAAGATCAGAGCCATCGTCAGCATCTCTCACAGCGACACGCTAGAGTAAGTCAGGGCTGACCATTTAAAGCATCATTAGAGAAACTTCTGGGTGTCATGTGTCTGTGCTGGGTTGGTTCTGAATTTTCTTTGGATTTGTTTAAATCTAGATCGTTCAAGGGGAACCAGGCCATGCTCAACATCCCTGTGGCTGACTCAGCAGAATCTGATTTATATTCAAATTTTGAAAGGATTTGTAACTTTATCGGTGAGTCACATTACATACTGTATAACTATAAACACTAAACTGTTTTAAATCCTCACAAATGTTTGTAATCCACAAGAACTGTCATCAGGCTTTCTGCACATCTATGTTAGCTGCATTTATCAAGAATATAAATACAAACATAAAATGCAGTATGGTAACTCAGCTCAGGTCTCTGTTCTATCTTTTGTTTTCAGTGTCACATAACAATTTGGGCTCTCGTGTCCTGATAGTTTCCAGACAGGGCAGAAGCCGCTGCAGTGCTGTAACCATTGCCTTCCTCATGCAGCACCACAAATACACACTGGAGGTAAGTTCAGTCTGTGGGTTCAGTCTGTGCATTGTAAAGTCCCACTATGTACCATACACTGTGACCTCTAGAGGATTAAAAGCAAGCAAGCTGTTGTTGACATTGTCGACTCAAGATGATGATTTGTTTCCAAAGCAGAATAAGAGCTAAAAATGAGACTTCATGTCCCTGGACATGCAGCGGCTCAGTATCTTTCTGAATAGAAATATAAAAAAGACAGTTTGTGGGTTTTAAGGGGATTTACATGGATCTGTTTTTGTTAAATTGTATCCGTCCATCCAGCACTTGTGTGCACTATGCTCAGCTACAGCACACATTGGCAGATATCGTTAATGAGCACGCTGTAGGTATAAGTCTGTAGCGGTACCAAACCTGGCAACCTGTGATGCTGCACAATGTCACTGTGTCCAACAGCTAATCACCAAGAAACAGTCACAGCACCAAACAAAAAGAAACACCATTTATCATGTTTAACACAGGAGAAACAGTGTGTTGATGGATATGAATCAGAGGTTTTGGAGCAGTTTTGAATTTTGGACTGACTGACTTGGCTAGTTGGTCCCCTGCTTCCAGTCAGCAGGCTAAGACAGACTAACTACATTATGACTGCGGGTGGAAATTAACACATTTCAAATGAACTAAACACACTACAACTAAATAAACTCAAGCTCTGGACTTGAACGAAACATTTTACATTTTGGGAAATAACAATAATATATTTTTTTCTCTTGTGGAGAGTAAAATTAGTACCACTGACATCTAAAGGTTAGGCTACTGTAACCCACTCTCTCTGAGTTAAAATGAGATATATTAGTAGTTATCTTATTTGCTTTTAGGCTTTTATGATCAAAAATATAAATAACACAACTTTATATATACTTTACACTACATATGTGGAGCCCGACTCTCTTTCCACTTTTGTGACCCCCTTGGAGAAAGCTTACCAATTAGCCTAGTTTAGCATAAAGACAGTAAACAAGGGGAAATAGTTAGCCTGCCTCTGACTAAAAGTTAAAACATCTCTCCTACAAACACTTCCATGTGCCACTGAAAACCTGGCAAGTTGTAAGATACAAAAAGTTACAAAAACAAGTTGTGGTTTTAATGTCAATGTTAATGTTCCATCTATATATATCATTATACCACTATATCAAAGTCCTCTTTAAACACAGACACATGAGACTGACATGGGTCACAGAGAGATGGTATTAAATGTATTAGATATAACATTACATTTAGAGTAGTACCTAACATTGTTGGTTTGACTTTTTTCAGCGAGCCTGGAGGTACATGCTCAAATGCAAACCCACCATGAGGCCAAACACAGGGTTTCTACAGCAGCTGTCTGAATGGGAGCTTCACACCGTGGGAACGAAAGTCACTGATATCTCTGGCCACGATTTTTAGCAACTATAGTGTCTATTCAAGAAAGACAACTGGTTTCAGCTGCATTACATCATCATCCACTATTGAACTACAACGTCAGATAACGTCATTTATTCTTCAGGAACTTCATTTGTGTAAAAGCATCAGTACGTGTAAAATATGACTACAACCCAACAACAGTCTGTACACATACAACAGTGGTCAGTGAGGCTAGAAATATACCAAATGAAATAAAGCATCCAGTAAAATGAAAGGTCTGAATAGGACCTAGGACTGAATAATAGATTAACTGAATTAATGTCAATGTCAACATGTGCAACTTTGTTACATCTTGATATAGTTTTAGATTTTTTCTGCTAACATTTGAAAATGCAGCCTGTGATTAACTCTGTTATTTTGTTGAATGAATTAGGTACCAATAATAACGGTGGTGAACCACTGGGTATTTCAGAGGAAAACAGAAATAAAGACTGTAGGGGGCTTTTGTTAAATACCGGGAGCCTGCAGTGTACAAGAACAGAACAATAGGACTGTAAATCTTGTTCATGCTATATGCTGTAAAGTAAAAGGGGGAGAACAGCTGTATTGTATGTGAAATACATACGAGCTTGAACTCATTGATACATGTTATTTTTAGGAAAACACAAGAAATACTGGAGCCCCACATACTTGTCTTTTCCCTATCTGAACTGAATGAAAGACAAGCCAACAAACTGTAAAAACTCCAACAGGCATGAAGGTTTAAATGCCACAGTGCTGGTGTGAAAAACAAACACACCTTTCTCACTAGTGGACACCTGTGAAAGGTTTTTATTGTCATTGGAGAGGGAACAGCTAAGATGTAGTAATTACGAATTATGATTACGAATTACTTTATTGATCCCCAAAGGGAAATTCATTCGTCTGTCAGCTCATCAACCATTCACCACCAAGGTACAAAGGATCTTCTATATTTCAGTCATCCTGAGGCACTTGACTTTAGTCATGTCTCCCTGATGGACTCACTGAGGATGTGGTGGAGAGATACATGCTGGTGGAGTCCATTCTGATCAACTCAGATCATCCTCTTCATAACACCTTGATGGACCAAGAAAAGAGTGGTGGTGGACGGCTCCTCTCTCTTCACTGCAGGACGGAGAAATACAGAAGATCCTTTGTACCTTCGGCCATCAGGCTTCTTCATTCTTCTGCAAGTAGTTGATGAGCTGATAGACAAATGAATTTCCCTTTGGGGATTAACAAAGTCATTCGCTACCAGAGCTACCAGACTTTGCTGCTCGCAGTTGCAGCGCATGATCTGGAATGCAGTGATGCAGGTGAATTACATGTGGTTAATATCTAATCAATTGAATTCATGATAAAGTGTGAATAAGGTTTGTTTTTCCCTTATTACTTATTTAATCACAATAATTAATGGATGTTTCAACCACTTCCCCCAAAGTTGAATGAGGTCTACCTACATGTTTCCTATGAAATACTTTCAAATTTTTCAAAGAGGGACTGTTTTCAGAGAAAGTGATCTAATGTGAATGGAAACACAGATAAGTGTTTGAAGTTTATTTCAATCATTTTGTGCTTGAGTCCATACATGGCTCCATGAGAGTGCTAATATGACAGATGACAGTCTCCTGTGTCTCCACAGTTACATAACATCTGCTCTAAAAATACAGGCCAAATGCAAATACTCAGCAATACATTGCCCTGAAATCCATCTTGCAGGAGACGCAGACCTCTCCCTCACAAATTGACCGAACAATATGTGTCATTTAAAGAGTTGTCCCTGTTACACATGGCTGAGGTCAGGGCTGTTGTTTGGGGTTACACCGGGTAGATGAGGATGGATTAATGACAGAGGTTGCAGTGCCTGGGAGACGAAACCCAGGGAAGAACTTCTCCCTGGATGCGCGAGCTGGCCGACGGGGCGTCTGATTGGACCACGCAGCTGCAAAGTAACACGTCCAACGCGCAGGACGCACGCGCTTCTGTAAAATTTACCGTCGTTAGGTATGATGAAACCGGAAGCTGTGGCCTTATAACTAAAAGTTCAAAAGTGACATGCCTTGAAATGTTTTAGACCTGAGGAGCTAACATTTGGAGTTGATTTAACTTTATTTAAATTTAGATGTGTACAAATACACAGAGGAAACAAAATCATATATGACAGTATTCGCAGGACCTTGTCAAGCTGCTGTGTGTAGCTACTCAACTGCACGACCGAAAAAATAAACAGTAAGTATATAAGAAGTATGATATATAATAAATTACATATAACAAAACATTCATAACATCAAATTAAAATAAACATGAATTTATATAATCTGATATGATACTCAATCATGATGTCTGGAGCTGATTTTGGCCTATGTCAGAATATTTCACTGAGAAGAGAAAACTTAACAAAAGATTTATGAAAGGCGTTATTTTATTTACTTTTCTTTTCTACTTTCTTATGTTTATTACAATGAGAACAGGAAAAAACAAAAGAAGACATATATTGAAAAAACTGTTTTAGTTTAGCGTGAACTGTAGTTGCACATTAAATAGGATATTGCACCACTTTTGTCATTTATCAGAGGAACAAACAACAGTAAATATGGTATTTATCCTCTTGTAAGTGTGGTATTGAATTTCTCTAATTCTATAAATTCTCTGACTAAAAGAGAAATCTCTTGTTGCGGAATTGTTTCCACTTCAACCTGTTTCATCGTATTTTTTTCATGTGATTTTATCCATTCATTCATTCATTCGTTTGTTTGTTTGTGTGTTTTGTGCATATGTTTTGTTCATTTTATTTTTCTTTTCACTTTTTATTTGCTGCTTTACTAACCTCAATCAAAGTCCTGCTTCGATGTCTAAACCGTACTGAGGCTTTTAGTGTGAAGGCTCTGAACGGAAGTGACGCTCATACGTGGCCGTAGTCTTGACGCTGACAGCGGTGCAACTGTTGCACAGCGGATCTTAAGTGTTGCCCAACTCCTGGAGGCTCCTGATGCCAGGTTAGACAATGTTGTTCAGTCCGTCGGGGTTCACTGAGTGTCTGCGGGAATGGGACGACTTGGAGAAGGGCTACCAGCAGATCCAGGTAAGTTTAGTGGCGTGTCGAGCCTGTGGTTTACCTATGGAAGCGCGCCCTGACCGGGTTTAGCTAACAGCCGGGAGTGGGTGGGCACTCCGTCGACACAGGGATCCGCCCTCAGCAGCTAAAGATAATTGTCCTGTGACAGCCAAGAGACAAACAAAAAGTAAGTGAAAGGTGCAGTCAAGTGCGATGTGGATCATTGCTACTCAAGGGGAACACCGCATGGCCCTTTGTGTTGGTGTTCAACAGCTTGAAGCGGGAGTGCACTACACACATGCAGGAATTAAACCGGATTATGTGAAGAAATGTGGCGTGTTGCAATGTATGTTCAACTGTAAGATGGTGATCATACACACGTCTACAGATGCAGAACAACCTGTACACTGAGACAACACATTCACCGGTACAAATAACTGTAGCAGTCAGAAGACCCACGACTTCACATTAGGGTTATCATCAGTGTTTATCATGCATTCAAGAGATTTCAGCATGGTTCAGCTCACTATTATCAACAACACACTGACATCACCATGAGGCATTTATGTGACAGTTGTTAGGTTTTCAGTTGCCAGGTTTAATCCCCCTTACATAGTAAGACTAGATGGTGATTGTCATGATAAAAAAAAAAAAAACTGATTCCAAAAGACTCACTGTGGATGATCACAATTAAACACAGTTAAGTGTGCAGCACGCTGGCTGAAAGCCACTGTGTGTCACATGCACAGTGGAAAATAAGGAGCCTCTGTTTTAACATACCAAAGCTGTCACAGCTCTAATAATGTAAACAGACAAAAGATTTACATACAGTGACTGAGTGAAACCTTGAGGGGCAGTTTAATGTCATGACATGAGTGATGTCAAAGAAACTTGAAGGAATGATTTTAAAGTCACAAAAATTTAAGATCAGGAATAGGAATAGGAAATACTTTATTGATCCCCAAAGGGAAATTCATTATCATCAGATTAAGCTGCTTCGTAATTGTTTTTTACACATCACAAAATCATTCAAAAAATGATGTGCACCTGTTGAAGATTATTGTGGATGATTGATCACAACTGTATATATTCTTCTTCTCTGTTTTGTTTTTACCTCCAGGACACCCATCGCCTATACAAACAGAAACTTGAGGAAGTGACCAAACTGCAAAACAGCTGCTCTGGTGCAATCACACGTCAGAGGAAAAAACTGAAAGAGCTGTCTGCCTCACTTGAGCAGTAAGTGTTGATCAGGGATCGAAAGCTACAGTATTAAAAACTATCGGCCAATATCAGACTTATCTGTGTGTTTTGGGCGATAATTACCTGTGCTGAAAGTTGTTGTGCATCCTTAATTTCATCAAATTTAAACCTTCAGGTCTGAAATAACTACGTCTCAAAGATGCCAAGAATTTTCATTGAAGGTAGAAACACAAACGCTTTTATTACCAGCCCATTTAATGTTTACAATCTGTAGCTACTACATCAAAATGAGATCATTAGTATGAGGTGTAAAATGTTTATTGGATGTTTTAAATCCTGTGAAGGGGAAATGCGCTTAGTGGCCTCAAACACCTGACACAACTGAGGTGAGGTTATGAGCTGATATATTATGAGCTGTGATGCTGAAGTGGTGTGTCTTCTCGCTCAGACACCAGCTACAAATAAGAAAGAGACTAGACTTTTCTTTTCACAGATATGTAATTAATGTTGATCAGCTGTCAATGATCTATCATCAGCTGATCCATGGGTGGGAAGCCAGTGAGGGATCAGGTCCTTCTTTTCGCTTCAGAGCAATGACAAGGACTGTACTAGTGAGAATGGGCTGGTGTTTTAACCATTATATGTACAGGTCAGTCACAATGTTTCTGTTGTTTTCCCATTATCAGATGCAAAAAGAACCATCCAACACCCAAGTTAACTCCAGAGGATGTGGACACTATCGCTGAAATCGAAGACTCCATCAAAGACAGAGTGAATGCTTTCACTGAGATGGAAGGTTTTCTACCAAAGAAGAATGGGTTTGTCTCAATACCAGTTACCAATATCAAGCCAGTCATGTTGTTGGTCCACGGAGCAGCAAACATGGAACATGTCCAACTGTTCAGAGTAGTTGTTCTGGCACAGTGATTGTGTGTTATGGCAGGTTGTTGGTCTGATACAACTGTTAAGTGTTTCACATTTCAATATGATGTTTCAGCTGTTGATATAGTCACTGAGTTTCATGCCCTCCTCTGTAGGCTATACCTCACCCTTGTTTTAGGAAATGTCAACGTAACACTCCTCAACAAACAGTCCAAGTAAGTCTCAACTGTGTTTGTTTTCCTACGTCCCAAAAACACAGTCAAAGCGTGGTTAAGTCACCGTCTCATTAATGTTGCTTCTTTTTGCCTCACCCAACAGATTTGCATACAAAGATGAATATGAGAAATTTAAACTGGTCCTCACCGTCATCCTCTTCGTGTTCTCCTTCACCTGTCGCTTTCTGTTCAGCTACAGGTGAGATTTCACACCTATCAACACCTGCAGCCCTGGATTAAAACACGTTTGAGTTCTGTGACAGTGTCAGTGGAATCTGCTGAAAATAATCTATAATACAGTGTGTCATGTTGTTGTGATGGAGGAATATGTGGAGCAGTCAGAGAGAGAATAGGACACAACTGCCAGAGGTGGCAGCTGCAGGACACATGTCCTCCCCTCCCCCTGAAACAGCCAATCCTCTTCTTTATGACAGCTGATATCAAGACAATCATGTTGTTGCAGAGGGAAGATTCACAACACCCTGCACATAAACGTCCAACGATAGACTGGCTGATGTTTTTCATATACTTGATACTGTCCAGTCAGATCCTGTGTAGATACCTGACTCTCACCTGCTGTAAACTGACACTGCCGCAGAACAAAAGAATTGATTATATAATCTCCATTGCGTATTTCAATTTAGTCATGGTTTACTACATTATCCCTTTTGTTTTCATTTCAGAGCTCTTGATGCTCTCTTCAACTTCTTATTGGTGTGGTACTACTGCACACTCACTATCCGGGAGAGTATCCTCATCACTAATGGCTCAAGGTCTGCTCTGAATTCTCCATCTGCATTATTGTTATTATGATAATAGCAGATGAACTGGTCTCATAGAGGCTTCCTCCAGACTATACAGTGTAAAATGTACAATGTCCTTTCCTGTAGGGCCACATATAGCCCTATGTCCTTCATCTCTGTCCTCCATGTTGTTTCAGGATCAAGGGTTGGTGGGTTTTCCATCACTACGTGTCAACCTTTCTGTCTGGAGTCATGCTCACTTGGTGAGTGCTGTTATCCACTGTTTGTCACCGGAAGTGTTTCACACTTTACACAACTGCAAATAAAACTATAATCATATATCTTCTGGTTGGAGAGGTATAGGTTGAGATATCAAAAAGTTCTCATGCAAAATAAAATGCAAAAGCAAACAACAGTGATTTATAATTGTAAGCACACATATTAAATTCTTAGGTTCCGTAGGGATATTACATAAGAGATCCTTTTACAAAACAGTCCCATATTACACAATGTCCCATATTACACAATGTGCTTCATGATTTTTAAACAGTAAAAGACACTAAAGGCAATTGAAAAATGGGCTAAAAAGTTATCATAATATTCATAAATTATTCATGTTTACAAGGAAAATACTACAAGAAAAATAATATTGATGCAGGCAGTGGCAAGAAAACAAAATTGAAGCCTGCATTTATGTATGCAATAGTCTTAAAATATGGTTTAATCCTCATTTTGTTCATACTGAACAACATTCAGAGTGTAGGTTGGAAAATTATCATTAGCAGTAATGAAAAGTTTATGTGAAACCCTCAGCAGTGTCATAAAGAAAGTGTCTTTGTAAAAAAATGCAACAAACACGCATGTAAAAGACTTGATGTCCTGGAAATAAATAGAAAACATGTTACTCAAAACCAATTGAAAAGCATCACTCGTGCTTATGCTCCATTCTCACCAGATGTTTGTTGTTGTTTTTGTCCACAGGCCTGAAGGTGTTCTCTACCAGATGTTCAGGAACCAATTCCTGACATACTGTCTTTACCAAAGTAAGACAATCGAGCTGGGTCTCAGTTCCACACTACAAGATTAATGTACAAGAAGCAATACACACTGTTTACAATAATAGACTAGTCTGAATAACTAGATGGACGTGAGCTTCAGTGTAAACTGTCACTAACCTCCAACATGAAGGAGTCTATTTTCTGTGAGGAAAATAACACACAGCACACTGTATGACAGAAATCTTAGTCAGCGGTGAAGTCATGGTTGTACTTGTGTTTCTTGTGTGTGTGTTTTGTCCTCTGTTCTGTTTGCAAAGTAGGCTTTGTCCAGTTCCTCCAGTACTACTACCAGAGTGGCTGTTTGTACAGACTCAGAGCTCTGGAGAAAGACATAACA